>NEEC01000015.1:0-2569514 GCA_002189035.1 Utricularia gibba | reverse complement strand
ATTCTCTTTGCTCATTAAGAGAAGTCTTCTTTACTCGAGGCTCACTAAGAGGATTCTGCTTGGTCAAGTCTTCTTCGTGATTTTCAATATGATCATTTTGCCCACTTCCATCAATAGGAGCAGTTGAAACATGGCTATCAGAATAGGCCATAACATCTTTCAAATTATGAAGATGTGCATCTTCATTTTTTGATGCTAAAGCATCAGAAGCTTCCACATACTTCTTGTGTGATGATGAAAATGCTGACCACCTCTCCTATGAAAAGGACTCTGTCATGCATCACCAGGACTAAACGATTCTTAGCATTTTCAAACTGCAATAGCTCTGGAAAACGTGGAGACGCCACAGATTTCCAGAAGAATTAAAGGGTGTATTTGTTTGTTTGTGTCGTTGGTTGTCTGTGTGGCTTCATTGGGTACAGCAGAGGCGTAGGAAAAACCATGAATTAAACAAGATGAACCTACATTAAGGTCAGGTTGTTGCATACAACTGAGAGATGCACAGCCTCAAAAACTGGAGGAGCAAAGCAAAAACAAAATCCAAAACATAACATTATTGAATGTTCAGCACATGAACTTTCCAGATTTCGGTGGGGATGTTTCCTCTGTCTCCTGCTCAGTTACTTAGAACTTGAAATTCAAACGTTAAAGAAAGAACTGTTGTTAGATGAAGAAGACGAAGTTGAAATGCAGTTCAGAACTATGAACTCAACCGCTGTTCAGTACGATTAGTTTTTTCGTAAACATTGGAATTTGAGTATTTTTAGAAATTTTTAAAAATAGAATACTAAATCAATGTTATTGAATATTTCTGGATAATATTTTTACTTTTAAAATAACAAAAATAATTTTCGCAGGAAACATAATTAATTTATATTTTTAATTATAGTAGAAATATTTCTAAAATCAAATTATACTAACAGTAAAAATTAAAAGTAACAGCATTACTATTTCTATAAATTATTTCTATTTCTAATTTATATTTTTAAGAAAGTATAAATAGTTCGAATAAATATTCGGAAACAATACAAGACTTTTTACTGTTTCAATAGGGGCCGTGTTTTGAATTGTTTAACTGTGACTGATTAACTTCCATCGCGGTTAAAAAATTATTTACCGCGCCCGCTTCTGTCTGTTCTCGATCTTCACCTCGACGCTAAGGATGAATTCAGTTCTCTCTTTTAGGTAGTTTCGTTTCGTTTTTCGTTCAAGTTTTTTAGGTAATATTCTATGCATTTTCGTCGTTCTTATAATCTTGTGCGATGTCTCGTCGTGTTTGGGAGGTGTTCTCCATGGCTCATGATGGATATTACTAGCCCATTCTTGTTTTGTACTTCACGGGAGTTGGTATTGCGACCATCCATTTTCTATGGGCAATTTCAACTCTTGGTGGTTGTTGTAGGATGAACAATTACTCAACTGTGTGCTCGTGATCAGTGAAGATGGCAGATAGAGGTGTCTCAGATCTGAGACCTTCTAAGAAGAAATTAAGATTGGCTCTTGTTGTCATCATTTGCCTATGGATTGGAATCGTGGGGCTGTACAATTTGTCGAAGCCGATTTCAAATGGTTGTGTCATGACGTACATGTATCCAACATACATTCCAATACCTATGGCGGAAAATGGTGCTTATAAGAAGTATGGTTTGTACTTATACCATGAGGGCTGGAGAAGGATTGATTCAGTGATCACATTAAAAAACTTAATGGCGTTCCTGTTTTGTTTATCCTGGAAATGGTGGAAGCTACAAACAGGTGTGCAACTGCTTGAGGAAACTTTTTTTGATGTAATTACGCGATGGCTGTGTAATCCAAAGGCATTTTCGTATTCTTTGAGAATTTTTAGTGATCCGCAGATGAAATTTTATATTGGACAACCACGCTAACCCAAAGAGGTGAACCATTATTCATGTTTTTTGGCAATGGCATAGGTCAGATCCCTCGGAGCAGAATCAGATAGGGCGTATCACGCTGGACCACTTGAATCAAACTCATTCCACGCTTCCACAAGTTTTGTGGCTGGAGTGGGTGCCAGCTTGAAGAACATATCGTTACCCAACATATATAATACTAGGCTAGATTGGTTTGCTGTTGATCTTGAAGGTGAACACTCTGCGCTGGATGTTCATATAGTTCAAGAACATGCAGAATATGTAGTGTACTCCATCAACAGAGTACTGCTCTCTCTCTCTCTCACACACATTCAATAATTGTCTTTCCTTGAAGAAGTTCTGGAATCGTTTTATACATCCCAAGTTAGAAAAAACTTCATGCTGCTAATCCTGTCACCTTTGTTTACGTTCCTGTCATGGTCCTGCATGTAGATCTTGGATCAGTATAAGGAATCCCATGATGCTCGAAGAAAAGAAGGTGCTTCTGTTGTTGGTAGCCCACCCAAAAGTGTGATATTAGTCGGCCATTCTATGGGTGGTTTTGTTGCAAGGGCTGCTTTAGTGCACCCGAACTTGAGGAAGAATGCAGTTGAAACGATAGTGACACTTTCAAGTCCACACCAGTAAACATGGAATCTCAAAAAATAAATTTTCAGTTTATCATTGTCCTGCAGGTTTTCATGGTTTTTCCTCATTTTTATGCAGATCTCCTCCTGTGGCTTTCCAACCATCGTTGGCCCAGTACTATAAACGTGTGAATCTGGAATGGAGGAAAGGATACAAGGCTCAGATCTCTAACACTGGATATTACGTTTCTGATCCCATCCTTTCTCATGTTGTTGTCATCTCAATCTCTAGTGGCCATAATGATTATCAGGTAAATATTGGAGAACGTGAAGTGTTCACCGGGTAATAACATTTGGATTTTCTGTTACTGTTTCAATTTGAAAATTTTTGGCATCAAGTATGTGGTTTGCTCTATTGATCCTGAAAAATAGAAGTAGATGGTTTTAGATTGCCGTTATGATCCTAGGTTCGTGCAAATTTGGAGTCCTTGAAGGAATTGTTCCAGAAACCCATGGATTTATGATCAGCAGCATGAGTATGAAAAATGTTTGGTTGTCAATGGAGCATCAGGTTATCTTGTGGTGCAATCAGCTTGTCGTGCAGGTAAGTTATTTTCAATTAACTGAACTTGTCTTTTTCACCAGATTCGTTGATCTGGAATTCCTACTGTAAATGCAGGTCTCACACACTCTCCTCAGCTTGATAGATATGAAGACAGGCCAACCTATCGCTGATGCAGAGAAAAGACTTGGAATTTTTTCCAAAATGCTTCAGAATGGAATCCCAAGAAGCTTCATCTCAAAGTGGCAACCACACCTGGCCCAAAAGACCAACAATCTTTCAAATAATGCACGATTAATTCCGGGTAATTTAATGTGAAGCTTACCTGAAAAATACTTCAATCTGCTATTTATCCCCATTATATGGTCAACCAGTGTTTACAAGACTTGAGGCTCCTCATTTATGGTTTCCTGGTTTTATTTATGCTAATCTCGTTCATCCCTTTTGGCTTTTATATACGCTACTCTGCCTCTAATTGGAGTCTTGTAATTTTCGTTATATTCTTCATATTTGTGGTATGATACTCTTTAAGAACTCCTAGACATTTTAAAATAAATCAGACTTGAGGATTTCTGATGCCCCAAAATGCCCGAATAATGCTCACTGGATTGAAGATGGGAAACAAAGAGACATTCACATCCAAATAAAGACACTCATTATTTTGGCAAGGGATGGAAGAAGACGGTGGTTGGACTTTGAGAAACTGGTAAAGTTCAGTTAGTGTGTTCATCATCTTTTTTTTTATTCTTTATTACTTTGAGTCATGATAGTCTTGCAATGCGAAATTTGTCTTAAAAATCCACTTCAAAATTTTTAGAGATTCTTATTTATCAACGAAATTTCATATGATATACATTTGAACCATCAATCTAAAAGAGGACCAAAAATTTCCTTTCATAATAGTATGGTGTCTTCATTTAAGAAGGATTCAAAGAGATTATCGTACAGGATCCAGGTAGGAAAAACCACTTTGTTTTTGTCACAAACCTTTCACCTTGTTCTGGTGTAAGGCTCCATCTCTGGCCTGAAAGAAATACTTCAGCTTCAATATCTTTTTCGAAAAAAGGCGTCGTTGATATCACATCAAAAATGTCCCAATTCCCTCCCGACCTTCTCCCAAGCAGGTATGGCCTATCACATTATTCTCTTCCATAAGAGACTTAGGGTACTCTTGGCCTTGACTTCTTGTGCTTATTCCGCAAGATTGAGCCAGGCAGCCAAACAGAGCAAGCCCCTCCTTCTGCTGTTTTTTGGTTGGATCCTCAGGACATGGATGGCTTCAGGTTCCTGACAATTTCAGTGGCTCATCTGGTACATCTCATCTTTGAAGTTTTTACACATATCTTGATTGATAATTGCTGGTTTTTTTTCCTAATGGACGTCCCATTTTTCAGGTTCCATAAGACATAATTTTCTTGTATAATTTTATAAAGCTGTCCCAAGATTTTAAATATTTTTAGTCGTTTACTGAGGTTGGCATGCGTATCACAAAAAAAAAATAATAATAAAAAATAAAAAATCAAAGAACAAAAAAATTTGGATGCTATTTGCTTTTGAAGCAAGTTAAGCATAGAAATCTTACCACGTGAGTTGACTGAATGAAAACCAATGACTTTACTGAAATATTCATAGCTTCACTATGTAATGGCATCACTCTGTCCCTTAAACTAACAGGATTCCTGCCCTATTACTCAGCCTCCAAATGTTAGATCTTAAATTCTGTTCTCAGGTTGTTTCAGGTGGACCTCCGCCAGCAGCTTCAATGGGAATAGGACAGTTTTTTGAAACCAACGGTGGAAACCACATATTTTCCCCCAGCATGCTGTTTCAGACGTTATACTCAGAGAAGGTTCTGCTTTCAATTCTTAATGATAGTTACAAAGATGAACCTGTTTGCTACATTAATCTGGTATAGGATAAAACCTGATTACTTTTGGTTTTCAGGATTTGAATATGGAGGAGGATCATCCTCTTGCTGTAAATATTATGCTCTCTATTAGCATTGGTCTGCTACCTCTTTCATTATCCCTAACAACAACTGGATGTGGAATTAAGAAGAATGATTATGTTGTGGAAGAATCAGGTGATTGATGAGTTAATAGTGAGTGTTTATTCACCCTCATGAGTTATGAGTTCCCTTAGTGATCAATGTTTGTTTGGAACTTATAAAGATTAATAGAGAAATAAAAAACTGTATATTGAGTCCTAAGTGGGTTGAAGGACTCAATAGTTCTGACGGGGTCATAGTCCCTATAGAATCTATCACTTCCTTTCTTTTTATTCCTCCTCCCGTGACTTATGTTTTCGGTGCAGAACTCTGTAAACTTCGCTGTTTCCCCCTGTGGCACTTGCTTGGGATGGAACATCTGGTTTGCATGTCTACCCAAATTTGCAGTCTGAGACACTTGTTGTGGATTCTTCTCCTGGCTTTTTGACTTCTTCTCAAGACACTGACAAAACAACTGTGCTGATACTTGTACTCACCGTTAATCTTTTCATTTAACAAGGAAACCTCCATCTGTTTTTGGGTTTCTTAGTATTCCTTGTGCTCATCCTAATAGTTTTTGGTTCCCTGACATCTGCAGGCTGATCCACTCTGTTCATATAAAGCTACTTTTGGTGTTTCTCTTGGTAGCGCAGTGGGTAGATTCTTGATGTTATATTTTCCAAGGGTAATATTTAAAGCTCTTTACCATCATAGACTTCATTCTGGTTCATGGGTCTGAATTTTTTAACCGCTATTTCTCAAAACTTCAAAATGAGGCGTTATATTTTATTTCACTTTCCTACCCATTTACTTTTGGCACATATTACTGTTAAATGTATGTTTCTCTTCTTTGCAAATTCTCTGAGTTGCTTTCATTATTTCTCTAATGGATCAAAAACCATGCAGATATGTGGACTTTGCTTTGCAGTCATCTTTTTTGCTCTGATGTGCCAGACTTATGCACGGGATCTTGATAAGCCTATACCTTCAGTTCTTTCTGCTATTGAATCAAATATGAGCAACTCAAGGACATTTTTGCTCCTCGTTGCAATTCCCATTGCTCTCATTTTGCTCTTATCTTTTCTCATCTTTCACTCTTCACCTCCAACTACAACCTTTTGTATTGTTTCAATCCTATGCTATATTGTTGCAAATGGCATAGTAGTTTTGCTAACACTACTCTCCCAATTGTTTTTCTTTGTCTCCGGAAATTTCCATGTATCAATAAAGAAAAGGTTAGTCGATCTGTACATCAGCACATGTTTTTATTCTTCCTTGTGTTCATGCACTTCATTGCATGCCGTTCCATTATTATTTTGTAATCAAATGAATGAGATCCTTTGGATTAAAAAAAAATGCAGTTGGCAGTTAAAGGAAGGGAATATGAGTTTTCCTTGTGTTCGATGGCTTATCAATTTTTGGTTCAGATTCGTATCAGTAAAGGTAACCTTATGTAGAATTTATTTTTATGGATGTTTCCGCCCATCTCGTTTAGGAATGTTACTGGATTATCCAGATTTGATTGTACAAATCTTCATTTTTTCATTTGTGCAGATTATAAGAGTACTCAGAATGAATGCGATCCATTTTACCAGTGCCATTGCCATAGTCCTCATCTGTCTTGTACATCCAGCGTTGGGTCTCTTTGCATTACTCTTGTCACATGCTTCACAGTGCCATGGCGCTCTCTCCAGGCATCAGCTTATTTTTATTCCTTAGCACTTAGATTCATTGACCTCAATCCTGTCGCCCGTTTCTGATATTGCCTGTCTGTACACAGTTCTCTGATGGCTTCACTTCGCAGCCGTTGTACCAATGAGCAGCTTTATGCATCTCAAAACGAGGGCGATAACAATATATCTGATACAGATGGTATTGCCAGTTCAGAATCTGCAAGGAGCTACAATGAAACTCAGTTGGAGATCTTTCACCACCAACATGGCATACTTCTCCTGCATTTACTCGGATTCCTTATGCTTCTACCTTCTCTCGTGGCCAGGTTTCAGGTACATGAAATCTCCCACATGCACTACCATACTACAACATTTAAACAATCCTTCCCCTATTTGCAGCGTGCCGGAACTGGCAAAACCCTGCCTCCTCTCGAGGATTCTACACTTTGTATCGGCATCATTCTCCATGGCTTGAGCCATTCTATCCCCGAATCAGGTCCATTTTCGTTGGGAACGCAGGTGACTCCCCGGTGGGAGCTCAGAGTGAGGCTTGTCTGCTATCTCCTGGCCGGACATTTCTGCTTTGTGTGCGCCTTGGCATCAGCTCCCTACAGAGTGTTCTATGCAATGGCGGCAGTTGGAGTGCTCTCATTCAGCTGTAGGATCATGGGGACGAGGCACAGAAACAAAACGGGAGAGACGCGCCACAGATCCAAAAAACACTCCCACTGAACATTTTTTGAGAGTTCCTCTTATCTGATTTTCAATCATTTTTGAAGCTGACTGCTTTTTCCCCTCAGTTACTTAATACTACAACAATGGCATTTATTTATTTATTTATTATTTGATGAGAGAGTAGATTCGAAATCAGAATTGGTCAAAATTACTTATTTATTTTAAATATCCTAAAAGTGACTGATTTTTTTTTTTAATTTGACCGAGTTTGTGAGTGTTTTGATTCTTTAGTAATTAATTGTGGAGAATAAATTAATTTGAATAAATCAGTCAAAACTAATGATAAAAATTATATTCTCATCAATTTTCTAAAGGATTCCACGCGTCTCGCGTCTCGTCCCACGATGACAACCTAATTCCTCTGAATTCGCTCTTTTCTTCCGGTTTGGGCGCTATTCGAACGTCTGCGTTCATTTAAGGCGCTTTTTCGGTGGTATTCTGCCACCATTCCGCTGCATTGAGCGTTTCAAAGGGCAAACCTGTTATTGGATTTGTATGCGCAGCAGAAATAGCGGAGTCCGCTGCCTGATTTCGTGTTCGTTTTTTTTTTTTTTTGTTTGCGTGTTCGTTCGATGGTTCTCGTATCCATTTATTGCTTTGCCCTTGTGGAGTTCTGTCGTCCGTTACCGTGATTGTTTTTGGGTTTTATCCATTTCGGATTGAGGATCTGGTATTTTGGAAAAAGGAGAAAGATTGGAGCCGATTTTTCGTGGTTCATTGGCCGTATGGAAAGGGGTTGCAGCCGAATTGTTCTTTGTTTGAGGGTTTGGAGTTGAAAATCGGGTCTTTCTAGTGTCATTCTGGCCATCGGTGTAAATTTTGCTCCGTCTTGTTTTTGTCTTTTCAAGTGGGCAAGATATGGTGGTACATCTAGAGGAGAATGTGAGTGGGCGGTGTTTAAAGCAGGAACGAAGAGATCCTGAAATAAAGAATTCGGTGAATGGTGAGGATACAAAATTAGATGGGGATTCCTTCAATTTCGATGATTTGCTGCCTAGCGATCCTTTTGGAATGGAGGTGAGCATAAATTTACCCAACGATTTTACTATAGATTTCAACATCAGTCTCCCTGTGGATCCTTTTGGGATGGATTTCAGTATAGAGACCACTGTGTCTTCTGTTGGTGATTGGATCAAGGATTTTGGGTTGCAAACATCCCAGAAGGAGAAAGATAGGGGTACTATTGAAGATGGATTCGAAGATGATGAATGTGTTGCAAAAGTCAATTTTAGTTTGCCTACTCCTGAAGAGGAAATAAAAAATGTGGTGGTCGATGCTGATTCAATGATGCACGAGGAAGATGAAGCAAGCAGTGATCACAAGTCACTCTCTAGTGAAATGAAGGATTTTATGCTATTTGATTGTGAAAAGTGTGAACATGACGATAGGAGGAGTTTCAGTTCTGATGAGGAAGGTTCTCAGGTGGATGCTATACTTTTTTCTCTTGGCTATCTTAGCATCAAGGAGTTGTTTACAGTTGAACGCATTTGCAAGAGATTGAATGATGCTGTTCGGGATAATCCTCCCTTTGGAGAAATATTGCTATTGGCCATCCTTTTTCTGATTTGATTACAGATAGTGCTCTTTTGAAACTAACAAATAGAGCTCAGGGTACACTTCACAGCTTGAGCCTTGTGAAGTGTCCGAAAATCACTATTTCTGGTCTGAGACACGTACTCCAAGCCAATGCACGACTGACCAAGGTCTGACTATGTTTCCAAGATCTCTTTTTTAATGATTACTGTTTCCTTTTCTTTACTTCTTCCTTTTTTAAATTAAATATATGGAAGGCGCTTTGTGTTTGTCGATGTTGCTGTTACCACATGCCATTCTTAATTTCTTATATCGCTGGTGATGCATGGATTTAAGAATAATTGGTCATTAATGTTACTACACGTTTTATTTATGAATCGCTTTGCAGATAAGAAGATTTAAAAAATCTTAAGGCTTGTCACCGTTATTATATTAGTTTTTCAAGCCTTAGAATTTATTGGAACAAGTTTCATCCTATTTCTACACCAGGATATGTTCTCTAGCGAGGAGTTCTAATATGGTATCTACTTTTGTGGTGCAGTTAAATGTGGCAGGATGTATGAAACTCACTGTTGGAAGTGTTTATGAGACAATAAAGATCTTCAACTCTGCTGCCCAGCCGGGTATAAAAAAGTTGAGGATTGGCAACCTAAATGGTTTGACAGAACAGCTCTTCAATGATTTTAAGCTTCTTTTAGGTGATAATGGGAAAAGGCAATGTGAAAACTATAAACCAAGATTTTTTCGTGATGGAGAAGTGTATCTTTCCCTGGAAGATGAGCGTGTTATAGACATTGAAATATGTCCAAGATGTCAGCGGCCTAGTCAAGTGTATGACTGTCCTGCAGAGAACTGCCCAGCCAAGATCAATTCCACCGTCTGCAGAGCTTGCATATGCTGCATTCCTCGATGTGTCCACTGCGGCTGCTGTTTGGTGGACAGACCATATGTGGAAACCTTTTTTCTGGAGCCACTTTGCATCCCCTGCTGGACCTTAACGGATATGACTTGGGAGTGCCTAGTTTCTGTTTGTTGCCACATTCAGGGGTGACATCGTTGCTAGAAGCATGATCAGTATGTTATATTCCATCTGTTTGTTGATATGAACAAGTAAGCTGGTTCCCCGAAGCCTGGTTTTCCTGCGAACGGAGTTACTTGGCATGGATTTCTCATAAATACTGATGCCCCCTATTCAGCTGTGGAGAGACAGATTACCATCCATAGTTGTTCTTGCGAAAGAGATTACTATCGCCGTGCTGTAAAGGGATTCGGAAGACGTAGAGCAGAAGACATGAAATGCGAGATGAGTAGCATGAGATGTGACCAGAAAGCTGCGAGGAGTGTGCCTGCGCAGGAGAACCCCCTGAAGTGACTCTTGCACTGTTCAGCCTAACCACGAGAACCATTTATCTGTGAGGTGTGATCCCAGGAAACTTTGGAGCACCACTTGCTGCACTCTATTCACCCAGCTCGGCGCAGCCCTTTGGATTCTTCGCCAGCTTGCAAGGTTTACCCCTCTTGATCTCCCCTTCTGTGTGATGCGAGTCCACGGCTGCCGACAGACAGACTGGCTCTTCACCAAGGTGAGGCTCTCAACCAAGATGAAGTCCCAGCTTTGTGGGTCTTCTGCCGTGTCTTTCTGAACCATCACGTGTCATTGTCCGTGGAACTTACCAGTATTCTAGTCAACATGCTTTCTTTTTTTATTCCGATCATCTCTTATCGGAGCCCCATCAAAAACCAGTCATGGGAAAGTGTGGGCCAAGTCCATGGGGAGAATTGGACCTTAACCCATTTTTAAAAATTAACACTCACGAGCCCATCGAATTTCACTGTAAGGCTATGGCGTTAATTCCAGCAAGCGAGTGTAGTCCCTGAAAACATCCTCAGCAGAAGTTAAACTGGATGTGTTCAATGTCGTCGTCTGAAAACATGTTACCGTGTGTCCAGAATGAGCACTGCCCAACCCCACTGTCAATAATTCTGATACAGAGGAGTCGTGTATCCAATAAATGGCATTCGATTCGTTCAGCGCAAGGCGAGTGCAGGCCACATGGACACAGTGCACAAAAGAAGGGAAGCATGCTTTAGGAGCACATGGCGCTCGGAGCATCCATTTCTCCCTAGGACAGCGCGGCTTGCTTGCGGTTGCGGTTGCGGTTGCGGCTGAGATTACTTACCACTAGCCAGCTCCTGTCATCCGACGGCTGTGCCCCCGATCCGAGAGAATGCGACACGTCCCCACGCTCGGTTGCGACTTGTCCTAAAGGCAAGGGGCCCCGCCCCCTCCTCGTCGTCTTCTTCATTCCTGCTTTTTCCATCACATCGGGCGGGCATTTTCTGCTTCACAAGTTTTCGACTAATCCCATCTCGTTTTCATAGATCAGAAGCGAGGAATTAGGGCAGGATTGTGATGAATTTGGGGCCGGCGAAGTGGTTCATCGTCGACAGGTTTAGAGGTGGGAGGGGATCACGTGCTCCTCGCCACCTTTTTATTAAGACACGGCAACCACCAATCATGCAAAAACACGCATCATAAATTTTAATTAAATAATGTTTGGTCCTCCATTAAAGTTCATATAGTGTATTTTAATTTACATACAATTAATATATATTATTATTTAATGTGATTATTTATCCATTATAATTAAATATATCATAATATTATTAATATATATATACATATATGTCTTATTCCCGGTTCATAACAAACTCCGAACCCGGTTTGGGAATATTTACCCCGTGCCCCACGTGGAAATGTCGGGGGTACTTTTGAGAATTGGTATAAAGTAACTTTATTGCAAATGGCAGGCAGGCGGCATGATGCCATTGGAGAATATCCCATTCAATTAAAAAATCTCGCATTTATTTATTTGGAATCACTAATTTGTTATTTAACCTTTTTTTAATCGAATTAAAAGTTAAAAAATAGTAAATAATGCACAAATTGTGCAGATAAGGGATAGGCAGTTATCAAGCAATAAAGTGGTGCGGGTGGGGGACTACCGGTGGCCTTTCCGGCAGCCGCCGCCCAAAAGTGACCGGAGGACTTTGGAAGTTTTCTTTTCTTATCCGTTTTGTAAGGGGAAAGGTAATTGAAAGGAAATCTGACGTATCTTACACATCATGCACTTAATTGGTCATTAAAGTGGGGGCGATCGGATTTGTGCAGCCAGCGCCAGCGGTTGCCTTGTTGAACCTTTTCGATTCATCACCAGCACCACGGAGAGAAAATGTCTCTGCCCATGAACTTTCCGCTGAGATGGGAGAGCACGGGGGACCAGTGGTGGTACGTGTCTCCGGTGGATTGGGCGGCGGCGAATGGGCATTACGACGTCGTGCGTGAACTTATCCGACTGGACGCTAACAACCTCATCAAACTGACGTCCCTTCGCAGAATCCGGAGACTGGAGACTGTTTGGGACGACGAGGCGCAGTTTCAGAATGTCGCCAAGTGCAGGTCGGAGGTGGCGAGGAATCTATTGATTGAGTGTCAGGGCAAAGAGGGGAAGGATCCATTAAATGGTGGCGGATATGGCGGTTGGCTTCTTTACACGGCGGCTTCTGCGGGGGATTTGGGTTTTGTACAGGAACTATTGGGCGAGATCCGTTATTGGTGTTCGGGGAAGGTGAATATGGGGTTACGGATATTCTTTACGCCGCCGCGAGGAGCAAAAATACGGAGGTCTTCAGAATTGTTCTCGATTTCGCGGCCTTTCCTCGCCTTGGGGACCAAATCGGGGACGCGATTCCGTCGGCGTACAGGCTGGAAATCATGAATAGGGCTCTTCATGCCGCCGCGAGGGGCGGTAACCTCAAATTGCTCAAGGAGCTTTTGCGCGATTCCGTATCCGAGGACTCCTTGATGGGATACAGAGATGTTAACGGCGCCACGATTTTGCACGCCGCCGCCGGCCGTGGACAGGTTGAGGTGAGACAACTATCCGATAGAAAAAAAAAAAGAAGAACTCTTCAATTTCTACTCCAGAGACTGACTGATTCTGTCCCCCGGAAAAAAAATTATTTTTGCAGGTGGTGACAGATTTGCTTTCTTCTGCACCGGAGATGGTGTTTTCTACAGACAACCACGGCAACACGCCGCTGCACTTGGCCGCAAACAGAGGCCATTTATCCACCGTGGAAGCATTAATCTCCTCATCCCCGACGCTCATCACCGCTCGGAACGACGCAGGCGAAACATTTCTCCACGCTGTCATCTCAGGCTTCCAGAACCCCTGTTTCCACCCAGTAGATCACCAAATCAATCTCCTGAAGCGGTTACTGAACGGAGAAATTTTCAATATCCAACAAGTGATCAACGCACAGACCAACAAAGGGAAAACTCCTCTCCACCTAGCGATCACGGAGAACGTTCACTCCGATCTTGTCGAGCTTCTAATGACCGTCGAATCAATCGATGTAAACATCCGGGATGGAGATGGGTTAACCCCTTTGGATACTCTGCGCCGGAAGCCGAACACTCCGTCATCAGAGATCCTCACCAGGCAACTGATTTCCGCCGGAGGTATTTTCAGCACGCAGGATTACTCCGCGAGAAAAGTATTCGCCTCCCATATCAGGAAACAGAGTATGGGTAGCAGCCCCGGAACCTCGTTCCGGATCAGCGACATCGAAATATTTCTCTACACCGGAATAGAGACCCCCTCAGAACCGTATCGGCTGAGCACCACAATCTCTCCGGATATATACAACAGCCCGCCGCCGAAAGGCGTGAAACCCGAGTCTTGTTCTTCTGCAGGTCATCCACGCGGAAAAGGGATTCTTTACACATGGTCCAAAACCTCAGAGAAGATCAAGAAACTGGTGGAAGTCAAATGCACCACCGCGAATTCAGACCAAGTTCACATCCCTCTCCGGCAGAGATTCTCCAAGCCAGGCGCCGCAACCTCTTCTTCCAACATCAGCAGCGGTTACTGCAATAAACGCCCCCTTTCAGTCCATTCGAGTCCAATGGCGAAAAAGAAGCAAGCTTCCGAAACAGCACAGAGAAACGGGAGACCCCAGAAATCGCGATCGAGTTCATTCTCTAAGTTATCGTTCTCTTCTTTGAGTTCCTTGGAAGCCATCGGAAAAGGAGACATTCAATGCGACGGCGAGATTTGTGATACCCTGCAGGCGCGGAGGCAGACCCAGCGCAATCTCTGGGGAACAAGGAGACTCATGAATCGTTATCTCTGCTTCGGCGGTCTGAGGAAACATCCTCTGGCTCAATCGAAGAAGCCGTACAACGATCTCGGCGTCCTCTCCGCCGCTTGACTCATCACCTGGGTTCTTTCGTACAGTGGGTATGCATCACATTCACACAAGCCATAACATATGTTGACCTTTGTTTGACTTTTTTCAATAAATACTGTGTGTTATTTTAAAAAATAATATCAATTTTTTTAATGGAGCCTAAATATTAATTTATTGAGTCAGAAGCCATCATGGATCTGGGCCTTCTTCGATTGTGTCTAGTTGGGCCTACACCACGGGCCCATCAGTGTTTCTCTAGCTGATGCTTTCGGACGCGGGCCCCTATCCCTTGTCGGGAACTGGGGCCCATCCAACATGTCCTTTTTTGAAAACGACCGCAAGTGCACCAGTTCATTGAGGAAATAAAATTATAGAATAATATACCTTAATGGAAAAACATGTGGAAATTAAGAAATAAATAAAAAATACATATAATATTAATTATATATTAATATTTCTTTCTTCTTCTTCTTTTTTTTGTATAAATAGGAATGGGCTAGTTGGGCATTTATTCCATCGGGAAAGTGGCTTGACTTTTGTGAACAAGCTACCTGGGAAACATTAAAAAGCCTCTCTTTCTTGTTTTGATTTTTTCTAAAAAAAATCCCCAAAAATATCAAATACAGTTTGTTTTATTCCCAGTTGCCTGGACTTTATGGGTGAACTGCTGCAGAAATTCTTATGGTACTTGCGCTCCTCCCATTGAAGAAAGACCACTGCTTTCTGATTCAACGCTATGTATGTTTTTGAAATAACTTCAACTGCGATACATCCGCCTTTCTTTTTGGGCGGTTGTGTTTCTCCTTGGAAGACATGCTACCGCTCTCTAGGGTGGGGGTTTGTCTCCTGGGAAACTTGGGTGCTGTTTAAAAGTATTTTTGGCTGCTTGATTTTGTTGGAGACTTGGTTGAACGTTGAGAGAATGTTGAAGTTTGTGGATATTGACTATTGTTTTTGGATCGAAAAGAACTTTCCTTTTTTTTCATAAAGCAAACAGGGATTTATATAGATGAGGAGAGTTGCCCGTTGGATCATATCAGGCCTAAAATATGACCGTTGCCTTTAGTCTGTAGATTAGTCCTCTTGTTCATCTACTGTGTAGCAGCCAGAATTTACTAGGACTTCTTTCATGGACTGGGCTTCAGATGCTTCTTCTTGGGCCAGTAGTTTGGAATGTTGAGGCCCAAGTATGATAAGGCCTTTTTCCCAATCTAATTGAGGGTTGCTTCTCATGGGAGGAACAGAGGTCGCGCGCCATTCATCTTCGCGGGTTGAGACTTCCCGGATCTTCGTTGCTCCACCACTTGCTGACATTCCTCCCTGAGGGAGTAATGAAGATCCGGCTGTTGTCACAAGAGGATTTCTCCGAATTCCCAGCATTTCTCTGATTCTGTTGAAATTCCTTGGGAATAAGCATTTGGTGAGAATATCTGCAGGTTGCTCATCCGATGGTAAGTACTCAAGTTTAATCAGTCCTTCCTTCACATAATCTCTGAGTATATGGTATTTAAGCTTGATGTGCTTGGTCCGACCGAACATCACAGGATTTTTTGCGATGCTAATGGCAGATTTGTTATCTATCTTGAGTATTATCGGTCTTGTAATTTGAATTTTCAGGTCATCGCATAATTTCACCAACCATTGCGCATGGTTGGCAGCAGCAGCTCCTGCGATGTATTCGGCTTCTGCCGATGATTGTGCAGTGACGGCTTGTTTCTTGCTGTTCCATGAAAATACCGCTGATCCTAAGTTGAATAGATAGCCTGTGGTAGATTTACAATCTTGTTCGTCGCCAGCAAAGTCTGAATCAACAAATCCCTGCAAAATAGGGTTAGTACCTTTCTTGTAATATAAACCAAAGGAAGTTGTGGCCTTCAAATATTTCAGGATACGTGTTGCTATTTCCAGGTGTGTGTTGTGTGGCTGATGCATGAATCTGGCCAGAAATGATACGGCGAAGGTTATATCCGGTCTAGTAGCAGTTAAATACATCAGAGCGCCAATGAGTTTCTGGTAGTTATGAGAGTCAACTGGATGAGAATTAAGGTCAGATAATTTCTTTCTAACTTCTGGTGAGAAAGGAGTAGTAGATACTTTTGATGATTCCATGCTGTATTTTTTGAGTAGTTCCTCTGTATATCTACGTTGGTTCAAAAATATGAAGTCTTTATGTTGAATGATCTCCATTCCTAGGAAATAACGTGCATGTCCCAGATTGGTGAGTTCAAATCTTTGCTGCAATAGCTTCTGTAATTCAGAAATTCGTTCTTCACTGCTGCCTGTGATTAGAATGTCGTCTACGTATAAGGAGACAATAACTTTTCCTTGGATATCCTCAGATATGTATAATGTAGTATCATTTTGACTTCTTGTATATCCCAGCTCTAGAAAGAAAGTGTCAATGGTAGTATACCATTCTTTGGGGGCCTGCTTGAGTCCGTATAAAGCTTTATTTAATTTCAGTACATATTCTGGATTATCTCGGATGATGAAACCTGGAGGGGGTTCACATATATGTCTTCGCTTAACTCTCCATGCAGAAAGGCCGTTTTTATGTCCAGATGATGTAAATACCACTTGTTGCAGGCCGCAAGTGCAATAATCAGCTTAATGGTGTCTAATCTTGCCACCGGAGCGAAGGTTTCCAGGTAATCAATCCCTTCTTTCTGTAAATATCCCTTTACCACCAGTCTGGATTTTCTTTTGTTCAGAGTGCCATCAGGATTTAACTTGGGACGGAATATGAATTTTAGGTCCAGAGGTTTTTTCTGCTTCGGCTTAGGCACTGCTGTCCAAACGCCGTGTTTCTGGATGGAGTTGAATTCTTCGTCTATGGATTTCTTCCAATCTGGGTCAGCGAGAGCTTCCTGAACGCTTGCTGGTTCATAGGTGCTCAATGCCCTATCATAGATATCGTTGATTGGTGCATATCCTCGCACAGGTGAGCTGTCTTCATTTTGTTTCAGATCCATACATAGATGATGTGGGGTGTAAGGAACCCCTTCTTGTCCGTAATCTTCCAGGTAACTTTGCCTTTGAGGTGAGGGAATGAGTATAGGATTTCTTGCTGCTAGGTTGGGTCCTCGGTTTTGAGTTTCTTCATCTTCTCCTGATGAGTTTTCTTCTTCTGATGTATCGGTTGATGATAGCTCAGTGATTTCCTTTGGATTTCTGATGCTGTTGATGAGGGTTTCATGACATTCTAGAGTTTGTTCAGGTATGTGCTCTGAGTCTGCATCCTCATATCTCATGTCTTCGATAGTAGTGGCCAAGGAGCCTTCTGGAAACTGTTGGGTATTAACAGGATCTTCTGTTGTACAGGGGCTTTCGGGCTCAATTGTTCTCGGAACATCAGGACTAGGTGGTGGCAAATTTTCGCTATTAGAGACTTCTAGGATGTCTGTCGTTGACACCGAGTGTCCTCTTAAATCTGTTGAGTTTGAGGCTCGATCATTTGAGTTTGTGATTTGATCTTCTAGGGTTGCTTGGACCCTTAACATATTTGTTCCTGAGGCTGTCATTTCTTGTTGAATAGAGTCTTGACTAGGACTGTTCCTCGCTGGGTGGATGCTGAGGGGTTCGGTTGTTGCATCATGTCCTTGTTGAGGGAATAAATTCCATATATTTTCTGAATAAGAATGATTTTTGTCATGTGTTGTCGAGGAACTCCAGTTGTAAATTCTAGTCTCGTCTACTGTTACATCACGACTGAGTTCCACCTCATTTGTTCTTAGATTCAGTACCCTGTAGGCTTTACTTGTATTGCTATATCCCAGGAAAATTCCTTCATCAGATCTTTTGTCCCATTTTGATCTCTTCTCCTTTGGAATGTATATATAGCAGGGTGATCCAAATACCTTCATGTGATCTAGGCTTGGAATTTTGTTGTACCATAGCTCATAAGGAGTTTTACAGTCTTTATTTCCTTTGGTTGGCAGGCGGTTCAACAGATACACGGCTGTGTTGACTGCTTCGCCCCAGAATTCTAGAGGTAAGTGTTTTTGATAGAGTAGACACCGAGCCATATTGACTATTGTCCTGTTCTTTCGTTCACATATGCCGTTCTGCTCTGGCGTATATGGCGTTGTAAACTGGTGAGTAATACCATTTGTCTCACAAATGTGTCTCAGTTCAGTTGATTTGTACTCACCTCCGTTGTCTGACCGGAGTGTTAGAATCTTACTATTGCTTTGAGTTTCTGCAAGGACCTTGAAGACTTGGAAGTGGTGCAAAACCTCTGATTTATGCTTCAGGAGATAGATCCAGGTATACTTTGAATATTCGTCAATAAAGATCACGTAATATTTGTTGCCGGCTCGAGTAGGAGAGGCCATGGGCCCACAGACGTCACTGGTAACAACTTCCAATTTTTTCTGAGAATGAATGCTGGACTTAGGGAGTGGTGTTCGGCTCATCTTCCCTTGAAAGCATATTCTGCAGTGTTTTTCCTCAGGAATTATATTAGGAATCCCCTCTGCCAGGTTTCTCTTCTTCATGGATATAAGGGAGGCATAGTGATGGTGACCTAACCGTTGGTGCCAAATCTCAGATGATTCTAGGGACTTGAGGCAAATGTTGTAATCGATGGATGTAGCATTCGGAAGCAGTGGAAAGACCCTATCAGTCATAGCAACCGTAAGGAGTATATTATCTTCTTCATCTAATATTTTGCACTCATTACTTTCCAGATGAACTTTCATCCCCTTTTCAACCAGCTGGCCAGTGCTTAGTAGATTGTGGTAGGCCTGGGGCACCAGATACACGTCTGTGATCTTGATTAATTTCTGGACAGTTTCAAGGCAAACTGTTCCTTGACCGATGACCTGTAAGTGATTTCCATCAGCAATTTCGATTACTTTCCCAGTTAGCTCGATGAAGGTTGTGAATAGACTCTTGTCGTTGGTTATATGATGACTGCATCCGCTATCGATAAACCAGATGTCTTGTTTCCTTAGATCCACAAATGATGTGATTAGAGTTTTGCGGCGCAGAGAGTAAATATCAATCTTCTTCTTATTCATTTCAGCTGCGAGATTTACATCATTCATAGCGCTAGTAAGTTTGTCCTTAGGATCTGCAGCCTTTCCTCCAATCTGATGGTATTTTTTCAGGGGACACACTTTGTCCACATGACCTTGGAGAGAACAGTACAGGCATTTGGCGTCAGGGCTCCAGAAACATTGTGTTGGTGAATGGCCTTTTCGCTTGCAGAATGGGCATGAATCTCCAGTACTTGGTTTCTCAATTTTTGCTTGAAAGATCACCGGTTCATTTGATGATTGAGAACCATAGCCTTTCTGATTTTCTGTTGCCTTGAAGGCAAGTTCCTGGCCTTCACCAAGTCCGACTTCAACTTCGGATTCACTGAGTCTTTCTAGTAGTTTTCTGGAGGATATGGAGTGAATGCCTGTGACCCGCAAAGTAGTGACTACAGGGGCAAAGGACCGCGGTAGGGAACTGAGTATTTTTGATTTAATTCTTCTGTCTTCCAAGGGCTCTCCCAAGGTCTGTAACTCAGTGACAATTTTGATTAGCGTTTCTGAAAAATGAGAGATACTCATACCTGGTAAGAATTTCAGGTTGTCAAAGAGCTCCCATTGACGTTGAATGCGGCTCTCACGGGCTTCCGTATCCTCTCCGTAGAATTCCTCCAATTTTTTCCAGATGTCTTTGGGACTTTTCAGTAGCATAACACGGTTGAACACTTCTTCAGATAAGGCTTGATCCAGAGCATACTTAGCTTTCTTTACTTGAGCATCTGTGAGTTTGAGACTTTCTGCTGTGGCTATTTCAGAGGAGTCTGGACGTACAGGATCCACCACAGACCATAAGTCGTTCATTTGCAGGTAACTTTCCATTCGTACTGCCCAAGAAGCGTAGCGCTGACCAGTGAAGATTGGAGGAGCTTGTTGGAGGGCTGCCATTCTGAGAGACTGCAATGATAAGAGGAGATGGGAGTCGGTGAAGTATCTTCACGTCGGGTTCACCATAAAAGTATTTTTGGCTGCTTGATTTTGTTGGAGACTTGGTTGAACGTTGAGAGAATGTTGAAGTTTGTGGATATTGACTATTGTTTTTGGATCGAAAAGAACTTTCCTTTTTTTTCATAAAGCAAACAGGGATTTATATAGATGAGGAGAGTTGCCCGTTGGATCATATCAGGCCTAAAATATGACCGTTGCCTTTAGTCTGTAGATTAGTCCTCTTGTTCATCTACTGTGTAGCAGCCAGAATTTACTAGGACTTCTTTCATGGACTGGGCTTCAGATGCTTCTTCTTGGGCCAGTAGTTTGGAATGTTGAGGCCCAAGTATGATAAGGCCTTTTTCCCAATCTAATTGAGGGTTGCTTCTCATGGGAGGAACAGAGGTCGCGCGCCATTCATCTTCGCGGGTTGAGACTTCCCGGATCTTCGTTGCTCCACCACTTGCTGACACTGTTTTTAAATGAAGATCTTCAAATATAAATAAGTTGCAGTGCAGGTAAAAGGGAAGGTAAGTGGAAGTGGGTAGTTTCTTCTGTTCCTGCTTTGGATCTCAGCATGGGAGCAGAAGGGGACAGCTACTCCAAAGACGTAAGTGTTCTTGTTAGGCCTTCGGCCAAGTCGAGGATCATAAGCACTATGAGATTTCCTTCTGAGAGCTGAGAGAATTTGGGTTTAGATGGGTGTGCTATTACATGAATTTAAAATGGTATGCATACGCATTCTAACTGAATCAGAAGTGAGTTTACAGGCTTCTGGAGGGGTTGATTTTTTCGTCTTGTTCTTCGCAAGAGTGAATTTTTTGTATCCTGTAAACCAGGTTTGTATGTGGCGGTTGTGTGTGATAGGAATTTGTGGACAATCGGACTGAAGAGGAGAAGGCAATCGACGCATGGCTTCCCATCACAGCCAAAAGAACAGCCAAATGGTGGTACTCTGCTTTCCACAATGTCACCGCCATGGTCGGAGCAGGAGTCCTCAGCCTCCCCTACGCCATGTCCGAGCTCGGATGGTAACCAAACACACTCCTTGTCATCCAAAAACCTCACGAATCGAATACTAAGAGTGCGATGACAGGGGACCAGGAGTCACAGTGATGATCCTGTCATGGATCATTACCCTCTACACCTTGTGGCAGATGGTGGAGATGCACGAGATGGTTCCCGGAAGGCGGTTCGATCGGTACCATGAACTGGGACAGTACGCCTTCGGAGACAAGCTGGGTCTGTACATCGTCGTCCCTCAACAGCTGGTCTGCGAGGTTGGAATCGACATCGTGTACATGGTGACGGGTGGAAGGTCACTCAAGAAATTCCATGAGTTGGTGTGTAGGGATTGCAAGCAAATCAAGCTTACATACTTCATCTTCATATATGCATCTGTGCACTTCGTGCTCTCCCATCTCCCCGACTTCAATTCCATCTCCGGCGTCTCATTAGCCGCAGCAGTCATGTCCTTGAGGTACCCCACATAGTGATCCGTTGTAGATTGAGTTTTTGAGGCTTGTTTGCAGAAGCCGATCACCATTCATTTACTTCCGGTGGTTGTTTAGTTACTCCACGATTGCCTGGACGGCGTCCGTGCACAAGGGAGTGCAGCCAAATGTGGAGTACGGCTATGCAGCCTCGACAACATCGGGAACTGTTTTCAACATCCTGAGCGCGTTGGGGGATGTCGCGAACGCGTACGCCGGGCACAACGTTGTTCTAGAGATTCAAGCCGCGATGCCTTCGACGCCGGAGAAGCCGTCGAAGATCCCCATGTGGCGAGGCGTCGTCGTTGCGTACATCATCGTAGCCCTGTGCTACTTCCCGGTGGCGTTCATCGGCTACTGGATGTTCGGCAACGTCGTACAGGATGACATCCTCATTTCCTTGGAGAAGCCCGCTTGGTTGATCGCCATGGCCAACTTATTCGTCGTGGTTCATGTCATCGGAAGCTATCAGGTACACAAAACCAACACATGAACACACCCACTGCTTCAGCTGTTCCGAGCTCAGCTGCTTCCCTTTCCAGGTGTACGCAATGCCGGTTTTCGACATGATGGAGACGGTCCTGGTAAAGCAAATGCGATTCAAGCCGACTTGGCAGCTCCGGTTCATCACACGAAACATCTACGTTGGTACAGTGCATCTGATCTCATCACTCCTCCATGCCCTGTCTCTTCTCCTGTGTCATCCCCTACGGTTTCTTGATTTCCAGCATTCACCATGATCGTGGGCATGTCTTTTCCCTTCTTCGGCGGCCTTCTCGGGTTCTTCGGTGGCTTCGCCTTCGCCCCAACCACATACTTCGTAAGCCATAAACTGCTTCTGCACTCACTTTTGCCCCTCTGCACCTGTCTGAATCTCAAACCGCTGAATTTCGTCCAGCTTCCCTGCATCATGTGGCTCGCCATCCGCAAGCCCAGAAGATTCTCCCTGTCGTGGTTCACCAATTGGGTAACTGCAGCTACCAATTCGAAAATAGGTTGCATTCACTGAGATTGTTCACTGAAAACAGAAAACTGGCAGATTTGCATCGTTCTTGGAGTGCTGCTGATGGTGATTTCCCCGATCGGAGGGCTCCAGCAGATCATCGTCCAGGCCAAGAGCTACACCTTCTTCTCCTGAGAAAAAGGGGATGATGTCACACGGCGGCCACCCTCAAACGCCCATGCGCAGCATACTTTGTAGTTTCCATTGCTTATGCTTACGATTCACCAAATGAGAAATAGAATCTTAAAAGTATTATAAATATATGATATTCAATTTACTTGCATAAAATGAATATGATATTTTATTTTTAGTTTTAGTTTTTATGTTGGGGTGAAAATGAAATATTTTATATATAATATATTACATGAATTTTATATCAAAAAGTTAGCATGATATAATTAAATAGATAATAGAGTGTATATTAATATTAATAGATTGTATCTAAAATGTATTTCATGCATGTTTTTCTGATACATCAAATCATTAATTTCAAGACCATGTAGATAGATATTGAAAGGTACATGCTACATAATATAGATAAATGAGGATACAAACTTGCAACACAAATGCCAGCCAGCCGTGTCCCCTTGGAAGCCGGACACTTGAGACACTGAAAGCTCTCTCTCTCTCTGTCTCTCTCTCTCTTCATCACACGATGCCTCTCAGATTCTGCTTCTTCGTCTTCCTCACGTTCCACATCATGCATGCATCTCCGTCGTCTCAGGCGGTGGCGGCGACGCCGTGCTTCCCCACCTCGAAGGTTCGTCTTAAACCAACACCCTTCTGCAAAACGTTTCTACTTTGTTTTCTTCACTTTTAAACTGACTCAGAACCCAAACTTCCCCGCATTCCATGCTGCCTGGTCGGAAAAGCCAACACCTGTCGCACACACAAGGAAACTGCTAACGGAATCAGGTTCTTCAACGCTACCGTCGCAACATTTTTCTTTTCTTTTTTTTTACGGCTGTTCTTTTGACCACATCTCCTACAGGGAAGAAGAGTTCACGTGATTGGGAGAATCAAGCAGCAAGATCTGAGGTACAAAAATCCACCATGTACAAAACAACGTATTTTTTCAACACACACCTGTCGAGTATGTTTCTCTGATAGACGTCACCTCTGAGAGATTAGATTCAGCTCATGGGTCTCTCACTAAACCTGAGCTGGGTGGGATCGTAACCAAGACACCTCGGAAACCCTGATCTCACAAAGCCCATTCAAAGTAGAAAAGCTAAAACTGCAAATTTGTAGCAACATAAGATATGAGCATTTCACCGAGGCTCATATATGGTGTACTACGATAAAATGTGGACCCTTTACTGTACTCAACTCCATTCGCACAGTACATCAAATGGCAGGCATTCGCCTCTTCCATGTAAATTCGAGAGTGACATTTCTTCGCCCTTGTCTGATCACCTGCGCCTCCCTATACTTTTTACCAGTCTTCTCCTTTCTTAAACTTTTCCTGTGTGTGATTAGCGGAGCTCTTGTCAGGCTGGGGATTCGGGGCGAGGAGGAGGACGAGCGAGTATGATGCTGGACATGAATCTTAAGGATGAGGGTTTCTTGGCAATGGACTATCTGCCGCCGCGTCGGAAATCTCCGATTCACAATTGAGTTGATTCCGGCGCTCCTGATAAGGAAGGCTTGGTGGATTAATTAATTACTCAGAAGTCTGCACTTTGAAGATCTGATGTTTGTGTCGAGTGGGGTGTGTCGATGTACTCGTTAAGTGATAAAAATCCGAACGTAGATATTTTTAATAGGAGATTTTTTTAATTGATTTTTCATTTTTTTGAAAATTAAAAAAAATAATTATTGAATTGTGAAAACCCATGTAACCTTACTCTGAAATAATATTCAACAAGTAAGAAAATCTTGATCTTTGTTGTACTGGGCTGGGCTGGGCTACAGTTGTACGGATTGGGTCGGTAGATGGAACCGTCGCGGCAGTTGAATCGATGGTCAAGATTTTGAAAAGGTTGCATCGGCAGTCGGCACCCTAATAACTGCAAACTGCCCAAAAGAATATCGAAGATAACGATGGGGAGCAAAACGAGAATCATGAAGAGGAACCGTCGCGGCAAATCGACGGTCAATATATTCAACTGTTGAGAATAAGTGCTGCGAACTGCCGGAAGAGTAACGAAGAAAACGATGGGGAACAAAACGAGAATCTTGGAGAGGAAACTCGACGAACTCGAATGCCAACTCGGAGTACGCTGCACCACCACCGACGCCAGCGACTTGGAGCAGCGCTTCTCCTTCCTTGAAAAAATCCTTGCCGCCGAAATCACATCGCGGCCGGATAATTGCGACCAGTTTCACGAGATTGGGCATCGTATCGCCGTTCTGAAGGCCGCGTTTGTGGATCGGAGCGATCATCGTCATGACTCGCCGAGTTCCGAAGATTCAACCACTGTTTGCACCGCTTGCATACACAACCTCCAAACCGAAGACGCTACGGAACCGTGCAGCCCGAATTCTTCTAGCGTGGAGGATAATGCCGAAGCGGCTGCAGCGGCAGCGGAGTCGAAAAGGCCAAGGTGCCATGGTTTTCACAAGTATTGCGCGGTTTTCAGTTTCGGAGTAATGATTGGAGCCATCTTGGGTGTGCAGTTACTCTCTCCAATCAACGCCCACTTCTCTGCTTTTCCAGATGCTTCTCTGTTTCTTCTTCCTCCTACTTGAGAGTTTCTGATGCTGAGCATTAGATTCTTTCTTTAGATCGCAAATACTAGGCACTAGTTACTGATAGTTGACTTCATTACTTGTTGCAGTACATGGCTAATGTGAAATAGATACCTAACTTATCACGTTACATTACCTGTGTTGGCTAATGGGTTTTACCTTTCGCAAAGCAGCAGCAACGGTTTTTAACGTTCTGTGCGTTCTGAGTTAACCAATGGGTGATGATGGTCCAATAGAGTTATGCAGGGTCTTCCAGAGGCCTGCGTACCAACGAATCATAGACATTTATGCACTAGTGACACCCTCTGAATCAATAGTTGGAGTAAGTTACCTTGGCCTGGTGAGGTACAAGGTGATTACGCAATAGGAATGAGAAGGCAGCCAGACATTCCTTGGGAGTCATTGTTCCTCCCTATCCATGTTGTTGACATCACCAGATCCTTTATGACATTGAATCTATAGGGGTTATACTTGTAGTTGCTCCGATTTCCACGTTAATCTTGTCGTGCTTCTGGATGTCGGTTTCAATCCTTCCATATAACTTTTGAAATGCTGGAAATGCTGCTGTTCTCGTCCACACCAGGAGACCCTCTTGCTAGTTCAACTGCTGCACTGCATGCAACCCTTCGAAACAGAAGGATACTTCATTCAAAGTGTTGTTGGAGGAAACTTCGAGGAATACTCTCATCAAGTTGTCCACCCCCAATTCAAATAGAGTAGGAAATCGAAATGAAATAAAAAGATCATCGGGATTTGAGTTCGGGATGCGCGCCTCTTCGCTGTGCTTGTCATCCTGAATAAATTCAATCCTCTTCCCGTTCACTTCATGACGATCTTGAACACTTGCGGAGATGCATCCTACAAGTATAGAAATCCAACATTACAGACATTGAAATCCATCTAAAAGTGCACAACAAACAGCATCTGAACAATGTATCCAAGAACATTCAAGTGTAGAAACCTCAGAATAGCGTAGTCTAAAGTTTTAAAACTATTCACATGGAGAGACAGAAGATTATGTAGAGATTCACATAATCAGAAGTAGACAAGTAGCTCAGGCCGATCAGAATACGCGTCACGCCAAGAACTATAAGAATTGACATGATCCGAACATTAAACAATCAAAGAATATACAAAAGAAACGAACATCTAGGAAGAGCAATGCGTGAGCAAAAACAATATACCAGATGTTCTAAGGACCTTCATTCAAAAGCGAAACAGATTCATCACAGAAGTACTGATCCGAGGCGTCGATTTTGAATACGTCTGAAATCATAGAAAATAAGGAAAAACAAATACCTCTAGCCTCTACGCTTCTCCGATTTCTTGGAAGACAATGGAATGGAGGTTCCAACCCCATTTTCAGAGCTCATCTTGAAGAATCGGGAGGAAGGCGCTCGATGGTAGAGACTAGTTGAAGAATCGCGATCCGTACTGTTGAAAGAGGCGGGCGGGGTTGCCGCTAATTGGTTTATATTTCTGGGCTTGTGTTTGATTGGGCTGATTTTGGGTCACCTGGACGGTGGTCCATGAACGTCCGATAAAATTATTATTTTTTGGATTAAATAGACTTACTGTACTGCGCAGAAATCACATGCGCCTGCAAAGGGAATCAATCTCTTTTTGTCGTGGATATCCAAATTTTATTAAATAATAAAAAAGGGAAATCCTTAATCCGTAATCAATAGGCCCTTTTTCGTCCAAATATGTTTATTTCAAAACCGCGGCGAAACACAAACGCAATCATTGACCTCACTATTGGAACCAGGGATGACGCATTTACCCCTAGTTTTTTACTGGAATTCCAGCTGCGCCCCCTATAATCAGCCGGGGCTGGCCTTGAGAGATTTCTTTGTTTTGACGAGATCATCGTCTTCTACCCTCTCTTTATCCACATCGGAAAGGCGCTTTGTTGAAGTGCGATTTCGCAGAATGGGAAGATTTGAGCTTGTAGAGTACTCTCCATTCTATACTCTTCGCGAAACAGCTTCCGTTTTTGCAGCGCCGAGAGTTTTAGTTTCGAACCCCTTTTTCCAGTCGAGCGCCATTGTAGACGAGCTCGACTACGCTCTAGATCTGCTCAGCTTCCCATCCAAGCGCTCGGTTTTGGTTGATGACTTGGAGACTATAACCGATCTGATTCGGATCGACGAAACGCCGTTTCACCGGACCACCCTCCGCGTAGGGGCTCGCAGATTTGCTGCCCCTGAAGATTTATATTTACGAGCCTTGAGCGATAGGGTTTCAGCTTTGGAGCTGGGCTTTGATCGTTTGGTTTTGGCGGAGGAGAAGCCTCTAGATAGGAAGTACACTTGGACGGCGGAGTTTAAGGGCCCGGAGAAGGAGCGGAAGTACAAATTGGCAAGGGAAATTAAGGATGGGAAGAAAGGGAATGTTAAATGGACCGCTGAGATCAAAGGGAAGAGCGCTGGCGGTTTACCCATTGAACACACCTACACCGTCGAGTTAACCGAAGGGAAGGGCAGTAAAGAGAAGAAGAAAGTTGACAAGTCGAAGGAGAAAGGGAAAGCAGTAGCTTCTACCTCTACTGCTCGTCTCATTGAGATTGAAGAGCCTTCAAGACATGGAGCCATTGTTCTGAGAAAGGTTCCTCCTTTTTCTTTAGCTTTTCTGCTTTCGTGCAAGCAAATATGTGGGAAATTCCTGCCATTGAGATCTATGATTCATTGCGAAAATTCGCCGCTTTAGAAATATCTAGATCTGGTGTTGATTCATATAGAAATTGCATTACTGAGATTTTGTGCGTAATTTGTTGGTATGGCGCTTGAAGCTTGACGTTTGGATGGTTTTGAAATAAATGGCAGGCTTTTGTTAAGAGAAGGGGCACCGTGAAAGAACTATCTCTGCAAGATTCAGCAGCTCTGATTCAGAGGACATTCAGGGCTTACCTTATCCGGAGGTCTCAGGCGCTACGTGCATTAAGGGAACTTGCTATAGCCAAGAACAAGTTGAAGGAGATCAGATCTTTCTTCAACAACTTCACTTACCGTCGCCGTCTCGTGAAGGATGCTGAAGAGCGCCAGCGGTTTTCTGAAAAGATCATCGTCTTGCTTCTCACCGTTGACGCCATTGAGGTAACACAATTAAACAACACATTTGCTGCTTCATGTTCAAACTTTAAACTACTAAACGTGAGCGAGACATTTGTCTTTGAATCAGGGTGCTGATCTGATGGTCCGAGCTGCTAAAAAATCGATGGTGGACGAGCTTGAGACGATTCTCGACATCGTGGATCCACAGCCTACTGGGAAGTATCTTTCAGTCCGGAGGAGAACATTCAACATGCCGGATCCCACAATCAACAAGGAGCTTGCTGCTGGTGTTGCTGAGGTTGTTCACATGCTTGAAGAAGAGGCGAGTTGAGCAGTATGTTGTGTTTGTTTCTCCTCCATTTATGCTTCCTCTTTTATCAGGAGAGACTGCGTAGAGTTGCTGGTAACGTCCAGTAACTTCAGTCTGCATTTTCTGCGGATTTGTGTTCTTGTTTGACATCCCAACTCTTGTTTTCATTAATTTCCTCAGAACTTGGGTATGGTTTTCCTGAATCACTTTTGATTACATATATATTCCTATCTTGGTAAGGGTCTCTGTGGATGAGGGCCCGATTACAGCACCGCCGGTGCAACTAAGCAAAGGAAAACGGAAAACACCACCTCAATAGTGGCGATTGCAGAGCGCAAGGGCGTTACTGGTGACACGAACGGTGTTCAGCATCCACGCCTGCACGGATCTCTTCGGCCGGCCATCCAAAGCTCGACCCGAAAACCCATCCATACAAGTGTTATAATCCGTGAGCGCGGTACTGACCCACGTCTGCACATTGCTCATCCTCCACGACAGCTCGGATCCCTTGACCCGCCCGGCGATCTTCATCTCCTCGATCGATTTGCTCAGCCGATCCTTGCTATCCGCCAGCAGTTCCACGCAATCCCGCGCGGCGGCACGTTCCTGTGGCTTCAGCCCAGGGAGCTTCGCCAATTTCGAAATGAACACCTCCGCCGATTGGGCTGTCTGCAAACTGACGGCAAGAGCGGCGGAGGCGATTTGCTGCGGATTCCTCTGTATGGCGGAGGAATGGCTGAGCAGTGATCGCACGCAGATGATCGGGTATCTCGTGGCGCGGCACGATTGAACGATGAAGCTTGACTGCGACGCCGCTGCAATACCAAAAATGCAGAAGAAGCAAAGGAGCAAAGGGAAAGACGAAGCAGCAGCCATTTTCTTCCTCCTCCACACCAACTTCCCCTTTCCTCCTCGCCGCTGCAAACAAACCTCCCGGGAGTCACAATTATATAGTATTCAAGCACTGGAATTCTACTGGGCGTTGGCGGTTGGGCCCACACGTCGAGACTTTCCATTGAGTCTTCTTGATGGGCCGCTATTCGAGCATTAATTCCGGAATTTCATGGGCATGTCGGCCCTCCCACACGTCGCAGGTCCCATTCTTGGACGCCCCGACGTCAAAAGTGTGTCTGAACGCGTAGATTTTCAAGGCCTGCTGCTGCTGCTCTTTTGTCACAGTCTTGGAGGCAACCTCAACAATTCCGGTAGTGTAGACTAGTCGACCATAGACGAAGACTTTGTGCACTTTACCTTTAAATCTATGATTAATTCGTGTGTTGCACACGATTAAAAATATACCATGTGGGAACCCCTCCCTCCCTATGTTTATATCACTACACTTCTTAGCTCCCTTGCGTTCATAAACCAATGTTTGAAATTCGACAAAATTTCGGATTTCAGATTTCGATTGAAATACCGAATTTCGCAATCACCCTTATTACCCATATGTATAAATTTTGGATGATGGAATTTAAAATCATGTTATAAGCTCTAGAATCAGCCGCCGGTGCCGTGAAGCCAAATTTCATGTTTTCATATATCTAGGGGATTGAATATTTCAACGTTATGGTTGTTCTTCATCATTCGTGAGCCTCTTTTACATTTTCTTGGCCCATTTTATAGTTGGGCCTATAAGAACAGTGCGGCCCGAATAAGTCCGTATCTCACCGACACGTTGTGTATTTTAGTACTCAAAAGTAGAAACTTCCACGATTGGTGGTCCATGCAGGTTGTCGAGGTTCGTCTGGTCAGATTAAACAGTATCCAGAGGGATACTTGTTCATTCATTGCCTATGGAAATGGCAGAAATGCTTCTTCCAATCCTTTCGCTCACATCCGTCGTATGTTCGGCCAACGACGGCCCCGTCGTGGCGGCGTCGCCACTCGTTGAATTTCTTGAGCGGCTTCAGGGGGCGGCGTACCGAACGTACGGTGGGGACAATGACTTCGACCCCAAGCTCTACGTGGACCTGTCGCTTAAGCGAAGCCTTGCCACGACAGCTGCCGCATTCGACGAGCTTCAGTTGAGCGAAAGTAGTGGCTTTGAGGAAGGGGCACTGAGCAAGTTCATTGGAGAGTATTTTGGCGAACCAGAGGATGGACTGGAGGCGGCGGAACCGGTGGATTTCGTGGAGGAACCCGCTGATTTCTTGCCGGAAGTTGAGAACATTAAGGTTCGCAATTGGGCCCTCGAGTTGCATGGGCTCTGGAAGAGCCTGAGCCGGAGGACTTCAAATCGGGTTCTTGAGAATCCGGAATCTTACACGCTGATTCCTTTAGATAACACAGGAATCGTGCCCGGATCCAGATTCCGCGAAGTCTACTACTGGGACTCTTACTGGGTAATCAGGTGATTTATAGGCGATCTTGGATGCTTCTTTTATTTAGTTAAAGAGAGCTCCCGGTTTCAAAATTTTCTCCACAGATGAATTTAGCGATATACAAACACAAAAAAGAAACTTTGTGTTTCTTGATGACCCGTGTTGTGACCAGATGACCAAGTGATAATTTTATGAGTTTTTGTGGTGATTAGGGGTTTGCTAGCGAGCAAGATGTGTGAAACAGCAAAGGGAATAGTATACAATCTCCTTTCGTTGATTGAAAGATATGGCCATGTTCTCAATGGTGCTCGGATCTACTATACCAACAGAAGGTAATTTTTGAGGTGTTCTCCACAACTTCTGTGATTTTAATCTATCCATCACGATGAAAAATGCCATCATTGTCTCATTATCTGTAAGCCAACCTCCCCTGCTGAGCTCAATGGTTATGGATGTATATACTCGAACTGGAGACGTCGAACTGGTGATGAAATCACTTCCATTACTGATAAAAGAACACGAGTTTTGGACATCTGGTACTAGTTTTTGAATGCCTGGTGTTTTTACTGGTACATCTATTGGGGTTTTTTCATCCTTGAATTGTTTCTTCATTTGAAGGGTTTCACGAGCTGGTTATTCGGGATGCACAAGGGTCGACTCACAGGCTAAGTCGATATAATGCCATGTGGAACCAGCCTCGCCCTGAGTCTGCAACTCATGTAAGAACTCCCATTTCAAAGAAGAAGTGTTTATTTTTCTCTTCTGCTTGTTTGAAGATCAACTAATTTGTCGCTCAGGACGAGGAAACAGCTGGAAAAGTCTTGAATGAGACCGACAGAAGTTGTTTATATCGTAACATTGCATCTGCTGCTGAATCAGGGTGGGACTTCAGCTCCAGATGGATGAGGTGTTGTTCAATATTTACTTGAGTCTACTACTCCGTTTCATGTGTATAAGGTGTCTGGAAACCAAGTAATATTGTATCCTTCTGTGGGTCGCCCATCTTTGCAGGAATGACTCTGATCTTGCCACTCTTGCTACAACATCAATCATACCTGTAGATTTGAATGCTTTCATTCTCAAGGTAAAATAAGGAAACCTCCTGCATAGAGAGCTGATCTGATTGCTTGATTCGTTATGTTTTTTTTAATGAATTCCAGATGGAAATTGACATAGTTTCACTGGCAAAGACTACCGGAGATGCTACCACAGCTTCACATTTCATGAAGGCTGCCAAGGCTAGGAAACTGGCTATCGATTCTATTCTGTGGAATTCCGAAATGGGACAGTGGCTAGATTACTGGTTGACTGATTCAAACCCGAAAAGGTGACGGTGTTTCATCAAATCTACACCCTTTTGTTGGTTACTGTTTTTTATCAATCTCCCTTGCCTTAAAAAAGAAGGTTCATGAGTGGGAAGAATCGGGACAGAACCGCGAGAGTTTTGCATCCAACTTCATACCCTTGTGGATTCAGCCATTCCACTCAGGTTTCTTAAATCTGAATGCTTTATGTAATTTACTTTGTAATATCATCTGTTTGACTATGAAGATGACAAGATTGTGAAGAAAGTCGTTAGTGCTCTGGACAGCTCAGGCCTTATCTGCCCTGCCGGAATTGCAACTTCTCTGATAAACTCTGGTCAACAATGGTACTCCAATTGCACAGAAACTTGTGCTGTGATGGCTTTTTTGTTTGATCCTGTTACCATTCGCAGGGATTTTCCTAATGGATGGGCACCTCTTCAGCACGTGATCGTGGAGGGGCTGTGGAAAACTGGATCAGAAACAGCAAGGGCCATGGCTAAAGACATTGCCAACAAATGGATCAGGACAAACTATGCTGCTTACAAGAAGACAGGAGTGATGCATGAGAAGTACGACGTTCGGAAATGTGGTGAATATGGCGGTGGTGGCGAGTATATACCCCAAGTACGTGCCTACCTTTTCATCTCAACAAAAATAACATACTACATGCAATGAATTAACAAAATGGCCAACTTCACAATCTCCTTGTTTTGCTGTTGTTTGTTGAAGACTGGGTTTGGTTGGACCAACGGCGTAGTATTGGCATTCCTGGAGGCGTATGGATGGTCTGAGAGCTTGGACTTACAGTGTTCATAGGATGATGCTGCTTGCTGTCCTGATTAGCAGCACAATAATGGGAAAGATGGATACTCAGTAGAAGAAACCATCTAGTGAACCGTCTGAAACTTCATTCAGAAACTTTCTGTTTCCCACATTTCCATGTTGCATTCACTGAGAACCGTCCGGTTTCTACAGTGGTTTATCATTAATGTTATGGATAACAGCAATACTGGAAAGGGTGCCTTTGCATCTATTTAGAACTCTCTGGTTCAATTTTGTGTATGTTTATCACACAACAGGAGTCCGTTTCCGGGGGACTGACAAATGGTAAAGATCATGTACTTAAAAAGGTCACACATTGCAGCAAGAACTAGCCGAAATGAGGAAGCTTACACTTGGTAATCGTATGAGGCCTGCCCACACTAGCTGCTGGAGAATCCGGTGGAAAGCGAAGATGATCTTCATTATATCTGATTGAGTGAAGACAAAGACCGTGAGGGGGGACAGAGAAGGCATATTTTGCAAGCTCCTTCCGATCCCGAGATTCCAGAATTTCAGAAACAATGCAAGGTGGAACTGCTTCCCTTCCTACTTGAAGCAACAAGGCTACCTGTAGGAGAATAAGAAGAAATGGGGGATAAGATTTTCGTAAGAAAACTCCAAACGAGAAAGCAGCCAAACAGGTTACAAATTTTACCATGTTACGAACTTGTCTATACAAAAAACCCGAACCTTCAACATGCAGCTGCAAAACAGGCCCCTGGGAAACATTGATGCCATCTCATTTGCATAGCTTCATGCATAAACGAAAAGTAGTGGAGATTACTGGGGTTGAGGCATACCATTTCATACAAATCGAAGCAAAGGATATTCTTCACGGGATTTGGGGTGCGATCATTGCGAGAAGCATTAGCAAAAGCAGAGAAGTCATGAATTCCAACAAAATGTTTAGCAGCATCCCTCATTGCAGATGGATTGAGATTGTAGACGCTATGATAAACATAGTTTCTGAGGCATGGATCCATGACAGTATCATTGTATATCTTGTAAGTATAAATCTTGCTTTTAACAGAAAACCGGGCATGGAAATCAGGTACCACAGATCTTATTTCTCGGATTCTTATATCAGGGGGCAGAATTCCATTCAATGCCTTGTGAATTTCATCCAAGCTATGGTAGTTGAATGGTGTGATGAAGTGAGCCACCTGGGAAGGAAGGCCATGTTTGCATCTTCTTCTTTTTTTTTTTTTTTTATGAATAGTGAGATTGTTAACCATGAACAGACCTGACCCCAAGCATGCACCCCAGCATCTGTGCGGCCTGCTCCAACCAAACACAGTTGATGCCGCCTTAATTTCGTAATCTGAGTCAAGGCTTCTTCCAGAATGCATTGTATTGTTGGTGTTGACTGCTGATACTGCCATCCTACATTACAAAACCTTAATCATCATACTTACCGAAGATTTTTAACTATACAAAAAAGTATGTGAGTTGTGAAGGACACCACAAGATAAAGTTCCAACTTCAAGGCAAGCTTCAATCATTCACTAGTGAAAAAGCATAAAGATAGTACACGTTGAAACCACAATGCCCATAAAAACTTGCAGAGATTGCACCAAACATAATAAAAGAGGAAAAAATGTGTAATTAGGCTAACCAAAAGTTATGTAGAAGATCACAGATACACGAAAGACAAGGATGATTCAGCAAGTATGGTGAAAGTAGGTACGCAAGAAAGCGCACAGAAAGAGGGGAAGGAGAAAACCAACTGAAGGACGAGAACCTGAATAGCGAGTTCCATCATATGAGATTACCACCCGCCACTTAAACCCAGTAAGAGGCAATCTTTTGCTATCGTCCTCTTGACTAACCATTGACTATCTAGAAGCGAAATACATCAAATGCGGCGGGATAAACATGCAAACAATGGAATAAAGTTATGTGCTTGGAGCGGTGTTTCCGGTTTATTTGCAAAACAAGGAAGTACAGCAAGCATTTCAATTTGAAAACAGCTGGGTTGCAATTGATATCATTTTTTCATCCGTAGAAAAAGAAAAAAAAAACGAAACCTTGAGCTCGCAGAGGGATGACCTTGGACGCGGGACTTGAGCGGATTTAAATTCCAATGCGCCAACCCCAGCTCCTGAATGTTTACGCGAGCATCCAATACATGAAGCAGAGTATTTACCGCCAATTGATAAAGAATCAAGAAAAAAGCTCGCCAACGAGACGCCCAGAGCATACATTCGGTTCCGACGGATAAATACTATACTAACGGTTTCTTTTCTTTTTTCAGAAAAGCAAGTACTTGAGTCTTAACGAGAACTTCAGATTTCCGAACCCTAGAGATACTAACACGGGTAGCTCAATTACACACTTTCAGAAGCTTACCGTTGCGAATCGGAATCCAAGGAGTCGGCGACGCTTGTGGGTGGTGGCGTAGCATCTCTCCGGCGGATTGTTATCAGCAGACGATTTTCGATATTTGAATAAAAGGAACTATAAAATATTATATTTCATACACTTTATTTCTTCATCTATATAAAGTACCCCTTATAATAAAAAGAAATAAAAATTATATTTTAATGAGTAAAAGATTCCAAACATTTTTTTGATTAAAATTTTTTTGAATTTATTTATTAAAATTATCTTAAAGTATTACTAATCAAATACAATGTATTTCTGGAAAATCGATTTGAAAATTCAGTGACTTATGAGCAAATTAGTCCATTTTTAATTTAATTTTACATTTTTTTAGTAATATTCAAAATTTAAATTCAAAGTTTTGAACATATCTTGTTTTAAAAATTCGAAATTTTAATATTCCATAAAATTTAAATAGTTGTATTCAAGTTTGCCATATTTGGAAATATTTTTTTAAAATGGTGTAATGATATTACTAATGAATGATAATGCGAAAAGCGAAAGGACGAGGTCCATTAATACAGAAGCTGCAGATACTCGTCGTACACCTTCCCCAGCATTCTCTCGTCGCCGGCGCATTCCGGCGGCATTCCCCAACCCAGCCCCAGTAAATCCGCCTCTTCAACTTCCACTGGCGGCTGCGGCGGCGGCGGTGACGGCTGCAATTTTTTGACGCTGGTTGAGGCGCAAATCCTAATCGCCTTTGGGGCGTAAATTTTCGTCCCCTGAGTGGCACTGTTATCATTCTTGCTGCTACTGATGCTATTGCGTCCACCTTCTGGTTTCACGAACTCCTTGTGTCTGGATGGCGACGTGGTCGTCTTCTTGTGGAGATGCGTGTTCCAGTAGTTTTTAATCTCATTGTCAGTTCGACCCGGGATCCGCCCCGCTATAAGTGACCACCGGTTCCCCAGGAGACGGTGGAGGCGCAGGATGAGATCGATCTCCGCCTCGCTCATGTTGCCCCGCTTTATTCCCGGCCGGAGATAATTCATCCACCGCAACCGACAGCTTTTCCCACAGCGCAGCAGACCTGCCCAGACACACAATACAACTGTCACGCCACTATAACAATTATCTTAAAATTGAATACATCAGAAGTAGACCAACCGGCTTTCTCGGGAAGGGATCGCCATCGGCCCACGCCGTGCTGCTGAATGTAGCTCGAAAGAAGAGCGTCTTCCTTCGTGGACCAGGGACCTCGTCTGAGTCCAACTTTGGGGCAGCACGGAGATCTCCCCATCGCACGCACTCGAAAGCTTTCACCTTTTCGCGTCTTTGCTGCGCTGTGGACATGTAGCATTTATAGCGGGACGGAGATAAGAAAAAGAAGCTCCCGGAATGCAGGTTTGCGCTGCAGAAAAGTACCACAACTCTCCATCTCCTCCTTTCATTCCACCCGACCCGGACCCGGATAGAAACCCAAATTGGAACTGTTCCTTTTTTTTTCGTTGCTGTCAAAGTTGCAACTCGTAGGCAGTAAAAATGAATAATAACTAAGGAATGTGGCGCGATGCTTGGAGATGCCCGGCTGTACGTGGCGTCTCCTGAGAGCTCCACGTGTAGGGAGACTAGCCAAAGGAACGATGGAGGCGGAGGGGATTGACGTGTGGACGCACACACCATGCATTTTCACGTCGTCAGTAATTAATTACCTTACCTACACCTACCTCCTTCAATTAGGGCATGCCCCACTCAACACTCTCATTAACTGTAGGTGATCCGATTACATGAATTTACAATTTCTTATTTCATTTTTTTTAAGAATAAGATGCATAAATTAAATATATAGAGATTAAATATTTCGAACACTTACTCATTTAACTACATTATAATAAAGAATATTATACTTGGTACAAACATTTTGAAATTTTTTTATATGCTAAATAATTATTTATTATATAATATTCTCTATCAAATATATTCAATTTTTGTCTAGTTTTTTTTTTATTTTTATACAAATAAATAAAGGGCACGTTTTAAATAAATCAAATATAGCATAAACTAAAATTTGAAGTTATGTTTAAAACAAATTCTATTTTTGAAAAAAAAAACTATTAAAAATAGTTTTATTAAAAAATGAGCGAATTCTGTTACAAAAAAATCATAAATTCATGAATATTTTTTATTTTTAAGAAGATGTAAAGACCTAATTTTTATTTTTCAAACATTGATTTTTAAGAAACATAACCAATCAAAGATTTCATTTACTTGCAGGTGAATTTGAGTCGACAGGCATTGGGTTTAGTACCCATTTTTCGGCAGTTGATTGGTCTTGGGCCCCATTGGGCCTGTGGTCAGGGAGAGGCCCACAGCGGTAAATTAAAATTGGGGAAAAAGTGAAACACTATTTTGAGTTGACTTGGCTAGTGTAAATAATTTGTTTTATGGATGTTTAGCACTTGGAGTTGTGTTATAATGGGATGGTTTGGATGTATAATTAATGGTTAATTATTAATTGGAAATATTGGGAAAAAGGTTTTGTATTGCTATCGTTCACTTTTACAGAGGACACCGGCGGTGGTGGTGTGGCCTCCGGAAGGAAGGAAAAGTATTTTGATGGCGGAATTCGTGGACCTAGAGACTCAGGATTCTGTGCGGATGCCCTGGAACGTTCTCCCAGGGACGAAAGCAGACGCCGCCAACTGCGTCATTCCAATCTCAGCAATTTACACGCCTCTAAAACCCTTGCCGGAGACCACGCCTCTCCTCCCTTATTCACCGCTTCGATGTCGAACCTGCCGATCCGTGGTCAGCCCATTCTCGATCGTTGATTTCTCTGGGAACAAGACATGGATCTGTAGCTTCTGCCTTCAGCGGAACCACTTCCCCGCTCATTACCAGGGGATATCCGATCAGAATATTCCTGCTGAGCTCTTCCCGCAGTACACGACGATTGAGTATGAGACGACCGCTCCCAATGAGAAAATTCAAGGAGGGGCTAGTAACGTTTTTTTGCTGGTGGTGGACACTTGTGTTATTGAGGAGGAACTGGGTTTCCTGAAGTCTGCTTTGCTGCAGGTTCGAGTATCTCATAGATCTTATGTCAAGACTAGGTCTTTGTGCCAATGGGACAGCCTTTTTTTTCCTGCTTCTAGAGCTATGGGAGAACCGCTCGATACAGTTACATTTTTGTGGTCGGAAAAGAAAATGAGTGGCTCTGTCATTTCAATTTGAACTAAGATTCCCGTTCATTTTATGACTTGATTATATAGCTCTGTTTTCCGTGCCCAAGTCAGTTTCTTATTGAATCGTTTTTTTGTACTTTGTAGGCCTCGGATTCTTAGTTGACTGAAATATTCTGATGGATTGATTATTTTTTCTGGGTTCAGGTCTTGGGAATTGTTCCAGAAAACTGTTTGATTGGGTTGATCACTTTTGGGACGTACGTGCATGTTCATGAGTTGGGGAATGGACAGATTCCTAAGGTTCATGTTTTCAAGGGGACAAAGACGGTTACAAAAGATCAATTGTTAGAGCAGATGGGCTTCTATGGAAAGAGGGCAAGAGCAACTGCAGGTGTTATTGCTGGAGCGAGAGATGGATTTTCCCATGAAAACATGTCGAGGTTCCTTTTGCCTGCATCCGATTGTGAGTTCGTTCTTAATTCGGTATGGATCTCTTGTTATATACATTGAACTGTTACTTTATAAGAAAATTTTTTCCTCTACGTAGCATTGTAAATTTTTTAACCCATCCATTCCACATTCAGTCTTGCAAACGCTCTCTGGCCCATAGTTATTTGAGCTGTATTAATTTGAGCTTTGGCTTGTCAATTAAAGATTGAGTTTGGATTACGAAATTTATTTATTTATTTATTTTTATTTTTCTGGAAAGATCTTCGAGGACCTTCAAAGGGATCCTTGGCCAGTTGGCGCTGATCAACGTGCTGCTAGGTGTACTGGTGCTGCTCTGACTCTGGCGGCTCATTTGCTAGGAGTTTGTGCTCCAGGTTATGGAGCTAGAATTATGGCATTTTTAGGTGGGGCCTCAACAGAAGGAGAAGGAGCGGTAAGTTTGAATCCCGGGAATACTAAGACCTAAACTTTAGGTTCTAACTTGAGACTTGGTTTGATTTTCTTGACGTTCTGCATGCTTGATAAAATTGTTTAGTGCTTTTTTGTAATGAATTGTTACTTTTCCGGCCTTGTGATATGAATGGTAGTGTTGGTGATTCATTTTGAGATATTTTTGTTTTTCATGTCTATCATTTGAATGTGAAACTTCCAAGTCTGAGATGTTTTTAGCATCGAAGTGGAATTCTTCTACTTCGAAAGCGTAACCATGATGTCTTACAAAACACCTGCCACACGTTTTATTGCCATTTCCTTACCAAGGTTCATCTTGGTGGAAATGTTTTAACTTCTCAACATCAATATGGTGTTGTCACTGAATTCTTTCTGCTTTACTTTTGTGCCTTAAGTGCACAGTTTTCAAGGAGGTGCTTGATCATCTACGTCTCTTGGCGGCATCCCCTTATATGTATTATGTACTGAAAACGCCATTGTCGCATATGATTTTATTTGAATAATTAATTTTTCTTGCAGATTGCATCAAAAAGCTTGTCAGAGCCTATACGTTGTCATAAGGACCTTGAAAAGGATTCTGTTATTTATTATCACAAAGCCGTGAAGTTTTATGCAGAACTCTCGAAACAACTTGTGCATCAGGGACATGTTCTAGATGTTTTTGCCTGTTCCCTGGATCAGGTATCTTTTTTTTATTCTCATTTTCCGTTGTTCTTGCATTAGCCAAGCACAAATTAAAGATCTTTGAGATATATTGTACACAACCTTGTCAATTCATATGCATATGTAGCATTTGAATATCTTTGCAGAATCCAGTTTATGTTAATATGATATAGGATAATTCTCCGTTATATTGGAATTTCGATAGCTGCTTAATTTGTATTTAGAACTAGAAATCTCAAGTTTGAATCTCATGTGGTTCTGCAACATCAACACACCTTATAATGTTCTCTTGTTGACTAGATCAACTTGGATCTTCTCGTTGAAGCCTCACATACTTCTGATCATCACATCTATGCTTTCTAGACTCAATAAATTTCATTGGAACGCACTTGCAAAATTTGAGATAATGTTATCTTTTCATGCATTTATTTCTAGGTTGGGGTGGCTGAGCTTAAAATTGCCATTGAGAGAACGGGAGGACTTGTTGTTCTTGCAGAAAGTTTTGGCCATTCTGTTTTTAAGGATTCCTTAAAGCGTATATTCTTATCAGGAGCCGGGGATCTGGGACTTGCTTCAAAGTAAGGTTTGGATTAGTTTTTTTTCCACAGAAGACTAAAATTTGACCAGTGAAGCTTGCTTAACGTTTTAAATACTAGTTAGAATTTGGAAATTGTTGCTGCAAAATTCCTGATTGCTTGTCAAAAGAAAGTCACCATCATTTTGGCTTGCTTGCTTTGAGGATAATGAACTAGCTTATATACTGTGTGTACAGTGGCATATTTGAAGTCAACTGCTCTAAGGATATCAAGATTCAGGGTATTATTGGTCCTTGTGCTTCTCTTGAAAAGGTATGGATTTTATTAAATTTGAAAGTTCATTTGAGCCTTCAATCATTTGATCTTTGACAACTACTAACCCTGATCAGAAAGGTCCATCATGCTCCGAATCTGCTATTGGTCAAGGGAATACCACAGCATGGAAGTTGTGTGGTCTTGACAAAACTACTTCATTGTGCATAATATTTGATATTATCAAGAAGGAGAGCCCAGATATGGTAGCTCTGTCAGCGAGTAACCAGTTCTTTTTCCAGTTTCTTACCTAGTAGGTTTTGCAATGAATATTTTGAATTTACATATTAGTTTGATTCATCCTGAACAAATTCTTCTGGAAATTCACCAGTTATCAGCACAGCAGTGGGAAAATGAGACTCCGTGCTACAACTCTCTCTCGTAGATGGGTTGCTGGTACTGGAATCAAAGAGGCAAGCGTACAGCGTTTCTTTTATTTTATTATCATTTTTTAGGTTGCCCCCTCCCCCTCCCTGTCATGTCTGAAAATTTCCCTTAGTTTGTAAATTTGGGCTATACCTACAGGACTTGATATCTGGGTTTGACCAAGAAGCAGCTGCTGTAGTGTTGGCACGTCAAGTCTCTTACAAAATGGAGACCGAGGTTTTATACTAAATCGTCTTGTGATCGTCTATTATCAAAAGTTTATTTCGTTAATTCTGTACGGCTGTGGAAGCATGCTTTGATTACCATGTAGGTGTTAACACCAAAGCTTATGCATAAACACGATGTTTTTCTGCAGGCTGAATTTGACCCTGTAAGGTGGCTTGATAAGTCGCTGATACATGTATGCTCCCAGTTTGGAGAGTACCAGAAGGAGACTCCAACATCTTTCAGTCTATCGCGTAGATTATCAATATTTCCTCAATTCATGTTCCATTTGAGGCGGTCACAGTTTGTTCAAGTAAATTACTGTCCTCGCTCAGGCCACCTTGAATGAAGTATTTATTTCAGAGAAAATAGACGACTAGATGATCTCCTGTTACCATTGTGATTGCAATAGACTGTTTTTGATGATAGTGGAAACATACTTGTCTCCAGTTATGTGGCAACATATTGAACTATGCTCTCTTTTATTTTCAGGTTTTCAACAATAGCCCAGATGAGACGGCATATTTCCGAATGATATTAAATAGAGAAAATGTAAATGACTCTGTTGTGATGATTCAACCTTCATTGATCTCCTATTCTTTCCAGTCTGCTCCGGAGCCTGTTTTTCTTGATGTTGCTTCTATTGCTCCGGAAAAAATCCTTCTCTTGGATTCATACTTCACAATTGTTGTATTTCATGGATCTACCATTGCGGCCTGGCAAAAAGCTGGATACCATGAAAGCCCTGAACACCAGGTTGTTGTCTCTCTCTCTCTCTCTCTCTCTCTTTTGACGATTGTAGTGTCTGAATGCTTGCACAAATGTTTCTGGATTTGACTACGCATACGTGATGTGTTGAAATCTGGCCGCTCTCATGGAATGTTGTCTTCGTTCGGTTTCATTTGAAGCATAGGCATGCTTTGCCTGTATTTACAAAGTGTTTCTTATCCCCGATGAATGCTGCAAGCTCTCTGTTTACACTGACACTACCTAAAACCATCTGCGAGTGGCATTTTGAAGTTTTCAATGATGACCAACTCTCCATCTAGGCCTTTGCTCACATGCTGCAAGCTCCTCGCGATGATGCTGATGCTATAATAAGAGAAAGATTCCCAGTACCACGTCTAGTCATCTGCAATCAACACGGCTCACAGGTCTGCATCCCAACTCCTCCAAACTTACTGCTCTTGTCTTCATCTTGTTCCACCAATTCAACTCACTAAAAAACATGCAGGCTCGGTTCTTGCTCGCAAAGTTGAACCCCTCAGCTACTTACAATTCAAACAGTATAGCAACTCCAGGAGGAGATATCATTTTCACAGACGATGTAAGCTTTGAAGTTTTCATGGAACACCTTCAATGTTTAGCTGTGCAGTAGAAATGCTCCAGATACCCGCATGTTATTCTCCGGTTCCGATGCAATGCATATTCAGCTCAATCTTTTAAGAGCATATATATACCCACAAGCTTGGAGGCCTTGCTGCTTTCTCCAACGCCCAGATGAATGGTGCTCTTTACAGTCTCATTTTTGTCATCTCTTAGCCTCAGATACGTCGAGTAGTGCACATAAAAAAGTGAACAGTCTCTGTAGCTTATGCTACCTGCAGCAACAGCCCTTCGTTGTCTTGTGATTTTAATAATGTTGAGTGCTTTCCCGTTTGTCTTTCTGTACAAACGAATCAATTCCAGGCTATCGAAAACTCCAAACAAAAAGGTAGGCAGAAAAACACAAGCTCAGACGGGAAACCTCCATGTGTACATCCCCTTTCGGGAGATTGAACATCACTTCAATGGATGAATTTTGTGAATTTTAAATTTGTGGGGGATGTCCTTGCCTGATTTTCTCCACAGATTCTGGGATATGAGTTGATTTTGAACCAGTCAAAACGGTGAAAAAAAACTCGTGAGCTGAGGAGCGTCTGGAGTGACTGACTGCTTGCGTTGGGAGAGCATCTGAACCCGAATCGGAAAATATGCTCGTCACGACCCTTCTCCCCTTCTCAAATGTGAGCTTCTGCAAGCTCAGCTGCAGAAATCGTGTAGCTGATGGCGGTTTACTTCTGAATCCTAATTCTTGTGCCCGGTCCCAGTTTCGTCACTCAATTCTTCCTCTTTCAAATCCCAGTTGTGGGTTGTCCCCTCTTCGCTTGATTCGTGAATCAAGATCCAATTTTGGGAAAAAAATTGTGGGATGCCACAGACCGAGGGCCTCCTCTGAGATCCCTCAAGAATCCAGCAGCTCAGATGGCGGGAGCGATGAATCGAAGCCAAGCAAGAGTTTGAAACTAGCTGTTGTTTTCGGGCTCTGGTATATCCACAACATAATCTTTAACATCTACAATAAGAAGGTGTTGATTGTTTTCCCGTATCCTTGGCTTCTAGCTTCGTTTCAGCTGTTCTGTGGGTCTGTGTGGATGCTTGTGCTCTGGTCTCTGAAACTCCAGCCATGCCCGAAAATTGACAGGTCCTTCATTCTTGCACTTCTTGGACCTGCACTTTTCCACACAATAGGCCATATCTCTGCATGTGTTTCATTTTCAAAAGTGGCTGTTTCTTTCACTCATGTCATAAAGTCAGCTGAGCCTGTGTTTTCAGTTATCTTCTCTTCGTTTCTGGGAGATTCATATCCTCTGAAAGTGTGGCTCTCAATCCTCCCAATTGTCTTTGGTTGCTCCTTGGCTGCAATAACTGAAGTCTCCTTCAACTTTGAGGGACTATGGGGTGCTATGATCAGCAATGTTGGATTTGTGCTACGCAATATCTTCTCCAAGAAGAGCTTGCAAAGCTTCAAACAAGTAAATGGCCTCAATCTATACGGCTGGATCAGTATACTGTCTCTGGTTTATCTGTTTCCTGTGGCGATATACGTTGAAGGATCTCAATGGGTATCCGGATTCAATAAAGCCATTGAAACCATTGGTGAACCCTCCAAATTTTATCTGTGGGTGATGGTGTCAGGGATATTTTACCACCTCTACAACCAGTCCTCTTACGAGGCACTTGATGACATAAGTCCACTGACATTCTCAATTGGGAACACCATGAAGAGAGTTGTGGTTATCATCGCCACCATTCTGGTATTCCGAAATCCTGTAAGGCCCCTCAATGCCTTGGGATCCGCCATTGCAATCTTTGGGACGTTTCTGTATTCTCAAGCCAGCGTGAAGAAGCAGCCGCAGCCAGAGCAGCAGAAGGAGAATTAGGCAGATTTGCTTCTGTCATAGTGTGTACAAAATTTGATTCGCGTTCCTTGTTTGATGGAAGTAAATACAAAATGGGGTTCTTTGCACATTTCCTGTATACGAAGAAAAACTTGCTCGTTGGCGGCTCTTGGAGTTGAGCTCGACTGAAACTCGAAACGCGAGTCACTTGAGACCCGCATCGATTGTAAAAGAATCTTAAAATGAGATCATTCCCATAACCAGCAGCATCGTCATTGGTAATAAGCTTTGCTTTTTGGCGGGCTGGCGGGGGCATCGCCGGAGAATTTGACGTGGAGAAGTCTGTCATAGACGAACGTCTCTCCTCGCTCCATCCCCGGAGATGTGTGGCCTTGGCCACCGACGTAGACCCTTCTGCTACTAGTTTATGGAGTGAGAAACAGCGCGATTATACAGAGTGTGTCAAAGGAGTGAAAAAGGAGTACAGAAGGCGACTACCAGCAACTTCGACCAATTGGGACTCGCCGAAGAGGAAGACGGAGAAGAAGAGAATTCTGATGATGCCGCCGACGGTGAAAAGTTGAATCCCGCTTCTGGGTACTACGAGATCGAAGCGGTTCGAAGACTGCGCGTTCGAAAGGTGACGACTTGCTTATCCTTTTAATGTTAATCGGTTATTCCGATGTGGGCATTGCTTGGGGAATCTGCAAATGATAGAAGTATGGTCAAGTTCAGCCTCTCATAAAATGGTGAGTGATCTGATGGAAAGGCGAGGGTGGTCGGAGGCTGCGAATAATTGGGAGCCGGTGGAGAACCTTATGCAGTGCTCTGATGTAACAAATGCATCACAAGAAAGGTCGTCTTTTTATCATCTTAATTTCCTCGTCTAGTTTCACCTGCTCCTGTCATGAATGACCTTCAGCATCAGACCTCGAAGCAGCTCCACTCATGTTTTTTCTGTTTCTCGTTTTGGATTCATGTTACTTTATTGCCCAGACGGCGATTTGCCCATAACGTTTCCGAGCAGCACTAACAACGCTCATCGGAAAAACTGCCGGTGATTCTAGGTTTCTCCGGCGGTTTCCTGGTGAGTAGTTGCCGAAATGCGCCGACGGAGACGAGGTCGAGCATATGAGACCAGAGGAGCCTGTGAGACGGGCGGTCCGAGGGAAAGTGTGATTTGATCCGAAAAAATAAATTTGGATAATGTGAACATAAGGGATGTGGGCCCATCTAACTTGCCTGTATATATACTTACTATTTACGGATGGGTAGTGGGCCGATCCAAATAAAATTAAAAAACGATTCTTGATCCGTCGATAAACAGAAATCGGAAGGAAGTTGAGAAGCAGGGGGGATGGCTTCTTCATTCAGGGCTCTGAGGCAAGAGATTTTCGACAATGAAGCTAGAAAACGGTACGCGGGCTTTCTTACCGATGATTTAAAGGGGAGTCTGAACGGAGTATTTTGAGTTTTGTCTTTCTGTGGGTTTGCAGGCAGTATCAGGATCATATTCGAGGCCTCAACGCTTACGATCGCCACAAGAAGTTTTTGAATGATTACAGTTAGTATTTTAAGTATTTATTCTCCAGGAACATGTCCAACCTCGAAATTTCCTCCTGTTGGAATGTATTTAGTTGCTGGGGATTTAGTCTGGTGCTCAGTTTTCTGTGGGAAATAAGATGCCTAATTGAATTTCAACTCAGTGAAATCTTTAAACATTTGACTTGAAAGTTTGAACCTTTAATCAATTCTCTTTGCTTGCAGTTAGTTATTATGGGAAGCAAGCAGTTGCTGGAGAAGCATTGCCGATTAAAACTGATCAGGACACCCTTAGAGAAGGATATCGGTAGGTTATTATTTAATCCCTTGTTTTCATGTACATAATTTTCGAAATGAGATAGGCAAGTGATGTTTGGGCAAGACATGCATTTCAATTTCGTTTCACCCTTCCATATTCTGATTATCAAACTGATCTGAGTATTTGATTGTGAAGTCATTTATGGCGTACAGAGAGTGTAATAATTGAAAATATTAAAAAATGTAAGTGTGAGTTAGAGTGTCAAGATCCGTGTTTTGTAGATGGTATATATGTGCTTTCCATCATTTGCGGTTGTCTTCCTCCCTTGTAGCTCAGTTTTTTGAGCATGTTATTTTATTGTAAGGTTCATAAGGACTGAAGAAGATGACTTGAATCCTTCTTGGGAGCAAAAGCTGGTTAAACGCTACTATGATAAGCTCTTTAAAGAGTATCCTTTAAAGCATCACCGTTGTACATTCCTACAAACTTGAACTAAGATTATATGTTTTATGGAATGGCCCTTCGTATGCATTAATTGTGCTGAAACGTAGAAGAACATAATATGCGATTTTTTTTCTCTTAACTTATCAAAGATACTGCATAGCTGACATGTCTCATTACAAGGCTGGAAAGGTATCAGTGTTTCAAAACATATATATGATTTAATGTTAGCCAATCTAAGGATTGATGTCAATTTAGATTGGGCTGAGATGGAGAACTGAAAAGGAGGTAATATCTGGGAAAGGTACGGTCCACTTGCGTGCAAGTTTTTAGTCTTTCTCTGGCATTTGTTCCTTCTCAACAAGAGCATGTAAGATAGCAAGGATCGACAATTCCCTGAACTGCTCAATAATAGTATGTTTCCAAGAATGGTTTTTTTACCTCTGTGCTCCCTGAATTATGTAGTATTTGTATTCACTTGTTGGAACAAACTTTTAGTGAGTCTGGCTTTTTGCAAATTTAAGGCCATTTCTTCTAAAGAGTATGATCCCTTTCACAGAATTCACAGCCATGTTGGTTCAAAGGAATAGAATGTTAGTGTGATTTCTTTATTCTGTTTGATTGCTGTCAATCTGCGGGAACTACTAAGAGGCTCACATGATATCACAGACAAGGCTCTAACCCTGGCTGACCATATTCTTTTTAGGGCAGTTTGAATGTGGCAATAAGCACTGCAATTGTAAAGATTCTTTGTCTAGCTACGAGGCAAGTTCTGGTTGAATCTATCTGTTATTTTATGACTTGCTATTAGAATTAAGTCTTCTCTCACACAAATATCTTGAGGGTCACTCTTTATTCTATCTTTTAAAGCTTCAGATTGTAGCGATGGTTTCTTGCTAAGCCTTCCCAATACAGGTGAACTTTTCCTATCAAGAAGCTGGTGAAAACAAACAGGCTTTGGTGAAATTAGTGGCGTGCGAGAGGTGAGTGAGTGGCGTTTTCTTAGTTAATTTTCATTTAGTCTAATCTTCACTGAAGTGGCCTTAAGAAAAAAAATCTTATGGTTGTTCTCTAGGCAATTTAGAGTTAAACAGAGCTTTTCCTTGAAACAGATGTGCAGAGAAGCTTTATTACAAGAAAAAGAAGGAGAAGGAAAACTTGAAACAAAAGGGGAATGAAAAGCAACAAAGGAAAAGGTGATGATTACAAAGAATCCAGAGAAGTTTTTCAACCAATGACTCATTCTGTCTAGGCATCTTTCAGGAATCGGTCTGACAGCGATGAAGACATGCAAACCAAGCAAGGAAGAACTGAAGACGGAACATATGGTACTGACACCTCCATATCTCCTGGTTCTTCATTTAGAGTTTATGTTTCAGGCGCAGTTTAACCAAGTTGGGTCATTGCATCTCAATTCCATACTCCCATATCTGCCAAGCTCATCAAACTTACTTCCTTCCTCCCTGTAATACCAGCAAGCAAGGGTTCCACTTCATCTCCGAACGCAGACGGCGAGAGCTTCGATGTGTATATGCAAGGAATGTTTCCTTGAGGCCTACTCTTCTATTCACATATGCACCCCAGGTTCATGCAGATGTAAGCCTGGGAAGCAAAGAAGATTCCGAAGTAATTCAAGGATGCTAGATGCCTCTCTTCCCTGCCTCACAAGCAACATAACTGATAAAAGGGATGCTCAGATATGGTGCAATTGTTATTGTATAGTGTTGAGTAGAAGCAGTTGTTTGTGACCTGCCAACAGTTTCCTGTTTAGTTGAAAGGTGATTGACATCATCAATTCTGTATGCACGATAAGGTATGTCGAGCCCCCCAGATCATATTCATGGTGACCAAGAGCGGTGATCGGGGAGCAGGCTCAGCTTCGTGGGGCAGTTGATGGAATCAATGAAAACAACCAATCTTGGAACAATGCATTGAATTTATGTCCATCACATGGGAGCTGCCTGCCCACACATAAACCGCCCATCAGCTTTTCTCAATGCCTCCACTCACCGATTCAATTATTCTTTTGGTATTTAATTTCAAAATGCGCCGCGGGATATCATCAACTCTCGAGGAGCTGCTGCTACTGCTACTACAAAGCCCATAATTCTGTCGGCTTCTGAGCTCCGACCTCTTTCCTTTTCACTGTTCTTCTCTCTCTCACATGGGGCGCTCCCCCCTCCCTGCTATAAATGGAGGGAACCACGCTCAACCCTCGGATGTGCTTGTTTGGGGGATTCTTCCGGCATTTCTTTGGTCTCTATGGCGGCGTTGAGGGTTATTTTCTGGGTTTTTGTCTGCCTTGCGGTTACTGGGTCAGCTCTCACCCCCCTGGAAGGTAGCCATTTCAGCTTCAGCGTTTTTCATTTTTTCGCGCAGGCACAGATCTGCTCTCTTTACGGAATTTTAGCTGCGGCCATGCACGTGCTTATTTTTCAGGGCTCCTGCCAAATGGGAATTTTGAAGAGGCGCCAAAGCCGAAAGATTTGAACAGAACAGTGCTCCTTCGCAAAAACTCTCTGCCCAAATGGGAAATAAGCGGTCTTGTGGAGTACATCTCCGGCGGCCCACAGCCTGGAGGAATGTACTTTGCTGTTGCTCATGGGGTCCACGCCGTGCGCCTTGGGAACGAGGCGTCAATCTCTCAGACCATCCCTGTGAAGAAGGGTTCCTTTTATGTCCTGACTTTTGGTGCGTCAAGAACTTGTGCGCAGGATGAGGTTTTGAGAGTATCAGTTCCCCCACAAACAGGGGAGCTTCCTCTGCAAACGCTGTATTCCAGCAATGGTGGAGACACTTATGCTTGGGGATTTCAAGCCAATTCGGATTCAGTGAAGATTATTTTTCACAATCCTGGAATGCAAGAGAATCCTGCTTGCGGCCCTTTACTGGATGCAGTTGCTATCAAGCAACTTTTGTCTTCCACACCCTCAAAAGGTTTTGCTTTCTTGGAAAACCTAGTCTTCTTCTGCTACTTGTGTTGCGTTACTGAAGTTGATGCAGTTATTTGAGATTCAGAACAGGATGATTTACCTTGGTGTTGTAACTGCAGGAAACTTGGTGAAAAACAACGGATTTGAAGATGGCCCTCATTTGCTCGCCAACTCTTCCCATGGCATCCTGCTACCCCCTAAGCAGCAAGACTCAATCTCTCCTCTACCTGGATGGATCGTGGAATCACTCAAGGCTGTGAAGTTCATTGATGCGAAGCATTTCAATGTGCCATCGGGTAAATCTGCTGTTGAATTAGTTGCTGGACGAGAGAGTGCCATAGCTCAAGTCATCAGAACTGTTCCCAACAAAGTCTATAGGCTCTCCTTCATGGTGGGTGATGCCAAAAATGGATGCCATGGATCCATGATGGTGGAAGCCTTTGCTGCTAAAGCTGTTATGAAGGCTCCCTTCAAGTCGAGTGGAGAAGGGAAGTCCGCCACTTACAGTTTTCAGTTCACAGCAACATCCTATAGAACAAGGCTCACCTTCTTTAGCTCATTCTATCATACGAGGATCCGTGACTATGGCACTCTATGTGGCCCCGTTCTTGATGAAGTTAGTGTTTTCCCAGTTTCCAAGGTCTGAAATAGAGATGCTGTTGTATTTGGAACCCAACTAAGTAGCCTTCGACTGTTGCAGTTCATCTGCACCACGGTTGTGTCTGGATTAAGCCATCAAGTCTACTTTTTGGACTAAATTTTGGCATTACCGTTGAGATTCCACCAGGTCATCGTTAACCACTTGATCCTGAAAAGTGAAAATTTACCTCTACCACATGGCCATGAATGGTTTCTTCATTTAACACCAAGATGGCAAACTCTCCATTTTCGTACAGGCGTGTTATATCATCCTTGAATCTAATCATTTCCCTTCTAAATTCGTCGTATTCGCAAGAGCAAACAGAGCCTATATTTTATTCTTCACTTGAGAACATGCTGCTACTCATCAAACTTAAGTTATGTCACCATCCGAGAATGAGAAAAACTGAAAGATGGACGGACTCAAGGAGAAAAACCGGAGCTGCTGCTTAGAACCTCTCGCCAAACCGAAAGAAAAAGGCGCCGGTACCTGAGTTGTGATCCACTGCATACTCCACACGAACTAATCCTAACTTCGCACCGATTCCATAGGAGGAGCCGTGGCCTACTCTCCTGTATACCTCTGTGGGGTTGCCTTTGACGTCCTTTGAACTTCCAAGATCATTACCATGCTCTGCGAAAACGTAAGCATGGGTGTTCTTCACAGGTACCCTCAGTTCCGCGGCAAGCTGCACCAAAGCAAAGCAAACCAGACAGGTAAATGGTCACAGAATATGAAAAGTCCTTGCGCTTGTTTAAACATACCAAAAAACAATGATGCGTTTCAATGAATTGATTCAAGGGCAGAAAAACGATGGATACCTCTAAAATGTTTCTTGCAGCCCCCAACTCTCCCATGTTATAACCCGGACGGAATAAGGCCCACCAAGTGTGAATGCATCATAGCTGGGAAGATCACCAACACAACCACCATAATGCGCATGAAGGACCAAGACAGGGGGAGGTGGCTTCCCAGCACCTTCTTGTACATCCAGCAATTGGAGAAACTTAGTTAACGTCAACTGGTGGCGGTTAAAAACAGGATACCGGCTCCCTATTCCAACTCCTTGGTCAAGCTGCAGTAGGAAAAAAAAAGGAGGCAGTACACCTAAATATCAACTGCAGTAGAAACCATTTGGGATCTATAAGTAAAAAGAAAGTGCACGAGATCAGAATCAGATATAGATCCAGACCGGCTCCATTTTGAACACAAAAAAGGCAACATGCCAAATATAGTTTTTTGATGCCTCCACTTCATCTAAAGTTCACCCCCTCCACAAAAAAGTTCATCTAAATACTTTTTAAATAATTCATGTCGTAATAGAAAGCTTGCAGAGGCTATTCCATTGAAGAGAAAACGGGAGATAAGACTAAGCAACATGAAATCCATTTCAATTACCTGGAATACATTTCGCTCTCCAACTATTGCACCGTTTACAAACTTTGTATTATCACGAGTGATATTAGCTTGGAGAAACACCATTTGATCTACTCCAGTGCCACTAAGTGTAGTGGGTGGCCCATCTGCACTCACCCACCACTTGGTAATACTCTCTGTCCGTTTGAAGAAATATGGCTGCTCTCATCACGTGTTGTTATCTCCTCCATGACAACCCCGCATGTAAATTTGCTGTGACGAGTAAAGTTCTGAACAGGGAGGAAGATGTTCAATTTTCACTCTAAAGACCATCAAAACTCTATTTTTCTCCCAGTTATAACTGGGTTCATTTCATAAATATGTTTCACAAACCTCAGTGACATTGGCTTTCAGCCCCATTCTGTCGACCCAAATAGGGGGAACTTCTTCAATTCCAGGTCCACCGGTGAAAACTGGGCTCAGCTTTCTACTATTGAAGCAGCTAGCTTTAAATGTACGGTCTCGAGGATTGTATATGCCATCAACATAAGGGTGGACATACTCTAACTTGAATGCAAGATCATCCTATATGAAGATATAAATAAATAAGAAAAAGGAATAAAAGTAATGTTTTTCAAAAGAACATTATATGGGGCGATTTCCTCCTAAAATAGTGAATAGAAAAATAAATTAATCACCTGGGGATTGAGGAAATTACTGGTGGTTACAGAACCAAGAAGTGACCTGTTCAAGCCGTTGATATTACGATGCTCAAAGGAAACAGTTCCACCAGGCTGGATTGAAGCCTGATCAGAATTCACAACACGAGAGAAATCAAAAAGCTGTTTTCCAGAAAAATAAACCTGATATAACATAAAAGAAATATGCTTTGGGTAGCATACCAGTGTAGGACGGCCACCACGGCCTGGAACAAGACTCCACTCAGTACTAACTTCGGCAGACTTCTGTTCCAGCTCCTTCAGCTTTATTTCCACGATAATACCTCCCTCATTCTGCTCATCGGGACGTGGATTAACCTCGATGTTGGAGAAAAGCCCAAGTGAATTGATATTTCTCAGTGCTTGCTTCCCTGCCTCAATATTAAAAACTAGCCCTGGGGAAAGCTGTCACAAAATCAAAAGTAAACGCACCATAAACATACGTCCAATGAGAAAAACATACAAAAAATATATGTGCCGCAAGCACGAGCAAAGAGGATAACTGAATGTTTCCTTACCTGCTTTGGCAATTCTCTGTTTATTAAAGATAACCGAGTATTGCCCTCACAAACATTCCCAAGTTTATCCTGGAACTGGATAACCACTTCCGTAATATCACCCTCCACCACTTCACAAACCACTTCTTTTGTGTTCAGGTTCCCAAAGTTCACAACATTTGCACAGGCATATCCATTCTCATGATACCACTGCTGCACCTTGTCCCTAATTTTCTGCAGCAGTCTTGCACTCACTTTCCCCTGGTCTCTTAACATCATCAAGATCTCCTTTTGCACAGGTGTTGACAATAAGCATGGCCTTGACCCATCAATTCTCATCCTGTAATCTTGCTCTTGGCTCATATAGAACTCCAGCCTCTCTTTTTCAGTCATATCGGGGTCCATTTCAATAGGCTTGGACTGAGCCATGAGTCCCACATTAATGCATCTGAACTTATCAGCTGATTGCCATGTCGACTCAAGGAATGGGATGGTAATGTTAATCGTACCATTAGGATTGGTTTTCGTCTCCAAATCAACTTTCTCAAACATTCCGCACGTAGCAAGAGTTTCGAGCTCCTTCTGCAGCTGCGCCTTGGTGTAAATCCCTCCTGGCCGTAAGGAAACCATCTCAAAGAAAGAATCTTCAGAACCAACCGTGGAGCCGCGCCTGCGATCAAAGAATAATATTTCTCCGAGTTTGTATTTCTTAAATCCACTGAGTTTATTCAGCTGGACCACGATGTTGGCCGGCAATCCATGAGAATCCCACTCTTGCTGTGGATCGTCGTCCTTTGCTACAGCTTGGGGAGATAAAAAACGCCAGTAATCATCGCCCTGCCATCCACCATTTCCGCCGCCCCCACCTCCGCCGCTTCCCCCGTGACCGTTCCCACCACCTCCACCGCCGATGAAGGAAAGAAAGCTCATTCTACTGAGAACAGGGCTGGCAACATGGAAGAGAATGCCAGCGGCTGAAGTGATGGCAATAGATTTGGGAGAAACCAAGAATCTCGGCACAGAAGGCGAACCCTTAGACGGCTTTGGCTCTCTGGAAGAGCACAGTACTCGGAAATTGGACGCCAAATTGGCTGTTGGGGCAAGAACATGACTGGATAACGCAATGTGCCTGGTGGATGGCGGGGCGGGGCTGACAGAGGCGGCCGCGGACGGCACCGCCCGGCGACGAGTGGAATCTGGGGCAGGGCATACGGGCAAGGCATGTGCCGGAGCGGCGGCAAACGACGCCATTGAGATCCGGCGACAACGAAGAGGAAGAAGACTACAAAAGCTTAAGGTTGAAGAACGACCAAAGGGTTTATCAGGATGACCCCCTCAGTGCACACTTTACCAGACATCAGTTTGGGCCCTTGAAACTAATCCGGGCCTGGATACATCTCATCAAGCCCAATAAGGCCGCTAAACCGATGATTACGTCATCAAGGCATCAACGTTGCAAACCAAAGAGCAGTGTTTCCTTCATCTGTCTATTACGTCAGGAAGCGTATACGAGATAGCAATGCAGTGTTTTCATACACATACTACAAGCCTTCGCCAAGGAATGCAAAATATCACAAAAACGTTTCAGATTTCGTTCGATGCTCGCTGCTGCACATTCACCCTTCAGCCAACAAGATCAGAAGTCGAACTCTCCGGTCGCCTGGAAAAGGGAAAAGACAAAATTTCAGCTGTTGTGTCCTTAGGCAAAGAAACGAGGAACTTCTCCCTTGGACAGAAGGTACCTTGTTGAACAAAATGTCCTTGTTGTTTATGTGCATGATGCCGTCCTTCAAGGTGCATTTCCACCTGCTCTTTGTTCTTGTGACCTGAATTGACACACAATAATGCAATAGCGTGGCTCCATAGACAGATAATGAGTAGACATTCATCCAGATACCTTGTCAAACTGAGCTAGAACCAAATGAGTGATATTCAGATCCTCCCCTTGGTTTACGCTATCCAAATCTTCATCATCATCATCAGCTTCATTCAATGGTTCATCATCGTCGTCCTCATCACCAGCATCATTTGGAACAGGAGCAGGAGTTGCCACTGCATGCATCTCTAGAAAGGTCAAGTTATTTAAATACTGGGACGTAGACTTTTGGTACAATTAGATGCTTTATGTTACCATTTGGGGCAGGTGTGTTTACTATGTTGTAGTCTTCATTGACACCTCCTTGATAATTGTAGATCTGAAAGACCACCAGGCCATTGTCGCGGGAGTACAAAGAAATTTATTAAAGGCAAATGGTTTGAAAAAAGAAAGGAAGCAGGAGAGATAGTAGTCAGAATAAGAGGTTCAAACATGAAACCCGACAGATAGTTCAAACAACTATTGGAAATATATTCCAGAACCTATGAGACATTTGGAAAAATAAAGGTAAGATAACCAAGCACATACTGAGGCCCTTAACACTGGCAATAAAATGAACCGTAAGCCAGTCAAGCATATTTACTCAGTTCCCTTAACAAGATTCACTTCTTCATATATAGAACATAATCTACATGGTTTGCTTCAGATATAGCTTCAGAATAAACCATGATGTACACTGTTTGGACCCTATATCACCACGAGTAAGAAACAGGGGCATGATTGTGAAAAGTAACTTACACTTGGTGTAGAGAGAACATCATCATATGGGTCAGGTAATGGGCCATCCAACTGAGGTAGCCCGGAAGATTTCCCAAGAGCGGATACTTGTGAATGTCTTTGGACAATCTGAGCGGAGCACAAGAAATGTTTAACAATCATTTAGAACGCTGTCAACATATCGTAATGTAAATGAGAGTGGTCTAAAAGGAAGTTTCGAGGATGCCCTATGGTTTCACTTAGACAAGCAACTCTGTGGACAGTCAGCAACAAGCAATTCAGAATGTGTGAACACATCAGGGGCATCTTGTCAATAAAAACTGATTATGAGCGCGTGTATATTCTTTTGGATTATTTAAGTTCTAATGTGTGACAAAACTGAGATGCTTCTCAAAGATGTAGCAAATGACTAGAAAATATACTCCATATTATTCAGTGATTGATCAGTGATGCAATGTACAACTCAAAAAAGATTCGTTCACCTTATCTGGCAAGAAATCTCCCGCTCCATCCTGCTGTGGGATGTACCCACCAGCACGGTAATTAGGAGGTAGCTCCTCCCTTTTCCGTTTCCCAGAGTTCATGAAGAAATCCTGATATAAAATGATATTGTTAACACTCCAGCTCAAATGCATTACGTATGGAACACAATCAAATGGAAACCACCGCAAGTTCTTAATTAGGCTCTAATCACATTCCTCAATCAATCAGTTGACATACAAGAAATCAATTAAATCGTTGCTGAATCTTAGAAATCAAACAAACTTGCATCTAAAACGTTTTTTTAGGTGAGAATGCACATAGACACCTCAGAAATGGAACCCTCCTCAGTCACCTGAGTTGTGGGCTGACCGCTGAGGGCTCCTCGCTCACTCTCTTCCCGACCTTCCACATAGGCTGGAAATGGAAGGCATTTTAGAACAAGAAAACAGGCACTACCAAGTTGCATTCTACTAGTTATCATCTCTGAATCCTATCTTTCATTTTTTTTTTTTTTTGTTCTCCAAAGTTGCATATTCCATACCACTATGCGTCATCAGACTTACCCACATTCACATCTAAAGGAGGCCTTTGAGTAATCCAAGATGAAGGTGGCTGCTGCAGGAAGTATTTTAAATATCAATCCAAAAGAAAAACTGGAATGTACTGTATGAAGAAAACAATACACGAAATTACATTGTTGGTGTCATGGATATAAGCATAAAATTATAGAGAACAAAAGAAAGATAATAGTTGGAGATACCATCTGTGGACTAGGTCTACCAGGGCCAGCTCGTACATCAGGAGTGCCACCGTTTTCATTGGTCGACAAATACTCACCAGGGGTAATGGGGGTGCTGCCAGTAGGAATATTGTACAAGGAGCTACTCTCGCTTCCAGGAAGAGGTGTCTGAACCATTCCAGGGAGTGGAGTTTGTCCACTTCCCGGAAGCGGTGTCTGCATCGGTGTTTGTAGTGGAGTCTGGCCATGGATTAAGAATATAACGAAGAGAAAAAAAATTTTCAGTTCGAGGACATAACATTGAGTATACAGAATGCGATATTCTAACCGGGGGGAACAGCATATCAGCTGTGGGCGTTTCATACTCCTCTGAGCCTTCATAGGGAACGTTAAGATCATGCACTGGATTGGGAGTAAACGGGGCACCTGCTGCTGGCCGTTGTTGCGCTGCAGAGCGATCAATGGGACCCAAGATTGCACCAGCTTGCATCATTTTGGCTTCCCATAACTGTGAATGTACGTTCAAAATAAAACATCATCATCGCCACAACTCCAACTACAATCGAAATCGATACTCACGACTTCGAATAGGCCATTATTAGAATCAAGAAATACCGCAAAAAAACCCACCAAGCGGACTTGGAATTCAAATTCCCCAGAACCCTAAGGGGAACAGCAAACTCACCCAATCAACAAATAAGAATAAAAAGCCCATTACCATTTGGAGCTCATTCAAAACTTCCTCTCCCGGCCCGCCATTGCTGATAAACTCCTCGCGAACCTTGTTGATAACGTCTTCGATAACATGGACATAAACGTTGCTCGTGGCAGAACTCGCCATCCTTGAAAGTCTCCAAAGAGTATTATAAAAACCAAAACAGATGAATTCAATACTCTCAAACTGATGGCGCGTTGATCAACACGAATTCCCGGAGAATAACAAGGTTTGGCAGAGCGAGAAATACCCAGCGGCGTAGAGACGAGAGAAATGAAGCGGAACGGAAAAGGATTATTAAAGAGTGGTATATAAATAGGTTTGCATCCGTTTCCCTTCCTCTCACTCCACGTGGAAAAATCAGACGGTCCGAAAAGCCCTTATATAACCCTTGTGTCTGGGCCTCTTTAATTGGGCCACACAATAGCCCAAAAACTGGAAGCCCAGATCATAATCTCAAAAAAAGCTCATTTGATTTTCATTCCTGCTATCTGATATGTAAAAAAAAAAACTCCATTCATGTCATCTATCTGAATGTTGATTCTTGCTACCAGTAATCCATGCAGGAGCACTCCCCATCTTTGAAACGATGATGGCGGTTGATATCCCGGACAAAGATTTCTCTATCAGCAAACTTGGAAATGAACTTGGTAAAAGAATGGCAGTCTTCACATAGCCTCAGATTCTTTGTAATCCTTATGGTCTCCCCTTTACTGCAGTTTATCAACCCAAATGCAACTGCTAACTTCTCACTGTGGCCCAGAAGGATCCTCTGTTTCTCCATGGTGTCAAGATCATAAAGAACGGCTTTAGTCTCAGGGACATACCCTTTCTCCATCATCTCCCTTGATAAGTTCACAAGCAAAGCATGGATTTGCTCGATTTGTGGATTTAGCTCATCCACAGACCTGAGGGAGTAAACTTTCCTTTTCACTTCTATCCAGCTACAACCGGATACTTTCTTTAAGGCCCTTGATTCCAAAAGCTTCTTTATTCTTTTGACATCATCCCACTGTTCTGCCTCAGAGTATATGTCAGCTAGAAGCACGTAGTTACCTGCATTTTCGGGCTCCAGTTCGAAAAGCCTTTCACTTGCCATCTCAGCTAGTTCTACATTGTTGTGAATTCTGCAGGAACCAAGAAGTGATCCCCAGACTTTAGCTCCGGGCTCAGCATCCATCTCTTCTATTACTCTTGCTGCCTCATCCAAACGGTTAGCTCTGCCTAAAAGATCGACGAGACAGGCATAATGCTCTTCTGTGGGGATGATTCCGTGTACCTTCACCATTGAATCAAATATCATTTTCCCTTTATCAACAAGTCCTGAATGGCTACAAGCCCCTAAAACACTGATAAATGATACTGGACTTGGGGAGACACCCTGCTGTAACATCTCTTCGAAGAGGAGAACGGCTTCTGATCCCAAGCCATTCATCCCGTAACCTGAAATCATGGAATTCCAAGAAACCACATCCTTGTTGTCTATACGATCGAAAATTCTTTTGCTCGTTTCAAGTTCTCCACACCTTGCATAGAATGTCACAAGGGAACTCATAACAGGCAAACTTAAATGGAGACCTCTTCTAAGTATGTAGCAATGAATCAACTTCCCCTGCTCCAAGGCAGATAGTGCGGCACATGCCTGGAGAACAGTCACCATGGTAACCGAATTGGGCAACATATTATCATTTTCAAGAACCATGTCCCAGAAAAGCTCCAATGCTTCACGGGGTCTGCCGTTTTTGGCAAAGCATGCAATCATAGCACTCCAAGAAACGATATTTTTCTGCTGCATCGAAGAGAACACGAAACTTGCATCCTCTACACACCCGTAGTTCGCATACATATTCACCAAAGTAGTCATTACATGAACATCACTTTCATGTCCATGCCTCAGAACACTCGCATGAACTTCTCTTCCTTGCTGTAGTAAACAACGGTTGAATTCCGGAACAACGCAAGCTTTAAGAGCATACGTATAGGTAAAGCTATCAGCAGGCATCCCGGTCGCGTTCATTCTCCTGTACAAATTAAGAGCCTCTTCACCATGACCCCCTAAACATAAAGCGCGAAAAATGGCATTCCACACGTATATCGTTCTCCGCCTAATTTCGCCGAACACCTTGCGTGCATAATCCAAAGCATCAAGTTGTGCGTACATGTCAATAAGCTTGGTCGCCAAGAAAGGATCTTGGTGAAACCCATTATCGATAATGGTCTCGTGAACCAAAACCGCGTCGGAGAGAGAGCTGTTCTCTAAACAAGACTGTACGAGAAGCTCATAAGAATGCTGGGCTGGGTTTTCCTCCTGAGATAACAACTGTAAAGCTTGTTTTAGTTGGCCCTTTTTGCAGAGTGACTGAATTAACGAGATTTTGCTGGTAGCAGAGTTGGATTCAGGAAGTATGGCAGCCTGAGGAGAAGGCAAGCAAGCGACGGAGACCCTTCGGGATACGGGAAATGGAAGACGATAAGAGATAGGAGCTTGGGACATCAGGAATGCTTCACATGTTCAAAAAAAAAAAAAAAAAAAGGATTCCACGGTAGGTTTTTCCAGGCAGCTTTGGATTACCCTTTTTTCCAAAAAAAAAAATCAGATAAATCTGGATGAAGATGACGACAGATATTTTTATCAGATCGCGATTTACAATAAAATAATTCATATTATTTCGAATTTAGAAGATGACGCGCTTTACGGCAGGCATAAATATCCATTCCAGGATTTATAATTGGATGTGCAGTACAAAGTCAACTGCAGACGGGGTTCATGTGCAGTACAAATACCCCACGTTCAAATCTGTACTGCAATGCCCATTGAACTATCAACGCTTTGTACGATTATATTCGGCTATCACCACCGGTGTTTCACCACGAATGGCTTCACGGGACTCAACTTTCTTCATCATTCTCTTGGCATTAATCGCCCAATGTTTGTTCATCTCCGGCGACGACGGAGGCGGCGACAGCACCGTGAATTTGCGCTCCCGGGGATTGATCCTGGTCAAGGTGTACTGCTTGATTATCTTTTTCATCGCCACATTCGTTAGTGGTGTTTCCCCTTATTTCTTCCGATGGAACGAGACTTTTCTTCTACTGGTACTCAATTCGCCGCCGGGATCTTCCTCGCGACGGCGCTGATCCATTTCTTGAGTGATTCCACTTCAACGTTTGCTGATCTTACTACCAACGGCTATCCTTTTTCCTTCATGCTGGCTGCGGCAGGGTACATGATGACCATGTTCAGCGATGTGGTGGTCTCACACGTTACCAGCAAAGCAGAAGGGAGGGAACGGAGAGTGCAGGAGCAGGGTGTGAATGGGGATGAAGATGAGGATGCTAAGCATGCCATGTTCCTCAAGACTACTTCCTTTGGCGACACCATTCTTTTGATACTCGCCTTGTGTTTCCACTCTGTCTTCGAAGGCATTGCAGTCGGAGTTTCGTGTAAGTCTTCTAGCTAGAGCTTGTAGGAGTACTGCTGCCATCATCCTTGATTGAAATCTGTGCATTTCAGCCTCGGAAGCAGATGCGTGGAAGGGGCTATGGGTCATCTGTCTCCACAAAGTGTTCGCAGCAATCGCCATGGGAATCGCTCTGTTAAAGATGCTTCCAACGAGGCCACTCCTAACGACGGCGGCCTACTCGTTCGCCTTTGCCATCTCGAGTCCGGTGGGGGTGGCGATCGGCATCGCCCTGGATGCTACGAGCCAAGGTGCAACCGCGGATTGGACATACGCCATCACCATGGGTCTCGCCTGCGGAATATTCATCTACGTAGCCGTAAACCATTTGATCGCCAAAGGGTTTAAACCACAGAACGAGTCCCGGTTGGACACTCCCTTCTTCAAATTTCTGGCTGTGCTGCTCGGCGTTGCACTCATCGCCATTGTCATGATATGGGACTATTGACACCGATGTAAACCTAGGATTTGTTCTGTACGCTTGTTGTCTATGATCATTCCATCATTGCTGCCTGTGCACGGCAAGTGTTTGTCAAAATGCTTGCATCACAGACACGCTACGCGGTCATCCATCTCATTCATCGCCGGAATGAGATCAATCAACGAGAAGAAAAATATTCAACCACTAATGGGATCCACGCACTCAGACCTGGGTGGGCGTAACGTGAAAAGAAGCTCTAAATCCGGCGGCTGGAAGTAGCCGCTCTTCGGTGGATTCCTCCGGACATCGCCGCACTTTGGAGTGGAGCACTCCTCTTCGTCGGCCGTACCTGGGCGGGAGCACATGAAGTTATCCAAAAGGACTTCATTAGTCACCCAGTTCTTATCGCCAGTATAATAAAGTCGGTTCTGTTTAAATCCGGTATTCATGGATCGAATCCGATTTTGACTACTTAAACAATGATTATCAAAATAAATTATCTATTTTGAAAAAAATTATAATAAGTAATATTAAAAATATTAATATTAAACATTAGTAACATAATATTAATTACATTTAAACATGAATATTTTATGTATTTATATTAATAAACGTATAGAGACCAAAGATTTTAGACGAATATATGAAAGCATTTAATTACTTTAGTATTAAAATTCTTGAAAATCTTATTAATCTTTTTAATTTTTTTATTTTAAGAAAATTAATTTTTAAATCCTAAAACCGATTGTCGAAAACCGACTAACTGATTTCAATCACTTAACAAACCTAGTTGAGAAAACGAAGGCGTGGAAGGCGATGAATGGCTGACTGGGTCCACGTGGGTAGAGTCCTCGTTTAACACGTGGCCACCCAACGGCCCCTGGTTTTAGGTATCAGGATCTGAACTTCAGCTATGGACAACGGATGGGTGGTTACTTCTGGAAAAGACGATATTACCCCGAGGGAAGACTACAACCACTCAGCAACACTACATATACGTGTAAACAGCACAAGGCGCATTCGTAGAATGCACTGCTCCAACTACTCCATACCATACATCAAGAAGAACCTACCTTCCCCACCTCTGGTTGCGGAGCGACGCGTCCACGTCTTATTACATGGATGTTAAACACGCGCATGCACCCGCAGTTCAACTGAAGAAATGGAGGCGTCATATTGGGAAGAGAGCTATGAAGGAACCCAGCAAGAGGTTGCACAAATGATCCTGCCTTTCCATCCCTGCAACATCCAGTTTCCATCTTCATCAAACAGAAAATCCTTATGATATGCAGTTGCATTCTTATTCCTCAGTTTCTTCATTATGGCTGCATTCATTGGGAAAGGTTTGAAGCCAGCTCTGACATGGCGGGCATGCCACTGCTTGTAGGTCTCAGGTCTTTCAGTCCTTTCAGCACCTTCGCAGGCAATTACGTTTATGACCTCACGCCCAAGGAAATCTTGCTCTAAGTCTATCCTCTCTGTGTTGTCACGGGGTATGGTGGCATCGAACATGTCAAATAGTGCCGAGTAGTAGAAGAGAGCCTCCTTGAAACGGGTGACGAAAAATGGTGCACTGAAAGACCCATTGGTGACCACGTTCACGTATATATCAGGCTTCATTTTCCTTATCAATTTCAGAAGCTTATCTCTTGGACTATCAACAACAACGGTCTCATCAAGGAGCAGGCCAAGCCGGAATAAGCAATTAACAGCAACAACTTCATCCCTGACGATCTTTAAGTCTTCTAGTTTAATGTTCTCCCAGTTTTGTGTAGCAATAGCCTGGTACTCAAATGGGACACCAAAACGTTCACAGTACTTACCCAAGCGTCGTCCTGTCTCCTCTATTCTCTCAGCAGGTCTAAAGCCTGGTTGGGGAAGGTCTATTCCTGTGATGCGCAACTTGGGAGGGCCACCAGGTCTTTCTGAAAGGTGCTGAATAAGTATAGGCCACTGGAAACCATAGAGTATACCAAAATCAACGATGTGGAGAGTATGGGCTTCCCCAGCAGCTAAACCAATCATCTTATTAGCAAATAAAATAGGCAACTTCTTGAGTGGACAAGCACAGAGGAAAACTTGATACGCCTTTAACTTTTCAAAAGCTGTCATCTTCCGGTGAGTCAGAGATGCACAGAGTTGGTTTCCATTGCCACCTAAGCGTGCTCGAAGACCACTAGCAAATACATGGGCCAACCTCTGGTAGACACCTCCAGTCGGTGATGAGTGTTGATCTATTTGTTTTAATTGTTCATACGCAGTTCTTCTGTCATCTGCAGCAACAGCTTGAGCACAGGTAATTAAAAGGGTCCGGAGGTCCACAGTATCCCCATCACTATCAATCGTCTTGGTTTGCGATTTCCCGTTGGAAACATTTTCTAGAACTCCTTGCATTGAAGCCTTCTCAGAACTAGGCAATTTTGCCTGCCTGGTACAATGTTCTGAAGCTTTACCCTCATTACAGAGCAGAACCCTATCAAAATATTCAGAAAGTTCAGCTTCGTCAACATGAATCGCAGATTGTTTACTACTTCGCTCTAAATTCTCTGAGTTTTCATCCTCGGAAAAAGTATATTTCCTTCTCCTAATGGAATTAGAAGGTTCATTAATTTCATCATTCTCTACTTTAACAGCAGCCACGGGCACGTCTTCTAATTTTGGAGGCAATGTATACTGATCCAAATCAATAATCAACTGATTATTCGTTGGAAGAAACTTACTGGCTTCTTCCATGCCCTTCTTGAACTGTGAAATGGACTCGCTGCTGCTGAAGAAATTCTTTATTAAATCTGGGCTATCAAAGGAGTTCAAGGTATCAGGATTGCTCTGAACCTGGAAGGGATTTTTAAGGGCTGGTTCAGATCGTGAAACTTCCTGAACAAAAATATTGGATGCACCCTGTTGATGACCTTGTTCCAATGTAGAGCTACATTCACCAGGATCCAGAGTCCATTGATGATCTATAGAACTACTACCAGCATTGCTGCTGCTCACACCCCCACTGGAATTCGCAATGACACTTTCAGGGCTATCAGATGGCTGGTCAGTATAGATATCAGGGTTGTAATGTGAAGGTGGGTAATCTTGGCCAAGGACCTCATACAAGGACCTCTCGGTGGCTTGCAAGGCAAGCGGATCATAAAACATGCTAGGCCTCTCCTCCAAGTTCTCTTCAACCAAAATCATGTTAAGGAACTTTAGCACTTCATCGGAGTCTTGGTCATCAGGTGACTCCATTTCATAACCCGCGGTTGAAGACGGAGCAAACATATGAGGATCTGGGCTTGTTTGTAAGAACGAGACATCCAAAAATTTAAGACCCAAATCATGGTTGATGCCGTTGGCAGGGTACTCGGAATGATCATAAGAAGTGAAAAACTCATAGCCATCAGGTTTATATCCATTGGAGGATTGAACAATTTCACCTAGTCGGGATCCATTGGGGACACTTGCACTCTAAAGGATCACATGATGTTAGAAATAGCCATGTCCCCTAGCAACCACAAGAACAATCAGATATAACCACGCCTTACTCGAAAATCCATATTCATTAATTTTATATTACCTAAAGATAAATAATAAAAATGGAACGACAAATATACGAAGTAGAAAATGAGAGCTATTGATCAACACATCCACGTCACAAAGCACCGCAAAAAAAAAAAAAAAAAAAAAAAATCTCAACAGAGCAAGAGCTTCACCTTTCAAGCGAACAACTAAACCAGTACAACGTTTTAAGACAAATCATCAAACACGAACTGAAACAAAGAAAAATGAATGCACAGGACAGGAGCACAGATCCGGTGACACAGAAAAAGAGAACTATAAAGATCACAGTATCAAAATCAAAGCACATGATCAACGACCGGTACAAGCACAGTAGGATTGACCAAAGCGAAATGAAGAGTAATACCTTCAATTTTGCAGGATAAAGGAGTGGAATCGGAGTAGCGTTGAAAAACCTAGAAACTGTCGTAAAGAGTATCAACGAACTTCAGTTTTTTCTACCTCGAGAATAATTTATGCAGGCGCCCTCCGGAACTGCCAGCATACCCAAGCCCCATGTAGGGGAGTGATTATATTTTGGTAAATATTGTAGAACAGGCGCTAGTGAGGGGCCAACATACAATTAAAGAAGAATCTAGGGGTGAGTGTAGAATAGACGAGAACTCGCGAGGGGGAAAAGTCAAATATTCTTTTCTTTTTCTCCAAGGTCGATGGACACGCGGCCACTGGTCAAGTACTCTGGAATTTCATCTCTTCCGCCGGCCAACTGCCGGCGCCTTTCAAGTTGCTAAATTGCTCAGTCATTCGTGTACAGGATTATTTCTTCAGGTATATAAGTATTCAGTTGAAAGTGTATGATTCTCTCCGGTAATCTTCAGATTAGCCGGAAGGTATTTGGTTGGGGCTTCAGAGGGTGCTTCGGCTGCTGCTGAGACCACAGTGCGTGGGCCGCCAGCACCCGATCCAGGAGCTCCTGGGGCACCGGCTCGCCACGGCGCTGCTGCGGCGAGATTCGTGCGGTGTGGACCAATGTTTTCCACTTATCCTGCAAACCCAGAAGAAGCCCACGTTGTAATGAAAGCACGGCCACCAACTACGCTTGAGTTTCCGGGGATCACCTTCAGGTCGACGTAAGTTCGGTGTTTTGAATGGTCGAAAGCCCTGAGCTTCACGTCGCGCCATCTGCGAAAACAACAGCAGAACTCAATGACTTCCCCCTTTCACAATATTTTCAACGTCACTAAAAGGAACGTACCTCCCGGTTCCGAGCTTTTCCACTGCAAGTACAAGTGCTTCTACTTCGGCCACCGTGAAAGGACGCCGTATGCGCCGCTGTGCAGATTCCGATGGCTTCGGATTCGACTTCCGTAGAGGAAGCAATGCTTTTGACTCCGCCATCGTCATCCGCTTCCCTGGAGAGGAGTGAGCAGAATCGCGATCGCTTTCCATCAAGTTGTTGACGCTCGATCCACTACCCACTTCAGCATTGCTTCCAGTGATCATCATCATCGTAGGAGGCAGAGCAGGGAAGCTACATAGATTACCATGGATATCCATCAAAACAGCAGCCCACAAATGCAGTAAAAAAAAAAAAACTTGATCAAAACATATATACCTGGCCATCGGAGTTGGCTTCTCAGACACTTGCTGTTTTAAATGCGGTGGTGCCGAGATTGGCTCCAGAAAAAAACTGAGTGCATCAGTGGTGTTACTCGGAGAGATTCCCATTTGCAGCAAGGTCTTGGCATCATCCTTAATCTTTTTCCCCTGGACAACAACTCCTACTTGAAGACCACCACCGAGAACAGCGGTAATTGCTTCCATGACCGTTCTCTGCAGCACAATAAGGGAGTTTCGATTCAAATATATGTCATGTTTGTGTGCACTAAATGTTTCTTGTTCAGACAATGTACGAGGTTACCTTTAGGGAACCGACTGTTGCAGTTTCTGGCATCTCGATTAGCATATCCGGGACTCTAAAAGACTTGATCTTCAGTTTAACTGATTTAAAAGGACAATAATAACATCTTCCTGAATACCAGCCATGCCGTAATCCATGAAATGCTCTCATACCTTGAGATTGGAGTGAATCACGGGTGGCACAAGGTGAAGTTTGGCTCATCGGGATCACTAAATTTTGCAGTGAATCAGAGTCAGCAATCCAAAGTAACAGCCACGGTATGATAACAGGTAGCCTAAACATTACCTCCAGGCAACTTTGGGTTCAAGCCGTCCTCATGAACACTGCTTATCCCTTCATAGCAAACCTGGTCGTACTCCAAAAGTTTCCTCTTCTTGAGAGGGTAGTCCCGTAAAGATTTCTGGCTCTTCAAACCAATCTTCTCGTTATCTGAATAAAATACAACCACCAAGTATGCATTGATCCCTCAAATAATTGAGCAGTGTTCAGTAAAAATGTCACCATACCTTTAAACTCGCCTGCACGATCTTGTTCTCCATCCTTGAAGCCTGGTAATTTAGCATCACAAGATGCAGGAACTTTTCCACCCCCAAAACCATTTTTCCGAGATAAGTTTTCGTCATCATCAACACGAATTAACTTTACACTACAATCCCGAGTGATTGGGAGGGAGCCACACTGACTTGAACTATCAACTACTGAACTTACAAATACTTGTGGTTTTGTATCCCACTCCTCCAGAGAGGGGTTATTACCTGTTGGCATTTTCCTAGTATCCACAGATTCCAGTTTTACCTCTATCTTATTTTTTCTTTCAGTCTCTTCTGAAGGAGAAAATATTCCAAGGCGGAGCTTGCAGTCATCGTTTACTCCAGACCTATCGGAAAATGTTACCCCAGAAGATTGTCGTGAGAGTACATCCACTCCATCAGCAAAATAATTTGCTTTAGGCTTAGGAGAATCAGTCACGAGTTCACTAGTCAAAAAATCCCTAAAGCCACCAGGTTTCTGCTCTTCGGGCTTTTCATCATCTACCTTGGAAACAGGATCTTCAGCAGCTGCTGGCTGCTCATTTGCATCACCACATTCAGGGGAATTCTTCTCCCCATCCAAGAGTAGCTTCCCGGCTACACTCGCTAGCAAGTCAAAGGCGAATGCGTGGTTATCATCAGCTTTTCTCTTAAATAAGCACCTCCTCTAAAACAAAGGAACATGGCGAACGATCATAAATTCCTCATGCATGTAACAACCATAAAATACCACTTGACAAAAAATGTATGTTAATCAGTTATTACCCTGGCTGATCTTGCAGCTCTAGGAGTAGGAGGTACCTGATATCCATGAAATCCATATTCTAATCTCATCATAACTCAAAACTTAACTCCTGCATTAGCCATCCAAGAATACACTCAGGAAATCGTACATTAAACAAAAACGCCGATCTGGGAGTACGTGATTGTTTGAAACGATCTCAAAAGATCAATCACCATTTACACCCATAAACCTCCATCAGACAAAATAGAAAAGCAAAAAAAGGCCATGGATGAATGGAAAGCATGCAAAGTCATTCAATTTTCTTTCAAAATATATCTAACCACTGGGACATCTTTTCAATCTCAGATTGTCCTTATGCCTTCGTGGGTATTCTAAAAAGGTTGCACGATACCAGTAAAAGGTTAAGCTTTACCCTGAGTTTGAATCCAAGTGATGAATGAATCCCCCAGAAATGTTCTTTCTCTCCTCCAGATAACAGAACTTTAGCCTGAGATGATGTGATGGGACCACCAATTCCGATCGATTTTTTTCATTTGTCACCACTTCACACGCTCCGAATAAATGAACCCAGAAAAAAGCTTTATGTTCGCGTATTCTCCTCCATCCAGGAAAGCAAAAACCAAAACCAAAACCCTGTGAAAACCATATGCCCAGAAACATTGGTTAAACCCCAACTCTTATACCATTGACCCCTGCCACCGGCCCCATCGGTACAAGTCGAAGAATTCACCGGCTATACAAGGTTTACCTCCCTGAAGACCTGTTCTTGTGTGATACTGCGACATGTGGCGAGGCGATGAAACCGTGTGGACGTTCCTGGCTTCATACACAGACGAGAAAAACGTTGGGTCACCCATCCACCCAGAAAGGTTTAGAGGAATTCCGCGACCGCGCCCCCGATTTCTGGACCTCCCAATTTGCCAATCACGATTCTTAGTAAGTAATTCGTGGAGGATATCCAATTTCCACGACTACTGCGCCATGGCCTTCCCATTTCCGCCCCCTCCCAACTCTCCACCACCATTCTTATTCCGATTCCTCGTCCTCGCCCATCTCATCATTTCCCCTGCATGCCATTAAAATAATAATTCAAAAAAAAAAAAACGAGTCTACTATATCTACCTATCTGTCTTCTAATTGGATTTCATCCATCAACTTTGAAAACCCTAACCAAACTCCACACCTATTGATTCCACTTAATTGCATTTACCATTTACTAAATAATTAATTAATCCCAAACTATTTGAATCAATCAAACTGAAATGTATGCATCAGTATTTTAAAATTGAACATTTTTTATTATATTTTTAAATTGAGCATTTTTTACAATAATTTGAATCAAATTCAATACAAAAATAAATCTAGAAATAAGAACTACAGTGTTATTTTGGCACTTTCAAGTTCCGCTATTAAGCTACGTATTTCTATCTCACGTGGGCCTAAAGTGGGTTCATACCATGCTGCGACAAGAGGCCCATGAGAACCGTTAGTTATGTGAGCCTGCTTTGAGTTTGGGCCTGGTGAAAAGCCCAACGTGAGGCCGCGTTCTGGGGCGAGATTACAACGAAAACATGTTAGGAAGTGGATGTCGGAATCTATATATTTCTGCACAGCCCATGGGGCAAACCACAAGGCATAAAGAATCTCCGATTCAACAACTTCCAAGGCATTAGTCATTACCATCTGCGTTTGGAGCGGATCAGATAGATGCGACCATAGACCCATCTTCTTCTTCCCGGTGTGGAGACTGTCTGCTGTTGCAGCCACAGGGAGATCATGGGGTCTGTTCTGTTAACAGAAAAGCTTGGGATGAAGCCTGTAGGTACCTCAAACTTGGTGCGGAATTCCAAGGAGCTTTCGCAGACATGGCACTCTACTCTGTGTCGCCGCCGTGTCGAGTCTTTAGACTGATTCGATCCAACAAAGGCATACACCTGCAAGTTGTGGGAATTTACAAATAGCAAGAGTTAACGGACGCTCTTCAAGTGTGCTGCAGACCAACCTCCTCACAGCAATTGGGGCATATTCCCTTCAGTGCAACCAAATCTTTCTGCCATAGGCCTTGAAGTGCTCTAACTACACAAAATCCCCAGGTAAGAATAATTAGCAACGCAAAGTTGTTTGGGGTGTTCTAGGAAGGAAGTTGCAGTCAAGTGGGAGCAATACGAGTGATTCAGTAGCGGAGATTTGCTTACCAGAAGCAGATGCTATGGGGTAACCCACCATGGTACCAAACAACATGAAGAGCAGCGCATTTAGGGTCGTGAGAGGCGGAGAGCCAACATGAGAAAATCCAGTGTAAAATGCATTGTGATATGCTTGAGCAACAGCGCATACAGTTGGCATGGTACACGCTGATGCTCCAAAACCAAGTATCAAGAGCCATATGCCAGCCAATGCAAGAACCTGCGAAGGGTCTTCCTGCCCTAAATTCAAGTTATCCATTTCTTAGGTTCTGGTTAACAGCACTAAGTTAGCATATTCGATTTCGATGAAACTGCAAACGATAGAGCAAGTTACCTCAGCATCCGCATAGGTGGAGTGTGCCCTTAGACTACACCGCGGATACTTGACAACATACTTCGACCCATACCACCGCAATTTCAGCTGTCAGAATTGATCATGGCCATTAAAAAGCTGAAAACAAAAGCGAGACGAAAATCGAGAATGTTCAGAGCAAAATTCACCTCAACCCGATCAAACATATCATCAACTATCAACGGTTTCCCGCCGTAGTAAGCCTCCCGAGCCTTTGGGTTAAAGACAAACAAATAAGCTGATTACTCGATATTCTACTAGTAAACCGAAGAAAGAATCCACACTGACTTGGCGATAGAACGCTTCTAGATTTTCCTGAGTGGCGGTTTCCAAGGGTCCGATGAAGAGGCAGGAAGGACCTTGAGCTTGGCGCCATCTGTCGTCAACCACCGCAGGAAAAGCATAGCTCCGGCAAATTGCGCGACGGGAGAGACGGTGTCCATGTACCCCAACGAAGGACCCGGCGGCGTGAAGTAGCCGTGGAGAAGGCGGAGAAGCCATCAACACCGAGATCTGCCCACCACGCCCCACACCCCTGTTCTGCCACACAAACCCAACCTCAACCTTTTGCGTGACGCAAATGCCCTCCCAGTAATTCTATCAATCCTCACGTCACCTCTAATGGGCCAACGCAGTGACCCGCCCGGCCCATAACATACATTTCCCGGGGCCCCATATCGCTCGCTCCAAATCCATTACATTTACAATGAATTTAAGGTAAATAAATATTGGGCAACAAAATATCCAAGTCAAACGTGGACCCCACTAGTCAACTGCCACGTACAGAGAAAGCAAAAGTATATAATGTAAGAATCGAACAAAAATTCCCCAATTGCCAAAAAGTTAACATGGGGCTGCATGGACCGAGGAATTAAGCCCTAAACCGCCCCCCACCCTCGTCCCCAATCCCATGTGCCTTCACGCCTGACTTTAACCCCGTCCTCGATTTCAACGGATGGATCACTTCACAAAAATGATTATAGGTACACTCTATTTAATACATTAAATTAAAAAACTTACATTATTGATGATCATTTTTCGCACACAATCTCTAATGCATGACCATATTTCTAAGTCATGCGAATGTATCATTTAGAAAAATTGGCATCCTTACATTCTCTCTCACATATCTATGTCCAATGTGTATGTCGAGGTGACTACATAGCATATAACCATTAATCACTTTTAATATTAATATGTGACAAAAATATAGAATTACCCTTAAAGGCATGGGTGAGTGGGAATTACGGGCCACCATCTGGTGCACTTCCTCTAAGATCGATTCCATTCGGATAAAAAGCTATGGCAACAAATGCTGTGTTGTGTGTGTGTGTGTAAAAGGAGGGGTAGCACGTGAGGCGCAAGGAAAACGCACAAGGATTGGTGCAGATTCGCAAGGTCCCCTACCATTGCTACAACTGAACTAGGGATTATTTAGGTGAATTAATTAGGGTTTAGGGAAAATTAGGCGTGTTAATTAAAATATATTCGCAGATGGATTAGGATTATAAAAGGTTAGTCTTGTAATAATATTAAGAGTACCTTGTAGCGCCTACCGGTTAGGGGTGGTGCCCCTAAGATCGCGCACTCGGGTGGGTGGGTCCCGGTGTCTTTAAAACCCTAGTTGATTCCGCCGGTTCACAAAAAAGATGCCGTGATAATTTCCTTATTTTGAAATGTTATTTAAGGGATGAGTGATAAATTTAATTAATTAGGAGGTAGAAAGAAGAAGGCACCGGGGGAGGGAGGAAAAGCTGTCAACTGTGTGGGCCCCACACGTTTCTTCTTCTTCTATCTGGAGATGGGGAAGTGGAGGTACGCGCCGTGGGGGAGAGGGAGGAAGGGTAGGGAATCATGGGTTTCCCATAAAGTTCCTGGACTTCCCCTGTAATTACGCTTCTTGCCACTGAGACTTCCATAAGTATCCCATCCCCGTTTCGTTCACGTTCGACCATCCACGCCTATTTCCCCTGTTCTTTCTCCGTTTTCTTGGCACAAAATGGGCATTCTCTCAGTGCTTGTCTACACGTCCCTTCTCTCTCTCTTCTCCACATTCCTATCTCCGGCGTACGCCAGGATCCCTGGCGTCTACGCTGGTGGATCCTGGGAAGGCGCCCATGCCACGTTCTACGGCGGCAGCGACGCCTCTGGCACCATGGGTACGTTTATTGTTCTCACACCATCTTTTCTAATTTCTATACTCTGTGTCTTTTTGGCTCTCACTCTCTAATCGGAGTCCGCAAACGAGCAGGTGGCGCGTGCGGCTACGGCAACCTGTACAGCCAGGGCTACGGTGTGAACACGGCGGCGCTGAGCACTGCGCTTTTCAACAGTGGCTTCAGCTGCGGATCTTGCTTCGAGATCAAGTGCGCGAACGAGAAGCAATGGTGCCATCCCGGTAGCCCCTCCATTTTCGTAACCGCTACCAATTTTTGCCCTCCAAATTACGCTCTCCCCAACGACAACGGCGGCTGGTGCAACCCGCCCCGCCCCATTTCGATCTCGCCATGCCCATGTTCCTCAAAATCGCCGAGTACCGCGCCGGCATCGTTCCCGTCGTTCACCGCAGGTAAAAAAAAACACAAGGAATTTATCTTACTCCACCATTTACACAGGTTAAAAAAGGAAGCCGAAATCGAAAAAGAAAATATCCGGTCCTCGTGTCTACACCCTGCGTGATAGACAGACAAATCACGTGACTGTTCGTTAGAAAAGTGGGGACCATCCCTTGAATCGCACTCCCACCCAATTAAATCTATGCACGTCATCGGGCTGCTCCGGGAAATCCGGACCGCCCACGAGACAACACACCAGACGAATTGTTCGCACTCATTCATTTCATGTTGTTGTTCGCAGGGTGCCGTGCAGGAAGGACGGCGGGATCCGATTCACGATCAACGGCTTCCGTTACTTCAATCTGGTCCTCATCACCAACGTCGCCGGCGCAGGGGACATCGTGAAGGTGAGCGTCAAAGGATCAGGGACTGGGTGGATGAGTATGAGCCGGAATTGGGGACAGAATTGGCAATCCAACGCCGTTCTCGTCGGCCAATCTCTCTCCTTCCGAGTCACCGGCAGCGACCGCCGCACCTCCACTTCCTGGAACATCGTCCCCGCCAATTGGCAATTCGGTCAGACCTTCGTCGGGAAGAATTTCAGGGTCTGAAATCCAAGAACCCGCGCCTCTCTTCCTCTCCAATTCGGTTGTCTAGTGTCTAGGTCAAGTCCTGGTTTCTTCGTATCATCCTTTTTATCCGCATGACGGAGAAGCAAAGCGGCTGAGGCGGCCGTAAAAACCAAATCGGCCCGCCGCTTAATTCCCCTTCTCTAATTCAACAGTACATTGGTTCTCTTCCCCCGCCCATCGGATCCTTATCTGTCACCGATCACACGGCCCTCGCCTTTTTGACAATTAGGTGCGTCACACATGCTGTTGGAAGTTCACGTCACGCGTCACTCTTACTCAATTACTAGCAAAATAGACTAATCCCGGATTAGGCACCATTAACACGCCACTTGTTAAAAGGCTAAAACACCCCTAGGCAGTAGATCAGCACAAAGAATATGTGAACGGGGATTGTAGAATATATGCGACGCGACTGTAGACAGTAAAAACGAATCACCGCTGTAAAAGAGGGATGTTTGAAAGAGGGGGGCGCTTTCAGTGGCGGTGGTGGTAAAGTGAAAGCGAAAGGTATACAGAAAGTAAGTAAAAAAAAGTTGAAGGTAAAACTAACTCACGAGGGTGATAGAAGGTAACAAGCGGAAGGGTTTCTTAAGGCGGTTGAATGAGTGAGTGGAGTTACCTTTCTTAGGGTCAACATGGTAAAAGGTGCGCTCCGCTTTGGTTTCCTATTCTTTTTTACGGACTGTTAATTCATTTTTAACCTCTGTAACTTTGACTTACTTTTTCCAAAAATGTTCAGTTTCCATATGCTCGCCGGCATTGCCATTTTTTTCGTTTTTTGGGGGTTGGGTTTGATGTAAAAGTTATTGTTTTCGGATAGTGTGTTCAAATTAAATATATAAGTAAGAAAAATGGACTCAAAATTTTGTAATTATTTTTTAATATTTTAAAAATGTAATTAAAAACTATTGAATTCTATTCAATAAATTATAACCAAGATTCAATTGAACTTTTAAGAGAGTCTTTGATTTTAATTAAACGTGATTTGGGTTATAATTAAGGGGTAAAGGAGTAATTTATCCAATAGTTTTGGGCCTTGAGGAATTCAGGCCCATGCGGAGGAATAAGAATTGGAGGTAATTCAACTGAAGCAATACGGCACCGTTCGATTTTCGCCAGTCCTATCCCCAAGTTCACGTCTTGTTCATCCCTTTCATCGAAAACCCTCGGATCCTAGCACACCGTGCCTTTAGATCTGCTAATTCTGAGGGTTCTATGGGTTCCCGGAGACCAGATTTCGGTGACGGAGCTAGCCCAGGGTTCGTTAATGTCATCTGCTCCAATTGTATTAAGTCTCCTTGAATGTATTTGCTTATTTTCTATCTTGTTCTTTGTGACAGGAAAATCTTTATTGGGGGTCTGGCAAAAGATACGACTTTAGGTTCGAAATTGTTGTTGTATTCTTGTGTTTTTCTGTTTTTTTTCCCTACAAGACAGAAAAATGACATTTTTACGGCTTAATTGCGCGGACGAACCTTCGAAGAGGATTTTGTCAAGTATTTCGGCAAGTATGGAGAGATCACAGATTCAGTTATTATGAAGGATCGTCAAACGGGTCGGCCTAGGGGTTTTGGATTCATTACGTATGCTGATCCTGTGGTTGTTGACACGGTCATAGCTGAGACCCATATCATTAATGGGAAACAAGTGAGTTTGTTTCTTGCCCGTGCTCTAATGGAGACTTGCACATTGAGATGCTTGTGCTGAATGAACTGGAATTATTTTCTGCTTTGTATTTGTGGTGAGATTGATATAATTATTGATTGCTGAAGGTTGAAATTAAAAGAACCATTCCCAAAGGGTCTGGTGATTCTAGAGATTTCAAAACAAAGAAGATATTTGTTGGTGGAATCCCCACATCTGTCACCGAAGGTGAACTTCTGTTACTTGCACTGATCAATGTATTGCACTGGGAATTGCTGGAAACTTCTTATATTATATTTCTTTCTGCTGATTGCAATTATGGCTGTGCAGATGAGTTCAAGAATTTTTTCTCCAAGTATGGGAAGGTTGTTGAGCATGAAATTATCAGAGATCATGTGACCAAAAGGTCTCGTGGTTTTGGTTTCATCGTCTTTGACAATGAGCAGGTTGTTGACAGCCTCCTAGCTGATGGAAATATGATTGACATGGCTGGTGCGCAGGTGCGCTTTCTTACTATTGTATTAAAATTGGCCCCTTTAAGATGTTCCTTGATAAGAATATAGGACTATTTTGTGAGACTAAGCGTGTAGTGGCTCGTACATTGTGAAGCTGGCTGTGATAGAACCAGGATTTAGGATGCGAATGCGGGTTACAATTCTAGTTCAGATGGAAGCCAGTCTGGAGATGAAGTTCTAGGTTAACTTGCTTCTTTGTTGTAGGTTGAGATCAAGAAAGCTGAACCAAAGAAACCCTCAAACCCTCCACCCATTCCTGCATACGGTAGTGATTCTAGGGGACGTGGATATGGTGATAGTTATGGAGGTTATGGCAGCAACTTTAACAATTTTGGTGGTGGTGGCTTCGGCCCTGGGTATAGTAGGTCATTTGGCTCAGGTTATGGAGGTAGGCTTGGTGATTATGGTGGATATGGTGGTCCAGGTGAGTTTGGGGGTCGATATGGGGATTATGGTAGTAGTGATTTTGGTTATCAAGAGGGGCCACTCGGCTATCCTGGTCGATATGGTTCTTACGGTGGAGGCTTTGGTGGGGATATGGTGGTGGATTAGGTGGTAGCTATGGCCGTGGTAGTGGTGGTGGTTATGGTGGATACGGCGGTGCTGGATCTGGCGCTAGTTATGATCCTGGCCCTGGTTCTGGTTACGCTGGAGCGGGAGGTATATACGGGGGTAGAGCAAGTTATGGCGGCACCAGTCGGTATCATCCATATGCCAGATAGATGTCCCTAAGAGTCCTTAGAAGTGAAATCTCATGCCCTCCTGGCTACATTTCCTGTCCTTTGGTGCCGGGTTGACTAGGCTTTGCCATTACTAGCGAGGAGACTCCCTAGAAGTTGCGAAGAACGTTATTTTCTACTTATTTTTCATTTATTGTTATGAGAATTCCCTGAAGACGTTGCTGTTGTTTTTTGTTTTTTCATTAGCTAGACACATGTAGTGTGTACTATATGTAAGGATAAGTTGCCATTTCAGGCGCAGGTAGGATTCCTCCGTGCCTTATGATGGATCCCTTCATGCGCTGTCTAGACATTCGAACTCGCATCTCTTAGTCATGAGATTTAGTTAGCAGAAGAATCATTTGTTTGAGCTTTGTCTAATGGTTGTTTAAGTGGCAGATGCTTCTTTCTGGTGTGGGGCTTTGCGGCCGGTTTAGTTCATTCTGCTACGTGGCCACACCGTTTCCAGTGAGACCTGCGAATCGGGGGTGTCTGTTTTCCTGTGAAGCTGCTGTCCCCAAGGTGTATGTAAATGTTTGTAAAGCATCTCGCTTGTTGCTGCATCGTCTGCATTCTTCTTCCCAAGTGACAAAATGTTGCTTCAAAATTCAGAGGAAGGAGAAGGCCACTACGTTTTTTGGTTTGGAAATAAAATATTCTTTTTTATTTCACAATGTGCCCAAGTAAAATCGTGAATTAAAAAATAAGTACTTGAGGAACTTGATGACTCGCTTCAGTGTGCCTTGATTTTACGCGTGTGACAGTTTTTCTAGCTGAGTTGTCGCTGTCGGGTGGGTGTCCTCGATAATCCGAGCCAAGAAGGCCACTGCGTTACCGGGAGCGGGAGGAGGAGCAGATAAGGGCAACCACGAGGACGAAGGCTCCGACCGACTGAGGTTGCCAATTCAGATCTGTGTAACCTACGGACAAAACCTCCTTTTTTTAGATTTATGGAAAATGTGTTACGATTGCTAATGTATTCTTCGTCATATTTCCTTTAGCTGTAGATGGTGGGATTTCGGGCGTGTGTGTATTGACGTGGGATTCTCGAATGAGTTTGTTCGGATTTGGCGCTTCATGAATTTGTGAATACTTTTTTCTTGTAAATGTAACCTTGTTTCAAGCTGATGAAACTGTGTAATTGCCATTAAACGCTAGTGTGTGTAGATATTCTGTGGTTTCATGGGTTTTTGGAGGCCTTGTTTTAAGCGTTACAGATTACCGTCATTTACTTTTGCAGCTTAGCTCGATTGACATATGGATAAGCCTACATCGTGTCTGTGAATATTGTATTTTATCGTAAAATCTGGTTAGCTGGTGAAAGAATGAAGATTGTTTGGAGATCAGTTGATGTGATTAGTTGTAAGGATGGGCCTTGCGAGCTTTCCTTCCTCGTTACCGTTAATGTTGCATGCTCTCTGCCAACACCTTGATTATTCCTGTGCCCTCCTATGTTAATTATCCTGCAATGTTCTTTTATATGTATTCAGGTGTATTGAAAATTTGCCAGCATGCCGGCCACCGCTGGGAGGGTTCGCATGCCTGCGAACAATCGCGTGCACAGCAGTGTTGCTCTACAGACCCACGGAATATGGCAGAGTGCTATTGGATATGACCCATATGCGCCTAACAAGGATGAAAAAAAGGATAAATCTTCTCAGAAGACTAGTGTTGCTGAGCCTGAGCCCGAGAATGCTTATGCCAGTTTTCAGGGATTGCTTGCTCTGGCTCGCATAACAGGCTCCAGTGCTGATGAGGCACGTGGTGCTTGCAAGAAGTGTGGGCGAGTTGGGCATTTGACGTTTCAGTGTAGGAACTTTTTAAGTGTCAAGGAGGATGGGGGAGGCAAGGATCCGGATGCAGTTCAGGCTGCTGTTCTATCTGGTCTGGAGAAACTCAAGGGGGAAAGAGTAAGGGGAAAGCCTGCGGTGGAAAGTGAGGATACCAGTGAAGAGGAGGAGAGCGAGAGTTCTGATTCGGATTATGACTCTGAGATAGAGAGGGCATTTGCCGAGAAGTCTGGAAAACGGTTGAATGGTCGAAGTAATAAGAGTTGCAGGAGGAATGAAAGCGATGAATCTAAGGACGAGGAGACTAGAGAGAGGAGGCACAGGGGAAGGTCTAAGAAAAGGAGTGCTCATAAGGGGTGCACTCATTCCGAAGAAGATGATGAAAAGAAGAAGAGAAGGGAGAAAAGGAGGAGAAAAGGCTATGACTACTCTGATGAGGAAAAGGATCGTAGGCATAATGACAGGCAGGGTAGGAAGGAGAAGAGCAGGAGGAGGAGCCATCATGTTTCAGAGAACGACTCGTCTGATACTACTTCTGATCACCGACGTAAGAGGAGGAATAGGAATAGGAATAGGAGGGGCCATTCCCGTTCCGATTCTAACCCTGATGACCATTCCCGAGTTGGAAGGGACAAGGACCGCTCTCAGAAGAGCAGAAGGCATCGTCATAAAGAGGACTGAATAAGCTGTAAGGATTGCTCGTGGCCATCTACATTGTTTCCTGGCTTCCTTATTCACTGTTTTCTATGTTTCTTTTGGCTTGTAACACGTTTGCCTGTTTCACCATTTGACCACTTTGTTGAAGCTGTATGCTTGTTCCCGTTGGGGTTTTAGCCTAACCATTATGTGAAAAGGTTGGGTATACAGGACACGTTGTCATAATGGCTTTTGACTGGAGAGTGCAAAATCTGTTCTAGATGCATGTAATCTTTTCTCGTGATTTTATGCTTATATGCATCACTGGGACATGCAATGCATTAACATAGTGAGAATCAGAATGCGAATAAAAATGCATAGAACTAGGAAATGAAAAGGTCAAGGTGATGCTTGGTAACTGCGAAATTGCGGGTGCATCTCCCATCTTACAGCTATATGGTTAACAAGTCACCCGATCCTTGTTTTCTTGTATTTCGGTTACTCTTCTGACTTCTATATACTTGGCATTGCAGCACCGGCACAGAACACCACAGAGAAGGGGAAAATACGCACAGGGCTTGTAAAATGCCTCAGACTTCGTTTTCCGGATCTCTTAAGTCGCCGAATGTGAACTTGATGGTCGATATGGGTCACCCCTTCTTGAACCACGCTGTGGATGGTTTCTTGAAGATCGGCGGGGTAACCCTTCTTCCCTGTACTCATACGTGGATGAATGCATTTCTGATCATGTGATGACATAATGTGGACGATGACACTTCAGGTGGCCGCCGCTAGAGCAGCCGCAGAGGAAACATATAACATAGCAAAAAGAGGTGTGCACGCTTCTTATTCGATATCATCTGCCTAACTTGTGTTATATGGAGTATTCAAACAAGCAATTATTCTACTTCCTTTCCTTTTTATAATAAGAAGGTGTGCAGACTGCAACTTGAGTGCCAAGTAACAGGATTCTTTGTCTGTCTCATAGGGAACGTTTCCGGACACAACTTCGAGCATTCGGTGATGGATTCGTGATCCGTAACATATCTTTATTGTTGTAACAGTGCTTTGAATTGCCATCCTGATGGGCTTTGTTATCCGCAGCTCAAGAAAATGTGCAAGAATGGAGCTTACTGGGGTGATTCATCTGTCTTTGTTCATCCACCGGATCCATCCTTGTCAAAAACACCATTGCCATTAACTCTTGAATCCATTACAGGGACAGTGGCTGGTCTGTACGTGGGAATGGAGCTGGGCGTCGAGAGGATTCGAGGTACAAGAGACTGGGTAAGTAGAATGAACCATAACCTCATTTTGTCCACGAAAACATGACCAAGACCGTCCTTTGCATGCAGAAAAATGCACTCATCGGAGGCGCCTTAACCGGAGCCGTCGCTTCCACGGTGACCGGCCAACCCAGGGACAGCATCGTGATGACCGCCCTCACCGGTGGCGCAGTGGCCACCGCCAACGAGCTCCTCAAGTACCTCACTTGAAGAAGAAGAAGAAGAAGAAGAAGAAGAACGCCATTCACGCCGTCGAACGTTGAATAATAAACAAAGGACGAATAAATCACACCACACACACACACACACACCCTTATTTTTTACTCTTGGAAATTGTGTACGGATCCCAGAAATGAAAGAAGCGGGCAAAACGCTTCTAGGCGACGTGCGTAGGTGTTGAATAATGGAGTAGGAAGGAGCCATTGATGACCGCAGCAGATCTGCAGAATCCGTCCTCAAAAGTCAACGCCGGCCGAGTTGAAGACGTTGACCTTATCGGTACGCCAACCGCACCGCGTCCCCTCCCTACTTTTCCACCCTGTGTTGAACCGGTTGCCTTGACCGAACCGGTTCGGTTGGATTAAGGTTTCTAAACGCGAGTTTTACTAAATTAAGGTGCGGTTACATTACAATATTGGTGATAAGTACTACAAATATCGGAGAAATTAAATGGGAAGAGAGAGAGAGAGAGAGAGTGTGGGTGGAGGTTGGACATGGAGGCGCGTGAGGTTGAAAAATATGCAACGAAGCGGATGGGGCCCACTCCCCCCTGCCCTGATTCCAACTCCTCTGTCTGTTTTTATTACCTCAATCAAGCACTCTGTAAGTCAACGGTCCCTTTCTCCTCCCCTTTCACTCAACCCGGGGGAGCAGACTTCCTCGCTCTCCTCGTCCTCGGTCTTCCAAGGCTGTGAATGATCGTTTGAAGCCACTGGTGTTTGTCTCCATGGGTAACGGGGTTGGGAAGCTCGCCCTCTGTTTCTCTGGAGTTTCTTCTACACGACAGCATGATAATGAGTCCGCCGCTCGCCGCCGACGCCGCCGCATCGGGGATCTCAAGGTGGGTATGGTTATCTCCGAGGCATTTGATGATTTGGGGCACTCATTTTGCTATATACGCCCTCAAAACTGCAAACATCTTGATCCTCTGGGGACATCTTGTCCGACAACGACGACGTTTAAGTCTATTTCTGGCGCCGCGGTGAGCGCCAACACCTCCACTCCGCTCTCGACGTCGTTGCTTGATTTCTACTCCTGCAACGATAGAGCTTCGGCTTTCGAGAGTTCGAATTCGTTTGCGTCTATTCCTCTTCAACCCATACCCAGAAACTCATCTGTTCATTCGGGACCCTTGTTTGGTTCTGGGGTTATCCCCAATTCGGGGCCTTTGGAGAGGGGATTTATGTCAGGGCCCATTGAGAGAGCCTCCTTTGTCGAAACTAATCGCTTCCTTAGAAGCTATTCCCATGGCGGATTTGTGTTTCAATCGAGATTAAGAAAAGTTTCTTTGCTTCGAGTTCTTAAGCGTGCTCTGTCTAGAGGAATCAAAAGTGGGCAGAACTCCGTCGTTGCTCCGGTTAAAGGAATTGTAGAGATGAAGGAGAATGGTAGCTGGATCCCGAAGAAAAATCAATTCACTATCACCACTGGTTTCAGTTTAGAAGATGACGATGACGATGATTCACGAGAAGTCCAGAATCTTGAGTGGGCTCAAGGGAAAGCAGGCGAGGATAGAGTTCATGTCGTGGTTTCTGAAGATGAAGGATGGGTATTTGTCGGGATTTACGACGGCTTCAACGGCCCAGATGCGCCGGATTTCTTGCTCTCAAATCTGTATTCTTCTGTTCGTAAAGAGCTCAAAGGCATTCTCTGGGGGAGGACTGCGATCGGATTTTGTCTCGTTCAAATTCGACCTCTGCAAAAGAAGACTTCAACTTTAATCGTCCCCACAGCGAAGAACTTTCCGCAGAGAAATCGGAAGAAAGTTGCTCAAAAGCTGCTGAACAAGATCAAAATCCCGGTGCTGTGTATGGGGAAAGAAAATGGAGCGTGAAGAGCAAATACAGAGGCGTAGCTAAAAAATGGGAAGAGAATCAGAAGCGGTGGAGGTGCCAATGGGACCGTGAAAGACTGGAACTTGATCGGAGATTGAACAAAAATAGATCAACTTCAGCTACTTCAAATCACGAGGACGTCTTAAAAGCACTGTCTCAAGCCCTCAAGAAAACAGAGGAATCTTACCTCGAGATTGCTGATACGATGTTACTGGAGAATCCCGAGCTGTCGTTAATGGGTTCTTGCGTTCTCGTCATGGTGATGAAACAGGACGATGTTTACATCATGAATGTGGGCGATTCCAGAGCCATTTTAGCTCAAAAAAGGGAACCAGACATCTGGAGCCAGGAGCTTGAGAAAATAAAAGAGGAAACCTTGCACGATCTTCAGAATCTCGATGGAGATCCCTTTGATGATCCTCTCATAGCGTTGCAGCTAACAGCAGAGCACAGCACTTCGATGCAAGAGGAGACTTCAAGGATCCAGAAAGAGCATCCGGATGATGCATCCGCAGTCATCAATGGGCGCGTTAAAGGCTCATTGAAAGTTACCAGAGCCTTTGGAGCCGGATTTCTCAAACAGGTGAATCACATTTCACAGAAATTGCTGTCTTCTTCTTCTTCTTTTTCCTCGAATTCGAAGGGAGAAACTGATACTTTATTGTTGACAGCCGAACTGGAACAATGCACTTCTAGAGATGTTCAGGATTGAGTACGTGGGTAGCTCCTCGTACATCAACTGCGTGCCATGGCTGCATCACCATAGACTCTCTTCACGAGACCAGTTCCTGATACTCTCCTCCGATGGGCTCTACCAGTACTTCACCAACGAAGAGGCCGTCGCTGAAGTTCAGCTTTTCCTGTCATGGTCGCCGGAGGGAGACCCAGCTCAGCATTTGGTCGAGGAGCTCCTCTTCCGCGCCGCCAAGACTGCCGGTACGTCCCTCGCAAATACAACCACAGTGCACCATTGAGCTGAACTTACACTCCTTGGTTCACATTTCAGGAATGGACTTCCACGAGCTCCTGGAGATCCCGCAAGGCGATCGACGCCGCTACCACGATGACGTCTCCGTCATCGTCATTTCATTGGAGGGAAGAATGTGGAGATCTTCGGCATGATCCCACACCATTGTTGTCTTTTCACAGGTCGCTAAGAGCAACAAGAATAAAAGGAAACAAGTTTTGCTTCTTCACTATCATTCCATTAATCCAGCATTTTAATATCATTAAATTAATACCCAAAATGCAATAAATGATTTTATGTATATAAAAGTCACACGCATGCAAAAAACAATAAAGCACGTGGGTGCGGGGCCCATCTCCATTGATGCAACTAACAACTACCTTCGGACATAGCAAATTTAGGTGGAGGAGGTTGGGTATTAACTCCGACAAGAATTTTGAACTAAAAAAACAATGAATAAATATCGCATTTCGTATGTAACTATTGTAATTAATATACAAATGAAACTGTATCCAATTCTAATGGTTTCTGTGTATGGCTTTTGATGTACGGACTGAATGGAGATCAGGTGGTTTTGAGGTGAAGTATCCAGTCCTGAATGCAAAGCCTCAGGGAATGGTTTGGAGTCAGGTTCGTGTGGCTGAGCTTCAGATTTGTCATTGGAGAAGTTTGGTTCCCAGCTTCCAGCCAGCTGCGGATGGCTTCCCCTTCATATGTGAAGCCATCTGCCGCCATTTGTGGGCTATGCATCATTTCCTGCGCACCATGAAAACGACACAAAGCATCAGTGAAGCCGATGGTCTGCCTGCTGTGCTGTGAAGGAAAGTGGACGTACCCGGAGAATGGGGCACTGGAGAAAGGCTGGGACTGCTTGGTCTTCCAAGAGGACCATATTTTCCAGCTCCTTTACGACGGATGGAGTGAGCTCAGGCCTGTCTCGGCTGTTCCTTTCACAGCATTGGAGCCCCAGTTCCAGCAACCTTCGAGCAACGTAGTCCGGCCATTCTCCTGCTGAAGAGTCCAACAGTTTTCCCACGTTGTCATTTGAGAATGCACAACGAGCCTCGGTTGAGACCGTTCCTCGCATATTTCCTGTAAGCAGTTGAAGTATGATTACCCCAAAGGAATAGACATCAGACTTTTGGGAAACTTCTCCGGTTCTATGGGACTCTGGATCAGTATACAGCAATGTGGAAGCTTCAGTAGATGAAGAGCAACCACGAAAGCTAGGACAGCGGATCTTGTTCCCGCCCGTCAGCATATGATCAACATAGTCGCTCATTTTGCATCTGCCTTCATGATCTAAAAGCAAGTTCTCAGGTTTCAGATTCCCATGAACAAGCTTCTGAGGCCTAAAGGATTGCAAGAAAAGAAGGCCGCTTGCTATATCTGCCACGATTTGAACTCTTGTTTTCCAGGTGAGTGAACTAAGTTTATTGCCACAGAGGTAAGTGTCAAGGCTAGCTCCTGGAATGTACTCATAAATGAGCAGCCAGGCTTCCAGGCATGTTCCGATTAATTCCACGAGGCGGGGATGCTGCAGCTTGCTGAGAACTTGAACCTTCATGGACCAAAGCACAGGTGTTCAAAGAACTAGAACATTAACAAAAGGGGAGACTACAATCCCTGCTATATAATGGAGAGAAAATATAGAATATTTACCACTTCGTTGTAATCGATCTGCCTTGGCAGGTTGTAAAGATGAAATTTTTTTATAGCCACAGTCTTGCCCAGCATCTCCCCTTTGTACACTGCACCTGTTGAGCCTTGGCCTATATTGAAAGAGTCTGAAAAATTGCATGTAGCGGTCTCAATATCTGATAATGCAAACTCTGGTAAATCAGATAGGTCATTGATCAAACTAAGACTCATGATCCCGGATTCATCTCCAGATTTTCGAATGTTTCTGCATCTATCAAGCCATTTTATGGCATCCATCTTCTGTTGGAGAAGCTTTTGCTTCTCCTTCCTAGTTGCAGTGATGGACGCTTGAATCAGCTTCAATTCTCCAGTAAATTGCTCACACTGAAGCTTTGTTTCCAGCAGATGACCATCTAGACATTCTATTTCTAGCAAGACCTTTTGCAACTTTTGAGTTGCTTCTTTTCTATCCCTTGATAGCTCCTCTTGTTCTCTTGCCATGAGACGAAGGGCTTCTTGCTGGAGCTTTACTTCTTGAGAATGATCCATTTTGAATGCTTCCGCCTTGTAGTAAATTTTAAAACCAAGATTAGAAACCAGAAAAATCGAAAGATCACAGAACAGAGCACTGAGGAAGGAACTCTTGTATCCCATTGAAAGAAAGGTATGTGTGAATGTCATGGTAACCTTATAAGACGCTTCAAGAACTTCAGCTTCTAGTTGCTTAAGATCCAGGCGCTTGATGTATGATTCATCTATACTTTCAGTGGAATCTGAACCTGCTTCTGCAAAAGAAGGGCGCCAAAGATCTTCCATCATGTTGAGCTATAACAGAAAAATAAATCTTGAAATGCAGACGAGAAAAAGGCAATACCAGCTCTCCCACTAGATGCTGTAGGTTGAACACTGTTACATGGTGAATCAGGCGTACTGGCATTGAGCTGCATATGATAGGACAAGATTGAATTGACTTCATATACATGGGCCTGCAGATATTCGTTCCTGCAGCCCGCATGCATTTGCAGGATAGAAGTGGAACAAGATGAAGAAGTACAAGAACACAACCTCATCCCAGCCAGAAGCATAAAGATTCCGAATCACTCACAGTTTTGGTTCCAGATTGACGGATTGGTAAACCAAGACTTGAGCTCTTCCCTTGTCGCGTCCAAATCAACTTTCCATTGTTCACATACCACATCTCACAATATTCAGGAGCGTGCGTTACAGCAAAGCAGTTCTCGTAGGACTTATTTTTCCCTTTCATGAAGCTGTTTACATATGTAGCAAGATCCCTTAAGGAATAGCAGGGGACTCAGAATACCAATACTTAATCTTTGATCAATTAACCAGACAGCAGTCATTGCTTTGTGAAGCATAACAAACAAATGATACACTATCCCAAAGAAGACAGATGTATATGTACAACGAGGCATACTCTGGCAATGCTCCAACGACAAGTTTCTTTATCCCATGCTGCTTTATCAAGTTCACGATCCCTTTCTGAATTTCGTCAGCTTCAGCAGCAATAACACTTGCTTTGACCTGCATATTTTGAAAATCACATCATCAAGGCATAGCACTTGTGATTTATCGCTAATGATTTTGAATCAACCAATGGATGAAACTATGTAGTGATGAGGAGTTGGAGAGTAAAAAACTATACTCTGGCTACTTTGCATATAGTCAAACAAACTGACAGTAAGTTCATTGCAATCTTTCTCTCCTCGTATCTGCAAACCAACATCATTTCAGGATTTGCTCCACTTGCCGGCAGTTTACCCACTACACGAAATTCCCATAAAATTAAGCAATAAAAAAAAGTAACAGATGGGGACAAAACAAGCGCACATACACACAAAAAGAAAAAGAAAAAGAAAAAAAAAGAAATAACCACAACTAAAAGGCTTACATAAAGTTGGAACGCGGCTAGAGGGACAATGAACACAAATCAAACAAACTTCATGCCCAGGGAATTGGGCAAAAGTCCAGCGTAGCAGAGCCCGCATCTTCTGCACAGACTTCCCCACGACCAAATGAACCATTTCTGCATCCGCCGGTCGGAAACTCGGAGATGGTATAATTTCTCGCAGGAGACCCGCTGTCCCCGACAACCCAGAAAGGATATCCGGAGCGCAGGGATCCTCCAGCAGCACCGCCATGACTGATTCTTCCGAAGCACTCAAGATTCCGCGTTTCTACTTCAACATCGCATTAGGCTTCACTCCCAATCCACTTGCTTGGCATCGGACCCAGCGCCTCCCCCATTGACCACACTGATTGACGGAGAAATGTCTTGGTCCGCTGCCTACTCGTCACAAAGTCAACGTTACCGTCAACGTTATCCTCCCAAAAAAAAAACAAAATTGTCTTGACATCAATTAACCTACTTATTTTCACTCCCCGGCACAAGCAGGTAAATAAAGCATGGTAATTAATCGCACTCATCTTGACACCCCATCCCCCGTGGTGAAAGGCACGGTAAAAAAACACAGAGCAGTAAAAAAATGAGTGGATCCATAAGTGGAGGGGCGTACCCGCATTAAACGACGCCGTTATGAGTTTGAATAATAGCGCCAATAATCAATCAATTATGCTTTCCCCTTTTTGCCCCACTCCAACATTATCAGATTCCCCCCGCCCCCATGTCTCTTTTAGTAACGTGTGTCACGCGTGCCATGTATTTTGTACATGATTCCCGACTAGACCGCTACGTGACGTGCCACCATCACTTGACTCCAACCCCTCATCCCCCACCATCACAAATGGTACGACTTCCATGTTTAATTATCTATATCAAGAGTATCACTATCGACCTGTAATAACTCCAAATAAATTATAATTTTAAAAATATGGAAAAAGAAATTCTAGCTTAGGTGAGTTTGATAGGATATTATAATTAATAATATCCTAGAGCTATATGTATTTATTTAAATACATATTATGTGGTTAAGATTGATAAATTCTGAATATATGTGTTTAAAGTAGATATTTTATGAATTAGGTTGGAAACTCACATACAAGTTGAGTTAAAATAAATATCTCGTTCATTTATTAAATATATATTGCTATCAATATACGAATATTTAAATAATTAAATTAATATATCAAATATCTATTTCGATTTATTTTTATTCGTATCATGTTTATATAAAGGAAATGGATAAAATTTAATTTATTTATAACTTATTTTTTAAACAAGATTAAATCTTTAAATCCCATCATAAACCTCCATATAAACCTACAAACGAAATCGTCAATCACCAATCATGCCGTGCTCCGAGGCGGATGATTAAAGAAAATGGGGGGAAATGTTTTTTTTTTTTTTCGAATTGAATGGCTTTGTTTCCCTTTCCCTTTCTAGTCCCATTTGGATTGACTTGCAGGCTCTGGTTGGGGTTTTCGAAAAGGAAACTGCTGTACAGATTGCAAACCAACAGGAACGTACACAAGGGTTGGGATTCCACCTCAAAGAATGTAAACTTGAAGGGCCTGCTGGGGGGTGGATGTAGGAGCGCCATTTGTCGTCCTCTGAATCAACAGGTTATGTCGGGGAAGACGAGAGAGGGAGAACCTGAGAGCTGTGGATGACCTCGTGTCTTGAAATCTGGGGCTGAGGATTCTGGCTCTGGGTTCTCAACTTCTGCTCGTACTCCAGGATCAATGTCTTTTTGATCAGCTTATCCTCTGCGTCTCTCAAGAACTTGAGTTTCGGAGGAGGAGATGATCTCAGCCTGTTGATTTCGTCCGCTGACATGGACTCGAACAGGGGATTCACACCCATGTTGCTGTAGGAATCAAATGATCTCCTGAACGATGAATAGGAAGATGTATCCTCATCCATGTTGTAAAAGCAGCCTTCGCTCAGACTCTTGCTCCTTGATTTCACAGTCCCACGGTCGGATTCCAGATCCTCTCTGCTCTCTTCTTTGATCGGGAACAGAAATCTCGGCGGCCCCAGTAGCTGATGCATTCTTCTCAGCTCCATTTCCACGCTTTCCTCAGTGCATTTCTCATCGCTCTCCCAAACTTTGTTACTTTCGGCCTTCTCCAAATCCCTAGCCTCCTCCGAAACTTGCTCCTCCCTTACCACCACCGAAGGAGCAGCAGCAAGGGGCTTTTTCCAGAACAGCAGAAAACTGCAATCCTCATCAACAACTCTGCTCCCGTTTGCGTATCTCATCTTCCACCAAAACAAATAGCAAACCCCCAGAACAACACCCAACAATATCAAACCACAGAAACTGCTCAAAGCAAGCGTTAATCCACTCAAAGAACCCATCTTTAGCCCACCCAAAATCTCCCCCCAAAAATACTACTTTAAGCACTACAATCCCATCCCAAAAAAAGGGTCAACTTCCCTTTTTTGCCACATTACCACTTGCAAACTCAGACGCACAAAAATCAAGTTGGGGTAATTTTTCACCAGATTCCCAAAATCTGTGAAACGGAATAGGCCTTCAAAGATATCAGGCGCAACAAGAACCTCCCTCCCTATAGAAAAAACCCTTCCCTTTGTCCTGCGAAGGAAGATAAGATAGGAAGAAGAAGCAGAAAGATGGAGCGCTTTCAAAAAAGTGAATTGACAGGTGAAGTGGAGGAGGAGGAGGCGGAGGCGCGGTGAAGCCCGTGCTCAAATTATACGAGGAGGAGCCCCATGCTCATTAAATAATTGACGTCAAATATTGTTCAATTATTGGTAATAATTTTATATAATAAATGATTTTTCTTAAAAGCTAATGTGCAATATTCATTAGGGCTTTATGATATTTGGTGAGAGTGTTACATTATAACATGAGATTCACTGCTGCAAATGGAAGTGCAACCAAAAGTGATATGATAAAGATGCTTGTAGAGGGTATATTCGACTTTTCCTTTTTCTCCTGGTGTAGGTTTTGCATCATCGCCATCACTTACCCAAACCCCATAATTTCATTGATTTGGGCAAAGAATCCACACGTGACAAAATACCATTAAAACTTCCTAATTTTGACTTTCATGTACAAATTGCGCACATGCTATAATTATTTTCTAATTATCTTCAATAATACTATACACCAGAAAATGAGTATCATTTGAAAAAAATTAAAAATTTAAATTATAATTTGGTATTTGATTTATATTTAATAGTTTATAAAAGGAAAGAATATGCTTTATTTTTGTAGATTATAATGGAAGAAAACAAATTGAAAATAGACAAAATAAAATAGGGACAAAGGGCCCTGGTTGTGTTGTTGGGCCGATGGGGCGCCGATCTTGTTTCTGGGTATCTTTTTTTAACTCCGGTTAATTGGATGGAGTTTCTCGCCGTTTGTATGGTCCAGACGGAAATCTGGCCGCCGTTATCTACCACGTTTCTCTAACGGAATGCCTCGCCGTTTGGTCCTCGGTTTCATTTCCGATTTCTAATCTCTACACTGGTAAACCCACTGTGCTGTTTTTTTTTCTTGCAAGGCAGCTTCCCAAGGGAAGGGGATTTCTCTCATCCGATCAGCACCGCGGTCTGGTGGTATTTTCCCGAGTACGTGCTTAACGATGCTTGACCCGTTTCATTTCTTTTTTGTTCTTCGTTGATCTCGCTGAATAGGGCGTGTTTCAGAATGGGCGAAATTCTTTACGGATTTTGTCTTCGAAAGTTTGAAGGGATTTCAATGGGAAGGTGATTTATCGGGGTGGGGTTTCTGGTGTGGGTTGGATTTGGGGTTCCGATTTTGGAAAATGGGTGAGGATTTTTTAACCAATTTGAGCATCGAAAATTTTGCTCCCTCGACGTATTTATCCATGGATTCAATTGCTGCCGCATCTCATGTGGAGGTGGAACGCGACATGAATCGGCCGGTTATTCTTCCCGGGCCACCGGATATCAACCTGCCATTGTCTGTGGAGCCGAGTCCGCCACCTCCTCCATGGAACCATGATTATTTTGACATGCTTGAAGTTAACCTTGGGAGTCAAATCAACGATACTGTTGATAATACCAAACTTATTGATCTGCCTAGAACAGGGAAGAAGTGCGCCAAGAGGTTGGACAGCGTATGGGGTGCATGGTTCTTTTTCAAATTCTATTTCAAGCCCGTTTTGAAGGAAAAATCCAAGTGTAGCACGGGCATGGATTGCTGCAGTGGTTTCGAAAAATCTGATCTTCAGCTAGATATCTTCATTGTGCAGCATGACATGGAGAATATGTACATGTGGGTTTTTAAGGAGAGGCCTGAGAATGCACTTGGGAAGATGCAGTTGAGAAGTTACATGAATGGGCACTCTCGACAAGGTCAGCCGCCTTTTCCGTTTACTGTCGATAAAGGTTTTGTGAGATCCCATAAAATGCAGCGGAAGCATTACAGAGGGCTCTCGAATCCTCAGTGCTTACATGGTATAGAGCTTGTCCCATTGCCGAATCTTATAGGCGTTGATGAAGAAGACCAGAAGAAATGGATAGAGTTGACGGGCCGGGATCTCAACTTCTGTGTTCCACCAGAGGCAAAAGACTTCAGTTCATGGAGAAATCTTCCGAATACGGATTTTGAGCTCGATAGAGCATTTCCATCTGTGAAGAGTAACTTGCAACACCCCTCCAAGAAGATGCTCAATGGGTCAAGTTTAAATTTAGCGACAGTGAATGGCAATTTACCGGACATCTCTGCCGCTTGTAATAAGAAGAGGAAGGATTTATTCTCCAAGGAACTGATAACGATTGCACTAACACAGATAGCATTCAAGAAGCAGAGTTCCATCCTGTTGAGCCTCCTTGGCTTAGTGAATTTTCCGGGGTGATGAAAAATGTTTATGGTCCTGTTACAGGAGCCAAAACTATCTATGAGGATGAGGAAGGATACCTAATACTTGTGGCATTGCCTTTTTCTGATCCTGAGAAGGTTAAGGTCCACTGGTGGAACAGCCTCACCTATGGTGTGGTTAAAATCTCATCTGTGAGCACCGGATGCTTGCCATTTATTCAGAGGAAAGACAGAACGTTTAAACTCACGGATCCAGCTCCAGAGCACTGTCCATCGGGGGAATTCAAAAGAGAAATACCACTACCTACACGGATCCCAGATGATGCCATGCTTGAAGCATGCTTCGACAAAACTGGAATGGTTCTTGAAATTAAAGTTCCAAAACACCGTGCTGGACCGGACGAGCATGAGGTTACTGTGTGCCTTTGCCCTCCAAACGAGTTTGTGTGAGCGCAAGGTAACTGCTTCAAGCACAATCTCAGCTTTCCTGTACCATGAATGAATTTCAATGTGTTGCATTATCTACACACAGTTCAGGTTGAATCTGAGGAAAAAATCTCCCCTCCATTTTATCGCTTTATTGTCCAAGATTCTTCTTGGCTCCGCTCTCTGTTTCATTTGGGGAAAATGTGAAGTTGGTAATTCAACATCTTTGTAGCAAATGGGAATGGGACATATGAAGCAGCTCGTTCTATTAATATTCTCTATGGGTAACCACTTCTACATGCAACATTTAGATTTGTTGTCGACTGAGCCGAGCAAGAGATCCCAGAATGCATTCTTGATATTATAGCAAGCATTACAAGATGGTGATCCAGCCAACACAATGCATAGGCAAAATGAAAGTATTTAAAGCCGAGAATCGAAAGGGAAGACCAATTTATATGCCAGGATGCGCGAAGAGGGAATGACATTCTGCTAGATCACTTAGAGTGATCTAGTTAGTTGGCACGACTCTGGAGAACTTCAAGAGCCATCTCAGTCGGGTCGGTGGCTTGTAGCTCAATCTGAATGCCATCTAATTCCCTCTTGAACCTATCCTTTGAGCTCGCGTAGATCATTTTGTTCCTCACTCTGGCAGTGTCAGGGGACCTAAGAGCAACGAATGATTAGCATGTGGTCTGATAACAGGCTGAATAATCCGATTAATGTCAAAAAACTGGAATCAGAGAGTGGGAATAACCATGCGATGAAGAAGATCCTGCTCTTTGGAACATTCCCTTCAGTCAAGAACTCGAAATCATAAACAGCGTATCTGCACTCCTCGGCAGGCAAGCTTGCAGCAAAGCTTTCATATGTCTCACTGGGCACACCAAGCTTTTCCACCATAACCTGCTTTTGCTTCTCGTCTATCTTGAAGACAATGAAGCGATGTGTGCGTTTGGCTTTCAACTCCAAAAACTTCAGTTTGCAATCATCGTGAACCGCCATTCCAGAAGCCGCATTCGCCTGAAGGAAAAAAAAAAAAGCAATTCAAGAATAAAGACGGCGAAAACTCCATGCTAATGTAAGAAAACATCAATCACCAAAATGAAGGCAACAGAAGAAATCTACCGAAAAATGCTATGGTGATAATAATTGGCATAGACGTAATCCACAACAATATTACAAATCCCGTAGACAAATATCCTATGTGAGCAAGAAGCATTTACAGCATCATATTTCCGGGGAAAAAAATCCAGAAAACATCAAGCTCCACTTCAAAATTCACGCCCCAGATCCAGTCCACCATGTAGTCGATCACCAAGACTAGACATGAATGGTGGCAGCGGAGCAGCAAGTGTTGCTAAGTGGATCAGGCCAAAAATAATTCTTTTTTTTTTTTCGTAACGCAAAATTTCGAAAACAAGAAATCGAGGTCCAGTTGCCGATGCAGAAAATGATTGCCACTTTCAACACTGGGCATACAAATTAAAAGAAAAAGAAAAAAAATTCCAGACGCAAAAAGATCAACTTCGTTCAATACTGCTTACAGAGGCTTGACACCAAGAGAAGGGTGAAGCGGAGAAGAAAATATTACCATGGCGCCGATGCAGGAGCTTCAACGAGAACCCCGACGGAGAGAATTTAGGGCTGAGAGCAACCCGGCGCAGGCAGTGAGGAGTACAGCACTGCCGAGAATGCGTACAGAGAAATTCTTTATTTCTTTATCGAGAAAACAAATAATAATAGTTAAAATATTCTCAGAATTATCTGAATTCTGAGTCATATTATAGAAATATTTAGAGAAAAAAACAGAGAGACAGAGAGATCAAGGAATGTGAATTCTGAACCAGCGTGTCTCTTGTCTCCCAGTTCTAAATATTTGAATTCAGGTATAAAGCCAACCAAACAGCAATGCACCAAACATCCCTTGATAAGAGATCTTCCAACTGAGGAAGATGCTATGTTCTAACAATTTGCAGGCTCATGAATAAAAGCATCATACATAAATAAAAAGTAGTTTGCAAACACCAACACCACATTTAAGAAGCTCCAATGGCTATATCGCTCTCCTACACCATAATCTCCTCTCCTCCACTTCCCATGCTTGTTTTCTACTTCAGAGAAAACAGCCACTGGTTTAGTGACTGACTGTGCATTCAAGAACCGCAGCAAGCCGATTTCTGGGCGGCTTGGCCACCAGCAGAGGCAGGTTGGTTGATCTTAACGGTAGTTGGCTGCACAGGGGAAGAAATTATCAAAGACAGGATACAAGAGTAGACTGTCCTTGGGTGAAGAGAAGATAGAAGAGGCAGTTTACTTCTGCTTTGGTGTCGGTGTCTGATAGCCGTTGCTTTATATCCCTAGCTATTGAAAAGAATACTTCCTCCACATTAAGATTGGTTTTGGCGCTCTGTGGTAAAATAAACATGTTCAAATGCATTTAGAGTAGCCGTTCCCTCTAAGTATTGTCAGAAAGCTCACAGTTTCAAAGAATTTTATTCCATATTCATCTGCAAGTGCTTGTCCCTTGGAGGTAGGTACAGCCTAAAGAAATTCAAAGGGTGTAAGATCAGAGGTAGCACGAATACATGATATATCCATACAGAAATGTAAAGCCCCGTGAGATTTTGAACACTACAAGTGAACAAACAAGGCACGTACTATTACCAAACTGTAAAAGAATAGAAAGATACCCTTCTGCTTTCGTCCATGTCTGCTTTGTTCCCCACCAAAATCTTGTTGACATTGTCAGAAGCATGCTGCTCAATGTTCCTTATCCAGTTTTTAATGTCTGAATCGAAATGAACATCGCGCGTTTCAATAGTAATGTGAAAAACTAAGATAATATTGCCTTTTTCCCATTGGCTGAGGGGAAGGCAATTATGTTTCATTTATTTCATTCGTAGCTGGAGATGGATAGCAAACACGGGAAATCAATACTCTCAATCTTACTGTTAAAGGAAGACTCGTCTGTGACATCATAAACCAGCAATATACCCATTGCGCCACGGTAATAAGCTGCCGAGGATTTTCCATGGATAAAGGTAACCATTTTCATCAATACAGTTCCATATAGAAACAAACGAAAAGGTCGAATGCAAGAGTTATAATGCTACCTGTAGTGATCGTACGAAAACGTTCTTGACCAGCTGTATCCCATATTTGGAGCTTAATCCGCTTGCCATCAAGTTCAATGGTTCTTATCTTAAAGTCGATTCTGTGATGCAGGACCCATCATCATCCTTACTTGCAGAAAAGTTTTCTTAGCCTTGATTAAAGTGATCTTACCCTATGGTTGTGATGAAACTGGTCGTGAACGAGCCATCAGAGAATCGCAGCAAGAGGCAGCTCTTGCCAACACCTGCATTGCGCAAGCGCACAGGGAAAAAAAATTAGAAAATACCTACATGTTGAGCTGGTAGAATATGAACTCTCAATCATAAGCTTGAAAATATTTCTCAACCAGGATAATCATCAAGCCAAAAGAACAAAAACCCACATCCCAATTCAGCAACACACTTTTACGGTTGCATTATTGAAGAAGAGAATTTCCCAGCTTAGCAAACCCTGTATTGTTGAAATCTATGACGGAAAAAGATTCGAATCTACAGCTTTCGATTTGACATATTCGCGGCAATTAAACCCATGACAAAAGGAAAATACCAAATATTAGCACATCGCGAATCAAAAAGGCCACCAAACGAAATCATTCCAACAATTTCAAGCCACGGAGCTTCAGATCAGAAAAGGAGCACGCAATTGCAGATAAACAAACACAGTTTACGAAAACCCCATCATCGCGAAGCTGAAACAAAAATTACATCACGACAACAAGAAAAGAGGCCATCATTTTACCGCTGTCCCCGATGAGGAGAAGTTTGATGAGATAATCGTAATCGGCACGGGCCCTCGCCGGTTGTGCGGCCATTGATGGATAGAAAAATGGGAATGTCGACGGCACCTCCGATTTCCTGAAAGCTTATCAATACGCCGCCGTTCCTCCCTTTCGCGATCCCAGACTCTTTTGACGAATTTACCGGTAGTTTAAAAAAACACGTTATTATAGTTCCGCGGTCAGGGCTCACACACATTCCTTGCCCCATAAAATCCATATTATTATATCCCTAAATTAATTAATAAGGTCCCAATATTATTACATGATTAAATTAAACATAATCTTACTGGTCGCATATGGACATCTTATGGGAAATGCAAGAACAGCAGCAAACGGAGTGACATGCTTCACTCTTCTCCTTTGTACCATGATGCAGCATTGTATAAGGTGAAAGGGACATGAACTTACCAAAATTAGAGTCCTCTTTCCACAACAACATTGGTTATCTGCATAGTTCGTGCTCAAGTGTGTGGACCTGGAAGATGATTACTTTGGGTTCTTAGGCAGTAACTACTGCTTGTTGGGGCAAACATGATATGGCAAGCACCTTTTCCATGAGGATTTGCTTTGGCATTACCGAAAGAGCCAATGGAACGAAAAAGACAAGTACTGACAGACAATCTATCCAGCTAAATAACTCATCATCTGGAGAAACAATTGCAAACAAGAAAGCTCGTGCACTCACCAACCATTCGAAAGCAATAATGCTACAGCCGAGACACCTTTCTTATCAGTAAAAGAAGCCAAGCACTTTACCTCCTACATTCTTTCTACGGGCTTCTTCATGATCCATAATGCCGGCAGACGTTGTTAACACGATGTAGCCAAACTGTGACACAAATGATATGCTGGTTAAATTATAATCTTCCCTCAACTAACTCAGCCTGTGAATAATAGAGATAAATCTACCAATGAATATTGTTGCATGCAAAGAGTTAGGGTTGATTAAATTGTTTAGAAATTCAACACCCCTTATGATATTTATCATGAAATAAGTAGAAGTTTTCAACTAGGGAAACCCGGAAATAAGAAGAGGACGCAACTGGGATCTAGTTAATATTAAACTACAAGCTGTCAGCTAGTAAACCACATATGAGGCCCCATGAACATATTCAAATCACGCAAGTATACCTGTCTCGAAGGCAGCAATCTAGCGGTCCAAGATTCAATATCTTTGACACCAACGTCGAAGCGAGGACTGATGACACCACATTTATTCAACCTTCCATTTAACTCGACCACTATTTTTCCAGATCGGTGGTCATCAACATACTCAAACTCTCCAATGTATCCTGCCAAATTAAAAGCATTGAATGAAAACCAGGAGGATAAAATCCACAACACCAATTGCGTAAAACAAGTACCATGCTTCTGCATGACCAGAAGAAACTTGATGATAACTTTTGAAGAAGGCCGGATCATCACCTGCCGCTTCCCTCTTTTCTCAGCATTGTACATGCTCTTCAGAGCATCATTCAAGACGCTGACTCTCACCATCTAGTAGATAATGCTAAGTTATGCTGAAAACGCAAACATCAGAAATCACAGATAACTTATACAGCGCAAAAGTGACAAACCTACCCACACTCAGCCAAATAAACCCGTAAGTTCACTATCCCTGAACGCGATGAACAAAAACAAGGATAGAATCGGAAAGAAACCTCGCTGGAACAGCTAAGATTCCTAATCACTATAAGAACACGAATTCATACCAATATCCCATCAAACATCAACCAACAAGAAGATGAGAATCCTTCGCATGGCATCAAAAAACCCAACTCATAAAACGTAATACCTACCAGCTAGGCCGATGCTTCCTCTATGCTTGCCGAACGACACTCCGATGGCGCCTCTACTAAACCTAAACCATTTGGAGGTTCAGGCAAATTTATACAGAATTAATTTCCAAATTACATAACTACCCTTCTCATTTACCCTTCTGCCCAGCCCATCAACGTCGAATCCTGGATCGGAGGAAGCACATTTAACGGCCCACAAGCCCATCCCCAAACCATTTAAACGACGGTATGAATGCAACCGCCTTAGTGACGGAGTGGGCGATAGCGGATTTCATCGTCAACCCAAATCGCTTTCAAAAGCTCAAGAAGAAATAGATCGAATCATCGGATCTGGACGACTAGCTCAAGGAACCCACCGCCCGAATCTGCCCTACCTTCAGCTGATAATCAAGGATACGTTCCGTCTCCACCCCCGGTCTACGCTTTGGGCGAATCCAACGGTATTTAGATGGAGAAAGATAAGGAAAACACTGATGTCCGCGAGGCAGCCCCCGCATGATTCTGGCGTTCATGATCGGAACAACGGTTGCTCATCGGCGTCGCTTCGTCCCAGTGACAATCCGGCTTTGGAACTGAAATGCCGGTGAAGTTGAGGGCCCTAGGAGCACCAATGCTTGGCGTCCAAGCCAACTGAATTCAAAAAAATAATAAATCATGAAAATTGTAGAGAAATAATATAAATATGCATAAACCCAGGGACACCAAAAAACAGAAGGCATCGAGTAAAACCGCTATGCTATTCAGCATCTAGAAATAGAAGAAATTGACTTCATGTACTCTACCAACTTGGGATTTCGTTTTCTTCGGCGCACATTAAATAATAAATTCTTAGATGACCCACAAATGTTACACTAAAAAAAAATTAAAAATTAAAAAATCAATTATTATATAGTTTTTAATTTCACGCACATACAAAAGAAATGGACATTTTGGCACGTGCGATAATCGGGCTAGATACAACCCAAAATCTTTGACTAATGACCAAGATCAATAGAGCTAGAGATGTGCCATTAATAATTTCCAAGGAAAAACTAAATTCAGGTTGTCCTTTTATTGACCTTTCGTTCCTTTTTTTTTGTTTTCCGGCGCTTGATTCTCATAAAATAGATGAATTATTTATAAAACACTTTAATCAATTTTATCGAAATATAAATAATTTAAATATATTATTAATTACCTTATACCATAAAACAAAAAAAAAACATAATTTCCTGGGTAAATGAAATAATTCCCTCTAATTAATGTTATTTTCCACGACCCGTGACTCCGTCCATTTTCTAATCTTTGAGCATCAGTCATACGGGATTCTTTTCTTGGACAGCAATTCTCCCATTTTGAACATTTTCATTACAAATGAATCAAACACTTCATTATTCAAACACATCCTCCCCTTGTTTTTAGTGTTCAGCATTTTTTGGACTCCTCTTCTGATCAGAGTTTCATTTGGACAATAAATGTCGAAATGGAAAAATGTCATTCTTAGGACATAGGTGTTGAAAAGTAATGCAATCTCCTAGAAGGACGCACTAACCCACCTAACCTGCCTGAACAATGAATACAATGATTCCTATTCCACGATCAAGTCAAGGACAATACCCCGAATGTAGTGTAGAAGAACTGAACCCCCTAACCCCTACACACTCCAATCAAATTCAACTGCTCCGCTTTGAATGTCACATATTGTTATTAATTTACACTTCATTTTGATTCTATTTATCGACAAACATTTTTTAGATAATATTTAATTAAAATTAAAAAATTTCCAAATTCGGTTATACAGTTGGCAAGTTACCATCTAAAACTAAATAACAACGTTCACATAATTGAAAATAGGCACCGCGCATGGGTGTGGACCGGGGGCCGGGTCAAGCCTTGAATTCAGTGTATTTTTGACTGCTTTATATTTATCTAATTATTTATAATATATACGACCTACAATTGGCTAAATTTTAACCACCCACTAATTTCAATTTTCATTCAGGTATAATATTTAATATTACGTATCGTATTGCTTTACAGATAAGCTATATTTAGTAATTAAATCTAGACATCGTTTACTTTGACCAGCCAATAATAACATTTCTTCATTTTTATAATAAATAGATTATTTGATGTCTATTTTGTTTAATATTAGTTACCTCAATCAATCTGTTCTTCCAGGGCAGTCAGTCTTATTGTGTGCGCTGAATGCGTCTGCATTGATTTCTTTGGAACACAAGTGCATTTTTTAATATAATTAATATGCGAGGCAAATGGAGGAGAATAGATGATTAAATAGATATATATTTTTAATTTTATATGAGATATTTTTTTTGGAATTGGAAAATATAAAAGCATAAATACTCGTTTTTTATTAGTGTTTTAAAAAAAATTAAATTCAATCTAATTTCAATATATTCATAATTTTGAATTTTAACCATTTTTATGATATGTTAAATAGTATTCAATTCATTGTAAAAATATTTTGAAAACTAAAAGTAATTATATAAATGTAATGTTTCAAAACTCAAGATTTTTTAGTCGAATTTTTAATCAGCATTAATTTGAACTAATATATAATCTTAATTAAAACATAATTTTATATTTATAAGTCGGATGGTCCGTGTGTGGAACCTGTGATTTGTTGAGGACGGACCGGTCTAAACTTGAAGCGGGGTGTTCAGACGAGGAAACTGAGGAAAAAGGAGTGAGATTTTCAAACCATTACGCGTCAAGTAAACACCGTCACCGGAAGATCGCCCCGCGCTCGCATCTCTCTCTATATATATCGCTCCATTTTTCCGATAGCAGTAAGATTTATATGTTGTCTTGGTTTTTATACTGGGAGAAAAATGAAGGGGATATCTAGCCGCGAATCGTCTCCATCGCACCAGTCGACGACGCCAAGGCGGTCGCCGGACCACCGCACGTTATCGGAGATGGTGCTGGTGGACGACATCGAATTTGCAGAATCGATGATTCGAGAGTGGGATGCCGATGCTGATAAGCGGCAGAAACTGTCGCGGCGGCTGTTCGTCGGCGATAGGGTAGAAGCCGGGAGATTTCTCAAAGCGGTGACCGATTTGCAGCGAGCTATGCGTGCTTATTTGAAGCATGATTCTGGCTCCGAGAAGCTGGTGGGAGCACAGAGATTGATGCCGATAGCGATCAATAGGCTGGAGAAGGAGTTTTTCCTCATTCTGTCGGAGAACAGGAAGAATCTTGACTCCGACTCGTTGTCCAGTAGGTACTCCCGCCGTTCTCTCAGGTCTAGCGTCACGGATTACATAGAGGATGAAGGCTCTGAAGAGGAGCCCGGTAAAACGCCGCCGCGCACACCGCCGAGGGCTGGGAATTTGAGCCCCGAAGCCGATGCGGCGGCGGATGTTGCCATGGCGGATCTGCGGAGAATCGCTGAGTGCATGATTAGTTGTGGATATACTAAGGAATGCGTGAAAATCTACAACACTGTGAGAAGATCAATCGTCGATGAAGCTCTGCACTACTTAGAGGTAGAAAAATTGAATCACTCTAAGATGCAGAAGATGGAATGGAATGTTCTGGAAGACAAAATCACGGCCTGGCTGCGAGCTGTTAAGACCGCGGTGAGGACCCTTTTCCAGGGCGAAAAGATTCTCTGCCAAATGGTTTTTGCCTCCTCGGAGAGAATCGCGGAATCGTGCTTCGCGGAGATATGCAGAGACGCGGCGGTGAACTTGTTCAGCTTCGCTACCAATTTCGGGAAGAGCAAGAAAATTCTGTCCCCGGAGAAAATGTTTCGCACTCTCGACCTCTACGAAGCGATCTCGAATTTGTGGCCGGAGATCGAAGCTATATTTTGGCACGAGATGCTGTCCCCCGTGAAGGCCGAGGCTGTGGCTGCCCTCACGAGATTGGGCGAAGCAGTGAGAATCATGTTAACTCAACTGGAGACTGCGATTCAGAAAGACTCCTCGAAAACATTCCCCGGCGGCGGCGTCCACCCTCTGACTCGTTACGTGATGAATTTCCTCATTTTCCTCGGCGACTACACAGGCCCCGTTTCCGATATAATCTCCGAGTGCCCCGTGAACCCGCACAGTCCACTACCGGAGAGCTACTTTTCCAGTCCCACCACCGCTGACGGACAGGACTCTTCCGCGGCGGCGATAACCATCAGAGTCGGCTGGCTGATCCTCCTCCTCCTGTGTAAACTGGACGGCAAGGCGGTGATGTATAACGACGTCGCATTATCCTATCTCTTCCTAGCGAACAACCTAAACTACGTCGTTTCGAAGGTCCAGAAGTCGAATCTGGGCCTTGTGATGGGCGCTGATTGGATCTGGCAGCACCGGGCCAAAGTAAACCGGTTCTTGTCCAAATACGAGAGAATGGGATGGACGAAGGTGATTTCATCCCTGCCCCCGGATCCGACGGCCGAGATCCCTCTGCAGCAGATCAAGCATCACTTCAAACAATTCAACATCGCTTTCGAGGAAGCCTACAGAAAGCAGACTTCCTGGCTCATACCCGACCCGGAACTCCGCGATCGGGTAAAGCTCTCCATCGCGACGCTAATAGGCCCCGGCTATCGGGGGTTCTATGAAAGGCACCGGAGTGCTGGTCTGCTGGAATCATGGGAAGATCCAATTGTCCGTTATGCCCCGAGGACCTGGGCAACTACTTGTCGGACTTGTTTCTTCAGACATCTGGGTCCTCTACGACGTCGTCTCATTCAAGCCACTCCCGTAGATGATGACTGTGGAACGGCGGCGGAGGCTGATGATGTGCAGTCGCTGAGTGGATTCTGGTGTGGTTCTATAATTACTCAAATTAGAAAGGACGTGTATTGATAATTGCTCATAGTCTTTGTGGAATTTTTGGCAAGTTTGAGTACCTAATCGTAATTTAAATGCTAAGGCATCGTTTGATAATGGAAAATCAGAATTAAGTGAATATTTATTTATTTAAATGGGTAATTATCGGGCTATTCAGGCCCAGATCCAATAAGGAAAATTGTTTTCTGGAATCGTGGAGTGTTAAGCCCGTGTTCAAAATATTCAACTTTCGGTTTCCGGTTCCCTCCGTGTGCGCCGATAGATCGCCGGAAGCAAGGTTCCGAAATCCAGCTGTTGGAGGAAGTGAAAATTCTTAGAGAATGTTGGTGCAGGAGTATCTGGACAAGCATATGCTCTCTCGGAAGATTGAGGACGCCGTCAACGCCGCAGTGAGGGCGAGGACACCAGATCCCGTACTATTCATTTCCAATCACATGAGAAAGTCTGTCCCCTCAGTCATAACCAAGGTTAAGGCACGGCAGATTCTTGATAGCAGAGGAATCCCCACTGTGGAAGTTGATTTGTACACAAAGAAAGGTGTTTTTCGCGCCTCCGCGCCCAGTGGCTCGTCTTCTGGAACGTATGCAGTTCTTATTTCTTACTTCTCCTTTTGATCGCATGAGTTTATGCTATGATACAAATTGCTTACAATAGGTATGGGGCAGTTGAATTACGCGATGGGGCCACGGGCGTCTATCTTGGGAATGGTGTGAGCAGGGCTGTAATTAATGTTAATGAAAAGATATCTGAAGTTTTAGTTGGTATGGATCCAACGCTGCAAGGGCAGATCGATCAGGCTATGATTGATTTGGACAAGACTGAAAGGAAGGTAGCTTTAGCTTTATAATCCTGTGGTGATGCCATATAAGCTGTTTACATTCTACATCGAGTTTTTCAATGATGCTACCTTCCTAGTTTCCATTTTGGTAGAGTGAATTAGGAGCAAATGCAATTTTGGCAGTTTCAATGGCAGCGTGCAAAGCTGGGGCTGCTGAAAAGGAGGTACAAGGAGAATGCTTTCGTTGATACCTAGTTAGTGAAGAACAACTTGTGCTATTCTGTTTTAAGTTGTTTTATAGATTCCCGTTCACAAGCACATTGCGGAACTTTCTGGAAAATCAAGCTGCAGTCTTCCTGTCCCATCTTTCACTCTCATAAGTGGTGGAAAAACTGCTGGGAATAATCTGGCATTCCGTGTGAGTAGTATTTTTTTAATCTTTTTGCGTACTGCCTATTAATTCATGGGTATAGCAATATGATACCTAAAATATCAATAGAGTATTATGGTTTTACCTGTTGGAGCATCAAGTTTTGAGGAGGCCCTACAAATTGGTTCCGAGACATACCAACATTTGAAAGTGAGAACCTTTATTTTACCTGTTTGAAAACTGAGTACCCTTTACCATCGCGAACTATTCGTAAGTGATTCATTCATTTTTTTATCTGCTTGTTTGTATCATTCTATGTTGGGTTTTGGATCAACCAGGCTGTGCTTTCTGAGAGGTCTGCGTTACATGGATGCACTGTTGAAAAAGATGGTGGTTTTATGCCAAATATATCCTGGCAAGTATCCTCACATTTTTATCTTCATTAAGTCCATCTTTTTTTATTTTTCTGCGATTACAGCTTGAGCGATGGCCTAAATTTTGTGACTGAAGCCATTGAAAGAACAGGATGTAGTGAGAAAATAAAGATAGCTCTCGACATTGGTGCTACTCATTTTTGCATAGGTATTCTTTTGGCTCCATGATAAGGAATCCGTGTTGAGAATGAAGCCTGCTTTGTTTTCCTATTTCAAATGACACGGTGTTTTGCAGCATTTTTTTTCTTTCACTGTATGTGAAAAAATTGTTTTCGAAATTTTTCATTCCGATAAATTTCATCATCCTTTTTTATTCTGCTATGTTATGTATAGCATAAGGTGAGAGGTTTCCTTAACCTGCGTAGGTACCAAGTATGATTTGGATCATGCATCACCAAACAAGGCAGGCCAAAGTTTTAAATCTGGGGAGGACATGATAAACATATACAAAGAACTCTGCCACGGTATCTCCTTAAAATTGGCATTCTTATTCAGCTGCTGGTTCTTTACGTCTGGTTGAAACTAGCTTTCCGGTGTCATTCAGAACTCCCTAATTCTTCGAATGCCTCTGCATGCTCTCAGATTTCAGTATCGCATCTATTGAAGATCCATTTGACAAAGAGGATTGGGCACATTTTAAGGATTTCTGTAGTGTTGGCGTTTGCCAGGTATCTTCTTTTAAATGTTTTGGAAATGAAGATTCTGTTACATGATTTTTCTGGAAGTTAAACTTAGTTCAAAGTGGTGCCTCAGTACTATTTTGCCTCCTAATGTGTCTCCACTTCGACACTCAAGTTGGGACAAATGAGAAGAATTTAGTACTGTTTGATAAAAATGGAATGGATATAGCTAGTTTGGTTTTGTTGAGTTCATTTTCCAGTAGACTGAAGCTAAGCCCCATCTTAATTTATCTGGTCTCAGGTTGTTGGAGATGAGTTATTGGTGTCAAATCCGAAACGAATTGAGAGAGCCATAAATGAAGCAGCCTGCAATTCTCTTCTTTTGAAGGTATTCATGTTGGAATTGCAGATTTTATAATAGCTTTTTTTTTTCTTGTCATGCACCTGTTGTCAATACCTGAATGAGGTTCTAGCAAGTGTCATGCGGTCGATACGTCTTGATTTTTTTTTAGATCAACCAGTTGGGGACCGTGACCGAGGCTATTGAAACAGTCAAGTTAGCGAAGGATGCCAACTGGGGAGTGGTAGTTTCTCATTCAAGTGGTGAAGTTGAAGATTCCTTCTTGGCTGACTTTGCGGTGGGTGTTGGAGCCGGTCAGATAAAAGCAGGTGCACCTTGCCGTGGCGAAAGAATAGCAAAATACAATCAGGTTTCACAGCCTCCCTTCTCTTGTTTACTAGTTAGCAATGTTCTTAACCGTTTTTTAAGCCTTGTTTGCAAGAAAAGAACCAGTCCCTTTTCGGTTCTTCCAGGTTACCATTAGATGCAAATTCCCTCAGAATTCTAACATTCATTTGCAGCTGCTAAGGATTGAGGAAGAGCTAGGAGATGAAGCCTTCTACATTGCAGACGGTTGGAGGAATTGCTGACACATGGCCATCACATTCCCTAGCAAAGCAATAATGGAACCTCACAAGTACTCAGCACCAGGCCCCACCGCCATCCTCTCTCTGACAGCCGGACACTGTTCGTTCATCAGTGGATTTGGAGCCGGTGCCTGGCATTCTCATCGATACTGTATCGTTATAGGTCTTAAAATTGGACATCTGTGGCGCAGATGATGATTGCCGGCGCTGTCGGTTCAGTTATTTAACTAATTAGTAATCAGAGAAACATTTAGAGTCAATCAAAATCGGCAATTTCCACTCATTTGTTTTCAAAATCAAATCAAAACCTCACAATTTAATTCTCAATTTTGTTGTTGGTTTCGACTTGACTTTCACAGAACTAGGAGTGCATGCCGAGCGAATTGACTTCAAAGCAACGGAAAAAAAATCAGGGCTTGGTGTCATTCTCATCATCTTCTTCTATCTTCGGAGCTAAATAGAATCTGATGTAGCCCATTTCGGCAATCTTGTACTCCACCACGACGGGAAGCTCAGATGACAGGCTTATGGTGACGGTGTTTGACAAAGGGGTTGCCTTGGTGAAAGAGTTGAGATACCTCAGAGCGAACGTCAGGGAAACTGGCTCGTTCATTTCGATAACCGTTGCGTCTTCGGGCTGCGTGAGTGGCAAAAATCAATGTGCCAGTTGGGTTAGGGAATGGAAATTCATAAGATGAGAACCTTATCGACAGTGGTGTTCTGCCGCAAGACAACATTGGCGGTTCCTATATCACCCCTTGTTGAGAACTTGACACCTTCCTTGGTAACAGAGATTACCACTGTGCAAAACCGGATCACTATAAGGTCAGTTTTGAATGATAAAAAAACAGAAGAATAACGTTTCAGGAACAGGGTCGCACCTGTGTCGCCGATGCTGCTGAGATCCTTGCAGATTCTTGCAAATTCTGAAGATGGCATCCTGACTATGGCATGGTATTCAGCTTCTGGAATTCCAAGATGCTCACTGTCTATGTCCATCAGCTTCATCTCAAAGTCAGCTATCTTATCTTGCGCTGTTGAAGCCATAAACCAAATGAGTTAATAAAAAGAAAGTGGAATGCGCAAATCCATATTCAGTTGCTGATCACTCTTCCACTTAATTCTCAGAATAAGCAGGAAGCAATCAAAATCACTTTCACGGATCCTAGGACTTTGATCACAACTAAGGTCATGGTCATATCAAGCAACCGATATCACTTCTACTTACACTTGAACATTAGGAGGAAGCCACACTACGTGTTATTAACAAAAAAATCCACGAGCACAAAAAGGCTATAGCCTAAAAAATGGAAGAAAATGCTGTGATTATACTAAACAGAGAACGAAACCCATCATTGGCAGCACAGAGATAGTGGAGATGTAGACATACTCGGGCTTTCAAACATGAAGGTAACCGTATCGCTACCATCATCGGCCTTGAGGGTGATAATATCGTCATTCCCAGCACATTTAAGCATTTTAGCCATATTGTTGAGGTTCATCCCCATGGAAACATTCCGGTCACAGCGGTAGTGCTCGAAACCCTCAGATCTAAGCAGAAGCGCCACGAGAGCAACGTGGCTAGAATCCATAGCTTGCAGAGAGAACCCCGTCGTCGAGCAATCGAAGTTCGCATCGTTTACCAGATCCTTAACCGCTTCAAGAACCTTCTTCAACAAGCTCCCCTGAACCAACCTCAATTCCAACATCTTCACTCACCGAAAAGAAGAAAAATACCACCGCTCCCGTGCAAAAACCGTATTCTGCAAAACCGAGGGAATCCAAAATTAGGGTTCTCCAGCAACTCCAACTCTCAATTGGCGGGAGCGCGGTATTCAGATTTTATTTAGATCCCGCCGTTTCTCCATAAAAGGGCCGGGCCGTTCCGACCAAAGGCCCAATAGCATTACAAATCATAAGTTTATTCTATTTTCAAATTTTATAGTTAATTTCATAAATTATTGTATTCTTTAATTTATATTTTAATAATTAAATAAAATATTTTAATTTTATTTATTCTAAAAATACATTGACATCATAATATTAAATTATATGATAATGTAATAACCTTTTTATTAAATTTCATATTATCCCCAAAGATATTTTTACAATTTTAACAAATTAATTATGTTTCAAATTGATTCTATTTTACATATTCTTAAACATAGCTTTAAATTACAGATAGACATTACTCATTTATTTTTTTATTAAAAATCAATCGAAATTCATTTTATATTTATATTCTCACCACCGGATTTCCTGATTCGATGAAACAAGCAACGTTTTTTGGCGGGGCATGAAGCATTCCCATCGGCGTTTCGGGGAGTAGGTGGGCATTCAATACAATCCATCTCCGCCGTCGGATCCAGCTAAGTTCCCCGATCCTCTACTCTCGTTTATTTTCAACAATCGATACCGTACAAAAACCCTTGTAATAAAAACACTACTCTTACCGCCAACAAATCATTCCACAGAATGTAATGAAATCATACCGAGTAGTAATAAACGCCACCGCAAAAATTGCATTTCTGTCCTCCTCTGCACCTACTCTCCCTAGAGGCGGCTCCCTACCTCCGATTAATAATACCTTCCTTTTTCTTTTATTTTTTTTGGTAGGAACTTGAAAATGGCAAAACGGTAATTAGTTGATATTAATATAACAATATATTTTTTATTAACGCATTATAATAATAGGATGTGGGATTGTAAAAATGGTTACCTATTTATTTGCGGTTGGCAGTGGGTTGGCATTTTCAATCAATTTTTTTTATTTAAAAAATACCCAACAACTTTTGAGTTGCAATTTAAAAGTTGCCCAATTAGTAATATTTATTCACCAATTGAGTGGCTTAAAAAGGATGGCAATTGAGTGATTGTTATGTAACCTCAATGTGGATAATAAAAAAATCTAATGTTTATTACTATAAATATAATATTCATAGAAATGTTGACACTCCTCTAATATCAATTTCATCTACTATTATAAAAACCTTTATGCAAATGCTAATTCTATCAACAATTTTTTAGAATAATTATGGGCTTATACTGTAATTTGAAGATATGTTTCATGTTATGTAGAATATTGTAAATTTTAATAAAATAATATATATTGTGAAATTTAATATATTAGATTATTATATAAATATATTTTTAAAAGTAGATAAAATTGAATGTTATAATTTTTCTAATTAGTCTGTTATTTAGTTACTAAACACAGAAATTTAATAATTCCTTAATTTAATCCGATAATGTGAATTTTTAATTAAATATTATAATATTCAAAATTACATATACATAAAGTGGATGCTGGTTGGGGGAGTGGCCAGTGAGATAATTAATTATATGCAATAAATTGAAAATAAAATAAAGTGGGGAGGGGTGTAATTGGTCAACGGTGTAGACCTTCATTCACCTTGCAGCATAATACCCCGAGGAGAAGAGTATTAATCCAGAGGCAGGAGGGGGAAGGTTATACTGAATGCTAGTTTTCTTTCTGCTTTTCCTTCTCCGCCTCAGAGATGGATTTTGCTCTTCTACTCGGCTTCTGCATTCCTCTGCTCTGTTTAGTGTATCTTCTATGGCGTCATTACGACTGGAAACGGCACCAAAACTGCTACATCCTGGACTATGAATGCTACTTGCCGGGGACGACAGAAAGCTCAGCACCAAGTTCTGTGGGGAGGTTATTCGCCGGAATAAGCATCTGGGTATTCATGAGTACAAGTTCCTGCTCAAGGCTATTGTCAGCTCCGGTATCGGGGAAGAGACTTACGCGCCGCGGATGGTGCTTGAAGGCCGTGAAGGGGCGCCGACGTTGGAAGACGCCAACGTGGAAATGGAGGAGTTTTTCGTCGACAGTGTGGGGAAGCTTCTGCGGAGAACGGGGATTTCGCCGCAGGAGGTGGATGTGCTGGTGGTGAACATATCGATGATATCGTCAATGCCGTCGATGGCGTCGAGGATAATCAATCAGTACAAATTGAGGGACGATGTTAAGGTGTATAATCTCACCGGAATGGGATGCAGCGCCAGTTTGATCTCCATTGACGCGGTACGGAGCATTTTCAAGAACCAGAAAAATGTGCAGGCGCTGGTGATTACATCGGAGTCACTCAGCTTGGGGTGGTACACCGGAAAGGATAGATCTATGATTCTAGCGAATTGCCTCTTCCGCTCCGGCGGCTGCGCGATTCTCCTCACCAACAAACCGTCCCTGAAAGACAGAGCAAAGTTCAAGCTCAAAACCCTCGTCCGGACACACCACGGCTCTAGAGACGAATCCTTCAATTGCTGCATCCAGCGCGAAGACGACGCCGGAAACGTGGGTTTCCATCTGGGAAAAAACCTTCCGAAAGCCGCGACGAAAGCCTTCGTCGACAACCTCAAAGAAATCGCCCCCCAGATCCTCCCAGTCACCGAACTCCTCCGCTTCGCCCTCCTCCTCCTCAACCGCAAAATCCATCAAAAACTGAGCAAAGCCTCCGCCGCGGGCACCGGTACCCGTCCCGTGATCAATTTCAAAAAGGGCGTGGACCACTTCTGTCTCCACACCGGAGGAAAAGCAGTCATCGACGCGGTGTCACAAAATCTAGGGCTCACAGCCTACGACATCGAACCAGCGAGAATGACACTCCACAGATTCGGAAACACATCCGCGAGCAGCCTCTGGTACGTGCTGGGATACATGGAATCCAAACAGAGGCTCAAGAAAGGAGACAGGGTTCTGATGATCAGCTTCGGCGCAGGATTCAAATGCAACAGCTGCCTATGGGAAGTGATCCGGGATCTGGACGGAAAGGACAACGTCTGGAAACCAATGATTCACAACTTCCCCAAGAAAGATCTGAGCAACCCGTTCATGGCCAAGTACGGGTGGATTCAAGACGAAGACCCCGACACCTTCGTCGTCCCAGATGATTACGAGATCCCAGATTAACATCAACCCTTCTCAGTAAGCAATCATCCATCCATCCATCCATTCCATACACCCCGATCCACATTCTCTGCATGCATGATTCTTACTTATACCACCAACAAACACACACGCTTCTGCAATTCTTGGTTTCTTGGTTGTTGATGATGATGATGATGATCTTGTACTTCCATTTGTTTAATTATTGGAATTAATTTAATCATAGAGGGTTGGTGAGTCAGCAAAATTTGAAGGTGTGAGTTGTTGGGGGAGTCAAGATTCACAATGAATGCCGGAGTAGCTCTGCACCTGTCTCCATGTGATCACATTCAACAGCTCGAGATTTGCCAACTCCAGTTTTCCTTTTTTTTTTAAAGAAATTTTTAATATACCCCAATATTTTATTTGTAATAAATCTCTCCAGCTGCCAGTAAAAAAAAAAAAAATTTTTTTTCGGATGAAATTATTTTTTTCCTCGAACAATTGAACAAATTCTTATATTTACTTGTGATATTTTTTCAATTAGATGAATCCAATTCGATTAATTATAAAATATTAGATGATTTTACGTTTTTTTTTATAAAAATAGTAGACGCAAGTAAAAGCTACTGTAAAAGTCAAATAGTTTAGGAAGGAAGGCGTAGTCCAAGCTTCCATAATTGGAAGTTTGCCGAGAGCAGCGACCCCGCATGCCTAATATTCCCTCTCCACTGCTCGCATTCCATAAGTAGAATGTGGTCGTAAGTGGGCTCGCCGGCGCAGCTTCAAGAACGGGGTGAACGGTCGGAAGAAGGAGACGGCGCTGCGATCGTCGCTGTGGCGTTGCGTATGTCTCTTCTTGTTGCCGGAAAGGGCAGGAGGTGTCTTAACTGTGCGTGTGATGTGAACAATAAATTGGGGCGGGCATTCATTGAGAAGTTCCTTCGGCTGGGCTGCGTAGAGTACCGATGCCACGCAGAAGCTCTCATCTACACACTGTGGAGTGGTCCTCTCAGTTCGTGTGGAAACACTTCGCTGCGTGCAGGAAAACAAAGACAAGTTGTCGCTGTGAAGAGAAAATTCACACGGCACTGCGAAGGGCGGGGGGGATCTCTTGTTAGGACAGAAGGAAATGACGCCCCACTCCCAACACATGACATGTGGAACAGCCTCGCGGGCATGTGTCGAAGACACGGTCTATTAAATGGCGCATGTTATAACACAGTGGCGTGTAGCTTTATTTAAGACACGGGATGGCTTGTATCTTAATCATGGCTTGCGATTACACTATTATTTGACAGCTCTTGCTGTCTAAAATGATTAAGATGGTGTGTGGGGCGTTCATTCAATGTTGATATTTATGTAATAAGGCAGGATTATTATGAATGCCCAGCGACCAGCAGCATTAGCAGCAGCAGCAGGATGCCCCTATCGCCCCTCAGGCGCTCCCCCTTTTCAAGCGCCTCTTTTAAACATTCTGAAGTGAACAGAGCTTTGGGGAGGTTCCAAGGCAAGAAATGGCAGTGGTTGGATCCTCCCTGGCTCTGCTCCATGAAATGTAAGCTACAAGAAAGCTACTGGAAAACAGCTCACGATCCTCTGTGCTCTGCTACGGGCCCGGTGGAGGCCCATCTCATTTTTTGGGCTGCCCACGTGGTTGTCACAGGCTGGAGGCGCACACGGTCATCTTCATGGTTTTATGTTTAATTTCGGCCCATTTTTTTCAACGAAATAAGAAAGCATCGGCCCATGGGCCTACGGGCATTCTGTTAAAGTAGAAGAGAATATTCGGGATTATGTATTTATTGGTTTTTTTACTGCGTCATGAACAGTTACGTTATTGTTTTTACTCGGTGGTAAAACGAGGCTTTAACGAAATTCCGCCGTGAAATCGCCGTACCGTTTCGCCGGCACAGATCCGTGCACCTTTCGGTTTAGATTGTGTAGGAACAGGGAGTATTTTGCGAGCAGGACTGCAGGTAGTGTGGCTGACATTCGTATTTCGGTTTTTTTTTTTTTTTTACCTTGTGATGTGTAATCGACACTGCCTTTACTTTTCTCGGAAAGCATATCGTGGTATTGTTTTTATGTTCCTCTATTTGGTTTAGGAGACATTTTTTTATTTGCTGAATTGGGTATTCCCGTGATCGGGAAATTCGCGTTTGATACATGGGAAGAGGAGGGGAAATTATGGTAACAGTCAGAGCGATGGGCATAGTAGGGGGATTGAAGGGCATTTTTTTGCTGCTTGGGCAAAGGATGTGAAGGAGTGTGAGGATTACTATCAAGTGACAAGGGAATATGGGTTATCGAATGATGAGGTTGAGAAGAGGAGACAGATTCATGGGTTTAATGAATTGGAAAAGCATGAGGGTCCATCAATTTTCAAATTGATATTGGATCAATTCAATGATACACTGGTTAGGATATTACTGGTGGCTGCAGTGGTGTCTTTTGTGTTGGCCTGGTATGACGGCCAGGAAGGTGGAGAGATGGAGATTACAGCATTTGTAGAGCCTTTGGTGATATTTTTGATTTTGATTGTGAATGCAATTGTTGGGGTATGGCAAGAGAACAACGCGGAGAAAGCATTGGATGCACTGAAGGAAATCCAATCAGAGCATGCAACAGTTATTCGGGATGGGAAAAAGATTTCTGATTTGCCTGCAAAGGAGCTTGTTCCTGGGGACATTGTTGAATTGAGAGTTGGGGATAAGGTTCCTGCAGACATGAGAGTATTAAACTTGATTAGCTCAACCCTGCGCGTAGAACAAGGATCACTCACGGGGGAGAGTGAGGCAGTTGGTAAGTCTTCCAGGCATGTCACTGAGGATGTTGATATTCAGGGTAAGAAGTCGATGGTGTTTGCTGGAACCACAGTGGTGAATGGGATTTGCATTTGCATGGTGACTCAGACGGGGATGAATACTGAGATTGGGAAGGTGCATTTGCAGATTCATGAAGCTTCACTAAGTGACGATGACACACCTTTGAAGAAGAAGCTAAATGAGTTTGGAGAAACTTTAACTGCTATTATTGGAGCCATATGTACCTTGGTTTGGCTGATTAATGTGAGGCATTTCCTTTCTTGGGAGGTAGTTGATGGCTGGCCAAGAAATTTCAAGTTCTCCTTTGAGAAGTGCACTTACTACTTTGAGATCGCTGTGGCATTGGCGGTTGCTGCTATTCCAGAAGGACTGCCTGCTGTCATTACTACTTGCTTAGCTCTAGGTACTCGCAAAATGGCTGCAAACAATGCACTTGTGCGAAGGCTGCCTAGCGTTGAAACTCTTGGTTGCACCACTGTTATTTGCTCGGATAAGACTGGCACCCTCACTACAAATCAAATGGCAGTGTCAAAGCTAGTGGCCATGGGATCCAATGAGAATGCTATTCGATCCTATGTTGTCAAAGGAACTACTTATGATCCCTTTGATGGGAAGATAGAAAACTGGCCAGTAGGTCAGTATGATCCTAACCTCCAAATGATAGCTAAGGTTGCGGCAATCTGTAATGATGCCAACGTGGACAAATCTGGTCATGATAGTTCAAGTCATTATGTGGCGAATGGGATGCCAACTGAGGCTGCATTGAAGGTATTAATTATATAATTATATAATTGTATTGAAAGATGACGCCTGGTTATCTCATTTTATATAATCCTGGTGTTATGCGTTATAAATATGATGGGAATACTATGATTGCTGTCTTGCTGCCTGTATTCTGATTGTACATCCAAACCATTCATCCAGATAGGCTAGTCACTTGTTGCAAACGAGAAAGCTACTGTGGTGACATGATACATTGCTTTTTTTTTTCCGGTAATGGTAGCCTAATTCAGGTAGCCATTTCTGTATTACCTATTGTGGACTCTGGATGCTTTTGTTCTCTTAAAGTGACTATTTAGAGTTCCTTTTAAAGTGGACATGTTTTATGTGATTTGGTATCTACAGGTTCTTGTTGAGAAGATGGGCCTTCCTGAAGAACTAAGGTCGCATCTCTCTGCTGGGTCTGATGTTGCATTCAGTAAGCCGGATTACACCTTCAAGAAACTTTTTCATGGTCTTCAGTTTTCTATGAACCTTAATTTTCAATTCTTATTGTAGGGTGCTCCAATACTTGGAAGAAAATTGAGAAACGCATTGCTACTCTTGAATTTGACAGAGACAGGAAGTCAATGGGAGTCATTGTGAATTCTGTCTCAGGAAAAAAGACACTTCTTGTGAAGGTAGATTCTTATTTCCATGGTACTTCTTTTCAAACTGTATACATGAGATGCATTTGGGTATTAAAATGTAAGTTTTCTCTGGTTTCATTGTAGTTTCCATATGACTCCTCAACGCAGATACTTAGAACCTTCATATATCTTGATTGAAGTTACGAATTAGGCAGAAAGATTGATTCAATGACGTGCTTGTAAAAATGTAAAACATGAACGAATTCATTCAGCATTGCTCATCCATAACGGAAGGTCACCAGCTTATCAATTACTGTGATAACTGGGACAACTTTTGCATTTTTCAGGGTGCAGTGGAATCATTATTAGAAAGGAGCTGCTTCGTGCAACTGCTTGATGGTTCTGTCATAGAACTAAATGAAGCTATGCGGGAGCAAATACTGCAAAGTCTGCATGAAATGACAACCATTGGACTGAGAGTTCTCGGTTTTGCTTACAAGGATGATCTCCCTGAGTTCGCTACATATAATGGGGATGAGGACCATCCAGCTCATGAGCTCTTATTAAACGTGGAAAAATATTCCAGTATCGAGAGCAAATTAATTTTTATTGGATTGGCTGGTTTAAGGGTGATTTGAATTTTGATTTTATTCTTTCACTTCCACCTTTATTGGGAATTCATAAGATGCTAAGGGTTTTTGTTTGGGTAATTATGACTGTAGGATCCTCCTCGGAAAGAAGTTCCTCAGGCAATTGAAGATTGCAGAACAGCTGGAATTAGAGTTATGGTAATCACAGGAGATAATAAACAGACAGCTGAAACAATTTGTCGTGACATTGGTGTTTTTAGCCATGATGAAGATATAAGCACTAGAAGCTTTACAGGGAAAGAATTCATTGAGCTGTCTACTGATGATCAAATAAGATGGTTGAGTCAAATTGGAGGGTTATTAATCTCTAGGGCTGAACCTCGGCATAAACAGGAAATAGTGAGATTGCTCAAGGACTTGGGGGAGGTTGTTGCAATGACTGGAGATGGGGTTAATGATGCGCCTGCTCTGAAATTGGCTGATATTGGAATAGCAATGGGCATTGCAGGGACTGAGGTTGGTATTGAAATTCAATGTTCCATTTTACTGGTTAAACAACTATTTCAGTCATACGGTCGCATTGTCCAGCTGATCTCTGTGCTCTGTTTTTGATGCTCCAATCTCTAAGGGTAGTTGAAGCCGTTTATTTCCCTTATAGGTTGCAAAGGAGGCTTCTGACATGGTTCTAGCAGATGATAATTTCAGCACTATTGTTTCTGCAGTTGGGGAGGGAAGATCCATTTACAATAACATGAAGGCCTTCATCAGGTGTCATTTATATCCTATTATTCCCCAAGTACTCATGTGCATGCATAAACAAAGAGTCCTTTTTCTGTTGAAAGAGAATATTTATCAATATTTTCCCCTGATCCATCTGATTTCTTCTGCTCTTAGGTACATGATCTCCTCCAACATCGGCGAGGTTGCTTCGATATTTTTAACTGCTGCACTAGGCATCCCAGAAGGTCTGATTCCAGTGCAGCTTCTCTGGGTTAACTTGGTAACCGATGGCCCGCCAGCAACAGCCCTGGGATTCAACCCTCCAGACAAGGATGTAATGAAAAAGCCACCTAGAAGAAGTGATGACTCACTGATCAGTCACTGGATTCTGTTCCGCTATTTGGTAATCTCATCATTTCAGCTTTTCCTAATACCGTGAATCTCGCTAGCATCTGCTACCTATCCTTATCTTCACGCAGGTTATTGGATCATACGTCGGTCTAGCAACTGTCGGAATATTCATCATCTGGTACACCCGCTCCTCATTCCTCGGCATTGACCTCATCGGGGACGGACACAGCCTTGTCACCTACTCCCAGTTAGCCAACTGGGGCCAGTGCCAAACCTGGCAGAACTTCACCGTCACCCCGTTCACCGCCGGCGCTCAAACCTTCCAGTTCGACAATCCCTGCGACTACTTCCAGACAGGCAAGATAAAAGCAATGACCCTCTCCCTATCGGTGCTTGTTTCCATCGAGATGTTCAACTCCCTGAATGCTCTATCGGAGAACGGCAGCCTCCTGTCGATGCCTCCCTGGGCTAACCCATATCTTCTTCTGGCGATGTCGGTGTCGTTTGGTCTGCACTTCTTGATCTTGTACGTCCCCTTCCTGGCTCAAGTATTTGGCATTGTCCCCTTGAGCCTCAACGAGTGGCTGCTGGTGCTGGCGGTGGCTTTTCCGGTCATCTTGATTGATGAGGCCCTCAAGTTCATTGGGCGGCGCACAAGTCCGACCTCAGACCAGAGCAAACACAAGGTAGAGTAGGCCGGAAAACATGGCTGAGGGAGGATAGACTCATTGGGAATTTACAAGGATTTTTTTCCTTGTTTAAAATTGATTATATTGTGCTCTTTTTGATGGGCATTCACAACTGTACTTTAAAATCCAGGTCTAACATCAAATGGATAGAATACTGGTTCACTTTGAAGTTTTGAACTTGTCAAATTATCGGTTATTTTTAATTTATGTATTTTATTAAAAAATATTAATTATCTTTGATTAGAAATTAAACATTCATATTAATTTATGGCTATATTGTGGAAAATAGAAAAAGAATCATTCTTGTTTCTGAGTGACGATCCGTGGCGTCTCTCTTCGGAGATGGAGAAGCCGGCTTCCGGTGACAGCGGTCGCGATGATCGTCCGGCTTTTCGACTTCTCCTGTCTTGTCCATCAGGTCTTTCTGCATCCCAGGTCTATCAAAATTTTGGATTATGGATTCTTAATATTAATTTTTGGAGTCGAATCGAGCTTCAACTCGAGTTTGTATGGGAATCGGATTCAAGTATATACTATACGAGTTGAGTTTGCGCAAAATATCTGAAGTGGATGGGGCAATTGGGAATGCGTGTTCCCATTTAATGCGCAGGTTTCTTCGGTGTTTGATCGGTCATTTGATAGAATTCCACACTCGGATTCCAGATTGGAGGATTCCATTTTGGAGGTTTTGCTGATATATTGGCTCTCTGTTTCTCTCTCACTGTGTGTCGATTCTTTGATTCGTTGATGGTTGGATTTCTGGTTGTCAGATATGGGACACGAGACTTCAGCAGAGCCCTGCTCTCTACAATGGACTAAAGTTTAGGGTATGTTCTTCTTTCTCCATGAAGTGTTCGTTATTCGAATAGTTTGTCTGATTTTCTGTCTTGCATGCCAGATAAACTGTTTGTAACTAACTACTTGTTTCATGGAATCGATGAATATCTATCTCTACATTAATTCGGTTCATGGTTTGTCAGTACGGTGGACATGTGATTTCTTCAGCTGAGCCACATCAAAAGCCTAGTGTTTGCCTCCATCTTGGCTTAACAGACTACAGGTGCTTTATCTCTTCTTCTCTTTTTTCAGCCCTTTGATAGATAGCACGCCGGTTTACTAGATTTCAATGTGGAAATTTAAGTTAGAACCTCTGTAGTATTCCTCCCTGAGCAGGACATTTGTCGGGACAAATCTGAATCCTCTTTGGGAAGAGTTTCTTGTTCCATCCGAAGGTATGCACCCACATAAACCTACACATCAATCTCGTACTTCTGGTAGGATTTCGAAACTTGTCGCCTTGTAACATGCAGACGATCAAGAAAGATGTAAACATACATCAAATCCTCTTGGCAACGGCGCAATTGTCAAGACATCCGATGACCAAATTGTTCTGCTGCAAAGAAGCCACAATGTTGGTGAATTCCCAAACCACTTTGTTTTCCCTGGTGGCCATCCTGAGGTGCACAACTAAACAATTCCCAATCTTTCTTCCAAGTGCTTTGAGATTGTGCTTCCGACTCTAATCCTCTCAGTAGCCCAAGGATGCAGGCATAACAAGCTACCAAGATTTTGAAACTCCAACTCATGAAACAGTGAATAAAAAGGTTTCCCAGGAAATGTTTGACAGTATCATCCGCGAGGTGGTTGAAGAAGTCGGAGTTCCTGCCACAAAACTAGTGAGTCGCTTCATCATTTCACTGGTATTATTGTCGAATTACTCAAGAATATCAGGTTTCCGGTGGTGCTGCAGAGCGAGCCTGTCTTCCTTGGAATCTCACAGAGAGTTGTAAATGTTAGACCAACAGCTTTCTTCTACATCGAGTGCAGTCTCCATTCCGATGAGATTCATCAGCTCTACAAGACTGCTCAAGATGTCTACGAATCGACACAGCTTTTCACTATGCCAATGGTTCACTTCTCCGCCTAGTTTATGAACCCTTCATTCTGCTTAATTTCTTCTTCACATTGAAGTTTTTAAGCTCTCTCTGCACCAGGATCTTGTAGCTGCTGCTACCACGAAGATGCCCGGTTGCCACCAAGGAGGATTTGCTTTGTACAAGTTAATGCTACAGTCCATCACCATATGACTATTGTTTTTCATTCAATCTGGTACTTTAAGCTCTTTGCTCAGAGCGAGGAATTGTAATGAACGGTTTATCGCAACAATGTAATGCAGCAGTTAACCCTAAATTCCCCAATTCGCCATGAATAACTAACAACTAGGGCATGAAGCATGTTCACCACCATACCTCATCGTCTACCGAGAAAGAAAGGACGTTGCACAAGAAAACGGAAAGTTTCTCTGAAAGTTATCATTTTCTTGACAGCAAGACTTGAATTTTCACACCACTATTACAAAGTTAATGCCTAACCAGAGGAAAGGAGAACAGGATCTTAACCGCCGAACCCATAGAGAGTACGCCCCTGCCTTTTCAGAGCATAAACGACATCCATGGCGGTAACTGTTTTCCTCCGAGCGTGCTCCGTGTAGGTAACCGCATCGCGGATGACGTTCTCCAGGAAGATTTTCAGAACTCCACGTGTCTCCTCGTAAATCAGACCGGAGATACGCTTAACGCCGCCTCTTCTTGCCAGACGGCGGATAGCCGGCTTCGTGATTCCCTGGATGTTATCCCGGAGAACCTTGCGATGCCTCTTCGCGCCGCCCTTTCCCAAACCCTTGCCGCCCTTCCCACGCCCCGACATTGTTCGATGGAACGCCTCGGAAATATGGTCGATGAAGAAAATTCTAGATGCCCAGATAAGCTGCGATTTGTGTTTGGAGGTATATATAGAGAGATGGGGTGGGGTTGTGGATCCGAGAGTTCCTTCTAAAACATTTCTAGCCGCTGATTGAACAATCATGGACGGTGCAGATTAGATCTCCATCTTACTGACGATCGAGTCGGGAAAACCAAATAATCAATAAAAAAAAATACTCTTACGTATCTACGTGAAGTTACTCAAATACCCCTTGAAGACCAACGCGAATCAGAAAATCAATCTGTTTTCACTGGCGGGAACCTGAACCATTTCCATATAACAAATAACGGGCTTCTAGTTGGGCCCCCAACAAAGACACACTTGCGGTTGAGAAGGAAATTCCAGATATTAGGGCCTGGCCCATCGAACACTAAAAATAATTAAGACATCATTTGACTGAATATAAAAAAAATTACTTTTTATTAAATGATACGCATCCATCCTTAATTTGGCAATAAATGATATTAAACTATATAAATTAATTAAATTTTTGGTTTGGTAAAATCATAGTCATGAATTTATTATTTTTCACATATTTAATAAAAAATAAATGTATATAAGATATTACCAAAGTATGCTTAATTAAATACTCTATTTATGATATTACACAATTCAAGATAATTTTTATGAAATATTGAAAATAAATAATATCAAGATATTGATGACTTAAAATTTAAAAATTATAGTTTGTACGGATGTAAATGGAGAACATTTGAATTGAGTATACCATTTTACTTAAAGAGCTTACCAAGAAAACGAGTGGTTGATCATTTAGAAAATTGGTCACTTTGTTTCGTACACTAGACAAAAAATCTATACATAATATGTCCATTTTTTGTGATGCATGTGTACAACTTTCTAATTGATGGAGGCCATGGGATTTGAAAAGACAGTGCAGATGAGATGACGACCTCTCAGTTTTGTCAATGCCCGACAGTCAAACACTGCCTGCACTTTACTTTGTGGAAGAAGAAGATGAAGAGTAAGAAAAAAAACCAAAAGGGTTTCCCGCTTTGGTCAAGTCATGTCGACTGCAAAAAATACAACAATTCTTGGTTGATTTCGTTTGGGTATGCAGACAAGAGCTTACCAGACTTGCATGCAAGAGGACACGGAGCATCTGACTGAAATTCTGTTTATAGAAAAGCTCTGAGCAACATTTAAGTACTCTTTCATTTCTTATTTAATTGATATTTTTACAGTAAACTGAAGGTTCACTTTTCACCTGTCTGGTGAAAAAAAAACTGGATGCTCTGGGGGGTAAAATCAGCCAAAAGTTGGATTTTTTTTTACATAAAATATTCCTGCTGCTACTCAGCTTTTCTGGTTTTTTTTGTTTTTCTAAATCACGCTTTAGAGATGGAACGTGATTTTGATAAGTGGTGCCCAGTAATGAGAAAGGGCATGTGCTTAGAGAGAGAGATCACAAGGAAAACTGGTGGGCAAATGGCGGCGAGCACACGCAGAGAACTAAGATACAGACAAGGGAAGCTAGAAAAAGAAAGAATAGGGTTCTTCCCCTTGTGCTTTGACTCCATTGCTTGTGACTGGTGTGGTTTCTCAAGAAGCACCGGTTTCTTCATCGGAGCGGATGGGAAATAGCGGCAGAGTCCGTAGGGGCCGGCTCCGGTTGCAGCAGGGGAAAATGGGACCGTAGGATATCATTAACGGCCATGCCTGGGACCTCCTTGCAACTCCCTCTGGTCCCTCATCGCATATTCTTGCACCCTGCAGTATTATCATATTCCAAACAACCCGGATTAAGGTGTTGCCTGCTTGCTATTCTAGTGTTTCAAAACGTGGTAATACAAGATTAAGCTTTTGGGTAATCACGAGTGGAATTGTACAAACTTAAGCTAGGGTTTTTTTTTCTCTGTTGGAAGGGTTACCTGGTAGCCAACACTTTCAGCGGGGTAATGTTGGAGGTAGGGGAGGTGCGCGCGGCGGTGGGTGACCGGAGGTTCTGAAAGAAGGGATTGCAGGGCGGTGCCAGTTCCAGCTCCTCTATAACATGATTTTGGTGGAGTTGCTTCTGAATTTTCCTCCTCAGCTTCTGCCGATCCCTAGCTTTGTGATTCTGAAACCAGTAAAACACATTCTTCCCTTGAATTCTACCGTAGACGGCGAGGTGGGCGGTGATTTTCTGTATCTGGGCGGCGTTGGGAGTTCGCAGGCCGCGCGTGTACAGCTCCTCCAGTATCATTACTTGCTCCGGCGTGGGGCACCACCTCTTCGAACTGATGGTATGCATGGGAACCAAACCGCAGGACGAGACGAACGTAGAGGGTCACTTAGGGTATAAATAGAGAGAATAAATAAAATAAAATTTCACGTGTGTTTAATTTGATGAAAATTAGGAAGAAGGGGCAGGATCCGGTACTATGCCCTGATCAAACACAATTAGGGTTCTCAATTAATCATGTTTGCAAGGCAGACCAGGGGGTTGGTTTGTGTGTACCAAACCCTGAACCATGCATGTCATGCTGACGTCATCTTAACCCATCTGTCCAAAAAGATTTTTTTATTGTTTTTTAATATAATAATTAAGACATTATATATTAAATAAGAGTGTCCTCGCACAAGTGTGGTAAGAGGCTGGACAGGCCTTTCCATGATTAGAGTGACGCTTCGTGGAAGAGACCTAAAATTAGGAACAACAACAAAAAAAAAAAAAATCAAATAGGTTAATAATGGATATTATATAAATAAAGAGAAATAAAACAATTGTTTTTATTTTTTATCACCCGGATTTTTTTTTCAAGTTCAATGCGTGTCATGTGTTCCAACTCGGCAGCTTCCGCTGTGGCTGGTGCGATGCGATTTTCCCACACTGAAGCCATGCGTGGGTTGGGTTGGTGGTTGGACATGGGGCCTTTGGTTCTAGAAAGAATGAGAGAGGCAGAGTTCCTGTTGTCCGAAACTGCACGAGTTGGAGAGGAGCGCTTGCGAAGACTTCGACGTGCACAAATAAAACAAAGGGTTCTAAGTAAGAATTAAACGAACTACTGTCCGAGTCGGCACAAGCGTCGGCATGCCCCACCAAGACTTGCCCATCTTCGATTTCATGTTACGGAACCTTCCTGCCATTTTCCTTCCAAAAGGTTTATTCACCATTCCCCTCCACTCTTGCATGTGTATATAAACCTCCAGCATACTCTTCCTCTCTCTCAGTCCCTTGTATAGTTTTAAAACTTCAGCGTCTTCAATGGAATCTGAAAAAGCTCTGTCGCCTTCCGACTGTGTGAGGACTTGATATCCTCGAGGGGTTGCCGGAGATCCTGGTGCTACAGGCAGTAAGTTTTCCGAAAACTGCGTCCTTGTGTTTGCTTTCTAAACACCGATCGACATATGCATATTTTTGTTTTCAGAAAAATTCTCATCGAGCCAAATCCGATTGAGAAGAGACACTCCCGTACCGGCGCCGCCGAGGAGGGGAAAAATCAAAGCGCTTATTTTTCAGAGTATACGTCGAAACTTGGTCCTCTTAGTTGCCGGAATCGTGGGTTCGGTGAAGTGCGCTACCGCCGAAGAATGCAATCGATCTTCGGCGGCGATGAGTCCTTGATGATCTTTGAAAATTTGTTTACAAATTACGACTAAATCGGGTGTCTAGGTCCATGTCACCGCCTTGACCTCTCATCTCTTTCATTCAAGCGACTTTCAGCTGCTGCTGGACTGTATGCCATGGCATGGCATCCCAGCGCCGACCAACACACGACGCACCACTGGTAAAATTTCTTCACCACAACCACAGTAGAATTCGCAATATATGGGGCCCAATTTTTCGTATGGAAGAATATTCTTGGAAGCTTGCTTGAATACATGCAACTTTGGAAAGATTTGCTGGAGCCCCATGTAAGTACAAGAGGCTCCTTGATTATTCCCCTTGTTGCTTCTACTTTTACGGGAAAAAAGAAAAAGAAAAGCATCAGAAGGTTACCGCCTTGCGTCATGATGAAAAGAGCAGATGGAGGTTTCACTTATGTAAAATAATAAATAAAATCAAACAGTAAGCCATTACAAAGAAACAAGCTCATGACCACGCGCTATCACACACTTGTTTTTTTTTTCTTAATAAAATCCAAACCAATCATCTCTTCCTGTCTTCTAGAGGGTCTCAAACAACCGCAAAGTTACAAAGGGATCCATCCCATTGCTTGTGTTCACTTGCCCAGCCCCTGCTCTCTGGAACTGCACACACGGTTAACGAATAGGCTCAACACTCAAGTTGTATATGCAAGTAGAAAGAGAGCAGATTCCTTGATCGGTGTACGCCAGGCAGCGAAGATCATCCCAAGCCAAGAACACGAAACTCTTCCACCTGGGTGAACATGAAACAATTCGGTTAAGCAAAACAAACAGAATTAACGCATGTGGAAACAAACAGAGTGCGCCTGATGATGGGCTGCAGGTTTGAGCTCGAATCTCTCAGCATGGTTTCAACAGGTAGAATGAAGAATACCTACAGGTCTCAGGACCCCCACTCCCCTGTCTGATAAAGCTTGAATCAGCAATATGGGTGGATGGCTTCGATCCTTCACAAACTTCCATGGCGGGAGTGAGTTCAGTTCAGCAAGCACAAAAAACTGTCGCAAAATTGTTGAATCCAAAGAGTAACATCCTCGGATCCGGGCTTCCCGTGGTCATGAGAAGATCTTTCAGCAGTATACAATTTTTTGAAAAGAGAATAGAAAGGAAGAGCATCCAAGGGCCGGAACTAAATCCGGTATATCCCATTGTATTGACTGTCTGATGAGCTAGGCACTCTTCTCAACGAATCGTCGTGACTGGAATAGGAATCGCTAAATAACAATCTCTCGGCCCTTGGCAGATCTGGCACAGCAAGATTACTGTCTCTCCTAGGCTCATTCCAACTCTCCCACGGACCATTTGATGGCATTCCATTTCGAGACTGAGGGAAGGAAAAGTAAGAGAATGGAGAGGGATTGATAGACTGCTTTTGCTCTAGAACCCTTGAGGAGTTGCCATAGCCATCACCATAGCTGGAGATAGTTTCCCGTAAATCAGGAAATCTAGGGCTCTCGTACAGAGGAAGAGATCTATGCACAAATGGTTGGATCCTCGGGTCTTCATAACCAATTTGAGGTGAAAAACTAGTTCTCATATCAATGCCAAGGCTATTGTTGCTACTGGCAAGTGTGCCCTTACCAACAGCCAAAATTGCCGGATCAAGAAACTCAACATCACCATTGATGTATGTGTTATCACTTGTTGAGACCTGGGAGTAATTACTCTGGGCAAATCGAGCAACATGCAGATTACTTCCTGAAAATAGAGAAGGAAACAACATGCTCAGGGACAAAAGAGTTCAACAAAAAGAGCAGTTTCTCAAGTAATAATCTAACCGGAGGAGGATTCAAATTTATGTTCAGTCATAATAGAAGGAAATCCAGGAGGAGGAAGCCTGCCGGGTGCTGAAAATCCAGGAGGTGCAGATATGTGAGATTTGGCAACTGTTTCAAAAAAGAAAAAAATCAGCAAGGCCGTTAAAAAAAAATAATACAAACCTAGGCCATACGGAATGGATTACAAATATGACCCCTAACCTGGAATCTTGCTAGAAGTGAAATGAGAATGATTGTTGTTAAGTATATCTGATTCAATGCCACCCGCGACTGAACATTGATTGATAAATCTATCAGCATGAAAGCTATTTCTATTGGAGTGATTGCTGAGAAAAGAATCCTGCTTAGCACCATAGTCTCCAGGTCTTCCAAAATCAGAAAAATGGCTACTCACTTCCTCTTCCCTGGCAAATGCAAAACGAGATTGACTGGCATTGTTAACCTTCCGAGAACCTATAATATTATACAACTGTTTCTCTTCACCAAAAAGATCACCCAAGTTTTGAGGCAAGACAAAGGGCTCGTTCAGTGGATCAAAATCTGAAGCTAATATATTTGATATGATACTGCTTTCCCCCATATCAACTGGGTAACTCTTTGCTTCATCTTCATATCTTCTAAGCAAAGACGATGCACCCTTACCAAGAGAAAACTTAGAGCATGTGGCATCATCAGAATCTTGAGAAATGAGGATTTCCTCGGGCTTTCTATTGGAAAAATAAGAAGTTGACACAGTCAAATCCTTGTTACTATCTACAACTTGCCCAGTGAGCTTGGTAATAATTGAACTGTCAAAACTATTGACTTGCGGAGAAGGAATGGAGGAATGCCTTGAAAAACTTGAAGCCTGGAAAAGATCACGGACTCCATCAACAGTGTTAGGTGGAATAGTGACCCTTTCATTCCTACGAGATAATGAATAATTCTCCCCTTGCAGGGGATCAACTTGTGATTCCTCAGAATGCTGCCCTGGTTTAAAATCAGAGTGGATTCCAGAACCACGTGCCTCTGAAGTATTTACACTATTTTCTGATGTACCATCAAATGCAGGTTTTCCAATGTGCTCAAAATATCCATTCCGGGGTTCTGATTTACATGAATGTTCATTGATAAAATGCTTGAGCATATATTCTCAATGCTCTCATCTCGTTCATCAATAATATTCTCTCCAGGTTCACAGGGTGAGGAACGACACATATCAGTAGCATTTAGTGGTGGAAGGGATGCTGGCAAAGGAGCCGGTTGTATACTTGAGGTAAAATGAGAAAGAGAAGCAGATGATACTGTAACTCCTGCAAGACTAGTACTCCCATCTGCTTGTGAACCAACTATAGCGGGTTCAGATATACCTGGAATATTCGTATCTTGAGAAATAGAAGTTTTTTCATCACAAACCACCTTCTTTCCATTTGCACTTATAGTTGGCTTAGAAAGTGACGTAGGGCCATCAACCACAATAGATTTCTGAGCGGGTGACCCACTAACACGTGTATTTGTCTGAGAAGAGCGAGTTCCCCTACATAAAAATAACGCACGACTAAGCAAGAGTAAAAAAAGCATAAAATCAATAAAAGAGTATAACAAACCATGATGCCGCAATGGGGGAGCAGAAGATCTGCCAGAGCTACTATCAGGTGATGAAACTCTAGTACCACTCAAATTCTGTTAGGAAAAAAAACAGAAGATACATAAATTACATGAATAAACCTTTACCCATCCAGATAAATTTTCGTTTGCCATAAAAAGGTTCTACAAGTTCAAATATATAAAAGAACTCAAAAGCATCAAAATAAAATTTTTATTTCATAAGGCCAATAAACATTTACATATTGCGAAGTCCCATCAAATGGCAAACAATAAAGAATACAGAATGATGGAATGATAAGGGTAGGGATGGAATTGAAAAAGGTTAAAATGTTCTGGTTTGTAAAGCCACTTTCACAGAAAAATAAATCATCATTTAGAAGTCTTACATGAGAATTAGCACTAGCTTTAGTAGTAGGTTTTCCTTGAGAAACAGCACTAGTATCAGAATTATCATCATTAGGAGAAGGCAGAGTAGTCCCTGAACGCCGCTGACTGCTATATGTAGAACTAGTGATCTGTTGAACCTGGTTCCTTCAGAGTTGCATTGAAATAGTGTTTTAAAAGACCATCAAGCTTAAAATTTTCAAAAGGGCCAAAGCAGGCAAAGCGAAAGTCCTCACACCTAGCTTGCTAAACAAAAAAAGATAAACAGGAACACCCAAGTTTATAAACTATCTATGTCACATAATATGGCGTTAAATAACAGCATCCTTATGAGGATAATGGTAATATGGTGTAACATCTCCAACCAAAACAGCCCCTCGCGCAGCATAAGAGAAAATTCAGCAACTCTACAGCAGGATAGAGAGAGGTTCAAAAATTGGAAAACAAATATGCATGTAGGATGGCCTCCTGCACAATGACTACAAAGAACAGTGCATGTACATATAACAGTCAGAGGCCGCAGCTTCATCAAGGAGTAGAAAAGACACAACCTTATCAAAACTGGATACTTAACATATGGAAGAGAAGTCGAGATACCAAAATACCTTGTGTAAGCAGATATAATTTCATCCTTTGTGAAGCTATCTTCTTGGGAGCCAATTTCGTGAAGATACAAGCAATCAGGGTTGCTGCAAGGCTGGAAAAGAAAGAGAGCCTTCACTAAGATATCGTGCAGAATGGTTAGAGGACATCCAGAATGGTTTTGAAATTTCAGCTGTCTAGTTATGAAAGTAATAAAAGAACATACCATATTTCTCAACCACGCATGACAATATTTTGTCGTCCCAAAGCAAGCTCTGCGATTAGTTCCAAAAAAGCATTACTATCCAGAAAAGAACAGAGTAATCAACGTAACTATGATGCTCACCTCAACGATCGACCATCCAAAACAAACCCGTGAACCAACTGAATACACCGAATTGCCTCCTCTTCCTTTGAATATGTTATATAGCTATGGGAAAATGGAAACAAGAAATGCTGATGGAAACATTGATAAGAATTGATTGTCGAATATTGACATGTATTTTAAAATCCCTAAGAAAAAAAATTCTGAAATATATTGTGCAGTATGGCTAAAATCTACACCTAGACTGCCCATGCTGTTCAACAAATGGACTTCAAACAGGGCTGCGAAATCCAGAAAAGGCCCTCCAGTCAAAACCATAATTAAATTGAGACTTCTCACATTTAACAACAAAAGGACAACTCACAATCAGGGAGATCCAAGCCATAGCGAACAAAATTGTACTAACATAATAAATTTGTCAATCCATCTGATGAATATAATAATCTGAGAGCGGAAAAATGAGGCATACACACTGCATGTATTATTTGGAAAATGTTGTATGGCACCAGTTGATGTACGTGATATGGACACCTTCAATACTTTTCCATACTGACCAAAGTATTCTCTTCGCTGAAGAATCTGCAGAAACAAAAGAACCAAATATGCCACAGTGCACACAAGAATGTGATGTAAAAGAAAAAGGGTGCACGACAATACATCTTCATCTGCAAGGTGGAACGGAAGGCCCACAACATAAACAAGATTTCTCTGGATAACTCGTACACTATCAAGTTGCTTCCTCCCTTCTGAGGTCTTGCTCTTTCCCTTTTGGGACTTTTTTTTCTCCACATTCATCTCGGACACTAATCTGATATATTATCAAGAATGAGAATAAAGGATTATGACCGACTAATCTGAAAAAAAATCCGATCTGTTGAGTCCAACAAGCACCTTTCACATTTTGATGCCATCCCAACTATCTTTTCTTTGTCGTATGGAGCACGGCATGCCGGACAACGACCTTGAGTTGCATCCTTCTCTGCCATCTCCATAATTTGGTGCCAACACCAAACACAAATCTGCAGATTTACTCAGAAATAGTAACATAGATAGAACCAAGCATTTCAGTATTGACAAATTAAAAATACTAAAAATTATAGCATTATGGGCAGCATAGAGTAATGAATAAAGATCATTATAAACACTCCAGAAAGCATCTATGCTTCTCTTTCAAAACATTAAGACAGTATACAGTTATGGATTAAGATCATTAAAAAGTACAACAAAGGAGAAACAAAGCATGAAAATAATATACCTCATAGCCGCACTTGCATGGCTTCAATTGTTGGTCAGTCAGATCCATCTCCTCGGCACAGAGAGGGCACATCTTTTCACCTTCGTCACTCATTGTCACCTTCAAAACTATAAGTAAACAGTGAATGATTTATGAACCAAAAACCAAGTGCCTAAAAAATAATACCGTCTAAGCAACAGAATCCGCACAATATTAACTGATTAAATTCAAACCCTAAATCTCCGAATCTACACCATGACATGCATTCAAACAAAACAGATATGCAAAAAAAAAACAAAAAAAAACAAAAAAACAAAAACAAAGAGCAACCCAAATCCGAAAAATCAATTATCAGGAATCGGACATAGTAATATCAACTCACGAAAAAACATAATAGATGTACACAGCGTAAATCAACAGCCAATTCAACAAAACATCACTACCGACAATTCTGCCCAAAAAAAATCCTAACAAGAACGACCCGACCCGATCAAATACACGACAGATTCTCAAAAGCTGCATAAAAAAAAGTAGTTTCAGAAGAGGGAATCCACAGGAAAGGCTTACCTTAGACAATTAGATCGACGAGAAAACGCCTTTAAAACGGCGAATCGATAGATTTTTAGATGCAGAGAGAGAGAGAGCCACAGAAAGTGCGCTGCGCGTTTGTGCTCGCAGAGTAAACGAGTGTGGTGAGGAGGGGAAGGGCTGGGATCAGACGCCGTGTCCCATATACGATCCTGCTGCTATAAATACCGGGTCGGGCGACGGCGGGCGGGTCTTGGATCCATCGTCCACACGCAGATTGATTTTGACTGGCACGGCTGTAATTGGAACGCCCCCATTTTTTGCACATAATTTGATGTTTATAATTTATTTATCAAATATTAATATTGATTTTCCTGACCTAAAATCATATTTCCATATTATGTATAATATTTTATATTGTATAAAATTTTCCAAATCAATCCACATAATTTTCATGAATATGCAACTTTTTTTTAGCTATTTTTAGACTACAAGTGAAAAGCCCACCATCATTGCAAGAAGCGGCTCAATATACTGAGGAAGCCCAATCCAGTAGTATTATTTGAATCCCTCAAATGGGCTTTGTTAACAGCCCGTCATGTCCAAAAAAAATTGCTTGTTCTGTTGTTCATTTGCTTTGTTGAGAAGTTACAAATGTGAAAGCGTAGCTCATATATAAGATATTTGGCGAACGGCTCCCTCTTCGGTGTTCATTTGCTCTGTCCACGGATTTGATTTCAGGGAGTTGAGCAGGCGAACGGTTCGTTCTTTGAATCTGTTTTGTCAATGTTAATTCAGATTTTGTATGAGAACCTGGGTGTGTAAATGAAGGAGATCCATTTTCATCATTTCCAGAAAGATGGTGGGATCATCATCAGAAATGATTGTAACCAACACCCCTGCGAAGGAGCTTGCGTACACAAATTTTGCTTACTGTTCCTCCTCCGATCTGAGGAATTTTGTGCTGCAAGGAACCACCTATGCATATGCTATAGTTGGAGACGTCTTTGTTCTTTCTCTTGCATATCCTTTTAAGCTGATTTTTGATTTATGGGTTCCATTTTTCGTATTGAAATCTTCTTATATGCTGGCATTTTTTCCTTAACTTGAGTTTACTCAAGATGCTAATATCAGGAGTGGCCAAATTGGTCTTAATGTTATGCAGCGTCGTCAAGCCAAAGTCTCCCCGGGGACTTAATTTCAGTTAGGAGGTAGTATGTGTTTTAGGTGATTAATTGCTTTGTTTACAATCTGTAGGCCTTTTAAATGACAATCTATCTTGTATTTAGATTTATTCCACCAGATAACTTCAACCTTACATTACTATCCCTTGAATTGGAGTTTGTTAAGAAAGGGACGAAAGAAGAACAGGTCATATCATACATTTAGCTACATTTTTTTCCTTACCACAATGTCAAATTTGTTCCTCTTTACGTGTAAAAGTGTGTTATTCTAACTAGTCAATCTACTCGTGCTGTTTTTCTCGCTACCCTTCAGATTGATGCTGCTCTTCTATCCCAGTTTATTCGGAGCAGATATATCAACCAGGTAAGAACCCGTGTTTCCTTTGCTCTGTCTCTATAGAAGCTGACATGAATAGCTGTTTGTTAGGACTACTTCTCAGTTTCTTATGTTGTTTTGTGCATGTGTAAGTTTTTCATATTTTCTATCTTATTGTGATTTATTTATTTTTTATATGCAGATTTTGACAGCGAGACAACGTGTAACATTTGAGTATCGTGGGAATTCATATGTTTTCACAGTCAACCAAGCCACAGTTGAGGGAGTGGAAGGGTCTAATAATAATGAGAGGGGAATGCTATCAGCTGATACATACATTATTTATGAAGCATCAAGTGCGAGTGGGATAAAGGTGCCCATCAGTGTGTTATGTGCCTTTGAAAGTGGACACTTTTGATGTTTTACATGCTTAGTGTTTTTTGTCTAACCAACCACACTTCCCGACTGCTATGATGCAGATTGTCAATCAGCGAGAAGCTGCTACCAGCAGCATATTCAAGCAAAAAGAATTCAACCTTCAGTCATTTGGTGTAGGTGGTCTGAGTGAAGAGTTTATTGGAATATTTCGAAGAGCTTTTGCTTCGAGAGTATACCCTCCCCATGTGGCTTCTAAGTATTGTTCATCTTTCTACTATGAAAATTATGTTTCCTTTCGCTCCTTCAAACTTCATTTTACATTTTGAGTGACTTTAAAGCAACATTATGTTTAAGGCTTGGCATCAAGCATGTTAAGGGAATGCTCCTTTATGGGCCTCCTGGTACTGGAAAGACATTACTTGCTCGACAAATTGGGAAAATGTTGAATGGGAAGGAACCAAAGGTACTTCATTTGAAAACATACTCATTCATTATGTTCTCACTCTTTCAAACCACTGTGTGTTTCCATGCTACACCTGTCAGTATTGATTACCGATTTTATTAAAGGAAGCCTAGATAGTCGATGTGCATAAATACTTATTTTCTTTCCTTAGGACTTGAAAGATTTGGAGTATGTGACAATCGTTCATCAGTAGCCCATTCATGAATATTTTCCTTCTGTTGTTTGGGATAGTTTTAAAGTAATCTAAAATTTTTTGACTATGTACGGATATATCTTGACTTCACGTTGCCCTAATAGGGTCGTTTTTTGAGAATTTTAGTGATTTTATTGATTAATATTTTCTGTGCAAGCTGATTCGTTTTACTGAAGTTCGAACTATTGTTGCCAATGATCCATTGGCCTGTAGTATTTCCTGCTAATGCTTGATTGTTTCTGTGTCGTGGAATTGTAGATAGTCAATGGACCTGAAGTATTAAGCAAGTATGTGGGTGAAACAGAAAAAAATGTTCGGGATCTGTTTGCTGATGCTGAAAATGATCAAAGGACCAAAGGTTAGCGAGTTACCTTTGAAGTTCCTTTTCTATATGCTGATTTTCATGCCTTCATATCAGGCGATCAAAGTGATTTGCATGTCATCATATTCGATGAGATTGATGCGATTTGTAAGGTAAATCTTTGTCTTTTTTTGAAGGCAGTCATGTTATTGTAGACATATTTTCAGATTTTTTGCCATTATGAGAGTAAGCAGAACTTGGTTCCGTACTTTCATGGATTTTCTATAGATTTGATCGCATCTATTTTTCCCTTCCCAGACCAGAGGTTCGACCAGAGATGGCACCGGGGTACAAGATAATATTGTCAACCAACTTCTAACCAAGGTATAGCTAATTAAGGAGTTCACGGGAATTTTACTCCACTCTATTTTTACCCATACTCCAATGTCCGTATTGGGGGGTAAGATATTTTTTATTGCTTATGTAGATTGATGGCGTGGAGTCCCTGAATAATGTCTTACTCATTGGAATGACAAATAGGAAAGATTTGCTTGATGAGGCCCTTTTGAGGTGATTTTGGCTTTTACAATGATCTTACTTCTTTTCGATGCTGCATATTTTCTGGCTCAGCTCGTGAAAGTTCAAGTGTATTAAGAAGTGGTAATCTGTCAATAGATTTTAGAACGTGATACTGTATGATAATATTTCCTGGATTTCAGGCCTGGGCGTCTGGAAGTGCAAGTAGAGATCAGCCTTCCTGATGAAAATGGTCGGCTACAAATTCTTCAGATTCATACAAATAAGATGAAAGAAAATTCTTTTCTTGCCCCGGATGTAAACCTGGAAGAGTTAGGTTTGTAATCTTACACACATCTCCTATATATTTGCCATATTTCCATCTCATGGTATGTATAACCTGCTTGTAAATTGTTGTCAAGTTGGGGTATGCAACCCCACCTTGTGTACTGTGTTAAAGTTCCTGAGAATTCAAGTACACTAATCGTGTTAAGCAATGCTACTGTGACCTTGGTGTGTTATCTGTCTAATGCTCTTCATCAACTTCTTTTGATGCAGCTGCACGTACAAAAAATTATAGTGGTGCAGAACTTGAAGGTGTTGTAAAGAGTGCAGTATCTTTCGCACTTAATAGGCAATTGAGCATGGATGATCTTACCAAACCAGTGGATGAGGAGAATATTAAGGTCACTATGGATGACTTTCTGAGGGCTCTCTCTGAAGTAACCCCAGCATTTGGAGCTTCTACAGATGACCTCAACAGTTGTAGGTATGAATTTTCACTACTCAATTCTACAAGTGTATCAACATATACTTGTGAACAACTTTGAAAATATTTCTTGAAAAAAGTACTGAAATGGTTTTTAATTTTACAAGTATAATGGTTCAGTACCTTCAAATTGTGCTATTTTTCTTGTTATCACTGAAAGCGGGTGTACAAAAGTAACATATGGAGACCTTATTATCTAGTCAAGCAACAAATTTATTTGGTTCTCTCAGCCTACTTGCTATATGAATTTTCTGAGTGGATGTTAATTGTTTCAACTTACTGAACGATGCATTTGACCTGTATTTGGTCTTGCAAACATTTTAGCTGTTTTTTTTACTTGTTTCTTATACTTTTACTTCCCCACATAGCATATTTTGCTTCCAATCAATTGTGTTTCATACTTAAAAGAGACACATGCTTCTTTTAGGATTAATGGCATCGTGAACTGTGGTACTCAACATGAGCACATTTATCAGAGAACTGCACTATTAGCTGAACAAGTTAAAGTTAGTGGACGAAGCCCGCTTGTTACTTGCCTTCTGGAAGGACCAAGTGGCAGGTGAATATATTTTTTGAATTTCTTTTCCAAGGTCGTCTAATCGGACGAAATGAACTTGCTACTTGTGCGCTAGAAGGACCAAGTGGCAGGTGAAAATTTGTAAATTTATGTTCTGATTCTGGTCGAACTTCAATTGTTATTATGAACAGTGGTAAGACAGCAATGGCAGCGACAGTTGGCCTTGAAAGTGACTTCCCCTATGTGAAAATTGTATGTTTCAAATTTCGTTATGGATATTAACATCTGAGAGCATACAGTTTTTCTTGATACAAGTAACACTTCCGTTGCTTCATTACACCACCAGATATCTGCTCAAATGATGATTGGACTTAGTGAGTCAGCAAAGTGTGCTCGGATTGTTAAGGTTGTACATTGATGCTTATCTACAATCTTCTAACTAGCTTAAAGTATGAAGGATGCAAATGAACTTGTTTTAATTTTGTCATGAATGTTCCGTATCACATGATGATTTTTTTATGAAGGGCATGTGCTTTTTATTGTAAGAATATGATTTATGTTTGTATTAAATAGCATTGCTGTTACTTATGAAGAAATTCTTAAGCATTATTTGAGATGCCCTCTCGTGCAGGTATTTGAAGATGCTTACAAGTCACCGCTTAGTGTAGTTATCCTGGATAATATTGAAAGGTATGCTTGCACTAACTGACATGTAGATGGTGAGTTGGTAGGCAGCACCAGCCGGCATCCCTTTAATTTTCATTCTATTTACAGGTTGCTTGAGTATGTGCCCATTGGGCCTCGTTTTTCAAATTTGACTTTGCAGACATTGTTGGTGCTCCTGGAAAGAATTCCTCCAAAGGTGACTTTTCTTGATTATCTTTCAAATTGTAGCAAATCATTTACGTAGCTGTTATGATTCATGAATTCGTAAGGTTTCTTACCATGAGGATTAGAGAGAGCGAAAATTAGGCACTCCCTGTTTTGCTTGCCCAAGCAGTAAAAATGTTCATTTGTTACCCTGCCAGGGTAAAAAAATCCTTGTCATCGGAACCACAAGCGAAGTTGATTTCCTAGACTCGATTGGCATTCGAGATGCATTTTCAGTTAGCTATAATATTCCAAATCTTCAGGCACCGGATGCGAAGAAGGTAGGCTTTTCCAACTTCAACTCATGTGGCATCATGCTCTTCCCTTGTCTACAAAATATGAGAGTTCAAATTCCCAACTTCTCACCCTGGTGAATCATCATCAATTTTGTTGTGTTAATCTCTCTTAACAGGTGCTACAGCAACTAAATGTATTCTCCAGTGATGATATTGATGCTGCTGCTGAAGCCTTGGATAATGTAAGTAGGGTGCAACCTGGTTCTTACTTCAACTTTCCCACATCTGACTTCTCTGGTTGCCTACTCAGATGCCGCTGAAGAAGATCTATTTGGCTGTTGAAATGGCTACCCAAGGCGAACATGGCAGAAGCACCGAGGCCATTTACTCTGGCAGAGAAAAGATCAACTTCTCCTACTTCCTGGACTGCCTTCGAGGCGTTGCCCGTGCCCCGGTGTTTTAGATCCTTTCGAGCTATTGTCTTCTGTGCATCATTTCAAATGGCCTGGTTTTGCCACAGCTTTTATTTTTATTAAATACTAGATTTTGTGTGACACTGACAAACATGGCATCCAAAGCAAAATCGAATGTAAAAGATCAATTATCTAGCTAAAATCACTATTTTTCAAAAAAATATTTATACTTATTTATTTAATAATAAGGACGTTGTAAAAAAATAAAAATAATTTCTTAGTGTGACTGCATTGAATTTCGTTCCTAGGCAACGCGGTAGCCCGTTTCCTCTAATGATCCGCCATCTCGGGGGCAAGTTGAGCCGTCGATTTAAATCGTGATCGGATCTTCTACATCGAACGGTCTATATTCACCTACTAGAAGCTTCGATGATTTCTTTCCTATATGCATGCAAATGAGGAGGAGCTTTAGTCATTTGCCTTTTCATGCTCTCCACACTCCCGCGGCGGTTACTCAGGTTGAGATCGTGTTCCTCTCCATCCTTCCGTGATCTCGATATTTTGGTTGATGGAAAACGATTTGTGTGACTTCGAACGACGATCAGTCCGTTTTTCTTTTCTTGTTCAGCTTGATGTATGATGCTGTTTTGTGGATTTTCCCACGTAGTGTTGCTAAACGTATCTGTTGTGTGTATTTCATTGCAGTAGATAGTGGAAATGACGAAGAATTACCCGACGGTTAGCGAGGAGTACCTGAAAGCTGTCGATAAATGCAGGCGAAAGCTCCGTGGGTTCATCGCCGAGAAGAACTGCGCTCCTATCATGCTTCGCCTTGCGTATGTGATTTTCTTTTCTTTTTTTTGTTACTTTTTATTACTGCATGAGGAGCCATATGTTAAGAGTCTGATTATTATCTGGTTTGTTTGTTGATTGTTGGAAAAACTATAAAATTAAGTTTGAGATTTCGTTTTTCGGTTTTAGATCTGAGATAGATTCTGTGTTTAGTTTTGATTCTGACATGTTAACTCAGATGGCACTCGGCTGGAACGTTTGACAAGTCTAGCAAAACTGGAGGCCCGTTTGGAACAATGAGATTTAAGATTGAGCAAGGACATTCTGCAAATAATGGCATTGACATTGCTTTGACGCTCTTGAACCCCATCAAGGAGCAATTTCCTATCCTGTCGCATGCAGATTTTTATCAGGTACTTTACATTCAAATGCCTGTTGTTTTAATAACTGCTTCCCTGACAAGGAGTGGCACATTTGATGTTTTTCTTGATATAGCTAGCTGGTGTTGTTGCCGTTGAAGTCACAGGAGGACCTGATGTTCCATTTCATCCTGGAAGGCAGGTTAGTCGACATTTTTCTTCCTGCATTCGTTGGAGTGTTTTGATAACGAAACTTCACCATGTTAAATACCAATGCTGCGACACTTTTTTCTTACTGCAACATTAGTTCCTTAAAATTGAGCTGGTGATAACCGTTGCTTTCTTTCGAGTCTTAGGACAAGGACGAGCCTCCTATTGAGGGTCGCCTGCCTGATGCTACTAAAGGTGAGCTTAGGCATCCCTTTACGCGCATTTTCTGTATAAGGTAATTCAACTTGTTTCTCTTTCTGTTTGATAACAGGATGCGACCACCTGAGGGATGTCTTCACAAAACAAATGGGTCTGAACGATCAGGATATTGTTGCACTTTCTGGTGGCCATACTCTGGTTTGTCTTGCTACGTCCATATTTCTCTTGGTTTTTCCTTTTAGATACGTAAGGGTAATGGATGGAAGTTATTTACCGGCAGGGACGATGCCACAAGGATCGTTCCGGGTATGAGGGTCCATGGACTGCCAACCCGCTCATCTTTGACAACTCTTACTTCACGTGAGATAGATGTGCATACCAGCCTATTATTACTGTTGCTAAAACGCTAATCCCCTTTACATTTGGATACATTATGTAAAGCGAGCTTCTTTCCGGAGAAAAAGAAGGGCTTCTACAGTTGCCATCTGACAAGGCACTTCTTTCAGATTCCCATTTTCCGCCCATTCGTTGAGAAATATGCCGAGGTATGTGGTTTAATTGCGAGCCTGAGAAACTTGGTTTCATGCAAACTGATTTCTCTTGGATCATGCGCTAGAACGAGGATGCGTTCTTTGCGGACTACGCCACGGCTCACATGAAGCTGTCTGAGTTGGGGTATGCCCCTGCCGCCATTAAACCAGCTGTTTTCTTCTATATTCGATATACAAGTTACAATCATTCACCGCCCTGCGTCTCAGATTTGCAGAAGGAGCAGCGTAAGGAATAAATTCAAAGTGCAGCGTGATCCAGGTTCAGCCCTGTCATCAAGCTTTGCTTTCTCCCACTTGCTTTTGGAGCAAGGCACTGAATGCTGAATGCCATTCGCTAGGGCTACATCTCCTCCTAATCTCCATAGCTTGGAATAAAATCCAGCATTCTCTCCATTGCATTTTTTTCTGGCCATTGTTTCTTTTTACTACCGGATTACTCGGGCTGCGGCTTCGCATTTCGAATTCCAATTTGATTTTGACTCCTGTAACGGGCTGGAAATGGCCCAGGGGTAGGTTTAAACGAAGAGCCCATTAGAATACCTAATATCGGCTTCATCGGTTGGAAAGTCACAAGTGTAGAGACGGCTGCGAGTACGACACTGCCAACCTCGTACCATCTTGGTTGTATTGTTATTATTCCTTTTGTTTGCTACTTACTCTAACAGGCTTCCAAGGTGAATGAAGGTATTTCTTGTTCTTGGAACTTTGATTCACAGGGTGATTGATAGATGGGCGGGCGAGAATGATAAGGAATGTGTGGTTCCTTCCACATACAAGAATAATAATTTGAGGGTGACTCAACCACAGATTCCTCAGAAAATGTCTTTTGTTTTGTTTTAGGTGCTCATTTAATAGTAGAGAATCTGGTGGGAGAATAATCGTCATGAGTTGGTGGTGGGTAAGCACATGCAAGAATCCATGGAGAACGATGGTGGTTCCACTGCAAAACAAAGTAAATTAACGGCGCGGGGCCCATCCCTCGGAGCGGTTACCTGTGTTTCTTGTATGGCCCCAAGTCCAACGCCCGGGGCGGCGATCGGGAGGAGACGAGCCCCACCGTAAATCCCGTGGGGACGCGCCCAACCTTTGCTTGAGATGAGAGCAAGGAAGCTGCTGAGGTTGACGGGTGAATATGAATGGGACCCGCGCACTACCCCCGCTACCCCTATCCCTCTTGACTACTACTGCCACTGCTAGTGCCGTCTGACCACGTTGATTGAGGATGACTCGCTCCCATCCCCCCCCCATCATTTATACATTTTCATTCTCCCACATCATGCATTCCCCTGAAATACAATACTTTTGAAAACCTCTCCAGCCCTTCGCATGGTGTGTGTGTGTGTGTGTGTGTGATAGGACGATATAAAATCCTGAAAACCCAGCACGACATTTTAGAAAATAAGTGGCAATTATTCTTTCTTCCATTCTGGGAGACTACGACATAACATGGTGGGCCTCCCAACGCCGACCATTTGTCCCCGTGGGCCCACCCTTGTCCAACACCACCACCAATATTATCTATTTTCTTTGCCCTGGGAAATTATAGAAATAATTCCATGGGAGTGATGGATTCGCATGGCAGAGAGATTCCAATTCCGGCCCTTTGCTGCTTTATTGCTTTTCTCTCCTCCCCATTCCATCCATCCATTTAAACTAAATTCGTAAATGGTCAAATGATTTGACCCGCTATCATTATGTCCCGAATTGGGGCCCACCCCAAGTCCCAACTTCCCTCCCTCCCTCCCTCTCTTCCTACCTCTCAAAACGTCATTAATTAACTTAACCCAACTCATTAATACCCCAAAATCCGTCATCATCCTTGATACCACGTACAGAATGTCGTGTGACATGGCGACCCAATGGGATGCACATGTCACGTGTCTGGCTCCTTGTAACCAACATTGCATGAGATGATGATATAATACCACCCATCCATCAGTAACCGCCTAACAACTCTTTTATCATCACGTCACAGGAGGGTTGATCGGGTGAGCCCTTGAGGGACGACCCGCTCCGGTTCAAGAAAAGAGCTAGTGGGGTGTGGGGCCCGGATGACAGTTGGCACAGCACGCGTGGGTCCCCCTAGATTGAAACCAATTAGACATGCACGATTAGATACGTGTAGTCTAATGAGTAATCTAATCAGCCGTTTCCATTGTCATAAAAAATATGTATTATTTTAATTTTTAAATAAAATATGATTGAAATATTTCAAAGCATTATCACACACATGATTGGTTTATTCTTGTGATATAAATGAAAGGAAGCTCAAATTGCCCACCTTCCTTTTCATGCCTTCTTCTTCTCACTGCTTCCGTCTTCCCATCCCACTGTGTCGATCCCCCAAATCTGAGAAGAGCCAAAGGGAATGGCTTCTTCAGCTTCCCTTCATCACCAGGTAGGGAGGGGGTGGGGTTGGGGTGCTCTCTGCTACGCCGTCGTTCTTGCAAGAGTTTTAAAAAATATCCGATTTGTCTGCAGGAGACTCTAGAAAGCATACTGGTTTCGGCGAAACCCCACCAGGAGAAGAAGCCGAGGCCGGCGGATCAGCAAGCGCTCAAGTGCCCGCGGTGCGATTCCATCAACACCAAATTCTGTTATTACAATAACTACAGCCTCTCGCAGCCGCGCTACTTCTGCAAGTCCTGCAGAAGGTACTGGACCAAAGGGGGGACCCTCCGGAATGTGCCCGTCGGTGGGGGATACCGGAAAAACAAGAGGGCCTCCTCCTTTTCTTCCTCGAAAAGGAGTCAAGATCATCAGGTTACAGCGGCGACGGCACCGGCGACAACCCATACGATCCAATCCTTCCCTCCTGTTCCATACGATCCCACCCTTGCGGTTTCCGCGTTTCAGAAGCAGAGTGAGTTTGATATGGGGATCTGGGGTGTGCCGAGTTTGTGTGATTTAGGGATCTGGGCGGATCCCAATTTGCCCATAGGCGATGTCGTTCTAGGGATGAACATGAATTGCTCGAGTTTGTTTTACGGTGGAATGCCGGGGAATCAAGAAGCCGGGACTCCCTTTGAAGCACCCAACCTACAGAGGTGATGGAAGAAGGAACAAAATTAGGGTTTTTGTTTTCTTCTTCTTGTCTTCGTTTGACGGCAAAAACTACTCGATATGGCTCCCGTTTACCCTTTCTGCACCAGTTGTTCCCTCTTTTGCCCATTTGAACCAGCAAACAAACTTTCTGTGAATTCTTACACACAGTAACTAATAACACCTGTTCAGACTTGCACAATCTCTGTGTTGTGTAATAAATTTTCCAACCGGTTCGGCACCTGGGCACGCACTGCCGGAGATCATCTTCCAGGAATCCGGTTCATCCAGATCAATGTCTGCATATCACATTATGATAAAATGCTTGGTTATTGTATGGTGCTCGGTGGGTAGCTTGAAAAACTATGAATTTCGTACATATTTCACACAGTGGAAAGTGAGGGCGTTGGTCGAGACGGCAGCCATGCGCAAAAAGCGAGCTCATGTGGTTGGGCCTGGTGTAGCTTTATGCTACCACCATAAGAGCGCCACAGATACTACTCATCAAATTCAAACCACTTGTAATAAAAAGTAATATCATGCTCCTTTTTTAAAAATTATGGCTTGATTTGATTCTACTTTAAAAAAAAAATAAATCGTTTCTAAAGTTTTATTTTTTTTGAAATAGAAGTTGTTTATAATTAATGACAAAAAAATAGAAAATGGCCACAGAGATTCTGTATATATACAGGATTTTTATATTTAATTCGATTATATCAAAACCTAATAAATGAAAGCCTCATCAGTCATCACTTACTCTCTGAATTGAGCCAATTTAATGGGTTGTATTGGGCCTATCGGGCTTAGAGGGAAGGAGAGATTGATGGGTCCAACCGATAAACGGCCCATTTCATACCGAATTGAAATCTGTAAATAAATTGTTCAAATTTCAATATTTATTTATTTTTTTTAACTAGGCTACCGCGCATTCTTATAAGAACCGTCCGTGCCCCGGATCTTGGTACAAAAATGTATGAACTTTCCACCGATATCTGAGGGTGATTTTTGCATTTTGATGTATGATCAGGAGCTGTTCTGCGGCAGCTGCGATCCATGCAAACCTGGAGTGGTGGCTACCTCGAAGCAGAGATGGAGTAGAGGCTTTGTTATGTGAGAGCTGAGTTAGTGGTTACCTCGAATGCGTAAATCGCATTCGGTATGCGCTGATCATCAAGTTTTCAAGTACCGTTGTGGTGAAAGTTGTGTTCTTATGTTTGGGTGTAAATCTGGTGGATGATGGTGATATTGAATGGTGCCGATTTATTATCTCTTTGATTGATTGTTAATGGAATTTTGCCGACGATTTTGGATTAATTTTGGTCTGCATATGCGTCCGCGTTTCTGCATTTTGAATTGCGGTTCGGGTGGTTAGTGAATGGGGAATCATCGGAGAGTTTTCTAGGATCATCAGAAGAATGTAGATTAGGTAGTTGTTCCAGTGAGAAGCCGAGTTGGGATCTATTGACATTTTCCCTTGCTTATATCTGTTTTTCATTCTCTAGCATTGCTTTATCTTGCGTTGAACTTGGAATAGATGCAGCACACTTGATGCGGTAAAGGAGGCCCAGCATGTATCCACTCCTCAACAAGCTATAGCTTGTCGCTAGGATGAACAGAACTGCATTCTGGAATTTTGCACGAAATTGGCGGAGCAGCAGAAAGCTGGGAGTAAAGTGTGTTTGTGGAACCCTGCAACCTGGAAAATCTTCATCGGTTGATAATTTGAAAACGCTCTTATCAAATGGGCAAGTGAGGTAATCCTTGCAAGTGCTTTTTTTCAAGAGAGGCTCAGGGTGGTATTCTTCTTCAACGTATGTATACTGTGCAACAGCACAGTAATCAATCCTATCATCTAAGATGAATTTTCCCAGACACTTCCATTTGAGTCTTCCAGCCTCAATCAATGGAACTCTGTGCACAGGTGATGATAACTAAGAACAAAAACTGTTCTTGTGTTCTTAATTGCCAGTGTCGCAGATATTCTTATTAACATGATTCACTGCTTGCAGAAAATGGCTGCAGTGTCTGGAGATACGAGAAGGGCTCTTTCAGATTGCAGGTTTGATATCTCGCTTTATTTTTTTTGATAAAACGATACTTTCTTAGCTGAGCTGCTGCAGATGCAGATCAAGTCCCTGGTTGTTGCATGGACTCATCGTCATTAGACAACCAACACAAAAAAATGTTCTGCTCTGCGCCTTGTGAACATCGAAATATGGTAAAATACGCTGTGTTTTGCCCAGCATATCATTTTCTAGCTTATTGCTGCATATCTGATTTTTTAGTTTACTGTAGATCATGTTCCCTCCGCTCTGTCAACAACATTCAAGGCTTTGCATAATTTTCTAATACCATTCTGCTACTCTAGAATCAATCATGTAAGCCGCCCTACTGCTACCTCAACCAAGCAAATGTTATGTGGATTGATCTATGCAAATCAACCCACATCCCTCCCTCAAGCAGGTTACATAATGGAAAACACCCCATGATCTAAAGCAGCCATACAACATTAGCGTGCCCTTTTTCACCATGGCACTGACTCCAACTCGCAGGGAACTCTGCAACGGAGACAGTCAAGGAAAAGACAACCTAAAAAGAGTAGCACTGAAAGGTGGACGAGGCCGGTATTGCTTCTTGCACTTCAGATAATCACATGAGACTGTCCTCTTCTCTACTCTAAAACATCCACTTGCAATATAATGCTGTGCTTGAACAACAGGGAATTCGCTTCCTCGGAAACTGTCTGCAAGAAACCAGACTCTCTCCTCATCATCCCTCTGACTACAGAAAAAAGAAAACTGCAGAAATCGTGAAGATCTGTAGCCCTCTGGCTACATTCCTTTTTCCTCGGATAAATTTTTAGTAGAATAATATTGAGAATATGTGAATAAACCCTAATTATGTAATCCACATTTTTTTAAGAAAAAAATATTTGAATTTGACAATTCTGGCCCAAAATCCAAAACAAGGCCTGGAGTAACTAACCCATCTCAGGTGAAAGTCGGTAAACTAGCCAGGGCCCATGGTAACTGTGGTATTTACAACAGTAAAAAAGAGGGTAAACTAGCCGCCCGGCTCAAGTAGGGTATCTTAACCCGGACGCAGTTGCAGAAATTAACCGGAATGGAGAAACCTGCAACACGTCCGGAAATGTGGTGGTTTCTGGTTTCGCTTTTCCGACTGCTTCTTGGGTCAATCAAAGACACCTTTGCTCGTACCTATTGGAGTTGCTGATTTGGTCTTCACTCCCAAAAATCCCTGCTTCTGTTTATTTCAGTCTCTCCAATCGCTGCTGGCTCTGGGTCTTACGTAGACGTAAGCTTTATCTGAAATCCCTTTCGTGTTTGCATTATGATGATGGGTTCTTGCTTGGCTTTGCTTCCTGTTAAATGTGGTGGCTGTGATGGGTAATTTTTTTTTCGTCGATTCTCTTGTCGGTTTCAGATTTCACGGTGAAATCGTTTGTTCTAAAGTTGTGCGATCATCACTGCTGTAGCCAACTATTGCGTTCTTTCTTTCTGTTGGGTTCCGATTCCAACTCGATTGATGGACCTGGTGGCTGGTTGTAAGGTGAAGTACTTCTGCTTATTGCTTCAGTACCTTGGTTTTGGATTTAGGAGTTCCCAAGTTTGTCCTGATATTCATTATGGTATTTTTATCGAAGCACACAATGCTTCTCAAAATTTATTTAACCATCCAAAGGTCATCTTTTATTTCTGCTTTTCAGGATAAAATGACATATTTCCGAATAAAGGATCTGAAGGATATCCTTGGCCAGCTCGGGCTTTCAAAACAGGGAAAGAAGCAGGTTACATACTTGTGCTGATGAACTTTTGTCATCTCGAGTTTTGTTTCCCCGGCCGTGATGAACTCTTTGTTATGCTTTTCTCCAATTTTGTTATCCACAATCAACTGTAATCTATGTATTTAATGCTTTACAGTACCTTCATGTTATCTGGAAGCCTGGTAAATGCTTTGTTGCTTCGTTCCTATTTAGGTTCAGGCATGTAATATTTGCATCGATCGTAGGGAAATAGCAATTTTATGGTTCCCAGCTGACATCATTTGTTTTTTCAGGACCTTGTTGATCGTATATTGGCCATCCTTTCTGATGATCAAGGTAAAGTTCGGTGTTTCATTTCTTCGTGAGATACAACCTTTCTATTGGTTTTCTCCTTGTACGTTAGCATTTGTTAAACTTGCATAAGCGTTGGAGAACAAACAGTGTTTCGGGTTTTTATTTTTCTGGATAACTTGTTTTATGTTTACTTTTTGTTATGTAGTGAACCTTGTTGCTCGCTCCATTAATCTTCTTTGATCGGGTCAACCTATTTGTGATTTAGTATATCTATCAATTGATTAACTGAACATTGCGATTTTTAGCAGGCATCTCTGATGTTGACCTCGGAATTTGTACTTCTTATAGCTTCTAGTAGGACGTAACTTGATCATTTGAGCAGCTAGTCGTGATCTAACCTTAGACTTTCACAATTGCTTTGTTTGAGTGCTTTGGCTCATTCTATGCCACTCACTTTGTGGGAGATGGATTTGTTTAAATTCAGCTGATTTGTGTTGCCACTTCACGGTCTCAGGGATCTGGGCCAAAAAGAACACTGTCTCAAAGGAGAAAGTGACGAAGTTAATTGAAGATACTTTCAGGTGTAGTTCTGTATGGTAGATTTTCTCATACTGGTATCAATTGACAGCCTGCTTATTTTTCATTGTACATTTTAGTTATCATTGAATAGTTCATGTATGAAGGCTACAATTTTTTTCATATACGTGCTCTAATGGGAAATGCTTAGTTTTTTTGGCTAAAAAATGTATATTTCTTAAGCAAGTAGAATGCACAGAAATTTCTGGGGAAAGAAGTCGTATATGGAAAAATAGAACCATCCTCTTTCCAAACGATTTTGGAAGATTATTCTTATGATCGATGCCATGGTTTTCTCGTTTTTATGGATCCTTGTATTTCTACTTTCAGGAAAATACAGGGGCATGGTTCAGCTGAATTTGTATCGAAGTTGGAAATTGTGTCTGAATGTACAAGTACGAAACATGAAGTGGAAATGGAGAATTCTGTTCTCTTGGAAAAAATACGTTGTTTGTGTGGAAGTACACTGCAAACTGATTCAATGATCAAAGTAAGTTGCACTCTGATTTACAGCTTGTATGCCAGTGGACTTACATTCTTTTTGTGTGATTGCTGTTTCATATTCTTCCTCTGTTACTTGCATCATTTGCATGTTAAAACATTTGCATGTTGTGCAGTGTGAAGATCCTTCTTGTAATGTTTGGCAACATATAGCATGTGTGCTGATTCCTGAGAGGCCTATGGAGAATGTCCTGCCCAATATACCCGATGTTTTTTACTGTGAAATATGTAGACTCACACGAGCTGATCCGTAAGTATATTGGTTATTGATATATGTTTTATCTGAATTCTGTTATATGCATCATAGTCTGGGGAGAAAAACCCCGTATGTTTTATCAAACCTTTTGAATCAAGGATGATTTTTTTTTTTGTCTTTTCTCAGCTTTTGGATGACAATCTCGCACCCTCTCTTGCCCGTAAAATTGAGCGTCACGAGTATTCCTGCAGATGGGTAAGTGTCCGAGCTTCTGTGCATGTTTTTTACTTCACGCACTTAATTTTTGATCCTGCATTGAAAAAGCTTTCAAAAAGCATTTCATTTTGAATGCGATGATATCTGATTTTTTTATGTCATCACTACTGGAGCTTCTTTGTCATTCATATTGAATTAATTGCTCATTTTCCAGCTCAAATCCTAGTCAGAGTGTTGAGAAAACATTTCAGTTGACAAGAGCCCAAAGAGACTTGGTGACAAAGCAAGAATATGATGTTCAGGTCAGTGAACAGTGTGATTGGATCGTGACAATGGTGTGCTGGTATTAAGATTATCTTGACGCATATGGCCATGCTGCGATCAACAGGCCTGGTGCATGCTTCTTAACGACAAGGTGACATTTAGGATGCACTGGCCACAGTATGCAGATCTACAGGTTAATGGTACTGTTCTCCTGAAAGCATATTCTATTTTTAATGAAGGCGAAGCTCAATGCCATTGTATTTTATTAGATATCTTCAGAACAGTATCCTTCTGTAAAACTAAAAAGTTGTAACTCATATAATCAGATTTAGTTGTGTGTTCATGCCCCAATGTCTTCCCAAGTTTGGGTTTATTCACATTATGGATTCACATTTATGATTCAGTTTAAGCATTCATTGCTGCTCTTTTAACAGGTTTACCCGTCAGGGCAATTAATAGACCAGGATCGCAATTGCTTGGGGCAAATGGTCGAGATGATGGGCCAATTGTGAGTTTCCTTATTCTGGCCTTTTCAGTTTTTAAGTATATTTTGTAACCTATATACGAGATGTGGATATTCTTGTTCCAGAACAGTTCTTTTCAGTTAGAACTTTTATTTCCTCAAGTTGTGCGTCTTGTTACACTTTATATGGTGCTTTACCTAGTCTATGCAATGCTTGAGTGATTCATATTAATTTTGTATTCTATTGGATAGGCTTCATTTTTTTTAAATTTTTTTTTTACTGAAAGAAAAGAGGATTTTTTTTTTTTTTTGTAATTGCTGTTGATGTGATCTGATGTGCATTCTGATGGTCAGATTACCCAGTGTACCAGAGATGGAATCAACAAGATCTTCTTAGGTGGATGTGATGCACGAACATTCTGCCTAGGAATCAGAATTGTCAAGAGACGCACTCTAACCCAGGCAACTGCTGCCATATCTTCTAATAAACTTGTTTTAAAATTTTGAATGATCAGAATATAATTGTCTTTGTTTTAATCTGTCCTCCAGATTCTGAACATGATTCCCAAAGAGGATGAGGGTGAGAGCTTTGAAGATGCACTTTCTCGTGTTCGATTATGTGTTGGTGGTGGGCCTGCCACAGACAATGCTGATAGTGACAGTGATATTGAAGTTATTGCTGAGTGCGTCCCTATCAATCTTCGGTGCCCTGTGAGTAATTTTAAGTTGACAGTTGTGTTTCAAGCTCAGTATGCATACTCTTTGTACTAATTTGACATCTTTTTTTTTTGCTTTTGGTTGGTGAACTGGGCACACATTTTTTAATTACATGTCGATTGTTTGAGTTTCATGTTGACTTTTATTACTTTGCCATTGTTCTGTCTTCAGTCCGATCAAAGGTGGAGTTTTTTTTTTGTGCTTTTCTGGATGTTTTTGCATTGGATAAATTTTAGCATAGTTCATTCAAAATCATCGTCTGACTGATGTGGCGAAAAAGCAGTAACCAGTTTGAACTTCATTCAAAATCATCGTCAACTCTTAATGAGTCATATTGTTAAATAAACATTCCTGGTGTGTTTCTGGCCTTTTCCTTCAAGTTCAAGCTTTTACATTTTCATATTATTAGATTGATGATATAGTTTCCTCAAAACAACATTCCTAAACAGTAATTTATGGCATGCTTCCCGCTGCAAGCATAAACAGAATTCTCAAACACAAAAAGCATTTGCTTTAGTTTAATTTTTTTAGCATGTTGCATGACTGTTATTTCACTTCATGTAATATATTATTTTGGTTTCTTTGCATGAATAACCTGCTACACATGCCTTCAGATGAGCGGCTTAAGAATGAAAGTTGCTGGTAGATTCAAGGGATGCGCACACATGGGATGCTTTGATCTTGAAGTGTTTGTTGAGATGAGCCAGCGCTCTAGGAAGGTGGGTCAAAATGATTATCCTCTCGTTGACAGTAACTGAATAATATAATGTAACTGCTGCATATTTATGTGGTAGAAAGGTCCTGCAGTTTGGTCCATTATTCTTCAGTGACTGGCTAACCTAGTGGGTCATATATCTATTTTTTTGCTAAATGAGATAAGTTGCATGCTGATGAAACTCCGCTATGCTAATCCTGAATTGGTTCTTAAATGGTCGAACGTTGTGAATGCAGTGGCAGTGCCCGATTTGTCTGAAGAATTATAGCCTGGAAAAAATTATAATAGATCCATATTTCAACAGGATCACATCAAAGGTACTTTTCTCTTTTATTCAGGTTTTTTTGGGGGTCTGCTTGTCCCTTGAATGTAATGATTCTTGTGCTTTCTATCAAGATGCGATCTTGTGCTGAAGATATCGCAGAGATTGAGGTCAAGCCCGATGGATCCTGGCGGGCTAAGGCTGAGGGCAGTGATCGCAAGAGTCTTGGAGAGCTGGGCCTCTGGCACTTTCCAGATGGTAGGATTGTTCCAATAACAGCTGTAAGTACAAGTTCACAACTGGAACATAGACCAATCAAGGAGGAAGTTGTTCCTGATGATTACCCTGCCCTTCGAGTGGATTTCAAAAATAATCAGAATGGTTTCTTGGAGTTCGGTGATGCTATGCAGAGTATTTCAAATGCCTACGACGACAACTTTGAATGCAATATACAAAATATTATCCCCATGAGTAGCAGTGCTGCTCTTAATGGCAGAGACTATGAAGATGTTAGTGTTAACCAGGATCCTGAATATGAATCTATTGATCCCTCGGCACTGAGATTTGGCAATAGGTTAATGCCTGCTGCAGGTGGGAACATGGGCGCTGACATAATTGTCCTCAGTGATTCTGAGGATGATATGGATCCACTGCAGTCCACTGGGGCTGGTCACATGATCACAGTTTCAGAGACGAGATCAGATAAAGGGGGATTACCATTCTCAGAAGCTCAAAACCATGGAATTCCTGATTCTTTTTATAGTGAGACTGCTACAGATAGAGGTTTTGATCTTTATGGTGCACATGATGAAGACTTTTCAATTAATGTGTGGTCAATGCCCTCTACCAGTCAGGGAGGTCCAGGCCTTCAATTGTTTGGTTCTGAATTAGATGTTCCGGACACTCTACTGGAAATGCAGCATAGTAATCTTCACTGCGGTCCATCAGCCAATGGGTTTGCCTTGACTCAGGAACCGGAGATGGGATCAGCACGTATCCCTGATTCAGCTTATAAAGCTGATGTAGATGACAGCTTGGTCGATAATCCTTTGGCTTATCACAACGATGACCCTTCACTGCAAATATTCCTTCCCACAAGACCATCAGATGCATTGACTTCACACCCTGACCTAAGAAACCATTCAGATGTTCCAAATGGTATCGGGAATGAGGACTGGATTTCTCTGAGACTTGGGGATGGTGCCGGGGTCAGTCAAAATGAATATGCGGCCAGGGGTACGTCTGTTTTTGCACCACAGCAACAATCTGGAACTGCTCCCTTAGACCCTGTCTCTGATAGTGGTATACTGTTTCCTTCATCCCTTTTCTCCTTGTGTTGTTATTTTTCCGTATTTTTAGTCATCGCTTAGGGTTAGTAACATCAATGAAGTGTCCTTGCGATGGAGGGAGCATGTATCGTGATGACAATGTTTGCATAACCACTCATACGCTTTTCAGGATCATTATTGTTTGGAAGCGATGCAGCAAGTGGTCTGCCAGGGCTTGTTGACGGCCGGAAAGAAAGATCTGAGAGCCCTTTTTTGTTCCCTCGACAACGACGCTCTGTTAGACCGAGGTTATATCTCTCTATCGATTCAGACTCTGGGTAACAATTGGAAAATTTCACTTGAGTTTATACATTCCATTACAAGCTCCTCAGGCCTGGTGCAAGATCGATCTCATGGGGAGCAGCCGCCTGAGAAGCCTATATTCTGTGTCGGTGACACACACTAGGAGAAGTGATCAAACCTTCCTTCCCCCCCTCCTTCCAATTGTCTACAGCCACAGCCAGGTTCATCATCTTAAATTCTTTATCTGTCCTACCACATGAGTCAGGGCTGCCCAGTGAACTCTAGTGAAAAGTGGTGTGGCATAAGAAGCTAGCCGCCATCTCCTCTTTCTGTACATCTTTTGGATAAGAGGATGAACTGCATGGCATTCTCCATATATATATATATGATTTATACCAGCTCTGTGGCCTCCTTTTCTCAAGTTATGGGTTGGTTCTTCAGTTTTGCGTACTCTAGAACATTTGATTCAGGTTTTAGATGTCAAATGATGTGTACTCGTTGTAAAGAAGAAGCTCTGATAGTGATTGATACGCTCAGCAATTGCAGCTACCACTGGTTCGGCTCTCTTCATCCAAATTTCCCGAGGGAAAAATTACCACGGTATTCAAGTAGAAAATCAGAATGCGAAAATGAAAAAGCGCGAAAAAAAATATCAATGTAGTATTTTGCAACGTTGTTGTCGGAAAAATCTGGTGCGGTGTTGTTGTTATCCATTTCGCTCACTGGTAAAACAGATTAGGAAGTGTTTCGTGGAATGAGACGGGGACATCTGCCGACGTTGGTGATTCTCTGCTCCATACTCATTCTTCGATTGAATTATATTAGAACCAAAAGTTTCCCGAGGAGCACGAAGGACCCGGAAGAAGAGACCAAGAATTGAAGCGAGGAACGATGCACAGCCTGCTTGCAATTGCATTGAGGAGGTCTCTTGGGCGTTCTGTGAACAAGAAGGCAAACGTGAACGCCTTTTTTGGCGCTTTTTTCTCCACGTCCCTTCTCTTCGATGATACCCAGAAACAGGTAATTTCTTTTTTTTTTTCGGCGCAATAATGCAACGTAAAGCTTCTACCTTGCCCGTGTTCTTGAATGGAGAATGGCTTTCTTACATTGTAGTTACTGTTTTTTTTTTTTTCCAACGCGCATTCCTTATTTACGGAGTTTGCTATTTCTCAATGCACCGAAAGGTAGGGCTGATTCTATCTCTGTATGCTGTTCTTTAGTTAAGTGCAATCTATCTTACATTTGACACAAATAGCCGAAGGAGTAAATGTAGTGCGGCTATCAAGATACCAACTTTGATCTAGTTGAGATGTATAAACATAAGATAAGGGCAAAAGGTATCATTTAAGAAGTGGGTGTGTTCCCAGTGACAAAAAGAACATTGAACTGGCGTTCTAAGCTCATTCTTCTGGTTCTGTTATGTTCCATTGCTTGAGAAACTTTTTGCTTCTCTTCCTCACAGTTCAAGGAAAGCGTCTCTCAGTTTGCTCAAGAAAACATTGCACCTCATGCTGCGAAAATTGACCAGTCGAATTATTTTCCGGAGGTCTTTATTTATCTTTTCCTTTTTCTGCATTCTGGATAGTTACCAAGTTTATATTGAATAGGCTATCTGTTTCTTATCAGGAAGTTAATTTGTGGAAGTTGATGGGGGATTTCAATCTTCATGGAATTACGGCTCCTGGTATGAGCATTTCATGTCTTGATCTTTGCACTCCCTTCCTTTTCAGAATCTGTCCTGGTATGAGCATTTCATGTTTTAATCTACACTATTTATGCTGCATTCCGTTCAAAACCAACAGAAGAGTATGGAGGACTTGGGCTTGGCTATCTATATCACTGTATTGCCATGGAAGAAATTAGCCGTGCTTCGGGGTCAGTTGGTCTTTCATACGGTGCCCACTCCAACCTCTGCATCAATCAATTGGTATTGACTATAATTCAAAGCTGATATGCTTCTTAGCTGGGTTTTCTACTCCCTCGTGCTTTATTTCATGTGTTTTAAAGGTTCGGAATGGAAATGATGCTCAAAAACGGAAGTACTTGCCCAAGGTACTCCATATTGTTGCATGAAAATGGTTTTTGCTGCTTTGTCCAATTTATGCAGTTTTTTTTGGGACAGTAGGTGACTTAGTTTCATTTTTATCTGTCAAAGCTGATAAGCGGAGAGCATGTTGGAGCTCTTGCAATGAGTGAGCCTAATGGTAATGTGGTTCTTCGAGCAAAAAGGGACCTTTTGCCATTTTTATTAATGTATGTTTTTGCTGGTTAGCTGGCTCGGATGTGATCAGTATGAAATGCAAAGCTGACCGTACTGAGGGAGGTTACATCTTGAATGGAAACAAAATGTGGTGCACAAATGGCCCTGTGGCTGAAACACTGGTAATGACATCTTAGATTCGCCATCTGCTCTTGGGAAAGCATCCCCTATTGATTATCCTACTGGATCAGGTTGTCTATGCCAAAACAGACATGGCAGCTCACTCAAAAGGAATAACTGCATTCATAATAGAAAAGAGCATGCCTGGGTACGAACCAATACATTAATCAAGCGTTCATCTTCCTTTCAGACTAATAGATTGTTTCCCATTTTCATCTATCCAGATTCAGTACAGCCCAGAAACTGGACAAACTTGGCATGCGTGGAAGTGATACGTAAGCTTCCCAAACTTGGCATCTTTTTCATACTTGAACATCCTCCTGATCATGGTCAGTGGACAATTGCAGTTGCGAGCTCGTGTTTGAGAACTGCTTCGTTCCCACAGAAAATGTTCTTGGCGAGGAAGGAAAAGGTAAATGGCTGCTATAGATTGAAGAACCGGTGTTGTCTTTAACTGGGAAGAAGTTTCTGATAAACCCAAACTCGCACCAGGAACTTATGTTATGATGTCGGGATTGGATCTAGAGAGGCTGGTGCTGGCAGCAGGCCCTCTCGGAATCATGCAGGCATCTCTCGACGTTGTTCTCCCGTACATCAAACAACGAGAGCAATTCGGAAAACCAATCGGTGAATTTCAGTTTATTCAGGTTAGCTCAAACAACTCAATGCATGCGTATCATTCATCACCCCCACGCCCCATCTGCTGCTGAACCTTCACTTTTCTCGCTCTGAATGCAGGGGAAGGTTGCTGACATGTACACTTCATTGCAGTCTTCAAGGTCTTAGAGACACACCAACCTCTTGCTTGAACTACTCTATGCTTCGCCCTGAGCCCCCATCTTGCTGCTTGTTTTCAGGTCATATGTTTACTCCGTCGCACGCGACTGTGACAACGGAAACATCAGCCCCAAAGTGAGAGCATACCCGCTTCCCCTCTTCTTTTTTCCCACTTTCGGTTCTAGCATAACAACACCGGTCCACTTCCTCTCCATTCAGGATTGTGCGGGTTCCATACTTTTAGCAGCAGAGAGAGCTACCCAAGTTGCCCTTCAGGTATGTGCACAAGAACCTCAATACAGTGCCGAATGCAGATAAACAACTACATCTTGTGTTTCAGGCCATTCAGTGTCTCGGTGGCAACGGCTACGTGAACGAATACCCGACGGGTCGTCTTCTTCGCGACGCGAAACTCTACGAAATCGGCGCCGGAACGAGCGAAATCCGAAGAATGATAATCGGACGAGAGCTCTTCAGAGCGGTCTAGCGGAGGCAGAGGCTCTCCTCAACTCGGACCGGGCTTCTGCTGCCCAACTGAAGCACGTGCAAATTGAACTGGTCGCTTTTAATTTCAAAATAATTAGTACTGATAATAAGTAATTTTTATATTTTAATTAAATTAAATTATAACGAATATATTAATAAATAACTCTAACCAAAACAAAAAGGTTTTCAATGTGTGGCATCATTCATAGATGTCACTGTAGACAAGATGTCTGAATGATGAGGTTTAAAAAAATGGGGAAGGTGCATTTTGAAAATTCTTGGAGCAGCAGGCCAACTTTTGCTATTTTTATTTATTTAAGTTGAGAGATATTAAATAAATACAGTTGAAAAAAAGATCAAATATTGACTTCATTTGAAGCAAGATTAAGATTTTATTTATAAAAGAACCATTTTTATTAGATAATTTTAAACTTATAATAAAAAGTATTTTATTATTAATATAATTTGATAAATAGAATACTAAAATGTTATATCAAATACATTTTTACGTGATCCTATTTTATAATTATATTTAACTATATTAACCATCAAATATAATTATAATTTGAGATATTCAAGCAATTTTTTTAAAATTTTATAAAAATTCTTGAATTTTTTTAATTCAAAAAAACGTGAATTCCAGATTTAGACCGAAATACGGAATTTCAAGAAAACTTCATCATTATTTTTATCAAAACATATATGATTATAAATCTTGGTTTAATACACATATTAATTGTGTATATACAATAATAATTAATATTAACTACATGAAAAATTGAAAGAAATTATTTAAAAAAATCATAATAAACTCAAATTATATTTGGGGGTACAAAAGGAAATGGTACTTGTTCTAAAAGGCAATAATGGCCTAATCATTCCGGCGTATACTTTCGAGGTAAAAACCCTTTTTCTCTTCTTTTTTCCCCTTCCATTCATTCAACCCATTTCTGCTTTCACGTGATTTGATTTAAAATCTCACCCTTTCTTTTTTTTTTATTGAAATTGTATGATTATTTCCATGAGCTCCAGGGCTTGCAACACATGGTTCATCAGAGTCTGAAACACACGGCTGAATAACATGAAAATGCCGAACCTTCTGCTTCAAGAAGAGTTGTGATGAATTGGGTTTCAGGTTTCAGACAGAAGCGTAACAAGGAGGGAGCATTGGAAAGACTATAAGAATCCTTTACACCTACCAAAATACTCAACTCCTGTTTACATCACGTCAGAAGTTGAAACATGAACGTGCCAATAATGTTGGCACACAGGAAATGCAGATAGGGAACGGCATGTGATCCAGGAACAGTGTGTTGGAACTCGTCTGAGCGTGTGTCGTTGTGCTCCAATGTCCCATGAAGATGGGCTGCGAGCTGCTTCCACCAAAAGCCAAGAAACAAGGGTGTGTTGTATGAGGCTCGGCTCTTAGGAAGCTTGTTGGTGTGCAGAAAGATGGAAACTTTCAACGGGGAATTCATTGGGGTTACTGCGATTTTCATCACTTAGAACCCCGTTTCCCTCAGGGAAGTTTTCATTAGTTACTATTACCATTGACTATTTGCCAACAGCTGGTATGTGAATGTAAGGAATCATCCATTGAGAAAGGATCCATGGAGTGTGTGCTTGCTTCAGATTACTGTCTGAAATTTAGAAGTCAGAACTACATTTTTGGGTTTTGCATGTGAGATGCCAATTCATCAGCAACACTGTACAATGAGATGTGTAGGGTGGAGTGTGCGATAGGATGAGGGTAATGAGTGGTCCACTCTGGGACCTGAGTCTATTGCTGACGACCTTTTGAGAGTAAACAGCACACAGACCAGCCATGTCTTCTCTGGGATGAGGAGAGAGAGAAAGGTATGGAATTGTATATTCTATTCTGCTCAGTACAGACTCTCTGCAGAGCTAGGTTTTTCTTCTTCATCGAATCCACCTATCAATAAAAAACCTTCTTTTTTTTTTTTTTAACTTCATAGCCAAACATAAGCATGCAGCTATGAGCAATCAAGCATCTGCTGCTTCGCTTCTCCACTCTTTCTGATCTCCTGCGAATCCCCTACAAGAGAGTCCTTTCTAGTTTCAGCTAAATTTTCTGCTTGCCTCTTTCACCCTTTTGCTGCTTCCCTTTAATCCATCCCTTTCTCCAAAAAAAACAATGTTGTCAAATGATAAGATTCATCTCCTTCACTCAGTGGCCTCCATCGGAGCAGCAACTCAAGAACCTCGCCCCAACCCCAACCCCAACCCCAACCCCAATCCCCTAAAACGCAAGAGGAGTCTCCCCGGACATCCAGGTTTTTAGTTTTTTCTTGGAGTACTATCTCTCTGGATTTTGGAAGATTTTCTGAGTTTACTGCTGTGCAGATCCGGAGGCTGAGGTGGTGGCGCTGTCGCCGCGGTCGTTGATGGCGACGAACAGATTTGTCTGTGAGATCTGCAACAAAGGTTTCCAGCGCGACCAGAATCTGCAACTCCACCGACGCGGACACAATCTGCCGTGGAAGCTTAAACAGAGAAGCAACAAGGAGCAAGTGAAGAAGAAGGTGTACATCTGCCCGGAGAAAACGTGCGTGCACCACGATCCGTCTCGGGCGCTCGGAGATTTGACCGGAATCAAGAAGCATTTCAGCCGGAAACACGGCGAGAAGAAATGGAAATGTGATAAGTGCTCCAAGAAATACGCCGTTCAATCTGATTGGAAAGCCCATTCCAAGATCTGTGGCACCAGGGAGTATAAGTGCGACTGCGGCACTCTCTTCTCCAGGTAAACTCGACTGAGATTCTCCAAGTGGGGTTCTATGCATTTATTGTGACCATGATCGTGTTGTCTGAAGCAATAAATGCGATACTAAGTGTGACATATATATATGATTTGTTTATGGTTGAATTAGGAAGGATAGCTTCATCACGCATAGAGCATTCTGCGATACACTGGCGGAGGAAACAGCTCGGGTTCCGCCGGCGAATCTGGGAAATCAACAGTTTCCGGGGATATTCCGGCAAGATATCGGGGACTAGAAACGGGTAATCAGCTGAATATGGATTTGGAGAAAGGGAGGATTCCAATTTGGCTAGACAACATTGGTGCTCCCAACATCAGCTTCCTCTCACAAGGCTCCTCTTTACCCGAAATTTTTCAAATGGGATCGCAGAGTCCGTGGTTTTCTGGTGGACCGGAGATGACCCAGTTCGGCGGCGGCGGTCATATGAACATGGCGGCTTGTTCCTCCATTCCCAGAATGTTGAAAGAAGAAAGTGTCAAAGGCGGGAACTTTTCGGACACAATATCTCCTTCACTCTACTACAGCAGCCACCCGTCTGAAACATACCCGCCGCCGCTGCCGCAGATGTCCGCCACCGCGTTGCTGCAAAAGGCATCCCAAATGGGATCATCCAGAAGCAGCGACCCTTTCTTCCACATGAACAGTTCACCGTTACTTAGTGGAGTTCTCCTCCGTACTCAGGGGCCATGGATGCAGAAGGCGGGTTAACCCGTGACTTTCTGGGGGTGGAGGGAAACAGAAGGCAAAATAGACAATTCATGGCAGAGAATGAGGTATGCAACTTCACACCGATGGGCCCTTTGGAAATGGGGCAGCATTTACCGCAGTAAAAAAAAGAAGGAATTACTGTTACGGAGGTAATAATTGGATTTCCACAAAAGAATGGATCTTGTGACCTGTCAGAGAAATGGGAACGGGGCCCAGCGAGGCTGGAGAATTCGGCTGACGTGGCAAGAACCAAAAATTGTAATGGGAAAATTATATAATATATAATGTTCTCATTATTTCCGTTTTTATCAAAATTATTCTTCCCCCTCATTATTTAAAAATTAAATATAATTAACCATCACAGGTAAAATCACGTTGATCTCACTAATCAAGCCCTAATTCTCAAAACCCTAAATCTCTCCCCATTTCACTACTCACCCGCCATCGTCCACCTCCCCCGTGTTTCTATCGCCGCCGTCGTGCAGCCCTCATCGATCGTCGCCTCTCCCGTTCCATGTGACCGTGGCTGCGTCCTTCCCACGACGCACAGTTGCCTCGTTCACCACTGTCAACCCACAGTGCCCAGCCCACAGTCAATTCTGCAACTCAACCCTGCACGCAATCCGGCCCACACCGCCCAACCCATTCCATTAAAGAGAAATTGATTGTAAGTAATCAATTTCTAATGCAGATGTAGGCACAGGCGCGGGCGATTGGACGTGGACGGCTAGCGAGGCAAGTGGCAAGGGAGGTCACTGTACCCAGGAGCAATCCACAGGCGAATGGGCGCCGCGCCCACGACGGGAAGCGGTCGGGCGACCGGCTAGAAGAGTAGATGTAGGAATTGAGTAGAAACTGGAGATAAAAATTAGAATTTGATGGGGGAAACAAAATTTTTTCAATGTTTTGAAGTTGTATTTCATCAGTCTTTGATTTTTATGCACAACTTTGAACCAGGTATATGAGGGAAAAAAGACACTAAATAACGTTTAGGAACTTGCAACCAGAACTGTTCAAAACAAGAAGTCTTAAAATCGCATTGCCTGCTTCCTAATTAGGTGGGTAGAGATGAAGAGAGACACAAAATCGTCATTGTGAACACATCATTCTTGGCTTTTCAGCTTCTTCTTGCTCTTTTTTTCTTCTCGGATGTATCTTGTTCTTCCTTGTTTTCCTCATCGCTCTTCCTCTTCTTCTTCTTCTTCTCTTTCTTCTGACTTTTTTCAGCATCTGCAGCGTCTTCTACATTTTCCTGTTCACCTTTTCTCTTCTTTTTTTTGGACTTCTGCTCCTCAACATCTTCAGATGGTTGCAGAATTGAATCAGCCGAAGGATTGTAGACCTAAGAAACAAAAACAGCTTAGATAGGAACAGAAATAGAATGATTAATTTATCCACTCAATCCTCCTTCGTGGAAGGCAGATTTTTGTGAAAAGAAGCAAAAACCACTTAGATAGAAACACTGCTTAAACAAGGCGGAGGAATAGACCTTGGCTGGAGTGATCATTCCACCGGAACCCTTCTTCCGATCCTTGTCATAAAATTCAATCTTAGGTTTGCCTTTTGCAGATCCAGCAGAACGACCAAGATCCCTGCCTTCTAAACTCCTCAGCCGTGCCTCAAGCTATAATAAGAAAATTAGATAAACCGAGAGAATAGCTTAAAAAAATTCATAAAACATCAGTGAGTTTAAAAGCCTGAAGCAACCTTGGCTCTATTTTCCAGACCCAATGCATTATCCTGGCCATCACCCAAGGCATCGTAGCGAATTGCCAAGGCAGCCTTTGCAGCAAGAGAGCGTGAAATTTTCCCCTTGTGCTTAGGTGCAGCTTGACCTATTAGAGATGCATGATATATAAGGCCATACTTAGGTGTCGCATGCTTTGTCTTCAGCGCACGAAACAGAGCCTTTTCAGCACCAAGTATCTGAACAGTGCTCCCAGGTTGCTTAGCCAGATTTATCAAACTGCCTCCATGAGCAATCAACCGAGCACCAACAAGCTCTCCAACAAGAGCAGTGAGGTTTGGAGCAATAGTGTTCATTCTTGACTTCAAATAGTCATAAAGTTGCGCCCTGTATTCAGCAAGAGAAAGAACCTGGTTGCACAAATCCTTTATGTTTTCCAAATCCAGGTCACTGACTTCAGTTCCCATAGAAATCTGGGCAGCCTCTTTTAATTCAGCTTCGTTTTCTTCTGGAAGTACCTGAGAACATTTTTGAAGGGATTGAACGGAAAGCGAAAAAGAAAATGTGTTAAGTGCTCAATAGACTACATCATGCAATTTTAGATAGCAAGTGCTCAATTTCTAGGAAAAAAGAATCATTACTATCAGCAAAGGGAATTTACCTCAGAAAAATCAAGGCTGGCGGCGTTTGTTCTGTCACCCATCAGCTTCACAGTCTTCGCATAAAGTATATTGTCCTGAACAATCTTTGCTAGTTCAGGAAAATGCCAACCATACCATTCTCTGACCCTCATTGCGTAGGTATTCAGTTCTTTGTCAAGGTCATCCAACAAGCTAATGGCTTGTATTACCATGGTATCAACCTATAATAAGCAGGAGTAATGATACTGAACAAATTTCAAACGAGGACAATGCACGCTGATGTTCAAATTAGATTCACCTTATCAGGACTGAACTTCAATTTATATCGTGATAGAGTATGGGAAAGCCCCAGGCTCATTGGAGCCAAGTCTTGTGCTGCTAGACCAGTTATCAGTTCCGTCAATTGGCTTCTCACACTCTCATCAATTCCATGATAGCGTTATCATGTTTACATTCAATTGCCTGCAATATACACCAACAAAGAACATTAGAAAGAGAAATATTTTGTAGAAAAAAGCAGCGCCTGCTTAGATTACTGACCAATTTCGCTTTGATCGCGTTTCCAAGCTTTGAATCAGCAACAGCTAATTCATCTCCTGCATTGAGATGACTACTCAGGAATTTGCGGAGAGCTTTGCTGGGTTTGCTATCTATAAGCAAGGTGGCAGATGATAAAGCCTCAGCCGTGTTCTCAAACTTTGAGAAGGCTTTTAATCGGACAATCTAGTTAACGCATAAAGAACAGTTAGTACAAACCGCCATAAAAGTTTCTAAAGAAGTTCAACAAGAACCCAGGTGACTTCTAATTTTATATCTCAAGCAATTCAAACTGGTAAATAATCAAGATAAAATGTATGCAATGAGTATCGGCAATATCACGAAAAAAAACGTCATCTGAGATGTCTGAATGCTACACGAAGAACATAAACCAGATGACGGGACGGGAAGACCTAGCTACGTGAACTACATGAACTGTATTTCAGACTATGAAACAGCGAAAAATATAAACCCAGGTGCATCGAATTTTGTGACTTGTGAAAATAAGCATGAGTATGTATATAAAAAGAAACCTTTTTAGCAGACTCAGGAGATGAGAATTCTTTCCCTATATCCTGCGAGAAGAAAAGAAGCAACAGAGTTAAAAAATAAGCACGTCACAAATAGATTTAGAGGCGAAAGGAACAAGAAAATCGTTGATGAAATACGACCTCGACTTTGGAAAGCTTTCCCTCATCCAAGACGTTGAAAAGAGCGAACCCTGCGGGGTTTCAAACAAAAGCAACATTCTTCCTACGAAACGAAAACGCCCTAACTTCTGTAGAGAACCAACCACGGCTTTCTCCTTGTAGGTTGATAGCTTGCGCACGAGAAGCAGACAACAGACTGATGGCGAGGGAATAACACGAAAACCCTAATGGGAAAGGCCCATATACAACAAAAGGGCCACGAGGGAAAATACACCCAATCCGGCCTGCTTTAAGTAGTCCAAACACCAGGCCCAATATGTGACATGGGCCATGGCGTTAGATGAGTCATGTCCAAAATTAGAAACTTTATTACATTTATTGCAACGGTATTTTCGCTCGGTACCATCATTTGACATGTGAAATTAGGGTTTCCTGTCTGAAACAATTAATTGTTCAGAATTGGAGTGCATTTCTGATATTCTCGTGTGATGTACGGCCCCCAAAATCTCCAGGCGCTGATCAACCCCCAACCCTCCCAGTCACCTTGATTTTCCTAGATTCTCAATGCGGAACGCAAATCCCTCCCCCATGTAAATACGCATATATGTGTTACTGGATGTGTTGTTTGACTGTTTGCAATCATCGTATAAAGAGGAACTTCCTAGTCGCATGACATTTTGCATCAAGAATCATAGGAGGCCTCCTCCAGCAATCAATTTTCGTTGTCGGGCGGTGGAACTGTTAAAAAGGCTGAGAATTTGGGATTTGGATTGGAGTTCGATTTCCCTTGTAACCCATCCTTCGTTTGCTTGCTTCGTCCTTTTTTTGTGGGCGAGAATCGGGCCTCCTATCGATTTTAGAATTTAGGGCTTTTATGGTATTTGGCTCATACCGGAGATGCGGCAGAAAAGGCAAGAATGTTAGAAAAAGAAATACCCTTTCTCTATATTCTAACGAATGTACGTATTTTGTCGTTGCTTGTGAAATTTTTATACATTTTAACGAATGCACGTTATTCATTTTTCATCGGCTGCCGTTTGAGTAAGATCTCCTTTGCATTTTCTTGAGTTTTTTGTTGTATTTGTAGCTGTGTGACCAGGCTTTTGCTTCTAATGCAGAACTGAGAACTCCTTTGAGCAGAATCTTGTGTACGAATTTCGTATATAAATCCGAGTAGAGTTGGCTGTGCTAGCTTTGATTGGAACTAGATAGGCCAGTCATTCTGATCAGTAGCACTCGTTGCAGCAAAATTTCCAAAAAGCACCTGGTTTCATCTTGGTGTGTTTTTTCGATACAAGGAGTAAGTTTGTTACTTTTTTGATTTTATGACGATTCCAGTTTTAACTAGTAAATACAGATCCCTGTTATTTGCACTTTTTTTTCCCCATTGACCTTCATTCTGTGCCCATTCTTGATTTCCTATTTCTTATTGTGACTTCAGGTTTTCATCAACTGGTCCTCAAGAACGTTTTTTCATTGCCAACTTAGAGCAGTTTGTGGGACTATCCGCAATGGGCTGCTGTTGGTGTTTCGGCTTCAGTTTCACAAAGAATCAAAAAAAATCTATGTGCCAAACTTGGGGAATGACAAACAATGCTACTGAATCATTTTTGTTAGAGAATGATGTTGAAGATGACGATGATCCTATTTCTGATGGTAATTTCACTGATAATGATAATGATAATGGAGATGGATCTGATTTCAGAAGCCCAACAAAACGACCTGAGGAAGTGCTTTTGTATCGTCTGCAGCATGGTTTGACATGCAGGGAATTCCCTGTTAAGGAAACTCGTATTGTCCATCGTTCTGAGGTGAGCATGATGGAGAAGCATTGACCTCTGTTTTAAAACATTGCAGGAGAGAATCATGTAATGGTGCTCTACGAATATTAGCAACCTAAAAATAGCTCAACTACTTGGCATAAATTTACAAGTTCCCTGATGGCTATTGGGAGACCTGGCTCATGAAATATCTTATGCCTGTCTGAAGTCCGTAGTGCGGTTTCTTATGCTCTATGCATTTCGCATTTTTTTCAAGAAGACTGCCTATAATTTGAAATAAATTAGAATATAAATCCTGAATGAAATTTTGCTAGTCCTTTTTCATCATTTGCATGCCAATCACATCATAGAATGAAATGTGGGCATTCCATTGGTGCTGATAATTCAGTTTACAGGATGAAGTTGGAAACAAAACTGTGAATGAGTATGTTCGTGTATGCAAGATTGGTTCTGGCAGCTATGGGAAAGTGGTGAGCACATTGAGACAATCTTTGAGTTTTCCTTGGGCGTGTGGTCAATTGACATACTTTCTTTTGACTATCTGATTCTTGAACTCTATGATATCGTGAAAGTAAGTTGACTTGATGTCATGTTTTTTCTCAGTTGAACATAATGTATTGGATCTGTGTAGGTACTCTACAGAAGCCGAACTGACGGGAAGCATTATGCAATTAAGGTAATTTCTTAATTTCTGAGGAAATTTGACAAGAAACATTTTGGGCCAATACCATGAGTTTGTCTTGGGCTTCGGCCTTTTGTTTGTCTTGCTTATAACATGTTTAAAGAAAATGAAAAAGAAAATTCTGGATACTCTACTTTAGAAAACCGCTGTAACATGATGATAGTTATTTCATTGACAGGCTTTTCATAAATCTCATTTGTCAAAACTCCATGTTGCACCTTCTGAAACTGCAATGACTGATGTGCTCCGTGAGGTAAGAAGACCTTCCCATGATGTAAATCTTTATGAGGGCAATCTGGGTATCTCACTGTTTTATCTTTTGAATACAATAGTGTTTCTCTTTTATTTTACATCTCTTAGAAGATGTTTTCGTTTTCCCATGTGTTGGTAATGTGCACCTTTGTCTGGTTACCACAAACACAATAGTGCTGTCTTTCTTTTTTGCTGTTTCTTCATATCATATGATTTGAATTACAGGTGTTGATCATGAAAGTGCTGAGCCATCCAAATATAGTTAACCTAATTGAGGTTATGGATGACCCTTCTACAGATGACTTCTATATGGGTATAATTTTTTATTCTTGCAACTCAGCCATGCAGATGCTTAAATTGACTTTAAGGACTTTCTCTGTCAGTTCTTGAGTATGTTGAAGGAAAGTGGGTCTTTGAGGGTTCTGGTCCCCTGGGTGGGCTTGAAGAAAGCATGGCACGGAAGCACATACGGGATGTTGTTTCTGGTCTTATGTATCTGCATGCTCATGTATGACCCAGAATCTGAATTTTTTCGTACTTGGATATTTTTAAATTTTATCATTATGGTCATGCTTGTTTGATTTGTATTTATAGCCCGTGGGTTGTGGACTTGGGTTGTGGCATTCACTTGCTTTACTCTTGAATAGCCGAGGCTTATAAATTCTTATATTCACCTTTGCTGTCAATACTTGGGGATTTGAATCTTTTAGTTATCTTGGTCGAAGCAGTGGAACCACACACTATCTTTTAATTTATCGAACAAAAGCTATGCCGATAACACTTGCTTTTCACTAAATTTCAGTCTTCTATTTTTTTTATTATTTTTTTAAAAATTAAAACCAGCTGTGGGATTTTGGTATGACTCATGGAAATACATACGATTTCATTATCTTGGTATGATTCCTGTGCACATTTGACTGACACAGTTATCTGCAATGCTAGAATATCGTGCATGGAGACATTAAACCTGATAATCTGCTGGTCGCTGCTTCTGGTACTGTCAAGATTGGGGATTTCAGTGTCAGCCAGGTGTTTGAGGTATGAGGCTTTTTTGCGTACACTGGCTCATCGGTTTTGTGTGTGAATTCATGAGACTTGAGAGAAGTAGTGATCTTGAGAGGCTAGCCTATATCTGTCAGGAGACAATATATGCTTTAAAAGTATCCATAACCCATGAATTTTGGCGTCGCTCTTTTGCTGTATACTGGTTTTCATAGGAACTGGAAAAAAGCATAAATGATTATACAACAACCGTGGAATGGTCATCATGTTGGCATGCAATGCAAGGAGTTCAGATCGAAAGCATTCTCACGATTATTTTTCTCTTTGTGGGATTTGAATGTGAATTCTTTTCTCTTACAATCCTGTCTCACTGGAGCTTGCACATTTTGTTATTCTCCTCCCCTGTAGGACGACAATGATGAGCTCCGACGCTCCCCTGGGACACCTGTGTTTACTGCACCTGAATGCTGTTTGGGTACGCAGTTTTATTTTCTTCAAAAAAAAAATAAAGGAGATGCCATTGGAGGTTATTTCTGGATATGCAAATTATGAGAAGAAAACTGAGGAAGCCATTCGTTCTGTAGGTGTAACTTATCATGGGAAAACTGCTGACACTTGGGCTGTCGGAGTCACTCTATATTGCTTTGTTCTAGGAAAGTACCCTTTTCTAGGGGAGACTCTGCAAGATACATACGATAAGGTGGATAGCACACATGCCTGCCTACATCTTATATTCATCTCATGTTTTTCAACTCTCTCACTACAAATTTCACTTACCTCAGATAGTAAATAACCCATTGTTGCTCCCTGATGAGATGAATCCCCTTCTGAAGGACCTGCTTGAAGGCCTCCTCTGCAAAGGTTGATCTTCCAATCTCAATTTATTTTTCTGAAGTTATTCTCTTGCCGGATTTGTTATCTCACAGAAGATCTCTTCTGCACAGACCCAAGACAACGAATGACCCTGAATGATGTTTCCCGGCACCCGTGGGTCATCGGGACGATGGTCCAATCCCTACATACATATGCTGGTGCCAACGCCAGAAAGGAGATACAGACGGGCAACAACACTTGTCCTACACCAGTCACTCCCATCTTGCGCCTGATTCACTTACAAATACTAGTACAGATGACGTTGGTATACTAGAGGAATAGATGCACACACAGCAGTTGAAGTTTAGACCAGGCTTAGAACCAGAACCAGAACCAGAACCATCCAGTGTACAGATTGTTGGCTCACTTTTTGCTGCAGTTCAACTTTTTCGCTGCTTATATTTTGGATCATGAGTGGAATAAGCTCACATGCTGAGCACTTCTTCTTCTTCCTTGTCTGGAGACGTTTGAAGCAATGAATTTCATAAAAGTTTGAGTGTCAAATGATAATTTAAACATTATTCTGAAAAATTTTTAAAGCCTATTTTTTAAAATATTATAACTAAAAAGTAAAAGTAAATAATTCATTATTTTTTAAAAAATAATTTTTATATTATAAATTTAAAAATATTTTTATTTTTAAAAAATAAAAATAGATTTTAAAATTTTTTTAACACAGTGTTTTAGATTTGGGAAAATTGCATGGAAATAAATAATTTACATTGTTTATCTAAATAATAGTATAATTGGTTTTCATAAAATTATTATTTATTTTTATTATTTTAAAATAATGTATAATCAATTTTTATTGTTTCAGAATTGATGCCAATCATACCAATATAAAATAAATAATATGAAGATTTGACGCTGAGGCCCATTCAGATTTAGAAGCCCGAAGATTTGATCTCGCCCGCTTTTAAAAAGCCCAATTTGGCGGCGCGAGAGGGAAGGGAACAAGAAACAAGTGCTCGGCGCTCCAAGTGAAGGGCAACGGGCGGAGCTCTCGTAGAAAGAGAAATGAAGATTGAGGAAGTTCAGTCAACGACTAAGAAGCAGAGAATAGCTACTCACACTCACATTAAAGGCCTTGGCCTTGAGGTTCAACTTTTTTTTTTGGGATTGTATTTTTTCGCGTTCCTCAGGGTGTATTTGGTTTTCTAGTTTGGTAAGATTCTTTTTTTTTTGGAGGTGGGTTTGGGTAACTGGGTTTTGTTTTATTCTCCTTCTCCTGCAACGCCGGGGGAAGATATGACAAGGGAAAAAGCTGGCACTTCGATGATGAAGTTCAAAGCTTGAATTTTTTTGTTCTGCGATGCGATGCAAGCGCGTTAAGGAATTTAGTGGAGTAGTGTATTGAATTGTGCTGATTTTTCTGCAGCCCAATGGAAGAGCATTATCCTTGGCTGCTGGTTTTGTGGGTCAGGAGTCTGCGAGGGAGGCTGCTGGCCTCGTAGTCGATATGATTAGGCAGAAGAAAATGGCTGGGCGAGCTCTTTTGCTTGCAGGCCCCCCCGGTACTGGGAAAACCGCTCTTGCTCTAGGAATCGCCCAAGAGCTTGGTAGCAAGGTATAGTTTAGCATTAACATTTTTCTTTTCTCTTAATGTGAATAAAAATAAATAGAGCCTATTAATGATACTGTCATGGAAAAAGAGTAGTGTAGGTGTGTTTGGGTTGAGGACTTCTAATTGAATACGTTTCATGCATCTTGATTGTCACTACATTGCCTTAGCCTTTTGTGTATTGGAATATCCAGGTGCCTTTCTGCCCAATGGTTGGGTCCGAAGTGTATTCATCAGAAGTGAAAAAGACAGAGGTTTTGATGGAAAATTTTCGGCGGGCTATTGGATTACGCGTCAAGGAAAACAAGGAAGTATATGAGGGAGAGGCAAGTTTCTTCCTTTAAATATATAAAGCCCTTTACCTGACGATTTGGAGGTGTTACAGATTTTATCTACTATCTTTCCCCTTTTGCAGGTAACTGAACTATCTCCTGAAGAAACTGAGAGTGTTACTGGTGGGTATGGAAAAACTATAAGCCATGTTATAATTGGGTTAAAGACTGTTAAGGGAACAAAGCAGTTGAAACTGGATCCAACTATCTATGATGCCTTGATTAAGGAGAAGGTTAGTTGTGAGACATTTTATTTTCTTTTATCCTGTGTGCCTCAATTTACAAAAATGAAACATGGTTCAGAGTGCCGTTGTTTGTGATTCACTTTCTATGCTTCGGAATACCAAGATTTAATTTTTGGGCTGCAGGTTGCTGTTGGTGACGTAATATACATTGAAGCAAATAGTGGAGCTGTTAAGAGGGTGGGAAGAAGTGATGCCTTCGCAACGGAGTTTGATCTTGAAGCAGAAGAATATGTTCCACTTCCCAAGGGTGAGGTTCACAAAAAGAAAGAGATTGTGCAGGTATCAGCTCTTTTATTTTATCCGAATTGAACATCATGAACTGCCATTCTAAATTTTTATTTCTAGGATGTTACGTTGCATGACCTTGATGCGGCCAATGCACGTCCTCAAGGAGGGCAAGATATCCTTTCCTTGATGGGGCAGTTGATGAAGCCCCAGAAAACTGAAATCACTGACAAGTTACGCCAAGAAATAAACAAGGTGAGTCCCAAACTGAAGAAAACTCTATGGTTCTCTCATTACCAAATGATAATTCTCAACTACAATCTGCTAAAAAAATTGTTTCTTGTATGTTCAACTCATCCCAGGTTGTTAACCGGTACATAGATGAAGGTATAGCAGAACTTGTCCCTGGTGTACTGTTCATCGATGAGGTCCACATGCTGGACATGGAATGCTTCTCATATCTAAATCGTGCCTTAGAAAGCTCGTTATCACCGATCGTGATCTTTGCTACGAATAGAGGAATATGCAGTGTCCGGTACAGTGATCCTTAAATTGCATTTTGATGGAGATGCGATCTCATTGCTTAGAGTTTGAATTATACCATCCCTGCAGAGGAACAGATATGACAAGTCCTCACGGTATCCCAGTTGACCTGTTAGATCGGTTGGTTATCATACGGACAAATACTTATGGCCCTGCTGAAATGATACAGGTTCTACCATTTCTTTAATGACTGATTGTTCACAGACACTCCAAAATGTAAACTTTATCAGTTTTTTTCAGATATTAGCCATTCGGGCACAGGTAGAAGAACTTCAAATCGATGAGGAAAGCCTAGCATACCTTGGAGAGATTGGACAACAAGCATCTTTGAGGTTCCCATCACACCTCATCTTCGTCTCTTGATATCAATCTTCCTGGTTCATTGTCATCATATTTCCAAATGTGGTTACCAGGCACGCTGCACAGCTGCTGTCCCCAGCCAGCATAGTTGCGAAGATGAACGGCCGGGATAACATCTGCAAGGTATGACAGTTTCTCCTATCTGTAGTCACCGTCAGAATCAAAAAATGCTTAGGATTTCTTATGGTTTCCTCCCAGGCGGATCTTGAAGAAGTGAACACCCTCTATTTGGACGCCAAGTCTTCGGCCAAACTTCTCCAGGAGCAGCAGGATAGATATATATCGTGAACTCTGCATTCCCATGTTTGATGAGGGAGATGAAGTTGAAACGGAACCAGTGTAATAGGAAGATTTCTGCAAATTTGAGGAGGATGACGAAGTCTTGTGGTGAACCGGTTTGTCAAACGGTTAGACCGTGAGCCGGTAGCGGTTCCCGTTGCTTCTCCAAGCTCATTCTTTTTTAGGGTTTTGGTTTGTAGGATTTTTCTTTTCAATTACTAAACTAATTAAATATTTCTGCAAATTGGATTTAAAATATTTTGAGTATTATTAATATTCTTAAAGAGATGAATCTATTTACTTATTAATAAACAAATTGAAATAAAAAATAAGTCACATAAGTGGGCCTCTCGGCCCAATGTAAACACAGTGGCGCTAAATAGGTGAAAAGAAATGGCCCATGCCCACCTTTTCGGCTTCTTTAATTTTGGTTCTCCCCTCCGCCTCCACTTCCTCGGGAATTTGCAGCCCCGCCGTTACAGCAGGTACATCGCCTTGGTCCTTCTATGTCTGTCTAATGTTCGCCTTTTCGGGTCTGTGGTTGGGGTTCCTTTTTTTGTTTCTTCTGGTTGCCGTATCATATGCGATAGGTTGAGTCCATGTGTCGTCAAATTCTTTGTTTTTTTTTATCGAAAGGCCTTATGAGTAGAGGGAGAAGCTCCCTTTTCTGTGTTTGGCGTGTATGTGCAACATATCTGATGAAACTACATTTGATGCTGAGGCTCTGTGTTTGATTTCTTGTACTCTTGGGAATACATGCAACAAAGCAGACGAACTCAAAAGTGTTGTGTGCTGGATTCAGATTATTAAGAAGATGAAGGAGCATCTTCTTCCCTCAGGGATAAAGAATAAGCAAAAGAGGTCTGAAGTTTATGCGAAGTTGAAACACGAGAAGAAAATTGAAAAGAGGAAAAAGGCAAAGTCCAGGGATGCTGCTGAGAAGAGAGCACTTGAACTGGGGGAAGATCCTCCTCCTAGACCAATCCCACGCACCATTGAAAACACCCGAGAACACGATGATACGGTCTGTAAGCCAGATGATGTCGAGCTGTTTGCTGGAAATAGTGCTGATGAGTTCAGTTCCATATTGGCACGGGATAGGACTCCTAAAGTATTGATTACAACTTCCCGCTTCAATTCTACGGTATGATGTTGTGACATAAAATTTGTTAACACTTAATTTTCCCTCGTTGCACTCCTCGCTCTTTCTAGTATATTGACAACTTGATGCTGTAGAGGGGGCCTGCTTTTATTGATAATCTTCTCTCCGTCATTCCGAATTCGCATTCTTTCAAAAGAGGAACTTACGACCTCAAAAAGGTACCAAATTTGCTCCTGCATTTTTTGTAGTTGATTTATGAACCTTGTGTTGTTTGGATCACAGATTGTTGAGTACTCGATAAAGAAAGATTTCACATCCGTCATTGTTGTACACACTAACCGCCGGGAACCAGGTACGTAATTATCTAAGCATTTATGCATTGCTTTTTTTCGCCATGATAACAATAAAAAGTTAATTGCGGATACCAGTATGATCATTGTGGGTGCACTTTATTTAATTAGGATCAGATATCTTAGAATTCCTGTTCCCATTCTAGATAAAGCATTGTAATATTTAGTAGCCTGATTCATCATCTTTTTTGGACATTTGTATTTTTTTTTTCTGGGTCTATGTATGTTAATTCTCATATAAAGGTGGAGAATACATCTAACTCTTAGTATGCTCTGCAGATGCTCTCTTAGTTATCAACCTACCTGATGGCCCAACTGCTCATTTCAAACTTTCTAATGTTGTTTTGCGGAAGGACATAAAGGTGTGGTAAAATTCCCTATAACTCTTGTGGAAATTACTGACGATGCATTTGGTGCTTTTGGTTACTTCCAATGCCTTTTGTATGATACACAATTTTCGCCATCCGTATATTGGATCATATGCTGACCTTTCTCTGTATTCCCAGAATCATGGAAATCCTACCAGTCACCAACCTGAGCTGGTTTTAAATAACTTCACCACACGTTTGGGGCTTCGTATTGGCAGGTACTTGGAAAACGCTCCACTAGTGTGACCCTTCTTATCAAACACTTTGCATGACTTGCTGAATAACTTTCAAATTTGTGTTTGATACAGGCTAATATATTCTCTATTTCCACAAAGCCCTGATTTTCATGGTCGGAGAGTTGTAACATTTCACAATCAGCGTGACTTCATTTTCTTCCGTCATCATCGGTACTGATCCTTGCCCAAACGTGTGTTCTCTTGGAGCCATGATCCCTTTTTTTCATGCAATTTTTTTATGCTTTCCAAAGCTACATATTCGAAACAAAAGAAAGCAAATCAAAACCGGAAGCTAAAGAGGAGGATGCCGCCGTCACCCCTCTGGACAAGGTTAATGCGAGACTTCAGGTTAGTGGGCATAAAAACCCCGGTTTATAAAACACTTACCTCTCTCAAACAATGCTTCCTCAGACATGCTACTACTGTATGCATCCATGATCTAATGATTAGATAAGAAGCAGCTCGCTTCTTTGAATGGCTTAATAGTTTATGAGATTTATTCCGCGTTGCAATCATGGATCAGCTTCGAACAGTGCAATTTACATATCAAATATTTGGGTGGTAAACTTTTAGGAGTGTGGTCCTCGCTTTACAATGAAGCTCGTCAGTCTTCAACATGGAACCTTTGACACTAAAGGAGGTGAATATGAATGGGTACACAAGGTAAACGTTTCAAAGCTCGTTCCACTGCTCTTGTTGAGCTCAACATTGCTTCCCTATCTAAAGTGCATTTTTTGTGACTCCCAGCCTGAAATGGATACCAGTCGCAGAAGATTTTTCCTGTGATCGTGCGAAGTTCTCTGAAGTTGTTTTTTTTTTTTTGGTATTCCTTGAACTCTGTATGTTCTTTTCACTCATCAATCTAGCCACTTGTCACAAAACCTAATTAGGTACCAATTTTGGTATATGAGAATTGGAACTTTTCATATTGTTCTTAGGCACAATGTACAATCTCTTTTTATACGAAAAATGGAATTTTTATGGAGAATGAGACTACCCAGAAGCGCCGTTTGCAATCTTAATCGCCAGTTCAAATGCCAAAGAAAAACAAAGCAGAAGAATCTTAAGAAAGCATCCAATGTCAATGAGCAGTAATGGAACGAACTTCAGTAGGGAGATGAGAAGCTCTAGGAGTACTACTGACAACAGTAGCAACCCTGCTTCCGAATCAGGCCCAGAGAAAAAAGGTGGTTTAACATTCTTGATATAACAAAAAAACCTCAGCTTTTAATCTTGAGGAATTTCGACATCGCCATCACTGATTTCCTGCTGCAAGTCCTTGGGATCCTTTCCATCCACGGTGCAACCCACAGAGACACACGTTCCCAGAATTTCCTTTACGGTACCGGATAAATCCTTTGCCATCGAGCGAGGCCTCATTACCCTAGCGATGTCGATCACATCATCGAGTGAAATGTTGCCGTTATGCTTGATATTCTTCGTTTTCTTACGATCACGCTCCGGCTCCTTCAGCGACTTGATAACTAACGCGGCGGCGGAGGGGACGACAGTGACCTTGGCCTGTCGATTCTGAACCGTGAGTTTAACAGTCACACGGAGGCCCTTCCAATCTTTGGCGGTTTCCTTCGCGATGTCTTCGCCGATCTTTTTAGGGGACAGACCCAGCGGGCCGATCTTCGGAGCCAGAGAACTAGCCGCGCCGACTTCACCGCCAGTGACGCGGACAAACACGTCAACAACTTGAGTAGGATCGAATTTCGGCGGCATTCTCGGCGGCGGGTGCGAATGTCAGAGATTCCTCCGAGAAGAAACGAAAATGGAAGCAAGTGATTAGGGTTCTAGACTTGTGTCGCATTCCGAGATCTCTCTCCTTTCCCCGTCGGCCTTTTGGGCCACCAAACCTATCTGAGCGACGGGCCCGCCATGAAAGCCTGTCAAAGCCCGCTACAATATTTCTGGAAGGTAAGAAAAGCAGAGTTCCTTGTGTTCAGACATTGGTGCACGTCGCTCCCTGGGCAAGAATACCTAACCCCCCGGTCCTTTGGACACTTGTGTTCATTGCCATCCTCCCGCAGTATTTATCTGATTTTTACAGGTAGTTAATACTAACAATAATAACAAAATGACAGTGGGGGGCGGGTGGGTGGGTAGGGGGGAGAGTGAATGAAGCGGATAAATCTGAGAGGATTCCCTCCCAGCTGTCCGCAGAGCGACGAGTGTGGGCCCACCCCTGTCGGCTTTGGGTGTTCCCCGGTTAGCAATAACCCAGCTGGCGGGAGCGGCCCCACAGACATCACGTGATCGGTGGCCTTCTCCACGCGGCGACCTACAACCGGCCTTCGCCTCCACGTGGCCTCACGGGGCCCACATCCAGGTGGACTCCCCCGCCCAATAAGACAAAAACGCTCCTTTTACCGAGACACCCCTAGATTTTCTAGTGTGTTTGGTGCACGTGGAGAAATGGGATTGGGTGTGGTTGGTGGTTGAGGAAGTCAAGAAGAGACCCTCCCGATTTCACATTTATATTCTCCTATGGTTTTTGGTAATTATTATTTATCTCGATTGGGAAAAAACCATGATGGAGAATGTCGACAATGACCCTCCGTCGTATCGTACATCATGTCGCGCCCCATAGCAAAGTCGCCCATTCCGTGGGTACTCCGTGGGGAAAATATTTACTGCTGTTTATTTACTAAATCATCCCTTTCGACATCATTTTCTGATGTCGAGTCCCCAAGTATGTCCTACAACAATCGCAAATACATACTTTTTCTTGGGTTGTTTGTTTGTACATTTTCTTCTTCCTGTTTTCTACATGTAAAACAATGATTGAAACATTATTTAAAAAAAAACACACATGACAATATGTTCCAATCATGGCTCCCATTATGCATTTTTTTTATTTTTGAATAATCCCACCTAACTGCTCAAGTGAACATTTTTATTTGCTTTTTATTGGATAAAATGGTTATAATAGATTTTTTTGGGGGGTTGGATGAGACTAACAAGGTTCGTCGTGTAGCACCGGGAAAAAGACAAAAGTTGATGTCATGGGAATGGGGGAGTAGGGTCAAAGATGTCATTTCGTGTACGTTCTGCAACTGCAGCGGAAGTAATTAATGAGAGAGAAGAAAGCGATGAGAAAAGAAAGGTGAGAGAGAGGGGGGAGAGAGAGAAAAAGACCTTATCCAATAGTGAAGGAAGAAGACGCTTTATAAAAGCCGGATAAACTTCTCCCATTCTCGGGCATCAGAAGCACACACAAAAAAAAAACAAATCTCCGATTCATGGCGGCGCCGAGGAGCTACTTCCCCGCACCAGGAAACCGTTTCCTCCACCAGATCGATCAAGGCGAGACGCTGATCTTCGATCTGGATGAGTCGGATGTCTGGAACGGTGCGGCTTCGGTGTCGCAATCTCCGGAGAAGCGTAGAACCGTGGCGAGGGCGCACAGGAAGGCGACGGCGACGGGGTCCGTATCGATCGGGCGGCCGGCGTCCCTTCCGATGAACGTACCGGATTGGTCGAAGATACTGAAGGAGGAGTATCTGGAGAACCGCCGCCGCGAGAGCGACGACGATGACTACGCGGATGATGACGACGCCGTTCGGATCCCGCCGCATGAGTTTCTGGCCCGGCAGATGGCTAGGGCCAGGATCGCCTCCTTCTCGGTGCACGAAGGGGCCGGTAGGACGCTCAAGGGCCGGGATCTGAGCCGCGTCCGAAATGCAGTTTGGCAGCAAATCGGGTTCGAGGACTGATCCGGTTCGATTCGGTTTTTCTCTTTACACACCTCCTCCTGTTCGCACAAGCCGGTTTTTTTCTTCTTTTTTCTCCAATCTGGAGACCATCTCCCTAAGTCCACCGTTTTAAACTGGGAAACAAACGAAGAGATGAAATCCCCCCCAAAATTGATTTTCTATTGGTGTTGTTGGATTACATGATTCGGGCATTTCAATCAAGTGAGCGAGCGGCCAGGATGAAATCTCACCTTGGCAACAGAACAACCGAGACTTGAATTCATCTCTGCGAAAAGTAGCAAGTGGAGAATCAAGAAACTGTAGACATCGGCATTAAGGTCATTAACTCCGTGTTAGTGCCACTGTGGCAATGGCCTGCCAATAATAAATAATAAACCTCCCCATAAATCAATAATAATGTTAACTCCATTATTATTAATTAACCTTATTTAAAGGTGACGCCCGTGGGGACCACCTCCTTTCCACAGTTAAATAAAAAATAAAAAAAATACGCGCGGATAAGTCTTTCGAAACTGCTGGCCATGAGGAAATAGTGTCGACATCACCCGCCCAATTCAAATTATCCAGTTAATGTATTTATTATAAAAAAGTCTTATATTAACTGGGTCATTTATAAAAAAAGGTGACCTGTACCCTAAAATTTGATACAGTATCACATTTCTAATTTGTTGTATATAAAAAGTTCTTTAGTTTTTTTTCATATGTTTTTAATACATCTAACAATTTAACATAAAATTTATTCAAAATAATTTCAATTATAATCAATAACGTGTGCTTATGTAATTACAAATAATTTCATAAGATCATTGCCCGATGTCGGTTTTAAGTTTTGGGAATTCGGACAAATGTGAATTTGGATAAGACATAGACAAGGATTTGTGTTGGAAAAAAGAGGCCGGGAATGGCACCGGTGGCCTGGGCAGATTCATTTCATTCATGCGCGGGGGGTGGCTGGCTCCCATTCTTGGACCGCTACGCTGCCTCACGTGAAGGCTTCTTGTAATGTCACTATCATGAACGTAGTGGTAGTAGTATCAGACCATGCCCTTAGCACCACCAATTGCCACACAAATAAATATCCTGCTTCTTTTCAAATGTCTCCGCTGCATTTTTTTGGGAATCATCCACGTCATCTCATTTTCCTATACACGCATAACCAAGGTTGATTCTGAGTTAGTGATGTTTTTATGATTTTTTTTAATAACGGCTTTTTTTTTCCAGGTTGGAGTTGTGTGGAGAGTTGGACGCCACGTGTATGGGATTTTTTGTGGGGTGGGGACCATCAATAATTTCGAATAAAACAAAATCAGGAACGGGAGCACCAAGATCACCGTTCGGTGGGATAGAGTCAATAATTCCCGATTTACGTGGCACTTCTTGAATGGAGGGTAAATATGTCCTTTCAGCGAATCAGATGCTTTGGACCGTCGGATATCATTGCGGTGGGCCCGGGTGCACCTTCCGTGCCTTTTTTTTAGCCAGCGAGAGGGCCAAAAAAAAAAGGCGAAATTCTTTTTCTTCGTGTGGGTTCAGTTTTTGAACGTAAGATTTTTTTATTTGCTTAAAATGAAAAAACAAGCAAAATGTCCAGTATCGGCCCAATACTGGAAGCCCAATAGGGCCAGGACTTTGCTTGGGTTTCTCTGGCATCGTCCGCGTTGCTGATTGATCCACCGTCGTCTGGGCGGAGCCCCGATTTCATGAAATCACTGAGCAGGGAGGGAGGGAACTTGGTTTCGTGTTTTTTGCTTTGCAATGCGCAACCGCTCAATCTTTTATCGTCGACCAGCAATGTTCAGCGCAGGAGTGTCGGAATGGGCGTCCTGATTCTATTGGCGTGTAAGTGGAAACGCCTCCGGTTTATGTTAATTTAGAACGCGTGGGTCTTCCTTCCACGTAGCTTTTTCAATGAGGCACTGTTTCATCAACATCGATTTTCTTGCTTTTTTTTTCAAATGTTGTGAATGAAGAGGTTCTCAGTCATTATGATCTTCATTTTATGGTGAGATGGATTTTGCTTCGGAATAGGTGGACTTGCATTACACTGCCACTTCATATATCAGAGCTACGTTCGTCTTGAGAATTTGGACCAACAACTCTCTGAGTCAGCCAAAACTTGAGTAACATGGCAAATCAGGGGTTATGATAAGTTGTCCAACTTTCATCTCCTTTTAGACAAGATGAAATTTCCTCAATGCCACAGAAGGCCCCCTTTTTCATATATCTCGTCCAGGGCATTCTGCATTTTCTACATGTTTTACCCAAGCGTGGCCACGAACTCAAACAAACAGGTAAGACTCACCCATCCAGCTCTTTTTATTTTGAGAGCCAAAGGAATGCGTTATGACAAGATGCGAGAGTGATGTTGGTTGATTTGTTTGAAGGGTACAGGTCTGACAACGTGCAGCCGCATCCACACAGCACGCTGGAACCTCATCTTCTCCCCGTACACTGAAAAGGCAAGAGCACCCACACAAATGCAATCGAAAGTGGTCCGTGTTGAACTCCTGTCTACAAGTGTGAGCATCAAGTAAAGGAAGATAACCACCATGCTGCCAAAGTTTCTCTGCCTTTTTCGTTTTGCTTTCCCTTGAAAAGGTAAAAAAAAGTCCCCCCTTATTCTTTTCTCTGTCATACTCGAGCATCCATATCTTTGTCCCTGCCTTTCCCTAGGCTCTCACCTCAACTAGTGTCGTACTTTTTTCTTTGCAGCATTGCCAATTCTTGTTTCGGTGCCTGTACTCTGGGTACATGGGTGATGAATCCATGCAATTATGGCTACACTAAAATGAAGAATTTGGATTTTAGGTGTCCTGTTGGGCCATCCTATCCCATCCCATCCCATCCCATCCCATCAGAGAGTGAAGTAGGAAATCAATGGTTGGTGATGGGTACGATCAGATCAAACTTCTGGCCTACATTACACACACAGTGATTCAATACAGGAATTGATACAAAAATGTGAATGGCGGTTCAGTCAGTCGTGGCCTTATGGGTTTTCCAGGTTATCATCATTCATTGTACTTTAGCTTTTAATGTTACATGGAGAGTGGACTCGGTTTGGTCAATACCAACTCCACGCTTTGGATTGCGGGTTGCTTCTCTGACTGTCCTTATCGTATGGCATTGGTCTGTATGCTTTGGATGCTCAGTGGCCTTTGTCGGTTCCTTTGGTTTCAATTTGTTTTTTTTGTAGGAAAAATATGGCTTTGTCGGAACAAAGTGGAATAGAATGCAATTGCATTTAAAACCAGGCCTGGTTCATCATATCACGCGCCTTCGATGTTGGGTTGTATTTACCATTCTGTCCTTGACAGTGTACAGTGGGGAACACAAGTTCGTTTTAGGGTTTAGCATACAGAGATGTAGTTAATGTTGGGGGGCAAGACAATTATGCCCCTTACCATTAAAGCTCCATGGAAAGGGAACAAAATTAATGAATCTGTGACACCAAATGGATGTGAAGGTGAAGAGACGTAGAAATGGTGAAGAATTTTCTCAAGGTACAACTCAGTGAAGCATGAGATTATTCAAAGGGCTCATTTCCCATGAAATTTGGAGGGGAAGTGGACTGACTGATCAGTAAGGGATCTTTAATGTGATGGAGACTCTTCAATGAAGGGGGCAAGTTGTTGGGTGAAAGGTACAAGCACCCAAAGCACAATCGAACTGTTGCCGTTTGTATTCTATTGCCAGAGTGCAGTCAGTGACTGTGAAACCAGCAGAAAAAAAAAAAAGGAGGGGATGGGTGTTGGAGAGCCAATATCTGCAAATGAAAGGTTCTTGGTGGCGAGGGCGAATCGGAGATGTTGTTTCCTGTAAGATTTTGGTTGCTATGTATTTACTTTAAAATTTAAATTGAGAATGGTGGAAAAGACATCATCATTGCAAGCATGTTTGGGCATGGAAGATAATGGTGGATACAAAAGGAATAATTTAATCTCTTTCGTTGCTCTGTCTTGTCAGGTATGCGTTGTGATCACCTAGCAAGTCAGTGTGAAGCACTTGTTTGTTTGTTTGCCCTTACTCCTTTCTGTGCATGGGGTATGGATCATCAATGGCACCTTGCGATAATGAAGTATAAAAATAGTTATTTTAATGCATATGCCAAGGGAGAGAGGATAACACAAACAAAACTTGTTTAATAAAAAAAGGGGAACCTGTAATGATGATCATGTGGCGTGGGAAGGGACGTCAGTGTGATTTGACAGAGCTTAAGGGGACAATCTACGAGAAATCTTGTTTGGTGGGTCTAAAATTTTCATCCATCTGTAAAGTTTAAGCTTTTCCCGATTCCATTTTCTGTCTTACCTGTGGAATGTAATTCAATTTACCTCAGGGACGGTGATCATTTATGATGAGCGAGTATTGGAATGAGGGAGGAATAGATGCAAGAAAAGTGGGGGAGATGCAGGCTGGGGGCTGTTTACCCAGTGATTAGATGCAGCAGTAGTTGCTGCAGCAGCAAGGCCAGAAGTTCAAATAAATAAAAACGCTTCTACCTTTTTCGGTTGGCGAGCTTTACTACCTTCGTCGTCAACTTCTCTCTTTCTAGCTTCGTAGCTGCTCCTACGTGTACATTGATTGCAAAAGTTTGAATTTTTTTAGTTTCAGAACCAGAGTTCTTGCATCTCCTAACCAGTGTTTTCTGCTGAAGGATTGGTTCCTCCCCTCTTGCCTAGATCTTCCAAGTCTTGTCTTGCTTCTCTTCTTCTCTCGCCAGCCCATTGATTTCTCATCGTTGGGTCATTTACTTCAGCATTTCGTTTTTCTGCAAACGTAAGTTTTCTAGGTATCACCGAGAGAGAAGCAGGGATTTGAACTCTTTTGCACCTGTTATAGAGAGAGTATGCAGTTGGCCACACCTGATACTAGTTTCTAGTGTGATAGGAAGTGAACATAGTTAGATTTTGAGAATTGGGGGCCTTTAGAGTGGTTGTTTTTTTGCCTCTCCTTCGGTTGTCATTTGAAGCTTTTGGAGCGAACAGCTGTAATGAGCGAAAGAAGTGTTGCCGTTTTCCCTTAAAGGATACTCAATGGTGGTCCATTTTCTAAGAAAAGGGAAAATGGAAGGAGAAAAGGAGCAAGTGTCATTTTGTCTTTGTGCATATGGTGATTGCATGCAAAGCTTCTGAGCTTTCGTTGAGCTACTTTGGCTGTTTCCTTTTTTGAAATACCCATTCAGCCTTCAAAACCCTGAATCTAATCTGCTCCTACAAATCAAGAGCGTTCATCTTATCCTTTTGGGAGGCAGGTTTCCTGAACTTTTTGCCAACGAGCAAGAATCATCTCCTGCTTCGGGTAATCCTTGCCACTTGCCAGTTGAGAGCAAACCCATTGAAGATTCTGCTTCACTGCCAGCGTTTCTTTAGTTCTATTTAAAAAAAAGAAATTTTTTCTTGAAACTGCGGAAAAATGGCAATGGTGGCGCAGCAGCATATAGAGGGCAGTGGAAGTGATGGGAGCATTGATAAACATCTTGACGCTGGAAAGTATGTCAGGTACACGCCAGAGCAGGTGGAAGCTTTAGAAAGAGTTTATGCCGAGTGCCCCAAGCCCAGTTCTCAGCGCCGCCAGCAGCTTATTCGTGAATGTCCAATTCTTGCAAATATTGAACCCAAGCAGATCAAAGTCTGGTTTCAAAACCGAAGGTGTTTTGATAGTTGTATTGTTTATCCTTGTCTATTGTCTATATTGGCTAGAGCAACCACATTTTTTAAGTTTGAATTATTCATCTTCACCTGGGTTGGAACATACATTGATCGAACAGTGTGGCGGTGGCTGTTTCTCTCCGAATGTAGGTGTCGAGAGAAGCAGAGAAAAGAATCTATCAGACTGCAGGGTGTGAATAGAAAACTAACTGCCATGAACAAGCTGCTGATGGAGGAAAATGACCGCCTACAGAAGCAGGTTTCACAGCTCGTTTGTGAAAATGGATTTATGAGGCAACAACTGCACACCGTATGTTGCTACTTCAATTATTTTCCTTGATCACTTCCAGTATCAAATGTTGCGTCTTCTGATTAGTGATGAAAAATCTTAATGTTTGTTGCATCAAGTTTTGATGATCTTGGTGGGATATCTGCTTATGCTCTTAGTAGAATCTTTTTTAACTGTAGTGATGAGATCGCGCCCATACTACAAGCATAATTATATTGCTGTTTCTCATCTTGCAAACCCGTAAGATTTGCTTTAAAAATATAGTTCATCTTCTTGGCAGGCTGCTGTACCTAATGGAGATGCCACCCCGAGTCGGTAGTCACTACTAAACAGCATTCATTCCGAGACACGAGCAACCCTGCTGGGTAATATTTTAAGATTGTTAAAATTTGGTAGACATGATGACGCTAGCTGGTTTGCCATGCTTTTTTGTTGCAGACTTCTTTCTATTGCAGAAGGGACCCTGGCAGATTTCCTTGCAAAGGCTACAGGAACATCTGTTGATTGGGTGCAGATGCCTGGGATGAAGGTTTGCTTCTATTAAGATATTTGATCTCAATATTATTTTTTAATTGAAAGGGATAGTTTCTTAATTCTTCACAGCCTGGTCCGGGTTCAGATGGGATTTTTGCCATTTCACAATCATGTAATGGAGTGGCAGCTCGAGTCTGCAGTCTTATTAGCTTAGAGCCTACCAAGGTTCAGCTAAAGATTGATTTTTGGCTCTTTATTTTTTAGCATTAATACTGTCTTCCGGAGTATTTTTACCGTGGGGAAATTTCTTGAACAGATTGTGGAGATTCTAAAGGATCGTATGTCTTGGCATCGTGATTGTCGGAGCATTGAGATCTTCACTATGTTTCCTTCTGGAAACGGTGGAATAATAGAACTGTTGTACATACAGGTTTGGGATGCTTTCTTTATTTTTTGCTGAACTCGAGCCCTCTCGTGTTATTCAGAGACCCTGTTTGTTCTTTTAGACGTATGCTCCTACAACATTGGTTCCTGCTCGTGATTTCTGGACCTTGAGATACACCACCACCCTCGAGAATGGAAGTCTTGTGGTATGTGAACGATCTCTCTCGGGTACTGGGGCTGGACCGAATGGAGCCTCAGCTCTGCAGTTTGTGAGAGGTGAAATGTTCCCCTCTGGGTTTCTGGTCCGGCCATGCGATGGTGGCGGGTCCATCATTCACATTGTTGATCACTTTAACCTTGAGGTGTTTTTCTAACTAACTTCCTTTAAATGTTTTGTGAAATAACATTACTGAGATTCCATTGAATCCTTGTTTTCAAGCCATGGAGTGTTCCAGAGGTGGTTCGTCCGCTATATGAATCTTCAACTTTCTTGGCTCAGAAAACGACACTTGCGGTCAGTAGAACGTCTTGTTGAACCATAATGTGGAAAATGAAAATGTGACCCGAGCTGTGGATTCATTAGGCTCTGCAATACATTCGGCAACTCGCACAAGAAACAAGTGGTGAGGTGGTATATGGCCTTGGTAGGCAGCCTAGTGTCCTTAGGACATTCAGCCAGCGGTTGTGCAGGTGCCCTTAGTTTTTCAACTTCTTCTCCTACTTAATTGATCATTGTTTGTAACGGGTTCAGTATTTTGTAGAGGCTTTAATGAGGCCGTAAGTGGATTTAATGATGATGGCTGGTCTGTACTGAAATGTGATGGCAATGAAGATGTTGTAGTTGCCATTGGCACCTTCAGGAGTCCATCAGCTGGATCAAGCAATGGTGTGGCTGGCAGTCGCGTCCTCTGTGCCAAAGCCTCTATGTTGCTGCAGGTACCATCATAGGTTCTACTATGTTTTGTGTAATTTGCATTTTATCACTGACTTGTGTCTTCTCAGAATGTCCATCCAGCGATGCTGGTTCAGTTCCTAAGGGAGCACCGGTCTGAGTGGGCTGACTTCAGTGTTGATGCGTATGTTGCATCTGCCTTGAAAAATATGCATGTGTATCCCGGAATGCGGTCTAGTCGGTTTACTGGAAGCCACACTACTATGCAGCTTGGTCATACAATTGAGCGTGAAGAGGTAGATTTGCATGCCTGTCTGTTATTGGTGTTCCACTCCCTAAATATACCTGAATTTCGTGCCTTGTCTTGGCTCTTCACTGAAGCTCTTTGCGTTTTAGATGCTTGAAATTGTTAGATTGGAAGGGAGTTTTCTCGATCATGGTGATACATGTGTATCAAAAGACATTCATCTGCTACAGGTGTGTAGTTTGCTAGTTTATGCCATGAAACTCGTTCAGGTTGTCTGCTGTAGTGAACTCTTCTGCATGTTCAGATGTGCAGTGGAATTGATGATAATGCGGTTGGTGCTTGTGCTGAGCTCGTTTATGCGCCGATTGATGAAATGTTTCCTGACTATGCAGTCCTGCTCCCGTCTGGTTTTCGTGTGATCTCACTTGATCCAAAACCAGTTGAGTCCCCAGCCGTGAATTCTATCTAGTTTAACTCGTGAAGTTCATATTTGCAGCAACTGATCTTGTTATTTTTAGATCAGGTAAAGAAACACGGGATGCTCCAACTGATGCTCTCTTTTTTCAGTGTTTCCAGGATTCATCTCTTCTGCACAGAACTTTAGATTTGGCTTCAAGTCCAGCGATGAGCAGCAGCTGCAAAAGTTCATCTTCTCCGGCTTGTTCGCGGTTCATACTGATAATCGCGTTCCAGTTCCCATTTGAGAGCAGCTTGCTGGAAAATGTAGCCACCATGGCCAGACAATATGTTCGGAATGTGATGTCGTCCGTGCAGAGAGTGGCGATGGCGATATCCCCCGCGGTCGCACCGAAGCTCAGTTCACCATCCCCTGAAGCCCTGACACTCGCTCACTGGATCTGCCGAAGCTACAGGTATTTCCATTCAATTTGTAGCATGCTTATAAACGAGTGAATGTATATTCGTTCCTATGATTCTGATTTCATGTTTTTCTCAGCTACCACACCGGAGTAGAGCTTCTGAGAAGCGCGCCAGCAAGTAGCGGCCACGATGGAGTTCTGAAGGCGCTCTGGCAACAGAAAAATGCCATCCTTTGCTGCTCTATGAAGGTGCCTGTGATTCACGTTTCCTGCTCCAAATTCTCCGTTTTCATCATCTCTTGCATTCGTCCAGGCCGTGCCTGTTTTCACATTTGCGAACCAGTCTGGGCTGGACATGCTGGAGACGACGCTTCTCGCGTTGCAGGACGTGATGATTGAAAGATATTTGATGAGTCAGGGCGGCGGGCCTTGTTCTCCGAGTTCTCCAAGATCATGCAGCACGTACGTCACACATGGACACACCTGCCCTGAGTTGATGGTGCATGTCATCTGAGTCGATTCACCGTCTTTTTTTTTTTTTTTTGCAGGGATTCGCGCACTTGCCCGGCGGCATCTGCACTTCGACGATGGGCCGGAATGCGTCATACGAACGCGCCGAGGTCTGGAAAGTCATCGCCGAGGAAGATAACGACGTGCACTGCCTCGCCTTCTCGTTTCTGAACTGGTGCTTTGTGTGATTCTCTTGGAATGGAATAGTCATTAATTTCTTTGTCCTAACGTCTTGTCATCAAATTTTTAATTTAACAAAACATATGCATATGTAATTCCTTAACTGCCCCCGCGCAAATAGTGGGCCGCAGCCTGTTGAGGGCATCGGCCCGGTTCGGGTATTCCGTTGCTGATTCGTATAGTTTGAGGAATAAAGGGGAAATTCGCGCAAGGGGTTTAGGGGTCTGCGTGCGAGTGACGAGAAGTGGAGATGATTGAGGTGGTGCTGAACGATCGGCTGGGGAAGAAGGTGCGCGTGAAGTGCAACGAAGATGACACCATCGGGGATCTGAAGAAGCTTGTGGCGGCGCAAACGGGAACTCGCCCCGACAAGATCAGGATCCAGAAGTGGTACACCATCTACAAGGATCATATTACCCTCAAGGACTACGAGGTCCATGATGGCATGGGCCTCGAACTCTACTACAATTGGTTAGTTCCTTAACTTATTGCTATTTTTTTCTCCGTGGAAAAAAAAAATTGCGTCTTTGCGTTGTCGTGATGGAGGCCCTTTGATTTAACTTTGATGCGAACAAATGGTTTTAAACTCAGTAAGCTATGATCAAGTTGCGATCCTGTGTAGTTGGGTTTAACTGCCACTGGAAAGCTACGTATAGTTCATATTTATGGTTGTGGATCAACCGTCCGCCGCTAGTTTTTAAAAAGCCTGGCGCAAATATGTTCTCCCTTTTTGCCAAGAACGTTAGCTAAGGTTGTAGCTCAAGATGAATCTTTAGTCATGACGATGGATATCGTCTTGTTGCATTCCAACGCTGGATTCCTATATAACTCTTAACATCTTACTTACATTGGGTCTCTTGTATTATGCAGAACTGTTCCTGCAATGGAAAGCAACTAGGGGCTTCCAAACCACCTCTGTGTGCCCAGGGTAGCGTTATGTCGAATACTAAGGACATTGTTCCAAATGTTTTCAAGTACTAATGTATTGTGGATCTTATGTAATATGAATGACTACGCTGAATAATAAATTTAACAGATTATGTTATCTCGGTACAGCGCCCACATGCCCATCCCCTGCGTATCATCTTCTGTCCACTTGCAACTTTCTGTTACATACATGTCTTTACAGGTGGTCATCTGTTTATAACAGCTACTTACGATAGTGTGGCTTAGCGTTATTCTTGCATGCACACTTCACCTTTCCTGAACTTTACAAAGGCTGTACATTCTTGCAGAATTTTGTTTAATTTCACTCTCACCCAAGAAACATCGTTTCTCTATCTGCATCTGCAATGACTTGACAGAACTCGTAGCTGTCGAAAACCTCTTCGAGAGATAAAGATGCTTGTCTCCAAAAATAACCAGGTTCTTTTCTCATCTCCTGGCCTTTCCTTCTCTTTTGAAGGTTTTCTTTTCTAATGATAGTTTTTGAGATCTATCATTGTTTTGGCATCTCTTGACAAACTTTCACAAATATGATCCTGACCTGGTTGATTGTCAAGTTATGGGGACAGGGAAACAATGTTGAGTATCCCTATGAGCCTATCTGTCTACAATTATTGAACTTTATGGAGCCTTTTCTTGCTGTAGAATAGCTGGGAAGAAACTTTGCACTTTGACAGTTGTCCACCTCTATTCTTTCCCCAAAATTTTCCCATCATTTATATTGCTAATATCAACATATCATCCCTTTGATATACCAATTGCCTCCTACTTGATTCCATTCATACAATGCTAGGATTAGTTGCAATAGCAGATATGCGACACCCATGGTTTCCACTGCCTCGCAGAGTAAATGAGCCCTAGGAACTCATGTCTGTCCTTCCCTAGCACTGGCTACAAGTAGATGGATCCCTAATCTATAGACATCATACAAGTGGGATAGCCGAGAGACAGAACAGGTGCACGTGAATGGGAACATCGACCTCATAGGGTGCCCACACCTATGTTTTGCATGTTTTCATGTCACTATTTTGGCTCATTCCTCTCATTGTTCATATTTCAATCAGGGGATTGCATGGCTTTATAAATTGATTATATTTCTCATTTCTATCCTAACTACTTGGAATTGTACGTTAGGGGCTCGAAGTTTGATGGTACGAAAAACATTGAAAATTGGGATAAGACGCCGAGAAATGAATGTTCAGGTTACAGTGAATGAAGAATTGCCAACAATAAGATGAAACAGAATGGAGGTTTCGTAGTGACAACCCTGAGATGGCATTGAACTGCATGAACTAAGCAAAGATGCTCAAAGGTCCTGCATGGTTTGAAGAGTTAAGTCCCCTTGCACCCATTTCCAAACCAGTGATCAGTTTCCTGCAAGGAATTTAGATCTCTTTTACAGTTTCGTAACTTGCTGCACCATTTGCGCATGGTGAGTACACATGAAGAAAGATGTACCTTCCAGAGGCGTCGTTGGAATCCAGCTTTGTATGAATGATCAGTCTCACGGCCTTCTTGGCGAAGTTGCTGCAGGAATATGAATGTGTCAAGCAGTATAAACACCAAGGAGACGGAAGTTGCAGCTTCCTACCTGAACGGTTCAGGTTCATCTTCGACTGGTTTAACTACACCGGTTGCATCATGATACAACAGATTACCCTGCACATCTGATCCAACGATGTCCTCTAATTTTTTGTACAACTCTTCGAATGATGGGATGATTGAGAGATCAAGGCTGTGAGTGATGTCTTTTTTCGAGTCTATGAACACCATACACTTACAGTGGCTTGTGTCAAGACCAGCTTCATCCTTCCCTGTGAACTCTGAATCCGATAAGCTTTTTGTAAGCTCTCCAGAATCTGTGGTACTTGAAAAACTCTTTGCACACTCTGAACTTGAAACGGAATCGATACCAGAGATCTGCTGCTCAGTGAATATGGGCTGACCAAAGAGCAAAAACCGTGCTGTCTTCATATCATTGATTTGCTGGGGTTTCTGACTGGAGCTTCCAATGCTCAAAAGGCAGGATACAGTTTCACATGTTTCATCATGAACCTTGGGTCGAGGATTAGGATTAAAAAAATTTTTGGTGACGATCCAAGCTGCAGCTCACTGCATAAGTCGAGAGTTGAAGCATGCCTGGCTCCCTGTATGCCTGCAGAAATGGGATCCTGCAGAACAAACGAAGGACTCTTTGGGCCAAGTGGGGTTGGAGATTGACAGTCAAATGAGAAATCTGAGTCACGAGGCGAACGGAACTTCTTCCGGGTGTAAAGGATGAAGCCGGAATTCTCGAAACAATCTCCACCAGCCATGGATTAACACATTTTACATTCTGTAGAAGATCAGGTTCATCCCAAGTCACCTACACGAGTATTAGTAAGGAGAAGATGAGCAATGTGTTTTTCGAAGTTGGGTAATCAGGAAATGTTAACAACCTGAAGCAATCTCCATAGGGAGTTGCACCAGTTAAGTTGATCACTGACTTGAACAGAAGCAACAGTTCCCATAAACCAGCTAATTCTGGATGAATCTTCGGTCTCAAATGGCATCTTGAATCTGATTCCGGGACACCATTGGATTCTCATGGAATCAAAAACAGCTGAAGATCTCACGCAGAACTCCGGTGTATTTACGCGAGGAAAAAATTCAACTTCAAATGGCTGGGAAGTGGCAGCCAAATAGGCTGCCTGGACAACAGATTCAGGTCTCACTAATTTGTTTGTATTCTCCTTGAGAAATGAGGAGCAGAATCCACTAAAACATCCGGAGTTCCTGATCTCAAATGCACCATTGTTTCTACCCTTCTTGGCTCTCCGGATCCCAACCCACAGGTTTCCATTGTCTGCTTTCATGAAAACAATTGAATCTCCAGCGACAAGCTTCTTTTGGTTCACAAAAGTACTCCAACCGGTGGTCAGCAAATGTCTTCTTGGTGTCCCTCTGTAGATATGCCTGAACTTCCACGTTTCACCATGGACATCTTTAGCAACAATGTTCTGAACAGGAGGGTCGGCAGTGTAATCCAAGCGCGGAAAGATGGTTTCTGCGCAGTACCTCGGAACAGAGAATCCTCCACCGTTATTGGCGTCAGATTGGGTGAGTGTCTTGGCAAAAGAAGTGGGTTTGCTACCAGAACCAAATGCGGGCCTCACAAATCTGTCATCTTCTAAACTCACCTCATTCTTGCCGCAGGGAACAAGACGGATTCTGGCATAAACTTCATCTGTTTCAGGTCCGCCAAATACTTCACATCTTCAACTCTACAGAGAATCATAGGTGGAATCTTGGGGAAGTTCCCAAAATCCACGTACGCAAGGGTGTGCTCCGCATGTCCTTGTGGAAAGTAGAAGACCTCGGTATTCACCGGAGGAATCTGAACCATGCCGCCGGCGCAAGCGTGCCAGAGTTCTGGATCCAAACTCCGATCCAGCGCCTCTCTCATTTCTCGTCTTTCTTTCAGGTGCAAATGCAACTAAATGTGGTATAAGATTCTGGGTCCAAGTCGAACAGTTGCAGAGACTAAGGTTCTCGCAAATTCTCCTCCCTCCCTCCACTTCAATAAATGCTGCGAGAAACCCAAGGGAGACAAGATTTCAGAGAGCCAGCTCTACCCTAAAACCAAAACGTAAATGAACCAACGGCTTCAAGGTTCAGAGTATTGATTAACAAAAAAACAGTACAATTTCCCCACCCCACAACTTCTCGTGGAACCGAACCATCATCTGCCGAAAACCCGCACGCAAGACATGGCTTTTAACTGATGTACAACGCATTTGCATGGAAGCATTCAACTAGCCTCCGGTCAAAGGTGAAAAACCCACCCTCGGAATGGGAAAACCGACGACCGGAGTAAATTTAGCATCAAGATCCACGATTTGTCGGTTGTTTCCAAGGTGGGGAAAAATAAAAAAAACATAATTATTTTTTCCTTTTTCCAAAAAAAAAATTCATTGGCAGTTCCAGCTGGCGCGATCTGAGTGGTTTTGTCTTCTCTGACGTTGGCAGAATTACCCTGCCACTGGACCCACACCTTCTGCCAAATTCCATTTGTCCGTTTTCCTTTTACCCACCACTCCAACAAAAAAGATAACACATTTATCAGTGTGCCAAAGCAAGATCCAATTTTGAAAGCCAGACCTCACGGTAATCCATCACCACTGCGACACGAACTGAACGCCTGCTGTGCTGGCAAGTTCTCCGACCCCGCCTCGCCCCACCATGTGCTCATCAAAGGGAAGGGAACGAAGCTGCAAGGCCGCAAAAAGAGAGCCGAATGGAAGCGGCAGCGGTGGTGACATCCCCTTCTCCTTTTATAATAATATATAGCCTGTGCATGGAAGGAAAGCCTCTGGTTCTGTGATGAACTAACTCATCGCGTTCAGCGAGTAACCAGCCACCCGGGCTTGAGTAGCTTATCAGCCTGCCTCCAATCTCTCCCATTCGATGATGTTGACTCGCCCCTGCGGCGATAGCACTGAAAAAACAAAAAAAAAGGGTCATTTTGTAAGCAAGGTTGACTTAAGATGCTATGACTAACCTTGTAGCAGACAACGGTATCATCTGGGTACATGGCGAATAGTTTCGTGCCGAGACGAGCTTGGCATGAATCACAAACGGTTCCATCGTTGATCTGGACGTAACGAGAGCGTTCCTCTGATCTTGATAATCTTGCATCAAGGTCCAAGGCACGGGACAGCTTGTACTCTATCTGTCCTACGTGAAAGTTGAGCAGTTATTGTAACAGCAGGCGTGATGTTCCAACTCACAAACGATAGGTGTACATCGCCGAGATAAGTGATTGGCTGCTATCACGAAAGTGCTAGAACATGTATATATCATTGCAAAGGATGGGGCAACAATCTAATACACAAAAGAGTAACCTGTCCCTGGCGATAGTGATGATGCCGGGCTCTCAAGAGCTTTATTATGGTGTCCGATGCAAGCTGGAGAGGCATATTCACGGGCAACCTCTGCAGAATGCACGTTCAGATAAGAAGCCTAGAGTATATCCCATAGAATCAAATAAAGGGGCAAACATAAACATATGGAGGACTGTAGATATGTAATCTTTGGTAAACATAAAGAATTTAGCCTAAAAAGCAATAATCAACACGTATAAGCATGATTCAGGAGTAAAAACTGCAAGATTTGTACATCCAACACTTGAGCTGGGTTCAGCATCTCTCCATGTTTATGGAAAAGCCGAATGGCAGCTTCAAACATCGGCTCTCTTCCATCCATGGGGTCTAAATACATCTCAAACAGCCTGTTCATAACATGTAGGATAACAAATGATCACAGAGGATACGGTTTAAACATTAGTTCATAAAATGAGAAAAAAGTAAAATGATTCACTGGATGTAAGCATCTGGTCTTCCAATCTCGGCACAATATTGTTCAGCAGCTTCAAAATCATTCAGTTTCCTGATAAGTGGAAAGCGCAAGACATCAAAAAATTCCTAGTTAATATCAAGATACACTGGAGGGGAACTATCTCTCTAGAACATAGCAGAGCTGAAAATATGATTACGTTTTAACTTACAAGGCCAGAATCTGGAGAACAAGGTTTTCTTGACCTAGTCTCCTGTATAGAATAGCCTGTAATATATAAAAATTAAACGCAGGAGCTAGAGGAAATCAACAACAAGGCTGTCTTTTCTAAGTTATGAAGACATAGAAGCAATTGCTATGTTAACATGCTGTGCTAAAAGAACCTTTTCTAGCCATAGCTCCGATTCCTCGATCATAAAGAGGACCTTTTCCACATCATACAAGTCTGAAGAACCTAGAAACATCCTGAGTCTTTGCCTAGCAGGACATTCAGCATGTTGTGTCCCATACTTTGGAGATGGTGCTGTTTTATCTTGACTGGGTTGCCCCATCTCATCGCTTGCAAGTGCCGACTTTGCAAGCAGGATTGCATATGCAGTATGGAACTTTGTGTCAACGAAGTCTTTCTCTTCAATTAACCATTGGAGATATCTGGAGTTACACGAAGCAGTATAAAATGAACCAATTAAAGTTAAAAACAAGTGCAACGATCCAGTTGCAGGAAAGTGCAGAAAGAGAACAGAAACGAAATTGAACTTGAGCGTGAACGCCACTTCAACTAAAAGATAACCAGACATACCGCTTCAGAATTTCTGTCTTTTTTGGATCTATTGCAGCAATCACTTCATCTGTTTACGAGAAAAGATTACATTAAAGACCAATTAAGATGACATGACAGTATTAACACGTTACAAAATAATCAAGAGGACAGTCACTCATTCCGACCAGAAATTTTAGCCTTTCATACTAAGTAAAAAAATTATGTATCAGAAAATATCAACTAAAATAAAAAATTAAGTCACCATCCTGAATGGCACCCAGAAAGATGAGAACGACTAGATAAAGAATCCTCCATTGGCCAAGAGTAAGCTAGCTTTAAGGTTGTAACCTTGGAACTTCTTCTAGAGATTTTGGATGGATGCTAACCTGGAGATAGAAGATTCGCCCTCTTCTCTGATATAAGAACATTGATTGCAAGAGCTTGTTTGACATCTGAAACCTACACAGACTGACAAAACATCAAAATAGTATTGCAATAACTACTAAAATGAGCTTTGAGATATATCATTACAAACCCATCCAAGGTGCTGAAGTATCAAGTTTTGGTCTGAAGAGCCCTCCATAATCTTTGAAGCCTCCACGGCAGCAGCCTCAAGTGCATCAAAATCTTCAGATTGGTATTTCCCAATGCCATTTGATGAATAATTTCTTGACAATGAGCGCCATATGGACAGTGCCTTGGAGCTAAATCCCTTAGAAGCATACAGGAAAGCAAGTGCGCGCATATGCCCAGAGTCAGTCAGCAGTGTTTCCAGCTCCTCCTGCATTGCCCATTGTAAAAACATGATCAATTTTAAATGATGTGTAAATTCACGCACACAGAAAAGCCAGCGTTCAAATAAGCATTCAAGGGCACATCCATTCAAATTAAGAAAGATATTTCTTAAAGAAAAATTCAACTGATGGCATTTTCCCAAGAACACTAGTATGGAAGAAAAATCTCACCGTGAAACTTTAGCTATTTCAATGTGGCATGCAGCAAACAGATCAGGTGCTCACCTTAACGATGGGCCTTTAAAAGATAATAGGAAAAAGAGACATAGTATATACCACCACACAGTTATTGTCAGATGATGCAAGCATTTCCATGTCCTTGGTGCGGTTGATAGCTCTATACAGGTACATTAGAAGGGTGTCTACCCCTTCCATGACTGAGAGAGCAAGATCTCTATTGCGACAAGCTTTCAGGTATCTGCAGGCCGGCAGGGCGTTTTGACAGCATCCAAATCTTATGATGCAGCAAAGCAAGAGAGAATCATTTGAAAATTAAAAAAATCACGAACCAGCGTACCTTATCATGTTTTCAATGGCACGTTGCAATAGATCTGCCCTATTAGGTGGATTTCGAAGAAATTCATCATCAATGGTGGTATCAACACCTGCCTTTTTAAGAAAAACAGCTCTCTGAATAGCATTCAGTCCATCATCTATCACGTTTTCAAGGGGTTTTGGAGGAGGATGCAAGCCCCAATAGCGGTTCCTGGGAACCTGAAAATTCTCAACACTTTGTTATAGATTGTTGGGCAAGAACTGCAAAAGCGAAATTTAGCAAATGCCTCTAGTATCAGTCAAAGTAACTCGACTAGTTCATACAAGAGAAAACAATATTGAGGGTCAAGGGAATACTGTCAATTCAACTGCAATGTTCATAGAAGCGCATTGACAACTAAACACTTTAAGGACAATATAAATGCAACCATAACAGGATAGCCACACAGAAAACAAAAACAGCATAATACTGTCCACAAATGAAAATTCACCTTCGTGAATAGCTCATACCTGCAAGCTCCATCGATTTGGGTCTGGCAGAACAAATGGAAAAACTTCTGAAGGCTGCATTTTTTCTGCCAAGAGGAAATGATCGACTGCTTCAGAAAACTGCAGGTCAAATATCAGCAGGAATCCCACCTGCGCATGAACTGAAGAGAGCATCTCTTCATTTCCAAGCTCCTCAACCAACGAAATGGCTTCCTTGAAGTACTTTTTCCTGAGGAGATCTTTTATCTGCTCCTCCTCAGAAACTTTTCCATAACACGTGAGCTTCAATCCGGAAAAAATTAAATTAATGACCTTAAGAGCAACGAACTCAACTGAGACAAGTATATTGCTAGAACTAGGTTCAACGATAATAGGTACCTTTAAACTTGTAGCTATGGCAATAAAATTTCCCATCTCAGTCTCTTCATCGGCAAGCAAGCAATGGCCTTCAGCTCCAGTTCCGACTACAATCCTTTGAGCACAGAAACCTGTTTTTTTGTGATATAGTTCCACTGTTAACCCTTTAGCGGCCACTACATAACTTCCAATTTCCATGAACATATCAGGGGCTTCTTTGAACACCAAACTCCCTCCCACTGGATGTCCCCCAGATCCACAACAATGCCTACATTCTCCATCATTAATAATACCCTTGAATCCTTAGCAAGGAACTTAATCCGCGGAAATATATAAGGATCCGGAAGAGAGAAAATCAGACCGCATTGGCCATTCGCATAATCATACAAATAATAAGCTGTAGATGTCCCAACAAATATAGAATCATCGATCCATAATAAAGCCATGATACCCCCATCGGATACCCCTTGTATCTCCTTCTCTATCAGCAAAGACCCACCAATGCTCAGCTTCGCCAATAGCAACTTTTTCCCAGTCCCAACTGCAAGCAGAATGCCGGTGCCATCATCGTTACCACTAAACTCATCACTTTGCCTTTCAATATCTATGGAAGGATTCCTCCAGCTTCGATATTTACGAGAAAAGGCAGTTATACTTCTGAAGAGACCGACTCTTTTAGCAGGCTCCAGTAAACCAGAGTCAACCAAAAACAAGAATCCGTCAGAAACTACCATGATCTTACCGAAATTGACAAGGGGATGAATGGAACCCGTGAAGGCGCCACCCCCACCGCCGGCGCCAGGCAAGGAAGTGCGCCTGACGAAGGTGATTTCAGGGGCGGCAACTTGGCGAGTTCGGAGGGTGTATAACAAGAGAACACCGGACAGAGTAGAGACATAAATCAGTGTTTGGCCGTCCGGAGTTGTGCAAACAGCTAGCGATTTGATCGGAGAGTAACTGGAATCTATAGTTGCTTCAGCTAACGGTTCGATAATATTGCGGGACTTAGGCTTTACAGCCATCAACACCCAGTGAAGGAAAACCAAGGATGTGAAACGAAGAGAGAGCGATGGAAGGTAAAAACTGGCGTGTCCCAGCAGACCGGACCCGCCGACTCGTCCGTCGTTTGGGCCGGCCCAAAGGCAATTACATTGCATTTGCAGAAATCGCGTGACCAGAACAACTGTTCAAGCGACAGAGTAGGCGCTTCGGAGATTTTTGATCCCTATGTACGTTCTCGTCTCTAGCTGATTTCTCTACTGAATCGAAAGTCTTTTATTCTACTTATGATGAACGGGTTTTCTGGAGGAGTTACTTTTTGGTTATTTCTGGATCGGAATTTTCGGAAATGTTTCTGCTCTCCGTTCCTTGAATTGATTCAGTTATCATCGTATGAGTTCAGATTTGAGGGCAATATTGCAGATTTATTCGAAGAATTTGTACCGTCTAGAGAAGGGTGAAGGTTGGAATGGTGAGAGTTCTTTACGGAAATCAAATTTTTGTGTTTGATTCGACATTTTCATTTCTGGTGATGAGTACTGATACTGATGATATCTTTTCAGTCGGCTCTCTTCAATTTCAGCTCTTTCCTGACGGTTGTTCTACTGGGAATATGTGCCTGCACGTATGTGAAGATTCAGTTTCCTGCTCTCCTGGAACAGCGAACTGGGTAAAACTTGCTATGCCGTTTACTGTTTCCTTGTTTGAGCAACCAATCCCAAGACTGTCGTAAATATAGTCTTTGTACTTCATTCAACGTATACTTTGGCTTCTTCCCGTGTGTTATGGATCATAAATGGCTATTTTTCTGGCTCATTTTGGCTATTCATCCCAAGACTGTTGGAAATGTAGTCTTTGTACTTCGTTTGAAGTATGTTTTGGCTTCTTCCCCTATCGGATGAATCATAAAGTGCTTATCTTCTGCTGGCTAACGATGTAAGTAATTTCGTATCCCGATTCATCCCAGGTTCCGAGGAGTATTCTGGAAGGCTGCTAGAATAGGTATGGTTCCTCAGTTCTTGCTAAGGCTCTTGAACAACCAAGCAAGTCCAGATGACTTTTCATTTACCACCCAACTTTTTTTGCTTAGAGATTGATCACATGACCTCTTTGAGCTCTGCAATGGTTTTTCATTAAACAGGCGAGAGATTGAGCCCTTGGGTAGCAGCTGGATGCCTCACAATGGGGGTTTCAACTATCTTCTTCTGAGTGGGAATCTTCGTATACCAGACAGAGCAGGAGCAGTGTTTGAAAACCCAAGTTCCTTTTTAGATCATTCCTCCAACAATCGTATGTATTTTGGATTGGCTGATTTGGGCTAGTAGAACATTTGGGATTTGCGGTGTTACCTATAAGATCACAGATTTGAGCTTCATTGACTCTATTGTTACCGACTTGTGGATGTACCAGACTCGTAAACATGGTGAATTCTGTCTTGGATGACACTGCAGTCATTGCTGAAATGAATCAAGAAACTTAAGGGAACGTTGTTAGGGGCAACTGGAAAAGTTTCATTAGAGAAGAAACTTAAGTTGCAGAAAATTTGAGGAAGGTGATTGATTCATAACAAACAAAGGAAAACAAATAAACTCAGCCAAGGGAAACCAAGCAGACATCTAACTGGAGACTAAGTGTTCCATTTCCCATCTTTCACCACACTATCATCCTACTCTAACTCTCAACTTCCACCTTTTTGTACACAGTTACTTTGTCTCAAGGATTGAAAGGGGGAAAATTCCATGTAACTCAAATCTGATCCTAACTCCAGGAGAAAACCGACATGGGGCCTCCCATTTTTCACTAATACTCGAACAAGAAGCTACACTTTTGAGCAAACTCAGGCCGTGGAGACACAGCAGGTCCGTTGATGTTAAACGAGGCAATGCGGTGACTTGCTTTGCTTCTCATCTCGATCACCTTCTTGTGGGAATTTGAGTGAAGGGCTGGGGTGAATGTAGGACTTGCTGCTGGTCTGTACTCGGGAAAGAGACGACCAGAGCGATACCGTACACCACATGCATTGCATAGGGTTTTGGGTCCAGTTGGTCCCTCCCTCCACTGAGGTGTCTTTGTCACTTCACAATGTGCACACTTTTTAGTAGCAACCGCAGGCTGATCCTTCTCCAATGCCACAAGCAGTGAGTTATCGGCCTTCGGCAATGTCCCGTTCTTGCTTTCTTTAGCAACTGGCTGGTGAGATATCATTGTTTTCTTCCTCTGATGTCTCTCTCTTTTGGCACTTGAAACAGATGATGAAGTAGCAGCAGTGACGAGAGGGGACAGCAGGGCTAGCCACGGGTTCACAGCCGCCCGAACACGCTTGGACCTGGCCTTTACAGGAATCAACCCACGAGCCTTGGGTGAACCTTTCCGGTTAGAGCATCCACTGCTTTCAAGAACAGAGTTGGGGCTCGGGCTCTGGAAAATTCTCGACTCCGGGATCTCAAGTTGAGTAGAGCAATGCTGGAAATTATCAGAGGCAGAGGTTTCATGGATATACTCAGGCACCTGCGTCAACTCTGGAGCTCCATCAACCTTGAAGTATCAACCAAAAAACAATGATTAGAACAGGAAGAAGATGGACGATGATTTTATCCCCATCATCATGTAACTGTCAAGAGCATACATATTAAGAAAAGCAGTAAGCAAGCACATCCTTAGGACACTGGCTGTCCTGAACTTGAGGGATCAACAGAGGTGAGAAACCATGAGCTCATTTTCTTACATACCAACAAAGCATATTCGGTTCATCTTTTTACAGGCTTCCACAGTATATGTCATACTGAATAAAAATGGAGAACTATCATGATAAGGACTCACAGAAGCAGCCGGTACGGCCGATAAACATGGTAGATCAGTTTCAATTAGCGGATCCATCAACACATCTGGTGGAATAGGACCAAGAGATTGTGACTTGCTGATATCCCAATCCTCCTCCACAAACTCATTTTCTTCCAAACTCTCTATGGGGAAGTCCAATATGCTGAACAAGTTATCGAAGTCTTGGTCCCCATAGACGCCATTTCCGTGTGAATCCCAGCAGCTTCCAGGTGCAACCACATTCATTTCTGCAAAACTCAAGCACGGAAAAGCCACTACATATTTCAGACACACTTGTAATTCTGAGGAGGCATAAATAGGACAGGAATCCAACAGCTATGCCTTTAGACACAAACGAGATTAAAAGTGTGCAATCACTCACTTCTGTAATAACCACAAGCCTATGGTACCCCGGTTGTAAGAACATGGAGGCTATATTCCCAAATGGTAAGAATGTTTTCCTATCACGGCAACACAACTGGTGTTCATTTCGAGTGAAACATAAACTTCTGGAAACTATTTACAACTAGAAAATATTACAGCAGTGAAAAAATTAGCAAAGAATACGACGTTAGGTGTATCAATAAATGCTCCGGGATTCTTCTTGCACCATTAATTTACAGAGAGGACTCAGCGAAACTCCAGAAAACGTTGAAGAAGAAGAACTCATTTTTCGATTTGCACAGAAAAGGAAAACTAATAGATGCCAAAATTGACCTTCTAGTCTCAGCCCACCAAAATCTTGTCACATAGCGAAACATTAGCACGTGCAGGAACAATTCCTGAGAAACGACATCGTTTCACACGACGAAGCCGGAAAATGAAAAAGGCAGCGGCCGGCGAACAAAATGCCCGCTAGCCTTGCAGACACGAAGACAAAACATCCCATCTAAGCTTCAAGAAAAAAAGTCCCAAAAAAACCAGAGCTTCGAACTCCATTTCTCAAGCAAATGCATGCAGGGGAAACGGAGTGCAGAAATACGCCTCCTCTCCACGGTACACAAAACAGAAAACCCAAAACAGCAAGCCGGGCATTCAAAGAGAGGTAAATGCACACAGAAAAAGAGCCAGCTCTGCGGTCTTACCGTTAAATAAAACCCTAAACCCCTTTGAAGCCATTGAAGGTATGAAGAATCACCTACCTCACTTTAGCAGGAGAGGAAAGAGAAGCAAAAAATACTGCACAAAAGGGATAGCGTAAGAAGAAGATATGGGCACAGAGTCACAGACAGAGGAAGAATTTTTTTTCCTTTTTCACTTTTAGATATTTTTGAATTTCAACTTTTGTATTTCTCTGAATCCTCCTCTTCATCACCTGTAAATCTACCAAAGGTGGGGTTCTTGTCTGAACCCACACTGTGCAACTGCAAAGACCAAAAAAGAAAAAAAAAAGAAACAGTTATTCACTGCGGTTCGGTTCACGGGGTGTAGCGTGATCCGCGGTCGAGGATTGGCGCTGCGCCATTTCAAGGGCCCATGTTCGTCTCCATGATTGATGGGCCGTGGGACCCGACCCCAAGTGAAATTACATATTCCCCAGGGCCCAGCAACCCCCTCCCTTCGGGTAAGGGGGTAGTATAGTAATTTGAACGAGGTTGGAGCGCAGCAGTCATGGCTTTGTCGTAAGGTTTTGAATTCCGATGATTGATTGCTGCTGCTCGACCCGCCAACAAATCACAACCAATTTGGTGGAAAATCATGTCACAAATGGAAGCAACAGATGATTCCCTTTTACCATCTTCTTTCCATGAGTTACCCACAGTAAAAAAATGAAAACTTTACTCCTGGGCACCGGCATCCCACATGAGGGGGCGGCATGGGGATGATTCATGGCCACCCCCAATCCCCATGGCCCTCGAATTATTGCAACCGCCATGTGCTTCCCTTCTTTCTAATTCAATCGCATTTAAGGTCACGCACACCGCCGTGTAAATGAACATTCCAACCGCCAGGCTCCCTCCGTTCCTCCGGCGAACTCCCCCGCTGTGTAAATTAGGTTTTGTTCGGTGAAAATAAACAGCTTTTATTATTAAATATAAATGAATTTTATTTTAAAAAATATATTCTCCAACTTTCTAGAAAATGGAGCCTGCGGTCTCTTTATGGTGTTAGATGTAGGGGCAGTTGCTTATTTTATATGTGGAATAGTTTGTCTAAAAAAATATAAAATTTAAACCATCTTTAAGAATGAGGAGTAGGGGAGTTGATTTGCTTGGGTCAATTGGGGAACTAGCCCTCTGCAAAAAAAAAGTTTGCTGAATGGTCCTATCTGGAAATTATTAGCTATTTAATCCTATTTTTTGTAGGTATTAGCTAAATAGCCCAACTTTTAGTATAAATAAAAATAATTAATTATTGATTACGAAAAATAATAATAGAAAATCAAATATAAATTATATATATTTATTTATTCATTAAATTTTATATAATTAATATATAGTTAAAAACATAAATTTAAAAATTTATAGGAATTAGCCGGTTTCACCACTCCATCCACCATCCCGCCACAGAGGTACAAGAAACGCCCCGATGGATCGGCGCAAGCACCATGAAAGGATCTGGAGACAGGTATCTCCCCCTTCAACTCAAGCCTTCACCACATCCTGCCTATGTCTCCATCCTGTGCCTGCACCGAGCTAACATCAAGAATCCAAGCAAGGAGAAAATCAAATATACATTATATATATATATATATATATATATTTAGCTATATATCAGTTATATAAAATTTAATGAATAAATAAATATATATAAAATGTATATTTGATTTTCTATTATTATTTTTCTTAATCAATAATCAATTATTTTTATTTATATTAAAAGATGGGCTATTTAGCTAATACCTACAAAAAGTAGGGCTAAATAGCCAAGAATTTCCAGATAGGGCCATTCAGCAAACCTGTTTTTTGCAGAGGGCTAGTTCCCCAATTAACTCTGATTTGCTTTGCCATTTGTTAATAAAAAAAAAGAGATTTAAGTTGGAGGGTTGATTTTGGGATGCAACTAGGAGAAAAAACACTAATTGAGAAGGTGTCAGTCTTGTGGACCAGTGGCAGCTTCTCTGAGACAAGATCTCATGAGTTGGGAAAGCTTGGAACAAGCATCCAAGCACAGCTGCATCGCCTGCACAGGAGTTGGATAATTTGGGGATGTTGTATAAGGAACGTTTCAGAGCCATGGAGTCGCACCTCATGGAGCTTTGAAGTTGACCATTCACCTGTGACGAGCATCTGAGTCACCTCATTGCGCGACGGCATGCAGGTGATCATCATGCTTGCATCTTCGAATCCTTCTTCTTCGGTGATGGGGTCGATGAGGAGATTTTTCCCTAGACATGACTGCAAACACACAGAGCGATGGGATTACTTTGCTGATTTTCATGGCGTTTTAAGGAGAATGAGGAATGTCGATGAGTACCACGGAAACAGAGGCCACCAGATCGTATAGCATGATCCCTGCATCCGCCAGAGCAAGACTTGCGCATGTTGTGATTACTGGGAGATCACCTGTAGCATTAGTGTATGAACCATGAGAGTGGGTGAAGCCTTGATACAATCACTAAAACTAGGAATTATCTAATCATGGACTCGATTAAAAGACCAGGTCAAGAACGAAGCTGTGAATAAGCATGGAAATGTATTATAATGAGCAATGGTGCTGAATAGTACACTTTCTTTCACCTATCAAATGCAAGGTATTGAAACATTAACATAAGGTACTTACTTCCACCCGATTCCAACACTAAAGCGAAGACATCAACGGTTGTTTTAGGAAAAGATTCCAGTATAATAGCACCTTCCAGGGATTTGTGGAGCATGGCTGAAAGATCCTTAGTTTCTGGAGCCTGAACGACAGACAGGATGTATAAGTTTACAAATGAAGAGAACCACAGAAAGGGGTTGGAACAAGCAGATTAACCTGACCACGAACTGGAGTTGCAAAAGTTGCATAGCTTATGTTGCAATTCAGTCGTCCCGTGTCAGTGTACATCATTGCTTTCTTACTTTCTCTAGGGCCAAAACTGGGCAGCAAAACCAAGTAACTTATAGGGACATACTACAGAAACAAAAATAATTCGAAAGAAAGCAATGATGTACAGTTGCAAAAGTTGCATAGCCTCTATAACGATGTGCGTATTCCAATCAACTACAGAGACTCACACAGAAACGATCACTTTTGTGTTCCCAAAATCAGCATAGGCAGAACCTGAAGCAGAATTCACAGCTCCAGTCCGTAAAACTGCAGAGAAACTTCTCAGCGTCAGGTTACCAATTTTCTATAGGAATTTGTTCATGCCAACATATAGAATTCAAGTTCCATGACAACACTAGACGGAAAACATCAATTCCTAGTTAAATAAACCCAGAAACCACAAATTGAGAGTGCTCATTGATCATGATACATACATGCAGGTCGGCATTCGAGTGGGCCTCGGCCATCGGAGCGAGTATATTCAGAGTCGAGCACAGGTGTCCTCTTCTTCTTCTGTCCCAGAAAAGCCGGCGAGTATGTCGACGGCGTCGTGCTGGATTTTCCGGCCATCACCTTCACAAGCTTCGCGGCGAACCTCCGTCTCTGGCCTTCCCGCTCTCCTTCCTGCAATCACCACCGGCAAGTAAAATTTGTAGAGAGGAGTTCCAAACCCTTTCAAGCAAGGGCTTTGAATTTGCAAAAATGTCACAAATTGCCCCCGCCCTGACCTTTATTTGAAACTTTTTTTGTTTCGAATATTCAAGAAAAAAAAACAATAAAATAAACATGGCGTTATAGTATTATTTTGAAATTATTTTAATCAGTAATAACAAAATTAGAAGGGTCCGACAACCAGCCCATCACATTTTTTTTTAAAAAAAAAACAATTTCAAATCTTCTAAAAAATTATGAATGAATGAAACTTGTACCTCTTTTTTTTTTTTCCAATTAAGAGGAAAATGAATGTTTTTTTTTGTACACAAAAGGCGTAGAAATTAAAATTCTAAATAATTCACCATATCTTCGATTATTCCGCTTCCACCCCAAAACTTCCAATAATTTCACGGAAGGATCACCTCGGGCTATGTCTAGCCAGAGATGAACGGGGCCGTCTGTTTTTCGGGTGCGGAGGTGCTCCGAACGACATCGTCTGCGACAAGTTCACCATGTCGACCATTGTCGGAGTTTGATACAAGTGAGCAAGGCTACTTCCACTGTCCGTTGAGTGACCTCGTGTTGTTGTTCTTTGTCTGGTGTGTGAGCTGAGGCCGGACAGGACATAAGCTCTCCCGGAGGTCTCGTAGACTTGTCGACTAGCCATTCGTTGCTGCATCTCTCCCAACTCCGACATCAGTGCTAGGACAAGGGGGTCTTCTGCCCTCGCTGAAATTGTTGCAGACAGTTGGTTTCTGCAGTTTTCTAGAATGGTTGTAGCTGAGGCCAAATCACCTCGTTCAGCAGCAGCTTTGGCTTCGGCTATTGCCTCTGCGCAATGAAGCCGGTTTCGTTGCTTGTCGACTGGGATCGACACCGGGGCTGCTTCCGGCATGGACAACGGCCTTTGGATTCTTACATCATTGGATGCAGAGTCTTGTGTCACCGAGCTTTTTGAAATGGGGTCCTTGTAATAGCATCGGAGCTTAAGCAGCGGCATCTCATCTATGGATTCGTCGGCCGGAACATCGACTGCTACTAGAAAATCGCGTTCCTCTTCAGCATACAAATCTCCTACTTCAATGGATGCTTCTCTGTTATCAGAAGACAGGATGGTCTTGTAGCTACCGGACTTGACAGAAGTCAGTCGGACCAGGGGATGGATGCACCCGACTTCAAGTTTCAGTTCCTGCACAACGACGCTCAAGAGTCCACCAAGGCATTGTGCAAAAGCATCTTGCATCACACTCTCAGCCTCAATGAAGGAGAAGGTTCCACCCGTTTCCTCGGAGATTGAATGCATTAAAGCTGCATCATGATCTGCTCCAAAACCAAATGTATGCACTGGGATACGGCGCCCAGAGGGGCAATCGCGATGCATGGATGCTGGAAGCAATGTCTTGAAATGAGATCTTGAGCACCCTCCACTAGAGATGATTGTGTTGTAAGAATCTTGGCCATCAGACAAAAGAATCATACTGCTGACTGCATTCTTCCACTTCCTATCTGACATCACTTTGGCTCCCTTCTTGATGCCCTCAGCTATATTCGTCCCACCATTTGAGCTGAGAGCATTTACAGCCTGCAGAGCCAATTCCCTTCCTGCGTCTGTCATCCTACGGAGTGGGAACAGACGTCGTGCTGTTGATGAAAAGGCAATGACTGAGAGGCGATCTGAGGGACCCAAGTTTTGAATAACAAATCCCATTGCCCTTTTAAGCAATGCAAGCTTGCTTCCAGACATGCTACCGCTGATATCAAGAACTGTCACAAGATCAACAGGAGCAATAGAAGTTTGCCTTTCTAGTGGAAATCCGGCACCGTAAACCGGGGCTTTGAGATGAACAAGTACCAAGAAGTTCTCATGGGATTCCAACCTTGGAACAGCAGGTAATTCCGGATGTGTTTCAATTTCAACTTCTCCAACATAATCACATTTTTTACCACCATCGGATAACGATGCCATTTGGCTTTGGTTACCACTGGATTCTTCTCTTACTATTACTTCATCATCGTCATCATATACTTCAGGCTCTGAAGATTGATGAAGTGCAGCGTGGCTGACTGCTCCCCGGCGGCGTATACGTGGAAATGCCTCAGCATTTTGGGGCCTGGAAGAACCATCCACATTATTTCCTCCCTCTCTTGATGGAGACTTACCGGTAGCAGGGCTCTGAAAAGGAACTTCGTTCCATGTTGCTCTGCAAACAGGGCATGATTGCCTCCCATGCTTCACATTAGATGCAATACAGCGGAAATGAAACGAGTGTGAACATTCCGCTGTGAAAATCGCTTGGCCATGCCCCGGCTTCATTGTTACCAAACAGATTGCACATATCTTCTGCGTAGGCATGAATGACACAACAGCACATTAGAAGAGGATAAAGTATCATTCTTTGGGTTCAGAAGATTAACTAAAGCAACAAACGCTAACTACGCTTAAGCAAAAGTCCCAAGTTGTTTCATGGTCAACACTGAAGCGAATGATTCAAAGCGACACATCCATCAAAAGAAGTACAAGTCCTCAACCACTACAGGACTGTCATCCACTTTACAACTATTTGGCTTATGAAAATGTTAATTTCATGAGCTTTTCAACATAAAGTCAAAATGATGGCACACTTCATTCCATCAAAAGGGGTGAGAATAGTGAAGGAAACGTGAAATGTCATGTGTTGTGCTGCTGACCAAGAAAAGTAGTTGCTTTTCCACTGCAACAAAACAGAACCAAGAAAATTTTCACTGTAGCTACCCCTTGGGGTTTCCACAAATGAGGCCAGATGAAGGAATATAAGTCCATCAAAAGAAATTCCACCAGCTTTAGCCCCCCACCCAGCGGTACACAAACTGAAAACTACGACACAACACAAGGGGCCGTTTCTGACATTTTGCATATGCATGTTCTCATGAAGACTTTTTTTGGTCTCCGTTATCATCATCAAGCCCCACTTCACCTTTTTCTCTTCTCTTTCAAGTTCAGATCATGCAAGCTGTTTGCATAATTCAGATCCACAAACCCGAACAAAAGCATGCAGTTTTGCAACAAAATCCAGACAGAGGCATGTATTTTTTAAGCAACGGTCCGGAATGCTACTTTTAAGAAAATTGAGGTAGGAACCTATCAAAACTTTCCTTTTCCCTTTGGCAACAAAACTTTTTGAAGGTAAAGAATGTTAGCTGTGAAAAGGATGATTACGAAAAAAAAAACAAAATTTTCAAATAAGAAAAAGTCCGCAACATGACGCGAACCCCATCACATAATTGTCCGGTGTGAATGCGTATCCCCAGATCTAAAAACGTAGGCGTTAAGATTCACGAAATGAGTGCACTAATCCGATCAAGAAAGTAGAAGCCACCACCATTGAGACATGAAAAGAGATGAAAAATTAAGAATCCCCTGTTTCCGATTATCACCTCACAAGCCTTCGTGTTCCCGGAAGTTTGGGCCACATTGATTCCAGAAGAAGTCCCAGCGGACATTCTCGCCGATCGCTCAGAATCCCGAGCAACAACTGCCGGCAAAAGCGGCGCCGCAGAATACCTCGTAGACGAATCCTCAATCATCCCCGGCGATTGAAGGCAAGAATTGAGCTTTAGGCCAAGACCCAACTTCAACTTCAAGTTAAACCATTTACTCCCACCCATTTCCCGCAATAACCTCTAGGACGGCTTCAAAAACCCACAGTCTCAAATATATACACAGGAACCCAGAACCCAGAAAAGTAAAACTATGTGCATGGAAACACACTAAAGCGCTAAATTAATGGGCAACCTTCTGAACTAAGAAACAATGAGCAGCACCCAAAGGAGGATTTTGGATTTTCGGATCCAGGGATCGGTTGCAAGATGAGCGCGTAAAACGGACTCCTTTGCGCTACCACATCGATCAAACAAACCCCCACGTATTTAGTTAGGTTCCATTCCCAAGCTTATCAGTGGGAAAGCACAGGAGGGCGAAATAGGAACTTCACATTGAAAAATGAACAATAATTTCCCACCCAATTCCCACCAATCACCAATACCGAAAAAGCCTACTTGCTATTAAATAATATTATTTCCCCATTTTGATATCGATCTTATGTGTTTATTAATAAGTATACGACAATTATACTCCTATTTTAATGTGCAAATAAATGTTAGTATATTATTAATCTATTATTTTTTAAATGAATTAAAACAATTTTATTGTACGTTTAATTTGACTCTAATACGATACAGATCTGAAAATGTCAAAAGACACGTGGATAATTAACAGGACAGGACGGGGTCATTAGCCTACGTGGAGTGGGGCGGTCCACGGTCGTACGTCCTTTTTCCTAGGTCAAACTTTTCGTTCTATTAATATACTGCATTTTCACCCCGTTATTGGAATTTTCCAGTTTGGGGAAGGGAAGTTGATCAAAATTGTAATTCAAACCTGTGTTTCACATTGTGTGAATAGAATCTGTTTTACAATTATTTAAATAGAATCATAATTTTTAATATATTTAAATTTCACAACCAAACACACCCTAATAATACATTATTAAGAAACAAAAGAAAAAAAAACAAAGTGGATAGGATGTACAGTCTATTTGGACTTTGACAGGATTATTATTTCTTGAATGGTCTTGTTGCATGTGCAGAGGTGGTAGGCTCACTAACTAAACCTGGATCCTAATGCCGTGGTCTTGATGCTTAGTTTGCCCTAACAATGACTATTGAGATCTACCCTGTGCCCCTCTCTAGTCTTTCTCATCAAACATGGGGGCCTCCCATGCCAACAAAAGCATCCATCCGGGGTTAGTCTTATAAGAGCATCTTTACTAGTTTCCAGAAATGTCACCATTTCCGGAAATGGGAAAATGTTTTTGGAAACCACTACACTTGTTTTTAATTTTTTACGGAAACGGAAATGAGGAAACTTAGTTTTCTTTTGGAAACCGTTTTAAATATAATTTATACTATTTATTTTAATATTATTTTAATATTATGATTTCCGAAAATTGATACAAACGTAAAGAAAACTTAATAAAGAAAACTCAATAACTCAATTTCCGAAAATACCAAATAAGCATTTCCGGATATTGATACAGATGATCTAAGGATAAGCAATACTACATCTAAAAATAAAAATAGAATAATCAATTATATAAGAAATTATAAATTATTAATAATTAATTGGTTTTAATTTTTTTCGATGTTATTTATATTTTTTGTGTACGTGTTCATCCGAACCATCGAATTTTTAATTTCAATAAGAATATCTCACCCATGGTTTATCTAACTTGGAGTATCATCTTGTACTGCTGCCAGCAGCCTCTGTTCAATGGGGTCTCTCTCGTTGGATGCGTCGGACGCTTGGACTGGATGCAGATTCCGACGGGTAGATCTCTGTGGAGTTCTTGGAAAGGTTTGACGGGTACGGAGTCCCAACAGTACCGGCGGCAGTCCATGGCTGTCTGTCTGGTTTGGCTGGCGCCTGCCAACCGCCGGGACCCCACACACATTAGTCACGTTGAATCTAACGTTGTGCACGGAAGAAGTGAAAATAACCCTTTCCCGACAAAACATAAAATCATTGATCTAAAATATATAATATCGTAAGAAGATTAAGAGTTAATTACATTTCATATCACAGTAAAATAAGAAAAACTAAAATTATGTTTGGTATACTTTCCTCAAAATCAATTTTCAACAGATAATTATGGTTTTGAAGATATTTCTATATTTTCGAATGATTTTCAATTTTTTCATAAAAGGACAAAAAATATCTACCTTAGTTCTTGGAACTTCTCATGTGGTTTGAAACAATGTTCATTTCTTCATCAGATTTTAGTGAAATTTCTCTTCCTTAATATGATATAGTTTCAATTTTTCTTATTTTTTGGATACCACTTGTTATCTCATATGGGTTATTTATAGAAATCTTATACAAGGTTTTCTTGTTAGAAAAAAAATGTACAAGTTGAATGATTAAGATGAAGCCAACACATAGTATCCTTATCACTAACTCAGTGTAGGATAGATGAGATGATGAACTTTGAAAAGGACGTCGTTGACCCGATCCATGAGTTAGGTAACCAATGAGGGCCAGATCGTACAACCTGCCACCCAACTTGAATCATCACCACGCGGTTAACCCAAGATTTTTCTAGGACCTTTGTTTGATTAATGTTAGGAACTTAATAGCGTATCGCTCCCCCCCATGTCTTAAAGTCGTTGCAATTATTTGAGTGAATGATTTTTGGGCAGCCGGGGGGACCTCCATCAATAACATGCTCTATTGCCAACTAGCTGTGGACTACTGAAATTTCATTCGTTCTCCATTTTCAAAACGGGCCGGGCTCGACCCAGTTTACCGTTCAGAGACTGAGGACCAAGTGAAGGAAGGCGTTTCCGAGGAGGCCCAGTTGCAGACCCAATAGCTGAATAGGGTTACTTTTTTGTTTTCTCAAATCGGACCCAAGGTTGTTACATTTTTCAAAATGACCCCAAGGGTTTCGGATTTGTACACTTGCACCCCCAATATGTTCACTGACCATGCAAAAGGATGGAATTGGGGGAATGATGATTTTTGGGAGGAGCAATGCGAGGATTAAATTACAAAATACTTAGGAATTAAGTTTTTTAAAAAATTAGCTCTAGTGCGACGATGCTCACCTTCCTTCCATGAGAATCACCCCACGAAATCCCTGATGAACTGACTTCCGAACTGCTGTCGCAGATGGTGGCTCTCCGGGAGCCCCGGCTGCGCATTCTCCGCGCTCTGTCTCAGCCCGAGCGTGAGCGATACCGAGCCGCCGCCGAAGCCGACAATGGATCCCCGGATACCTGGAGCTGGCTGCGGGTGATACTCGACCCTCGATCTCTTATCCTGATTCCAGCCATCGCTCTCGCTCATCTCATGTTGGTGATGTCCTTGTACTAGGCTTTGGCTCCCTCCGGATGCTGCAGCTGCCGCGCTCGGACTGGGACCCTCTTCCCCGGCCAAGGCTTTGGTCTCCAGCATGTGAATCTCTTCCACCATCGGCTTCCATATTCGAACTCGTGCGTTGATGAACCAGTTCGAGACCTGGAGAACAGCGAAATCAGTCGGTGTTATTCTGATATTTTCTAGGTTGGAAGAAAGGATAATGCGGTACCTGGCTTCGGGTTAAGCCGGTCTGGGAAGCCAGCATGTGTTTATCTGTGTCTGTTGGGTATCTAAGAACAAGAAGAGGATGGACGTTTTCCCGTCAAATATTAGGATTAAAATGTAGGCGAAAACGGATTCAGGGATTGAAGCCATGGCACTTACGGATGAAGGAAATGGTCGAAGAGCCAGGCACGTAAAATGGCGACGGCGCGTTCAGGTAAGCCTCTCTGAGGGCGCCAAGAATGGCGGGCAGCGCCGTCGTTGGGTCCTTTGGAGGACATCAAGAACCCACGGTCGGAGAACGCGAAAGTGGGACCTGCTTCGACATTAGAAGGGGGACATGAATCATGTCCCAAGGCGGTTCGCAGGTTCTTTAAGTGATCGGAGATGGCGTTCTTGAGAAACCGAAAATGCTTGCTGACGGATTTCACAGCCAGCGAAACGTATGGTGTGGCGGAGCTTAGTCCCGCCACCGTCTCGAACGACGAAACAACCAACTGAATCTGCTGATGGTACTGCGTGTACCTTTTCGAAACCTGGTACAAAACGATATAACCTAGTGAGAACCTCCAAAACGACGTCGTCGACATGTTGTAAGAAGGTTGGTGATTACTAACCTCTTCTTGCAGAAACAGCAGCCGCGCTCGTGTCTGAAGGTTCTCCGGCGAATAGTTTGTTCCGGTGGGATCGCGGCCTTGCTCATCGAACACTTGTGAAGAGACACCGGAATCTTCACCGGAAACCCTAATTTCATCCACCAGGATTTTGGGCCGCGCAGCGAAGCAAAGTTCTTCGAGAAGTTGATGCGCTGGTCTCAGAAACTTTGAGTTCCTTAAGATTATCGCGTACCCAGTGAACGGTCCGAGGGGGCCGGGATTTCGGTGACCGACGACGACATCTTTACGCATTCGGGCCAGGTTCGCGACATCACCCACAGTGAGCGTCGGCGGCGGAACCGAAGACAGCGAAAGCGATAAAGCGCCTTGAGTGTACAGATCCGGATCCATGGGTTTCTCCGGGAAGGACACGGGTTCGTGCACCGGACCGAAACACTGACCCTGATCTTGCTGTATGAACTGAGGAGGTGCCGTAGTAGTATTCGCGAGTTTAACCGAAGAAGAGGACACCGACTCTCCGACAAACATCGGTGCTGGTGCAGCTGCTGGGTTGTGATTAGCCACAAATTCAGAACCAATGCTTTTCCATTGTGGGCCCGGAAGCGACCGCGTGTTCGCCGGAACATTCAACATCTCCGGGCAGGGGCAGAGCTCGTAACCCATCTCGTTGTTACCTACACAATCGGCGTAAATAGCATACGGGTTGTCGTTACTGTCGCCGGAATCTAGAGCCCTCAGCTTATCACGGCGAGCTTGTTGAGCGCCACGAAACTCAGATCTCATTTCCATGAAACCCAGATTTCACGCACTAACATCTGCAAACAATCAAGCAAAAGAGAAAAAAAACTAGTTAAATTCCGGTCAGTGATGCTGTGGCTCAGAAGAACAAAACAGTAACAAGACTGGACAGTCACTGTTGATCGTTGGAAGAAGAACACGGAATCATCGGATACCAGACTGTAGCACGCAACAGAAATTAAGGTAAAAAGACAAAGCGCATCACGTGGATACCACCGAAACCCTAAAACCCCTCTGCCCCGTCCCCATGTATTTTACAAGTGCAGCAGCTCTTACAAATCTGCAACTCCAGTTCTTGGACGTGGTGACCACATACCACGCATAACGGAAAATAGAAAAGAAGAGACTTCTTTTCTTTACCACCTGAGCGCGACGGAGAAGAGCGCGATCCCCATCGGAGAATTTCTCCGGCGAGTTTTGCCGCTGGGCAGGAGGAAGGAGCTGCTGAAAGGGTGGAGAAGAGTGTAGGACAATGATTGCTTCTCACCTGATTATTCGACGCACATCTACGGGAACGAATATTAATTACGAGCTACTAAAATTCGAAAAAAAAAATTAAAAATGGATATTTTCCATAAGCACTAACGCCGTCACCTAACCGTTGACGGTAAGCAGACGTGGAGAACGCTGAATGGTCAAAAGTTGACGCCCGTCACTCTAACCACATCACTTTTGTGCGCAACACCACCAAATGCCAGAGTCGTGCCACCGAGCCCAACCACAGTAGCCACAAGTGGTCTCCCCAGGGGCACAGCCCACACCCACGCCACTCGGATTCTATTTAATTCAACATTAATGACGCATTTTTAATGTAAAATAGAAGCCGAGGATCTGAATTTTTTAAAAATAAAAATTATTTTAAAATTCTATTTAATTATATATATTTGATAAAAAAAATTAATTTAATCATGAAACAAATCACGTGAAACAATGAATCCATGGGGATATTTGAGAACAAGTAATCTCCAACTGATGTGATGCATCATTGAAATTAAAAAAATATATAGTTCATTAATAATTTCCAATAAATGGAATTGGTAATTAAAAAAAAGGAAATAAAATGGTATATTATATGTGAAGAAGGCAGGAAAGGGGGCAGCTGGAGAGGCGGGGGGTGGTGTTTTGGTGGCAGCGGCACAGCAGGTATAGAGGTTGTCAGTTTGTACTGGTAGATTACTGAATAAAAATTTAATTATTCTTTTTATTGGATATATTTATCCTCTTGGGAACCGTAGCCCACCTCGCTGTGGGGTTTCTGGTATTAGGGTTTTCTTTCGTTAATTATTTTTTTTTTTGCTAATTATCAAAACCCTAAACCCCAAATTCTGAAAGGAATTTTGTAATTGTAAGTAAATTGAAAAAAAAAAAAAGAAAGGAAAAGCGAAGTGGGATTTATTGGGGAGCGCCGTACGGTCAGCTTTATTTACGGGAAATTGGTAGTATGGCAACTTCAAGTAACCTAAAGATTACGTTTATAACCCCGATGCTGGTGTCACCACCTCCCTCAGGTGACGTAATCATTTTGGCATGGAAAATACTTTTTTTATTTATTTATGGGGAGATGTGCGGCGGTCTGCGCGGTGGGGAAACCGGGGATCGCAGGTGGCCCGTCGGTGTCATTAAAATGGGCTCTGGAGAGTACGTGGCGACCCTGTTGAGTTGTTGGGCTTTATACGCGGCCCGCCAACATGGTGATTCCATCCTCGGTAGGCAAAAAAGTAAATTCCTCTTCGTCGATCTTTCTCTCCTTTCTCCCCCGCCGAAAACCTAGCATTCCCGGCGCTTCTGTAAGCTTTCATTTTTGGTCGTCGTTCTCCGCGGGGACTCTGTGCGCGGAGAAATTTGGTCTATTTTGTTTTATATTGTTGCTGCATTTTTCTTAATTAGGTATTTGCTTTTATGTCACTAGTTCTTAAGTAGGAGTGTTTTTTTTAATGATGCAACTCGTGTGTTTATTCAGGTTTCAAGCGATGGATGATAATCTGTATGACGAGTTCGGGAATTACATTGGGCCGGAGATTGAATCGGACCAAGAGAGTGACAGGGAGGAAGAAGAGGAAGAGCGCCATGACAGGATAGAGGATGAGGACAATATGTCTGATTATGAGAATGGAGCTGGGAAGCCAAGTAACTGGCTGGCTACTTCAGAGGATGTAGATATCGATAACCAAATTGTCTTGGCTGAGGATAAGAAATACTATCCAACAGCTGAGGAGGTCTATGGAGAAGAAGTTGAAACTTTAGTTATGGATGAAGATGAGCAGCCATTGGAACAGCCCATAATTAAACCAGTGAGAAATCTCAAGTTTGAACTTGGGGTCAAGGATTCGTCCACTTATGTCTCAACGGAGTTCCTTTTGGGTCTGATGTCGAACCCTACCTTGGTCAGGAACGTTGCTCTGGTGGGGCATTTGCATCATGGAAAGACAACTTTCATGGACATGTTGGTTGAGCAGACTCATCATATTTCGACCTTTGATCAGAAAAGTGAGAAGCATATGAGGTACACTGACACTAGGATTGATGAGCAGGAGAGAAGGATATCTATAAAATCAATTCCTATGTCGCTTGTCCTTGAGGATAGCAATTCCAAGTCATACCTTTGCAACATTATGGATACACCCGGTCATGTTAACTTTTCTGATGAGATGAGTGCTGCATTGAGGCTCGCAGATGGTGCCGTTTTGGTTGTAGATGCAGCAGAAGGATTCATGGTAAATCTTAGGATCTCTATTTTCGTTGGGCTGGCTGTTAATTTGGCGACCATTGGTTTCCCTATTCACTTGTCCAACTTTGTTTTGAAACGGGCGTTTTGGAATTTCTTTCGTTACAAGTTATACTTTGAAATTAAGGCTTGCGTCTTTTATAGGTGAACACAGAAAGAGCAATACGCCATGCAATACAAGAGCGCATCCCCATTGTTTTGGTGATAAATAAGGTTAAGACATCAAATGAGTTCATATTTGCAGCTTTTTTTTGGGTCTATAGAGACTGATTTATTTATAAAATTATCATGCAATAGGTTGACAGGTTAATAACTGAGCTCAAGTTGCCTCCCAAGGAAGCATACCATAAGCTAAAGCACACCATTGAAGTCATCAACAATCATATAACAGCTGCATCATCAACTGCTGGTGGTGTTCAGCTTGTTGATCCCACGATTGGAAATGTTTGTTTTGCTAGTGCTACTGCTGGATGGTCCTTCACCTTACAATCGTTTGCCAAGCTATATGTGAAGTTGCATGGCATTTCGTTTGATGTTAATAAATTTGCTTCTCGACTTTGGGGGATTTCTACTATGATGCTGATACCAGGAGTTTCAAGAAGAAACAACCTTCTAGTGGAACAGAACGTTCATTCGTTCAATTCATCCTTGAACCACTTTATAAGATTTACAGCCAAGTGATCGGAGAACACAAAAAAAGTGTGGAAGCTAAGCTTGCTGAACTTGGTGTGACATTGAGTAATGCAGCCTATCGATTAAATGTGAGGCCTCTTTTAAGAGTAGCATGCAGCTCAGTTTTCGGTAGTGCTACAGGGTTTACAGACATGCTCGTTCAGCATGTTCCATCGGCTAAAGAAGCTGCCCCCAGAAGGTTGAGCACATATATACTGGCCCGAAGGATTCAACAATCTACCAGGCAATGGAGGAGTGTGATGCATCTGGTCCCCTGATGGTCAACATAACCAAGTTATACCCTAAATCTGATTGTAGTGTCTTTGATGCCTTCGGTAGGGTCTACAGTGGTGAAATTATGATGGGCCAAGCTGTTCGTGTTTTGGGAGAAGGCTATTCACCGGATGATGAGGAGGATATGACACTGAAAGAAGTGTCAAGGTTATGGGTATATCAGGCTCGCTATAGGATTCCCATCACCAAAGCTCCTCCTGGTTCGTGGGTACTCATTGAAGGCGTGGATGCTTCTATCATGAAGACAGCAACAATTTGTAATGTAGAGTACGATGATGATGTGTATATATTCCGGCCACTCCAGTTCAACACCCTTCCAGTTGTGAAAACTGCCACCGAGCCTCTGAATCCTAGTGAGCTGCCAAAAATGGTTGAGGGTCTCAGGAAAATAAGCAAGAGCTACCCATTAGCAATTACAAAAGTCGAGGAATCCGGTGAGCACACTATTTTAGGCACTGGGGAACTGTACCTGGACTCCATAATGAAGGATCTCAGGGAGCTTTATTCAGAAGTGGAGGTCAAGGTGCTGATTGGCTTTATTCCTGTTTCCACCGCTGAATCATATATTTGGTACATGTTTCCTATACTGATGATCTTTTGTTTATGTGTGTGTGTGTTTAGGTAGCGGATCCTGTTGTTTCATTCTGTGAAACAGTTGTGGAGTCTTCATCCATGAAATGCTTTGCTGAAACTCCAAACAAGAAGAATAAAGTTACTATGGTGAGAAATTAGTACATTATAGATCTTTTTAGTCATATTCTGAATAAAATCTGTTTTAGATTGCGGAACCACTGGAAAGGGGGCTTGCTGAAGATATTGAGAATGGAGTGGTAAGCATTGATTGGCCAAGGAAAAAGCTTGGTGATTTTTTCCAGACCAAGTACGACTGGGATTTGCTTGCGGCGAGGTCAATTTGGGCATTTGGACCTGATAAGCAGGTGAGTTCTTTGTATAATATCCTTCAGTCAATGAAAATTATACACTGTTGTTGTTCTTACGATTCCTTTCAAATGTTTGGTTGTGACATGATTTATGTACTTTCAGGGACCCAACATCTTGCTCGATGACACATTATCAAGTGAAGTTGATAAGGGTTTGCTCAATGCGGTCAAGGATTCTATCGTTCAAGGGTAATTTTGGGGATTCAACCGTCTCCTTTAGTGACCTCATTTCTTTCTTAGTAGGATATTTAAGTTCGATGCTGTTGACAGTTTCCAGTGGGGTGCTCGAGAAGGTCCTCTGTGTGACGAACCAATACGAAATGTCAAATTCAAGATAGTTGATGCTAAAATTGCCCCTGAGCCACTTCATCGCGGCACTGGTCAGATAATTCCAACTGCACGTCGTGTGGCCTATTCAGCTTTTCTCATGGCTACACCCAGGCTAATGGAGCCGGTTTACTATGTAGAGGTCAGTCTCTCGTTATGCGTATTTACTTCCTGGAGCGTTGCATTAAAAAATGGGCAAGACTGATGTTTTTTTTTGCGGCCAAATGAAAATTGTCAGATACAAACACCAATGGACTGTGTTTCTGCCATATACACGGTGCTATCTCGTAGGCGTGGCCATGTCACTGCTGATGTTCCTCAGCCTGGAACACCCGCCTACATCGTGAAGGTACGATCACATCTGTTATGAATGGTATCACTGTCATGATATAACATATCCATAATCATCCTTGCAGGCATTTTTGCCGGTTATAGAATCCTTCGGTTTCGAAACAGACCTGAGGTACCACACCCAAGGCCAGGCATTTTGCTTGTCTGTCTTTGATCACTGGGCCATTGTACCCGGAGACCCGCTCGACAAGAGCATTGTTTTACGCCCCCTGGAGCCGGCTCCAGTCCAGCATCTGGCACGCGAGTTCATGGTGAAAACTAGGCGACGCAAGGTGTGCTACTTTTTACATCCCCTCAAAATCATTCCCTTCTTCTGCAGACACGTACTTCACGAGCTCAAAAAACATTGGTGGGTTGCTTTTCCAGGGAATGTCTGAAGATGTGAGCATCAACAAGTTCTTCGACGAGGCCATGGTGGTGGAGCTCGCGCAGCAGGCCGCCGATCTTCACCTGCAGATGGTTTAGCCATCCTCAGGTTCAGTTGATTTAATGGTCTCTTGACTTGCGGGTTTTTAACTTTTTTGTATGCAAATGCCCCCTGCAACAGCAGAGTAGTTGTGTACTTTTTCTTTCGAGCTGTAGTTGATGGAATGTAGGAGCTGTGCAAATTGATGCTGGTGGCTGCGGCGACGAGTCTAATTGATTACGACCATATCGTCAAAGTTGCCATTTTGACACGGCAATTGTGATCGAGAAGTTTCTTGCCAATAAAATTGGATACAACAGAACAATTAGTAATCATTTTCTGGGCTAGAAATGCATTTTTTCAATAAAAAAAATGCTTTTTTCCTTGACATACAAACTCGTATAAATTTGAGAAATAATAAGAAAATGGTCGGTAAAACTTCATTGACTATCTGGGACCTAAAGAAACCGATATTTCAGAGGGGAGCTTAACACGATCCGACCAAATTTTGGAAGTTAAATAGAGCTTGGAGATCTTACCCGCAACCCATCTCATATCGGGTCTCTTATCCGGATCCTCCTCAACACATTGCAGCGCCACACGCAGAAGTTTCTCCGCGACCTCAACCGGAAAAGAATCCTTTAACCGCTTGTCTATCCACGTTCGGATAGATCCCGCACCACCGCCTACGGCGGATCTCGCCGTGTCAACCAACGAAATTGACATGCACTCCCCCGAAATCCGATCGAATTTCAATTTCATAGGCTCCTGTCCGGACATCAGCTCGAGAATTACAACACCGAATGCGTACACGTCGGACTTCTGAGTGGGAACTCCGGTGGCCATGAACTCCGGCGACATGTATCCTCGTACTCCCTCTATGGGGCCCCGTGTGGAATCGGTGTCACCGCAGAGCTCCGACGCGCCGAAATGGCAGATCTTTGCGTTGAAGGACGGCTCCGTGACGATGATACCGCTGCTCTTGACGTGCTTGTGGACCATATCGATGCTGAGGCCAGCGGTGTTGTGGATGTAATCGAGGCCGTGCGCCACGTCTGTGGCGATCTGCATCCGAGACATCCAAGATGAAAGCACTGTGAACTCAGGGTTCAATTTGTTCCTCAAACACAACCCTAAGTTGGTCCCCCGCTCAAATTCGTAGACTAGGAAGATATGCTCCCCGGAGATGGAGCATCCGAGAAGCTTAACGATGCTCGTGTAGTGGCTTCGACTAATCAACGCCAGTTTCCGCCGGACATCCGGCTCCGAGACCGATTTCCTTAATTTCCTCTGAAAAACAACCACATCCTTGCCGCCAATTGTGCAACGCCACGATTGCGACGACCCCGAGGATGTAGATAGTCTTGTGCCGAGAAAACTGTTCGTCGCGGCTCTAATCTCCGCAAATTCGTAGATTTTCGTATTCTCCGGCAACATATCCTGCAAGATTCTCAGGGAGCATCCGCCAGACAGGGAGCCGGTCGCGACGGAGCTGTCGAGGAGATAGGATCCCGAAGCGGCGGCAGACACACCCCCGGAAGGAGTAAAACCACCGCTATTCGACGGCGACGGTCGATTCTCCACCTCCATCCTCGACGACGCGAGATTATCGCGGCGAGCCGTTCTGGAAGGTTCCGCAGCCTCGGTCGCCACTCCCGATCTGCACATAAGAGCAGAGCAAATAAAAAATCAATAGAATCGCACTGGATCTGTCGAGAATCACGGATCATAATAGAAGAGAAGGCCAATTGAAAGACGACTTTGAAGACCCGCGCTTCCGGAAGACGAGCGCGAGGAATCGGGAGTGGGAGTCGCGTCGCATCGCACCGCATCGAGTTCTGCCCCTCGGGGAGATCATGACACGCGGACACGGCAACCCCTTTCACAAAAATTCCCGTCAAACACTAAATCAAATTCATTTTTAAATCCTTTTTTTACACATCCCAAAATACCCTGAAATAAAACCCTATAATCCCCTTACATTTGTCCTCCCCCCGGCGGCCGCCCGCTCGGGAAAAGGAACGGACGATGCTTATGTCAACAAACGCAGGAGCTGCGAGGGTAAAGTCAAAGGGTGGTTACACCTCGAATTTCAAATTGATGCGACTAGGCCTTGAATAATTTAATAATCGAAGTGCTAGTGGGGGTATTTACCATATTGCACCCCTGAAGTTGTCAATATTTAATTTTCTTTCCCTCCCATCTGGATACGAGGAGACATGAATCGAATCTTGTTATTGTCGCGGGGAGGAAAGGAACGAAAGTTAAAGGGCAAGAATGTAAAGTGGCGCCAGGCTTGCAGCAACGGAGATGACAGCACTCAGTCATGCCTCCACCAGGAGAAGACGTCACTCCAGGGCTAGGAGAGGAGATCTTTGGCCACAAATTGCAATCACTAGTAATCATTTAGATAAGATTCGCGTAAATAGATTGTTTTTATAATAAACTCGTAGGAGTATTTTTCTTTCCAAATCCGATGTGGGATGCGTGCATTTTTATGATATTTTGTAATTAAGAGATTGAGAGGGGATGGAGCCCTAGTGAGTTTGTGTCCATGGAATTTTGAAAGGAAGTCATTATTGTGCTTGCAGGCAGTGTGGCTCCACCCTACCACCGCCCTCGCGCAGTTAATGGGCTGCCTTTGTGTACTGTTTCATTGAGTCGGTCGGTCTTCCTTTCTCCAGCCTAATTATAATCTTTGCTTTCCTGTTCTTCTTCTGGTCGTGGTTCAGACTTCAGAGCATCATCACCCATCGAAGGAAGGGAAGAGGATACAGGAGGCTTAATCTCACTCACTTTCACTTCCTCAACTCCTCCGTCTGTAAGAGGGTCGAAGTCGCTTGTTTCTGTAACCAAAAAGGGCTTCTTTATCACCTGAGGTGCTCTTGTGCACAAGATGATCCAAAGGTGAAATGCAGTCATCATGGGAAAGGTTGCAGACTCCAAAAAAGACTTCAAATTGAGCATCGTTCTCATTCCCTATGATGAAAGTCAAGTACACGGTTCAACTGTGATTCCACTGTAAAATTGTCCCCATAATACCAGAAATTCTAGCCAACTTCGCATGAGCTTAAGCCTTGGTTTTTCATTCATGCATCCATAGTCAAATTTGCTGCTGATTCCTCATGTTGTTGCTGGTTATGTATAATTAAGTATTAGTATCATTAAGTTTCGTTTCATGTCCTCCCTTACCAGTTATCGCTCCATATTTTGGAATTGTTTATCCCTTATCAGTTATATGGCTACAGAAGCAGTAAATTCTTGTGATTCCCTGCCATTCCATCTCTGCAATGCAAATAAATGAAGAAGACGACCACTTCGCCGCAGATCTGCCACTGTCTTCATCTGCAAATTTTCAGAAATGAAACTTTCAGAAAATTAACCGCAGGAAGGAAAAAGAAAACCCCAGAAATCATAACTTTTTTTTTTCTCATCTTCGTTCCGAGAGGCACAGTTATGTGTTGCGTTCCCCATCCTGAGCCGTGGATTGCAGATGCAGCATCATCAAGATTCGCATCGATTCTTCGGCACCGTCTCATCAGCCCATGCTCGTGTGAATCTTGAAGATGCCGCACCAGAAAACTACGGCCTCTTCTCCTAGGCATTCATTCCATGAATGCAGAAAAAAGAGAGGACGACTCAACCCTAGAAAGAAAGCACACAAACTTTCAGACAAACAAAGACTGATAACTCAAGGGAAGAGAAGCAATATATATATACACACAGAGAGAGTGGGGGTTTAGAAAGGGTCTCTTTGTGTGTGGACACCAGATAGAGAGGGAGAAAGAGTCTGCTACGTAACTCAGCATGTGATATGAAATCCCCGTAGGGCTACACAATTAACACAACTGATTCGAATTTACAGAAGAAAAGTGATGGTATTTACATGTTTCTTCGTTGTAAATTGTGTACTCATAGGATGGGCCAGGGGCATGAAGCTTTTATCCTGCTTTCAACTGTACTTGATGCTACTCCCCCATCTACTGGTCCAAGGCATGCCATCACCCTGCGCTTCCCAGCTATCGACTTGTGTGGACTTGTAAGACTCGAGCTGGTGGCCATGCTGGAGATCGAGTATCTGATGTGATGGATGCTTACGTAAGACGCGCCCAGAGAGACATGTAAGTTTTAGGACAAGGTCACCTAAACTGTAAAGGCTTGGGAACTGGGGAGAAAAAAACAAAGGAAATGTGTTTGTGTGCAGAAGATAATTGGTATTATGTGCGTGTTTCAGACAGTCGTCGTTGGGTTCTCCTTCCCTGTCCTCGCCTTCACCTTCAGATTTTTCGCGCCAAATGCTTGAAACCTTGAAAAAGAAAGTGTTTCTTTCTTTTTCGCCAACCGCATGGATGTTGTTACGTTCATTTCATCAAATTCATATTGTTTTTCTTTTTTTTTCCCCAAAATCGTTACCTGACTATAAATAATGTGACAAAAATACAATCAACAGTACGTATCAGTATCTCGAGACAAAAACCTCATTCCCTTGTTAAAACAAAGACACGCGGACACCTCGCGACGCGGGAAGATATCCATTCATACACGCCTTTTCCCTTCTGATTCGTTACCTGCAGGTGCTGGCGATGTTACCGAGGGCTGTGGCTCAGTTGGGTACCCCGGTTTTGCTCTTCAAGTGCTCCTTGAAGTCCATGATGTCGCCTTCCCATCGCGTTACGCTCTGGTTTTCACACACGTAGATATCGTGGGCTACCTGGTTTATGAGCCTGAAGTCGTGGCTCACAAGGACCATGCCGCCGTCCCACTCGTTCAGGGCCTGGGCGAGGGAGTCGATCGTCTCGATGTCCAGGTGGTTGGTTGGCTCATCCAGGAGGAGCAGGTGCGGCTGCCTGTAAGCAAGCCATGCAAAAATGACACGGCTTCTTTGTCCATCTGACAGGTTCTTCATCGGCATCACTTGAGCTTTTCCACTCAGGCCAAATTTTCCTACAGCAGCTCTCATGCGCTCCTCCTCGTTTCCAGGGTACTCATTCAACATGTATTGCAGAGCTGATACTTCCATGTCGAGTTTCTCGGCCAAATGCTGATGGAACTGTGCGATTCTCAAGTGGTTGTGGCGACGAACCATTCCATCGGAAGGGACTAGTTCCCCTGACATCAGCTTCAGCAGAGTACTTTTTCCAGCACCATTGGGTCCGACGAGGGCTACTCTGGAGTCGAGGTCCACCCCAAAATCAAGGTTCTTGTAGATCAGATTCTCTGGAGTGTAGCCGAAGGAAACTTCCACAAACTGAAGGACAGGGGGTGGGAGTTTTCCCACATCCTGAAATCGGAAAACCAAGACCTTATCCCTGACAACCTTCTCTGTGAGGCCACCCCTCTCCATCTTTGCCAGAGTTTTCTCCTTGCTTTGAGCCTGACGAGCAAGCTTTGCAGAACCATGACCAAAACGTGCAATGTACTCCTTCATTGAAGCTATTTGGTCCTGCTCCCACTTGTACTGTTTCATTTGGTTCTCCTCAAGCTCAGACCGAGTCTGGACATACTGGTCATAGTTACCGGTATAAAGCTTTAGCTTCTTGCTTTGCATGTGGATAATGTTGGTGCAGACTCCATTCAGGAAGTCCTGGGAATGAGAAACGACAACTAAAATTCTGTCGAACTTCTTCAATGTTTCCTCCAACCAGACACAAGCTTCCAAATCTGCAATTGGATAAAGTGAACTACATTACGCAGCGTCACACATAGGAAAAAACAATTGCTCATGAAACTGATTGAAGATGAAGCAAATAATGAGAAATGCAGCTGAATATGTGCTTATATCCATAGTATGTATACCTAGATGATTTGTCGGTTCATCTAGCAACAATATGGTCGGGTTCATGAAAAGAGCTCTTGCTAAAGCTATTCTCATCCTCCAACCACCAGAGAAATCCTTTGTTTTCTTTTCTTGCATCTTCTTGGTAAATCCAAGGCCAAACAGTATTTCAGCAGCTCTCTTCTCAGCTGTCGATGCATCCATTGCTTCCAAGCGCTCATAAATCCGTTCAAGTTGCTCTCCACCACCATCGTCCTAAGAATAGAATCTCGCAATAAGCTACTATACTATAAAAAGAAAACAAAGGCCTCAACTGAACCACGTATGTGTAAAAGCACCTGTGCAGCCAAGGCTTCAGCTTCTTTTTCTAATCTCAGTCTCTCCTCATCGCAGCTAATAACAGCCTGAAGAGATGACATGTCAGAGGCTTCAATCTCCCTGCTAAGGTGATAGATGTCCATATGTTCTGGAATCGGGAGCTCTCTGCAACCAATTGCCGCAAGAAGAGTAGATTTCCCACAGCCGTTCAGCCCAAGCAGACCATAACGCCTGCAAAATTAAATATATATTTAAGGTTTTGATCTTGGCAATTCCAAGTTCAAAGAAAATAACCCCATACCTTCCGTAATTGAGTTCCAGCTCTGAGTCAACAATTAGGTCATGGCCATGGAAAGTCAGGGAAAGGGATTCTATCTACAAAAACCAAAAGACACAATTCCTTATAAATCCGAGTGCAAGAGAACAGAAAAAAAAAAAAAAAGTTTGGCAATCACTTCTAATTCTCTTGCATGCAACAGGAAAATTCGCGGTACGGGAGAACAAAAAACGATTAAAAATACAAATTTTAAAATCAATCACACATTCATTCACCAGAAAAATAAACCTCGACGAAAACTAGGTTCACTGAAAATAAGTAATGATTTCATTAACGGGTAAAATGATCTAGGAGCTCACTCGAATATCTCTGGACAATGGATGCGAGCAGAGAACACCAGTACAGGTCCGATCAGACAACTGAAGCTCGGCAACACTGGTGACCAAACTATCAACTTTGCTTCCGTTCTCAGCCGATGAAACTACCGAAGCTGAGGACGAAGCCTTGCCTCCTCTCTTTGCGGCGGCCGCGGCCTTCTTCTGTGCCGCCTTCTTCTTGCTGGCGTCGGAAACCATCTGAAAGAAAGAAAAAAACACAACTCCGTAACTCAGAAAGCTACATCTGAATCATATTCCACAATGTCTAGAATTCAAAGCAAAAAACGACGAATTCCCCATCCTTACGATTAACAGTTATCCCCGAGATAACAGAGATCCAGATTTCCAGCACCAGGGACACCGATCTGCAGCAGCACCCCAAACAAGGGTTCTAAATTTTCACTCCAAAGCGAAGCCCCATATATATACATACAACCTGAGATGACGTATTAGCCGTACGATGAAACCTTGGCATTTCAGAGATTCGTCACGGATTAGTCGGTGGACTCAATGAAATGGGCCAGATAACACGAAGATCCAGCCCAAGCTCATTAGACAACCCGGCCCAAAAAGTAGGTTTGCTCACTCTCCCCCTCCACCGTCCGATCTGTCCGTTGATCACCCACAGCTTTGTGTTGAATCACCGCCCAATAATACCTATCATGTCTCCCACCCAATTTCCAAAAAAAGAACAATAATATATTCATAAATGGACCATATTATATATTTATGTGCAATTTCACATGTAAACTAAATGCCGCAGGCATGACATCATGTCACTGTTGACGTGTGCCCTAAATTATCCTTCTTTTAGGTTTTTCCTGTGCACCCCTCTTACTGTACCACAGTGGAACACACCCCTCCTACACAACCTTTTTATTAAAAAAATGAATTGCCTAAAAAGACCTAACAACGTAATGCAGGGAGGAGGACCCTGCATGCTGAACACGTCACCCTCATGCAGCCCATGGTCAACGCCGCCTACCTTGTTGTGTCGTGCAAGAAAAATAAAAAGAAAAAAATGGTATTAAAATTTTAAAAAAGCCCCGAGCATGCACATCAAGAATGGATGGATGGACGGACGGATGGATGGATGGATGGATGGATTGGATGGATTGGATGGATGGGTTTTGGTTGGGTGAGGCGTGTGTATGTGAATTTAGGTGAGGGCGCAGGGATGGTCAACTGGACCGTGGGGCCCTTTCGCGGTCAATCATTTGCCGCTGAGCCCCCACTCCCCCGCCCCTATCAGGGGAGGGCTCCCGTGCGTGATAGGCGTCCCCTATGCCATACGACGTCGTCTCACTGCTTCACTCACGTTTCAGTCATTAGGGAAACTGCATGCGCGATTCGATTTGGATTAAAAAAATTAAAGAAAATGCAATTATTGCAAGATCGTTGTAATAGAATAGGAAAATATTGAGTTGAAATTTAATCAGAACAAACACTGGGTTTTTTTAATTACAAAATGGGGATTTTTGTTTCCGGGAGTCAATAATAGTACAGAAAACTATCATCAATCCCATGAATCCCGGGAGAAGAATCAATCAGCTGCTTCACTTCCTCGAGCTGCATCTGCTGTTGTTGAGTTACGTTATCGAGAGGTTGTTTCTGATCCACCGGCCCTCCCGTGAGCGTTCGATCCGGAATAAGGTACTCGTTTTTTACCTCCCGAAGGTGATTTGGTAACCGGAGGGGAGTTGGAGCAGTAGCTCAGCAGGCTCTGGAAATCCGATTGAAAAGAAGTGGGATTACTGTTGTTGAAGAAGAAACTGCTTTGCGGGGTTGATAGAGAACTGGGCTCGCCGTAAAAGGCCGCTGGAGGGAAATGGGGTTGCGCGGCCGCCGCCAAGGGCGGTGGTGGAGCAGGTAGCCCCTTGTTTGACCCAGCAGAGAGGAGCTTCTTCTTCAACTTAGTGTTCCAGTAGTTCTTGATATCGTTATCCGTTCTTCCCGGCAACTGCCCTGCTATAATCGACCATCTGACCAAAAAAAGATGAATCTTGTTTTAATTTGTCAAGAAAACCCAAAATCCAAGGGTAGAAAAAAAAAACCTGCTTCCAATGGTGGAATAAAGGGAACAGATCACGCGATCTTCTTCATCAGAGAATTCCCCGTGCTTTATATTCGGCCTGAGGTAATTCAGCCATCTCAGTCTGCAACTCTTCCCACACCTCTTCAACCCTTGTCAAAAAAACACACAGGAAATCCAAAATCTACTAAAAAAATGCTGACTATTTCCATAGTGGGAAACGGTGACTCCCTTACCGGCTTTCTGGGGGAGTGCGATCCAATTCCCGCCGGTGCCGAATTTGTGGATGAAGTCTTTGAGTTTAGCGTCTTCCTCCGGCGACCAGGGGCCCTTCTTGACGGCGGACTTATCGCAGCAAGGAGCCCTCCCCATCCCCGAGCGTGTCGCAGTGTATGGAGCGGGAGCAACAGCAGCCTATGATTGGTGTGTTAAGTTGTCTGGTTAGGCCTTTTAAGGGGGCAGCAACCATCATTACATTTCCAAGTCAAAGGGCTACAACCAGAAAAAAAGGTAAGTTATCGCTTTGCTCGTATTCATTACAGCTATGAGCTATCCAGCACCAACTCGAATAGCCTTGCCGTTGCTTATCACACTTAACCTTGCCTTGCGTGTCATTTCCGTACAATAATACTAATTGTCCTTCCATCATCCTGCATTTTATCATCTACATTAAAGTAAAAAATTAATATATAATGTAACCAGGGTTAAAATTTGGAGTTGGAAAAGATAACTTTTTGAGCATTTGGGGGAGTAAAAAGGTCACCTACAATGATTAGAAATGCGGTTAAAGCCAAGCAACGAAGCAAAAACCCATGCACCATAATGCATTGAGTGGTCGAAACGTGGCACGCTCTTATTGGGCGGGCCGGTCACCTGATCCTCCTCCTCAAGTAACTGTAACATGAGATTTCTTTAATTATATTACTATTGTTATTCATTTTAAAAAAAATTCCATAAAATTTTGAATTTTTTTCTATGAAAAAAAAAATCATTTTGAAATTCGAACATTAAAAATATTATAATTCACTATTGAGTGGCGTTGTCACTGTGACAGCTCGGCTCTCCTCCAGTGGCTTAAAGTATATACTGTTTTTGTTTTAGTGGGATGGTCTTTGCCCAATCTCCCACATGCCTTTTTTATTTTTTTATTTTATTTAATAAAACGACTTTTCTTCTCCTGCCAAATTTCTGGGACAGATCACGTCTATCAAATTTCAAATCCAATATCCTTCCATCAAAATTAAAAAAAAAAATTTCTGGTTCGGCTCGGCTTGGCGCCGAGATGTCTGTCGTCAGTTAGCGCTAGTCGGTAGCGGCCCACATAACGTTTGGGCTGAGACGGGAAGCCCGTTACGGATGTTTTGAATTGCCAGCAATCATGAATGGGCCCAATTTCTTAGTAGTGGGCTGATCGCCAGCCCAATTCCGATATCTTTAGGTCAACTAAAGGGAATGTGGTAGTTTAGTTTTGTTCAAGGGATGTTCATACATTACCTATAAATCAATCAAAATGAGAACTCCTTCAGAATCCTTAAATTCAAAATCAATAATAAATAGTTTGGATATGAATAGAAAAGTATAAAAATCATATCATTTATGCAGTAATCGATTTTGATTCCTAATCAGTTTAGGATTGTTATGATTAGGAATCCATTACACAAATCTTTAATTAAGTTTGGTTGTGATTAGTATTAGATCCAACCCCACCCTCTGATGACTCCCTTTTTATTAGCCATTATGCGTGAATTTAAGATTATGAAGAATTTGTAAAGTGATATGATTGGTTCAAGGATTTAATTACAGGCCCTTTTAAACAAATAATTATTTACTTTTTATTGAAATAATTCCTACCCATTTATTACATATCCAAACATGCTCAAACTAGTTAACACAATTTGACTGTATGTTATAATCCTTAATTTCTTTCCCTAAAATATAGTCACTGATTATCATTTTTAAATAAATAACACCATTTCTGTCAGCGCAATGTATATTTTTAATTTTTTAAAACAAAAAGTAAAAAAAAAAAAATATCGGATCATTTCAACGGCTACCCGTGCCGGCCAACTCTAGATTTACCCTTCAGCGGTTTACCGCGGTAAAAGGGCATGGGGGGTTCTGCTTTAACTGCCATTAAGTAAGTGCCGCGTGGGCGTGAGTCAGCGGTGGGTGGTAACGGTTAAATTTGGGGCAGATCTATTAATCCACGCGCCCGTGACCACGCGTATTTAAGCACGTACTGATACGGCCCTTTCCAGGCTGTGCCTCGCTGTAAAGTCGTGCCTCAAATCATTCCTCCATCCTGCACCGTCCGATGCACGTCGCTATAATCCGACCGTCCACATCGAAAGCACCTGGGCGCACTCCCTAGTACACCTAACACGTGGACCACACCTGGAGCGTGGATCTCATCCCTTTGATCTACACGTGGATGATTCTCATTGGGTGGATATTGCTCTATGGGACCGATCTAGCCTCTCCTGGAGGCCCACCAGGACTTGCCACGTGGCGTCGCCTTTCACCATGGGAACGTTGAAGAGCAGAGCGGTTCCCGCCGTCGGGTTTCGAAGGTTGCGTTGGATGGCCGTGAGATTCGTCGCCGCCACGTGTTGCAGGATGTCGCCCAATTTCGCGACATCGCGCTCCGCCAACGTTAGGGAGATTTCCGGCCACGGTACGGCGAAGGGGTAGGGCAGCTGGATCCCGTCGGCGATTATCACAGGCACGCAGCCTAATACCACTGATTCTACAAGCCTCGGGCTCCACGGCGCCCAACCCAACGGGCACAAACAGAAAATCGAGCGTGCGATCTCCGAATGATATCCCGGGAATTTGTGTCGACGGAGATAAAACCGCCGGTCACCGCGGTGTCTCCGCCATATCATGGTCCGTACTTTCCTGCCGGAGAAAAGTAAAAAAAAAAAAAAGAATTAACTTTATGATACCAGCGGAGACCGGGAGATAAAATCTATATACCTTCCATAGAATCCACCGCTGATGTTCTTCGGGTGGACTTCCATTTTTCCTCGGAAGAAGGCGAAGATATCGCGGGTTCTGGGGATCGAAAATTTCTCCATGGTGGCGTTAACGGTTTCGGGCGAGACGTAAGGAGGAATCACGATATGCTCAGCCGCCTGACACGGGTGTTCGTTTTTCACACCGAATGTCTGCAAAATTATCGAGTTTCTGAGAAACTCCGGTATCCCATCCGCCATAGCCTCATCCTCCTGCAAATACACGAATTTGAATATCAAATCGAAGCTCCTCACAAATGCGACGAGGGCATGTTTGTTCTTACCATCGTGTGAAAGCAAGCCCCAAAATCATGGGAGGCGACGAACACATGGTCAGCGCCGCCGCTGCGGTTCCAAAACGGGAGTCGGTCGGAGATATCCCGGACGGCCTCCGCTACAAGAGACCGGGCGTGGCCAATCGCCGGAAATCCGTTGACTTTGCTGAAATTGCATGAAACGTAAACGGGGACGAAGAAGAAATCGGCCTTCCGTGGGTCCAATGTCCTCACATCGCTTGTCATTAACGCACGGTGAATAGCTACCTCAGCCGCGAACAAATGACGACCGCAGCGCTCATTGGAGAGCCAGGCGATGTTGTACTTCGCCGGCAATTCATAGACGTACACCTTCATACCCCCAAACAAAGAAGACTCTGCAACAAGCAAAACGAGAAAATTAGAAAACGAAAGCTATAGCGCGCGCATACACGAACAAGAACCATCAAATCAACAATAAGAAACCGAAAGCGCTACCACGGCGGCTCTGGGGAAGACGTAAGCCGGAGGAATTGAAAAAAGGCTCATCTTCAAAAAGCGCACGCGACGGTTTAGACGTCGCAACAACGGTTCTGGAGATAGAAACTGCTGGTTTCTTGACAAAGGAACAGAAGAAACAAAAAGTAAGAAAACACCCGAGAGCCCATCTCAAGTTTCTGAACCAAAAGCTTCGTTCAGGTCTCCAACGGCTCCTCATTCCGCCCTTGAGCACGTAAAACCTTCGCACCTTTCTGACATCAATCATCTCCGAACTTCCAATTCCCTCCCCCCTTAAAAAAGAGCACATCTGCGTGGAGCTATCTGCGTTTGGTAGTTGCAGAAGTGGAGATTAAGCAAAACACAGAAACAGACATAGATTTGACTGAACACAATGACGATAGATTTGGTAGAGTTTCGTTGTTGCTTCGAACTTCAGATATTAAAAAAAAAAAAGAATCTTTACATTTCCCAGGTTGCTCCTTTTTTTTCCTGAACAGTGAACACACCGCACCTGCTCCAGATAGAGACGATCAAGATGTGGTGACGGAGGGGAAGACACATCCCTCTGTCCCCCGTTTTACACCGCTGTCCCAAATGTGGAAAATTAATTTCAAAAACACCTCAAGGGGGCAAAATCGCTATTACCGTTGTTCTTGAGCTCCCCAACAACACACCTCCTTTTTACACAAAATTGTCCTAACAGAGAGATCCAAGACAAGAAGGGAGAAGAATTCATTTAGTTTTCAATGTTGAAGATCTTGGGGGGTGGAAAATTAAAATACAAAATAATTGAGTACCGTTTATTATATTTTTAATAAAAATATTAATTTAAGCATTGACCTTGCCATTAGTTTGGGATTTTCTAATTTTCTATAAAATGTCAAAATTAATTCGGTAAAAAGACGACAAACACCTCAATGATGCAAGCCAATGAGGCCGGGCTTTTATGATACAGATATTTAGTAGGCCTTGTGGGTGCTACATTTCTGGTCAGCGGCAGTCTATTAATAGCGAATTTAATCGGGAACTGAGTGGGGCCAGTTGTAGGGGTGAAACGGGGATTTTACTTGGGAGGAGGAAGACCAACAGAAGAGATGCGTTTTATATTATTAAAGTAACACTTGCACTGTAATAATATATTAAATATTTATTATAAAAGCGTGCGGGCGAAATAAGACAACTGGGCCTGATGTCTGATTTAGGGGCGGCCCGTTCCCTGCCCACGTTAGGTATGCTCTCTTCGGCGTTGGCGCCCATAATTTTCAAGCAGAATTCTGTTTCCTTGCGCTGCGGAGTGAAGGGAAGGGATGGGGGACGATTTTAGTCTCCTGGAGGACTTTGAGCTTGAAAACCCAGTTGGGATTTCTCAGCCTCCCAACAAGAGAAGGTATTCCCTGTTTTTGTGTTCCTTCTTTTCGCTTGTCAGTTTTCATCATGCTGATGTCAAAGTTTCCTTTTCTTTTTTCGGTATGATGAGTCATTTTTTGTTTGTTTGGGTGTAGAATTTCATTTTTTCATGCGAAGATTTATTTTTTAAGTCAAGTCGATTTTGCAGCGTTTTGATGGTTTTTGATGAATCAGACTGTCTTTTCTTCTTTCATCACAGAAAGGCCCTCATTGGTTTGGATGATCTGTTGGAGGATTGCGAGAAGGAAAAGAAGAGGCTTAAGGCTAGAAACTCAAAAGTCAGAGAGATTCGTAAAGCCTGTGAAGTGGAGGATGTCTTTGATGAAGCAGCAGAAGTTAAATTGTCTGAGTGCGTAGAAAAGTGCCGAAACGAGGCATGCTTATTGTTTCTATCTGCCTTGAGTTTCATGGGCCATTTGCTTACTCATGCAATAGCCCTTTATAGATAAACAAGATCGGCAGTGAAGAGGAGGTGTCACCCTGGGGCATTGCAGCGTTTTGGAATCAGGTCTCATTCTCATTTTGTTTCTTTCTATGCGATGCTATGAGTTGATTGCCTTATGCTATGTATATATTTGGGATTTTTGTTTTCAAGGAGAAGTTGCCGCAGCAAGAGTATTTTGATTTAAGAACTTCTAGTGTCCTGCGGTCTTTCCGGGAACATGAGATCAATTCAATTGTTGAGCTGAATGTTGAGGATGGTATTTTTATGTATTCTTTGTGAGAATTATTGTGCATTTATCTCAACCTTCTGGTTATCTTTTTCTTTATTTTTTTTCATAAGTATTCATCAACCTTTTTAGGGGAGAATTTCCTTGAAAGAGTTTTGGTGAATGGCTGGTTACTGCATCTCGTACGTACTGTAGAGCATGTTGAGACTTCCGTTGCAAAGTGGGCATTTAACTTATGTGAGTGATTTTCATATCAAACAACTGTGATAGACTGTTTATTGATTTTTAATTCGTTCTTTGATTTCAGTGTTGTATTCATCAGACATAAGGTTGATGGAAGCTGCTTGTGATTTTTGGTGTGCTATTCTCGGGGATAAGGTTTTTTTTCTTATATGCTGTATTTTAAAGGAAATGGATATACTCCCAAAGCTCTAAGCTTCTACTCGTGCTTGCATTATAAAATCAGGCCGGTTATTGTCGACTTAAAGTGGATTGGTTGCCTAGATATTCAGACATAAAAACAGCTTTTCGGATTTATGGTTTTCGTCTTGATTCATTCTCGAATGCTTCATCAGACAACCATGGAGCTCCGTCTGGTAAGCATTCAAATGCATATTTTCCCTCTGAATCAGTCATTGGTGTGGTTGTTATGCCATGCCTTGCGTTTCAGATTCTGTCATTAAAGGACCACCATTGAACGTAAATTCCTGCCTAAGATGCATCAATGCCTGCTGCAAAATAAGGTAAAATTTTCACTTTCAAAGTAACATTAACCGCTTTAATGTGGTTTTTTCATACACTTGGAATGTGGGCAATTCGCCATCCTGCACATGCTTTGCATGCCATTATATATTTCTAATGTGCTATGCACTTCTCCGAAAAAAATATGTTTTGGATGCGGCTTTGCCGATTCCTGCAACAAGCCGTAATATATTTTATATCTTGGTAATACATGAACTCCTCCACCCGTTTGTATGTTGACAGTCATCCTGTATGTGCTGTACACAGGGGCAGTGGTTCAGTATTCTCTTCTCAAGAAGCAGAAGAGTTGCTTGTTGTTTTCGTTTCCCTCTTTCTGGATCGACAATTTGTTGGTCTTTCTTCGTTGCTGCACGAAGCCTTTTGCTCAGTGATACATTTCTTCAAAGATGAGGAATGGCCAGAAACCTGCCAGAGAGCAGTGAACTCCCTTTCCAACAGGTTCCCCTTGTTTAGAATATGGCATGAATTTCAAGACTTGTCATACCCTCATATTGCTCAACATGTACCACCTTTAATGAAGATTGCCATGCAACTTAAACTGCCTGAGAGCAGTGGAGAGCATCACCGGAGTCGATACACGGAGCAAGCACCTGCGCAGCTCGCTTGCACTCGAATGCCTCATGGAATATCTACATGCACCGGTAAATGCGCTCCAAATCCCCACGTCCCTCTTAATACCTTGCTCTACCTAATACATATCACCATTCTGTTGTGCAGTCCCGCAGCCCAGAGGACGTCTTAGGCTCTTTTACCTCAGTAGACGTGAAGGACAAGAACTGTGATCTTTTCAGACTCTACATTCACCTGAGCCTCGCAGAAAACTGGTTGCTCTTCGACCCAGCAGCGCGAAACGAAGCCTCTGCCAAACAGCTTTGGGGAACCTGTCTCCGCAACTGCTCCTGTGGGATAGCTGTTACCGACCTGAGATTCTACGCATCAAACGTGAGCAGCGCATCTCCCTGTTCATTCATTTCTGCAGCTTGTTGGTAAATTCAACTTCGACCCCGACGCAGGTACGGAGCAAAGCCTCGTTTCTTCTCCAGAGCCCCACAAACCAGTGAGGCCGGATGCCGTCCTTTGCTGCTTCAAGGCGGGCGGATGATGCCCATGTTGTACGATGCTGGTGTTTGATTCGGGTTTTCAGCCTTCCGAAATATTCGTGTAGTTAATGAAGATGGGCATCCGAACGACGTCGTTCCGCCGACCCCAAAACACAACCCTAACCACTAATCAATCACGTGAATGACGCTGATATGCATTGAATGCAGTTTAGTACCTGTCCACTATTTTATAATATTTTTTGTCTATTTATTACAGCCCTACACGCATTTTCCCGGTCGGATTTTATTTCTTTATTTATAATATATATCTTATAGATATGTACAAATATTCCATTCCCCACGCTCGTTACTTACCACGCCCCTAGTGGTTAATTAAAAATTTAAAAATCTCCTTTTGTAATTACAAAAAAACACAATATTATTAATAATATTTAAAAATCTCCTTTTGCAAGTTCAACGGTCGCCCCCATCATCCTCCCAACCGCCTGCACATTCTGCCTACACATTCTTCACGGATGGGACGTTAAATGTGACATTAATTTTTTAAAAAATAAAAAATAATATAAAAGTCACAAACCAATCAAGGATCAATATGTAAGATTGGAATTGAGTAGATGTCAATATCATATAAATTTAATTTAAAATATATTCATTAAAAATATGATGAAAATTGATGATCGGAGGGTTCGGTCACAAGCTATGAAGAAAAAATATATTTAATAATAATAATAAAAGAAGTTAGATGGGGCTGTAATGGTTTGGTTGTATGCATGTGGGGACCACACGACATGCGCTATCGAATTCTATTGCGCCATTGTCATCAATTTGTCATCATGTCGTGCTTTCCATATCAATCATCCAACCCAACTTTGTAATAAAAATGCTGCGTTCCGTCTCATCAGTTTTTGATAATGATTTGGACCAGTAATCCTTCTGGGTGATTCGAAAGTTTCGACCTTCTGTAATTTGTACTGCTAAGCATGATACGGAAAAGAAAGATTCTTTGGTCCAACTGGAGGATGGTCCAGTGGCTGGGCAGGAATGGAGGAGAAGAATAATAAGTTTTCGGATGATTAAAAGTGTAGAGTGATTTGTGGTGTAATCATGGAGCAAGGCAGCAATGAGCGCTGGACACACGGAGTGAACCAAGTAAAAATTCTGGGTGTTTCTTAAAGTGAACCAAAAGTTGCAGAGGATCAGAGTGAATCTTCCTTGATTTCATATATTCCAAAATAACTGTTTCCCCTTTCGCTATTCATCTTTGTTTCTTCAGTCTTTTTCTTCCGCCCCCACCTCTCAAATTTCTGTCTTGCTCATCTCTTCTTCTCTCTGCATTCTCCTTCTCTTACTTCTGCCTTTTTTTTTTCTGGCTAATCTGGAACTGGGTTTTCTCTCTTGCTGTTGAAAGGGAAACCAGATTTAGTTTTCTGGGAGAAATTGTGATTATATCAGAGAAATGGAAGGGAGGAAGCACGACTATGGAAAGCTTAGTGCTGGAGGAGCAAATTTATGGACTGAGAAATCTCCTAATTACAAGTATAACTTGCAGTTGCAGCAGGCACAGCAACATTGCAATAATAAAGTTCCTGTAGTTTACTATCTATCGAGCAACAGACAGCTCGAGCATCCACATTTCATGGAAGTTCAGATATCTTCTCCTGATGGCCTTCACTTAAGAGGTATCTACCCTCAAAGCTTGTACCTTTGATTCAAAACCAGCTGTTTAAATTTTGGTTCTCTGTGTTTCTTTTGTAGATGTGATCGAGAGGCTGAATGTTCTTAGAGGCAGAGGAATGGCCGCAAGGTACTCTTGGTCCTGCAAGAGGTAACCTGTCTCTGTTCACACTGTAATTTCAGTGGCATGTCTCCAAGATTGATTCGGTGTTTTCTGTCGATGCAGGAGTTACAGGAATGGATATGTATGGCATGATATCTCTGAAGATGATCTGATTCTTCCCGCCCATGGCGATGAATATGTTCTCAAAGGCTCAGAGCTGATTGAAGAACCATATTCAGGTACTTCTTCAGTGCTACCATGGCTAAGCAAGCTAGCTATTTCCTTCTGAACCTGTGTTGTGTTTCTTTGCTAGATGGGTTTAGTCCTGCTGGAACCGCTGCTTTGAACAAGCTGAAAGAACGGCCGGAGACTCGAATCCGGGACGAATCTTCATCGTCATCATACTTGAACGGCAGAAGAAGAAGAAGAAACAGTCACACTGAGTATCATTCCCCTACACATCTCCGGTACCGGTATAGCTCATCTGTAGCATCTCCTGATTCTCCTCCCATCATCATGAAGGAGTCCTCAGTGAACTGTGATTCCCGCTTTGTGGATGCATCGACACAGACCGATGTCGAAGCTCTGAGAGTTGCAGAAGAGGCTTGCGCGAAAGAACGCTCTTTGATTGAAGGTTGTAATGAGAAACAGAGTTTTGAAATCAAAGGGAATTCAGAGATGTGCAGGGAGCTGGGGTCGACTCCTCTCTCGGCATCCAGTGATTTCCTCCCTGGATACATGACTGGTACCTTGGAATCTCTCATTCGAGACGATATTCATAAGCTTAAGACCATCAGAAGATTCACAGAAAGAGAGGGGCCTAGAGCACAGCATGGAATGAAGCTGAAGCCTGCAAATCTGATCATGCAGCTGATCTCCTGTGGCTCCATTTATGTGAAGGATCATAATCTCGATATGATTCCATCGTACAATCATTCCTTTGCACATTCGAAGTTGTCTTCCCCGCGTTCTCTTCATTCATGGCCGATCTGCAGACAGAGAATCCCAGAATCAGCGGCTTGAAAGATGAAACTAGGGAGTACTTCAGTGAAAGCTTAGCTCAAACCATGATCCTCAGGGATCATCACCACTCCTCTTCCGATGGTGAAAGGTGAGGAAACTTTCTTGAAGAGTTTATTAGCATGGGAATCATCTCAATCTTCTGAAACTGATCGCTTTGCAGACGAGCACTTCACACCGGTTTAGACAAATCAAGTGAGAAAACAAGTGACCAAACTTTATCTCCCTGGGGAATAGGAAGTTCACGATTTGCACACGAGGATGCATCAACGCATGGAAGCGGGCGAATGATCATCAGAGAAGCACTCTCTACAAGCCAAGAGGGAAATCTAAAAAAGATTGAAGAAAGGTAAGAAAAATTACTATAGCTTTTTCTTGTATACCTCTCAGGCTTTACTGAAATGAGCACGACTTTGAAAATTTGAACCTGGTCCTCTCTTTGCAGACTTGGTTCTGGTGCCCGTGTTGTGATACAAACTGCCAAGTCTATATAACAGAAAAAAAAAATGGCAGGCTTTCGCAGGGTATGTTACAAGGATCAAGGTGCATCTTAGCTTCTTCCTCTCAATGAGTATTCAATTCATATGAAAAAGACTCGTAGTTTAGAAGTCCTCAGAACAACCAAAATTTGTGAATTCCTTCTTAGATGTGTAATTCATCACGAAATCAATGAGAATATAGTAGAACACAGGCAAGAGTATTCAAGGCTCAATGCTTACTACTGCTTTTTTTTTCTTTATATGGTGTATGATGAGAAATGGCACACTCTGCCATCCTGTAATTTCTCTTTGTATTCATTCAGTGTTTCTGGACATGCAATATATCATTGTACAAGAGCATTGAATTAATCATCAATGTCAGCATGCACATAATCCACAAACAAAAAATTGTTCTGCAGCCTATTCACAGCATAACCCAATGCAGCACTAAGAATAGCTGCACCAGCTAGAGTTACCCGCCATGTCATGTCTGCAGGAATCCCCGCAGTTGCCATTAAAACAATGGTTGCACCAATCAACACTTTCTGCAATGCCTTGAATGCATCGTATCCTCTCTTACACGACGCACATTTCAGTGTGTGCTGCTCGAATCTATCCAGCATCTGTGATATGCAAATGCATAGATGGAGTAAACGATGGGGATGTACACATATTGATGAAATTCGAATGGAATCAGTACCTGGCGTTTGGACAAGACGGTGGATGGTAATGGCTGCTGGGAAGTACTTCCAAACCACTGAGGTTGGCTGTTACCATGTCGTCTAAGCCAGTTCCTGAATGCCAGAACGAAACGATCTGCTTGTGTGGGAGTGAATGTTATTTTTGTGTACTCCTCGTTTACATCCCTGAAATCTTCACCCGACTGTGCAAGAAAGATCTTTTCTTGTCCCTGAAGTACTATCATGTCTCCATCGTACACCTTGTTTGATGTCCAGTGCTCGTACCAACGGGGAACCACCTGTTTCGGAATCAACAAAATGACATCGAAACCAGAACTCAGATATCAGGAGATTGGAAAGTTCCTTCATTGAACACTATAGAGCAGTAGAAATTCTTACTTGCCACCAAGCAGGTCCTGGCATAGCGAACTGGAAAAAGTTTCTAGCACTGCAAACTATTGAGCGTGTCTTTCCGGGTGCCATCGGAATGTTGAAGGAGCAAATCCATATAACCCACTTTTGCTCACCGAAAAACGGAAGCTTTGTATCAATTTCAATCCTTTCAATCACAAGAAGAAACAACCAAAATGATGAGCTGAAAGAGCCAGGAGTAAAAATAACAGATATGGCACCTGTATTCATCATTCAAAAATTGCTAGCACTTACTTGTTCCTGGCATAGCATGGAGCAATAAATTTGGAAATGATTTTTGGGTTGTCGTCATTGGAACCAGAAAAACCCCACGGTCCACTTGACTCCATCCTAAATGGCAAAGGCTTTGCTCTATCCCTTCTACCAGTGACCTGTTAGTTTTGGCATGCCAGAGGTGGACAATACATGCCATAAAAATAAAGGCAGAAATAAACACTCAGACCGAAAAACCAACAAGCATATAGGATGGTAAGCATACGATGTTCTACACAACTAACCTTGTGGTGAGCAAAGTCGATGTGGGAAGGATCAGAAACATTCTCCATAAGAGTGTCATAGCCATAGAACAAATCACGCTGAATTGTAACTGTAGAGAATTCCGGATTATTGAAATCATCAGGCAACCTGAGAATGAAAGGAACACGCACAAGAATTAAAGGGATCATCCTTGTACCAACTAGCGAATGAAATTTGCAGGATAAATTACTTGAGAGGTTCTGTGGCCTTAGCCTTCTCCCAACCATTCTCATCTGGCCAAACAAAGAGAAGCCCTTGAGAAACTAACGTAGGAAACCTAGTAGCACACGCCTTCGGTGACTTGAATGCACGAGCCTCCGGACCTTCTGATGCTGCTTGAGGGATCACGGTACATGAACCACTTCCATCAAAGGACCATCCATGATATGAACACTGCAAGTGCCCATTTTCATCGAGTCTACCTTCCTATAAAGTTAGAACCTTCTTAAGTGATCACTTAAAACCAGGTTTCAGTTTGAACGTAAGAATATTTGGCTTGATTTGGGATACAATCCGATTTGGAATAAGATTCACTGATCGCAGCAAAAAAGGGGAAAACTTTAGAAAGAAAGTTCTTTAGGCGAATTACCGATAAAGGAGCGAGCCTGTGAGGACATTTATCATCAAAAGCAACCCACTGTGAAGAAGATTGATCAAACCAGAGAACAAGATCCCGGTTCAACAGCTGAAACGGAGTGGGATAGCGGGGGTCCAGGTCTTCCACAAGCGAAACAGGGTACCAATGATCTCTCCATGAAAAAACCGTTGGTGGGGTCTCGTCTGATTCGATTATAGGGTCTGTGCATTGTTGATTTTCTTCAGAAACCGTGGAGGCAGGGGAGGATTGCGGTACAGCTACACGCAGCAAATTCTTGGAAAATCTACTGTTTCTTCTTGAGGGAAAACTGCAAACGACGCGAGGGCGAAGACAAAAGCGAGGAACACATGGCGTGACCGCGCAAGAAGTGAATATAGACAGCGTATCTGCAGCCATACCAGTCTGTGGTTGCATGGAAAAAATAGAGAGAGCGGCATACTTATAAAAACCTCTCCTTGTTATCAATTTAGAATCCTAGGAGTAACAGGACCATTGTTTTGGGAAGGAAAAAAACCGTGTGCGTCTCAAGGGCTGACTGTGGAAGGCCTTGCTGCAGTGTAGAAGAAGACCTTGCGTGCAAGGGAACATCTTCAACCCTTGTTTTTCTCGAGCTTCATTCGCCGGAGTTGGAGAAAAATCTTCTCTGTCATTTTCCGTTAAAAAAAAAAACATCTAAATTTATTTCAAGCAATTAATGTGGGCTGTAATAACAGGCCTATTTATCCAACTGGACATTAAAAAGACTCAGCCCAGTGTCTTAAAAGGAGCCCACGAATAGCATTAGCCCGCTGCTGATACTATAAAAACAGTTTTGTTTTGCCCCTTATAGTTTTTTTTGTTTAGGTACAATATTGTGTGGGTTTTTTCTTACAGTTGATTGGCCAGGGGAGGTGTTGCTGGCATCGATAAACCCTAATTCGAAACGCTTATTGGAGGAGTCCGAGGAATCTGGGGCTCTTTTCAACTAGATTCGGGAACTGGAATCTTTTTTCTGAAATTAGATTGATGGCGGAGGCGGAGCCGGCCCAGTTTGATAGAGATGCCGGCAATCGCACCGAGACAAGCGACTACACATCGGAGGACGAGGGGACCGACGATTACAGGCGCGGTGGATATCACGCGGTGCGTATCGGAGATACATTCAAGCAGGGGAGGTACGTTGTTCAGAGCAAGCTTGGATGGGGACACTTCTCCACCGTTTGGCTTGCGTGGGATACCCATAAATCTGTACGATACTCCTTTCCTCCCGCTCGTTTTCTGTTTATCTTTGTTGGGTTTTTTTCTTAAGATTCATCTTTTCCTTCTCTTTTTCTCAAGATATCCGTGCTTCGCTTTTCGTTGAAAGCTCTTTTATTTTTATTTTTTTTTGCAATGGAGTTAACTGGGAAGTTGTCTTGAAACTGTATGCCTGATGGATTTTTATGGTTGTATGATGATTTCTTAAGACGGAGTTGCTATGATCTAGAATTATTATCAATAGTTATATTTTTCTTAATATTCAAAAGCATTTCCGATTCCGCGTGAAAAAAAAAAAACTTGATAAGTTTGAGAGGTATGTTGCATTCGTACGTCATGTGGATTATGTTTCAGAAGGGCTGATGTCATTTTTCCAATGTTTATGTATTCCATGTAATTTCGTGAAGTGGATGAATGTGGTGGAAAATATACGGTGAGGTGGTTCATGGGTGTTGGGTGATGTATCTGCTGTATTTTCCATATGGGTTGACCAGATCTATATTGTAGATTTATGTGGCTCTCAAAGTTCAGAAAAGTGCTCAGCATTACACTGAAGCGGCAATGGATGAGATCACTATTTTAAAGCAGATTGCTGATGGTGATTCAGAAGATAAAAAATGTGTTGTTAAGCTTATGGATCATTTCAAACATTCAGGGCCAAATGGCCAGCATGTTTGTATGGTTTTTGAATACTTGGGGGATAATCTTTTGACCCTGATCAAGTATTCTGACTACAGAGGGCTACCTCTTCCTAAGGTTAAAGAACTATGCTTCCACATTTTGGTGGGATTGGATTATCTACATCGCCAACTGTCGATTATACACACGGATCTAAAGCCAGAGAATATACTTTTGCTGTCAATGATAGATCCATCTAAAGATCCGAGCAAATCTGGTTTATCCCTTATCCTCCCCTCGAGTCAGTCTAGGATTTTATCAGCTCCAGAAGTGCCTCAAGATTCTAGGGCTTCATATGGTGATTTGACCAAGAACCAGAAAAAGAAAATACAAAAAAAGGCTAAGCGAGCAGCTAAAAAATGTGTTGACAAGGAGGATGTTGTGCCAGATAATAAGGCTGTTGCAACTGAAAACTCCCAAAAGGATGGTAAGTACAGTGATGATATTTCTGAACAGCAGGTTAACAATTCACTTAATGAAGCTGCAAGGGCTGATAAGGTGAATGGTGCATGTTTAGAAAATAAAGGCCACAAGAGAGGCAACCGGTCAACAAGGCTGAAGCTCTTGACTGAAATTGACTTGAAATGCAAGCTAGTAGATTTTGGAAATGCGTGTTGGACTCACAAACAATTTACAAGTGACATACAGACGAGGCAATACAGGTGCCCCGAGGTCATCTTAGGATCTAAGTACTCAACACCAGTAGATATGTGGTCATTTGCATGCATTTGCTTTGAGCTGGCCACTGGCGATGTTCTTTTTGATCCACATGGTGGTGAAGGCTACGATCGTGATGAGGTACTGTACCCGCTTTTTTTCAAGCTGCCTCTACCATTTACTCTCTGAATGGACTCGAGGGACGCTCTGCCTAGTTCTGAGTGAACTCTCAAATTTTTCTGTTTTGATGATATCAAAGTTTTGCGCACCTTATGCTACACTGGTTTTAATTACTGTAGGATCACTTGGCGCTGATGATGGAGCTTCTTGGACCGATGCCCCGTAAGGTGCATTATTGTCAGTTATTGCATTTTAGGATAGTTTCTACTGTGTTGGTAAATTAGTAAATTGAAAATATTCTTGCTAACCATCTTGTTATGCAGGTTGCCTTGGGTGGAACTTATTCACGCGACTTGTTCAATAGATTCGGGAGCTTAGACATATCAAAAGACTAAGGTTTTGGTCTCTCAACAAAGTTCTTGCAGAAAAGTACGAGTTCCCCGAGCGCAATGCAGCAGACATGGCAGACTTCCTGGTGCAGGTACTAGATTTTGTACCAGAGAAAAGACTTACAGCAGCACAGTGTCTGAATCACCCATGGATCGCCGGACACCCTCGGACACTTCCTGTAGTGGAAAACGGTGTTTCCGGGGAGAATCCAGAGGAAGAGAGGGAAGCAATGGAACTCAGAGTCGGAAGCATTGCCATTGATGGTACAGCAAGCAACGAGAAAGATTCAAAACCTGTGATCAGTAACCGTGTAAAACCTTTGTAGAGTCGAATGCTCTAACCAACCGTTTGGAGTGCCCCCGCCCTCCAGTTCTTTCTCCATTTCTTCATTACATTCATTGCTAATTCCATTAGATTTTCCTCTCAGTCGCTACCATATAATGTTGAAGTTGTTGCCAATTTGTGTTACATTTTCCATTTTCTGAGACCAGAGAACATATGAAGCAAGCAAAATGCCCACATCTGATGAAGATTACCATTGAACTGATAAACAACACAGGGTTCTAATTCCACTTCAAAAATAGGCTCAACCTTGGGTACACAATCAAGTTGAAAGGGAAGGTGAGAGATTTGGAGACTTCCGGGGTGGCGGCCATGTACGCCATTGAAGTCAAGAGGATATGCTCTACTGAACCCCGCTCCATCTGGCCCAATCTACGAACTGCATCCCCCCATAGATGTTGTTGGCAGTTCGAATACCAACTGTGAAAGCCTTGGCAACAAACGGGGTGCGCTTGACGACTGGTGAGGCTTCTACCAGTTGTTCCAAACCATTTATGATTTGGTAGCGAGCGTTAGAAGATACCCCAAGGAAGACACCTGAAACAATTGAAAAATTAACCACCAAGCAGCTGAGAGTGTATGTTTCAAACCATGAATCATAGGTCCTGGAAAAGGCTATGTAATCAACTACACCAGCAAAAACAGTCTATGTAGCAAACATTGCTGACAAGATTCGAGGATTCCCATAAAGTAACAGATAAAAATTAGAGCTTGAGATTTAACAGGCTTTTGTCCAAATTATCTATCCCACATGCAGTGGCTAGGTGAAATTGGGACCATCCACATAGTTATATTTGATTCAAGATATTGACCACAAGGTCTAATAGAAGCTACGTCTCTCTCGTGAGAAATACCATCTGATGATAATACATAAGAGTTGAACTTAGCCTCAACAGCAGCGGAATTTCCAAAAAAAAAAAAAGAACATACCCCAAAGCAATGCACTTTTGACCAAAGGAGGTACAGGAACATCTTCTTCAGTCTTTTTGAAGTTCCTGCGAGTTAATATTAATGAAGTTCCATAGTGGATATTAGCCTCATTTGAATTCACGGTAACAAGAGTATACTCTGATGGAAAAGAACCAAAATCTATGAAAAAGTTGGTTAACCTTTTAGCATTCATTATCGTGTTAGCTATGCCTTGGCCGATAATACCACAACCAAATCCCACTGAGCCATATAATATAGCCTGGATCCAGATGAGGTGTCAACATTTTTTCGAAAAGGAAGGATCGGATAAACATACAGGTACTCGTACCTTGTAGAAAAAAGTGGCTATTCTCTGCTGGATTGAAAACCGAACTCCTGGTTTTTCGGCTTCAAACACACTGCAGGCCAACGTGCTTAAAATATGTAGCCACATACAGAGTGTGATGCGTTAAGCTCAAAGAGAATGAAAAAAAAAAAAGGTTGACCTGCTTGGTAGAGCAGCAAAATTATGCTGTAGCCGGCCAATAAAACCACTAGATGTTGACTGCTTCCCAAAACGCACATAAGGAGCCAGCATACCAACCAGAGCAACATCAACAACAATGCCTACCAACAGATCGGCTGCATACAATTCAAACTCAGTCCAAAAATCCTTCCCCCTTTTCTGGACTTCTGCAAACGTGGCACAGCATGAATCGATGGCCACCTGCACACAAAACATATATAGATGGAAAATCGAGCATGGAGAAATCGCAAAGCTGATGATCCATTCATTTGATAATTAAATTTTAAAAACTTCCATCTTCCTAAGAAACAAACGCACCTCCGTTCCAACTTTGAACAAGAAAGAGGGATCCGCCAGCATTCGGTTTCGAAGAACTGACCAATGTCTCATCAAAAATCTCAAGGGCCATACTGAATCCTGCAATATTACGGAAAAAGAACAATGCTTCCACTGTAATCATACATATACCAACAAATTAAGTTTTTGACTTAAACCCTAATCCACGTGACTAGAATCCCACCTGCAAATCCAAATATCTGTCAAGAAATATCTGCCGAAGCCCCGAGGATTTCGCAGATTCAAGCATGTCAGCTGGAAGAACAGCACCTCTAGCCTCCGTCACAGCTAATACCTCGTCGAACTTCATTAATGGCCCAAAATTCTTTTCCTCATAGTCGTCATCGTCGTCCCCGCCAGCATTGCCACCCCCACCAACAAAAGGCCGACCACTCCCTCCGTCTCCTCCTGAATCAAATTCATCATCTTTTTTCTCCAAACTACCAGCCGGAAACTGAACTGTGTCTCTCCAACTCCCCGGATGCGTGCACAGTAGCCGAAAATCCCCTCGCGGGAGTTGATCAATCGGCCGATTCCACTGCGAAAACACGAAATGAGCACCATTCTCCTGAACGCAGCTCCTGCTCGTGGGCAGCTGAAAAAGCTCCGTCTTCATTGGTACCCCGACGCCGATGAAGAGAGACGACATTTTTTCCAAGCTACAGAAGGTTACTGCGCCGCCGGACATACATATAAGCGTAGGTTTCTCCGGCCAGCATTGGCGGCTGAGTTGGTGTAGGTGCACAGAGAACTTCTAATAAAATACTCAATCCCCCCTCAACTAACCTTAATTACGGACAACCACATCCCTCCTCGTTTAAGACACACACCCTCCCACCCCCCATCTTCTCTATATTCGCATATTCGACCCCCAAAATTCAAATGAAGTTTACTACAAGGTTCTCTTGTTTAAGTATAATTGAAACATATTAAAGCTTTTTAAAAAATAGTAAAATAAAAAAATTATAAATATAAAGTAAATTACAAATAATATATGCCATCTAAAATTAAATTGAACTATAAAGACAATGTTTGTATGTCAATTATTTGAAATAAAAAAATTAAAAATATTTTAAATATTTTTTATTGAAATTATTATAAAATATATAATTTATTATTGAGTAATCAATGTATTTAATGGTTTAATTTAGTATAAATAGATGAATAATCCATTTAATATTGTCAAAAATTACCTATGATAAATTGCTAATGAAAACACGTGTATAGTAAGTAGTTTAAGGAATCATTCTTCCCTAAATACAATCATTGATAATCGGATCCGAATTTCGACCCGTAAAATTGTCTTCTTTAGTGCATGGTTAAGGAACTTCCCAGTTCAGTATCTCGAGTTTTTGCAGATTTCCGATGTTGTCTATTCTTGAGTCCAGAGGAATTCAAATCCAGATGAAATGTAACGAACATGAATTCCCTGAAAAAGCACCCACAAAGTAAAAGGGAGCCCATTCCCAACAAAAAGTACCTATCAAATTTTAGTGAGAGCCCCACAAGATTTTGAAAGCATTTAGGTTGTTCCTCGTTTGGGAGGGGAGGGCCATGGGCGTGGGTAGTTGATGCTTTTATTCACGCTCCACAACAACTCATATGCATTTACAACGAATGTGATGAGAACTTGTTTGTCATTCCTCTCTGGAAGAGCTAGCTGTTGTGAGTTGAATTCACTCACACCCCCGGAAAGATTTTAACTCTTAAGAGGGCCCAATGATTTGTTTTGTTTTTTCGTTCTTGAATGTCCTTCTGCATCTGGGACAGTGTATTTATGTGGAAGGGTTGTAAGTTGAGCGGAGGGAATCCTTCAATTTCTACTGAAGTTGCAGACTTTTCCCCTCTGTGATACAAATTGTCCATTTTATGACGAAGGGGTAGTGATATGAGTTGAAAAGTAGGTTTAGATCCATGAGATCACTTGAGATGCAAAGTGGGAACTTGAGCAGCCTCTCTTTCTTGCATTTGTATGAAGGAAAATGGGGTTTGTCTTCTTCAATGAGTGCTCTGCTAGAATTTCTTCGTACCCCAGATGCACTAGAAGTTAGAATTGCTCCTTTCTGGAAGTTGGCGAAAACTCGGTTTGTAGTTCCAGTGCTAAGAGTTGCTCTTTACATTTGCTTAACCTGTTCTTTCCTGTTGTTCGTGGAGTGGGTCCATATGATGCTCCTTGCTGCTCTTGCTAAACTAGTTCGCACGAAGCCTGCTGAGAGATACAAATGGGAAACAATGGATGGTGACTTGGAGAATTTCCCCATGGTTCTGGTTCAGATTCCAATTTATAATGAAATAGAGGTTAGAATCATGCTTACAGGGCAGCTGGTTTTGTCCATTTTCAAGCATGAGTTTTCTCGGTAATGGTGCCCCCTTTTTTTTCCAGGTTTACAAGGTTTCCATTGGCGCAGCATGCAACCTTTCATGGCCGCCTGAGAAGTTAATAATTCAAGTACTTGATGATTCCACTGATCCTGTCATCAAAGTATGTCAACTTTAGATGCAGTCAAATTATTCCGTAGTGTATTTGGTTTCTGAATGGAATATGTGAATCTGGGAAGTTGCTGATGAACAGGATTTGATATGGAAAGAATGCATGAGGTGGGCTAGTGTAGGAATTGACATCAGATATCAAATCAGAGAATCAAGGGTAGGATTCAAGGCTGGAGCCCTTAAGCAAGGCTTGAACCACGAGTACACAAAAGATTGTGAATTTGTTGCAATCTTCGATGCTGATTTCCAACCGGAACCCGACTTTTTGATGCAAGCCATGCCCTTTCTGGTGCACAACCCGGAAATTGGGCTCGTTCAGGCACGCTGGAGATTCGGTGAGGTGTTTGATCATATCAAAATGAAGCAGACGGAAATGAGGCGTACTTTGTAGTTAGTTTGCCGTTGAAAGAATCTGACCGCAATGTGAATCCGCAGTAAATGCTGATGAGTGCTTCTTGACGAGAATGCAAGAGGTCTCCTTGGACTACCAGTTCGTGATCGAGCAGGAGGGCGGATCATCAGTTCATTCCTTCTTTAGCTTCAATGGTAGATGCATCCCGAAATTCTTTCATTCCTTTTTCTATAGTAATCCACACTGGAAAGTGTCTTCATAATCTCAGGAAGTGGTGGAATTTGGAGACTTGCAGCCATTGAATCAGCTGGGGGCTGGAATGACAGAACAACAGTGGAAGACATGGATCTCGCCATTCGAGCCGGATTAAAAGGCTGGAAGTTTCTCTACCTCGGCGAAATTGAGGTGAGATTCTGCTTCTGCATTCTTTTGTCAAGTAGTAAAATCGGCAACACTTGCTTAGCTAAGTTCAGGTCAAGAGTGAGCTTCCCAGTACATTCAAAGCCTTCCGGTCTCAGCAGCACCGATGGTCTTCAGGGCCATCGAATCTGTTCAGGAAGACTGTGACCGAGATCGCAAAGAACCAGGTTTGTCAAGAACTCATCTTTAGCATAAGCAATCTCTGGAAATATATATACATTAGCTGGGACGATGATCTACTCCTTTGCAGGAGGTGTCGTTTTGGAAAAAGTTCTACATGATATATAACTTCTTCTTTATCCGGAAGATTGTTGGCACAACCTTCACCTTCCTCTTTTACTGTGTGGTGCTTCCTTTGGTCAGCATGGTGCCTGAAGTCGATGTTCCCAAATGAGGAGCCATCCTCGCGACGTTCGTCATCGCAACGATAAACACCCTGGTCACGACCCCGAGGTTAGGACACACTAATCATTCAAAAGACATGTACAGCATTTGCCTACTCGCCAAGTTCAGATCACTGCACCTTGCTGTTCCTTGGGTCCTCTTCGAAAACATCATGTCATTCCACCGCACTAAAGCCTTGATCGTCGGCTTGACGGGTGCCAGAGGCGCAAACGAGTGGATCGTGACTGGGAAACTCGGCGACGCCCTGAAGAACAAGCAATGTGTCGAGTCACGTGCAATAGAGAAATCTGCATCGTTCAAACGCTTTATCGAAAGGTGAACTCACCGCCACTCGATTCTCTTTTTCTCATCAAGTTGGTGAGCGTCGTTTTGCTGGGTTGGCTACTTCCAGCCTGCTGCTTCAGGAGCTGGCGATGTCTGTGCTGCTCTTCGGATGCGGCTGCTACGGCGTATTTACGGAGCTGACAACTACTACATATACCTTTTCCCCCAAGCCGCCTTCTTTGCGATCGCGGGGTTCGGATTATACGGGACGGTGGTTCCGCCTCAGTCTCCGACCGGCGCCGGCGCAGTGTGATCGGTAGATCACGCTCCCAATCTGGGCCCCAATTCACATTTCGAGGAAAGCTGAAGACCTAACTTGTTAGTAACAAACAATTGGATCATTCTATTCATAAACACAACAGTGAGCGTGTTTTTCATTTAATATCTTTATTATTAAAAAAACCCAGTGTCATTATTCAGCGAGACACGTGGCAAGACGACTCTTCAGAAGGGCAATAATTCTGTAGGGCTACACCGGCAACACCCACCAGTGAAATTATTGTCCCATCAAAAAACAAACAAGCACAAAAAGACCCTCCCTCCTCAACTTAACCCCTATAATTCTACTTTAAAAAAAACACTTTTCAAAATGTGTTTTTAATTCAGTAATGCTTGAAGATTTAATTTAAAAAAAATAAAAAAAATACATATATATTTCGGTAAAAAGAAAAGAAATTCTCATACTATGGCGGTTAAAAAATTGTAAAAGAAAAAATGGTGGAATATTCGAGGAATATTACTTACATAGGACTGAACGGGCCACAAACTCAATAATGAATCATCAACATATATTTGTTGCCCATCCTTTAGTAGAAGGCACGTGATATCATATCCCATCTCTCCCTAGCCCCATACCCATTTCATATGCTTCCGCACGTGCCCCCCGCCCCCCATTTCAAAAACATTAATTAATTCATTCAAATATAAGACATACACAAGGATTGCAATCTTGAAATTATGAAATATTTACATTAATTGGTGGGTGTGTGTATGCCCATTGCCCTAAAGAAAGCTCCCGACATAACCGACAATAATGAATGAATACAAGATATGAAAATAGATTTCTCGACGCCCCGGCAATCACGCCCCCATTATTTCATTCAAATAAAAAATAATAAAACAAACATGGCTGCAAATGCAATGGAAATTATTAAATAAGTATTTAATTCCGATAAAAAAATATATCAATTAGAAAAAGAAAAGAATAGCAATCATTACGTCATTATTCCTATTGGGGAGTGATTAATTTATCATCGGAAAATGATAGCGCTTTCTGGTTTCTGGTTTCACCGTGCAAGTTATTATTTATCAGTATTATAATAAAATATTTATTTCATAATAGGAACGAATCCAAAACGGTGGGCGTAGTAGGCTTTCCAGTTGGTATTGCGATTTGCTAACGGCACAACGAGAAAGACGTGCCATCAGATGAAAGCACCCGCACATGGGTCGGGTCGGGTCGGGTCGGGTCGGAGGCAATCAGTCAGTAGATATGCGATTCACTTCTGGAGAATGGTTGCCGTTGGAACGTAGGGATTCAAAGGTGATGGGTAGGCGCAACCACTGTACACTCTGGTTTGGACATAAGCGTACGTTAGTCAATCAATTCCATTGGTTGAACGAACCGGGTTGACCCGCGAACGGATTCTCGAATGTACCCTGCGTACCTACTGGAATACACGTGTGGACGCAGGCCTATACAGCACCCCATTAGGTACGCCTCCGAATATCAAAACGTACTATAAATATCATTAAAAAATACAATTATTTTTTATTAAAGAGATGGTTGTTATTTTTAGCGATGATGTACTGCCTAATTTGGTGGGTCAAGGGCAGTAAATTTGCATCACTAATAAATGACTCGGGGATGGGTGGGTTGCCGACATATTTGGTAAGCTGCCCATGAATGCATCATGGATGCATGTACGTATGTGTGTTTTGGGCGATAATAATTGGGATAGTTAGCATGTATGTATGTATGTATGTATGTAATTACCATCATCAGCACAACATGAACATCCATCCACCCCCATCGTTACTCATTATTAATATAACACAGTTAGTAGTATTGTTATTTGAAGGTCTTTTCCGAAAAGGTGACGTGTCACATTACGTGGGCCCCCAGACGATTGAAAGGTGTAACATGGTAAATGAAGTCGCACATAATGCACCTGTCGGCAGCCCCTCTCGTGCCAACATGTGGATATCAGTTTTAAATGAAGCAATTCGAAATTACACGATAAATGATATATATTGTATTTTCTGAAAAGAAATAAATAACCTAAACCTCCCCTAACCAATCAAATTCAATTCGCTGATATGATATGAAATGCATGTCCAGGGTGTACAGGGCAGCCGTCGCTGGCTCCTCTGACACCCTTATTATCTACCCTATTATTCGCCGAATAATTCACGGAAAAATGGCAGACAATTAGTGGACATCATAATGCACAACACATCTTTTTTTTTTTTCCCTAGCCAAATATATTTTTATACGATAATTTAATTAATTAGTATATTTATATTATATGGTTGAAATAAAAAAAAAATGTCGTTATCAATGGCGTGAATAAACATAACGAACATGATCATATATTTAAATGGAAATGAAGAATCTTACACGGAATTTCTGTATCTTGCTAAAAATAAAAATGTGCTAGTGCAGGTTATTTATAATTAGTTGCCTTTTTTAATTCGTCAAATTGACTAATTCCAGTTTGGAATATTTTTAAATTAGTATATATAATAAAATGGAATTTATAATTATTTAAATAGGTAATGAGGTGATTAGTGTGAAAAGTAAGGAGCTGTCTCACCGTGTACAAAAGACGACATTTTCATTTGTTTGGGGATCGCTCACGTTCTTGGGGCCTTCTTTTTCTTTCTCTCTCAGAGACAGACACTGGGAGGGCAGAGCTCCTGCGCCTCTCTTCTATTCTGAGACGGAGCAAGAGAAAAAGGAGCAAGAACAGGTTGCTTTGCTGAAGCAGCTGAGGGAGGAGAAAACACAGGACCACATTCCCTGTTCCCATGTTCTAAAATCTCTGGAATAATCAGCAGATCTGTCTAGAGCTACTGCACTTGAGCCAGAAAGAGCCCCCCTGTTTCAGTTGTCGGTTTGGTTTTTTCGGTGAAGATGGCTGAGTTCCCTGAATTGGGTTACGCGGCGGGTGCGGGTCGACAAATTGGGCTGCTCTGGGAAACGGTGAGGACTCCGCTCATCGTGCCGGTGCTCAATCTCTGTGTATACATGTGTTTGGCAATGTCGATAATGGTGTTCCTCGAGAGATTGTACATGGGAGTCGTTATCGTTCTCGTTAAGCTATTTTGGAAGAAGCCGGAGAAACGATATAGATGGGAGCCCATGGAGGAGGACGTGGAGTCCGGCAACGCCGATTTCCCGGCCGTCCTCGTTCAGATCCCCATGTTCAACGAGAAGGAGGTACATTCTATTTTTTTTTAATTAAAAAAATGTCTGCAGCCTCACTCCGCCGCCCCGACGCTTCTTCCAGGTTTACAAGATCTCCATCGGCGCCGCCTGCAACCTCTCTTGGCCGGCGGATAAATTAGTCATTCAGGTTCTAGACGATTCCACAGACCTCCACATTAAGGTAACCGCTTCAATCTAAATCTCGCCAAATCCTTCTCTGTCACCGAAAACGTTCCATTGTTTTGGATGAATGTGAAATTAATGGAGAGGAGGATTGAATTTTGAACCGGGTGCAGGATTTGGTGGAGAAGGAATGTTTGCGGTGGGCGAGCAAGGGAGTGGACATCCGGTACCAGATCCGTGAAACTCGCGGCGGGTACAAGGCCGGAGCCCTAAAAGAAGGACTGACACACGACTACGCCAAGGCCTGTGAATACGTCGTCATCTTCGACGCCGATTTCCGGCCGGAGCCTGATTTTCTCCGCCGCGCGATCCCCTTCCTCATCCACAACCCCGACATCGCGCTCGTACAGGCGCGATGGAGGTTCGGTAAGCATCCCCGCCGCATTAGCCGTCGTCGTCCTTTTTTTTTCTTTTTCTTTTTTTAAATTGCATATTTCGGCGTCGGTGGCGGGGAGCGGGGCCCACACTGAAATTTTCACTTCCTTCAATTTGCTCTCCGTATATCACGCCCCCTTAATCCTCAACGAATCACGTTTTTAGCAATTTAATTAAATGTGTCGTAGGACAAAAAGGTAAATTCGTTAGTATTGTTTGTCTGAACTGTTCTCCTTTCAATTACTGCTAGGCGTCACCCCAGTCAACTACTATAGTTAATTATTGGCAGCCAAGGGCAAATATGTAAAATAATGCTATGTGGGACCCGGGTTGTAGGGTGATTGTAGCAGTGTTATGTCACGTGGTGTCCGTCAAAAGGTAACGGCGGTTACTTTCTCCGTGGCTGGCTGGCGGATTCCCGTGAGCGGTTGATTCCTTTCCTCCTGGTTGTTTTCTTCGGTTGTGGCCCTGATTTGTCGGTTGAACACTTTATGCCTTAAGGGCGTGTTTGGTTCGAAAAGATACTTATTTGTGGGGTATTTTTTTTGTTGGGCGTCTGATTGGCTGATGTTGCAGTGAATTCGAACGAATGCCTGTTGACAAGAATGCAAGAAATGTCTCTTGATTACCACTTCAAGGTGGAGCAAGAGGTGGGATCTTCCACGCATGCCTTCTTTGGCTTCAATGGTGAGTTATACGCAACTTGGCCTGTGATATGAACTCGCATGCATTGTGTCATAGTGCTGAAACTATCATGTTTCTCAGGAACTGGTGGAATATGGAGACTTGCTGCGATCGAAGAGGCCGGAGGCTGGAAGGATCGGACAACTGTTGAGGATATGGATCTTGCTGTTCGTGCTGGGCTCAAAGGTTGGAAGTTTCTCTACTTGGGAGACCTCCAGGTACATACACGCCTTCTTTTGCTCAAAATAAGATGGTTTATCTCGATGTAGCGATGTTGCTTTTGATATACGACGTGATGATATTCCAATTGTGATGTAATGTGAATGCGATTTGATGTGTATGTATATAGGTGAAAAGTGAACTTCCTAGCACATTCAAAGCCTTCCGTTTCCAGCAGCACAGGTGGTCCTGTGGACCAGCAAACTTGTTTAGGAAGATGGTGTTCGATATCGCAACGAATAAGGTTTGTTTCTGTTACTATTTCAAGGACTTTTCAAGTGCACATAGTGAAGCTGTGACCAAGATAACCGTAACTCTGTGTGTGCAGAAAGTTACACTGTACAAGAAGTTCTATGTCATCTACAGTTTCTTCTTTGTCCGGAAGCTCATTGCTCACATGTTCACCTTCATCTTCTACTGCGTGGTGCTCCCCCTCACAGTTCTCGTCCCTGAAGTCGATGTTCCGAAATGGGGAGCTATTTACATCCCTTGCATCATAACCACCCTCAACTCTGTCGGAACTCCAAGGTAAGCCGAACCCATCATCCATCGTAATACTGTATTTGTAAAAAGATCAGTCAAAGGAATGAACTTTGACATGCTATTCAGGTCATTCCATCTATTGTTCTTCTGGGTTCTATTTGAAAATGTGATGTCATTCCACCGGACAAAGGCTACGTTCATAGGCCTGTTAGAGGCCAAGCGAGCCAACGAATGGGTGGTTACAGAGAAACTTGGAGATGCTCTAAAGAACAAGAGCAAATCAGCTGCGCCCAAGAAGTCTTTGTCCAAGCTCCTTGGGGACAGGTGAGGAAAACTAGCAAATTTTACATCCAAGTTTCTGATCACATTATTTAAATTTTTTTTTACTTGACAGGGTTCTCCCCCAAGAACTGGGCTTCGCTCTCTTCCTCTTCTTCTGTGGATGCTACGACTTCCTCTATGGCAAGAACAACTATTTCATATATCTCTTCCTTCAAGTCATCACCTTCACCATTGCCGGCTTTGGCTACATGGGAACGATTGTCCCCTCGTCTTAGCAGCTCCAATAGAAGCGAGAGTGATCCATACAGTGCAGAAACAGAAAACCAGTCAACAAAGAAAAAGGTGACTCGAGCCGCTCACAGAAAAGAAACAAGGTACCCCAAAAATAATGGCTGGTAAAAGGCAGATGGTGATTGCAATCAGACGAATAATTGTTTTGTTCATATAGTGTGAAACCTGTTTTTTGGTGTCTATTGAGTTTCCAAGTTGGTATGTGTTTGAACAGACTCATCCAAGTGATACACAAAAACTTTGCCTTCATCATAAAGTAGGATGTATTTAGTGTGTGCTGCTCCCGGGGTGTTTCTTCACCTGTTGATTACTTGGATTATGTTCAGAAATATGTTGACGATTTTCGAAATAGATTTGTTCACAAAGACTGGAAAAAAAACAACTAATACAGTAAGGTACAACAAGGAGCAGACTAGGAGAGGGGATTGGATTCAGACTACATGAGCATCTGATTCCGTGCACACCCACCAGCAAACTCGTGAAACTGTGAAGGCATGCATGACTTCTTCATCGAAACAAATACCTGCCAGGTTTAGGAGGAATCGCTGGGGCTGCTACAATCAGAGGAGTCATTTTTAGGGATGCCCAAGCTCATCACTGGACTCAGTATGATCTGAGTCACATGAGGAATCATCACCCAACTACAAAGGAAGCAGTAACACAGTTGAAATATTCCGATTTTCATCCAACAAGATGGGTTAATAATACAAGGCAGAGCATAGCATCATAGCAACCTGAGGAGTCATTGTCGGCGGTGTAGCCAATGAAGGAAACAATCCCATCGTCCCAATCATGAGATAGTTCAAACTCCTTCTGAAACACCAGATCCAAAATCATCTGAGGTTGGTCTTCTCCTGAAAGGAATCCAATTGTGAAGTTCTCACCATTGATCTTGACCTTGAGATGAACTTTTCTGTCCATCTGCTTACTACCCAACTCACACAATGCAACCTGAAAACAATACAAAACAAATTTATAAACAGCGTAGTCCCATGTAACACAGAGAGAAACCAGTAGAAAGTAAGTAACCTGTGAGACATGAACCAATTTTCCGTATTGTGGTTCTACAACTAAAGGTTTCCCGGCGCTGACATTAACTCCTGATACATTTAGAGAAACAGCGATGAAAATCGAAAGCAATTAGAAACACAAAACGAGAATCAGCAAGCCCCAAACAAGAAAAGAAGAGCACGAATCTTGAATCTTCACCAATTCCAAGGAACTAACTCATCGCCTATACACATAAGAAGGAGAACTCACCCCAAAACTCCATCAGCTTTTCCCAGACGAAGTCACCCGGAAATGAAGATTAGATTTCGACACAGCCGCCACCACGGCGACAGGATTGTGAGAAGCGCGAAAAGAAACCAAGGGCTCGCTCTAGTGGTAAGGAAATATTTGAATTGGATTAAAGAGTATCATTTTAATTAGTTTTTTATTTTAATAAATTCTTCCCACAGATGGGCCGGCCTGGGTTGACTCGACACCATCCCCGTGATCCTTATTGCTTATGAGCCGGCCCATCAAGCAAGCCGGGGCTCTTATGTTTTCCCGCAGTTGCACATTGGGGAAGCAGTACAATTTCCCAAAATACTAGGGTTTGCGTTTCCAGTCCGTCGGTCGGGTGCGGACGTTCCGATTGATTTTGCCGTTTGGATCTTGTGGAAGTGGTTGGAGATCAATGGCAGAGCATTTGGCTTCGATCTTCGGAACAGAGAAGGATCGGGTGAACTGCCCGTTCTATTTCAAGATCGGAGCTTGTCGGCACGGTGACCGCTGCTCACGGCTTCACAACCGGCCGACGATATCTCCGACGCTTCTTCTGGCGAATATGTACCAGCGTCCTGATATGATAACCCCCGGTGTGGACGCTCAGGGTCAGCCAATTGAGGCTCGCAAGATTCAGGAGCATTTCGAGGACTTTTACGAGGATATTTATGAGGAGCTCAACAAATTCGGCGAGATCGAGAGCCTCAACGTCTGCGACAATCTCGCTGACCACATGATCGGAAACGTGTATGTCCATTTCAAGGAGGAGGATCATGCCGCCGCCGCTCTGAACGCCTTGACCGGAAGATTCTACTCAGGGCGTCCAATCATCGCCGATTTTTCCCCCGTCACGGACTTCCGTGAAGCCACATGCAGACAATACGAGGAGGATAGCTGCGCTCGCGGTGGGTATTGCAATTTTATGCACGTTAAGATGATTGGTCGGGATTTGAGGAAGAAACTATTCGGAAGAAGGCAGACTAGGTTTTGGGGCCGTAGGAGCCGTAGCCGAAGTGCTAGCCCCTCTCACGCTAATAGGCGGGATAGGGAGAGGGATCATGAGCGGCGGGATTATCGCGGTGGCGGGCGAAGGGGTGGTAGTCATAGGCACGAAGGCGACAGGAGAAGGCACGGTGGGAGTCCGCGGAGGAGCCGAAGCCCGGCGAGGGAAGGAAGCGAGGAAAGGAGAGCTAGAATTGAGCAATGGAACAAGGAAAGGGAAGAAAAGGGTCGGTGACTCCACCTCATTCTGCAGGTTTGCTTGTGTTCTGGTTACAACAAATGGGTGCTTGATGCCTTGAGCTGCCCTCTTCTCTCTGTTTCTGTAGAACTTTACATTCTGTGAGTTGCTTGAATATGGCCCCAGTGTCTCGATTGCTCGCCCACCATTTCCAGAACCAGACACTGTCGATCACCTCGGAGTTCAGTAGGATTGGCGTGAAGGATCCAAAATCCATGTGCGTAATTTTCGCATTTGTATTTGTGAACACTCACAATAAAGAACCAAAGACGACGGATACAAGAATGAGGCACAGACAAGACAGAGGCATCCTTGCGCCTCCAGCAACCGAAACAATCATGTGATTGAATGATTGATTGATTTCCGACGGTTGGATTAACGTCGGGGAGATGTGCGTGCTGCGGCTATGATTAATTCACCCAAAATGTATGATTGTCTTTTAATCAGACTGAAAAATCCTTGAACTTCAACCACGAGATTCCCCTCCTGATGGTGGCTTCTTTGGAGCATCTGGAGGTTGAATTCTCGACGGTTTCTACAGCGGCCGCCGTTGCGTTCAGGCAGAGAAAGAAGTTCCGTGACTCCAAATTCATCAGTTTCTCCTCTCTACCCAAACCTGTTTAACGATCGATCGAGGAATCTTGAGTTTACAACTCGAATCGTAGGGATATAGAAATTGTTGAGCGCATAGCAATCGAGATCGAGGCTTACTCTCCAACGCGAACTGCGAGTAATGGAGATCGAATTTCGATGAATCGACGGAGGGGAGTACCGGCAGCCGCATCTCCTTCACGTACTGTTTCAACGCCGCCCCGACCAACTCCTCGACCGTCGCCTCCAACGGTACGATCACCTTCACCGCACCAAGACTCCTCTGGATCGTCACATTCACGAGCAGCTTCGTAAGCTTCGGCCGACTGTAAACCACCTGCGTCGTCTCCTCGATCCTAATTCCAGAAAACAGATTCGGCACAGTTCTCGGCCTCGGGGGCACCTCCGCCGCCTCCGCGGTGCGTTCGACGGTAAAAGAAGATGCTCGATCGGATAACCTCCCTTTCCTGTTCTTTTCATGCCCCGTCGTCGCTCTCCGTTGGCTCTTAGGCGACGGCATCTCTGTCCAGAACTCCAATACTAAGGCTGTGGTTCAGAGTTCACCCGATGGAGAAGATTAGACTTACAAGTATGGAATTGTGATGGAGGGAGGAAATATATACGTACTTGCACATCAGGGCTGCTGCGGGCTTGACTTGACCACAGTGAAGAGGCGGATGATGCCGAAGGGGGCGCGGCGCGCCACGTGATGTAATAGCAAAAAAGAAATTGCCTCTCAGTTGCGTGTTGTGATGGAGCGACCATCGGCCAGCTGCCGGGAGCCAATCAAAACTCGACTCAGTTCTCTCAATCTTATCTTGGCATGCATGCATCTTCCCAGGCCCACGAGCCGCCGAAACAGCCGAGAAACCCAACCCGCCGCAGCCCCACTCCGACATAAACTACTGTAGCATCAGGAAATTGTTAAGCATGGCTTCAATCTGCAAAAATGTAGCAGCCCATGTAGAGACGGGGTGGCTTCAAATGGGACTACAAATGAGGCAATTCGTTGAGAGGAGTATGAAGAGACAATATGCCAAAAGGCTGCGATGGAGATGGAACCCATACGGGTTCCGGGGAAGTTTCCTTCCTGCACCGCCTTCTCAGACTTGTTGACTGCCTTGCGGAAGCTTGAGTTCGTGGTGAACACCTTAGGTTCCAGGTCTTGTGAGCCGGAAGAGGGAAGCTGACGCCGTTGAACCGGCTGCATCCTGCAGGAGCAGGGGTGAGGGTTGTTGGCATTGGAGATCGCCTGTTTTTCCACTTTGAGAAAGAATCCTGCAGCAATGTGGGAACCTGCACAGTTGACGGTAAGGTGAACGTGGGAAAATGAGTGAGTATGCACTGAAGCCGGAAGAGCTGAAACTCACTGATGAGAAGAGATGGGAGCTGGCTAGCACTAGGGAGGCCGAAGCAAAAGGGGATCTTCTGGAGTTATTTCCTTTTGGCTCATCGGTGAACCCAAAACTGGATGGAACATTTTCTTCTTCTTCTTCTTCTTCCTCCTCTTCCTGCTCCTGCTCCGCCGTAGGCTCAGGAACCGGAATACCTTCCTCCTTGGGGACCTCTTGTGCCACTTTCTTTTCCGCCTCTTCCTGCATCTGCTTCAGTCTCTCATCCAAAGCAGCAATCTGCTTTTTCTCGGCTGATGACTCCTCTTCCATTAGTTGCTGTTCTTTCTTATAATCTGCCATCTTCTTTTCACTGGCTGCCTTAGTTTCCTCCTTTATCTTTTCTAGACGTTCGCCAAGGCTTTTAAATGCGTTTTGCGCATTTTTTAGAAACCGTACCCAAGCCGTATCGGGTTCACTCACACCCTTCCCATAAAACTCATCAAATCCAAGGGGAAGGAAGCTGACCTTGTCAAGATCAACAGCCTCCCCATCCTTGAGATCTGGTAGCCAAAATAAACGGATCCCATGTTCCTCATCTTCCACGAAATCTATTAGCCTTCCAGTTGGGGTGTGCAGAATGTATGGATCTTCTTTATAGATAAGTTTGGATGGATCCTGAGGATCAGGCACCGGATCCGTATTAATAAGCACAAATTCTGGTTTCTCATCTGTGTAAAAGAAAAGACACAGCATTAACACTTATGGAAGAATGATGATGGGTGATTTGATTGAGTTCGGAATTCTTACAGTTAGACCACCAATGTTCAAGTTCAGAAGGCATGGGGAGCCTAAGTGGAGCTTTGTAAAAGGAGTTGAGCCAAAGCTGCCTCTCTTTGTCCACCTCTTGAACATATGTTTTCCAGAAATCTGGGACCTGCAAATTGTTTATATATTGTATAAGCATGATTAACAGCAAATTTTCGAACTTGCAAAAAAATTACTTCATAGAACTGATTGATGAACCCCGGAGCCATCCAAACATCATCTTCCTCATAGAAATAAGCATGCTGAGGATCCCCAAATGGCCCATAATATTCTCTAACCACTGTATGAATGAGCAGAGTTGTGTTCAGTGGATAACCCTCAGGCACAAAAGGAGCACTAATAAAGTCCAGAAATTAAAAACAAATAGGATACAAAGTTGAGGTGCAAGTCAACTCACTTCCATCAGGCTTGTTCACAAACATACGTGCCTTTGCTGCTGCAACCTCAGCGATTCCTGCATGCATCTGAGGTACTATTGTTTCTCAGTCAAAATCAGTGAGGCATTTTAGAAAATATAGAATGTCGATGCGAAAAAAAAAAGAAAATCTAATTACCGAGCATATGTCAATACCACAACCAGTTGTATCCTCCAAAAGCTCCCCAAAGTAAAATCGGCCCTGTTCACATTGGTAGAAAGGGATATTATTTCCACTTGCCAATTACAAGTTATCAGTAACACCAACAGATCTAGTAGGAACTGATTGTATGTATTGCCTGTCTCGCAAAAGATGAGAATACAGCATAGGACGACTATCATACATAACACAGGGTTAATACTCGAGTTCCAGGAGGTCTTAAGATGCATTCTCACCCAAGTTGTTCGTTCATTGACTTGGTATATACCACAGCCATGCATTCGCCCAAGTTTCCATTGACCAGCATATCGATATCGACCTTTCTCACTGCCACAAATTCACAATAAAACGTACAGCATCCAGAAGTGTTTCAGATGGAGCTAGCTGGAAATCATACTCAAAAGCATAACAGTATGCTAGAAAGGCTCTCTTCAAACAAGGAATATGCGTTATAGATGAAAGCCAGATAAACTTACGGTTTCTGCCCAAAATGTTTGATCCACTCTTCATTCTCATAGAAAGGAATTTCGTATTCTCCATTGGATAAACGCAAACTGTCTTCAATATCCATGTCAAGCCACTTTCTGTCTTCAGGTGACATGAAGTCATACGAGAAAACCCCTCCTTCAGCTCGCATCTTTGCCTCAAGCCTAGAGAAGGCAGAAATCAAAACCTATGAGACTACCCATTCGCCACCAGTGCACACTGAATTGTAATATTCACGAAGTGAGACATTTACATACTTTGAACCTGGAATGGGTTCAGGAACAGGGATATCTACTTCAACAATTCCATGACCATCCATATCATTTTGCAGCCATTCTCCCTCATACCTAGAAATCATAGCTCATAGTTTACATGAAGCACATAAGAGTCATCACAGTGATCAAACAGGAAATCAAGAAGAACCCGTCTATGACTGCATTCGAATGAAAATATGTGGAATAGTTTAAATGAATCACCTCACTAGTCCATTCTCCGCAACAAAGACACCTTTCCCATGAGCTCTATCATCCCAAACAGTTCCTTCATACCTACATTAACAATGCACCCATACTTATAACCATAATTCCATGAATCCAAAACCAAAAAAAAAAAAAAACACAAAAACAGAATTCTTCACTCACGAGCTTCCATCGGGGAAAATGTAGCTGACCCAAGTCAAAAATTCTTCAATCCTATCCAGCTCCTCAATTGCTGCCTTGGCATTGGAAATATCATAATTATTGTCAGGAATCGCCGGATACGGCTTCCGATACGGCACATAGAACGGCGCAATCGGAGGATCCCGGCCGTCAAGTATCTCATCACTGATTATATCAACCTCCTCCTCGTCAACGTCGTGTGGGTCCCAGCCGGGCTTCGTCATCCCTATCGGAGCATCCGCCCAATACTCCTTCAAATCCTCCTCCCGCCACCTCTCTGGGTCAGGCGGAAAATCGAACAGGTCTTCCAGGTACTTTTCCTTCTTATCCTCCTCGTCCTGCGCCCTGCGCAATCCCTTGGAGTTCAGAACACTCATGAACCGCCGCACATTCATTTCCGGCGAATTTTCATCGACTTCTAATTCAGTCCGAAGATCTCTGGTCGTCCCATCGCGTCTGGTGTATGCTAACGGAAGTTGCTCCGACGCTTTCTCCGTTTCGGACTCAGACTCGGACTCAGAGTCTGACTCAGAATCCGTGTCCTCCTCCGCCTCGGACGCAGATTTCTCAGGTTCATTTCCCGACTCCTTCACCTCCTCCTCACCATTATCATCAATTTTCTCGCTCGACATTGCCAGTTGCTCTCACTGCAAACTGCAAACACCGGAAATCGCCAGGAGAGGCGAAGCAGATAAGGTTGAAATGCCACCGAGTGAGGCGCCTTCAAGTAGTTGTTCTCTGGACCTGAACGTGGACAGTATGTGAAAAAAAACATGGGCTGGACTGTGGATCAACACAAGTTAGCGGGCCTGCCTCATTGGATGAATATATTCTGGCCCAATGTAGACCAAGGCACTGGCCACAGCGGATTCTCCTTGCCACGTGTCGAAACCACAGATTATCTGGTTCACGATTAATTTATTTTCTATTATTTTATAACCGCAGCAATTTGAGAGCACACTTTTTTATGTCCACCGTGTTACACGAAATTGACATTTCAATAAATCCGATTGCTATCGAGCAATTAAATGGCACGACGAAAATGTAAATATTAAAAGAAAAATAATATTAAAAAAAGCTGAAAATCTGCTTCACCTCCGGCTGCGCTTCGATGGAGTCAGAGGTTCCAGAACCGAGTCCTTGTACTTGCTGGGAAGAACCCTCGAGCGCCGCCGTGTCATCCGCGTCGCTGCAGAATCCGGATACTCGCGTCCGATTTCTGGCGCCGCTTCCTCGCGGTGCGACTGGACTATTCTTCCCCTGGGATTGGATCCTCTCGATTCATCGGGTTCACCGAGAATCAGCTCCGCTGCTTCAATAAGGAGCGCCAAACTTCCCTCCGCAGCGCCGGAATCCCCCCATACACTGCATTCTGGTCCACCGTTTTCTGGATCCCGGCGGGGAGAGAGACGGAGACGGTGACGGTGCTTGAACTCATCTGGGGGCTGTGACTATCGCCTTCCGGGGAGTAATCGTTGAGGTCGAAGGCGAGACGCGGTCTACTGATGTTCCCTGCGGAAAAGCCATAATTGTGTTCCAAGGATTCGCTGAATTTGGAAACCGAGGACTGCGGCGGCGGTGGTAAGGTGACGATCGTGTGTAAAATCTTGTGGAGGGAGATTTGCGAGGCGGATCCGCGGCGGAGGAGGGAGGGACAGTGACGGAATGAAGACATGGGGAAGAAAAGGGGGCCGGCCGAGGCGACACAACACAAGTTGAAGCTCTGAAACTTTTCTCTCTCGATAGTCAATACTCCCCTTTCAAGTCAGTTTTTTTTTATATCAGAACCCTTTTTTTAGTAAAACGTTTTTTTAAATATTAATTAATCAAACCCTAAACCCAAACCCAAACCCTCAATTCAATTCAATTTCCGTAGACGCGTCCACACACGATCCCCCGAATCGCGCGAGGGGTGGTTTCGTCTTTCGTCCCAACCAGTTCGTTCATGACTGGTTATGTTGCCACGTGGCAGGATGGGACCACCAGGGTCCCGATTTAATGAACTAAATTGGACTGATTAATAATGAATAAAACAGATATTAAGTGAATGAAGGAAAGGGAAAGAAAAATTGTACAAAATTATCCTACAAAGTCTAGCATTCTGTTGGAGATAATGCAAGTACAGAGGAGTGGTCCCCACCATAAAAACAAAATAAACGCCATGACGAAATCAGGGCCGTTGATGGATCAAGATGTCGCCCATCAGGAGCCGTGGATGTTGGTTGGTTATGGCGGAGGAATCGAACATCAGTGGCCATGCTTTCAGAATTACAAGGTAAATGGTGCAGTGAAAACGGCATCTTCCGCTGCCGCTGCCGCTGCTTGCTAATGATGGGATTTTACATTTTTTTATTTTTACTGTGGATGGCCTCTGGTCCACCAACGCTCTAATCACCTGGGCCTCCGTTTGCTGGGGATGACGGCGGCGGTGGCGGGTGTCGCGGTTGTGTGGCTTCCGAAGAACGGCCCCTCCGATGGAACGTCGAGAACGGAGTCGCGATACTTGGTAGGCATCGCTACCGTCCTCCCCCTTGTCGATCGACTCACGAGCGGAGGCGGGGGCACCGGGTAATGGTAACCGCTGTTTGATTCCTCTGAAGTGAAACACTGGCTGGGTGGGGTGGGATTCTTCTTCTTCGGCTGCAGTTCCTGAATCGGGGTCATCTTCCGTTTCCGATTTTGGGACTTCTCGTACTCCGCTGAAGCATCCTCAGCGACCCGAGAATCGCGTTCCAACGCCTAAGTCTCTTCTCGTGTTCCCCCATTTCCTCACCTGAATCAACCACCGGTTTCCCCCCATCGCAGCAATGCGTCGTCTCGAAGAGGGGCTCCTCTCCTCCTCCATCTTCGTCTAATTCTTCCTCAGGTGGGGTAACATTCAAATCGATACCCAACAAACCCCTCTTGTAGCCGGAAGCAGCAACCCCCATCCCAATTCCGAGTTCAGAAACGGCGCCGTGTCGACTCAACATCTGCTGCGTGACACTGCAGTTCCCGATGGACGCCATTGAAACGGCAGACAAAGAAAACTTACCTACCTACAGGTTGATCTTGGCGTGGGTTTTGGATGTGGGGTTGTTTCTGCTCAAGTACACCCGTCGTCAATCGTGGCAACTGGGGGATTCAGATGGGTGAGTAAATGCGAAGAGATCAATTCTCTGATCTCGAAGAAAAACAGAGAAAAAGAAATGGATGAAAAACGACAGATGAAGCAACGAGACAGAAACAAGAAGAAACACACCGGATTCTCACGCCTCACTCACTCACCCAGTACACCCACCTCAAAGCAGAGGTTCCGGATCACTCAATCGGATGCGGACCAATTCCCGTTGACCAAAACACCCTTCTTCACTTTTTCATATAACCTTAATTAATTAGATATCGATTTTAGCAATTTCAATAATAAAAGAATTCAATTTCATCAGGCAATTTTTGCAGTTAAAAAAATTATACAATTTCCACGTAAGTAAATAGGTTCGGTCCCAAGCCAAGAAGAGGAAGAGAAGCGTGAAGAGAAGAAGAATCTGCAATATACAACCACAGAGGAGCTTAACCTGGAGCTGGAAGCGGCCGGCGGCCCTCGTCGTTCCCGCTGGAGAGTGATAAACGGATTACATTTCTAGATTCCGACCCATTTTACCCACCGGAATACCTTTCCGGCGCCAAAAGGGAGCTTATAGTCTTCGTAGACAGCCGGCTCCCTTCTCGCAGCCTCCGCTTCCGACCAGGTGTACACTCCTCGTTCCTGTGGGCTACCTGGTACGGTGTTGTCGAGGATGATGCCTACCAGGAAAGCCACTACCATGTGAAGCGAAAACAGTGTGTTGAGCACATAGTTGAGCTGCCCAAATGACACACGGTTTCAACACTTCACAGCCTCACAAAAGACCGTAAAGAAAGAGATAATAGTGAAGCATACCCCGCCGGACTTGGTGCGAACAGGGCCGTGGGAGGTGACTGTGTAGGGCTGGAGATATCTGGGAACGGATGAGTAGGAGTTGGGTGAGACACCATACTGCTGAAAGTAAGCAGGCACCGAGAGCGAAAAGAAGAGCGACAAGCCAATGATGATGATGTTTCTTGAGCTGCCGGCCTCGCTGTACCGGAGGTTGGACAAGCCTAAAGCTGTGAGCATCCCCCACATGAAGCACAGGAGGGCTGCAACGATCACTTCCGGTATTGATGCAATGAAGCCTCCCACTTTACCTGGTGAAGAACGAAGACAGTTTCGATTATAGTTAAAAGAACCCCCCTTCATGAGTTTACTGTCCAGTTACCATACCTATACATGATAACACGATCATGACGACTGCACCCAGTCCAACAGCTCCCCGGCTTCCCATTTTGGTGATGGCGATGGTGTGGACATTCTCTGTCAAGGTTGCAGACCCTGTTCCAGTGCCCCAAAGGCCAGCCAGAATACTTGAGATCCCTTCTAATCCGATCCCACGGCTAACAACACCGGGAGTCGGAGGCTTAGATGCCACCAGCAATGATGATGCATGATATGAACCCACCTGAGATTACGAAAAAAAATTACAACTTGACACAAAAACGAATGTACTGATAATTGAAGATAGGTAAAGTTGCATTCTTTGGACTTACCGAATCTACTGTTGAAATGATTGAAACAAAGCACATTACAAGGACCATCTTCCAGTTAAAAACAGGGATACCCCACTGCAAAGGGTAAGGAAACCGAAACCATGGCGATGATCTCAGTGCATGAGATGCGTCGACCCGACAACCCCGAACTCGTGCTACATGATTTCTACAGTGGTCAGATATTGTATTTGAAGGTGGTATGTTAGGATCACACCCATCGTAGCCATATAGTCCAGCTTCTGTGAGAAGGAAGGCAATAGCCCAAGTGATCAACAGACCAAGTGGAACCTAGTTTAAACAAGGAAAAATCAGCAATGAAGAATAGACAAGAAATCAGAATAGTTCTCACAGTAAATGAGCTCACCGCATAGATTAGAAAGACACGATGACCTAAAATGGATATTTTACGAAGGTACTGCAAAATAAGCATTTATCGTGTTAAAGCTTCATAATGGCAATTTTTCATTCACAGAAAGAAAGCAAACTGCTCTGTTCCAAGGCTGCTAATGCCGATAAAGTATAGCGCAATTCAAAATGTGGTAATGAAAGGTAAGATATGGAACTTACAAGGGAAAAAATTACAACTAAAACTATCTGCACTACACCAATCTCAATGCAGCTGCCAACGCGTGGGAAACCATAGCTGTAGAAAGAAAGTCCGACTGCAGCTATAGTTGGTGCAACAATGACTGGATTTATTAACCTAAAAGGGTAGAAAGATAAGATATTTATACGCAAAAACAAGTACTTGAGTTGAAAGGACCAGAGTTATATAATTCATTATACCTGAGTAGTATTTTCATCAAACCGCTGTATCCAAGCAAGGCCTGGAAAGCTGAAGCAGCTATTATAGCCCCCTGTAACTCTTTCATTATGTGCTTGAAATTCTGAAATGATATGTACACATTTCAAAAGGCTGATAAACGGTTATTACACAAAACCACAGCTGCGATTAGTTACATTTCCAGTGAGGCCTAAGAATTCTGGTGAGTTGATGAGAGCAAGGACTGGAGCAAGATAAACAAATGAAGGACCCTGTATCAAGGGTAGTCTCGAACCAAAAAACATGTGTAGTAGTGTCGTAACACCTGAAATAAATAACACGGTTGAAGCCACCTTTGCTGTATCGTCCTACAATAGGACCTAAGAGTGTTAGCTTACCGTTGAAAAATATCAGAAAGGGGAGGACGTTGAAAGCTTAAAATGAAATGAATTACAAGTGCTCACATAGGTGCCTCCCATAGCAGGAACGATCACGAGTGGAGTAAGTATCAGCGAACCCAAAATGGAAAGGAAATGTTGAACGCCATAGAAACTGATTGGAACTGAAAAAGGATTGAAGGGAAAAACTTTTAAAGTTAAAATCCAACTTCAATCTATGAAGCTTGAGTAAACATAATCTAAACTCAAGAGGATATAAAAGTTGCACCAACACGATCTAAGAAGAAATTAGAGGCTCACCAAGCCCTGGAGAATCTCTAAGCTCATATTTCATATGATAGTTTCTCGCCATAAACCCATCATCATCAATGCCCGACTGGGCCAATACATCACCGCTCCCACTCTCCTCGGTATTCACAGCCCGGCGATTTCGCATCGGCCCATTTGCTCCTGCATTCTTTACAACATCGGATTCCCTCCGTTTAATCGCCGGCGGCTCTTGCTCCTTCTCCTTCTCCTTCTCTTTAGCTCTATCCTTGACACCCATCGCTTCCCCGTTAGTAGTCGGTGATGGCCTCGGCCTCCCGGCTTCAAGGTCCACGCCATTATCTGGCTGCTTAGGCTTCCCCTGAACCTGCGCTGGCGGCGGCGTCCCAGCCGCTGAAATATTCTGCCCTGAATCGCTTGCATTGGTCTCCCCAGAAAATTTTGGGCGAAACCCAGTCCGCTTTGCCCATGAAGACGGCGGCATCGCAGGGGATTCCGGATTCGTCGGCCATGACTTCCCGCTAGGGTCGGATTTCGCCATTAACTAGAAGCTCCGGCAGTGAGTACACATAACAGCAAGAATTGCGTAGGAAATGGACACCCGAAAGAAGAAGGGTATCGTGGAACAGATCTAAGGAAGGAAGCCTGACTGCAGATAGAGAGGAATTTGGAGAGAGAGATCCGGTAGCGGTGAGCCAAGAGGTGCGAGTGAGAGAAAGCTCCAGAAAAGAGAGACAACTGTTTGAGAGCCGCGGGACCGCGTTTAAGATTTCTGTCGCCGTTTTAAGATTAGACGCATAGCTCCATAATTCATGTGGATTATTACTTGAAACAAAAAATGGATATTATTATTTTTCATTCTTTTTTTAACGCATTTTTTTATTATTTTACCAAATAAAAACACAAGTTTTATGGGGTAGCAACAGTATTTAATAATTAATTTTTTCGCATTAAAAAATTTATTTGAAATTCCATTAATGACTTTATATTTTATATTAAATAATTATAAAATGAATAAAAATGGAAATAGAAAGGAGTTATCCGAAAGGGGCCACATGGGAGCAGGGGCAGCTGGAACGAGACAAGCAGAATGATTGGGGCATTTGGTCGCGCCAGCTAGATGCGCCTTGCCCCGGAAATGGGGCAGGACCCGGCCCAAGATAGTGGCCGACCCTGACCCGAATCCGCTACGCCAAAAATATTCGAAATAGAGCCCATGAGAGTGACGGCCTTTGTTGAGCCCACTTTCAAACTCAGGCCCATGAGGGGTGGTCATATCAGCCCAGATAACGGCGTTAACCAACGGCAGCCACCCAAAGAGAAAAACCGCCATTTTCAGGAAAGGATAATGCAGTCAGAATTATGTTGTCATCCGCGCCGACGCCGGCTCCGGTTTCCAATCCCTTTTACCGCCGTGCCTCCCGTTTTCGTGAATCGGGAGATATTAAGGCTGGTATTGTACTGTGTTCTTCAAGCATTCTGGAAACGGAGAAAACGTCTTCAGGGAGCCCCCACGGGGTGTGGGTTTGGTAACGAATTGGGAAAGCGTGTCTCTGCCGCCGGTGAAGTCGGCCAAGAGGGTGGTTCTGGTTAGGCACGGGCAGAGTACGTGGAATGCGGAGGGTCGGATTCAGGGTAGTTCCGATTTCTCGGTGCTCACTGATAAGGGAGAGTCTCAGGCAGAGACATCTCGTCAGATGCTTCTAGATGATTCGTTTGATGTCTGCTTCTCCAGGTTTCTTTTTTCTCCCTTTTTCTGATTCGAAATTTGAATAGCTGATTTAGTTTCTGGAGAAGTGTGTCAGTGTGAAATCGAGAAATCTTATCTTCATGCCTACCTGTCTTAGTGTCCGTGTTGTCTCAATGTTGCAGTCCGCTGAGTAGATCTAAAAGAACTGCAGAAATCATATGGGGTGCCCGCGAAGAGGACATCATAACAGAATTCAACTTGAGGGAGATTGATCTCTACTCCTTCCAAGTCAGAATGTTACAGAATCTCAGAGTTTTCATTGATAATAATGCATGTTCTGCTGTAAGCTCGATCTCGGATGATGATAGCTGTGATCATCATCTTTTAGGGTCTCCTGAAGAATGAAGGGAAAGCAAGATATGGTGCAGCTTATCGGCAATGGCAAGTCGATGCACCGAATTTTTGCATTGATGGTCACTACCCGGTGAGGGAATTATGGACCAGAGCTAGATTTTGCTGGAACAGAATTCTTACTCATGAAAGCCAGTCAGTTCTTGTAGTTGCTCACAATGCCGTGAATCAAGCTCTTGTTGCTACTGCTATTGGTACACAAGCGTTTTATCTTGTTTGTTTTGAATGGGGTTCAATGGGAACGTCAATGTTTTCTTCCACATGGGAATCTAGGATTGGGCACCGAGTATTTCAGAATTCTGCTTCAGAGCAATTGTGGTCTAAGTGTGCTGGACTTCACCCCAAGCCCTGATGGCGCCGCTCCTCAGATATGTCTCAATCGACTCAATCAGGTGATCACCACAAAGTTCATTTTTGTAGATTTAGGTTGTTTAAAGCGAAAAACTCTCCCTTATAGCTGTAACCAGATTTTCCTTATGATGAGCACCGACTATAGCTGCTAAAACTGCAATAGATAGAAAGCATTTGAATTTCAACAGCCATTCAAATGTTTGATTAGAATGTAATGCAGACCCCAAGTTCCCCTCTAGCTGGTGGTTCAGGAGGAAGGAAGAACAGCTTACGCATCATACTGGTTTCTCATGGATTTTCTTCGAAAAACATTGATGTATGTATTTCCCGTTCATGTGATAGGACTCCACTCCTTGTGCACACATCTCAAAGTGAAATTCCAGAAATGTAGACTGCACATTGCTTTCCTGCTGTCTCTGATAGAGCTTTCCTTCCTCATGACAGAGCACCACTAGTTTTGCACAGGATAGTCAGCTGAATGTGCTTGGAGTTATACAGGTACTTAGACATGTTGTTTACTTATTATCAACCTCAGCATCCGTAACATGTCCTCTCTTGATGTGTTTAGTTGATGAAGCTCAATTTTTGAGATGATTCAGGCACAGAAGAATGCGGAGCTGCTTCTTGACGAGAAGGTGAAAACTGTTATCAGCAGCACCACAGCAGCATCTGTGGAGACAGCAAATATCATCTCCAAAGTAAATCAGACATCTTTCAAATTAAGTCTTGCATGCAACTTTGATTGTTAAAGAAATGCAGTTGTTAGGTTCAAGAAGCAGCTGATTGCTTGGGAGCAGACTATGTGCCACGGTATGTGGAGACAAAGCATTTATCACAACTCGACGTTTTCAACATCCCACAAAGCGTAAGATAAGCTTGTGACTCAATGTTATGTGACGGCCAAGGAGCCACATACATGACAACCTTCAGCACTTGATGATCCTCCATGTTTTCTACAGTCGCAGCCTCTTTGCTCCGGCTGGTTGCGTGGATATGATGAAGAAACAACAGGGGCGATATGGGATCAATCTGGGGTGGCCTGGAAGTGCCTGAAGGATCACATTTCCAGTGAATCACAGCAAGACGATGTAGTGGTTGCAGCAGTTGCACATCCGTATCTTCACATCGCCATGCTGGGACAATCCTTGAACCTCACCAAGGAATGGTTGGGATGTTTCCACCTTGATCCCGGCAGCATCTCCATCCTCGATTTCCCAGATGGTCCCAATGGACGGGCGGTGGCCCGTTGCATCAACTACACGGCTCATCTTGGCAGATGGTCCATCCCCATCACAAGGTCCACCATCGATGATGAAAACTTCTGATTTCTACAAGGTAATGCACTCCGTGCAGATTCTTGTATCATAGAAGGAAATGAAGTTTCGGCTCCCTAATTGTATTTATACTGTTTGTTCTCGAGTAAAGATATGAGCTTTCCATGATAATTGTATTTTATTTCATGATTGATGAAATCATCTAAGTTGCATGATCTATGACAGGCATACGAAAGTTAATGAATGACAGTGAGGCAAAAAGACATGAAATATAGAAACCTGACCCTAAAGTCATTTGGTGTGTCACGAGAGGCATCCAGTTGTCTCCATACAAAAGAATTTAAGCCATGGATGCTTGCCGCTTTTTCTCCTCCTCTATTCGCTTGAGCTCGACCAACCTTTCTGCCCAGGCTTTTTCCCTTGCAACTGCAGCCATTTTTCTCTCCACCCGTTTCATGAGCTTTTTCCTGTTGGCTTCTTGCGTCTCAGCTTTCCGCTTTCTTTTCTCAGACTACAAAAATGTGTACCAGACAATCAATTGAAGCTTAAGTAAATGATGGTGATAAGTTTCAGCAAAAACAGACACCTAGAGTGGAGTAAGGCCTACGGATAGGATCTCTAAGTTCCGTAGTTTAACAACAGAAGTTGAATACACCACTCGATGCAAATTTGTTAACGCACAGTGACAAAGTCCGTCGGGGGATTACATGGAGAACCACATCGAATACAAGTTTTAGAAGGCATTGCAGCACTAAATTATCGGGTAGAAATTCCAAAGAACACCATCTAATATTTTCTAAAATCTTCATATTCAGCACAAACTAAAAGAGAAACCAGCATACCATGATAAAAGCACGGTGTTGTTTGATCCTCTTCTTCTCATTCCTACGTTTCAAGCTCCCTCATTTGGTTGGTTAGCACGTATAGGCTCTCCAGGAACACATTTCACCCAGGCATATGGACCTGGTGTTTTTATAGATCACACAAAATTAAGGCAGTTCCACAAAGATGATGCCAAACAGGTCATACTACCCGTGAAAGATTACCTGGGGGTTTCATACTGGCCCTCTTGCGACGAGGCTTGTCGCCAGGTCGGCGCTTTGGATATCTAGTGTCCGTGAGGCTATTGAATGCGCTGCATGGAGTAAACCATGGAAGGTTGGGACGAACACGGGCAAACAAACCGAGGTGCTCCTGTGGTAAGACTGGATAGAACGGTTTCGTTGCACCGCAGAAACGGGAGGTGGGCAAGAGAATCCGGGAAACCAATCTGGCAGTTGGTCTTAAGGCTCCGAAACCCATGTATAATAACCGGCTGCAGCTCCAAATCAGGATGAGGAAATCCCCCCTCTCCACCAAATTCTTGTTCAAAATTACAGCAACCCTTCTTGGTTTCTGCCACAAATCACGGTAGGCAAGTCACGACGCCCATCGATCTGAGAAGACCAGAAGAAATACAAATCACAAACACAGAAATTCAAAATGCGGACCTGATTAATCAATGACAATAGAAACACTCACGAATCAAGAGCTAAACGCACTCCCGCATCCAACCACGCATACCGATTCCGAAACACAGATCTTCAGAAGCGGAGCCACGCAAAGGACCGAATCTTACAAACCCACCGAAATCCCAACAGCTAGCATACCCTAACTCAGAATATGGGCCGGGCCGGTCCCGTCCGGTCCGGTCTCACACGTTTGGCCCAATTTCCTTTTTTTTTTTTTTTTTTTTTAGTTTAGAGAAATCCGATTATAATGGGCAAGCGCGGGGAGGAGATGAATAAGAGCGAGGAGCATGCATAATGGGAATTGGGGGCGCCACATTAATAAACCTTAAATGTTGGGGCCGATTATGAAACAATAATGCCTATTTTATTACCTGGAAATTAAATCTCGGTGGTTTAAAAATAGGGTCTTCTGATTGGTCACGTGGACCCCATGGGACACGACACTAGCCCGCCCCTGCCTGATTCATGAAGCGTGCGCGGGAGCAACAAAATCCAAGGAAAATCACCCACCCCACACGCACACACATGTGCAGATGTGTGCGATTACAAATATTCACCAAAATTCCAAAAATCTTGGCCTATGGCACTCACAAATATTGATTTAATACATTCAAAAACCTCAAATTTCAATCTAAATTGTTTTATTTTGGAATAAGTCAAAATTGGGTCCAAATTTAAACCTTCCTCAATATAGTAAAAAAATAATATTATTATTGTACGAGATCATTTATTCATAAGCGAATAATGTAAAACTGTAATTTATTAAGTATCCTAAATGGATAATATCATATAAAACATTATGCATGTGATATTGGTTTTGTGGAATCGGCTTTTTGTTAGGAAGTGGGATAGACCAATCCACCGTTTTGTGGGTTTATAAGAAATTTGAATTTACGTTGTGTGTAATTAATGAAATATTTTAATTCATATATTATAATGCAAATTGGGCAATGGAGTGAATATGGAGGTCATTTATTTTTATAATATTGGGACATATTATAAAAAATAGGTGTCATTCTCATCTCAAGTATTGTTTTAAATGGAACGATTCAATCGTATATAAAAAAAGGAAGATATTTTATTTAAAAAATTAAATATTATTATGAAAAAATATAAAATGTGATTAAATTATAGTTATTTATAATTGAATTGTGATTAATCCTAATTTTTAATTTGTAATTTAAAACGATTTTAATTTAATTTAATTTAAGTATTATCATAAAAGAAGGATGATTTGGAAGGCGGTAACTGCGCACACTTATTCAGGCTCGGGGTTTTTTATTTCTAGTCCTTGGCGTCCCACATGAACTGTCATTGGATAATCGGGACAAACTTTCCAACTCTGTGTCTGAAAATCTTGCAACTTTTTTTGCTTTCATGCTTGCTTTCTTCTTCTTCTTCCCTGGTGTTCAATTCTAGGCAAGAATGAGAGATTTGGGATCCTGTTTCGGTGAGTACGCGGTTCAAGTTTCCGCCGGTGCCTGCGTTTCTCCGGCGCAGGAATTGGCGCCGTCCCTTCAGACCTCCGTCACATGTTTGTACAGGGCAGTGGTGCCTTCTTCCCAGAAGAGGATTTTTGTAACTCTCACCTGGTGCAGGAGCTCCACTTCTTCTCAGCACCATGGCCTCAGCATCGCCCTGAATGACGACGTGGCGGCGGCGGTGAAGCTCAGCACAGCTTCCAGATTCTTCCGGAAGGGCAAAGGCGCAAAGACGGTTGATTTTCACGGCGTCAGTGTTGAACTCACCTGGGATCTCACCACCGCCCGCTACGGATCCGGCCCGAAACCCATTGACGGGTTTTTCATCCTGATGACTGCCGATTCGGAGCCCATCCTCTCCCTCGGCGACAAGAAGATGAAACCGTCTTCTTCGGTGGGGGATGTTCTTTAATTTCACGGCAGGAGCATTTCTCAGGGCATGCCCTGTGTTATTCCACCAGGGCAAGATTCTCCGAGGCCGGAAACTCCCACAACATTCTGATCCGATGCGGCGTCGAAAGCAAGACGGCGAAGAGTCCAGTCCTGTCCGTTAGCATTGACAAGAAACCCGTGATTCGCGTGAAGCGATTGCAGTGGAATTTTCGCGGGAATCAAACCATTTTTCTAGATGGACTGCTCGTGGATTTGCTGTGGGATGTTCACGATTGGTTCCACAGTTCCGGCCCCGGTTGCGGGCGGTTCTTGTTCAGAACCAGAGCTGGGTTCGACAGCCGCCTCTGGTTGGAGGAGAAGCTCCTTCCCAAGGACGAAGACAAACTGGAGTTCTCGTTGATGATCTACGCCCACGCCTGTAACAGCATTTAGAGTTTGCATTATTTTCTACATTCCCAGAAACCTATTAATCGAATTGTAAAGTGGAAATTCAAATAATTCCTTTTTGCGCATACAATCAATAAAGTAAAAACATAAACCAGGTAAAGGAATAAGGATGTCTGTACTCTGTAGCACTAAACAGCAGCAGGGAATCCATAACGACTCTGTTCTTTTCAGAGCGCAGCCCTTGCTATCAGATGTTTCTACAACATTTGATGCGTAAAAGCGCACAGTCAGGGGAGGCAGCAGCAGCATTGAAGAAAAGGGCTCCAGAGTTCTATCCTTGCAACATGAAGTTCAAATGGTGGAGCTAATGAGCCAGGCAGAAGTGGGTAGAGGATATCAGATTCATTCATTTATTCTTCCCCATTTGCATATATGCTTGGACCACATTCTCCCTTTGAATTCAAGTTGGAATAATTTCATTCTTTCATTTCAATCGCATCTTTTGTTATGTAACTCACAACAACCTGCTTCATGCAGGCAAAATAAAGGTTTATCAAGGATACTGATATGTCATCAAAAAACACCATTTACTTGCTTGTTTTCACTTTGATTCCTGATGAAAATGTACCCTGATACATGGGAGAACTGATAAGGCTTGTCTATGAACTTGAGTGATCAGCCAAGGTCTGACTCGGAAGCATGCCCGACTTTCTTAGACTAGAAATTCGTTTCCGATGCCTGCTCCCTTGTTTGTGTTGCTCCCACTCATGTTCTCCTCTGAGTTCTTTGTTGTTACAGGCCTGCAAGGAATGACTGAAACTCTTCAGCACAATAACATAGCTATTGGCCGCATTGAATCTATTGTTAACCAAGTGAAATGTATGCGTGAAGTTGGTGACTGCATATCCAGTGCCTTCTTTTGGTGCTATGAAAGAGAGCAGAGGCGGCAGGAAAGTTAGTGCAGGTAAACCTGACAAACGTGAAGCGTCCACAGGTCACTCCTGGCAAGTTTCGTCTCTTGTTGTTCACTTCTATCAGTCGTGGTTTTTTCCAGGAAGGATTTGATGATGTTGACAGCTGGGTGCACAGCGTTCATAGTCCATATGTTTTCAGAAGCACCTGCGAGTTAGAGTTCACCATAGATTGACATGACTCTAGAAGTCAAGCTACAAAAAAAGGATGGCAAGCATACATGATAGACAGCTTGTAACATCGATGAAATGTATGTCCCAGTTGAACAGAAGCTGAAGCTTAACAAGCCTTCTTTTCTGTATAAATCAGCTGAACCAGTTGGGCAGTGCTGCATTCACCGATGAATTAAACTGCAAGCGGTTCAAAGAGATTTTTATCACCTGGCGACGAACAAGTCTCCTTGTGTTCAGTTTTACTTTCTCAATGGCTTCTTTGAGAAGTAGCTTTGTTGGGTTCTCGTTTGAGGAGTGCAAGATCTGAAGCATCTGTTTATTGAACATCTCAGAACAACGAGAAGTGCATCTGGATTCAGTGCTCCAACATCTCAGAACATCCTCAAATTCAGGAACACCGATGGCCTGCCTCAGTCCTCGTGTGTAATCAGCATTGAATTTGTAAATCTCAAACACTTCTCTAAGCAGACCAGAAGAAACCATGGCGTCAACTCTTTGATTCACATACAGGTCCAACGCAGTTAGAGATGCATCTAGGCATATGAAACAGCAGTCACATATCAAGTTATCCGCTTTGCCCCAGCTCTGCACTGCCATGTTCCAAGCATAACTAATTAGCCGTGTTTTTTCTTGACAATTTCAAGTCATAAAACTTAGACGCAGCCATTGTTAACAATCTTCAGAAACAGAAGTGACCTGATTACTCAAATGATAAAAGAAGGGATCAAGTACAAACCTGCATCATTCTCCCCTGGAAAAGCTCACTTGGAACAAGACCAAAGCGCGAAAACAGATTCAGATACTGCTTGGCCTTTGACATTTGAAAATATAAGACTGAGTGCACCAAATAATACATAGAACACATCAGCATGTAGCAAGTTCGCCTACCTTCCTATGATCATTAGGATGTATTCGGTTTGCGGCCACAGGATCAACCTCCTTCAGATGATCGTATGAATAGGCATCATCATCGTTAACCCTGTAAGGAGGCCATAATTTCTCCAAATGCTTTCTAGGCAATAGTTGCATCACACATACAGGAAAGCGTGAGAAGGTGGTTCTTTCACCTGGATCTTCGAGCAAAATATCTCCTTCTAGCTGTTTGACATGGTCGTCTAACAAAAACTGGCACACAAGAGCCTGGTGAGAATAGCACAAGAAGATTAAAAATGAGTAACATATACACCATCACGAGTACTTCTAAGAGCATTTAAGTGGGAATGCAAGATTGTTGAGTTTATAAACTAAAAATTCATTGGTAGTAAGCATACAATCAACATGGCTCCCCCACCTTGTGAGATAAAGATCACCACAATCATTCTTATCTATGTATGCTTTCTAAGCAACCTAAAAAAAAGACAAAGAAAGAGGTGCGACTAACTTGAATATAGTAGTTTGTTCCACCAACTATTACGGGCAAGTGATTGCGAGACCATATCGCACCAATGAGCTGAAAAGTAACGAGGATGAAGGTTAAGAGAGCAGAAATATTATCCGCACTATGTGTTTTATTTTGAACAAAAAGACCTGAAAACTTTCAACAGAGAAACCATTGGGCCTCAATCAAAGACTAACTGGCACAATGACTTGTATTCTAGAAAACCCTCAAACGAAAACAGAAAAGGAACACAAATCACAATAACGCACTGAATTACACCAAGGAAAGGCAAGTCATTCAACCGGAATTGCATAGTCCCTGAAATCTTTTGCCGTAAACTCAGCATTTCGGCTAACTGTCCCCAAAAGATGATGCGGAACTCCTGCCACCAGAAGTAAAAAGAAACACATAAACACGTGATTTTTTAACACGTGAAAACACCAGTGACTTTTATGACGCTTGCGGGATGATCATCTGATCATAATCAAGCGTGGTTTTTTTTAAATAAACGATCGCGATTCCGAGTGCATCGAGACGCCTATCAAAAAAAATGGATAAAGCACTAACCTTTCTGCTCATGAATAGGAACTTTATTGGTCAGCACATCCAATCCCTCATAAACCTAAAACACGTAACACAAGCGACAGCCATTACAACCATAATATCAATAAACTCTTTTCCCCGTCCAACGCCAAGTACATACACCATTAAAATCCAGTTCAGCGTATACCTGCATGGAATCAGCGTTGATGATTTCCACAGGGAAGTGTGCCGAAATGTCTATAGCTAACTTTGACTTGCCTGATCCAGTTGCCCCCATGATCACAACAAGCTTATCCTTGAAAACCGTTTCTTGCATTGAATCTGCACACTCAGGCGGGATAAGCAACAGCCCGGCTTGTTTCTCTTCGGCCATGAATCCAGTCATGGTCTGTGAAGCGTAGATAGCACTACGGCGTACCTTTCGCTTAAAAGGGGAGAGAGAATGAAAAACAATTTGGGCCACCAGGTTCGGCCCTAAGAATGGCCCATTAAAAGCTCAATTTTACATTCGCGGTTTACTTCGGAAATCTTTTTCATATTTATTGCTCAGTATTTTCTGATAACATTTTTCATTTTTCATATAATTAATATTTTAAATATTAAGCAACCCTCCTTCAAGGAATCTCTGCAGTCTGCACACATGCCTCAGGCACTGTTAGAAACAGGATGCTTTTGGTTTGGTGGCATGAAGATCTGCATAACAATGACCAACAAACTACCCCAACACCATAAGAGGGTATGAAAATCAGGTAGAAGTATCTCAATACATCACAGGAATGTTGATAAACACAAAACAAACATCTCTCTTTTTTATGGCAGAAATGATGTTTAAGCATCAAAATTTGGAGTCCTCAATTTACTGAAACAGAAAGGGCTGAAATGCTATTCCATGACGAACTTCTTAGTCGAAGAGACTGAATCCCATGTCCTGCAAAGTACGGAGCATAAATGAAATTTAGTCTGTATCGAAAAGGAGACTGAGGTATTGCAAGCTTGTTCTAGAAATTTAAGCCATAACCAAACTTACATCATCCGACTCCTCTTTCTCTTCTACTTTCTCCTCTTTCTTTGTCTCGGCAGCAGCTGCTGCAGGAGCAGCGGAGTCTCCAGCAGGTGCAGCTACAGAAAATGCAGCACCGCCACCACCACCAGCAGGAACGGAGGCTAATTTTTCTCTTCCAGCGGCGATCAATTCAGTTATGTCCTTCCCTTTGACTTGGGATAACAATAACTCAATTTTTTCATCGTCTGCTTCAGCCCCAACTGCAAACACAGGGATACACCATGCATCACTACTTTAATTGAACACAATAGAGAATATCAGCAATAAACAATCAACAAAGCAGAATGTAGCGTTCACATGCACTGCCGGAGCTTAATCAAAACTAGCCTTTAAATGAAACAAACTCAATGCAGGAATTAGTGCCACTAACATTCACCAAACAAACCAAAATGGTCGCACCATTACAGAAAAAAATGATCTTCTGATTCATTAATCCCGCTTAAGCCATCCAGACGTTTCCATTGTTTCAATAAACTAAAAACACAGCTGCTTACCTATTTCTAGCAAGATAACCCATAACAGCCAATACAATTCAATCAACAAACACTTAACGCCCCATGAAATCACCAAGATTCCTACTGAACAGAAAGTACCTGAGCCCAGAATATCCTTCAACTCCTCCGCCGACGGAGAGGCATTTCCGCCCAAAACCGCTAACAAGTAAGCTGCTACCACCTTCATTCCTCACGACCAGCGATCTTAGGGTTTTGCCTCTCGCGAAAAGATCTGATATGCACTGTTGCCATTCTAGGGCTTTCCTGATTCATTTTATTGACGAGATTGCCGTTGGGCTTCTTTCCGCCCTTGGACCAAACCTAATGATACCGGCCCAGTATACCCAACCGGATGTTAACATTTTTTCTTTTTTAAATATATTATTCATAAATCGAGAATAAAACGATTTTTTTTAATAAAAAAAACACTTCAATTTCAGAATTTCTGTCACGGAATGAAGTAAACATGACTGTTTCCCTGTAAACAAAAAGGAGGGTTGCTTCCTAAGTATGACACCACACAATCTACCACCAGGAACACTCAAGAATCCTTTGCTGTTGATTGTGACGCAGGCGGGTCGACGGCCATCGCCTCCGGAGCGCCTCGTCCGTCGTCGATCTTCGTCGAAATGTCCATGTGATCATCTCCTGATGTTTGCAGAGAACCATCAGCAGCGCTGGTCACCGGTTGAGCTGCATCCGATGCAGCTGCTGTAGTTGAACAAGATTTGTTTTTGTTATTGCACTCTGCATTGTCTTCAGATGGGTTTGTGGTCTGGATATCTGTTTCTGGTGTTTCGTACTCCGCTAAGAGACTGATGAACTCGTTAAGCAAACGTTGGACTTTCCGGTTGGAAGCCATAGCTGGAAGAATGTCATCTCGCAGGAGCGTATGCTTCTTCATTCCCTGCCAAAGTTACAAGCACATTTTTCCTAGTTCCTTGGGTGAAAACAGAAGAAACGAGGTAAGACTGAGGCCTTACAAGAACACATGGATCCCAACCAGATTCTTTAAGGCTCTGGGAACTTTCTGCTATTCCAGTGGGAGGTCCAAGAAAACTCTCGCAAACTTCATGTAACCGAGGCTCATCGGCCTCCCTACGTATACCAAAACGAAGATGGCATCTCAGAAAGCCTGAACTGGGAGCTTATCTCAGTGCATTGTGAGCGGTTCATACCTTGCTAAAAATCTAACATAAGAGAGAAGACATTGGCGGTACTCATTGGGAGAATTCAGAGCAAGGGCTGATGCAAGCTGTGCTTCCAAGTGAGCCCGTGTTTGCATACCATCATCAGTCGCTCTGCATGGAGCACAGCAAAAGATTAAATATTCGGGATGAGAGGAATAATGATAGGCCAACAGAGAGACATACATGGACCTGCTCCATCCTGGTCTACGTGCTAGATATTTCCTAACATCAACCTGAAGGGCAGACAGTTCACCTCCGTTAGTTGAGCTTAAGCCCCAAGAACTAGCAAAATGTGATGCTGGGAAGCAATCATCTGCCACTCTAAGCCAGCAGAAGAGATTCATATCGAAGAGATATGCATTTCGCGTAGCCAAGACAACAAGAGGTGAACCAGACTGGGACAATTTAGCTGATATAACCTTAATTGTACCTAAAGAAGAGGAAGGACTCAAAACCATAACTTGTTATGATATAAAACAGCTGAAATAGAAAAAACTTACCAGTATCATTGACCTCTGAGCTCATGCCTGAATTTACTAGTGAAACCAATGAATCGTGAAGTATACATTTCTTGTTATAAATATCCCAAACATATAAGGCTCCCTTCCTGGTGACAAACAGCAACTTCCAGAACTCATCACAGTCAATAAATACACCTGACGATCCCATCATCATGGTTGGGATTGCGCGCCTTCCACATTTAGTGTAAATCTAGAAAAAAAAAAATTATCAGCACTGTAATGAGAAACTTTGGCATTAAAATAAGAAATTTCAATATTATACTAGCCTGCAGTGATCCATCTTCACAGCCAACAGCCCAGAAATTAGAGTTCCCAGCCATGACAGTGACCTTCCCTGATAGCCTATCGGACCAAAGAGTTTGAGGCCCTGCTGTACAAGAGAGCACAGTTTCTTTGATGGTAGATGTTTTTCCTGTGCATAAAATGTCACTGGCCGGTTGCTCTTTCAGACGAGCTTGCAAGCAAAATGGTACCACATCTCCCCCTTGTTTTTTATCATGTACTCTTATAGAGAGAATACTAGAATTCGAAATACCAACCTGCTCAACAAGATTACTAGGTTCTTTATTTCCATCCGCTGGAACTTCCTCAATGACCAAACTTTCACTGACAAACGCTCTGGCTGTCACACCACAACGATCTTTTGGAATAGAACTTACACTGGCAGCTGCCCTAGTTGATCCTGCTACAGTACCAGAATTATTATGAACTGCAACATTTTCAGTCCTATTTTGAACAGGGGAATTGGAAGGGAACTCAAGAGATCTGGACTGGGCAGCTACTCCAACTGCTTCTGGAATTATCCTCTTACGACCATCAGGTCGTCGATACTCCTTTTGCCTCACAGGACTAGTCACCTTGGATGAACTGATTTTTTTGGATCCATTACTTGTGGGATTTTCGGTTACCTTTCCATCACTAACGGGAATATTGTTGGTTCTTGGAGGAAGAACCAGGTCAGCAGATGCTTTTGCTGATGACTGGCCATCTGAGACAGCAGTCTTTGGCCTTTTATTCTGATTCTGCTTTGCGAAATTTGCTTCAAGCTGCAATTGTCCTGGAGATTCAGCTAGGATACCCTGACGGCCCCTAACATCGCCATACCGACTTCGTTTTAGTTCATCTAGTTCAGCATCAGTTAACTTATGTCCGATTTCATTAGCATCAAAATGGAATGTTGCAACTGTCCCATCCAGAGAACAAGCAAACAGTGAGTATCCATCAGGGCTCCTGCAACCATGGAGAAGTTTGTACACAAATCAGGTGAAACACGAAACAGCAGTCCCAGGTTCCCTCAATATTGCATAAACGTTTGAAATAAAAATTACCAAGATAGATCGACAACACTCTGAGAAAAGAAATGCTTAGCCACAAATAAGGGGCGAGGGCTTGCAGTAGTCCACACGGTTATAGTACGATCCTGACTTCCAATGGCAATCACATTATATGGTTGCGAATCTTTTACTTCATTCTTTGAGCAACCATTGGTGCCATTGCTCCACCCAACTGCTGCAGCTTTGAAGCTCTGAGCACTTGACAAAGTTCTTCTAAACATTGAATGATTAAACTTAGTAACAATGATTGGAGCGTTATGTCCTAAGAAGTCAAAAGTTGCAGACCATTCCCCTCTCTCAAGAACAGGTGCAGAATGGCGTGGTTTCTGAAAACCATGTGTGGTCGTTATAAAATGCCCACAAGGAGACCAATCAAGCCGTCTAAAAAAAGTGGATCCAAGCTGCAAAGATGATATTTGAGAAACATGAGGCACTGAAAAAAATAAAAAGAAAAGCTGCCTCAGCAACAACACTGATCATTTGATAAAAATTGAAACGAGGACACTCAATGACATAAACCATTGACAAAGGTACCAACTTACAGATTTTGCCCAATGACCTTCGGTTTTATGTGCAATGCTCCAGTCACTTGTTCGCCAAATTATGACTGTTTTGTCATCCGACTGGCTAGCTAAGAATGAACCTATAGGGTCCCAAACTACACCTTTAACCAGACTTGAGTGACTTCGCAGAACAGCCATGCAAATGCCGTTACTCATGTCCCAAACATGAATGGTGTTATCCAGACTTCCACTCACCAGTGCTGAATCATCCGGAGACCAATTAAGATCCACCTACTTTCACCACCAGAAAAATCAACCAACTTGATCAGAATAAGCATGAAATAGTTCAAGGAACAAAAAAAATAAAAATAAAACAGCCCCTCGAAAGAAAACCTATTGTTTGTTTTGAGCTTTAGAGAGTGCACGAAAATTCGTCAATCACTAGAAATAGCATGACAAACATGCTCTAGTTTCTTGTTGTTTGCAGAACGTATCGTACGGTGAAATTTAATTACCACATCAGCAGTGTGCCCTCTCAGGGTCATAGCAACTTTCCAGTTCTCAACATCAGGTGGCTCTCCACTGCCAAACTCCGTTGTTCCTGAACCGGGTTTTCTCTCATGGATGAGAATAACTTGACCATCAGAGCCGGATGCAATATACCGTCCATGTTTAGCCCATCTAACACAGTTAACAGACCCAAAATGATCCCGCAGAGTTGCCAGAAGTTTTGATACTGAATCATCGATTTGCAGTTCCCGGCCAGCAGGTTTCATGTTCCATATACGGACCTGGATAGACAATATAAACACCTTAACTCCATAAGAACTAACACGAAGAAATAAATGGTGGTAGCAGACACAAGATACAAAAGACAGTTTTGACTTGAATGGAATTTTGTAGAGGTGTAACAGCGTCAATTTTTTTGGTTCACCTATGGAGTTGCCATTCAATTCGGATTCCTCCCATTCCCAATTCAAGAAAGAAAAAGTACCTTGTGATCACCACCTCCGGTAGCAAACCTGAGTCCTCCAGGTTGAATATCGATGGAGAAAATCTGGGTGCCTCCATGCCTAATCCAACTGGGTTTTTCTGCTATCATCTCCCACAGTTTGAAAAACCTTCACATTAATTTGGCAATACGTATAACACACACAAAAAAAAAAGATTCCCCCCAAAAACAGCCAATGAAGTATCTATTTTGGCATAAAAGCCATGTTTTTGGCCAAAGAAAAGATACCCAACCCTGACATTCAGCACAGAAGATTAGAAGAATGAGGGGGTGAAGGACAAGGTTCCAGAATTTGAAAGAGGGATAGTTCAATCAAACAAGATTCAACAGACGAGAAAGAATTATTCACGGTAATTGGAAAAAGAAGCCCAGAAAAGGGTAACTAGGTTAACTAACGCCCGGTGTAGAAGAGGGCTTGATTCGAAGATCGGTAAACGGTGAGGAGAGGAGGAAGCCCTGATACTCGGTAAAAAAGCCATTTTTGCTTCCTGGGATAGCCGCTAGAAACCTACTGTTATTAAGGTATTGATGAATTGAATTATGTCAACTGTTGGTATTTATTGCCATGTGAAGAGATGAGAAGTTTATTTAAGATTTTCCGTCGAACAGAGATCAAGTTCTTCCTATTTAGTTTATCTCTCAGATAGTTTCTGTCAAAGTTTGCTATGAATGTTGTTTGCAGAGGGCACCCCAAAACTATTTCCAGCTTTATCGATTCAGTTCAAATATTTAGGTTTTTCCACTCAGCTACAGCTGCACATGGCACTGGAAGCTACGGAGCACGGTTAGATTTATTACAGTTTGGGAATGCCCACAGTTTGTTTGATGAATTTCCCCCTAGGGATATTGGTTACTACAACAGCCTCCTTTTTGACTACTCACGAGATGGGCTTTATGAGCAAGCGTTGAGATTGTATGCTGATATTAACCATGCTGGTGTGCTAGTCGACCAATGCAGCCTTTCTTGCGTGCTTAAAGCTTCTGCCAGCGTGTGCAATCATGTTTTTGGTCAACAAGCACATTGCCAATGCATCAAGAATGGGTTTTGTGTGGATGTCAGTGTTGGCACTTCTCTCGTAGATATGTACATGAAAAATGGGTATTTGCAAGATGGGAAAAAGCTGTTTGATGAGATGAGAGAGCCCAACGTAGTAACTTGGACTTCATTACTCACAGGTTATGCAAAGAACGGGATGATCGAAGGACTGTTTCAACTGTTTAGACAGATGAGGGTTCAGGATGTTGAACCAAATCCTTTCACATTTGCTACCATTCTTGGGGCTCTGGCCGATGGACATGTGGCCGAGGCTGGAACTCAGGTTCACGCCATGGTTGTCAAGTGCGGATTTGGTTCATTGGGAGTGGTGGGGAACTCTTTGGTCAGCATGTATGCAAAATCTGGAATGATAAATGAGGCAAAGGATGCATTTGCCGAAACTGAATCTAGAGATGCAGTCTCTTGGAATGGAATGATTGCGGGTTTTGTCGCAAATGGACTCAACTTCAAGGCACTTGAGTTGTTCCGCTGGATGAGACTCGCTGCCATAAAGTTGACAGATACTACATTCGTAACCATGGTTAAGTTATGTGCAACCTTCACAGATGGAAGCTTGGCCAAACAAATACATAGTCAGATAATCAAGTTTGGATTTAGTGGTTTTGGCAACATTAGAACAGGCCTTATGTTTTGTTACCTGAGAGTTCGTGAGATGAGTCATGCAGCCAAGTTGTTCTCAGTTTCGGATGGAGTTCGAAGTGTCGTTTCATGGACAGCAATGATCAAAGGCTTACAGCAGAACGGTGAAGACTCCAATGCCATAACTCTATTTCTTCAAATGCGAAGAGAAGAGGTCAGGCCAAACCACTACACTTACTCAACCATTATTTCAGCTCTTTCAAACACTTCATTTTTTCAAGTGCAAGGAGACATTGTTAAGACTGGCTATGAGAGCTCAACTTCAGTGGGAACAGCATTGCTTGATGCGTACATGAAGTTGGGAAGGATCAATGAAGCGGCAAAAATCTTTGAACTGATCGATGAGAAGGATGTAGTTGCTTGGTCGGCAATGCTTGTTGGATATGTACAGGAAGAGAACACTGAAGGAGCCGTACATTTTTACATAAGGTTAGTAAATGAGGGCGTGCTTCCAAATGAGTTCACATTCTCCAGTATCGTAAATGCATGTGCTTTACCTTCAGCAGCCACAGAGCAAGGTAAACAGTTCCACGCAAGCTTGATCAAATTTGCTTACAGCAATGCTCTCATTGTGAGCAGTGCTCTTGTAACCATGTATTCCAAAAAGGGGGATATCGTAAGTGCCAATTTAGTTTTCGAAAGGCAGCAGGAAAGAGACCTGGTCTCTTGGAATTCGATGATTACAGGGTTTGCTCAACATGGATATGGGAAAAAAGCATTGAGCTTATTCGAGGAGATGCGAGATAGAAACATTGAAATGGATGAGATTACATTTGTTGCTGTCATCTCTGCCTGTACTCATACAGGGCTGGTCAAGGAAGGTGAAATTTACTTTGACATGGCTGTGAACAAGCTCCAGATTGTTCCCACCATGGAGATGTACTCATGCATGGTTGATCTATACAGCAGGGCAGGGATGCTGGAGGATGCTACTGCTCTTATCAATAAAATGCCATTTCCAGCAGGTCCAATGGTGTGGCGCACCCTCTTGGCTGCTTGTCGAATTTATCGAAATCTGGAGCTTGGTCTGCTTGCAGCCGAGAATCTAATTGCAATCCAGCCACAGGACTCAGCAGCATATGTCTTGTTGGGTAATCTGTATGCGGCAGCTGGGAAATGGAGAGAGAGGGCAAGAGTGAGAAGCCTGATGGATGAGAGACAGGTGAAAAAGGAAACAGGGTATAGCTGGATTGAGGTTAAGAATAAAACATACTCATTTATAGCAGGTGATGTTTCACACCCTTTATCAGCGCAGATTTACTTGAAACTGGGGGAACTTAGTACTAGACTGAGGAACGCGGGTATCAGCCGGACACGACATATGTAGTCTATGATATCGAGGAGGAACAGAAGGAAAGGATTCTATCTCGTCATAGTGAGCGGCTCGCTCTTGCATTCGGTTTGATTTCCCTGCCTCATTCCATCACAATACGAATCATAAAGAATCTGAGAGTCTGTGGTGACTGTCACACAGTGTTTAAGCTGATATCAGAACTGGAAGGGAGAGACATCGTGGTAAGGGATTCTAACCGTTTCCATCACTTCAGCAGAGGTTCGTGTTCTTGTGGAGACTACTGGTGACCACATTCCAAAGTTCTGTGCATTTTTAAGCCTGCACATATCTCGGACTTTATCATATGTATTTCTTCTCATATAGCTCTGTGAGTTATCATGACCCTCGTGCCCATGTTTGTGGTTAAGATCTATCGAGTACCACAATGAAAAGGTCCATGGCGGTCTCCGGGAAAGATCCCGGCGCGTGGACCACTACTCATTGGAGATGCAGGCGGTGATGCTGATTACTGGGGTGTGAGTAAAATTCTGCTAGGCGCCATCATCGTTGTGGATCAAAAAGCTGGTCCCTTTCATTAGCTTAAGCAACATTGTTTGATGTCAGCTTGTAAAAATACTTACTCCAAGGAAGAAAGGAATTCCTCCATTCATTCATATCTCCGGTTCCGTTCAGACAAAAGGGAATTGCTCATTCCTTCTACTAAGTTGACAGTTTTATACAACCAAAACATGTCACCTCTAGTTCCCAAAATACCTACCTCATCATCTGCTGATGCTATTCTGCTGTCTCGTATACTGCATCCATCTCTTCGAACTTAACAGCCACCAGGAACTTTATGCTTACCTGACAAAGTGAACATGGCCCTTGGTGAGTCCAAAGCAGTGGTTTGTCAAGGTAGAAATTTGGAGCATTACCTGCTGTGGATCGTAGACAGCATATTCGTTGTACTCGAGTGGGCTACCCTTGTGATCAGAAGGAATAAGCTTCCCACAAGGAACTTTTATATCATCTTTCCATGTGAAATGCTCTGATTCATCAGTTTGCATTCGGCCTCGCCCAACAACACCTTGTTTATTCTTTTCCAGTGCTTTGGGATCCTACGCCAGAGTGGAGCAACAGATTAATATACAGGATGAAATAATGGCTGCAGATTCATGTACCTCTGGAGGGCTTGTGAATTCAGTAACATTTCTCCCCAACGATGCAACAGCCAATACTAAGAAGCCTTCTGGTCTGTCAACTGCTGTGAAGCCATATCTGGCTGCTTCGGCTGCTGCATCAGAACAGATGATCGCCCTCCCAAACTACAGAAAGGCCGCTAGGAATCAGAAAATAAACAAGAGATGTTGCAAATTCATCCGCCATTTTACCATGTAGCCCGGGACTGGTAAAAAACAGAATGCAGGCAAGAACCCTTTATGGAGATGCCGTAAAAGATTCGAGCTTCGAGTACCTGATGGCAGTATGATTAAACCAATGGGGATCACATGGAAGAAATATATGTTGAGCTTTCATACTCACCACACCACAGCAGAACTTTGTTTGGCAGGTTCTTCATCTGGTCATATGATGGGCAAGAACTCACGTCCACAGCAAACACATCGTCAATGGTCACTCCATAGCTCTGGGAAAATGCAAAGTGGATTACTTCATAGCACAAGATAAGAAAAAGAACAAAGAAGACAGAGGCTTTACAGTTTCTCCAACTTTGACAGGTTCATATGTTTTCTCAAGATATGTTGCCACCATTTTGTAATCATCCGAATCCTTTGCCAAGGGAGAGATGAAGCAGCCCAGTTTCTTATAGCATTCAAACAGAGGGTCATCAAGAGTGGATCCAGACATGTCTCCGATGAGACGAGAAGCATCGTTTATATCTCTGATTGTCTCGAATGCCGCTGCACACTGCTTTATATTGTCAGTGCTCACACTGTATGCGAGTAATCAAGGATATGAAAGCACACTCACATGCTCAGCTAGATCATTGTAGTCCCTGAGAACATAAGGCCTGATTGATGGCAAAAGAGTGAAAACTCGTTGGCTAATGTCCGACCACAGGGCATCTGCCTTCATCCCAGCTTCATGGCTACTGAGGAGCTTCTCAATGGATTCCAAGAATACTTGCTCACCTGCATTGCAATCAAATCTCAAACACAGACACATCCAGAGTAGGTAAAGAGATCAGGGTGCTTCACATACATGTTCTCAGGTGGACATCACTAACCATTCCCAATGGAATCTCTGGAAAATCCATCCCAATTTCCATCAGAGCATATCTGCACAAAGAAGCTGCACATTGATCTCGTTGAAATGTTTGGTTAGTCAAGCTAGAGACAGTTTTGGCTACTCTTCACCTGTAAATCTCCTGACTACAGAGAATCTTCATCAGATTTGCAACCTTTGGTTCAAGAATGCTGTGTGTAACTGCAACTCCTAGTTGCCGAAGGCCCAGCGCCCCATATCTGACCTCATAGCCATCATCCTGAAAAGATAACCACTGTCAGCAACCATTTCCCTGCAATGTTTTTTGGTGACTGATCATGGAAGAAACAAGTATTCACCAAATCTATAGGGTAAAACTTCCCCAGCCTTTTCTGAATCTTCTTCTCCCTCTCCCATGGTACAAACTTATTGCCTGTCAGCTCTTCATAGTAGTTCGAAAACTCTTCGATGGAACTGTCGACATTCTCCCGCTCTTCTAAACTCTCCTCATTCTTTGACATATCATCACCAATTTTCCCTTTTTTACAGTACAGATACAGACCATCCGGAGGAACTTGGATCAGCTGGATGATGCAGAAGCTGTGAAAAACAATGGCAGTCAGCATAGATCTTCAACTATTTCCAGCAGAAGATAGCATGCCGTACTCATTCATCCCTTTTGCCCGGTCAGAGATGGCAAAGGCGCAGTTGTACAGAATTCCATCCTTCTCCAATATATTGGCTCTTCTTTCCCGCAGCATCGTATCCTTGTGCACTGCCCTTTTACCAAAAACCTTAACCTGGTACACAGAGAGAAACAGCAAGCAATCAGAGATGGATGCTTTTCAGAAAAGCCAGTGAAGTTCGAACCTCGGCGGTTATGGTCTCCAGAGCCTCCTGGGTCGTATCATGATGGTACAAAGGAATGCCTCTACCTTCAACTGAGAGATCGCGGACTATATCATATGCGTCCAAAGGTTGAGGCTCCTTCTTCTCAATGCTGTCTGTCAGCCATGTTTCAGTCACGACTGGTATACTTCTTTCCCTGAAAATCATCAGATACACAAGTTCAAAGCGATCAACACAACCCCAGTGAAACCATCAACTGCAACACAACCACTCCAGAGTGTTCTTACATCGCTTCAGCAAGTTTAGATGAGCCTCCACGTTCCCTCTCAGCTGGAGATGCAATTATACAGCTTACACCTGTAAAAAGAGACAAGTTTAAGTTGATTGGGACAAAGTTATCATTTTGTTCTTGTTTTCTTCATAGAAATGGCACCTATCACACTGCCAATGACCTTCCCTCCATGCTTCTCTATTTTAGACTTCCAATATTGCTGCATAAAACAAGTATGGAAATGGAATATCAATCCAGAAATCTAGACTCAATGAGAAGAATGAGGAGGAAGAACATACATGTGTACGGGTTAATCGGCCGGCAAGGGAAATCATCATCCCCTTAAAGGGTTTATCAGGGGGTCTCAGATCTACCTTCTTATGACCAGAAGCTTTGTGTTTTTTCAAAAACTATAAAAGTGAATGAGTTTTCAGCAAATACCATGTAAGGAATGGGAAACAACACAAAGAGCAAACAGCAGGTTACATCTCTCACAGAACCGCTGACAGAGTCTGGTAACTTGATTGGCTCATCACTTCTTGGGGGATCTTTGGTGCTGAAAATGCAGCTAGACCACTCACTGTTTGCACCCTTACATGTGTAACCAGAGGAAGAAACCTCTAGGGGCCTGAACAGATAGGGCATCTGCCGAGAGGCCCATAGAAAAGAATATCCTGACTGAAACAACCAGCAGTTTCAAAGCATCAAAACTCAAGAAAATGTGCAAATAGCAGCTGCTGAATTTTTGGACACAACAGAAAGGGTGTTTAGTTCATATTACCATCTAGGGACTAGAACATCATCTGAGCCACTTGAATCCTGGCCATTGGCGTCAAGTATCTCTTTCATTTGCTGAACTGAAAGCTGCTCTCTTGTTTTCAAACAGAACCGATCAAACTCTGCTCCAAAATCTTCGGATGGCTTTTCATTCTCCTTCCTGTCTCCACCTTCAACCTTAGCCTTCTTCTGCGTTTCTGCTCTTTCAGCATCTGCAGACTTACCCTCAGCCTTGCTCTTTCTTGTACGTACCCTTTCTTCACTGTCGGAAGAATGAGCGCGCGAAGATCTTCTATCGTGAACCTTGAGGTACAAAAACCAGTTTAGAACATTCCAAGTTATAGCTCTAATGTGCAAGAAGAGAGGAGCACAGAGAGAAAAACAAACTAACCTCCATCTCTAAGACTGAGATATGAACACAACAAGCAACCCAACCCACAAAATATTTGGAAGAATGGTGAAAGCGGGAAGTGTTATCAAACCAGTTCAATCGGTGGGTGGACTAAACGGGACACATGGTTGCCCCGAAGGCAAAACGTGTCACTTACTGTTTTGCTTGGTGACATGTGTTCTGACAACCAAATTGCTGTCTCAGATAAATCAAAACATGTTTTCTTTCTAAATTGTGTGCAAGCCAAGGGGTTACTTTTCTTTCTCATGCAAACCATTCATCATCACTGTGGATGTCATGCAATGAGGGCTGCTCTCTTGCTCATATTCTTTTCTTTTTTTTTTTCTTTTGCTTCACAAAACTAATTTTTTCTTTTGGGGTTGAAATATAAATAAAATTTACGGAGGGCAACACTTTAAAATTCAAAATTACAAATCTGTCCCTTTAAAAGAAAATGAAAAGAAAAAGAAAATTACTGAAGATGAACGTCGGCCGTGTGATCCACGACACGTGGCAAAAGCGTACTGAAATCCCAATCCGGCGTCGTTTTGGCGTCATCCGCCATGAACGATCCTGAGAAAGTTATGGGCGATGGTGTTTCAAAAGAAAAACTTGTCGATTTGTGCTTAAGAAAAAAACTTAGAAGCTTACCCCAGCGGGCGAGAGGCCCACAGGGAACTGAGTGCTCGCAGCCGACCATTGTATTCTCCGATGACCAGAAAACACCGCGCCGCCTGCTGGACTGTCAGCATCCGCGGCAGTTGATGAAGGGTTTGCTGCCTCAAGTTATCCGCCTGCATTCAACTGAACCAAAATACAGCACCACTCTCTCTACCAAAGGAAAAGAGGGAATCCGGAGAAAAAATAAGATTTTTGAAGTACCTGACGCAAGAAGCCTTCAAGGTTCGCAACTTTTCCTAAAGCAACATACATGTAGTGATGCATGTTTTCAGCTACTGATGCAGCGGTGGCTATGGTGTGGACTACAGATTGCAGCAGTTGTTCCAGTCCCTGAGAAAGGGCATCCTCCGCCTGCAGAGATGATTGCTGCAAACCGCAAATTCCCACAACTTGCTGCTCCGATAATGTATCTAATTGTACTATCAGAATCTGTCATTTGGAAAAAAAAAAAGCAAATCTTTGTGTAAAAAATGCGATCTTTGATAAAACAGCGTTGACAAGAAGGGCCACCTTGATTAAGTCAGAAGGCCGGAAACCGCCTAGCCAAAGGAAGCAAATTTCGACTGAAGTAGTCCACATTCCGGTGATAAGATGTAAGACGTCGGATTTAGCAGCAATTCCTTTGAGGCGGAAAAGTTCATCGTAATGTGAAATGTAGTCATTGACGATCACTCTCAGATCGCCTTCCGATAAATCTGCATGAAGAGCCGTACGAAGCTCGGTGATCTGTCGATGATCATCATCTAACCATCGAGCATATTCCATGTCGAACATCACTCCAGCTGAAAGAACAACGATGTAATGATGGATTAACATGCAGCACATGAATCTTATTAAAAGTTAGCCAAGGTAAACACACCCTTAATCACATACCAGGACTAACATTCCCATTGGCTAATCCACCTCCTCCCAAGAGAGCTGCCTGAAGAACAAAAAAGAAATTGCAGTTGCAAGTGTGAGTCCTCTTGAGCTCTTAGGATAAGTCTAGAGTCTACCTGAGACCTCGCCCTGTTAAGATCTTGTTCCAGCTGAGCGAGCCTGACCCTGCTAGATTCCAGCTGCTGAACATAGACCTGGAGGAGAAACAAGGTATCATTATGCATACTACAAATTAATCTCCAAGTAAGCAATAACCTTTTTTCTGAGTCTGCTTCTCTTTGCTGCTTCCCGGTTTTGCGCTAAGCGTTTCAACGACTGTAAATAGAAAGTTACTTATCTAAACAAATAACATCATAGAATGTTAAAGGGAACATTTTCTGCCACCTTAGAATCTAGAGACTTATCAGTGTTTTGCCCTGGACCCGTCTCTGCAGATAAGATAAAATATAGTACTTGAGTGCATACAGAATTTTTTTCAATAACTACAGATAGACCATGTGGCCTTGTCCAGACGACATTTAAAAGCAAATATGCATACAGAGAGCACTTGACAGTATCAGAACAAGTGTAAGGTAAAGCACGCAGCGCGTTTCCAGACTTGCCATTTCCATGTAATGGGATTTGTTTCTCAAATCCCCAGAAAGATTACTGCAGACAGAAATATGAAGAAATATAACTCCACCTCTTGGGAGGCGTGAAAGTGGGGGACTAGACAGTGGCGTGAACTGCAGTCTTGTAGAAAGAGAAATTTGCATGGGACCCAAAAAATTAAAACCGATATCCACTTGAGAAGAAACATAGCATGAAGACAATTGCAGTCGTTTTCTATAGCATGAATATTTCAATACACGAAAAAAATTATTTTTCAAATAGGAATGCAAAGACTCATCTTTTCTGAAAAAAAAAATTATCTAGGCAGGTGTTGGCATGTCATGGAAATAGAACACAGATTCCGCTCACAAATCAGAAACGCCCATTGCCTGGCCTTTCGGTATAATGTTTGGGACGAATTGAATTTGTGCAACAAAAGATGCTGCCTTTGCAAAAGTGGGAGTTCTGACGCTGGGGTGAGTAAGAAAGTAGCGAGAAAAAGAACCTTTTCTGGGTTATGTTTGGCGAGTGGATGGGCCTCATAAACGCCACGCTCAACACCACTGGTGGACTGCATCAGCGGCGGAAGAAAGTTACTCAGCTTCACTTCTTCCTCTTTGTTCAATAAAAGACGGTTTCTGCTGATGTTGGATTCAGTGTTCACTGCTGATCCTGAGTCAGTGCTCCCTTCTCCTGATCTTGAGCTTCCCTGAATTCAAACCGCAGTAAGTCAAACACCTTTTAACCCCAGAACTAGTTTCTTGTCACAGAACCCAGTTTCTTACACGTGAAAGCAACTGAGAACAGAAATTCCTGATACAACTTGAAAATGCTAGCAAGAGAGAGAGAAAGTGGAGAGCAAGAAGAAATACTGTTTGGGGTTGTTGGAATCTTATAGGGCATGAGCGGAACATTTCCAGGATAGTAGCAGGCCTGCCTGTGTTGTACAAAGCTGCAGCAAAATCTTCAAGAATCACTCCAAGAAAAAAAAGATTCCATGCACCAAGCTTTCAAACTTGTGAAAGGAGTGAAAACAGTCACCGCATATATATGGATTTCAACTTTCTGTTTCAAACTCAGTAAAAATAGTACAGAAGGATGTCCGGATGTGAACCTGACTCGGCCCCGGTTTCTGTAGACAATTTCAAACCTTTCTGTACACATCCCACTGTGTGTACTTGTGAGCTTTTACTCATTTGGGGTAGATAGAAAACATCATAGAAGAGAACTTACGTTGTTTGATCACATCATTTTTTATGTTTACGGCCTGCAGAGCTAAGGCTTTCTCCAGCGCTCCATAGTCATATATCGAACTCGACCCTTCTTGAGATAGCAAAAGGGCAAAGAGCGGCAAAATCAGAAACAAGAGTGAAGAACAAAGACACTTACCCCAAAAAAAATTTCTTACAAGAAACCTTGGTTTTCCGGATGAAGCCGCATGTATTGGTGGTTATGGTGTCAAGTGAACGTTCAGTCAGGTAAAGCAGGCTTCCCCAGATATCTGAAACCTTATGCAAAGAACTGTGCCCTTCACAAAATTTAGAAGCAAGACTACACTTGACTACGTTGAAAATTTCCCGTGATGGTGAGGAAATAAACCGTTCAGGCAAATACTCAAGCAGGTAATAGACACTTCAAGAGCGAAAACGGAGAATAACAATGATTTCCGGTCAAAATCCATACCAGAAACTACAAGTAGACAACAAAAAAAGAGAGTGTCTCTTCCCCAGCTCTAGTTTCTCACTTCCCCATGGAGAAGAAAACCGTGGGGTTTGCAAATAATACAAAACACATCAGCCAACAAATAAAAGGTAGGGCCTTTGACAGTAAACCTCTGAACCACTGCCCCTCCTGCTCCACTCTGCTTCTCCTTTTCTTTTCCCATAGAGAAAGGGATTGATTGCAACATCCTTCATCCAATCCAGATTACTTTGAAAAAAAAGGATATCTGATAACATGACAAGCTTGGGGGGCACAAAAATGATTTTAATTCCAAGATTTTCAACTAGGATCATGATGAAGGCAATAATAATCGATCAACAACCCCAACTTGTGAATATTAAGTAATCCAATGCTTTTCAGATCGATCTGTTCGTCATTATCCCCTTTGTTGATTGGTCCACATCAAATCAAATCCCTGTTCTCTGAACTCCACCTCCTTCTACATACCAAGATTCCTTTGCTATTGCCATTGAAAAAAAAAGATTCCTTTGCTCTTAATGGAAATCATTCATCACTTGATACCCCTACCATCTTGTACTTCCACCATGAATTTTCTGTTTTAAAAACGAACCCTAAAAAAGGCCAAAGCACTGGGCCTGTGTGTTCTCACATGGCCCATGAGAGGACAGCCCGGCCCAAATTAGGACCAGAACGGGTCAAGTTTTGGATCCTAATAAGACATTTAAAATCCGAGGTTAAAGGAATGGGGATCTGTACGCCTGCTTAGGTAGCGATCAGCGTATTTTGAAGGAGATCGGAGATGGAGCAGCCGGCGGTAAGAAGGGGCGGCGGTGTGTGGGAGGGTTTGTATAGAGTGGTTATGCGCCGTACTCCGATCTACGTTACATTTGTCGTAGTCGGTGCCTTTCTCGGTGAACGGGTATGCTTTTTTTATTCTTTTGGTATGCAATTCGAGCTTAATGTGAATATGGTGAATTTAAGCATAGGAGTTTTATTTGAATGGCAGTTTGTTGATTTTTCATTTCCTAAATCATATCTCTGATTTCAGGCCGTGGATTATGGGGTTCGGAGCCTCTGGGAGAAGGCTAATGTTGGGGTAAAGTTTCCATTTTATATTTCTCTTTATTGAACCTGTTATTTTTTCTGCTTTCGTGCAGTATGAATTCTTTTTTTTTTCACTATTGCTGTTCTTTATGCTGGACTGTGCTATATATTTGTGTGTGACCTGAGTAAGCTGCCCTAGAGCTTTGAAGCAGTCGTTAAATGCATTTCTACAAATTGTTAATGACTCGGGTATGTTGTCTGAAAAGGGGCGAGATATTGAAGTTAGGGGGAAAAAATCTGAGCTGAGATTAAAATTGGTATTTTGGGAATAAGATGGTTGGTTGTCTCAATTACACGAGTAATGAGAAAGACTCCACCTTGTTTAGGAGAATACATGCTTGACTGATGCTTAGATTCTGACCCCTTTCTCTTCTCCTGGGTAATCAGTCTTGGCCCCATTAAACCTAGAATCTATAGCAAAGTATTGAAACTTCCCTTCATAATGATCCTGTACATTGTCTGACTTCTGCTTGTACCTTCGTGATGTTGATGCAATTGTGTTGATGCTAAATTGTTTGAAATAGGGGAGTTTTTAGATTTTTTTCCCTTTATGATGAAGTACCAAAACAGTTGAATCCATGTAATGTCAATAATTAAGCTAATCAATATCTGATAAACGCTGATTATGTAATTTTCCAAGGTTATATTTTGCAGCATCGTAGATTTATGTGCGCCTTCCTCATAATGAGGCTAAACATACACAATACTTCTGTGAATTACATTCCCTTGGATTGACTTTGGTTCTTCCCTTTCCTGCAGAAGCGCTATGAAGACATTCAGGTACTGGGACAGAGGCAATCAGAAGAGTGAAAAGGGCTTTCCTCCTCGTTTGCTATTTGGTTCTTCTTTTTCCTCCTCGGAGTCGAAGTTATGTTAAGATAATAAATGTCAAGGGTCCCTTATGGCTTCTTTCAAGTGTAACCCTTTTAACTTGTTGGCCTTCTCCATTGTGGATGATGAGATTTTAGGGGAATTGGAATAGCTTTTAAAGCCACCTTGATGACAAACGTATTGTGCTATTTGCTCACTTGTCTTGGGTCAATATTGCTCACTTTGAGTTTCCAGAATTATGACTCTTTCATGCAACAAATGAAGACTTCTGACGATTCATGAAACTGTAGATGCTTGGGATTTTATGTACTCAGATGTAACATGCCATGTTTGTTTTGAGGACTAATGAAGTTGGGAGTCCATTGGATCCTAGTTTTTGTTTGGAATGATTTTTATATTTTAAAAAAACTTTTTGAAAATTAAATTTATTATCAAATACAAATGATTTTTTTTATAGAATAAAATTAAAAAATTTGAAGTATTTTTTATTTTTAAAAAAACTTTAATTAAGAAACTTTGCGTTGGAGTTAAGATTACAGGTTGTAAAATGGGTAATAATATTAGATATTGTTTATCAAAGAAATTATATTGAGAAATAAGTGACTCGATGTACTATGGGCCCAACAAGGAAATGAGTCCAACCCAAAAATCTCGTTGACGTTTGGATCTTGGCCCTTAGGGTTTCCGCCGCGGCGCAGTATTTATTCCGATCTGGGAAACCTGGCGCACTCGTCGCTCCTCCTGAGGTGAAACGCGGGTTGGTCTTTCTTCCTGTCCTTCCTAATTTTTCTGTGTTCCTCTGCATTGAAGTTTTGTTGATGGGATGACAATTGATTGTCGGTTTTCCATTGTTGCAGAAGCAAGTTTGGAGAAGTCGAAAGACGTGAACCATGAGGTGGGATGAAGCTTCTCTCTTTTTTTCCTGCCCTTAGTGTGCGCTGAATTATTTGAGTCTGGGTTTTTTATCTTCGTAAGTTTCTGATAATCTTTGGTTGTGTGGAGGATGGAGTCAAATTTATGTATCAGGGCGCATATGGAAGAAAATGTCGCAATTTCTGATTGCGGGTTGTTTCTATAGCTAGATCATGAAAATTCGATTTTTGTAATTCCTCAGTAAGCTTCAAAGCGATGCCTTGAGAGAAGCTATCTCTGTTATAACTGCGCAATCTAAGGAGAAGAAGCGCAATTTCACGGAGACGATTGAGCTACAGATTGGACTGAAGAACTATGACCCACAAAAGGATAAGCGCTTCAGTGGCTCAGTCAAATTACCACACATCCCAAGGCCGAAAATGAAGGTCTGCATGCTTGGTGATGCGCAGCACGTTGAAGAGGTATTATTTTAGTGTTGGCCTATAACTTGAATTAAGGCGCACAGAACTAACAATTTTTTTGTCTGGAAATTGCTTTATGACTTGGATAGTCGTTCTCTAGATCTTTATTCCATGTTGCGGTGTTTAGGTTCCCAGCAAGTTATTATTTATCCAGGCTCATTTGCTTTTCTTTCGTTAACAACTTCAACGTTGATAACTTGTTCTTAGATGGCTTCCTAATTGTTGTGTTTTATGTTTGCCGGGCCTAATCTTAAACCTATGACTCTGCTTTTATATAATTTGTGATCGCTTCATAGGCTGAAAAAATTGGCCTTGAGTCCATGGATGTTGAGGCTCTGAAGAAGTTGAACAAGAACAAAAAGCTGGTGAAAAAGCTCGCTAAAAAGTACCATGCTTTCTTGGCATCTGAAGCTGTTATCAAGCAGATCCCCCGTCTCCTAGGTCCTGGTCTTAACAAGGCTGGTGAGTGTTCCTATAGCATACCGCATCAGTTCCGTCAACTATGTAGAAATTTATAAAGCAAGTCTTCAAATTGGTGCAAATGTGTTATGTTGCTTTGAAACATGCTTTGTCATTCGACACACCACGACTTTTCTCCTGCACATCACATTGCATGTGATGCTTGGTTTGCAAGCGATTATTTTTTTATTACCTGCAGTGGTTGGCTTCCTGTTAATTGCTGGTCCGTTATGGAAATGAAGTTTATTACTCTATTTGGATGTAGGCAAATTCCCTACTCTGGTGACTCACCAGGAGTCACTCGAATCGAAAGTGAACGAGACTAAGGCTACAGTGAAATTCCAACTGAAGAAGGTCCTTTGTATGGGTGTTGCTGTTGGAAACCTGGATATGGAGGAGAAACAGATCTTTCAAAACGTGCAGATGAGCGTTAATTTCCTTGTCTCTCTTCTGAAGAAGAACTGGCAGAACGTAAGTCTCGTGGCTTTCGCATTGAGTTACATGCCAAACCTTTTCCCACCCATCCAACTCTTGCTAATATGGTTCTGTTGGCCACAGGTGAGATGCTTGTACTTGAAGAGCACAATGGGAAAGCCTCAACGCATCTTTTGAATGGTTTCGTTGGTTTTTGTGAAGGATAAAATCTATGTGATTTGTCATCTTTCCCGTTTCTGAAACGATTCTGTTTTTGTTTTCGACAAGAGCTTGATTATTCGAACGCAATGTTGATTCCCTCATACCCTTAAAACTGAAATGCTATCGTTGAGCCCACCCTGCATGGATTCGGGCCAACGCCATTGATAAAATGCAGGTTGACGCATGTTTAAACTAAAAGTTGGTTAAGAATTCACAGAAGTACTCTTCGTGAATTTAGAATCTGCTAGCGGCGGGTGGGGTTGGGAGTTTGTCAGCAGTTGAGCCTCCAAATGCATCCACACGGGCGATGCCATTTGGCAAATCTGGAGGACACGGAGATGGTGGAATGACGAGCCCATAGAATGCTTGACTGGGAGTAAACTGAGCCTTGAAAACGGCTGGCGGAACAGAAGGTTGGCTGGCGGCATTGGTGTTGTTTATTACAGGAAAAGATATGGTGTGCTTGTTTATTGTAGGAAAAGATATCTCTCTAGTTCTCCTTCATCGCTCACCCTTTGCTACTGCTACTATCTACTGATCAGGGTTCGTGAATCCTCCTACCATTTCAACGTGTTTTTTTTATCGTGTTATTTAATGTGGTTTCCTTCTCGATATCTCCGAGGTTGGAAACCGTACGTCGCTGCCACTGGTTTTCAGGAAGTAGCTTTCAGATCTTGAAATTGTCGTCTATTTCCGTTAAGAGTTTGGGAAGTTGTACCGTAGGATCTTTACATAAAAAACAAGTTCTTTCTGGTTTTTGTTCATTGAAAAAAGCTGCCTCGAGTTCTCATTTTCTCAAAGGTTCCATGATGACACGACATTGCATGAATGTCTTATGACTCTCTGTAACACTGAGTTGATTCTTTTATTTCATTGTGTTCCATGAAGGATTGAATCTACGGTTCCGTTTTGTAGGAGAAATGGCTTCTGCGAGTGTTTTCATGTTCGGAGTTGCTCCCCCACCAACCCGAGTTTCATTTTCCACCACGAAATGTCCAGCATCTCTGGGTTTTTTGAAAGGAGTTACTAAATCTTTTGGCTTGAAGGCAGAGCCTGGCTTCAGAGCATCGGCCATGGCCACAACATATAAAGTGAAGTTGGTGAGTCCTGAGGGCGTTGAGACTGAGTTTGATGCAGCTGATGATACTTACATCCTGGACTCAGCTGAGAGTGCTGGAATTGAACTCCCATGCTCCTGCCGTGCCGGTGCTTGCTCTACCTGTGCTGCAAAGATGGCGTCCGGTTCAGTTAACCAATCTGATGGCGCATTTCTAGATCAAGAACAGATAGAGCAGGGTTATCTCCTGCCCTGTGTCGCATACCCAACTTCAGATTGTGTGATCCACACGCACAAGGAGAGTGATCTTTACTGAGAACCGTCTATGTTGCACGTTTTGTTGAACTGTTGAATCCTTTTCGAGTGACATCATGCTTGTTTAAGAACTTGAATCATGGTTCCAAAGAAATTCTCTTTCGGTATTGCCTTCTTATTCATGGCCTAATCTGCTCTGCGTAAATTTGCCTTTCATTTTTCTCTTATTTGATTGGAATTTTTAGGCTCTTAGTTGCTCAGACAGTTCTCGGTACTTCCATTGGTACCTCCCTAGTGCCTTGTCCAACTTAATGAACGTTCAGTATTTCACCTTCAAAAGGGCTGAAGGATGTCCCTTTCTGAGAACAAGGGATATGCAGAAAGAACCCTTCTCATGTAACTTTTATAGAGGAATAAGTATAAAGGAAAAGGTCCTGGCTGACCACACAGTCTCTACTGATTTATAAAAAATTTTGCGCTTTTTATCTTCTCTTTTGATTACAGCAACTGAAAACTGGAGTTTGGACTGTGGCTTTATGCACTGTGAGTATTTATGCAGAGAGGTTTTCAAGGCATTCATCGAGCAGTTACAGGGTGATGACACGTTGAAACACTTAGTTTGTGCTTGAATGTTTATGGGGCAGTAGAGTGTTCAGCAGAAACATTGTTATGGTCACCTTCTTCCGATCCCTTCTCCTCCTTATTCTTCCAGGTTGTTCTTCCTCCTCTTCTTCTTCTTTTTGAGTTAAGGAAATATGCTCATATATTGGTTTCTCAGGTTTCTTGAGTCCTGTTTTTCTAATTCTAGAGGTTATCAGCACTGAGTTTTAAGGAAGTTCCCTTTTGTGGATGTGCAAAATCTAGAAAAAATAAACAGATAGATGAACACAACATGTCTGCAAATTTGTGAAGCTGATCTTTGTTTTGGTTGACAGTGTTCTTGGGAAGCACTCTGGGGATTGGACTGGGAATCAACTATGGCCAAATTGCAGATAACCTCCCAGCCCCATCAAGAGTCACATTTCTCTTAGGATCACTCAACATAACCAGAGTGAAACTGTACGATGCTGATCCAGGCGTGCTATCAGCATTCTCAAACACAGATGTCGAATTTGTAATTGGACTGGGAAACGAGTACCTCAGGAGGATGACTGATCCTATTCAAGCTCAAGCTTGGATTCAACAGAGAGTGAAACCTTACATTCCTGAAACAAAGATCAAGTGCATCACCGTCGGAAACGAGGTGCTGACCGGAAACGACACGGAGCTGATGTCTTTGTTGCTGCCTGCTATGCAGACTGTTCATGGGGTCCTCCAAAACCTCAGCCTGAGCCAAGAGATCTACGTTACCACAGCTCATTCTTTCGGAATCTTGGAAAACTCCTTCCCTCCTTCTGCAGGTGCATTCAGGGAAGATCTTACAGGCTATATCAGGAGCATCCTGGAGTTTCATGTTCAGTCAGGGTCTCCTTTCCTCATAAACACTTACCCTTTTTTCGCTTACAGAGACAACCCAGAAGACATACCCCTGAACTACGCACTCTTCCAGCCGAACAACGGCACGGTTGATCCCACAACAAACTTACACTATGACAACATGCTCTATGCACAGATAGATGCAGTTTACTCGGCACTGAAAGCTCTGGGCCACACGGATATACAGGTGAAGGTTTCAGAGACAGGATGGCCTTCAAAGGGAGATGCAAATGAAGCAGGAGCCACACCTGAAAATGCTCAGTTATACATTGGAAATCTGATAAAGAGAACTGAACAGAGACAAGGGACTCCAGCTAGGCCATCACAGCCACTGGATATATATGTTTTTGCCCTGTTCAATGAGGATCTAAAGCCAGGTCCAATGTCTGAAAGAAACTACGGATTGTTTTACCCAAATGGCTCATCTGTGTACAACGTTGGGCTGCAGGGTTATCTTCCTAACATGGATTATTCCTCAGTTTCCTCAGCAAATCTAAGAAGATACACGAGTTTTCATTCATTCGTCTGGTTGATGTTCCTTTCTGTAGTTTGTAAGCTCCAGAATGTGTCGTCTGCAAACATTCTGCAGATGTGTTGCTGATACGAGGAAGTGATGTTCTGATTCAAGTTCAGTGTTTGCTGATTTCTGAATTTTAATTATAAATGGTTTGAAAATGATGAGGACAAGTTTTCATTTTATTTTTCGTTTTCTTTTTGTTGAATTTACATGTTTATATGTAAAATATTAACTTAAAATAATATGACATCGATTATACAATTTGTGTGAAAATTGGAAGGATCTGCACCGCAGTGCACTCCTCGATTCCCGGAGAATCAGTTAATCTGCGCCAAGGCCGCCCTCGACGTTCTCGCCAGGGAGGCCCTCAAATGGAAGGAGTCTGCGGCGGCGGCGGCGGCGGCGGCACAGTTCTTTGCAGATCGGAGAACGGAGGCAGACTCTGGCCCTCGATTGGTACCTGGGTATGTTCCAGCAGCAGACATTCCCTGGATCAGCAGGCCAGACATTGGGACACGCCGAAAACGATGTTTCCTCGGCTGAGCCGTTGCGAGATCGAAAACGGGAAATCCGGTCGTCTCCAGACGTTATGAATCGCAGGATATCCGTATCTGCGGCAATGCCCTCTTCGCTCTCACTTTCACCCACTACTGCTACTCATCAAGGATAAAGATTCTGTGGCCTCCACTTCCGCGGATGGATAATCGGCGATTGGGCTCCGGTGAATGTTCCGATGATGCTTTCGAAATTCCACATGAGAGCAAGAGGGATGGACGACGTCGTCTCGAATGAGGATGATACTGGGAAGACTCCCACCACGAGATAGTTGCTGCGAAGAATACTCCAATTCTGTCGTCCTCTGTAGTGGAGGGTGCCGGCCACACGCTGAAGGGTACGGATCTACGGCAGGTACCCAACGCCGTCTGGAGGAAGACTGGTTTTCTGGATTGAACGTTAGTTCATGCCCACATACCTGGCCTAAACCTAACAAAAAAGGCTGTTGTTAATAAATCATGTACAGCTTGCGCTCATGATCACCTTCAATTCATCACAATTTTACTCTCTTAAACATCTTTTAGTTTTCATGCTCAAAATCCAGATGCGTATCTGGGCTTGCAAATCAGCCTGTCTGAACAATTGGAGAAAGTTTGCAACTTTTGCTCTGAATCTCTTTCCATTGGCAGTGAAGTTCCTCAACGACCTTTTCTTCCATTTTTTGTTTGTTTATGGATTGATCTAGCACTACTGACGTCTACTGTCTTTCAGATGATTGAAATCTATGCAGGTGACATTTATGAAATATACATGCACTCTGTTTTCCTGTAGTTCCCAGCTTCCTTTACTATCATCTTTTTCTTGAAATTGGATTCGACTTAGCCACTTACTTACCGGACTTACAGAGTCGCCGGCCCCTTTGTTGGTTGGTCTATCTGAATTCATTCATATCTGGAGCTTTCACATTCTCTAATTTTTTTGAAATGACTGCCATTCAGTTAAAACTTTCAGTGTGAATCAAAGCGTATATTCTTCAAACTTCAAATTTTTATAGCTTGTAGTTGCTGGCTTGTACTTGGCACTGAGAAAGCTCAAAATGCTGTAAAAACTGTTACACATGACAATGGATGACATGAGAAGCTGATGTGATTCCATTTTTACAGGAATGGGGTGAATTTTAATTGACTGTAAATTTTCACTTGAGGAGTCATGTGCACTTTGCTGGTTAGGCAGCCTTCCATATCCCCGCACTTGCTACGGTATCTATGTGGATCCTGTACCTAATTCCGATCTCGGAGTTTTTCCAGGCTTCGCTCTGTCTTCCATGGCGTCTCTTCTCACATTTGCACCCATGTCAGTGCCATGCTCCTTTCCATCCAAGACTACAGGCGAAACCCTATCAAGAAGACATCACCAAATTGTCGAAACCAGCAAATTTGGAAGCTACCTTGACCTGGAACCCAGGTTAAAACCTGAATCATTGGATTTTGAAGTCCCCATTTTTTATCCTCCAGACAGGAGAAACCGGTTCGATGTCATCGTCATCGGTACCGGCCCCGCCGGCCTCCGACTTGCCGAGCAGATTTCCGGTAGAGGAATTGAGGTATGTGCTATCGACCCTTCGCCTCTTTCCATGTGGCCGAATAATTACGGCGTCTGGTCTGACGAATTCGAGAGCTTGGGGCTTGAAGATTGTCTTGACAAAACGTGGTCCATGACCAGCGTCCACATCGATGACAAGAAGACCAAGTATTTGGACAGGGCGTACGGTCGAGTCAATAGAAAGGACCTAAAGTTGAAGCTGCTGTCAGCTTGTGCAGCAAATGGTGTGAAGTTTTTCAAGGGTAAAGCTTTGACACTAGAGCATGCGGAGTTTGAGTCTTCTGTTGGCTGTGAAGATGGCACATTGGTGAAAGCTAGTTTAGTTGTTGATACAAGTGGTTTTACCAGTGGGTTCTTACACTACGAGAAGCAGAGGAACCATGGCTACCAGATTGCTCATGGCATTCTTGCTGAAGTTGATAGTCATCCCTTTGATCTGGTCAAGATGGTTCTGATGGATTGGAGGGATTCGCATCTGGGAAACGAGCCATATCTGCGTACCGGCAATTCGAGATCACCTACGTTCTTGTATGCCATGCCATTCGATAGCAACCTGGTGTTTCTTGAGGAGACCAGTCTTGTCAGCAGGCCGATGCTATCATACACACAAGTCAAGAAGAGGATGGAAGCAAGGCTGAGGCACTTGGGGATAAGAGTGAAGGTTGTGCTGGAGGATGAGAAGTGCGTGATTCCAATGGGAGGGCCACTTCCTCGGATCCCCCAGAGTGTCCTGGCGTTTGGTGGGAATGCCGGGATTGTTCATCCTTCTACAGGCTACTGCATTGCTCGGACGATGGCTCTTGCTCCAGTTCTTGCGCAGGCCATCGAGCAATGCCTTGGTTCAACGAGGATGATCAGAGGCAACCAGATGTATACCAGAGTCTGGGATGGACTGTGGCCTCTAGATGGAAGACTCAAAAGGGAGTACTACAATTTCGGGATGGAGGTTCTGCTGAAACTAGACTTAAATGGGATGAGACGATTCTTCGATGCATTCTTTGATCTTAAACCTCACCTGTGGCAAGCGTTTCTGTCTCAGAGACTCAGTCTTGGAGAGCAGTTTCTACTGATGAACTCGCTGTTCTGGCGTGCATCCGGATCAAGTAAGATGGATATAGCAACCAAAAGCCTCGTTCCTTTAGTCAAAATGGCCCGGAATATGGCTTCTCAAGCCATCTGAGCGCCTCCATTGTACCGCGGACTAGTTGAGCAGCCTGCATGTCTAAAAAACCATGATTCTACCACATAACGCCTATCCATGGCAATTTCCAGAATCCCCAAAACACATTAAATACAAGAAGAGATGCTTGCTGGTGCCGCACCAGATGTGTCAGCAGCAGGAAGCTGACTTGAACCCCTATCGGATTTGATTCCAGGGAGTCGACAACTGAAGCATGAAGCTCAGAGAGCAGCAAAGGGGCGGCTGTCAAATTAGCTGGAAAGCCATTAAACTTCACTGAATAGGGAGGGGCTTAGCCGGGCTGGGGTGATTTAGCTGGATCTTTGAGAAATCATTGTTAATTCATCACGATTATGCGCGATCTTGAGTAACCTCCCTACTTTTCACCTGAACCAGGGGAACAACATCTCTTGCCAGAGGCTTCACGATCTTGATTAGGATCTCCTTTTATTTCCATATGTGCCCTTCCGGTTAGAAAATTGTTATTTTTAGATATTTTTTTTGCGAGGGGTATTTAAGGGCCCGTCGTCTTTATGACATCCCGCCATTTCTCAAGCGGTTACCTCATCGCATCCATGGCGCCATCTGCGATGCGTTTCTTCTGCTGCAGGTGCTTGTTGATATTGTTCCTCACCTCGATGCTCTTTCTTGAACGTATCCAAGCACTTGGATTTCCACCGGAAAGTAGCGATCACATCGCTCCTGATACTGTGGAAGATCGGGATCTCTCTCCCAGCAATGTGGAAGATCCGGTTGCACTTCCTCCAGCGCCGGAGGAGGCGCCGGTTACTCCGTTTCCTTCGATACCTCCTTACTCGATACCTAGGAGTTCTTCTAATCCACCAGCTTTGTTCGTGATCGGAGATTCTACAGTCGATTGCGGAACTAACAATTTCCTGGGAACATTTGCACGAGCAGATAGGCTGCCGTACGGCAGAGATTTCGACACGCATCAACCTACCGGCCGGTTCTGCAATGGAAGAATCCCCGTTGATTATATTGGTAATCTAAATTTAAGTAAACAATTTTAAAGGTATTTGTTTTGGATTATTTCCGTCTGTGATGTCATCGATCAGCGCTTCGTCTTGGATTACCATTTGTGCCAAGCTACTTAAGCAAAGCGCGGTCCGTCGATGGTATGAAGAAAGGAGTTAATTATGCTTCCGCCGGATCCGGGATCATCTTCTCCAGCGGCTCTGAATTGGTATTTTCAATCTGGGTGACAGAGTAGTAGGAACACTAGATTTTTGCTACCGTTTGGAACTCATTTTTAAATCTGTTAGATACAGGGGATGCATATATCTATGACACAGCAGATTCAGCAGGTGATGGATACATACCAACAGTTCATTCTCACCATGGGAGAAGGAGCAGCAACCTCGCTTTTCTCAGATTCCATTTTCTACATTTCCATTGGAAGCAATGACTACATTCACTATTATCTCAGGAACGTATCCAACGTTCAATCTCTCTATCTTCCATGGAATTTCAACCAATTCCTTGTACAAATGATGAGACGAGAAATCCAGGTTAAGAAAAGCTGCCCCTTCGATCCCTGTGTTCAGGAACCAATTGGTGTATTTTAAGAATATATAGTTCCGGCTGATCTTGCAGAGTTTGTATAACATGAGTGTTAGGAATGTGGTTGTGATGGGGCTGGCTCCTCTGGGCTGTGCACCATATTACTTGTGGCTCCAAAACAGCAACAGTGGAGGATGCGTGGACACGATCAACAACATGATAATTGAGTTCAATCTAGCTATGAGATACATTGTCGATGAGCTGAATAATGAGCTCACTGGAGCTCGGATAGTTTTCTGTGACGCTTTTGAGGGCTCCTTGGACATAATCAGGAATCATGACCTTTATGGTGAGGATTTTGTTCATTTGACAAGGATTGGTTTGTTCGAATATTTTGGTTTCGATAGATTTCCAGGCCCGCTTTTACTAGCTATAGCTGCAGCATCTATTATCGTCTGACCGAGCACTCTGCATGCTTAAGTGGAAAATTAGTTTCTACTCATTGCTGCTGCTCCATCTGTTAATGCTATTCTTGTTGCATCTACAACGACATAAGTTTGTCTCCTGTGTTTCAGGATTCAATGTCACAGAAGATGCGTGTTGTGGGTTTGGGAACCATAAAGGATGGCTACCTTGCATTTCTCCAGAGATGGCTTGTGACAATGCTTCGAACTACATTTGGTGGGATCAGTTTCATCCAACAGCTGCCGTGAACGAAATTCTAGCCGATAATGTTTGGTCCGGTTCGCACATCGATATGTGTTACCCAATGAACTTACAAGAAATGCTATCCTGGAATTGAACTACACCAACACCTGGAGTCAACAGACCACCACCACCACGCAGCACCTTTCTACGTCCACTGGAGATGGGAAACATTTGTTTTTTTCGCTACAGCATTTACTGCTGTACCGTTTTGAACTGCGTAAGGGTCGTTGTTATAGGATTGAAGTTCATGCACATTTTTGTCACCGATGAAAATAAATGATGCTGTTTTGCAGTTGTTGCGTGGTCAAAGGAAGGACCAACTACCACCAACCTAACACGTACCCACCCCACATTCATTGCCGACCCTCACAGCCTATCGTTTTCTTCAGCAAAGTTGGTGCCATCTCCATTCTTCAGATCAAGCAATTTATTGATATTCCAACAGCAGCCATTATTGTTTAGCACACAGGACGAAGTATACTCATCAAGTTTACTTTTACAACGGTGGGGTGGGGTGGGGGTATAGATATTCTTCAATATAAGAGGGTATTGGTGTTCCATTCAGCTCTATTTCTGGTGAAAGCAGTGAGCAGTTCCCTTCCTCCCAGTCTTCTCAACACGCATACATGTCAATGTAAGGGTCAGGATGATTTTTTCCTTCTCTTCAAGGGCTGGTTTCTGCAAAAATGTCCAACAGGGAGAGAGCCTGCAAGCAATGCATACCGCCCGTCAGTCAAACAGCTGTGTCATCAGTGAACGTTGGGTATGCAGAAGAAGAGGCATTACCTCAGGGATGTTGAGCTCCAGCCGGAATTTGGGACCGTCGTAATGGTGAAGAATTGGGCGGAAGGAGTCTTCCTCCATGGGCTCGCAGATCTTCCTTGTCACTACACGAACCTGCAAGTGAAAGAAGAGTGGTCACTTATCCCCACTGCCCTGATCTTCGAGGAAATTCAGAGTTCTGAGCTGGTATTAGGGACGAACCTGAGCAGGAAAGCGTGATTCGCCCGGGTTTTTCTTGTCCTCCCAAGCTGTGGGGTCGATATTCGTGCCACCAAAGCTAGCAGCCTACAAAGTGCATCAGATGAGATGAATGAGAATGATCAAAATCAACCCTCAAATAGCCACACCAAATACAAACCTCAAAGATTCCATGGAGTTGGTGAGTTGAATAATTGTAAAGAAAGAGAGGCAACCCTGGTGTGATCGCACGTACAGAGTCACGGTATCGAGGAGGCAACCCTGCAGGAGTTGAAATTTCAACTCAAAATGTAAATAAAAAAAAATCTTGCTAGGGGATAGAACATGAGCCAAATAAAATGAAGCATCTAATCAAGGATGAATAGCATACAGCTATGGTCGAATCCCATAACAGAAGACATAACATAAGCTTTGCTTGGTATTGAAAAGGAGAAAGCAAACGCTCTTATGCAAAAAAAGATTTCCAGATCAAAGAATCAAACCCCACAATTTTCAAAACCGTAAACAATTCAAGGTGGCACATACCAAATAGCTGCCTCTTGAGATTCTCAGCCATGGTGTCGTTGTTACAGACAAAAATATACCCCCCAATCGTCTCGTTTCTGGGTAAAGCTTCCGCCGGAGGAAGAGTTTTGAAACGCTTATCCACCTCTGATTTACCCCCGCCGTTGTTATCCTTGGCGACATCTCGGTTCCCCTTATTCTTCTTCCCATTTTTACCGAGATCCTCCTCGTTCTTACCCTTATTCACCTTTTCGTTCAGCATAAAGCTCTTCGAGAAACCCCTGCTCTTACTGTAACCCTTGAAATTCAGTGAAGGGGTTGAATAAATCCCCTTGTTAAACCCTCCGTTCACCCCAGCCGATCCAGATCCAACTCCAGAGTAATCAACGCCGCGAGTGACGACCTCGTTGACCGGAGGTTTCCATATGTCCATATTGAAATCGGAGTTCATATCACTCCCCGATCCAACAAACGAGGACCCAGAATCCAGGCTGCGGAAATCATAGTTCCGGCGCACCTCAGCAGTACGCTTCGCCGGGTAATCGAAGCTCCAGATGGAATCATTAAGCGATAGATTAGACAAATTACCAGTCTGGAGGCGGAGATCGTCGCTGAACTGCCAAAAGGATGACTGATTCGCGTTATCCATCTCTTCCAGCGACCCAGAAAGTCAAGAATTGGGTTTCTCTGGAGGAGGAAAACGGATGGCCAGGCTGTATATTTATATTCAACAGAGCGGAAAATGGAGGAGCACCAGAAGTCGTGAAACTCCGTAGCTGCCCTCCATGGAAACCCCCCTTCCCCTTCACTACAACTGTAAAACGACACTCCGGCTTTGTCAAAGTGGGTGACGACGTGGCACGCGCTCATTGAGCATCCCGTTTTTTATTCCTCATTTTTTATAAACCAAGAAATTAATAAATTGGAAGCTATAATACCCTTTTTTTCTTTCCATTTACGCGTTCTTTGCTACCCCACCTTCTAGAAAGTCGCCCGTGAATCGTTGATGCCGTTCCCACCGCCACCCCTTTCGTAGCTTCCAAGGTTTCTGACACGTGTCAAAGCCCATGGGCATCTGACGCGCAAAGCTGGCCCAGCCTCATGTAGCTCAGAGTTGGGCTTGAGAAGGAAGCCCATCGAATGGCCCAATAATGATAATTCACGATTGTTGTTAGGGCAGAAGGAAATGCCTAGAATACCCTCCCCGTGCAGCCGAGCCGAGTGAAGCCAACCCAGATGGGGCTCGTCTTCCCTTTTTTGTTTTTAGAATAATTATTATTTTTGTGCCGTTAAATCGTGAATTGGGGCCCACAAGAAAAGGGAATACAATTAATTTTCACCAACTGAATTTAAAACACGAGGGAGGCACAGCACACCACCGGGGTGTATAAATAAATAAAATCCCTTTCGTGTCTGGGGGATTCCCTCAACCAAATGAGAAAATTAAGACAAGTCCCCCCACGAGTGGCGTTTTCTTTGAGCATATTGCACAACCATGGCTTTTAAGGATATTCGTTAAATCCCAGAAAAATGGAACCATACCCTTTTCTTTTTTTTTTTAATACGAAAAGAATGAAATAATAATGGAGCGGTGGTGGGTTGAGGAGTGGAGCGTGGTGGTCCGGAGAGGGCGTGGGCCGTCGATGGGGGTGCCACGTGGACGCATCTGAGGACATGTACTGCTCCCAGGCCAGGACCGGACCACTGAAACGCTGATCCCTCGGCGGACCCCACTTCAGACCAGGTCCGTACCTGAAAGCCTGCCCCATTTGTCGGGGAGTGGGCCCCATCCCCCCCCCCCCCCCCACCCCTCCATAGCTGCTGCTGCTCTACTTGTTCAGACGCCCATCCCCTCCCCATATTTCTTTCTTTCTTTCTCCTTGCTGGCGGGGCGTGAAGAAGGGCGGGCAGGCGAAGAAACAAAACAAATGCCGGGAAGCTTTTCTTTTCATGGGATGTGTGGTGTACGGAAACGACTACTTTATTCCTGAATTAAATTAAATATCCATGACCCCGGTCTCTGATCATGGTCTCCCTCCACCACGCACCCTCTTCCAACAATTAAAATAATAATAATAATAATAAATAAACACACACACCCACTCACTCACACACACACACACCATAATCCAGAATCAAGGCTACATGTATAGATATTATTAATCCAATCCACACACACACACATACACACACACACAGCGTGTGTCAGGTCAGGTCAGGTGTGAGCGGAGCCGAAGCAGCAGCTCAACTCAGGGGCCTCTGAGTTTTCAACATGGGGTTTCATTAATTAATTAATACATGGGTGAATAAATAAGGGTTTACCTGTCCACCATGATCCATCATTACAGGATCAACTGACTGTGTGTGTTTTGTGGGAGCACGTGAGAGGGGCGAAGGGGGTTGGTTTCTTAGGAGAATCTCGGGGGGGGGGGGGGGGTTTACGACCAGGGGGTGCGGAACGAACTAAATTTACGCCTTATTTCTGGGACTGGACTGGAATGTCCGCCACTCCGCTCGAGGTTTTTGTGCAGCAGCAGCAGCAGCTGCTCCTGCTCCTGCTGCGGCGTCCCAAGTGGGGCCCTCCTCACCATAATGAATGATGACGTCAGCGTACTGCCCCTCACTCTGGGTGTGGGTTTGTTTGGGAACCATGGTTACTCCCTCCCGGCTTCGCTAACCACACGCGCGCGCGCCGCGCAGCGCTTGCACTGAAAATGAACGACAACCCCGTGGTGGGTGTTGTGTGAACCGATTACAGAACGGGGGGGATCTCGGCACCCTCTTTAGAATACGCAAGTGTACCGCTTGTTTGACTCGTCTGAGGTTCTGTTACCGCCGGCGTCTTTGATAACTGCCTTGCTGCTTCCCTTTCCTACGAGTTTTTTTTCTGGGTTTCCTGCTCCGGCTGTTCATGAGATGTAGTGGATTCAGCCTCGTGATGTTGTGATATTTTTCGACTAATTTCTAGCTTGGTGTTCCGTTCCCATGGCGAGCAGGAGCGCCTTAACTCTGCAGCGGCACGCTGGTATAATCTTCGCGCCACGCTTCGCTTCGCACTCTCTCTGTTTTTTTTGTTGCTGTTTTCTAATGCTCTACTTTGTTTGAGGGAATTTCAGAAAGTGAGGTGAAGGATACGCTGTATGAAGAGCTCTGGAAGGCTTGCGCTGGTCCTTTGGTGGAAGTGCCCAAGGTTGGAGAAAGGGTTTACTATTTTCCACAGGGCCATATCGAACAAGTGAGGGTTCTTTGTTAATTTGGGTTATATTTCTGGATTTGAAAATGAAACTCCACGAATTTTGACTGCATCTTTTCTGGGAATTTTTTGCTTTTCCTGGGATGCAATAGTTGGAGGCATCTACGAATCAGGAGTTAAATCAAAGGATTCCGATGTTCAATCTGCCGTCCAAGATCCTTTGTCGTGTTTTCAACATTCAGCTACTTGTACGGTTTCGTTTCTATCTGCTCTCTTCATCTTCCTTCCTGCTTTTGGTCTAATCGATTAAGGGTTTTTTGGGGGAGTATTAGGCGACGCCCGTTTCCTGTGCCTTTCAGCAGGAGACATAATTTTCTATAAATGCCAGTCTCTCCCGAATAGGCAACTGCGTGAGAACTAAAGTTGGAAAGCCAAATGGCTAATTTATGTGTTAGAACCTCAAAAAGAAAGTGTCCTGCGCCGGAAAATGAAAAAGTCGGCGTCTGTTTTTTTTGTTTCACTGCGGTCTATTTTTTCGGCTGTACTATGTTTGAGTGTGATTTCCCTGCTGACTGAGGGCCTATAGAACTTGACGTGCTTCTGAATTGACTGCAGGCCGAGCAGGATACTGACGAGGTTTTTGCACAGATTACTTTGATGCCAGAAGTTAATGTAAGACAGTTCATCGACGTATTTTGTTTCTAGTCTTTGAGCACTAGTTTGTTTACCTACCGTTTCATAATCTGTGTAGCAATCTGAGCCAACAAGCCCAGATAGTCATCCTGATGAGCCTCCCAGGCCTGTAGTTCATTCCTTCTGCAAGGTGTTGACTGCATCAGACACTAGTACACATGGTGGCTTCTCGGTGCTCCGGAAACATGCTAATGATTGCCTTCCTCCGTTGGTAAAAAGCCCTTGCTTGGTTTTTTCATTGTTGACTGCATCTGATTTACTTTCGAGGATTCATGCTCCATCATTTGATGATTCCTGGACCAGGATATGAGCCAACAAACACCAACTCAGGAACTCGTATCTCATGATCTACATGGAATCGAATGGCGTTTTAAGCACATATTTAGAGGTGATTTTTTGATTGCCCAATGTGGGTTCCTGTCTTTTGGTATAACTTGAATACATTATGAAATGTACAGGACAACCTCGGAGGCATCTGCTTACCACTGGTTGGAGTACCTTCGTCACTTCAAAAAGATTAGTTGCTGGTGATTCTTTTGTGTTTCTGAGGTAAGCGGTTTTAGTCTTATACCCTAGAAACATGCCATGCGTTCCATTGTGTACCCTACAATTTTATAGGGCAGAGACAGGGGAATTGCGAGTTGGAGTTAGGCGTCATTCTCGACAGCAGAGTTCCATGCCATCCTCAGTTATCTCAAGCCAGAGCATGCACTTGGGGGTTCTTGCAACTGCCTCTCATGCCGTCTTGACGCACACTATATTTGTTGTGTACTACAAACCGAGGTTTGGGGCGTCAACTTTTTGCACAGCTAGATCTATGGTTTGTTGGTTTTTATTAAATTAGTCTCCCCACACAGAATTAGCCAGTTTATCATTGGCCTGAACAAGTACTTAGAAGCTATGAGCCAAAACTTTGGTGTTGGAATGAGATTCAAAATGCCTTTCGAAGGAGAGGATTCTCCAGAGAGGAGGTTGGGACACTGAGCCTGTCAATATTTTTCTGGTTGATTGTGAGATAAATCACTTATGTTACTTCTCTTTTGACTTTGATTGAGCATCAGGTTTTCAGGAACCATAATTGGAGTCGAGGATGTTTCCCCATCATGTGAAGGTTCTAAATGGAGAACACTGAAGGCAAGTAACATCCATGGCCACCCCGTATTCCCGGTGCTAAAACCAGACTGAGATTTTGTTCATTTCAGGTTCAATGGGATGAACCAGCTTCTATTGCTAGGCCAGATAGAGTTTCTCCTTGGGAGATCGAACCGTTTGTTTCCTCCGTTCCACCAAGCCTGAATCTGCCATCGGCTGTGAAGCCTAAACGCTTAAGATCTCATGTTGATGTTCCTGCTTTGGGTAATTGTTATTGTCAAGGTCCCGGTGTTTCTTTTTCCTCAGTTGTTTTGTTGATCTAAATCATCTCCGTTTTTTGTAGTTAGTTCACTCAGTAAGAAAACAGATGTTGGAAATGCATCTGGAGATATGATTATTGAAGAGACCGAAGGCAAGAGTGCTTCCGCCCGGTCCAGCACCACCAATCTTTCAAGAATACCTGGAAATAGCCCGACATCATGTGACAATGCCAGTAAGAAGTCAGAAAGTGCTGTAGGATGCCGACTATTTGGGATCGACCTGAACATGCCTTCTGTACCGTCATGTGATGAGATGGGAAAATCTAATGCACCCAACATTGATGGCGAGGCCTCCCTTGCAAGGATGTCGTCATCCCTTCACTGGGAACAACAGCAACCTGATGCGTCCAAGGAGTCCCATGAACAAAAGCAAGACCAGATGCAGGAGGAGGTTCTGTGTAGATCAAGCTCATTCTCGAGAAGTCGTACCAAGGTATGTGGTGAATAATCATCTGTGTCGGAGTATTTTCTCCCTTGCTGCTCACCTTACACACAAGATTGTCTCTTTGGCATGGCACTAAAGGTACAAATGCAAGGAGTTGCAGTTGGTAGAGCAGTGGACTTGCCCTCTCTGAAGGGCTATGAAGACCTCATCATAGAACTCGAGGAAATGTTCGAAATCAAGGGAGAGCTTCGAACCCGGAACAAATGGGAAATCGTGTACACAGATGATGAGGGAGACATGATGCTCGCCGGTGATGATCCATGGCCGTAAGTCCCCCGCCTTCCCTCCTTTTCACACACCTTGATATCCATCACCTCACCTGCACAACACCACCTTCCCTGCAGAGAGTTTTGCAGCATGGTTAGAAGAATCTTCATTTGCTCCAGCCAAGATGTGAAGAAAATGAAGTCACGCGGATTCCCTTCCTCGTCAATTTGCGACAAAGAAACAACCGCAGCTCTGGTCTCCGGAGATTAAAAGCGGCAGCCCCCCCCCCCCCCCCCTGCACCAGAGATGGGATTTCTGAGGGCTTAGGTGAGGCTTTTGCCGTTGCGAGTGCCACGCGAGTGTGTGTGTGTGTGGACCGGACCGAAGGGAAGTTAGGCTCTAGTCTAGTTGCTCTGCCCAGCTGTGTGTGTACTATGTTATAGGGGTACCGGGTACGCGGTCCTACCCCTTTGTTGAGACGACGTCGTTTCGGGCATCGTGGTAATGTAAATACGTAATGCAATGGTGTGGGGGTGGATCTGTCATTTCATGTGTCTCCGTTGCTTCGGCCAACTGTGGTCTTCGTTCTTGCAAAACTAGGTGCTAGAGTACTTGAAATTGTTTATTTTTTAATAAATAATGATTTGCTGTTGACGGTGCCCATGGCCCACGGACCAGGGGTTAATTTGGTAATTTCGTGGGAAGACTGAGGGCGGTGATGGTACCCGCTCCTCCTGCATTTGGGTGCATCGCTTCAGTTGCTTAATTTGAAGCTTTGGGGTTTGCGGAATTCGGTTGAGAATGAGTAGGGGAAGCGATCCGAATCCGTTTGACGACGTGGAGACTGAAGTTAATCCCTTCGCGGTACACTCATTTTTATTTTTTTTTGTCCGCTTTTTGAGGATTTGTTGTTTTGTAGAGTTTGTGACTGCTGGATTGAGATCCGTGGTTTGCGGAGATTTCGATTTTTTGTTTGTTTGATGTTGTGAGAATGGATCGAAGGAAGGGCGCTAACGAGTTAGAGGGAGAAATTCTCGGTGATGGAAGAAATTGATGCCGATTAGATCTTGTTGCTTTCTATTTTCAATCGGGACTGCTGGGTAGTTTTAGGCTAGTTGAATCCTTTATGCATCTCGGGTGCGATCCTGGAACTCGGCAGCCCAGAGATGAACATTTCAATACAAGGCTTACTTTCAGTGGCCTTGTTCTTCAGTCGCTAAATTTGAATGTCGCTCCTGCTGCATGAATGTTAGTTTGCATGGCTATTTTACATTTTATGTTATTTTGCAGAATGCTGCTGCTTCGCAGGCGCGTGTTCCTAAAGCAGTTTCTAGTGCCTTTGGTTTTGGACAGAAAAACGATGCAACTGTTGATATACCACTGGATTCCGTGACTGTGTGTAAACAAGCTACAAGTTATTGAATTTTTCCTTGTGTTAGTGCATGTATCTGAATTTTACACTATTGTTTTTTAGGACCCAGCAAAAAGCAGAAGGAGCTTTCTAATTGGGAAGCAGATTTGAAGCGGAGGGAGAAGGTGGGCTCCAATTTATGTTCTATTGTCAGAAGTGGGTTGTCAGATGTCTATGATGTCTTTTCATTTATCTGTTTTAGATGGCTTCTACTATGGTTGGTCATAGGAATAAATTATAAAAAAGAAAGTGTGTCCTAAAAAATTATTGACTTGGTTTACCTCAAGTCTTGTCAATTGCCATTATTGTAAAGACATGGCTTCTCAGAGCGTTTGATTCCTTTGTTCTGCACCTATGAGTAAAAAAACATCATTTACATTGCAGGAAATCAAACGGAGAGAAGATGCTACTGCATCTGGTAATCCTTGAATTTGAGGTTTAATTGCCTTTTTGATAAAAATATCTATAGCACTCTGGCTTCTAACCATCTAAAAGTTCCGCTATTGCAGTTGCTGCCCCTGCTGATGACAGGAATTGGCCGCCCTTCTTCCCATTGATTCATCATGACATAGCAAATGAAATTCCGGTTCATGCTCAAAAGATGCAATATCTTGCATTTGCCAGCTGGTTAGGTGAGTATATTTTATTCCTCAGATAAATCTCAGAAAGTTTACCAACACTTGTGAAATACGAGCCTGCCCCATTAAAGTCACCATTTTGCAATTATTCGGATGACTCCATCTCAAAAAGTATTTTGTACAAGTCTAACATCATGCTGTGTCGGAAACTTGTGTTTAGTGGAGAGGGAGAAAATGAATGATCATCAAATGGAAATACGTTTCTACTCAAATTGCAGTTGGTATCTTCTTTCACGTATTTCTAATAGTGAGTTTTTGTAGGTATTGAACTTTGTCTCTTGTTCAATATCGTTGCGGTTACTGTTGCATGGATCAGGGGCGGTGGTAAGTCTGTTTGATTACCACGTCGGTGTCTCATTATAAGTTCTTGACACCCTGGTCACTGATTTTAAAGTCATCTTGACTTGCAGGTGTCACAATTTTTTTCCTGGCCATTATATATGCCTTATTGGGGTGCCCACTTTCCTATGTCCTATGGTATAGGCCTTTGTACAATGCTGTGAGGTACTTGGCGTCACCTTGCTATCACTTTCATTCTTGTTAGGCAATTTACAATAATTCACGCCCACCCGCACCCATATTCAGGAATGACAGCGCTGTGAAGTTTGGATGGTTCTTCTTTTCCTATTTGGTACGGTTTTCTGTTGTTTCATTTGATCTAGGTAGTCAAATTTGCGATCTCCAACTCTGTCTCACTGTGCAGCTCCATATTGGATTTTGCATCGTTGCTGCCATAGCTCCTCCCATTTTCTTTCGTGGGCGATCTTTAACGTAGGTTCTTGGCTTACCTTTTCTTCCCCTTGTATCTTTATTCTCAGCGTTTTCCACAGAATAATCGATACAAAGTCTTTTTTAAGATAATATATTTTCCATGTTTTGATTCAGTGGTATCCTTGCGGTTATTGGTGGCTTTTCTGATCATTTGCTGGTCGGGGTGAGTATTTCTTTTCCTATTTATTGTTCTGTAGGCATCCTTTGAATCTCGTTTTTTCTTGGCCATGGAATCTTTTTCATTTTCCTGGTGCACCAACTGTTTCATAATCGACGCACTACTAAATGCAAATTTTGCAGATCTTTTACCTGGTTGGATTTGCACTATTTTGCTTGGAAACACTTCTCAGCTTGGTGGTGCTCCAGGTGAGATATCCATTGTGATAATGCGGGCATTGTTTTTCTTTGCGGATATTTGTTATGTTTCAGACAATTTCAACTGTTTGCGTGGCATGATCACAAAAGTTCATATCAAGTTCATCCTTGTTTTTCGCTTCATAGGATCCTAGACTTATATTCACTTACCTCCTCCCTCCGATCCTTGCAGCGAGTATACTCATTTTTCAGAGGGCAGAAGTGAAACTGGAAATTTGTAATCTGGCATTTGGTTTGATAGTTCTCGGTCTTCTACATCTGTTGAAATCTGGCGATTTGCTCTGTTTTGCTTTGCCTAAGTGTAATTCTCAGGATTTATACCACTGTACTACCCTGATGCTACGTTTCGTGATTCAATCCCTAGTTTATATCATCTATTTCTTTTGCATTGATTGACACTACGTCGTCAGATTTCAAATCACTGCAAAACTGATCAAAATGCTGAAGACATAAATGCAGTGATTTGAACAAAAAGCAGAGCATACACTATACTTTCAAGAGACAAAGAAGTGTGTGCGTCTGCTGGAGCTTCAGCCAACAATGGCGATCAAGCTTTGTTGAACGGCTGGAACCGAGCAAATCAGGGAGCCAAATATACCAGTCAGCGCGTAAGAGATTGCACAAAAGGGAAGAGCCTCTGGTTCCTTGGCTGATAATGCAGCTGTTCCCAGACCGTGGGCACTGTGATCAAAGCATCAGGCAGGAGCTGTAAACTTAACCTCAAACGGAGTTTCCGCTTCAGATCATCATACCTTGAAGCCGTGGCGATTCCTCGGGCTATAGGATCTCGGAAGCCGAGTTTATCCAGAGTCACCTGAACAAAGTTTGCTCCAATAAGCCGGTTAGGACTACCACAGCGGCTGTGAGAGAGGAGTTGGCGCCTGAAGCAGACAAGCAAGCAGCACTCAGTTGTTATGGTAGCATCTAAAACAGTGGGATTGAGATGCGAAAAAGAGAGAAATGCATTCTGAACCCTCAAAGAATGACACGATGCTCAATGCAAGAGCAACAGTTATGCATCGTGGCAAAACGGACACTGTCAACGAAGACTCGAGGCCGATGAGACGTCCCAAGAAGGCCGTTGAGTACAAGGAGAACACAGTGGCAATGATCACGGAGGTGAATATCTCAGCAGCATGTCTCTCAACCAGCTGCAAGCAATGATCAGAACACATGATGAGAGTGGATGATTTCTCCCTAAAAGCCTCCTCAGATATCATGCGCACTTAATAATGATCACCTTTCTCTGTTGGAACATTGAGAAGGCGAAAGATAGAATAACTGATCCAAGGAATCCCATCAGGAGATCACCTGCTCCAGGGTTCAAACTAGACTTCGTAAGGTAGTGTCCTGCATTTTTCAAGATGATTTTCGATTATGCCTGGCTCCTGTTCAAATGAGGGCACACATGATATTTACCTAAAACTGGGTTAAGCCCAGATCCTGACAGTTTGCCATATGCAAATGCAGCCAAATCTGCCGAGAGTGCGCAGCAGACTATTGGATGGAAAACATTCTTTATATTCGCTGGTAGACTAAACCAAGAAAAACTTAGCACTCAAGAGTGTGGGGTAAGGTGCTAGTCTTGCTGAAGAAAACAAAAAGGTATCTTGTGTAACCTGGAGCCGTAAATGTAGCCTAAAACAGTAGAAGCGAGGAGAAAAGGCAAGCAGGTTCTTGCATTTGTTCCAAGAATGTTAGGATAAAGCAGTGCTGAAATAAAAGAAATGAGGAATACACCACTCCACAGCCATAGCTCTGATGAAGAAAATGGTGAAGGTTTTGGCATTTTTTCAGCAGGTATTAACTCTGTTTTCACCACGTTTCTCACAGCAATAGCTGTAAAACCAGCTACACAAAGTGAAGCAAACCAACCTCCAACTGCAGGGAACAAGGAAAAGAAACCATGGATCATGTTCTTACTTCCTGTTGGTTCAAGGTTCATAGATTCAGTGGAAGAAGAAGCAGGCTTCTATACCTATAATGTATAGGATTTTAAGACCAGAAGCAGCTGGAATATCTTTTACAGCCAGGGGAAGAACCACCAAAGATGGGACGTAGAACAATGGAAGCCACCTCTGAATGAAGAGAAGTGCCGGCTGAAAGAAGTTTATGACCGCAGTGGCGGCCGCAGGGACGGTGGAGTCAAGGACCATCAAAATGGTAAATACACAAAACATTCCAAATAAGGCACTTGGAAATTTGATGGCAGCAGCCACAAAAAGATTCTTTAACAGCTTATCAGTGGCAAGGATTATTCCCAAGGGAACCAGCAAACGCCACAGTTCAACGACCTGAAAAGAGCCAAAGCGGATTTAGCATAAGCTCTGGTACAGAACCCGAGAGTGAGAACACAAATATTCACAACGGAAAACTGGTGAAATTTAGCGGTAGCATTGCTCCAAAACTGAGGCTGAAGCCTTCTAAGCACATCATTGGTGATAATTACAGGGAAAGTCCGTTAACTTATACCGGGCTAAGAAGGCTTGTTTCACTGGACCCGCTTGATGATCCGGCCGCATTGACAAAAATCCTTCTCAAAGAGCACCGCTTACTAGGAGCAGCGACCAAAAACCGTGAATTGAACCCACGACCACTTCCCGATCTTGTGCCCTGCTCGAATGCCAGACTTCCACTTCTCGTGAAAGAGACCGGCGTCGACCTCGCCGTCGGCATCCGTGTGATTCCACTGCGACGAATATTGATTGAGAAACTGTAAACAGAACTGGCGGGAGAAGAAACGGTATACGAAACTGCAGAAACCGATGCCATGGAAACCCGGAAACTGAAAATAGAATTTGGGAAAAGGAGGGGTGATCGTAACACCATTTTTTTTTTCTTCCAGGTATCGTGGATTGGAATGGCAATCGTGTGGCCTGAAGCAGATTGAGCTCTCCCTACAAATAACCAAAAAAAAAAAAAAAAAATTATATATATATATATATATATGTACAAGTAATACCCAGTGAGCTAATCCAACTCCATTAAGAGTAATTGTGGACTAATTAGTCCCTCAAGCGTTAATCCTTAACGGTGGATCAAAACGACAAGAGACTTGAGAACAAAACGCAGTGCTTCAGACAGGAGTCATGCACCTGTCGGAATCCATCTTCATCCCGCGCTAACAGAACCACTTCGGGCGCCGCACTACGACGGCGATGATCACTGAAACCGGAGCAGCCGAGCTGTTGAACCAATCAACAAAAGGAGGAGAATAAATAAAAAAAGTTAATTCTGTTTCTTTGCATATCGGGAACCCCAACCGCCGGCTTCGGTGATCACGACGCCGTGGCTTCCTAATCCGGCAAAACCAATAGCTTTCTCTCTGACTCGAAAACGTCAACAACTCCATTTTTCTTTTTCTTCATTTCCAACCATTCCCCATTTATTGCTTCATCACTTCCCCATTTACCCATAACTTTCTCTTACTGTTTCTTAGTGGCCATCTCCGGCGGTGGCTATTCGCCGTACCCTGCATATCAACGCATTCATTGCCTTGCTGCTGTCATTGCTGTTACTGGGTTTCAATCTCGGCGGCACTACGTTCGTTTTGATCACTGATCGTCAGCTATGGCTCCCTGCAGCTCACGTAAGGATCGTGCTATTACGTTCATGGTGATGGCCGCTGTGCTGTTTCTTCCCGCTGGCGGTGAGCGCGCGGCGGCCTTGACGACGGCGGCAGAGATTCTGTTAGAGGTAAAAGCGTCGTTCACCGACGACCCCCTGGGCATTTTGCATGACTGGGCTGCCGACAACGGCGACTTCTGCAAATGGAGAGGTGTTTCGTGCTCTTCTCAGCGTCATGTTATTCAGTTGAATCTCTCTGATTCATCCCTCTCTGGAACTATTTCTCCGGCAGTCGGCCGTCTCCGGCACTTGCGCCACCTTGATCTTTCCTCTAATCTCCTCACCGGCACCATTCCGACAACTCTCTCGAAACTTTATTATTTGGAAGAACTGCTCCTTTTCTCTAATCGTCTCTCCGGCGACATTCCTTCACAGCTCTCTTCTCTCATGAATCTCCACCGTCTCCGTATAGGGGATAATATGCTAACAGGCCCTATTCCGCCGTCTTTCGCCAAACTTCGTAACCTCACTACTCTTGGTCTCGCTTCCTGCAGTCTTACCGGCCCCATTCCACGAGAGCTTGGGAATCTTCGGAATCTCCAAAACATGATTTTGCAACAGAATTCGCTTCAAGGCCCCATCCCACCGGAGATTGGAAATTGCTCCAGCCTGATGGTGTTCACTGCCGCTGGAAACCTTTTGAATTCATCAATCCCATCTGAGTTTGGTGCTCTGAAAAATCTCCAGATTTTAAACCTCGCCAACAATTCTCTTTCAGGAGAAATCCCTCACCAGCTCGGCAAAATGCCCCAACTACAATATTTGAATCTCTTGGGAAACCAGCTTGAGGGCGCCATACCCAAATCGCTAACCAACCTCGCCGCTCTTCAGAAACTTGACTTATCGAGCAACAAGCTCATGGGAGAACTTCCCTGGGAATTTGGAAGAATGGTACAGCTGATATACTTGGTTCTTTCTGGGAATTATCTCACCGGCGTCATTCCAAGTGGCCTCTGCTCTAACTACTCCAGTTTGGAACACTTGATGCTCGGAGAAAATCTGTTCTCCGGTTCAATACCCCGGAATTGAGCAAATGCAGGTCGCTGAAACAGCTTGATTTGTCTAGTAATACTCTGGAAGGATCCATTCCAATGGAGCTTTATGAGATGGCAGAGCTTACTGATCTCATGCTCAACAACAACACGCTGTCTGGTTCCATTTCTCCAAGAGTTGGGAACTTGTCCAATCTCCAGACATTAGCTCTTTACGATAACCATTTCACCGGGAATATTCCAGGAGAAATTGGAATGCTTAGGAATCTTCAAATCTTGTACCTTTACGATAATCAGTTCACCGGCAAGATTCCAGTTGAGATCGGCAACTGTACCAGCTTACAAATGGTTGATCTATTTGGTAATCATTTCACCGGTGAGATCCCGGCCACCATTGGAGGGTTAACTCAGCTAAATTTTCTGCATATACGACAGAATGATCTCTCCGGCAAAATTCCTCCAGGCTTAGGGAACTGTAGACTGCTGACTGTTATTGACCTGGCGGATAATCGACTTTCCGGCAGAATCCCCCAACATTTGGCAATCTTGGAGCTCTGGAACAGCTTATGCTGTATGACAATTCTCTCAGTGGTGAAATCCCCAAGGAACTCATAAAACTAGTAAACTTGACGAGGATCAATCTCTCCCACAACAAACTTAATGGAAGCCTTGCACCGCTTTGCAGCTCTCGGAAATATCTTTCGTTTGATGTCACTAACAATATGTTTAGCGATGAGATTCCTCATCAAATTGGGTATTCCCCATATCTGGAAAGGTTGCGCCTTGGCAGCAACATGTTTACAGGGAAAATCCCTGCGACTCTGGGCTTAATCCGGGAACTTTCACTGTTAGATCTATCTGGAAACAGGCTTACTGGGAGAATACCTTATCAGCTTTCTCTATGTAAGAAATTAAGTCATCTTGATCTTGATCACAACCGTATTTCCGGACCAATTCCTTTCTGGGTTGGCAATCTACCTCTTTTAGGAGAACTCAAGCTCTCAGACAACCTGTTATCCGGAAAACTTCCTGGAGAATTGTTCAATTGTACTAATCTTCTTGTTTTGTCTCTCGGAAACAACTCACTCGATGGCAGCCTTCCGGCAGAAATAAGAAAACTTGTGTCTCTAAACGTTCTTGATCTTAAAGCTAACCGGTTTTCAGGTAGTATTCCATCTTACATTGGTGAATTGAAGATGCTATATGAACTCCAGCTTTCTGGGAATATCTTTACTGGGCCTATTCCGCTTGAAATTGGAGAACTGCAGAATTTGCAAAGTTATCTAGATTTAAGCAGCAATAACCTCACAGGAAGCATCCCACCGTCCATCGGAAAACTGTCCAAACTTGAATCTTTAGACCTATCCAACAATAAGCTCTTCGGGATGTTCCTCCTGAAATCAGCCAAATGGGAAGTTTGGTAAGATTGAATGTTTCATTCAATCGACTAGCTGGAGAACTGGATAAGCCATTTGGACGTTGGCCAGCAAGTGCATTCGTTGGAAACTTGAATTTATGTGGAAATCCTATGCAGAGTTGCAAAACGGAAAGGAAGAAGAAGATACCTGAAGCTGGTGAATCTTCAGCGATTATCATAGCTTCAGCATTCGTAGCTGCGGTTGCGCTGATCGTATCATTATTGGTATCTCTGGTTTTCTTCAGAAAAAGAAGAGAAGGCTTCGGTCATGATTCCATTTACTCCTCTAATTCTTCACAGGGGCAGAAACGCCCTCTTTATGATCAGCATCCAACCGCCGTGTCGGATTTCAGGTAAGTTTGAACTCTTTTTCGTCAATTCACATCTGCACTCGTACCATGCTGCCATCAGAGCTCCGCATTACCCAATCTTCAAAGCTTGGCTTATCCCGCATCTCTTTCTTTTGCCAATGATTTTAGGTGGGTGGATATCATGGAGGCAACGAATAATCTGAGCGAGGAATTCATAATCGGTTGCGGGGGATCTGGAACAATCTACAAAGCAACTTTATCAACAGAAGAAACGGTAGCAATCAAGAGAATACCAGCAAAGGTATCAGATTCCTGGACACAAGTTTCGCTAGAGAAATCAAAACACTTGGAAGAATCAGACACAGGCATCTGGTTCGGCTTCTAGGGTATTGCAGCAACCGGAAAGAGGGGTCGAATTTGCTGATCTACGAGTACATGGAAAACGGGAGTTTGTATGATTGGCTACACAAGAAATCCGAAAATGAGAAGATGAAGAAAAAAGAAAATATGAATTGGCAACAAAGACTGAAAATTGCTGTAGGGTTAGCCCAGGGATTGGAGTACCTTCACCACGACTGCGCGCCAAAAATCCTTCACAGGGATGTTAAATCTAGCAATGTGTTACTGGATAGCAAGATGGAGGCTCGATTGGGAGACTTCGGGCTGGCCAAGGCGATCACTGACTCACACACCACAGAATCCAGCGCATACTTTGCAGGCTCCTACGGCTACATAGCTCCAGGTACGAAACCAACTAAAGAGTCCATTCCGAACTCATTTACTGACCATCAAATTCGTTCAATCCTCAGAGTACGGATACTCACTGAAAGCAACGGAGAAGAGCGACGTGTACAGCATGGGGATAGTGTTAATGGAGATGGTAACGGGAAGATATCCAATCGATCGGAGATTTAATGCGGATATGGACATGGTTGGATGGGTGAAGCTTCAACTGGAGGAGAAGAATGAGGACGTGATCGACGCAGCAATGAAACCATTGTTACCGGATGAAGAAATATCCGTACTCCGAGTTCTGGAAATTGCCGTTCGCTGCACCCGAAACGATCCGGCGGAGAGGCCGACGTCGCGGCAAGCGTGCGATCTACTGATGCATGTGGTTCGTGATTGCGGAGTGAAGACTCACAGTTACAGCCCAAATACATGTGCTTATACTGATTGAGCCCAAATCAATTGATAGTGGGCCGCTTTTGGATCCTGCCCACTGGACAAGTTTACTTTACTTATCTTTCTCTCTTGGGCCAGTAGCCTCAAAATGGTGGGCCATAGGAAACTGTTTTATCTAATTTTGGAACATTTATTTAATAATAAGTTTTACTTTAAATAAACAGTTTCATTTTTAATCAATTTTAAATAATTTAAACATTCCATATGTGTTTATGAACATCATGAATAGGAGAGTATTTTGTATTAAACTTCTTAAATAATTTTTAATCACAATTTACATTGTTTTATACAAACTCTATTTTATTTTTAATAAATTTTAAACAAGTGTATCATTTAGAATAATTAATATAATTTAAAATAACATAATAATAAAGCTAGATTAGATGCACAAAGTTCATTGTACGGATTAGACTTTCCCTTTTAATGAATTAAAAATAAATGAGTACATTAAAAAAATGTTTGTCTTTTTTTTATTTTTAGTCTTTTAAGAAGACTTCTAGTCGAGGGGTAAATTTTCGGGGGCTACAGTACCTAGGCGGGTGAAGTACTGGGGTTATTATAGTAATTTCACCATAGTCTTGAGGTTAGAATAGTCCATTCATTTGTCTAATTCATTCTTCCACCCTTGATTAATTCTGATTTCGCATCTCTGATTAGTAAGCAGATAGCTTGGGTAATCGCATCGGTGTCAATATACTTCGCCGGAAGTATCCCACAGGTACGCTATGCCACAGTTGGGTGCTCATTCTGCGGTAATCTGGGTATGGTTTTTCGTGGCTTCTTCTTGAGTGAGAGTGGAATCAACTCTTGGGTTCTTTGTGTTTGCGATCGTCGTTGTATTTTTGCTCCAGCTCAGTTGTTTCTCGCTGGGGCCATGAGGAATAGAATTGGTCGATTTCATTAGGTTATTGAATTCTTATTTGGGTGCCGTGTGGAGGTGGGGAGGTCCTATTTTTGCACCATTAGTAGTAATGTTCTGGATTCCTATTGGGATCGTAGTATTTATGTTTGGTTTTTTTTATCTGTGCAGGAATTGAATCTCTAGTCTCGTCTGCATAAAATATTTGAAGAGGAGGGAGGATTGTAAGGCTACCAACCATAGGTCCTTGGTTCCCTTCATGAATCCATGTTTTTCAACATCTTTGGGTACCTACCACATTATGACCGATCATTTTTTATACTGGACTTTGGAACAGGTAAAGATCACGGATTTTCTGACAATGGCTGCTCTGGAACTCCCGTTTAGGATCGGTATGTCTTGTAAGCAAAGCTTTCAATTCCTTCTTTTTGGCTTAAGTAGAACTGATTTTGTGCTGAAATTTTATGAATTTACAGCTCTTTTCCTTCCAGTGATGCATAATTGTTGCAGCTGATATTTGTCTTTTGGATATACCAAACATAAGAATCATTTACTGGGGATCGATTCAAGGTTTTTTATGGTAGACTTCGAAGTTCACCGTGGTGCAGTAATAGCACATAGGCCTATACGACCATCTGATTTAGCTGTGCTTGAGAAAATACATTTGGACTTGTTTCCTATCAGGTGGGATGGTCTTGTTCCTTTTTACAGAAGAGAAGGAGTTTGCTTTATATTTCCTGACAACAATCTTGCTACTCTTTAGGTACGAACCTGATTTCTTTTACAACGTTGTGAATGGTAATGATATCGTCTCATGGGGTGCTGTTGATCATAGTCGGCCTGATGGACAAAGTAATGAACTTATAGGATTTGTTACGGCAAAAGTCGTGTCTGCAAAAGACAGTGAGGTGAAACCTTTGTCATAGTTGATGTAGGACGAAGTTAATGATATTAACCTGAAAGGTCACTTAGTTCTTTCCAGGGAATTATGGCAGTGCAAATTCATTATCTAGTCACTTTATATGATAACTAAATCAGTGTAACTCTCATTACTTTCAGATAGAAGATTTAGTGAGTATTGATTCATCAAGAACTGACCACACTTTGGTATACATCTTAACGCTGGGAGTTGTGAACTCCTACAGGAATATGGGAATAGGTACTTGTCTTCAGGATGTAATTAATATTTACGTACACTGTGGGTGTCTGAATACTTTTTCAATGCCATCATAACTCTTTGGAGCTAAAGAAATCTTTCAATATGTTTTCCATTGATGTACGTTCATCAGAATAACTACTATTTTGGATCCGAACACATCGCTGGCACAAATTATCTCTTCTCGCTCCTTGCAGAAAGATGCTTTTATTATTTCAAACAAAAGTGTGCTATGTCCTGGAGAAAAATGTGGAATTGCTGTCATTCCTCCATTGAGAAGGAGGAAAAGGCTTGTGCAAAGATGTGCTTGTATTTCTTAAGATGGTGGCGTTGGCATTTTATATTCAAGAAATTATCATCATCTATTTTTTTTTTCCTTGTAAGTGCTAAAGCTGTGTTTCTAGTATGATGCCAAAATGTGGTTGATGTTGAATTTTTCAGGTAGCTCTCTTATCTATGAGGTCGTAAAATATGCCTCGAGCATTTCATCCTGCCGGGCAGTTTACCTGCATGTGATCTCTTACAATACAGCAGCCATGCATTTATACAAGAAGATGTCCTTTCAGTGCTTGCAACGGCTTTACAATTTTTATTTCATCAACGGGCAACATTATGATGCTTATTTGTTTGTCTACTATGTGAATGGTGGCCGATCTCCTTGCTCCCAATGTAAGTGACGACTCCTTAAAAAATCAGCAAAATGATGGCTTGCAGCTGCCTGTTCGGATTCCCCCCCACCCCAAAAAATGTCTCCCCTCGTTCATCTACTGTAGTCTTGAACTCAATTTCCAGTTAGATGTAGTGTGCAGGCATGGAGACCGACATCCTTATGCTTTGTTATGCAGTGAAATCGTGATGTTCACGGTTGGCTATGTGAGCAGAGGACTGTACTCCATGGTGACAAAGCTCTGGAGGTTTCAGGAAAGGAAGATTTGCAAATGGATGAAATGCAAAGAGCCATTCTGTGAATCAGTTTAGGCAACTGGAAGAGGAGAAACTGCTGTGTATTTTTAACAGCTGAACCCTTTGCCTTGTATTGCTCTTTTCATGGACTTGGATACTCTCACACACAATATTTTGGATGTACTGAGAGATGCTCTTCTAATGTAGTGTGTTGTATGTATACAAAGGAGTTCCAGGAACCCTAAACACAATCCTAAGCACCCTGAATTTGAAAATTTGAGAATTCCAAGGACCAAAACTCAAATATACCTCTAAATAAGCGCATTTTGGAATCTTTTTCCCATTTTCATCAAATAAAAAAAAAGAAAAGCGAAACGGCGACGTTCCATGTGCGCCGCATTGACGGTCGTGGTGTCCATTTTACCAGCTGGCCCGGCCCCTAAAGTGGGCACCACGTAGGGCGATGGGGGCGCGTCGCTTTAACCCCATAATTAATGCCAATTAGCCTTTTTAATTTCAGTTGTTTAGGCAAAAATTCCATTTTATTCTCCAAAAAAAATTCATTAATTTTTCGGATTCCAATCCCTTTCATTTGTCGCGTTATGTTTCGTTGTCCGTCCCGCCCCTTCAACTCGAGGAATGATAAGGACATTGATTTTTGCTTTCACCCCCAACTAAATCCGACAATTCATCCCTCAATTTAAAAAATAATAAATAAATGGGAATGAGATGTAAACCGGGCCGGTGACGTGTTCATTACATTTTCCATTTAAATATTCAGATAATAGAGCTCATAGTCCCTACTGTGAATAATAAAATAATGATTGGGCCTTGATTTGGCGGTCCATGGGCGGAGGGGTAGAGTTAATGTGGGCTGGACCATTAGTAGGTTTTCTCAACATCAGGCGGCCCACTTTCAGTACTACTGCGAATAAACGGGTTTTCTCAGTAATGATCTCTTCTCGTAGTGTGTGTCTGTGTGTAATGGTTTCCGGGGAGATTCGCTCGCGGTACAAGATGTCTGTCCATTCTAAACAGCAAAGGGCATATGGTATTTGAATGGCTCCTTTGGATGTGATGTGCATTTCGCCTTTTGGTGGTCAAAATCTCTCTCTTTCCGAGGGGTTTGAGGAGGCGCAGAGGGATTCCTTGTTCTCGTCCTCATCAGCAACCAAGCAACCCCACAGGGTCACGCACATTGCAGACGCTTGGTTGGGGTGAACCCATTTGGGGCATGAATGGGTTCATCTACCTCCCCCAAGCAACGAACCCCTCCCAAGTACAGTGAATTATTTCAGGGAGATTCGGATACCATCCTCGTAGCCAGTCATAAAGGAAGGAGCAACATTTCTTTAATAGACCATGTGGCCTCCATGGTGAAATGTTGCCCCCATTAAAGACTCCCCCCGAGACAACCACCAATCTGTAAGCAATTTCAGATCCCTAACTTAGGAGAAATCAATTGGTGCTTGTTGCATACATACATACATACATGCATGTACGGACTTGTGTCTGGGTTCAATGTTTGTTACCTTCTCGTGGAAGGAAACTACCCGAGTGATGGAAGCAGGAAGCGGTGGGGCATCCGCCTAACAGAAGAAAAAAAAGAAAGGGGAGGGGGTGAAACATGAAACAGAGGATCCAGGAAACCATTATCACTCCGGTGCCGGTGCGGCACGATGCGCTGGCCGGGGGGTAAAAACTTCATCTATAAAGTTTCCTGTTTCTCTCAACCCACTATCATATTTAATGAATAAAAAATTGGGAAAAAATCCCTCCATAGTAAAATGAAATTGGGACCCCACCCCCCTCCCTCCTACCTCACTCACTCCGTCCTCTCTGCAACCGTTTCTCGCCAGAAAGCGTCCAAATTGGACTGGTCACTGAGTAATGGACAAGGTGGGATTTTGGTTCTGTTTTTTTCCCTTATTTTTTCTCTAAGGTGGCTGCTGACAAATGGTATCCGATGGGACTGAATACGGAATATGTGTGTGTGTGTGTGTGTTCATATTTTACCAGTAGACATTTATTTATTGCAAGTAAAGAAACGACGACCCTAGTGAATGTCTTTCACTGCCAGATGAGAATTGCACGCACAAAGGTGGGCAATCTCGCGCGATGAAATCGGACTGATTGGTAAAAAAGAATGAAGAAAAAGGGGAGATCAAGGGCGGTTGAGTGGTTGGGTTAACGGAGTAGAGAAGTGTGCTGGAAACTTTTGGGTGGGGTGGGGAGGAGAATAATTGGGGGTTTGAAAGAGGAGGGATGGCGTGCGGAATCTGGGTCGCATGCTTTGCCAACTGCAGAAACAAAACTGAAAACCGACGGACGCCCCCTTCAAATTTTGAAAGAGAGAGGCGGAAGGGGACGGCGCTTGAAAATATTCCTTCAAAGTTTTTTTTTTCTCGCACGCACACACACACACACCCACACGGGTGCGCGTGTGAGGGGAGGGAAGGGTGCCCGTTGCCGCTGCCCGTTGCCCCAGCTTTTTCGGTTGTCTTTGGAGGGCAACCCATAATTATGACAATGGAGCCAAAGCAGCAGCAGCGGCAGCACTTGTAATACCCATGCACACAAACCGAGGAGATCGAGTGCTCTTCTTTTCTTTTTTTTTTTCCTTTGGGGCAACCCCTCTCTCTTTTCCCTTTGTTTTCCACTACTTCTTTGAGCAAGAATTAACTAGCTTCACAAGCTCAAATACTGCTGCTTGTTTCTCCACCAAGTAGTGTGTGCCTGTCTACTGCGTCAAAAAGTTATATCTTTTTTTTTGGCTCTAATGGCAGAGATCAGCTCTCAGGCACAGGATAATTCGAAGGAGCGTGAGGAGGGTTTATCTGTGTATGGTACTGGCGTGGGGATGAAAATCCCGAAAGAAAGAGAGATTTGGAGGGGATGGGGAGGGATTGAAGAAAAACCCACAAAGGGAGAAGTTTTCACCTGGAATTTTTATGGCTTCTGCACCTACTTCGTGCTGACGGTACTTGTTCCTGTGGTGTTCCCACTCATTATCAGCAAAGCAGGGCCAGATCCGCCGGAGCCGCCGCAGGGTTGGCTCCAAAGCTTCAAGGGTTTGAAATGCCTGCACAAGGAAATGCAGCTGTAAGTTCACACAACTTTTTGGCTCACTCCTCCCTGTTTCAAGGGCTTTTTCTCTTTTTTGAACTGGAAGCTTGTGTTGTTTGGAAACAGTTACGTAGGACTAGTACACAGAGATATCACCGCTGGTGGAAGGGGTTTCTCTCCGTTGGCGTGGACTACCATCTCTTGGATAACTGGTATTATTCTATCAACGCCTTTTCTGGGCTTCGCGTCCTTCTATCTGGACCGCGGTTATGGCCAACAAGTCATAGCCGGTATAGCTACTGGCATTGGGGCACTCTTTTGTCTCCCGGCTGGTTTTTTCAAGAAATCTGGTGTTTTCATGCCGTACATAGCAGCCATCGTGGCGGCGAGTGCTGTGGCGGGGGCCTGGAACAACCGTCATCTGGGGCTGCTGATCCGTGGCTTCACAGGCTCAAAATTCCCAAAACATCAGTTTCCAAACAGAAGATCTGCTGGGAGTAAGCTGTCTCTTTACTCTACCGCGGCTGGTTGCTTTGGAGCCGTTATAATGGCTTCCTTTACGTGCCTTATGTTGAATCACTCGGACCAATTCACTGCCTTGTGGGTCGTTTCCATATTCAGTGGCTTGTTGTGGGGGCTGTCACTGATCCATATTTTCAGCACAATTAGAGGTTCTGGAGGTTCTGATGATACACTGGATGACTCTGTTCCCATTGTTCATGTTCTCTCCATTTTCAGATTCCCACACGCAGCCACAACTCTTGCCCTTAATTTTCTATCCTCCTTTATGGTGCTCTGCATTTTTGGGTCGACAACCCTTTACGCCTCAGGATATCTTTGCTTGAAATCTCACAACATTTTGTTCCTGTGGCTCACCTACTTCTTGGTTCCTGTGGTTTCTCTTCCTCTGGCGCATCGCCTGCAGAAACTCATGAAATTAGACACAGAGAAAGTGCTGTTACTCGCCTTCATACTCTCGACAGTCACATCGGCGTTTGGATTCTATTATAGGGGAGGCGTCTGGAGTACAAGCTTTATGCTACTATTTGCAGCCATTCAGGGCACCGCTACAGGTTTTCTACATCCTTTCCTTTTACTTTTGCTGCGATGCCACTGTTCTTTTGCAGATCTTTCTTTCTTTCCATGCTTATCATGAACCTACAGCCGCCAGTCTTGATATATCCTGCAGATTGTTTTCCTTATCATGAAAATGGAAATCCCAGTATTACATGTTTCTTGACATTCAGATTCCATCCTATACGGCATATTTCCCCTTTGGCAGGTTTATTCCACGCACTGGGGATAGCCCTGTTGCTAGATTGCACTCCTGCAGGAAAAGAAGGTGCATTCTGCTCCTGGTATTCATGGGTTGGAGCTCTTGGTGCATGTGCTGGATTCGCATGGGCTACCGCCTTCCCAGGAAGCACCGGCAAAGCATTTGGAGTTTCGCTCTGTGCAGGGATAATTGGGATGATTCTTCTCATCTTTGGGAATATCAGCAGCTTCAAGGGAGCAAAGGCAGCAGGACATATAATCAAGAAGCACAAGACAGGCTCAGGTGATCAGTTCAAGGGATCAGAAACGTCTGATGTACCAAACGAAGCCTGAAGCTCAGCAACTGTGTTTTCTCATCTGAATTGAATCCCCACCCCTCTAGATGCATTTAAATAATATGCATTGGTCTGACAAATTCTTTTGTATGAACTAGGAGTGTAACAACTGATTGGTTTTTATATATATATTAGCTCCCCCAAAGTCACTACGCCCTTTCATCGAGCAACTTGTCTGCCGAATTGCTATTCCATCAATGCTCCTCATCCAGCTTCCTGCGAAGCAGAGAACTTTCATCAAACACCCTGTCCGCAGAAACCGTGAACACAAATATCTTCCACAGTAGTTCATTCTTCGTCACAGTGAACTTAAAATATTCATCTCCCCGGTTCCCTGCGGCAGTCAATGGAGAGAGGCAGAAATCACCGAGTGCTGCCCTGACACCCTCCATGCGCTGAAGAACACAGTCCATCCCCAGAGTCAGACTGCCCAGGAGAGAAAATCCAAATACAAGCCAATAATAATAATATCATAACCTCCACCACATTACCCCATTCTTCGTCGAGCGATCTGAGCAACGAGTATCTCTGCGCAGCGATCGGACGTCCAAACTCCAAACACCTTCATCTTGCGGAGGAGGAGGGCCATCAACCGGCACACCACAGTAGGGCAATTGTCCTCCATAGTTGATCGTAGATTCCTTCCTTTTTCCCGATATTTTTCCATTTTTATTTATTAGGGTCATTTTCTCCTGAATTTTTTTATTTTCTTCATTAATATGAGAATTGGTAAAAGAAAAAAAAAAGTACCATTTTTGTACATCGGGTCATTTTCTTATAGTCGTGGTCCGATGGCTACTTCCTGGGGACCACCATGCCCTGCCAAACTACAACAACAGCCTATTGGGCCGGTCCTGGTGGTGAACCGAGTTGGGCCGCGTTGAGAAAGGCACGATATTGAGCCCAAGTGTTGATGCATCGGGATTTGGACCGGGGATTTATATCCAAGGAAAAGGTGGTGGGCCAGGGGAGGAGCTGCAGATGCACGAGGTGTCTCAGAGGAACCCATCAGCAGTAAAGTTTAGTGTCCAGGATCATGTGGTGGAGTTGAGCTGGAGGACATGAAGAGGAGGCAGGCAGCCCATGTAGGTTACCACGCCTTAAAGATTCGGGATCCCAGTTTTATAGTGTTTTCGGGGAGCCCAGGTTTATGTTGACATTTTCGGTGGAACATGGGTGTGATTACTTGGTTCGTTAACGTGGTTTTGTTCTTCTGTATGTGCGTAGAATGAAGTGGAGTCAACAAGATGCAGCAAACATAATGAATGGTGTTCTTTAATGAGACGCAGGCTGGCCTTTTTCTCCACACAAGGAATCTTCAAGACTTGATGACAAAGTTTTGATACAGTTGTTTGTTTCCACTTTTTTTCGTTGGTTGTTTGTAAAAAAGAAAATTCATGGAGTCCTTGTTTGTGTTGATGTGTAAACATCAAGGGACCACCTTGAGCTTCAGAGACACATAATGAGGCCCCCTCCCCGTGACCACACCCCCTTGACCAATCCCATGTTGCTTCCCACCATCCATCCATGCCCCCTGCTGTGAAGCACTCGCTCATGCCCCAGCTAGCTCTATGGTTCTCGAGGATGCCAGTGAAGGGATTCATTGTTGGATTTTGGGAACCAGTTTTAGATTAGAGTGTAGGTATTATTTAATTTCAAGCACAGAACTTCAGCTCTTGATTGGGACATGACGCTTCTCTATAATTTGGAAGTGTCGATGAGTCCAGTGGAAAAGAAATGGTGGGTTTGGAGTCATGTACGTGTACCCCCACCTTGTAATCTTGCAACCCCACAATCTTCTTCTTCTTCTTCTTGCATTAACCCTCTCATTTCATAACAACGGAATCTCTGAGACTTCTCAACCGTCGGTCACCAGAAAAAATGGCAAGTGCTTCCAGTGAGTATCAATCACTCTTATGCTTTGAGCATCACTCAAGTCACCCAACTTCTATTGGCTTCAGATTGCCAGTGTTTCAGTGTACTTGGAAAAAATTCCAACTTTTTTTTGTGTGTGGGGGAACATTTACCAGCTTTTATTTCCTCTTCTTTCTTCTCTGAGGAACTTTGCCTTCCATGTTTGGCCAAACCCTAGATCTGCGCTCTCTGTATGTGGATGAACACTTGTCCTTCTCTTGCTATTAACTGCCAGTGGTTTTGTTCTGTCTGAAAGCAGCATTTTTTTTTCATGCCAGGTCTTTCTTATGCGTATAACGTTACCTTGGCTGTTTTCCTTTATGGTTTCTTCTCTTTTTTTCTCCTGCAACTGCTTTTCCTCGCTTTGAAGTTTTGAAAAATGCAATGTCGACCCTTTTGAAATAATAAGTTCGTTCCGTTGTCGCTGTCAGCTTAGTGTATCTTAAGTAGATTTTGGTTTCCAAGTTCTAGATTAGAATCTTAATGCAAAATCTTGAAAAAGAGCTGATATGCCGCTAGTTAGTTTTCTGGTGTTTATAAGCTTGCTGACTGATTTCATGGCGACCATAACTGCAGGTCTGCGTTTAGCTGAGTAAAATTTTGGATCTTGCTTAACGGGGTTCCTGTTTGTAAAGATAAGAGAATATAAAAGACGAAAATGAGCGGGACTGCATCAACTTCGTTGACGATTGGCGGTGGTCGAGATGGGGGATATGGTGGTTATCGACCACCTTTTACTGCAGGTCAATGGCAGGAGCTGGAGCACCAAGCCATGATATACAAGTACCTGGTAGCTGGTCTGCCTGTCCCACCAGATCTTGTGATGCCCATTCGACACAGTTTCGATGCAATATCTGCACGTCTCTTCCACCATCCTTCACGTAATCATCTACCTACTCCTCTGTTGGAAAATGTGATTACTTCTGTGGTTGGTGCCTTTGGGAACCCTGGAAATCCAGAATAAACAATGCATCCTGTGAATGTGACTCCCTGGTTTTCTTTGTAGTCTTTGGGCGTGTGCTAATCTTCAAGCTTATGAGAGATTGTGTTAGCATTACCTGTTATTGAACCTCCTTCTAGTGTTCTAAGCTGCAAAGAGTTTGCAGATTCATTTTTACGTTGTAAAGTCTTCTGTTCATATTTGCAGTGGGTTATGTTTCTTACTACGGCAAGAAGTTTGATCCTGAACCTGGGAGATGCCGAAGGACAGATGGGAAGAAGTGGAGATGCTCAAAGGATGCACATCCAGACTCCAAGTACTGCGAGCGGCACATGCATCGTGGTCGAAACCGTTCAAGAAAGCCTGTGGAATCTCAGTCTACTTCCCAGTCGTCACCGGCTCCCACGGCTCACATTTCTAGTGGCCCTGCTACGAACACCATAAGCTTTCAAACCAGTGGCAGTGGGAGCTTTCAGAACATGCCTCTGTATTCAGTCGGCGGTTCTGAGGGATCTTATGGAGGGAGCATCTCGAAGCTCCAGATGGAAAATATCTCTTTTGGGATTGATAACAAAGAATTAAGGTACTTATCATGTTCTGGATAATATAATGCCTTTCCAATTTTGTGGGATGCTTTCGTAACCAGATGTCGCAATGCAGGTACATTCCTGGGCTGGCCTCTGATTCAGATGATCATACGTTTCCTTTGGAGGCTTCTTCTGGTGTTGGATCCCTTGGTGCAGGCTTCGGTGCAGGAAGCAGCTCATGGAGGCTCATGCCATCTCAAGTATCTTCAACCTCGGTGCTCAAATCCAAAGCTGATTCTCTGTTGCGCAACTCCAACTCGTCAAATCAACAGGATTTGGCTCATGCTTTTGACCCCATGGATTCAAAACAGAGGCTGCAGCATTGCTTTCTAGGAAACGATACTGCCACTGGGAAGCAAGAGCAGCACCCTGTTCATCCTTTCTTTAGCGAGTGGCCTACCACGAAGGAATCATGGTCTGTGGATGTCGATGATGGGGCAGACAAGAACATCTTCTCCTCAACTCAGCTATCCATCTCCATTCCCAGAGGCTCCTCAGATTTCTCTTCAGGGAATGCATACTCACAGAACAGTGACTTTCCCAACCCCAAGTGACACCATCGTTATTTTCATCTCGGGGAACTATTGTTATTTTTCTTATGGAGCATTAGCCTAGTTTTCTCGTCTTTTTAACTTGAACTTGTAATGCAACTATTGTTGGAAGCTTAACCTGAAGCAGGTTCAAAACACACAATTCCAAAGAACTTACATTTCTTCACACAAACTGAACTTGCAACAGTCTCCGTGACTCCTGTCTGACTGTGTTTCTGGATACATTTTTTTCCTATAACCGAGCTACCCGGATGATCCAACGTCACCTGTGATCCCTTTACTGTTGCAACATCCAAGAATAAAAGAACAATAAAACCAAGGTATAAAGAACAGCACAAAATCATGTCGGACCAGACTGCCTTGGAGGGGGGCAGGGCAAGAGAAGGAATGGGATGATAAAAAAGACATTGATGCCATTGTGTCTCTTCATGTGACACTAGTTGGCCTTTTTCTCCACACATGGAATCTTTTAACCTTGAAGACAAAGTTTCTTACAGTTGTTTGTTTGCTTTCCCTTTCTGAATTTAATATCATTATTGCAAAGAAATTTCATAGAGATGTAGTTGTTTTTCATCGCGTTATTACATGATGCGTTAACATCACGGGACCACCCCGAGCTTCAGACATATAATGGCGCTCTCTCCGTGACCACACCCCTAACCGAGTTGTCTCCCACACCCCATCCATGCCTCCTCCCAAGAAGCACTCGACATTCCCGAAACTAAACGCATTGTGGATACACAAGAATCATACTCTGGATTCGATGAAAACACACAGTTATATCTCATTCTGCACTATTTGTTAACACCATGTTGATTGTGCTTATTATTTTTGCGAGCGTTCGTATGTTTGTGTAAACCCAAAAAGTGGGAATCTTTTAAAGAGGGGAAGATAGCAAAGATTGCTCCTAAGATCTGTCACTCGCTATAACTTGCCGGGTGTCTAGCCTAGTGGGTTCGATCTGTTCCTGAGTTGATGCTAAAAAAGGGTTTGTTGTTGTTGTTGTTATTATTATTATTTTATTAGATGCCCCTCTTAATCTCAGAGAGCATTAGTTAACAGACTCTGTTGCACATTCGGGCGCCAAGTATCCTCTTCGTCTGGGTCCACTAAAGCTCTCTGAGGCTTCTTCAGAAAGCGTAGTCTCTGATATTTCCCCAAGTCTGGTCAGCTAGGAAATGGCTGATGCCCCAGTGAGTATTCAAGGTAACAGTCAACTTGTATTGGCTTGACTGCAGTACTGCTTCAGCATACATGAAAGATTAGAACTTTTTCTTGAGGGCAGCACCAACCAGCTTTTGTTTCCTCTTCTTTATTATATGGGAAGTTTGTCATTCATGGCCGGGTAAGCCCTAGATCTGCACTCTCTGTATGTGAATTCTTGATTTACATTTGTGAAGGCCTTTGCTCATGGCTGCCTGTGTTTCTGTGTTTTGTCTGAAAGCAGCATTTTTTTTCCTTTAATCTTTATGGCTTCCACTCGTTATTTCTGCAGCTGCTTTTCTTCGAGGAGAAAAAAATTGCTACTTGAGCTTTTTTGAAATAATGGGTTCGTCCTTCTGTTGCTCATGGCATATCTTAGCATAAGTAAACTTTGGTTCAAAAGATTTGGGTCTTAGATTTTACAAAAATGACATTTTGAATGGACGCCGAAGAATCAATGAGTGTTCCAAGCTCTAGTGGATTAGTTTTCTAGTGTTTGTAGAACTTCTAACTGTTTTTCCTTTGATCACAAGTGCAGGCTATGCAGAAACTGAAATGACGGCCAGGTTAAGGTGAATGATACTGTCGATATCGCTCAAGGTGGTTTCTTTTCATAAAGACTGAGAACCTGAAGTAATAAAATGAGTGGCACCGCAACTACTTCATTGGCAATGGGGAGTAGTCAAGATAGGGGATATGGTGGTCATCGACCACCTTTCACTGCAGGGCAGTGGCAGGAGCTGGAGCACCAAGCCATGATATACAAGTACCTGGTAGCTGGTCTGCCTGTCCCTCCAGATCTTGTTATGCCTATTCGTCACAGTCTGGATGCCATTTCCTCTCGTCTCCTCCATCATCCTTCATGTAAACATCTACTCCTCTGTGAAAATTTGTTAACATGTGCTTACATTTACAGTTGTGTTTTATGCTTTTTGGTGAAACATGAGTGTGGTGTCTTGATGTACACTGTGATTTGCTTGTGCTTTGATTATTACAAGATGCAATGTATTGTAAAATTTCAAAAAACTTTTGCAGTAGGATATGTTTCGTATTATGGGAAGAAATTTGATCCTGAGCCTGGGAGATGCCGAAGGACAGATGGAAAGAAGTGGAGATGTTCAAAGGATGCACATCCAGACTCAAAGTATTGCGAGCGGCACATGCACCGTGGTCGCAACCGTTCAAGAAAGCCTGTGGAATCCCAATCTACTTCCCAGACATTGCCAACTGCAATGACGCACATTTCTAGTGGTTCTGCTACTAACACAATAAGTTTTCAAAGTAGTGGCAGTGGAAATCTTCAAAGGATGCACTTGTATTCTGCTGTTTGTTCTGAAGGATCTTCTTATGCTGGCAGCTTGTCGAAGCTCCAGATGGATAATCTCCCATATGGGATTTATAACAAAGAACTAAGGTATTCTTTTCATCTCCCTTCGTTGTCTAAATACTCTGCTATCATGAATAAAATACTTCTTGCCCCTGGATTCTGTGGTTTTCTAAAGGTAAAGGTGTCCTGATGCAAAAGGGATTGGAGAATACACATATTTCTGGTTTTTGACAATTTTCTATGCATCATTATGATGATACTCATGAAAGTCAGTGTTGACGTGCAGGTGCATTCCGGGGCTGGCTTCTGAAACGGATGGCTGTGTGTTTCCTTCGGAGGCTTCCTCTGGTGCAGGAACCAACTCATGGAGGCTGATGCCATCTCAAGTATCTTCGCCTTCTTTACTAAAACCAAAAGCTGATTCTTTGTTGCTGAGCTCCAACTCCACTCAACAGAACTTGGCTCATGCATTTGACCCCGTGGGTTCGAAACAGAGGCAGCAGCATTCCTTTCTAGGAAACGATAGCATCGCTGGAAAGCAAGAAGAGCAGCCTGTTCATCCTTTCTTCAACGAGTGGCCGAGCATGAAGGAATCATGGTCTGTGGATGCTGACGATGGAACAGACAAGAATATCTTCTCCTCTACTCAGCTTTCCATATCTATTCCCAGGGGTTCATCTGATTTTTCTTCAGGGAATGCCTACTCGCAGACTGGTGAGTTTCCAAATTCTAGCTGATCAAACAAACATACCATCATCCTGTGGAGCTCATCTTATGGTTTTCATGTCGCATGTTTATGGAATTTTCTCATTGTTTCGATTCGTATTTGCGTGATGCAACTTCTTCTTGTTGTAAACTTGATTCCCATGTCCTGAATAATTCTGTTCTATCATGTTGTCCCGATCCATGATCTGACAAGATTTTTGATCGAACAGCAAAAGTTGTTTCAACAATACAGGAACAAGACAAAGAATTTGTGTGAGTTGTATGTGAATCTTCTTCAGCTACGGATTTGCAGTACTCTGTTTCTCCCTCTGGACATGCAAAAACCTTCAACCACAACTCCATAAATTCGTGGTCTCAGTCTCTCATTTTGATGTCTTTTTTGTGAAATACCAGAGTTTCTTTTGGCAAACCAGTATCTTCTCCTGTGTTTTTCCATGTTCAGTGTTCTCTTTGCGACAACCCCATCTCATCCCTTTGGCGATAGAGGCAACCATATCGATGAACGGACTGGTTTCACGGATGATCGCATATCCATGTGGCCGGAGAATGCGGTCCATTTCTAGCAGAACATGCTTCATTTCACATCTGCACACAAGTAGAACAAAATGTCAGAAGTATGTGCATGGATGCTCTGTTTTTCTTGTTGGATGATGAAACAGGTAGATCCTAAACTCGACCTACCGATGAGCTTCAGCTGTAAAAAGGCCATCAGCGTGAAGAAGATCGTATGTACGAGGATAAGTTGAAAATGCCTCGCACCTGAGAAGATGACACAGAGCACACAGTTAGCAAGAAAGCTTACTCCTGTCGAGTGTAAAGAAAAGAAAGCATTGCTTACCAATCATGGTACGTCCCGATGAGCCCCTGTCAAAGACAACGGCAAGTGTGTTCTGGGAGTACGACGAGACGACATTCATCACCCACACCGGGGAATCCACCAGTGCAGCAGCAAAACCGCCAAAGAGAGTATTCATGTCCATCACATTTCTGATCTTGTCGGTGCCTAATGCAGGGAGCAGCTTCTGGTAGTGCTTCGTTCTTGTTTTCCATTTGGCATCATCTTGCTTGAAGGAGCCACTGCTGCCACCGGGGAGATCTGAGACACGCTCGGGGCGGCGTGCAACCGCTCAGGCCACTTCGCCAATGACTTGAGGCTCACCTTTTTGTACTTGGGATCAGTAACAACAACACATGGCCGGATTGGAGTGTACCAGGCCGAATCAGGTTCTGTTCCGTCATCACATTTTGGAGGGTAATGTTCAGAGGAATCCATTTTCTTGTAGCAGCTGTTATCCGATGATTTCTGCCAAATTGCAAAGTCGTCCTTCGTCTTGTACAGCTTGAAGCACATTGAGGTAAGCAACTGTTGCAGCTTCTTGTAATTTGTTTTCTGCTCTTCTACTGTTGTGTTCCATCCCTTCCAATGATTCTCATAGTTCACCGGTGGTCCAGACAGTACCCAGAAGCCGCCAGGACGAAGAATACGATGTATCTCCAAGAGATAAATCCCACCTGAATGTGAACCACATGGAAGTTACACACATGATAACTACAGAACACGCGAGAACAGCAAAGCAGTTACCGAATTCAGTCCATGGAATAAGGCATCTGGAGCAGTGTGCCAAGTCAAATGAGCTCGAGGGAAAAGGGAGTCTTTGCGTGGAGATGATCCCCAGAATTGCAGGGATTCCACGCTCCAGGGCGAACTGAACTTGTGCTTCATGGTTATCTCGGGGCGCCAAAGAGACAGTCAGAATCCCACGATCCAGTAAATCACCTCCCCAACTAGCAACCTGAAGAGAATAAGAATGTTCTGTGATTTGATCAACCAGCAAACTTCAAGCTGTTTATAAGAGTAGCTCACCCCACAGCCGGTGTCAATGGCGGTACGGATGGTTCCATCCTTCATCTCAGGGATCAGTTTTTCCATCAGATCAACATATGCAGCAACCCCATTAGGGAACATAGTGCCTCCACCCGGGAAAAGGAACTTCTCCCCTTCCTTCTTCAGCCAATGCTGGTTCGACTTCTCTTTGTTGATCCAGTCATATGGCACATTCCTAAGACGTTCCAGACAGATTTTTTTGATACATGCTATGGAATCGGATCAATTGCAAGAAGGCATCAATCAAGTAGCATCCTCCCATACCTGTACCAGCATTCATCTCTGCTCTTTGGCCATCTAATAGGAGCCTTGTAGCCGGCGGGAGGTGGAACTAAGCATTCCTTCCTTTCGGATGGTGGCGGACAGTGCCGCTCAAGGAACGAAAGTCGATGACTGCTGAATTTCCTCCACCTCTGTAAGATCCAAAACCCCTTGAGATTCAGTCACAGGTAACCTCAGGCACCATAAAGGCTAGGCATCTTACATTCGGATCAGTGCAGGGAGTGTAATCCTGGAAATCTTGTGTACACTCAGGAAAAGTTGCAGGCCCTGTTTGGAGAGGCGCAACAGCAGCGTGAGCTTCAACTGTTTTAGTTGCTTCCGGATACATCTCCGGACCAAAGATCCCACCAAGGTAAAAGGATAATCCACATAGCGCTACAAAAACTACGATCAGGGGAGCCTTCCTTGGACCCCTCTCTGATTGATGAACCGTTTTGCCATCTTTGTGCTTCATGATGCAAAGGATCTCGCCAGAGCCTGCACGGTTGATCGAAAAAGTGTCATATCCAATGGCTTTCGAAGGTGAAAGATTCAGCGAAGCTCACTATTCCACTGATAAAGACACAAAACTCAACAGTGATGATGATTCGGATCCAGAGAACACAAACTAAATCTGAACCGTACATACTTTGTAGTTTAGGAGAAACAAGAACGTAGCATGCAAGGCTTGTGAATCAGAACTTCAGCAAAAGAGAAGCCCTTCGTTCAAAGAAGAAGAACCATGAAAAGGATTGACAGAGAAGTGGGGAAATGATTTCGTCCAAGAAATCAAGAAAAGAAACTGAATCGTTTCACAAGATCATCAAATCCACAGACCCAAGTCAAATCTTACTGCGTGCAAAATCCAAGAAACGTAAAATCAAGAAGATCAAGATCATCCACACGAGCAGAAAACTAGGTAGAAAATTTATTACGCAGGATTGATTCTCAGACCCACGAAAAGCTACCTCCAACAGAGTATCCCCACCAACTTTCCCGCTATTCCTCAACTTCAGAAGCCATGAAAATATACAAAAGGCATGAACTAAGAGAGGGACCTCGGAGGCAAAACAAACTACAAGATCCCTTCACTGTAATATTGAGTACATATAGCAACACATCTTGCCAAACTCTTTGGCATATATACCATAAATTTCCAAGATTTTGACAGCTTTTAACGGAACAGGCATATATTTTACGGTAACCGCGTACAAACTAGCTGTCCTTCAACTGGGTTTTTCTTTCTTTAAAGGTTGTCATCAATGCCGCTTTCCATCCTACTTTTTCTTTACGCGAATCGAATCCGGTCTCCATTTCATTCTCAAGATTCCCGTTTACAAGCTTTCACTTTTCACCTGGGGCTTGGTGTGATTTCCAAACCCATTATGTGGTGAAAAACAATTTGATGATCACGAAAAGCTCTGATCCCACACCACCTTTCCCCTGACATCAAACGTAAAGTTTGAAGCTTTACTCAAGGACAGATTGATTATATTAAACCATCTAGTTCAGTTGAAGAAGTAGATGTGACTGTAAACCTCCTCATCGAGTCTTCACCTTTTCCACGATCTCAGCAAAAAATTGTTAAAGCAAGAAGATTTAACAAAACTTATTGCAGTAAGAGGATCCCATAACCATAAATCCATTAAATACTGCATCCAAAAAGTTGTACGGTAAACAAAACGCCCCCACGGCAAAGGCTTATTCAATGGCTGTGGGGGTTCTTGTACTCTAATTCCACACTTTAGATCCAAAACAAGCACAATTATCACATTTTTTTAAGATTCTTGGGAATGATTATTGTCCCACTTCACTTTAAGACGTAAAACGGGATAGCAATAAGTCGAAGGAGATGAGACAGACGAGATGGGAGAGTGGAGTTGAACTACACTGCTACTGCTACTACAACTTTTAAAGTTAAAATGTATAGCGTTACTGCAATGGGGACTGCACGTGAGTTGTCGGGCCACAGCAAAAGGAAACACATGCGGTTCGCCATCAAGGCTCATGTGGTTTGTATCACCATTCTCTTACAAACTCTACACTAAAAATATATGTCGCGCTCGAGATACATACAGCAAGGGAAAACAAGAGAAAAAAGGATAGTAATCCTAGAGTCTCTACTCTCAGATTGTTTACTGGTTACTGGGTTTCAACTCTTCCCTCCTTGGAGTGAATGTCGATCGTGTTACGAGCTATGGAGGTGAAGAAAGGGATAAAATGCAAGTAACCGTATTGATAGCACACAGACCCCACAATGATGTTCACGTAAAGCAGGTCCAATCCGCCCCTTCTCATTCACAGTGTCTCGATCAAGTTGCATATCAGCTTTTTCATTGAAGAGCAGCGCGTGCAAGAGCATGATCAAGATTGATGCTTTGTGTTCATTTTAGTGTGAGGCCCTTTGCAGCCAAACGAAGATGGCTAGAATATACGAGCTTGAGAACTCGACATACAATCATTCTCATTCCAAATAATGAAAACTTTAAGAACAGAGAGGATTAGGGATGAGGCTGAAAACAAAATTGATGTGTTGGAGTTACGCGTCAATGGCGGGGGAGAGGATGGTTGAGGAAACCCGGTAACATGGGGGCATATGCTTCCCAAGAAAAGCATATGATTAAAGGCACTGTCCACGTGGCGGCTCCACAGTGCGCATATTGTGAGAGTTGGATTCTATTGGGCCGGAAAAGAATATGATTTCAAGGCCAGATCATAGTTTCTTCCAAAGCAGCAGAATCAGATTATAGTTGCCGTTGGGGTGAAAATATGTCTCCCTAAGTAACTTTGCTTCTACACTGACAAGCTTTCTTTCTATGCCAAAGCTGGAGCCTGAAAGCTGAGTAAACTCTAAACATGAAGTATTGCTTTACTTACAGTTAGCAACTCTTGAGGAGAAAGCTCAACTCATTCATCACTGACACGGAGGGTGTCATCCCTGCGATGCCCATCTCATGTATAACTTCCATCGCTTCGGAGTATAACCTGTTTCGAACACAACTCGCAATAATTGCATTGCAGCAAGCATCGTTCCTGATCCCGTTCCCTGTTCTGAACAAATGGGCTGCATCTTTCTGAGATCCCTGTTTTCCATACAAGTCAATCAACCCACACTGCACATAAGGATGTGACTCAAGCCCGTGTTTCATCACTTGTGCATGAACTTGTTGACCAACTACAGCAGCGGCCATACTTCCACTTCCACAGGCTTTGAGGAGAGCAGAAAATGTGTAGGCGTTCTTCTTCACACCCTGTCTGCACATGTCTTTGAACAGGCTGATCGGCTCTTTGATATTATTCTCTTTGCAGGAGTTGACAATCCTCGATGTCCAAGCGACCGTGTTGTTTGGTGTATCCGCCTGTGCAAAAGCAATCTGGGCGGAATCCGAGCAGTTCAGTTTGCCATAGAAGTTGATCAAGAAACTGCTCAAAGCAGCGTTTCTAGAGCAGCCCAATTTTAACAGCAGCCCATGTACTTGCTTCCCAGCTTCCAAGTTCTTCGTTTGCAAACAAGCCTTGAGAACATAGATCATAATACCTGAAATGGAAGACCCGGAGAGACGATTGTACAACTCTTCCCATCTTTCATGTACCATCATCTCAATAAAGAGACCTAGGGCTTCGCCATGTTTCCCGCTCTCGACAAACCCAGATATGACAACCATCCACGAGCACACGTCTCTTACAGGCATTGAGTCGAGCATTTGGCGGGCAAGGTCCAAGCATCCAACGGAGACGTACATCAGCAGCAATCTATTCACGAATGATACCTTCACGGCTAACCCGCTCCTCCTCAAGTGCTCATGTAGCCCAATTGCCTGAGAGGGATCACCGAATTCGATGCATTCTTTGATGAGCAAGGTGTAGATATCCACTGGTACCGGCAACTTTAGACAGTCCATCAATCGCAAAACATCCGAAACTCCGGAAATGGGTCGAATGGCTTCCAGTTTCCTGCCTGGCGATTTGATTTCCAGGGTCCTGGGTGGCGGTACATATTCCGGTCTGCGAAGACGAACACGAGGTCTCGAAGCGTCAAAGGTGACATTTTTGCGAGGATAATTTGCACCAAGATGGGGATTGGCATTTCCCAGCGCTTCCATCGAAATTTAGTACCGAACCACAGAAGAAACTCCGGCGACTAAGCAAAAAGACCATTATGGGCAGCTCGCTAGCCCTGAAAAACTCCCGGAAAACGACTGTCGCATTGTCAGCACTGAAAGCCGAGACCTTCTGGGGCCGCTTCAGTAAACAAAACCATCATGACGACGATGATGACGCGATTATACTTGTGATTATTCCCCGAATTTTTCAATCGAACTTGCGGGTGGAATCAGCTTCTGATGCCATCGGAAACACCCCCAAAAGATACCTACAAAGACAAGCGATTGATTAACGAATTGCCAGGAGCACGCATTTCCGGCCGGTGTACCCCCATCAGAAACCGCAATACGTCTATGCTAATAAGAAGCATACCCTTGAGACTGCCCTCTTCTTGGGATCTCCCCCCACCCCTCTTTCCTAATCATTGCTCCTTGCCCACTAAGATGCGCGTCCATTTCTAATCGAACGGCGTGGGGACTCCGACGCCCCTTTCGTCTACTCGATCCTTCCCCCACCACTCTTGTCATCGAGATAAGCCGGACTGTAGCGCTGGAATCTTATTCTCGATCCCGATCGCTTGCACCATTGATTGATTGGGCGTGTTGCGAGTCCACTCACCCTTCCATTCATCGCCTCCCCATCCAACCAGCACGATGCATTTCCCAGGACTCACATTTCACGCCTTCCAAAAATAAACAAGGGAATATTTTGATTTACCAGTAGCCCTTCGTATGGTAATTTAATTAACGATGCATTTAAATAAATATATTATATAGTTAAATAAATATGATATATTTTTAGTAAATATATGAAAAAAATAAACAAATTTCACTTTATTAATAAAACAGCGTAATATAATAGTTTTTTATAAAATATGTTTGGAATTGTTATTCAAATATTTTACAAAATGCATTTATCAAATCAACGTAATTTTCGAAACCCTAAAAAAGTTTACCGAAGAAGAGTTTTCAACTTTCGTTGTATTCATATAGTTAAAAACTATTAGAATAAATAATGTCACATCAAAAAATTAAAATAAAATATTTAATTATATAAAATATATATATATATATATATATTTTGAATAATCTACATTTATTGTATAATTGGACTTAAAGAGTATAATTAATTTCAACAAAAACTATGGAGTAGATAAAACACACTTGTAAGTTGGAGTTTGAGAAGAAGCACTTTGTATCCAAGTTGTCATCCTGCTATTTGGAAAAGCAAAAGAGCCTTCAAAGGTGTCCCCAAGTTGCTGTGTGCACAAAGCTCTGGTGTGGGGGCAAGCTTAACTCTGGGGTTCACCCCGTCTACTTCTTTAAGAAATACCACCAGTCGACCAACCGACGGGCACACTGATGAAGAGCAGCAAGGTAATCCCAGCTCTGGATCCAACTGTAACTTCTGCTCCTGCAATATTATTAGTTGGGAGATGAGAACTTGCTTTAATCAGTGGCCCAAGGAATTGCCCCTTTGTCAACGGGGAATGATTTGCGTCACGTATGGTTCCAAAGATATTCAAAGCAGCAGCCTAAAGGTTGTGTCGTATCTCAGAGAAAGGGATGGATGCGTAGATGATGATAAGGAAGAGCTGTTACTCTGTCTTCTCTAGTGCTCAAACACATTTCAATTTTGGGTTACTTTCACTGTGCGTATGGACAACCAAATTCTGTCACCACTGTCAACTGCTTTCCTGATCATTCCTCCTTCCTTTTGCTTGTGATGATGGTATATGTCGAAGCAGAAAAATGCGTCTGTGCTAACTGCGACTATGTTAAAGAAACGGAGAGTGAGATATGGTCTACTTCCGGACCACAGTACCGGATTCAATCATGCAGCGTCATGTCACGAGTAGAAAGAAAACTGCGATGCCAACAGTAGGAGAGATGGAGTATGAGTATGAAAGCATTGCGTCCACTACCTTCCAAGCTGTTGTGTTTCTTAAGAGTGAGGTGTTCGCTTTTTATCTCCCATGTGCCCATGTTTCAGTCACTGGTTTATCCCGAAGCTGCAGCACAGTGATCACTTCCTACGCTGAAGTCATCACTTCTCCATTCATTACTGGATAAGCAAACGTATGCCTGTGCAAATACAGACCAAGATAACTGAGTCTTTGGTTCAATCTTCTGTGTCCCTTCTTCCCCTTTCCTCAAAGAACTAACTGCAGCAAGAATAAAGGCCCTCTCTCGTAATAATTCAATGCACACTCATGGCTGGTTAAGGACTCCGCATATTCTATGTGTAGGTCTTTAAGGAAAATGGAAGAGATGCGATGTCTAGGGGAGGAATGTAGCAGCAAGCGTGGAACAGTGAAGCCTTTCCCTCCCTTCTTCTCATCTGCTCCGTTCGATGGGCCAACGCTAAATATTCCTCTGCTGTTCCAATATCTTTGTAACTATTCACTAGGGTCATGTCGCATCAGTACTTGCATCAAGGGATCGTCACTGTGCAGGCACATCATTTCTTTAGGGAAAAAGAATGTAAGAAGGAACCTTTCTGTTGGGTGCACTGATAAGGATGAAGACTCTGATGTTATCCAGAGGACAAAAGCTTGCAACACAGACGATGCTATCTCTTTGCATGTAGTGATGTACTATCCATGCACATTCCACCCCGTCTCTGTAACTCTGTCCCTAATTTGCAACGTTTCTGTTCCTCGGCCTCGGAGCTTCTTCTCTGCTCCCATTTTCGCCAAGATCCTTGGGACTCTGGTTGTCTTTGGCACTCGAAGCACTTGGGTTTTGCATTCTGGGTATACGCTTGTTGTCTCATTGAGACAGGAGTGGGGCACGCGGACCTACCCAATATATTGTGTTGTTTTTACCAGGATTTGGTCGCTTTATCTTTTGCAAGAACGCTACAGGGACTGCACCATGTTCTTGGTGCAAAAAGGGAGAAGAGGGTAGTAGTTTCCCACTACAGAGAATTAAAAAACACTTTATTCCTAACATCAGGGTTAATTTTTCTGCTAGTTATATTATATACTCTCGCTTCAGCGGTAACCAGTGACTCAGACACATCACTTGAGATCTTCTTCGCACAGCCTGAGTGTAGGATGCCTTTGTCATCTGTTGCTCCCAGACCCGCCACCAACGCCTTGGAAACCAGTGGCCAGACCTGTCCGGCATTAGCCGGATCACGATCACTTCTCCAGGGAGCTCTGTTTCCGATCACTATAAAGGTATTCTTTCTCTTGTTTGTTGTTGTTGATGATGCTGGGAGATTCATTATGTTTGGTTTTAGTTTGAGGAGGTGGCGTTCAAGGTGAACTGTGAGAGGAAAAGCTTTTTCTTTGGATCTGCATCACCAGCTGTCTCCAAGGAGAAGACTATACTGAATGGAATCACGGGCGTGGTTTCCCCGGGAGAGATTCTGGCGATGCTCGGCCCCTCCGGCAGCGGAAAGACAACCCTTCTGACAGGCCTCGGTGGCCGTCTCACCGGAAAGCTATCGGGGAAGATCACATACAATGGGCAGCCATTTTCAAGCTCCATAAGACGAAGAACCGGCTTTGTTGCTCAAGATGATGTTTTTTATCCGCACCTCACCGTATTCGAAACACTGTTGTTCACCGCACTTCTCAGGCTTCCCAGAACCCTCACTAAGGAGGAGAAATCACGCCATGTTGAGAATGTTTTGGAGGAACTGGGACTCAGTAGGTGCAAAAACAGCATGATTGGAGGGCCACACTTCAGGGGAATATCAGGTGGAGAAAAGAAGAGAGTCAGTATAGGCCTGGAAATGCTGATCAATCCCAGCTTGCTGTTGCTCGATGAGCCAACATCCGGCCTCGATTCCACCACGGCTCAGCGGATCATCAACACCCTGAAAGCCTTATCCAGCGGCGGCAGAACGATCATAACCACCATTCATCAGCCATCAAGCAGGCTCTACCATATGTTTGACAAAGTAGTGTTGTTGTCTGAAGGCCGGCCTATATACTACGGCCTTGCTTCACAGGCTCTGGAGTACTTCTCTTCGATCGGCTTTTCATCTCCCATTTCTGCAAATCCTGCCGATATTTTGCTTGATCTCGCCAACGGTAAGCTTCTTCCCCTTCTCCTCATCTTGCTGCTTGATGTTTCACGTAACGAAGTTAAACCCGATGAGTGAATTGTGATAGGAATAGGACCTGATTATCAGCAGGCATGTGATCATACTGAAACCATCCAACAAGATCACAAGTATGTGAAGGAGCTCCTTCTCGCTTCATACGAGAAGGGCATTTCCGCAAGGCTGAAGACCGAGCTACGCAGCGCGGAGATAAACGCCTACTGTTATCCATTAGAGGCCTCCACAAGTACGGCTCATAAAACACCTGTACTTTCTTCTTCTTCGACCCTTACAGCTTGTTCCAAAATTTTTTTTGTCAGGATGTGATGGGAAATCACCGAAATGGAACACAAGCTGGTGGTATCAGTTCAAGATTCTTATTCAAAGGGGTCTGAGGGAAAGGAGATTCGAAGTATTCAACAAACTCAGAATCTTCCAAGTCCTCAGTGTTGCCATCCTTGGTGGCCTTCTGTGGTGGCAAACTCCACCATCCCACATCGATGATCGCGTAAGAAATCTACAAAACAAAAAACTAGATGAATAAACAGAAGCCATTGTGATTAACTCTGTACCGTTTTCCGACTACAGATTGCGATGCTCTTCTTCTTCTCAGTCTTCTGGGGGTTCTATCCACTCTACAACGCTGTATTCACATTCCCGCAAGAGAAATCTATGCTGATCAAAGAGAAATCATCCTCAATGTACCGTCTTTCGTCGTATTTCCTTGCTCGGATCGTCGGCGATTTGCCTCTCGACCTCGCCCTTCCGACCACATTCACATTCATCTTCTACTGGATGGGGGGGCTCAAGCCTGATCCTATCACCTTCATTTTATCCCTCCTAGTGGTCTTACTCAGTGTTCTGGTCTCCCAAGGTCTCGGATTAGCATTTGGAGCTATTTTAATGGATGTCAAGCAAGCTGCTACTCTGGCCTCTGTAACCACACTGGTGTTTCTAATCGCCGGAGGCTACTTCGTGAGGAGGATCCCACCCTTTATTGGGTGGATGAAAAATCTGAGCTTCAGTTACTATTGTTACAAGCTACTGATGGGAGTTCAGTATAATGGAGATGAGGTTTACGAGTGTGGAAAAGGGGTTTATTGCAGTGTATCGGAATTTCCGGCGGTGAAGGCGGTGGGATTGACGGGATTGTGGGCGGACGCTGCCGTGATGATGGTGATGCTCGTTGGGTATAGGTTTATGGCGTACCTTGCACTATGTAGAATCCACTGATGCCAAGTAGATTCCGTGATTTATAAGCGCCAGCTTTATCTTTGATCGTCGGGACTCGGGAAACCCACCGCCGGCGACAGTTTTACTCTGCGACTGTTCTGTTTTGCAACAATAACCCTTTCTTGTCATCACAATAAACTTCTTTTTTGCCGATAGTACCATTTGTAATCTATTTACTTTTTTCAAAATATTATTTTTAATAAATGCTTATCAAATAATTATACCAAAAATATTTTATTTCTATACAAATAATTTAAATTTACATCAATTAAAAGTGATTTTAATGAAAATCTTTTATATCCAGGGTGTGATTTTATTTATATAATGAGGAATTTTGGTAAATAAAAATGATGGTCTTCATTCTCATGAATGTATGTTTATGCATTTAAATATAATAAATTAATTTATTAATCACAATATCATTTTAATTAAAAAATTAATTTGGTGTTTATTTAAATTATTCATTTATATGTAAAAAGTATGTATAAGGGTATTTTTTGTATTTATAAAGAAGTGGTGTGAATGATAAATAAGTAAAAATATATAAATTTATGATAATTTAATTATAATTGAATATTTATGAGTGAAATAAATAATTATCATGAATAATGAGAAAAATAGTCATATTTGAATTAATAATTTGGTGGTGTTTCATCAAGAATTTTAGTTTCAATAAAGCTTGGCGATCAAGATTCTGAAGAATGAACGGTGGGGATTTGTTCTTTCGTACCGGTAACAGAATAACATATCAAGATCCGGTTAACCGACCCGGGCTTAGCCCATTTACGAGGGCCGAAATCGAAGTGTGCGCTTGAGCCCTCGCCAGGATTCCATCCAGCGGTTGATGGACGGTTCAGATTCATCGACGTCTTCCGGATTGAATCGCCGGCGGTGACTGTTTATCGTCTTTGCGTATCGTATCCGTCTGACGGTCGCTTGCCTGGCTAAGGGATCTGTGGACGTTTTCTGGCGATTCTTTGGTTTCTATGGCGTCTGATGATGAAGATGAGAAACTTGCTCATTTCCTCGAGTCTGAAATCCTTTCTGAGATCTCCGATCAGGTGTGCAGGCATATCTTAATTCTGTCTCTGATGTTTTTGTGAAGGTTCCAGATTTCTTGGATGGTTATTTTTCTCATGGATTGTCTATTTTGGCTATGTGCGTCTGATTTGGGGTGTTTTTGAAATCTACCCACCCTCCAGTTGGGCAGAAAAATCATTCATCTACTAATTTTATAGCGTGCATGCGTCTTCTTGTAGCAGGAGAACTGGGAAACAGAGGAAGAAGAGAACCAGAGTGAAGAGAACAGGAAGAGGCTGCACATTGAAGTTACTGATTTAAGTGAAGAGGAAGAGAAGGAACGCCAGGAGGCAAAGAAAATCAGAGTTGATAATGGTGAAATTAGTGATGAAGGGTTGCTTAATGCTGTAAGATCGGAGTCGTCATCATTATCTTCTGTTGATTTAGTAGCTGACGTTGATAGTGCTTCTTCTCCCCCCAAAAGAAGTAGTTTTGCCATTCCCAAAAATAACGGTAAAGGGGTGCTTGTTACTGATAGTGCTCTATCGCTTAGAAGGATTGAGACTGGGGTTTTCTGCGACATACCTCCAGAATTGGTGTTTCACATCCTAAAATTTTTATCTTCAGAGGTATCTTCTGTGTCTGCAGAAATTTTTGTTTGTTATAGTTGGTATTTGTGATTTTTTATAAGTCTGCTGTTACAGGATCTTGTCTCTTGTTCTTTGGTTTGCCGATTCCTAAACTTGGCCGCCTCGGACGAATCCTTGTGGCGTCGGCTGTTAGTTCCTCTTCCTCTTTTGTCTTCTTTTCCACTTTGTGCTGTTTCAACTTAAATATTTATACCTAACATTCTCCTAGATATGGCATGCGATGGGGTCTATTGCCTCCTAAAAAGCCTCGGGAATGTGCGTGGAAGAAGCTTTACATCCAGGTAACGTGCCGATCATAGATCATGTTTCCTCTGTTTGGATGTAAGATTGACCCACATCTAAATTTCATCACTCAGCGTGATGAAGAAGATATGGCAGAGTTTGTGCGCAATTGCCCATCTGATTTCAAAGAATATTACATACAGATGCAGGTGGCAAAGAGAAGCCAAGCACCTACTCCTCAGGTAAACATAAATTGATACTAAACGAAATGAGAAATGATGCTGTCTGTTCTTATCAGAATTTGCATTCTTCTTTATCAAATCCATGTATCGCAAATATATGCTTCTTCCATTTATTTTGAGTTGTTTTGTACTGAGGTTCTTTAACGGAGACAGGCAGGCCATCCATAACTGTCTGTTAATATTGCATTAAGGTGAATGATGACCGTATGATTCTTGACAAAACACTCGCTGACCAAGTTTCAATGTGGAAGAGTAGTCGAGGCCTCACTGACGCATGGGTGGCCAATCATGCCTGTTCTGGCGAAAGCTGCACCTACTACGAAATTGGGGATGTCTTCATATGCGAGAAGACTGGAAATGTTCATGGTGGGGCCTTGCGCTTTGTTTTTCTGTCAAACGAATGATATGGTAGCATTTCACCTGACTTGTCCTTTTGTTTATGCAGTCTGCGACGATGCATGCAGAGAAATCATCGTAAATCCCAGAAGTGAACTCTTGGTGTGCACAATATCCGGCCGCTGTTTCGATAGATTACTCTCTCCTGCCGAAATGGAAGCTGATGCGGTAATGCCTATTCCGACTCCCACACACCCTCTTTCCCACGCAGGATGGAAATATATTCCCCAGTACACTGATTCGCTTTTGCTTCCCCTCCCCATCATTCACTTCGATGAATGAAACGCAGGAGGAGCAGGAGCAGCAACAAGGTGGAGCTTGTGACGAAGCAGAGCCGTTCATGGGGTCTGGCCGTTTCGGTAGGATCCAATCTCTTCATCATTTCCCCATTTTCTGCCCGCATTAGTTACCACTACATTGGCTTCTTTCTTCAGCCCGGGCTTACCTCCTTGGTTACAACTGCGACGACGAGAAGGAACTGGAAGCCGCTCTAAGGTTTTGTTGAGAATCAGTGGCCCCTGTGAACCACTGCAATGCCATCTTTGAAACTCGTAATCTTATGTACTCTGGGGAGATGATTTTCATGTTTACAGTAGCAATTGACGAGAAGTAAAATGGGGGTTGGGGAAGATGTTTCGTTGTTACAATGAAGTCGAATAAGCCCTTAAAGAATCAAGACTGAGGGAGCTCGCAGAGGCACTCCTCCTTCAAGGCAAACTCTGACATCAACTACTCCTCGTAAACCCCATGAGGAGGAGATAAGATCAGACAATAATTTGCGGAATAAAAGTCGTGGAAACGCGTCAACTTCGCGTCCAAGGAACGCGTAGAATCAAAAGAGCCGCCACCCAGCTCCGGAAGTTCCCATAAATTCGATCGTCGTCTCCAGCCGACTCTAAGCCCGAAGCCTGGCGCTTGAATCGTTTCAAGGTACTTTGATCGGTTTCATGGGGTTATCGTGTGTATTTCCTTGGATGGTTGTTCTGGGTTCGTGGGTTTGATCCCAAAGTTTCCTTCTTTTCGTACGGCTGTGGATGAGTGAGCATCAATTTTGATTGGACATAGAAATTTAGGTTGTTCAATGGTGCTGTTTTTGTATCTACTACGCGATGAGAGGAGACCAGATGCCGCTTTTGTTTTTCGTTTTTAATGGAATGATCATTTTCTGGGTAACTTCTTCAGGTAAAACCGAAAATGGGAGGAGGTAAGGATAAGAAGCATAACAAAGAAGACGAGTCTGACAAAGGGCTATTCTCCCATCTCCAGGGTGGTTATCCTCCACAAGGATACCCTGGAGGTTACCCTCCTCAGGGCTATCCACCCTCTGGATACCCTCCACAGGGTTACCCCCCTCCGGCTATCCTCCGTCGGGGTATCCTCCGTCCGGCTATCCTCCTTCGGGATATCCTCCGTCCGGGTATCCACCATCTGCGTATCCCGGAGGCCATGCTGGACATCACGCAGGTTCTTTTCCCGTGCAGAAACTGCTGAGAATGTGTGCTTGTTTGACTAGTCTCCTGAGTAGCCTGGTCTTGATTGTAAATTGCAAGCCTAAATCCATGTATATATGCTCGGATATGTTCGATTTCAGGGGGGTCCTTGGGCGCTGTTATAGCCGGAGGTGCTGCCGCAGCAGCTGCTGCAATGGGTGCGCAGCACATGGCACACGGAGCTGCGTCTCACTACGGCCACAGCTACGGCATGGGCGGCCACTACGGGCATGGGAAGCACGGCAAGTTCAAGCATGGTAAATTCGGAAAGCACAAGGGTGGCAAGCATGGAATGTTTGGGGAAAATTCAAGAAGTGGAAGTGATGATCTGCAGATGAATCTCTCCCTGTTGTATGCTCAATCCGTCGTTAACTCATGAATAACTCAGTTCCATTCTTGCTTTCAAGGATGAACTGCAGCAGCTATCTATGATATCATCAGACTTCTCATTCAGGCATGTAGAGATTCACCGTTGCTGGTTTTTTCCGTACCATCTTGTTCAGCATACAAAAACCACCAGAACGGAACATCCCCATGCCAAGATCCCTATTTTAAGTTGCCTGAAAGCTGAAACGGGAAACCGGAGTTTAGTTGCAGATGTGATGCCCAAGCTTTCTTCTATGTCTGGGAATCATAAAGAAGGCTTTCTGCCAAGGGAAGGAAGATAAGATGCGAAAACCTTGTCCTCCGATTACCTCAAAACCCATCTCCTTTTCTTCCTCCCTGATGTTCTTCTACTCCTCAATCATCCAATGCCGAAACCCGTTCTCGGTCCCCGCCGCACCCACCCCCTCATCTGGTGCCTAGCCGTCATTTGCGCTGTCATTACCGCTGCCGTGATAATCGCCGGCGTCGCCGTCTTCGTCCTTTACCTAGCAATAAAACCTAGAGTCCCGCAAATGAGCATCACCCAATCCCAACTCGACTCCATCTTATTCGACCAGTCCGGATTGCTTACCCTCCAAGTCTCCATCATTCTCCTAGCCAAGAACGACAACCAAAAGGCGAATGTGAACTTCTACAGCACAAGCTTTAACCTCATTTTCTACGGCAGGACAATCGCACGGTTAGCTGCCATGCCTTTCGAAATCCCCGCCAATCGTTCGTTGCAGCTGCATTACGTGGCTCAATCTTCACCCATTCCTCTGGATCCAAGAGAGTCGGAAATGCTTACCGGTGAACTCAGGCAGGGGATAGCCGTTGTGGAGGTGACGGGGACGACGAGGGCCCGGTGGTCCGCCGGTTTCATTGCGCCTATAACATTGAGGCTGAGTCTGGATTGTGAACTTCGTCTGCCCATCAATCGCACCGCTGTTCATCCTCATTGCACCACCAGGGCTCGCTGAGATCCGCCATGAAAATTTCATCCAAGCTTTCCGTTTTTGAGTACCTCCAGGCTCCAGATGTGTATATTTCGATTAAATTATTATTCAACAATAAGAAAAAAGTCGATGTTTAGTATTTTGGGCCGGGCCGCATCCTACTATTACTGGGTCTGAAGACCATTCCCTAGCTTGGGCTATTACATGCCAGTTTTGGGTATGTGGTATTTAATCCTCTGTTTTATTTTATTATAAATAGAACTGTTAAATATCTAGCACAGTTCTTTTGACCCTGGGGTGTGGTCGTGGTTTCCAACTGCGCCACCGAAACCTGAACCGGAGTTTCGTTGCGGCGGCCTCTAATTCGCTTGGTGCAGGTCGGGAACGGCTCGTTGTTCCGGTCGATCGGAATCGGAATTCCTATCTCTTTCCCGCCTTGCATCAACTGAATCCGAGTCCGCAGTGAATCAATCAATTTCAACTCTGATGAGGAGATCTCTGGTATCACCTATTCCATCTACCTTTTCTTTCCGTTCTTTCCGGTATTGTAAGTACTTGTTGCTGGATCTGAGAAAGAGTGCTTTCACGAAATCATTGGATCTTGTGTCTTACGAACATTCTGGTTTTTTGGTGCATTTGCGTCGCTTGCAGCTTCCTTTGAAGTCGCTATTTTCAAGGTCTATATAACGCCATACTTGCGTAACCGGAGAACTTTTGTTTGCTACTTCAGGCAACTGTTGCCTATTCGTTTTCCTGGTTCATCATCTGTGCAATGCCATGGTGTTGGAGCTTCCACCCCATGGAGAACGAGAATCGGCGTGTTCTTGAGCTGTTCATGACTTCGGGCTCATTACACTAGGACTAGAATCAAATAGTGAAGTTCGATATATGATAATGCTTTCCTTTTCTATGCAATAATCTGACAGATGAATACATGAACACTGAATCTTCATGTAAAGAAGTTTACACGTCCATCCCATGAACAATTCAATTACAGGCTACCCAAAAAGACACCTTATCCAATGAAGGAAGAGCGAACGAGCAGGAAGAGGGGGGATGCCAACAGCTTAACAACAGTCAGTTTCCAAAACAGAAGCATACGTAGGAACAAAGGGAAGAAGCACCAGGAATCAAACCATCGGCAGCCGAGGACTGGACCTCATCACCCCAGGGTTCACAAATCAGATTGATCACTGTACCTTTTCCTTGCAGAATGAATGAACAAAATAGTTCCAGAGAAGAGAAGACATGGTGAAAGAAACGGAGGACCATCTCTGATTGCTTGCTGCACTCTTGAGTCACATTAGAGCGAGAAAGGATGAAGGGCGAAGCCATCACTCCGAATTCGAATCATAGAAGTCACTGGGGCAAGGAGTCATGACTTCGGATTCAAGAATCTGGATGACTCTGTGCATCGTGGGACGATCCTGTGGAGCAGAAGAAACACATTGGATGGCTATCGACAGCAGGGCGTCGAGGCTTTCTGTCTCAACTCCTTCGCAGTGTGGGTCAACTATTTCTCGTTGTCTGTTTTCAGAAGCCAGAGTATTCAGCTGCAAGATGAGAAGCACAAGTTGAATGACCAAAATGAGGGAGACGCAAAAGGGATATACATGTGTATATACATACATACCCATCCAACAATATTCAGTCCCTTCTCGATGAATGATGCATCGATTGGCCGTTTTCTGCTCACGATCTCAAGAACCAAAACGCCAAAACTGTAAACATCAGTCTTCTCTGTAGCTCTCCCGCTTTGCATGTACTCTGAAAAATTCCAACTTTTTTAGTCTAAAGTGACCATTTGGGATTGATAAATAGGTAGCTGACGGTAGATACCAACTCACTTACAATCCCCTACCTGGAGCTAGATACCCAAATGTGCCAGCAACTATAGTAGTTATGTGGGATTCCTCATCTTCCAGTAGTTTAGCTAACCCAAAATCTGATACTCGAGCATCGAAATTTGCATCAAGCAAAATATTACTTGACTTGATGTCTCGATGAACGATTCGAGGAGAGCAATCATGGTGCAAATATGCAAGCCCCTTTGCGGCTCCCATGATTACATGTAAACGAGTCTCCCAGTCTAAGTGGTCACCTCTTTCTGCAAGGGGGGAAAATAAAAGACCATCAAACGCCACTTTTTGCTACAAGAGAGACTCGATTTTGGAGAGATGAAAAGAATTACTAACCATGAAGAGCTTCGTCCAGACTTCCACCAGGCAAGAAATCATATATCAGTAATTTGGATGTCGGAGAATTGCAATACCCCCTAAGGTTCACGAGGTATTTATGCTTGATGCTACCAAGAATTTCGAGTTCTCTTTCAAAAAAGTGGTCGAAACCTTCATTCACCTTCATAATCTTTTTCAAGGCAAATATGTTACCATCATCCATGGCAAGCTTGTACACTGTTCCAAACCCTCCGACACCAATAACATGTTCCTCGGTCAAGTGTTCCAATTTCTTAAGGATATCCCTCGAAGAGTAGGGCAGGTCTCCATGGAACATCACGATGGAGGCTCCTGAACAAAATTAGAACGTTATTCAGCATGCCATGCAGTAATATTAGTAACCAACCATTATTCTACAGCACAGCAGAGGGAAAGATCGCAAGATCAACATAAGCACTTCAACAATACCTCCACTGATATCCACCACGAGTCCTTTAACATCATTTTTACCGAGCCTCTTATAAAGGTAACACCCCCAAAAGCACATCAGTGCTACCAAAAGCAATGCACCGATTGTGGCCACTGCACTAATAAGAAGCTTTGTTGAATTTTTCTCCTTGCCTTGGAACTGGCCTTAAATATGGTGGATAAGAAGAAAGTCAGAACACATTCCAATTATAATAAAATATGGCTTAGGAAAATCGCATTTTCATATGCAAACTAATAACCTGAATCAGTGGGTGCAGAAAATGCTGAGGTTCCAGTGCCATTAGTCTTGCATGTTTTGAGTTGGCTGCCGCATAATTCTCGGTTTCCAACAAAACTGTTCAGGGTACAACATCATAGGGCTCAATAGCACAGCACAGAGCATAAAGACAGTATATAAATAAAATATTTTTATCACTTACGAGTCAGTTTTGAATCCAGCAAGGACGCCATCAGAAGGTATAGGTCCCACCAAGAAGTTTGTTGATACGTTACTTCAAACATTAGAAAGAGATTCTGAATCAGAATAAAGAAAGAGAAAGGAAAGAAAACAACTATTTTAAAAGGAAAGCATATGCCACTCACAACTTAGAGAGCTTTTTCAAATTCCCAAGCGAAGCAGGAATGTTCCCACTGAGAGAGTTGCTTGAAAGGTCGCTGAGAAAAAGTAGCAGATGTGGAGTTCATTATACAGCTGTATGCTAGATACAAGAGTAAAAACCAAGTTTCAAAAATTATCCTTGTTTTTTTTAAAAAAAATGGAGAAATTAAATCAGTCTGAGGATTTAGTGTCACTGATTTATCTTACAGTTTTTCAAGCTGAAAAAGATTTCCTAACTCACTCGGAATCACTCCACTTAAATAGTTTCCCTGCAACAATCTGCATATAATGGAAGAGCTGTTATTGTAGGAGAAGAAAGCGCCCTACAAATGGAGAACACCAGGACAACGCAAGTAAATTTCATTGTCACCTTCACCCATTCAATTAACATATTGATATACTAAAGAAAATGGCTCAGAAAAGGAAAGGAAAAGAACTCAGCATAGAACCTAAAATGATTGGAGAGAGTGTTAAATCGAGGGTCCAATTGAAGTACAGAGACAAATTCAGGTTCCATAATACTTGAGACGTACCAATAAAAGTGAGATCAAACTCAGCATAGCACCTTAAAAGAAATCTTACAATGTTTGCAGCTCTGAACAATTGCTGAGTGCAGCGGGAATCGCCCCATACAAATTATTTTCATGAAGAGCTCTACAGGAAAAGGTCCAAAGGAGCATTAGAATGGGGAAACAAAAAACATTTTGTCAGAGAAAAAGAAACGGGTGCATACAAAAACTGCAGTTTTTCAAGCTTCCCAAGATCTGATGATATAGGTCCACTCAATTTATGGTTAGAAAGACTCCTGCATAGTCCATGAACATAATCAATCTCAGGAGTGAAGAAGGCAAGCGGATTCACACTTATTGCTTAAAACCAAGTTACATTAAATTTTTGTTTTTGATTATTTCAAAATATAACATATAAAAAAAATGATCATATCGATATTTCAACCGTCTTAATGCATAGAGAAACTTACAAGGCAGTGACTCTTTTTGTCTTAGAATCACATTTCACTCCTTTCCATCCACAAGGATGCTCATCCTCAGGCCTCCACTGAAGAAGAACGCCATCAGAGCTAACCATTGTTGTCCTAAAGTTGACAAGAGCTTGTCCTGAAAAATAACCATTTTAACATAAACTTCGAACCATGTCAGATATATGTGAAACCAGGCTACACACTGAGCGTCAGCTTGAGTTCAGCGAGCGTACCATCAGGACTGAGAGCTTCAGTTCCTTTATCTAGACCATGGAGCAGTAGGATGACCAAAGGAAATAGAAACCACAGCTGAAAGTTTGTGTTGAAGCTGTTCATTGTAGCTTACATCAAGCATAATACGATGCACAGAAATCATCAGATCCGCAAATCTGCCAAGTCATTCAGAACATGGCAACCAGAGCAATTATGCTATGCCGAGCACTAAAAAAATATATCTCCTGTAACATTCACAGCAGTTAGGTTAATTACATAACAACTAGCAGAAATCACCCACACGCTGTTTCCTACTATGCTAAATGGAAACAAATTTACGACAGAGTCACACGTACACAAAAAAAAAGGCCACAGCCAGATTCTGCACTAGAAAAATTAGAGGAAATCACAAATATATAACAAGACTAGCATGACAATAGAAGCAGAATCTGCAAGCACATGAAAAAAAAAAAACAATTCCTGAGGAGATTACAAGCAATAAGACGACGATTCCATATCAAGACAACAAGTAAAAATCAGACAAATATTCTCAGATGCAAGTAAAAACTAGCAAAACGTTTTTTTTTTTTTTTCTATTTCCGAAAAGCCCAATATAACAGGGGCCTCTCAACATCATCCTGCTCAGCAACATCAGAAATTTGATCGAATTTCATACTCATTTCCAATACCATCGATAAAAAAGAAAATAGTTCTTTGACACCCCATAAACTAAGAACAGTAAAATAGCTCACAAACTGCCTAAGCCCAAGCAAAATCCCGCACAAGAGTAGCAAATGTATTTCAAATAATTAACTCCAAACCCAGAATGTTGCGATTGTGACCATTTCCGATTCCCAGGAAAAAAAAATTGAGAAACACAAAAACGTACCCAAGGTTCGCAGATTTGATCCGAACAAATTTGAGCTCAAGAAAGAGCGATAAGACAGATAGACAATGAAATTGAGAGTTGAGCTGTAAAACAGCGTAATGGCAACAAAAATTTGAGGTCCCCTCGGCGCGTTTCTCTCTCCAGCATCATGCATACGCACACACGGTGTTTGTATGCGTGCGCAGTAGAAACGGGAGAGCGACGGAGTAGGGCGAAGGCTTAGCAGGATTAATCCGCAAGATAAATCAATCAGAGAGAATCATTTCGCTGCAAGTAGCAGATAAATACACCCTGTAAGCCCCGGCACGTGCGAACACGCCAGCCCCGCTCGTGCGACCGACGCCCCGTTCCGTCCCGTGCCGGTGCCGTCCTCAATTCCTACCCTACAAACTGGATCCTCATCTCAGAACACGATGGCGCGTGCACCCTACCCTCCCTCCCCTGCCCCGACGGGATCCATTGTAACCTCTACTTCAGATACTCAGTTAACTCATATTAATTAATTTTACAAAATCACTTTTAATGCGTATTTATTACATTAGGGCACCGTATTTACCGTGACTGCCGCCCCAATCATCGTGAATTAAATTTTTTGAGTCCACGAGTCTAATTATGGACGCGAAGCAGGGGAAAATGGCTCTTGTGTTTCTATTTTTATTCCCTAGGTGATGGATGGAGTTCCCTTAATAACATGATTCAACTGGACAGAAAAGGACAAGTGGACTCGAATGGTCGCAATCGGGACAAATCGGTCACGGTGTCCCTAAAATTCCTATATAACGTAATTAAATGAATCATCCAAATAATGCATGCCACGGTAGCCCTAATCCATGTGCTTCATCATGGTGGTGATCATCTACGGGCTGCCCCACAGGGACATATCAATGTCCCCCCGAGACGTGGAACCGGGGCGGGACAAACCCGGACCCGGGTTGGCGGGTCGGGCGGACAACGCCGATAAATCGAGAGAAAAAGCGAGGAAAGGGGTTGCAGGAGGGGAGTGAGTTTTGGGAGGATGACGAGAGGGAAGCAGAAGATCGAGGCGCAGAGAAAGAATGCGGAGAAGAATCAGAAGTCCAAAGGGTCGCAGCTGGAGGCTCGCGCTGTTGGGTTGAAAGTTGTTTGCCCCATTTGTAAAGTAATTTCACTGTTTTTCGTTTCTTGGCGTCTTTGGCTTGATGGGTTTCCTGTGATTCCATTTGGGTGTTTTATTATTGACGCGTTCGTCGTTTTCTTGGTTTTCATTGATAATCTTGTCCTAGTTTTTCGTCTTTAGTTGAAGCAGTTCCTCTCTCATTATGGTCCATTTTGTTCCGCTTACTTTGTGGTGAAAATCACATGAAGTACAAGCTAAGGCTATTACTCCACTTCTCTGTTTTTTGTTTCTTGGCGTCTTTGGCTTAGTGGGTTTCCTGTGATTCCACTTGGGTGTTTTATTTTTTATGCGTTCGTCGTTTTCTTGGTTTTCATTGATAAGCTCGTGCCAGTTTTTCGTCTTTAGTTGAACCAGATCCTCCCTCATTATGGTCCATTTTTTTCTGCTTACTTTGTGGTGAAAATCACCTGAAGTACAAGCTAAGGCTATTACTCACAACAATTTCATTCCAGCTTCACTCATGTCCTGTGAGAACTGATGGATAATATGCATATTTTCATTGTTCATTCCTGCTTATTTGTTGCCCTGTGTTCATGAATCGCCCGTGCAAAGTCTCAAAATGCATTTGGACTTCTTCGGCCTGGTTTTTGAGTGGTTCTTATAGCTTTTTTTCCATCGCATTCAAATCTTGGGACGTACGTAGTAGCTCTAGATTTATATTTTCTGAATCCCATCTTGGTATAGCACTCCGTTTCTCTAAATCATGAACTTTACTTGGTCACATAACACATCTATGCATCGTAGATGGCGTTGGTTGCTTGTAGCTTGTCCCTGTGGCTCTTCTTCTCAACTCTTCCGAGCACATCACACTTGTGGCAACTCTGTACTCGTGCTAAGTTACTCTTTTCTTATGGTTTTCAGGTCCAGTTAGCAAATCAAAATCAGCTTGTTGATCATTACGGCTCCAAGCATCCCAAAGACAACCCTCCAAGCAACTCACAGTAGCTGATTCTTGCACCTGCGCTATACCTTGCATCTCATTTCAATGCAACTCTAGCTTGAATTGAACGCGTTTCTGTATAAAAGTGAAATGTAGAACACCTTCACCTGCTTCCCCTTGTGTCCATGTCTTCGTTTCTTGGGATGCTTAGATATAAATAATCTGGCCTCTAAGTATACGTAGTTTAATGTTAATATCTATCCACACGTCTTATTTATATTTGCAAGTGTAAATATCTAAATAGCGGCCTTGGATTTGCTTATGAAGAAATGAGGAAACGGAACTCGTCATTTGGGGAATCATCATATGGTTCTGATGACCAAGTGTGAACCGTTGAATTTCTCATTTACCTCCCGGGGACTTCTTATCCAGGCATTGCCGATTCATCTATTGTCTTAAATTCCCTTATTACCATGCAAATGTGGTGATCATATGCATCTGAGAATCCTGGAATCAAGTAGAAATCCTCATTGACTGGCCCGCAATTTATTTGAATACAACCAGAGGATTGAACCATGTGTGGGGAATGCAAAGAACAAGGTACCATTTTACTTTCCCCATGAGAGCCTCCCTGTAGGCTATGCAGTACAGTAAACCTCTTCCAATCACTCTTCACCATCCTGAGGCCTTAGATTCTATGCATTTATATCCATAGATATCACATGGCTTCTCTAGCTCTACGTTTGACTTCCATTTCATTTAGCTCTATTAATGTAATCGTCTCCCGCTGTTGCAGCTACAAGGCGAAGGCGAAGGCTTGTCTCAAGGTCAGCAGTTTTTGTATTTTTCTTTTATGATCTCCAATGAGGTTGCAGACTGGATAATTGAGTTTGGAGTTGTTTAATGCTTATTAATGGAGCATCAGTGCCGTAAGTGGCTGTTCAGCGTTGACTCACGAGCATTCCAAGAATAAATATAATTTTCCTTCCGTTTTCCCGAGGAACAATCCCCCCTGTGAGCTCATAATGGCTTATCCATGGAGGACACAACACAGCCACTCCAGTGTAGCATTCAGTGCAAAAAACTTGTTCCTCTTCGTCTCTACCTTTGTCCTCCTCTTACTCTTCATCTATCTTTCAACCTTGTCCCCGCTGCCAAACTTCAATCCCCGTAAGCAAAACCAAACCTTCTCCAAACCCATCAAAGCAGTCAAATGTAAACAATTCCGCCGCGCCAGTCCCCTTGCGGCGGCCACTGTCCAGGGCCTCAAGTTCCCGTTCCTTTACCCCGTGGGCGACACCCGGAACGTGTCCGACGCGCCTCCGCGTAAGCCGGTACCCATCATGAGGCCCGATGTGTCGATGGCAGTGCAGACGCTGTTAGGGAAGATGGGGGCTGAGAAAAGAGGAGGCATTGTGGTAGATGTGGGTGCGAATGATGGAATCGTTAGCTTTTCTGCTGCGGTTATGGGGTTTAAGGTGCTGGCTTTTGAGCCTGTTACGGGAAATGTGATGAAGATCTGCGAGGGGATTCATCTGAATCGGTTTCGGAAGTTGGTGACAGTTTTTCAGGCTGTGGTTTCCGACGGCTCAGGGAACGAGGTATTCAACTTTCCTTCTCAATCAAACGTCTTTTAATATTTTTTTGTAAACCAAAGACAATTAATTCCAAAACGCAGACGATCGGCGAACTTGACAAGACCTCAGTCGGAGCGAAGATGAAGTGGAACAAAGCGATGGCGTCCAATGCCACGTCGGTAACACTGGACGAGGTCATCGGAGAGACCCCGGATCCGGTGCTCATCCTCAAAGTGGATGCTCGAGGGCGGGAGTATCGTGTCTTGAAGGGCGCCAAGAAGCTGCTATCCAGGAAAAAAGACGCTCCTTACCTGATCTATGCACACCATGAGATGATGCAGTCCACCAACTCCAGCTCCGGTGAGATCCGTAGCTTCCTCCATGCCTTGGGCTACAGGAGCTGCACGCGACACGGTGGAGACCAGCATTGCACGAAAGGGGACCAGTGAGAATGGAACAACCGTACACTCTTCCCTACGGATGGATCCAATCCACCTCTGTAAGTGACTTCCAATTCGAACGCACAAAATCCCTTTGTATCAGTCATTATCAGTGTCATCCCTGCCATGTAGTGTCTGTATTTTGGCGAATTGAAAAAAAGAAACGAAAGATTATTATTTTGATAAGCTCTCACTGAAGTCCTTCTACACCGGAGTTACCCACAGCTCCTGGGCACCGTCCACGCCGTGAGGGTCCCGTTGGCGTACCCTTCCAATCGGTGATCACCATCCGGAGATCGTGGATCTTGTTTTCCAGGCCTACGCAGCAGTTCGCATGCATCGTCACCACCTTGTCAAGATCCTTGCCGGATTGGCAAAACCCCCCGAACTGGGCGGTTTCCAAGAACAGCATCCTTAACCCCACCCGGTCCACGAAAGGGTTGAGCTTGATCGCGTTCAGCACGTCTTGATCGTGCTTGTCTGGAAAGTATTCTCTTCCGGTGTACCAGAACTTGTAGAACTCCGCCGTCTTTCCGCTCGATCGGACGTAGACGAATCCGCCGTTGGGAAAGTTTCTCCGGTCGGTGGAGTTGTAGCCGTAGTTGTCACACGCGATCTGGATGTCACCGTCCGGGAAGAATCTCGGGAACGGATTCCGGAACCACATCACATCTGCGTCCTGAAATTATTAAAATATTATAAATTGACATATTTTACACGTTTATATTAAAAATATTTAAAAATCAATTTTATTATAAGTTATAATTAACTTCTAAAAATCGATTTTCCGAAAGTGCGTTACCGTGAAGACGAAATCGTAGCCCAATTCCAGTACTTGGCTGAGAAACAGAATCCGTCTCCACATCATCTTGAGGTAATCTCCGGTCATGAAGCCCTTCTGATCGGAGAAGTTAACGCCGGCGGTGGTGAGCTCGTAGCAATGGAGGCCTGCATCCAGATTCATGCAACGGAGGTAGGCAATAGGGTCTAACGCCACGACGACCAAATGCCTCAAGAGATGCTGAGTCCCATTCCCGATTCGAAAACTCTCAAGAAACAGACCAAAAACTGAGTCCGGAGCCATCCATGCTGCGTTTACAGTCGTTATTATCACTGTCTTTCCGTCCGCCATTGCAGCCTTCTCCAATGTATTCCTCAGCTCCAAGGTCTCGCCGTCCTCCTAAGCCCACACCACACGAAAATGCGTTATTATAGATTCATCATCATGCATTCATGCCTGTTATCAGCAGACGTAACCTTACCTCCATCCAGGTGCCATGACATGGAACCGAATAAGATCCAGCAAATAGCTGGTGCGGATCATACTCCCATTTCCTTATGCAGAAAACCAGGGCGGTGGTGGCGACTACCAGCATCACCGTAATCAATCCCGTGGCGGTTGTCCCACGGAGAAGGCTGCTGTCGTTGCTCGTCCTACTCCGATCTCCGCCGCACTTGTCGTCGGAGCTGCTAATAACCGACGCCATTTCAGTTCTTTGGAGCAAGATGGAGCATCCATGGCACCCCTGGAGTCCTCATTTATGCACCCTCAGAGCCTGGCCAATCAATAAAGAGGGGGACACACTGAATTATACAAGCAATAGAGCGGGAGGGGAGCTTGCTGCATGGAGCGGAGCGTCAACCAGATGTACCCTAATTCCAGATATTAAATGAATATAATAAATCCCCGTAATCCACAAATTTGAATAGAAATCAATAAATATTCCCATTTTATTTATTTCTTTTTCTTTTTTTTTCCAAAGGATTCAAGTAGACCCTTTGTTAATATGACATTAAGATAATTTTATTTTCATAATTTTTTTATCTCATTTTCGATCATTTTTATTCTTCCAAAAAATTCTTCCTCGCGTAAAATTCTTCTCAAGTTGTTCAAGAAAATTGATACTCAATATATATTTTATATGTATCAAATAAAATATAATATTAATATATTTTTTATTTAAAGACACCCCTTTCCCATTTAACATATCGATTTCTCAAAATCAAATGCAATCATAGTTTAAATAATATTTTCAAATAATTTAAAATAGAATTAAAAAATATTGAATTTGATCCAAACCAAATCCATAACGAAACTGAAAAACGTATTTTAAGTTTGGATTTCTTGTTAGTATAGGCAAATAGTGCGTAACGACATTAAATGAGAGTGGTTTATACTAAGCGTAGGGTTAGGGTTAGGGTGTGGAGGGGTCTCATCTTGCACGCGGCACCGTGTCTACGTATGTAATTCAACTACCCAAATCCAACCACCACTTGTATCCACTAGGTATGTAAGTAAAATAGGGTATTTTATACTATAGTATAAAAAATGTATACTTAAGTTTACACATAGATCATTGTTTAATTAATTAGTGTGTCTATGATAGTTTGGTGCAACTATATCATTAATATAATTATTTTTTTGAACATGTATATGACATACACAAAGGTCAAAGAGGCTAATTATATAAATAATATACGTATATATATATATACTACTACTACTCATATCAAACGGTCTTGAATAAATTCTCTCTAGAATGAAATATGCGTGGGAACATCTACATATTATAGTTTAATTAATAAAAAAAAATATTTAAAATGATTATGAAATTTGGTAAAATTATTTAGAATATATGTAACAAATCAATTAATTAAAAAGACTTACGTATGAAAAGGGTGTTGAAAATATGTTTACTGTGATGTAATTCACAATAGTATGCACAACAGCATCGGTATTTTGAAAGACGATGGCATCATGTCATGTTTCAGCCGCATTTTCTGGGCATCGTCCAGGATGCGTCGCTGCTGTTCCGGTAGCGCTTCCAATCATCAATCACCATTTTGATATCGTGGACCTTATTCTCCAACCCGATGCAGCAGTTGGCGTGCATGGTGACCACCTGGTTCAGATCGCGGCTGGGCTGGCAGAACCCGCCGAAGTACGCCGTCTCCAGGAACCGCATCGTCAACCCAACCCGGTCGATGAAGGGGCGAATTTGATCATGTTGAGAACATCCTGGTCATGCTTACCTGGGAAGTACTCTTGAGCCTGGTACCAGAAATCGTAGAACCGTACCGTCCTGTCGCTTGATCGGACGTGCACGAATCCGCCGTTGGGGGGTTTCTCCGATCCTCGGGGCCGTACTGGTAGTAGTCGCACGCTATTTGGAAATCGTAAGCTGGGAAGAATCTGGGGAATGGGTTCCGCAACCACATCACATCTGCATCCTGACACAGCATGATTCCATCATCTCACATTCCTTCATTCATTCCCAGAATCAAACACAATAAAAAAAAGATATATCTCATTACGGTGAAGACGAAGTGGTGTCCTAATTCGAGCACGACGCGCAGGAATTCGATGCGTCTCCACATCATCTTCAGGTAATCTCCGGTCATGAAATCCTTCTCCCCGGAGAAATCTACGCCGGGAGTGCTCAGAGCGTAGCAATGGAGATTCGCGTCCACGCAACGGGAGTAGGCATTCGTGTCCAAGGCCACGACGAGCAAGTGCTTCAGAAGCTGGGGAGTTTGATCTCCGTTTCGAAAGCTCTCTAGAAAGAGATCGAAGATGGAATTCGGAGCCATCCACGCTGAGTTTACCGTCGTGATTATCACAGTCCTCTTGTCCTCCATTGCCGCCTTCTCCAGCGTCTTCTTCAACTCCGACCTATCTATCCCTTCCTACAAATAATGACGTCATAAACATATTTTCATTTTTTTAACTACCACCATTCTCGTACAAACACATCAGATGGGGATTTTTTTGGAATAATTTAATAATATTAATATTACAAAAATAAATCATCCATATAATTTAATCTTACCGGAAAAAAATGACTTGTCTGCGTCTGACAAGATTCCGGCAATGGTCCGACCGGCGATGGCTTGCGACCGTCGAATGATATTGTAAGAACGATGATAAGAGAAGTCGCAACTAGGAGCCCCGCCGCCCATCTAATGACTCCCCGGGAGAGCAGACGGCTGTTTGCGGTGACAGCGCACTTACCGGCGGTGAGCTTGGCAATAAAGTCGTCGCCGGAATCGGAGGGCGAGCTGCCGGCTTTCGTCATGGATCAGACCTCAAGGGGCAGACTTGAAAGTCAAGCGAGCAAATAATTTGCAGAGCCGACCAATATCTTGAACCGGTGGCCCTGGCAGCCGGTATTTATCTATACGCTCCTGGATGCGCCTTGTAATATATAATTTAAAAGTGTTTTTTTTAAAAAATATTATATTTAGCAATATTGTAATACATGATTTTGATGCTGTAAATAATTCAAAAATGTGATATTATTACCAATATTGTGTTAAATATTTTAATAATAGATGCAGTACATGATTGTTATTTTGTATTAAAAAACAAGGAATATTCTCTGACATGTCAGGGTCGATTCGTTCAGAATCGGATCCGGGTTTGGAGGATACCAATCATTTAAAACAAAAAAAAAGAAAAAAAAAGGTTGTGGAGATTTTTCCAAATCTGCAGTAACTATGGAAAGTCAGCGGTCTGCTGGGTCAGTTCTCATCCGCATATCTCGTCGTCGGATCTACTGTTAGTAGCAGTTTGAATTTTTGGGCAGAGGGGAGATTCGATTCCATCACTGGTTAGTATTAATGTAATTTTTTCTGGTAATTCTTGTGCAATCGAGCCCTGTGCCTTTTCCTGTTTTTCGGTATGAAAATCGGGAATTAACGAAGATGATGATGACGATGATCCTCTTAATCTGGATCTCTTTTCCTAGGGTTTAGTATGGGGTTCACTGATTTTTTTTTGTGAATTTCTCGCAGTTGGGCGTGGCAGCGATGGCGCTTACTATCAAGCGGATGGCTATGATCGTGGGAATCCTTGGAGTAATATCCTTTATTCTCGGGATCATCGCTGAAAACAAAAAGGTCGCCCCTTTTTCCTTGTTGGATTTGCCTACGGTGGTTTCTGCGGTTCCTTTTTTTTTTTTTTAATTTTTGGTGTCCAAAGTTTGCCTTTGATAGTGAAACCGGTATCGAATATTCTAAAAAGTGAACTTCTTAAGAAGCCTTGTGATTTTGTTGTCGTTTTTTTGCAGCCTGCAGAGGGTATTGCGATCCCCGGGAACGATGTGGTGATATGCAAGTATCCATCTGATCCCACTGTCGTGCTGGGATACTTGTCCACTGCGTTCCTTGCCATCACAACCGTGGCTGGCTACTTCGCTGTATTCTATCCCTACAAAGGGAAGGCTGTTCCCAGAGCAATTTTACTCAGGAACAAAGGTTTTCTTGCCTTTCTGAATATCGCCCTGTAAGTGCATCTTCCTTGCAGAAACTTATTAGTGTCTGTTGGAAACAGTTGGATTTAACTTATCTTGTAAGAAGTATGATGCTTTATGGAGATCCGGCTTTAGCTTTTGATTTGTAGCAGAGTTTTCTCCCTGTTCATGATGTGTGTTTTGTTGCTCGTTCTTGACTTCGCATGTATTTGGTAAAGGGCAACAACGGGGTTAGCAGCAGCCCTGCTTCTATGGCCTACAGTGACAGAGCAACTCCACCAGGTTCGCAACATTCATCACAACCTGGAGACCGCTTGCCCAACAGCGAAAACAGGCGTTCTTGGAGGAGGAGCATTTCTCTCGCTCGATTCTTGCCTTTTTGGTTGGTTGCCTTGATGCTTGCCGATAATGCCCGTGAAGATTACCTGGAAGAAACTGGTAGCAAAGTTGCTGCAGTGATTGAGTAGCTGCTGCAGCTCATGGTGATCATCTTCAGAAGCAAAGATGGTTGTTATGAAACTCCATGTTTTTACCATATCAGTGACATTATGATAATGCTAATCAAAGGAGTCCCGGTTATCTATCTTCTCCATTTCACTCTTGTGCACGGAACCATTTGACAAAGACAACCAAAGCGCCTTACCAGCATGGGGAAACCCAAGATACAATCATTTTAGACTATTAAGTGATGACTTAAAGAATAACTTCATCTTTCATCAAATGTTCCAAGTTTTATGAGAATGTCATGTATGATGCACAGACATTGAGACATCATATGGAAAGATCATCTCGTATGGACGGTAGAGTTCGCCCGGTCTGTGTTTGTAGCTGAATCCATTCCTCATAATGCTGCAGCAGTTGTTGGGTGAGCAATGGAACCAGCCGGTCGACAAGCACTTGCATCATTCTGGGATATGCAAACACAATACATTGCTCAGGGTTCAGGTAAATCATTGGACTTGTTCTGCAGCAAGTTTCAGAAGAGATTCACAGATTTTGGTTTGACTTATGAATTGAATCCTGGATTACTCACAGATTCCTGGACGCTCGACAGCCGATATGGGCATCAAGGTGAATGGAAGTGTATAGATCTGCATGAGAATCAGCAACAATAAAACTCTCGTATGGAGATCACTTAGAGCCACTGATGCAAAAGACTGACCTCCAGAACAAGATCCAAGCTTACATCAATGTCTAAATACTGTTGAGCATCAATAGTTTTCCACTTTATATGGTTCCGCATTGAAGCTGCATAACTCAAAGCCCCAAATTTTGAAACTGATAAAATGGATTCAGGAGATAATGAGAAGGCAGTAAACTACCTGAGAAGTGCTCATTCTGCTGGTTCACTTCCTCAGAGCCCTGAAACTAAACCATGTTCTCTTCAAGGACTTTTTTTATTTTGTACAGATCATCAGGACAGAAAGATCATACTTGAAGTAAGATTTATACTGAAGTTCATTGGAATTCGGACATTCTCAATAGAAACAAGATAATCACAAGGAAGCCTCAAGAAAGGATAGAGGTCGAAATATCAAGAATCACCTTGCAAGAAAGCATCTCTACCACACAATCTTCATCGGTTGTAACCACGCGCAAGTCCAAAACTGGGGAGACCTTGAAGTTGAGGAGCTGAAGTTGAGGGAGCACACACCTTCACGCAGCTCATAATTAGATGTTAGAAACGGATAAATACAGCAATACCATGGTGCTGCTAGTACCCTCTTCACCAAAAGCAGAAAATACAACAGAGCTCGATAAACATCAGGGGCCCAAGGCTGATAACTCCAGTACAATATCGAAACACTACCTGTACAAATTGGTATCGAGCGAATGATAGCTCTGTAAAGCCCCAGTGTTCAAAACCGCTTCAATTCCACGGGGATGACTGAAAAAGTCCTTCAACTGAAACTCCCCCTTTCTTCCCGCAACATCACCGTAACTAGGAATCTTCATTCTCTCCTTCTTTCTGGCAGAAAGATTAGCCTTCTTCGCATTTGGGTCCAGCTTCATCCATGCGCTTTTCCTTAGTCAACAAGTAGACATTCTTCTCAATCTCCCGTTGATTTTTCAGAACACAAGGTGCGAGTTTCGCCAAGTAAGCAATTTTACCTGCCGAGATAACCTTGAAATGGCGAGGCCGTGAGACCGAGTCTAGCGGCCATGAATCGGGCGAAGGACAAAGAAGGCCTGCGACTAAGAGATTTCCTACTCGAAGCTCCGGGCGCAACAAGGAAGAATGATGCCGAAATCTCCAGCGACCTTGCAAATTCGCCATGGCCCCAGACACATCCTGTTCTTTCTTTTAAGGCTTTCCGGTGGAAAGCTAGTTTGGAATTTTTTCTAAAAAAAAAAGCCCACCGAAATACATCACCATCATCACCATTACTTATATTAAATACCATTTATTTATTAAAAAAACTTAAAATTTAAAAATATTATTTTTATTTTTTGAAAATTATGAAACATTAATTTATATTAATTTTCAAAGACCTTCTTGCGTGTGCTATGGTCTGAATCAAAAGAGGGTAATTCATGGCGTCGTTGACAAACACAAGACAAAAACAGAGGGAAAAATAGTGTAAATACAGCATCCCACAGGAATCGCCGTGTGTAAAAGCAGCATCCCTGTCGAGAACACAGCAGAATCAACAGACCACACTAGGAACTTGCTGACACTTCAGACCCAACACCGGAATCCTCTCTACATCCACCGCGGAAACACGAAAACGGCACGGCCAGGCCAGGCCAGACCAGCCTACCTGTGAACAGAACTGGCGGAGCAGCAGCATTTGAGGGTTTACTTGTCGGAATGCCCACGTTTCCCCTTGCGACTTCGGGCGTGATGGGAGCTTCGAACCGTCTTTGTTGCCTTCTTACTGCAGTATAAGGCGTCCAAGAGCAGACAAATGCAGCAGGATGAGAAGAGACTGGGAATAAACTTGAGGTATGGAGGGGAAAGATGGTGAGGCTGCATACCTGAACACTGCCGAAAATATTTTCAATAGTAAAATTACGGGTAGAGATAGCAACACAGAGGCCTGGAACACAAAACATTCGTCAGACGAGGACTAAAGAAGCATAGAAGATGCCCTTGGATACATACAGATAACCAAACCAGCTCTTTTGTTGCCACGGATTTTGTAATGTCATGACTCTTGAGCTTCTCTTGAACTTTTTCTTGAACCTGCATCATTCAGAAACTTTAGTTTATTAATTGCCTCCAGGAGAACATAGTGAACCTGACTCCAAGTCTATGATGTACTGAAATGGATATACTACATGCTCTACGTTGATCACTAGTGCCAACTCCGTGAAACACTCCTACTGACTGTATTTTTTCTACTTCAGCCAACGTCCCCAATATTTTTTTATCCCTTTTACTTCCACATTAAGAAGCCTTCAACACAAAACGCCTTCCGAGCACAGGATTCTAAAGGTAATAGCTAATCCTTGCAGCATACCTGAAGATGATATTTAGAAGCATGCTCCAGAAATCTTCCATAAACAAGCTTAGCTTCTTGTGTGTATGGCCTTATAACCGTATACACTTTTTCAACATGCGGCTTTGCAGCAGTGGCAACATGGTCAATATAGGGTCTACTGATTTTCCTAAACTCCTGAAAAGTTACAGATGAAAATGAGCTTGAAAGTGGTATGCCCCCGAAATAATCATAGAATCATTGCAAATAAAATCTGCTTCGTTAAAGTGTTAAGAACAGAGAATATCAACCTCAAACGGGGAATTTCTATTGGATTATAGAATTCATATCATCGCCCTTGACATCTATGTTGTAAAGGAAAGTTGTTAATATGGATCGATAATTCCCACCTGAAAATAAGGATCCGCAAGTTCCTTTATCTTAAGGATATGGGGGGCTATCGCATCTTTTGAAGTTTCATATGCCTCGACAGTTTTTGCAGTCAGTGTTTGCACATGCGGTTCAACAGCACTTCCAATTACTATCCATTGCTCCTTGATGGCAGGTATCAATTTCTTCAAGGACAAAAATTCAAATTTGAGAACTTGAATGGAATAAAATTGACTAATGATGAAAACCAACAAAGAAAAAACAAAAACACTGAGTCTAAAACCCACAAGTTACATAGTTATTTCACAAGATCAGAAGCCGAATTCAAATGTCTTATGGTATAGAAGCCAGACGCTTCACAACATCCTGCTTCTGCACTCGAAACACTACACAAGAATCATCCACAATCAAGGAAACCTCATAATTTCAATAAAAAAGGCTCATTGCCACCAGTTTAGGATCTTCATAGAACACATGCAAGCCCCAATACGAGGACCAAGCCCAGCTAAGTTCTTATCCAGAGACAAAAAGTAGCCAGGGCCAGTTTTCCAATTCAACCAAGCCCTCTAAACATCAAGTAACAAAGAAATCACATGATATCCAGTTTAAGAGTATGGTAAACTTACAATTTTAACAGTTTCCACATGTGGTGCAGCCCATTCTTCGGCCTGAGCTTTTTTCTCAAGGGCCTATGAAACACGAAGATATGGTTGTGTGGATAAAAAAAAAGTGGCAAGGTAGAATCAGATGGGACGTTAATAACGGGTGCGAAGGGCCAAATTTGGTTGAGCGTTCAGATACCAACTGTCTCATCTATCACAGTAATTTAGGGAATGACTGGGTTTTGTTTAAGGTTCATAGTGCAGGAAGATATTGAACAAGATCCATAAGCATTTACCTTCCGAACGAGCTGATCAAGACCAGGCTTGACGTGTACTTTCCAGTTGTTCTCCAAAATCAACTGGAAACACACACCATTATTCGATCAATTTTGAAATACAGGACACAGAAAATAAAGATAGTAGAACTTACCCTATAATTTTCTACATGAAGAGCAAGCCACGGTGGAATCCAAGCACCATGCGCCTGGATGGACACAACACAAATGATCAATAAAGAAAACAGTGAGAACTTTCTGGATACTGTAAATAAAACAAGCAATACAGGAGCATGCCCGCATCAGACTGCATGTGTCTTAAGCAATTAGTAACGCCACTTGAATGAAGCAATCTTAAAAAAAACATGAAAGCATACATACTAAGAACACCTTCAACAACTCTTTGGCCTTGGAAGCGGCTTCATACTTCGCCCTAATCATTTCTTCCTGTTCATTATTTCCTTATATCAAAGTCATAGGAAAAGAGCATATTCTGCAGGAATGATCTGAATGTCTGAGACAAACCTCAGCAATTCGAAGAGCACGCTCAGTTTTCTGCAACTTAATATTCTGTTCATCAATAATCTTTTGAAGCTGCATCTCAGAAAAAAAGTGACTCGTTAGAGTGTGACATAGTCATAGAGAGGCCAAACTGAGATAAAATAGGCAATCCACACAAAATGGCCATGGAAAATTGTTAAAAAGCTAAAGAGCAGCTAAGCATAACACTTCCTTATCTTTAAAGTTTAAACATGATGTCATTTACAGGAATTGATATGCCACCCCATGGGCCTCACGAACCCAAAAAAGGAGGTTTTGCATTATGATTTCATAACACAACGAAATATGTACTTACACTTTCCAATTTTCTATTCAACTCGGATGTCTTTTTCAAAGCATCAGTTTGCCTGGCTTCCAAAAGATCTTTTTCCTTACTTTTATCATCCATATCTTTACCGAGCTTCTCCACCAGCTTTTCCAATTCCTCAGATCTTTCTTGTGCCTTTTTCACTTGCTCCGCAGCATCCAATTTACGGGTTTTCTGTAAAATAATAAAAAAAAAGATAACATTCTTTAGCTATAGGGCTCATTCGGTAAACGAATTGTTTTGCTTCACAAGGTGAAAAAGTGGGGAAAATGCTCACATGAATATCAGCAATTTGGCTCTCCAGTGAAGCAATACTCTCTGATTTTTGCTTGATCACGACCACCTTAGCAGCAATCACATTGTCTTTTTCTTCTATTTCTCGAGTCGTTTCCTCAATCTGCAGCTCTTCATAAACGGAACAAAAAAAAAAGTGTGAACTGGGAAAGAAGGCGTTATTTCACAATATCTAGTAAGCAAATCATAGAAGCAAAGGGTAGGCACAAAAAGGTTCGTTTCTCTTGAAGTAGTTCGATCAATTAAAAGTAACAACTTTGGCATATTTTACATAAAGCTCGTGTCTAAAAATTCTGCCACGACTGTAAGAGCTACTAACTCATTTTTCCAACACTTTTGTCCTGCCAAACTGATATGGGCGCTCGAAGGAAAAGAATCACAGTGGCGTACAACACACTCACCTCAATATCCAGAAGAATTCACGAACGCTTTAATCAAAACAATTAAGGCCTCTCCACGCAAAATTAAATCACCACTAACGCATTCCGAGTTGCGAAAAGAAAACAAAATAACTACTCCCCTGGAGCCACTAACCGAGACTATGGATCTTAGAATGAAGCTTCTCAAGGATCACCGAATCCTGACCGCCTGATACGGGGACTTGGACTTCATCATCGGCGGCAACTCCGGCATGCGGAAAAACAAGGAAAAGGAATAGAGTGAGAAGAAAAACTATACGCGCCGCCATATTTCCGGTAAAAATCTCCGCCGCCTCCGGCAATCGCGATTTCAGAGCAGCCTGAGAGCACCTAGAATTTTCCGCGTTCGATTACTTGAAGAAGGGGCATTGATTTCGTTCGGCTGGGCAGTGGACATGTGTATTCAATTGTAGTGGGCTGAGTGGAACAAATATGGCCGTGTGCTGGGAAAAGACATAAATGCCACTGCCCATAATGACCATACCTTTTGTGTCGGTTCGTCCTGATTAAAATATTTGCGCACACGCCACACGGCCGACCTTAATTGGGAAATTAGGGCACATCAAAGGAAACTGGTGAGCTTAGAAGGAGATGGCGGACTGCTTAAGCGTCTTTGATCGAATTTTCTGTGATGCGCAATGGAAGATGATGCAAAATTCGTACTGCTGTTAGAGGAATTAAGGAAAAATGTACCATTTAGCCAGTACAAGATATCTGTAATGGTCTGTCGATGCCAACTGTGAACTGTGCTTGAATCTGGGCAATAACTAGTAGGTGATGAATTATGGAGTGGTGGTATCTTGTTTGCATAATGGGTAAAAAAATGCTGGGTTTTTTTTTTACCACCATATCAAGTTTGATTCTTTATTGTCAAGTCGGGAACTTGGGTGTGTGATTGAGTTGCTTTTCCCCCACCATCTACTTGAATTCAATTGAAAAAACTTATTGGATTCGCAAAGATATTCACTTTATTTTTACCTTTCTTGTACAAGTGCAATAAAGTCGCAGAAGGACAAAGGAGGTGGGAAAAAGGGAAGGAGACAAAACAAGAGAAGGATACGCACTGTCAAGCACTTCGGCTCTGCGGGTTGGTTACGAGAAGCGGAATTTGCTTCTCTTCAGCATTTCCCTGCGGGTTATTGATTCTGGGTTATTCTCAGTCTCTCTCAGTTTGCCTGCATTTTTTCTCTCAGAGTGAACCCATTACCGAATTCTGCGGGGGGACATCGTGTCCTTCCTTTGTTTATCGTGTTTTTCCATTTCCGGTGACGTTAAGTTGTTTTTTTATGTGACGCCTTGCGGTTTTGTTTCTTGAGATGGTCGAAATTTTTCTGCTTCGTTGTGCAAAAATTTCAGAATCTGGGGATTCGATTTTGATTGGATTTCGGTAGTTGATAGAGTTTTGGGGCTGCAAGATTTCGTTTGCTCCAATGGATACAGGCATTGAGCACTTGGTGTGTGCTAGGAAGTTACTGAAAGCTAATATGGCCAAATCCAATGCCTTGGGTTTGTCAATTGAAAAATCAGGGCCTAGGTTAGCTGAGATTAACCAAAGATTGCCCTCATTGGAGGTGGCTATTCGGCCTATTCGGGCCAATAGAGAATCACTAAATGCTGTTTGTGGTCACATTGATAGAGCTGTGGTTCCTGCAGCTGCAGTTCTTAAGGTTTTTGATGCCATTCATGGACTTGAGAAGTCGCTATCGGATCCTCAAAGCAACCTTCTTGGTTACCTTAGTGTTCTCAAACGCCTTGAGGAGGCAATGAGGTTCTTAGGTGATAATTGTGGGATGGCAATTCAGTGGCTAGGTGACATTGTAGAGTATTTGGAAGACCACATGGTGGCAGATCAATGGTTCATCTCTGGTTTAAAGAAGGCGATAGACTTTCTCCGCGAGTTGGAATCAGGTGAGGAGAAGGGCCGTCTTGATGGAGGCTTGCTCGAGGTTTCGTTGGAGAGACTGGAGCGTGAGTTTTTGAGGCTGCTAACTGAAAACAGTGCTCCATTGCCGATGTCTTCACCGGCTCTTCCTGGTCAGCAGGCATGCTTAGCTCCATCCCCTTTACCAGTGGCCGTTATTCAGAAGTTGCAGGCTATCTTGGGTAGATTAATTCCAAATAAAAGACTTGAAAAATGTGTGGCCATTTACATCGAGGTCCGAAGTTCGAATGTTCGGGCCAGTTTGCAAGCGCTTGATTTGGATTATCTTGAAATATCACCTTCAGAGTTCAATACTGTGGCGAGCATTGAGACTTACATTTCCCAGTGGGGCAAGCATTTGGAGTTTGCTGTGAAACATCTCTTTGAGACCGAGTACAAATTGTGCAATGATGTCTTTGAGAAGATGGGGCTTGATGTATGGAAAAGCTGCTTCGCCAAAATCACAGCTCAAGCTGGATTTCAGGCGTTCCTCCAGTTTGGGAAGACAGTCACTGAAGGCAAGAAGGACCCCATCAAGCTTTTGAAGCTGCTTGATATATTCACTTCATTGAACAATCTCAGAATGGATTTCAACCGTCTGTTTCGAGATTCTCCCTTTGAAGATATCCAGAATCTTACAAGGGATTTGATTCGAAGGGTGATCGAAGGGGCGAGTGAAATTTTCTGGGAGCTTCTGGTTCAAGTAGAACTGCAGCGGCAAACCCCACCACCACCGGATTGCTGTGTTCCAAAGGTGGTATCTTTTCTGACTGATTATTGCAATAAGCTTCTCGGAGACGAATATAAGCCTATTCTCATGCAAGTGCTCTGCATCGAGCAAAGCTGGAAGAACCACACTTTCCATGAGAGAGTCTTGATATCCGAAATTTTGAAACTGGTCAGAGCCATTGAGCTGAACCTTGAAACGTGGTCCAAAAGCTATCCAGATGCTGTTTCATCGCACCTTTTCTTGATGAATAACCACTGGCACCTGTGCAAATCATCGAAAAACACGAAGCTTGGCGGTTTTCTGAGTGATTCCTGGTTGAGAGAACAAGAACAGTACAAGGACTACTATTCTTCCGTGTTCCTGAGAGAGAGCTGGTGCAAACTCCCTTCCCTTCTAAGTCGAGAAGGTCTTATTTACTTCTCCGGTCGACGAGTAAGTGCTCGTGATCTCGTTAAGCAGCGTCTAAAATCATTCAACGAAGCATTCGATGAGATGATCAAGAAGCAGGCAAATTATGTCATCCCTGACGAAGAGCTGAGGCAGATGATCTGCCGTAGTATCATACAAACAGTAGTTCCTGTTTATCGCAGCTACATGCAGAACTATGGGCCGCTAGTCGAACAGGATCAGAACGTCGGCAAATACACCAAGTTCACAGCGCAGTCATTGGAGAATATTCTCGGCTCCCTTTTCCACCGGAAGTCGGCGAAGAATCCTGACACCGCGAAGTCGAGCTTAAAGGTGAAGAATGGTCGGCTACCCCGCCTTCAAACTTCTACTCCTCCTCATTGACTCGTTTTAGTATAACCTGTATAAGGATCTATGAGCCCATTTCTCTAAAAGATCTCACGGAACCGTAGAATCTATGAACCCATTCCTCTAAAAGATACATACACGCAATCATATTAAACGTTGGACTTGGCCTCTATGACAAACAACCGGTACAGTTCAATCAAATCAGAATGAACAGACAGAAAAGAAGGCGCCTGCCCTAGAAGCGGCATCGGGACGAAAGATAAACGTGGGGAGAACGACGATGAGAAGTGCGAAAAGTTAAAAAAGGATTACTCTACTCGTATTGTCGCCCCTCTATCATTTAACCATCCCATTGTTTTTGGCTTGAAGTTCAGGCAGGATGGTGGGGACCCGGAGACCTCCGAACATGGGACACCATTCACTTTCCACAAGTTGGGTCTCTGGGACACGATGGACGGCAAAGAGAATTAATGTGTTGGCTTCAAAATTGCTTTTTTTTTTTTGTCAATATCTTCAAGTTATAGAATGCAAATCATTTGGCTGCCTGCATTTTTTGGTGGGGTGAACTATTTGCGTCAAATCTGGTTGTAGTCATGAAATTCAATGATAGGATTGTTGAAAATCCCTCATAGCCCTTTTGCAGTAGATCCCCATAGATTCCATGCCATGTAGTGAATTGATTGGCTTACTTGATTTATTCTGGAATCTTGATTTGACTTCGTGTCACTACTGTTTGCTAACCCAAGTTGCAGCAAATATGAAGATTTATTCTAGAATCTTGATTTCATGGTGTTTCTTGACAGTTTGGATGTTTGCTTTTTTGTTGTTTTACGGTGCGCGATTATTCTATTCTGCGTAAAGAACGAGTCTTCCCTGCACCCATAAACCATTGATTTGGACCTGCATTATCACATTTATGGAGCCGTACAGATCAGTCATGTTGCATCCTTGCGCTTAAAAATGTCCCTTTCCCTCTTCTTCTCACACACGCATAAGGTGTGTATTCTGTTATCTGGTTCTAGTTGGAATCCAGAAAACAAAAACATTTGATAAAGGTCTCCGTGGAGAAACCGGAATAAAAGGTATGGGCTTTCCCTTTTCATCCGCTACTCCAAAAAAGAGTGCCCCGTTCTTGATTTTCTGATGGTGATCGCTATGTGGATGCTCTAGAAATTCATACGTTCTTGGTCTTCTGATTGATCGAGGGGTCCTCTTCTCTGTTTGCTTCTCTTTGCCTGTGGTTTCTTTTTGACGCCTCTTTTTCGATCATCTTCATATGGGTTGTTCAAAATTCATGTACGTCTGTGTTCTGGGCTGCTGTCCTGTTTGACTTTTTTATGTTCAACCTTACACGTGCACTCTGATGATGGATTTTAGAATCGGTGCAAGTTTCTGTTTTTATCAGATGTTGCTGTGATTTTGTCTCTGGGGTTCACCCTTTGGACCTGTTGATGGTTCAGAGTCTCCTGATATGCACCGTTTACATAGCAGATTTTCTTGTGGACTTGCGGTTTCCTTATTGATATAGAGTCAAGTGGTAGTTTGGAACTATATCAAGAAACAGGCGAAAAAATGTTTAATCCACAGAAAATCAAAGCTTTCACAGAATGGAAGATTGTTACAACAAATGAGTTTTCTTTTTTACCCCCCTTTGATTCCATAACATCTCCTCGCTATTGTAGTGTTGAGTTCTGATTGTCTTCTGCTGAATTCTGGTCATCATAGTTGATCGGTTCATGGCCCTGGCTAATGCTTGTTCGGTTCTTTTGCACTTTCTGAAGCTGTCTTTGATCTCACCATGACTGCAACCTGCTTAGGCTGAACAAGTTTTAGATAATTTGTGTCCCCTGATGCTTCTGGTCCTTTCTTCTGCATGAATTTTCTTAGGAAAGAAACCTTGTGATGCAGATTGGAACCCCGGTACCACCACCTTCTCTATGCACCGACAGTGGGGAAAAAGGGATGCAGGGGTGGTTGTGCCTGCAAAGAAAAGCCGTGGTGCTTCATTTGGAGATGGAGATCGTGAAGGTGATGAGAACGCTCAGTTTTGTAATAGAATTGGATGCAGGGGCAGAATCAAGTATACTCAGAATACCACCAAGCTTGGAAGAAGCACTTGGCCTACCAGGAAATACTCTGCCAGTGATTGTGTGATGGCGAATACCGGAAAGTTGCCTCCTGAGTCGAAGGGCAAGCTGCCTAGTGAATCGAAGAGAAAGTTGCCTTCACAGTCTAAACATGCAGGCACTAAAAGTCGACTGTCGAGTGACGTTCAGGTTACCTCCTGCAGCAGGAGATTGACAGAAAGCAACTCTAAAGCACATGAAGAATCAGGAAAGGTAAACGTACTAGAAAGAAGGATCCCCGTTGCATCTTCCGATGTTAGTTCCGGGATAACTTTTCACAGTACCACCGGTTCTCGCAACTTGAATGCTTCTTTAGTTGCTGGTAATGGTAGCTATGATAGAAGAAGCTATTATTCATCTCTAGATCCCAGTTATTCAGGTTATTCAAAGGCAACGGGAGCTTCTAGTTCTGCACCATCTGTTGATGTGCCTTCGGGCAGTACCACGAGCAGCTCCTCTGCTTCTCCACTGGGGAGCCAGAGGACAGTAAACAGCACCAGAAGAAAGGGATTTTCTTCCAGAGGAAATGGAAGAAACGATTCTTCTGCTGGAATGTCTCATGTCCTTGAAGATGGAGCAGGAGCTACCCTCGGTCGACAAAGATTGTTCCACCTAAGCAGCATCCCCCTGCATCATGTTCTGCCGGATTCACTCTGTCAAGTCGAGATTTATTGCACAACTATGACATGAATGGAGCTGCTGAGGTAACAAACATGCTCTTTCCTCAACATGAAATTTCTGAAAAGATGACTGCTTCCTGCGCTGAAAAATAGTCTCAACAGAAGCTGATGAAATACCGTGGTTTGCGATGATTCATTCTTTGCAGATACTGTTAGCTCTCGAGGGGATCGAACAGGATGAAGAACAAACTCACGAGGTACTCACTCTTCTTTCACCCTGAAAAAAAAAGTACTTGGGTCAAGTTCACGATCACCTTGTGCTCTCCCCATTCTACATGCAGCAAGTACTATTTGAGATGAGCCTCTTCCTCAACGGCTTGGCTCCCTTTGATCAGCACCGGGACATGAGACTAGACATAGATGGCATGTCGTACGAGGTTCGGCTCGGAAATCTCCGTTTGTTGACATTCCAATCGCTCGATATCTTCTCACTTTCTTCCGTCTCCGGGTTTCACTTGATGATTTTAACAGGAACTGCTGGCTCTCGGGGAAAGGATGGGAACAGTGAACACACCTCTGTCAGAAGAGGAGCTCTCAAGATGCCTGAAGAGAAGCGTATATCTAGAACCCTCAATCGCATTGGACGCCTCGGGGTCCAATGCTGATTCAGACGACGCCAAATGCAGCATTTGTCAGGTGAAAAAACATTCGAGATTCACCAGAATTTATTCACCCTTGAAACGATCGAAAGTCATGGCGGGGTCTTGCAGGAGGAGTACGTGACCGGAGACTTGATCGGAACGCTATCGGAGTGTTGCCACGACTACCACGAAGCGTGCGTATTCCAGTGGCTGCGGCTCAAGAACTGGTGCCCCGTCTGCAAGGCCTCCGCGGCATCCTCTTCTTCTTCTAGCTGAAAGGAAACTTCTGATTTGCGATTGTTATACATAGTATGCAAATGCTACACGCTTACTTATTTCTGTAGACTAGCGAATTGACAAGGAGAAGCGACAAACATCGCAACGCCGGCGAAGAGAATCGCCGTCGACTGGGAAACCGCCGTCTTCGTGAAAATTAAAAAAATAAAAGAGTATTGAAGATGGTATTTAAATACCTCAAGCAAAGCGTGAAAAAATAGTGCGGGAAGTGAAAACGTTAAAAATTACTTCGGGTAGAAAAGAAACCCGAAATCGGGGGATGAAACACGGAAGCGGATAATCGGCGCCTTTTCCGGTCAATTTCATCGGAATTACTTGTTTCCGCCAAATGGCGACGACACCTCGATCGGGAGTTGGAATCTCAGCGACGTCGGACGACCGCCCTACGAAGAACCCTAGTTGGTTCACGGGTATAGTCCTTCCCTCAGCTCGCCGGCTTGCTTCGGGTGCCGGAAAAATTCTAAGCTCCATCGTGTCCGAGTCTTCGTCATCCGAAGACGAAGAAGATGCTTCAGGTTTGGGTTAATGGTTCCCCAATTTTCTTGCATAAGAGGATTTTACCGGCGGCTTCATTTCGTATCTTCTTCTTTTTAACGAATGTGGCACAGGGGCTTAGTATTTTTCCTAACTTGAATATTCAGCCCATAACCAATCGCGTAAAATTGAGAACAGACGCAATGTATAGCTGCATTTGGCGCCTTGTCTAAATACTCACATGCATTACTTCAGAATTCTTAAATGCTGAAGTAAATTTTTATTTTTTTAAGTTCTCATTTTCTTTACATCCTAACAGAAGATGGTCTTAATGATGGCAGTCGTCCTGGATCTAATGAACTGAGCGAGGTAATTTTGGTTTTAAAACCATTAAAAACATCATAGTAATATTTTCCTAGATGAATCTTCGACTTTTTTCAAGTTGGCATGTGGGTTCCTTTGTTCACTCTTGCTCTACTTGTAACCTGTATTTTGGTAGATATGATGAACGATGGAACGCCTGTAGAACGCAATTTTATTGTTCCCGAGCTTTCTTATAATAAAAACTGACAAAATGTGTTACGATATCAAATCTTTGATTCCTGTTTATCATATATTAGAAAACTGCAGTACCATCACAAAATATGCACGGAATCCAAACCAAACAGCTAATTGAGAAGCTTATTGGGCAAGAGATTTTTTCCAGGTAAATGGCTGAATGCTGTTGATCCGCTTGGTTGCATTCTTGAACTTTGCCATCTTAGTCTTGTCTATTCTTCTGAAAGCTATTTTTCGATCTTAAAACTTCTTTCATTTTAGGAGACGTATATTTGTTGGAAAATCTGATAGATGTTTGCTTGTGCTGTTGGAAATTTAATGAATCAGAGTCTGGAGACATTTTCACTGCAAACGGGATCTTCTTTTTTTTCCATGTTTAATCTAATGCAATTTTTTGTCTAGTGACGTATAAATACGAAATTTTATAGGGAAGAGTTTGATAGGTTGACTAGTGTCTTAAAGTCACGAGTTCTAGAATACTCTCTGGACTCAGGCGAGAGAAATCTATTCAGCCCACCTGCAACTGTAGAGGCACAAGGTAATGTTCTTAGAACAATGAAGATGTAACTAGGGCACGTTTTCCTTTCACTGATGGGACTCAACGCATCAGCAGATGATGGTGTTGCACATGAAAAAGCTATTCAGGAGGCTAAAAGATGGCTTCAAGATAAAAGAGAAGGGGGCTCAACTCCTGCCATTAAGCCGGCTTTGGGGAACAATTCTCGCTCTTCCGACATTGATCATGTTTGGTTTTTCTTCTGCTTTGTTTTGCTTCTTTTGGTTGTGGTTCGCATGCATTGTACATTTTTCTCTTCATCTCGAATAGCATTGTCTTACGATGCTAAAGTGACAATGGTGCTTTGTCTAAAGCAGGCAAGCCATGGGGAGGGCTCTCCATAGATGTGGCAAGATCCTATATGAAGGAGAGGGCCCCTTGGGCATCTCCTACAAGACACACAGAACTGCAAACTCCATTGACAACTACAAAGAAGTCTTTTGAAGAAGTAGCAGCTCTTTCAGTTGGTTATGACTCCTTGTCTTCGTCAAAGGTTTTTCTTTATATTGAAGTTTGCTTTGTGTATTTGTGGGTAAGCTGATGATGTGGTTTTATAATGTGAAATCGTTTTGATTTGCTTTCTTTAGAATATCCGAAAACGTAGTTATCTAGCCTCCGGCTCTTGGAATATTGAGGAAGAGAAGAGGAGGGTCCGGTCAAAGGCCATAGATGATCTGTTGCGTGCTTCATCTTCTAAAGTAGATACTTCATCATTTTCTGTGGCACCGTCTCGTGAATCATTGGGAACTGGACAAGCATTGTTGTTTAGCCGAGAAAACATGGTCAAACTTGAATCCGCAAAGAAGTATAATCCAACTAATGCATTGTTGGATGCTGGAATGAGCTCTGGTCCTTCACTTGCAGGTTGGCTTGGGTTGCGTACTCATCACTTAACTATTCCCAGGTTCATTATTTAGAGTTTCTTGTCTTCTCAGGTCCGGAGTCAGGACAAGATAATAGTGCCCACGAGTTATTTCCATCAGCGATAGCCGCGCTGTCAAAGGTTGGTGATCAGCACGTGGACTGTGGACGGCAGGATGGCCTATTTAACTCAAAATGTATTTAATTTTCTGTATACCATTTATGTTTGTTTGACAGGGACAAGAAGCTGTTCAGGCAGAAGTAGAATATGCTGCAGCAAAGCCAATTCAGCCACACAGTCCCAGTTTTGCTGAGGAAAATCATACTGGTACTGAAAAACATGCAACCCTGTATATTTCCAATTGCCACAATCATTTTATCCAATTCTTCTTGCTTCAGATGCGCATTCACTGAAGATCAATGAATCACCAACAGACGCTGCTGGAAATTCTAATGCTACAAACGGCTTCTCGACTTCCAAGTCCAGGTGAAAGGATAAATGCTTTATAAATTGAAGGTTTATTGTGTAGTGTGCAAGCTAACCCGCTTAGGTTTCCAGCATGCCCACAAGTTTGGATATTGCACGTAACAGCACCGAACACACAGATAAAAACGATGCTGGAGATCCCGTAAACGGGAATATGCCTTCGAGCTCCATTGATCTTGACAGTGATTGCGTCCTTAATGAAACCTACATGGAAGAACCCCCCATTGTTATGGAGCCGGTGATGGTTTCTGAGGATTCTATGGGTGTGCAACACGAATCATCCTTGCCGCACCCTGTTCTTCCCACAACATCCAAATCGAGGAAGCCAACTAAAAAAACATCTACAAGACGAGGAAGAGGCAAGTGAAGGTAGGAAGCAGTAGCGTCTCCATCATGTAGTGTATGCTCCTTAGGAAGAATAGCAGGTGTGTAAGTTAGTTCTTGTTCTTGTATTCCAATGGTTTAGAGGAAGTAGGTGATGAGAAGTAGCAACTCTCTTTTAATCGCTGTGGAGTTCTCTTGTAGACTAGACATGTATTGATCTTGTGCAAAATGCTGTTCTTCCACATGCTGTTGGAAATTCTTGTGCTTCAACCAGAATGGGTACGTAAGTGGAATACTGATGGAGTTTACTGGCTTTTCGGTTATTTGTCAAGTGTTGGGGGCGTATTCGAAATTTTATGAAGTTTGAGGGTGCTTTTCCAATTCTGGGAAGATCGGGGACGCTACATGCAAATCCGATAGTTTTTGAGTTCCTCGAGAACCCCTACGTTCTTCATCAAGCCGTGGAACAGTACTCCGTGGTGCTTGTTGGGATTCTCTTCTTTTCTGTGGAATCGAATGGATACATTCAGCTCCGCCGCGGTTGCCCGGCAGACGTGGGAATTGGAGAACAACATCGTTGCCACGACTGACGCGACCATCGCCGCGGCGTCAGACAGTATTTTCTTCTACGATGAGGTGGCTCAGGCTAAAGTGCAACAGGAAAAGCCGTGGGCAAATGACCCGCATTACTTCAAGCGCGTCAAGATTTCAGCACTGGCGCTGCTGAAAATGGTGGTCCATGCTCGCTCCGGTGGGACAATTGAGGTGATGGGCCTTATGCAGGGGAAGACGGACGGGGATGCTATTATTGTGATGGATGCTTTTGCCTTACCAGTTGAGGGGACTGAAACTAGGGTAAATGCGCAGGCTGATGCTTATGAGTACATGGTAGATTATTCGCAGACTAACAAACAGGTATCCATTTCTTGTAATATCGATTACAGCTTTGACGGATGATTGATCTAGTAAAAAAAAAACAAGAGAAGTAGATAAAATAGACAAGTAATTCCTGAACATGAAAAACGGAGCTGGAGGGGGTTTTTTTTTCTCGCTATATTGGTTCATGTTCTCTTCTGGGAAATAGACGAAAAGGGAGGGGTTTCTCTATTAAGCGTGTTAAGTTGGTGTCTTCTTTCTCGTTACCTAAATGTTGTGGGTGATAACCAGAGGTAGGTTTGCCATTTGCAACATGGAGTTCGTAATCAGCTTCTCCCCTTCAACATTTGTAGGCAGGTAGATTGGAGAATGTAGTTGGGTGGTACCACTCACATCCTGGTTACGGATGCTGGTTGTCTGGTATTGATGTTTCAACACAGATGCTGAATCAGCAATATCAGGAACCGTTTCTTGCTGTTGTTATTGATCCTACGAGGACTGTTTCTGCTGGGAAGGTTGAAATTGGTGCTTTCAGAACATACCCTGATGGTTACAAGCCACCTGATGAGCCTGTCTCTGAGTACCAGACAATCCCCCTAAATAAAATTGAAGACTTTGGTGTGCACTGTAAGCAGGTAGCGTTTCGCTCCCTGGCCTGTTTTGTGCGAACATATGCTGTGCATGAGTATTTGTTTCTTTGTTTCTTTTTTTTTTTTTCAATGGATTCGGATTCTTCTTTTGCTTCACTCCATTTCAGATTTTTACCCCCCTCAGTTTTTGTTTTTGTCCAGTATTATTCCTTGGATATAACATACTTCAAGTCATCACTGGATTGCCATCTTTTGGACCTCCTATGGAATAAGTATTGGGTCAACACCCTTTCTTCTTCACCACTGCTTGGTAATGGAGACTATGTCGCTGGTCAAATCTCAGATTTAGGTACTGTTTTCTAAAGATGCTTTTATTCCTTCATGCTTAGATGTTTTTTTATTAGTGCCCGTAAGCTTTAATTTACTACGCTTCCTGAAAATATCACAGCTGAGAAAATTGAGCAAGCCGAAAATCAACTGTCTCACTCACGATTTGGGTCATTTTTAACTGGTCCACAGAGGAAGAAAGAGGCTGTAAGCTGAACTCGTCTTTATCTTTTATATATCAAAATTTACAGAACCTCGCTTTCTGATTTTCCTTCCTGAGTTTTCCATCCTCCACCTTTCGCCCTATATTTCAGTGATTGAGCATGACACCGTGCTTCTGTTCTCCTGTCAGGAGGAATCTCAACTCTCCAAGATCACCCGCGACAGTGCCAAGATAACAGTGGAGCAAGTCCATGGTTTGATGTCCCAGGTAAACTTGCATCAAAGTCCAGTTCCCCCACCCCTCTTACAAAGAGTCTCTTGTTGCCACCCATATTTTGGCCCCTTGGTTGTAACACTGCTTTCCCAATGGGTGTATGTATGTGTAGGTGATCAAGGATATTCTCTTCAATTCTGTTCGTCAGTCCAACGGCTCTCACGTTGAGGCCACTGACCCTGTGCCGATGGTAGAAAGCTGAGCTGCTCTGTGATCCCCCATCCCCTCCTGTAAATGAACCCGCAGCACCACCAGCGTTCACTGAAGTGTTTTGTAGTCAACAACTTGATTAGTGTTTCAAACTTTCCTTATCAACTTGACATGAATCGCATTGTGTAAGCAAGCATTATGATCAACGAGCTAAATACCTCAACTAATACCTCTGAGATCAAGCAACCTTGGGGAAACCTGTTCTTCTCATCCCGAAAATGAAAACAAAAAAATTAAGCTCTGATTGCACTACGACTTTCGCCAAGATGAATTGGTCGAAGGTGTGAATCCCCAATCGATACACATTGAGTGCAAGTATCGTCACCGCTTAATTGTGTGCACCAGCCGGGAATCGAACCCGGGTCTGTACCGTGGCAGGGTACTATTCTACCACTAGACCACTGGTGCTTCGTGTTGAAATTCTATCAATCAACAAATATATAGTCTATATATGTAACATTGCCAAGAGATCTCTTCTCCCGTCCCCATGCTAACTGTTACATATGTTGGTTTATCTGCCTCTCCATGTTCTTCACCGGAGACTCTCTCTGGTCAGGAGGACTCCAGAAAAAGATGCCCGGAATGAGTCCTTACATGGTCGCCATCTCCACCTTGCTTCTCCTGTCCTCTTCTCAAGTATTGGCTTTCAACATTACCCTCCTCCTCGGTCGCTACCCGGATTTCAGCGACTTCAACACTCTCCTGTCAGAGACAGAGCTTGCTCCGGCCATCAACCGTCGTTCCAGCATCACGGTTCTAGCGGTGACGAACGACAGGCTCGCTGGGATCAAAGGGAAGCCGGTGGATGTGTTGAAGAGGATCCTCAGCAACCATGTGATTCTTGATTACTATGATGTCTTGAAGCTTAACAAACTCGAGACCAGGAAGAAAACCATGATGACGACCCTCTACCAAGCGAGCGGTGTAGCGGATGACCTTCAAGGTTTCTTGTACGTCGTCCATAGAATCGACGGCAGCTTCGTTTTCGGCTCTGCCATGAAAGGGGCCTTGCTGGATTGCAAGCTGGAGGGCTCCGTTGCTTCCCATCCATACAATATCTCTGTTCTCAGCGTCTCGGGTGTGATCATTGCACCCGGAATGGACAGCAGTTACAATCCAGCCACGGCAAATCCACCACAAGCTCAGACACCGGCCTCAGCCGTTCCGGTACCGTCTTCCCCTGTAGAAAGCCCAGAGGAGGCTCCATCTGCTGATTCTCCTACCGCTGGTGGCGATGAAGGCTCGGCTGATGCCCCTGCCGATGGACCGGTGGCTGATGCTCCTGCCCATGTTCCAGCTGCTGGGCCTTCCGAAGGGCCTGCAGCTGATGCCGGGGACGATGAAGCTCAAACGCCTGCAAGTTCAGCAGGAAAGGAAGATAGTTCCAGCGTCTCATTATTCATAGCAGCGGCAGTGGCTGCTTTCTTCATCCGCATTGAGATCATATCACAGAGAAGCATACACTAGCACATTGTAATTATCACTCAAGGATTCATCCGTTTTTCAGGAAAATGTTCCTGGAAACATCAAGAGGGCTTCATGTACTACGATGAAAAATGATTAATTTCTCAATATCAAAACCTTAAATTTTGGTCAATTCTCCTTCTGGTCAGTCAATCCACCATCCCCATTTTTCAACTTCTTCCATTTCTTTGCGCTGTCTACTACCTTCGCTTTCTCTTCCATCAACTTCGTCCACAGCTCCTTAACCTCCTCATTGCTTCCATTGATGACGATCTTATCACCATCCACAAACGCCTTGACACAAACCAAAGAAACAGAGGGCTTCACCTCCTTGAAACCCTTTGCGCTCATCCCATGCCCCCGGCTTCCCAGAAGCAGGTACTTCACTCCAGAGGCACATTCTTCTTCAACAAATCCTCGAAAAGAGCTTCCTTGTTGAACAAATTCCCCAACCTATCGACGACAATCGAGCTCCTCAAGGGCTCGCTGAATCAAGCCACTTGGAAAGTCGTGCATCGTTCGGGTCATCGTTATTGGTTTTCTTGATGGCGTACATTTTCAAGCAACAGTCGCGGGATTCGGCACCATCATCGGCGCCGCCGCTGCGGCATCAACCGTGAAGCGAAAAAGTAGACAAACGGGTAACAGGAATTCTCCGAACGGTGTAGAATCCGAAAGCATTTTTCCGTTGAATACGAAGAAAAGCAAAGAACATGGAGGGACTCCAGAACGTAGAGAACGGGGTGATTTGAGATCTTGGAGTACAGTCGATCGGATCCTGAGATCAGGAGACCGCACAAAAATAGCTGGAAACTCCGACAATCGCCTTCATCTTCGGAATCAACGAACAAACAATCAAAAAATCCGCGCATCGCTTGCAGGTCAAGGAAATGGTTACGATGAACCTCTTTCACTTACGAAGTTGGCATAAATCGCCTAAACCAGAGTTACAGAGATGTTTAATCATGTGATCGGACCAACGGAGGCTGATATGGTCGGCCTTCATACTTCAAGCCATTATTCAAAACTGCCAGAAGGCAGAGAGCTCTATCGCCTTTGGTTGTGGCGTAGAATCCCGAATACATCAACAATGCCCGGGGGAAAACGGGATCAGTAGCTGCTCGAACTGCAACCCTGGCCACCGCATTGACGTCAACTGGAGGGGTGAAGAGAGGACCGACGAGAGGAACCTGGGACAATGGCTTAGCATGTTGGAGCACCTGCACCCACATTGACTAATCGTGTAAGAAACTGAATAATAGCAATCAGCTGGAGAAGACATGAGAATCATCTTGCTGGAAGGCTGGCCTTACCATCGCCAAAGGAGAACCGATCACACCAAGAGGTAACTTCATGGTGCCGACATGCCGAGTTCCATAGATAAAACCAGGCCTAAGAATTACCCCTGAAACAGGAGGCTTAATTTTCAGGAGAACTCTACAAGGCAACACTATACATAACCTATGCCTTGAGAGAGGAGTTTGTGGAAGGAGGGCAACAGGGAAAAAGGGTTACCTCCATATGGATACCTGGTTAGTAACTCTGTCTCAGCGGCTCTCTATGCAAAACATATAACTATCAGCATGTACTATCCTACAATAGTATTTATTTTAACAACTTGAGCTGGTGAGTGATACCTTTCCTTCGTAATATCCTTGTAGGACAAAATTCACCAATCCAAAGTCAGCAGCAGAGATATATACAAACCTTTTGACTCCTACAGAAAAGAGTGGAGAACAAGGATTCAAATAATCTAGTATATTCCTGTATTGCCTCTGAGTGGAACTGAATATGCACCGCTGGTAAGAATAACAGTGCCATTCAGAAGAATGCTGGAGTACCTTCTTCTGATGCAACTCTTATAGCATTAATATTAGCAGTTCCATTGATTTTGTACATTTGGGTATTGGAGCCAAAACCACCAACACAAGATATCTGCAACACAAAAGTATTCCTCGGTTACAAGGAAAGCAGCTTAAATAAAGGGAATGAGAAGAGCACTGATAAAGCAAATGGACACGAGGGTTATTACGCACAACTGAAGTAACTCCCTTCAGTGCATCTTTCCATGAGTCATCTGATAGAAGGTTACCTAGAAACATTGGAGGACATTCAAATTACTTCCAAAGATCTGAGAGCTTAGTATGTGTCAGTGGGATAAAAAGACTAGCAGAGAAACCTTGATGCCATATCACATTGTTAGCCCAAGGTTCTTTAATCGAAGATCGACCCGATCTGAAAAACCCATGAACCGCCTGTGAGCAGCGAAATAAACGATGAAAATGATGAATCTCAGAAAATTCAATAAAAGATTACCTGCTAAGGCTGCCAACAGTTAAACCGCGACTCAGAGCCTCCTTGCAGATATGGGAACCAACAAATCCATTCCCACCCAATACAAGCAACTGAAATATGAATCCACAATATTGAACTATACACCCAAAACATGATAGGCAGATTTTCATTGGAACTGAAAATGAAGCACCTTCTCAGATGGCTTTGGAGGGACTTCCACTGTTTCTGCTTCTTCAACTTTACTTGTTTTAGCAGAGGTATTCAAATCCCCCGTCGATCCTTCTTGTCCCGCACAAAAAAACCGTCCATTTTTTGCCGCTATAAAACCACTGCTTTGGATCAAAAAATATCACGGATCAAAAACTAGAAAATGTACAAAACTAGGAATAAAACGGGCATCACCATACGCCTAATTCAGGACACCATAGAAACTCCGTATTCTCCAAAAAACGAATGCTTCACATAAGCGAAAGTCGCAACAAAGAAAAGGAACAGAAGCACAAACATATGATCAGCATTGCAAAGGGGTACCAAAAACCACAAAGCCCCCATCTTATATCAACCTTCCAGGCTCAAAATCAATTGAATACCAGAGACAACAAAGAGCCTCAGAAACAAAAAAAAAAAAAAGACAGAAATCAAAACAATCGAAAGGGGGATCAAAGGCGAAAAACAACTCACGAAGATCTGGTGACAGATGCCCCAGAGTGACGAATCAATCGAAGCATTTTCCTATCAATTATCAATCAAGCGCCTCCTCGAAACTTCAGTATTCGTGCTAATTTCTTCAAAGCCATTTAGTGCACAAGGTCGTTTCGACACGTGGATTGATTCTTAACCTACACGTGGAGTACTTTAGGCCTCAGTAAAAGAAGATCCAGGATTAAAAGGCTGGCCCATTATGTCTGGCTCAATGGGATTACATACATTTGGGCTGGACTCAGATGGAACGGATAAGCCCAATAAGTGAAAGCGCGCTTTATAAATATCAGCGTTCAATCTGATCTACCAGCAAGAGAAAGGTGTGGCTGCCAAAAGTTTGAAAAAATTGATATGATCGGCCTTCCGTTTTCAATTCGCATCGCTCCCCATCGGAATCCCCGGCATTGACGAAGAGGAATCGAAGTAAGGTTCAAGCCTCCGGCGTCGATGTGGATGCAATCGGAATCCCCAAATCCAACCAAAACTTACCTTCTTTACGGAGAAGAGAAGCTGCAGCCATAGTAATCGCAGTCGGAATCGTCCACTGCGCTCGATCCGCAGTCGCCGGTTGTGAATTCGCTGCGGCGAGATCCGGTCTGGAGTATTGCGACAAGGTCGTCGGAACCGGCTCTCCGGCCGTCAAAGGGCAGCTCATCAAGGCGAGCTCTTAGAATCTTCGGCCGCATTTGCTCGGTAACTGTAATCATGAATTAAAAATCCCGCGTGTCGTCTTGCTATTGGCTGGCAGGCTCATTACGTCGGGAGGCTAGAAAACGGCAAAGTGTTCGACAGCAGCTACGACCGAGGGAAGCCTCTGACGTTCCGGATAGGCGTCGGAGAGGTATTTCTAGAACACGAATTAGCATTACATCTACAATGTGAAGTTACGGCTATGACCTTTAGGTAATAAGGGGATGGGACGAGGGGATTCTTGGAGGTGATGGCATTCCAGGCATGCTCACGGGTAAGTATTTATTTATTTTGGCTTTTTAAAATTAAATATCCCATCATGTAATTGGAACGCACGTGGACCCCCGAAATGTATGTTTCCGAAGGTGGAAAACGGCAGCTGAGGATTCCACCGGCGCTGGCCTACGGCCAACGGGGAGCAGGTTGCCGAGGAGGCTCCTGCGTAATTCCACCGGACTCCGTCCTCCTCTTTGACGTCGAGTTCGTCGGAAAGGTCTAGTGATCAAGGGGATGAACTTAAAAGGCAAAATCTTTAATCCCCAATCAACACCTGAACGCGAACAGATCTTTTCTTAATGCATTTACGGGTATCATAAACTTTACATTCTCAACGTGTGCCTTACAAAAATTTTAAAAATTATCCAATCATTCTGATTTTTCTTAAAAAAAAGGGGGAAAAAAAAGAAGGGGGTAAGCATCTGTACTCCATCTTCTCCAAGTCTCAACACGCAAGAAAAAACAAAGAGAAAAGATCAAGAATTTGCTTATTGTCTCTACATGGTATTTACAGACAGTTGCTGACTGTAACTTCATTCATCAGCTTTGAAGCCCTAACTTCCACCGGAGTAGCTAAAAAAGTTGGCTTAGCTTCGCCGGCCATGATCACCAGCAGCTTCTCTTCGAAAACCGGCGGTGCCTTTGCTTCCGGACCATTCTCCCCTTTCTCCAAGTCCCTCTGTCTCCGTCGCTCTTGGCAGTTGAAGTAGGAGCAAGCCATGAGAAGTAGAGCTAGAGCTATTAAAGCCACCATGGCCGTTAGTCCACCGAGGAGGCGCGGCATCGGTTGCCGCCATTCCGGTTGATAAGCACCCGGCTGCGGCGCAAATGCAAGGACCATGGTGGTGTCTCGTATCATCGGTTTCCTTCTTGAAAGATGAAGATGAAGAAAGAAGTTTTACAATACAAGCATCTGGGGTTTGAGAGTGGGGAGTAACGGGAACAAAGAATCTATTTATCGAAAAAAGACAGTGCACTCCTTCACCACCATGTTCCTTGCTATTTCATCCAAACACCTTGAGAGATGATTGGATGCAAATGGCGCTGATCCCTCGATGGGAATGTTGTTTGTGGCCTAGAGATTTGATGGCTTTATTCCCTAGATGCATTCCACTTCAAGTCCTCATATTGTTTCTGCTAATCCCAACTAATTCCAATTCCCCCCACTTTCTGAGGTGGCTTATCTCCACCCAAAAGAATAAGCTTTGCCTTTGAGTGTTGTGTGATCTGTAGCACATTTGGTCCGAAAGTCACATCATCATATACCGTTTCATGTAATAGCAATGCAGCCGCATTTCTGTGGTTCGAAGCTGACAAGAGAACAGAATAAGCACCCAGGTGACATGACCCCAGAAACTTACCCTGGGACTATCGGTTCATCTCGATCACTATAGAAGCTGGAAGCTGCTTTTTATATTATGTTTCTATATATTAAATACTTCATTACTTTATCTCTAATAATCATCAATTTTTTATAAATAATCAGCTTAATCTTTCACATGGAGAAAATTTCACTAGAAAAATTCATGTCATTTTCGTCACACACTCTCTATCCATAAAAGTGAAAATATCAACATTGAGTTGAACCTGATGTGGAGTTTTTCACCTATTTTTCTATGTGTTTGATACACTCATGTGGTTGACTTAATGGTCATAATAGTCATAAAAACGTATGTTATTGTATTAAATACAAAAGAGAGTTTTGGTTTCGAGTTTAAAAATCAACAAATCAACTAAAATCAATTCTATTTTTTAAAAATCATTTTTAATTTAATTTTTTGTATTCAACATGAACAAATTGTATTTAATCAAACAGAAATCTAGAATTAAATTTGAATTTAATAAATTAAAGAGATATAATTTTTGCTTACTTGAAAAATGTTTTCATCAAATACAATGTCAATTAATATTTCATAAATGTTTATTTATGAATTAGGTATATTATAGGAATATCTTTTGTGGAATGTTGATAATAGATACGCTCATGTATCTCTATAATTCATTTATTTAGGTTTGATGGAATTCGACTTACTTTAAAAATGAGATATTGAATTAAGTCCATGAAAATTTATTAATCCATTATTGTTTTTGAAATAAAAAATCTCATATTTATATATACAATAAATATTTAATAAATAATATGTTTTGGAAAATACATTTATTTTGAAATTTTATTTTTTATAATTTGAAATAAAATATTTTAAGTTTTTGCATATAATATATAATGTTAACAATAATATTATTCAAATAATAATTTAAATTATTAAAATAGTAAACGCCAATATTTTATGTAGGACGTTGATTTTGAATAGTTAGCGGGGCCGGATGGAAATTAATGAAAAGATGTGGAGCTTTTGTCGCGAGGTGGAAATTATAACTTAGAATGCATGTGGGGTGGTTCTAAGAATTATAAGGAACTTCAGGGGCATATAGCTCATTATTTCCTTTTATTCGGTAGTAGATTCATCTATTTTAGTCCTTCTCACTTCACACGACTCTCGAGGAAATCAGCCATTTACGGCGGAGATTCCCCGCCGGCGGCGAATCTCGGGAGTTGCGAAGATGCACCGTTGGAAGAACAAGCAGAAGAATCACCAACACTCTTCCGGGGGCACCGTAGAAGATTGGAGAAATGAAGCTATTCGCGGAGGATCCTTGAAACACGTTGACCTTGAAAATGGTACCAATGGTTGGGCCTCACCTCCAGGTGACGTTTTTCTTCTACGGGGAGCGAATTACTTTTCGAGGAAGTCTAAAACTCCCGCTGGGGAGTGGCTGATGAATCCGGCTGGCGTCGATTGGCTCAGATCCAATGCGAAATTGGAGCACGTGCTCGCTAGACCGGATAATCGGGTTATGAACGCGTTGTGCAGGTCAAAGGATCGTGATAGATCTACAAAGACTTTTATAATTGCTGTGAATCTTCAAGTGCCCGGAAGGGAACATTACTCTGCTGTTTTCTACTTCTCCAGTAAAGTAGACGATCTGCTTAACTCCAACTCTTTGCTCCACCAGTTCATCAATGGTTCAGATGCGTTTCGCAATAGCAGGTTCAAGATTGTGAACAAAATCGTGAGAGGGCCTTGGATTGTGAAAACCGCGGTCGGGAATCATTCAGCTTGTTTACTGGGGAAGGCGTTGAACTGCTACTATCACCGGGGGCCAAATTATCTAGAAATCGATGTCGACATTGGAAGTTCTGCAATTGCTACAGCCATTCTACGTTTAGCGTTGGGGTGTGTAACCGCAGTTTCAGTGGACATGGGATTTCTTGTTGAAGCGCAGAACGATGAAGAGTTGCCTGAAAGATTATTCGGCGCCGTGAGAATTAGTCATATGGAAATGTCGTCCGCAACTTTCGTTGACAGCGTTATACCGACGAGTAGGGTGCTCCCAATGAGTAGTGGCGGTGAAAGTGAAAACGAGGACGAGTGAAAGATTGCAACTTGAAGGGTTATTTTACTTCTCTAAACTGCTTTGAGCTGCTGAGAATGGTGACCAAAATTTGAGCTATTTGTATAGATAATAATCATTGGTAACATTTCTAAGTTTCATTCGCTTTTCTGCTCCAAGTTGGATTAAATTATGTGCTGTTACAGCTAATTACTTATTCCTATCTTCCTGTAATGACTTAAATTCAACCATGCCACTACATGCTCCATCGTCTGTGATAAAGTTTTGATGCGATTGTTCACTCATTAGGCAGTCTTCTTGTTCTGGTAGAATACGCATATTTTCATTCTTTCAACAGTGTTTCAAGTATAAGATCCCTTCAAGGATGTGTATGAAATCCCCCCACCGTTGGTTCATTTACTATTCTGTGTTGGCCTTTTAGGAGCCCTTTGTTGAATGAAATACGAGTGCAACTCTATCAGCATTTTGTTTTCTTTGTCGTGGTATCATTAAAGACTTGATCTTTTTGTCTGTACGAGTTGCTTGTTTGTCGTGTGAATGTAAATAGCCCTGGGAAGAAGGTTTCACAAGTGACAATGATGTGATCTCTTGTCCCTTTGATAACTGGGTAGATTTCCGGCTTTATTAGATATTAGTCATACACGTCTGTAAACCAGGATCAGCATCCCCCAGCTCCAATTCCCAGCCTTCCCATTGCAAGATCATGCACTATTTCGAAACCTCGTTGCTGCGTGTTACCCCAGATCCCAACCGAGCTGGCATCGGTGTTTCCAGCGAAAGCGAGGCATATCTCCGATGGACCGGTGAAATAGACTATTCCCGATACAGGCAAGTCCACTACCAGGTTGCCCTGGAAAGTGAAGGATATCTTGGGAACTCTGATAATTGTATTGTTTCCTGTATTAAAGCATGTGTCCAGTATTCCAAAGGGTGGTGCAGTGGCATAAAGCTGGCTCATCAGCGTCTTGAAAGCAGCGCTCAACTGAGAATATGCACTTGGCGGGAGGCGTGTGATCACCGTGCCGGAGTCGATGATGGTCCCTGCCGTGCTGAAGACCGTTTGGCTGATGGGTAGTGGTCTCCCGCCGACGCTGATTCCTGTAATGGTGATGAAGTAGAATGATGTCCCCTGTGAGGTATCAAAAGGGGTGTACTTCACATCTCTTGAGACTTCAGAGCTCCCGAATGTCAAATGCCCTGTTGTGCTTGATCTGGAAGGAAGACAGTATGAAAACACCCTTCCATAATTCCCTGCAGTCTGAGACACAAGGGACAGTGGATGTGGTCCGAGGCCTATCATCCCAGCAGCTGATCCAAAAAGCCCCCTGTTGTTTACACCGCAGCCGAAGAGGAAATCATTGTAGACATCATTTGATAAGGTGAGCCTGTCTTTGCTGAGGAATCCTGCACCATAGGACCGATCCCCGTAGACAATACCATACAGGCAAGTCCCTGATGAGCAGCCCCTTAAGGCACTCCCAGCGAGTTGGGAGCATGCAGCAGAATTGCAGGAGATGTTGGAGTACGTCGCTGAAGCAGAAGGGTTGAAAATTGGATCTCGCTGCCGGTAGCATGATGCCACGCAGGGTTGGCATTGTGTCCATGTTAGATAGCTACCGGTGTCGAAAATCATTGAGAGAGATCTCACCGGAGTGCCCAGCCCAATACTAACGATGTAGTTTCCAATGCCGAACGAGACACCGGACTGACTGGGGAGCGTCACCTTGGTATCCCCCAACTCACTCTGGTCTCGATGAGCTTTTTTGGTTGTTAATCGATCTCGAATATGCCCAACTCGTGCCTCGTCGTTGGACAAGATCTTTGTCAGTGATGATGCAGGTGAACCCTCTTGGCCATGGCTGGAACATGGGCCATGTCTGTGGAAGACCTCCATTGTTGAATGTCTCTTGCTTACAACTGAATCATATTCATTCATAAATATGAGACCGGAGTAAACCAAATGTGGGAGGAGGAAGAGAAGTTACCATACCAGTGGAGCGGCTACACACAGAGGCTGGGAAAAGAGAAGTGACTTCAACCGTGTGGAAATCTGGCAAAGCATCGCTTCTGCGGTGTTGATAATAGCATGAGATCAGTACAATTGTCACAGAATAAGAGAACAAAGTCCTCAAGGCAGGGGAAGAGAGAATGGCCATGAGTTAGAGCAGAATCCCAAGCCTTGGATATTTGATTCAGGAAAAGGCAAAGGGTTTAAATATATACAAGAAGCTTCCCCATTGGATGTTATGGGAAAGCTTAAATATGAACATGGAGCACGTGCAGGACCTGTTTAAACGGCGGTCTTCTTACACTGTCCCATTTCATTCCTCAGTCTTCTCAGTAGTTCAGTGGAACAATGAACCATTTGTCATCATTCCCTTGGTGGTGGGGTTCTTGAAATGGCCACCACTTTGCTACGAGTTTGGTTCAATTGCATATGTCCAAGTTCCAACTGAGATGCAATATGGGGGCCCGGGTTGGGGTCTGGTCGGTTCTGCAAGCATTGATCTTTGCTTCTCTGACGCCTCTTTCAGTAACTACTTCCATTGTGGATTTCCACTGAAGTATTCTTTTCCTTTTTTTATCAGTCCACTGAAGTATTCTGCATTTCGTAAATTCCTGTTGTTCTCACTTGACACCTATTGACTGACAATTCAAAGTCGTTGGTTATTGCCATTATCGCCAGTGCCCTCAGGAAAAGTGCAACAGATGGAGAACACTGAACACACAGTAGGAGATCTAAAGTTAGTTTCGTATGAAGTGATCTTGTTGAGAAGTTGATGCTTATTCTACACAGTAAGTTCCGCATTATTGTTTTCCAGTACATGGGAACTCGTTCACGTTCCAACTTAATGACAAAATGAAACGGATTCTTTTCTCATGAGTGAAAATGGTGTACTACACAGCAGATAGAGCACACAGTGGAACTTTTCATTCATATTCTCCTGTGTGTCCTGATAAAGTTTGTTGTCTTCAACGAGATAGCAGATGAACAAATCTGAATTCCGGCCAAGAAAAATGCTGTGGAGAGCAAGAACACAGCTTTCCACTGCCTGCCGGAGACCAGGATGGCTAAAGCCGTGGAAACAAATGCAGCCACAGAGAGTGCGTTTTTCCATGCTTGGAAAGATTTGAGCACATTCATGCATTGTTTACAATGAATCACATGTCTAAAGTATCTGTTGGCAGGATTTGGAGCGTGCATTGCACCAATACCACCCTTGGCTGGCTGCGAAGCCGACAGACTGGCTACAAAACCAGCAGGAGCGTGCTCGATGACGGCCGGTTTCTCAGGCAAAGAGATAGTGCTGTGCCCGAAATAATAAGGCATGCCGTGACCAACTTTGTCCATCCACTTCCGGTACTCAGCCACCCAAGTATCTGATGACCTCAAGTTGATATACAGTTGTCTCGTAGGAACTTTTTCCTTCATAAGGATCTCATTCTGGGATGAAAGAAATCCCATATCCTGCTCAAAAACCTTGCTAGCATTCTGATGAAAGTACCACTGTGGAAATATTCTCAACAACAAAGGTGGTTTCCTCGTATTTCCGAATCTAACGATAAGCATGGATTTTCCTTGTCCTGATGGCCTACAGAGGAACAATCCTGAGAAGTAGTCTTTCTTACCATTTTTGTCAATGATCTCTCTGTTATTCTGAAGAACACATGGTGCTTCGAACCTCAAAAAATTTGGGATATATTGGGGTGTATTGCGATCCTTTTCTCTCCCCCAGAATCCAGCAAACCCGCGATCTGTCCTCTCAGTGACGTCAAAGAACAATGCAGTTGCATCTTCTCTTTTTGCAGTGAAATCTGTTCGGTCATGAGAAATGGGAACATGTGCAGGATCCATCAGGTTCTCTAACAGGATAGAATGATCGTATGGGAGCTCATGTAATGTTGAAATGTCACGAAAGCCTGGTCGATCAAAGTTGGCAAACCAAGGAATTTTTTCAAAATTGGGAGGTGTCTTCTGGGACATCCAGATCCATACAACACCTTGAGAATCTCGAATTTCATACGCTTTCAGACAAGCTGACTGTGGGATCTTTGCACCTTCAGCAATCTGTAAGAATGGTTTGAAGTCCGTTGTCAGCAAAAAACCTCTGGCAAAACATATCAACCATACACTATAAGAAATCCAATCACAGCAACAAAACATGAGGCTGGGAAGCAATACTCTGTCAGAACTGAGAGAGAATTGTCACCATGGCACCAAGATCGGGAAATAAATCGAGCATGCAACGCAAAAACAGAAACCTGGGGTATCTTCACACATTTGCCGTTGCCTTCAAATTGCCAGCCATGATATAAGCATTCTAATTTTCCATTATATATCTGCCCTTCAGACAATTTAGCCAACCTGCAGCGGAAGAATCCAGTTATACTGTTTCATTGAACACTTTTTCCCAAAGGCTTTTCTTTTTGTTAATTCTACTTCACAAGCAATACTTCGTCCACGAGGAGTGGATCTCCTTATTTCATTGCCTATGGCGAATCTCACTTGATCAAATCTTTTCATACAATCATTTCTACAGCATGTAAAATCGAAGTCTTGAATGAAACCCAATTCAGAAAACAGGTTTGGAGCCAAGAATTTTGGCACCCGATTGAAAATCAAGATTTAAATTTACTAAGATGTGATGATCACCTGTGGGGGCATCGGTCCTCAAAGCAGCGAAGCTCGCCATTCGCGTCCTTGTACAAAACTACCTGTTTATCAAACACCGTGAGGCCCAAAGGTGCATCGTCGGGTACATTCTTGGTGAGATACAATGGGTACCACTCTTGAGTCCAATCGTAGTTCACAGCCTCATTCAGTTGTGCCCCTTCTTCAATCAGCGTTGGTTCCGTCGAAGTCTCATTGGCGATTGCCCGCAATTTCTGTTGGCGGGAGAGGATGGTTCTTGCTTTCTTGTCTGGTTTAGTCCAGGAGGCGTAAGATGGAGAATTGGGATGATGGATATGAGTGAAACATGGCTGCAACTGGAGCTGGAAATGCAAGAGGTTCATGGAAGCTGTAGATTGATGGATGGGAGAGATTGATTTCACACGGTTTCTTCTCTAGCGGGCAAGCAAGAAGCAGTGGATAATCTGCAGGGCTAAGCTTCGTTTAAGGCCATACAGTCAGGATATCATTACAGAAAACTCTAATGGAGCCAAGGAAAAAAAGTGATCGATTCAACAAGCCCACTAATGGTAGCGTTGGGCCTGTCAGCGAAAAGCGATGGATTTTCCACCATCATTGCCCAGTGACCACTATCCCGGTGGTGTGATTTCTCTCGCTCGAGCCCTCGCTGTGAGGTTGGCGAGGTATTTGTAAAGCTTTGGATTTTGAGCGCAGTTTCTGGGGCAGTTACTTGAATCTGACTGCGGCTGCTCCTCAGGCAAGAGCCCCCTTTATCTTTTTCCCTTTCTGGAAAACTTTCTGTACCACCCCTTTATGATTCACATTTTCACTCATGTGTAAATGATTTGGATTTTCAATATCAGTTTCTTTTAAAGCGTCTGCCCCACCGTCTCTCGGATATTTGGATTTCATAGTAAATCCGGCGTGTGTGGTTGCCTGTCTTTCCCCAAATTCCCAGCATCCAGTGGGTCTCCAGTCCACGTAGAAGTGGCGTATTGTTCTTTCTTAAACTGTTTCGATCTCTGATAACCACAAACATCTTTTGCTGACCATTGTTTCTGGGATTTTGTTGTTCGGTGAGAATTCGCGTTAATTTTGCTGTGTATCACGAATATATTCTGAGGAGTGCGATTCAGGGAGATCAGGGCAAATATGCAGCCGTCAACTGTAAGTAAAGAGCCTGTGAACCCACTTGGCTGTGTACCGAGATTGGATTTTGCGTTTAGTTCTCCCGGTCTCAATCATGATGGGCAGTCGACACTGTTGTCAAACTATTTGTATTTTGAACCAAAAAGAAAGCCAAAGATCACCGCTTCGTTGAGAGTAAGCTGCAAAGGTGCTGATTTTAGCCTTAGAAGAGCTATGGAACAGTTTAACAGAGCTATTAGGTTCCACTGTGAAAGGATTCCTCTTGGATTTTCCTCAATTCATGCCGAAGAGAATAATGGCTATAGAGAAGACGGGAATTTATTGTTGGAAGAAGTAGAGGGAATTCCTAATAGCACCACGACGAATGCTCCTAAAAAAGTTCTGATTTTGATGAGTGATACTGGAGGTGGCCATCGAGCTTCTGCAGAGGCCATTAAGGCGGCTTTCATGGAAGAGTTTGGAGAAGATTACCAGGTACTGTATTTGTTGTTGTGCAAATGTGCATAGTTGCTGAAGCTGTCTAGATTTTCTTGAGGCTTTCAGTTAAGATTTGTTGGCATTTGCTCTGCTCTGTGAAGCAATTGCCTGTGTAACAATTAGGAACTAACTACAAACGGCTTTTTACTATAGATGTAGCTGCCATATTTATCTAGAAATGTGTGGAGAATTATGACAAGAAACTATACTTTTCTAGCTATATGACCAAGGTTCAAGAATTTGCCCATTTTTCCTTGTTGAAGTTTTGTTTCACAGGTTTTCATTACAGACTTGTGGACAGATCATACACCTTGGCCCTTTAATCAGCTGCCCAAGAGTTATAATTTCCTAGTGAAACATGGAACACTCTGGAAAATGACCTATTATGCTTCAGCTCCACGCGTTATTCACCGTACAAATTTTGCTGCGACTTCAGCTTTCATAGCTCGGTGGGTGGCCCAGCCCATCTTCTGCCTCTGTCATTGTTTAGTCACAGTACGTTATGGTTGTTGTGTTTATGTGATGGAACTCTTCTATCTCCCCACGTGTGTTCTCTGAGGGGAGTATTTGTATGGCCTCTCAGTAGTGTGCATACTGCCTGGTTGTGATCTTGATATTTTGCCTCTTGTTCTGTGCTTTCCAACAGAGAGGTTGCTAAGGGATTGATGAAATACCAACCGGATATCATCATCAGCGTTCATCCTCTGATGCAGCATGTTCCACTTCGTATTTTGAGAGCTAAGGGGCTTCTGAAGAAGATTGTCTTTACAACAGTTGTAACGGATCTTGCCACCTGCCATCCTACATGGTATGAAGATATCATTTAGAAATAGCTTAATTTGGTGTGATGCCATTGAGAATCCATCCAGATCATCAAAATTCACATGGTAGGTTTCACAAGCTGGTAACCAGATGCTACTGTCCATCAGAAGAGGTAGCCAGACGGGCATCTAGAGCTGGCCTTCAACCTCCTCAAATCAAAGTCTATGGCCTCCCGGTGAGGCCCTCGTTTGTGAAGCCTGTTCGACCACAGGTTGCCCCTTTTTCCTGTTGTAATTTATGCTGTATCTCACCTGCACTTGTCTGGATATCTCAGAAGTTTGTGCATCAGCAAGATCATATTTCTGTTGCAGGATGAATTGAGGAAGGACTTGGGGATGAATGAGCATCTTCCTGCAGTTTTGTTGATGGGTGGTGGTGAAGGTATGGGGCCAATTGAAGCCACTGCAAGAGCTCTTGGGGATGCATTATACGACGAAACAAACGGAGAACCAATTGGTCAAATTCTTGTGATATGCGGTAGAAACAAGAAGTTAGCCCAAAGATTGCAGTCCATTAACTGGAGGATACCTGTGGAGGTAGTGCCCTAAAAGCCTTGTTAGACATAGTAGTTTAGCTGCTTCTCATCCAAATTCTTGCCTGATAATAACAGTTTCTGTTCCATTTTTTAGGTGAAGGGTTTCGTGACAAAAATGGAGGAATGCATGGGCGCATGTGACTGTATCATCACCAAGGTACATATACATCGCTTATGGCAATGCATTTTTTCCACTTACAAGAATGATCACACAAAATGCCACTGCTGCTTGTGCTGCAGGCTGGCCCTGGGACAATTGCAGAAGCGATGATCCGGGGACTTCCAATAATCCTGAATGGTTATATCGCTGGCCAGGTACTTGTAACATCTCATCTCTCCAATACGCAACCTCCATGATCATAAGTAGTACGATATTGTATACCTTCTGTTCTGATTTGTAGGAAGCTGGGAATGTTCCTTACGTAGTCGAAAATGGATGTGGCAAGTTCTCAAAGTCTCCATCAGAGATTGCCAACATTGTTTCCCAATGGTTTGGTCCAAAGCAGGAGGAGCTTGTTGCAATGTCGAAAAACGCCTTGAGGCTTGCAAGACCTGATGCCGTCTTCAAGATTGTCCATGATCTTCATGAACTGGTTAGACAGAGAAACCTAGTCCCCAGTGTCAAGCATCATGATGGGCCTACTGGCGCACTCCAAGGAAATTTTGGTGTTTTGAGGCAGCGGTTGGGGCTTGTTCCAGAGTGCAACAGCTCGCCAACTGGACCTATGAGTTTGCTGCTTGTCTCGGAGATCTTCCAAGTCTCTTCATAAGCGTTTTGTGCCTGTTCTCTCAATCTTGAACTGGTTACATTACTGCTTGATTTTCTTCTTCATATTCCATTCTAGCAAGCAGAGAAGGTTAGCAATTTCCATAGCAATTCGCCACCACGTTCTAAATCATCACTCCCCAGCCCATCGAATTCTAAAAAAAATGCAGTTAACTACATTCAATTGTTCATAAAAATGACGCAGGGCATCATCAAGAGGTGTAGAAATAGAAATCACAGCGAATACGAGAGAGCCGATAGTGCATCAAGTCTTCGGATCTCCGGGAACAACTCTCCGACGGCATTCAGCAATCGAAGGGAAGAAATACTGGAGTTCGATTGACCTAGCCAGCAAATGACCCGACCCGATTACTACCCCGCCCATCTCCCCCCCTCTTCTGTCTAACCTTTCATCGTGGGCTCTGGCCCGGGTCGGGCCCATATTTCCTTATCTTTATTATTAATTAAGAAAACTATTTGTTAATTTCCCCATTTAATTAATTATAATAATCCGCAAGTTCGCCCCCATTCTACACTGTTCAAGTTTCAACCTTCAGAAAGTGTAACAGAGCAGGCCTACAGAACAAATAGAAGCTACAGTATTCAAACATGTTGCCTGAATGCAGAGGTGCCTCCATCTAGTTTTCATTGCGCCATTTTCTTCAAGTGCTGCAGCATTCTATGCCTAATCCACTGTCGATCATACGGCAGATAAGCTTGAATCGAGTGATCGTACCTGCATCAGCAAGCACACAATAATGGTTACAAAGAGAGTGCTGTGGTAACAAGAAAGGCGCTCACTCGCGTCTCCAATGTGAAGTATGCACCGGAAAAGATCAAGGAAAATAGGTTACTTACACCAGTGCAGTTAGATCACCAAGCCCATCAATGAAGTTGTAAAGATCTGAGATATCATAGGTGATGTTCCCGGAAGCTGGATTTATTTCCTTGAGCTTCTTCTCGTACAGCCCACATATTCCTACACAAAGTGACTTGAGACTATCAGGTTGTGTAAACGTACAAATTTTAAGGAGTACAGTAGGCGCTCTGAAGGCTGCCACACAAGCCACAAAAATACATAGTAATTCTGAAGACTTTCAAGCATGATTAACATTTTCCCATTGCTTCCACTTTAAAATTCCAAAACTAGCTCTAAGCTGTACACACAAGCCACAAGAAACACCACTTTATCATGAATGGCTCGAAGCTCAAGTAGCTTCTCTTCTTAAACAGAGTGCCGTGCAAAGGTAGCAGCCACTAGATAGTATAACCCCAATTAGGAATATAAAGTCTTGGAGTCAAGATATAAGCATACCATCCATCGCTTGACTGACTGATACATAGTCCATGAATGTGCGAGTGGCTCTGTTATGGGATGCTTGCATGAGAACTATAGTGTGCCTGCTAGACTGCAATCACCAACAATACAGAAGCATCGGAAAAGTTTGTAATTCCACCTCCAGGATAATCATAGCATACCTAAATGATAGCATCGGAAAAGTTTGTTTGCAAGAAATTTAAAAACGAAGACCTTAAACAGATAATGATAATAATGGGAAAAAAAGCTGGCCAAATCACGTTCAGTCTGTCAGATGCGCCAGAATATAGCGCATAAAAAACAAGGATAGCATTTGGAGAAAACTCTTCCCTTAGGCCATGTCTAGAAACTAAGCACCAGAATATTGCAGAATGGGGATTCTTGAATACTAGACTCGTTTGCTAGAGTTTTGCCTCCCAGAGATTTCGAAACACAAGATAAAAACTCCAAGTGTGGAAAGAAACAAGCTAATCGGTGGTATCAACAACAATCGGAATGAGATTTAATTATTTCATTGTTTCTTCAGTTCAAGCAACGAAAATTTCAAAAACCCATTTCAGAAAAACTTGAAGAAACCTGATTCCTTGCACAGCAAATGACATGGAGTCAAAATCAGCAAACTGAATGAGCTAACAGTGGCGGCTAACGAGGGCCGATTACCATTATCTGGAAAATCTTGACACGACGAAAGAACTAATTCTTTCTGTCTCTTGCGTTCACGGTGGGCGTTGTGACGAAAGGGCGAGAATCGGAATGAACCTGCGTAGGACGGGGACGCGGCATGGGTAGCTTTCTGCAATTTGTGGAAGATACGGGCCTCTTTTGCAAATTCGTAACAATAGAATGGCTTTTATTGGTTTTAGTAAAATATTAGCAAATCGCAGTACAAATAACGGCACGTTTGGGGAAAAAGAAATGCGATAAGTTACAGAATAAACGAATTCCGTCACATGAGGAAAGTTGCGGCTCCCAACGCCAACACCGAGAAGGACCCTAAACAAAGGCTCGAAGCTCCGCTACCTAGAGCAGGCGCAGGCGCAGGAGCCAGAGAACGCGCGAGAGAAACTCCTACATCGCGGCGGAACCTCTCCGACATAACGACTACGATCACCTTCTGGCCTTTTAGGCAATGTCCAGATTCGCCGCTGATAAAGTAGTGGGGACCGGAACGTTCCAGCCTCACCGTGTTGTTACCGCCGGAGTATGTTTGGATCGGATTAATGGTATTGCAGGTGAAGTAGTCTCTCTCGGACACTTCTAGTACCGAATCCCTTGCGCCGTCGTACTCCCAAACTGATTTGATTTGATTGACGAACAAAGTCAGAAAACCGAGCATCGAGAGACAGAATAAATCAATTGACGAGGAAACGAGTCAATACCTAGGGAATCTCCGACAAGAAACCGCGATTTCTCCGCCCAGTGGTTGAGAGACTCCGATTCCGAAGCTGGAACAGCCCAGGCGTTGGGCCTGCCACCGACTAGGAGATCCATGGATTCCGATGAGCTGATTAACAGCATCAGAGCTATCGCAGAACAAGCTAAAGTTCTCGAGACTCCTGCCATTATGCTTTATCTTGTGCAAGTGAAGCGAATAGAAACGAGAGGCCAATATTTTTACGTAGAGGGGATGAGATCGATACTGAGAACCGTGGATATTTATAGAGTGGGCGGACAGAAAAACTAGCCGTTGGAATTAAAAAAAACGGAGTTCTTTACCGTTATGAATCGTAACGTTGGGGACGGCTAAGGGTCTAAGCTTCCAAAATATACTAAAATTATTGAGTTTGACTGCTTTCCAAAATCTTTCATTCCTCAACTGCTGCTGATGATGCGGAACAACGAGAACAGGAAACAAAAGAAGCAGAGAAGATGAAGCATCAATTATCAGTTGAAATACACGAGAAAATAACTGCCAACTGAACTGGGTACATTTCCAATAGTAAGGGAAAGAATGCTGTGGCCTGACTGATGTTCTCCGTAGCAACCTGTGCGTGCAAAGGTCAATCTATCTTAACAGAAGCATAAATGAGCCTCGTGAAGGTGAAGCAAGCATAGAAGCCAATGGTCCCCGTGAGGACGAAGAAGGAGTAGGCGGCGATCAGCATGTATCCGAAGTAGAGAGCACCGGAGACAGGCTTCGTTATGTCCAGCTTGGTGAAGAAGTAGAAGGTTGCATAGAGGAAAAGGTAGAGTGCCGAGGAACCGGATGTGAGGTAAGATCTCCACCACCAGAGGTAATCCTCGCTGCATAACTGGAAGTAGCAGAGAACGATGGTGATCTCAGCACAGGTGATCAGGAGGATGATGAAGACGATGAAGAGGAACCCAAAGATGTAGTAGAACTGGTTCAGCCATATGGATGTCAGGATGAAGAAGAGCTCAATGAAGACGGCTCCAAATGGGAGAATGCCTCCAATGAAGATCAGGAAGAGGTGGTTCATGTACCAGGGCTGCTCAGGGATCTGCCGGGGTATCTTGTTCGTCTTAACAGGAGGTTCAATTGCAGGCTTTCTGAAACCCACAAAACTGCCTGCGAAAACTAGAGGGACGGAGATCCCAAACCACAGGACAACCAGAGCAAACATTGTACCAAATGGGACTGCTCCAGAGGACTTCTGGCCCCAGATGAGGGCGTTGAGAACAAAGAAAACTGCAAAAACTGTACCGGGGAAGAAAAAGGAGGTATGGAGGGCTATACTCTTCCATTCCGTTCCCTTGAACATTTTGTAAAGCCGGGAAGATGCATAGCCAGCGAAGAGTCCCATAAAAACCCAGAGAAACAGCATGGCTGTCATAAGGCCACCTCGATTTGCGGGAGACAGAAATCCAAGAACGGCAAACAACATGGTGACAAGGACCATAGCAAAGAACTGAACTCCAGTTCCAACAAAAACACACAGCAAATCAGAGTTGGCAGGCGTCCGGAACACATCTGCATGAACCAGTTTCCAGCCAGTTTCTTCCTGCGCTTCTTCCTGAGTCTCAAGTTCATTGTACTTAGAGATATCCCGATAAAGTGTCCTCAGCATTATCATTGCAACCATGCCAGAAAGGAAGAGGACGATCATCAGAGAATTCACAATAGAAAACCAGTGTATTTGGTTATCTGCCATAAGAAGATAATGGTCCCATCTGGACGCCCATTTCACATCACTCTCCTGAAATTCCAGGCTCCAATAACCAAAACAAAATTCGAAGAAAAGACAAGGGAAAAAATGTAAGAATTAAGTACCTGGAAATTGACATCATAAGTAAAAATGATTTCTTGATTATCTCCAACCTCCAGAGGGGAGTTTGAGGAAGAAACTGTTTGCTTTGCGTGGGGATCACATGTTGTTAAACGAGTGTTATCATTCCACTGTCCATCATACTCATGTTTGACACTATCGCATGAAAAAAATGAGAAAAAATTATGATACAGAAACTGAATGCTTAGATTAGGAGCAAAAAAGTGTTTCAAGAAATTGTTCACTAGAAGAACTGACCTAAAAGGTGTGACCTCAAAGCCCACAATCCTTGCAGAATCAGTCATCTCATCTCTATGAAACTTCACAGTGAAGCTGAGGTGGTTATGTAAAAAGTAGGTTTCATCCTTGCTCTGTTATTGATCAATATTAGTCAGTGTAGGAGCAAACATTGGGAAAGTTATGTAGAGGATTCTCTACCATAGATTTCCTCAAATTTACACATTTGAATTTTACATTTATAGAACCAGAGTGAAGCACATGAAGACATGACAGCAGAAAAAATTCCACCATCGATATTGCTCATACAATCTACAGGTCTAATTAAGTACTTACACCAGCGTACTGCCCTTTCAAGCCCACATGAAATCCCAACTGGTAAAGAGGAGGTTCCTGTTCAGACCTTGGTAGAGGAACAACCAAGGGGAGGTTATCAAGGATCCTGCAAGCAAGGTACTAAAGTCATATAAAGACACGCCTCAAAATAAAACTCCATCTAAAAAACATATATAATAAAGTGATGCCAATCATACATGTTAACACGGTATTCATCTTCAATCTTTTCTTTGAATTCTTTAGCAGTATTGGCATCCAGGGTAGTTCGGCAGACAATATTGCACAGCTGTGGTTGCCTCATTTTGAACTGCACGACAAGAATTCAACATTAAACAGTCATTCCCAGAGAAGGCATTCAGTATTCATACAGAAACACTAAGTATAAAACATATACCACATAAGGAGAGTTCTCAATGCGATCACCACGAAGAACTTCGCCAAGGTTTTCTCTGCTATCAACTATGGTTTCTGGGCGGCAAAATGGAAGAGAATAGTACGAATACGGCAGTTGAGTCTTGACAGAAGTCAACTTATTCACTTTCACATTCAGCAAATCACCCTGCATTTGGAAATGGAAAATAAGTTCCCAGTATTTGACAATATTTACTGAACTCCACTGAATATTACGCGGCTCAAAGTCTAGGATCTAATTGAAATGTAAGAACTTGATCATGTGCATGCACATTGTCAACAACATTCACTTAAGAAGACAAATCCAAGAAGAAAAAAAAAAATCAAAACATGTCCCACGGATTTCAATATTCCTGTGCGATTTACAAATGCAAATCGACCAACAAACACTTTCAAAAGAACAAAAGCGTGAAACAGGCCGCCAGCAAAGTATCAGAAACTGCTAAATCTGCAACAAACGATGGCATTAACCACATCCATCGAAGATCCAATCCGACCAGTACCCCCAAATCAAAACAGCACACGGACAGTATTTCCGATGAAAACACGAGCATGGATAACCAGTGAGACACCCAACCAAAACCGCAATGGAATAGAAAAAAAAAACATAAAAAGAGGATCCAATAACACACCGATCGGAAGTCTTCCGGCGCAACGCCAGGAAGGTAGAAGCTGTAAGAGGTCTGACAAAACAGCACACTGCTGACGCAGATAAACAAGAAAAAGCAGCAAATGCCCTGAGATCCCATCGCCCGCTCTACCACCGACGCAACGGATCAAAATCTCTCCTTTCAGAGCGCGAGAGGGAGAGAGAGAAGAGAGATTTCGCGATCTGAAGTTTCCGTTAAGTTTTTTTCGCGATAGGGTGCAGCACCCTTCTGGGTAGATCGGCCCAGTCGAAATCAAGTTGCGATTTTCATTTTCCCTTTTTTTTACGGCAGGTAAATTTTTCCAGCTCACTCTGTTACTGTTACTCTTCAATAGACCCCTTACATTGATTCCATAATTAAAATTACCAGATTGACCTAAGCCTGCTATTATAATTCATTTAATTACCGCAGTAGTTTTTTCCACTCCAGTGCAAAGTTTGCGGTTTAGGGCTTACCGTAGCTGCATCGCATTTAAATGCAATAGTTGTTTTTGTACCCGAAGACTTAGTGTACTTCAAAGTCAAATACTCTAGTGCCTCCTTGCAACATTGGAACTTACTATAGTCACTATCTAGATATTCCACATCATTAAATAAAAGAACCATCAATCCAAATTAAGAATATAAAAAGTATGAAACGAACAATATCATATTATAAGATATTATTAGATACTGGTATGCATCTAAAGTAGCATCTGGGTAGAGCCCCAGCTTCCCACCCGGGAATGGCGAGCGATCTGTTTCCTGCATGATGCCACGTCATTGTGACTCAGCAGCTAGACTGATGCAAGAATGGGAAGGGGATCAGATCACGCGGGCACCACAAGAATTGATGGCTCTGTCTGCTCATGAACCGCCGCTCTTGTTCATGTACACATTCAATATAGATTCATGTGATGGAAATTGGGTTTTTTTAGTATTGATGTGTGAAGAAAGTAAACAATCTTGTAACATAAGAAAGTTTCGTTACAATACATATCCATCATTTGCGGACTTTGAGTGGTTGACAACGTCATGTATAATAAAAGTACATTTCGGAATGTAAATGAATGATTAGAACTTCTTGAAAATAGAATTAGATAGAGAGAAACTCAATTTAGAAGTAGAATTAAATTTTCGTTTCCCAAATTACAATTGTCTTGCTTATATGACAATATTGTTTACTTTCTTTATATATGTATGCCAAACAATTCAATTTCCACATCACGATATAAAGCAACTTACATAACTGATTTCGCAGAGTTTACTTCAATATTTTTCACTGTATTTTTCTTTTGGTTCCATCTTAAGATGTGCGCTAAAACCCTCATCTTTCTTACGTGCTACTGCAGACAGGTAAAGAAAGAAAACTACGTTCTCTAATTTGTAATGCTTCTGTCCGGATCTGCATGCACTTTCGTGTCTTCAAACCGACGCTTTGGAACCAAAGCACGGAGTTGGTTTGTCCGGCTGGCCGTCAAAAAGGAAAAAAAAGATTATTACAGTATGACGGCATGTTAGGGGTGATGTCAACGGCACGCATGGAAAAGGGGTGTAATTACCATAAGCTGACAAAGTAACCCGTTTCTAATAAATCAGCAGATAATATTCCTTCCCCGTGGGCTGAGAAAAAAGCGGTGGAATCCTAAGCCAAAAAAGGAGAAGGAAAACTGATTCACAGTGTTTTGCGCTAATGAAAAGAAGTCAAGACCCAGCTTTGGATGCTCCATCCCACTTTGAGCTCTGCACCAAAGCTGCTTCCACCCAAAATCAAAACCCCTGCTTTTTCTTAACTGTCCAACAATGGAGTTTTATAGGCATTTGGAGAAACTGGGTTGATTATGGGACAAAAAGTAGAGCAGAATTAGAACTTGGAAGCATTCCATTTAGCCAGCGGTTCAGGCAAGCAAGCAAGCACTGAAGGGTGGGCAGGTTTAGTGCTAATACCAAGTGGGAATGCTTAGTTAGGGATTTATTCGATATCACACGCCTGGTTTTGAACTCTCATGACAGCAGTGTTCACATGTATGACTTTTGCTGCTGAGCAGCGAAAAAGTGAAGCGGAAGCCATCCATGGCCATGGCCATGGCCAGAGAATCATCAATCCACTGTGAGCCGCATCGCTGGGCAGGGATATGTTCTTTTATGTCTTCGACCCAATTTCAATTCGTCCAAGTGTTTGGCTGTTTTACTGGTATCATGTGCTGTATCCACTTTACCTTTTCTTCTCCCCCGTGATACCGTTCTTAATCATTTTTCCTGCGTGTCAATGGCTTTTGCTTTTCTCCTCCTTGCTTTTGCTCCCCTCTCCTCTTCTTGTCAACTCTATAAACTCGTTGTCAAACTCACTCTCCTCCCATCCATCCATGGCCTCCAAAAGAAAGTTTGGAGATGAAGCGCAAGTTGATCATTTGCCTCAAGATCTTCTCGAGACGCTTCTCTCCTTCCTCCCCACTTCTTTCTTCTTCCGTCTCTCCTCTGTTTGCAAGAGATGGAAATCCACCGCGGATTCCGCTACCTTCCGCAGGGCCTGCAGCAGGGTTCCGGCCAGAGAACCCTGGTTTTATATGGTCGACTCTTGCTGCGGCTCACAGGCCCCTGTTGTTTATGACTCTTCGGAGAATACGTGGAGGAGTCTTCCGCAGGTGAAGGACGTGTACTCCGACTTGGTCCCTGTTGCTACCTCTCACGGGCTTATCTGCTTCCACCACCGTGATGGGGAGTTCGCCGTTGGTAATCCGGTGACCCAGTCCCTTCTCAGGCTGGATCCACTTCCTCCGGAAACCAAATTGCCGATTCGGGCGGTTGCCTTGACGTCGAAAGGCGAGTTTTTTAAGGTAATCGTGGTTTCCGGCGAGCTACCGAAGCTGACATTTATCGAGTACAACTCCATTGCTGCTCGATGGGGAACAGAAACATCGCTCACCACAGAAGCCAGCAATTCGCTGGAGACTGAGGAGCGCGATGACACTGAAAACTGTACGCAGTATTTCTTGAGCAAACGCGGCGATGTGGTCTCGGCTGATTTTCAAAGAAGCCCATCAAAGCAATACTCTTCGATTCTCACGACCGATGAAAACCAAGACGAAATCTTGCACTTTTTGAGCTCTTCTGGATCTGTAATCGCCTGCAATCTCACGCGTCGAGACTTGTCTGTGTACCCGACGCTGCTACCGGAATTCTCCGAGTATTCAATCGATCTAATTGAATCCTCGGGAAAATGCACGTAGTTCTGCTGTCAGAGTTTCTCGAAACGGCGAGCTTACGCATCTGGTGTTGGGACAAATCCACAGGAAGCTGGCGACAGACCGCGGCCATGCCTCCCGCGATGTCCTACGAATTCTCCGGCAACAAAGTGGACATAAACTGCACCGCCACTGGCCGGAAAATGCTGGTTTGTGCAAACTCCACAGAAATGTGCCGCTACTACACGTGTGATCTGCAATCCAACCACTGGGAAGAATTGCCCGGATTTCTTAAAGACGGAGAAAACAGAGAATTCGTCAGCGCTTTGTCGTTTGAACCCAGAATCGAAGCTTCCGTTTCATAGCAATATCTCTAGCTTCACCCGGATTCGTCGGAAAAAGAAAAAACAAAAAAATCGCCGCTCTCAGGCTTCTTGCACGCCGCTCCTGGAAATTAGGGTTCCGATTCCAGAATTTGGGAATTGTATTGCTTATGGGCCTGCCCTTTAGACCCCGGCCCAATATATTGACCCACAAAATTGTAACCCCATGCGACAGTCTTGGGTTCTAAATCCTGCTATTTGTGGATTTTAATTCCAATTTATTTAATTTTTTAAACCTCTCTAACAGATAAGAATAAAAAGATTATTCGATGTTCACCTCAGGGCCAATCTTGGAAACTGTTGCCGTACAGAGATATATTGGAGCAGATATTTTAATATTTTAATGCCCAAACGTGAGATGAAAACGATGAGCTGTCGCGTCATTATTTTTGTGGCAATCCGATAAACCATAAACAAATTACGTATTATTTATATTAATACCAAAAGAGGAAATAATTTTAAAAAATAGTAACTTACAATTTTATTTATCATAAAAAAGAATTATTAATGGGATTTTTATATTATAATTACTTAATATAATTATACATAAATAATAAAGTGTAAATATCAAATATGTTTTAAAAATACAAAAAAATAATATGATATTTATGTGAAAAAAAAATGCGCCTCCAATTCTTAACCAGCTCTTCTCTGCTCTCTTCTGCGCTGCATTTATTCGTATCAGGCGGCACCGCCATGTTCTCCATTGGACCGCCGTTATTCGCCACCAACAACTCCATGATTTCCGAAGCTCTTCATCTCCTCCACTTTCTAAAAGTATGAGTTGATTATCGGAGAGCATGAGGCCGGGACGAGAAAACGAACTCCATTTTTCTGGCGCCGACATTCGGACACTCGTCAAGGAAATGAGATCATCATCCAAAGAAAAGGATGAGTTTTCCGATCGAATTCTGGCGAAACCACCGCATCATAAGCAGCAGCGTGTCAGAAGAAGAATCCAGACAACGAGACCGGAGCGGCTGATGAATATGGCGGAGGCAAGAAGGGAAATCGTCGCCGCCCTCAAGTTTCATCGGGCTTCCAAGCAACGCCGAAAGGAGACGTCGGCGATGTCGCATCAAATTTCGCAAGCCAGTTTCATCGATTTTTCACCAAGTCACATATTCCCTGTTCCATCGATCCAAGAGAACTCCACTTTCACACTCCCCAATCAAGTTCTAGGCCTCAATCTTAACCTCGAGAGCTTCAATTTGTCGATCACTCCCTCCTCCCAATCAAATCAAAGCTGCGATGAGTCAACTCCGGCGACTGCGGAGGAAACCCAGATCACAGATTCAAGCTCTAGTCAAGCAGTGGATGAAAAGGAGATCAAATCAACTGATTCTGTGAAAACAGAATGGCGCTTCGAATTCTTAACCTCCATGGAAATGGAGGAGTTCGACGATCAAAAAGACGATAAAGAAGAAGAAGATCCTGTGTTTCACCCAGTTACAGAGTTTCCTCCATGGATCAATCCAAATGAAGCCAGCTTGCCAAATCCATTCTATCCTACTTCAACCTATGATTCTTCTCCGGATTCTACTCTCCCATGGTAAGTGATCTCTTTTCAAAAAGTTTTTACTTGAACTCATAAATGTATTGCAGGTTGGAGATCGAAGAAATTGAAGAAATCGATGGAGAATGGCTGGCCTGAAAGGAGCTACAAATGCACTTGAAACCGTCTTTTCATCTGGAAAATTTTTCAAAGTTATCAAATAATTGAACCCTCCCTTCCCCATCAGTTCTTTTCCATACATCCTCATGTTCATTTAAAGGTCTCGTCCTTGTATCCCTGTATTCATTCAATTTAAGAATCTGGTTCAGAAGAATAATGCACACGAATACACAACCAGGGGTCCTCGTTGTCAGGTCAACAGATCAGAACAATCATCGTTTGGAATGCTTTGCATGAAGTTTCTTGTTTCTTGTGTTTCAGTCGCTGTTATTGTTCAGTCAGCATATTTTCTTGGTATACCTTCTAGTTCATAGAGAAGAAAGAAGATTAAGTTAGTTCAGAAGTGCTGATATTGCGCATTTGAAGTTGCTCAGAGCTTGGACATGAGGGAAATCTGATATGTAACTTGTGAACACTTTAAATGCACTGTAAAACATCAGCATGGAAGTAGCTCGGACGAGCCCAGTTTTCAAAACATGTTATAGTGATAAAAGGTTTTGCATTTCTGTATGAAAGCTCAAAGCGATAAAGGTAAAGGCTGCATCAGTCGATGCTCACTGTAGTTGCTTTGCTGCAGCTGTTCATTACGCAGTACGGGAACTGAGCAGCTTCACATCGTCGATGACAGGGCCGCAGAGGGAGGCGAAGTCATCGCTCCTGGTGTGATAGTATGTGCTGAGAAACATGATTCTGGTTCTAGCGGCTGAGGCCACGAATCTAAGAACAGCCCTCTTGTACCCTCCTTTACCTCCGGACTGATACGGAATTTTCGCCGTTGCTCTTCCGGCGAAGGCCTCAACCACCATAGACCCTTCACACGAATTGCTAGCGTCTCCAACAGCAAAGGTAAGCTGGTAAGTCTTTCCGACGATGGTTCTAGCCACCTGAACAACGACGCTTTCCCTTCCTCCTACAAGCTCGATCGCACGTTGGCCTTGCGGAACGGAGAAATGGGCGGCGTCGATGTATTTCACGGCTTTCAGCGACTCGACGGTCCATGCCGGGAGTGGGGAGTTGTCGTCTTCGATATTTGGGGGACAAGAACTCCCCAGCTCGTGTTAGGGAAGATATACGGTCCTTCTTCAAAGTCTCCATTCTTCAGAAGGTTTTCTGCAAGAGAACAAACAGTTCAGCGAAAACTACAAGATCAGCAGCGCTGATCCCAAATGGGGCTTACGGTTCGTTAGTTTCGGAGGATACAGAGCTCGGATGGCAACAGAATCAATGAGAGGGCCGCAGGCAGGATCTTCTTCGACCCCTGGATTGTGAATCAGAATCTCAGCGACGTTGTAAAAGGATTTAAACGCCCAGGCGTACGAGTCCCATCCATTGCTGCTATACAAGGTTTGGACGGGGAGAACTCCAGAGTCTGGAGCCACAGAGACATTTACACGCTCCTCTTGTGCGCATGTTCTTGCAGCACTAAAAGTGATGGAATAGTACATTCCTGGAGTTACGCTGATCTTTTGTTTGATCGAAGCCTCGTTCCCGAGGCGAACCGCAGCAGCCCCCTCCGGCACAACTAGGAGCATGTCGCCCTGCTTCTGACCAGCTTTGATGTACTCAACAAAGCCAGAGATTTCCCATTTTGGGATGGCGAAACGGCTCTTGATGATCGTCCCATTGAGGCTCGTGGGATCCGGAGCCATCTCGAAGTTACCATTGTCCAGCAGCCCTGAAGATGGTTCATTAAGCCAGACTGTAACATCAACGAATACAATAGAAATCATCTGCAGATAGATAAACTTCCTAGGATAATAGTTCTGGCTTGAGCACGGCTGCTGCAGGCCTTGTTTTGAAGTTTTAGAGATGGGAATTCAATCAACACAAACACAGTGCAATCAGGAAAGGCGCAAGTATCAACAGCAGAAGACTAGGGATGGTCAGGTGAATGCCTTTTTTTTCTCGTGGAAGCCATGAGGGGTGCTGCAATTGGGATCGGATTCAGCAGAAACATAAGAAGCATTTTGCAGTGACCAAAAAGGAAAAAATTTACAAACAGAGCTATTACGCAAGCAAGATCCATCACATCAGCTATACAGTGAAACAAGGTGAACCTCAAATCGGCCTTCAGTTGGACCAAACGCTAGCAAAAGAGCCGAAACTAGGCAAATTAGCGAACCCCAACCACTAAAAATCTCAACTTCATTCTTCTTACCATCTCTGAAAGTAGCAGCAGAAGCAGAATGCTGAATGCCCAGAAAGAGCAGTAGCAAGAACACCGCGAAACCCTTCATTTCTGAAATGGGGTTGTGCTGTTCGTTTGCCCAGAATGCGCGTGCGTATTTATGAAACCCAGAGCGCTTACTCACCCTCTGGGTTAATGGGTTTCACCTTCCAGATGGTCTGCAGTTGAGGTTTCATCCCTACATGGATGTCATTTACTGTCCCCTCAATAATTTCAAGTTGTTTCACAGCTTTCTTCGGCTCACATGGTGATTTGAGGTGACGAACGAGGCGACGACACAGGACCGCGTCCCCACATTCATCCCTGCTGCCATTCTTCCCAAATTGAGCTGTTTTTAACTTCACCTCCACCAATCATTCCTGTTCTGATAATATAAAAAAACCATACACGTTTTTCCCTTTTTCAGATTTCATGTCGGATTATTACCATCCAAAGTCTGCACAAGTAACAAGTGGGAGAGAGCAAATTCATCGTCTCCCACAGATGCACGTTCTTCAGAAATAATTTCCAACAAACACAAGCTTATCACACTCCTTCCCAATACAAAAGAATGTCTCAAACTAGATGCGATTTTCCACTCAAAAACAATGTTACTATCCATCGACCAAGAACGATTGATCTTCATTACTTTTTCTCCAATCATCATCTATAATAAAAATAAACAAATGAGTATTTAAATCATTCACCATTCAAAACAATCCAACTACACCCTTTTTTAAATACTGAACATTGCGATGGTGTACATGGCCCAAACCAACACCTCACTACTAGCATTATTTTTTGTGGGGGTGATGCAAGTGAGCGTGGGTTGTCCCAAAAGGAAGGGCCACGCCATGGATTGAGGAGCTGGGGCAGTCACAGCACTTGCATTTATGGATAGAGAACAGTCGCCCGGGCATCAAGAGGGATGATGAGCTCGTGGAATCAGGAATGGTGCTCTATGGTCCACACGGGAATTCATGCGTCTATGGGATCTTCTTGAAGCTCATGAGGTTGGAGTTGGGGCTCCCTTTCCATGGATGCGGTGATGGGGAGAAGATGAAGGAAGAGACAAGGGGGAAGATCGGCCTTAATGCTGTGGGGAGCACTCCCATCACATGCCATGTCCCCAGCACCCGAATGTGTATCATCATCAATGCGGTAGTTTATGTGAGTGATATCGTGGCTTTCCCAACCTCCCCCTCCTCCTCCTCCTCTTCTTCTTCTTGTGGTTGGTTTCTGTGTTGAAGTTGTAAGAGTCAACAATTGTGCCGACATTTGAAAAAATTACTTCAAAATTGATTTTAACAAAATTAAAAAATTATAATAAAATGAGAATAACATATATTTTTAAAAATAATTCTATATGGAATGCTACATATCTATGTTTTTCAGAAAATTGAATTAATTCTCAAAAATCAATTCTAATAAAAAAGAATCTGGTATATATTTAAAAGGTAAAATTAATTTTACAAGACTAAAATTTAATTTAATAGAATATAAGTGGTTTATAAATATTGCCTGCATCATCAGTGATGTATCTTGGGTTGAAAACCATAAACTGTTCTATTTAATCACGGTTTAATCGTAATTCAATTGAATTTAATCTAATTTTATTATTAATAATTCATGATAAAAAAATGGTTTTTTATGAAAACAACCAAAGTGTGATATGGTGTTGCAGTTTGCAGCAGAAAGTGAATTAATTAATATTTTGTTTTAATACAAATGTATTAAGAAAACTGATAAGCATGGGCTGGGCTAGTGAAGAAGCCCAAGAAAAGTTCATCGCATAGGGCGCACGTTAACTTTGATGGGCATGGAAAAGGCGGCGTCACGATAGCGGTGCATTTTAGGTGGTCGATGCATGTCAACTTTCTCTTCCCCTGATCGCGAGACCAAACAACGTGAACGAATCGGCGACGACGACGGTGGCCTTGGCATCGTAGCGTCTGCCTTCATCTCACATTTCTGCTGTACATAATCGCTGCGAAAGTTCAACATCTTGGTATACTGGCTCTTTGTTGTACTTGAGGTATTCGCAATGGATCGCGCGCAGTCTTTGATTTCAGCCGCGTTTGTTGAACGAAGAGTTATTTTTTCAGGTATTATTGAGTGCGTAAATGGTGCTTTTGACAATTCCTTTTCAATGGTTAATCATGCCTGAATCTCACAGGAAAAAAAATGTGTATTTTTCCTCTTATCTACTACTGTGAAGTTTCATCAGAACACTCCAGGAACTGGAAGATGCCAACTGTTAAAATAATCCTGCTAAAGTTTTCACAGATTCGGTGCTTCAGAATGCGATTCTGTCTAGTATAAAACCATCATGTTTATTGCTTCTGACCGGGAAGTGCAATGACTACATTTCCAATGATCTTGAAATCCAACCTATATTCAGCCATTTAGTTTTGGTTTTACTGCCCCTCACATTGCCAGCTGATCTCTGAGTTCCATCATGAGATTGTATTCTGGACCAGATGCAGAAGCATTGGTGTTATATCAATGAGACCTTGGGAATCTTGATGGGAAATCGGTGAATCTCGTCGATCCATGGGCTTTTCTCCTCGGCTGGATTTATGCTCCTGAGAGCTTTCCATACAGCGCTGTTGCATTTGAAACCAGATCCAAATGCTATCTGCCAGGTCATGTCGCCTTTCTTCATCCTCCCTTTGGCTTCAGTATATGCTAGCTCGTACCAGAGTGAGCTGCTAGATGTGTTTCCGAATCGATATAGTGTCATCCTTGAAGGCTCCATGTGCCAATCCGATAGCCTAAGATTTTTTTCCAACTCGTCCAGCACGGCTCTTCCACCTGCATGAATGCAGAAGTGTTCGAATGCCATGGTGAAGTCAGGGATGTAAGGCTTCAGCTTCATCTTGAGAAGCTTCTTCCCTACCAAAGTTGCAAAGAAAAGCAACTGTTCAGACATGGGCAGCACTAGAGGGCCTAAGGTTGTGATGTTTGTCTTCAAGGCATCACCAGCAACAGCCATTAGATCTTTGGACAAAGATACTCCAACCTTTCCTGTTGAATCTTCCGTCTGCGTGACACAAGAGAAACATTTATCATCAGCACCTCTGTGAGTTCTAACCGTATGAACTAAACGGTACTTGGACCTCCTGTAGTCGGATCTTTTGTTTGAAAGCAGAATTGCAGCACCTCCCATTCGGAAGAGACAGTTGGAAACAAGCATGGATCTTTCATTCCCAAAATACCAATTCAGTGTGATGTTCTCCATGCTGATTACCAGAGCATATGTGTTAGGATGGACCTGAAGAAGATCTTTAGCAAGATCGATCGATATTAAGCCAGCACTGCAACCCATCCCACCAAGATTGTAACTGTTTATATTTCCTCTGAGCTTGTAGCGGTTGATGATCATGGCAGATAAAGATGGTGTGGGATTGAACAGACTGCAGTTCACAATCAGTATCCCAATATCCTTTGGCTTGAGAGAGGTTTTAGCAAGAAGCTCGTCTATTGCTCCAAACATAACCATCTCAGCTTCTTTTCTTGCTTCTTCCATACATGGGTTCGGAGGCACTCGAAGAACCGCATCAGGGAGATAAGTGAACTCACCAAGACCAGACCTTTCAAGTATCTTCCTTTGGAAATCAAGGTTTTCATCGGTAAATGTTCCTGCGAGCCTTGATCTCTCCATAAAAACCTGCCTAGTGCATTTTCTGTTATCATCTGGCTTGTAGCATGAAAAGTTCACGAGGTACACAGGCAGAGGCCTCGTGAGGAAGTAAAGAGTTGACAAGAATATGGTTAGAGCAACACAAATGATCATGGAGAGGAGATTGAAGCGGAGATGGTCCCAAAGTAGACGAAGGTCTTGAAGGGAAAAGGTGGAGAGGTGAGCCGCAAGCAGAACCAGCAAAGGACAGAGAAAGAGATACATCGCATGGGTCATCAGGTAATGATAACCGAGCTTCACATACTTCAGTTTCACAGATTGCTTGAAATCTGGGAGATTTTGAGGGAAGAATGGGGCGCCTTGGTTTTTGTTTCTCTCATTTCTTTGAAGTAGAATCTGTCAACATTTGGAGAGAAAACAATGCCTCATCATCTGGGAGACGAAATGGACGATGAAAAACTTAATTGTTGAGATGCAAAACATGGCTACGAGGGGCCATATATATATTAAGGAACATTTTTGCATGCAGATTTCAGATTTTGTATCACATCCTTAGCATCTGATTCTAGTTGGTTGTAGATTCAAATAGAAAGCCCCCCCACTTCCCCCCCTATTCTCACTACTCTTTCAACTGTTACATTTAATCCATCTGACTTCAGGTAACTAAAGAAGACGATTAGGTGGTGATTTAAAACCAACAAAAGATTCTCTATGTGGGGGCTGGTCAAGTTCTAAAAAGCACCTCTGATCTTGCCTCGTGCAATGGATTGTTCCACAGAATGCTCACATTTGTATTGATCTAATGAGGTGGTCCAGATACATACCCAGAGAAGGCTTTGTTTCAACCAAAGAAGCAGCTCTTCCTCTTCCTACGAAACTAAATACAAAAACACAGGAAAAGCGATGTTCATCACAAGAATCCAATGCAAAACCAAGTAGATTCCATGGCAGACGGAAGCTTTGCTTACCAGACTCTTGGAGAAGAAAGTGAACAGTTTGCTTTGTGTGGCTCCATGATGATACATACACACACGCGCACGCACAACATATATATGTACGAGGATCTTGTGCGCGCCAGCTCACGTCTCTTCACTGACGAACTTTAGAGCGAAATCAGCCCTTTTTGAACTCGGCCCACCAAAGAGGAATCTTGATAAAAAAACTAGTCGAACCCGTGAACTGGTCCAGGGCACACACACAACAGGCACGCGTGGGGATTTTTTTTTTAATTTTTTTTTCCTTAATAGTTAACTAACTTGAAATGATGTAGGAATCAGACAATAAACAATAATCAGACACAGTGAACAACACACACACTGTTACAAAGAGATGGAGTCACATGGAACCAGTTGAGGGGAATGATGGGGAAACAGCACCTGCTTTGTTGCCGACTCAGAAATCACATGGCTTGCTTCACTTGCTATTCTCTGTACCATGTGACCAGATGGGGCCGGCATACCATTATTCCCTCTCTCTCCCTCTCCACGAAATCCATCCAGCCTGGTTGTCAATATACAAACAGAATTCCAGTGGTGGGAGTTTTCATCTAGGGGAATTCCCAGGAGATGCATCTCTGGTGAAAGCTAATTCTGCTACCAACGCAATGTGGTCACTCCCCCATTTCTGCAAAAGCGTAATAATCATCAAGAAAGGCAAACCAGATCGAATGATGCAAAGAGGCAATATAGCAGGTGGATTTTATATACCCTTGTGGGGAAACCCCGTGTCTGAAGCATCACGTGCTTGGGAATCGGAGCAAGAACCTTGGTTGGCTGTAGGTCATCACATATCCTGCATCAAAACACGGCATGAAGCGGAGGCACAAGTTTATATGCATGACACACTTCTGTATCGATCCACCGGTTAAGTAGTTCAAAAGAACATATACAGAAACCACAGGAAACAACTACACTTTATCATGTATCATCAAACATCAATTCATGCATCGCGGGCAATCATCTGATGTTTTTAACATGAATCACTAGAACTTGTGGACCGACTTATTATCTGATTATTTTTCCATATTTCATCCAGTTCATGAAAACATTGCTCTTGCAAACATGCGCATTCTGACCTACTATCATAAGCAAGAAGCATTCATCCTATGAATTCTATTTGCGATGGTGGGCATGTTCACTTCAAAGTTGATGGACATTGGACCAAAATGATAATCTTATTCAACGCAAGGCTAAATGAGCAAAAACTTCAAAAGGTTTATGCCCTAGGGGAATTGAAAGAGGGTGCTCTCTTCTAAAGAGGCGCATGCATTGGGATTTAATTCAATGCAGAAGAGGGAAGAAAAACTATTGAGATGCTGGAAGCTCTTGAAATGGTATTTGTATGGCAGATGTACTTATATCAGAGAAGAAACCATAGAACTCACCATATGTAATCCACTGTCCCACAAAAACGTTTGTGGTAGCTTGTCACAAGCGGCTCACCACAGGAATCCCTAATCCCTAAAGAGTCCTGTAGATCATAATGTCAATACAAATTTTTGCTCGATTAGTGAACAAATTTCCCTGCAGTGGTATAAGTCTGTACCTCAACTCTTGAATATGCACTGGTCAGCTTCAAAGGGTGTTCCACAAATTTGCAGTCTGCATTACCGGTTGCAGCTTCTAATTCTACTGGAGTCCATTTTGCACACCTAGAGGGACCAACGACCATGACACTTTCCGCGACACGGTTTTCAGTGATAATTTCAACATCATTGGAGTTCCATCCTTGATTGAGAGAACTGGAAACTAAATCAGGAGGAAAAGGATCCTGACCGGCATCATTTAAGATGAAAGCAGAAGAGCCACTCCTATCTTGGAGCCCATTTATTCCATAATCAACTATTTCATTGTCGAGGGACGACTTCTCAGCCATTGAGAAATCAACACTAACAGATTCATTTGGAATGGAATCACAAGACAGCCTATCAAGGTTCTCATTTGCATCATGGCCTGACAAAGTCACTTCCGAGGGCAAAGAAGAAATACTTGTAGAGGTTCCACATCCAGCCCCTTCTTCTTTCTCAAAATTGTTCACAGAAGCTCGACATATATTTACAGCATTTTGTGCACTAAAATGTGAAAAAAAAGAACTTTCAATTGCACTGAACTAGCACAAAGCATTTGCAGATAATACGTTGAACTAGAAATAAATATACACTGGATTAGGATAAGGTGGCCTTGAGGAACGCTGCTTTTCACCAGTGACTTGTCCAGATACTTCATCTCTTGCTACATCAGACAGATCTAGCTGCATTCAAAATTTCGCAGAATGATTCAGAATAAATAAAGTTGTGTGACAGGGTAACAGCATTGCAAGTAAATCCACCCACCTTCTGGTTAGTGATGAAGTTGTAGATTGAACTCTGATAATAAGCAAAGAATTAAGTTATGTCCACACACCAGAAGTGAGGAAGCCAAAAAAAAAAAAAAAAAAAACCTATATTGACAAGCATTAGAAGCAGAAAACAGACCATCGGTGTGCTGTTAAAGTCTCCACAGATGACTATAGGAGCATCATCCCAAAGCCTTGAAACAGCATGCGCCTTTGCAAGAAGAACCCTTATCTGAAGAACAGTTTTATAACAAATAACTTTCTGGTATAACTCGTCACAGACTCCGAATAGATATATATAATAAACCACGTTCAGATAATTGTGGAACCTGTCCAAGCTTAATATCACCTCTCTTGGGATTGAAAAGCACGTGAATGTTGCAAACAACCACTCTATTTGAGCTTTCTGAGCTGCCATCAAAATTTAATATGCTGTGATTTTATCTCAATGGATCAAGATTCCCATACATCATGTAACCCAATTCAAAGTGAAGAAAATTTCTTGCCTTGTGAAAGGTGATGACGTGCAATTTCCGGTGCCTTTATCATTCAGGGACTATCAAACCATTAAACAGAAATGAATCAAGAAATACTAAGCAACATGGTGAAACAACTACATCAAAGCCATCATTCTTGCTTGGAGGCTATTCAGATTAATCTCAAAATTGATGTACCTGAAGCACACATATCTGAGCGACATTATCTCGAAGACCAAGTTTACAGTATTCAATAGATTCTTCGTGAACCAGTTTGAATCTGGTAAAACAAAATAAAACAACCCCGATGTATCGCAATGTGTTTCTGTGGATATAACACTACATGTGACAAATTCCAAATTAGTGGCAGACCAGAGTCACACCTTGAAAAACGCCAAAACATAGCACATCCATCGACAGCATCACCGGTTCTCATCTATAAATTAATCCAAAACGAATTAATCCGAGCACAGTTGGCAGCACCAAAAGTTATGAACAAGAATCACTGCGAACAATAAAGAGGTGAAGATTCAGAATCAACCTTCCAAATACCAGTATATCCATGGGCAGTTAGTTCATCCAATATATCTTGAAATCTGTCAACCTCCTGCTTTTTTTCAAATGAAAAAAACAAGAAGAGAAACAGTAATCTGTCACATACATATAGCTATTACTAAAAATGGGTAAAGAACAATTTAGTCCTTTTCTGTACCACTTCAGCATAGAGAGAGACATGGTTTTAGTATCAAGTACCCACCAAATTATCGGACATGAAGGGAACAGACACGGATTCATCATTTCAACTATTAACGCTTAAAAACAATAAACCTTCTTCTCACTCTCTCCTACTACGACTATTATTGCGATTCGTTAAGCATAATGATGAAGACCTGAAAACATAAAATGTCTGCCGACCACAATCCAATCTCAAACATTATATTTCTCTTGCGCCAAGTCCAGTTCATGATATTCTTAGGAATATGCGAGTAAAGATTGTGGAAGTGATCAGTGGCCAAGTAGTCAGCGAGGATGTTATATGACAGAACCGTGAATCTCTCTGCAAAGAAGCAGCAAAAACGAAACATTAACACAGATGAAAGAGTTTTACACAGAACAACTACGAACCCAGTACACAAAAAACCAATTTTTTTTAAACAAAGAGACAGGTTTTCGGATGTCTTTAAATTAGAGTCTTTTGCCGCTCTTTCTGGAACAGATTTATAATTGAGGTTTAGAGTGGAATGCGGATATTGCACGGATGCAAATGACTGATAAAACAAATTTTCAACTGTATTCAAGAGAAGGAAAACTGAAGAACTGAGCAAGAAGATTTAGCGAAGTCACGGAAAAGACCATAATTCTCATCACCACAATTCCAGCGACGTAACTCCCCACTAGAGGAATTCCCCCAGGGAATAGGACATATGAAAATAGAAGAGCACAAAAACTACCGCAATCGTCTGGGGGGCCAGGATTCGCAAAATCCCACTCTCGATAGTCCGGGGGCTTGACGGACCTTCTCCTTGGAGGCTGCTGCATTTGCTGCGGTCGAAACTGCGGATGATTGTTAAAAGGAGCGTTCAACCACTGCCTTGGCCCACGAGAATTTCCGAACTGCTGCCCCGAAGCGCTTGGACAAGGCCGAGGAACTGCGCGAAAACCAGGCCGATAACCACGGTTGGCATCTCTAATTGCGCTGAAATGCGAATCACCAGACACAGATTCCGAGCAGTCTCTCCCTATGGAACCCGAGGATTGATCGGAGTAGTATCTCCCCCGGCCCCGCACCCTCACCCCTCTGAACTGCGTCAAACTGAATGTCAAAAAGATGCCAAATTCTTAAAGGACGTCAAATTGAAAGAAACTCGCAACAGATTTACATAGGGACTGTGCGACATCGAAGCGACTGTTGGCTCGGCGGCGGCAGCAAGTGAACGGACGGAGGAAGGACGTCGACTCATTGACCCGTGTAGGGCTGGGCGCACAGCCTATCATAACTTGTTATTAAAACAGTATTGCATTTCTGTGGGCCTGGGCCCATATTGAAATCCACCCTCCGGCCTTCTGCTCCGCATCGGCCCAATAACAACCACACACTATCTGCACTGTGCAGCAGCAGTGGAGAAACCCTGATGATGGGGTCTGGACCCCGCAGCAAAAAAGCATCAACAAAAGCATTATGTTGGTTACTATTCAGAGACATGACATGTCTTCCAGAAAACAGGATGGTGGATGCAAATACCATCGCCACCAATGCATCCTTTTGCAGGCTACAATGAGGTGTGGGGTCGCCGGAGCAGGAGGAGATTCAATGGAGAAATCCTGAATCCCCATGTTGTTGGGTCAGGGTGGCACAGCGCGAGGCGGTGCCGATGGAGGAGGAGGATGAGGGCAAAGGGGAAGGAAAGATTTTGTGGGAGGTGGAGGCAGATTTTATTCCTGAGCAACGTGGGGCATCGCATCGCATCGCCTGGCTACTCATGATTTGGTGTGGACAGTAAGTAGTCTCGTGTGTGTGATTCACAGAGAAAGCTAATGATTCGAAAGGAAGCACACAAGTGGGACATTTTTGTACGACGCCATGAATTTTGATATCACCAGAAATCCCAGAAGTTCGAAAGTAAAAAAATGAGGCTTTTTCACTGAGGAGAGTGAAGTGAAAGTGAATTGAATTCTGATCGGACTGAGGCGCAGAGCATTGAAGGTGAAAGCGCTGCCGCTTGGGCTACCGGCGAGTCAACACCTGGGCGGTGTCAGGCATCGGCGTCAGCATGACGTCCGTCGCCGGCGGAGGCCCCCCCCCCCTCCCCTCAGAGCCGTCTACCTAGGCTCCCACCTCCACACGTCATCGGAAAACTATCCATAATCGGAAAAAAACCAAAGCCAAGCCAGCCACGGCGATGGCGCCGGTGCTGACATCACGTGACATCAAAATTACGCACGCCCCTGTCTGTCCTTATTATTTTCACTTCACTCCCACTGCAAAACTCCGTACATCCCCGACGTGTACTTGCCCCCCTTTTTCTTTTCATCATCACGCAAGCCTTTTTTTAACCGGTTCAATTTCGATTCTCCAAATCTTGGGACGGTCCGAATCATCAACCGCCAACTAACCGTACCCACGGTCCATCCCCAGAAGACCGGTTCACTTCGTTCTCTTAGCCACGATTCTGCGCTAGATTTTCTTGGACGCCCTCCCCGGCCCACCCTCCAAGTACATTTATTTTCGGATTTTTTAATTAATTAATTTAAAACAATGCACCCAAGCAATTGCCATTTTATTAAAAAACGGCATCAAAAGAAGAGAAAATAATCGCGAAGTGATGCCATCCGATTCCATTTATCTCTAATTTCTATGAAATTAAAAATCAACACGGCTTCTTAATTAAAACACGTTGTCGTTTGGGCAAATAGGACAAACATCTTACCCCCACAATCTTTACCTTGATTCTTGCCCTCACTCCTGATATGACATTTTATTTTTTTACCCGGGGGGTTAAATTCCCGGATGTCGTCTCACTGTGACGTCATAATGAATTATAAATCTTGAGCCAAAAACCCCCCTAGTGTTGAAGCATTGTTAAAAGGGTGACGTGGATGGACATATTGGAGTTAAAAGGGTGGAGTGAAAAGACCCGTCAGCTGGGTGCATGCCCACTTCCCATGATTCTATGATTTGGAACTTCAACCGTAAAAGTAAGCCCAAGATCGCGGTGAATTTCTTCTTACGACAGTGAAGCCAAACACACTTGGCACCCTGAAATTGATGGGGATCTCTCTTCTTGCATGCCTCTCCCCCCCAACTTGTACACCATCCCTCTCTCCCCTTTTTCCCCAATTTCAATATCATCCGTTAATAGATAGAGTCTATTACAAAAATAACCATACTTTATAGTTATGTTATAATGAACGAACAAATCGTATTCAAATTGTATTCGACTAGATTAATATCATTTATTTTCATTTGAATAGTATAAACAAACAAACACAAACAACATATATATTCGATTAATTTATTGAACGAACATAAACAAGATCAAATATAGGTGTTTATGTTCGTTTGTTCTATATAACATCTCTAATACTTTATAAAGCATGTGATAAATTTAATTATTCTTAATTAAAAATTTTTGACTTAGTGTGTGAGAAAGAATGATAGTGCTTAGATTTTGCTCTTCGAACTTGAGATATCTCGAAAAATGCTTTTTGATTCAACTTCTTAAAAATACGTTTAGTAGAATTATAATTTATTGAAGATAAGAGTGATAATCGTATATTATAAATAGATGCGGTAGGATTACATAGGGATTAAATTGGACACGTGGAGTTTTTTTGGATAATTGAAGATATTTACGTCATGATTTTAAAAGGCATGTGTACTTTTGGGTTTCCAAAATTGGTGGGGAGCAGGGGAAAATTATTGCATTGCTTCTTTTGCATTAGACATTTGGAATTGAAGGGGGGTTGTGCAAGTTATGTTTAGATGACAATCTTTGGAAGGTATTAATTATTCTTTTTTAAATAGAAATATACTCCAGAAAATACAAAAATAGAAAGGAGAAGCATTTTGATTCCATGCGTCGTACGCATTTCATTAATGAAAGAAAATACACGACAGTGTGGCTACAAATTTGCGTAATATGTGTATTAAATAAAAAAAGGAGGAAAAAAAAAAAGAAAAGGGGGGCGCGTGATAGGGACCGGACACAGATGCGAGTGATGAAAGTGAATAAGTTTTTCTTCTCCGATGTAATTTTTTGGCGCCAGTGCTATGGTCTGAGAGAGAGTCCACACACGAAGAAGGAATCGGAGCTGCATTGAAATAAATACCCCTCTTTAATTCATCTTCCTCCTTCTACAACTCCTCCTTGTTCTGCTTCTTCTTCTTCTTCGAGAAAAAGAGAGAAGAAAAAAGAAATCAACTCTCACGCATACCGGCAATTTCATCGTATCCTTTCCCTGATTCTTCACGCCTCCTCCATTAAATGCAGGTGTTTTAACCTTCCACCGAAAATCTCAGTCTCTTTTTTTTTTGCCTCCTCTCCTCAAAATGCAATCTTTCGAAACAATGAAATACATTCACGGTCCCATCATCGTCGGCGCCGGGCCATCGGGGATCGCCGTCGCCGCCTGCTTAAAACAAACAGGGGTGCCTTCTGTGATTCTGGAACGATGTGATTGCATCGCTTCACTGTGGCAGAAATGGTGCTACGATCGAATGTCTCTTCATCTTCCTAAAGAGTTTTGCGAGCTCCCCTTTATGGGCTTCCCCGAATCTTTCCCCAAGTACCCAACCAAGGATCAGTTCGTTTCTTACTTGAAGTCCTACGCCGAGAAGTTTGCCATTTCGCCGGAGTTTAATCAGACGGTGGTCGCCGCGTGGTTTGATCAAGGAACTGGGTTGTGGGTTGTGGACACTGCGGAACACAGGCGGTACCTGACGCGGTGGTTGGTGGTGGCCACCGGCGAAAATGCTGTGCCGGCGATGCCGGAGATCCAGGGGATCGACAAGTTCCAGGGGCCCCTGTTTCACACTTGTATGTACAAATCCGGGTCGGAGTTTCGAGACAAACGGGTTCTGGTCATCGGGTGTGGGAACTCGGGAATGGAAGTTAGCTTCGACCTCTGCTTGCACAATGCCAACCCTCACTTGGTCGTGAGAAATTCCGTGAGTAGAAAGAGATAGCAAACAAAAAAAGACTCCATTTTTTGCTGCTTTCTCTGCAACCCAACAAGCTTTTCCTCGTGTCTGTTATTCAAAAAGTTGCTGCTCTTTCTGTGTGTGTTCAGGTCCATGTTCTGCCCAGGGAAATACTCGGAATCTCCACGTTCTCAATGGCCATGGCGCTGCTTAAACTCCTCCCTGTAAAGCTTGTCGACAGGGTTCTCCTCGTGGCGGCAGATCTCATTTTAGGGAAAACGGAGAATTACGGCCTCCGCCGCCCCAAAACCGGCCCCCTAGAACTGAAGAACGCCACCGGAAAAACGCCAGTCCTCGAAGTTGGCGCCCTCCACCAAATCAAAGCTGGAAAAATTCAAGTATATAGATATTTATCATTATTCTTTTTTCCATTTCCAGAATTATTATAATATCATTTAAAAATTGGGAATTAATGCAGGTTGTACCAGGGGTTAAGGAGATAACCGCCACGGGCGCCAAGTTCGTTGATGGCCATGAACGGGATTATGAGTGCATAATCATGGCAACTGGTTACAGGAGCAACGTTCCCAGTTGGCTGAAGGTGCCCAATTTTCTCCATTTTTTAGTTATTATTATATACGAAAATAAAAAAATATTTATGTATATATGTGGCGTTGGCGTCTCAGGCGAGTGATTTGTTCAAGGAGGATGGTATGCCGAAATTGCCCTTCCCTGATGGTTGGAAGGGGGAGAACGGATTGTATGCGGTGGGGTTCACGAGAAGGGGGCTCTCGGGGGCCTCATCCGACGCTCTAAAAGTCGCCAAGTGTATCGCAGAGCAATGGACGGCGATCAACACAAGTAGTCACACAGTAATCCAAATAAATGAGGGTTTTTAATTTTTGTCCTAATCTTTCTTTCTCATCTATCCCTTGTGTAAATTGTTCAGTTTTGTGTGGGCGGCCCTGTCAGTGACGTGGAAATATCACTCCAAATCCGCCATTTATTGTCACTTCAAAAGGAATAAAAACTTAAATGAATGCGTGTTCCCTACTCGCTATCTTGGAATTCGAATCACAACATTAATAACCTTATCATGATATTTATTTCAATTAAATAATATTTGATTATGAATTATTGATTTTCATAATTACTATACAAAGATGCTTAATCTATTACTACCCATGAATCCCTAAGGAGGCATCAGAGGGGGATGCGGTTGGAGTGTATTAGAAAAGCGTCCATTTCTAAATGAGGTTGTGCATCTGGGAATGGGAATGGGAAGGGATCCTCCTCTCGAGAACTGCAGTCTCTGCGGTGAAAGCAGCGGTTATCCTGGTAAGAACGAGCGAGCGAGGGAGAAGAAGAGCAATAGCATGATGGGCAGGCCAGGGTCAGAGTTCAGCTCAGAAGCGCCCACCCACTCCCAGGTAGTCGTCACACGCAACATTGGGATGCAATGCAGTGTAATGGAATTGAAGGAGCTTCGTCACAGTGACGCCACCTGCACCCCCACTGCACTGCACTGCTCTCATTGACTCCCACTGATGCCATGCCATCCATACTAGATAGATAGATAGATAGATAGCCAGCATGGATCACCATTACTTCCTACTCCATGATCATTAATGTGCTCCCAGACCCCTCTGCACTTCCTTCATTCTGCTTCGCCTCAACTTTATTATACCCCTCATAACTCCAACTCCCCTTCCTCCTATTCACTCAATTCCATACACTAATTTATTAAAACAAACATTTATGTATTCATAACATCACATTCAAATAGTTAAATATATAATAAATTATATATTAATAGTAATTGATTAAATTTAATCTTTTTTAATGTTATTCATATTTTTTTATATATATTTAAATTTCATATGTATTTGTTCGATTCATTAAATCTTTAATTTTAACATAACGAATTTAATCAAATATAGAATTATTAAAAAGGCCTGTATGTATGTTGCAAGTAGCTACTACAATATGTAAAATATATGAAGAATTTGATTGATTCGTTTTACTATATAAAATGAATTGTGTAAGATCGATGACATTCTGCTTGAATGAAATTTAAGCTTTAAAATCAATTGAAAATGAAAATATGAATGTTTTGGATAACTTAAAAATCTATTAATACCATTTTTATTATTGGTTTTAAATTACATCACTTATAAAATGAATAAAATTATATATATATATCATAAAAGAGAATCTATATTTTTTTCTAATATGAGTCACCATTCCCCTTAAAGTAAACCCCTAGAAATAGGAGGCTGAATCAGGGGATTTAATTCAATTAACAATAATTCTCAAATCCTAATAAATTAGGGTTTGAAAATGAAATGCAGTACAACTTAGTTCCTCTATCAATGCTTTATCTAGTGTTTAAAAAATTGTAATTGAATCATTAATTATTTATGAAAGAATTTGGGTTACATTTGAATTCATTTAGAATCCAAAATCGTGATTTAACTATGATTTAATGTTTTTTTGTAAAAAAAAAAAACGATTCAATTACGATTTAAAAATATTTTTAAAAATGTTTCTACAATCGGATTACATTTTTTTGTTGACCATTTAAACATCGATTTTCCATATCCACACAAATATATATATAACTAATTATTAATATAATCGTATTTTTCGTATTTGCATTTTACCATTCAAAAAAATGTGCTGAATCTTGTAACTGAAACTCAGAAGGTCGGTTAATTACCCATTAATAACACGTATTGAGTAGGCGGGCTCTGGTGATTGGCCGGCCCATCCTGCGTGATAATGGAGAGGGATCGCCTTAGTTGCATTGACTTCCCTCCTACATTCCCTGATATAGTCTCCCCATGTTGCACCAGTCAACACTATGAAGACTCCCATGGCCGAGTTTCCCAAGTTTCTGATACACGGCGGCGCTCGAGTCACGCTCCTCCTCCTCCTCCTCCTCTTCGGTGGTTTGTTTCTGGTCGGGGTTTTATTCACCTCCTCCTCTTTGGATCTTCTTTCTGGTTTTCTACCCTTGAGGTTCTCTTTCTCCGACTCTGACCGCCAGAGGCATTCTCCCGGTCCTTTGGGGGATGCCAGGATAGCTGTGTGTTTGGTCGGCGGTGTGCGGCGGTTTGAACTAACCGGGCCTTCGATCATCGATCGGATCCTTCGTGTGTACCCGAATGCGGATCTTTTCCTGCATTGCCCCTTTGATTCCAACTCCTACAAGCTCTACTTACTGAACGAGGCTCCGAGGATTACCGGTGCCCGGATATTCGACCAGCAGCCGATACCGGAGACTGAGACGATCCTCAAAGTCATGATGAGGGATAATCTTCAGGTGATGTCTGAATCTGCGCATGTTTATTACGCTTATTACATCCGCTGTGTTCTCATCAGCTTGTTGTGTATGTCGCCTCCTCTTTTACAGAACATGTTGCAGTACTTCAACCTGGTGGAGGGATGCTTGACGCTGATCGACTCGCACCAGAAAAAGTACAACTTCACGTACGACTGGATCATTCGAACGCGAGTGGATAGCTACTGGTCGGATCCCTTGGGTGTGGAGAGCTTCAATCGGGGTAAATACACGATCTCCGCGGGTACAAATTACGGTGGTTTGAATGATCGGTTTGGCGTCGGCGACTACAACACTTCGGTGATCGCACTGTCGAGGCTTTCCTCGCTTTCCCGCCTCCAGGCGGCTGGGTTTTCCGGGCTTTATTCCGAGTCCGCCTTCGGTGCCCAACTGAGTACCCTCGGTGTTCCAGTCGCCGCAATCGGTGTCCCCCTGTGCATTGTAACGGAACATACATGGGACTTCCCCCCGCAGTGGCGGATCGTACCCGTCGTTTCGATGGCCAACCCCGGCCCTCTGAACGGCTCCTATTGCAGACCCTGCAACGCGATCTGCGTCGGGTCGTGTGCGGTTCCGGGGATGGTGCTAGCGGAGAGGTGGTGGCGGGAGGCCGAGTGGCAGCGCGATCGCATGGAGATTTGCGACTCGCATGTGGAATGGGAGAAGGGGTGGGAGCTGAACTTCGATCAGGCTGCCGGGAAGAAGTACGCCGCCATCAGAAGAGAGGTGGAGAGCTTGAGCATGAGCCGATGCATTCAAGAACTTGAGAAGACGATAAACAGATCGAGCCATTGGGATGGGCCGTCCGCAAGAGGGATCTGCGAAAAGGGCCTAAATAGTAAGTCTTAGTTATGGGCCCAGAATGAAATGGGCCCTCTCTCTTCTTTAATACGTAGAATTCCCTTTTTTCTGTATTAATAAAACCTTTTTATTTTTATTTTTTAAAGATAAATAATTAAATATATCTATTTCTGGTATTTACCCTATGCAATTTTAAAGACATTTAATTTACTAATTATATATGTATTTATTGATATTTCATAAATTCAAATTTATTTTTTAAATTTAAAATCTTCAATCTGTAATTTCATTGGTAATATATTATTATTAAAAGATTTAAAAAATGTTTTTTTTGAATATTTGCGTTAATTACGGAAAGGGCCCTAAATTTATTGTGCGTGGTAAATGCAAGAATGTGCAAGTACGAATGTAGAAATTCAAACAAATGATGCAGGCTGGATTTGACCGGGCCATTTAAGGACACGTGGCGTAGAAAATTCGGACAAAAAGTTAACTTGGGACGTGGCAATAGTAGAAGGGGAGTGGAGATAGCATATGTATCTGTATTTGTTTTGAACTGTGCCATCAGCCCGCTCCTCATCTTCATTTTTTGTATACAAACAAACTCTCTGTAGATTCCAACTTGAAAATTCTGAGCTCCATTTGTACGCACATTGTATGTATTTTCTATGAAGAGGATGGATCTGTGCAAATCGAGGACTTAGAGGCGGTGCTGGAGCTCGGCTGCGCAAGTGTGAGCTTGGCTGCTCTGTTTCTTTGATTTTTTGTTTCTGGGTTGCTTTGTTGATTTGAAATCTGGTTATGTTTGGCATCTGGAGTATTAGTGGATTTAGAGTTTTTTTTTTTTACTCTGGTTAATGGGGGACTGTGGGGAGGTTTACTACTGACCTTATTGTGTGTGTTGTTGTTGATTTGTGTTGAAATAAATCTTGATGCTTGATGACGATGAACGTGTTTGTGGATTGGAATGTTACTGCACCGCCATTTTAAGACAGCCTTTTTGGCTTTAAACGCAGTTTCATAGGGGTTTACAGCTTGGTGATGGCATGCTAATTGGCTTCTCCGGAACTTTTGTAACCTGGAGGGGAAAGCTATGGATGTTGAAAATAGACCCTCCAATTTTATCAAGCCGGCGATGCGAGTTACAAGAGCGCGTGCAAAAGCATTGGCCTCATCAGATGGATTACCCCCTTTGTATCCATCACAGCAAGATAACAAACAAATCTTGCGAAGGGACTGTAAAAGGGCAGCTTCAAATCCAGCTGCTGATCACGGTAGGCAGAAGAAAAGGGCTGTTCTAAGTGACTTGACAAACGTTACTTGTAGTAAACTGTCAATCAGCCTTAGGGGTGCGGCCAAGATCCCGGTAATGCATTCAAACTTTTCTCATGTTCAAGATCTCATGGTCGATTGATTCTCAATGTTTACCATAGAATTTTAAGTTAGTGATTTTGCTGCTTTCTTTTTTGGTTACTGTTTTATTTGCCTACATGGATGCTGCTTGTTCCAGCCTTACAGGGAGGTTGACAGAGACTCCTCACAGAAGAAAGGAAAGCCTGCGTGCTTTTGTTTTACCAAGGCTGCTGATGTTCCAGAACCCAGAAGGCATAAGGAACTGGAAGAAAGTAAAAAGTCAGAGGAGGAATCACAGGAAATGAGCTCTACAACCAACTCAACACATGATTTCGAATCCAGCGCCCTAAGGATGCCAACAATAGCGATCATCCCTGCCAACTCAAATGCTAGTAAACATGTGTCGCTGACAGCTACGGTGGATGGTGGATACATTCTTTTACAGAAAACTCTTTATCCTTTAAATCAAGCGTGATCTCAAGAAAGAAATGATTTTGTATCTCTCTAATTATTTTACCAATGATTCAGAACATGATAATCTCTGGAGGATGCTAGAGAACATTGAAGATAGGGGCATTGTTGATATAGATAAAAAAAGCAACAATCCGCAGATGTGTAGTCAGTATGCAGCTGAGATGTACAACAATATTTTCGCTAAAGAGGTTTGTTTCTACAAAACTTAAATATTTTTAACATTTTTCAGTTGTTTTTAGTGACAGGTGGAAACTAGAAACAACCTTGTTTTATCTAGGTTGATCAGAGGCCCTTGACTGATTACATGGAGAAGCTGCAGAGAGACATAACTAAGAGCATGCGGGGAATTCTGATTGATTGGCTAGTTGAGGTATGGTAATCATTCACCATTCACCAGTTAGAATATTTCATGCTTACCTAGAGTTGCGGCGTAGGTTCTATGGTGTTTGCCGCTTCTAACTCTCTTCTTAACCTGAATAAGGCTTCATGTACATTATCACCATTTTTTTTTCAGGTCTCTGAAGAGTATAGGCTGGTTCCTGATACGCTCTACCTTGCTGTGAATCTTATAGATAGATACTTGTCAAAGAACTACATGGAGAAGCAGAAGTTGCAACTCCTTGGTGTAACCTGCATGTTCATTTCTTCGTAAGTTTAGATGAAGAAATGTGTAAAACTCGAGATCACTGTATTTTTATTTCACCTTGTTGTTGTTCATGGTCTGAGAAGGAAGTATGAAGAAATATGTGCACCCCGAGTAGAAGAATTCTGCTTTATCACTGACAGCACCTATTCGAAAGAAGAGGTGCGCGCAGTCACTTAAGAATGAATACTGGGCTATTTGGTGGTCCAGAGCAGCATATTTATGGTGGTGAATGTGCAGGTAGTGAGCATGGAGAGACAAGTTCTCAGCTTTGTACGATTTCAATTATCTGTTCCAACTACAAAAAAGTTCCTCAGGTATACTCCATGACATCTGATTTTCACCAATTATTTCGTTCTTCACCTGGTAACATTCTTTCAATGACGCAACTAGGAGATTTATTCAAGCTGCACAAGTCTTCTATGAGGTAGATTTAGTTAGCAGTATCACCGCTATCAGGTTGTTGATGAAATCCTCTTTCATCACGAACCAGTTACTCTTCTACTCAGGTTCCTTCTGTGGAGTTGGAATTTTTGGCAAATTATTTAGCAGAACTAACACTACCTGAGTACAGTTTCCTCAAGTTTCTTCCATCTCTGGTTGCTGCATCTGCTGTTTTTCTAGCCAGATGGACACTAGACCAGTCATACCATCCATGGGTTTGGTTTCTCTCATCTTCATACCATGTTCGGAAGATTTCTGATTCACTAGCAAAAATGATTCCTAACTTTTTGCAGAACAAGACGATGGAGTATTACACCAGATACAAGACCACAGAGCTGCAGAACCCGGTTGCTGAATTGCAAGATTTACAGCTGAACACCAAAAAATGCACCCTCAATGCTATCCGTGAGAAGTACAAGCAGCTCAAGGTAAAATCATGCTGCCATGCTTTTGTCATGCATAGCGCTACCTCTGGGTCCATATTCTTGCCCATTTAACACATTCTCCTTGTTCCAACAGTTCAAGGAGGTTTCGACTCTGACCTCTTCACGACCAGTTCAGTCCCTATTCCAATCCTAACAAGATCCCCTCAAACGATGGACATTCTTAACTGTCACTGAGTTCATGACAAGCATCCGAGGATGGCTATTGTCCTCATTCTTTGTTCATCCATTTTTACCGGCCTTCATCAATCGCTCATCCTTGACTAATGCGATATCCATAAGCTGTACAAGGAAACAGTTATGCTGATCAGAAACTGCGGGTTATTCATAAAACATTAGAAATCAATCTGAGTTGCAGCTAACTACTGGCTGGCTGATGGCTGCAAGGTTGTTACTTGACATTGTTTGTTCCAAACAGCACTGCAGAACTTGAACAAAATTTTTGTAGCAACTTACAATATTGCACCCCACCTGCTTGCTGCCTTCTCAGTCTTAATTTCATGGAAATCTGAGTGTTCTTCTCATGAAAAATTAGTGAACAATGAGTAGAACACAGCAAAGAGTACCGACCAGTAAAGAATAGAATTTCATGTACAACGACTAAGCAATCAGTTGCTATTTACATCAATTTAATTACAATTGTTGAAAAATGGCTTGGAAAAGAGAGAAGATTTCAAGTTCCTAGCTTTTTGAAGTAGAAACATGAAAAACTGGTAACTAATAAACAGTACCGCACTAACTTTAGTTTGCTGTCTTGGGGAGCTTAAATTCATCATATTCCTAAATTGGGAAATGATACTCTGAAGCAGGGCGAGGTTCCTTGGATACTGCTGCCTTGTTTTCTCCTCAATAGCTTCTCAAAAAGTTGCAGATGCTGCTTTAATCTTGAGAAGTAGTTGAGTACTCAAATAGGAGGCGTTTGGAGGGTGATGACTGAAGAAGCACTCGCAAACGGCTTGTAAGCTGGTAAATTAGTGTCCAGTGCATAGCCATCTCGGAGTCCTTCATCTGCCTAACTACAGAAGCCTAAAGAATGCAAAGGAATACAAAAGGAAAAGTTAAGAGTATGTAACTCTGGTTGTTAAAACTCGTGAAAGAACAAGCCCACACTAAATTTAACTACTAAGATCCCAATGAAAAGGACAGATGGGCTAAAGGCAACTCAGAAAACCGGATCTGCCACGCTCTATTGAAGAATAAAGAGTAGATGTAAGATAATTTGGTGAAGGTTGGATAACCTGAAGCCGTTTTCCAAGCTGAACTTCAACTTCCGTTCCAATTGAGATATTGCTAGCCAGGGATTTGAGAGGATCAGCAGTGGAATCTAATGAAAGCAAACTTGGGATCTGAGGAGCGTAAACAAGCCTCCACCGAGCCTGCCCAAATTCTCCCTTGCCCTCGATCCTTGGCATCAGTGTCTCCAGTGTTGCAGTGGCAAGCTTTTTGAATGCAAGCCGGCCATCCCCTTCCAAGATTGATTCAGCCAGTTGACTTTCAAAGACTTTAGCAGCCTGTATATGCATGAAAACAACATACCATACATGTAGATCAGGCAAAATATATGACGTATACTACTTCACTATACGTTCCGGACCAACACACCCTTGAAATCTCAGTTACACATCGCCTACGTTACCTCAGTTGTTGAGAGCACGTCCTGCTCAACTGAACGTGTCGAGGTGACTACTAATTTTTCCTGCCATTTGCTCGCTCGACCTTGAATTCGAAACTGCCATTCAGACCCTACAAGGGCTAAATCCAGCACTGGATCAACACCATTCTCAGGCTCGAACTTGGCTACATTCAGATGCTCTCTCTTGAGTCTCACCTAGAACAAGAAAAAAACAAAAAAAAATTAAGCATAGATTGAGAATCTAAATTAACGCTACTATTGGTCCTTAATAGCTTACCTGAGTAGCAACGAGATTCACATCCCCATTTTCAAATGTTAAAACACCTTTCGGCTTTATCAATTTCGGATTAGCAGGACCATTCAATTCAAGCTCTCCGCTGACAGCAAAATTAAGTATCAAAGGGTAAACTATCCTCAGTTCAGGACCAAGAGCAATCCTCAAGTCGGTGAGGCGGATATCCAGGTTCGGCTTACTGCTTAATGGTGACATCTCCTTTTCAACATTTTCACGTACATCTAATAAAATGGATGAATCACCAACACATTAGGAACTCAGCTTGTGTGGCTAAAGATATATGGAAATCGAAAACCTAATCATGCATCAATTCCCAAGGTAATTTATATAGTAAGTGCTAATATATACTGCACTCATATGCTTTTGGCATGCTACAATTTTTTAAAGCATCTGCCTTACCAGGTGATCTGTGGAGAATTTCATTTGATGAATGGGGTCTTAGGTTGAGAATTCGTGAGACATACTTCGATGCAGCCATACGACTGTAACCTCTGGAAGATAAAGTAGATTTATTCGTGGCACTCCTATTAAACGGAGCTCCATTACCCTTGTCATGAGGAAGATAGCCCTCTCCTTGGCTTATCTTAATCTTCCCTGAGATGTTGGGTTGCATGATGGAGCCAGTTATTTGCAACCGGGAATCTACCTGACCACTTTCATAACCCAAAACTTGTTTAAATTACAAAGAATATCATGAATATGATAACAATAATAAAATAAAAAGAGTACCTTAAGAGATTCCTAGCACGAACTTCCAGGAACTCACACTTCAAGTCAAGTTTGTCACCTAGTGATGCTTCATTTGTAAAAAGCGGTAGATTTCCTTTTGCAAAGAGTTTTCCCTTTCTGCTGGTTCTCCCCTCCAAAGAGGCACGTAATAGATTTGAATATATAAGAACAGTGCCTCCAACATTAGTTACAGGTTTCCTAAGGACAGGTGAAGAAACTGTTGCCCTGTTAAAGTAGGCAGATCCATCTACCATTGGCTGTTCGACGGTGCCCCTTACCTGAAAAAAATCGAGTTCGGTGTAGCACCAAAAATATATATATCAAAAAAGAACTCCAGCATTACCATCTTACGTTTACAAAAAAAAAAAAAAATAACGAATGCAAAATGTACTACCTGAAGCATGACCTCTGCATTCCCATGCATCCAATTAGCATAAGGTGATAATGCTGTTAGCAACATCATGCCACCATCCTTAACATCAGCATCAATCCTCACCTCTCCTGCATCTAAGACATTCCAGTTCAGACCCCTGAGGGTCTCAGCCAACTGTGTATCCCAGACCTCTTGATTCCTTTCTCTGGCCCCCTTTCTATCATTAGACTCATCCGAGGATGCTTTACTTCGTTCCAAATCCCAGCCTCGAACCCATGTAGCCTCATTTCGATCCATTTCAGATTCTTCTTCCTCAGAAACATTGTTCTTTACCAGGGTTAGAGGGATACTTCCTTGAATATGGACATGACCATTTTGAACTACAGGCTCAAATTTTGCATTAAATAGGAAACGGCTTGCCGGAGTTAAAGACGCAACAATCTCAGCCCTTCCAAGCTCGATCCCACCCACTGCCCCATCCAAGAGCCGCACTTGAACATCACATTCAGGTTTTGCAAGATTTCCTTTAAGATCACCTTCCATGTGCAAAATGCCCCTGATAGGTGCCAACAACTCTCTCAAAGAGTGATCCACTTCATTTGCGGAATTTTCTATAACCTGAACTAGAGTAGGAACCAAACTGACTGGAAAATTAAGAACAGCAAAATGTAAATTTGTCTTTGGCCCTAAGATTCCATCAGCATGAACAGTTGCATTATCCTTTTGGATGAACATTTTCTCAAGACGCAGACCATCATTATTGCAATATATGCCAGCAGCCTGGATGCGCTGGGTTGTATACATACCCCACTCCCATTCCTCCCCATTAAAATCAAACTCTGCCTGAAGTAGGAACAAAGCGGAGTCAAACAAATTTCACTTATCTGACTAAGATTTCAAAAAAAAAAAAAAAAAGAGAGAGAAATCTCCTAGTTAAACGTTCAGTGGTCAAACGTTAATTTGAGAATGAATAGCAATCTCATTTGGTAATTTATGAAGTGAGACTTACTGCTGTATCCCCATTTCCTCCTCCACTAGCATCTAATGAACCACCCCAACGACCCTTAAGTTCAGCCAAACCTGGAAGGTTGATATCATCGAGCACAACTTCATTTTCTTCAGCACAATGACCACGAATTTCCTTCAAGAATTATTATACTAAGATGCTAAGTGTAATAACTAAAATGAAGAAGAAAAAGAAGAAGACAGCAAACAAGATGCTCCAACTTAAGCATACCTCAAGAAGTTTTTGAACGCTTTCAGCAGATACTCCAATTGATTGCAAACTTTGTATGAAAAGGTCCTGCAATCCACAAAAAAGCTCACACGTCAAAAATGCTGGCACAAACTTGAGTATTCTTTGCGATTGGCCATGCCATATCAATCATCTATGAGGTGCCATTCATCATGAAGCACAACCTTTGATCTGGATTGAACAGCAGGATCAGAACTTCGAGAAAGAAGCCTGGCTAATGGAAGCATCTCAGCTATCTCAGCATGAGGCACCTCTAGTCTCATTCTCCATCTTCCCATGGAAGAGATCACACTACCGAGATACCCCGTCATAACTTTATGGAACAAACTACCTTTATCCCTTCCTGCAGGACTACGATCCCGAAATCCAGGAAATACATACTCCCCTTGTAATTCATATTTGCTGTTGATTTGCTCTAGTGTGGCTCTTTCAACAGTGACCTAAAATGTTACCAACCATAAACCAGATGATGGACGGCAGTACTACTTATGCGTTAGCTTAAATGTCTTAAGTCATTCAAAACTGGAGACATGACTATCTAAGACCAAAAAAATAGCCCATGCTACATAAGCTTTCACTCTCCTTGTTAACGAAGATACAACGAATGCCAAGGGAAAAGTACTAACCACGTCCCCGCTCCATCTGGCAGCCACATCCAGCGCCTCACCCAATAAACCACTGAATTTCGGACAAATAACAGATAATACACCATGGCCCCTTCTTTTCTGGAAGTTCAGCTGCAGCTCTGCCTGAAAATAGCATCAAGGAAAAAAAAAGATAAGACGAACGTAAAAATGATAAAACATCAGTTAAGTATCAATAACAAAAAAGTAGGTACTTGTTGAGACGGGTTTTCCCTGAGTTTATTTTCATCGGATTCCATTTCCTTTTTTTCCACCAAAATTAGTAAATTTATTTATTACATAGTAGAATCTGTGTGAAACTTAAAGGTTCATAGTAGAAAATATGGTACAAGACGAGGCCCATGATAATGGCAATTTGTTTAACATCTACGAGAATCATATGCACTGTTGCTTTTCCAATTTCAACAGCTTTAAGCTCTGGTCCCATTTCAATTACACATGCTTCAAAAATAAATGAGCGCACAGGTTCAGTTGCATATTCAGTGAAGCTACTCATTTCAAAAGGAGTTTTAAACCAACAAATCATAACTCAAATTGACAGAACAGATGGATTTTTACCAATGACCTCTACAAGGGAAAGGCGTTGATGTGGGGTGAGTGCACAGATAAATTATTCCTGAGAAAAAAGATACCTACAACAGGAAGCGAGGAAATAGTAAAGCTTACCCTTGAGATCGTTCCACGAAGTGAAGCTAACTCTAATTCATCCAGTGGTAAATGACGTACCTGTATGCCAAAAAAAAGCACATGTACAGGTCGGTAACAAACATTTTCTTAATAAGGAGCTTAGATGATCAAAACCTCCAAGCTAGCTGAATGTAGAGGTCGATAACAAGCATTCGCTTTCAGGTGACCTTTCTGCAGGGTAAAAGATAGCAGCTTTCCAGCTAGATTTTCTTCAGAACTTGACTGTAGGGGTCCCATATATTCTATTGCTAGATTTTCATCTGGTCGGCCCGTAGCATCAAACTGAATCATCAAAAGGGCAGAGCCCAAAATTGATGTCAAGATTATTTCGTATTCAGAGAAACAAGAAAATCTTGATAACAGATCACAAAATTGTAAACTACTGTGTTAAAAAAAAAAGCAACACAAGAGAGCGCAAAATTTCATAATTTTAATTGACTTTCACTGACATGGCTCATCTCAGATGACTTAGATCACTCTGAGAGTGGAGGCACATTCTTATTTTAAGAACACAGCTAATCAAATGATAAGTAGGATTACGGATCAATATGACATTGAATAACTAAATTGTTGTTGAAGTTGACCTTGATACCATTAGACGTAATGCTCATTTTTCCAGCCAACTGAGGAGCAAGCACAAGTTGATTGAGCTTTAGACCTGATATCGTAACATCACCGGTGACACTCTCACTCCCAGCATCACATTCTTCCACTGGCACTACTGATTCTTTGTCAGAGATGGGTAGACCATCAATGCTGGTTCTTTTCTTATTTACTTCACCTTGAAATTTAATCCGACCAGTTGCTTTCAAATGCACAGGCCTCAGGGTATCAAAGCTATACGAGGAAGCAGAGTTGAAAAACTCAAAGTTTTGCATTCTTAGGTCCAGCTCAACCCCTTCGACAGAGAAAGGCATGACAGAAACTTGACCATACTCTCTCCAGTTTAAACAGTTGTTATCAGGATATGAGGTTAAGATTTTTGTGAAAAGTTCAAACGCAGCAGAGGAGGAATTGATGCATATATAATCATGGCAGATAATAACATCTCCACGTGCATCGGAGAACGATCCCTCAGCCTTTGGGGCATTCCACTTGATATCAAACCTCCTGTTGTTTTGAGAAAACTACTTTCCATCATAGTTCCGTCCACACATGAAACTTCTGTAGTAAAGATATTAAAAAGGACTTACGGTCTAAACAATGAGCCTGAAACCTTTGTTTCCCCATTCAGATCGCCTAATTTGAATGGCATATTATGAAGGTATCCAGGCACATACCGGTGCATTATTTTATCAAAACAGAAGTTGCCTGAGAAGTTCACATCCATTGCTGTATCGTCCACCTCACCCTATGATATCCATCATATTCAACTCATTACTTTATCAGACTCAAGATCGAAATTAGTTCTACAAAAAAAAATAAAAATAAAAATAAAAATAAAAACAAAAAAACAAAAACAAAACAAAGCAATATCAGACGTTAAACATGAATTTCTGAAAATCCCACTCGACTGAGAAATAAAGATCCACTAGGTAGTTAACTTTATCGCATGCTGAACTGATTACCACCAACAAACAGAATCACAGCATCACCCCTACCGTTTCACAATTGCATTGTGTTCTCACTATACCCAAGGAATGCAGAAATTTGAAGTGCTAAGAGGGATTGCTAGTGAATGCGCATTTTATATCCAGTTCCCAAAGATTTTAGAGACCACTAGCATAAGTACTTGATTGTAGATAAACAGTAGCAAGCACCATATCTCTGTTCTGCTGTTATATTCAAATCAATCCCTCAAAAAATCTGGGGAGGTATATGATTAAGTAATGTGAGAATATAGGATGAGCTTAGGTTGCATGGTTGAGCTTCAATTCCCGTTTACTTGAAGAGTGAGTGAGTTGTGTGTTGATTAAAAAAAAAAAAATCACCTCAGGACATATCCAGGCATTCCCTGCTCCACGAATTTCACCTCCATCGACAAGTGTAGCCCTGATTCCATAGAGATCAGCAACCTGTCTTGTTCAAGCATTAGGGCAATTAAAACACAGATGGACAAAAGCAACCATATTCCATTTTTTTTAACTTTAACACTCACACAATTATCAGTATTAAAGGTAAAGTTAGCAGATATATATGAGAATGGGACACAGTCGACAGCAGCCACAGCACCAGCTTCTTTGCAGTTCACTACTGTTTCATATGCTGCTGATTGAGGTGTAACGGCCGGAAAATGGATGAGCTTCCTTGAAACCAACGCACTTCCGATGAACACAGGGGCATCCAATGGCCCTTGACAATTGAATACAGCTGTTACTGATCCAGCCAACTGATGCCAAAACAATACATTGATCAGGTTTAAAAGAAACAAGATAGCAAAGTGAACCTAATGAAAAGTAGCGAAGAAACCTTAAGTCCAACTTGGCTGACCAAACGAAGATCTAAAAAAAAATTCTTACAAGAAAAAAGGAAACACAAGAAATGGAAAAATACTAGAGATCAAAGGAAAAGTAATGTATCAGAAGTACTAGATACGTACAGGGAACAGCAGAGGCCTCATCTTGAACGTTTTCATCAATGCATTCACCTCTACAGACGGGACCTAAAACACCAGCACCTAGAGTTCATGAACATGGGAGGGGAAGTGGAATCATACGAGTCCTGTCAAATTACTAACACACCTGACACATCAAGTGGTATTCTCCTTCCTCAGGATCAATTCCAAAATCTCCGGATGCTTCCAATGGAATGTCACCAAACCAACCTCGGGAATTGTGCAAAAATATTCGCTGTGCACGAAAGAATAGGCTTGCAGACATATCCTGCACAGAAAGAGGACATTATACCTTGAGAACTTTAAGGGGAAAAAGATCCAAAAGATGGACAACAATGCAGCATTAAACAAAAGACCTACTATAATATTGGAAGACTACAAGCTTGGTAGAGTGACATTGAAAACATAAAATTATAGAAAAAAAAACATACCAAGAAAGATGATGGAGAATCGTATATTTGAAAATCCAACCCAGTGACATCAAGCTGCCCATGAAGATTGGGAAAGGTTTCTCCTCTTGACATGCATATATGAACCTAGGAAAAAGTGCACATTGTATGAAAATTCCCACGAACATCAGGTAAAAACATCACATGTTTGGTTAAAAATAAATAGCATTAACTGCTGTAAAGTAGGCTATAAGCAATAACAATATAAATAAATAAATAAATATATATATATATATATAATGCTCACGACTCTACTCTACATAATCCAAACTTGAAAATCATAAAAAAGATCCAAGTAATGAAGTACAGGATTACCTCGCCATTAGCTCTTCCTTTTGACCAAGAAATGGGAAGATCAATAATTCTCTCAAAAAGCTACACAAGAAGCATGCAGAACCTCATATTACAAAGTCACATAAAATGGACTAAACACCATCAACAAGCTCTGATTGACTTGACCAATACCGGAACAAAAAGATTGACTGTTTTCAGATTTGCATGCCATTTCTGCTCAATGACATCTGCATAAACATCTACTGATAACCATCCGCCATCTTTGCAGCTCGCATCTGATCTCCATGTCCTGCAATTTCCACTAAGCTGCACATGCACACTGCTATAGTTATTTTGAAACTTCGCATGCCCACTACTGACCTCCATTTCTCTACAAGCACCAATAAAAAAAGATGATAATAAAGAATATTCCAATTAAAAACGATCAAACATGTTCTACTGAAAAGACAGTAACTATAAAAGCAGCAGTCATCATCTGCGGGACTAATTTTTAAATCCTAACATAACTAGAAGTTCTAATGTGGAGGCTCCAAATTCTCTTCTTCGGCATCATAAAAAAAGAACGAACTAAGGAGAGATCAACTTCCAAAAAAAGAAAAAAACACCATGCCACAGAAAAATAAATCAAATGTAGAAAATTATCCACAGAAAAAAAAAAATGTATCACCTTGGTTCGGCATCACCATACCCAAGAAGCATGAGTGTGCCACCTTTAAAATACACAGAATCAAGAACAAAAGGTATTGTTTTCTCTATTCCAGGAGCAGTTTCTTCATCACTTATCTCAATCAGATCTGAGGATGTATTCTCAACTCCCTTGCTCATCTCCAAAGTCACCATCTGCACATAAAAAATGTAAGACTTGATTGAAGTTTTTCATGCCAAATGTTGAACCAGATGGAACTCAAATACCAAAATTTCCCTACATGGCTCACAGAACTTGAGGCATGATCTCTCAGACCACACGCATCATAGCTCAAGTCCCTTTGACTCTCAAAAACATCATCATTGGCACGTATCTCCTCTTGAATCAAATTCGTGTGGACGACATCAACTTTGGGATGAATATCATCTCCATCAATCCTTAAGGAACTGTGCTTGGACAAGGACTCATCATTGGAGACCGTAGATTTTACACTCCTAACAGCAGTCGAAAGATAAGGCTCAAGAATATTTTCATTCTGAGATGGTTTTGCAGCATGTTTTCCAGACCCAAGGGTTGTTTTGGGATGGGTTTCAGTTCGTGGCACCACTTTATTTCTAAATGCATTCTGTATAACATCCAATTCATCATTGTCAATGTGTTCAACCTTAAACTGGCTCATGGAATCTCCTTCAGTAGTTGCAGTATCGTTTCTTTGAAGCGGTGAAATACCTGCTGCAGCATCAGATCCAGGAAATCTCTCATCAGATTTAACAATATCCTGGTTAGATGGTCCTTGAAAGAAAGCACAGGCTGCTAATGCACTTTGCTCAAGAAGTCTAGATTTGGAAGCATTACTTAGCAAAGATACATCTCGTCCATTAGTCTTCCTTTTAAACTTATTGGAGGTGGAGCCTTGCATAAATCTAGACCAGACACTAACTTCTGCGTTTATGTTACTTTTTCCAAAAGTTTTCTCTAAGTCAGCATGTTTGGAATCATATTCTCCAGCGACATCAATGCAATGATGATCTCTCCAGTGCAATTTTTCATCAATAGAAAGAAATGGATCAGGGGCTCCCAATCTTGAAGATAGGATGGCATTCTCTTTTAAAAGACTACCTTCTGGAATGGCGCTGGAATCAGAAAGGATATAACCTTTTTCAGCAGATATCCGTGCTGCATTGTCTCTTTCATTCTCCCACTGCATAGCAGCTTCCTCTCTTGCAATCCTCCTAGTTCTTGTACGGGAGTCAATTCCTTCTTCCGTGGATAAGTGTTTCTTTGGAAAGCCTTCTGAATAGGGTATCCCTAGCCAAGTGAAGTTCCTTTTTTGTGCTACCAAGACAGTTGGATTAGAAAGAACAGCATCAACAACAATTTTACCTCTTCTAAGGCTTGAAAATGGGTGTATCCGCAGCTTCATAGTTGGAACCTCTGCACACGAAAACTCTTCTGTATGCGGTCCAACTGAGCATGATTCTAATGTGATGCTTAGAGGTGAAATCCTCCTGACTTTACCAAAATCAAGGTCCCTTTGGATTTGGTCACTGATAAGCGTGCATACAGAAGGTAGAAGCTTTGATTCAATATAGACTTTTGCTTTTGATTGTCCATACCAAATTAATAAAGAGACCCCTGATATCACAGTGAAAAAGACGGAGCACCTAAAAAGTAATAACCGCTCTTCCCATACAGGGGTCACAAACTTAGACAAGGTCTTGCTCTGAGTAATGGACCCTTTCACGGAATTGATCATCCATCCGCTCCTTTGTTCAAGCGTCTTCCACAATAATTCCACATTTGCTCCACAGAAGCGCATGAATTTTTTACCCTCAAGTATCCATTGAGGTTTCTTCGAGTATGAACATAAGGGTAATGAACGTATTCCAGAAGGATTAGTTTTGACTCCCCTAGTGTACTCATGACCTTTCTTCCTTCTTTTCCCACGTACAGGGCAATATAGTGGAACCCCAAGAAATTGTTTTTGGAGTTCAAGTCTCATATCTCCAACTACCAGCATCTTCTAGAACTCATTTTCAGGGGACCAAGAGCTAGCCTTAGTCCCCCCTATTTCAGCAGAATTGAACACTAGTAAAAATATCCAGTCAGTGACAATAAAAAGGAAAAATCAGAAACCAAAACATCTTGCAGGCAATATCTTGGAAACGAATACAAAGCAAATGAGCTCGAGATATCCAGAAAACCCAGAAATAAATCACCCGAGTAACAAATGAAGCAAACACGAAAAGACAAGCTACATACACGTAAACTTGCGCACCACCATCCGGCCAGAATGGTGCAGGTTTCAGTGGCCGCGTAATCAAAATACGCTGTTAAGAGAAATCCAAATTGCTCCTTAAGCTCCCTTAATCGTGCAGGTTTGGGATCAATGACGAAGAAACCGGCAGCCTGACTCACAAATGAAGAACACGAGGAGGATGAACACATGTCAGATACGCTACCCATGGGTCCCAGCCCACTAAACAAAAGTATTTTAATATTATGGGCCAAATTAGTAACCGCCCAATACAAAGCGGCCCATTTGGATTTTTGTGTGATATTTTGATCTTACAATAAATGTCACATTTTCAAGTGTAAATAGAATTCTTACAGTTTGCTGACGTCACTGTCTGTTTTTGACCGTCGCTGTATGGAGGATGGAGTGTGGCCTTAAAAAACATTACAAGCACGATAGAACGCGCCACCATTACAAAGAAGGGAAACCTCCTTCACCAACTGGTCTAAAATTCCATACTGAAACAAGTTCCCAATAAATAGGAAACACAGAGAGCCATCTAGCGTTTCTGTAAGGCAAAACTGTCGATGGAGATGACCATGATTTTACCGGAGGTGATATGCGGCTACTCATTTACCGTGTTGGCTGTTGGTTGTAATGGTTCTTCTCTTTCTTTTTAGCAGCAGCCAGCTTAGCACTTCTTGCTGCAGCCTCCATAGCAACGGCTCTTGCAGCACCGTCCATTTCCTTGTTGGATTTCTTTTTCTTGGCAAGGGCGACCTTCTTCAGCCGCTCTTTCACGTCAGCGTTGTTGTCGTCTCCTGCTTCTTGATCCCGGCCTCATGCCCACTAGAAGGAGATGAAGTATTGGGCTGATCTTGAAGCTCCTTGGCATCTTTGGGAGCCTTGTCCTTGTTTTTCTTCTTTTTTGCAGCCTTGGATTCAGTAGGAGCAATATGATTCTTGTCTTCATCTCCATTTAGTTGCTTCTCCTTGCTATCCTTCAGGCTCTCTACAACATAAATAATCAGCTAGTATAGCTCCAAGATTTTAATTCAAACCCAGATGAACAACAACTCAAGAGATGGCAAATTTGCTATGCTACAGGAAGTGATATGATTACCAGAATTTTCATCTTTAGCTTTCTCTTGTGGGTTTACTCCAAAATCAGCTAGTATAGCTTCCAGTTCGGCGAGCTCCTTCTTCTTCCTCTCCTTCTTGGAAAGCTGTCTCTCAGCTTCCTTGCGTGCAGGAGGAAGCTCAAGAGGCTCTTTAACCACAGGGTCAGCCTGCTTTTGGACATCTGATTCATGATCATGCTCATCTTCTGCATCATCATCAACATCCTCATCAAGAAGTTCATCTTCACTTTCACTTTCCTATTCAAGTGACAACCATAACCAGAACTACAGTAAAAAAATCTTTCCCAGAATTTAGACCTGCGAATGCATGATCTGTTACTACTGATTATTGGATTCAAGAACTAGCCGTATTTCACAGTAGAAAAATCTTTTCCAAAAACCAGTTTTAAAATACCAATCAAAAACAAAGATGAAACCACCAACAACAATGTGAAAGATACTGCATCATTCTGAACATTATGGGCAATAACACAATAAAAGCAGCCTCCTTTAGAAATAAAAAATGGCATCGGACTTAAGGCAGTGAAAGATAAAAACTTGAATATATTTTATAAACATAGCGAAGCAGTTGAAATCACTCACAAACGTAGCACATATGAGCCCGAGCAAGTTACTCATTCATAGATGATGAAAATAAAATGCATACAAGATTAGATCTTTATCAGCATTACGAGCGACAACACGATATAAAAAAACGTCCTCTTTTAGGAAACAAATGTCATCGGACTCAAAGCCGTGAAAGACCAATCCACAGGTAACCAGATAACAGTCATGAAGCTCAAAAGAACACAAGAGTTCACACCAAATGACACAAAAAAGCAAAAAGCTTTTCATTGCCATACCTCGATAATATCAGGTTTATGCAATTCTTCAGCTTTATCAGAACCAGAACCACCCCATATCGCATTAGGAGGAGCTGTGGTAGCATAGTAATCGTCATCATCTTCGTCGTCAACATCGGCCCATGACTTCACAGTCAAGGGCGCTGGAGCCCAGTAAACTTGCTTTTCCTCCTCAACCTCCTTCGGCTTCCCAGAACCATCACCTTTGGAAGATCCCTTACTCCCCTTGGAAGTTCCCTTCTCCTTATCAGACTTCTTCTTCTTCTTCAAACTCTCCAGAGCAGCAAACACATTAGAGTTGCTAACCGTGAACGATCCTTCATCCCTCCTACTACCTCTTCCCACCATTTCCAACTCACGCGTTAAGACAAAAAAAGAAAAACGCAATTGAGGAAACGAAAACCACGCACAAGATTGAATCCCCCAAAAAGCGAATAAATTCACCACCCGACAATATCCAAATCAAAATACCAATCGGTCGGAAAAAAAGTCCAAAATCTATTTAATTTATTAACAATAAACTCGATCAAAGAAACAATCTTTCCCAACGCAGTATCTCGATGAATCTGAAAAGGAGTCCCACAAGGATAGAGTGCAGAATCAAAACAGAGGCGGAGTCTAGGGTTTGACAACGCGCGGAGGCTTGGAAAAGGAAGAAGATATATGAAAGTACTCCAGTTTTGCGCCACGTCCTCAAATCTGAGAATCGCAAATCAACGTACCGGATCTTCTCTTAAAAGTGGAAAGGCTACAGATCTACTTTCGATTCCTACCGTTGGATTGCGAAAACAAAAAACTGTTTAGATCCTCGGTGGATAACCTATCCACGTGGCCACATAAATTTGATCCCTAACCCGTCCAGCCACGACAAAATCGAGGAAATTGAAAATTAGACGAATTTACTATAAACAGATTTTTGGGGGGTAAAAAGGAAAATTGGAAAACGGTGAACTAAAATTAGGGCTTCAAATCGGTGCTGAATTTGTGTCATCCCCTCTTCGTGATCTGCTGAAATTGAATCACTTCTGCTGCTTGATCCCCATTCCCGATGGGAAGTTTACGGTATTTGCCCGTGCAGGTAAGATTTGCTTGCTTATTGAGCCCGATGTTAATTGCATGCGTGATTTGTGAGTATAGGGATTTTTTATGCTGTGATTTGTAGATCACTTACTTTAGATCGTTTCTTCGTTTCAGAAAATATGTTGCGTTTTTATATAATTTATTTGGCGTGGAGGATTTTTTTGTTGGGGTTGGATGTTTCGTGGTGGACTTTCGTTTGGAAGATCTGAATGGAACATGAGAGCAAGTCCGAGTGTGTTTGGGTGATTGAGTTTTCGGGTTGTTGATGGAAAGCAGCTCGAATAAGTGTGGGGCTGCTGATATTCCTAGGAGAAACCGTTCGTTGGATCTCAAGAGTCTCTATGAATCAAGAGTTGCAAGAGTGAGGGGGGCTAAGAAGGATAATTCTGATGAAATTGGACATGAAAATGTTAAGAAAAGGAAGAGGAAAAGTAGAAAAGAGTTTCCTTTGAGTTTTTTTGAGTCTGGGGCTAAAAGAATCAGGAAGGAGCGGGCAAATGGTAGGAAAATAGAGCAAAAATCCGGTGGTAAGAGTCAAGGTTTCAACAATATCTCATTAGAATTTTCTGAGAACGGAGACCCATTTGTTATTCCAAAGCGTCCTCGTGGTTCAATAGAGCGTAAGAAGTTAGAAATTGATCAAGTTCATGATCCTTCAATAATTACCAATTCAGTCAATCATGTGGAGGCATCTGACACTGCCAATGGAGTTACTGAACCTCAGGAGGAGGTCACGCTGGGTGGAAGTTCAGACAGATCAGGCACTCCATCTGCTACCAATGGTCACATGTCGAACACAAAAACCACTGGAAGGTCCTGTGATTTCATTTCAAATTTAAAACTCAATAATGACTCAAAGTCAACTGTAAATGTGATCAGTTCAAAAGCAAAATTAAAGAAGGGAAAAGTTGATGAAGTTACTGTAAGTGCCATAGATCATTCTGATTCTCTTGCACATGATGTGAAAGAAGAGAATTTACATCTAAAACTGAAGTCTGCGAAAGATCCCCAAATTACAGTTAAGTCACGGAGATCAAAATTGAATTCAAGGTTAAAAATTGATTCCAGTGATGCAAAGAGCAATGATCAGTCAGCTTCTGCTAAGGGTGTAGCAAGAGGGAATACAGAAGCAAGGCGGAAGAAAAGGGCGGGAAAAGATTCTGATGTGAAGTCCAGTGACCCAAATTCAAAAACAATGGTGGAGGTAGCAGCAGGGCATGAAGTTAAAGAACAGAGTGATGTTCATCCTACGTCACCTCCCCATGGATGTTCTCTCGCTGTAAAAGATGGTGATGGAACATCTAAAGGCCACAGAAGGTCAGGAAAAAAGGATTTGATGTTTAGAGATGCTGATGAAGCATTTAAAAAGAAGCCTGAGCCTTCTACAGGTAGTTCAGTTTCAAATAATCATTTCACTGATCACCTAGATGATGATGATGAGGATGAAGAGAACCTTGAAAAAAATGCAGCAAGGATGTTGTCATCCAGATTTGATCCAAGTTGTACGGGATATTCTTCAAGGAGAAGATATTCAGCATTTCAGAAGCCTGATGGATCATACACTACAGGTTCATCAACTTGGGATTCATTTAGCTTACATGCAAAGTCATTGGCTGGTAGGGAGTCTACATCTGCTGATGAAAAGAGCAGAGCTCTGAGACCTCGAAGGGAAGATAAAGTCAAGGGGACAAGAAGGAAGCGGAGGCACTTTTATGAGATTCTTCCTGATGATTTGGATCCATACTGGGTTTTAAATCAAAGGATAAAAATATTTTGGCCACTTGATGAGAGCTGGTATTATGGCCTTGTGGATGAGTACCATTCAGAATCTAAGCTTCATCACATAAAGTACGATGATCGAGATGAAGAATGGGTTAATCTTCCTGAGGAGAAATTCAAAATCTTGCTTCTGCCAAGTGATGCTCCTGGCAGATCAAAATCTAGAAAACGAGCAGCAGGGGAAAGATATTCCCAGAAACAGCTGGAAACTAATCAGGAAGAAGGTAATTTGTTAACAGAGAAGTGTCCTGATTCAGAGCCCATTGCATCATGGCTAGCAAGCCAACCCCAGATTGCTAAATCGTCATCAGTAACTTTGAAAGGTCAGATGACTTCACAAGAACAGCAGTCTCTGGAAGCATCAATTTCATCGGGGGAGGCTGGTGACTCAGATGCTGATTTCCTTGGTCAAAAAATGAAGGCAAATAACATAAATTTGAAGTCCGATGTTGCAGGAAAATTGAGAAACTTTTGCTCACAAGATAGCTCTCTGTCTAATAAAAACTTGCTAAGTGGAAAGAATGTGGTTTATGTCAGAAGGAGATATCGGGAAAGTCTGATAACAGGTAGTTCTGTTTTTGAAAAAGTTAAGGCATGTGTGAATAGCTTCATGGATACTAAGGGGGGGAGGCATATTGGTTGGATGAATTCCAACATACCGTTGTGGTGTTTTGATGGCCTATTAAAACTGAATGATGTGCTGGTGAAGTCTAATGATGTGAGATTTCAGATACATCTTCCTTTGATTCGATTCATGGAATTTGCATGTGAACTGGGGCCTTATTGGCTAGCACACCATATATTCATGCTTCAAAATGGTGTGATTGTTACCACCTCCCCTGCTGTTCTCCTTGAGATTATTTTTTTTGATAATAGTCTTGGTTTGAAACTTCTCCTGTTTGAAGGCTGCTTGAAGCAGGCTATATCACTTGTCTCCATGATATTGATTCTTTTCAGTCAGTGCAATGAATACATGGATGGGAACATGGGATTGCCTGTGACCTCAATAAGGTTCCGGATTTTTAGCATTTATGATATGAAGAAGCATCAGGTCTTTGCATTCTATAGTTTTTCTGGCCTGGAGAAAGCAAAATGGCTTTACTTGGAATCCAAGATTTTGCAGCATTGTCTTTTCATTAAAGGGATATCTATCTTGGACTGCACCCATGACAATATAAAGGAACTCGAATATGGATACCCTCAGCATTGCAAACCTCATACCAAAGCTGTCCTGCCCTCAAATGAGGTAGGTTCTTGTTATTGTGACATTTGCTTTGCACCAGTTATGTGGCATTCCCTTATAAATGATTTCTTTCCTGCTCTAAAACATGATTCGTGTGAATGATGATTCATATTAATGAAAAGGAAAAAAATAAAACTATCTCAAAAAGTAATGGATTGGTGTGGCTGCATAATGATTAGAGTCTTCCTCAATACCAAGAACTTTCTAGTTGTGCAGATGTCAGCTTAACTTTTTTTTATTCAAGCATTGTGTGCATGTGTCATGTAAATAGCTTATCCTCAGAGTTATGCAAGGCGAGGGTTGTTCTCCAACGCATGTTATGTCTACTTATTTGTGCATGGTGATTCCTTAGAGGTGTTATTGTATTAATTTCTGCCTCACAAAATGGTTTTTTTTTTTTTTTTTTTTTGTTCCTGATATTTAAATGACAATTATCTTGTGCACCTCTTGCTAGTACTCTGGCCCAAGGAGGAAAGCAATGCCAGGCTTCCTGCCAATGTTAAATTCCCAGGAAGCTCAAGATAAAAGAATGATTCAGTCCACCATTCCACTTGCTGCAAGGCCTGGAGAGCCTCCTAAGCTTGCTCTTTCCTTTTCTGCAATGCCGTCCTTTTTTCAAAGTTTGCACATGCAGTTACTCATGGAAAATAGTTTCACATGTGTCAACCTCCGTCATCAAAGCCCAGATGATGAGCCAGTTCCTGAGTGTACTGATTCATGTGCTCTTCAAGATTGTGTAACTGAAGCTCCTGCTTCTAAAGGTTTGCAAACTTATCCCAAAGATCAACAAATGGAGGTTGGTTCTTCAGGAAGTGTTTCAGTGCATCATGATAGGTTTTCTGAATGGTCAACTGATTCCGGAGGCAACTCAAAAAAAATGATTGATGAGCTACTGGATTGTGATGCTTCGGATTCTGCCGTATCTCTACGTAGAGCTGCTCCGATAGCTGTCACATCCACACCGTCCAGTCTGAGAATTGAGTCTACATATAGTAATACGTTTGGAAGTTCAGCTTTGCAAAAAGTTGATGTGCCTTTTCTTGAAGAAGCCTCTGTCTCTGGGCAGACATCTGATGGAGAGTGGAATCACCATGAGAACTTTGTTCATGGTTCCAATTCTTCTGGATTTAGGAAATCGTGGAAACGTAGGGAACAAAGTTCCCTTTCATCTCCTCATGAATACTTTTCTCCGACATGCTCTGATGGTATGCCGAATTTTACGACCAGGGCATTCAGTAATGGACCTAAGAAACCACGCACTCAGGTTCAGTATTCATTGCCCTATGTTGGTTATGATTTCAGCTCAAAGCAAAAACCATCAAACTCAGCTGCTCTACCGTACAAAAGACTTAGAAGAGCTAGCCTGAAGAGGATTTCTGATGGTAATGGGAAAAACCAGAAAATGTATGATTTGCTTACATGTGTCGCTAATATTTTAGTGACACAAGGAGACAAAGGATGGAGGGAATATGGAGCGACAATTGTCTTGGAGCTTGCTGATCACAATGAATGGAGACTGTCTATAAAGCAAGCTGGTGTCCCAAAGTATGATTACAAGGTGAAGCATATATTGCAGCCAGGGCCCACAAACCGTTACTCTCATGCCAGGATGTGGAAGGGAGGGAAGGATTGGATGCTAGAGTTTACTAGCCACAGTCAGTGGATGCTTTTCAAAGAGATGCACGAGGAGTGTTTGAACAGGAATATTCGTGCTGCTTCTGTAAAGAACATCCCCATTCCTGGAGTCCGGTTAGTAGAAGAGTGTGATAACCAAGGCGATGATGTAAATTCTTTTACTCAGAATTCTGCAAGGTATATTCGGCAGGTTCAGAGTGATGTTGAAATGGCGATGGATCCATCTAGGATATTATATGACCTGGACAGTGATGATGAAAGGTGGCTGGTGGCAGTAAAACACAAACATGAAGGAATGCCTGAGGAGTTTTTGGAGAAAACTATCGACATGTTTGAAAAATTTTCATATGCTCAGCTTCGTGAGGAGTTCACCAGTTCTGAAATCGAAGAGCTTGTTAAGGGAATAGGATCGGTTGAAGCTGGTAAAATTGTGTACGAATACTGGCGAAAGAAAAGGGAGAGGATGGGTATGCCACTAGTAAGGCATTTGCAGGTATCAATTGCTATTTTATGTTAATTTCCCCAGTACATTACTCCACCTTGGATGGCAATGTCTATTTCATCTGGTAATAATGCTCATGAAATTCCATACAAGCATTTGCTTGTTTCTTCTTGTATCTGTACATGAGAAGTGTTCTGATTGTTTTCTGAACATCTATTCAGCCTCCTCTCTGGGAGAGGTACCAGCAAAAGCTAAGGGAGTGGGACCATGTGGTTGCTCGACTCAGTACAAACTTTTCTGACGGGAATAATGAAAAGCATATTCCTTCTGAGAAACCTCCCATGTTTGCTTTCTGCTTGAAACCACGAGGCTTAGAGGCTCCTAATAAATTTCCTAAACAGCGTTCCCAGAGGAAACTTCCAGGCCATGCTTCATCAGGGAATCAAGATACCCTTCATGGTGGTCAGCTCTCCATATTCTCAAAGCTTTTTTTTGTTTTTCATTCATAATCCATACTCTTGCTAACGTCAGTTTACCTTTTATGAAATTTACAATTTCAGGGAGAATATTAAATGGGCATGCTTTCTTAGACGAGAAGGCGTTGCACGCAAGCAGTATACATTATTCTTTTGATGTTTCACCGTCTATCTTGGTTTCAACAAGAGATGCACAGTTTTTGTCAAGCACCGATGCAGTGGAATGTAAAGGTAACCCAAAATTTTACACCTTACTTTCCAAACTAAAGCAGAAAGCTAAAAATGAATTTCATCTCTGAGGTGTAGGTCCTCCTGAGTTGTCCCTTCCAAAGAACTACTATTTTGGGGGAACATACATTCAAACAAAAAAGCCTCAGAACATCCTAGATACTCCTGAGTTTCATGCACGTGATGCATCGGCTGCGGCCATCCATGCCCGAAACCTCGCCAAGCTCAAGAAAGAGAAGGCTCGCAGATTACTCTGTAAAGCTGATCTAGCCACTCACAGGGCAGTGATCGCTTTAATGGCTGCTGAGGCTATCAGGGATTCTGCACTGAACTCGGGTGGAAGCCATTAGAATGGGTGTCACTCTGAAGACCATCATTCAGGGGAAATGCACCTGCCATCCGCCCGTGCAACACGTTATTGGAAAGTGGATTAAGCGGCTGAGCAGGCAGGCATTTGAGATGAGCTCTTCCCCGTGTTTTGGGTACATGCTGCTCTGGCTTTCCGTTGGCATTTTGTTCATGTGAGAGGGTTGCGGTTTGGCGATCATTGTACATAGTTTTCTCTACTCATTTCTATCACCTCTCTTGCGAGGTCCATGCCGTTTAGCCATAGCTTTAGCAGATGATATTGTTGAATGTCTGTGTAGCTGTCGATTCGACTGATGAATTTCGCGTTGGTAATCTTTCCTGGTAGGAGTTCACATCTGGTACTCAGTATCTTGAATTGTTGTTACACGCCTGTTTTAAGGTATATACTCTTCACCTTGGAAATGTGGTAGGGAAGCACCGTTTTGTGTGATGTACAAAAAATTCACCAACTGTACGTCCGAAAAAGAAGGGGTGGAGTTGAAATATTTCCAAAATGTGTGGAGTAGTTTGGAGTTTCCAAAAGGACTGAAAAATGCAACTTTTCTTTCCCCTGCGCCTCTGCCAACGTCCCTCCAAATGTGCCACTGCTGAGGCCTGGAGGGAGCAGCACGAGGCGATTCCGTGTAATCTCCTTCGGTGCTATTCTTCTCATCTGTTGTTGCTCATGGTGGAGGCGTAAATTTTGATGGTGTATCGTGGTAGTAATCACCAGCATATTCGCTGTGTTTTGTTGATTTCGAGATCTGGCTATGTTCAGTCTTTTCTTATGCGCATTAGTAATCCGATCACTCTAGTTTTTTTCCAGGGAGTTTTAGTTTTTGTTCTTGTTCCGTACTTTGATTCATCAATGGGTCTTTATGCATGTGTTGATTTTTTTTTTTTCATATTTTTTTTTTCTGAATCGCAGATGGTGTAACGAGGGTGCTAGGGAGACAATTCCGCAGGATTCGCAAGGGCTTCTGATTATTCACCTAGGGAGAGTCATGCAAGAGATCGGATGTATTAGACAGCCAAAATGGTCAATGCCCATCGGCCGAGCCCCAGTGTCCATTGAGAAAAAAGGAAACGAATCATGAAGAAACCTGATGGAAGAAAGCGCAGAGAAAAGGAGCTGAAAACCAAGTTGTTTCCAGGATCTAAGCGCATACCTGTTGCAAATAAAAGTGTTCCTAAATCCAAGATTTTAAGATGGAAGAGTAAAAAACAAGTGCATACTGTCAAAGATAATGGTGCAAGTTCTGGTGCATCGGCGCTCGTACATGACCAATCTCAGATTTTTGGTAACCATTCTCCATCTAGCAGCAAGCGGCGATCTTTTGAAATTAGCCTGCCACCGTTCGGTGGAAGTGCTGCTGGCTGCGGTGATGCCCGCAACAAAGTGAGACAAACTCTTCGATTGTTCAGTGCAATTTGCAGAAAACTCTTGCATGCAGAGGAAGCCCATTCCTTTCCAGAAAATGAAAGGAAACCTGGGGTGCAGAAATTGAGAAGGGTTGATCTGGAAGCAACAAAAATAATTAAACAAGAAGGAAAGGGAGTTAACACAGATAAGATCTACTTGGGTGAAGTTCCTGGGGTTGAAGTTGGGGATGAATTTCAATACAGGGTGGAGCTTGCAGTTGTTGGCATTCACCGTCTTTTCCAAAGTGGGATAGATAGTACAAAGCTGAATGGGGTACGAGTTGCTGTCAGTGTAGTTGCTTCTGGGGCATATGCTGATGATGTTGAAAACGCAGATGTATTAATATATTCTGGTCAAGGAGGAAATGTTGTTGGAAAGGCCAAGATGAGGCCTGAAGATCAGAAGCTTGAAAAGGGGAATCTGGCTTTAAGGAATAGCATATCTGTGCAGAATCCTGTCCGTGTCATTCGGGGATGGAAGGAGACAAGGGTTGTTGATCCACTTGACCCCAAACCAAAGTTGGTTACCACCTATGTTTATGATGGCCTTTATACAGTTAAAAATTATTGGTCTGAAACAGGGCCTCATGGAAAGCAGGTATTCATGTTTGAATTGAGAAGGAATCCAGGTCAGTCTGAACTCCCTTGGAAACAATTGAAAAAAGCTGGCAAGTCTAAAATCCGGCCTGGTGTGTGTGTTGAAGATATTTCTCAAGGACAAGAGCCTTTTCCTGTATCTGCAGTGAATACGCTAAATGATGAAAAGCCTTCTCCATTCAACTATATTCTGAAGATAAAGTATCCTGAATGGTTCCACCCTTTGCCCCTTCCTGGATGTGACTGTACAGGAAGATGCTCGGACTCAAAAAAATGCCGATGTGCTGTTGTAAATGGTGGTGAAATCCCATACAACCGTAATGGTGCACTAGTTGAGACAAAATCGCTGGTATATGAATGTGGTCCATTATGCAGCTGCCCAGCATCTTGCTATAACCGGGTCGCCCAACGTGGCATCAAAAGTCAGCTAGAGATCTTCAAAACAGAGTCTAGAGGCTGGGGAGTGAGGGCCTTGAAATCTATACCTTCTGGAAGTTTTATATGTGAATATGTAGGAGAGCTTCTTGAAGATTGGGAAGCCGAGAAAAGGATTGGGAGCGATGAATATCTCTTTGACATTGGCAGGAACTACATCGACTCCCCTCTTAGGCATGCTGGAGATGAAGCGGGTTTTGATTCAAAGATGGAAGGAGGCTTCACGATCGATGCAGCCGAGTATGGTAACGTGGGAAGATTCATTAACCACAGCTGTTTGCCCAACCTTTATGCCCAAAATGTGCTCTACGATCACAACGATACTCGAATGCCACATATCATGCTGTTTGCACTTGAAAACATTCCTCCTCTGCAGGAACTAACTTATGACTACAATTACTCCACGGGACAGGTTGCGGATTCGGATGGAAACGTCAAGGTGAAGAAATGTTTCTGTGGAGCAGCACATTGTACAGGCAGGTTGTACTAATCCACCAGTTAAGAACCTGGAAATTCCTTGTTAATATATCTAGTTTCGAATTCCCTGGCTACTCATTTCCATTGTGATTCTTAGCCCTTCACTTCAGAATCACCTCACACACAGAATATATCTTATACCTTCAAGCTACTACAAGTAGGATGTTGTGATCCAGAAAACAGGGGAAAGTTAAAAACAGCTCTAGCAGACTGAAGATCACAGTTCCCATTCCGGCTGCTGATTTTGCTTTCCATCCCTTCGTCTGGTCATAAACATTCTGCCATCATATCCCTCCTAAACAAGCTTAGGGCTCATCATTCTTAGATATTTCGGTATCTCCATCCAACTTCATAGCCTCCGGCAAGATTGACAATCTCTCATATACATTATGTTAAAACAATTTTTAATTGAAGATGACCAATTTTTTCATACAAAAAGAGTGTCTAGATTTTTAATATATCCTCTCAATCTATCTTACATATAGGTAAAAAATTTTAATTGAAAATGATCAATTTTCTCATACAGTAAAAAAGTGTCCCGATTTTTAATGCATCCTTTCAATCTATCCTACACACGTAAAATTTTTTAATTGAGGATGACTAATTTTTTTTTATACATTTTATGTAGTATGTCCCGATTTATAGTAATGTAAATGAGACTCGTGACACCTCCTGCATGCCTGATTCCCTCGTCAACAAGGGAAAACCCTTTAAATGGTTCTTGTTGAAGCAAGCGGGCCTACAGGCTACAATATAAGTACGTGTATTCCTTAAGAAGCGCGCCAGATTTCCCCGCTCGCTCCGTCGATCACCGAAGTATGTCGACGTCAATGCAAGCCGCTGGCGCAGAGCTCGTCCCTTCTTCTGTGGCAGAATCTCATCTCTCTTCTTTAGTTTACGGTGATGAATAATTGTGATTTTATGTGATTCGAAAGTTTCTTTTTGGCATTTTTGTGAGACAATATTCTGCTCTGGTCGATTTAGATTTCACTTGGTAGGACTATGTATCATGTTTCTCCAGTTTCTTCCGTTATCATCAGGGGCATTTGGATTTTTACCAAATCGATTTTGTTGTTCGTGAACGCTGAATCGATTCTCTATTTTTTTTTAATTATTTGCGATTTGCTATGAATTTGATAAAATGATCGCGATAATGATGCGCTTGTTTAAATGCGTGCCCCTGCGATCCTCTGGATTCTTATTTCGTTGGGCTGAGAAGTCTTAATTGCGTTTTCTTGATTTGAGAACATATTGTATGCACGATTTTTCACTTAATTATTTGAATTCATAGCAGATCTCTCCCAAAATATGCAAGTTGCGATGGACAATATGATGAAAATGATAACGTGAGCTCCTCTTTGAGCCCAACCGATGCTCCAAGACCTCAAGTTAACACATAAACGCGTTTCAGCATGTTTATATGTTACACAGTTTCTTTTATTTCTTCATCTATGGTGCTGCTTAGTATGTGAGTGAGTATTCCTTTTTTTTTCGCTGTTCTGACTCCCCAGCATAATCGACAAGAATTCAGCTAATGTAACTGATGAGATAGGCAAGTCTAAGGATTTCATCCTTCAGAGGAAGAAGGACTTGGTGGAGGAAAAAGAGAATTTACAGAAAGCTGCATTTGCTATTCTTGATGTGCTAAACAGTGCAAGTAGCTGAGTCTCTAAGGTTGATGTTCATATTGTTCCTTCTGATATCAGGAACGTGTTTCCGTGGTCTACACGTATTGGAAATTGCAGTATTGATAGATCTCTTGATGACCTATTTGTGGTCCATCATCAAACTACTTGAGACAGGTCTTCTTGCATTCAAATGATGTATAGATGATCATTGTCCCTTAGAACGCCTGTGTCTTCAACTTGAGAACCATCTGCCATCACTATTTTTTGTCCTCTTTTACCCAGTTTTTTCTCTGTAGTAACAGGGTGAAAATGTATGATATCTTGTAAAACGTCAATTTATGCAAGTGTTCAGTGGTGTGAAGATATGTGACTATAATTACAGAAACACTCACCTGCTAACAACAGTAGGTCTTCCACTGAATTTGGAACATGGGCAAGTTTTCCCCCATCTTCCTCTTTGCCTATGGCCTTTGGATGATGCCCATGGAGTATCACTCTTATTGTTGGCGCATCCATTGAGTCAATCGTCGTAATTTTCCTCACTGAAGTCTCATCTCCATTTTGAGATAATGATTTTTCCTTTACTGCATAAAGTATCAACAGAAGTGAATTCACGCATGACGTTTAGACAGTTATATTCCTTGGGACATTTTATTGAATAAAAGAATGAGATTGTTTTTCCCTTGTGCCTCTTCAAGTGACATATGGAGAGTTGAAATCAGCATCAATTGGTGAGGATATGATTCAGTTTGTCTTTTAATTTTTCAGAAATTTTACTCTGATGTTTTGAGTTGTTCTTGCTTCAGTAGTACTTGCTAAGGAAATAGCTAACATAGTATGATTGCTTACTGATTACTGTTTGAGGTTGCTCCTCCTGAATCTGCTGTTCCTTCGATGATAGTATAGCCTGAATGTTGCAAATAAATCACCTTTCAAATTCTGGGATGACACAGAGTTATTTTGTATTGCTGTGCACTGAGTTTTTTCGCTATATATATATATATAGGAAAGTTTTCGTGGAAGACTACCTCAACATTTGATTCATGGAGCAACTCTGTTATGAACTGCATCTCCTCTAACTCGTCCTTATTTAAGCTCTTAATGTGCTGAAATCAGATGCATAAGTTTGGTGACAGAGATTTGTAATCCATTTTCGTTGAGGTTACCAGCATTATGAGTCTAATTGTAAAGTTAGGATTCTAACCTGATGGAAGTTTGAGAAGATGATGGACTCATCCTCATTGTGTAGCTGCACTAGTTGCTTTAAATGATTGTGAGACACCCGAATAACCTGAGTAAGTCTCCTTGTTCTGACAGTGAAAGGCTGGGGAATATTGAAGATCACCCCAATCTCCCCGAACATATCAGGAGACTCTAAACTTGATAACACCTGGATAATCACCCTCAAATTTCATGTTAGCAGGCTTTAAGAGGTTTTGTATGCATAAGGTCTATCTATTACTAGAAATGCAAAAAAGATGTAATGATCATATTCTGGTTTAATCATAAGAAAATTGCTAGCATTTCTGAGTTTTATTAGCCATAGATACATTCTATGAATTGCTTATATTTATTGGAAGTACAAATACCTGCTCTGTTCCATTCCTTTTTGTCAGCACATCCTGCAGTCACAGAATATTTGAGAATTCATCTGTTGGAAGTTGCTGGTTAGTGTTGTGCATATAATAGTGTTATTTTTGTACCACTGCTCCAGATACTATGATGTAGAAATCTGTTGGTATTTCATTTTTTATGAGAATTTCTACTTTGGGAGGATAGTATTCTGCTTTCATCTCAGGAACCTGCCAAAACACATGAACACTAAATGACTGCCCTCTCAAGTGCTATTCATGTTTACGCAATCAGGTTGTGAAAAATAATGAATAATTACGTAAAAACTTATTGACAATGTATTGATATATTTCTAGTGCCAGGAAATTATGATTTTGTTTTTGAGATGATCTCTTCAAAAAAACCATGTAATTGACCCACAGAGAGAAGGATGCATGCCTAGTGAGGCTGTTGAATATAAATCATATTACCAGCTGGACAATAAAATCTTCGGATACTCCTCGGAAGAGGTAGCTATTCTCTACCACAGAATGGAAAAGATGCTGAGAAATGCTTGTTCTCAGAGCTTTTGGAAAGTACTCAAGTACTCCTTCTTGTTGAAGTTCTGCTGTCCTGAATTTAAGTGTTACATGTGCTAGCATTTGCTCTTTTATTCCAACTGGAAGTCTTTTCTTGCTTGAGTAGCGTAGGATATTATTGATCGCATCTCTCTGCAAATCAAATGGTGGTTTATCTAAATGATTGTTTCTCGGAAATGAGGAGGCAAAAATGTACAACTGCAGGAGATGAGATTCTTACCAGGACATAAGTTTGAACAGATTTGTGGACCACAAGAGTAGTCATGTTACCAATTATGTAGGCTGTGAGACCAATATTGAAAAGCATGTAAAATATGCAGAAAACTTTCTCCCCTGTATTGACAGCATGCAGGTCTCCATACCCTGTTGTTGAAAGAGTGACAATTGCCCAATAAATGGAATAGGTATATACCAGCCAGACATTTGCACTCTTAAAGTCGGATAATACAGTGCCAATCCACGTCTCGTCAGGGTCGTGGTAATATGTTGCCAGGCAGAAGTACAAGCAGCCTGCAGTATGTACTGCAAACACTGTCACCTGCCACACAGAATAGACATCAAATTGTGTTAAATTTTTTCTCTTCTCTTTTCAGGTTTGTGTCTGTATCTCAAGAGATGAACCAGTGGGATGCAATCGACATGTGAGAACAGAGATGAAACACTATGGTGGCAGCTTCTGGCTGCAGTTCACAATTTGCATCATGTGCAATGGGTCTATGTTGATTGATCTTGTAAGGGAAGAGGTACTTACGCATACTAATTTACATAATCTTGTCCAAAAGTAACTGAAGCGTATGTCCTTCTCCAACCTGGCACAAGTAAGTTGGTAGCTTTTGAAGGGACGCTTGTAAACTTATGTAGCTTTATTAAGTTTTTTTGACTCCATTTTGACTGATGCATAAGTGAACTTTTGCTGCCGTTAAATTTCAGTTAAATGCAGACGTACCTAGAGAAAAGTTCACTGACATGCCTGAGCCGCCAGAGCCGCAGCAAGTTAAGGATGCCAAAGACAAAACCATGACGCATTTTCCCAGTGAAAATTCTGTATATCATCTGAAATGGTAAAGTTGAGGCGACATCCATTGGGAACCAAAGGTGCGTAATATACCTGGAACATAATGGTAAGTTGTGGTTCTTAAAACAAAAAGGCTGATCTAAGATTTCTGGTGAATGATACCTCATAGCTATTCTCTTGTGATCATCAACCAGCAGGTAAGTTGATTTGTCAAAGTATGCGACAAAAAAGTTGAGAATGATATCAATGAGGAAGAAGGCATCAACCGCCAGATCAATGTACATAAGTACACGGTTGACATTCGCTTAAATGCTAGCTCGAAAGAAGATGACCACGACGAGTATGCCACAAGCACCACCAGGAAGGTTTGCCACATCCTACATTCCATATGAGGTACAAGTAATATTCAATCCTTGATTTTATTATGTTTAATGCTTGTACTAGCCCATTTCTTTCGTTAGTTTTTTGAACATAAATGAACCTTGATCTGATTGATGCACATGTTTAGCAGGAGATCTCGTTATACTGAACTAGAAGTTAATAGCATTTTGTCGAGGCCTCGTGAACTTGAACATAAATGAACCTTGATCTCATTGATGCACCTCTTTAGTAGGAAATCTCTTTATTCTGAAAGTTAATAGCATTTTGTCGAGGCCTCGTGAACTTGTACATGCATCATCTTTCTTTAACTTAACAACCGACTCTTGCTTTGAACTGATGCCGTAACTTTTCATACGCCAACTGTGTGGTTCGTATCAGCATATCTTTTGGCTTTCCAATCATTCTAAAATGATAAGCATGAACTTATTTCCATAGAACAGATGCCCGACCCCAGGATTTCGGAGGAGAACCACCAAGGATTCCAAAAAAATATCGAGTGAAAATTTTGCTCCCAAATGTGTGGTGCAGTTGTTTCTGTAAGTGGTTACCTGTATCTTCTGTCGTAAGGGTCGAGAACCAATCTTCTGAGCTTGGGGGTGTCTTCGCTCACCACAGTTCCAAAGGCGGGTAACATGCTGCTGGAAAGCGAGTTCAGGTGCCTGATTTCCATACTCCGGCGCGGTCTCAGGCGAGTTCCCTGCGCCGGCGCGGCCGCACTTACTTCAGGTATTGCTGCGTTCTCCGATGGCATGCTTTGATTTGATTGAGCAGCCAACCAGAGCTGTTGTGTCTGGAAGTCTGAACCAATGAAGAGTCCAGCTTCGGCATTTATTTACTACAAAATAGGTTAGTTTTGTTTTTCTCCATCCTCACGTGGAATGAGTGCTTTATAATTATTGAGACAATAATATCGATGGTTAAAAGCCATCCACTGATGCCTTGCCCATTTAACCATATCGTATATTAAAAGCGCCTAAAATGGGTAGTGTTAGAGACAATTTTAGCTTTTCTAATTTTTTTAATTTTTTTTTTCTCGTGCCGATGAATTATTCCGCAAATACCCTCACGGATGAAGTATAAAAAACATTAATATGGGAAAAAATATATAAATAAATCTATGTATACACATATATTATGTAAAAGAATATTATTGAGATTTCTTTATATACCAATTCGTTTAACTGGGAATAGAAACGACTCGACACTACAAAAAAAAAAGGAAAAGGAGCCCCATCCGAACGCCCCGTACCTACATGTAATTCGCTAGCCACTGTTTACACATGTCCAGAACTGGGAATGCGTTGGCATGTAGTGCCTGTGGAGCGAGAGGTTCACAACACATTTCAGCGGGTGATGATGCTGAAGAGATTGAATGGATGATGCTGAAGAGATTGAATGGATGATGCTGCATGCATGTACGACACTAACCTGATGAGCCACATACTGAACGTCGGACACGCTTCCACTCCGGGATGCTATTTGGAAGGCAGTTTTCAGACGGCCACAGACTACGCAAGCGAGTACTTTCCTGCGGAACAAGCTCAAGATTTGTAAGATGGTGCCAAGGTTCTTGTCGACTGGAATGATCGAATTCAAAGATCCTTCCTTGCCCAGTCTACCTCTACTAACGGAGTAAGACCACTAACATGAGCAATAAATAAACTGTTTCTTCTCCGAAAATGCTTTTGCACTTGAAGTCAAATATTGTCTGAGGTAACAATGATTTAACGGGCAAGTAAATTCTTAAGCTGCTCCTAGTAACCGATGAATCAAGATTTGGTGGAAGTTTCTTGCTTGCATACTGGATAACCCCTAACGATGGATTTTTCGCAGAATGCATGCTTGGAAGTAAAATGTACCTGTGGCTGCTAGTTAGCATGTCAATGAGGCGATCTGGGCGTTCCTTATGCTTGTTAGCATAGACGTTAATCGCGGCTCCCAAGACCTGTGAACCAGATTTAAAAAAAAAAAGAGGTATGCACACCTTTTTTTTCACAGGACACAGTCTACACGAAGGATGAAGGTTAGTGGACTCATTTTCCAGATCCCTGACTGTGACCCTCTGTGGGTACACTGAGGCAACAAATGGTAACCCCGAACTACTACCTATACTTTGTGTAAAAGGGTCTTTGTATTTATATACCTGATCCCAGTCATCGTCATCTATGGTACCCTTGATATTTCTGAGAAACTCAGTAAGCTGACCTCCCTTCTTTCTCTCAGCAAGTGATGATGCAACTCCAGCATATATGTCAACAGCTAGAAAAGGACACAATAACGATGAGAAAATCTTCTAAAAAGACCATGTAAAAGATACCATCACTGGAAATGCGCGTTAACACTTAAGAAAGATACCTGGAAGGTTGAACTCATATATCACTCGGAAAACCAAGTCGAAGTTCTTCTCAGCAAGAGTTTCAGCAATTTTGCATCTTCTTCTACATTCACACACAGATAATAGGACTCAAGAACCACCTCGGTGGAAAAGGCAGCTTCCCCTAAATTTTTACTAGTTAAATGAAAAATTCAAGGATAAACGGGGTTATGAAAGAGCAACCTGAATGTCTCAGGGTCGTTTGGATTACCAAAAATGGAATATTTCCATTGTGGTTTATCCACCTCGTTGAACGCTCTCACAATATCAATCTAAGGCATGAACAAAATTCAAAAACCAGAGTACAAAAACTTGTCTTTGTCATCTAGAAAAATGATAAACTGGAGAACTATGCTGGGTGTTAATCAATCATCCAAGGAAACAATTGAATGATGCATGCTTTTATATATACCATTATCATCTTATACAGTTACCTGAATGGTGACCCGGGCAGAAAATTTAACTAATCCTTCTTCCGTAAGCCTCTCTGATGCACTTTTTCCCTTTGCAACTTTTGACATGGGTTTTGATTGATCTCCCACCCTATATCGTGCTGATAATCCTTCATCAAAATGCATCTATGCCCATGAAACATCAACGTTGGATCAGTTGAAGAAAGCGAATTATTGTTGAGTCAAAACTGCAATAATATTTAGTTATAAAAGATGAATGTTTCACAAAACTTGATCTCAAATTCACATATTCATATTTATTACTTTCAGTGACATTAACCTCGTCATCAAATACAAAAACTTGAGGAAGTCAATGCCCTGAACACATCAACACCGTGATGCTGTTTATTTGACATTCTTCCATAAAAGGTTTATCATCCCCAGGATGATGTGAATACATAATACAGCTCTGTGAAACTAAAACACATGCTTTTGTAAAACGCATAACACACTAAGAAAGAGGGTTATGCCAACCTTCGCATTTTCCAAGTGCTTTATGGCGACATCCTGGGTGACTGAGTTTATGAATAACTGAATACAACAAAGGCCTGCAGCTACATGATCCTTCTTGATCACCTAAACAAACAACTCACACACATTGTTAATGTATCTAACAGTTAATGTATTATAAGACAATACATCATGATCTTTTTCCTACACTATGGGGTTGGATATATTCAATCCATATTGAATAATATAAGTTAACGTTTGAAGGAAATGATTAGTTATCTAACAGTGGCAATCGGTTACATTATCAAGAAAATATTTATGCGCTGTTGGCATCATAAGGGGGAGGATTCACACTTTTTAATGATTCATGAACATCAACAACAAAAAACTAGCACTGCTCCTAAGATTCTAGAAAGGATACTGAATGCTGAAGCCGTGCATGCATTTCTTTTAGGAAATCAATCAAGACAAATTGAATCACCCTAAGTACTTGTCTCAAGTTTAACAATAACTACATTAGCACATGGGAAATCCACAGAAGAACTGTGCTAACATTAAAATGCGTTTTGTTTTGAAAAATGGTTTGGGACTACTGAAGATAAAGCCCGAGCAGGAACATACCAGGAACTTGTACAGATAATTGAAATACTTATGAGTTTCAGCATAAACACATATACGGTTTACAGCTGCAGCAGTGTGCTGAGTTACCAACTCATTGTCTGTAGTTTCAGACCTTGACAAAATCACTTCCTCCAGAATATCCATGGCACCATAAGCAACACACAATTCACATAGATCATCAACTGTTCCATAATCTGTTGCTAATGGATCAGGCCGTTGGGGAGAAGAAGCAGCTGATCCAGCTAATGATGATTGCGAAGGATGAGGAATAGAATTGGCAGGGAAAAACAATAAGCAAGCTTCCTTGTAGCCATCATGCCGAAATAAAAAGGTGAGTAAATGTTGACGGGCATACTGCAATGCAATTGCACAATTAATTAAAGGTAGAGATATGTACTGATGAACAAAAATAAAAGAAACATTATCACTTCAAATATTACAACAGTATACATATTGGAGGCCTAAATGGTTTTGTGATACTTTTCATGTTTGGCTTAATTATATTAGCATGAACAGGCTGAAAAGGAAAGGTAAACTGAGCTCTAACCTCTTGCAAGTAGTTTAGGCACTCAAGGTACTTTATATTATCAAGGTTGCTGCCACGTTCTTCTTCAATTTCTGAGCCTTGTGAAGAATTCGAAGCCTCTAGGAATCTTCTTGATTTTTCAGACCTCGGAGATATTGAAGGCATGTACAGTACTTTGAGATACGAGTCAGCAGAAAGGGGATAATCAAAGGCTGCAGGTTCACTTTTGCTCAAATGCTCATACCTACATGATAATGGATACTATAAAAATAAATAAACAATAAAGCATTTAGATGTCAGATAATGCATCTGAATCATATATAAAGCCTTATGCTAGCACATACATAGTTAACTTCTTTCAAAGATTGAAACTCTATATATAAAGTAACTTCAGGTCAGATAATCTTACATGGACCGGACAGAAGAAACATCAACAGGTGGACCATCCTCAATAGCACTGATAATCTCCAGGATCAGAAACCCAGCATCACCTTTATAAAGCTGCAGAGCTTGCCTGTGCATTGAGATTCATGATGGAGAATAAACAAAAAAGAATGAATCATTACCAACAGAAACCATAATACAGATGAGCAACAGGCATATTCACATTGCAAGCTGCCAGATTGGGTATGTACTCTGACACCTGTTAAAAAATTAACTTACTTGAACTTCACACGAGCCTGAGCATAATGGTTTATTTGTAGTAGTGCATGCCCCAGGAATACCAAACAGGGAAAGCATCAATCTGAAATATATTAAATCACTGCTCTTTATTTTCTGTAACATGAAAAAGAAGAGATGATAACCTATAATTGCATTATACCTTACACTTCTTACAAGTGTACACTGCCATACTGTATCTTTCTTCTTGAATCAATCGATCTCTGAGACGTGCAGATGACTCCTCATCTGCGACATCATCAAGGGAAACAGCTATTCCTGATCCCAAAAGACTTTGGAGCAGCTCAGCACGCCGTACCCAGATGTTAACTAGTGATAGTGCTTCAGATAATTCATCAGTAGATTGACTATCCATACTGGAGCTAGCAGCATCAGGAGACGCATCATCAGTGTCACGGATTTTTTCTGAGATACTAGACAAATCAGCCGTTCCTGAAAATTTTCTCAGCTGAGCTTTAGCAAACAGCAGTCCCTGTGTGATGCAGAAGGAACATATACACATATTTATATGGGAAAACTACAGTCCCTCATCCACTTAAATAACCAGACAACGTACTTGCACAAATGTTTCTGTTGCATGATATGCTCGGCCAATAGTTTCCACAGATGCATTATCTGGTAGTGACTGAGAACTCAAAACATTTTTAATCTGGTTAACACATAAATCCAGAGCACCCTTGCCCGCAGCCATTTCATCAGAACATAGTGAAAGCAGCACCTTATGACAACAGAAGTCAACATATAGGTTATAATTTTTCAAGTAAAAGGGGGCGGGGGGAGATATGATGCATGACACTAATAAATTATTTGACGCCTGAATGGTGATCTCCCTGGGCCAAAAATTGACACACTTTTTCCGTTTCTAGCATCATATCCTAAGTGACCTGAGCTAGAGCATCCAAGGAACGACACATATTATGTACCATTCTAGCTAGCATGGAACAAAGGTATTGAATTGAGTAGTGCAACATTCTAGGCATATAGAAACATTTTACATTTTTTTTCCAACTGAGACTATTACAAAAAAGAAAGGTATAGAAACATACCCTGAATAATGTAATGTCAGGTGCAGTATCATAGTGATGAGAAGAACGAACAGCCTCATCCTTTTTTAAATCACCTGTGAGCATCCACTCTGCAGCAATTGATAAAACATGAAGCCTATCTTGTCCCTCCGTGGTATACTCAGGAATATGCGCTTCCTGAATCTCCGACATTGCCTCCCATGCAACCTTTTCAGTTTGGCTTATTACAGAGTTCTTTCTCTTCCTACGGGCATCAGCTGTTGCAACTTTATCCCCAGAGTTACGAGGAGACCATGAAAATGCTCTCCGAGCCTCCTTCTGTATGTTGCTTAAGCTGCTACTAAACGATGGCTTTGCTGGAGCAGTAGCCTTTGGCCTTTGCCTCTGTCTTGTACCAGAAACAGATACTCTAACGTCCCTGGCAGAGGAATTCACGCTAATAGCAATGGCTTTGGTTGCATACACCAGGATCATGTTATTGTTTCTCAATTGAGGGAACTCTTTCAAAATCTGGAAGAACCAGTAATCAAGTTTACAAAAGAATTGAACAAGCAAAAAAAATGATAAAACCAAACCTACCACAGAAGCAGATTCTAGTTGCTTCCTCATCAGCAAGACTTCAAGAATCAACTGAGGATGCTCATGAAGAGATGAACATCTCTGCTGCCATGGCAATGGTAGGGTAGCCAACACACGAAGCCCAAGAGCCCATGTATTCAGACGGCAAACCTCAACCTCAGACAAATTTCCATTTTTCCTCTTCAGGAAGAAGTGCACCTTAGCAGAAGCAAACACAGATTAACTCACGAAAACCAAGAAAAGAGTCAAAGATTCTTTCAGTTGATTCAAAGGGGAAAAAAGAAACAAATTGCTATACGCACAAGAAGCTGCTTGGACTTAAGGTTTGGCAATAGCTGCATTGCACTGATTGCCACAGGCAAAGCATCCTCAGAATCACGAAGAGAAGAAAGAAACCGTGAAGCTTCAGCAGGACCTCCGCCATTGATAGGGTCTGCCCCAAGAAGCTTGACAAGTTGACGACCTTGAAGTTCTCTGCATAAACCAACAGAAAGTTTTTCACTTTCAGCCACTTCTAAAGCAGCAGAAACTTCTCCTTTTTCCGCCAATCTAAGTGCAAGACCCTCAGGATCTTCCTTGCAATCCATCTCCACCTATAGAAAATAAAAAAGTATATATAGAGTAACTATACGATTCAAAATTGGCAGGTTATTTATTTTTCTCTATTTTAAAAGACAATTAACCTCTTGCCAGCTACCATAGCATTCATCTGCACATAAAATACGCTTATACCTACAAAGAGCTTTTCTCCTTTCAATAACCTATAAGAAGTTTCAAGAAGAAAAGATAATATTCTCTTGAATAATTTTAGAACAAAAAAAATATAAAGTTGTAAAAATTGGCACCTCCATCTTAAGCAGACTACCATCAGCTAAATGGCAAATACACATCGTCAGAATATCCAAAGCTGGTTGCAGTTCCCACTTATGTAAATATCTAATACAAAGCGAGAGACGTTAAAAGGGGAGCTGAGATACACAAGAACATAAATGCAGAAAACAAATTTAGAAAAAGCACCCATATACTCAAAGTAATCAGCAGCAAATAAAAGACAATCCAAAAATTCCTACTAAACATTGAAAACAGATATTTCATATATCCATACTTTAGAGCGAGTGTAGCTGCAAGAACTTTATCTTTCAACCGTAGACAATACTTCCAACTATTGCTCCAGATGCCACGGCCAGAAATACTTTGGGGCATCTCTGAAAAAGTATTCTCCTCTTCATGAATGATAAGCAGTTGAAGTAACGAGTCTGAGGCTCCACTACGTAAAACACGGTCAGACAGGGCAAAAGCTTCGTATAATTTGTCCTCATCGATCATTCTACAGTAGAGCAATCAAGGCAAGCATTGGTCATCAACTGGTGTGAAGGAAGACAAATGTAAATATCTGCACTTATGGAAAAGGTATCAGACCTCTCTATGGCTTTTTCAAACAATCCTTCATTCTCCCAGTCAAAAGAAAGAAAATTTGTCTTGTCATGTTCAATGGATACAGACTTTGTAGATTCGTGCGGAGTGACAGAAGAAACATTACGGTTATCCTGAACACCCAGTGTTGCAGATGAAGCGCCGGAGCCACCATCAAAATCCTCATCTTCTGAATCAGTTTCTGGGTCATCTTCACGATATCGTTTCATAGCAACTTTTGACTCTGGGTTGGCTTTAGAGTCATCCACTCCATGCGCTTTTGAAAATGCAACCTCAGAAACTCGATGCAGGTTAGTTTGCATTTGAATCCAGCGATTCAAGGTAGGAAACCTGTTCATAAAAATGGTGAAAAGTTTGTGAAAAAGAAATTAGACAATAATAAACGGTTGTATATATATCCTGATAAAAGAAACCTCTCAGACTGATCCAGAGCAAATTCATAGAAGGATCTACCAACATCAGTTGTTGGAAGTAAGCCATCATGTAAGGAAGAGATGGATGACTCATTGCCATAATGTAGCATAGTACTTCCAAGCACACACGCAAGAATAGCCCTGACAGCAGATAACTTGACAAGGTGCTTTACAATATCCAATTTCAGAGGGTATAAAGGGACTCCCAGAAATGCAGAAGAACGAGTGTAAAACTTCTCCTTGGCTTCTCTAGAAGATGGTGAGACAACCATTGCTTCTGAGTGATTCTTAGAAACAGCAGGAATAACCGGAATAGAAGCCCAACCGTGACCAGATCTAGGAGGGTAAACAGGAGGAATGCATGCAGAAATTATTTCATGAACAAAATCTGAGTTCATTATCTCTGCTGCCTTTCCCGCAGCATCAGTATTCCCTTGCTCAAATAATAGACGAGTTAATAGCTACAAGAAGAAGAACAAGAAGATGCCATTCAATATAATCCAGGTTCATGTAGATATTGCTCATGCTTTAAGTGGTGAGTAAAAAAACTCTTGCAGTACACAAGTTTACAACTGAAAAAAGTATTGTCACAGTTACTTCCATTTTCGTAGCACTCAGCTCATGCAGATATTTAATTGAGTGGTCATACAAAAATGGCAGAGCATCTCACACATTTATTCTGCTTGATGACAACTTAAAGTGGAATAAACCAAAGCTGTTGAAGAAGGCTTACATCTTTTGGATACTCATACACAAGAGAGAAATAGTTGAAGTCATCAGTTGAATCCCTCCCATCAACAATGTCACCAATCGCAGCAATGTGGAGAATGAACTGAGACAGGAATGTGGTGTTCTTGGAACCCACTGGACGAAAAATACTCTTTTCCACATCTTTGACATCATAACTTGAAGAAGCTGCAGCATGTTCCCTCTGGGTAGTAGATGACTGCCTTACAGTTTTAAAACCCAGTCCGATGATCCCATTCAAGTCAACCTCCATACCTTCCGCTGCAACATTAGCATAATCTTTTTCTCTTTCCACATCGGCAATAGCTCTTGCTAAGTTGTGCAGCTTACCTGTTTCAACACTTAAACAATTAAAGCCTTAAAGAATTACCAGTTTCTGCAAGCCAATGGTTACGCAGGCATCTTTGCTAACTAAAAAGAAAAGCTAACCACTGAGGAATTGTCGCTTTCCCATGTAAGCATCTTCAATCATTTGATCAAGCATAACAAGAGCACGATCTCTGTTTCCATGTGTAGTTAAGCCCTTTGAGGAGGAAATGACCATTTTTCCTGACAAAATATCTGGAAGTGCTAGTGGCTCATACTGTAGATAAAGAGAGACAGAAGACTCAGCATTCATAGCATATGAGATAACAGTGCCTGAGGATGCATGTGATCTAAAAAAGATTGGAATTGTAAAATTTATGCGTTTCATTTAATCAAGATGACGTAGCAGCACATTTATTCTAGTAGGAAATAATACACATCTAAAAAAGGACAAATGCAGCTACAACTACTGAACTGGCCCTCTAAAGTGAGGAATGAATGTCAAATGTCATAAAGAATAGCAAATAACACACCATAAAATGCATCCTCTCATTTGATAACTAAATCACATACAAAGAATTGTTTACCTGTTCCAGTAACTCAAAAAGATGCCTAAGGACACGCTTCATGACAGATATCAAAGCCATTTCATAAACTTGATCCCAATAATTTGAACCAATCTTCACAGCACCACCAGGATAGATCTCAGAGAGGATAACTTGAGCCTACAAGTAAAAATCAATTATTTCAAAACCCCACATCCAAATATAATCATAAATGAACAACTATTCAATCACTATGGGGGTGAAGGACACATTATATTCTGCAATGAGCCACAATGCCCATAGCGCCCTAAATACTATGGACAAGCAAGAATGCAGATAGAAAAGAAATTTTAGTTTAAACACACCCAGCAACAAAAATAATCAATAATGTATGTGACATAAACATGAACCCTAAAATGCAAGGAAGATTTACTTCATTAAGGAGAGTCAAGGACACATTTGTTGACTTTGAACATGCAACAGCGACATCAATGCACAAGAGGATCTGCAGAGCGAAAAGGGCAAAGATGTCATTCTAAACATATTCTTCACAATGAAACAGTGCTTTAGAAAGAACAGACATGGATGAAACTTACAGCTGCCAAAGGACCCAATTCTGAGCGCCAGGACAGGAAATTCAAATCTTGAACAGAGGAATCATCAGCTGTGTGCATATGCACATCTTCCACCTACCAGTAGCAGAACTAAAAACTTCAGTAAACCACACTAGAGTACGTAGGTAAATGATTGCAAATAAAATCACTCAACAAAATCAAATGTTCAAAATCTTCGTATATAAATAAGGAAACTGAAAAACCGAAGTGACTAACAAAGCTGAGATACACAAAACACAGAAAAAAGATAATGAACAAGAGAATAAAGACATACAGAAGCTTTCTGAAAGGCTCTGTCCACCCATTCAGTCAATCCCAGCATTGCTTTGTCTTCCTGAGATAACGAATACCTTGAAATGGTTTCCTCTCCAATATCAAATTTTTCCCTCTGCATGCAGCTGAAATAAGATAATGAAATTATGGCACCACTTTCATCTACACATCATGAATTAACGGCCCACTCAAAATATTAGAGCAACAATTGCTCATTAAAACTTAGATACTATTTGGTTAAAAGATCATGAATGAGTTACATCAAACGATAAAACAACATACTCACATTAAGTCATTTGATGTCCAAGGACAAGGGAACCAGATTCCAAGAAAAATACGGACTCATAAAAGAATGTAGTCAACAAAAGCATCAAAACGAAATTCAAAATACGTACATCAACTTACATATTAAGCAGTTTAGAAGGGGCAGCATGCAAAACAATCAGAGCCTCCTTCCATCTCACTTGGCGCCCATATGATGGTAAAAGCCAATGCAAAACTGTCAAGCGCCATTCCCAGTCCTCAATGAAACTCTTTGCTTTAAAAAATCTCCATTCTAATCCTTGCTTGCTTCCAGCTGATATACCCTTGTCTAAGGAACTTTCGCTGTAGGTCAATGATAATGGTAGCTGTTCCTTCAAAATACGAAGGACCTCGCCAATAAAAGAGGACACCAACTCAGGTGAATGCGATGATGGATCATCATGCGCCTCATTATTAGAATCATTTGACTTTGAAGATAATCCAATTGAATCATACGGAGAAGAATCAACAGACACATTGTTCATGTGCAGAAGAGAGATTATGATGTTGACAATATATACCTGCATACCATGCAAAGAAGAACAAAAATATCATATATTGTTCATACAAAGGTGATGTAGATGAGAGAGGACCCAAAACCCTACACTGTGTCCTTGTAACAGAAAAGACTGAGACAAAGAAAAATTTAAGGATCACCCCAAATGCATGAATCATCGTAACAGATAAGAAAGCATCCAAAAAAAAAAAAAAAAATAGTTCAGATACCACAAACCCAATGAATTTGCGAAAAAGCTGAGACAAGGATAAAGATCATCCAAAAGCATTTCATTTATGAATACCATGAAAAGTCAACACTCAACAAACCTTGCGAGAGATGTTCTTAATTGCATCCAAATGATTACTCAGTTCTTTTACATATCTCATTATTTTCCAATGTCCTCCAACATCAGCAACACTATTTTCCATGGCTCCAATTGCAAGAACAGCATAATCAAGAGCGTATCGCATGCGTAAAAGCTCAATATCTTGCATCCTGCCAGAAAATGCAACATAGAGCACTGAGATGTGCAATGATATCCAAGACAACAGCAAAGTAACAAGAACTTAGAGGCACACCTCTTCTGTGCAGCTGGAGCAGACATAATGGGTTGCATACCAAGCAGTTCAATTGCATCTTGATAATTTATACGAGGAACCAGATCAAGGATTACCTAAAAAGAGTACAACATATTTACTATAAAAAAAATGAGCAATTACTCTGCAGCCATTATTGAGAAAAACAATCATGGAAACAACTCAATAAATGAAGCATAGTACTGTACCCGAAGAGGGCTCTGGACCGATAATCGCTCCAGCACAAAGTTCTCCACAAAGGGATCAGAGTGAGTTTCCATAGTCCCAAATTCCACAAAACTTTTTCCAGATAAGAGAAGGGAGGATTTGCAATTCCAAAATTGACCAGAATTTATGCAAGCAACAAATGAGGCAATATCAAGCCAATAGCATAATGTATCACAAAGATGTTCAACACAGGAAACCTGAGGAATAATGAGTGTTAAGCAATTCTATTAGTTCAAATAAAGAAGACAATTATTAGATATACATGGTAATGCTGCACTTCCGGTGCCTGAATGAAGGTGCATTTTAATTCCAGAGCAAGTAAACAATTAACCTTATCTGAATTGTCCTCACATGAAGAAGATTCTTCAAAATGAAGTGCTTGATGTTTACTGATCCACAAGGAACGCATCAAATTTCTTCTGGATGTGGTTTTACCGACCAAAAGGTCCCAACCCAAGGCTGACACCAGAGGTTGAAGCCGAGGAAACAATGACAGAACCTAGAGTTCATTGAAATTTTATTCTTTTGTTGATGTAAATTAATTACTTAAAATGAACTCATGGGATGATTAAATTGGCAAAAAACCGAAATAAATTTATGGATGTGAAGCATACACCCTTGACAAAGAATTATGTAATAATAAATACAAATATTAAGAATTTCACCAAGAGAACCGTCTTTTTCCATGAAGTTTGAAAAGAAAAAAGAACTATTCTAAGACAGAAAAATAGAGGTCAGGGAACTTAAAAACCTGGGAGGCCTCTTGAATCATCTCTTTCTGCACGAGAGACAATGCAGTATTAACAATTAAATCAAAGACATGCAATCCCCGAAGACGAGCATAATGATATATGGCTCTTTTACAAGATGCTTTTAGTTTGATGCACTGATCGGCTTGAGTCATCTCAGGTCTTAATTCAGTTAAAGACCTTCGGAGGCACCAAAGAGAGAGAGGAATATGGTTGTAAGTATCATGGACAGCAACCTCTTCAAGGAGTAAATTATCTTGAATCAACTGTACCAATTACATGTAGAAGGGTCACTTCAAACAGCAGGATAAAAATAAGGCATCTGGAACTCATGCACAAGCCCACTCAAAAAACAAAGTGATCCTAACACACATATTAATGTCAAATAAAATCACACACAACGTTGATTGAAGATAGTTCACTATATGATGCTTAAATGCACACTTCACTGACTTACTAACAAGGAAAAAAGCTCAAATAGATAAAGCCAGAGCGATAGATACTATACAGAAATTGACATGCTTTCATCCAACACCTTACAATTCCATTTGATCAATGATTCAGAAACACGGTCTTACACAGACAGAATATAATGACAGTAATTTTTTAAAACAAAAAAAAATGTGCTTTATTATGTAGTTAGATGAAATAAATATCATGTTGACACATTTATTGATTAAAGAAAATTACATTACTTTAAATTGGATGTGATATTCTTTTTGCTTGAAATGGAGCTACAGATTGTGTAATTCACTCATCTACATCATAACCCTGACCTAGCATATCGAACAGCGAATTACCTCCTTTACAATTAATGCAGAATCAATGAGATAAAGAAAAAAGACACCTGTAAGGCACACGTCAGTGAAAAACATACAATTTGAGTGCTATGGAATAAGAAACACAATGGAACCTTTCAGACAAACCTGAAGAATCTGTACAATACGTGTGCAATGAGACGAAATTGCTTCTTTATAGAGAGAAAGCACTTTATTTTGTATATGGAGTGTGGCATCTTCGGAATCATGTGCTCCCAACAACATTGTCTTCAGAAGATCTTGCAAGATTATGCTATTCAAGAATTAAAATTGCATCACCATGGGTTCAAAGTGGAAAAAAAAAGATAGAGAAAGAATAGGATAATGATTCTATCAATAACCACCATACGGGCTCCTCATCTTTTTGCTTTAGCATGCAAAAGCCCAATCATATGGCATAAAAAATTTCTGCAGTGGAATGATGCAGTGCTAGTTTAGAACTATATTAAAGCTATGCAATCCTCAAAAGACTGCAAAAAATGCAGGCATAGAAATTCTGCAACTCTAAAATTCACATGCTGAACAGACCTTTGGTATCTTAATTGTCTTCGAATATCAAATAACATCAAACCATGAAGGTAGCATGCACAAGGAAATGTTGGGAATCCTCACTCGTTTATACCACTCATCAATATTATCTACTAGATAAACTTTCCGATTGACTTTTCACAGAGACAATCCTAGAAATTCTTTATTCCTTATTAAAGGAAACTCGCTATATATCTAGTTAAGAATATCCTGTGAGCAAAGTGAAAAATAGACAATGAACAGAAAAGCCTTCAGTAATTTATTGTATACACGTTTATCTATTTCCAGAAATAAAATCAGCATACATGTAAACAAAACTGTACAACAACAAACACGGCAAGTTCTGCCATCGGTGATTGTGCTTCTCAAGTCATTTCATCTAGACTTTAGAAAAATATGCATCTATAATGAATATAAAGACTGTTTGTGTAATAATAATGAGCAACCCAATTCCCTCAATACACTTCTCCAATAATTATCGAGTTAAAAAATCAAAATCAAGATTATTGAAGTTGCCTATACCGATATTCAGACTCTTCAAGACCACAGCTCACATCAAGAAACCGCACACGTGCAACGGCACCAATCTCATCGCCCTTCTCCAAGGACCACCTCATGGCATCTAAGTGAGCCACCTGAACACACTTCAGGATAAGTTTCAGCAATTCAACCAGTTTCTCTTCCTGGTGCGTTACTCTGATCCTCTTTCTGACAGTGATTGCCAAGCTTGAATCTTCTTTCTCCTCTTGTGGCAACTGCTCTCTTATGTTCGCACACAAAGCATCAAAAATATCAGGGCTCTCAATGATAGTCCCACACAATTTCATCAATTCTCCCTCATCGAAAACACTCTGATCCAACTCTTCGTTTTCCTCCGATTCAATCAAATCAGACCTTAACCGGAACAATCCCACATTAGAAACTTTTCCCAAAATCCGTAGCTCTTCACTGTCCATGCAGTCCGAGTCAACCACCTCCTCTCCCTTCCGCTTCACCCCATCCTCAGCCTTCTCCAAAACTCTAGAACAAGCAATATGCAGGTATAACAAAAACTCAGCCCGCAATTTGAGCATGTTGGGATCAAAAGACCAGCAACCAGAAGTGGGATCAGGGAAATGAAGCAACTCCTGAGTGCACATGAAAGTAAGTAGCGCGGGAGAAGGACATGACGCAGACCACAGAACGGGGTCCGGAAAACCCACTCGGCCACCCTTTGCAATCACCGTTTGCAGAATAGTCCTGGCGATTTCAGGGCTTCGTGCCCTGAGGCTGCAAATCATTGCCCGAAACGGCTCGAATTGCCCCAGTAACAAGTGGTTTGCCGCCACTCGAGAGAGCAGCTCCGTTTCTTTGTCCTCCATGGAGGATGAACATTCAGCAACACTACACTCCGGAGATCATCAACTGTTCTGAAGAAGGAGAAGGTGAGTGGGTTGTAGAAAGAAATGTTGTTTTGTTGATATTTTTGTAAACAAGCTTCACACTAGTCAGGATGGCCGAGTGGTCTAAGGCGCCAGACTCAAGTTCTGGTCTTCGAGAGAGGGCGTGGGTTCAAATCCCACTTCTGACATACACTTTTTCCTAAGAATAAATACGTCGGCCCAATAGTCAATATTTTAAATTCCGTTTTTTGAATAAAATCCAAAATGTTTTTGAAACTTACATATTACATTGCATCCAAAATTACATCGGATATTAGAAATGTACCCAGTGCAAAATCCCTCCCGTATAAAATCAACCTACTTCACTAAACACAAGTTTCCGTTCGTTCATAAACACAAGTTTCCGGCTGTTCATAAACACAAGGATTTGGTTCGGGCAAGTCGTTTTCGCATTCGAAACGCCGGGATTCCACACCCTTGTGTTTTTGGTGCGTAGCTTCTGGTGGGGTTCAGGTCAGGGACATAATAAGAAGAATATGTTGTTATCCTCCTGTTTTTACGCGGCCCACACACACGAGACCAACAGTGCCATCAACTTACCTCTGCTCCTCCTTCCATCATGCCATCCTATCAACTCAACAACCCATTCTACTCAAATCTCACATTTCAAGTTTTGATCCAGGTTGGGTGTGATCTCTCTTACAAACCTGGCCATACATAATCACTCTATTTTGAAATTCAAAATTCGATGAATTCAACAAATACATGAAGTTCATGTACATAAAAAAAAATTATATACAATCAATTATTAATTATATATAATTTATCATATGATGAAACCCTAGCCTTGAATGGTCGGATCGGGTCTCTTATGCCTTTTTGAATTTCATGTTGTGGCCCATGCACACGAGCATGGAAGCAAGGAGACAACAGATGATCTCATCGTTTGTAATTAGATAAAGATTGAAAGCGTCTACTGTGGATCTCTGGTTAGGACCCATAACGTCTTCACCCTACACCAACACACAGCAACACAAGGAGGGAAATTTGTAAGTGATAGACCTGTGAACAAAACCTGTCTGGTAGCTTTTGGAAACTGCACCCTTTCCAGAAACTGCTCCCAATTTCAAATCGCCTTCACCTCTGCTTCCTTGTACGCTCAGAACTTAATCCATAGCCTTTGAAAAATTACATGTCAGCTAAGATAACAGTAACATAGGTATAACTACTGAAAGACAGTGAGTATAACTAAATAAAACGATGTGGAGGTTCAACATTTGAAAAGCGGTTGCTACGGCTATAAAAATCCAGTTACATTTCGTCAGGCCAAGGCTCCCAGCGGCTTAGCCTTTCACCGCCATGAAAGGAGCGCAGCAGAAGCAGAAGCTCTCTCGTGTTTTCCCTCCTTCTTTCACTTCTTGTCAGTTCCTCCGTCTTCTCTGTGATGCTTCAGAAGAATCAGTTCCCGATAAAACCTCCCAAAGCTACAAGAACTCTCAGTCTTGCGGAGCAGATCCTCGTCGTGACCGCAGAACTTTTCGGGGGGCTGTGATCGCCGCGTCAACCGGAGTTACTCGTTGGACAGTGGCTGCTTCACCAGCCCCGGAGCCGGAAGCGAGGCTTTTCGTTGCCATTCTTCTCTTTCCTGCCACTCGTTCGCCAGCCGGAGAATCGGGACGTTGCCGGACGAGGTCGCTGCTGTCTCTTTTGATGGCTTCATAAGCAGATGCAGAGTCCCCAAATCCGCCGCCACTGGCGCTACAAAAATCCCCGCCGGAGAAACCAAGAAACAACCTGCGGCGATCTCCTCTCGAACCAAACCCCGTGGTAAGATGATCATAATACACGTAGCAAAATGGAATAAAATACTCTAAATACCTCTTGCTGCCATTGTTTTATTTTGGTAGATAATGGGCACGTTAAAGACGGGTTGGGGTGGGACACTGGCTTAACTAGGGCTTACTACAAGAGCACAAGCACTTCCGGGGCTAGACTCCGGCGCCGGAATACTCGTCGCGTAATGGACTGCGGCGGGGCGGTCGGCGGCAGCTATGCGGTGGCGAAGAGATCGGACGATCCTCGCGGAGATTTCAGAGAATCGATGATGGAGATGATCTTAGAGAAGAAGATGTTTGCCAAGGAGGATCTGAAGAAGATGCTGCTATGGTTCTTGCACCTCAACCATGTCTCGTATCACGGGATCATCTACGATGTTTTTGCCGAGATTTGTGAAGGTTTCGGAGTGAAGTGAAAATAATTATCAAATTTAGTAATATAATAAATATTAAATGGAATATGGGTGAACCTATGGTTCGGGTCGGGTATGGGCTTTATTTGGGTTACTGGATCATCTCATATCAACCCAATCCGATATACAAGTAGCGCGCTAAAAATTGACTCACACGTTCCCAGGCTATCATTAATTTCGCCTTACATTTAAATTCTTCCGCTGCTCCGCCTTCAGCGAGCTGCACGCTCGAGGAGAGTGGTATCTTTGCGGTGTGACTGATCGGAACATTGGCGCGGAACGAAAGTGAATTAGGGCTCCTCTGCAGTTTCGCATCGTACGTGCATGAATCCTTTTCGGCTGTCTTCTATGTTAACGTTGGCGGTTATTAATTTTCTGTTTTAGTAGTTTGATTATATTTGCTTCCGGAAATTTTCTGCAGGCTGTGGGGCTTTTAGTTCCTAAATTTTCTGTTTTGAGTAAGGGTGGGTGTTTTTGGTTTAAACATATTTTGCTTCGGTATTTTCGTTTTCGTGTTGGATACGCCTGTTTCACTGTTGATGACTTTTTTCCGCAAACTGTGGTGGACGGGTAATCTACTTCCCTGTTCTTATCTAAAAACATCTTTTTTGTTTGTTTTGTATACGTAACGTATAGCTGATTCTGCGCACGCTTTTGCATTTTCAGTTAAAGAGCAAGCTTTTCATCTGAGGTTTTTTATCTACATTCCACAATGAACGATTCATTCGCTTTCTTTCAAACGGTATTAGCAGTTTTTTGTTATAGAATAACGTGTATGACTTATTTACCCTATCATCTGCTGTTCTTTGGTCTCAGATTTTTTCACTGTGATGCCAAGAGAGCATGGTATGAACATGTCTAGTTTGTCTTCATTGGAGAAGCTTGGGGGGTTCGACTTTCAGTGGGGTAAGAAAGGTGGCAAGGGAGGGAAAATGGGGGACGTACAATTTTATCATTCCTTTTCCTATGATGGCGTGGAGTACCAATTGTACGACTCAGTGTACATGTACAACAAGAATGCGCCAGAGCCATATGTTGGAAAAATTGTCAAAGCTTGGGAAAATTGCGACAAGACCAAGAGAGTAAAGATTCATTGGTTTTTTAGGCCTTCAGAAATTTCTTACTACTTGAGAGACGAGAAGGTATTGGAGAATGAACTGTTTTTCGCATCTGGTGAAGGGCGTGGGCTTTCAAATATCAACCCTCTGGTAATTAAGGAGCATTATTTCTATGCTATTTTTTCTGATTTTTGAATGGCTGTTCACTGTAGCGTGTTGATTTTGAAGTAAATTGTTTATTCCATAGTGGTTATACTTTTGATTCATGCATTTTTTTTATGTTAAATTACATGAATTCTGCTTCCTGACGCAACTATTGAAATGGGTACTAAAATAACCCGTGCTGTAAAAAAATCAGTGGACATTGGTGATCTTTTTGTCATTATCATGAGATGTTTTTATATTTTTGTAATTCCCAGTTGTTTTTATAGATAGTAGGATCTCTGTTTCATCATTTGCTGGTCTTTTTATTTTTTAAATTGTTGCTTGTGGTTTTAAGTTACGTTGTTCTGCTTTCCATTGATCATGTCTTCAGTAATGATTGTCTGGCTAAATGGTTGCTGAACTGAAACAATTAGCTTTGAACTTTTGTTTGTTTTCATACTTCATGATTGAATTTAAACTATGGAATATCCGCTGCATAGCATACTGCTAATTTACATGGTTATCAGATTTTTTGTTATTGGAATGGGGTACACCAATTTATATTTATATCAATAGGAAGCAGTTGCTGAGAAGTGTCACGTTGTTTGTATTTCGAAGGATGTTAGGAATCCACAACCTGCAGAAGAATATCTCGTGATGGCTGATTTTGTCTTCTATCGTGTGTTTGATGTTGCATGCTGCAGAATCTCGGATAAAATGGAAGATAACATTGGTGGGCTAGAAGGTAATGGCTTTTCAAAACATTGGATTTCATTGTAACCAAGCATTATTCAAGTAGGTTTTCCATTTTGTTTCAAATTATTTCAAATGTTCATGTTTTTGCGGTATCATTTTGTTGCAGTCCAGTTTGTATTTAATACAATTGACACTCTGAATGGCCTCAAGAGAATGTATTTTGAGCATGCCTCCAATCCACAAGGTAATAACGGTGTAATGAAAAGGAAGGATGCACATACAAAACCATTGCTGCATGATAATTTGCTTGGGGAGTCTGTTCATCATAGTGATGATAGGATGTCTACTTTGAAAAATGAGCTTTTGGAGAATGCTTCTACGAAGAGATTAAAAAATATTGATGGAGTTCCTGCTTCACAACGTAGTGAGTTTGAGCATTCAGATACTTCTGAGATATTCAAAATGACCTCTGTGCTAGACATCTCTAAGTCAGAAAATACCAACGCAAATTCATATGGTTTAAGAGAACTTGGGAATGGTGGAGATACAATTTGTATGAATGAAAATATGACAATGTCCAAAAGAACACCTTCCCTCATGCAAAAAAGTGAAGATGCTTTGGCAGGGAAATTATCAAGTTTCATGTTATCAAGGGGGGCTGAGTCTAATTTGAAGGATCGTAGGGAAAAGAGCATGCCAGCAAGTGATCATTGTAGGGAAAAGTTTTCTAAAAGCAATAGTTTTCCTTGTGGTAGAGTAAGAAATTTGGAAATGGGTGAAATTCCCAAGTCTAGACTACTTGTCAAGAAGGACCATCTCCCTATGAATGTTGACAAATGTTTGACTTCAAATTTCAAGTCTATGGAAAAAGCTTCAGGGCCTTCTAGTGCAAGCAAAGGGCTCAATCACAAGGAACAGAGAAAGCATGAGGTTAAAGTATTCAATGTCACCAAGAAGCCTGGTGTTGTAAGTTGGGAATCTACTCCTGTTATTTTCTTGTCTTGAACTAATTTTCTTGTTTCACGAGTTCAGTTGTGTTATTCATTGTATTGTTCTTGCGTATTTAGAAGATACCTACAACCAACTATTCTTTGAACAAGTCAATCAATTACATCTTGTATTTCACTATTCAGTTTCCTTTCAATAGTGGTGAATTTTTTCTTGTTGTTGTTGTTGTTCTTCTTCTTCTTCTTCTTCTTCCTCTCTCTCTCTCTCTCTCTCTCTCTCTCTCTCTCTCTCTCTCTCTCTCTCTCTCTCTCTCTCTCTCTTTTTTCCTGTTCCTACTGTAGTACTGTAGATGTAATTTTGCATTTTCTTGTTGGCTTTTAACCAGTTTTGTATTTCACTATTCAGTTGGTCTTTTCGTATTCTTTCTAATTTTAGTTTCATTTTCTTGCAGGAAAAGACCAACTGGATAAAATTGGTGAGTTCACTAAATCATATCAATGCCTTTTGTTTGAGTGCAAATTTTGAGCCCTCATGTTCATTACTTTTGGTATAAGCCTTGGGAGGAAAGACTAAAATCTGCTCAAAGTGATGGAAGATTGGTTCTATTTCAGAATCTAGATCCAAGATACACCTCTGGAGAAGTAGAGGCAAGTCATTCTACTTCTAGCCCATAATCCTAACTTCTTCTCAAATACTTGATTTACATATTGATGTTCATGTGCGCATTTTCATCTATACTAGATGCTGACGTGGAAAGTGATTTGTTTTGTTGGTTATTTTAGTAAAGAAACCGATGCTTTTGTAGTACTTCTTTGGCAAGACAAGCTATTCTGACTTGTTAGTCTAACCAATCCATGATTCTTGGTTTTTAGTTAAATTTGGTGATTCTATGACTTGCTAATGATGTGCTTCACTACAAACGCAATTTGGTTGTCTCAGACCTCTCAATTTGGCATGGAATTTCCGTTCTTTTTTTTTCCTGCATAGCGCTGTTGGCAAGTTTGCAATAAGTAGCTGTATTGCAACGTCTCACTTAAGTAATGTCTAATTCATATCTCGTGATGCTGCTTGCAGGATATCATCTGGCATGCATTTGATGAGGAATGCACTGTGAAAGTGGTGCCACATCTTATTATATTTAATCCCCGCTATGGTAATAGTGTTAAGTACACTATTTCTTTTGGTTCTCTTTGTTAACCATTTCACTATATTTTTAACATAATGTCCTTCCCGTCATGTTTAATCAACAGTGGCTTGTCATTTTACCTGTTCTGGTTTGATGCTTCATATAATCTGTCATGGTGTTGGAATACTTCAAACCTTCTCCCTAAGAAAGTTGGATGCTTGGTCACCTGATGTACTTTCCGTTTGCATCTTTGTGTTTCAGGCCAAGCTCTTGCCATATTTAAAACCAGAGGAGCAGTAGATAGGATTTTGAGAACGCTGAAAGAGAAGTGCTTAATGTTACCGAATCAAAGGTTCATTGTTAAAACGTTCTCATGCAATGCCTTTCAAATATCGACTTACTGTGAATGAAGATTTGCTGTTGGCAGGCCTTTGATAGCTCGTGTTGGAAATCTTTCTAACTATTTTGGCAGTAAAATGCTCTTTTTTGGACACTTGGGTTTTGAAAAACCAAAGCGTCAGATGCAAACTGTAAATAATGCTCTCTCTCCCTTCCAAATTCGGAGTAGATAGATGATCATGTCAGGTAACTCTTCTGCTCTAACTTCTATTGTTTTCTTTGGCATACCGCTGCAGAGGAGCACAATCTCCACCTCTCATTACTCCCAATGCAACACCATAGAGTTTGAGATGGCAATGGCCTGGGTCACTCTGCAGTTAAAATTTGAAGAAGGCTTGAGGGCGCTCTATGAGGTGCAAAATCTCCTTGACATGGTGCTTTGAAATTGCCCCAAGAACCGGCTGTTGTGCTTTTCACATGTGTATTACTAATATTGTGTGCCATGTTGTGCCTATCAGCAACAAAATATGGAGCTGAAGAAACACTTAGCTGGTTTCAAGATAGAGTGAGCATCACTCGTTTGTTCGTGTTTGAGGTGAGCAACACTGAACTTCGCCGATTTTAATTTTCTCTGGACGGTCAATCCAGATCTTAACAACCTTTCAAATGACACTGTTGTACATTATCAGACTACCAGCGCCTCTGTACATACATGTAAGGTAAGCAGGTCTTCTTAATGCATCGATGGTAAAAAAATTCTTTCTTCGTGTTGCTGACAAGTCCATATTTCAATAACGCGATCTCCTTCCCTAGGTGGGCAGTGACAAATTTTGGAACCTGAAATGCACAAGCTTTAGGACTGGCAATTCTTTTGCTTTGTAGGATGAGGCCCAGGCTTTTCCCATGGCAGCTTCGATATCAACTGAAGGAAAAGTAATCTGGATTTTGGATGGAATGGGAGACGAGGAGCAGGTTTCTACATTCTTGCTGTGCACTGCAGTGCAGTGCAGGAGTTCATTGACATTTCTGCTCCAAAGGGCACAGAACAAACTCTCCACAAATTTGAGAAACACTTGTTCTACAAGGATTCCAGTGAATAGTACGAAAATAAAAAGAAAATCAGAGAATATATATAATACAAAAAAAAGAAAAGAAACAGAAGGGAAAGATGGGCCTAATGTGTGATGATGGGCCAAGCCCGTTGGCTGAGAAGTGGGTCCCATTATGAAGGAAAAGGAAAGTCGTGTAAAATATCTGGCGCCTATGTATGTGCCCCAGAACCCTAGAAAAATCTCCACCACCTTACGAGCGGCAGTCATGGCGACGGCTACATCGTTGGACGAAGAAACCGCGAACAAAGTTATTCGTCAGGTGATTCAATGTTCAATTTTGAATAAGATGAAGGTTTCAGTTCGAGATTATCCGAGAGCAATCTCAGTTTCTTTTCTTTGGTGGCGGCTTTTTGTCAGGTGGAGTTCTATTTCAGCGACAGTAACCTTCCTCGGGATGCGTTTTTGAAGAAAACCTTAGCGGAGAGTGATGATGGAAGTAATGTTCTACGCATATGCAGTGCTTGTTTTGTGTTTGATAGTACAAGTGTTTTAACTCTGAATTTTTACTGTTGTTGATTAGTTATCTGATAATCTTTTCGGGGGTGTTATCTAACGGGTGTTTCGTACCTTGATTCTAGTGGTGAGCTTGTCTTTGATTTCTTCGTTTTCTCGGATGAGAGCACACTTATGCTTGGGAGATGTGAAACCAGAAGAAATACCAGAAAGCACACTTAATGCAGTTGCTGAAACATTGAAGACATCTGCGTTTCTGAGGATTTCTGAGGATGGTGAGTGTGTTTAGAGGAACTGATTTCCGGATGGTTGAGACTCTTTATCTGGTTGATGTTCCGTTTTTTGTATTTTGTGAAGGGAAGAAGGTTGGTAGGTCCACTGAACTTCCAAATGTAGATGAGGCTATTAAGCAGTCTGATGAAAGAACTGTGGCTGCCTCACCCCTTGAGTATGATGTTAAGCTCGAAGATATACAATCCTTCTTTGGCGGATTGCTAAGGTATTCCTAATCAATAAGTCCACAGTCAGGTCATTATAGTCCGGATTCTTGTTCCTTTTTTCAAAGTTATCAATCTTTTTTTTTCTTATGATAGGTGAACAGTGTGAGGATGCCTCGTCATGTTGCCGACAATAGGGTGTTTTGTGGCACAGCTTTGATTGAGTTTTCTAATGAAGAAGATGCTAAAAATGTTCTAACGCAATCCTTGAGTTATTCAGGGGTTAAATTAGAAATAAAACCAAAGTATATTTTCGAACAGAACTCTTGATTTTTTAGGCGCCTTACCCTGACGATTTCCTCTTAGTCACATCTATGTAATGTTAATTTGGCATGTTCTCATCTGTGGCGTTTTCATTCATACAGGAAGGAATTTGATGAAGAAAGAGCTGTTAAAGAGAAAGACGTTGTGAAAAGTCATTCTCAACGAGGTCCAAACTGGAAGGAAAATCCCAAAATAGAACCTGAGTATGCATCGAGTTTTATGTTTCTTTCATGCAATGTTGTATGTCTGACAGTACATCACTGTAACAGGTATCCCAAGGGCCTTATTGTATCATTCGAATTAAAGAAGATTGCTGCAGCAGATTCAGGAAATGTCGATAATAATGAGCCAGTAAGTTGTAGGAATGCACCTGATGCCCATGATGTGAAAAATGAATCAGGAAATGCTGACAGCGAAGTCCTAGATGCTGAAAGGGATGATGCCCATGTTAAATCAGTGGATGATGCACAAGATTTCGTTGCTTGTAAATCTGAAAATAATGAGAATCCAGAGGATGCTGAGAAACCTGAAGACATTGCAAGTGACATTGATGAAGGGCCAACTGAAGAAAAATCAACACTTGCTACCTACATAAATGACAAAAATGTTGTTCTTAGAGAAGATCTGAAAGATATTTTCCGGAAATTTGGAACCGTCAAGGTTACATTTCAGTTCTTTCCCCATTCTTTTCAATTTAGCCTGACGCGAAATTAGTTTGGTGCTCCTGCTGTATGTTTTATAGACATGTGAATCCCCATATTCCCCCAAGAATCTCCTGCTTCTGGCGTATATACCTGAAGTCTGCCAAGTCCAGGCATTTCTGTATCAATGTGTTGCAGTTTGAATCATCCTTTGAATAATTTTTTTTATTGTCTCTGCAGTTCGTTGATTTCAAGATTGGCTCAGAATCTGGATACATTAGATTCGAAGAAGCAGAAGCTGCTCAAAAAGCTCGAGCAGCAGCAGTACTTGCGAAGGAAGGTGGTCTGGTGGTGAAAAACTTCATTGCCATCCTGGATCCTGTTACAGGTTTGCGTTCTCATATGATCTTTGTTTGCTACTGCGATGTTCATGAAGATAATCTCTGACACTAGGCGAAGCGGAGAAGGAATATTGGGGCCAACTACGTGCAAACCAAGGCAAACACAGAGGAAACTTCAGGGACAATCGCGGAAGGTAAAAAGTCACTTCATTTTTTTACAAATTCCAAGGACATGTATCCTCAGAATGTGCAGCACACAACACAGGGGTGGGAAGCGGCAGAGGGGCGGTAGGCATTTCGGGGGCAAGCACGATTCAGGCCATCGTAGCAAGGCCCAAAAGGTTGGAGCAGCATAAGGAAGCCGCACTTCAATCGTTCTAAACGCACAGGCAATTTTGTTCTCCTTTGTGGGCCAACTCCTCCTTAGAGAGCACCTTCGGTGTGGCTTTGCTACTAATTTATATTCACAATATCAGCAGTCTAGAAAATATATGTGGATGCTGCTTTAAAATTCCATTCGAAATTTATGTTTCATTGGAGAAACCAGCAGAACCATTAAGGACAAAAAAATGGCACCTATAAAAGAGTTGGGCAACCAAACTTGATACAAAACCCTACTTTCTACTACTTGTAGGGATTCAAGGGGTGGTTGATGGCACTCTTTGATATCGATCACTGGGTTCTTATTCTTCTTCATCCGAGGATAGGGAAGTTGGTCCTATCCATGATTTAAAGCTCTCATGCACACGTTTCTCCAATTCGGGTGTGATTTGTATCGGGTTGGCTTCAAGCATCTCTATGCCGATGCTCTGACTGGAAAAATTGCCTGCTTTTCTTTGGAGGAAGAAAGCAGCTCCTCCATGGAGAATGACTAAGCCCCATGATGAAATCTCATAGCACCAAAACAGAGGTTTGGAGCAACTGCTGCTAAGTGTGAGGAGAGTTGACCCAAGAAATGCAGCGAGAAGACCAAACGCGGCTGCAAATATTAAGTTCACGAGGATAAGCATCCTACACCTCCTGTCAATGCAAAAAGAAAGTAAGTACCTGAGATCATATACGAAAATTATGGAAGGATGATGAACAAAAGTTGCTGAACTGGTGAATGATGAAAAGCTCAAATGCAGCAACCATTCCTGAGAGACCTGTTAAAACATACAGAAGGGTGGGGAAAATGCACCTCTCCTGGAACAGCAGCAACTGTTCTGGACCACCCTCAAACACATATGAGGCGCAGGAGCAGTATAAGCAACAATGACTCCTGCAGTATAGATGATAACACGTTTGAGCTGTTCTGGATCACCTTACACCGTGCTTGATTACACAATGGGGCTACATAACAACATCTTTCAAGTGTAGGAAAAGAAAATTGCGCGATTTAGAAACAGCAAGTGATCTATAATTTTCTGGATTCTAACAGGTGATCCTCTGAAGCATCCCAGGATACGTTCGGAATCTCAAATTGTTCCCGGTGATAAATTTAACTTGTGGAGCACAATATCATTGCAATGACCATCAATAACAGTAAGTTTAACTCACTAAGCAGAAGATCAATAAAGTAAGTATCATTACAAACAAGAAAATTTCCGCCCTACCTGCAACCAAGTACACCACAGATGCAGCAAAAAGCATCGCCGAAGGAAGAAACACCACCATCCAGTAATAATCCACGGTCTCCTGATCAGTCAAAGAAAATGCACCAGGAGAAAGGTCCAATTCTTTGCCTCCTCGGCCACTGACCACCAACGCCGTAAAATTAACCGAAATGGGGTGGCAGAACGGCCGCCTTAAATTGTCATCGGGAAACACAATCTTCAAGCTAATAGCAGTTGGCACAAACAGAAGAAGGCAAATCAGGCCTACCGCAGCGAAAATCAAAGGCTTCCGCGATGCCTTCTCCTCCTCACGAAGACTCTCGTACTCTTGCTTCGGCATGAACGCCTGCCGGAGGGCGTCGCTGATCATTGCCATTGTTTCTGATAATTCTACTTCATATGCTCACCCCTTTCCACGATCGCAGCAACCCTGCTAGGGATTTCAAGATTTTGTTTGCAATTCTGGCCAATTTCCTGAAGAGAATCCAACTACAATTTTTTTAATCGATTTATGAAAAAGAGCATTTTGATGACATGGCGCACTAAACCCAGTGCGTACTTGTTGTGCTGTCCAACAAATTGGGGCCGCCCGATGCCGGTAGTCGGCGGCGATATCTACGGTCGGGACTCTCCAACGTGTACTTATCCGATTGGCTGAGACTGATTTTAATTCTGAAATAAACTCCCATAAAAAGCATATTTTTCAACGCAACTCGTTGAAATCAACGATCGTATCTCCGAGCGTAGGTAGCATTTTCTGATTTTTGTGTCTAGAGAGGAATCAGTTGCCGGAGTAGGCGTCGTTGGAAGGGGAATGTTTGGATTTTGTTAAGCTTTTTCTTACGCCGGTGAGGGTTTTGCTGGTTGACAGAGGTGAGGATGGTGAATTCTCTCGTGGAAAGGGCGACGAGCTCCATGCTGATTGGACCTGATTGGGCGATGAATATTGAGATCTGTGATGTTTGCAATCACGATCCCGAGTAATTCTGTCTTCTTTTTTTTTCACCTTTTCAGTTTGCTTATCTGTCGGCGTTTTTCCTCTAAGTTTGGCTTTGATCCTTCACGAATTATGCTCTCGGCGTTAAAGTACATGTTTTCCTGAAATTATTTCGAGGTTTCTTTTTTTGAATCAATGCAATGTTTTGTGGAAGCTCAAACGAGTTTACGGCAATGGATTTCCATCCCCACATTTGGAATTCGTATGGGTTCTGTGTGAATATAGGCATCCCATCCTAAGTTTGACGCATTTCGACAGTTTCTTGATGTAGTTTTTCTTTACACTTTAAATTTGAATTTCTGTTCACTCAGACAAGCAAAGGATGTTGTGAAAGGTATAAAGAAACGTCTCTCTAGCAAAAACCCCAAAACCCAGCTTCTTGCCTTAACGGTAAGACCCTTTTGTTTAGACGATGCCTTTGTCTTAGGTTTTGTTTGTATTCCAACTAAAATTTCATTTCCATTGATGAAAAACTGTTTTCACTTCGTAGCTCTTAGAGACTATTGTGAAGAATTGTGGTGATATTGTCCATATGCATGTTTCAGAGAAAGATTTACCTCATGACATGGTGAAAATAGTGAAAAAGAAGGTAATTGGGTAACGGATTGGTGATACCATAATATTATTCATTTTCTGTATCTTTTAGAGTTCCTGAACTTTGCACTGCAGCCTGATATATACGTAAGGGAGAAGATATTGATTCTGATAGATACATGGCAAGAAGCTTTCGGAGGAGCCAGGGCCAAATATCCCCAATACTATGCTGCATACCGTGATTTATTAGTATGCCTTTCATCAGCCTTGTCTGTCTTTTGTTTTCACATCTTTTTTAAGTTCGCTGATCTCTATTCTAAATGGCTCTTATCAGAATATTGGGGTGGTCTTCCCTCAGCGACCTGAGGGATCTGTCCCGCTGTTCACTCCACCACAGACACATCCATTGTCATCTTATCCACAAAATATTCGCAACTCTGAATCTAGAGCTGAAGCTGAGCCCTCTGCGGCAGCGGACCTTCCAACCTTAAGGTGTGTTTTGTACTAAATATTCTTTATATTATATTTACATATTTCCTTTCGGTGCTCTTCTTTCACTCAATGTTGCTTTCATTGTGCTTCAACAAATACTTGCATCTGCTATCTTGATGGTTTTTTTTATGTTGACTGCTTAAATATCAGCGTGGAAGAATTACAAAATGCACGCGGTATCATGGACGTCCTTACTGAAATGTTGAGTGCTCTAGATCCCAGTAACAAAGAGGTAGGATCAAGTTATGGCCTTCAAATTGTAGAATTACATAATGCAATAGCATACAGTGTTTTACCAATTATTTTGTTGGATTTCAGTGTCATGGACTTCCTGATACGGAAAGTTTGTTTTTTGTGTCACAGGGGCTTAAACAGGAGGTTATTGTTGATTTGGTTGAACAATGTCGTAACTACAAGCAAAGGGTAGTTCACTTTATTAACTCAACAGCGTAAGGACCGGTGTCCTTTTCTAGCTTATCTAGTTTTATTTATATGTTGATCATTTTATTTTTCTATGCCTTCATCTGAGAATAAGTTATGTTTTTTTCATTTTTTTTGTTCTATTGTAGCGATGAATCACTATTGTGCCAAGGGTTGGCGTTGAATGATGATTTGCAGCGTGTACTTGCTAAATATGAGTCAATCGCCTCCGGAACTACCCCAATTCCACAGAAGAAAGTGGAAGCTGGGCCTTCTCTAGCTTTGGTGCCAGTTGATCTCCCTCTTCTTGACACTGATGATAGGAAACCTGCTGCCGAGAGGTATATGCTGCTATTTAACTGTGAAGCATCGTATGGGCACCGTTTTTTTCACACATGTTTTTGGAGATTTTCAAAACAATAAAAGAACACTTTCTTCATGAAACTGAATTCATTTTGTAGTGCTGCATCTAGTACAAGCTTGGGATTGCAGTCAGCAATTCCCGCCACTCCAGAAACCAGCAATTCAGTTACAACGCTGGTGAAGGTGGACCCAATGATAGATCTTTTGAGTGGGGATAATTTCAGCTCACCTACATCAAGCTCACTTACCATTGTATCTGTGGGAGACACTCATCGACCAGGCCCTCTTCCATCCGAGCAAAATGCCCTTGTACTTTCTGATATGTACTCTCAAAATACTGGGCATCAATCTCTAAATCCTGTTGGACAACCTCAGTCTTTACAACCGGGTTTCCAGTCTCCACAGGCAACTTTATACTCAAATGGTAATGTTTCCGGCCCCGTTCCAGTTTCTGCTGCCCCCTGGAATGGTCAGACAGCCCATCAAGAACAGTCACCCTCGCCGGTTTATGGTACGCCTTTCAAACCATTTGCTTTATAGAAGTCTCAGAGCACATCTTTGGTCTGTAGAGCACATAATTTCATATATTTAAAAATGCTATAATAAATAATCAGATTTACCCAAAATAAAAAAATCAATTTTTGCTTTTTCACCCGTCACCAACTATTGAGAAGGATTTGGACACTTGGAGAAGATTGCAATCTAAGAAATGTTTTTGTTATTGGCACTCAAGAAACCCCTGTTAGAAGTAGATATAAACATTGCCTTTACCTTGCTAGGTGCTCAGAGCAGTGGCAGCGCATTCCCTCCTCCTCCTTGGGAAGCACAGTTAGATGAAAGTCTACCCAGTGTTAGCCAGCCCCAACAAGTGCAAGCCACACAAGTGGTAGTCAGTTACCCCCCTCCATCCGCAAATGGATCCTACGCCGTAGGATCAACTATGGTAAATGACCAACCAACTACTATGTACGATGGTGGGAGTTCAACAGCAGTCAACAATCAAGCTATGCAGAGCAATCAAATGATGGGCATGCAGAACCACCCTTTTCAGGCCCCGTTCCCTCAGGTTTCAGGATCTGCAATTGGAGCAAATGATCATGCAACAGGCATGTACAACGGTGGGAATCCAACAACCATCAGCAATCAAGCTATGCAAAGCAACCAAAAGATGAGCATGCAGCCTCAGCCCTTTCCAGGTCATTTCCAACCGGTTATGTATCCTCAACAAATGCAGCCTGGTCAGTTGGGTTATATGTATGGTCAGCCGATATACAGTGACCAGATTGGTGGATACGGCTATGGCCATGGTCAGAGCCAAGGTCAGTTCCAAAACGCACAGTTCCTCCAGCACAGCATGTATGGGCTGTCTATGCAGGACAACAGCACACCATCAGTTTCTTACGCATCGTCCTATACTCCACCCCAAGGCCTTCAAAGCCAGAGGACAAGCTATTTGGAGACCTTGTTGATATCTCAAAATTCAAACCAGGAAAAAGCACACCAGGTAAACCAGGGAGTACGTGAAAAGCAAGATGCTTGCATTGTGTTACACTGTTGGCTCCTAACCTTACTCCCACATCATATATCTTTTACTCATTTTGCCTTTACGGATGTGTCTATCTGCTACTGAGGTCCTTGTTTTGTTTTCAAACAAGATTCATATGCATGCGGTTGTAGAAAGTTAAAAGATGTTGCAATTGATTTGTTTTGGGTGAAAGAGGGAATAAGTTGATGGTTGTTCCAGCAAAACTCATGAAACCCAGTTAAGGCTTATAGTGCCCAGGAGACGAGGAACGTAGATAGCATATAGGGGGGAGGTCTTCTTCATTTGAGCTTTTTAGATACAATTGAAACGTTTTTCTTAATTATTGTGACCTGTGAGTTCCCTGTGGCTACTCTTGCTATATAGTCCAGGATTTTGCATTTGGTTGTAGAGCTTACTTTGCGTTAACCAACTTGAATAACGAACTTTTTGAAGACTGAATCAGAGCTGCGCTGCCAATCTGGAGAAATGTACATGACAAGGCAGCCCCTCGTCTTTTCTCAATTACTTGAATTTTTTTACTTTGCGAGCTAAAGATGAAGTTAGGGTTTTCGTTCAACGGATGGAATGAATTTGCCGACGCTTGTGATCCAACGGTTAACAACGTCTCAAAATTAACAAAAAAAATCAATTAAAAAGATTTTAAAAAAATATAGGATTTGTGTGCGCCCAATGAGAAATATTCCAGTACGGTGGGGTGTAACGAAAAGGATAAACGTGGCGTTCGGTTACTGGATACGTATTAAAATAATAAAAATATCTGGAAGATTACGGCTGTTAATATCTGACAGATCGTAAAGTTACCTTAATTTGACTCCCGGGTGCAATATACTTTACATAATCCATCCTTCTCTCTGCACCAGCCACCACTCTTCTTCTCGTTACTCTTCCCGGAGGCGGCGGCGAAGTGGGAACAAGAGCTGAGAAACGCTTCTCCGATGAAGAGCATTCGGTTTTACGAGCCGCCCAAGAAGGACTGCTACACGCTGGAAGACGGCTCCGCCTTCGAAGTCGACTCCAACTACATTCCCATCAAGATCCTCGGCCGAGGTGCTTCCGGTACGGTCGTTTCATCCTTCAACCAAGCGACGGGCGAGAAAGTGGCCATCAAGAAGATCGGTGATGCGTTTGGCTACCGGGGCAACACCGTTAGCATCATCAGGGAGATTTACCTGTTGAAGAATCTGCATCACCCCAATGTGATATCGCTGAAGGACGTGATGATCCCTGCGAGCTCTTGTGATTTCAACGAAGTTTACATGGTCTACAACCTGATGGACACCGACCTCAATCGCATGATCCGGTCGCCAGACCCTCTGGTACAGGGAGAATGTGGTTTCTTCTTGTTCCAGATATTAAACGGCCTTAGCTATCTGCACTCGGCGAATGTTCTGCACCGGGATCTGAAGCCGGCGAATATATTCATCAACGCCACCTACGACCTTACGATTGGAGATTTCGGGCTAGCATGCACTGCGTCCAATACAGGGGAGTTGCCCACAGAGTACGTCGCAAGCAGATGGTATCGGGCACCCGAGGTGCTTCTGTGTTGCCGGAGCTACAGTGCCGCCATTGATGTGTGGTCGGTTGGGTGCATATTCGCGGAGCTTCTTGGAAGGAGGCCGATTTTCCCAGGAGTGAATCGGATGAATCAACTGGAGCTCATAATGGGAACAATCGGGTTCCAGTCGGCGTCGGATTTGGAGTTCATAGACCACCCTGAAGAGCTGAAACTCGTTGAATCATTGAATGTTGCAGGGGCAGCTAAATTTTTTTTTCTGTTTCCAGAAGCCGATCCTCTGGCGATCGATCTTCTGTCCAAAATGCTTGCTCTGAATCCTGCGAAAAGGATTACAGCTGAGGGGGCTCTGCGTCACCCTTACCTCCAGGAACTGTTCGATCCAACCACATTTTCTCCGGCGAGGAAAAGATTGATCTTCAGCATCAATGGCAGTTATGGGGAGAGGGAGCTCCGGGATATCATTATGGACGAGATAATCAGATGTTTCATCCGGAGACTATAGGGAAGTAATCATGCAACGCCATGGAGAAGCTGTGGGAAAGCTGCTGCTGGTTTGTAAGAGGCGACTGCATTTACATCCGCTCGTGTATGCGACGAACACAGGAAGCTATTGTGAATATGCCATTCTGTCTAGTCATTCCCAGCTCATCTTCCTTCACTCAAGAACACAACTTTTCAACATTATAGTTAAATAAAACGTTGATAAAACGCAAAAAAGAGCAATTTCCGAGGTTTTTGAGCACACATGTTCGCAAGATTTGATCTTTTTGCAACGTGGCTGGTACGCTTGAAAGTGGTAAGCATGGAAACTTGAACGTTGGACAGGTGGGGCCCCTCGCTCCCCTTTCATTTCAAAGCCTGTGAGGGTGGGTTTACTGTGATGGAGGGGAAGATGGCGAGAAAGTGGCTCTCGAAAAAGTATTGAAAAAGTGGGGGTCGTAATCTGAAAGCTTCAGCTCTCAGCTTTCCATACCACGCGACGCTCTCCTTTTCATTCAAATTTCGAATTTGTGTGTTATGCAACTCAACCCAACGACTTGTATAAAAACTGGGCATATGTTAATACTTCTGGGTTCTGAAGGATTCCTGCCGTTTGTGATTTTAGTTTCTTTTTCTCCGCTGTCGAAGAACAATGGCAGAGTCTACTTATTTGCTTCATGGGTTCTCGTATGCTTCACCCTTCAAGCAGGTGGGCTCGATGTATTATTACAGTTCACTTGTGCAGCTCATGACTTTTTTCTCTAGTTGGGAAGAAAAATGGAGTGGTTTATGGCGATTTCTTTTACACATACTGAATCTAGCGTTTGAAAATTGGAAGCTTGTGTGTTCATCAAACTGCGTGGCTCATTGGTATGATTGAGGCAGATACTAGAGCATAACCACCGTGTTTCTGTGTGTTCTGCTGCTCCTCTTGAGGATTAGATCATCAAATCTTGTGTCGGATTCAGTGTTTTTCATTTCGGGTTTTGAAAATTTTCACTGTTGCAGGATAATCTGATGCTTGCTCTTAGTGACTCTATTTCATTGGGAAGATTTATGAATGAAAGTTTGGCGAGTGACAGTGCATGGACTAAATTTTCCTCCAACAAAAGTTATGCGGAAGAGGCTGCAAGGTACGCACAACCGGGATCGGTAGCGGCGAAGAAGGCTTTCTTCGAAGCTCATTACAAGAGCATTGCAGCTAAAAAGGCTGCTGCCTTGGCAGGACAAGACACCGTTGGAACTGGCAATGATGATGATGAAGATGATCAGCAAGGATTGGCCATCAGATCTCCATTTGAAGCCAGTGAAGAAGTGGGAGATGCCCAGCTTCAGAGTCGTCCCACTTCTGCCTCGGAGATTTGTGTAGAGGAGAAAAGAAGTGTAATTTCAGAGAACGAACCTGTAGATGAGATTCATCCAGAACGAAACGCATTCGAGCGCCTCAATGATCTTGAAACTCAAGATAAGACACTGAGTTTGGACTGCACAGGGAGTTCCCAGATGGAAAAGCCTCTGCTTCTGGTGAGAGATGCTTGCTTGCCTGTGGCCTTGCTACATACCGTACAAATTTCAATTAGGAAGTGGGAACCCAACTTGTCAAATTCCAAGCTTTGTCTGCTGATGCTTGTGTTTTATGCAGGAGGATGGTTGCATCTCTTGTGAGGGTGATCCATCCAAGACAAGCACAGAGAAGCCGAATCGCTCGTTGTTGATCTCTCTGTTAGCACCTGTTAACCGAGCTAACTCTTGTGGTGGAGCAGTCAGAACCACGAGCAAGCAAGCTGTGAACTTGGATAAAACAGAAAGATCATCTCAAAAGCCTTCCCGCAAATTACCTGATGGAATGTTCGGTAAAGAGTATGAGAAAAATGAGTCTTCAGTTTCTCAAACAACTTCAAGGGTAGCTCCTGATCGATCATGGAAGGATTGCAGGACTCCTATCAGGACACCATATGTGCTGACTTTCTCTACATTCTACTGGTTTTTATGTTCTATCCGTGGAGTCATGGTTCTGATATTCTGATCTCCGTTGTAGGCATATAAAGCTGGGACTGTTACCCCTGGATCGCAGACAAGAAGGTGTGATGTGTTCTTGGAAACCAGCTTTTCATCTTACAAATGCATGAACATGATTTTTTGTAATCGCTTTCACATACCAATGTGTTTGATGCGCAGCATGAGGACACCAAGCAAGTCATCTGCTTCAGGAGCCAAAACCACCGGAACAAAATGGCATGTCTTATCAGCTGCGTGAGTCCTGAGCTTGTATATCGGAGTAGGCTTTTGTTGATGCTGATGCACTGCCTTTCAGCTGCAGCACATCATTGTCGGCTTTACAGAAAACGTTACGATCGCCGCTGGTTTCTTCTCCGTTTGTTTTGAGAACAGAGGAGAGAGCTACACAGAGAAAGCAGGCAAGAACCCCTGTGTACATCTCTTCTTAATTTGTGTGCAGTGCTCCATATTTTACCAAGCTTCTCTTTTTCCTGCATCCCCCCTTCACCAAAACTTGCAGAAGCTCGAGGCGAAATTCAACTCTATTGAACCACAGAAAGCACTGCCACAGAAGGTTCATTATTCAGGCCATGCTTGTTCTTCTGCAGTTTCTGTACTTTGAAAGCCATGTTGATTCAGAATAAGCCTTTCGCAGGAGAAATCTAGAGAAGAGTCAAGAAAACTGACCTACAGCTTCTGCTTCAAGGCTCGTCCTTTGCCCGAGTTTTACAAGGAACGAAACAACATGATTGATCAAACATACAAGAAGCTTATTCCCAGGCCTAAGTGCTTTCCGAACAAAAAGCAAGGAAGTCCTTCAGTACCTCAAGCACCTACGCCATTGAAGTGTCCATCAATGAAAAATCCAGCCAAAGCTGGGTGTCATCGGATGGACAGAGAGAATGAATCCCCGAATGTTGTTCAGCAATGACATTTAGTGTATTCATATGGAAGTGAAGAACCTATGTAGTGAAGATTGGATTTTTTGTTGCACAGTTTCAACCTTCAAGTGTATTCATATTCAATCTCAAGTTGTCGTCTTGGGGAGTCAAGTTCAGCATCATCATCAACAACGAAACATTTACAGAAACACTGATTGCATATAAAAGTGACGAATCACATTTCTTCCACAAAATACCAGCCTTCTGCTTCTTCTTCTTCTTCTTCAAGCTGATAGCAAACAAATCCCACTTCATAGAACCCCCCTGTGCCATGCACATCCTCAACAATCCCAATCTCAATTCCAGCAGGTTCCTCAATTCCTGTGATCTCCGGAATCTCAACGCCGTCCGTGGGCCTATGTGTTTCTTCCATCTGGGGCTCATACCCATAGTCCATAGAATCATCATTCTCCAGCAAGCCCAGCATCCCCGTCGCAGAAGAACCGGTAACGACTTTCGACCAAAAGCCGCTACCCTCATTTTTCATCTTATGGGCTCCTTTCCTCTTGTCCTTCGACTTACACGGCGGGTTGAGATGGCATCTTTGGCACTGGGTACGGCGACATTTCCCGGTGACCTTGGAATGATTTGTTGGCTTCGAGGGCACCTTCGTGAATTGGGAATCGTTTTCGTCGACTTTCCCCTTGGAACGGCGGATATAGCAGGTTCTTTCGAACCCATGTTGCCGCCCTTCTCTCCTCATCTCCGTCTTCTCAGACCCTTGCGGTTGAAGCTATATCGCTCCGAGTGGTGTCTGGGGCTATTAATACCCATCGCAACGACTTGGAGTGCGCACAAAGAAAGCAACCAAAGTCAGAAAACAATAAAATAATAGAAAAGCAGCATCCCCACCTGACCTGACTTCATTCCTTCAACTTTCCACGTAAAAGCAGTTCTTGCTCTCGAAGAAACCCACAATCCACATCTCCGTTTTTACTTTAGAAGAAAAGCAGGCTTATCAGCGTTTGGTTTTGGTACATGAAGATACAGGCATCTGCAGGTCTTCATGAAATTGCAATCCGACATCGGAAAAAGAGATACACTGCGCTTCCGGTGGGGCCGCTTGCTATCCGATGCTATTGACGGAATGAAGCTAGACTCTAACCATCGGCAAAATCCAATTTGAACGAATTGCGACAGAATTTTGAGTACCGAAGTGCCTGTAATAATGCGCGCGTCGTTGGAGCAGAGGCCTGCCCGGATCTGAGGCGGAGAAACACATGCATGACAGCGTTTTCCTGAATCATGGGCTTCGACAAGAAACTGCTACTGTGACGATATAATCAGAAACTAATAACGCCGCCGTGCCGGAATCAATCTAAAATTGCATATATTTTATGTTTTTTCTAAGATTTTAGCAAATGTTAAAAACAATAAACAAAAAATAAAATATCAAACTCCGGCCGTATAACAACGTCGTTTAAATCGGCGGTGGAGACAGACACACAGAAGAAAGCTCGAGAGAGTTGGCGGTGGAGGATGGGGGAAGCTGAAGCGGAAGGAAAGCCCAAACCTCGCCCAATTATACGCATTTGGCTCTTTCTAATAGCTCACAGCCTTGTTGTGAGGTTAGGGCTTCCTGGTTTCGAAGTTTGTAATCAATCCATTCTTAGGAATTGCAAGTTAAGTCTGACGTATAGTGCAGTGTGATATGCTGTGTAGCTGGAATTGTTACTCTCCTGCTCTTGCCTGTTCTCGCCAAGAACACTTATGTATCTGAAAATGCCCTGATGCCAGGTGGGTTATACCACTGCCTTCCACTAGTTTATTTTCATGAAGATTCTAAATAGTTGATTTTTCTGAGGAAAATTATGAACTTTTTTTTCTGTTTGAAGGATAGAAACGGTTTTTCTAGGGTTTTACGAAATCATGCTCATTACCCACTACAGATTTTGTGTATAAATATTTGAACTGGCCAGCAGAATCGTGGTTTGAACTGTACTCAGGGCTGGCCGCTTATTTGCAAACTGATTTAACCATCTGATTTATTTCTCAAAAAAACAAAAAACGCTAGTATAATTTTAGATGCCCATTTCACCTCCCAACTTGTGAGATTATGTTTTTAGAAGGCACATGACATTAATGTGACAGGAAGAAATTGATATGCAGTTGAGTTTAAAGTCTGTTTCTTTATTGGTTGTGCATTGGTTTGATCAGTAACTAGTTCATTACATCAAATAGAGGGGACTAGAGTATAACAGGTCGGTTGTAACACGCACGACTCATATATCTGTACTATTCTATTTTAGAGTCATAAACAACTGAAGAACATTTTTTTTTGGGTGATTTTTTGTGAATATGCGCACATCAGGCCAACTTGTGATAAGCTCACTGTCATATGGCAGGTTCTGCCAGTCCCATGCTCTCTAACGATGATGCTGTGGAGGGGCAAAGACTCATGAACAAGATATTGGGCCTGGAATCTGCATCTGGTATCTCTAGCATGTAGGTGGTTTTCCTTTGTATATCTATAGTTTGTATCCAGCATACACAAGTGAACAGCATTTATCCCTCACATTGGCATGAATGCTTTAATTTCTGTTATCCTTCCTCCTGAGGAGCACACTTGTGTTTCTTCGTTTTACAGTGCCTGCTAACTGGTGACACATCATAGTGATATGTGCTAAGCTTAAAAGATGTGGTCTTTGGAATTAAAGTGAATTAGTATAATGGAAATCTTCATGGGACGTCTTCTATTTGAAGTTGTGATAAATTAAAACTTTGATTTCTGTTAAAGTTTCTTAGATTGTGACTTCTTGGTTCATAAAGTGAAATTTCACAGATGATAGCAGAGCACATTATTCAATTGGGAGGTGAAGCGAATTACCACAAGTTCCCACCTGTATCAACTGCATTTCATCCCTTGCACTTTTTTTTGGCTCCTGATGCTGGAACGAGAAAGGAGAAAAGTAGTTGCTTGAAATATGGTATCAGCACTGTTGGTGTGGTGAGAGCTCCTCGAGGTGATGGAAAAGAAGCTATTGTGATTATGACACCGTATAATTCTTCCAAGGTCTCCATGGGTGAAGCACTATCTCTTGGAATCGTTTACTCGGTTATCTCCCTCATTTCTAGAGTCACTTGGCTTTCGAAAGATATAGTATGGGTGGCTTTGGACTCAAAGTATGGGGAGTATGCTGCAGTTTCTGCATGGTTGAAAGATTATAACACACTTTCATTTGGTGATTTCGATTCTTCATCACAATCCTGTGGCTCAAGTGATTTTCCATCTAACAAAGCAGCTTCGATTAAGGAAGATCAAGTTTTAACTGGATTCAGACGTGCTGGTACTATAGCAGCTGGAATTGTAGTGAAGGTTGCTGACAAGAGCACAGAGCTTGAGAAGGATGCTCTCAAGATATATGCTGAAGCATCTAACGGGCAGATGCCCAACCTTGACCTCATCAACATTGTCAACTATTTAGCTTCACATGGACAGGGTTTTCAAGTTAGAGTGGGCAAGATTTGGTCATTGCTTGATTCCTGGTTTCTGAAAACTTTAGGTGAACTGCTTGAGATAGTTGGAAAGTTGGCTAATACCTTAAATTCAGAATGGAAGTTTGGTATACCTTCAAGGGATTATGTCGAAGGTTCTGCTACTCTTGCCAGCTCTATGTATAACCAGGTAATTTTCTCAATTAAATTATTTTTCGTGTCCAGAAATCATCATTTGGTTGTGAAATAGTGTCCAGGATGTTCCAATCCTGTCAGATGTCTATAGGCTATTTTTTGAATATCTTTGATCAAAGCCTTGATCCACATGCATTCAAATATTGATCTGCTATTTGTGTCATTGCCAGGCTTTAGGTGTGCCCACTGGTCCTCATGGTCCTTTCCGTGATTATCAAATTGATGCAATAACTATTGAAATTTCATCAAAGTTCTCCCCAAGCCAGAGGGTTCTATATCTTATGCGTGTTGGCAGGTTTTTTTTTTTTTTTTTTTTTTTTTGTTGGAGGCAGCCTTCCTTTTTTTCACACTTTAGTTACTCAAGCGGAGCTGTCCATGTTCCTTTTCTGTTTAATATCGTACTAGTATTTTCTTGTACACTCTTAAAAATGTCATTGCCCAATAGTTACATGTGTTTATTATTTTATTAATTTTTTTCACTGAATATTTCTAAGCGAGCAGTGTTGTCTTTACTCCACAGGTTGATTGAAGGGGTTTTACGTTCAGTGAATAATCTTCTAGAGAAATTTCATCAGTCGTTCTTTTTGTATCTTTTGACATCTCCAAGTAGGTTTGTTTCAAATGGAGTATACATGATCGCCTTTGGGCTGCTAGTTGCCCCTCTTCCACTGGTTTCTGCTTCTCTTTTTTGCGATGCAAGTGAATCATATCTATCTAGCAATGGAACACCATCTTCTTCTCCTGTCGTATCTATCCTGAACTTCAAATCCTGGAGATGGCTGTATGCTGCAAAGACTGTACTCCTTGTTCATCTGTGGGGTGTTGTAGTAGCATTACTCCCTTGCTTTATATGCCAAATTCCGAATACATCACCATCCATCAACTTTATGCAATGGAATGTGATGTCGATTCTCACACTTTTCTTCTTTCGTGGAGCGGCTGGTTTATCGACATCCACCAGACAAGAGTGGTTCCTTCTAAAGTCTGTGACCCTAGCTGCTACCTTCATTGGTCTGTGCATAATGTCCGTCATAAACTTTGCAGTTGCTGAGATCGGAGCACTAGTGATTGTCCCTTTGTGCCTAACTGCCGCACCATTGAGACTCGGTTTTCAGGCTCGGACGACCAGCTTACTCATCCGAGGCATCTGCAACATGCTCTTGGCAGTCTGTGTGTTTCCTCCAGCTTCATTTATTCTGGTAAAAGGTGCGTCACTCGGATTCGACACCCTTAGATTCAGCGATTTCTGGGTTTGGTCGGAGTCACTTTGGGTGTGGAACAGTGCTACGTACATCTTTATCTGCATAATCCACCTCCCATGCTGGGTTCTTTGCCTTAGCATTTTACTATGCCCTGGTTGCTAGATTTGTTTTCTTGAATCTGCATCCTAATTGTTGATGTTGGATGATTACAATGCATCCCTTTTGAGATGCCAAGAAGTCTTCTTGAATAGTGAAAGCAAGTGCTCCATTTTTCCTTTTTTTTTTTGTGTGATCAGCAAGTGCTCCATTTTTTATACACGAGTTTGATGGAAAGAAAAGCTGTAGGGAACCCCACATTGGATTCTCTTTTCCGTGATTGTCCTTTCGGTTGCCATCCAGTGAACCAAGTTACGAGGCAGAGGCGTCAGTCTGCTCAGAAGACAGACACTTCTTCTCAGGCTCAGGTCACAGGAGCACCACTATACATCTTTTCAAAAAGCCAAACCAACTCGATCGCTTTCCTTGGTTCCATTTAAGGCTCCCCTCTGCGTTCCTTCATAAATCCACCCACCCACCAGCTGCCCTGCCCCCTGCCACAGTTTTTTGTTTTATAAAGCCAGCAGAGTATGATTTTAACTGTGATACAGTAAGTGGAGCAAGTGCCTCTTGTAATAGATTGGTGATTGGTTTATTCCTGTGCTACTGCAATCACTTTAGCTGGCATTCTTGTATTTCTCTTCTGTTTGGTTGCCCCAGTCACCTGGTTTACAGCACGAGGTAAAACCCACTTCGGGTAAGAAACAGGATTAGTTTTTCTACAAAAAGGGAAAGCAGGGGTGAGAACCGCCTCTGCGCAATGCCCATTGGTCAAAAACAAGCGGATGCGGAAAAGCCATCTTTGAAAGAGTCTGAAAAGTGTGGGTGTTTTTACTGCGACCCACTTCTTTTTAACCGCTTTCTGTCGATACACTCTGCATCACACGATTGCTTGTTCTCTTCTTGTTGCCCGAATCACAGACAGGTTCCTGACTCTCAAACACCTCATCTTCAAACCAGACACCACACCACCCCATTCCCTCTTTTTTTTTATTTCTCTTAGTTGTCTTACAAAGGCAGCCACATTGTTGTCCTAAACCCTCAGCTCTACATTACCTAATCATTTTACAGACTCGATTCTAACAGGGTGAATGTGGAGAGTGGGGTTGTTTGAATTTGAATACTGATGATGGTGTAAGAGCAATCTGATCAAAACTAAATTTAAAGGTGCTTAAGAAGAACACATCTGCGCAAGACATGAAGCAAAGGATTTGCACATGCTCTTGGGAGAATAGTTTTCCCTGCTAGAAACGTGAGTACAACAAATGAAACACGTGTTTGTTTTTTGAGCCGACAGGGAACAGCACATCGTGGAGAAGCAGCACAAGAAAACTAACACTTGGGGCGGTGGATGAAGATGGATTCCAGGTCCTCCGACAAATGAAAGAACTCCAGGTTTTCCCCACAGCGGTTGGCGGAGAAGGTGACCCGCCGCTTCCTCGGCGGCGGAGGGCAAGGGAGGTTTTCGGGTATCCTTGACTCACGCGCCGTCGGGGTCTTGGGCGCAGCGTCGTAGTATTCTTCCACATCTTTGGGGAGAAGCAGCGGCTGCTTCAGTCCAACGGGGAGTTGATCCTCCGGCAGCGCCAATTGGCAGAAACCCATCTCCACGAAACGAAAGCAAATACGTGTCCTGAAGATGGGCGGCAAACGCTAAATAGAGGAGGGGTTCAAAGATGTGGAATCCAGACGCGCACAATTCCGCCGAGGCCAAAACCGTCATTTCCCAACATACAACGCATGAAAATGCTCCTCCATTACTCCTACAAATTGCAACAATTAAATGAGTTTTTCGTTTGTGTACCTTTTTCCATTAATACTTCTAGGGGTAAAAACGTAATTGACCCAGGAAAACCTCCGTGACCCGATTCTGACGGCACGTTTTCCGTTATTTCCCCTAACTCATCCAAATGTTATTTATTTATTTGAATAAAAATGGTGAAAAAAATGAAGCCATTTATTATTCAAAAAAGAAAAAAATGTTAAGAAATGCATAGAAAGGTTCATAAGGCACATTGAATAGCCTAAGTTTAGATTGCTGGGGGGCACACATTAAATACTATTCCTATTACTACTATAAATAATAATACTGTTGCTATATTAATATTATTGTTTTTTATTATTTATTGCTAATGCTAGTATTTTTAATAACCACTATTTATTACTGTTACGCTACCCCGTATCCATAAATAAATAAATAAATAATGCCAGGAAACAAAAATTAATGATGGGAATGGGATGGATAATAACCGAGTAAAATAACCCGACCCGATATTCCCTCTTCTCTATTTTGTTTTTGAGAAAATATGCTCAGGCACCGCATGTTTCTTTTTCCATCTCTTTTTTAGCAATGTTTTAAAAGATTAGAGTCATTGTAACAATATCTCACATTAGTTACAGATGAAATAATAAATATGATTAAATAAAGAGATCTTTTTAATCTTATGCAAGACCTTTTTAAAAAAAGAAAACATTGTAAAACCGTAATGATTCATTGACAATATCATATAAGTAGAACATAAGTCATGATAGTTTTTAGGTTAAGATTTTAAGTTTAAATGTCTTTGAAATATAAATTGAATTCAAATCAATTCATTGTAAAAATATCATGAAAAATATAAATAATTGTTTAAATTTAAACTTGTTTTAAATTTCTTATAAAAATTATTGATTCAATTTGAAAAAATTAGATTATATCAAATCACTCAACACAAGAATTCTAAAACAATGAAGAGTAGAGATGAAAAAACTCGTATTTAAAAACAGGGCAGAGGCGAAACAGCTCATTTAGAAAGATGTGCATCTGTACAATCTATAACACACACAATGAGTCTAAACCTTTATACAATGTATAATCATTTAGAAGGGTATGTAACTCGACTTCACCTACCCTAAGTAGATTCTATGATGAAAATCATTCATCTCATGTGACAAACAATTCTTAGTTTTTAAGTTACGGATTCTCATCTCATTTTTTTTTTTTTTTTTGTAAATATTTCAATCACAACAATTTTACTGAAAAAAATATTTATTATACAATAAATGTGTAACAATTTTATCTGAAATGGATATTGTTAAGTAGTGGATTTTAGTAATCATTTTCAATGAGAATATTTCAATGTCTTGTCGTGTTTTTGGGACGGTGAAGTGTGAGAGATTTGATTTCGTTATTTTATGTTAAATAATGTATCTTAAGTAGTGATTAGATGTTATAAAATCTTCGTAAAATATATTAAAATTACCAAACCAAACACCTTTTTTATTCAATATTTCATTTGATATTAAATAAAATGTCATATATTAAATGGATTTTGTTAATTATCATGATAGTAAAATACAACATTATCTTTTCATTTTTCAAATATATGATAAATAAATCTTATTTAAGTAATATTTTAATCTAATATTACATAACTTAAAAGTTATTGTAATGATTTTCTAAAATTAAATACTAAAATTTTCAAGAATAGAAAGAGTATTACAATGAGGTGGTTAGTAGTTAAATTAAATTATCGTCAATCATTACTCATGGGATAAAGAAAAGAATAAATAATTAGGAAAAAAGTAAGCCATGGATCTCATGGGGGAGTCATCCCAGCCGTTGATGCGTGATTGCCTGAAACTACGGGACCGACAGCGAGTTCTGTTTGGAAAGAAACTAGGGCAAAGAGGGTACATTCGTCATTGTATTGAAAACAGCAAGGTTGTTATCGTCACTCGAGGAGCATAAAGTGGCGGTGGATGCGCACAATTTACTCCTCCCTCCGTCAGCTGATTCCTCATCGCCTCCACGTCGGTGTGCTCTGGACAAAAGCTGTTTAGTCTTCGGGGTCTGAATAGGTAGGTTATTGCTACGCGGTGGTTTGAGATCGGACGGCGACGTGGATCATATGTGAGAATAGGCATCAGTGCGTGGCGGCGCATAGGCTGGTTTTGGAAGGATTTCCGCTTTCAAAATTTCTGAGGAGTCGACAAGGGAGGTCGCGGCTGTTGTGAGATCGGGAAGGTGGATTGATTGGACTCCGTCGGATGAGATTTGAGATCCCTGAACAGGTGATTCAGGTATATATGATGAAGCCTAACGAGATTCTTTGGTAGTATGCGTAATCTATGTGTTGGCTGTTTTACCTTTCGCCTTCGTGTCCTAAGGCTTGGAATCCTCTTTCTCTATCGAGATCTGTGGTCTCGGAGTGTCAGTTAGGGTTTCAGTATACTGATTTCGTGTTTGCGGTTCAAGATCGTTGGTGAAGGCGTCGCTGGCTTTAAGAGAAAGAGACCTTTTTGTTGAATGTTGGGTAAATTATAACGCGAACAGAAATTGCACCTTCAAGGTCAATACTTCTTAGAACAGATATACGATACCCCGTGATCTGTGGCCGGGAATGCCTTGGTGAAAGGCCTAGTCGTAGTGAGTGACCGCTTGAAATCAAGCTTCCTTGGCATTGTTCTACGATACATTCGTGATTAGAGGTTCTGGGGCCAAAGAGACTGCGGAATGACATAAGAACAAAAAATTGGGACATCGCTCAATTTCTGGGGTTCAGTTAATGAGTGTGCAGATACTCCCGCTGATTCTTTTTTCAATGTCTTGAAAACTTTACTTAAATTCTGTTTGTTCATCGGGGAAAGAGTGGTGGAGGGAATAACCCACTCCTATGTTGTAATCCTGTCAATATTGTGTCAGCAACTCTTCAGCATGGCTACATCACATCCTTGCTTTATCGGTTTTTTATTTTTTGTTCCTAAGTTTTTTTCTTGCAGGGTGTTTGTACCATAAGGTGGATATCGACAAAAGAAAGTGAGCTGGGATCGTTGCAAGCTGCTTGATGATGGATATATTCTTCGTTCTGCAAAAATGAATGGCGATTTGGGCCTTGAGCCTATGAACTCCAACATTCCGAAATTGAGATGGAAATCTGTTAAGAAAGGTAGGAGCGCAAGGTCATTGGGCAGACGCACAAACAGTGCTTCACAATTGGGAGATTTTGTTGGGTCTGATTTTGACAAGGTACTTCTGCAAATTCAGTTTGTTCTGATATATTGAATCTACTACTCTTAATACCATTCACCTTTCTGTATTTGCAGGTTAGTGAAGGTCTTTTGGGGCAAGCAGGCTCCAGTATGTTAGACAGCGTTCCCATCAAGAAAAGGAGGCACCTCCTTTGTAAAGACTCCGTTGCTCTGTTGTCTTCTTCTTTTGAAGAAAGCGGGTCATTTACTTACCCCAGGTGTTCCTCAGGTTAGAGATCCACTGGCTGCCAGTCCGTAGGATATTTCCTTTCGAGTTTTGGTTGTTTCATTGTAAAATACTTTGCTTTGATGTGTGAAGCCTAAATGTTGTTTCTACAGAAGATTTTTCAGGTATGGAACTTCTGGCAGCTGCTGCAAGTATGGATGGTGACTCGCACAATAGTGATAAAGAGATGCTTACTTATGAAGGTTCATCACTGAAGCTACTAGCTTCTGATTCATCGCATGGTGTTTTACCACCCGAGATTTGCTTAAAACGTAACAAGGGAGGGGATTCATCTAGAAAAATGATCGCCAATGAAGGCAATGGTGATTTCTCTGTGATACCAAATGATTCAGCTTGTGCTTCTCCAAGCCTTACAGGGACTCAAGTTGGTGTTCTGTCTGAGACATCGAGAAGAAAACACTGGGATTTAAACATTCTGATGGATGCTTGGGATGAACCACATGATTCAGTGGCTGCATCTAAGGACTGTTCTGGTGCTGCTGATATTAAGACGGTTGCAGTAGATAGCAGTGCTATTAATACAAGTGTTAACACAAGTCCTGAAGCATGCAACTTAAAACTGGATGAAAATAATTCTGCCACGCCTTCACCAGACAAAGGGGTATAGATTTTTCCTCAATGGGAGTCCAGCATTATTTGCCTATTACTGCCACTGCTGACAGTCAAACTAATACTGGCACTGCGGACAATCAAACTAAGACTGGCACTGCGGACAATCAAACTAAGACTGGCACTGCGGACAATCAAACTAAGACTGCCAGTGCTGACAATGAAACTAAGAGTGCTGGGGATAATTTCCGTGAGACTACTGACGACGAATATATGCTTCATGATTCTCATACAAAAACTGATATTGACACCATGATTGCTGATGGTAAACGTGATTGGTCCATTTCTTCTGAGCCATGCTGTACATCAAGCACGTCTGTGCCTGATGGAAAGTTGATAAATGGTGATTTACACAAGGATGGTATCTGCCTTAGTAATTTGACTGGCTGTCTGAAAGCCGGAAACTCTGAAAACAAACAGTCAGCCACTGAAGATGGCATTTCGCTTGGAAAGTCGGAACTAGCTGATCTACAGTGTCAAAACTCCTGTAAGATGTCTGAAATGCCTGGTACTTTTTTGGAATCTCTTATTATTTTTGTTGCATTCTGAGTCCATTTCATAGGTGCAGGCATCTTTGTTGAAGAGGGCATATCTTTGTTAGTTGATAATTCTCATACATCTGTTAGAAATTCCTCTGTCGAGACTGGAAGTCAGAGCCATTCATTGATATCTGAATTTGGTCATCACCACGAAGGTAAAAATTACACTCCTGAAGTATCAAAGAACTGCATAATGGACAGGTTGAGCAAGGATATAATTCCCAGATCAGACCCGTTGCTGGTCAATGGAATTATTGATTCTGCTAGTGTTGACCCACAGATTTATGATATTTCTAAGGCTCAACATGCTCCCCTGCTTGGGGACAGTTTGACGGTCACTAAAGAAGCACACGATTCTCTTTACGAGGATGGGGAGTTGAGGGGTTCGTGTATGTATTCCTGGGAGGAAAATGAGTGTGCTGACTATGAATCTGATGGAAGAAACGAGAATGATGCTGATATGGATGATTGTGGTGTATCACAGTTAGCCGAGGGTGGCTCAGAAGTTTCTCATGGTGTGGAAGGAAGAAATCTGACGGCAATAGGATATGAAGGGCAGGAGACCAAGAGTGGGCATGATGAACATACTCCGACCAGGAACTTTTCCATTGACGAGTTTGATAACGATGTAAGAGTGGGAAAGGGATCTAATGCTGGCTCTGGCATGACAATCGAACAGTCAATGGAAAATATTGAGGAAAAGTATGATTCGAAGGACAGAAGGCTGTTGACTGGTAGCAGTGATGCTGGCGTCAAAATCGGAGTAATGAACCAATACCCATCAGATGGGTCCAGGAGGAAGCTCCGGCTTCGAAGTGATGGAATAGCTCCAGTTGATACTGGTGATGTGAATGGTTCTAGGGTTACTCAATCATTCAGGTGTGTACCGTGTGTTAAGGCTTTCTCCTTTATATCTTTTATTGAGGCCCTGGAAGTCAATATAGTAATTCCCTTTCTGTGTTAGATCGAATCTGCGTGGAAGTTCATACTCCCACACTGAAGGAGGCGCCCGTTTTGACAAGCATGTTGGCTGGCGTAATTCTGCCTCCCGTGCAAGAGGTGAAGCTGAGTGGTCATCTTGGGCTTCCAGAATGCGTGGCAACTCCGAATATGAGTTTCATACTGAAACCTTTGGTCTCAAGAAGTCAAGAAACACTGGCAGAATTGGCAGAAGGCAGGATTACTTTGATTATAGGCCAACTGATAACTCGCAAAGACGGCTACTGAGACCCCATCTACTGAAAGGAAAGACTATGCATGCGTTCAGAAAGGTCGGCTTCTTACTCGGGAAGCCGGCAACTTCAGGGGCCATGGACGCTACTTGCATCATTCTGACAGAGGTCTTGAGGACTTTGTCTTTCACCGTGGTGAGCCAGGGGCACCTACATCATCAAGGCGAGACCAAAGCTTCTCCCCGAATTCTAGTCGGAGCTCTCAGATACATATGCAGAGGAGGGCCCCCTCGAAATCTAGATCCCGTTCACCCTGGCATAGAAGGCAAACCCGATCTCCAGACCCCAGGTCCCAGGATAGGGTCCATAGAAGAACAAGGATGCCATTTTTCAAGCGAACCTTCGAGTCAAGTTATGAAGAGGATTACATATCTGCATCAAGGGGGCGGCTGCACTCGCAGGACAACCATAGATATCTTGAGGATCCTGCTTACAGAAAGGACCATCCAAAGAGAAGATCACCCGTCAGAATATTCAGGCAACCTCAGAGGTTTGCCAACATCCACGCCCCCAAAGAATGGGAGTCGAGCGAATGCTACAGACCTGTGTTCCATACACGAAGGTTCACTTCCCCACCTTCCAGCAAGGGACGCAAACTAGGCAGAGATTACAGTGACAGAAGGCGGGAAGGTGGTGACCGAGGGCCTCGTTAACAAGCATTCTTCGTGCCCTGGTATTTTGGTGCGAGGCACTTGGCCTGCCAAGTCTTCCGACGTGGTTGCTGATGATTCTGGTTTCTCTTTTTTTTCCCACCAGAGGTTTCACCCTCCATTTCATATTTTACAGGTCTCGCAGAATAGCAATGCAGTACTAGAAATCTGACTTGGACACCGCTCATTCCCTCTTTTTCCCTTTTTCTGGTGCTAGCACATACGTCATCCTTGTTTATGTGGCGTGTTGTGACCACGGCACATCCTGTTTCAAGTATTTTAGGTTCCGGGATGTTTTGGTAGAATTTGTACATCCTCCTCATCTAATGAAAAGCTTTAATTCCAAGCCTTTTATCTCTCTGCGGCTAGTTGTATGACAACAGAATCTCCGGTGGAGCCTTAACTCGTGAGCCTTTGAACGCATGTTCCGGATGACAGGAACTGATGAGGGCCGTTCAACAAAACCCCTCTTGCATTATTTGTCTCCGCACAACACATGCACACGCCAACAAGTAGCAACAAGGGACACGACAAGTGACACGGACAAGGTGACAAAAGGATGAAAAAGCACCCACCATATCAGCTTCCCGCAAGCCTGCTTTTGTGTTGACACCAAGTGTAGGACACTGAAGCAAACACCCCAGGATTGCCTTAGTTTGTGTTGCCCAAACTAAGCTGCTTCCTGGAACTGGATTTTGGTGATGGGATCGGACACATCAACCTCATACGAGGAGAGTAGCCGCCTCTGCAAAAGTTTATGGGCAAACATTGAGATGTCATATACTGTAACTTGCATACTGCTGGTGACAGTAAATCAAATCCACGGGTCAAATAAACAAGCAGCAAGGAACACATTGACATCTCTTACTCTTATATTTAGCAAAAAAAAAAAAAAATCAAATCCAGCAACTGATAAATCGTACTTACGTGGTTCTCGAAATCGGGACTAGCCAAGTTGAATGAAAGATTTCTCATCAACAACAGTATCTGTAGAAGGAAAGCACGGATGAACAGATTGGCTAAGAGGTATTTAACGGAAATTTCAGTCCTCTCGTGAATTATAATGAACAGTAACATATACATACTGTTTCGATATCAATGGCTTCCATCTTCTTCAGTTTCTGCAAATGGCCACTAGTTTTTGGATCAAAGACAGACCCTATGAAACTGTACACTTGGCAGAAATCTGGAAGAACTGCATTCACAAAAAGCAACAGACAATGGGTAGGGGATTATTGATTGATACAAGCATTCATCAGATGTGATTATAAGTAAAATGACCATATGTCCACATTACAAAATACGGAGAAAAGGCCAATCACTGCAGCTCATAACAAGATTAAAAAAAAAAAAAAACTGCCCCTGCCCATAGTAGTTCACCTGTATGCTGTGTTCTTGGAGTACTTTCGGTGCTTCCAGACGGGTAAACATTTGGGATTGGCTGCACAGAACACCTAGTTCCACCTGGAATAAAGTGTCTTATAAGTTTCTCTGGTAACAAAGATTAACACAACAACCAACTATTGTCGATATGCCGACAAAAATTTTTCTGATGTGGGAAAATAGATGCCTTGAACCGGTTTTCCTGTCCAGCTTGATGCTGTTAAATCAGCTTCAGGATGTACATGCGCAGCAGAAGAATCAGGTCTCCAAAAAGATCTGGGGTCAGGTACACCAGCAGATGCTTGAGCTGATTGTATCTCTGTAAATCAAATATGCATAAAGCGGGCTCAGAGAATATGGATCCAACTAACTACTACATCATGTATTTAACGGTTAAGGGGTGCTAGATACCAATCTTAGTTGCCTTTTGAGGATACGGATGTGCTGCTTTTCGTTTTGGCCGAGGCGGCGGGAGATGCTCATGTGTTCCACTCTTCTGAACTTTGAGAAAATACTTTTGAGCATGGCTACGTATCTGAAAGAATCCAATATCCTCATATAACAAAAGAAATCTGGATTGAAAAACTATAGCAGAAAATGGAAGAGTTGAAAGGTAGTGAAATGTATCATTTACCTGAATTGCTGTTTTTGATCCAATAAACGCTTCTATTTTCTTCCAGTCTCGTTCAAAACTTTTGTTCAGACAGATCAGAAACAAAAAATCAAGGAAGTAAATAGGAAAAAAGTTTCACGGCAAACACAAGGTCGATGATCGACTTAAAAAAACCATGCGAAAAAGCATGAAAAGGTTACTTTGTCACTCGCCCGGTTGAAAAACTATTAAAGATCTTATCACCAGATCACATATTACTCTTAAAAGAGAAACCTCATCTACATTCGCCGTGTCACAGAAGAACAATACTTTCAGGAATGTGTCTGGGGAGCACATCGTTGCCAAAACATAGTTCAAAAAGCCACCGTATTTGCACAACCGTCACAACAGGAAAGCCAAATACGTGCGGAAAAACAGAATTTCACTGAAACATTAAAACAAACCGACACCCTGAATAGATGATAATCTGAATCTAATTCCTTAAATTGAGCTCATTTAGATCAATAACGCAAATCCCAAACCGATGAAACATCAACCCACGTAATCCAGCTAAAAAAAACCTAACTGCACCCAGCACAAACAGTTCCCAAAATTAAAATTCCCTGAAACCAATCTAATTGAAACTCACAGTTGAAGCGCTTCAACAAACTTGTCGTGCTCGGGCTCAGTCCAGCTCTCCCGCGACTTAGTAATGGTATAGGGCTTCCGCACCTTTTTGCTAGGGTCTTCCAGCGCAGCGTCCTTGCTACTCCCAGCTAACGCAGAAGACAAGGAATCTAACTCCAGTAAAGCCATCCCCGAGGAAGACAGCCTCAAGCAGATCGAGTTCACTGAAACTATGCGCTGCGAAAGTACGGCACGCACACCTCTTGTTTCAAAACCAACGTCGGAACTCCAAAAAGTCTTCTGATGAAACGCTTTCGGGAACCCAACAGAAATTGAACTACAGAACCCGATCATGGGCCCAAAACTGATTCCCGGCCCATTATCGACTGACCACATAATGGCTCAGGCCTGACACCCAAGCCCAATTCCCTAACACCCAAAAATTAATGATGCCCTTTTTCAATTATTTAAATAAAAAATTGTCTAGTTAATTAGGAAATGCAATTTTAATTTTTAATATTAATATATTTGCCATTAATGTTATCCCTTAAATTGAGTGATTTAGAAATGAAGACTGAGCAAAACTCAGTGTGAGATTTATAAATGAAATTATTTGTTTAAGCAATTAAAAAATCTTTTTAAGAAATCAAGAGTTGACTTGACTTGACTTGACTTCCTGAGGAGAGAGAAGAAATTCGAGTTTTCCTTATTCACGTGAAGGTGGAGCGGCCTTCTTGGTGTAGCTCATTTTCATGCTCTCTGGTCTCTCTGATTCCTAGCTAAATTTGGAGATGAAGGTCAGTTGTTTCACTGCCCATCCCCTGTTCGACCATTTGTCTCTTTGAAATTTTATAGAATCTTATGTCTTTGTGTTGATGGTAGATGCTTTATTTGAAAGGTGTGTTTAGATGATCTCTTTTACGTCGTAAAAGTTTTTATATTGTTAGCTTTCACGGTCATACAACCATGTTTGCTTGTGGGTTCCTCGTTTTTTTATTCTTTTATGTATCCTACCCCTGCTGCAGACGGTTGTTCTGAAATTTAACTACATGGATGGGAAGCTGAAGAGGAAGAGCATGGAGAAAGTTGCAGGCTTCGCAGGTACTGACCTCGATTCGAAGGAACAGTCTTTTCAATTTTGGGTTGCGCGTCTGGTATTTGAACCTCTAATTCGTTACAAGTGCATGAAATCGATTGTCGACAGGGATTGAGTCCGTTTTCATTGATTCTGAGAAGAAAAAGCTGGCCTTCACTGGAGATGTAGATCCGGTGGAGGTTGTGATTAAGCTGCGTAAGCTTTGCTGCGTGGAAATCATCTCCGTGCGGTCAGCAGAGGAGGAGGAGGAGGAAGACGAAGACGAAAAGGAAACCAACGAAGCAGAGGGTCGTCAATGGGCGTATTCACGCTACCCTCCACCTTATTACAATCCGGCCTCCAGTGGTATAATTAGCCGGTGGTGGCGACGGCGATGGTGGCGGCTGCCGTTCAAGTTTGTTCTCGCCTGAATTGCTGTCGTGCCCAGCTGACGTGGAGAGTCTGTCTCCTTGATTTAGATGTATGCTGCCGATTTAATGTATTATCTATTTGGATTTCCATTCGTAATAATTTGCAAATATTATCAATATTTCGAAAAATGGGCAATTTTATTTCAATTGTTTAAATGGGAAATTCGTCCTTCATATCATTCGGATGGCCTCCACGGCAGACTTTTGCCATCGTCAGCGTCGGCGCTCTCCGGCCTCGGATTTGTCCCGCATCTTCCTATCCGTACCGACCACTCTTGCACCTGGCAAGCTGCCGTCTCCGGCGACGACTTCTTCGAGAATCCATTTTCCTCTCGCCCATCACTCCTTTTTCTCACCTTCTTCTTCTACTTCTGTCTCGGCTCCTCCAGATTCTGATTCCATTAATAAGGGGCAGGTAAATCCCCAATCCTCTTCTCACATGAGGAGTATGTCGTCTTCCGAACCCAGTTCAGAGTTCCCCTCCTCCGTCCGGATATCCACCGGAAAGGGCGGTGGCCCGGCTTTCGTAGGCCAGGTTTTCAGTATGTGTGACCTCTCTGGCACCGGATTAATGGCGGTCTCGACTCATTTTGATATCCCTTTTCTGTCTAAAAGGTATATATTTCATCAATTGCTGGAAAAATTTTAGTCGTGTGTATCCTACTCATGGTTAAATCGTTGTTTCTTGATTGAAGTTGGTCCTTTTTTTCTGTTTTGGGGAAATTGCTGTTAAGTGTCTAGAGCTTACTCCCCGTTTTTTCCAAATGCTTGAGGCTCATCTTTTCATCTGTTGGAAGACTTAACCTTTCTGTATGCTATGCAAGATTGTGGTTTGAGCAGTGGATGCCTTTACTCTTTGTTTGTAAATGGCTATTTGTGTCCCTTAAATTAAAAGAGTTTGTCAGTTTATGGCATTTCTCAGTAATCGTTAAAAACTCACTATTGGCAGAACACCTGAGTGGCTAAAGAAGATTTTTTCAGCAGTCACAAGGAGTGAAAGAAATGGCCCTGTATTCCGTTTCTTTATGGATCTTGGTGATGCAGGTAGAAACTAATCCTTGAAATCCGCGAATCACAGTAAATTATCGTTAATCTTCCTAATGCCCTCCTGGCTCTTTGGCATTTTTCTAACTAATTTATTGCCCCAGTTTCTTATGTGAAACAGCTAAATATTCCCAGTGGTGTAGTAGGTTCCTGCCGCCTTGATATTGCTTATGAGCATTTTAAGGTTCTAGCTTGCTCTATTGAAGCATAAATCTTTCAACTTATTCGTATGTGTGTTACAGAATTCTGCACTCCGTTTGTTTGAAATGCAGGAGAAGCCTCACTTGTTTCAGTTTGTTCCAAACAAGAAACAGGTTTGCTGCTGCGCGCTAGTGTTAAAGTTTTTAGGTTGAGAACTTCTGTTTTAGCTTAATGCTACTTGCATAATTCAATACATTAGGTTGCCGAGGCAAACAAACTTCTAAAAGCTTTGCCACATGTTCATGGGAAAACGAAAGTGGAGGGTGTTCCTGTTTTTAGTGCTCAAAACTTGGACATTGCTATAGCAACTAAAGAGGGCATCAAGTGGTGAGCAGAAGACGATGCATTTCATAGCGCATGTCTGGTTTAAGCCTATGACTCCATAACTGATGTTCATATCTTCCTTTGTCCAGGTACACTCCTTACTTCTTTGACAAGAACATGTTAGATAACATCCTGGAAGACTCCGTTGATCAGCATTTCCAATCACTGATCGAAACACGGCACTTTCAAAGGAGCCACGAGGTAGCTGATGACAACGTCAGCACAGGTGTGGTCGAAGAAATGGCAGAGAGTATGTGGGATCCTCCAGAGGTTTGAATGAGCTCCTATTCTGCAATCCCAGTTGCAAGATAAAGAGCCAAAGGGTTTTCTTAGATTCCTTCAACTCTGCTTGATAGGTTCAAGAAATAATGGACGAAGTTGGGTATCCGAGTATCCCACTGAGCATCATAACGAAGGCTGCTGAGATTCAGCTTTTATATGCGGTCGACAGAGTTCTGCTCGGAAATAGATGGTTGCGCAAGGCCACTGGTATCCAACCCAAGTTCCCTTACGTGATCGACTCATTTGAGAGGAAGTACGTGATGCACACAATGCAATAGTTCTTCGGTTTTCAAATGGTTCACTGGAATGTATCTACATGCAGGAGCACAGCTTCGTTCCAAAGGTTACAGAATCATTCGAAATCAGTCTCTTCTCAAGGAAGGGATGAAGACCAAGGTGCCCAACTTCCATGTCGTGGCTCCGCACACTCGGAAGAAGGGGATAGAAGAACTCATGAGCCACAAAAATGGCCGCTGAATCTGGGGTTTTCCTTTGGCGACTGGCTGAAGAATCCATGGCTTGACCAACTGGGGAAACATGAAGGAACTCCACCGGAAACAAGGTATTCTTCAAATCCCTCGCATATTCCGATATCGTCTAACCTTGGAACCTTGACGAAACAGTGCCCGTTTCATTTCATAGAGAACATTTAGGCACAGAGCCGGCACAACCACACTCTCGGCTTCTCCCCAAGATAACCATGGTTGGCATATCGACCGGAGAGCAGGGCAAGATGAGCAAATCTGGCCTGAAGAAAACGATGGATGATCTGACCAAAGAACTGGAAAAGGTTGAGGAACTGAATCAAGCTAGTGCCTGGACCAGCGGAGAGCAAAGCTTCGCCGAAAACGACCCGTTGTTCATCGCCAACTTCGGTGACTACCGGCCCGGTGCTTCCCTCCCAAGCTCTCTACCCTCCATCGGAAGATCGTAGCAGTTGTGTTAACGCCCGCGCATTCGCCTCCGTGTGATTTACCGTTTGCAATATTTAACAACTCATAGAAGCCGCCCATGGCCATGGTTTTGTCTAATACTCCCCGACTGATTTCACTGCAGGATAAAAACCAAAAAATTTCCAGTTTTGACAGCGCACTGCCTGCAATCTGCATAAAGAACCCCCCTTTTCTTGATTTTGAATCCTGCATTTTCATTACAAAGATTGGAGATCTGTAACAAGATCCTCTGATTATTACACAATGTCCCTGAAGCGGCACAGAGAGAGAGTGTCATTACGATGCTGATCATCATCACCCATTCTTCTTTCCCTAACCGCTTTACAGTCCTCTTTTGCCTTTGTTCCCCATTTTATCCAAAGCACTTTTTAAATAAAAAAAATTAAAATAAATGCCCCTTTAACAAAAATTGCTTTTGGTAAGCCCCCAAATCTGTGGCCCCCACAAAAATTTTCAAGAAAAGATAGAATTTTTAATAGGGTAAAAAAGTAGAAATTAAAAAATAAAATAGGAAAGATGAAAGTGCACCATCTCCTCCTATTCCTCACTTACAAAGCTTTGCTTTTTTTTCTTTTCTTTTCTTCTTTGTTTTTTTTTACTTTTTTTTTTTACCACTCCCCCTCTTGTCTTCAAGTCTTTTACTTTTTGGCTCTTTTCCTACTCCCTTTTTAGAAGTTTCTTCGGGTGTTGAGTTGCCCCCTTAAACGTTTCCCTCTCTTTCTCTATCATGACATTCCACCCTTTATTGTTTTTTTTTCTTTTTGGTGGCTGCACTTTTGAATTTTCGGTAAAAGAAATTATTTTTATGAATTTTTTTTTTTGGAAAGTGATGATATCGACCATACCCTCTTTATTTTTGTGAGAAAAATGCAAACTTTTTTATTTATGAAGCAACATTAAGTGATGGTAGTAATAGTAACATGATGTCACAATTGTGGAAAGGAGATTATTTTTATTTATTTATTTTGGGTCCAGAGCGGGGGAGCGGTCCACGCCATTTTTCAGAAAAAGCAGACTGGCGCAACCTGAGGCCTCTGCCATCAGTCCATCCTCGCCTTTGACTCCCAAAACGCTGCGTTTCGATCCGCATCTTCATATTGCCTCCGAAACTCGCCATTTTGGTTTCACTCTCGCCCCGCGCCTCTGTATTTACTTCACGCCTCCTGCTGCCCCCCAAATGGACTCGCTTGTCGCCTTTCTTAACCTTCGCCGCAACGCCGATGAGCTCACGGAGGACGATGGGGAGGACGACGGTGGGGACTCCTTCTTCGACCTCGTCCTTGAATCGCCGCAGCGGAAGGAACTGCTTGGGAAGGCGGCGGATGTCGTCGTCCGGAAGGGGCCTTCCTCGCCGGTGACTGTGCTCGCGCCGCAGAATAAGCTTAGGGTGTTCACGTTCGGTTTCAGGAGATCCACGAGCTCCGATTCGGCTTCCGATGCCGGCGAGGTGAAGGCGAGTCCGTTGAGCAAGTGGTTGCTGTTGAAGCCTTCGAAATGCAGAGCGGTTTTCGCCAGAGGGAATAGTCTGCGTAGCGAAATGTTGAACCCTAACGAAAACGACGCCCCGAACGACGTCGCTTCGTCGGGGAGGCCGTTCCCCAAGTATCTCAAACTGATGAAGCCCTTCTACTCCAAGAAATCCAAACCAACGGATTCGGTAACGCCGCCTTCCGCCCCCGCCAATTCCTCACGGCGCAAGCTCTATCACGAGAGCAGTCGAATCGCCAACTTCAAGGTCGCCGCCGCCACTGGATTAGGGAGAATCCGGTCGGCTCCCACTGTCCCCTGTGGACCACTCCAACCGCAGATTCGCCGGCGAGACGACACCCTTCTGGAACAGCACGACGGTATCCAAGGCGCCATTCTCTACTGCAAAAAATCCTACAACTCCTCCGCTCCCTCCTCCACAGGTACGCCCGCTTCTGCTCTTCTCCTTCTCCCTCAAGGTCGAAATCGGAAATCTCATTCACCCCCTTCTCTCTTTCAAATCACGCCAGAAACCTCGCATCTGACTCGATCGGCAAGCGACCCGTCGCGCGAGAAAGACACCACCCCCTGCCTGGATCTCAAACGGTGTAGCATCTGAATCGCCGCCCCGGTGGCGGTGATGTCCTTTTCCAGTAAGATGACGTCATGTATGTACCCCTAGGGACAACAACACCGTTTCCAAATTTTCCGTGTACAGAGTCCGTCAAAAACCAAATTCATATTTTAATTTTTCATTTGTAATCTTCTTGCTTTTCTACATACCACATTTATGTTCAAATTTTAATCCAAAATAATACCCAGTAACATCACATATTTGCATGCTTTCTTATTTATTTTATCCATTCCCTGAAAAAATGTGGCCTAAATTGACCAGACACAAACAATTGGGTCCTCGGGTCACTTTTTTTAGGACAAGAAGTTGACAGCGACACCTTCCAGAGATGTGTAACGTAATAATATTACTAATTAGTTCTTCGTACCAGCGTCATTTAATGATGACGTCAGCAATTCGTGACACCCTCCATTCCCAATCAACGGGGAATAAAAGTACAAGAATCATAGTCTATAATCTTACACCTATGTTTTTAGTATCAATTATTTTTTAATTGGAAAAAAAGATATAATTGTTCAAAAAACGCGTAACAATAATTAGCGGACATGGGAAATGAGAGCGAGCTTTCGACCCCATGAATGTCGCTGTACGGATCTTGACTTTGAATGGCATAAATAGTAATTGTATTTGGACCACGGGCCGCATTAAATGATCCATTAGGAGTAAGACTGAAAACGACACTTGCTCCGGAATTCCCATATTCCTCAAGCCATTGATTGACTCACTCCATTATAAAAAGAAAGTTTCATGTCTGGCGCTTGGCCAATCTGCTATTGCTGCTGCTGGACCATTCTCTTACACATTTATGCGGCATCAAATTGTGCTGTCCGTTCCAAGAATTACTGCAGTAACTTGTGAAAAGGAATGAAAGGGAAGCAAGGAGGGTGTGGTCATGGCGGGAGGGTAACATACTTTATGTCGCATTTACTGGAATACTGGTTGCTGTTACAGGCTGCATGAGGAGGATAGCTGCAGCAGGGGATTCTGGTATTTATACTATACACTCGTCCATGCATCATTTTCTCTGTCTCTCTATAAGGGCCTCAAGGCCTGAGGAGAATGTTGTCTCCATTGCTTCTGTTATATGAAGTAGGATAGCTGTTGTTTCTGTCGAGAGCCACCTTCTCCGAAAAGCTCGTTCCACCGTCTCAGCTCAGCCATTACAGATCCCTCGCTAGCGGAGCTTGCTGCAACCTGCAGGAAAAACAGAGCAGGGACTCAGTCCTCTGCTGCAATAGCCCTCGGTTGAAGTGTTATTCCTTTTTACCTGGCTTTTAGCTAGCCTGAGGTCTTCCATTGTTAAAGGCCTGAGTGAAATAACCCTTTCCTCTGTTGCAGCAGAAGGATTTTCAGACACCTGCCCTTCCTTTTCTTCATTTCTCTGCTTCTTCTCCTGAAGGAAATAATGTGTTTCTTTTGTTAAAAGATCTAATGCAAAAGGAATGCATGGGTGCGTACCTTATCCTTCCTAATCTCTTCCTGTATCAGTTCTCGCACAGGGCAATATGCTGCGGTGACGCACAGATTCTGTTTGCAGTAGCTAAAATGATGAGTCATCTGAACAGGACAACAAATACTTGTGGGATAACAAAAACCAGACCTTCAGATCACTTCCACTGTATCCCTCCGTGATTGTGGCGATCTCTTTGAAGTCTATGTCATCAACCTTCTCTTTTGACAACAGGGTTCGAAGGATACTTTCTCTGCTCTCGACAGACGGCAGATCAACCAATATTCTGTGCCAAACAAGAGCAAGCATGGATGATATATACCTCCTTGGATTTACAAAAAGAAAGAAGAAAGTGCACACACCTGCGTTCAAAGCGCCTGATGATGGCTTCATCAAGGTCGAAGGGCCGATTTGTTGCTGCAAGAACAAGAATACGTTCACCCGGCTTTGTTAAGAGGCCATCCCAGCGAGTCATGAACTCATTCTTGATTTTTCTCATGGCCTCATGCTCGTTTACTCGAGATCGCTGTCCAAGCATGCTGTCCACCTCATCTATAAAGATGATGGTCGGAGACACCTTTGCGGCAAGCGTAAAAAGTGCCCTTACAGTCTTCTCATCCTCCCCGAACCATTTGGAGGTGACGGTTGACATTGAGATGTTTATAAAGCTTGCACCAGCCTCACTGGCAATGGCCTTGGCGAGCATTGTTTTCCCTGTTCCTGGGGGGCCAAATAGGAGAATGCCTCTGCAGGGCTTTAAAAGGCCACCACGGAACAAGTCCGGCCTTCGCAGGGGAAGCATGACCAGCTCTTGGAGAGACTCTTTAACCTCATCTAATGAGCCAATATCAGCAAATGTTACACCAATCTCGCTTGCCGGGATAACTTCTGAGCGTATTCTTTTCTCGAATTCGTTGTCTGGAGGCACTTCCTGTGACAATATAAACACAGCATAAGTTTTCTTTGAAATTCCAAATTGCTAAGAAAAGAGAGGTGGTCTTGCAGTTCACAGCATTTAAACACAAAGCATAAGTTTCCCTGAATCTACTTTTGTAAGGGAAAAGGCTATGACAATAAGTGCAGGAGATCAAGTTGGTGAGCCATGTGAAGGGAACGCAGCTCGTAGAAGTAAACAAACCATAAAACTGCATTTTGATTTTGGGAGAGTTGAGAGTGCTTACGGGCGTTGATTTTTCAGGCTCATCCTTGCTGTCAGTTGTCACACCTGCCGACTTTGGTTCAGCTCCTGGCTCATCATCGTCGTCCTCATCTGGATACTAATCACGTTTTCAAAACAAGATACGAGAGTCAACATTCTGGGCTGAAGCATGCAAATATATCTGAGAAGAAACGAACCTCGCAGCAATGAGATCCCTTTCCTCGAAAGATGCGTAATCCCTGTGCTAAACTGCAACAAAAAAGACTGTCATTTGTTAGAAGATCGTTGATGTCACATTTTTGTAGAAGACAATGTGAAACTTGATATGGTGGCGACTAGCCACCTTTCACTCGATATAACAAGCCTTCCATTGCGATACTCTGGGTTCTTGTTATTCATCAAATGCATTGAGAGAGCAGAAACTATGATTTCTTCGATTTTATTCGCTATGTCTATTGTGTCCAGTAGACATAGCGAGCCAAGGTCACTGCATTCGATATCATTTGCAGCAAGTACATCAGCAATATGGTTCTTGTTGTCCTGGTATTGCATCTTTTTCATATCCTGCTCCAGCTGGTTCTTCCAATGAAGGAGATGAGCCTCGTTTTCTGGTGGTCTAATTTCAATATCATATGGAAATAAAAGGCTCAATCTTTCATCCGTTTGAACAGAATCATCAACAAGTTTCACCATTCGAGAACCAAGAACCAGAATTGATCCAGTTAACTTTTTGAACAGACGATCACACAGCTTGTATAGCCTCGGAGACTGGAGAAACAATCGATCAACGTCCCGGATGTAGAGAATGATGCAGCTTTGTTGAGAAACAGAAACCAACACCTGTCAATTAAGTGAGAGTAGGCTTAACCACAATCCCAGAAGCAGAGCATGGATGATGCAACGGCCTAGTTTACTACACTATTGGTGAACCAAAGGGGTAAAAAGGATTGGTTTCTACAGAGACAAGGGTGATAAGTTACCTTGTATATTGACTGCATAAGAACTTTCTCATCAAAACACCAGCTGCTAAGGCGCTCAGAAGAGCCTGAGAGGCACAGACAGTAAGAATTTGTAGAAAAAAGATGTGCTTAGCGACAGACAGAAGAGTGAAGAAACGATAAGCAGACCTGAACTTGAAGAGGATGAAGGGGATCTGATGGCACTCGTGTCTGATGACACTGAACAGGTTTTCCGATGCGTTGGAAGGGTGCTATCCTCCTCATTATTTCTGTAACGAGAAGAAAACAAAGTACCCATAGGAAAGGCATCAAAAACAGTCCAGAAGTTCAGGGTGAAGAATAGATTTCAGCATTACCTAACCACTGAGTCCGACGAATCTCTTGGTGCCGATGATGTTCCTTCATTGAAGATAACTTATTAAGTTGCATTCCAAGTGAAGCTCAAATTACATACAGGGATTGCATAGTTTTTCACAAAGAGTCCATTTTTGGATAGGAGCAAATTCCTCATTGAAAAACTTCAATGGGATCATGAGACTTAAACATATAAAACTACCAGCAACAACCTTAAAGCATATCATCACTAGAATGCAAGCCCAGAAAGGTGAGTTAAGAAAGCAGTGTTTCCTTGACCCGATGTCACAGAAACCGAGAAATTAATTGTGCGCCTTCATAAGTAAGTTCACAAACTCCATCTCAATACCAGTGAAATAAACTCAATGAAGTGTAAGCAAACAATGCGGAGGTAATACCTTTGCTGCCATCACTGTAGGGGAGCCGAGAAAATGAGCTGAAAAGATTGGATAAATGCTCCAATGTAGCTTCTGACACAGACCTCTTGAGAGCCTACACAACAGTAGATTGCTCGTTTGCAACATATTTTTTGCAGCAAACCGAAAAATATATAACAATAGGATAACATCTATCTGCAAAAACTCTTTCTAGGAATGAAGCATGCAACTGACGAAAAAAATTATAGGTGGAACCAGTCTTACAGGATCCTTTTTGGTGACCCCATACTTGCTTTGGACCTGAGGAGCATGATAGGTAATATGAGTGTCAATATTGTTGGGAATGCTTGATAATACAATGTTATAAGTGCATGAAACACAGTCACCACCTTCAGGGAAAACTCATTTAAATCCAGTAGCAGCAACTTCGCTCCAAAATGATGAGCAAGAGCCTTAGCCAGCATTTGATGATACAATTCTAACAAGAGGGCAGAGTAAATTCAGGTTTCTCGATCATTCTCAAAAGAAAAGTCGAACCAGGTTCATATAAAAACGGAAGAATCAGTTACCTGCTTGACCTGACAGCAAGATTGAGCGACTCCTTGGAGAAAGATTCCTGATATGCTTGGATACATCTAAGTGCTTCAGATGAATATATGCGGCGCTTGTCAATAAAACCCGAGTTCTATCGCTGCAAATAATGCATCAACACACCATCAACATCATCATTAATGCGAAGAACAAGGCAGCGTCATTCTAAAGCAGATTCATAAATATTTCCAAAAACCCTCCGATTAAAACCACATATCGCCATGAATCTGCAATTATTCGTATCAAGGCAGTTGTAAATTCCCCATGATTCCTCGTACTTGTTGCAGTGGTCCTTGTGTAAATGTCCCGGATATTCACGGGACAGCAGAATCCGACACAGGAAATCGCAACACTTGCACAAATAACTAAGCCAACTACGAATATTTTCAAGGTGTAAAAATAAAAACAAGATTCTTTTCCTCTTTTTTCTCCCCCATCCCCAACAACTCACCTGACATAATACGGAAAGTCTTCAAATGTAACTTGGCTGTGCCTGCCATCAACGACCAATTTAAGAAGCTCCAACTCGATCTGCTCAGCGGAGACGCTGTCCGACGCGGCATAGTTCTTTCCTCCGGCCCATCTTCCGACGGCCGAACCAGAGACCAAGCCGAGCCCCACGCCAACTCCGACGCTCAATGCCGACAAAAGCACGTGCTTCTGTTCCATCACTTGATGATCATCAACAGCAACACAAAAAGATGCCGCAGGTCAACAAGACCGCCCGCCCCGGGACTTGATTGCTGAATGGAGGGTGGCCGTAGAAAAAAGGCGAGCGTTTTATCGAATGGGAATCTCCCAACGAATCCGTGGGGCCGAAAAATCTCCTTCAATTGACGGGAAACACGAGAAGAATACTCACGAATCTACAACAAGCAAACAAGGCGTCGGAGGGCGGTATATTATATAACGAATCATCCCAAGAGCTAGAGAGAGAAAAAGATAAGACGGAGAGAGAGAGATAAATTTCCTCAGTTCTTACCGTTTCATGGTAAAATTTAGTCAACTTTTTAAAACCCAATTACATCATCTCAAAAACAATTTTTTATTTTTAAAATAATATTTAGCTTCTAAACATATACCCATTTTTTTGAATAATTCTGATATTCAAATGTATAATTATATTCATTTTTATGTAAACAGTTACAACCGTTAACATTTTTAAATAAACACTTGGTAATAATATAAAACATAATTTGCATATTTATATAACAAATATTATTTACATATTTATATAATATTTTAAGATTATAATTTTAAATACAAATCTATTAGAACTATAATAGTAATATAAAGTATAATTTTCCTATTATGTAATCTTTCAGAATATAATTCTATTATAACTATAGTAATCATATAAAATATAATTTATATAGTTATATATATTTATATATTTATAAAATACGAATAAATATCGTTAAATATAAAGTTTATTTGTAAAAATTACTTATCATTTCTATAAAAATCATTCACAAAAAAAAAACAATTTTCAAACATAAATTAATTTCCAAACGTCGCCTAAATGATGCATGCACGAGTTAATTTCCTCTATTCCCATGTTATTAATTTTTTTTGCGTATTAATGTAAAACTAAAGATAACAAATACAATGAATATTAACCGATGCAAATCGCTTCTGTTGGATAAGGCGGCTATCTTTTTCACTTATCATCCCAAGGAAATTCCAATTTATAATTTTGTATTTTTATTTTATAAAATGACCAAATTGACCAACTCTCTATGTACAAAAAGATGTGAAAAATCTGGACACTCATAATATACAATGTTTAATTTATTGCATAAAAAACAAGGTAAAATTGGCCAATTTTATAAATGACGTGGCAGTGCCTTGTGAACATGTCAACATTGCATCTTATTTGTGACCCCCCCCCCCCCCTCTCCCTCCTATCCAAATCATGCAATGCTGCTTGCCACGTCAGCATCCGAAATATGAAATTTATTTTCCTCTCGAGTAATTAGTGCGAAAAGATAGATAATATTAGTGACCCAGAAATGTTAAAAAATTCTTTAATATTATTTTTGTAATTGAATATACAAGATAAAAAGAAGAAGTAATCAAATTTATAAATGCGGAAAGGTACAACACTTGCAGCAGCATTTCTTCCATTCCACACTCCTGAATGCGTCGCATCCTTTTCATCGTCAACTTGTGATCGTGATTGTCATTCCCATTTTTATATTAAAAATTTATTTTTTTAGAAGTATAATTTTAACAAAAAATTTAGTATTTTTTTTTTTTGAAAAGTTGTACGGTATGCTTTTTTTTTTTTTTCAAAAAAGCAATATAAAAGAATGGATGGTGACGTTTATAATAGGAAGCAATTTGCGTCGCTTTTGTTTTCTTTGTAAAAGTGTGTATCCACTTCATCTTTATGTAAAAATACTTCCAAGGAGGGGGCGGTGCAAAGTGCGGCTTTTTCGCTGACACTTGGACAGGGACGTGTCCTCTTCCCGTGTCGCTGTCCACCTGCCGTGTCGGGGATGGACCGGGTTGATATTGGGCCGCTTCACCCCCTCCCCATAGCCCACTATCAGCCCAAGTTGTAGGAAAATAAATAATCAAACATGATTTTGGTAATTTATTACTATAATATATTTTTATATATTAAATGTGAATTTGATCGATTCAACCCTAATTCCATGGTGGGCGGTGTCGGAAATTGGGTGAAAAAAGGCATGGTTGAATCTTTTTTTGATCAGAGGCTGCGAATGATGGCTGAGCTGTAGTTTGTCCGAAGATCGTAGAACCTGGACCAGAACATGACGCCGCCGTAGTTCCTTGACCTCCGAATCACGGGGAGGATCTGCGTCGCCGTCACATTCGCGGGGACGAATCCACTTCCGGCGGCCTCCGGCGCTGCAGGGAGTCCGAGGAAGAACCTACCCCTTACGCCTGATGAAGTCCAGACGTTCCAAGATTGCAGCAGGTTCTGAGTCGTCCCATTGTATTGGCATGGAGGGTTGTTGTAGAACTGAACCCATATGTAGTTAAATAGACTCGTGTTGAGTGCAGAGCCCAGCAAGCGATCTGGAAATGGGCACTGCGGCGCGCCGGAGATTTTGACGGCCCTCGAGCGGCTTTTCAAATACCGTACAAGATCGTTGTAGTACAGCGACGATCCTGGAGGGACAAGTTCCACAGTGGAAGGTTACTTTACCAATGAGAAATTGATTAGTCTGGAGATTATTATTCTTTAAGACTTGTTTTACTCCACTCCGGGGACCATAGATTAAAAAAAAAAAAAAAAACTTACCCAGTTCTATGTCAAGGTCAACGCCGTCGAGCACGGCGTTTCCGAGCGGCCTGGAAGATGAGCCACGGCTGCCGCCGAGGTAATTGTTCCACAGATACCGTCCTACAGAGAAGGCATCCTGTCTGGACGAGAGAGAGTAGTTCCCGACCCCACCGCCGATGGATATCAGGACTTCGACGCGGCGACGTTGACAGGCTTTTATATCATCGCCGACGGCTCGGCAGCCGCCGTTCGCGGGGTCGCAGTGACCGGCGAGGTTAAGCCGGGGAACTTGGCCGCCGCCAAAGATGTAAACGAAGGCGATGTTGACGTACTTGTAGCGGCCGGTGGCGCAGGCCTCACTCAGAGTGCCCTCGTTGCCGTTTTGGCCCCAGTATACCGCTATTCCGCCGCGCCTGCCTTCGAGGTCGTCAGCGGCGCTGGCTAACGAGATGATGAGGAGTAGGAGCAGCGGCGGCAAGAGTCTACGAAGCTCAGCTGCCATCTCCGGTGATATGAAAAATGGCGCTTGCTCCGACTTTATAGAACGTAGCGTTCACAATCGTCAACTCCTGCAAATCATGAATGTGCACACACAATTTCAAGTAGGTTGCGCAAATAAACATCACTGTCAAAATTAATAATATAAGAGCATATTTCCCTAAAGAATGATATAATATAAGCATTAGCGTGTAATTATAAAATTCATGGTGTTAAATAAAGTAAATTATCAAGTACGATTTATTTATTAAGAAATTAATCGGTCAATAATGGAATGAGAGCTTTCAAAGTGGGGAGAGTTGACCACTAAACCGTAGAGGAATTGACCAGTTCAATGTAAAAGTTACAAAAAAAAGAAGTCAAAATCATTATTTACCCCACTATCCATATGTTATTCACTGTTTAAATTAACTCTGTAAATGCGCACAGTAAAATAAGTTACCACTTACCAGGAATTTCTATTACCACTTAACAAGAAAAGAATAAATATTCAAAGGGCTGGGCAGAGTGCTCCACTACCCAATTCCATTACCCACCACCAACTCGGTTTGGAGGGTCTTTTGATTTTTTTATTAGTAAAAATATTAAATATAAATATATATATATTTATAGTTATAAAAAATTTTAAAAATACATATTCATATATATATATATATATTAAATATTTAATATATTATTTATATATTTATATCAGCTTAATTTTTCAAAAATATTGATTTCTTATATTCATATTTATTGGTACTTCATAAATTATGTTAAAGAACATTAAGTTTATCTGAAATCTTTATCGTTCTTTTAATATCAAAATACGACATATGAAATACCTTTAAAAACTCTTTTTATTTTCATTAATATTCTTTTATTGTTAGGGTAAGTTTTCACTAAACTTTTTATTTATTAAATACAAAGGATTTCTAATTTTATTAGAAATATTATAATAAATTATCTTTTAAAAAATATAACCAAACACATATTAAGTATGGAACACCTCCAAAATCCCTCGCTAATTTATCTTCATGCTCTGAGTTTTTTTTAAAAAAAAATAAAAGATTAATCATAGTACTAAAAATCAATTCAAACCTGGCCCATTTGTTAGTCAAATGTCGTGTTCCCCGCCTACTTTTCATTACGTGCGGTACGATATTCTTGGATACACACATTTATGAAGTTTTAGGTTAAGTCATTCATGACCTACTCCTGCCTTTCTTTAAAAAATATTTTTTTTTCCCCAGCTAGCAAATGATCACAAACGAAGGATGTGATCAACAAGAGCACATACATGGACTGCATTTGTACTGTTAGCAGCTACTGGTGTCTTGAAACAATGCTCTGGAAATGGAGTAACTTACCTCAATTTGGGTGCCATTACTGGGCCTTGTCTTTGCTGTCAAGGGAGTCTCGCAAACCACGATGTGGTCATCATCAGCATCATGCCTAGTCACAGCTTTGGGTTTGTTTGACAAGGAATCAATCTCACTTTTCACTGTCTTGGCTGGCCTTACTGCCCGGACTCTGTGTATGTCTCGAGACTTGCTTGTGAAATGTGAGAATCGTCTAGCTCGCTCCCGTTTCTCACGAGCTTCGTTGAGGATGCGGTGGTGATCAGAATCTGCTTCTTTGGAGGAAGATGAGGAAAGCCAAGAGGATTCAGCCTCTGTTGAGAATGGATTTGGCTTTTCGCTTGCATCCTGCTTCTCTTTCCAAGACTGATTGCTTTCCTCGCTGTTGAGATGGAAATTGGGAGTTTCATCTTCTTCGCCAAATGGCAGCAAGTCCATCTGCTTGTATATCTCATTTACCACATCTAACAGATCAGCTGAGTACCTGCACCAATGTGCTCACGCAGTTGAAATATGAAGGACACTCATAAGAATCGAATGTGCATGCTTACCTGGCTCTTATGGTCTGTTCAGCATAATCGTATAGGCTGATATGGCCATGAATGCCCCCAGCCACAAGGTACTGAATGATCTCCAACAAAGAGCATACATCCTTAAGCAACTTTGCTTTTCTGGATTCACCCATTTTTCTTGAAAGATCAGATCTCAGAATCTCCATCCGAAGAAATATCTGCATTTCATATCTAACACAATGTTAAGGGAAATCCTTGATAGGCAACATGACAACCTCCTACATCCAGGGAGTTTCTTTGCAGCACTAATCTTAGATGATGCTTATAAAAACAATAAATTGCAAAGTTTATAAAAGATAGTTATAACGACATGAAAGGATACTCTTTTACTGTGGTTTCAGAAGATGAAACGTCTGAGTCATGGTGGATTTTCTTCATTTCCTTGGGTGATTTCAGAAGAACTCCGATCAATCTGTCTAAAGAAGATGTATTCCACGAATCAACGGAGCTCCCTCCTAAGTTTTCCTGGTTTTTACAATTCCCTTCATTTTCATCTTGATGGTTCAACCAACTGCATGATGACTCGATAACTCGCTGTACGAGGCTGTGCAAATCCATACCCGATTCCAACCCATGTTTGATCCTCTCACTTAGGCCGTTGAAAAAGCTTGCTGGCGACTCTGATTCATGAACAGTCAATGCATCTACTCTTGTTGATGATGGCTCATAAACTAGTTCATCACAAAACGATGACTCCGCTTGATGCTTAAATCCAGGCATTGACATCAAGCAAGAAGGGCGAGCATTCTGTTTCATCCAACATCTAAGAAACTTGAGCTTCTTAGGTTTTTCAACAAGTTTTGCAAAGTATAGCTCAAACAAATCAAAATTATATCCTTGCAAGGCTGAGTTGTAGAAGGAATTCCATGTTAAATCCTTGTAGTGATGCCTTTGAATCTTCACCCTTTTCAGGGTTTCAAAGGTCCTGCAATTACCAGAGGTTGAGGTGCTGGTTTGGGAACTGATACAAGCATCTGAGTCATCCACCTGAGACTGAGGCTTCTGGTTCTTCCTTTTCCTACTTCCAGGTAGCTCACGACCAGAAGTTGAGGTACTATGTTGGGAACCAAGACACCTGCTTAGTTCATTATTGTCCTCAGATAACAATGTTTTCCGGGTATCAGCATCTGCTATAATGCTCAACTTTGATGAAACCTTATCAACAGGAGGAGAATGAACTACATCGAATATACAGAGAAAAGCTAAATGAGTCGTGAAGGGACTCAGACAAGCGGTGAATCTATCTCCATTCGTATTGGAGAGACAGACCAACGCCCAATAATCTTTTTTGTGTAGAAAACTCAAAAGGATTTGCCAAATCGGGACCTGAAATCTAGGAACCCCATTCATTTCCATGTGCATCATTTCAACAAATTTATCCAAGACGAAGTCACCACTACTCTTCTTTCTTCTTTTTTCTGATTCTGCAGAATATTCTTTTACTAAGAGAATCTGCGAAAAGCCTCCGATATCTATCATCTCATCAAACTTGTGAACACTCCTAATATGCAGTTTCAAAGATCCGTCCCCAGCACCATCCAGTCCAGGAATCTCATCCGCAAACAACCGCAATTCTCTAGAATGCACTGCATTACCTGAAAAAGTTTTTAAAGTCTTAAACTCAATATCAAAGCATTTGCATTCCATTGGACTACCATTTATGTCCTTTATTGTGAGAATCAGGTCTCCAGTGCAGTTTCCCTTCTCCAAACCACCAAAATCCATGAATTTGGACGAAGACCAGATCTTGGGACACACCAACCCAAATGGCAACAAAGCAGAGACGAAGTTGAGCAGATCGCTAGAACAAATAGCCCATCCCAGTTTCCTTATCCCATCCTCAAATTTCACTAATTGATCAACATTCGTAGTTTGATTCTGACTAGTATCTTCAACTCCAAGTTTATCGCTCTTAACATCAATCCAGCATAGATGAATGTCCCTCGTAACCAATTCTTCCCTCACCGCGCCAAAAACTTTAACTAACTCGCGCGACTCCAGATAGTCGTCTAAGGATCTAAAGCATTCACTGATGGGTGAGAACAAGACAACCAGATTGGAGCCAATTTTCATAAAGTGGTCGCCTGTAAACTCCCCCTCCCCAATTCCAGTAACATTTTCGATTTCCCAAGCGTAGTCTTGAGCCAATTGAAGCAAAGAACTCACAGCATTCGAAGCTCGCATGCCACATTGTGCTATCGGAAGATCAGACAGCACGCACCCGCAAATAGACTTCAAATTAATGAAAAATGTGTCCAGGGTCTGACTCGGCGTACTGAAGGAGAAGCAAGAAGACGACAGTTGACTCCGGAGAAGAGACTCTGATCCGCACGGAGAAACAGAGGAGAAGAAGAATTTGTACGCAAATAAGGCTGTCGAGATCGGAGGGAATCCAAGAAGTCGAGCGGCAGCGGATTTCACAACGGAGATGTACGACGAAGCGTCTCCGAGCGTCAAAAGAGGGTGCAGATCTACGAGGAGAACGATGCGCTGAGTTTTCGAGAAGTTCAACGGCGTCAAATTTACAGGCAACGCCATCGGAATCCCCTGCAAGGCGGCGGGACTAGCATCGAGCGCGCTCGCATCGCATCGGCCCCAATCCACGAACCCTGGTCGGTTTTCCGATTTTTGCGCGGGAAAACATGAAAATGCGAGCGGCGGACATTAACGTATGCATATATTTATAGTTGAGAAATAATTATTATTCATTATTTAAATACATATTACACGTCAACACATAATTAAGGCACGTGATAAAAAAACAAAAAAAATCCATGATCAAAGAGAAAGAATTTACTGTGCCTCAGAAGGCTCCTGAAGTGACCAGTACTCTTTCACAAGCCGCCCAAACAGAGAGTCTTCTCTCTTCATAAGCTTCATGGGATCATCAAACTCCACCACTCTACCTGTTCATCAAAAACAGTATCAGCTTCTGGAAAATGTTGCTGCTATTTGACAACAAGGAGTAAAAGCCAAGAGCAAGAACTTGCCGTCACTGATTGCTAGCACCATTGTAGAGTCCATCACAGTTGGTATTCTATGAGCAACTGTGATCACAGTACAATCTGCGAACTCAGTTCTTATTGTCTTCTGCAAGATCATATCTGTTGCATTGTCGATTGATGCAGTTGCTTCGTCCAGAACGAGTATCTTGCTTCGTCTTAGCAAAGCACGTCCCAAGCAGAAGAGTTGCCGTTGCCCCATGCTCCAGTTTGATCCATCTTCCACAACTGCAATGTTGGAAGAGTTCCTTGTTTACTTCATACTCATCACAATGGACTTGTGTTTTTTGGAATGCTTACCGGGAGAATCCAGCCCTTGCTCTTTCTCCACAACCGCCTCTTTGAGTTGACATCTCCCAAGAATCTTCAGATTTAAGCAGTCAAAGAGATGAGTCGAGGTGTTTTGCTATGCTCAGTTCCAAGCTAGGGACTTTGTGTTTACCTCCCATATCTCTTGGTCACTGTGCCTTCCCAGTGGATCCAAATTGTACCTTACAGAACCAGTGAAAAGTGTCGGTTCTTGAGGTATGATCCCCAAACGGGATCTCAAGTCATGGAGGCCTATTTTTGTTATGTCGATTCCATCCACCACGATCCTTCCTCCGGCAGGCTCCACCAGACGGAACAGTGCACCGATAAGAGTCGTCTTTCCGCTGCCTGTTCTTCCCACAATCCCTATTTTATGCCCACCTTCAAACGTACAGCTGATTCCTCGAAGAACAAGGGGTGCTTCCTTCCGGTATCGTATCTGTCCACAGAAGGAAAAAGGTTTAGCTTGCATTGATATTGAACAAATGATGCATATCCCCATCTTTGCTCATTGTGGGATCTACTGAACTTCACCTGGAGATTTTGAATCTCTACTTTACCCTGTGTTGGCCAATTTGCAGGGGGTCTGTTCTCCTTGATTACTTCTGGCGCTTCGCTCTCTATGTGCATGTACTGATCTATTCTTTCCACAGATACGATGTAGTTTGCCAGCATGCACTGGTTGTTAATTGAGAACACAAGGCTCATGTTGAGGGACAGCCCATACGAAAGAGCCATTCCAATGAATCCTGCAACAAAGCTCTTGAGATCCACGAGCATTTGAAGAAATCAAAGTTACTATAATGGCATACCTGACTTGAAAGTCCCTGGAGGAAGAAGAACCATGCATAGGCCAGCAAAGCTTAGGACAGTTGCGCTAAGAGTTTCCAGGCGTTGGATCAACCACTCGTTAGATGAAAAGTAGTGGAAGAAAGGCCTGCCATTTCTGTCAATTAACTCAAGATTCTTGCAAAAGAAACGATCTTCCTCATTGAAAGCACGTATAGTCATCACACCAGCAACAGATTCAGCGAGATGGTTTGCTACAAATGACTTTGTTGTTCCATTTATTCTCATCAGTGCTTTTGCAGAAGAGTAGTAATAGCGCTGCAAATGGGGAAAAAAAACTCATTGAAATGTGGGACAGAAAATTTAGCTTTGCAAAGTGTACTGTGAAGGAAGGGAGAACCTGTAAGCTGATTGCCAGAAAGATCATTGGAACTGACACGAACAACACTGGCCAGGTGATCACAGCCAGCACTATCAGGTTGCTGTAACAATTTGTGGTTGATCCGACCGTGAAAATCAAGTTGAAGGGGACATCAAGATCAACTATACTTAGATCAGATGACACCTGAAAATACAGATGTATACCTTTCATGTTATGGGAATGAGTAAGTTGTAGGTATGATGCAATTAATTCCACTAAACTTCTGTGGAAGTTGAAGTAAGAATACTTCCAACCGGATAATAACTTTTGATCCATACCCGGCTTAATATTCTCCCTAGTGGGGTTGAGTCGTAAAATGCCATTGGAGCACGAAATAGAGACACCAGAAGCTGTGAAAACAGAGCTCTAGAGGATGCCAGTCCCAAAACTACAGTAGAAAGCGATCTTGAGACTAAAAACATTGTGGAAACAATTCCAACTGCTAGGTAAACCACTATCAGCTTCAGCTCGCTAAAAGATTGATCATCTACATTTGCAGCCATCCAAGAATTCTGTACTATTTGACCAATGTTGAAGGTCAAGTGAGAGAGAGCAGCAACTGCAAAAATCAAGAACCCTTTTTTCTGCTTCAAGTATATGACATAAGGCTTAAACCCTGTGTTCCCAACTTCCCTTACTTCCTTTTTTATCAACTGACCATCCCCTGATGTTGTAATTTTGTCATCTATGTATGCCTTTCGAATCTCTCTGGATGAGGTGGTGGTTTTTTGGAATTGTGTAACCTCCAGAAGCCTCTCGGTGCCAGCTGTTTCACGGTGCGCATAAACAAGATCCTGGAACTCTTGGCTTGAGGCCAATAGCTGCATATAAGGAGCAGCATGTAGAATCTCTCCATCTGACATTAGCTATCAAGACAATGAACAATCTTAATCTCTGATATACCTGAAGCAAAGGAGAATGCTTGTAAAGTATAGAATTTTACTCACCAATACTGAATCAAAAGCAGGAAGGAAATCAACTTGATGTGTTACAAGCAAAACCGTCTTGTCTGCAAGTGCTCCCATTGTATATTCCTGCCAATGCCTCTGTCAATTTGTGTCACAAGACTCAAAAAAGTTCTTACCAAAACAGAAGATAGTACCGACATTGAAGAGGCTTTTGGCTGTGTGAGCATCCACTGCACTGAAAGGATCATCCAGGAGATAAATATCTGCATTCTTATAAAGAGCACGAGCAAGCTGGATTCGTTGTTTCTGACCGCCACTGAGATTGACTCCTCTTTCTCCAATCTCGGTGAGATCACGATGAGGCAGAAGCTCAAGATCTTTTACCAAGGAGCACCTCTCAAGGGTATCTTGATATCTCTCACTGTGGAAAGGTGAGCCAAAGAGAATGTTATCTCGAATACTACCTGTCTGAATCCAGGCTGATTGAGATACATATGCCAGGGATCCATGCACCACGACCTGAAAAAAGTTGTGTTATGTTGTGTACATTCCTCTCAACTGCATGGAAATTTTAACAGAAGATACAGATGTGAGTCAAACTCACATTTCCCTGTGTTATTGGAACCTCTCCGAGAATCGCAGCAAGAAGAGTGGACTTCCCTGATCCTACTTCGCCACAAATGGCAATTTTCTTGCCTCTTTGGACTTCCAAGCTAATATTTCGAAGTGTTGGCTTCAGAAGATTTGCATCCCATGACAAGTTTGCTGACTTAAAAGACACACTAACATTGACATCATCTGCACGCAGCTTCCCCTTGGTGTGGCTGCTGCTTTCCAACTCTGGTGCCTCAAGAAAATTCACAATTCGGCCAAATGCAACTTTCGCTTGAATAAAGATTCCAACAACATCTGGAATGGTTCTAATCGGATCTTGAACCAGGCGCAATGTGGCAACAAATGCAAAGACATTGCTTGAAGTCAATGGAACCCCAAGGAAGTAGCAAGCTACAAATGTAGCCACAGATACTAAAACTGGTGAAGACCAAAAGAGGAGGGAATTGTATGCTCTCCTCAGCTGAACAGATTTCAAGCATTTGTCTTCGACTTTACGTAAGTTCTCCACAACACTCCTGAAATGATTTTCCCAAGCATATAACTTCAACACCTTCATGTTAACCAAAGCCTCTGTCATAGCCTTCAATCGTTCATCCTGTGCTGCCATGAGCTTTGTTTGAAATTGATGCTGCAGCTTGGCGAGCGGCATATTGCCAAGAACCGTGAGAATAATCACAATGAGCGATGCAATTGTTGCAAGGCCAACAGACTGGGAAAGAATGATGATTGCAAGGCAGAGCTGGAAAGTTGTCGTCCAGATTTGATGGAACCAGAATGGAAACTCACCAATCCGGTAGGCATCCACCGTTACATAATTCATTATTTCTCCACTGGAATGCTCAGCTTTAGCTGCATTGGATAATCTCAGCTGCTTTCTGTAAATGACAGCAGTAAGAAGTGATCTCACCTTCAGACCGATGAGTCTTGTTCGGAAGTACCACTGTCTTTGGGAGATGGACTCAAGGACTTTTGTACAGAAAAGTGCCAAAACAAGTAAATATCTCTCCTGCTCGAAACTCTCTTTTCCTTCTGCAACCTTAATGAAGGCCTTGAGAAGAACAGGGCCAGCAGAGACTGTGATAACCTTTAGCAAAGCAAAGAGCCCTGAAACTAAAATCTCTTTCCAATGGCAAAGTACAATGGTTTGCAATATTGAAAGCTGAGCTGAATGCGTGTATTGCTTCTGCTTGTTATGTATCTCCATAAACTGTAGGTAACAAGATTCAGCTCGATCATCCTCTCGCAACTCTGGTATATCATCATCTTCTAAGGGTTTCTGCTTCCCTTTTTTCATCAGAGGATTCAACCACCAAAACGATAGTTTGCAAAGTAGGCCAGCCTTTGCAAATGGGGTAACAGTACAAAGAGAATCAGTCCTGGTGCTGCCATTACCAGCCCCAAGCAATGGATTATGAATGCCATTTTCTTCATCAGATTCAGTTTCGTATCTTTTGTAACTGCATAAAATCAAGAGCCCAGATCCCACCAAGGACAAAATGTCGCAAATAGCTTTAGCCGACATACTCTTGTGACGTATGGAAGCATAAAGAGATACTCCACTCGATATTCCATATAAAATGAATGCCAGAATGGAAAAGAGACTCATGGGTGGCCTTGAAAACCTTTGAGCTCTGAGCCCCAGTGTTAAACCCAGTGCCAGCCATAATAGTCCGTGAATAAAGAAGAGCAGCCACCAGTGAAAAGGTACGACAGTACGAGATTTCCTCAGTTTCTCTTCCAGAATCCAGAGTCCAACACAGACATAAACAAATCCAAGTAGGGCGATGTAGACAGCACAAAGTAAGTGTAAACGTAACGTGTTCTGCTTGAATCTTGACGGTTTCTTGGAGAAGAGAGTAATTAACAAGAAGACGATCAAGAGAAACAGGCCAACACAGATGCTAAGTAAATGATTGATGCATGAAGAAGGGTCCACCACAAAGATGAAATCGGTACCACAAGGCGTTTTATTTGTGCTCGAACAATCGCACATCAGAGTCCACACACTCCCCATTTCTGGGCTTCTCTCTCCCCTGGTACCTCTATAGCTCACCTGAAGCAGAACAGAGAAGGAGTTGTCATAAAAACTTCTGAAGCAGCTGTTCTTGCAACGGAAAAAAACAAAGTGGAAGCAAATAAGTGGTCCACATTAAAACAGGCCAAATCTCAATGCAAAAGAGTGTAGCTTCTGTATACGATGTAGTCAACTTTTTCAGACAGCTTTTTGCCAAACCCTGCCATAACACTACAGAACAGAACAGGCACACGCATACAAGAAAGAAGAAAAAATGAAGTCGCCAACCAGGAACCGACAAAATCCCAAAACGATTAATGCCACTACCTAAACCCATCCAGTAATCCCAAGTCACAACTCAATTATCAATCTAAAAGATGAGCAGACTGGAAGAAAAATAGAAAATTTCGAACAACTAACCCGAAAAACCCCAGAAACCAAGACGCTCGTTTCCTTCTCACAGAAATGGAGTTTCCGTGTTCAACTCATCATCTGAACGCCAATTCAGGCGAGAAGAAGCAAGCCGCGCCACTGGACTTCATGATTGAGGCGATGAAAAGTGAAACGCACCACTATTGTTGAATTCAGGGTGCATGAGAGAATCCGTAGATGCATCAACCAGCCCCTCTATAATGAGATCTCCCATTCCTTTCAACTGTCAGCCATAAAATCGAGTGTCGGCTCTTGACACACGATCAAGAAAACGAAAAACATTTTTAAAAATTAATTTCATCCCGTTTTATTAATATAAAAATACACTTTTATTTAAAGCAAACAATTTCCAGCTTTTTCCATCTTCAGTACACTTGCAGCCCATATAAAAGCATTTTAAAATAAATGCAATCATGCATCATATAATAACAATAAGAATAATAATAAATTGGAATCGAATCATGTGATTGCGGATGGATGCTCAAAACCGGACCATGCGAATGACAGCCACAGAATGGTTAGCAGGCGAAAGCAAGCTTGGACTTGTGTTTCTCTCAGGGAAGACCACAATGGAATCAAATTTAATGACAATAATATATTTTTTTAAGAAAATAAAAATAGACTTGGGTTCAGATTAATTTAAAAATTAAATAAGTTTTTTTTATGTCAAACAGAGTTTTGTTTACTACAGCATTTTATTTTAATAATTCATACTTAATTGAGGAAAGAAAGGAAAATAGGGAATATGGGGCCCACTGGACCGGCCACAAGGTTTAGGATGTGACGACATTCTTTGTATTAATTACTATAATTATTAGTCTAGAAATAATTTTCTTAATATGGGAGGGAGGAAACCCCTCCTCCGCACCGACTCCAACACTTACTATTATCGAGTATTGGAGAGAAACGTTTGAGAAATCGAAATAATTTCCATAATTAGACATTAAATAAACAATTAAAGAAAAGTTCTTGGTCTGGGCCTGGTATTTGAAAATGGAGGCTATATATTTATGGCCGGAATTAAGTAAAATGTGCTCATTAGTCAGAAGAGGACAATACGCGGGCTCCTGTCTTGGAAATGAAAGGGGCGGTGGCCCCTCATGTTGTTCCTTGTTTGTAGGTGAGGCATTGACAAGGACGACAACCATAGTAATGATGGAAAATAAATAAATAGTATAAATAGGGGAAACCCACTTAAGCAGTGACGTCAGATGGGCCCCCCGTTATATCTAATTTTTGTTTGCACGTTTTATTTATTAATTTGGACTCCAATAAATGGGCTTCAGCCGGACAGGGTGGTGGGCTGGAGGGGAGGGTATAAAGCCCATTTAAAGTGAGCCCAATTGTGATAAAAAGGAGAGAAGGGGTGCCCACGCCGGTTTGTTTGTTTGTCTCGGGTTTTGATGGAGTACGATTTCAGGAAAAGCAGCGGTTCTTCGTACGATTCATCGTTCAATCGTCCCGCCACCGCGTCCTCCGCCGTTCACCCTTCCATGTATCCGAAGATTTCCGGATCCGGATCTCACTCCTCCGGAAGCTCTATCCGAAACCCTCCGTATCACCTTGCTCCGGCTCCCCCGTCCACAGGTATGTGCGATTTGCTTTGTGACTTGTAGCGGAATGGTTTCTACGCGTTATGGTGTATCACTCTTGTTTTTCGATCTGAAGGCGTGGTGGGGATTAGGGTCGGTGTCAGTCCAAAATATCGAATAACGCCACCGGTAATTGGATTCAAATTTATCCATATCATCAGTTGTTTTTCTGATAGATTCCAAAATGATAGTTTCTGGAATTCTGTAGCCGACCTTGTTGCCTCAAATGGGGGATGTTCCTCGAAGCAACTTTCATTTCGATTTCGAATACGAAAGGAATGTGATCGCTGAGTCAACTAAAGAGAAACCAAACTGGAGTCGCCTTGGGGGACTGGAAAATGGTCCTCAGAAGCCACCTGAGTCTCCTTATGTATGTTTCCCGTTTGAATATTCAGGAAAATGCTGATGATCCACATGGCGTAAGCTGTAGTTTAGGTGATCATTATCTCAAAACCTTATGTGCAGATGCCAGGTTCAGCAACTGATCCAGTAGTGAGCAAGTACCTAGCCTCGGGTCTTAATAGAGAGGCTGTGCCACATGCAGTTGCCAATTTCGGAGACAATCCCACCAAGGTGAACTTCTATTATCTGCTGTTGGTTTCACAGTATGAAAACTTGTGTCTTGATGTGGCTGAATGCGTATTGAACTTTAAATGTGAATCCCTGCCCATTCCTCTTGTTTTAATAGTGAAGCCCTCTTGAAATTCATGAAAATATGTTGGTGTATAATCTTGTTGCACTTTAAAATACAAGCTGCAAGGAACACACTGCATAGTCCCATAGTCATCATCTCTTACGCTTGCCCTATTCGTGCTTCAAGGGACATGCTCCCAGACGGAGGTTTGAAATCAAACCTCCACAGTGTGTTACATTATGAAAAGCATTTGCATGTAAAGAAGACGAATCTATGTCATTTGGCCGTCATTACATTTCCTTCATATGCGCCTTAAATCAGATGGATTTGCAGCAATAAGTTGTTGATTTTGTGGCGTGTTAATGTTTTAGGTTAAGGAGTTTTGCGAAGGGTATTCTCTTCTCCGAGAAATGGGATTCTCTCCTGACGCCATTGCCGAAGCCTTGCTGATCTACGACAATGATGCTGACAAGGCGCTGGCTCATTTTCTCAACAGTGCCTCCTGAATCCCTAAAAATATTCATTATCCATACCGATGCTGCTATTTTGCTCGTCTCCCTCGTCATGTTGTATGGTTTTTCACTGAATATTGTTGTACATATTTCCAAGTCTTATGCGGTTTATTTTAAAGGGTTTGATTCCTCAAGCATCCCAAGGCGGGTTACTTTTGTTTTACGCGTGTGCTCTTTCAAAAAGAAGGAAAAAGATATGAGGATTCGTTCGTTAGTTACACGCGTACCCGTAGACTAGGAACAACGGACGCGTTTGTCGATGGAAATTCCACGAGCGACCGCAACCGCGGCGTCCTCAGCCGCCGGGAATCGGGATCGTGAGAGGCCTCCGCCGCCGATAAGATGGTGTCGTTGCAGCTGCTTCCGGCGATGCTGCCGCTGTTTCTGCTGCTTCTATTCCTACCCTTGATGATGATGATGATCTGGAGCCTTCATCTGTAGTCGCTTCACACTCCTTCCATGTTTCTTCGATCACAGAATCACCTTGACTTTGGACATCTTGATCATAAAGTTAGTGCGTGTTAACTGCAACAGACTGATCTGTAGTTTTATAGAATACGGCTATTAGTGCATTTTGCGCGACTGCTTATTTGAGATCTCTACCACAAAGTGAACAACTTTACATAGAAAACGATTCAGATTGCAACTACAAAGACTATCATGCTTCAATGTTATCATAATCTGGTGCAAGGTTTCAACATTTACATGGCTATCTGGAAAAAAAAAAGCTTCTGTTACAAGCACGTACACATTGAGGTATATTGAAGTCACCAAGTGGTGGATTTAGTTTCCATGAAGGGAGGGGGGGGGGGGGGGGCAATCACTTCTGAAGAATTCTTGTTTTCACAAGACCTGAAAGATAAAGGCTGTGTTCATTAACCGAAAAGCTCAAAGTACAAAATATGAAAGATTCACAACTACTTAAGCACTGACCTTCAACCAACTCAAACTGGATTTCCTTGATGAGATTAGCTGCTGCGTTGTACTCAAAGCTAAAGCAATGAGAAATGACCCCAGTTAGATTTGGCACCACAAATGCAAAGAACAGTAATTCATTAACGATAACATGGATCAGGAGGCCCGCCCCCACTAGATCTTAACCTGATAATACAATATAATCATGTTCAAATCTACACTATGTAAAATCTCAGGTTCTATATTAGAAGAACTAATTCACGCGTACTATAGAGGAGAATGTTTACCTGTTAAGCCGAGAAACCTCAAGTTCATAGTCCGACGCAGTTCTCGTTACCTCTACTAGGACTTCCACAATCTGCGTCTTCCTAGTGCTGGCCATCAGTACATCATACTCATACAGAACATTAATAGCAAAGAAGTTATCATCTAATTCACTTAAGTAGACTTTCTCAACAGCCGCCAAAGCGATCCTTCGTTTGAGCACATCGGCTTCAGGGTCCACAATATATATGGCACGACTAGTTATCAGAAGAATGCGCCTTTTAATCTTCCCTGAGCTAGTGAACTTGAGTACTTTATCAGCAAAGAGAACCTTTCTGTCACCTGCGGAATACATCATGAGGTTCAGGCCACAAATCACTCCTAAAGCACAAAAAGGGTCGATGTTCTATGGCAGCTTAAAAGAATGCCTTGAAATGATAAGAAAAAAACTTGCATTAACCAGGCACGGCTTCAAAATTCTAGTAAAATGAAGATAACGAACAGAAGCAACGAAACTCCGTTTCTCAAACTATCGAAAATAACGAGTGACTGCATCTCCTCGAAGGAAGATCTACATACGATCCAAAATTAACAATTGAAAAATCGCATTAAAAAATGCGAAGATAGCGAGCACAGAAGGCAATATCTCGACTATCAAGCAACGAGATCTTAGATTAAAATAGGAAAAAACGATTGAGGAGCTGAATCAACGACAAGACAAAAGAAAACCTTGTTTCTCAAGAATCTTAAGAAGATAAGGTCTTGATTGAAGACCGATGTAATCACCAACAGAGCCAGGACGAGAAGATTCCTCGACAACCTCTTGATTCTCATTTCCATCAGCACCATTGTCGGACGCGGGTTCCTCATCATACTGCGGCGGAAGATCCACAGCAGCTGGCCGTGATGCCAGTAGAAACCGTGACATTTCGGCGAGAGTACAACCGTAGTTTTCACTCGCCGTAAGAATTCCGTCTCGACGAATTTCTTCATTTTAGAATTTGGATTCTTCCTAAATGGGCTGCGCAAGACAGCTCATCATTGGGCCACCATCTTGTTACTGACCCAAGATTGACCCACTTATTATTTTTTAATAATATTTTTAAAAAAACTATTATTTTTCTTAGTTGATGCCATCTATGGAGAGAATCTGGCTTGTCGGCCCCATTTGAAAGCAATGATTTTTTATTATTATAAAATAAGCACAATATACTTTATCTATTTTACAATCAAATAAATAAGAACATATCTATTTTATCTACTTGGAAAGCTAATATGGAGGTAGGCTACGTCCCCAATGAAATCAATAAGAGAATTGAGAGTTGTCATAGTTCTTATATTAAAATTATCAACGAAAATAAAAAGAGGTAAAGGTTATGTCATATAGTGATTTGAAATCAAAGAAATTAAAATATTTTAGACAAACAAGATGTTTTTTTCTTCAAATTTTGTAAGTATAATTAGATATATGTATTTAAAAAAATTATTGATAAAAAGGTTATCTTTCTAACCTCTAGAAATAAAAAAATGGATTTTCTGGAAATAAATATCATTTGTCTTTTTCTATTTTAAATCAACATTACTTTTTTTTAGGACACACCTCTGCCTTGTAACAGTTACTCCGTCCTCTCCAAAGAAATTTGAAAATTTAACCGTCTCTGGTGCTTGGTTGTCTGCGTGTCCTCCCCTGGCATACATCACCTTGTTTCAAGTGCAGAAGAAGTGAATGCAGGGAGATGAAACACGGAGTCTCACGCCAACGAGGCAAAAACATCTCAGTTCGGCTTCACTGCTGACTGCTGAGCTCCAGGAAAGGAGCCCGTACGCTGCGGCACCCGCAGGAAGAGTAAATATGGGGGATTTAATTGGCTGCGTGAAAATTTTTTGGCACCAGCAATAAAAACGGGACTTGAAAAGATCCATGCTTCTGGCGTGCTACCGCATTCAAGGCTAGTTCCTGATACACTATCCGTTGCTCGAGAGTAGGTACAGTAATCGAAGATGAGGCCGATGGTTGCCTATTTGGCCCCCCCTGCCTGGAACTGTATTCATGGTGCAGCTCCCAAGCTCACCCCAGGTTTAATTGGCTCTTTAAGCAGCCATCGCTTCCCGTATGGAGCCCAATCGGTGCATGGGAGTGAAGATAATGAGCTTTTAGTGTGCCGTTTTCTGTGAGGGTACTGTAAAAATTAAGTATGGGTAGGGTGAACACATATGAAGTTTAAGTTTACATTCACATTCAAATCAAACTAGTATTTAATGAGATGACTTTTTCTTGTTCTCATAGGAACTACCTTTTTGCAGAAGAACAGCATGGGGTTAGAGAAAAGGTAGAAAGGATTGTTTCTGCTCAAATTTCAAGGCTGAAAACCACTGAAAAACCTAAGAAACATACCTTATGCTTGTTGTTGTGACAACAGAAGTGGCAGCTTAAAAAATGGCAAGTTGCAAAATGTGAAAGGCACGGTGAGGTTCCCACTTATTACACGGTGGGGGAGGTCCGGACAATGCCGACATGGTGCCTGCACGACAACCGCCAGTTTTTTTAAACCTTCCCTTCCAATAAAAATGGACAATACCTTTCCCAGGAAGGCTGCATATTCCTTTCTTCTCTCCGCGACCCCCTAGACGCTCATTTCATTGGTTTAACTCCGGAAGAAATGGAAGAAAACCACAACTTGTCTGAACTCTTCATGGAGCCACAATTTTTATGGGGTGGAGCCCCTGTTTCTCCCGACGACATTTTCAGCATCCTCGAGGCTCTTGAAAGGCCGTCCCATTTGAATCCTCTGGCTGTCAGCAAGAAGGAGAGCGTCGAATTGGAGCCATCGCCGTTGAAACGGCGGAAGGTGGCAGCGGAGGAGGAGCAGCCACGGTCGCACATTTCGGTGGAGCGCAACCGGAGGAAGCAAATGAACGAGCACCTCACCGTCCTCCGGTCGTTCATGCCGTGCTTCTATGTCAAAAGAGTATGCTCTCCAAACCTTAGTTATGAAAATTTAGCAGGGTGAGCTTTTCCATGCTAACTACGTGAGCTGGAATTTTGATGTGATAATGCGATTAGGGAGATCAAGCATCAATAATAGAAGGGGTTATCAACTACATCAACGAGCTACAACAAGTGATTCAATCCCTTGAATCCAAGAAACAAAGAAAATGTTACATGGATGGTGTCTTCAGCCCGAGGCAGGGTTTGAGTCCGAAGACTCCTCAGCCGGGAAGCCCGTATAGGCCAGGCCGGAACATTCTTCCGGTGGAGCTTTCTCCCTGCAACTCCTCCACTTCTTCCATCAATGACAGCATAAATGAGCTCGCAGCAAGCTCCAAGTCCGCCGTTGCCGAAGTCGAAGTGAACTTTTCCGGCCCAAATCTTCAACTCAAAACGATCTCTGCGCGAATCCCCGGCCAGGCCATCCGGATCATTTCCGCCCTGGAAGAAATTGCTTTGGAAATACTTCAGGTGAACATCAACACCCTCGATGACAAGATGATCTACTCCTTCACCATCAAGGTACCAAGTCTTCCCCCACAGCAGTTTCTTGGGTTTCCATTAAAAAAATAAAAAGTAAAAGGTGATCAGAAAACACATGTTGGTACAGGAACCAGTCACTCACTCACTCACACGTCCCTTTTCTTCTTAACTGTTCTGCACATAGGTTGCAGGACGAACAGATGATAAGGGTGACTAATGCACCAAACCTACTACTACTTTTGATAGATATAGGGTTATTTGCAGCAACCTCATGGTGGGCATTTCACTGGCTAACTGAAAACGATGACTTGTAGATCGGAATCGAGTGCAAAGTGAGCGCAGAAGAAGTGGCTGAGCTGATCCAGCACACATTCTGCTGCAAGCCTTGCCGGCTCGGAGAAGGTGTGATTCGTTGACGGCGGAGCTCATGCGGGGAACCTTTTTTTTTACCTTTCTGGAGGAGGGTCGTTGCTTGCCATTTGTTTCCATTACGCAATCATCTTAATTGTATGATAAACCGGCGAGTTATTGGAAGCTTTAGGCTAATTTCCCTAATCACGTGTTTATATTTTTTTTTCCATTTTAATTATGAATTGTATGAAAATGATTGGATAAAAATATTCATCTGGTACACGTGTCGAATTAACGAGGCGGCCATATTCATGCACAAAGCCACATACCCCTCTCTCCACTTTGCCGCAGGAGACTCGATCGTGAAGCCTCATAAGCTTCGAACTCTGGGGAAGAATGGTGAAGTTAGCGTCGGCCCGAGAAGCGCGAATTTACGGCCCGAGAGCTTCAAGGGCTCGATCGGAGTACATAAACGCCGCCGTTTATGTCTTCGGCACCGTCCTCCTGCTCGCGGGATCCGCCGCTGAGCTGTCCATGGAGCCCAAGTCCGGCCTTGTGCTGCTGCTCCTCGGGTTCCTCATCGTTTTAATTGTGAATCTGCATGATCTTGCCGCACATCTCACCGGAATCGATTTTTGGATGGCGGTGTTGCGTTTGGATTTGCAGTTCGCCCTCGTCGAATTTGCCGTTCCGGTGGTGTTCGCCGTCGGATCGGTGCTTCTGTTTTTGGCAGTACTCTTTCTCTTCATCCAAGTAAGCGTTGGATCTCTTTTTAACTACAACGCCCACACTGCTGATGAAGTTGTTCTTAAGTCTGCTTAGTGTAGAAATGGATTCTGATTTCTTGTTCAATCAGATGATTAACAGCTAATACAAAAGCTGTGATATTCAATGCAATGAGGTTGGTTAACATCCATTTGTTTTATTTGCCATCTAATGCAACAGTTCATTTTGGAATAACTTGTGTTAGTTGCTATGAGGTGAAACTCTTTGGATTTGAACTGTCAACTCAACTTCTCTTGAGGATTAGGAACAATGTTAATGGAAGCTAACAATGGGGTTGCAGGCTGAAAAAGGTTATGGACACACGAAACTGGAAAAACCAGCAATGGGGATGCTGATCGCAGGGCCGGCGCTATGGCTGCTGGGTTCAATTCAGAACTCGTGCCAGGTATACGAGAGAGCCGGTTGGGAGCTGCAGGTTCTGCAGGAGAGCGTGATCCTCCCCTTCTCCATGGCAAGCTTGCTGTTCCTGGTCGCTTCGATCATCAACTGTAGACAGCAGCTCGGATACGATCACCACGGCCTCCAACTCCTAGTAAGGAAACCAAATCCTTTGTTTCACTAGTTTCACAAGGTGTTGTCCTGTTCAGTTTGTTTTGTTCCCTTGGAGTGCCAGAAAAAGTGGGATATCCCACATGCGAAATCACCCAATTGAGTAGTTTCTGATAACGTGTGTTTCCGGGTTGTGTGGGGAACAGGGGGAGACGTGGGTATGGATATGGATATTTGGGAGCCTGATTCTGTTCGTCGGAGCGCTAGCCAACGTCGTGAAGGTGTTCAAGATGCAGCAGCAGCAGGCGGATTCGCAGCTCAGATTGGAGAAGCTTCGCGGCGGAGCACAGGAGCGGTTGATGCAGGGAAGAGAAGCCACCCGGCCCATGATCTCATGATCTCATGTGCTTGTTTTTTGTCGCTTATTCAAAAATAGTAATAATAAAGCCCAAACTTTGTGTTTGATTTTAGGGTTCTGCTTTTGAGCATGTCGTAATTCATTTTAATTATATGTAATTTATTTTTAATTATTAATGACTAATAAATTTTGACCATGGTTATTAAAAATTGAAAATTGGGCCTATTCCAAAATACATAAATTGAGCTGGGCCTATGATGCGATCACCCCTATTGCTGTCTCGAACGCCCCGACGGATTGTTTCTTAGGAGATTCAGGTTTGGAAGATAAGCCACTCTTGGTAGATCAATTCGTAGCTGGATATCATAGCTTCTGCGGTCGTCGGAGTCCAGTTGTTTTCTCGAGGTAGGGAGCGTTCTTTTGTCTGTTTGTTTGATTTTTTCATTTAAGATTTTATCATGGTAGTTCGAAGCTATTGTCGGTGCTCAATGTTTGGAGTTTGATTTCTTGACATGTTGTTCGAAAATCGGTTAAAGGTATTTTGAATTCGTTTACTGGGGGTTTCGATTATCTTCTATGAATAGATTTTTTTAATAAAAAAGTATACAAATTTGATAAGGAGAGGTGTCGATTACCGTCTGTATGTTTTGACGGTATAGCAGTTTATTTTCCTTTTTATACCGTGGAACTCGAGAGATAAAATTTCATTGTCTTTCGTTTTCTTTTTTTAATGCATCAGCAACCCGTGGGACTTTCAGCTTCTGCAGTTTACTTTGCACCTTGGGATGTCGTCTGTTTCAAGCCAGCCTCAGTTTCGCTATACGCAACCACCTTCAAAAGTTCTTCATCTCAGAAATCTGCCATGGGAATGCACAGAAGAAGAATTGATTGAGTTGGGAAATCCATTTGGAAAAGTTGTCAATACCAAGTGTAATGTTGGAGCCAACAAAAATCAGGCTTTCATTGAATTTGTAAGCGCTTGCCAGACTTTTTGTTGTTATATTTATAACACATGCTGGGTTTCTCACGTCATTTGCTTTTTGTGCTATTTAGGCGGAATTGAACCAAGCAATTGCTATGATATCATATTATGCTTCGTCATCTGAGCCTGCTCAGGTGCGAGGGAAAACTGTGTACCTGCAGTACTCAAACCGGCAAGAAATTGTGAACAATAAAACTGTTGCAGATGTTGCTGGTAATGTGTTATTGGTAACCATTGAGGGAAATGATGCACGTCTTGTTAGCATCGATGTGTTGCACTTGGTAAGAACTTTGATAGTGCAAGTTCGTACAATACATCCAAGCATTAAAAAGGTGTTCTCCGTGGTTATTATGTGAATGTCTGCCATTTGTTACAAAGCTTTTATTTGACAAGAGTGCGTGAATCAGCAGGAACATGTCAAGGATATATCCTGATGGCAGCTTATTCCTTGGGAGAAAGAATGCATTTGTGTTTGTCTCTTTTCTCCTTAACTTAACACTGACTCTCTCTGTGCCCTTCGTCTTCATAATTCTGTCCCATGTATTTTCCAAGCGAACTCAAATGATTTCATTTGCTCCTTGTATAGAGCATTGATGTTCTCCTTTTCTTTTTAATATAGTCTCGTTTCAGCTTGCATCATTGTAAGGCTCGTTTAATTTGTTATTCTGTTTCATCTTTTTCTTAAGGTGTCAAAAAATATTTTGTAACGTCAGGAGAATGCTGTGGATTTTATTTTTTATGTTCACTTCAGTCTCAATTCTTTTTTTTTTGAACGCTACACATGTATCTTGCTATGTACTTGTTCTTTTTGGGCATGTTTTATTTGGACACTCTTTGCATAAATGATTTTTTCAGAATGAAAATACTAGTTAAAAGTGCTACTTGTTCATTTTCAGTATTGTCTGGTGCGTTAATGGATGGCATCTGCTTTGCAGGTATTTTCTGCATTTGGGTTTGTTCATAAGATCACCACGTTCGAAAAGACTGCTGGATTTCAGGTACTGATTTTTTGAAGTATTAGAAAAATGATAAAATTGCATTTCTTTGCCAAGGAATCGCCATATTCCTTATTTTTTCCAGGCCCTGGTGCAATTTTCTGACACAGAAACTGCCTCAGCTGCCAAGGATGCCCTTGATGGAAGAAGCATTCCTAGGTGATGTGGATTTAGTTTTGGCCACAGATGTAATGCAACTGTTGTCGATCATATTTCTGTAGATGTCGTGTTCATTCCTTGGGGCCCGGACATCCTCTGAAGCTATATTAACAATCAACAGGGGTACATGCATGCTCCCTCCGCCAACTCTAACTATCTTAGTTATTCAACTCACCTTTTCCTTTTACACCGAGGGCCATTTTAATTTAGGTGTTGTTTTACCTACATCGTTAGTATTCATGGATTTTTGTTTGGGGCAAGTAAGACTGGGAAGTTAACTGAAATCCATTGCTGGTTCAGTCACTACGTTGAGTATAATTATTGCTTTTCCATTCCCATTGTGTAATCATCTTCTGATTCTGTGCCCATGTCGACTGGTATCCTGACTCTGTTTTATTGCTCAGTTATTTGATTCATGAGCTTGGCCCATGCTCACTAAGAATCACCTACTCTGCGCATACAGATCTGAGCGTAAAATTCCAGAGTCATCGCAGCAGGTATACTCACTTTCTGTTTAATGATTTTAATGCCCCATGTAATAATGGCTATTTTTTTTTTAATATATGTCATGCAGCTTACTTGACATGTATTTCATTTACTCAGGGACTACACAAACCCCCTCTTACCTGTTGCTCCCTCGGCTATAGATGCAAGTGGACAGGTAGGTTTAAAAAAAGTGTTCAGTTTGAAAAGACTACGATTTCTGTTTATGCTTTTTTTTAAGGAAAAAATGAAACTTATTACTCACGTATTTGCTTTAGTAGCAGCTATGTAATTCAATATAAATATAATGGTTTTTGCATTCTGTTACCATGGATGCTTCTGCTTCCTACCATTCTGATATCATCCGCATTATTTTCAGTTCAATGCTGGAATCGATGGCAAAAAGCTTGAGCCAGAGAGCAATGTTCTATTGGCATCAATCGAGAACATGCAGTATGCTGTTACATTGGATGTGTTACATACGGTACCTCCACTTGACCTGAGAAAGCTGTGGATCGCTACTCAATTTGAACCTATCGTAATTATTGTGGTATCTTCTTCCTAAGGTTTTTTCTGCATTTGGGCCGGTCCTGAAAATCGCAATTTTTGACAAGAATGGTGGTCTTCAGGCCCTTGTACAGTACCCTGGTGCCTATAGTTCCATTTGTTTTGACCATCAGCTCTCTGATACAGGAACACCTACTAATCGGTCATTTGTCATTGCAGATGTACAGACTGCTGTGGTTGCAAAGGGGGCACTGGAAGGACATTGCATATACGATGGTGGTTACTGCAAGTTGCATATTTCCTATTCTCGACACACTGATCTCAGCATTAAGGTGAGCCATCTAGTGGAAGCCGGACCTTGAAAACTTTCACCCTCGGGGCACCGGAAGTAGTCACTAACGATTCCCCATTGTAGGTCAATAACGACAGGAGCAGAGACTACACAATCCCTAGCACGTCAGTGCTGAATGCTCAGCCCTCCACATTAGCAACGCAGCCATATCCGATGGGAGGCCCTGCTGCTCATCCGTACAATGGATCCCAATATCATTCTGCTCCAGACTCCCATGCTGTCACCTCCCCTTCTTCCGGCTGGAGCCAAGGAGCCCCTGGTGTACCGATGCATATGCACAACTACCAGTACGGTGCTCCTCCAATGGGCACTGGCATGTCACAGTCCTCACCCAGGCCCCCTTATCATCCTCAGTGACAAAAAAAGGTGACTCTGCTGCCTCCTTTCGCTGAGTGGGAAGTTAGTTTGTCAAGAATCAAAGAGCATGGTGTGGTGACTTCATTTGTGCCGTACGTATAACTGCTTGTTAAGTTCCGGTGACCATTTTTCCGTCTGTAATGTTCTTTGGTTACCTCTGTTTAGTTTTAATTGTTTGATACTTGATGTTGGTTCTAATCTTAAACTACTACGATAATTGTAGTAAGAAGAAGCCTCGAGTGTCTGTCTACACGTCAGTACACATAGCACACGGACACGGCGATACGGGGACTCTCATACCAAAAAACCCCGAGAATCCCCTTGTAATATATACTAATACTTAGCTTTTTACTCCTTTGCCTTAAAACACTTCACTCCTATGGCTCTGGTAACCCCCAGTCGTCAGGGTTGTTCCTTCCACCAGTTTGCCAAGCGCTTCAAGAACGAGAGCACTTCCGATGGGTCGCGTAACGAGTGTGAAGCTACTGTTTCTTTCGGAACAGACGACACGATGATCGGGTACCCGATCCCCTGCTTTCGCAGTGCCTGCACAAAAAAAAAAAAAAAAAAAAAAAAAAAAATGAAAAAACGAGTTTCATGCCCAATAAATGATATGAGCATCTTTTTCTAGTAAGATGAGTTATATCAAAAGAAAAATATAAAAATATTTTTTTTTACTATAATATAAATTATCATTTTTGTATTTTTATTCTAGAAAAAATATAGAATATCACCTTAGGTCCCCTTGTATTTTGTTTTTTTCTAGTTTTATAAGCATGCAGACCTACTCCCACTGCCTAAGGCGTGTGCTCTGAATCATCAGAAGCAGCCAGAGTTGCAAATGGTTTTAGGTTTAAGGAGTGAATAATTAGTTTGTACTAGTGACTGCGGCATTATGGCTGATGAGAGCGAACACACATACAAACGCTTCCGAGTGTTAGGGCAATGACTGACCTTGAAGGCGTCTTCGTCGGTCTTGTCGTCGCCCAGGTACAGGGGAAGGACGTCGGAAGTGAGGCCGATGGTCTCAAGAAGGTAAACCAGGGCGTTTCCCTTGTTCCATTGGATGGATGGCCTGATCTCCATCACCTTCTTGCCTCTGGTCATGTGGAACGAGGGCGAGTACCTCTTCAGCACTTCCTTTACGATTCCCTCCAGCGCTTTGTAGTCCTATAGAAAAGCAAAAAAGAAAAAAAAATGGATGGAGGAGTGAGAAGCAGTGTGTTTTAAGTCTACGACCCACCTCGTCTGAGACGTGTCTGTGGTGGACGGAGATGCAGAACCGGTTGTCTTCGACGAACGTCCCCGGGATCGCTGACGTCCGTTTCTTGAGCTCCTCGAAGATCTGTCAAGTTGTGAGTTTGGTATGTGCGGACAAGACAGAAAAAGAGTGCCCTAATGGGGGAGTGTCACCTTACTGATGGTGGTTAGGAACTCCTTGGCGGGTTGGAAGATGGTGATCTCATTGCCCTGAAAACTCATAAATAATTAGAGATGCTTGTGTAGCTTTGAAACGAGATTTCTGGAGGGTTCTAGAATGGGAATTGAATACGAGGAGGAATGAAAATGTGGAGAGGTGGAAGTGACCTTGCCATCATGCGTATTTATCTGGTATTTTCCATCATAGGAAGACTTCATGTGCTGCTGAGGTGGCCCCATGATGTCCATCCCATGGCTACCGGCGTAGTAAACTTCATCCAGCTTCACGAACTCATAAACCTTTCGGAATCACGAATCACTCTCAACTGTCGAACAACACAAGCAAATGTAGATCTTCGGAGGGAAAAAAACCGACCTTCTTTCGGCTGCGGCCGCTTATTATGGCAGTCGGAAAGAGCTTTCCAACCTCACGCACAGCTGATCGCATCTACACAAAGAACAAAAAAACACTGAACTCCAGTACAAAAGAAGCGTGACTATGAATGCCGCCCCAAACTCTTACCGGCTCAGACATGAAGGCGTGGTTCGGATCATCTACGATCGGAGAAAGGGTACCATCATAATCCAGAAACACGACGATCTGCTTCCCCGACATCGATTTCGATCCCATTCTCGGATGAAATAACATCAGTGCCGAAGGATGTTCTTCCTGCCCAAAGCAAAAACAACCTTAGCATGCACATTAGCTTACATATATTAACTACAAGATCAAAAAAATTACCAGCCACGAAGCATATCTTGCATCATCAGTCACAATGGGGTTATCAGTGGGTACATTAACGTTATCATCATCGGGGTGGGAGTCAGAGACCAAGTTTTGAATGCCCAGAACACCCCTGATGCTCTGTGTCACCATATCTTTATCTGTAACAACAAGAGAACACAAAATCATTCTACATTTCTTTTGTTGATATAAAACAGAACAAGTGTGGAGGAGAAGCAAACAAAAGGATGGTAGCATCATATGACTCGGGCGGTGCAGCATACGGATGAAAGTGTGCATATATTTAATGAGTCAGTGAGTGAGTTGTAATAATACTTCAAAAGAAAAGGAAAAACACAAATAATGAGAGCAGCATGTCCACATCTTGGACATAAGCTGTGTGCGTTGCTTGGGTACACTTTCCTCGTTCCAACGGCAGCCAACAGATTTTGTCTTTAAAAAGTTAAAACCACGAAATGTAGAAACCGAAAAAAAAAAAAAAAAACATTCAACGATGATGAATTAATAATTAAATAAAAAGGGGTCACGTGCCAGTGTACGAACCAGTTTAATTACCGTGAAGAATAAATTATTGGAATCACGTGAATCTGAGGAGATACACTGTGACTATGCGACAAGGCAACAAATATGTACAAATAAACCTGTCTTTTTTCGAAAATTGAATTTTCATTATTTTTGAAATAATGACTTTATTCTGAGATAGAGAAGACTTTGACTGAAAGAAAATCAAGAGAGCCAGGGTCCAGGTACGTTGTGCGACTTCTAGAAGCAGAAGTCTATTTGAATGATTGGCAGTTCTACAAATGATGAGAAACAAGACAGAACAGGGTTATTAAATATAAAAATAAGGCGTTAAAAGTAGAAAATATACGTTAAAAATGGAGAAAGGGGAGAAAAGATAAGAAAAAAAACTGGGCTCGGAGTGAAACTCAAGCATGTGGGCCGAAGCCGCCGAGTTTAGGCCCAATAATCGGATCGGCGACACGTTAGCGGTGGAGATTCCCGCTCCCACTTTAAATTTCTTTTTGGAGCACAACTCCAAAACAACTGAAATCCCCAACTTTTAACGGACATAAAAAGTCACCGACAATCCCCAGTCCCTGTCCCATCGGAGCGTGAATCCACGGCACCGCCACGTGCCCCACGCGCCGCGCTTCCGCAAACGAAACGCACGCTGCAACCGCCTTCCCCACCCCAAAATAAACCACTCAGAAAAAAAAAAGTTAACGATCTGCGAAAAGTACGCGTAACATTCACCGCGATCAAATCGACGATCGACATCGAAAATTACTTACTCCATGCAGGAAGGCATGCAATCAGATTATCAAAAACAACAACGCAAACAACCTCCGATTCGGAAACATAAAACTCCTCCGTCAGAAAAAAAAACGACGAATCAGAGAAGACGATCCGCTTGTTAACAATAAACGATGCGCGATTATGCATGAAACTCACATTCGAAGCTCGCGAATGTGAAGAGGAAGAAGAAACACGGATAATATATCGACGGCTCACCGGCTTTCTGGAAGGGAAGACGAATTGCAGGCAAGGAGGGGATTCCGTGAAATGGGAAGGAGAGACGATAATCGGAGGGCGTATTTATAAAGGGGTTTTAGGCTGGGTTGGGAATTGGGATGCAGTCAAAATACGGTTTCTCGGTAATCAACCAATAAAAAAAGTTACGAAAAAAAAATGATACAATTTGTTGACGTGGTGGATACTCGCATACGTATGGGCAATATTTATATTATTTTTCAATAAATAAAAATAAATGCAATTTTAACGGCGATCAATTTTCCCACCGCCTAAATACTATTTAACCAACCTTGATAATGACACTTATCCTTTTAATCCCGCGAGGCCAGGCAACTTGAACGTGGCGGTGCTGCGTGTATATTAATTTTAATATTATGTAATCATTTCAATATTTATTTCTTAGTAATAATTACAATCATCGCTTTTTTAAATATTATTTTATAGATTCATATAATATTATTATAATATATTTTACTAAAATATCCTCAATTTTATTCAAAAATTTGCAAATGAAAAATTTTCCATTCTAGTGCATTAATTTATACCGTCATATTTGACGTAATTCAGGCCTCGTTATTACAAACGGGAACTAAAATAGAAAGTGATGATTTCCGTACTTATAATATGCTCAAGTAGCAGGATCGCGGTTAAGTTAATTTACCCTCGTCATCTATGACGTTACAGATGAAGAAAGTGAGGTATTTTTCTTTGTAATTCTGCGAAAAAAATGGTGGTGGGAGGTGGGTCTTGATTCTTGGATTGATTTCAATAAAAGAAATGCGTGGTAGATTATTACAATAAAGGTTTCCTTAAAATGTAGGGATATAAAATAAGAACGACTTCTGCACGTCTATCACTTTTGTAGTCAAGTGAAGCAAATGGAGGCAATGAAATCGAGAGCAAATAGCAATAAATCTATGCGTCGAGTCGTCCCAGAATTCGACCATCGAATATCTGGAATTTACTTCTTGTTGGATTCTGGGGTTAAGGAGTAGATTCTGAGAATCTACAGTGATCCCTCAGGGCTACTCATGATGTCCAGGATCCAGCAACTTGGTAATGATTTTTGCGAACCTGGTCTGAGTGACGAGTGGCGATCTCCCATCTCCATCTCCGGGTTGTGTGTTTGGGAAGACATGATGCAGACGCTTTGCTTCCCATCTTGGCCTTTTTGGGTATTGTACAGTACTCCACTTATGAGATGATTGATTACGCAATTATCAGTGATTAGGCACAGGTGCTTTAATGGAGATTCGATGGCCTAATCTCGTGTCCCCCGGTATTGTTTCCCCCATTTCCCTCTACTCGTGATTCTAAGCAGCACACAGGTTTTAAGATGCGCCTAACACATCACATTTCCACCCCTTTTGGAAGAGATTCGTCTTGTGTCCATTCCAGCGTGTAACACGCATTGGAGCATGAGGTTTTTAACGATTATTTGATGGATCGAATGACCACACGTGAGGTTTTTAATGATTATTTGATGGATCAAACGAACATACGTGAATTTCAAAGTGAATCACAAAAAAAAATATTAATACTAATCAATCATTAATGATTTATAATTTTTATATAATTAATTATTTCATTTTTAAACCTCAAATCTCATTATATGATTGCTTGTTCTAATAGGATTTACACAATTCTAATAGCCCACATTAAAGATCAATTTTAACTATTTAGCTGATTTTCCTTAAAAGTTGGTAATGAACCATTTGACTTTTGGAAGTAATCGATAAAACATGTAATAAAAAATAATGAACTGTTTTTCTGATGTTCTTATTCTAATTCTAACATCTGCAACCCTGATTCTAGATTCTAAGTGTGTAGGCTTTGTAAGAATCTGGCCACCGATTGCGGCAAATGGGCTCGGCAAACATAAGCTGTGACGGGCTTTCATGCACGAAAGAACATGTGTGAATTGAACTTAGAGTCAAATAATCTACATTATAAAAAATTCACTTGTGTGCACGAAAGGATTACACACTGAAAAAAGTGTGGGTTGCTTATGTTTCCATACTTTTATATAGGGTAGGTATTCAATACGCAAGAAAAAAAAAATCATGAGGCTCATATGGATGGATGCAGTAAGGTCGGGGGACCCTTCTATGACAGCGTCTGTGCATGCATGGTCCCTCATGCTTTAATGACTTTATACATGTCTCTACACGGTACACACATCCTTACAACGACGTTGTTCTGTGCTCCTTCTTCTTCCCCGAAGGGGTTTACCTACAGAAATTTTAGGAATCCAGTTTGGGTTATTCGACTAAAAACCTCTCTGGAGTTGTGATGTTTAATCAACAAGCCGACTCGCTTGGCTCCTTGTGTCTAGCTCTAAACCTAATGCATTCGTGCGTGTGAAAGGAGGCTCACTTAGGTTTGCTCGTCTTACTCATTCAATCTTTAATTTCAATATGTTATTAGAACATGAGTGGTCAAAATAAATTTTGTATTGGTTTGCGTTTTGGTTAAAAATAAAACAAGAGATACATTGGATTTATGAGATAAAAATTAAATCGGTCTATGATTTAAGTATTATTTAAAATCATAAAAAACAAGTATTTATCGAATTAAAGATCAATTTGACTTGAAAGTAGATATTAAAACAAATAATACTATATCGTGATTTAAAAATAAAATATTTATAAGAAAGTATATATTAATAATAATTAGTTGAATTTAATCTTTTTTAATATTATTTATATTGATTATATACTTAAATTTTATGTATATTCGTCCAATTCATCGAATCATTCATTTCAATAATCGATAGCGTGATCCATGAAACCCATGATTGAGTTGCCCTAGTTGAGGTTCAGGGTAAATGTGCATCATTTAATGGTAATCTTCAAATATAAATTAATGTTTAGGGTTACATCGTAAGAAATAATGAAAGTGAAATGGGGAGATAGGTGTTTTTAAAAAAAAGTAAATTGATGATCTTACTTTATTGGATCCTGTGCAAAGCAGGCATCAAAGCTCAAAGCACCAGTCTCCGTTCTTTCTGCTTTTTCCTCATCTTCTCTCGTGTTTCTCCTCTTCCATGGGTAGTCGTGGCACCCTAGGAAAATCTGGGTTAGGTTAGAGCTTCGGCAATTCAGACATTGTATGAAAAGATCTCCTCATGGTTTGGTTTTCTAGCAAACTGAGGTTCTTACCTGATTCACAATAGAAATGCATATGAACAGAATACTGAAACTGGTTGCCAGTATTGTTTATTTGGGGTTTCGTGTTTGTTTTTTTGTCTGAAGGAAAGTTGGAATCACGGATTGCAACCAAGGTTTGTGAACAAAGATCAAACATTAAATGTCACTTATTTCAAGCAAGTAGGAACTTTGGAAGGACTGGGAGGTCTCGAACTGGCGTCACCTGATGAATCAAGGAAAACATTTGGGATCCGTGAGCCATCTTGCAAGTTGATTGACTTCGAGTCGAATTTCCAGGAAGGATGCCAAGGAACTCCATGTTGGTCAACATGAGCAGTTGCCCATTGCGCAGCTCCAATGGCGTGCACATCTTGATGGTGTCCATACGGGAACTCATGGCCTCTTGGAGGATCCCATCTTCCAAACGGATTGAACACTGAAGCAGCGATCTCCTTCTCAGCATCAATCCTCGCAGAAAAATCCAATCTTTCCGCATCGGGATTCCAATTCAGAGCCTGATCTACGAACTCAAGATGATGAGAGCTCGGCTGCTCAAGCCCTTGAAAGAAGCTGCTCCCTTCGGGGATCTGAAGCGGAGGAAGCTCATCGATCGCATCCTTAGCCGCGTTGAGCAGCCATTCCACCACTTTGCTCGGTTGGCCAACTCCTAATCGATCTTGCAAATCATACACTTGCATCGCCGTTTGGACGGAGAGGCGGACACGGCGGTCTCTAAGTCCCCTCACGGTGCGCACTTTGCTGTGTCGATCCTTCCCTCCGAAGGCCCGGGACACGCGCACGACACGGGGATTCTTCAGCATCGACCACGACGGATGGTTCACCCCTCCCCACCTGAAGTCATTTCATAGGAAAGCTAAGGTGCACGGCGAAGTACATCCTAAAAAACACCCAGTACTCAAAATCGGAGGGTGGATGGAGGGCCACGTGTCGTCGGCATTTCCGAGATAGGCATCTCATCTCATCCAGCGAGGGCGCTTTTCTCTGTGCACGTTCAGCAAAAGGGTTTCTCGGCATCTACGAAAGGCGTCATATCCAAAAACCAGTCACATGGGCTGGAGAGGTGCGAGTTCTAACTAAACTACCATTTCATGGGAAAAAAAGTGTATTCCCCAGTCTGGGGAATCTATGTGAAAAATTATGTAGAATAAGAAACTCTGAAAACCCATTTTCGACCATCAATGGCAAACTCGCTTTAGGTGTCCTCGATCATGTTCATCCTTTTCATTTACAGTTCTTCACCGATGTGCTCCTTGATGTCTGTCAAACACTAGTCCCTTGCAACAAACTTATCTGCTTTGTTTTGTCTTTCTAATGGATTCGATGGTAAGAAAAGCTGCTGCAATGTATCCAGTTTTGAATTTCTGGGGCAGGTTATGTGAGCCAATTATTTGTATCATTGTGTGTGTGGTGATGGTTAGGGAGCAACTGAATTTTCTATCTTGATGGCGAAGGACCACAGGCCACTTGGGCAGCAGTGAGATTTTGTTATCGAGCCATGCTGAGGCACCTTTCGTCTCAATTACCCTGCTGGACAGACACCAGTGGTGGTACCTCCCGCTGCCCTCCATCATTTTCCAATACGGGAATGCACACATAAATAAATCTGCCTTCCTTGTTGTGCACAAGACCTGACCTCTCACTGACAATGGCGTCCACTGTATCATCATGATCGCGGCTACCCATGGGAGATAAAATTATTCAATAGCTCTGGCCTCTGGGATTCGATTCATAGTTCATACTTTAGAAATTATATCATATGTGATATATAGAGTATACAAAAAACATAAATCATATTAAAAAAGATTAAATTCAAATGATTATTAATAATTTATAATTTTTTATATATTAAATTATTTCATTTTCAAATCATGATATGAAATTGCTTATTTTAATACTCGCTTTCAAGTAAACTTGTCTTCAATCCAATTAAGATTTATTTTTTGTTTTTTTATATTGTAGTTAGTACTTAAATCATATTTTATTCTAATTTTTATCGTCTAAATTCAATGTATCTCTTTATTCTTTTTTTAATTGGAACTCTGACCTATACAAAACCTATATTGGCCAATCAAGCTATGCCATAATATAATTACTCTGATATTAGGTTGAAATTTAGAATACAATGAATCAGATGAATACATATGAAGTTCAAATAAACAAGAAACGTAAATTACATTAGAAAAGATTAAATTAATTGAATACTAATAATTTATATTTTTTTGTATACTGAACTATTTAACTTTCAAATTATAAAATGAGATAACTTGTTCTAATATGGCTAACCTTTGGCCCACTCTTGTGACCACGCTAAACCCGTGGAGGAGCGGGTCTCCTCTTTCATGGGTGTGGAGTCTGGAGAGGCGGACACCATATTCCATATTGAGGAGGAAGGCTTTTGAGTCAGATGCCATCATCCTTGTGCCTTCAAAAAGAGGCTGTCTAGGACACACATACTCAACTGCCTTCCAAAACCCAGGGCTCACCTCACTAGTCTTCTTTCCTTCTTCCTTCTCAGATTAATGTTACCTTAGCGCCTTATCTATTCATTCTCATCATACAAGTTTCTTCTGTCATGTTACATTTGATTTTTACAAATGGCATTACAAAACCAGCTTCATTGTTAGTAAGACCAGAGACACCAAAAGATGCCTATAGTGTGTTCTCAATTCCAAATACATGTTCTCAAAACTGTGCTATAAATTAAATATTCATAGTATATTCAATTGTATTTGTTAAAACTTGTATGTCACTTGGGTTTTCTTAATTTAAAAGTAATTCATTATTTTTTAATGAATTTTATCAAAAATAATAACATTTTTAAAATTTATTTATTTAAAAAACTCTCAGTTATAATCATGTAATATATATTTATTTAAATACAGATAATTTAAATATATTATTAATTAAGCTACTTTAATGAAAAGTCAAATGAAGGAGTGTAATACAACAAATATCAAAAAATATTTTTTTATTTATAATAAAAATATATATATTGGGATTGAGACATTTTTTAAATAAGAAATTCATAAATCATACATCTAAAATGGGCCACTGACAAAACCCATATACTTCAGTTTAGGCCCATCTAGAATGCTATATGTGCCTTAACTGAAAATGAGCCCAGGTGAAACGGCACAATATATATAAGGATTGAGAGACCACTCTGTTCTGAGTTCTGACAATCGACACAGAGGCCCAATGACTGTTCTCTTCGCCCCCCAAGTCCTTTCATCAGGTAAAATCATTGTCTAGAATCGGAAATCTCAGTTTCTTGTCGATTGCTCCGCTGATTATGTGATTTGCTTCTGTTGCGCGATCGTTTCTGTAGAGCGACCAATGCGTGCCTCACTTGGTTGCTAGTATACGTATACATATATTATCCTTATTCTGATTGCTTATTTGCGTTTCACTTTTGGATCGGCATTTTAGAAGCCATCCATGCCTGTTTTTTACTGCAGGAATGACATGACTAGCGTTTACCTTGTTCTCTTTTGTTCCATAGAGCATCAATGATTTGATATGTGGATGACAACAATGCTGAAGCTGCCTCTGGGTTGTGTGTTGGAATCGATAACAGAGAGCCAGATGCAATGACTCCAGATCCAGGTCAAATTCAGCTGTTACTCATCATCCGAGCATTATGATTAGGTAACTTCCATCCTATATGGCTAATGCTATTTTGCATCATAATTTTGCGTACAGAGCCATCTCACGCAGTTGGTCTTCCACAATCTTCCCCTCCTAGAGCTGTCATTGAGGAACTTAGTTGATGGGTCCGGAGAAAGACTGCTGTGGAACCCGAGCAATTCGCAAATGTGAAGCATGTAACATTAGATTCTGAGGGAGATAAATCGGTTTCTGAAAAGAAAACAGCAAAAAAAAAAAAAAAAAAATCATATGCCTGGATTGTTAGTTCACTGTCAAAGAAAGGCCCTACAAAAATTTATATCCCTGCTAGCTCGACTAGGGTTGCTCCTACAAAAGTTGAAAACAAAGCCGCTATTCATGCTGCAGGGGTGTCAACGTCCCAAGCATCCTTCCATCCAGTAGATGTTCCTGCTTCAGAAACTCTCGAGAATCTTAATGAAGGTAACATTTTATAAGCTTCTCCCAAAGGGAAATTAATTGTGTGAACTGGTAACAGGGAAAAGGCTAGCATTTGGCAGGGCATGAATTACTGGTAGAGATTGTGGCTTCTGTAGGTTTTCAATTACCTACAGTTTCGGTATTATGTATAATTATATTTATTTTTATTTTTATTTTTTTAATAGATGAAGACCACTCCATCTACATCCGAAATATACCTCTAAATGCTACGGGTTGATCAGCTTGAAGCTGGTTTTTTTGAAATTTGGACCTATCATGCGATGCCAGATGGGATACAAGTCAGAAACCTGCCGAAACCATCAATAGGGTGAGCATTTAATGTAGGTTGTTTCAATTTTCTAGGCACGTGTCAACTCATTAGTTTTACGTTAATCATCTTGCAGGCACAAGGATTCTATTTTGGGTTTGTTGAGTTTCAAGAATTCAATTCCATGGAAAGTGCAATCAAGGTTTAATTTCACTTTTTAATGGGTTCATAGGTGTAAACTTTACATCCTGTATCCTTTGAGCCTTTTTTTTTTTTTTTTATCACAGGATTATGTAGTATTGCGCAAACTTTTCTCTGTTTCTTTCCGCTGCTATACTCGTATTAAGTCAACCGAGCTGTGTCGAACCTCCAATAACGATCGGAGACCGCCAAAGCTGTAGTTGAGCTGAAGAGCGTGACTTCACGAGGTAAGCAGGAGCAGTGGGAGTTGTTGGTCGTATTCCTGAACAGGATCGTGCATACCATGCAACATGTCTGCTAGCCCCTGTATCATTTTGCATGTTTCTGTGCAGTCAGTGGCGCAAGAAATCACTTCACCCACTCGCGGTGGCTCCCGCAATGAGAATTCCAGGGGACGTTCAAGTCTTGGTGTTGGTTTAGGGTGGAGGAGCATATGCGACAACTGATACCAGCTTCCGAGAGCGCGAGGGGCCGCAATCGCGCAGTAAGTATAGAAATTTTTGTCGAGGAGATGAATCTAAACAGAAGGGATGAAGGTTGTTTAGTTCATCAGCTGTTTAGGGCATTCTTTTTGGGCGAATATTGACTTGTGATATCAGTTGAGGGTGTGCCGTAAAATACATTTGACGTGCAAATGCAAAGGAATATTGGCAGCAACTTGCCCCTGGAAGAATCCTTTCAACAAATGCTTGCATTCTTCTGCAGAGAAACCGCAGGCACAAATCGTCGCTAGCAGATGAACAATTGCATTTTGCTCCTGACTTCCTATCAAAACCAGCTGCTACACATCTCATTCCCAGTGCATCAATCAACAAGAGGGCGGTTGCAGTTGCTTGAGCCTTTTCACAACCTGTTTCATCGTCGGCCTCGTCGACAGCGTCTCCAGAGTGCACACAACCGCCAAGTGGAGCATGTTGACCAAGTCGTCGTGCGGGCTCACCTCCCACAGCCCGGCGGCGAAAAACTCATTGGCCTTGCCCTGCCGCATCAGCATGCACGCCCACGCCACAATGTTGAAGCCATTCCCGTAGGAAGAGAACGAAGGGTCCAGTGCCTTCTTGTCCGACATCAACTCCAGCAGCACCACCCCGTAACTGTAAACATCTGCCTTGTCGGAGACACGGCATGTCATGGCGTATTCCGGAGCAACATACCCAAAAGTTCCGGCCACCCCGGTTGTCGCATGCGTTTCGGAAGTTCCTAGAAGCCGAGCAAGGCCGAAGTCCGATAGATATGCATTGTAGTCTTCGTCCAGCAGGATGTTGCTCGGCTTGACATCGCGGTGAAGGACTCGGGGCACACATTGATCATGCAAGTATGCAAGTGCCAGGGCAATGTCCAGGGCGATCTTGTGTAGAATCCTCCAGTCAGGAGCTCTACGGCTTCTTCCCCGTATGAATTCCTCCAGATTTCCACCAGGTAAGTAGTTGTATATGAGAAACATCTCGGTTTCACTAGCATGGTACCCGATCAAGGTCACGAGATTCGGGTGCTGAAGCCTGGCAAGAGTTTTAATCTCTGCATCAAACTGCTGAACCCCTTGGAACCTTCCTACAGCAAGACGTTTGACAGCCACCAGCACACCAGGTGCGATCTCTGCTTTGTATGTTGCTCCAAAACCTCCACTGCCGATGCAGTTGTTGGCGTTGAAACTCCCTGTGGCACGCACAACATTCTCGAAAGTTAGGGGAACGCCTATATCCGTAAAGGTGGTCACCACCTTCCTTGCAGATCCGCTCACTCGTGACCTTGGTTTCCATTTTCTTGTGTACAAGAATATTGCCAACACGCAGATGAGAGCAAACACTATCACTGCCGCTGCCGTCACTACTGCAATAGGAACTGGACCCAGACCACCGTCACTTGGAGGAGGTGGAGGAGCAGCACCATAATACTGAGCAATAGAGTCTCCCGCTATCCCCGATTGACCTGAGTTGGAAACAGAGAGCAAGGTTGCAGTACAGCTCAAGGAAGGATTCCCGATGAAGTTATTGCATTGAATAATGCTGTTATTAAGAGACAATCGGCCTGAAAAATTATTGAATGATGCGTTAAACAACAAGAGGGCTGGGACATTTGCGAGCTCATGTGGAAACTGCCCAGAGAGTTTGTTGTTGTTCAAGAGCAAAACACTCAAGTTCTTCAAGTTGGCAAGATCCCTTGGAATTTCACCAGAGAGAGAATTTGAAGACAACTCGAGAACCTCTAAAGAGTATAGCTGCCCCAAACTTGCAGGGATTGAACCATTCAGATAATTTCCAGCCAATGCAAGACGTCTTATATCCTTCATCTTGCCAAAACTTATGGGAATCGAACCTTGCAAGGAATTCCAACTCAGGTTTAGAGCCAACAGTGAGGCAATGTAGCCAATGCTGAGAGGTATCCCTCCAGAAATTTGATTATTTGACAAATCTAGGAGCACAAGGGACCTGCACAGGCTTGAAATATCTTCTGGGATCTGACCAATCAACTCATTGTTGCTCACATTGACAATCATGCCTCTTGCATTAACACAATGGTCAAACAATGAACCAGGAAATGTTCCAGAAAGCTTGTTTCCTCCGGCAAGAAATGCATATACAGTTTTTATTCCCAATTTATCAGACGCAATCGGCAATGAGGGTACAGGACCCGTGAAGGCATTAGAACCGAAATTGTGCAATATCAAGAGACTGTCGTCATCCCTGCTGAATGTAAAAGAAGACCTTATCTTATCCTGATTTCCAAAGTACCAAATATATACAGAAGAAGGATCATAAAGTGCCAGGGAAGTCAAGCTCAAGGAGACTACAGAAGCACAGGAGTTGTAGTCAAATTTCGGAATAAATCCAGAGAACGCATTCCCACTAACATCAAACAGATCCATACAAGGCACAGGAATCCTGCCATCAATCTCCCCACTTAGTTTATTTGAGCTCAAGTCAAGATAATGCAACTTCTTGCAATTGCTAAACCCCCCTGGAACTTTTCCAGAGTAAAAATTCTGGCCCAAATTAAGCATCTCCAAGTGTTCACAATAACCCCAACTAGAAGGGAAGTCTCCTTGCAGCATAGCTCTAGGAGCCCACAGCACCCTCAACCTTGGGAGACTAGTAATCTCTGAAGGTATTATGCCTTCGAAAAAATTGTACTCATCGTTGGTATATGCTAATTTTTCCATAGAATAGTTATATCCCAAACTTGAAGCATTAGGAAGAGGGTCCCATAAGTTTGACAATACGAGCACAGACAACCTAGTGCAGTTACCAATGGCAGTGGGTATAGAGCCACCTAAATTATTTCTTGACACATCCAGCAGTTCAAGCTGAGACAGCCTACCAAGTTCACTTGGTATAACCTCCAACATATTAGAATACAGCAAAAGCGTTTTTAGTCCCATACAGTTCCCAAGACTTGCTGGAACATCATTGGTCAAGTAGTTACCTGAAAGCTCCAAATACTCAAGGCTCTCACAGCTATCACCAATCTCATCAGGGATCGGACCACTCAGCTGATTGAACGACAAGTAAAGCCCTCTCAAATCTTTAAATTCTCTGAGAAACAAAGGAATCGACCCCGTGAATTGATTCCCTGCTAAATTGAGAACCTGAAGACCCAAGGAATTCGTCAAGGACATGGGAATCCCCCCTGATATATTATTGAATCCCAAATTAAGAACCTTCAGACTCCTCAAACCAGTAAACTGGACGGGCAAAGAGCCAGAAAAAAGATTCCCCTCGAGGTCCATAACCTCAAGTTTTTCTAATGACCACAACCCCGGCGGAATCTCGCCACTCAACTCATTGAAAGGTAGAGACAAAATCCGAAGTTCACTAAGCTGCGCGACAGCTGCAGGCAGCTCCCCGGAAATTTTAAACTCCGCATCGCCCGAACAAGACCGCCTAATTCCAAACCCATAAAGCGGAAATTGAGCAATTCTCAAGCACGACAGAGAATCCCCGCCGCCACTAATATTCAACGCCGTGACCCGAGAATACACATCGCAAGAAACCCCTCGCCAGGAACAATGATCTCCTCCTCTTCCCAAATCCCAGCTGCTCAAAGCTCCATACGGATCAGAAACCTTGGACTTGAGCTCTAACAACGCAGATTTATCCGAATCAAAACCCCTCGACGCTAGCAACTGAAGTGAAAAGACAGTGAAGAACTTCAACAGCTTAAGTAGACGATGCCGCTTGATGAGAAAAGCACAACTACCCATCAGTGCCGCCCCGCAAAGGGTCCTCAAAAGTTCGGACCCCTTGTTGTCTGGTGTCCCCTTTTGCCACTCGTGGAAGAGCGTGAAAATCCACAACCAGAACCCTAATTTCAGAGCCACCCTTTCCCCCCTAATCCTTGAATTAACCAATTATTGCGCTGGTGACGCAGAGTCTTCCAAAGGAAGAAACAGCAAGAGAGCGCTACCCAATTCCTATTTCCAGAGAAGAAAAAGAAAAAGAGGTAAATGTACGCCGGTGAAGCCGCGTCTCTCTCTCTCCCCCCCCCCCCCCCCGACCCCACCACTCTTCTTCCATTATTATTTTATCGTCAAGCTTTTAAATATCTCCAGAAACAATTAAAAACAGCAGGTGAATCAATCACATCCGTCTATTTTAGTTCACTCCATAAAATTAAAACATTTATTTATTATAATAAGGTAAAAATTGTTTTTTTTTTAGTTTACAATATATGTTCTATTTTTATTTTATAGTAAAACAATTTAGTTTATATAAAATCTAGTTAAGTTTAGTAATAAACTTATTTTATGATATTTCAGTCAAATTAATTGCCACAATTATCATTCGCTTTCTTTGTTTTTTTTATTACATAATTATATATATTTTTTCAAATAAATCATAAAAAGATTTTTAATTTATATTTTTAATGTCTTTAAATTTTTAAAATTTGGGATATATATTTTTAAAATTTACAACCATCAAGAAAAGAAAACTAATTGACTGAGTTTCGATGACGTATGGTAGTTGTAGTAATTAGTTTTGATGAGTTTTTGATCGAAATGTCATAAAATGATTTCATTTGTAAATTTATTGACTGAGTTTTACATAAATTACAATATTTTACTGTAAAATAAAAATAGATTAAATATTATAATTTAAAAACCATTTTTTCTTATAAGGATTTTTTGAATTATTCTACCAGAAAAGATAAAAACTGTGGGCCAAAATATTGAAGCAGACGAGAAAATATTAAAAGCCCAACAAGAAGTAAATGGGTCTGTAGGGGAACAATGATGGGCTTCACTCACACTCTCTCTCTCCCTCTTTTTTAATCCCAAATAATTGTAAAATCAATTTTCGTGTCATCAGAATAATTGGATTAAATGGACATTTGAGAATAATTTATGATTGAGGATTGTTAAGATCTAACTTAAGATTTACAGATGAACTAAAATTCAATCTAAACCTATGATTAAATTTTGAGAACAGATTCAATCTATGTTAAATAATAATTTGGATTCTTTTATATATTTTAAAATATAATTAAAATTATCGAATTCGATTAATATAATAATTAAACTCAAATTCATAGTCAAATCAATAAAATGGGAAAAAAATAGAATATCTGAGTTATAATAATAATAATATTAGGTTGTCATTAGAATGAGGAAAGGGGATGTGAATGGGTGGTCCGTTGTGTTGTATATTGGAACTTGGAAGGTGCCTCTTGCCGTGCTTTTAGATTTTAGAAGCCGAGTGACTTCACTTGTTTGTCTTGTTGTATCCAACCGAACCGAACCGAACCCCTTGAAATTAACGCCTTTTAAGGTGCGTAAATCAATTCTCAACAACCCCCACGTGCCCTTTTTAATGCCCTCCCCCACAATTGTTTATCCTTCGGATGATCCACAAACTGTACTTTGGGTTCCCCTTGTATTAAACAAATAAATAATATTAAATAAATAAATGGGGCTTTCTGGATTTAGATTTAGTTGTCTACAGACACGTGTTTGGATTGGATTGGATTGGATTGCATCGCATGTAATCTAATCTTCGGATTTATTAAGGGCATGTTTGGTACAAGATATTATATAATGAGAGTTATGGATTATTTGTGATTGATGTATATTAAGTATAATATATTATACATTTTTATGTTTAGTATGTATGATTGAATTTATTTATGATTAAATAAATTTGCATTGGTTTTAACAATCTGATCCACCCCCAAGTTTCATTATTACTACATATGTGAGATTATGTTGAGTTTGTTGAATCACTAGTGATTGTTCAATTATTCATACCAAACACATAAAAAATATAATCATTAGTAAAAATACCACTTATCTCGCGTAGCAAACATGTCCTAAGGTTTGATTAGGAGGGATGATTAAGTTATGAAGGAGACCAACTGACTGCATGTCCCTTGCATTACAAGTCGTCGTTGCAAATGAGAGACGGTTTCTACTCGCCCACCGCCTCCAACTTCCAACCTCATCATCCTCTTGGCACATTAAGGATTGATTTGTTAAAAAAAAATCATGTTAAATAATACATTTAATTGCAACATTATTTGATATTCTAACAACTTTCTTATTTAATCATATCATAACAAAGTATGATATTATTTTTTAATTATATCATACATAATTATATACATATATTCAATTGTAAATCATACTTTTTGAGATCAATACACCATCCCTTCTTCATATGTGAGATGATTTTGAAAAGTAACCATTATATTGTTAGTGCGTGTGAAAAATAGTATTAGAATAATAGGGATGGACACATGGAAGACTGATGGTGGACTCAGGAGATGAAAGAGAAAAAGGAAGCTTCACCATGCATTGAATGAGTTTTCACGGGCCGGGTTCGACCCGAGTGGCATTCTGAAGTTGTGGTATTTGTGGTGACACGTCGTGGCGGCGGTCCAGACACGCAACACCGAGCTGCTGCTTCAACCTTGTATATAATGATACAGTGAGCGGCGATGCCTAGTCCTACCTAACTGGGTCGGGTAGGGTAGGGTAGCATCTGGATCCTTCCTCAGATTTGAATTGAGTGGACCCCACACCCCCCATTTTGAGCCCAAGTAAAAAAAATATCTTCTCGCAGTGCCCTTTTTTTTTTGAAGCGAAATATTATTTTTCAAAATAGGACGGGTCGGATCTCATTGGGATCTCCGGATCAAGGGAAGGAACTAACTGCTGGGGACCAGCGTTGGATGAGAATGAGATGGATCGTTACCCAAAGTATGGAATACTGGTCGAGTTTTATGGTGGGAAAACATAATAATATTAAACTATTTCTTTTAAAATTTATTAAGGGTTCTTTTTTGTGTGTACGTGAAGGAATTTGGTTTTAATGAGGAGACGACGTTTCCCTTGATTTGGAACTCCTCGCTGGAGAGTGGAGAGAGAAGAAGACAAACCTGAGTGCAGGTTTCGGGGTAGAGAGGGAGGGGGACTGTGGTCCACTTGGACAGTTTCTTGCAGAATGATGGCGGCATTCGCCTCTCCGGGCTGCCCTCTTAATCGGTGCCGTTTAATGGATATCAGCTGCCGCCGCGCCGGACTAGACGGAGTTGGCGATTTCCCCTCATTCCTGCCCAAAGAAGTTCACAATATCAGAGATCCTTCCGCCAGAACTCTGGCTCGGAGAATACAGAGACTACCTGTGAAAGTAAGTAGGCCTGAATGGTAGTGTGAATTACTCTCCCTGTAAATGTCGGGTTCCTTTTTGTGTTTTGCATGGTCGGATTTCTGATTGCATGCATTTTTCTCCATCTCTAGCTCTTGAGCCTTATTGCCCTGCATTGTCGGATCCGCCGCTTTTGCGTGTGTTTTCTTTATTTTATATCCGGGTAGCTCGTTAATTTGGAATGTGGGTAGTTTGTCTGTAGATTGTTGGGGGAAGAACCTCAGCTGCTGTTATTGAATTATTATGGCACATAACTCCAGGATCTAATCCATTCTTGATATTGATGCGTTGTTGGTAAATGGACTTGAAATTGACTTGGTGGCTCCTCCATTTCTTTGCAAATCTACCATGGCTGTGATACATTATTGTTGTGTTTTGGGGACATGGTGGATCACGGTCTATTGTTTCAGTTCATTAGTATTTACATTCACTGAGGGGTTTTTTTTTTTTTTTTTGAGCATGAATTCAGGTTGATTTTGCTGAAAGTTGCATTATGAGCAGCTGTATTATGCCAAGATTTCGTAGAGATGCTGATCCAGTTGTTCTACTCCATTGCTTCGACAGGTTTTAACCTTCGTTTTCCATGCTGTCATTGTTTCTTTTATTTCTGTAATTACTGAAACCATCCATGCTCTTGAATTTGTACCAACAAACGAAGTTTGATATTCTGTTGTTGCATCCTGTAGCTCATGTTTAGAATGGGGAGGGGTGTATCCTGTACTTGAGGCGCTTGGTTTTGAGACATGGGCAATTGACGTTCTTGGATGGGGGTTCTCAGATTTGGGTTCGTCCCTGGAATTTCGCTCTCTGGTTATAGCTATGTTTCAAACTGATTTTTCAAGACGTTAGTTTTTCTTTTTATTACCAGAGAGGAGGCCTCCCTGCAATGTAGCAGCAAAAAGATGTCACCTTTACCAGGTATGCTTTGACTTTTTCTTAAGCAGTTTTAAGAAATACAAGATGCATCAATGTCTGTTCAAGGCTACATGATCTCTTACTTTTTACTTCATAACAGCTCTGGAAGTCGCACATCCAAAGGCCGATGACACTCGTTGGGCCGAGCCTTGGAGCTGCAGTTGCAATAGATTTTGCCACACATTATCCTGAAGCCGTAAGTTTTTACTAATGTCAGGGCGCTTTCTTTGACGTATCTGCAGTCGTTTATTAGATCTTCTTCAGTCACATTCAATCAGCAGTTATCATGTCTCCATGATTCATCAGTGGTGCCATTATTCTCCAGGTTGAGAAGCTGGTTCTGATCAATGCTAATGTTTATGCGGAAGGAACCGGATCCCTGAAACAATTGCCAAAGCCACTAGCATATGCAATGGTAATACTGAATCCTCCAGGCACCGTAACATTCTTTTCCCAGTTTTCTTCACAAGTTTCGAAATTTTCAACCTCGGCATTCTCTGGTAAACCAGGTCTCTCTGTTGAAAAGCGTGCCCTTGAGATGTTACTCCAAAACACTCGTATTCGAGGGGATGTCCGTGTCTCGGATGCTGGAATACACCAATGTGTGTGATCTCTTTCTGCAAACAGTTCATAAATTAGCTGTGATAAAACCATCTTCATTTTTCCAAACAGGTGGGTCGCCTTCACTGCCTTTTGCCATGGTGGGAAGATGCCACAGTCAATTTCATGCTCAGTGGAGGATACAACGTCACAAGCCAGATACGAAAGGTGACAAGCATTTAAGCTCTCGTATTCAAAATGCTGTAGAATAGAAGCAACTTCACCAACACAATGCCGTTTCATGTTCCCGTGGGCAGGTGAAGCAAAAAACTCTCCTGATCAGCAGTGAGCAAGACAAGATAGTGAACAGAAAGCTTATTGAGGTGAGTTCCATTCCATTCCACTCCAGACATGTACAAGAAGCTAAGAGTAGTTGTTTTTCACTGATGCTGCCTTATTCGAATGCCATGTCCAGAGACTGAAAAGAGAACTACCCAACGCCGTGTGCCGGCAAATTTCAGATTGTGGGCACATGCCCCACGTTGAGAAGCCGTATCTGATCACCAAACTGATCGCTGAGTTTGCTTCTCAGACGAAAACAGCATCACTTCCTCTGTTGCTTGATCAACGTTCCTGCAGCAAGCAGACTGTATAGAAGTGCAAGGTCGAAGAAGAATAGCGTGTGTAGTAGTATTAATATCGTACTGGGTCATGCATCCGTGTCCGTGTCCCCCACCGTGTCATATGTATCATACGTTTGGATAGCTCCCAAGGCCCTGGGGGCTGTCAATGCTAAATTCGGTACTTGTGTGTATTATACTGTGTTCAATAAGACTTTGGGATATTCATTATTTTTTTTTTAAGAATTTGAAAAATATCCATTTAGTAATTTCGATGCATACTTCCCATCTAATTTGGAATTCCAAATCCCAAAATGTTGATTAGGGCTCCTGAGAATCAAAGATTCCCGATTCATTATTCTTCACATGTCCAGCCTTGCCTTGACACATTGACGTTTGGACGAATCTTCTAGAATATTTAAAGGTAAGTGGGCCAGGACCGCCGGGTTGAATAAATGGATTTCTATTTCCCAAAAAAAGAAAAAAGAAAAATGGAGGGCAAAATGGGGAAATACGAAGTTTTCTTAAGTGGAACCCTAACGGCTGTCGCCCGTCAATTTCCGGCTTGCCTGCTCGTTGGTGGTGTGCCTAATGGATATCGATGGCGACGGAGTAGCGGCGGAGGAGACCTCCAATCAAGTGCAGGTCCGTTTCATCACTAGGCTGAACCCACCGTACAAGGTGCCGCCGGTCTCTATATCCATACCAGCTAACATTAATCGTCATGGTCTTTCGATTCTCGTTAACAATCTCCTTGAAGCTGGTACGTTATATGTTTCCGAGTTTCACTTTTTCTTCTTTTTTTTTTTTTTTTATCCCTTGATTACTAGTGGACGTGGGGAAATTCGTCTCTGTTTACTAATGTAATAGTAGATGGATTGTTCTTTGGAACTTGATGCTCTTTTTCCTGGCGCTTTTTAGATAACGAGGAATGGAAACCGGAACCTTTCGATTTTATCATCAATAGCGAGCTGTTGCGGAAAACTCTTGAAGCATTTCTTCTTGAGAAATATATTTCTACTGTACGTACTATAAGTTGCTTTAATCTGCTAATGTTAGGAGAACCATTTTTGTCCCAACAATGTAATTACTATGCGCAATTTGGAAATGAGGGTTCTTTTTTTCATGCGCTTGGTATTTTTGTTGTTTATATCATGCTATAGGAAAAAGTGCTTGAAATTGAATACATCAAAGCCATTGTCCCCAAAAAAGCAGAGTCGTCTTTGCATGATGACTGGGTTAGTGCGGTGGATGGTTCCAATCCTAGGTTTGATCTTGTTTTAAAGGAGAATGCTTTTCATGGGTTTTGTATTTAGCGTAAAAGTAATAACGTTCTTCTGTTTTGTTTCATCTGATAGGTACATTTTGACAGGATGCTATGATTCGTTTGGGAGGTAGCTCGGTTCCTAACCATTATATTTATCTGTTTTCTTAATCATTTATATATGCGTTCGTTTCCCCTTTTTATCGTCTTCTTTGTGTTTTGTTTATCGTGGTTACTTTCCTTTAGGGTATGGACAGCTTCTGGAGCTTTTACCCATGTACTAGAGGGCCATTCTGGACCAATTACTTCCATTTGTAATATCAAGAAAAAAGGTAGAGGGGGTTCTTGTTTCACTAATTTCATGAGTGCCTTCTGTGTCATTGCTCTCTTCAATAACCTTATACCGTTCTTATATGAGTTTTTTTGCACCAGGATATTTTACACCATTCCAATGAAATTGTTGAGTTCTATTTGTACAAGCGAATTCTAAATCTTCTGACAAACAACGATCACTTCCTTTCGGCCACTGTTTTTTTATTGTGTTTATTTTGTACGAGATAAATGTATTTTTATGTTGTGCGTCAAGTTCTTTTAACAAAAACCATCCTGATAACCAATTGTAATGCTATTTTGTGTCAGCTGAGAGCAATGCTGTCCAAATGGTTGCAACTGCTTCTAAGGACATGACCTTAAGGCTATGGAAGGTATCTAATGAGATTTACTTCTAATAATGATGTTTTTCTGCCTTTCTTGATAGTTTTTATTGCTGAAGGTTGATCTAGATGATATGGTAGACCCACCAAGGAAAACTGTGGCATCAAAGATATTGCGGGGCCATACTGCTGCCGTGCAAAGCATTGCAGCTGACCCCTCTGGTGAAATGGTACATGATTTTTTCTTCATCTGTCATTTTTTCGATGGATTGATTTTTTCATAGAATTCAACACCCTCTCTTGCTTTCGCCCCTTGTTGTTAGGTGTGTTCTGGTTCTTGGGATTGTAGTGTACGCCTTTGGGATACTAACATCTCAGTCACCGATGCTGGTTTAGTATCAGTGAAGAGAAGGAAAAATGATGATAGTGATAATGATGCTCAGTATGAGGTACTGTCGCATAGATAATACATGAGATTTTCTTTTCCAGTATACAGTAAATCTTTCTTTATTCAAACATCAGAATGCTCAGCATGCGAGTTTTTGCATTTATATTGCATAAAATATGACATGTTGGCCCGCAGGGTGAGGCTCTAACAACATTTGTGGGCCACACACAATGTGTATCAGCTGTCGCTTGGCCACAGAAAGGAACTGTGTATTCCGGTTCTTGGGATTATTCTATCAGAACGTGGGACGTTGATACTGAACAAAATTCTTCAAATATTGTGAGTTGTTTGTGATTCCCCGTTAGTAAAACACATTTGACTTCTCATCATGGCCCGTCATTTTTTTGTCATTGCTCATTTGCTAAACTGAGTCGATTCTTTTCTCCGCATAGTTCAGTGGCAAGGTCATAAACTGTCTTGATATTGGGGGTGAAGGTTGTGCACTCATTGCCGCTGGTTGTTCTGACACTGTTCTTCGAGTTTGGGATCCTCGAAAGCCAGGTTTTTCAAATATAACTTAATATATAGTTGATTTCACATCCTGCATCATCTAATATATTTATACCAGGAACGTCGTCTCCCATTTTCCAACTCTCGTCATCAAAAAACACTAATTCATGGATATCTTCTTGCAAATGGCATCGTAAATCATGGCTTCACTTGATGGCCGCGTCTTATGATGGAAAAGTGAGGCTATGGGATTTGAGATCTACGGTACGTTACGACTTCCATATTGCAATTACACATCCCACCAGTTTCCTGACTATCATTTTGCTGCAGCATCCAGTAGCAGAGCTAGCCTCTCACAATGACAAGGTACTCTCTTTGAAGTGGCGTCTACTTCTCATTTCTCTTGGGTCTATAATGTTCTCGATAACACCAGTCAAATTGCATTTCAGATACTATGTGCTGACTGGTGGGGAGAAGATACTGTGATCAGCGGTGGTGCCGACTCCAAGCTTTGCAGAGTTAATGGTGTTTCTTTGCAGTGAGCAGCTCGGGATTTCCCTTGGTGCCTTTAGGGAAGGACTTGTCGAAGCAGGTAACCTGTTGTGTGTGGGGATCATCTTTTGTTCTGAAGAATTTTAAGTTCCTCTACAACTATAGAAAAAGAAAGAGCCGCTTCAAGACGTTTACTCCTGGAGATTCCTTCTGGAGTTTTTGGTTTTGTTAGAATTTTCAAGTGATGTGAATGTTTAAATTGTGCCCCCTGATGGCTGTGATTGATGAGAAATTAGAGATCGTTTAATGAGCATGTAATCTTCAAGTTTTGTGAGTTACATAATTTATAAATTGTCATTGGCATTCCTAAACTGGCTGGTACTTGGGGTACTTTCAATCTCACTTTCCTCCAAAGTAACTACCAGCACATGGCCAGAATACAAAGAAGGCATCATTGGCCAGTAGTACTTTTTGCTTAGGCATTATGTGACAGTAAGGATCACGGGAGCCATAAATTTATTGTGAGCCTGCACTGCACAAGAAACAGCGTATCCATATGGGAAGTACCAGCACACATTCACCGTTGGTTGCCAGGTTTTGTTATTCTCGAATTACAGCGAAGAGCAAAAAGAGGAATAATCAATTTGAAGTAGTGTGCCACTTCACGAGTCCCGGACCAAACGAACCCGGAGCCTAATAACGCAGCCAGTAGGTTCGGCGCCTGAACCAATTGTAGTCCGGCAATCCCTGGATGGGGCCTATCGCACTGATTGCAACATCCTGCCAATTCAGCCAACTCCCTATTTTAGCTACCCTTCGTAAACTCAGAGGCAAGTATAATTTTATGCACCCGAAAAATAACATAGCACGGCCAAAAAACGTCCTTACTTTGTCGCATAAAAACCTGTTTGCAACTCTCTTCACTGTGCTTGCATCTACAGCATCTATTCTAGCAAAGAGCTCTGCATACGGGATCCTTCTGCCGTATGTAAGTAACTGCAAATAGAGAATGTTGAGGAAGGACATGGGTGTAGTAGTGCAGTTTTAAATTTTAAAATAAAAAAAGGCACCTGGCGCCCGATGTCCTCGGCCACAGGACTGGTGCCATCCATGTGAAGAAGCAGAGACGATTTCAACTGCAGAGAAGCCGACCGGTTGATTAAAAGGCATAATTTCAAGCAGAAAATAGTAAGCCCTTTAAACAGATACCTGGTTGCGGGCACGTATCACATCAGCATCTGACACCCGATAACACAATTTGGTGATTTCATTCATGATTGCGAAGGACAGATCATCCAAGCAATCAGGCTATAAAGAAGTGAAAGAAAAAGTGACTAACACTCAAAAATCAGGCTATAAGAAACAGGAATTGGTTACTTTTACTTCTTAATTCTACTTTTCTAAAATAATTTTGAAAAATAAAAACAGGTTTCAAAAATTTTACAGAACAGTGCTCAAGAGTCCAAAGGACAACCTTAGCAACAGCATAAACACCAAACAGGCCTGTATCTTTGTAGTTGGTATTGAAAGCCATTATACTCTCAGCAATTTCATTGATGGCAACCTTCTGTGCAAGCTCTGAACTGCATTATTAAAAAAATATACAGTCAATGGCAAAAAAGGCCGGGAGACAACGTCCAGTGAAGTCATGGCGCTAGTGTTTACCCCATGTGCTTCCCCCCACCAGCACTTTTATTCCAAGCACCCAGCATTGACTGCATGACCATCAAAGGAATAGAATCCGGATCTGTCCAGGATGCACCTTCATATGCAATTGCAAATTGGGCGAGCGGGATATCATCATCAAGCATCCTCACCTACATGGCCATTTATGTTACTACGCAAACATAAAAGTATTGGAAAGCAACAAAAGGTAGGATGAGAATACCTCAGACCCAGTAAAGATTGCAGGTTCTTTAGCAACTAATTCAGAAGCAGTTGTTGGACTTGACGACAATTTTGTAAAGAGTTTTTTCACTTGCTCAGTAAATTCCTCATGCTTAACAGCGCCAGATGCAACAACAACCTACATTATTGAAAAACGATAATTGCATTGGGTATTTCAAATGAAGGATGAATGAGAATCTTTTATGCTAGTGAACTGTAGATATGCAAATCTGGAAACAATTAGAAATGCGGAAAATTACCAGGCGAGGAGGTGTATAGTGAGTGGATATATAGTTTTTCAGATGCTCTTGTGTTATGCTCCTGACATTTTCCGCTGGTCCAAGAATTGTTCTACCCAGAGGAGAATACTGGAACGCAGTGGAATGTAGGTGATCAAATATAACTTCTTCTGTTTGCCCTTCCACCTGCAATCACCACAGAAAATATAGCAATTGGACTAGGAAAAGAAAAACATTTCCGACCAATTCAAAAATTACACAATTCGATCGGTATGAAAAAGAATAACCGCCCTCTCACGCAAATCAAACCTAAAAAAAGTGGGCTTCCTGATACTTTACCATCAATCCAACAATGTCACTCTTAAGTTAAAAACTACAAGATCTAAAAAATATTTTCCCTTTCAGCCTATCTAAGTTCGTCGTCTGCAAAACTGGATTATCTACAGATGGATCTCAGAGCAACAAGAACAATAAGATGAGGAAGAGAACACGGAGCTGCAGCACCAAGGAGAAATAAAAAGAGTTCAGAAAATAAATAAAAACGCATTAAGTTGAGTAATAGTTTCAAAAAAGCAAGCAACTTTCCTACAAGGATACCCAATCCACAAAGCTGGAAACTTCACAGTAATGAGGACGTAAACTGGTGCATAACTCGACACATCCAATATTAAAATTACCTCTTCCATCTCTCTCAGAATAACATCCCTCTCCCTATTAATCCTAGCCTCTTCAAATTTGGAATTCTGAAGAATATCAGCTAAAATGTCAAGGGCACGAGGCACATCTTTATCCAACACTTTCGCATAATATGTTGTTTGCTCCCTAGAAGTATAGGCATTCAGATGCCCACCCATATTCTCAATTTCCTCCTCCAATTCTCTCGCCTTCCTTTTTTCAGTTCCCTTAAATATCATATGTTCCAGAAAATGTGCGGTGCCATTCGTGACATCGCTCTCAAACCTCGATCCTGCGTCAATAAATACACCAACTGTTGCCGTTTTCAAAGCAAGGTTCGACTCGGTAGCAATTCGAAGACCATTTGGCAGGGTAGTGACTAGAGTAACCGGCGCCGAAAGAATATCGATGTGCGATTTTACCGACGGGTAAGGTGAGTTGTACCGGAGAAACCGACTATCGGGATTTTCAAGGCGTGCGAGCCTCTGATTTACGGATTCCGCCAGCCTGTCGTAGATCATCGCCGTAGGTGGCAGCGGCGATGGAGCGTAGGCGTCGGCTACAGCCGCAACATCCGTGGTGAGTGCACGGATTGGCGCAAATGCCCTTTCAGGCCTTCGAATGGAACGAGAGAGGCTCAGCAGCTTCCGGATCGTCATAGCGGCGTCACAATGTCAGCGACGATCGCAGATGTGCGATTAGGGCTAAATCCGCACGGACGAAATCAGTCGTCAGTTGCAGGCGAGATAAGGGAAACCATGAGCAAAAAACGGCGTCGTTGTAGCTGGATTCCCCGTAACGCCATGGGCCACTAGGCCCATTTTCCATAATAAGCGGGCCGGATTCCCATATCAGCCCGAAAGCAACATGACCAGCCCATGTCCCATCCTCCCCTCCCATCCGTACACAACACACACACACACACACACACACACACACACACACACACATTTTCTTTATAAAAATCCGAATCGAAAGAACGGGTCAAGTTCAACCCGTTGAATATGGTTAGCTTCGGTTAGGGTGTCGGTTTATTTGAAAATAAATAAAATTTAATATATCTGATGACGTGTCTCCGGAAGAAGATTAATATTTTTTTTCCTAAAAAAAATGGAAAATAGTGGATGAGGGGCATTAAGGTGGTCAGATTCAAATACGGTAGGTAAAAAGGCTTATCAACATATTACACATAAATACTCCACCCATATTATTATTATTATGACGTAGACAACCGGAACCAGTGGCTCCCCTGACCCAGTCACCCGGTCACCCGCCTCGCCTCATCAAAAATTGAAATTTATGCACTTTATAAAAAATAATATATATTTTATTCATTTTATTTTTTATAATGAAAAATAAAAATAATTATCTAACTTTTAAATTTAATTAATTTTTGATAAAAAAAAATCGCAGTTTAAAATATTTTGAGAATTGATGGGTGCTTTTATAATTAATATTTATCGATAAATGATTGATCGAAAATGGTCCCGAACATTAGCAATATATCTTGAATTAGAAACGGGGAAAAATATTTGTATTTATTTTTATTTTTGAATTTTCAACAAGCGATGCATTTTGGACAAAAATTCCAATTTGCATAAGAATGGCGCATTAAGGAGAACAGCTGGCAAATTAGGATCAAGCACAATACATATATCTTTTTCTCCTCTTTCTATCCCCATATCGTATTTTCACTGGGACTCCCGATCCGGGGAAGGAAATTCGATCGACGGCCATGGAAACGGCCGGAACAGGGATTGACTTGCGTTGCCGCGACCGATGTAGCTGATTACTTCGTTTTCAAATCGTTTCTTTTCTTTTTTCCGGTTTTTGGGGATTTGGATTTGAATTTGGTTAAGGAATTGGAAGAAATCGGGGAGGGCGGGAATAGTGGATAGGGTTGTGGGTTTGTGGAATACGGGATTGGTATTGGTGGCGGAATTCTTGGAAATCAGGATCTTGGAATAAAAGAATGGTTTGGGAGGCGGATCTATGGTGAAGGTTGCCGTATCCTCGTGCTTTTGGGATTTGAGGGGAGGTTTGATTGGAGGAGTATTTGTCTTTTATACTATTGCCGGCGGTGGTGGTGCCGGCGGTTGTTAGGATAGTGGGGGGTGGAGGAGGAAGATGCAGCTGCGCTTCTCGCCTAGCATGAGAAGTATAACTATATCTTCCAGCAACAGTGGAGGAAATGGTAATGGATATGGTGGAGACTTGATGAAGATCAAACTCGCAGCTCGACAGCTTTCTTATCGCGCATTTTTTCACACCATTTTGATACTTTCCTTTTTGTTGCCATTTGTGTTCATTCTTACCGCGCTTATCACACTTGAAGGCGTCAACAAGTGTTCATCCTTCGGTAATTGTTTTCTCCCCTTGTACCTGCTTATAATCATTTTTCCTTCGCCGTAGGGGACCAATTATTTCACTGGTCTTATGCCTAATTTGGTCTGATTCCATGTCTTCAGATTGCTTAGGACGACGATTGGGGCCCAAACTTCTTGGTAGAAGCGACGATTCTGGGTATTTGTTTTCTTTAGTTTATCTGGTTGGACTATGAGACAGTTTCGCTTGTAAGGAGCCCATTTTTTAACCATTTATTTGTCCTACTTTTACAGAGGCTGGTCAAGGACTTTTCCAAAATACTAAATCAAGTTAACTCTGAGAAAGTACCAGAAAATCTAAAGATCCCGAACTCCTTTCATCAGCTTGTTTCTGAAATGAAGGAAAACAAGTACAGCTCAAGGGAGTTTGCTTTCATTTTGAAGGGAATGGTATATTTCTTGACGAATTCATGCTATCTTGTTTGATAAATTTATTAACGAGAGATTTAATTTATGACTCGCTTTGGATATGGGCTATTTTCCATCCTTTTTTTACCATGTTGTTTTTTTCTTTTAGATGGAGAAGTTTGAAGGCGAGATCCGAGAAGCCAAATTTGCTGAGCTGATGAATAAACATTTTGCTGCAAGTGCACTTCCTAAATCCATTCACTGCCTTTCATTGAGGCTGACTGATGAGTATTCTTCCAATGCATATGCACGGCGGCAATTACCTTCACCAGAGTTGCTTCCTTTGCTTTCTGATAATTCCTACCATCACCTTGTCGTGTCCACCGACAATGTTTTGGCAGCCTCTGTTGTTGTTGCATCTGCTGTTCAATCATCTCAATATCCCGAGAAAATTGTTTTCCATGTCATAACTGATAAGAAAACCTATGCAGCCATGCATGCATGGTTTGCATTAAACTCGGTTTCTCCAGCCATAGTTGAAGTGAAAGGTGTACATCAATTTGATTGGTTGACCAGAGAGAATGTCCCAGTTCTTGAGGCCGTGGAAAGCCACTATGCTATTCGGAATTACTACCATGGAAATCACATTGCTGGTGCCAATCTTAGTGTAACAACTCCTCGGACATTTGCTTCTAAATTACAGGCTAGAAGTCCGAAATACATCTCTTTGCTCAATCACCTTCGTATATACCTTCCAGAGGTGATTCTTTTTTTTTTTTAATTGAGTATACAGGTTTTCATGTTGGGGGGTTGACTTGCTTGTGCCTTTTTTGTCTTACAAGTTGTGTTGTATAATTGGATGAATTCTCGTTTCCATTTTCTTCTTGGATGTTTCAAAAGAGACATGTAATCTCAAAGGAAAAATTTCTCTAAGCATCCTATGAAGTAATGTGAGTTCTAATTATATTATCTGATTTATTACCGTATGGGAAATTTGTTTTCATTTTGTATAATCTTCAGTAAGCACTTTCCCTAGCCCTTTAAAGCCTTCTGTGTGGTGTATGTTTATCTTAATTAACATACGTGCTTCTGTTTTTTTCTGGATTAAAGCTGGTATTCAAAGCATTTTCTAGAATCGACTTATTGTTCTTGGTGAGACTAAAACAAACCTTTGCATTATGCAGCTGTTTCCAGACCTTGACAAGGTGGTTTTCTTGGATGATGATGTTGTAATTCAGCGCGATTTGAGTCCTCTCTGGGACATTGATCTCAATGGAAAGGTTAATGGCGCTGTTGAAACCTGTAGAGGTGAAGATAAATGGGTTATGTCGAAGCACTTCAGAAACTATTTCAACTTCTCGAATCCTCGTGTGGCAAAGAATTTGAATCCAGATGATTGTGCATGGGCATATGGGATGAATATATTTGACTTGCACGCCTGGAGGAAAACAAACATCATTAGTACATATCATACATGGGTCAAGGAGGTAAACCATGTCCATCTTTCACATTTCCCATGACACCGTTTCACTCATCTGCTGTGCTGTGATAACATTTTTTGCATCTTTTCCTCACTCTTGCAGAATCTGAAATCTAACCTGACGCTGTGGAAACTAGGAACACTCCCCCCGCTCTAGTCGCATTCAGGGGCCATGTCCAACCTATCGATCCTTCCTGGCACATGCTTGGATTGGGATACCAGAACAATACCAATGTAGAAAACGTGAAGAGGGCCGCTGTAATTCACTACAACGGCCAGTCCAAGCCATGGTTGGAAATCGGGTTCGAGCATCTCCGACCGTTCTGGACCAAGTACGTTAACTACTCCAACGAGTTCATCAGGAATTGTCACGTACTGGAGTAGTTGATCTCCAAAGCCCATCTCGCTCAAGTGGTACGGAATTTTTTGTCGGCGGGGATGCGCAGAATGGGGGACATCTTTTTGCAGTTGAAAGTTCACCTCCATTGCCACAGCTTCCTTGATACAGACCAGTCAGTCAGAAGGGAATGCGTTCTATTACTCTGTGTAAAGTAGCAGATTTGTTCACATGTTGATAAAGGCGGATTGCCCTCTTCCCATCTGAAGTGATTTGGAGCTTTCCATTGAATTGCTGGTGTTGCCCAGAAGCACCATGACTCCCAATCCATCTTCTGCTCATCCTCATTTGTTTTACTTGTGTTTTTTTGTGGATGGTTCACCAACTTTCCGGGGTTGATTCTTTTGGTTAGTCCTTACGGTTGAGTTAGGGAATTACCTATACTACCCCTCCCTATCCTTGTCAATTGTCACACACATTTATATTCTTTCTTACATTGAGTTGGGCTTTGTGTGATGATAAATAAAATTTCTTTTACTTTCTTCGAGATTGGTAATTCTTAATGTTTGTTGATTAATGATCGTCCAATGGCCCCTCATATTCACGGTTCCATGGTGTAGTGGTTAGCACTCTGGACTTTGAATCCAGCGACCTGGGTTCGAATCCCGGTGGGACCTCTTTTGGCACACAAGACTTGCTGCTGTTTTTCGCGTTCCACTGCTGAGTTTATGCATACAGAGCATGAGCAACCACAATTTCTAGCGTTTCGGAATATTTAAATGATGCAATAGCACTGAGGATTGCATTTTGGAACTTTGAATTTCAATGTTGTTTCCGAACTTTAATGTTGTCGCCTGTTAGTTACCTTTAAATGTGATGTACTTCGTTTCTCCACCTCGCTGTTAAATTCGGTCGCAGTGGCCCATCTCCCTCCGCTCTTTACACGTCTAAAATAAGTGGATTGGCGTGCATAAAGAGCATCTGCTTTTGATTGCAATCGGAGAAATTGGACGCGAAGTTGTTAAAAGGATTCCAGAAATGGGTCACCAGGAGGATGATGCTTCTTCAGCTTCAGCAGCTTCCAAGCCCAAGCCGAAGATCCATCTGCCGCCACGTGCCTCCATGGAAATGTTTTTCGCAAACGGCAGCTTCAGCCCAGGCCCCATGACCTTGGTTTCCTCTCTGTTTCCCGACCAAACTCACTTCTCCTTCTCCCAGCTTTTGGTCGGAGCTATGGCTTCGCCGCTCGCTGCCCCAAGCCGCCTCCTTTTGCCGGTGGGTTTTCCCAGGATGATTTCGACAAAGATAAGGAACGTGGGCTTCAACGGAACCGCCCACCTAGTTTGGTAGTTGCTCCGCCACGCCAGCTGCCGGAGAACCTTAGTCCTCTATTGCTGGGAATGAGCCCCTCTGGTTTGCTCAACTCCCCTGTGCTCTTGTCCCCACTTCAGGTATGATTTTGAGCTGTCTGCAAATCGAATTTTGGGAAATTGATCTGGCCATTTTATAAATAGGGTTTCTTAGAATAAAGTTTGGTATCATAAGTATTGAGATTGAGAATTGCATTTGCTTTGAAGCAGAGCCCCTTTGGAATGTCACACCAGCAAGCTCTGGCTCATGTTACTGCACAGGCAGCTCTTTCTCAGTCATTCAAACAGATGCAATCCGAAGTTCAGCAGCAAGAGTTGCCCTCTTCTGTGGAAGCATCTGAAGCCAACCCAACAAATACGCCTCTTGAGAATTTAGCATCTTTTCCTCAGGAACAGAGCTTAGTATCGTCGTCTGATCATAAAACTGCTTCTTCTGTTGGTGATAAACCTGTCAATGATGGGTATAACTGGAGAAAATATGGTCAGAAACAAGTCAAGGCTAGTGAGTGCCCAAGGAGTTATTATAAATGCACACACCCAGATTGTCCTGTCAGGAAGAAAGTAGAACGATCCATAGATGGTCGAATATCCGAGATTACGTACAAGGGGCAGCATAACCATGATCTGCCTCAGCCTAGTAAAAGGGTGAGGGAGCATGGCTCCATGGATGGAACAGGAGTCTCCCAGCAGAGGCCTATTTTACCATCACAAGAGCATACTGAAGGCAACAGACTTCAAGGAGTTGTAAGCTTCCCATCTGAGGGTTCAAGCTTCCAAGAAACTGTTCAAGAGCCATTTGAGTATGGCACCATGCCTAGTGATTTTCAAAACAATGCTGCATCTGTGGAGAAAGAGGAAGATATGCCTAGTGCCAAAAGAAGGTTAGCTGTTATCTGCATCTTGTTGCCATCCCTGGCTGCTGTATAATGGTTTCTTTTATATGAAATAGGAGCACAGAAATCGGACAGGCACATCAAACTGTAATGGAATCAAAGATCGTCCTGAAGACAAGAAGTGAAGTTGATCTTTTGGATGATGGATACAGATGGAGAAAATATGGGCAGAAAGTAGTGAAGGGCAATCCTTATCCGAGGTGAGGATTCATTAATGTAAAAGAATGAACATGGATTCTGAAGTCAAAATAAACCAACTCCTTGCAGGAGCTACTACAGATGCACGTATGCGGGCTGCAAAGTTCGCAAGCATGTTGAGCGAGCCTCAACTGACCCCAAATCTGTCATAACTACATACGAGGGAAAGCACACCCATGACCTCCCCCTGGGGAGAAGCGGCAGCCATCCTCATCCCACGGCAAGCACAAGTTCGCAGCCATTCAAAACAATGCCAGGAAGCGGAGCATCGCAATCTCATCCTGTGATCCCGGAACAAAAACCAGATACTCTACACCTCAAGGGAGATGAGGTAATAGCATGATACCTATAGTTTGTAGAAGCTGCTTCTTTGCCGATTTCAAACCCAAGGGAGAAAAATACTGGAACTCAAGAAGTGAAACAGGGGAAAAAGAAATATATGATATGGTGCTGTCAGTTTCATGAATTAGAAATGTGAATAATTTTCAATTTGTATACCTATCACCTTGTACGTAGCTTGTCTCAAGTAGGCAGAATGTCCAAGTGATGTTGTAATGTTGTCACTGTATTTTTTTTCTTACACATGGTGAACCTGTGCTACAGTTTGCATGGCGTTTTTCAACAACTATTTTATAAAGCAAGATGTGCAATTTCATGTAAATCAGTTGTTCCTATCAAGGAACTCGTTCTTCATTCAATGTGTATTGCTTCAAGTATCTTGTATAAAGGTCGTAAGATCCCTCTACAACAGAAGCAACGGGTATCAGAAATGTTGGATCAGTGAAAAGCTGTGATCAGAGTTAGTGGTGCGATGTTACTGTACAGGCGCAAGAGGGAGATGGAAGGAGAGAAAAAACAAGGCAATGGGCTGTAAGATTTATTGGTACTGCCATTGACTGTTTCCTTCAGCTTGTAGGCGATCTCAACTGCTTCTCCATGATTATACGACCCACTTTCGTGTACAGCGCTTGTAGCTCCTCCATCGTGAGACTTGATATAATCTACACAAAAAATGAGAACTAGATAGGTGGATTTGCATACGAGATAAGTTGCTTGGTGATTTTGCGAATTGTGAGGTTATCTACCAGGTCCATGATGGTCTCGGTCGATAAGGACTGTGGCACGACAAACGACTGATGATAAATGTATGCGAAAACGGCCATCACCATCTGCAGATTAGTATCAATGAAATACATGACAAGATGAGCAGAGTAGGCAACTGATGATGCAAGGATGGTATTTACCTGGCAATCCATTCTATCGGTCATTCCACCATGCCCAGGAATGCTATCGCCGAAATCCTGTACAGATGTTATGGATACTAGAAATGATATTTAAGTAAAAAGAAAAAGAAAAACAGTCATGAGGATGGTGGTGTCAAAACCTTGATCTTGAAAGCCCTCTTAAAGCCACTAGCAAAAAATCCTCCGAACGGTGCTATGATCGAAGCAAAAAGACCGAGCCATAGGGCATGCCACTGAACAGGCAAGATAGAGATTTTGCTCCCATGAAACTACAAAACATACTTCAGAATCAGATATACGGAGATGCTTCTAAATTAAGGAAATAGGTCAGGAACTTGCCGATTTAGGAAACCACTCTGGGACTGTGAATGTTTCAGGCTTAAACAACGGGCCAGGATCACAATGAAGCCAGCCAGTTGATAAATCCTACAAAGGAGTGCATTCCAATCAACTTTAAAGAATAAAAACATGTTGAGAGAAAATTTGGAGCAAGCCATCACTTACCCTCCTAGGACAAGTTAGCCACTGAAATTGACCCAAAAAGTTGGCAAGCTGCGAATGATAAGAAAAAAGTGTTACAGCAATCCACCTGAGCTTTTATAAATATAGAAGAAAGAAATGCAGCACACTGAATGATCCCGTTATTAAAGATCTGATGGATCCATTTTAATGCTCAAGAAAATAACTATTCGTTCAAATGATGCGCAAACACTTTTTGAGAGTTGAACAACATCCTCATCTATGAACATCCAGTATTCCGACCTCAACTGACAAAAACTAGACAAACTGCTCACCACAAAGGCAGAGATTATAGAAGTGCCAGATGCTCCAATAAAGCCTTCCCATGTTTTCTTTGGTGAGAGCTTGATCAAAGGGGTTCTCCCAAAGAAGAATCCAAAAATATAAGCCGCGATGTCATTGATGACTATTAGTGATGCAGGAAGAAGGAACCTGCATTGTTGCCAAACTCATATTTGAAACAACAATACAACTATTCATTTAAACAGCACAGGTAAGTAGGACCTCGAAGTCATAAAAAAACAGAACATTCAAAAAAGAATAAACTTTTTAAGGAATAGCTTTTAAATTACCAAAAGCAAGCCCAAAACAGAATAAACACAATGTTTACCAAAAAATTCCCTCGAAAATAATCGCCACTGTAAAAGATGACTGAGCAAACACCACAATCAGTATCATGTGTGTCCATGCATATTGGCCAAACTGATACTTGTACCTCTTCTTCTTCAACGAGAGAATAAACCAAATAAAACCTGTATCCAAAAAAACAGACAATATTCATTCTTTTTCCAGATTTTATTGCTGAGATATATCAGCCCTTCTAAATTACCAAAGGCCTGCTGATAATCAAGTATGTATTTCCTTACTTGGATATTACAGAAAAAAAAATATAAGAAAACGCAAAGAACTGCATTATTTTCAAGCACCTGCAATGTACAGGAAGTAGCACGTAACCATATGATATTTGCTGATCATGCCAACAAGTTTGTACCAATGATTCCCTGTTGTTACAGTATTCACAAGCTGCTGGTTGAGAATACGTCCATAGACAAATAGCATGGCTGTGAAGAAAAAGTACCTGAAGGGGAAAAAAAAAAGCAGCAGATTCACAATTAGGAAAAACACTTAGACGGAGAACCTTTCGGTTAACATATGAAAAAACAAAAAAGCATAAAGTGCTGCACAATTATTCCAGAATTAGAACACTGATTCCACAAAAAGCTATGTCAGCAAGCCAGGTACCTGAGAACATGTTAATATATAGGCATGCTATGATTGAGGATCCATTGGCAAACCAAAAGAAGATAATATTTTGAAAATACACAACAGTAAAAAATGAGAACATGATTAACTTAAAATTCCAGAGAGGAACTAAGTTGCCCACCAATTCAGCAGCCAAAATCCTGGAAGCCTGTTCTCTTCATGAGATTTCCTTCGTAAAGTAAACAGTTCCTTTGCCATAAAAATTTGAACCACAATCACCATTGCCCATATATAAAGGTGACCCATGTATATAGTCAAGGCGAACCCTAGAATCATCCAAAATGTTGAATATGCACGCACTAGCATCGACTTGTACTTCCCACTGTCATTAACGAGCAAATGAACCCCGTTTGTGTCTCCAACTTCATTCGGAGTCTGGAGCATAGAAAATTTTGTTAATTTTTCAAAACAAGAGTAATTTGCTTTTACATGGTCTACGATAAGTAAAATGACTTGTCTTCTCCAACATAAAACAACACTCAACTTTATCACAACTCAGCATACCTGCCCTTGGATTCTAACAAAATCAAAGAGTTCCTGATTAAAACATGCTTTATAGAGCTTCAAAATGAAGCAACACGCGATTACAATATACACTTCATTTTCAAAAAGGCCTAGTTTTAATTCATATATCGAAACCAAACGGACCTCATTTGAGGCTCTACGCCTGCGTTGCCGAACTGGTCCACTATCCCTCTGCATCATTGCTATAGAATTCTGGAGAAAAGGCTTTACAAGTTGTTATGTTAAATCCGAAGTAGCTCGCATACCACAAGCAACCATTGCAACCCATACAATGCAAGATCGTGTATTTCAAAAAAATCAGCATGTTAAACTATCCTATTTTCAGGATTAACACCAGGCACCAATTTAGGAAAAAAAAAAAAAAACAGAAGTAGGAATTGATCTCCGAGTACAAAACCAAGAAAGTAAACACGAAAAGCCCATGTCATAGTTGAGCACTTACACTTTTTCCCTATCTTGTCGTAAATCGGTCATCTACGGCGTTTCACCTTGCTTTTGCCAACCGTAGACAATCCTTCCTGTATGCAGGCACAAAAATATTAAAACCCATACACAGAATTCAAAAATTGAAGACAATTGAAGCTGGCGCCAGGAAATTACAATAAAGAAGCGGCACTCAGAAAAGGAGAGTAGTTGAAATCAGGATGGACGTAGCTTTACAAGATTCTGAGGATGGATTTGGTTGAGAGAATCCACTTTAGCGAAGGAATTCAGGCACGGAAGAACCGCTGGACCGGTTTCACACCGGTCCACCCGAATCAGCCAAACCGATGTTGCTGTTTTATTATTATTTTTATTAATTTATAATTGCAAGTAATAGCAGTTGTAAAATATAAAGGCTTAGCCACATTAGTCACTAATCACAAAATATACAATACAAAGGCCAAAGCCAATCAAACCCTACTGTGCTTTTGTTGCTTGACAGCAATGTTGAAGCTTGTGGATGTGTGTGTGTATGTATGTATTCACCATTTACAGAGTACTAGAAACTTAACGGTTAGTGATCCAGTCGGTGATCAGGTATTCTTGTTCATACCAAGGCCGGAATCCATCTGCAAAGGCTGCGGACAGATCACTTTCAGGCAAGAATCCGTCCTCCCCACCGTGTTGTCTCGCGTAGGAGCGGTAGTTTTCCAGCAACAGAGTGAGGAACGACTGATCTTGCGGGAAAACGGATTCCCTGCAACTCGAATGACCCTCGAATGGGCTGAGTTCGCCGCCCATTTCCCTCTCTTCCTGAGAGTTGGAGAAGCTGGTCACCTCGGCTACGGCGGTGGAGGGTAAGTCGATAAACGGCGGCTGGACGGAGGAGCAAGATGACGGTGATTCAGATAAACCAGAGATGTGTACTTTCTTCCCATTTGAGCCCTTCTTAAACACTCTATTAATCACCCATTCACTCTGTCGAGTCGAACAAACTATGTCAATCCTAAGAAGAACAAAACAAAAACGGGGGGGAGAAAAAAGATGCTCTTTTTACCTTGTTAGCAACTCTAGAGGAGGGATTGTGGGAAGAATCCATGCTTTCTACTCTGTATTCATGCATAACCCAGTTAGTCTTTTCTCCTCTAGGTGCTCTTCCTTTGTAGAAAACAAGAGTTTTCTTCATTCCCACCAACACTTTCCCCCGAAAAATTTCCTTATCTTTTCCAGTTGCTTTCCAGTACCCAGCTTCAGTTGCTCTGTTCGTTCTCGAACCAGTGGGGTATTTCCTGTCTTTGATGCAGAAAAAGTACCATTCCTTTTCCCCTATTTTCGCCTTCCCTGAAAAATTCATCATTCAGTCAGTCCCACCATGGAACACCTTACTACATGCAAACACAGAAACAAATAACTTACAGGGCAAATCCCAAGGCTCAACTTTGTTCAAATCCACATCTCCCATAACTATGCTGCTGAAATTGCTGTCAACAAGCTTCGGAGACAAGTAGTGAGTAATTAACTCTTCATCCGTGGGATGAAACCTGAACCCTGGCGGCAGAATCAACGCTTCGTCGCGCTCTCCGTCCATTTCCCAGTTCACAGAATAACCGAACTGAACTTCAATTATATCGAAACCAAAAGCGCTTGAGCAGAATCACCACGCCATCAATCGTAGTCGAATTCTACGCCACCATCTTACATCATACTTATCCCTAAAAGTAAAAGCCCCCTTGACTCTACAAGCTTCTCAACTGTAATCTGTATTTCCTGTATGTGCAAAGTTGGCTGAGGATCAGTTAAATCAAAGCCATCCATTTCTTCTCCATCGAAACAGACAAGAATCCATTCACAAATTGGGTCTATATTGGACCCCAATTTCTCCACCCAATACGACAACCCACGCAAAACGCCAAACCCCAATGGCGTCACGGAGGATGACAAATCACGGTCGGCTCCAAAATTTCAGAGATCTACGCCCCCTCCCAGCAACAATTAATGCCACCGAATTTCAGTCGCAAACGGCACTCGGGATCATCGGATTCTTCTCTTTTAATACATCGCTCCATGAGGATATTCTGCTCAAATACCTCAAAACGAAGCGTGGCTCCATGGAATTCAAGCACGAGGGGAACCCAAGGAGATCGATCCTGTTACGCATTTTCGTCGGGTCGGGTCAAGAACCCGCGGGTCGAATACTGCACGTAACTCTCATTTATTAGGGATTGTACGTCGTAATATAATTAAATCAATAGAAAAAATGGCATTAAAAATAAATTAAGGCACGTGGAGATAGTGCCGTCACGCACTGGAAGAGATGCATCGCACCTCTTCCTATTAATTGACCGTACGGGGACGTGAGGGTCAATGCCTTAAAATTTTAAATGAAAAGGATAATCCGTCATTACGTAGACAATTTACACACGTGCCAAAGATGCATGGGCACGCCTATCCCTAATATGTCGTTATTTACATTAAGGTTTAATTAATTACGTATTTGAATTATTTATTTTTAGATCAATAATATAGTTGAAAACGTATTTATTATACAAATCAATATTCAAAGTATTATTATTTTTATAAATATATTTTTAAAACACGTATATAAGAGAAAGTTTTAAAAAATATGATTAGAGAGATAACCAAATATTTTACAAATGGAAAGACATAAATAAATCAAGTATGATATAAAAATGTAAGAATGTGATCGGTTAGTTCAGTTTAATTATGCACTAAAACTATCTCAGGAACCCTAACCTTGGGGTGATCTCTACAGTAACACACATGAGCTAATCGAAGGAAGAAACCCTAACTGAACGCCCTCCATTTTTGGCGAGTTTTCCCACTGCAGGAAGCTCAAGTTTTGGATCTCAGTATGTAACAGGATAAAGGACATTGTATCATCGCTGCATGCGCTTGAGTTCATCTAGGTTTCATTGGATATGACCACCGGAAATCTCACATGAAAGAACTGGGGAGAGACGTAGCCAAAAACGACTTGCCGGAGCTCAAACATGCGCTGTTGCGCCGGCAAGTCATCCTTGGCTGCGCTTCACGGCCCAGTCCGCCCATGCAAGGCTAACGATGGAGGGAAGAAGGAGCCATCTTGCGGTAAAGAAAGGTGGGCTGGGGAAGAAGGTAATTAGGAGGGCAAAGGTGAATGAAGTGAGGGAGGGGAAGAGGGAAATAAATGGAGCTCCGCTGAATGTTTGAAGAGAGGGGGTAATGACCAATGGGGAAACTGATTGTTGAAGGAAGTGAGACCATGGTGTGGTTCAGTGGGAGTTAACACTCTGTGTACGTAGGGCAGGAACCATGCTGGAGTTAGGCAGATCAATTAAATTTCTCTTGTACCCACAAGTTCTCTAACTGCTCTTTCACTTCATTCAAAAGGCGTAGTCCTTTCTGCGACCCAGCTAGAGGGATTCTTGACTTCTGCCATTGAAAACCAGCCATCTCTTAAATAATATTTTCGAAGAGGCTGTGGAAGGTTCATAAAATATGTTACAATGTCATGGTTATACTGATACCAATCGGACAGACGATTGTTCTGTAAAAATACTGACCACGGATTCATACCAATGCGACAAAGTAGAATTCTTGTAATGTTGGTCGACGGAGATGACAACTGAGGCACATTCGAGAGGGCACGCCGACCGGAACGACTCTTGTAGTCATATGTAAAAAAAAAAAAAAAAAAAAAGGTATCAAGATTGCAGCTTTTTCTTGTGCGAAGTCGGGCTGACTGGTGAACGACGGCAGAGAATTGGTTCGGAGACGAAGAACAGGAAGGGGAAGCAGGGAGGGTATAACGGTAATCTAGTAGACGTTTACTTGCGGGCCCAGCCCATCACGTCCAGTCCAAATTAGAAGGCGGTTCCGGTGGCGGGGAAGGCCAGCCCGGCGACGGCAGAGCCCGCGACGGGGCCCGTAGTGCACACAGGCCTGTGCCCCATCGTTGTCGTCGATCACCCGAGTCGTCGTCCTCCTGCAGTCAATCATCTATCCCAACTCCTCCTCTGGATCCCATCCTGCAGCGGATCTGCTGCAACTCCCCTGTATCAATGAACGCGTCTCTGTTCTTGCCAAAGGTATCAAGAGCTTCTTTAACTTCATCCATCCCCGGATTTCCGTCCTTGAGAATCTATCATCAGCGTCCTATTTCTTCTCTGATCCCCCGCACTTCGATTGACTTATCGACTGCACACCGTTAGAACCACGACGATGTGCCATCCCCGACTTCCTTGAGGCCTTATCCCTTCCGTGACCCTGCAAAATGGCATTTTCGGTGGTTTTGCCAACTCCCCTACCAGGAGAATAACCAGGGCACCGGCCATCAGGAGGGTCGCACGAGTAACAGGCCAGACTTGCTGAGTTTTGAAATTGCTGTATCATGAAGGCCATATCACTCACTGGGCAAACAACAATACGCCTAAAAACTGGACTGCTTAAACGCCAAAGAATAGGCATTCTTTTGCCCAACTCCCTGATTTGAACTGCATTTCGTCGATCCTCAGTCACACCCTTCTCTTCAGAAGCAAGGCCCAGCTTGTGATTGTAGCAACAGATACCCTAAACTCAACCATAAAAATAGAAGAAGAACCCTAAATCTAGTCCCCCAAAACCCCACGATTTCATTTTCTTCCGAGGCATTCAGAAACTCACAAAAGTGCTTTCAAGGTTAGCTATGGGGAATTTTAGCCATTTACCGGGCTCGCGTCAACATTCACAAACCTCAGAGGCGAATTTGGTATTTCCCTTTTTATAGGGGGCCTGTTATATTTGTATTTTCGCTCCCCTGATTGCTTAGAGAGATAGAATTAGTGAAAAACATAAATATAGAGGCCGCAGTGCAATTGTAGAAAGACATACAAAATTAATATTTTCACCCCCTAAAAGTAACTTTTATACTTGCTTGCCCTGGGAAAAGTAATATTTACATATATTCTTCTAGTTTCCCCAAAGAGGGGTTTATTTAAAAATAATAATTTTATGAGGGGGTTGTGATTTTAAATTCCAACAACTTTATTCTTTAGTACAAGGGATTGATAGAGTAAAGGGACATGGCAGCCCTTTTTCCTCCATTTAATGAGATAAGAGTATACTTTTATATTCTGGGAATTGAATTATTAAATAATATTAATAATTAAGAAGCAAGACCACATGACAATGAAGATTTCTGTTCTCATTATCACCCTCATCATCTTCTTCCACCTTCTCTCTATCTTTGTGTCTCAAGGCTGAGGCTCCCTTTAAAGAAAGAACCCTAATTTCTAAGGGATGGCAAGAGATTTTGGGGCGAGTGTGAAAAGTTTCAATTTTGTTAATGAGATTGAGAGCAGTTCGACAGTGCAAGCTACAGTTGCGGAGGTGGAGACTCCGACAGCGGGGATCCAGTCGCCGTGCAGAAACGGGGGGATGAGGATACAGGCGCCGGCGTACCACAACCTCAGCCACCACCCGGTTGTCATTAGGTACAGGGAATGTCTGAAGAACCATGCGGCGGCGCTTGGAGGTCACGCCGTCGACGGCTGCGGCGAGTTCATGCCCTCGCCGGCGGTGAACCCATCGGATCCAACTTCGCTCAAATGCGCCGCCTGCGGTTGCCACCGGAACTTCCACCGCCGTGAGAATGATGACCCGCACGCGCCTCCGGCGGCCATGCTGGCGCTCGAGTACCGGCCGAACCACCGTCACCACCCACCGCCGCCGCCGCCCCAGATGGTCAGTAGTCCAAATAACTCCCCGTCGCCGCCGCCGATCTCATCCACTTACTTCCCCTCCGCACCCCACATGCCCCTGCTCCCCGGTGGTTCCGACGGTTCGCTCTCCCGGAAGCGGTTCCGCACGAAATTCACCCAGAATCAGAAGGAGAAAATGCTGGAGCTGGCTGACAAAATAGAATGGAAAATGCAGAAGAGCGAAGCGGACACAATAAATGAATTCTGCAGAGAAATCGGTGTCGACAAATCAGTTTTCAAGGTCTGGATGCACAACAACAAGCACGCCTTCGCCAAAAGGGATCAAAATCTTCTCCTAAATTCATCCTCCGCCACCACCACTCCGCTCTCCTCCGCCACCCGCGGCGACAGCAACGACAACGCTCAAAATCATGTGGACACCAACACCAGCAGATCTCAGACCAACGGGTCCTCCCCATGGTGATCAAAATTCAACCCAAGTGAAGAATCTTTTTCCCCAATTCCTCCGCATGTGTAGCCGTCGGACGAACCCCGCTAATCATTTCGGCTAAAAATCGAATCTTGCTATGTCATTCCTCGCTTATCCTCAGCGGCTCTGGTTGTGTTTCATAAATACCTAATTATTGTTATCATGGAACTCCACCCATCTGCCTCTGTACTTGCCGACACGCCTCTCGTTTACTCCTCGCGGAATCCAATGCATAATCACACCCCCAAATCCTCCATTCCATTCCATTAGTAGCAGCCGTAGCACTACACCCTCAAGAATTAACATACCACTTAAGAACATTCTATTTTCCATAAAATCAGTGTTTTAGTAGTCTCGCGCAGTTGTTGATGATGTTGAGGGGGCTAGGGGTAGAATGGGCATTTATTGTGAGTTGGGGATGCGAGGGAGAGTCGGCACATGTTAGGGCACGAGGGGCCATCATTGCTGCTTACCCTTTTTCCGGTTGGAAAACCCAGGGATGAGAAGCCACGGTATTCAAACCCGCGCACGCTTTCCGCTTCAAATTTCGCTCCATGTATTCTATTACAAACAATGAAGTTAGGCCACCGGACACGACACGGCAGTTCGGGGGAACGTGGAAGTTGCCATGTGTTCCACGTGCTAATATCAAACGCCCCTTGTATGTTCTCATTTCATCGCATCACTTGTGTGTGTGTGTGGGGGGGTGTACCAGAACCATGGTGATGAAAAGAACTGAGAAATGGGCTTCAAAGCCTGTTGTCTCACGCTCTAAAGAAACGCAGATACAGAAAAAGGAGTAGACGACATCTTCTACAAATCGACAAAAGGAAAACAGTGCACCGAATAACAGGAGCAAAATGACGGGAGTTCCTTACAGACAGCACCAACGTACCGCTTTAGTTGTAATCATCGTTATCATCATCGTCGCCTTCGGCGGACTCGGCGCCGACTTCTTCATAGTCCTTCTCCAGCGCGGCCAAATCCTCCCGGGCTTCAGAGAATTCTCCTTCCTCCATTCCTTCGCCAACGTACCAGTGAACAAAGGCACGCTTGGCGTACATCAGATCGAACTTATGGTCAATCCTGGAAAACACTTCAGCGACGCTGGTGGAGTTGGAGATCATGCAAACAGCTCTCTGAACCTTGGCCAGATCGCCTCCAGGAACGACGGTAGGGGTTGGTAGTTGATGCCACATTTGAAGCCAGTGGGGCACCAATCTACGAACTGGATGGTTCGCTTGGTTTTGATGGTTGCAACTGCAGCATTCACGTCTTTGGGAACGACGTCGCCGCGGTACATCAAGCAGCATGCCATGTATTTTCCATGACGGGGGTCGCATTTCACCATCATGGAGGAAGGTTCAAATGTGGTGTTGGTGATTTCAGCAACGGAGAGTTGCTCATGGTAGGCTTTCTCTGCAGAGATCACGGGAGCATAAGATGAAAGCATGAAGTGGATCCTGGGGTATGGAACCAAGTTGGTTTGGAATTCATTCACATCCACGTTAAGCGCTCCATCAAACCGGAGGGAAGCTGTCAGTGAAGAGATAACCTGCACACAGGAACAAATCTCAACAATAAATTATGATGGCCAAATGGTGTGACTCTTAACAGGTATCCGAATGAAAGAAATATTTATGATTTGAGTACCTGTGAAATCAGCCTGTTCAGGTTGGTGTATGAAGGCCTCTCAATGTCAAGTGACTTGCGACAAATGTCGTAAATTGCTTCATTATCAAGAAGCACGGCAACATCTGTGTGCTCAAGCAGAGAATGGGTGGAAAGCACAGAGTTGTAAGGCTCAACCACTGCCGTGGAAACCTGTGGCGAAGGGTAAATTGTAAAACCCAACTTGGACTTTTTGCCATAATCGACAGAAAGTCTTTCAAGTAAGAGCGAGCCAAGCCCAGAGCCAGTCCCACCGCCAACTGCATGGAAGACCAAGAATCCCTGCAAACCAGTGCAATTATCTGCTAGCTTTCTGATTCTATCGAGGCACAGGTCGACAATTTCTTTTCCAATGGTGTAATGACCGCGAGCAAAGTTATTAGCCGCATCTTCCTTGCCGCTGATAAGCTGCTCCGGGTGAAAGAGCTGACGGTATGCGCCAGTGCGAACCTCGTCAATGACCGTGGGTTCAAGATCAACGAACACAGCTCGTGGGACATGTTTCCCTGCACCAGTTTCACTGAAAAACGTGTTGAAGGCATCGTCACCGCCTCCAACGGTTTTATCTCCCGGCATTTGTCCATCAGGCTGAGAGGAATACAATCGTTAAATTAAGGCACGCACATTCCAGATCTTAGAACAACCAAGCGAACAAGTACCGAACAAATACATTAAGGCGACATGACAACAGATATTCTCAGATCTGAAAAAAATACAAACCCGAAGCACAATTCATCATCGAAGATACGATAGCGCATGTCCAAATAAACTCATATCGAACATTTCATCATTATATTGAAACAGAACAACAGCAAGCACGCTATTGTCATTTTCCAGAACTCAAACGCAAACATAACCAGAAAATCGTCACAGATCCGAGGCGAAACCAAATGATGTCACCCACAAAACCTTCAGATCTAAGAAAAAAAGCTACGAAAACGCAAAGAAATGTAGATCTGGATGTACATGAATGCCATGTTCGAGGCAATAGAGCTCCCAACAAGAATTTCCAACTTGGATACCAGCCTGCCCGATATGGATAGAGATGCACTCTCTCATTTTCGCAAATTTTCTCTGAAGAATCTACGATGCGCTAAACTGTTTTGAACGTATGTATGGATGCAGTTTTACGGAGGGGTTATAAATACAGCAGAAAGCCAAGGCGTTGCCGCTGCAGTTTCAAGACGCAAATTAATTTGAAATTTGAATTTGTTTCTCGATAGACGGGCTGGGCCAGGGATGCCGGCCGAGCCGGACTCCCCAAATTGGGCCTCTTAAATGGGCCAAACACCCTCCAATTCATGTGTCATCATGTTCCCGCCCAAAACATTTCAATTTTTTATTATATAAATTATTCAATTTTCTATTAATGAAAAAAAAAGAGAGATTGTGAATTGAAAAATAATTCAACACATTCTCATTTCATCAACTTTCATATTTCTATCCCGATATTTGATTTTTTTAGGACTTAATATTTGTGTATTTTTATAAAGCAGCGGAAGGGGAGTGTTAAAAAGTTAGGTTTTGAAAACAAAAAATAGATCTTTACCCATATAAATAGAAATGGTAAAAACAGTTTTTATCCGAATTTTTAAGACTGCAATATTAACGAAGGTCGTGGATAAAACTGAACCAAGTGCCACGTCGGATTTGGGCGCCCAGCAATGGAGATGCCCATAGAAAGGCTCCCATCATTTCTCGTTCCAGATCCAGATCTACTCATCATTGTTCTCAAGTGATGAGTTAGGAAAAGACGTTTGAACCCTTTTCTCTCTTTGGTGAAGATGGTCCGTTTTATTGGTTTTTGAGGTTAAGTTGGGTATTTCTCATGTTGTTTTGATCGATTATAAGCTTTTTTTATGGCAGGCCAGCTTTGTTTCTAGTTTCAGACAGGCATTCCCTCGGTGGGCGACGAAGCCATGCCATGCCGTGGTATCTATCATGGTGGGCGTTGCAAACATGTCGGGCCATCCATCTTTGGCGGGTATGAAAACTCCCCACTGCAAGGGCCAACTCGAGACTGTCTGGTACACTGTATGGGCTAAATATGCTTTTAAATACAGATGTTACAGTAATTTATATCAAATAGTTTGATTAAATCGGAAAAATATTATATCAGATTTTGTAAACTGATAATATGATGCAGAAAAAAGACAACTTGAATTGTGATATTAGATATTCAAGTTAAATTGAAACACGTGATCAAAATATAAGATCTTGAAATTTCGAGTATGCAAAGTTAACAATATTACAAAAAGAGAATGAATATTAACATCTCATGGTAACATTAAGGACTTGTTCGGCATGAATTCTTGTAATAAATTATATTTTCTTTACAATGAGAAATTGTTTAAAAGAAAAAGAATGAAAATTAATGATGACGTTACTTCTCATTTCTTAAAGAAATAAAGAAAAGGAAAAGAAGATTGAGAAGTAAAAAGAGAAATGGTATGAAGTATTATTTTGTAAACAATTTATTTTTTAAACATAAATAAAATTTATTTGATAAGAAAGTATATAAAACATGTATTAAAGATATGTTTGGTATCGCTTAAAAAAATAAATTCAAAGAAATGATTCTAGAAACGCTTCAATTTTGTTTGGAACAGAGGTACCCTAGCTTCTAAAAAAATCGAAACACTTCATTATTTCAGTTTCATGTAAATTAGAAGCAGCACGTGTTTTATCTGAAAATTACATCTTGAAATGCTTCTAGTAAATAAGAAGTTGTACCAAATAGACTCCTAAGTTGATTTGTGAGCATGTTTGGGTTGGGAACCTTGTGTGAGTCACATGTCTGGTGACGTTGATAGTCTGTAACATACTTTTAAATTGGAAAGTGGGATTCTATCAACTCATCTCTATGTAATCAACAACATGGTACCTGACCAACCGACAAACGAGAAGGGGCATCCGGTCATGTTTTCCCAAGCTTCAAAACATAAGCTTCCCCAAGTGTCCGTCCGAGATGCCACTTGCATGGCCCATGCACCTCTTCACGTGGCAAGTGTCTCTATTATTCTTCATATTCACTCTTTAAAACTCTATTTGGTAGCACCCACCCTTTAATTAATTATTTTGTTACTTTTAAAATATATGTTTGATAGTAAATTCTAGCCAATACTTGGCCTTGGATAAAACAGGAGGTGAGATGATTTTATTAAATTATATAATATATCCAAATTTTAAATATATTATTAAACGTCTTACTAGGGATCAGTAAAAGATTACTAGTGAAAATATGAAAAAAAATAATAATTATTATTATTTATTGGTTTGTTTGGTTGGTAGAGGCCAATCCAACCCCACCAGGATGGGCTAAGATAGTTTATTGAGCGATTTGCTTTTGAGCTAATCACCATCCGTACCAGCCCAACTCACGTGGACCCTTCCATTTATGAATTATGTTATTTATGGTTTTTTTTATGAGACACGCATACTTAAAATAGAATCATTAAATAATTGATTATCTTTTACATATATATATATATATAAAGGGATGAATATTTATCTCATTATGTTATAATTCATATCACCCGTATTACATGTATCTACAGATGTCAATATTTTATGTTTATTAAAAATATAAAAATGACATCCTCGAATCATAAAATAAATGGGTGAAACGTGCACGCACAAAAGAGGGCATTTATGGAAGAGTATTATTTTAATGTCCAAAATAATATAATGAGGAGTTTCCGTTTTACGGTTGTCCAAGAGAATCTAGGCAACATTTTCACATGGATGGGATGGGGCTGAACGATTACCCTACTCTTTCAAAATCAATTTTTCGATAAATAATTTTAAATTTTGATTTTTTTATTTATAAAATCAATTCTTATTTGGAAATTAACATAAATACTTTTTGTATTCAATTACTCATTTTTAATTTTATTTCTTTAATTTTTGAATTACATAATAACGAATTCGATATAAAATTATATTATATTTCAATAAACGAAAAGTTCTAATTCCACATCAGCTATTGGGTTTTTAAAGGCAAGTTGAGTGGACCGGGAAGGCCATGAACACAAGTGGATCACATGCTCTTGCGAATGGAGTCACGCACGCCGGGGCCCACCCGAGGTTACTGCACTGTTGTCTTGGTACCCACTTTTTTTTATTACACGGATGACCTTACTTTCCTTTTTTTTTTTTAATATGGGTTTTTCAGGAGGACAGGACAGTAATTACACTACGAATAATATACTGTCCTATTTCGGGAATACAATATGCACAACTCGGTTCAGGGCCACATCATTTCTGTTTTTAGAGCTCGTCTCTACTATTGGAATTGTAAATTATTTTAAATTATTCGTATTTTAAATAAAAATTATATTTGATACATTGGCTTTAAAAATGTTATTTAGGGTTAGTAGTAGAGGAAAGATAAATTCTTGATTGATAAAATTTTATGGGCATGGTGAGGCTTCTTTCTCACTTTCTAACCCTAGATTAGGCGCCATTGTTTTATTGCTTCCCAGCTAATGACTGCTTCACTTTTACCAGCAGAAACTCTCTCTCTCCCTCTCTGGGTGTCCATAAATAGGGAGGGACGACTGAAAGGAGCACACACACAGAAATGCCGTCGGGGAGAAGATCATCACGCCATCCCGCTGGGAATGTGAGAATATCGGATGAAGACATCCTGCAACTCGTCTCCAGACTGAACCAGCTCCTTCCCCGTCCCTCCCCTTCCAAGGCAAGTCCATGTCTCCCTCTGATCTCCAGATTCATGTCTACCCTTTCGGATCTTCATTCACATTTTTGGAATATAGAGCAATACTTGGTTTAGTATCGTCGTATAAAAAACAATTCTATTCTCGTTCTGAAGCCTGCGAGATGCTTATCAAGTCAATGGGTTGTTGTCGTTAGAAATATAAAGCGAAAATGAATGAACGACAAACAGTATCTTTAAGTATTATTGAATTCCTTCAGGGCTCGGCGAGTAAGGTGCTTGAGGAGACCTGCGAGTACATAAGAAATCTGCAGCGGGAGGTGGATGATCTGAGCGGGAGGCTGTCCCAGCTGCTTTCCACCGTTGACTCAGACAGCCCTCAGGCTGCAATAATAAGGGCCTTGATCTGAGTGGTCAAGTTAACTGAACCCAAGTTCGGTGCCTGATGGAGGGATGCTATAAGATTTGCTGATGTTCAGTCGCAGGTCTTTGTGTTTCGAATACGAATCTTACTTTTGACGAAGAAGCCATGGAATCCAATGCAATATTATTGTCCTTTCAAGAAAAGTTTTCGCACAGACATTTGACTTTCTTCTTTTCTTGCGGGTGGGGTGGATGTTTCACTAATCAACAAGGGTTTGTTTTAATGGTGTTACTGTTCTCCGATGAGATCCATTTAACTCACCGGAACCTCATCAGGAAAACAAACAGGCAGTCATCTCAATCTCTGGTCACGACGGAGATGTATGAATTTTCACAGTAAATACAGTACACACACGTTGGGATAACAACGCCTACTCTTTGCAAACTCGTTTTTTGCTTCAATCTCCAGTACATGACAAGTTGTCAATAATGAGTCTAAACATTTACATGGCAGTAAAAGCAGTGTACTGAATCTGACTCAACACAGTGCAGTTCATCTGAGACTTCTGTATCTGCAGCATGTTGGGATGGCCACTGTTTCTACTGGCCCACAAGCTGCAGAGGAAACCTGATGAAAGGTTTCTGTGTGCATGACTTGAATGTCTTTTCATACCCTGTTTGACAGATAAGTTGGGACCTGGACCGGCGGTTCGACTTTCAACCAAAAACACATGTTGAAGAAGAATGCCGGTAAACTGGAAGAAACTGGTGAAGGCTTATGCTGGAGACAAAGAAGGTATGGTATGCTCCTATCATTTAGCGTGAAACAAGTAGTTCAAGCTCACTGTGGATCATACCACCATTTTCTCAGTTCAATGGAACTTGCAGCACAGCATAAACCACAGAATAAATGTACGTACACTATATACATTATGGAAGAGTGTTCATGAGAAGTTTACTGCTGAGATACGTTTCCAAGTTCCCTGGTATAAGGAACTGATACATTCATGAAACAACTGTGGATACTAAAGAGCATCCGACGCAGAAACTATTAAAAATCGCACATTTCAGACAAGCAGGAACCATCATCAGCAACAGAGAGAAGTCCTGATGAGGAATTCGGTCTCTCTTGTTGCATACAATTAACAGCCTAGTCTGCTGTCCAACTCTGCTCCACAATTTCACGCACCTTTCTATTATACTCGCGCTTGTTCAAATTAAACAACTGTGCTGCCTCGGAGTTTGCCGGTGAGTTGGGATTTGGATCGCACAGCAGTGACTGAGATAGGCATAACAGAGGAGGAAAAATGAGTAGCATATCATCAAATACGCAAGGAAAATTAAAATCCAAGTAGAAAACAGTTAAACCCTGATGATATTTACAACATTTACAGTTGCATATCGTCTCCAATGATTAAGATCAAGATCCAGTCATAGAAAGTTGAACACTTTCCATGCCATTACGTTATGTTTCAAAAGCCATTCAGATACACACACTTCATGCAAACACATGAGGGATGTTCTGGTTCTTAGGATAATACATTTCAGGGTGTTGCCATATCAGATCATGGTTAGGTCTTCGTTCAGGGTGTTGCCATATCAGATCATAGTTAGGTCTTCGTTCAACTGATAAGGCTTCATTGTTTGCGTATTCATTATTAAGTGAAAGGGGGTTCATTGTACAGCTGATAGGTTGGTTACCTGTATGGATGTAAGTATAGCAGCCACATCATAAATAGGGCTCCATTGATTTTGTAAAATATCTAGGCAGATACTTCCATCTGCATAGACTGGTTATATAGACAAACATAAGCAACACATGTCAACAGATGGCACAAAGAAACAGACTTTTAATTTTTCAGTTAACAAATAACTAGAGACAGTTTGATCTTTTTTTTCAGAAGTGTTACTTACTGTTGGGGTGGAACATCCTGGATATAAATCGCACGGTTGGAGGCTTATTTGGGTAATCCTCACTAAACTGAAGTGTCAATTTAAACGTACCTATAAGCAAACAAGAGGCATACCAGTGATAAACTGACTAAACAAGAACAAGGAATGAAGGACTTTCCTGCAGCCATCAAGTAGGCACACTTGGGGAGAGCAATAGCAAGCATTTAAACAACTTGTTATAAAAAACTCATTACTTTATAACAACACTCTTCTCACCTCCATCCCACGGAGTGTCATCAGGCCTGCAATCAATCAGCAAATGATGAATATCTCATCAAAGAAATAACAATTACACTTTTCATCAGCAGCATATCATACCCAAATATAACAGCGTTCCATAGCATAATATTACTATCATATGGGGCGCCACTAATCCCCGCCGGAGGGTCCTGCTGTAACCGCTTGAAGTCCCTCATCAATCTCTTCCTAGCCGGAGTTGACATCTTTACAACCTACAAAAGCTAAAAACCACACCTTGTATTTTTAAAACGACGCCGATGCATTGATTTTTTTAATCAGCACATGATCGTAAAATAATAATAGACGAGAACCTACAAGTACGTAATCATGCAGTGAGATCACACACACACACACACACACACAAAAACACAGACAGCAGAAACCCCAGCACATAACGATCGCAGATCCAAGAAAAGGGGAAGGCAAAGAAATTAAAATGGAATGACATATCGAAGCTACCTGCAAAAGTTGGGTGAGACGAGCGGAACCAAGGAGCGAGCGACGGCTGCCTGTGGCGGCTTCGAGGATTTCAATAGAAAAAAATGATCTTGGCGTCAGATGCAAGCAAGATTGATGATTACGACATATTTGCAGTTGATTGTATTTTATTGGAAGAAATTCAATTGATTTCAAATATAATCATTTTAGGAATGAAAATTAAGGGAAAAAGCTGGAAATTATTATTATTATTATATTGTTGTTGTTTTATTCGCCGTGTTGCGCTGAAAGCCTGAAAGGAATGGCGAGGCGATAGTCGGAGATGTTGAGAAGGGCGTTGCTTCAAGCCTCCGGCCGCTTCAGCTCTACGTTATCTTCTATTCAACCATCTATATTTGCACGTCGATGTTCGCTGTCTACTTCCTCTGAATCTCCGCCGGAGCATTTTGTCAAACACTTGGGGATGATGAAACTCGTGTTCCTCCTCCCTCTGCCACTCTCTCGGTCGATCGATCCGCCTTGTATAATCCTCCAGGTATCACTTATCAGTTATAAAGATATGCGCATTCACTCGGATTCTTTCATTTAGTTGTTTATTTTGGGTAATACGATCGCGCCTGGTTGTCTGCAGAGCATTCCCATGAGGAGTCCGCAGATACCGAACTCGCGAAGCATCTCAAGAACATAATCAAGGTTCTTCTTTTTTGCTGCTATTTTGTTGCAAAGCTCGGGTTAGGATTGAAAATTTGTTGTTAAATTTTTTTAGTTCAGAGGTGGGCCAATTACGGTTGCCGAGTACATGGAAGAGATCTTGACAAATCCGAAAGCTGGTTTCTACATAAATCGGGACGTATTTGGAGCAGGGGGTGACTTCATTACATCGCCAGAAGTGAGCCAGATGTTTGGAGAGGTACTTCATTATGTGAATTGTTCTTATTTTTTTTGGTTCAGAGCTCTATGGATACTGGGTTCATCTGACCAATTCACGTGATTCCATTTGTTCATTGATAATTTATCTTGATTTAGATGGTCGGAGTTTGGGCAATGTGCCTTTGGGAGCAAATGGGGCGACCAAATTCTGTTAGTTTTGTTGAGCTGGGACCTGGCCGAGGAACTCTTTTGTCTGATCTTCTGCGTGTATGGCATCACTCTGAATGCTATGTTCCTTTAACATATACATATCCAATCTAGTAGTGCAGTCTGGTCTTTTCGTTGTCTTATTTTCTTAATTTCCTGCAGGGTGCTTCAAAGTTCAAGAATTTCACTGAATCTTTGCAAATACATCTTGTTGAATGCAGCCCTGCATTGAGAGACCTTCAGTATAAAAACCTGAGGTGCACTGCCGGCGACTGTAGTAATGGAAATGCAGAAGGAAGATGCATTAGCTCAATAACTGGGAACCCAGTGACATGGCATTCAACTCTTGATCAAGTTCCAACTGGACGTAAGAAAATTCTCCAATTTTTCTGAAATCAGGCGTTGATACTTTTTCTTGCTCTTTAATAAAGAAATACACCTTATTGCCATCAGGGAACAAAAGAAAAATGCTGCTATTTTTCTTATGGAGCTATATTCTTTTTTCTTTCCTAATCAAAATATTGAAAGTTTGTTCTTTCAGTGCCTACTATCGTCATTGCTCATGAGTTCTATGACGCATTGCCTGTTCACCAATTTCAGGTTTGTCTGGTTTAGTTATGAAGATACACGCTTCTCTCGGGGCCATGTTTTCCCCTTTCATTAGTTATTAGTTCTGTTTAGCATAGGTAATGTTTGGCTGGCAGAAATTGCGGTTAAATTTAGATAACTTCTCTACTTTCTTTCAGAAAGCTTCTCGTGGATGGTGCGAGAAGATGGTCGATGTTGATGAAACTTCATCGTAAGCTTTCAAACTCTCTTGGCTGCTACTTTCTAGGTCTGGCTGTGTTGTAAAGTAGCTGATTGATCTCGGAATGCGCTTCACAGGTTCCAGTTTGTTTTATCTCCACATCCAACACCAGCAACTCTTTATCTCATGGAGAGGTGTAGGTGGGCCAAGAAGGAAGAGATCACTGGGGCTACTCAGATTGAAGTTTGCCCCAAGGCGATAGATCTAACCAGAGAAATTTCAAGTAGAATTAGTGTTGATGGCGGTGGTGCTCTTATTATTGATTATGGCCTTGATAGTATAATCTCTGATAGTCTTCAGGTCAGCTTCTGCTACCTTAGCTTAAACGGAAAGTCAACAGCTTTCGAAGTTCTTCAAAGTTCTGAGCCTTTTTCTGTAAATTCTATTAGCTGTATTCGTATCAGATGACCTTAGTCTGTAACGCAATGACAGGCAATCCAGAGGCACAAGTTTGTGAACATCCTGGAAAATCCAGGTTCTGCTGATCTTAGTGCGTACGTTGATTTTGCTGCTGTAAGGCATTCCGCAGAAGAATTTTCAGGTTAGTCAACTTTACAGAGGTTGTTCTTTGTGACAGGCATTAAATTTTCTTAGACAACATGAAAGCATGAGAAACATTGAATGTTCCCCCAAGTACAATCGCAATGACGTTAACTGTCGCCCCTGCTGCAGATATCTCGGTCTATGGTCCGATGACGCAGTCTCAGTTTCTTGGCGCTGTTGGAATCAACTTCAGAATCGAAGCTTTGTTAGAGAATTGTACTGAAGAGCAAGCCGAAGCGCTTCAAACTGGATACTGGCGTCTGGTTGGTGATGGTGAAGCCCCATTCTGGGAGGGTCCAGATGATCAGGCCCCCATTGGGATGGGGAATCGGTACCTAGCCATGGCCATTGTGAACAAGAGGCAAGGTGTTCCAGTTCCCTTCCAGTAACAGATAAATAAACACCTACAGAGTAACAACGCCCTCCTAAATGTAGTTCCCTTATTTCCTTCTGGTATTCCTTTTCCCTGTCAACTATCAACTACTGCAAGCTTCTAATTGCCTGATCACTAGGTACCAAAAACCATATTACAGCAATGTATGATTCCTCAGTTCAGTCATGCAAATCCCAAAATTACTCAGCTGGGCCTGCAGGAGAAGCAGGTAGGATTCATTTACCAGCTCAAAGATTTAACCCTCAAATGCTTACTGTTAGCTACCCAAGACTCCCATAAACAAATGCGACAGGCCATTGCGCTGCTGAGTTAGAAATGCTGGATGGAATAGTGTCTCGACATAAGCTTTGTTTGATGCAGGCGGAGCAGCAACCCATTACTCTCCCTCTTCACTCTTCAGACACTGTTTGTTACATTCTCTCTCCGTATTTTTATGTTTTTGCAGTTGTACCCCTCTACTTCCCCATTTTATGAAATGCCTCCCGTGCCGGAATTATAAAAATAATTTTTAAATCAGCGTCTCCCTCAACAAAACTACCGAGATCACGTTTTCTGACTTGGTCGTATCAGTAACGATCCCACCATCTTACCTCCACGTGTCAGTCAGTCAGTCACCCAGATGGTTTTAAATAATAGTAACCTCCCCAGGGAAAGCAAATTTCTTTGTTACGAGGTCTTGCCACCTCGGCACTCCTCCACTCCCATGCCGTATCAGGCGTGCGCCGCTTGCAAGCACCAGCGGAGAAAGTGCACGGCGTCTTGTGTATTGGCTCCCTATTTCCCAGCCAAAGAATACAAAAAATTCCAAAGCGTGCATCGTCTTTTCGGGGTTTCCAATGCGACCAAGATACTCAGGAACTTGAAAAACGCTCGTGATAGGGATACCGCCATGGCCACCATCATCTACGAATCCGAAATGCGGCGGAGGAACCCGGTTCACGGCTGTTGGATCGTCATCCTTCATCTCAGGAGGGAACTGGAGTACGCCTCGAAAGAGCTTGAGTACATCTACATGCTGTTGAGAATGTTCAGAGAACAAGAAAGAAAAGGGATAAAAGAAATGGAACTAGAAATGCCGCTGCGGATGGACTTATGGGGACACTCTCATGATCACTACGACATCATCCATCAGAAACCCTCGAATGGTGATTTCAAGTTGATTCAAGATGTTTTGTCGTACGAGGACTACGATTTGAGGTCAATCAGTAACGTCATCGGCGACAACCTTTCCAGGTACATCTCACATTTCTTCATTTTTGGTTAGGAACATCCCAGAGCGCTTTAATTCTCTGCTACCCTAATAAACAGCACGAACTTACCGATGAAAGACATTGTTCCGCCGGAGTTCGAGAACGCTGCCTTCAGCTTCACAACTGTAAGTTAGAAGCTAATGGGATGCCTAGAAATTCTCCCATTTCCTTCGGCATTCCTCTGTGCATGGTGAAGAGTTAAGTTTCCTTAGTAGCAATAAAGGGTTTCGGAAAACATTCAAATTTTCCAAGTGAGGTTAGTGCTGAGACAAACTACTTCCATTTCCCTTCTCTAGAGTACTTAATAGCTCTACCCCATAACTTAAAAATTAGAAACATGGTGGAAATGCCTCTGTGCAGAATGTCAGAACTTATTTTGGTTTTGTTCATGTGAATGTCGTATGCTTCTCCTTGGAGGCGTCTTAGGGATGCTTATCTCTGGAGCTGACAGGATCGTAGAGACCCCTTGCATATCAAGGAGCTTTCCATCCTGACATTTCACAGGGAACATTCTCTGTAAAATTCAACTTACTAGCGCATTTTCATCCGCGAGTAAGGATGAAGAGTTCGTGGATGAGCGCCTAGGCACTCTCACCTCTTCCCAACTAACTCACAGTCGAAAATTTGGGATGTACTTATTCATCCCATATCTTTAACTAACTAATCCATCTTATCTTTAATTTCAAAATTCCATAGACTTATTCATAGATTCCGTGACCGGGTGGGCCCAACACTTGTTTATTCACATGTAGGGTTATAAGCCACTTAGTCCATATCTTTTAGAATGGTAGTAATTCAGTCCCATATCTTGTCGAAATAACAATCAAGTCCTCCATTTTTTTCGAAATGTTAGCCATCAGGTTTAATGGATGGATTATTTTGTTAATTTTCGTTGTTATCCATTTGATTTTTGCTATTATCGTCCGATTGGTGGTGTGATTCTTGTTATATAAAAATCTTATAATATTATTAGTATCATGATATTTTTCACTCTTGGACCCACCTCATTGAACTCAATAGCAAAACATTGATTTTTTTTTGAAAAAAAATACTTGATTTATTTAATTTTAACCTACCCCCTTCGTTTTTTTTTCGTAGTATGTTCTAGAAAATATTTACACCTCATTTTTTTTTAAAGAAAAAATAAAAAATATATTCAGTAAAACTATTTTAAGATAATATTTATAAAACTAAAAATAGATCTACAAATAAGATGATTTTTTTAATAAAAAAATAATAATAAATTATGTTTTAAGAAGAATAATTTTTACTCTTGAAAAAGTGAACATATGTTCAAAAATTACCTGTCTTTTATTATTGTGCATGTTGGGTGTCTTGCACAATGTGGTCAAAATACATTATTCATTCCTCTGCATACCATCACACACATGACACATCCATCACCTACATGATTGAATGCACAGAAAAAGTAAATTCCAACTTTATATTATTTTTCATTTACTAGGAAAAAAAAGCAGTCATATTATGCATGCCTTGTTACACAAAGCACATGTCACATTGGGTGCACCTTGTTCCATTAGCATATGGTGTGGTTGAATTTCTAGGTGAATAACTGCCATTGTCTATGTGAAGTTTGATTTTGTAGTTTGGGTGAAGAAGCTCTTCATGGGAATGGCTTTGGCATGTGCTGCTCGCTGCTGGAAATGTGAATGTTTTGCAGAGAAATCAATCCCCGTTCAACTTTGGGTGTCGCATCTCGGGTACCGCTACCGAGGGGTGTGACAGGAACGCCTCAGAACATAACGTCGTTAGGAAAACTCCATTCATATTTATTCCAGTGGTGATGGGTGTTGTTCCCCCAATGGGTGAGAGAGACAGCGTCGATTGCGTTGTGGCGGACCTTCTCTGCGATGAAGAGGCCGAAAGCTTGAGTCTTGGTGATGGGTTTCTCGGGGAGGCTCAGGATTTTCGATCGCGTGTGTGGAGTGGAAAAAAAGGCGCAAGCTTTGTGAATGGCGGAAAGGAATCAGTGCCTCCGATCGAGTTGCCACTGCAGAGCGATGAGTGGTTTGGGTGGATAGTTGAGCGGGAGAAGGAATACCTGCCCAGATATGATTATCTCCAGCGATTGAGAAGCGGAGAACTTGACTCCAGCTTGAGAGAAGAGGCGATAGATTGGATTCTCAAGGTGAGGAATCTTACATTCATTTCGGTTCTATGTTTGGAAACAAGGAATACCCTTTTCCCAAATCTTGATTCTGATGTTGAAATTTCCCCCATTAGTCAGTTTTCATGCCTGAAGAACAAAAGCAAATGTGAAAGATTCCTTCATTCTTCGCCATCCCTTTTACTATCTCTTGTGATTATCAGGCTTGTGTTCGCCATGGCTTCGGGGAGATTTGCTTGTGTTCTGCTGTGAATTACTTTGATAGATTCCTGTCGGAGTATGATCTACCAGTAAGTCAGAAATAAGTTCTTGATGCTCGCCATTTGCTATCTCTTCTCATAGCTTTGCCTCACAGAAAGGTAAACCATGGGCATCTCAATTGGTAGCAGTTGCCTCCTTACTACTTGCTGCCAAAGTGGACGAGGTTGATGTTCCTAATGCTGTTGACTTACAGGTGAAGCTCTGGATATGATTGGTGTTTCCCTTTCGTTATCTCAGTTTTTCGAATCTGAATTCATGCTTTTCTTCACAGTGTGGGCAGCAAGAAGAACCCAGGTTCTTGTTTGAGGCGAAGGCAGTTTACAGAATGGAGATGCTACTGCTCAACCACTTGAAATGGAACATTAAGCCTCACACCCCATTAAACTTCGTCGAGTTTTTTCTGTGTAAGATGAACCAGAAGGAAGAACTCTTGCACCAGAACACAAGGATTGCCAGATCAACCCAGCTAGTCTCCACCATCATCAAAGGTGTGATCCTGGGACCTTGCTACCCAAAATTCAATACACCATTCTGTGAAAAAGAGTACGTTCGATTCAGAGCTCGGTGTGAATTGAATGCAGGGATTGATTTTTTGGAATTCAGGCCATCTGAGATAGCAGCTGCTGTCGCCATTCACATTTCAAGCGAAATGCAAACCGCGGACGCTTCTGCTAAGGAGCTGTCTTGCTTCATACAAGTAGAGAAGGTAGTAAATTGCAATGGCACCCCACATCATAAATACCTAATGCTGCCATCGAAAAACAGAATCTTTCTTTTTACATTATCTGTTGCTTTTGTGTGTGTCACGGGGATGTTGCAGAACAGAGTGATGAAATGCCTACAACTGATGCGAAGCTCAAGAGTACCCAGGCCTTGTCCCAGCGCCACCACCACTAGTTCTACCTCTACCGTAACTTCTGCCTCTGTCTCTGCGGCGGCTGGGGAGGCGATACGCAGCAATAAAAGCGAGGCAGGGTCATGCGCGAGCTCATCCCACACGGCACCTGATTGTAAAAGAAGGAAATTGGAGAAACCCATAAATGCAGAAGACCATAATTGACAAGTCTCGCAGTTTTGGTATCCCTAATGAGTCCAGAATCGGGTCGGGTTTTTCTGGTAACCCCATGAGCAGATTCTCCGTTCCGGTCGGAGAAGCCTGGAGACAGGGGAGATCGGAAAAGGGCAAAATCCACAATTCTATATTTTTGTGATGCCTTCTTAATGCGCAGTCAGCCGACTCCCAAAATATATTCGATTTATAAATGTTTATTAATTTATGTGAAAAAAGATTTTCCAGTTTTTTTTAATTTCTATTTAAAACAAGAATTATAAATTTAGAAGTGATTCTTATTTTTTAAAAATTAAAAAATTCAATAATTTTATTTTCTTAGAATTGAGTCTCGAAAAAATGAATCAAATTAAATAATTTTTTTATCAATTCAATTTGTTAATATGATATTTTTAGAAAAGTATTAAAAATAGTTTTATTATAAAAAATAACCAATTTATGTCTTTAAAAATAAAACATTTAAAAATATTTTTTATTTTCAATAAGATACGGATGTATGATTTTCATTTTATTAAAAAAATTTCTCGAAAAATATTTTTTGAATAATAACCAAACAAGGTCTTATTTCTTAAATATGGTATCTGATTAAATATTCCCAATTTTCAAAGCTCCACTACTCGAATTTTTATCATTTTTTAAATGAATATTAACGACTAATTTTTTTAAAAAACAAGATAAGTATTATTTCTAAAAGTAAAAAAAGAAATACTAAAAATAATCACCCCATGAAGAGTGTGCTTTCCTCACAGCATCAAACAGATAAGTTACAATCTAATTACTAACTTCTGATTGTGAATATCAATGGAGGAAGCATACGCGGTTTCAGAAGATGACTCCTCAGTCCTCAGCGATAGATAAGCACATGAGCCCGGAATCCTGATTTTCCTTCCCAATGCGCACGGTCTTCTAGGATCAGACATGTTGCGTAATCGTAGTGAAGACAAACCGGTGAGAACAAAAGTAAAGCGATTGTGGTAAATACAACATCGTCGGCATAACCTCACGTCGGGAAATGACGAAAGCATGTCGGAGGAGAAGTGGCGGAAGACTTGTAGCCGGGTAATACGGAAGAATTGGCGAAAAGATCGAATCTTTGAGAAATAGGGTTTTATAGTTTTGAGCTACGTTTTCTTACCGCCACCGCCACTGAGGGTGCGCTTATTGTTATGCATCCACACTTTCAAAACATGCCTCTTGATTCCCAGTTCATTGCACAATTGCTGCACAGATTCTTCATCCTGTTTCTGAATTTTCCACCCCAAGCTCTCCGAGAAGCTCAGCATTCTCTCCTTCTGCTCCTGTGAAAACTTTGTTCTGAACCTTTTTTTCCCACTTGGGTTTGAGTGACGCTCGTCCGCGTCTTCCCTGGAGCTCGACGGAAGCGCCAGAAGCGGCGGCGGTACGTGGAAATACCCACTCTGCCCACGGTACCCGTAATGGCCGTGGTTATGATGACTGGCTGCGAGTAGCATTTGCTGCCGTTGTTGTAGGTAGAGGGGTGACGGGCCTGGCTCGTTTTCCTTCCGGTGGAAATTGCGGTGGCAGTTGCAGGCGGCGCATTTCAAGGATTGCAGAGTTCCGTCTCCCCCCGCAGCGATGAACTCGCCGCAGCCATCGAAGGCGTGACCGCCGATTGAGGCGGCGTGGTTTTTCAGACACTCCATGTAATTGGACTTCGTCTCAGGTGGAGGCACGTAGTTTTCCGCCTTCGCCGCCGTGGAGCTGCCCCCACCTGAGTTTGTGCTCATCGGGAGTTCATCGTGGCCGGCATCTTGATCCTCGAACTCCATCCCTTCGAAGAGCGGAATGACACCCAGCAGCTTACTCAGAGCATCTCCGTAGGGAATATATAAAAAACAATTATTTAATAAATATTAAATTTAGCGGTTGCCATTTAAATCATCTCTATAATTAGATTAAATTCAGTCCCAAATTCTTTGATTAAACTAATCACATTCTCCGAAATTAGGAGATAAATAAACAAATTCAGGAAAATGTGAATGATTGGAGAAGGGTGGCGGAGGTGCACGAGATGATTTCACAGAGGAGCACATCCCTAGAAGGTGTGGAATAGCTATTGGGCCGATCTGGCTTCATGGACCTAGGCCCATATATTTTGTACGGCCTGCCCTTGAAGCTTCAAGTACTATTTGCAAATTTTATTGCAGTGCCTGGGGTGATAGCAGTGCCATTCAGTGTTTTAAAAACCTGGGTTCGACCCATGGTTGAACCCGGTTCGATCCGAACTCATGTTTTGATGGATTGGATCCAATTGTATTCATTACTTTTATTTTTTTATTTTTTTATTACTTATTTTATGATAATGATTATGAATAAATATAAAATATGTTATACATATTTGATATATATTTCAAAATAAATCTTAATAATTATATTTTTATATATGTATTTATATTGATAGTAGAAAATAATTATTTATATTTAAATTATACATTATTTGAATGAGATATGAAATGATAAATATGATTTTGATAAAACTTTTAATGTAATTGCATCAATTATTGATAGATATATTTTTATTTTTTATATTTTCAATATTTTGATATACTAAATTATGATTTTATAATTATATTCTAATATTTTGATAAATATAATTCAAAATTAATGAATCCGATTCAACCCATAGTTAAAGGGTTTAATGGGTTCAACCCATTTTAAAACACTGGTGCCATTGCTTTTCAATGAGCTGAGTACTGTGCACTCCAAACCTGAAATGTTTTTCAGAAAGGAAGTACTTTTATTTTACCTTTTTGAGTAAATCAGTCACCATGCTCTTCTTGACTTCAAACCTGAAATGTTGATATGATATCGAGGCTGTGTCCATGGTTTTATTATCTTTTGGATGCGGCTTTGTTTGCTTTTAGGATTGAAGGAGGGAGATGGCGTCCATTTGGTGCATGATTGCTGGTTGAAAGCTTTTGCAAACAGTGGATGTGAATATGTATGTAACTACTATATTCTGTGTTGGACGGCGTGTTTCCAGTTTTAGCACTCTATGTTTTCGAAGAATTGCCTAAACCAAAAATCAATCTTCATCAGTAATAGCTGATTTCCACGTGTTTAATTTTTGCATTTGCATGTATTTTTTTTCATCATCTCTGCCGTTTTTCTTGAATATCAAGGCACGAATCAACTCTTTTCCTGGTTGGGATACCTGTTATCTATTTGAACTTTATGAGGCGAATCTCTGAGCTGGAAATTTGTTTTCAGATAAGACTTATGTCTCATTCTGTGAATGGCGCGCACTAAGATACGGGCAGATTCTTCTGGAGCACAGCAAGATGGATCTCAACACATCAATGGGTGTGTGATGGGGATGAAGAAGTTCCATTTTGTTAAAATCTCGGGTTCCTTTCATTTGCTGACACGGAACTGACCCTAGTTAGATTCCAAGGACGTTAAGAGACCGTGGTTGGGTTCATTTCAAAGATGCTGCGCTTTTGAAAAGCCATGTGGTCAGTGCGGCAGTTCACTGATTTTCTCGCATCAACTCAACCTTTTCTCTCCGGGCCCTCCTCAACTTCAAATTGATAGGTAGAAAAAACATTTTCTAACCAACCGTGTGAATATAGAGGTCGAAACTGCGAAATCTTATTACTTCTGCTTCTTGGTGAGTCCCATGTGTTTCTTGGGCTTATTTTCTTTAGCTTCGGCTTGTTGGTTTGAGTTGTAAAAGCATTTAACTTTTGCTTAGGTGGGCGGTGGAGATTGGAGTAGCAGAGGAGAAAGGAAGGAGAAGACTGAATCACACTAAAGAGAAAAGACTGCACAATGCTTTCAAACGCATAGAGAATTGTGCCTCTCGGGATTGTATATCTGCAAAAGGATTGGCTCATAGGAAGACAAACCAATCACACTCACACCCCTTTTCATTTCTCGCAGACACGGATGAAGACAGTGGTTTCAGCTAAGCCAACAAGGATGAAGAAACTCTACGGTGTTGATTCCTTCAGTACATTGATGCCCATCTCTTCCACCTCTACAGGTACTTACTCTCTACTGCTTTTCCTGCTGAGTATTTCAAAATGTAAATGTATCTGGAAATCGTTCAAAACAAGATTCTTCCTTTTACAGATACCATTTTCAGCAAGTCTGATCTCTTCATCTTCCTCTGTAACCTCTGTAGGTGAGAATAATCAAGGAAATGGACCCATTTTGATCAGGGAGTTTGGGACCATGTTAGATGAAGAATTAAACCCAGTTTTTGAGAAGAAAAGGAGGTTGACCATTAATCAAGTCAAAGAACTGGAGAGAAATTTCGAAGTTGACAACAAGCTGGGTCCTGAGAGGAAGATGAAGTTAGCCCTTGAAGTCAGTCTGCAACCCCGGCAGGTTGCAGTTTGGTTTCAAAACCGCCGTGCCCGGTGGAAAACCAAGCAACTTGAGAGAGACTACGTTGTCCTAAAATCCAACTGCAATTCCCTTAAACACGATATGGAGAAACTCCAGCTTGAAAACCAAGCTTTTCTCACAGAGGTTTAAAAAAACTCCCAAGTTTGCTTCTTTTTCAACTTGTTGATCTGGGTTGTTGTTTCAGATCGAAGAACTCAAGTCTAAGCTGAATGAAGACGGTGAAATCCAGACTAAAACAAAAGTACGACCCTTTTTGTCTTGCTAACAAAAACTTCAAACCAAAAAGCTGTTCCCAGTCTTTCACCTTTTGTTAATATGCTTTAGATTCAAGAGAGGAAAAAAGAAGCTATAGCGGAGAAGATGAAACTGGTTACAGTTCCTGTTCAGTTCTCAGGTGGATCTTACGACAGTGATTCTAGTGGAGTCATGAACAACGATGACAACAACACTGCGGTTTCCTGTTTTCTTCCTACTCCTAGTTGCTTCAAGTTGGCTGATGGAGATGGGGATGTGGAGCACAGTTTGTTAGGAGAAGAAGAAGACTCCTGCAGTTGTTTGTTTTCCGTGGATCAAGCGCCTACACTTCACTGGCATAATTCCACAGATAACGACTGGGATCCATTTGGGAACACCCCAATGACCTTTGAAAGGCAGTAGCTTCGCTTCCCGGAATCAACATCAATATCAAGTAACCAGATATTGATGACAATGAATGTTTTTGTATGTATCATCCTGCACTTTCGCGCGTGGAAAAAAGAAGAAAAATCCAACGAAGGCATTGTAGTTGTCTTGATGCTGCAGTTTTTATAAAGTATTAAAGAACGGGACAATGTGGGACAGGGATGTCCAGATCGCCAGGGCGTCCTCTGGGGGCCCAATGGTAATTAGCCACAAACTAGATAAGGCCGGCGAGTTGTCAACTTGCCCATTGGGATAAAGCTTCTTCCTCCCTTTAAAAAAATTCCATCTTTTTTCCCTCCCAATGCAGAATATATTAAGAATAGAACGAAAATAGCCGCCAAACATCCAGTCAAAGTAGAAAAGACGTAGTAGAATCCAGACCGGCTTAGAGAGGTTGTTGCTGAGGAGGTGAATGATGAGAGTGGTGTCTTTGTATGATTCTTCGCCGATGGTATCTACCTCCGCAATCCCTTCATCGAAGGCCTAGAAAGGGTAGCATAGCAAACAGGGCTGTCAAATGAACCTCCCAGATCAATGAATCCGTCTGACTATACATCAGTTTAGAGCTTACCTGCTTTGAAAACCTCGTAGTGGATGAAATACAGAGAAGTTGAGTGGGAAGCCGGGCCGGAGTTGGTTCAGCATTGGCGATGTGCTGCACACCCCGGACAAACGAGGTACTCAACAATGATGAAATGAACCAGTATTCATTCATAAAAGGGCGATACATCAACGCAAGCCAAGACTTGATTAGGCTTCACTGAAAAGTTCCTGTATTTCTAACAACTTCACCACGATCTAAATGGTATGGCCTCCAAAACAATCTTCTTTGTTGATAGATGAGATCAAAGTCCGAGCATAGTGGACAAGGATGGAACCAATATTTAAAGGTAGGATCATGACCTGGGCAGACTTATAAGCAGAGAGTGTGTTTTCGGCTGCTTCCTTACGCGTTGCCCTAAATTCTAAACTCCACAAGATATCGATGATAATCGCCTTTCATCACTGGGTAAAAGACCTTAGAATCGCCACTGGACGCCGGGCAAATGAGTTTCGAATCAACAAGTTTCAAAATGCCATCGCAAATGGAGGATAACCCTTATTCTACCTTATATCTGTAGTCTTTGAAGAGGGAAACATGGCGTTCGTTGCCAAGACTCTCCTCCCCTGCTCGATCGACGAAATAATTCTCCAGGAAGCGCATCTCACGCCGATGGCATTCTCGTCGGCGACGTAAAGAAGGCACTCTGGTTTTCGGTTTTCATTTTTCACGTGCCGCATTATGAGCGTGCTGTGAATGGGCTCTACCGCTCTAGGCCCATATTAGAATCTCCTTTCGCAATGAAGGCCCATTTTCATGGTTAATGGTTTTTGGCTTCTTCTAGAATTGTTTTGTGCCCTAGAGCTCTGCGTTGAACACGTTCAATTGCTTTTCTTCTTAAACTTCGAGATTTCTAATCCGACGAAGTGTGGAGATTGACGATGACCGGAAACTGTACGAGTTCAGTCCTTCTTCCTAGATTTCCTCTCAACGGCGATTGAAGTTTGCTGATTTTTTATACACCTTCGTGCAGTTTATTGATCGAATGCGGTAGAACTTGTTGCAGCCGGTGGATCCGAAGGCCGGTGACCCCATTGGCATTGCAAAGAAAGAGCTAGCCAGAGTAGCGGAGAAAAAGAAGAGAGTTGCCAAGGCCCAGGCCGATCCCGCAGAGTACCGCACTCTCATTGGCCGCCTCCAGGTCGTAGTTGCTGCTTCTTGGCAATACCCTTAAATCACAGGTGTAAAGCCAACATTTTCTTGACTGCGGATTCACCATCCCATGCATAAATTACACTGCTTCTTTCAAACGACATACGTTGATATTCTACGTGTTTTTTTGGTGTGCATTGTCTCCATTATTACAGACCAAACTCAACGTTCGACGCTCAGCAATGTTGCCAAAGGGGCAGCATTGACCTTCCTGCAGTTCTTCCTGACCTCGCCTGGGAGACCAGACTGTAAATCGCCCATCTTTATCATCCCCTTCACGAAAGCCCTGAAGAACTCGCTCTCGTTCCTGCTGAACACCTCCACATAACCCCTCGTCTCGGGGAAGGTGTACAGCGTCTGATCCGAATTCAAGAATCCTTTTCCATGAACCAGGTCTCTGAAGTACTGATTATCAAATATCTCCGGCGTGGCATCAAGGTTTCCCGTCACTTCTTCGTCACCTCCTCGCGGGCATAACCTGTCCAGCTCTTCCCGGAAAACAGGATCGATCGCTGGATCAGGCTTACCTGAACCTGACTGGTTGTATAGCCGGAAAACTATAGAGAAGCATCTTCCCTTCCCTATGGAATGAGAACCCGAAAGCGCGACCATGTCTTTGACAGAAAGATTGAATCTTTTGAAGAGATCGATCAGAAAAGTGGCGTTCGCTCGTGGACTCGGCATTACATCGTCTGAAGCTTGCTGGCTCGCAGTCAAGCTGTCCTTTCTACCTAGCTTCACTTCCCACTCTGGTCCTCCGCTCTGAATCAGACAACAATTGATTCACCCAATCAACTAATCTGTACAAAGGGAAGTTGGCAATTACCAGGAGGACTGCGTCTCTTGCAGCCATGATCACAATATCAGCACAAGACACAACTTGTGGGCAGGCCTGCTCCAGGGCCTCCTTAACCTCATCGATAACGTCGTATGATCTCAACGAATTGATGTTAGACAAAGATAGTTTCTCACCGAGCATTTCCGGCGTATCGTCAAGCAACAAAGAACCATCGCATCCCTGTAAAAAAAAAAAACTTAAAATTTCTGATTTTTTTTTTTTTTGAAAAAGAGGGATTTGGGGAGGAAGACGACGTTAACGAAGCAGTCATGGAACTGAAGGCGCATGACGGACGCCGCACTCCTGGCTTCCCTAATCATGGCGCGTCTGATCACGCTCCGGACGATGGTTTCTGCTTCAGGGCAAGTTTTGGAGTAGTAGCCCCGCCGGAGAGATAAAGCCGCGCCGGGTGTTGCAGTGATTTCCGAAGGGAGGAGGAGGGGGAGGAGGAGAAGCAAAAACGGTGACATATTCTACTAGCACATTACTCGTGGCGGCCGCCCGTCAGACTGCAATTTCAGGTTATGATTCCCATTTCCAATGAGTTGGCTACGGAATTGGAAAAGAACAATCGCCTGGCTGACGGCACAAAAACACATCGTCAGCTTTTTTCTCGCACCAGAAAATACATCAGCTAAGGATTGGTGAGATGTCTCTATCAATCACAAATTCCCTGAATGCTTGTCGGTTTCTTATAGGTTGCTTTAGAATAAGAAAATGTCCCAAAATGCCCCCATCTCCGGTGGGGGTGGTGCCCGATACCTCACTTTTGTGTCTATGGGTGTGAATGCTGAAGGAATGTACTTACCATGCGTCGGATTCGGGTTCCATTATCATGGAATTGAATAGGGAGAATTTGGCTTCTTTTCTGAAGTGATCTTCCATTTTTACACCTCTAACAATGAGCTTTTCTGGGTTCAGAATCCGTGGCAGAACAAGATTTTGGTGGGGTTGTGTATGTGGGGTGAAGAGAAACGGAACAAGAGTTCCCGTTCTACGCTGAACATCATGAAATTTCTCGACTCCGGGGAAGTGGCAATAAATGCTAGAAGAATCAAGAAAATGGAGCATGGTTGGAAATATGATGTGTCCAGTAAGGGAAAACCATGTTTTTTGGAAGAAGATACGTCGGTTGCGACTGAGGGATTCGCGGTTTGGGGACTGCGTTGTTTCTCGGCCACTATGATGTCCATTTCTTCTTGCGAATACTGGGAAAGGTCTGTTTCGACTAACGGAGTTTTAGTTCCAGGAATGCTTTGTTTCTCCGGAATCGAGATCTCGGCGGCAAAACTCGAGGGGTTATCTCCCAGCAGGGGGTGCTGCTTGGAATCTTAGCGTTGGTATATTTTTCTGTTCTTGTGGCTGCCGATGAGCAAGGTTCCATTTTTGCTTTATCATCTTCTCTGGTGTTGATTGCTGGCAGCTGTTTGTGAAAATGCTTAGCTAACTGACGGATGGATCTAGGCATATGCTAATATTAATTACTGTAACAGGAGAAGCTTTGTATGCGCTGAGACGTGCGTTGAATGCATCTGAAAATCAGCTTCATGATTGGAATCCTTATCAAATCAGTCCTTGCACTTGGTCTAAGGTTGCATGTGACGATACTAACAATGTAACATCAGTGTATGCCTTTTAACTTTTGTATTTCCAGTTCCCCCTGAGAGTGATTTCATGCTGTTCCAAGCGTTTTTGCTACATTATCAGGCATTAATACTCGATGAACTCAATTAGTGGTTGGTTTTGATTGTCAAGGATATTGCCCAACATGGGATTTAATGGTGTCCTGTCACCAGGAATTGGGATTTTGAAGAAGCTAACTGCATTGTATGTACAAACACTCACGTGCCCGCAGTTTCCCTTATCCTTGGACATCTGTAGAAATTCATGGATTGATACTCCCTTGCGTGAGTTCTTGATAATTAGTTTATAATTCAGAGACCTGCAAGGGAACAGCATCCACGGCCAGATACCTGATACATTTGGGAATATAACTAGCTTGACAATGCTAAATCTTGAGAATAATCAATTATCTGGAGAGATTCCATCTTCATTGGGCAATCTCGAGAAGCTAACGTTTCTGTAAGCATCGTGTAAGTAGTTGCTCTGTTAGCATGTCTCCATTTTCTTCTCGACTGAGATTCTTTTTCGTCTAAGCAGCATCTTGAGCCACAACCATCTTTCTGGGGAGATTCCCGACTCACTTTCAAATCTTTTGAACTTGACAGAAGTGTAAGCTGACTCTATACTGTATCTCTCAGTCACCCCATAAAATGGCAGTTTCTTGATGGTTGGATGCATATCAACCATCACCTGCTCATGTTTATTGAACTATCCACTTCATTCATCATTGTTTCTTTCTTTCTGTGCAGTCAGCTTGCCTCGAATCGTCTTACTGGGAATATACCAGATAAGTTATTTAAGGTTCCAAAACACAAGTATGAGCTCAGATTTAACATTCTTCACAGTTTCGTGCTACATGTATATGTACTGTAGTCCCTTTAAGTTCCACACATCAGTTTTACAGGAAACCACTTGAACTGTGGCATCCGCTCTCCTCATCTTTGTGCATCTGAAAAGCTAGGTAGTTACTAATTACATAATTTCAATGTTTCTTAGGTTGATATGAGAGTAGAAAATGCTGATTCGTGTTATCTATACAGAACATCGAAAATCTTGGGCGGGCATTGCAACTGGAACTGTTGTGGCATCATTCTTTCTCATTTTGCTTCTTGGGTGCATTCTCTATTTGTTTCTGCGGCTCCCTCATAGCAGGCGATGTAAACTTGATGTTTTTGTTGATGTTGCAGGTTGTTGTTTGACTTGCTCTTACAGCACTTCATTCCCTTTCTTCATGCCAACTTGTACGTTGATTTAAATCTTCTATTTCGTTTGCGTTTCTGATGTTCAGGTGAAGCCCAGAGCTTTGGATTTGGCCAGCTGAAGAGATTCTCTTGGATAGAACTACAGCTCGCTACAGACAACTTTAGTGAAGAAAACGTTCTTGGGCAGGGAGGATTTGGAAAAGTCTATAAAGGAGTTCTTGCTGATAACACAATGATTGCCGTGAAACGCTTGACCGATTTCAAGAGTCCTGCGAGTGATGCCGCATTCCAACGTGAGGTGGAGATGATAAGCGTTGCAGTTCACCGGAATCTTCTACGGCTTATCGGCTTTTGCACCACACCTACAGAACGCCTCTTGGTTTACCCCTTCATGCATAATTTGAGCGTTGCCTCTCGTCTACGAGGTACTAGTTCCTATTGCTCTCACATCAGCCCCCTCCCTGATCACATATTTCCCCTGTCTTGCACTTTCTGCCAGATCTGAAACCAGGGCAGCCTGCGTTGGATTGGTCAACCAGGAAGAAAGCAGCTCTGGGAACAGCTCGTGGTTTGGAGTACCTTCACGAACACTGCAATCCCAAGATCATTCATCGTGATGTCAAAGCCGCAAATGTGCTGCTTAACGACAAGTTTGAGGCCGTCGTCGGCGATTTTGGGTTGGCCAAGCTTGTCGATGTGAGGAAAACTAACGTAACGACTGTAGTTCGTGGAACTCTGGGCCATATAGCTCCTGAATACTTGTCTACAGGAAAATCATCTGAGAAGACCGATGTTTTTGGTTATGGGATAATGCTGTTGGAGCTAGTAACTGGCCAACGAGCCATAGATTTCTCACGCATGGAAGAAGAAGAAGATGATGTCTTACTCCTTGATCTTGTGAGCTATCGACCACCTTTAAACCTCCTGTCCAGATTCTTATGTGACATCTTGCCCAGCACAATGAGAAATTGGTGTGTTGAAATTCTTCCTACATGATCTTGAAGGTGAAAAAGCTTCAAAGTCAGAGGAAACTGGAGAACATAGTGGACATGAACTTAGGTAGCAACTTCGAGATGCAAGAAGTGGAGGTGATGGTTCAGATATCCCTGTTATGCACGCAGTCCTCACCGGAGGATCGGCCGGCAATGTCGGAAGTTGTGCAGATGCTGGAGGGTGAAGGCCTGGCTCAGAAATGGGAAGCCTGGGAGCAGAAGGAGATCACAAGGAAGCTGGAGTTTGAGCGGTTGCAGAGAAGAATGGAGTGGCCAGAGGACTCCATTTGTAACCAGGACGCCATTCAGTTGTCCGGAGGTCGTTGATCTGAACGGGGAATCTGCAACTCTATTCATTATTTGAATACTTTGTTCACACAAATCATCGCAGGCTTGTAACCAACAAGTGCAGTACATGAAATGAAGAGGAAGAAGAACCCAACCTGAACTATCAAGTATCAGGTGAATTGATCAGATGCTGAAAGCAGTAGTCTTCAATAGGATCCAAACCATCAAACAGTCCGTCATCAAAGTAGTCATTATCATGGGCGGTCGCCGCCGCTGCCTTGCCTTTCTCCGGCTCCTCCCCCACCGCCGGCATATGGCCTTCAAAAAGCGCCATATGTCCAAATAGCTTATCCTTCCTTGAAAAGCTGGTACCACATGAACATCTCCATTTGCTCTCGCCACAGAGCTTCAAATGGCTTTTCAAATCCGCGATAACTGAAAAGCTCTTCTTGTTGCATCGTGTGCAAGAATGCGTCTTGGGGCAATGGCTTCTCTTGAAGTGATTCTTCACGCAAACCGCGGTTTTCAAGGGTCTGAATTTCTTGTGCTGCTTGTTTCTGTTGCAGCCCACGAAAGGGCACGAAAATCGGATTCTACCGCTGTTGGAATCTTCATTTTTTCTGGGTTTCCCCAGCGCTTCCGGCGTCTTGAACTGGTTACCATGGGCCCTCATATGCATCCTCAGATTCGCGTCACGTTTGAAACCTTTACCACAAATTTCACAAAAATGGACATTCTCCGCTAGCAACTCAACCGCATCCATCTCGATTATCTCACAGTCTTCCAAATCATCTACAGAGATCGGAATTTTTGGACTCGAATCCACTTTTCTCTGGCCCAGTTCCGGATTCAGATTGGGTTGCGATGGCGAAATTGAGTAATTGGAAGACAGGAGCGCAGCGCCATTGACGATTATCTCCTGAATCGCCGATGAAATCTCAGAAGCCACGGTGTCCATCTGTTGCTGACCAAGCAAGGTGTTGCTGTTAACGGAATCGGAGAGGAATTTTTGGAGCGAGTCCATTCGAGCTTGAACCGCAGAAAGATTCATCAAGGGGGTTCGGGGATCCACGCACCACCGCGTCCCCGCTGGGCCAGAGGAGGAAGATTCCGATGGCTTTATGGCGGCTGGGTTGCGACGTGAATCGCCCACAAACGCCATAAGTATCACCGGTAAATGGATTTGGGCGAACAGACTTCGCAAGAACGAAGATCAGGCAAAGGGGATTTGTTTTATCACTGGGAGTAGACCAGGGAATGTTGACTTCCCATTGAATCAGAAATTGACACGTGCAGAATGCGACGGGTTAAAAAATTAATTTTTAACACCCGCGACCCAATATAAAATAAAGTAAAATGTGGGGGTCCCATTTCTAATATTCCAGATTACTAAAAATTACAAAACAAAAAGAAGGCCACCAGTCACTGAATTTGCTGCTCCACAGGCATCTTATTCCTTGGCCTCAGCAGCGGCTTCTTCTTCCCGGAGTTTCAACAGCGACGGTGGAGGTCTAGGAACGATACTCTTCTTCCACTGCTTGTCTAGTTTTCGGGATAATCTCCGGCCAACGCCTTCTTCCAGTTCTCTCTCCCTCTTCACAGTCATCATTCGAGCAACCTGTCACAAAACGCACCAAGCAACCGAAACATGAGCAGTCAAGGGTGTGTAAGAGCAAGATAAATCGGATTACGGGTTTTGCAGTTCGACGGCATCTGACTAGGGGCAAAGCTGCACCGAAAATAAGCTGAAGGAAGAACCTCTACAAATGATCTTGATGATGATGTGCTTTTCATATGAACAGATGAGCAAGGAGGATGTAATCCAGTTTTCCTAAGCTAAGCGGTCGGTGGATTGAGGTTGAAACAATCTCAAGGTTTCATTCGCTTTTCCAGGGAATGCAGGCAATTCATATACAGAGCTTTCACTGTTAAAGATTAATGGGAAATTGTGGAATTGGCATGCATTCAAATGGGAAGCACACTAAAATAGTGCAAACGAGTCTCATTTGACTGTATTCAATTGCCTTTTCCCATATTAAAAGAAGAAACTACTGTCTCATAGCTAATGGAGGCTCCTCATCCTAAAAAGGAGAAACCATGGTTTCACAAGTACGTCCTTCAAGCATAACAATAAACATTCTGGTATCCCAAAAACTCGATGAACAGTCCCTTTGAAAATAGTAGAAATTCTGGTTTCAGAATGACTTTTTCTATCACCATTAACCTTTAAATTTGTTTCTATTTCATCCCATTTCATAGCCTGAATCAGCCAAAAACAGGAAACTTAAGGATGAATCTCACACACAACTGAATCCAGAATCAAACAAATCTAAAATAAGCTACACCCACAAGAAGCAATTGATCCGGATTTCAGATTAAGGGCAATGAAGCACAAACGGAGAAAAATAAAACTCAGAACCAAGTAGAAAAGGTAGGGATTTCGCAAGTTTGAAACGAAAAGAGGGTTACCCTTTTGCGCATCCGGTGAAATTCGCTGGGTTTGAAATCATTCCGAGCAGAACGCTGGAGACGAAGCATAAAAAGTTCCCCTTTAAGATCCACAATTTCTTCATTTATCTCTTCGGTTGATTTCGCCCGGATTTCCTTCAGTTCCTCCTCTCTCTTTGCCATCATCACCACTGACGAAGAACGACCAGTTGCCAGAGATGTGTAAGCGCGGCCGGAGAGGCACAAATGCCCCATTTTGACTCCATGGAAAGCAGACGAAGACGCCGAGGTTTTCCAAGAGCTTGATTTCGGGAAGACGAAGCTTGAAACGGAGAGACTCATCGTCATCTTGCCTTGCTTTCCCACACCAGCACTGCTTTCACGATTCAAGATAAGATTCTCCCCCTATTTTTTTTTTGGATCGTAAAATAATAAACAATTTGAAATATTAATTATGTTAAATAATATTTAATAACTATAAGATGATCATTGATACTAGTAGTTAGTTGATGAAACCTGAAAAATTAAGGAAAAACCTCTATGTTTTTTTATTCCTTAATTTTTTTATTACGTTTACAGTCCATGTCGGTTAAAATTACAATTATTTCGTATTAATTTTTTAAAGAACCAAAATTTAATTTTTTATATGTATTGTAAACTTTATATTATAATTATGCTTTCAATTTTAACCGTTCCAATATATTATCCATCAGTTAAATGGCCAACTCTTCTTTCTAAGCAAGCAGTAAGTAAACACAGTGGCTAACCGCATTAGGCCTGATTTTGTGACTGCTACATTTAACTACTACACACCTTTACATCTATTTATCCATGGCTTGGCTACAATCCTCCTTGCATTTATACACTTGGCTTAGTTTTGTACCTTTAGAGCTTTGTGACTGGAGTACTTAGTTCACTAAGAGGGGGTGTCCTTACACCTCCATGAGAGTCTCATCCTCAAGCAGGGCATCCAGACGGATCAGGTCGTCATCGAGATCGGCTTCTGGGGTGTGGAGGATCTGTTCGTAAGCAGCCTGCATGAGAAGGAGGAGGATGGCTAAGAGACTTCTGGCACAAAATGGTTTGATCTGGATAAGAAAGGGGAATCTTACCATCATTCCCTGCATTTCCGCGACTGCATTGAGCAACCGGCCGTATTGATCACGGGCTTCGGGGTATCGAACCATTGATTTTACTCTGGCAACAGCTTTCTGCAGTCTCACTTCTGACTGGCGTTTACCATCGTTCAGGAAATCATAGTCGTCCTCTGTGTCATCACTGGAAGGCTTGAATACACTCAGCCCTCTTCCCTTGCGTCTCCACCGTAGGATGACCCGGTCCAGAAATCTTACGGACCAGATTATCTTTCTGTAGCGTTTCCTTACCTGGTGTCCTCTAACAACAGCCTTTTGGTTTCAAAAAAAGAAACTAAAAAGTTGTTATTTGCGAAGGTGAAACATTTACTAACAATGTGGCGATTGTTGAAATTGTACCTGAATTTTGATTATGCGCTGCCGAGTGAGGAGGAAGTCTTTTCTGCCCTTCCAACCACGGAACTTGTTCTGTATCCTTGTGGCAGCAGCATGAACAGGCTCAAAATTTTGAACTGTCTTCTTGGGTTTGAAAGCCAGAAGAGAGAGAGCTCGATCACCATGTTGGGTGTCGCCATACTCCCTAAGCTGCTTTCTTTGAAATGACTGAATTCTGTAGACTTGATGGATGCGAGCAGCAGCTTGTGTTGCATTGTGCACAGCAGCCATGACTCCTTCAATGACCCATGAGCTGCGTGGCCATCACTAACTGGAGCTACTAACCACTTGGATGTTGTTTCTCTTGCCCTTGAACTTCTATCAGAATCCAACTCGAGCAAAGATACGTGACTGCTCAGTGCTGATTCAGCCAGATAGCCGGCGATGCCTTTGTGGCCGTTACTTGAGGCAAGATCTGCAGGAGTTTTTCCAGGGGTCTTGGCTGTGGGATGAGTAACTTTTCCTGGATCAGCTCCAAGAGAGATGAGAAGGGCCACCATACGCTCTCTACCATAAAATGCTGCCCAGTGAAGTGCAGTCCATCCATTTACATCGCGAAAGTCAACACAAACTCCAGCCGCGATCGTGGGGACTATAGCCCATTGATAGCCTAAAGCTGATGCAAAATGAAGTACACCTTGGCCACCTTTATCTAACACACTAGCACCATTCCCACCTTCAGAAATCCTCTGTATAAGCCAAACTTGCAGCTTTTCTTTTAAAAGCTTCTGTAGTAACTGATCCTTACCACTCTGCTCATCTTGGTTGGTAAAGTTTAACATTATTTCCCACTCCTTGTCGTCTTGCAGCAATGCAATAATTTTGCTGCATAAGTCTGAGCTTTCAAGTGGACAACTCTGCACATAAGTTAGTGAACTGCTGGATCCTAGAGACAACAACTTTCCGAATCTCATGTGAAGGGTAGTTTCATCAAGATGTGTGCATCCAGCATTCTCAACATTCGGGCGGAATTCAAATTCTCTTACCTCACTGCATGCCAACCTGTTGGAACATGTTATGTAAAACGGAACTCGTCCATTTGCGTGCAAGGGTGTGTGACACCTAAGAACACCACCTGATATGATTTCAGCAGGTACTTCATGTTCACCAAACATGCAGGCCCACTTGTGCTTTCTCACCTCCTCTGAGCTCCTTAAAAATTTTCCCATAATAAGCACCTAGCGTCATAGAAAACCATGGTATCAATAATCTCTTTTGATATAAAAAACGTAGATAAATACTTTTAGATTGCTCAAAGATGTCAATTGACAAACCTTAACACCGGAATCTGTATATGCCCAATTTGGGGAGAAGTCAATAATGCTAAAGAGTTGTTCTACGGGTACTTGAACAGGAATACCAGAATCACCATCTTCACCAACATTGTCCCAGCATGTCTCAGAAGTGGGGTGACTGGCTGGTTCAGCAACATCCCCAAGCTCTTTGCTCATCCAGCGATCAAAACTATCTACCTTCTGCAGACCATCATGAATACCCTTCAATAGAGGTTTTCTCAATGCTGTGTAATTTTTACCAATCTCTACACTCTCAGTGTTGTCAGAACATGATTTCTGGAACCGCCTTCAGCTATCAGAGCTTGCAACTCCAATTCAAGCTGAATAGGGTTAGATCCTTGGTCAGTCACACATGGATTGATTATCCCAATGAACTCATCCAAGTCTAGTTCACTTGCAGCTTTCAATTCAGGGCAAATGTCGAATAAAGGTTTCCTGAATGATGAATGGTCAACATGGAAGGAATTAATGACCCTATCTGACTTCTCATCTTCAGAACATTTTTCTATGCGTTGTGCATGATCATCAGAAACCTGCACAACGTTCAAAATCAGGAATTTCTATGCACGTTATAATAAAATACACTTTTGTAATCAACAAGATGAAATGTAATTAAATCTGCATCAAAAGAAATATACAACAATCATTTTTTTCCATGAGGGGATTTCACCTAATACCTGGATATCTTCCAAGCCATTGACATGATCTGAAGAGCTCGTGTTTTTCTTTGTAATCCCAGAAACAATATGATCCAGAAGTTCATTACCATGCCATGAATGGTACTTAATGCACTTAACTGGGTAGGAGGTAATTTCAGTGAGCTATCAGATTGATAACCAGCTTTGTTTCTTTGAACAAGGTTCTGCCAAGTCTGCGCCCCATGATTTTGATGACTTCCTCCGTGAGAAGGTGATCTCAAATTCAAAGAAGAATTAGCTGAAAACGGTCCTTGATAGTTTCCATCTGAATATTATCACAAATAATGGATCAGAGAAGATGATCATACGAGCCATACTATAGATGAGAAACAAAACGAACACGTGGATATATAACTGGGCTTTTAGCACATTACTTGACATAAGGGCAGTAGGGTAAGGAACAGAGCCAACTCCAATCTTTATCAGTGGTTGTCTATCAACGTTACTGTGGATACTAGGACTTGAAGAGTTTCTGTATTCTGAAGAGTCAACAATGTTGGAAACATCAAATGAAAGTCATTATCACATTTGAAGAATGAAAGATAGATCACATCAAACTTTAAGCACATCAACAGATTAACAGTGAAATGTTGAACTGTCTAGAAAAATACCTGATTCGGCATCTTCCCATTCAGAAGCTGGAGTGCCATTAAAAGTGGTTGTATCAGAAACTTGTGAACATCCCTTGTGATAAAATGGTTGAAATGTAGATGTTGATGAACTGACCACCTCGTGGTTGTTGTACCCATATTCTTCAGTTTGTGAATTATAAGAATTCTTGCTTGTAAACCATGATTCTTTGTTCCCCTATGAAAGGTCAAACCATAAAATTTGGAAAGAGTAAGCTGCTAACCATCAAGGAAATATGAACAACCGAGGATCAGCAAATTAGGGTCACAGACCAAAGAGATCTCAGACTCAAATTTTTCAAATTATTCTAATTCTTAAAGTTAAACCTCACAAATATATTGTTTCGGATACAACAATCGGACATAGTAGCAGATGCTGAAAAATAAATGAGAAGAATTTATATCATTACCTTCACTTCCAGATAGTGTACAAAAACAATATGAGAGAGTTCCCTGGAGAAAACATAATTCTTCAGATAGATTAAACATGCCATGAAAACAGATAACCTTCGAAAATTGAAGGTATCAATCCTATAGACTGCAGCAGAGTAACAAGCGTTTTAGTTCGTACTCTTCAAGCAACCAGTAGCTACGCCTGCGAAAATTTTCCTGCTCCGCTCCATGAGCATAGTAGCAGTGCAGAACATCCACACTTCCAACCTGAAAGATGGCATCCTCGTAAGAATTCTATAAACACGGCGAGCAGTACGATCTCGCAAAAGGTGCTGAATAATATCCACCTTGAGTCGTTCATGTGCTTCCTTCACAGTTTTCCCATCCTTCTTCTTCCTCCAGTTATGGCCGTCATTTCGGAAATAGCGCACCACCTTTCGATCAAACAGAAAGAGCGAGCCACCTAAAAGATGTACGTAAATCATCGTCACTCTCTTCACTTAACAAACGTTTTGTACCAGCACCAGTTCCGATATGCTCAACAACAAAAAATTTTTCAGAATAATAGATCTTACTCGGTGGTCTATTCGGAGGCTCCTTGGTTAGACGGTAATTCCTATAATTGTGAAGAATCTCACAAATCTCAACAGGGCGAAGCCAGCGATGCTGCGCTTCCACTAATATCTGCTCAACATCTACAGCATCCGCAACCGTAAACTAACATCATTAGAAGAAATGAGGAACGGAAGATAGCAAGAAAGCACAAAACGAACCCAGCCGAGCGTTAGGTGCACAAAGCCTGCTCTCCCCCATCGCATCGCATCACATCGCGGACTCTCCTCGTCTCTCCGCTCATCCACCTACTCAACAACCTCAATCCCGCGGCAGAAGAACTTGACAGCAGACCTCGAGAGCCAGCACGAGAGTATCCTCTCTCCTCAACTTGGAAAACGAATCTCGTGCTGCGTTTTATCGAGGGAAGGCGCGTGATCCAGCCGCCGAAATAGAATTAAATACCGCTGACCATGACGCTACACGGTTTGCTGAGCTGGCAATCTCAAGCGAAACCCACCGCCTACTACAGTAGTAGCACAAGTACACTCGCTCTAGCAGTACCAAGTTCCACATTTTTTATATTATTTTTTCAAAATCAATTATTTAATTTCAGCATAACGAAAGGAAAAAAAAAGGGCAATAAAGTAGGATGCAGTGAATTGATGGAGCAGGGGACAACCAAACGGACAATTAAGGAAAAAGATACGCCAAGATTCCAAGTTCCTCTCATGGAGTTAAGAACTCAAAGGGGTGTGACGGTTACCGCTGCAAGGAGCAATAGAGACGGCAATTGCTCTTATTCATCCAAAAAGATAGTTGCAATAAAACAAATTTATACGGCTGCAGTGGACGCCGGCCATTTCGATTTCAGTCATCGTCGACTAACAGTACAACCACAACGTCATTTACTTTTCTGTCTCCGTCGGGTTTCGCCGCATCGGAGAAACCGGCTCCCGATGGGCTTTTGACACAATCCCAGTTTTACCCTTGGGTTGGCTGGAATTCGTGATTCCTGGGCCCTGGCCCGATGAGCATGGGATATTTTACTATGTGATGAACTCAATCTGCGGAGGCAGGAGCGTTCTCCAACAACCGATGGCAACATACATATATTGGGTATTTCTGGATCCCCGTGTTGCATCAACTGATGATGAACTCAAGGGCTTGGAATCAGTGGACTACTGCTGCTTATAGCGAGGGAAAGTTGCGCGCCAGGGCCTGGTTCTATTTCTAGGAACTCGGATCTCAGCCACCCATTGCCCCCAGGGGCTATGCCGCCCTCGCTCCCCTGAAAAGCCTCACCCGTTTCTGTGTCTTTTGATTGGGAATCCGTTGCTGGAGCTGAAACTGAGGGATGGATGGATGCCAACAGCCTGACACTGCGTAAGGGGATCCAAGAATAATGGGTTACAGACAGCGGCTTCAGATTTTGAGTTAGCCATGAGACCAAGTAGGATGTGAAGCAGACGTTTTCATAAAAGGTTGAAGGGCCTTCTGCATAATAAGAAGCTCTTCTTTGTAAGGATCATAAACATCCAAGGTTGCGGCCATTAAACCAAACCTGTTTCATCTCAAAAACACGGGAAAACCAGAAAAAAAAGCTTGAAAATTAATACACACAAAAAGAAAGAGCAACCTCCTTGGGATCACATGAACAAGAAAGAAACAAAGTGAAGCAGTGAGAACTCAGAGTGGATGGAGGAGCAACAGAGAAAGTTCAACGTGATCACTATTTGTCCCCCACATGTCTATGCACCAGAACCGGTGGCGCCAGGCCTGGCCGGAATATACAGCAGACAAAGGCCACGGCATTTTTTCTGAAAAAGAAAAAGTTAATTTAACAACCCACACCTTGGCCAAATGAAATAAGCCACGCCCAATGATGCCACGTTTCGGGGTTGAAGGTCAATCAATTCATAGTTCACAAGCTTGAGGAACACTTTCATAGTGAGGCCTTTTGGTATCATCACATGTCACACAAGGGGCCATACTACAGTAAATTTATGAGTAAGAGTAACAAAAATCCGGGGTAAGTCATAAATCATTCTAAACATTGCATTAACACCGAGTTCATGAAGTCACAAGGAAATAGTAGAAAAACAGGAATTATAGTGATTAGCAAACACTAATAGGCATAGACCCCCTAGTTAAAGCGAGCCATGTGGATCACAATTAAATGGAATGTAAAGTAATTAGTAAACTGCCAACCCCTTAATCCTCCAGGTAATTCTGAAGAATCTGGGAGCAGGCGGCCAATGGAGTAGCCTTAAGGAAGCCCATGGCGTTGGCGAAACGGAAATTCGAGGTCATGCCGTTGTTAGCCGTGAGGATGACGCGCGCCCTGTCTCGGCCGGCGCTTGGGACGCTGCACTCCGGATCTGAGCTTTCCACCAAAACGGCGTCGCATATGTCATCACCGCGGTCATCTTGCACCAGGATATTGTACTTTCCCGCTGAATCGGTGACCGCCTCCTTGATGTAGGTTAGCTCAGAGGTCTTCCTGTTCCTGCACTCTACTCTCACAACCGCGCCTACAGAATTCAAGGAAACAAAAAAGATGTTACTCGTATGAAACACGGAGACAAAACAAAACAAACAGCAGTAAACCGATTTGAATTCCCAACCGTTACATTCTCAGATCCAGCAAAGCTAAGACAATCGGAAAGAAGAACGAGGGAGACGGTTTACCAGCGACGCGCGTTGAGGCGGGAGTCTCGAAGCCGCACCGGCATGTATCGCAGTACACAGATCCCTTGAGCAAAAGAGGATCCCCGCCGTAACGAGCAGCTGCAATGGAAGGCACAACACAGAATGCGAGGAGTGCAAACAAAACGTTCCCCATGGATCTCGTACGGAAATGTAGCAAGTTAACTCAAGGCGCTCACACTTGAGAATGAGGAGGCGCAGTCCCAAGAAGAAGGAAGAGAAACCGCGTTGGTATCCTTTCAGAGGTGGGGCCCACGTATCTCACCGTCACCAAGCTCATTGGGCTCGGGATACTTTCCACGGCCCGATTTTTTTAATGCTGGCCCAGCCCATGTTTAATTATTAAATTCATTATAAATAATTACTTTGCAATTTAGTTTTCGATTTAATGTGAAATAGTTTTAATTTAATGAGGAAATGGGCGTGTGACAGCACTATACCATAAGACGTACAGATTACAAGAAGCATTAAAAGGGAGATTAGGAAACTCAAGCGTAATTAATTCTTAATCATCCAAGTGATTAAATGAGAAGGAGGCCTTGTTCTTCCTGGGGATGCAAATCCAGTTGTGCCCCTTCCCGATTCTTCCTTCTTCCTTCTCCCCTGCTGCTGCTGCTCCCAGGCCCGCATCCAAGCTCCTGTTATAACCAAAGGGAAAACTTTTTGATCCCCAGAATAACAAAATGTTAGAAAACTAGATGAAACTCACTTTTCCTGATTATATGAACTTGATTTCTTCAGTCGTGGTTCAGCCACAAGTCTTTCCTCAGTGGCTATGGTGTCCACGATGCTTCCACTGAAGTACTCCTTTTCCTGTGACTGCAAGTTCCCGAATCTGGGGTTTCCCGGCATGTAATTTATCATGTCTTCTTCTTCTTCAGCTAGAACTCGGACGGTGGTTGCGGCGGCAGCGGCGGCTGCAGCAGCCTTGGACACGGCTACTCTGTGGAGACTGCTGCTCTTTCTAGCCACGGAAGATGGCTGGTCGTTCGTGGGTGGTGGTGGCGGCGGTGGTGGAGTGGTTTTTCGGAAAGAGCCTAACCCACCGCAAGCTATGAGACTGAGAAGCATCGAGTTGCGGCTCAGCATTGGCTCAACGCCGAGAGGATCACCGTCTTCGTATCTCCTGGCGGTGTTGGAGTTGTCGGAGGAAGCAGTTGATGGTGGTGAAACGGAGAATGTGTTGGGATCAAGAATAAGCTCCGTGGGAGAGTTGTTACTCTTCTGTGGCGGTGGAGGCGGCGGGGGCGGCGGCCTGATCTCCCGGTGGTTCTGGTACTCTTCAGTGGAAACATTTCTTGAACACCTCGTGTACATAGTTTTCTCTTGGTATTCCTCTTCCGCTTCCTCCCCCATCTCACCCGCCGCATAATCACACTGGTTTCCCAGAGATTTCGGCCGTCGGTTTGAAGGCAAAAACCGCCGTTTTGGCTGAAAATTCAGTTCCTGTGCAGCCCCAGTTTCAAGATTACTCATCTTCTCTGTAATCATCATAAGACAGAAACGGAGGAAGAATCAGTGGTTGCTTTCACTTCTCAGACCACAAAAATAACCATAAACGGAAGAAGAAACAAATCTACCACTGCATCCCAACACCAACTCAGATCCCTTGAGCACATACTCATCTCCTTCTGATGGAAAAATCACGTCGTTTTCTGATAAATCATTCCACACATATCCATTCTTGTAGATCCTGTGAAACCCAAGAATTTCATTTCATCAGTGGAGTTAACAACCGAAAAAGGAACTCGAAGAATTTACATATCACACACCTTTTACAAGACCATGAGTAGAGCGATGGCATGCCTTTGCCTCTGAGAGCAGTGAGCCTGTCCATGAAATCTGCAGCACAAACACAAGAGTTAAGGGTATGTGAGCAAAAGGGAAAACCCTCATTTTCAGACCATAACAATCAGAAGGAGAAAAACCTCTCAAACGGAGATGGCGATGAGCCGCATGGGTAATTTCCATGAAATGGGGGTGCTCCAAGTGACCGTTCTTCGTCAGATAATAGACAATCTCAACTTTCTTGAACGCCGTCGGTCGGATAACCCTCGCCGGCGGAGTATAAAGTTTGCATCTTTCTGGACTAAACGCAAGCCTCCTCCTCTCAGGACCACCAAGAACACTACCGGCACTCTCCATTTTCCCCCCCTTGCGTTCTCTTCTCACCAACTGAAGAAACAACACAATAGATTAAAAAAAGGGAAGGAATTCTGGGGCAGGTTCTATTCTGTCTCAATCACATTGAAGACGATAAAACTGAACAGTGGCAGAAGGTAAAAAAAACGACAGACACAACCCACAAAAAGCATCCTCCCTCCAAGCATCTAAGAAATAGGATTTGAGGGGTTGACTTTCAGTAAGCGACAGGTCAATGCGAATCTAACCCAAGGAAGAAGAAGAAGAACACATTAAATTTTACTGAAGCGAGAGAACCCATAAAGGGGGACGACACTGAGCTGCGAATTTGCTCGTGGATACATACAATACAGATGAATGGAGGAGCAAATAAATGGGATTGTGGGGGCTAATCTACGCCTTTTTCCATACTACGAGGATCCCGTTGTCAATATTTGAGTAAATGCAACAAATCGAGGACAGTGGGCACACCGCTGGATCTGTCACTGAACCCACCAAATCCAGAAGACTTTTTACCAGCTCCTCTGCAACTGTGGGGTAACAGCAACATTTAAAGTTTGTTGCTGCTAAGAGAAGAGAAGCTAAGGGGAGAGGAGATTTTGGGAATGATGATTTGACATCCCAAACGAACCCCAGAATCGTGAAGTTGACTGATGGATACTATTCGATGGAAGTGCCTTCTTTTAATATTAGGAATATTAGTTTTTTTTTGTGTGTGCATTGCATGTGAATCTGGGTTTGTTATGGGATAAAATATGCAGTGGAAATTTTATAACAGCAGTAAAAAGGTAATTGGGTGAATCCAACGTAACTGGGTAAATGCCTATGGGCCTAGACATCCAAATAAAAGCCCAATGGGCCAATTCAAGTTTCAATGTGAGAGAATGTGACTGTTGGGCTGAGCGCCTTTCTTGATGGGCCGGATTTGAAAAACTGGGCCCGTTATCATTGATCTCCATCCATATCAACGAAATATCGGTAGTTATCCTCGATTTCCGTCGTTCAGGAGAGGACAGCCTCCCAAAGGGAATCGGAATCAGGTTAATGGCGGCGGCGACGCATTTAGCAGTTTTCAATCCAACGGCTCGACCCCTTGTCAGAGCGAGCGCGTCTTGTTCCACCTCCAGCGTTCCTGCATCAACAACCGCCGCATTGAAGCGGCGAATCGTGGGTATGGGGATAGCAATTTTGGCCTCCTCCGCGGTGGCTCTGGATGCCGACGCCACCAGAATCGAGTACTACGCCACCGTCGCTGAGCCGTCTTGCGAACTCAATTTTGTGCGATCCGGCCTTGGCTACTGCGATGTGGTTGTGGGCTCTGGTGAACAGGTTCCTCTCGCGGAGCTTATAAACGTGAGTTTGAGATACAAAAATTTAAATTGCTTGTTCATCATTGAGAAATTGAATTCTGGAAACAATGGTTCTTCGATCCCCTCAAGTATTTACTTTCTACAGAGATGATAAATGATTGGTATCAGAAATCTGATGTTGTAGATTCATTACACTGCGAGGTTCGACGATGGAATTGTGTTTGACAGCAGCTACAAACGGGGCAGGCCGCTCACTATGCGGCTGGGAATGGGAAAAGTAACACTCAGCTCATGCATTCCAAGTTCTTGCACTATATAAACGCTAATCATGTCTGCTGTTGCCTTTGTTTCGTGGAGCAGGTGATTCGGGGTCTGGATCAGGGCATTCTGGGTGGCGGTGGTGTCCCGCCCATGCACGTTGGTAAGATCGACATTGTTTTGCATTAGCCAATGGAATCAAGAGTTGATGATGTTGCCCTGTTACTCCTTGGGCTCAATTCACCGATACTCTTCTTCTCAGGAGGGAAAAGGAGGCTTCTTATTCCTCCCAAACTGGCGTATGGGCCAGAACCAGCCGGCTGCTTTTCCGGTGAGTATCTCCGATCCAACTGACAGTGGACCAAAGTTGGGTGCCATTGATCCATCTGAGCGATGGTGCTTTGTACAGGGGACTGCAACATTCCTGCCAATGCAACGCTCATATACGACATCAAGTTTGTGGAGGTCTACAAGGGGAATAGGAAATGGTAAGGCCGGCGACTTGTTCTCCCTGCATAATGAAATGCGATGCATTTGCCAATGGAAAGTTGGAAAGATTCCAATTTGCGATGCTAATTCAACAGCCAATTAAAAAATAATATCTTGAATACCGCCAATTGACTGGATTAATCCGGCGGGGCTTCATTCCTATGGGCGCAATCGCAATCCGCTAGGCGGCTCTGAAAAGGGTAACCGTACCATGGTTTGCATCGCCACCTTCGTCGTATCCTAGGGTTTTGCAAACCAGGGTTAGATCAGTTTGGGGTGACGAAGAGACTTCGGGTCTTTGTTTAGGGAAGACAAGTCGCATAACTCTGCAGTCGCAGCCCATGGTTTTGGGGATTTGTGACTGCAATAAAGCGTCGGGTCGTCCTGTTCATTAGTCCCCATCGTGATCCACTTTTCCTCCCGCTTTCCCATTATCTTACGATAAATATCAAGGGGACCAACCATCTATCTACTAACGCGGAGAAACAGTTGAGGAAGACAGAGGATAGGATGGCGGAAATAGCGATGCTGGTGGCGGAGGAATACGAGAAGATGGTGGCTAGAGCAGCGGAGAGAGGCGAAACCCTGGCGTTTCTGAAATGGTCGCCGGTTTCGAAGAAACGCGGAAGCGAAGCTGCGGTGGGTTCCACGAAGAAGCTCTTTCAGCCCAAGCACGAGCTCAGTCGAGCTGCCGAAAATGGCTTCTTTTCCGCTTGAACAACTAACTGCAAGGTTTCATTCAGTCCAAGATCCTTGCTGCTTTCGCTTCCTCTGCGTCGTGTAAATGTAATATATTAATTCCGTTAATTGTGTGTCCAAAATTCCACTTATCTAACTCCAATTTCGATTGGTGGGCTGCCCGTTTAGACAAAGATTGATCATCGATTGGTCGAAGGGGCGGATTGGAAGCATAGTTTGTAGCTGATCGAGCCGGAAACTGCGGAAGAGAAACGGGGAAGGTACTTCGATTGCTGCTGCTGCAATAGAGTACTAACTGAAACATACCAACGTGACAGAGGAAGAAGGGAACTGAGTTAGAGAATTCAGCTATAGACAGACTTGCAGGGAGGAGGATGTCTCCCCGAGGCTGTCCTCTGCACCTGTTTTATCGCTTCACTTCTTCCTCTTCTTAGGAGGCTGGATTTCCTCTTCCTCTTCTTCCTCCTCTTCTTCTTCTTCCTCTTGGTCATCGTCATCGCCATCGTCATCGTCATCTCTCTCCACATCCTCATCTTCTTCCTCGCCGTCATCCCCACCATCTCCATCGTCGTCATCTCCTTCGCCGTCATCATCCTCTTCATCATCATCAGCTTCGCCATTCTCATCCGCCCCACCACTTGCTTCGTTCTTCGAGTTGCCTTGGTTACCATTTCCTAGGTTCTCGTCATCGTCATCATCTTCATCATCACCATCCTCATCCTCGTCGTCGTCACCGTCGGCATCCACTGCCTCAGACGTGTTAACGGTGTCATCTCCCTTGACATTCACCCCACCCACAAGTAACCTCAAAACTTCCTATCACATGCAAAAAACGGTCAAAGTCAAAACATTGATTGCATCCAGTATACGGCCCCACCAAATGACGTAAGATATGAAGAAAAGCGGAGTGGAATGTCCATGTTGCCCCCAAATGTCTTTCCCTCTTACCCACGGCGATTACCCGTAATTAACACCTTCACCGTTCTAAAACACACGTGGATAATATATATATATATATGTATCCGTCCGTACCTGGGTGAGAACTGCCAGGTAGAGTTCTCCGAAAGCAGAGCAAAGCAGGGCCGCCTCGACGCCGTTGACCGTCGCCAAGCTCCGGCCATTTGGAGATGACTCAGCGAAACAGCGGTTAATCTCCATCTCAACAAGAACCTCTCAGAGAAGAAGGGTAGCACAGAGCAACCTATGCAAGCCGTCGGTTAAGAGTTAACAGAACAATCGGACCGTAAGAAGAGCGTACGTTGCAGATAATACGTCACATCGTGGCAGTAGAAACCGGATTTGTGCCATTACGAATGGCAAAAGAGCGAATCTCACCGGAAAAATCGACTCAGAAGGCTCGCCAAATGTTCAGATCTGGTCTGCCAGAGGAGATCCGCAACCCAGCGAGCTCAAAGCCTCCGACGTAGAGACCTCAGGCAGCTTCTATCCTGCACCGCCGACGGATTAAGCGGAGAAAGCATAAGAGATTCAAGCAACCGACACCGATCGTAGCAACGAGCGCTGACCGTAATCTAGTGACTGCAGCTTCGGGCAGCCCGGGCAGCGTTATGACCAAGCGAGGCGTCTCGTCAAAAATACAGATGCCCCCTCCCGCCCGGCACTTCCCTTCCATTAGGCTTTTTGGGCCCGAGCCACTCTACCGGGCCTGCAATTGATGGGCCCCCGCAGTCTGAAAAGACCGCGTAAAGTCACATTTTACTAATGCCAAAAAACAAAAGAAAGAAATAAAAAAAGCGAGGCCAAGAAAGAAAAAAAAAAAGTAACAACTTTATAGCTTTAGAAGTTGCTGCGTCGGGATGGCATGAGATAAGACTTATCCATTTGCCATAACCGCATTGGTTTCCACTGCCCTTTTCCCCTCAAAACAGATTCCAGCCTTAGAATTAGAAATAGACACGAGGGGAAGAAGACGCCAATAGAGTTCCGATGTGGGATCGACCATTGCTTGCCTGGATCACATCACCATCCTCATCATATTCCCCATCAACAACATACTCCACAAACATCGACTCCACCACCATTGTAAAAAGGAATATGTCAATGCAGTGGTGCTTACGTGACTTAGTGAGCATGCATATGCTTTCAAAAAGCACCCATAGTAACACACACAAATCCGCAAGTGCCGCGCCTGTTTCCCCCGCGTCGCGTCGTCTGCTCCATGTGGGGTTGACGTGTCGCCACCGCAATTTTTCACGCCCAAACCTCCAATTCTTTGTTTTTTTAACTAAAAAATCAGAAAAATATGAGATATAGTTTTTGAGTGTTGCCGAATGGACTAAAGGCCGGTTAGTGAGTAAATCATTTACGTATGGCAATTGAGGGGAGGGACAATGTGAACAAAAGCCAAAAGAAGGTGAGGTGGATACCATATGCAAAGTCTAAGCAAGTAGTTGAATGTCCTTTTGTTTGTTTTTTTTTTTAATTTTAGAAATCAAGAAATTTGTAAAGTTAAACACGCTTGTCTTGATCGGGATCATTTTATTCAAATATCAGTTAAAATTTCTACAAGTATAACGTGAATTACAAAAGTATCTACCCATCATAAAGTGTACGGAAAAAAATGTTCATCCTATGTGTAAAATTTTTATCTAAATACATGATAAACTTGTTAAAATACATAATCACACATCGAAAAATGAAAATGAAATAAACAATTATATAAATAAATATATATCATTAATAATTAGTTAAGCCTAATTTTTTCTATTACAATCCACGTTTATTGTATACTTAGGTGTCACGTGTGCGTTCGTCCAACCCATCGGATCCTGAATTTCAACAAAATTAATTGATAGTATTCATTTTTCTAAATAAGCCACAAGTATAACATCTAAGCAATTGCACCAATATATCTAATAACTCAATGTTAAAAATCGGCATGAATCTATATTATAATTTAGCTATGATTTCGAATTGAATTATTTTTATAATAGATTGAACTTAATTTAATTTATTATAAATATATTACAAAAACTAAAAATAATTGATTATATTTAATATTTTTAAATTTTAATTTTTTATATAATTTATTGAATCGAACATAAATATCACGATTTATTAAAAGTACGCTTTATCTTATAAAATGAGAGTAACCTTTCATTAAACATGAACGAGAACTATTCAATTTTTTTTATTTTTCTAATCATCATTTCGTAATTATTTTTATATTTTTACACCTAACAGATCATGAATATGGATTAAATCAAGAGTTTGATTTATTTGATCTTAACGGAATTGAAACATCAAAGTTTATGGTATCATATGATGGGTGGAGAGGTGAATGGTTGATGTGTTGGATTGTACTTCTAATTTTTATAATTAAATTTTAAATTATAATTAAAAAGAAACCAATTCTTAAAGGAATCTTCAAAAATGAAAAATAGAAAATCATGAAAAGGACGGATCTTCACTTTCACTGTATCTGCAGATAAAAACGACACTCACATCTGCAGAATACTTTGGCGTCCATTATCCTCTAATCATCCTTCACTAAAACTGTATTGCTTTCTTATTTAGGTAGACAGCCTTCTCGGAGCGCACAGATAACTCTTCTTATTCGTGTTGTTCGTGTAGCTACCGTTTCAGAGACTCTGTGCTATGGTGATAAAAACTGATCCATGATCGAACAGGGAAGCAAAGAATGAATTCGGGATCGACTCAATTCATTCCTTCTACGAGGTTCTGCAAGCAAACCCATCAAATGGCGACCATCTGGGATGACTTCAAAAGTAGCGGTTACTTGGATTCGCCACCGCCTCCGCCGGTGATAATCGAGATTGACCCCATATCAGAAAACCAGGTGGGTTTTTATTTCTTGCCTCTGTTAATCTCTGCAAGTTCGATTATTTGGTTGACATCTTTTGAGGCGTATGCGTAGTCCGAGGATACGAATTCCCATGGAAAGCTTGGATCTTGCTCAAAAAATCATCACGATCAGCAAGCAACTAAGCCTGAGAAGGTGGCTGACAATCCCCTGAAGTTTCAATCTGTTTTCAAAGTTGATTTGTATGTTGTTTTTCTTTTAGAATGGAATCATCTTGGAGCGTTGCAGGTATTGAGACGGCAGGCGCAAAACAGGGAGGCTGCACGGAAAAGCCGGCTCCGCAAAAAGGTTTCTGGTTTCTCTATTTCCGGCTACCCTTTTATGCGTATGACGTGGGCTCGCTAACAGAGCATACTGCAACGCAGGCGTATGTGCAGCAGTTAGAAAAATGTAAGCAAAGGCTAATTCAATTAGAACAAGAACGGGATCAAACTCGTACACAGGTAAAAGAAGAGATTACTTTCCGACGATGATGCGCAGCAAGCAGCTTTTCATTAAAATCCGGTGTCGTTTTGGTAGCAGGGGCCGTATCTTGATGGTTCACTGGATAGTATACATCCTTCGGCCTGCCCCGGAGGCATGAATCAAGGTTGGTGGCTTGTTTTACACTACGCTTTCTCGACTGCAAAGTCATGCTTCAGTCAATGTAGGTGCTGCGGCATTTGAATTGGAGTACGGACGGTGGGTTGAAGAACAGAGGAAACTTATGTCTGAGCTAAGAAGTGCGATGAATTCGAGCATGGGAGAGATGGAGCTCGTAGGTTACGTTGAAAAAGTGCTGAATCATTACTATAATCTCTTCTCGATGAAGGCTTCAGCTGTCAAAGCCGATGCTTTCTACATCTTGTCTGGGTTGTGGAAAACACCAGCCGAACGCCTTTTTTCCTGGATAGGAGGCTTTCGCCCTTCAGAGATTCTAAAGGTTCGGTTATTCATCCTTAGAAAGCTTTGGTTTGTGTTCTTTCCGACATGGGAACGCCTTTGATGAACAGGTGGTATCGCCCCATTTGGGACAGTTGTCGGAGCAACAGCTGCTGGACATCTCCCTTCTGATACGGTCGTGTCAGCAGGGAGAGGATGCATTGACAAAGGGAATGGAGAGGCTACACCAGATTATAGCAGAAACCATCGCCGGAGAAGGGAACTATCCCTGGCAAGTCTCCGCCTCCATGGAAAAGCTTCAAGATCTGGTCGTTTTTGTGAGTGAAGCCGACCATCTCCGGCGAGAAACTCTTCGCCAAGTTTCGTGCCTACTTTCACCGAGCCAAGCGGCTCGCGGCCTGCTAGCTTTAGGAGAGTACATTCAGCGATTACATGCTTTGAGTTTGGCTTGGACGACGACGAGGCACCCTACATGAATGCCGATGCATACATAAAGTCTGTATTATCAATCGACAGAAGAATTTTCAACCTACTTCTCTTCCAATTTCTGGAAATGGGAAATCCAACAAACTGGTTTTCCATCTAAAGGAAAAAAGTGTGCTTTTTTTTTTTTTCCATAGCTTCTGCATATACATGATATGATTTGCAGATGCTGGAGTGTCACCCACTGGTGAGAGCCCCGATTCCATCCAACATATCTCTACTTCTGAATACCATAATCAACAAGCACAGCATACCTGAACTTGCTCTTGGCTGGCTCTCCTAAGCCAGGATTTTCCTGTACACCCTCCTCGACTGTCTTCTTCTCGGGAATCACCTCCTTTTCCATATGCCCTACTTCCCCAGACATTAAACCAGCATTCCCATTCACAGACTTTGCCACACTGTGCGCTTCGCTCCCTTCCTACAAACATCCATCATAAGTCCCGTACCTGACCGAACCATTCTAGATTCCAATTCCTTGACATTTGCAGCAAGAAGAGCACCTCCCTCTTCTGAGCGGCCCTGATCCTGGTAACAGAAATCCTGCTAGAGCATCTGCTGTCAACCCAGATGGAAAGTTGGAATCTTTTTCCGCTTGTTTGTGAAGAGGAGACAAGAAGATCGCTAGGGTCTCTGGGTAAAGTTGGTGCACCCCAAGAAAACGCCCCCACGCTCAAAATCCTCAAAGAAAACCCGTAGAACTCAATGAACGCAAAAGCAAAGCTTCTCCTTCTTCCTTTATTTTATGTTTTTCGATTACACACACATTTGAGAAATTGATTGCACTCCTAGACCAAGTTCGCTTTGGGAAAGAGGGGTAGGGATGGCAAATGGCGCCCTCTGATTGGACGCGCGTTTCTGTTTGAATAAGTTGAAAATGGATGAATACCCTCTGGGCTGCTAATGGGCCACGCTCTTGGGCCTCTTTTACTCACAATTTCCTTTCATTAGAATAAAATGTTTTCCATTTTAGAGTATTTGTTTTAAAAAAATCGAATTTAATATTTTAATTTTCGACGCACCGAAAATGGAAAGAATCTTTCGGCACTAAGCATTTGTAAGGTGACGATAGCGTTGGAAACTCCGTAGCTATTCCACGTCAGCAGTTCGCCACGGTGTCTCCTTTTCCTCCGGTTGATGACGTCGCCACTTAACGTCTCCTCCCCCCGCAGTGAATCGTGTCGTCTGTTTCCAACAGATAAACCGGGTAAACCGGGCCGGTCCAGTAGGGGACAGATCAGCTACCAACCAGAGTAATTAACCATGGCTACGTATACCAAAAAGCAGTTGTCTTATTTGCATAGACAAGAAAGCACCTGTACGCTTCCTTTTGTTGTATAAAACGAGTATTATGTTTCATTCATTACCATAACTCTTCGATCTTAACGGCGCCCGGGGGGAGAAAACATGGTGTCCGCTTACACTGGGACCGTGATCGCGATCTTCTTAGTGTGCGCTTGCTTGAAGATGAGGAAGCTTCGCAGGGTTCGGAACTGGCCGCTGGTGGGGAATCTGCCGCACCTGCTGCGCCACGTCGGGAGAGTCCACGACCGCTGCGCCGATATTATGGAGAAAGTTGGCGGAACTTTCGTCGTGAAAGGGCCCTGGTTCCTCAACATGGACATCCTGGCGACCGGCGATCCGGCTAATGTTCACTTCATTATGAGTGAGAATTTCGTTAATTTTCCTAAAGGGGATGAGTTTAAGAAGATTTTCGATGTTTTGGGAGACGGGATATTCAACTCCGATGGAGAATTGTGGCGTAGCCAACGTAAGCAGGCCCGGATTTTGATCACTCACGAGAGGTTCCGTCGGTTTCTGATCAGAACCAGCGCCGACAAGGTGGCGAAGGGGCTTATTCCGGTACTGGACCACGTTGCCGGAGAAGGGATGGTCATTGATTTACAGGATGTATTCCAGCGGTTCACTTTCGACACGACGTGTATACTGGTGACAGGGTTTGATCCGGGGTGCTTATCACCCGATCTTCCCGATGTACCCTTCTCCGCCGCCATGGACGCGGCGGAGGAAACCATATTCATCCGTCATATCACCCCGGAGAGCCTCTGGAAGCTGGGGAAGCTTCTCCGGATCGGCCCTGAACAGAAGCTTAAGCAAGCACAACACGTCCTACACACCGTGATCGCCGACTACATCGCGAAGAAGCGGGAGGAAGTGAAGAACGGCGAAGAAGGTCACGATCTGTTAACCTCTTACATGACCGGAGACGAATCGACATACCCGATTAGCGACGACAAATTCCTGAAAGACACCATACTCAACTTCATGATCGCCGGCCGTGACACCACCAGCTCCGCTCTAACATGGTTCATATGGCTCGTTTCCACTCACCCCGAAGTCGAAAACAAACTGCGCCAAGAGCTCAACGCCATAATACCCCAAGGCGAAACCCAGAAACCAAGAGTGTTCACCAACGAAGAGCTGCAAAACCTCGTGTACTTGCACTGCTCCCTATGCGAGTCACTGAGACTCTACCCACCGGTCCCGTTCCAACACAAAACCCCGATCCAACCGGTCTTCCTCCCCAGTGGTCACTACGTGACCCCAAAGATGAAGGTCATGTTTTCTTTATATTCCATGGGGAGGATGGATTTCATTTGGGGAAAGATTCCAAGAAATTCAAGCCGGAGAGATGGATGACTGAGCGAGGAACTGTGAAGCACGAGCCATCCTACAAGTTCATGGCGTTCAACGCTGGGCCAAGGACCTGTCTTGGGAAAGAGATTGCTTTCACTCAGCTCAAGGCCGTGGCAGCGGCCATCATTCATAACTACAGAATTGAAGTAGTCAAGGATCACAAGTGAGCCCCAACGTTTCTGTCATTCTCTACATGAAAAATGGCCTGAAGGTCAGAGTCACAAAGAGGTGGGCCTGAAGAACAACCCCCTTTCCCCTCACCGCTCACTTCTGTACGCCTGTATCCACAAGTTTGTGTAGGTTCTGCTTGTACCCCATCAAACTACAACAAATCTATCATGAAAGAACACACTTAATTAAGACTGAGCGCAACTGTCGAACATCTTTCCATCTCTGAACCAACTGAACTTTGGATCGACTGCATAATCTCCAGTTCAATCATCCCGCTGGATTTAGATCATGCGAGCCTACTGTGGCACTTGCTCCTCTTCTGTTTTTACATTACATACTCTAACTCACGCACGCCGATGAAACTCGACAAATCTGTCCGAAAAAGATGTAGGGTCGAGTTAAGCCTACTGGTTCTGGAAACGGGATAGAAGTTGGTCGCTAAGACACAACGCAAAACCACAAGTCCCACGTAAGCAAGGGTTAGTTAGTAGTTGGTTCGGCGTAATCAATGCATTTAAATATCCAGATACTCAATCAGCCACTGGGATGTAGCACACGATGGAACAACAATTGACACACGCAATATAAAACCCTAAACCAGTGAGTCAAACAAGGTTGAAACTAAATTGAAATTTATAATTTTTTTGAATTCCATTCTATAATTTATATAAAAGTTTTTATTTCTATAATAAATTAACACATATGAAACTCGTTATAAAAAGAGTTCAACCTATAAGTAAATGAAAGTATTCGAATTTAAAATCATTATTACAATTGGAACTTCAAAATGCTTCTTTAACCCGAAACCCGAGAATCTTATTAAAAATTGATTATTTTTTAGAATTAAATATCATAGCTTTCTCTCTCACATACAAATATTAATTTTTTAATATACAATACATATTTTTTCTCACACACTAAAAATAGCATAGTCATTTTTCTCATTCATCTATTAAAAATCTTAGTATAGAATTGAAATAACACCTCCGGATTTCAAAAACCGAGCAATCGAGATGCAATGGAATCGAATCGAACCGAAAATTTCGAGGCTTCAGAAAACCTCATGGTTACACAAACAGTACAATATGTAAACGTTATGGTACTTCCTAACTTGATTTTCACACTGTATTGATTGAGAGTGGTTGAGATGATCCGTCACGCTTCTTTCACGTGCAGTGACAAAAAAGAAGGAATATAAAATATAAAACCTTGTCGGGGGCCATTGATCCGTCGGTCATTCTACTTTGCTGGGGCCCGGGTCCCAACCTCTCCAAGAGTGACACATTTGGATCATAGAATTTTTTTTTCTTCATTTTATTTTATATAATAAAATTTAAACTCTTAACATTTATTATTAATTAGATTATAGAGTCATCATATTCAATATATTCCTATTAACAACGTTGGCTCTAAAGAAAATAATTACCAATCGTAATCCAGTCATCATTTCCAGTTGAGCTCGACAGTGTGCATTTTTTAAAAATGAATTCAGAATAAAAAATGATACATTTGATAAATGTACTTTCTTGAGCGTTATTTTATTCTAAATAAATTAATAAATCATAAATTCAATCTTTACAATTTTTTAAAAATAAAAAAAACGCTTTTAGATTTCTATAATTTCAAAATAGAAATCATTTATATTTGATAATAAAACAGTTTATCAAATTTTTTCTAGAAATGCTTTTAGATTTCTAGTTTTTGGGAAACAAAATGTTATGTTAGAAAAAAATCACTCCATGATTGATTTTAATAGAATTTAAAATAATAATTAATTTAGAAGTAGTTTTTTTGAATGATTATTGTAAAATTAATTAATATTATAGTACGAAAAAATTGATAAATGATTTTTATATGTAAATGACATATTCGTATATAAGTATAGAAATTATATTTTATATTGTCACAATAATTTAAAAAGATTTGTATTAAAGTTCTAATTTAAAAAGTAAAGTGTTACAATATTTTATTTGAATAAAGAAAAAGTATTTTTAAATATTTGAATATTTTATTTTAAAGAAAGTTAATGATTGTAATTGTTTATAAAAAGTATGAGTATACTTGTAAATTTATATCTTATAATAAAAATTCTAAAAATAATTTTTGATGAAGTTCGTAATAGAATTAAAATGATTATTAAAAATGACTTATAATATGCGAATCTAAGTCATTAGAATTAAAACAAAAATTTTTCAAATATATCGAAATCGTTTAGATTTGATAATAAAAGTGATTTTGTATCGTTTTTATGATAATTAGAAATTGTTTCCAACAAACGCATAGTAATCCAGGTACGAAAGCAGTGGAGATATGTGACAGGATTATTGAGCTGTTTGTGCATCACTAGTGGTGCGGTTGGGAAGAGGGGAGATGGATCCGGGTTGGTCCCCGAAGGTATTTAATGGGCACACCAAACCCGGTCAATTCAACCCACTGTCAAACACTGGTTGAGTGGGCAAGCCATTTTCGAATCCTTCGGTGGGGACACCGGGTCCATTCATCCGACCCGATGCTTTAGGGTTCTGGATTCGGATGGGCTGGGATATTGGGCCATGTCGTTTGTTCTTACAGAAGAAAATGGGCTTTTTGCCCAGCCCATTTATTTTGAGAATGGCAGGCATCAACCCGGTATTATCCCGCGTTTTCATTTCTGTGCTTCCTTGATACTTGCGAGTTCGCTGCGGTAACGCCGCCCCTCCCTTAGCCCTTGGGACTACCGTTGTACCAGGTACGAGCTGTAAATTTTGATCCAACAAACAGTTTCCATTTCGGATTCGTGCCGTTTTTTGTTGTCTGACGAGGCAAAGTTCGAAGCCCTAGTGTAAACTCTGTTCAAAGCTACACTCTCCCGTCAAAAGAGTCTGATTCCAGATATTTTGTTGACGCGGTGGGTTTATTCCACTAGATGAAACTAGTGACTGCTGATAATGCAGCATTTTGATTGTTGTTTTTTTTTCTTTCGAAGGTAGATAGTGTAAAGGATGTCGTTGAGGGTGTTGAATCCGAATGCCGAGGTTCTTAACAAGTCCCATGCGCTTCACATGAACATCAACGCGGCAAAAGGCCTCCAGGATGTACTTAAGACTAATCTAGGCCCAAAGGGAACAATTAAAATGTACTGTCTTGGTCCTTTTTTGATAATGTAGTTTTGGTTTTCTTGCCTATTATAACTGTGTTACCTCAGGCTTGTTGGCGGGGCTGGTGATATAAAACTAACTAAGGATGGGAACACACTTCTCAAGGAAATGGTATCCCTTTTATGCTCTAGCTTATCATTTCTATGATTGATTTGTTCTCACGTATCTGCGGCTGTTCTTAGTTCTGAGAAAGTGTCAAGGGGTGCGTGATTCTTCGATTTAGTATGCCTGGAAAGATGAACATTTGTAGCCAAAATGTTTTTGTAAGGAAAATGTCTGCACTGAGGATTTCGGATGGCATTTTTTTGTGACAAATCCTAATCAGTTCAGACTCTTCAATTCATTTTTTTATAAAAAAAGTGTTTTTGCAATGGGGAGTATCTAAAGAAAATTTTTTCATTTGTCGTTTGTTGTATTTTATATTATATCAGTTTGTTAATTCTATTTCCCCCCTGTTCTTTATTTTTACAATTTGCATGTATGATTATAGCAAATTCAAAGCCCTACAGCAATTATGATTGCTCGGACTGCTGTTGCTCAAGACGATACAAGCGGTGATGGTACTACCACCACTGTTATATTTATTGGGGAACTCATGAAACAATCTGAGCGGTACATTGATGAAGGTTATATAGTCTTTGTGTTGTATATTTGATGTAGGCTTACAATGGCTGGAATATTATTTGCTATCTGCCTCTGTTGCTTCAATTGTTTGCTGGTTTTTTTTTTCAGGGATGCATCCACGTGTTCTCGTTGATGGGTTTGAGATAGCTAAAAGGGCTACCCTTCAATTTCTTGAAAAATTTAAAACTCCTGTGGTGATGGGCACGGAGCCAGATAGAGAGATACTGAAGATGGTGGCAAGGACAACTCTGAGGACAAAGGTTTTGAAACAGCTGAATTATGTTAAGCACTTGAGGCTTACATGTTTAAGCTTCTTTGTGTTGTTATGCAGTTATACGAGGCACTAGCTGATCAACTAACTGACATTGTTGTTAATGCTGTAAGGCAGCTCATTTTTTTTTTTACTTGTTCCGTATCATGGAGACGGATTTCTTTGATTCATTTGTTCAATTGCATTTTTCATTAGGCCCGACATTGTTTTTACCTCTTTTTAACTTTATTTTAGGTCCTTTGCATTCGGAAAGTGGATGAGCCAATAGACCTTTTTATGGTGGAGATAATGCACATGCGCCACAAGTTTGATGTGGATACTGGTTTGGTAAGCCATTTTTGTATTAGTTTTTGTTGTACTGTAGTTGCAACCATTTTTGTATTAGTTTTCGTTGTACTGTAGCTGCATGTTCTAAACTCAATTTATACTTTAAGAAATTCATTTTTTTTTTATTTGTGATGCTTCCATGTTCAGTTGCAGTTGGGATTGGTCCCTTATCCTGACATGTATGCCTTATTACGACATTTTTTTTATCAACTTTTTTGTAAATTCCCGTTATGCATGCTTTTATCCAATAATTACACCGGAAGGATGTTATCGACCTGTCATTTATAATTCTGCTTTTGTAAACTAGGTTGAGGGGCTTGTTCTTGATCATGGTTCACGGCACCCTGATATGAAACGTAGGGCTGAGAACTGCCATATATTAACTTGCAATGTGTCACTTGAATATGAAAAGAGGTAAGAGTTTTGGATATTTTTCCTAGTGTTAACTTTATAATTAATTGATCTGGTATTTTTTTTTGGCAGTGAAATAAATGCAGGATTCTTTTATTCGAATGCGGAGCAGAGGGAGGCCATGGTTTCCGCAGAAAGGCGATCTGTTGATGAAAGGGTTCAGAAGATTATTGAGTTGAAGAACAAGGTTTCTAACGAGAATTTTAAATATGGTGTGCAGATTAAAGTTCTCTTTTCTTGTCAAATGTCTAACTTTGTATGACTGTTTTCAGGTGTGTGCTGGTAATGATAGCAATTTTGTCGTCATTAACCAAAAGGGAATAGATCCTCCTTCTCTTGACCTCCTTGCTCGAGCTGGGGTATGTAGTTGCCTTTTAGATTTTGAGTTTAGTCTTGTTCTCTATCGGATGGTCTGCATATGCTGCATTGAAAAATGCAATGAATATTATGCTGGCAGATGAGCCTAGTCCGTTGATGTTAACTGTTTCTATCTAGATAATTGCCCTCCGTAGGGCAAAAAGGCGAAACATGGAGAGATTGGTTTTGGCTTGCGGTGGAGAGGCAGTGAATTCCGTTGATGAACTTAGTCCAGATTGTCTTGGGTGGGCTGGTCTTGTATATGAGCATATCCTCGGGGAAGAGAAATATACATTTGTGGAAAACGTGAAAAATCCACAATCTTGCACAATTCTCATAAAAGGTACTTTCTAGTTTCTGCTTTTGTGTGCCTGGACCATCTGTTATATTTGATATGTGTTTGTGTTCCACTTACTATGCTACCTTGGTGCAGGCCCAAATGATCATACAATTGCTCAGATAAAAGATGCCATCCGTGATGGTTTGCGGGCTGTGAAAAATACATTAGAAGATGAGGCTGTTGTTCTGGTGATTTCATTATCCCTTTTGTTACGGCTTTCCAGGTTTATTTTGTATGGCTAATTTCTACTTATCTCAGGGTGCTGGGGCCTTCGAGGTGGCAGCTAGACAGTATCTTGTTAATGAAGTGAAAAAAACCGTTCAAGGGGTATGCCACTGTTTATATCTGCTGACCTGAATTACTGAACGTGGTTCTCTTTTTACATGCAATATATGATCTGACTCCGATGAACTCTGAACAGCGTGCTCAGCTGGGTGTTGAAGCCTTTGCTGATGCGCTTCTTGTGGTGCCCAAGACACTAGCCGAAAATTCAGGCCTCGACACTCAGGATGTGATCATTCAACTTGAGGTAATTCATAGATTAAATCACACCAAATCTTCGTGCCATATTGACAGTTGGAGGATTCTGTTCAGGGAGAACACGACAAGGGGAATGTGGTTGGTCTTAATCTTCAAACTGGAGAACCTATCGACCCCCAGATGGAGGGCATCTACGATAACTACTCTGTGAAACGTCAGATCATAAACTCAGCGTATGTGCTGCTGTCATTTTGTTTATCTGCCATGCATCTCCTGGATAACTCTCTCACCCTCTCACTCATCACTGCCGCAGCCCTGTGATTTCCGCTCAGCTGCTGCTCGTTGATGAGGTTATACGTGCGGGTAGGAACATGAGGAAGCCGAGCTAGTACCCTCTTTGAAATACAGGAGCTCCGAGCTAGTACCCTCTTTGAAATACAGGAGCTCCCCAGGCGTAGGGCAGCTTTTACTGGCTGCTCTCGTGTTTCCTGCAATCAACCAAATGTGGACATGAGATTTTTGTGTCGCTGGTTTCTGTCAGTTTGTTGTAGGTGGTTATTGTCAACGGTGCATTATGATCGTAATGGTTGGTTTGTTGACGATTCTGAATTTTGATGGCAAGGCTTGTGCTGAAACTTGCTACTAGTTAAAAACAAAAGGGGCTAGTTGCAAATATCGAAAGTTGGCGCGTCGAAAATGCTTGTAACCCGTGTCCCGTGGATATAAAAGGAGTTTTTACTGGGTGATTGGGAGAGGACACGGATGCCGCCGGGACATCACCGGTTTTTGTAAGCTCGGCTTCTTATGAATCCAGCCGCTTCTTTGGCGGTGCAAACGCAGAGTCTTTTCACCAAGCTTCGGTTTTTCGCTGACAGGAGGGATCTTCCTGGGGGGAAAACGCTTCATGGCCGCTTCGTCAAGTCCGGTTTATTCCCATTTTGTGAATTCCTCTCCACTACTCTACTCAGTTTCTACGCCAAATGTCACCTCTTCGATGAGGCTCATCTCTTGTTCGAGGAGTTCCCGTGCAAAATGGATTCTGTTTCGTGGAATATTCTCATCAACAGCTATTCGCAATCTGGTTATGTGGGTTCCTCGGTTTCTGCTCTTCGATTGTTCCAGCGAATGACTCGATATGGCAGTCGCCCCAATTCTCATACTTTCTCTGGTATCTTTTCTGCTGCAGCTGTTCTGGAGGATATGTTTATGGTTCACCAGGCACATTCTCTTGTTTCGAAGCTGATTGACTCTTCTGACGTGTTTGTTTACAGTTCAACGCTGAATGCGTATTGCAAGTTGGGTTTGTTGTCTGAGGGCCGCAGGGTATTCGATGAAATGCCGGTGAGGAACTCCATCACATGGTCTGCTATGATCTCGGGTTACGCTGCCCAGAGGATGGCAGACGAGGCGTTTGTGCTATTTAAAGTGATGTTGTCTCAAGGAGAAGAATACCCTAATGAGTTTGTGTTCACCAGTGTTCTCAGTGCCTTGGCATCTTCTGATGTTGTTCATAAGGGAATGCAGGTTCATTGCTTATCAATTAAGAGCTCTCTCCTTAGTATTGTTTCAGTTGGAAATGCTGTGGTTACTATGTATGCGAAATGTGGGATATTGAACGATGCTATTAAGTTATTTGAGCTCCTTGCTGATCGGAATTCCATAACGTGGTCTGCAATGATTACAGGATACGCACAGAGTGCTAATGGACAGAAGGCTTTGATGTTATTCAAGGATATGCATTTTAATGGAATGAAAGCGAGTAAATACACTCTAGTTGGGGTGCTCAATGCCTCCAGTGATATTGAAGAAATTAACGTCGGAAAGCAGGTTCATGCATATTTAATAAAGTTAGGATTTGAGTCTCAGATCTACATAACCACAGCTTTGGTTGATATGTATGCAAAATGTGGTCTCATTGTGGATGCCGAAAAGGGGTTTGCTGAACTACACGAACCTGATCTTGTGTTATGGACTTCCATGATTGGGGGCTATGTGCAAAACGGAGACAATGAGAATGCTATTAGTTTATACTGTAGAATGCAGATGGAAGGCATCGCTCCAAACGAGTTAACAATGGCCAGCGTGTTGAAAGCCTGCTCTTGTCTTTCTGCTTTGGAGCTAGGAAAACAGATGCATGGTCATGTGGTTAAGAATGGTTTTAGTCTTGAAGTTCCAATAGGAAGCTCCCTTTCCACCATGTATGCCAAGTGCGGAAGCCTTGATGATGAGAATGCCGTATTCAGGAGGATGCCTTCAAGAGATGTTGTATCTTGGAATTCAATGATATCTGGCCTTTCTCAAAATGGCCAAGGAAGTCAAGCTCTTGATCTCTTTGAGGAAATGCGGCTTGAAGGCTTGAAACCAGACAATGTAACCTTTTTGAACGTTCTTTCAGCTTGTAGTCACATGGGGTTGGTGGATAAAGGTAGAGAGTACTTTCAATTGATGGCTGATGAATTCAGTTTACCTCCGGCGATTGAGCACTATGCTTGTATGGTTGATATATTAGGTCGTGCTGGAAGGCTGGAGGAGGCAAAAGATTTCATTGAAGCAGCAACCATAGAACATGGTTTGTGTTTATGGCGTGTCTTATTGAGTGCTTGTCGTAATCATCGGAACTACGAACTTGGGGCTTATGCAGGAGAGAAACTGATGGAATTGGGTTCCCTAGAGTCATCTGCCTATGTATTGTTGTCGAGTATATATTCGGCCATGGGACAGTTAGACGATGTTGAAAGAGTCAGAAGAATAATGAGTGCTAGGGGTGTCAGCAAAGAGCCTGGATGCAGCTGGATTGAGCTGAAGAACCAGGTTCATGTATTTGTAGTTGGGGATTCTTTACACTATGCCATCAACGATATTCGATTGGAGCTACGGATGCTTTGCATGTTGATGAAAGGAGAAGTGATTTCTGATCTGGAATCATCCCTTCTTCCAGAAGAGCTTGTATGAGTAAAGGATGCTATCAGATGCAAATCTGGGTGAATAGAATACCCGTTCACGCATTTAAACATGATTATGGATTGTTCTGCTTCAGGGTCCGGCCATTTCAAGGTGCATTATTGGACATGCCATTTCTTGTAGGTTTCTGTTATACCATCCAGTGGCTTTCGTTTGTTTTCTATGAAGACGATAAAACAAGGAATGGTATTTGACCCCTATGACACATCAAATCGTGTGTTGTTTTCATTGGATGAAATCTGGAGGTGCCAACCGATTCGTGTCGCCAGCTGGTTGGGAATCCACTTCATTTCTGCTCCAAATTACTCTTACGGCAACATCGCCATCCCCGTCCTCGTCCCACCACCTTATCTTCTCGGTTCCTAGTTGTGTCCTTGGACGATTACCTGCTGGTGAAATCACCGATTACAAGAGGTGCGGTGGCTTTCACTTGTTGTCGATGATTAGAGTTATCAATGATTCCTGAAAGGTAGTTTGGATGTTTTTTTTCTCTTTTTTCCAGAAGTTAATCGAAGGGCTGCAGCACAGGAACATGGTTTTAACATGCACCACCGGCCAAACCCTTGCTTGGACTTAAAAAGCTGGATTTCTGGAGCTTTGAAAGGGTTACAGATGTTTCAGCAGATAGCATGGATCATTCTCTCCATACAAGAAACAAGAAATGTAGAGAAGCCAAATGAATCTGGTGTAGCAGAGAAAGGAATATCTTCTCAAGCAACTTACAAGATCTTCTAACACCACGATATAACAACAACAAGACTAGCCGCAGACACATTCAGTCTTCGGTGAGCTTGCTTTTTATCCACTTGAAGCTACCTCTAAGGGACGCTTTTATTTTGCCTTCAACAGCATACTTGTTGTAGGAGGCGACCCTCTTCCTTCTCTTGGACTCCGGATTCTCGTCAGGCCCGTTGAAGCTATAGGATTTGCAGCGATCCTCGAAGTTGAACCGAGCCTCTGCATAGGAAGCAGGGTAGTAGGGGAACGACTTGTCTCTCTCCATGGTGAAGAAAATAGTGGGAGCGTTGCAACCCCTAGAAGGAATCCACTTCATTTATAAAGGAGAAGAGGAATGCCAACGCATGAGGGATGGCTGCCCAACAGTACACTGACCCATACACATGCTTTAGCGGCAACTGTGCTTTGCCCAAGGGAATAACAGCTGAGGGAGGATGCAGGTAAGATAAGGGCCTGCGCCAGTGCGGTGAGGCGGGGCCTACCACGACAGGAAGATGGTGGTGCGTGCATCCATCCATCCATCCGTGTGTGCGTAGATCTTTGTGGTTAGTGGAGCCGGCGTGAAGAAAAAGTTTATGAAATGGTGAAAGAAAGGCTGGCGAGCCAACGTGCGGGAGGAGGGGACAAGGTGGGCGCCATGGGGACCCGTTTCTGATAAATGGCGATGATCCGACGATGATGGTGGACCAACAGAGCTCCCTTTGGTCCCCACCACCCCTAAAGCTACACGATTGGGATGAAAGATACCTTGAACCAGTAGTTGCAGAACGCGCCACCCCAATCCAACGCCTCTTGTCGACAACATGCTCTATTCAAGCCCCCCCCCATTGTTTCTCCACGTACTAGTGGTGCTTTGTCTTGATGAATTACAAATCTAGCTATGTATCATATTGTATAATAAAAATAATCATTCGTAACGTAAATTTTTAAACCCGAATGATTAGGGGTCCTAAGTACTAACTCATAAAATCGATCATAAATCATTTTGTTGAATTTAATTCCGTGGTTAGTGGTATAAAATTATTCAACGGCATTTTTTTAAAGAGGAATCTTGACGAGATTGAATTTGGAAAGGTTCGTGTTTCATTTTACAGGGCATTACGTGTTACTTTTTTGTATATTTTTATTTTCATATTACCGGTTTATAGCCACTATTCGTTAAAGCATTGCTTTTTTGGGGGTGGTTTTCCATGTACTTTAAAGTTGGGTTGCCGAATTCCGGCGTCATTCCTTTCACGCCAACGGTTGACATGTCACGCGCATGATGTGCCCTCTCGGGATTCCGACCTGTCACTTATTTTAAATAATATAATATATAGAAATTCGGGTTAAAATAAAATGATGGAAAATAGGTAATATAATATTGGTTATATTCGTAATCAGGGGATACAAATGCCAGGGTGTACTTTTCTTTATTGTGAGATAAAATATTTATTATTATATATTTTTTTGTTATTCTGAGTAGGTTAAAGCGTTGAATGATCCGATCCGCACTGTCGGATTGTGGGCCTAGGAATTGAAGGCCCAAGCCCAACGTAGAAATCCTTATATATAAAAGCGGGTCTCCACCGCGAAACCCTAACTCCGACCGATGTGTTTCCTTGATTTTGCTTCTTCCGCCGTGTATTTCCTTCAGAATTGTGATTTGTCTGCATAGATTCATTCGTGTCGCGCTTCCGGCTTCGTGGTTTGAATGAACTGTTTGCGAATAGGATTGGAAACTTTTTCAATCTGAAGCTGTGTGTGTTCTTTGGGACTTTCAACGTCTGCCTCTTCTGCACTCATATAGTCAGTGGCATCGAGAGATGAGCAAGTCCCTCATATTGAATCTTTTCAATTCATCCTCACTTTTCCAGCATTTGCAATTATCTTTTGCTGGCCATACGGGCATGGAAAATTTCTGACTCTCCAGTGTTCCTCTTGTATCATCGTCTTCAAGATCATAGACCGCCGATTAGAAGAGGGATGATCGATTTCAGTGACTGTTTTAATTTGATATAAAATCACCCCCACCCCATCCTTTTTTAATCTGCCTGGTTCATCTTTTACTCTTCATGCCCATGATGATAAATCCAAAGGCTTGTTTCTCAAAAACATTCGCAGTGGCCGACTAAAGCTTTCGCCTTTCGCCGGGCTTGAGAGCTTATGCTGCTTATTCCTTCCTTGGATGTCTGAGGCTCTGTTATTTTCCATTACACAAAACCTGTGGGATCAGAGTGAATTTTCCTGTGGCTAAGCTGGGCATTTAACGTCTGAAACGACCAGACTTTTTCAGCACCAAAAGTATAACAAAGACCTAGTGACTCTGGAACAAGGTTGCCAACTGAGAGTGTAACTGATCTTTAATGGCATCCCTGTTAGCAATGTTCAGTGTAAAAATCGTAGCTCCAGGATGATTCTTCAATCGTGCAACTGCAAAACACGAGATGCATATGTTGGCTCTGGGAAAAAGATGCCAAGGAAACTCAACCGTTTTGCTGAATACCTCCGGGGATGTCGTAACCGGATCTGGGACTGGGTATGGATGCCAAAAGAGGGATGTCTGACTCCAGGACTTTCAAGACACGATGGAAAAATGATGAACTAAATAGCTCCATTTTACCCACTTCATCAATGATGAACAAGTCAGTGTCTTCTTGAACCTGGTGCACAAAACAGTTGCTAAGAACCAGCTGTTCCATATTTGTACAGCAGTTAGCTGCAACCAAGAAGATAAATCAAGTTCCAGATATTCATTCTGCATATTTCACTCGCCTGCAACTCAGGCAAGGCTGTTGATTCAAATGATGATACATCTACTTTGTACCTTCCCACGCAAGGCCATCTCTGAGATTCTTGACTGCCATATGGATGGATGTAAACACAAGATGGTGTTCATATCTCATGAAAATGGATCTTATCACCTTTTCAAGCACTTCTGCATGAAAATGTGTAGACCCTGAAATTGAATTTTGAGAACACAATGGCATATGGTTCCTACTCTTATAATTACCCAGAAATTTTAGTGGACGCAAGAAGAGCGGTACGGCCCTTGAGAGTAACCACTTCAAAACCTACCCTGTCTGAACCTTCTCTTAACTCACCTGTGAATCACACGATTGCACAAATCACTAACATCATGATGCTCCAGAACCTTAAATTAACTCATGGAAAATAAAACCCATCGGTTTGATAAGATCAATTATGAATGCATACGAGTGTAGAACCCCTGAATCTTCAAGTTGGGGTTGGATTGCTTAAGGGCATCGATCACTCGCATTATCAGAGTAGTTTTTCCAACACCCTGCGTACAAAAAAGTCTCGCCACACATGTAGATGGAAAATGAAGCACAGGTAAACGAATACCGGAGGTCCTGTGACGAGAAAGCATTTTCCGGTGGCAGCCATCTTCGTTTACCGACTTCGAGTATCCCGGGTGTTGTTTGAAGGGAAAATGGGCGAAATTGGAGCAGACCCGTCACGTCATTGATCCGCTTCAACTCCGTTGGATGGCTCTTATTGGTTGAGGGGCTGGCAGTAATGACGAAAATAGGGCTGATGACAGTTACTATTGCAGTGTTTGGCCCGATCCGAAACCGTTTTAGCGGGGGAATTTCAATTTCCCCCGAAAACGGTTATAGCAGTTTTGCAAAAATTGTTGTTCTGGGAAAAGGCAGGGGCTGAACGGGTTTAGGGTTCTTGCGTTTGAATTCCGCAATGGTAAGAGACTGACTTCGTTTACAAGATTTTTTGATTTCTTTGTATCCTGGCTGTCTGTGGTTCAGTCTTTGAGGCAATTGGAAGAAAACTGAGAATATTGTTCTGTTTCGCAGGCTGACACACCTCGCAGACGGTAACACTTTCTTGTTGCTTGCTTCGTTTTCCCGTTTTTCTTAGCGTTTTTCATTGAGGCTATTTCCAACCTCTTGCGATCTACTGTTTTGTTTGGGGCCGGAGTATTCATCGTGATTTTGCACCAGTTGTAGTGGTATTCCGTAGCTTGCGGTGAATTTTAATGGTTTAGGGATGAGTTTCTTTCTTTGGTTGGCGCCGTGCATGATATTCAACGTTATTGTTGAGGGACGTTTCGTTTGTGTAACCTGATCGATCACATACAAAATGTAAGGCAAACTTGAAATTATTTGCGTTTGATTTCAGTTTCTATAATGATGTTTCTGGGTTTTTCTAAACAATTCTAGGGTTTAAATATGACATTATTTAGTATTGCTCGTGGAAATTCAATGTTTTCCAACTTTCTTTCTGGATAAAAGATTTCTTTGTCAAGTTAGCTCTCCACTCTTGCCTTACTCTTAAGTCTTATCAAACATATAGATCTGAGCGGTCCCCTCCACCTCGAATGGAGCGCTCCAAATCTAGATCGCAGTCTCGGCCCAAATCTAGTTCATGGTTTCGGCCCAAATCCAGGTCACGTTCGAGATCATGGTCAAGACATGGAGAAAGATCTTTGTCAAGAGGCCGGGGCAGGTTTGCTGGACATTCAAGCTTAATATTGCATGTTATTTCCGGTCCACATGTTGTGATGGCTTTCCTACCCAGATCTGATGCTATAAATCCTGGGAATACTCTCTATGTGGCTGGCTTGTCAACTAGGATCTCAGAGAGGGATCTTGAGGGCCACTTCTCTAAGGAAGGAAAGGTAGCTGGTTCACTTATTTGCTAGTATGCATCTCCCTGCCAATGGGGTATGCCGAATTATTGTTTTAATTTTCCTGATTGATATTTACAGGTTAAGTCAGTTTTCCTAGTGGTGGATCCTCAGTCAGGGACCTCTCGTGGTTTTGCTTTTATAACTATGGACTCTGTTGAGGATGCAAAGCACTGTATAAAACATCTAAACCAAACAATGCTGCAAGGGGGATATATTACTGTTGAGATGGTAAGCGGCCGTTTCAGGTCAAACTTGTGTCCACACCTATTTGGATTTAGTTGTAGTTTTTTTTGTTGACGTGAAGGTTTTCTGGTTATATTCAGAAGATAATGTCTCAAGCCATGTTGGCAGAAACCAATGCTGATCAGCTCACCCGATCGCAACAAGCTAAAACAGCTTTGCAATTGCATTTGATCAACTAAATTGCATCCATCTATATTGCTCAACACCTTTACAACCTCAGCAAATACTCATCCCTCAATTAATCAACGGTCTTTGTCAGCATGTAATCAGGCTTTTATGGTATCCCACACCTAGCATTGTTTTCTCTCATTTGTCATCACGGTATACTGCAGACCATACAGTTATGCATGGAAGCTTTTTGTGTTCCTTCATTGAGCCTTTTATTGGATTTTACTTGGCTTTCTGAGTTATTTGTCATTTTGAATGTCTTAAATTTCTAGTCACGAAGACAACGGGGAAGGCCTCCAACTCCTGGTCATTATGCTGGCTTTAAAAGCAACGGTAAGTTGATTCCTTGTTCTTCCATTTTCTGCCGTGGCCCTCAACCCACTGCCCAACTCATTTGCTTGTTGAAAGGCTCTAGAGGTGATCGTGGTGGTAGGGACTACGGAGGCTTAAGACGCGAGGAATATGGTTACCGAAGGTCCACAGGGCGCTCACCATACAGACGCCCTCCGGGATATTCACCTCCCCCCGGCGGTCCAGATGGGATAGGTCATACTCTCCCCGACGCGGCCTTGAAAGAGGCTACGGTCATGGTAAAAGATGAGGTTTGCCTGCCCTCTCACTGTGGCATTAGTTTCCGGATGGTTTCCAGCGTTATGTTGCAAGATGTTCTGTGGATTTTGATGATTGCTTTTCCATATTGAGCGGCGAGTGTCTCTAAGTCATTCTGCAGTGTCATGCGCTCAACCTCACCCTCTCTCCTTCTCGTTAGAAGTTATGTTAGTTATTGATTTTTTTTTTTTTATCGAATAGAATAACTGGATCCCGCCATGAAAATCCATGTGCTGGGCCGAATGAAACGATTAACCACCATGTGCATTGACAGTAACTGGAGCTGGATTCCATGGACCGAGGCCTCAACTACCACGTGAGTCTTCTTTGAAATCAACATAAAGTCTCCCATTATTAACCCACGTTATTTAGATGGTTCAACTATGGGATTTTGGCGAGCAGCTTATTTTTCCGTTGGAGTTGAAGAGGAAACTTTTTTTTGTATTTCCGGATAAGCGATGGCAGAGTGGGAAGCTTTGAATGCCGTTACCATGCCCAGCCGCCGTTTGAATTAACTCATCTGGGTCCTACTGTCATAATTCCCAACTGCTAGTATGTGCCACAGCCCCTTAACTTGGAGACCCGTTCCAAGTTGCTACTTGCTGCATTTGTATAGTTCGTTACCCCTTCTGCCAAATGACATGGATGAACCGTAGGTCAAACTGGAAACGGTGCGAGGCAGACCCCCGAGTGAAAATCCGTGATATTTTATACACGGACAAGGTAATGGGGGGTTGAAGGTAGCTTTTTGGCTCACATACTACGTGGCCCTTGGAGTAATTATGGTAATAAATGTAGAGATGGATGAGAAAGGCATGGGACGACTGTTGATTCCTTTCTTGATCATCTGGTCTGGAAAAAAAAGCTCGCGTCTGTGGATTTGTTGAATATTGATGGAGTTTCATCATCCACACCCTTCGCATTCCTTATCTTCTCCTTCTTCATCGATCCCATTGGCAACACCCGGTTCTTTTGTCATTAGGGTCAGAGAAGGTGTCGGGTGTGCGGTTTCTGCTGTGCTTGGGAATGTTTTCTCCGCGATCTTGACTTTTGTGTTTGCTTTTGGTGAGCTCTTTGATTGTCTTGCTCCAAATTTGAAACATTTTGTGGGTTCTGAGCTTCACGTTTACTTCCTGATTCCTGTGTCTTCATTTTGAATCTTAGACAACAGCTGTAGCTTGGTCCTAAACCTGATGAAGCGATTTTCTAATTTCATGCGGAGGATTTTAGAATTGAAGGTTTTAAAAAGTTAGAGTCTCCACCGGTCCTGCTTTTTCTGTGTGATCAAGGATCTGACTCTAGATCCGGAGGAGCTGGACTTTCTCTGAAAGCCTTGTTAGTGTGTAGGGATTGATTATTCTGATTAGAAGTCTTCGACTATATGATATTTTAAAACTTGGGTACTTCTGGATGTTGTCCAGTTTTGTCTTGTTCATTATCCTCTGTGCAGAGACCTGAGTCATTGGTTTATACTCTCGTTTTGCACATAGTTGATGTGGCATTCATGTTGGGCGGCTTCATTTGGGTGAATCTAGGATCTTGGTTGCTTGCTTCCAACATCTACTTGTGTTGTTTTCTGGAGCTTTGCAAGGGATAACATTGATGCTGTTCTTGTTTAGTGGGAACCTTCTTAGGAGCAATGACCGGAGCAGTGATTGGCCAGGAAACAGAGAGTGGATTTATCAGAGGTGCATCTGTGGGCGCCATATCTGGTGCTGTTTTCTCCATCGAAGTCTTTGAATCCTCACTGCATCTATGGCAGTCTGATGAGTCAGGGCTGCGCTGCCTCCTCTATCTGGTGAGCTTTTATGTACTGTGTATGTTTATATTGTTTTGGAAATGACAAATTTGAAGGAAATGATGTGACTCGTCAATCCACGTTGTGCGTGCAGATTGATGTTCTGAGTAGCCTTGTGAGCGGTCGACTCGTTCGTGAGCGTATCGGCCCTGCGATGCTTAGTGCAGTGCAAAGCCAGGCATGCATTCGCAGGCTACTCGTTTTTCCTCAAATTGTTTCCTTCACTCACACCTACGCTTATTTTGTTAATCCAGATGGGTGCCGTCGAAGCACAGTTCGACGAAGTTCACAACCTGTTCGACATCGGTGGGGCGAAAGGGTTGCTCGCAGACAGCGTTGAAAACATCCCCAAGTTCACCATTACGAAAGACTTCAGCTTTGATACTAAAGGAGATGAAGCCTGCTGTTCAGTATGCTTACAGGTAGTTTGTTTGTTCCCTTCGCACTCTTTCATGCCGCTTTCTGCGCAGCCAATATGAAATCAATCACGCTCTCCTTTCATCTTCCCTGATCAGGACTTTCTGGTTGGAGAAACCGTCAGGCGTTTGCCTCATTGCCACCACATGTTTCATCTAACTTGCATCGATACTTGGCTGCTGAGGCATGGCTCTTGCCCCCTGTGCAGAAGCGACCTGTGCTGATGAAAAACCACCATGTAAGGGGCCTCGCCATATATCATATGAACCATCTGTCGTAGAGCTTTGTTGCCACCATGATGATAACTCATGTGTAATGTGTACTGAGGTCGATTTGGATGCTATCTGTACAGAAATTTTGACTCGCTGCTACTTGAACTACTTTCTCATGGGTATCCTCCACTCATTCATCTTGAAGTAGTACTAATGTTAATACAGAATGGCATGTGAATCACAAAACTATTACCGGAGGATGGAGGTGCAGAAGAGCCATCTTCCCTGGTTTATCTTGGCTCGAATTTCTCTTATCACCACACGAACCAGCAAGCACGCTGCAATCAATATGGAGACAATGAGCATCAGGAAGACGCTATTCCATCCTCTGGTAGAAATGTAACCAGCTAGCAGTGGCCCGACGGCTGCTCCGACGGAGCCGGTGCCATCTATAATAGCAGTCACGGTAGCTAAAGCCCGAGCGTTCATGCTCTGCGTCCCAAGGTCAGCTGACACTGCTGTTACTATCAGAGAGTAAGGGCCATTCACAAGGACACCGGATGCGAACATCAAAACCAGATTCGCGGGCATAGAAGTGTATCCAAAGAGCCGGTAGAAGATGATAGTAGGAATTGAGAGGGACAAAAATATGAATGATGTGACGCCGTGAGCTTCTAGGATATCAGACATGTAGCCAGCTGAAATTCCACCAACTATGCCTCCTATGTCAAATATCACGGATAGGATCCCAGCTCTTTGGTGAGACAGATGAACTCCGGCTACACCTGCCACTCATTCGCAATATAAAATGAGACTCAAGACATTTCTTTTCCGAATGAAACGCTGATGATTAATTAATTTTTAGCATCAAAATGGAAGGAATATTGTTGAAAGTTTCAGAGACTAGCTGCAACACACACTTGTGTTCAGATGATGGAGTGTAAATAAACATGCTGCATCAAGCCAAAAGTAGAGTGGCAAGCAAATACCTGTGTGCCTAATGTAGAAGGGCAGCCAGTACAGGAAGGTATAGGCAACGAGCTTGGAGAAAAACAAACAAAATGCATATGTAGCAACATGTGGTAGCCTCCATGCGTCTAAGAAACCAATAGCGTTCGGAGTGTCAATCCCGGACTCCGGGACTCCCTCTTTTGATGTCACGGAATCAACTAATGGAACCCCTTCAACATTCATCTCAACATTCTTCTCAGGCAACTCAAAACCAACAATTTCAGGATGTACTGCGAGGAAAGTGAAAACCATCCCAGCAAGAAGCATCATAAGAACACCTGGTAGGACAAAAGACCAGCCCCAACCAAATCCCAACATAGACGAAGCTATCACAGACCCAAGGATATTGCCAACTGAAGTATTTGAACTCCACACGCCCATGATAAGCCCTCTCTTTGCCTTCCCAAACCAATTCCCCACGATCGCAACCACACAAGGCCAACCAATAGACTGGAACAACCCACATAGTATCTGTACAACAACAAAGAAAAGAAAAGAATGCAAATCTAGAAAATACCCCAACCCAAAAAGTACCACAAATATGCCGCTTCCAATCATCCCAATAGTCAAGAAAATCCTTAAATCAATGGAATCCCCAATGTGGCCTGCGAAGTACATACCAACGGCGTAAGCCATGAGGAAAGATAGATCAAGCTCACCAAGACGATGGGGGCCGCTAGGCCCATCAAATGGAGGCCACCCAAAGTTCTGATCAGAACTCAAGGTGGTTTCAGTGTGATTAACAGGGGACGTAAGACTGGATTTAACAATACTTGGGGGTTTCCGCGAAGCATGGAAAGCAGCATAAGCAATGAAGGTGAGGGAAAGAACCAGAAATTGGTGAAACAAAATGGTCCTCTGCGATCCCAATAAGCCGGAGAAGATTCTCAGTCCCGGTGGTGGCGCGTAAGTCAACGCCATAACCACACATCAGAAGGAGAAACGGACGCCCACGTATGATGCGATGCTATTTCACACTAACTTACAAGATCGTATTTCCGACATACAATTGTAACTAAACCCACAAAGACATCTGTCGGAAAACCTTACTGATTGAACTGGGATCACACTGCCAACAAATGCGAGGACGAGAAAGCAGCCACAAGAACCCGCAGAATTCCAACTTCCGATTCCTTGTTCCCATCACCATATGAGGTAGCCGCGAGAACAACTATAAGATCATCACAAGTGCTGTTTTTTATTATATTATAATTCCTCGTTTTCTTCTCTAATGAAAGATTCAGCGCAAACTGGGCTGGGTCAGAACACATCTTGTTGCAGTGTCAGCCCAGTTACTTGGGCCATCTTGTTTATAAGCTCAATAATGGCTGCTTTGCTTAGAACACAAAAGAACTCCAACTGAACTTGGATTGGACACCTACCTTGTGCGTAGAGTGCCCGGAGGTTGCGCACAAATATGAGTGAGACTGAACGATCCATCTCGATGTTTCAGTCTCACCCCCTCGTCTTCCTTTCCCTTGAGAAACATGTTACGCATGTTTCCCTTTATTGCAGCTGAAGCAGACAGACAAGCAACAAACTTTTGCCAAACACGTCTACGGAATACTCCGCAACTCTATCTGCCTGGTCGATGCAGCTTCAACTAAAACCTATTGCTGTCACTAACCTAATCCCAACCAATCCTGGTATTTTTTCTAGTACGCAGCATATTTTCACTACCAAACTCGATCACGAGAGAACCTTTTTTTTCTGGGTCACCAGAGCCATTTTTTCTGGAAGAAAAAACACCAAATCTTGAAATGTGATTTTGAAGATCGTCGATCACGGGGCTGGTTACCTTATCCCTGCATTTATTAGTGAGCTTGATAAAAGGGCTCTGTGCACATTGATCAAGTTGCAAAGGAGCTGCATACATGGACAAGAGACAGCATCGATCGTGAGTCCGGTTGTTTTCTTGCATTCTCCATCCAATCTCTACATCCTGTTGTGATTAGAACAATCTGCAGAGATGGAACATACGCGAGGAAAGTTAAAAGGTTGATGATAAAGGACCTCCATAGGGCATTAAAACACTCTGTTTCCAGCAAGAGCAATGGATGCAAAACTCTGTTGCCTGTTCTATTTCTGCTCTACTTGTGTTTCATCTGCATTCTTTCCCCTCCCTTTCTCAGAAAGATAATTCCCAAGAAATCTCCCAGGTACATAACCTTCTTCTCTTTGTTTCTTCCATTAAGTGAACTCATATTTGATTTATGCAGGAAGGATCACGGGTATGCTTCGGATTTGAATATAATCTGGGATGAGGTCTCTTCAACATTGAATAAACTCCCCGAGAGTTTCAAATTTCAGCAAGTTGGGCTTCTGAATTTTGTAGAGAACGAGGTTCAGGGATTCAGAGAACTGATTCCAGGGGCTAATCACACTGTTCTACATATAGATTACGCAGAGGAGAGCATTACCTGGGAATCGCTGTACCCTGAGTGGATCGACGAGGAACAAGAGCAAGAAGTTCCAGAGTGCCCGAATCTGCCGGAAATTGTGGTTCCCAGTCAACGCCTAGACCTAATTGCCGTGAAACTTCCATGCCGGAATGAGGGAAATTGGTCCAGAGACGTCGCACGGTTGCATCTGCAGAGAGCGGCGGCGGCTTTAGCATTAGCAGCAGGGGATTTCCAATTCCCACCGGTGCATATTCTTTTTGTTACGAAATGTTTCCCGATACCTAACCTGTTCACATGCCGAGATCTCTTGGGACAAGATGGCAGCGCATGGTTGTACCGCCCGCGACTGGGCGCTCTGAGGGAGAAACTACGGCTACCGATTGGATCATGTGAAGTGGCGCACGCGGATATACACCAGGGCTCGTTGCATAGGCAGCGTGAGGCATACGCCACCATCCTTCACTCGGCACACGTTTACGTCTGCGGGGCCATCGCTGCGGCGCAGAGCATCCGAATGGCGGGCTCCGATCGGGATCTGGTGATTCTCGTGGATGAAACGATAGGAGAATATCACCGGAGTGGGCTGCAATTAGCCGGCTGGAAAGTGAGAACCATAGAAAGAATCAGAAACCCCAAGGCTGAGAAAGATGCGTACAACGAGTGGAATTACAGCAAGTTCCGGTTGTGGCAGTTGACCGATTACGACAAAATCATCTTCATCGACGCGGATCTGCTTATCCTCCGAAACATTGATTTCCTCTTTGCTATGCCGGAGATAGCCGCCACCGGGAACAACGGTACTCTATTCAACTCCGGCGTGATGGTGATTGAACCGTCGAATTGCACATTCCAGCTATTGATGAATCAAATCAACGAATTCGAATCCTACAACGGTGGAGATCAAGGTTATCTGAACGAGATATTCACTTGGTGGCACAGAGTACCGAAACATCTCAATTTCCTGAAGAACTTCTGGTACGGCGACGACAAAATCATGAGGGAAAAAAAGACTCGTCTCTTCGGCGCAGAACCTCCGATTCTCTACGTTCTGCATTACTTAGGCACGAAGCCGTGGATGTGTTTCAGAGACTACGATTGTAACTGGAACGTGGAAATTTTACAAGAATTCGCCAGCGACGCCGCGCACAGGAGATGGTGGAGAGTCCACGATGCGATGCCACAGATTCTTCAGGAATTCTGCTTGCTGACGTCGAAGCAGAAGGCGCAGTTGGCGTGGGATAGAATGCAGGCTGAGAAAGAGAATTTCTCCGACGGACATTGGAAGATCGCAATCCATGATAAACGGATAAAAAGGTGCATCGATCCGTTCTGTAACTGGCGGAGCATGCTGCGCCATTGGGGCGAAAAGAAATGGACTGACGCCGATTTTCCGATCCCTACGCCGCCGGCGTTAAGAACCCTCGCTGGATAGCAGTTTTTCATTTTCTCGTAATTAATAAAAAATAAAATGAAGGTCAAGTTGAACTTTCATAAAAAAAAAAAAACCCGAAATCGATAGGGTTTTAAAAATAATTTGAATTCATTTTTCATTTTACTTATATATTTAGATGAAAATAGGTTAAATTATAATGAATTAATTTATTATTTAATATATTAAATTCATTCATTTATTTATAAATTTGGATTAAATCAGGTATAATCTTAAATTTTACATGTAATTTTAAAACACTAATCATTTTTTATTAAAATTTAATAAAAGACCTAAGAACAAGAAGACAAAACAAGACAAATCCCAAGGAAGATAGTCTACAACGTCACAGTAGCAGCAGCGGCAGCAGCAGCAAAGTCTTCGATGGACAGAACACCAGAAAACAAATATTTCAATTGCGTAAGACGGAGGAGGAGTTTTCACCTGAGACGGCGAGCCAACGGGTGAAGCTTTGGAGGGTAGCGCTGTCAACTCTGTAATACTTCTGCGTGAACCCTCGAAGAAGAGACCACGTGAAGTCTGCGTACTTCCTCTCCTCCCCTGATTCCGTCGTCAGAATCTCCGGCGGCGGCCGTAGGACTTGTCGTCCCTCGGACTGACGAAGAAAACCATCGATCTCCGCTCCTTGTGCTTGTTCACCACTGCTCTGTGTACGCAGCTCTTGTACCGTCCGTTCGATAGCGCCTGCGAATCCAACGCAGGACAAAACTTCTCTTTTTTTACACAATATTATTATTTTAAAAACCGCCGTGCGTTTGAATCTATTCTTTTTTCCGGCAATTAAAATGTAAAGAAAGGGAGGGAACTGAAGTCTGAACTCGTGTGGCGTACCATGAACGTGTCCCCGATGTTTACGGCGAACGCGTGTGAGAGCGGGGCGACACGGCGCCACTTGCCGTCCGTGAAAACCTGCAAGCCACCGACGAGATCTTCGTGGAGGATGGTGAGCGCGTTGGGATCGGTGTGAGGTCCGGTGCCGAGCGTGAGCTCTGCATGCGGGCACGGCGGATAGTTATTTATCCTCATCAGAGATCCGCCGTCCTCAAATATCTCCTCGAAATATCTCCCCTCCACACCCAGACTCATCCCCAGCAACCGGAATATTCCCATCGCCAACTCCTTCAACGCTTCACAGTACCGCTGGAAGACTACCCTGAAATGCGCAATAACCAGAATTAAGAATAATAGTAATAAATATCAGCAGCCCACATTGTTTCTGTTGTGGTTGTAGGAACTAGACGACAAATCTGGGCATGCATTGCATCAGACGATTATAACTAACACGTGGAGCCCTAACAGTGAAAACCCAGGAAGGGGAAGAAACAAAAAACCCGGTTTCATGGAAGTCGTTGCCGAGGATGGAAGTGATGTAACGGACGACGTCATGTCCGGGGGAGCTCGCATGCTCGTAGTGAAACGAAAGCATCTCCTTCCACGGCAGATTCTCGGAGAATCTGTCAGCGTGGGCGCCGGAGTAGCCGCAGAGCTCGCCAGGTTTCCGCTTCATGGCCAGTTTCCGGTCCATCGGCAGCTGAAATAGCACACCCATCTGCTCATGCGCCTCTCTTATCAACCCCTCATCCACCCGTGGTTGACGACGTGGAAGAACCCATGGCTCAGACACGCCTCTCTTATTTTTTTCACAGCAATCCCCGTCGCTTCCGCATCGCCTTCAAAGAACCCTTTCAGATCAACCGCCGCGCCGGAGAGCTCGTCGGCGGCAGCGGAGGCTAGATCCTCCGGGGACCAGCAGAATTGCGACGGCATGTTGGTGGGCTTCTCGGATAACGCCTTCATTGCACAAATGTAGTCCGGCTTCTCGGTTTCCATCGATGATGGCGGTCTCTCCAGGGAAGAAGAAGAAGAGGAAGAATAAATGGATTGAGGAGAAAAGGGTTGGGGGATCCAGGTAGATAAACACGAATCAGTGGAGGTTTTCGAGGGGATGTAACCTTTCCGTGACACAAACGATGCAACGGTGTTTTGTCTTTTCCCGGAAATATTAAAACCCAAAATATGAATTCTCTATCGGCTTGTCCTTTTTTCTCCGGAATATTTGAAATGACTCATGTCTTCTAGCTACTAATGTCGCCTCCCATGGGGAGCACACTCACACAAGTCCGAGTCACGTCAAAACCCTTATTCCCGAGATGCTCTCCCTGGTTCTATACCTAATACGACGATGGGGGGCAGCGCCCCCATGAAGTTTTTCATTTTACTCGATTGGAAAAAATCAATCAAAATAACTTATATATGCTAGAGAAGCTACTTCGATGATTAGAGAATTATAGTAGAAAATAATTTGATATCTATTTAGAAAGTAAAATTATTTTAGAAATAAAATTAATATTATAAATAATGAATTGGTTATCAAAGCCTTTTTGGGTGCCAGGAATCCATGATTCGGTTGCGTATTGGGGAAAAGGGACAATTCATCGTTGTCCTGTGCGTCGTCTGCTTGTGCCGAATTAATAAAAGAAGTCGAATTTGAAGGGCATGGGCGCTTTTAAAGGGTCGCATCCCATGCTCAGCTGCCCCACTCCCATAGTACAACAAGAGTTTCCGATCCCGGGAATGGATTCTTCTCTCTCGAATGCTTACTCTGGATCCCGAATCCAGCTCAGCAACATCGTGCCACTTGATTTCTCCTCGATTCTCCAGCTTCCCGAGACTCACGCCTGGGAGGATTCGACTCCGGGCGACTCAGCGGTCTCGCCGCCGGTGATCGATTTGGCGTCGGATGACGTGGTCGAACGGGTGAGGAGTGCGTGCAGGGTGTGGGGAATGTTTCAGGTCATCAACCACCGAGTATCGGAGAGTCTTATAGGGGAGGTGGAGGCGCAAATACAGCGTTTGTTCTCACTCCCGGTGGAAAAGAAGCTTCTCGCCATCCGATCTGCCACCGGAGCCACCGGTTATGGGGTGGCGCGTATATCCCCTTCTTCCGGAAACAAATGTGGCACGAGGGCTTCACCATCATGGGCTCCGTCGCGCAACATGCTCAACTTCTCTGGCCAAATGACCATCACGATTTCTGGTAACCGTCGTTATGTCAATGTGCATCATCTTTTGGTTTATTACTAACAGAATTTGGTCGTTAACACAGCACGTTGATGTCTCTTTATTATAAAATATATTTTTTAAACAAATTAGTTTCCAATATGACATTAGTGTATATTATAATGTTACATATCCTATTTATTTGAATTATTTTTAATAAGTATTTATAAGTATGCCATGGGAAAACATTTTTTTCTTTACTAAAAGATTAAAAAATTGCAGTTGTACAATGGAGGAGTATCAGAGGGAGATGAGAACCCTAGCGCGCAAGCTTCTTCTTATCATCATAAAAGCAATGGGAGTGGAGGACGAGGAAGAAGAGGGCATCAAGAGCCGCATCTCCTTTCTCTATGACAACCCATCGGAAGCACTGCAGTTGAATTCTTACCCTATTTGTCCAAACCCTAACAAGGCCATCGGATTAGCTCCCCACACAGACACCTTCCCTCTCACCATTCTCCATCAAAACAACACCTACGGTCTCCAAGTTTTTCGTGCATGTTCAGGTTGGTCGCCCGTGCCTCCCGTCGCCGGAGCCCTCGTCGTCAACTTGGGTGACCTCATGCATATTCTTTCGAACGCATGCTTCACTGCCGCGTACCATCGGGTTGTTCCTAACGCTGATGCGCAACGCCTAACCTGCGCCTATTTCGTTGTCCCGCGATGAACTCCACCGTGGCGCCGCTTCCCATCTTCCCGGTTCCGTATTTCCGTCCGGTGGCGGTGAAGGAGTACGTCGATCTGAAGGAAAAGAACTTTGAAGGAGCACTCCAGTCCGTGAAGCTTCCAATGTAAAATACTATCCATGCATCATGCATCATAATTGGGATTTCAAATGCTTATGCCAAAAACCAGTCTTTTAAAAACTATCTGAATTTTTTTAATAATGAATTAAATTGAGTTTAATAATTTTAATTTTTTTAAAAATAAAAATATATTATTTAAATGAATTGAACAAATTTTTCGATTTAGTAATATATTTGGATTTGCTCCAAACTATAAGTTTGGTTCATTAGTTGGGTGGCGGGTTATATTCATTTATTAATTTTTTTCATATATTAAATTTGAATCAAACCAATGATCAACGTGCAAGTTATGTTTAGGGTTGGAGTTTATGGACCATTTCGCATGTTGTAATAAAAAAATATAAAAAAAAATTAAATTAATAGGGACACATTTGGCTGGGAGTTTGGTCAACCATAAATTTATGATGATTTAATTAATGCAAATTAATATTTAAATGTCAACTAGTTAATTTATTATAAAATTTATAAGAGTTGTAGTAAAACAATTAACATAAAACTTGCACAACTTACTTTCTTATTAAATATATTAAATACGAGATCCTCGTCACCGTTTTTGGGTCCGGAGGGTTAAAACTTTAATGGGTAAAAAGGTGAGGGACCTAGATGCAAATTATTAGTTAATAAGAGCCGTCGCTTCCCTGGTCTATTTGATTTCACGTACTACATGCCCGGGAAGAAGTTTGTAGCAGTTACAGCACGTTTTCTTGGAGGTAGGTTTACTTCTCCTGCGCTTTCTGCAGCGATCGGGAAATTGACGGCCGCCGGCTCTGAAACGCTGCCTTTTATTTGAAGAGTTGTTTTGCCTGTCATTTGTCCATGGATGACGTGCAGAATGTATGGAATGCGATGGGAATGGCGGATTCTTTCATTCCGTCATCTGCTCGAATAATCAACGTGTCTCTCCCTGTTGACGAGCTCAACCTGCGAATTGTAGAGGTATGCAAAGATATATTTACTGAGTGGTCGAATTTGGGGGATTCTCAGTTTTCAGTCACAAAGATGGCCGGTGGAATCACGAATCTGCTTTTCAAGCTTTCGATTGAAGAGAAACAAGGGGAAAACGCGTTTGTTGTTGTCAGATTATTCGGCCCCCACACTGAAGACGTTATAGACCGGGACAGGGAACTTCGCGCCATTCCACATCTCTCCGCCGCTGGATTCGGCGCAAGATTGCTCGGAGTTTTCGGTAATGGAATTGTTCAGTCGTTCATCGATGCTCGTACTCTGAGACTCTCCGATCTGAGTATCCCGAGGATCGCGGCAGTGGTGGCTCAACATCTCCACAAGTTTCACAGCGTCCAAATTCCTGGTTCCAAAGAACCTCAACTGTGGAACGACATTTCCAAGTTCTTTGAAAGAGCCTCGAATCTTCGATTCGACGAGATGGACAAGCAAATCATGTATGATAAGGTTTCATTTGGTGAAATCAAAGAAGAGATCGCTATGCTCAAGGATCTCACAGATCGCATCAATTCGCCTGTCGTGTATGCTCACAATGATCTCCTCCCGGGGAACTTGATGCTCAATGATGAAGAAGACAAGCTTTACCTCATTGACTTTGAGTACGGCTCATACAATTACCGAGGTTTCGACATTGGGAACCATTTCAATGAGTATGCAGGCTTTGAATGTGACTACAGCCTATACCCTTCCAAAGATGAGCAGTATTTCTTCTTCAGAAACTACCTGAGCTGTGAACAAAAGGATTTGGATTTCGATCAAGAACTTGATGCTCTGTATGTGGAGACTAACAGTTACATGCTTGCTTCGCATGTTTACTGGGCACTGTGGTCCTTGATCCAGGCCAAAATATCCCCCATTGAGTTCGATTATCTTGAGTACTTCTTTAAGCGATATCAGCAGTACATGAAACTGAAGGAGGATTGCTTCTCACTGGCTCGTTCCTATCTCTCGAAAGTCAACATGAGTAATTGACACGAAGGTTCTGATGTGGGGCAAAATCTATACTTATTCTAGTGGGATTGGCGTTTTATTGTTTTTTAGAATAAAAATGTAAAAAAGAATACATGCAGATAAAATAATAATTTCGTTGAATTTTTCAATTTTTTTTCTAACAATTTAAAATTACTTCTTCAATTTTATTGTTATAAAAATAAATTCGTGACAGAATACGTTTCTTATTAACGGCGGTGAAGTACTTGACACACAAGATTGCGAAAAAATGGGAGCAGTTCCAATTTTGGTGGGTCAAAGTGAAGAGTCCAGCGCAAGGATGGTGCTGAGATTCATGGGGATCATGTACTCGGTGGATCCGGACATGATTTGCTGCACGATGAGTCGATTTGCTTTCTCCGATGGATGAAATGGATCCCAGAAGGCGTAAACGTCTCGGTTTGGGCATAAATTCGAGAATCGTGTGCACAGGCCTACGCCATTGTTGGGTCCTTGCCCACAGCAGGCTACCTTGGAGGTTATGAATCCTACGGAATTAGAAATTCTTTTCAGTACATGAAGCGAGCCAGAATGAGAGAGGCTGGTTCGTACCGTAGGCTCGGGGTTGGTGATGAAATCGTTATTCATTTGCTGGGTGTTTGCGCCGACGAAGACGGTGCTTCCGAACTGGGAATTCATTTTCTGGAGGATTTTAATGAGCTGCGGATTGAAAAGCGCCGCCGCCTGTTGGAGTTCTGGAGAGCATTCTCCGTTTCTGCTTCTTGTAGCGAGTTCCGCCGGCACGCAGCCCAGGGGTCCGGTTCCGGTAACAATCACCCTTCTAGCCCCTAGTTCGTAAAGTCTCTGCAAACAGGGGCAATATGCATTCATAATCTGCAAACTCTCCAGGCTGTCAGTTGGTTCACTGAGATCTGACTTACAGTTAGAATCTTTTGGTACTCCGAGATGAGATATTTAACGTAAGCAGGCAAAGAGAATTGGCGAGATCTCAAGGAATAGGGAACCAGATAATAGTTGTTGACGAAGTCATTTCCACCCAAGGTAATGAGAACCAAAGCTTGATTCACCAATCTTTTTGCCTCCCTTGGTCCAATCATTGCACTTACTCTTTGTTGGTACTGTTGGAAGTACTGTAGTTGCTGGTAAATTCTTATTATGTTCACCTGCCAGTTCATGGACAATGCAGCAATTGTCAGATCAAGGATTGTTAGCTTCATTTTGGAGCACTAGAATTTGAAAGAGTTGGGGTAGAGTGTCTTCTAGTTTCAGTATCCAGTTCAAGTTCTTCAGCACATACAAATTGGACACCAGTGTCATTGAGGATTCCAACTCCAGCTGAAGCAAAGTTGGCTCCCACAAGCAGCCTTGGACCATACAGCGCTGGATCCAAGTATGGCAATGGTGGTTCCCTTGCACCGATTTTTTCACCTATAACATGAGAAGTATCATTCCTGTAAGCTTTTGGCAGTAGCCGAGAATGGATAGGAATCATATGTTTGCGTTCTGCTTATACTGAATGAGGGATTAAGGAAGTGTACTAATAATATCAGCAATGTTCAGGCCATTCGAGAAACGCCCTGTTGGTCTATGAGTTGGGTAGTCGATTCCATAGGGCGGGGAATCAGCTCGAGCTGTAGTGACCAAGTAGTTGTTGTTGCCACTGTCAACGAGCGAGTCTCCAAACACGAAAAATGCCCGTGCTTCTGAAGCTCTGATCGAAAGTGATGTTACCAGCAAGAACAGGAACAGAATGTTGAGATCCCCCATAGAAGAAATTGCATTTCAGGTACTGGTTCCAATTCTGCAAGCCACTAGGATAGTTTGCCCCTAAAGAGTTCATTTTGCTGGTTTATATACAGAAAGAGGGGGTTCATTCCTCATACTCATGTGCATGTTATTTTAGTTGGAATTCAATGCGAATGTCTCTGTGCAGCTGTAAAGCTTGTCGAACTGAAGCTACACAAACACCTTTTTACTCATGCAGTTCATGATCTCGGCATTACATTTTTTTCCAGACAAGAAAACCACATCACCTATACCTTGTTTTTGAAAGCTCAACGCTTACCCTTGGTTGGAAGTTCTCATGTTCATTGCATCATTTGCATTTCTCTCGCATGAAACACTGTCCAGGTACTATCAAATGTGTTGTTAATTTTTCACTCGTTACAGTGCAAGCTCCAACTCTGTGATTTCTCAGCTCTATACTCAAGGAACTGGTGGGGCATGCATGTGACAGGGGATTCACGTGTGTTCTTAGAGGTGGTAAAGAGCACCACGTTTTTTTCCAGTTGGTTGGGTTGCCCGGTCTTTGGGGAACTTGAATTCAAGGCATTTTGATGAATTGTGGTTGCAGTATTTATTGTGGCCCTTTAGCAATCTACACTGGTTCTAGAGCGTTATCACCAAGGTAGACACAGGAAACCTTTCCACCCATGGCACTGAAGAAGGCATCCACGAACGTATACCCAAACACACAGCATTACTTGGATTCTAAATCTTCTATCTTCTAGCAGTTTCGGGTCGCCTACGATCCGATGGATTCGATCCATGTGGGTCGGACCTCCAACACAGATCCTTCTTCTTGGATTGAATCAAGTAAACCGATTCCCCCCAAGCAATAGATATCGACGAAGGGCGTCTTGTGGTGGGCTAATGGGCTAATGGTTTTGATCGTTACCCATGGGTTTCGTTGGGTCGGCAGTTTGCTGGGCATCTGTTACTTTCAGAAGGCCCAATGTTATCTCGCTAATTAATTAGTAGAGCCCCAATACAAGGGGTTATGGCCCAAGTGATTTTACACGGAGGCACGGATTCGCTCATTCCCTAATTGATCGAGCTAGCGCGTTCATGGTGTTCGGTGAAGTGCCACCAACAATCTGAATCCGGAATCATTTGGTAAATCTTGTTGTTTTCGGGGGAAGGCTTCCTGACTGTTGCTTGTCTGTGCGTGCGGAGGTATGGAGGCTAGAGAGAAAGGGGCAGGCCAAGATGTTTTTCTTGATCGAGCTTCGCGGGCTACCAGAGGCAAAAGGATGACCAAGCTGCTTGATGAGGAGCTTGAAGAAGACGAGCAGTTTTGGAACCAAGATGCGCTGAAAGAGGTTGAGTTTTGGTTCTGTATGGTTAAAGAATGTCTTTTTTTTTTTTTTTTTGTTTTGCCTCCGGGTGCTTGCATTTCAGGGTGTCAGTTTTACCGATGCAGCACCTGGGTAGCGAGCTTTTACTTCTTGATAACTTATCCTTTTGATAATGTGATATTTCCTCCGGTAAAATCATTATGATTTCCTGATCGTTCTTCCTTTTTGTTTCCAGGATGAGAATGATGAAGAATATGAAGAAGAAAAGGAGATAGCTGATGTTTATGATAGCGACTTTGATGAAGATGTAAGTTTGACTTTTTAATCTCTCTTGCACCCACGCGCCTGGGAGTTTGATGCCTACATGATCTTCCCACGGTTTTCTAATATTATTTAAGAAGATGGAGAGATGCTGGATTTTGGTACTGCCTTTCCATCATGTGTATTTTGTGCGCCTTTTTTCTTGGTGATTCTATGTAGTTTTCAATTGATTTTCATAGGAGCCTGAGCTGGATGAAGAAGGTGAAAAAGAACCTGATGAGAGGTCCATTTTCATTTCTTGAGATGCAAATGGCCAATGCTGTGCTTGCTATTAATTTCTTTTTTGTTTTTATACAGAGAAAAGAAAAAGAAGAAGCTGATATTTCCTGGAAAGCAATCCAAAATACCAAAGAAGAAAATTAAGTTGATTTCTAAACCTGAAAGTACACCCTTTGATGGGGAAAGTCCTGAGCCATCCACACCTTCTGAGCATCAAGATGTGTATGATGATGCTGAGGCTTTGAAAACTGTTCGAAAGTCAACTAGAACTTCTGTAATCATCAGGCAAGCCGAGAGGGATGCTATACGTGCAGCATTGCAGTCTACCATGAAGGTATCTTGAATGATAACATTAAATTATGCACACCTGGAAGAGAACATGGCTAGCCTACAGTGATGTTTTATCTATTGGAATTGTCTTGAGAGTTTCTGTTTAGTTCTGCCTATTTGTACTGGTTAACGAAGGGTTAATTTTCTATAAATTCCTCTTGAATTTTAGCCCATAAAAAGAAAAAAGGAAGGAGAGGAGAAGAAGATGACCCAAGAGGAAATGCTTCTGGAAGCAGCTCAAACAGGTGCCTTATTGTCTACGACTGTTACATTGTTTTTTCTAGACTATTTATTTGATTTTTAAAAAATTTGCAGAGGTTATGAATTTGAGAAACCTTCAGAAGGTGCTGGCAAGAGAAGAAGAGGTTAAAAGAAGGGCTATTGCGCATAAGGAAGTTTATAGTGGTCCACAAATACGATATCTTTCACGAAATGGCAAGCGTTTCCCATTTCCAGATAATTCACATGATTTTAATGTTGGGGTGTTGAAGAAATTATTGTTACTGGTGCAGGTACCTCATATTTAACTTTCATGAATGGATCATCCTTTGGCTCTGATCTTTCAACAGGATCTCCGCAGTGTAAGTACACAACATAAACAACATGCCTTACATGATCATAGCCTCCAACTCACATCAACGCTGATTTTCCTTTGGCTACACACTTTAACAGGTCCCGACAAGGTTCTGTGTGCTGTTACTGGGCTACCAGCTTGGTGAGTGACCCATGGTTCATGCACCCCCTCCCCTTTCTCCTTTGTGAAATGGGACTGTAGATTTTCGCGGGCATATTGAAGTTTCGGCTCAACACTTTTTAAAATTTTTTGACCGAGCAGCTTTAAGCAGAAAAATGGGTTTCAGGTCTTGATACCTGTGCTGACGGATGTAACTTCTGTTGCAGCTACCGTGATCCGAAGACCAGTTTACCTTATGCAACAACGGAAGCATTTAAGATCATTCGTGAAAGGTGAACTTGATTATGCCTCTCTTTTTCTTCATTTCTATTACTGGCTTTTGGGTAAATACGCCAGGCCATCCAAATTTTCAGGTTCGCTGAAGAGAATGCCCGCAGTAAAATGGAAAACAGCGTGCCCCTCCTTGTTGATCCAAGCTACGTGAAGGGCTTCTCTCATAAACGGCAGAGATCAGTGATGCCACGTGACAAAGAGACTGCCTGTCGTCCCTTTGCTCGTTTCCGAAAAATCCCTGCCCCGGAAATCGTGGACTCCGAGTGAAGTTGGAAACGTTCCTTTCGCAACTCTTACGCATCCAATGAACAGTTGCAGCTAAGTCATGTTTCCCAGGTATGTAAATATGGGGATGATTGAATGAGTTTCCATTCATCCAATCGATCTTTTTTTTTTTCTGTTTTGTAGAGCTGAAACTCATGATTCTATCGATTTCAGGTGGCGAACGCTAAAATGCGCCGCTATATGGGCCACGTTAGCGTGCTCACAAGTCAGAACTGACGTTCCGCCGAATTGGGTGCTATAATGCGCCGCTAATGTGATCCACATCCGCCTTGTCCGAATTCTCGGGGGAGATGGAAGTCAAAGCTGCAAGGGTGTCAGTATTGTGGGGCCACCTTGTAATGGGCTGTTCACGTCTTTTTTCGGGCTTCTTGTACGGGTGCAAAACCTTATTGGGCTGGTAGAGTTACAAGAAGGGGAGGCCCATATAGTGCAATCATGAAGATCTTTCGCTTTCTTGATGTCCCATTTCGTGTATATACTCAACAGATCTTTCGCATTCTTTCGAAGATCTAAATCACCACCGACTGTCTCGGAGCTGCTGGACATCCTCGAGTGTTAGATCTCGGAGTGGCGAAAGCTTCGTGAAGAATGGTAAAGTTTTCCGCACCCGATTGCCTGCTTGGAAATGTAAAGCGTTCCTTTTGATCCCATTTTAACAGAGCAATGGAGGTCCGTATGAATGCTGATCTCAAGTATTTGTTGCGGAAGCAGTTTTTTAGGATTATTAAATGTGGGTGTAGTGGGATAGAGGTTATGTAAATGCGCTTGGGTGTTGGTCTGTAATTTGGGAGTTCAGACGTGTCGTGTTGTGTGTATGGTGTATTGGTTTTTAGGATCCGGGAGCTGGTTTTTTTTTATTGAAGGTTTATCATCGTTCTTCCAAGTGTTAAACTCTTTAGAGTTTTTTCCTGCGCATAAGATGTGGCTTTGAAGGAAAGGTGATAAGTTCGACTCTTTTCTATACCGTCAACAGGAAAAGGAAGCTAAGAAGGAGGTATTTAGAAAGTACTTGGATTCTAACGGAGTCCTTGATGCTCTAACGAAAGGTTTGTCTCTTGGCTAGATCTCTCCTCTTCATTTGCTAGTTTCTATCAAAATCCTATTGAGTGATCTCGTAACCACACTGTGCTCCCTTTGTGTATAGCTCTTGTCTCATTGTATGAGCAGAACGAGAAGCCTTCCTCAGCTATTGAGTAAGTGATATGTCTCAAAATCTGGATTTGGTTTTAGGAAAAGGGGCCTTTTTTAACACACGAAAAGCCAATTGTGACACTCGTTTAATTCAACAGGTTCATCCAGCAAAGATTGGGAGGGCCTACACTTGCTGAACATGAAAAGCTGAAGGCAGATTTCTCTGATCTTCAACGTCAATATGACGAGCTTTTGGCCAAGCATCAAGCAAAATGTCAAGAGGTCTTGTGTAACCGTTTCCATAGCACTCTTCTTCCCTTCTCCTTTCCTGTGTTATAGTTTGTAACATTGGCTGCTTTTCATCATGCAGATTGAAGACCTGAGAATTTCCCATTCTGAAGAATCATCAAAGAATGTGTGTCAAAAAGAGTGAAGCCTCTAACGTGTTAGATTGTGGTAGCTTTTCGCCATTAGGAATTACTGCGTTGAGTTGCTGAAGCTGTTGTTTCAGTTGCTCATGCTACCTTGGAAATACTCTTTGAAAACTTAATACAGATACATTTCGGGTTCAAATGAAGTAAAGCTCAAAGTTTTATATATTCTATAAAAAAATGGGTAAATCAATTTTTAATTTTTTTAAAAAATGCAAAATTCAAAAGCCCTAAATTTGAAATTTGATTAGGGGAAAGATTGAGGGGAAAATCGTGGTGGTGGAGATGCAAATATAGAGGCGGATACTTTATATTGGGGAACGAGACGAGGGTTTAGGTATTGGAGGGAACTTGGGGAATGAAGATGCGAAGTGGGAACTGCTTCTAGACGCCGAGTCTGGTTTAGATTCCAATGTGAGTTTTGTGCTCTTCTCGTCAAGGTTTTATTAGGGGATAGTCTGGATCGGATGTCTGTGTTGTTTACTTTTCTGCTGTGTGAATAAGAGGAAACTGTATATGCAATCGTTCCGGGCATTGCTTCTTAAGTTCTGGAATGGGTGCGTACTGGCTGTGATCCCATCACCCGTATGTACGATCCCCAGTTTCTAAGTTGTGAGCTTGGACATGGATATCGGGAATTGCCTCCTTTTGAGTTCTGAGTGTCAGCGTCTCTAGTGGTTCTTATTGTGTTCATAAACCGTACTATGTATTTCTCGTTGAAGTTGTGGATGTCTATCTGAATAAAAATGCCTTCGTGGAAGTTCTTAATGAGGTGGACTTTTTCTTTCAGGTTTTTGGGACTGAGTCTGTCACTACCACGTCTGCCATTTCTTACAGGACTTACCGCTCATCCCAATTTAAAGATTACACCTTTGTGCCTCCAGAGGTATTCTTGTTTCGGTTTCAGAACGTCTACAATGTGTACGTCACAACCTCTAGTCAGTGTGAAGGAGCGTATCGATCTCTCAGCAAAGGAGAAGGAAATTTTTGATTTTTTGATTGAAGTTGTTCGCCACTGTGATCTCCAGACTCAGCTTCGTGTTGCTGGTGGCTGGGTTCGTGACAAGTTATTGGGTAAGGAGTGTAATGACATTGATGTGGCGCTTGATGATATGCTGGGCAGTGAGTTCTGTGAAAGGGTGAACAAGTATTTGGTGGATAAAGGTGAAGAGAGTCGTGGGGTTGGTGTGATTCAGCGAAATCCAGATCAGTCCAAGCATTTAGAAACTGCAAACATGCGCATCTTTGGTGTACAGATTGATTTTGTCAACTTAAGAGCTGAAGATTACAGCAATAATAGTCGAATCCCAACAATGAGATTTGGCACACCCGAAGAGGATGCTTTCCGTAGGGATTTAACAATCAACAGCTTGTTTTACAACATTAATACAAATTCAGTTGAGGATTTTACAGGAAGAGGCATTTCTGACTTGAAAGCTGGGAAAATAGTAACACCATTGCCACCAAAACAGACCTTTTTGGATGATCCTCTCAGAGTTCTTCGAGCTATACGTTTTGCTTCAAGATTCAACTTTGAGCTGGATGGAGAACTTAAGATAGCAGCTGCGGATGATGATGTGATAGCTGCCATCGTTGAGAAAATCAGTCGGGAGCGTGTTGGTCATGAAGTTGATCTGATGATAGCAGGAAAACAACCAGTTAAAGCAATCGCGTATATTTCACAATTGCAACTTTTTTGGGTTGTATTCACCCTTCCTTCTGAGATGAAACCTCTAGCTCCAGAGGGATGCGAAGGGAACTGTGTGGCTTACATGGATTCAGCGTGGACGTTGCTCCAGTGTTTAGGCTCATATTTTTCGACAAATGACCAGCAGAGGCTTTGCTTGTACGCTGCTCTGATGCTGCCATTCAGAACCTCCTCCTACGTGGCTAGAAATGGGAAATTGGTTCCAGCCGTGCACTATGTCATTTGTACTTCTCTCAAACTGAAGAACAGTGATGCCGAAAATGTTATCGCTCTTCACGTTGCAGCAGAGAAATTTTTGTCTCTGATTCCTAATATTATATCTGATGACGATTTAAAAGTTCCTGAAGTTGACTGGAAGCAAGAACTAATTGATGTGCCCGTTGCTTCAAAACTTAAGATATTATGTGGATTGATTATCCGAGAAGTAAAAGAGTCATGGCGAGCAGCCCTGGTTCTTTCCATGCTCCTCTACCCTGCAGGCATTGCTTTCAGCAAAGGCACATCAAACAAAAGCAAGGAATTAAATGAGAGGAAGGAGCTGATTGACAGGGTACAAAAGACGATTTTTGGCATGGGGCTGGATAGAGTATGGGAACTCACACCGCTGTTGAACGGCAAGGATATCATGGAAATCTTTGAGCTGAAAACCGGAGGACCCCTGGTTAAGGAATGGCAACAGAAGATGCTCGAGTGGCAGCTTTCCTTTCCCTCAGGATCTAAACAAGACTGCCGTGACTGGATAATGGAAGCCCGATCCAAACGTCTCAGGATGGACTAAAAAGTAGCATCCCCTTCCTGTGGCAGTGCTTTTCTGATTATATTTCATTGCCAGACCACACAACACATATTGGAAATGGAGCTTGACTATATTAAGTCTGTGCCTATTTACTAATCCTAACTCAAAGCCAACTGCCTCTGCTAATCTTGGATGATAACTTTATGTGAGCCATTCATTTTTCAGTCCTGGTATACAAGTGGGGGCGAATTTTAATCGCCACTGATCTTGGAACCATGTTTTGTGGCTGTCAACTTCACTTAGGAGCCATTTTCTTTCAACTGAAGCTTGTGGTCAGGGAACCAAGATCCCCTTTGTTTTTTTGCTCTTTTATTTGTAGGATTATGGTCGGTGGTGCGGTATCATCACCAAAAATGATGGCCCTTTATTGCATCTGATACCCATCTAGCCATCAAGTACGCGCCAGTGGTCACATATGGAAAAATGAGGTAACAGCAGTGGGTCTTTCATTCGACTGTAGCTTTTTAATGGATCCACTCATGATCTACGACTCCTACTACTCCTACTACTGCTGCTGCTTTGTGTCACATCCCAATCCCTAACTTTGATATCGCCTTCACCCACGTTCACACATCTTTTGCTCTCACTGTCTGTGATGTGAACACACCAGAGCAGGGCAGGGCAGGGCATGCTTACACAAATCTGGTAACCCTTTGTTTGACTGAAACCCAAGTAGCAGAATCTGATAACTGAAGTAGCGGCTGCTGAGCTTTAGTGTCGTGCCGTGATAGCTCATGAATGGGATTTTAGTACCTACTCATAGCATATAAATACATGCAAGAGCCGGAATTAAAACTCTGAAGTATTAATCGGTCAAAACTCACTTTGGTATTTTTTTTTTTTTTCTAAATACGGGCTCACGATGGAATCACCCAATGGAAAATATTATTAGGATAAACGTTTGTTTATTACTGATCGAAAATATGAAGGGTTTCATACAAATTATTGTCTTAACAACACCGCCTGCACGTTCCACTCTAGGGTTTTTACAAGGGATGAAGAGGATGAATTTTACAGTTTTTATTTTTTTAACTGATGGGGAGAAGCAGGAAAGAAAAAAAAAAGAAGAAGAAAAAGCGACGACGGAACACAGCAACAGTAGATGAGAATGGTGACAAACGGATTACACATACACAATAGCAACAGCAGCAGCAGTAGGAACAACAAGAGTAGAAAAGAGCGACGATTCATGAGATTAACTAGAAAGGATGGCGTCCATGGCTCCAGCCAAGAGATGATTCACTGTTGATTTGCCCCCGGCGCTACTGTTGAGCAAATTCTGCATATTGTAAGCTTCTAAATGGCCGGAGGACGGATCGCTTTTACCACTATGCTGCCCCGGTGTCTCAATTCCGCCGGCGTCCTCTTCCTCTATCGGAAGCCGTTCGTAGGTGGCGTTTGCGAACGTGGAAGCGATAACCAGCACGGGGCCAACAGCAATCAAGGAACCGACCACGCTTCCGCCGACAACTTGCCCCTGTCCGGCAGATAAGTAGACTGTGAGTCCGGTAGCACCCGGCGGCGCCGGCCCTGGAAGAAAGGAACCCGTGAGGGAGAGAATTTCGTAAGTTCCTTGAAGAGCCATTACGGCGCCGGGGGCCGTAGGCTGACGGATGGTGACGTTTGTAACTGTTCCATTTGCGCTGAGGACGCAAACTCCCTTTTGTCTTCTCCGAGCGTAGTGGGCGATGGAGTCGGCGATGTCGGCTCCGCTGGCGACCTCCAAAACGTGGCTACAGAGAGCATTGGGGCTGTCCCTGGTGACGAAAATCGGGGGTTTAGGCTTGTTTTTGGATCCTGGCGGGCGGCCTCTAGCGCGGCGAGCGGGCATATCGACGGCTCCTTCTTTGGGCTCATCACTGTGCTCCCTTTCTTCCTCCTCCTCCCCAACTCCCCCGTCGTACATGGATATACTCAGATCTGGGTTCTTGATGGAGTAGCCTATGGTCTGATTGATGGATATCCCAAGATCTGGTTTCATGGTGGATGAAGAAGACGACAAGTCAACCCCCGTGGCTGAGCCCGGAAACCCCACATCCCCGGTCCACCACCGGTTCGCCATGTATGGAAACTAGGCCGTATTCTTCCGATGAAGAAGAAGACGGTGAATTACGAGGGTATGGAAGAAGAACCCTAGTTGGTGAAAACTGAATTAAATGATCCGAAGACTGAGAGTTAAAAAGACAGAGATTTGCAGGAGAGCAGCGAAGACTATGCGGAAAAAGAAAGTGCAGAAGACCAATGAGTGATTAGAAAAGAACAAGACGTATTTAAGAAGAAGAAAAATAGGATAGGGGGCTGGGGTTTAGGTTTCCGGTGGTGGGGTTAGTTACTGTTTCAAAGTTATGGGGCTTCTTCGCTGTCTTGTCTTCTTCCCTGTCGTTGTCGGCCCCCTTCATTATTTCCTCCCTCCCTCAGATGAACAACACACCCCCACGCTGCCCACCACCAGCACCAGCAGCCGGAGAACGGAAAGGAATCAACTCATCCCTCGCCGTTCAATAAACCTATTTTCTTTTTTTGAAATTTATTTTTTTATAAAAATCGAACCCTATTAACTAAATATTCTCAAAATTTCCTTCAAATTTGATCATTAAATTTCGCTTTTTTTTTCTCATCAATTCAAATATTGCTCCTAAGTCGATATTACAATGCAGGGAAATCATTCCTTGTTTGTCTCTTTCTTACCATTCTTCTCATCCCTTCTTCATGTCGGCCCAATTTTATTTCCTTTTTAATTCCAAGTTCTACGGGGGAAGACTCATCTCAATGAATAAAAAAGAATATTTAATTAAGATTTAAAAAAAAGAAAAAAAACGAAAAATAGTTATGCAGTAAAAAAAAAAAAAAGGGTTAGGTCAAGACATTATTGGAGTGCAATTCCTTGGGGAGAATGTGTGCGTGTGGTCCGGTGCATCTGGTCAGTCCCTACTCCCTACACACACATACACGCACCACTTGCCTCATCAGATACCGGCCAATTAAATCCATCCACACCCTTCATTAACAACACAAATCTAACCCTAGAACCACCCTCTTCTTTTCTCTCTCTTTTTTTATCATTAAATTTTGTCTATGAAATTTAAATGATAACTAATTCATTTAATTTTTCGAAATATTCTGTCAAGTTAGTTTCTTATGTCATTATAAATTAATTATACATACGTATCACTTTAAACTATCATTCTTTTGATTTATATTCATTAATAGTTCATAAATTAAACTTTATCGAATAATTCCAATAGAAGCATACTCCTTGTACACGACATGAATGAATCGAGATTAAACTTTTTGTGAAAAATAATACTTCACATTTTATTTTTCAGGCATTGCCATACATGAACAAAGATGCTCTCGCATTCTCTCGGGTCATTCACGGGGCTACCAAATACCCGCATACGAAGCCGGGTCGGGTGGGTCTGCTATAGAGCACCAAGTAGTAAGTAATATGCAAAACATTTCTAGAGATGGTTACATGTTTAGTCTAAATATGCAAACATGGTCACGTCTCAAAATTGAGGTGATTACTCCTCCTATGTTCTAAACAATATTATTGATACTAAAGTTTTTAGAAATATTAAAATTTGAATTCTTATTATACATTTTATTTTTTACTAATTTTTGTTTTTTCTATATTAAATTTTAACATTTTAAATTATTTTTTGTTGAAAAGCATTTTGGAGATTCTTTAAATGTTATTTATATAATGAACCGTCTTTGCATTTTATTAATACAAGTGAAGAAAAAAGAACAATTTAGCCGTTCATTATTTAATAAATAAAATGTTATTTATATGATAAAATATATATTTTAAAAATATATTGCCGGTGGCTTTTATTTAAAGCAGGAGAAGCGACGCCTTGAGTAGATATTGGGCCTTCATGGGCTTTTGGGCCCGATTTCTGTCTCCTCAGTATCTGTTAAATAAACCCTAGAACGCTTTAGTGGCCGGCGTTGTTTAAAAAACAGTGTCCGGCAACGTTGGCCATCGAAGAATTTTGGTGAGTTTTTACTGATTTCGAGTCGCATTTTACGTTTTCTATGTTTCCAGTTGGATAGTGTGTGGATTTCTCTGGATGCTTTTTAAAAAAGGATGCGCGTGCACATATCGAAGGCTTCACGGAGATAAAAACTAGCTGAAATTTCCGTTGAGCTCAAAAATTGTGCTATAGAAAGTATGTGTTCGTTGCCCGTATGTTAATGACCTTGTCGCCTGCTTGTTGGTTGTGAAGGCTCATGACGGGATGAACGCACATAACCCCATCGTAGTGTTGACCTACCCCTGAATTGTGTCTTCGTTGGTTTCATTTAGTAGTGCGCGCGAACTGTTTGCTAAATTTCGTAAGGCAGTTTTGGAATTGCTTGTTATAGCTTGTTTCTGTCTTGTTGGTTTTTGCTAGGATTTTCTACGGAAGAATGCGTTCCTTTTACATTCCCGTTCTTCATTTTTTTTTTCAGATTCGCTTTAGCCATGAAGAACCCACGGGTATTTTTCGACATATTGATTGGGAAGGCAAAGGCAGGGCGAGTTGTGATGGAACTGTTTGCTGATATTACTCCCAAAACTGCCGAGAATTTCCGAGCGCTGTGCACTGGAGAGAAGGGGATCGGAGCCTCTGGGAAGCCTTTGCACTACAAGGGATCAACCTTCCATCGCATAATTCCGAACTTCATGTGCCAAGGTGGAGACTTCACTCGGGGTAATGGGACAGGAGGAGAATCAATATACGGGGCGAAATTTTCAGACGAGAACTTCAAGCTGAAGCACACAGAGCCCGGTCTTCTGTCAATGGCAAATTCAGGGCCTCACACCAATGGATCCCAATTCTTCATCACCACAACCAAGACTTCTTGGCTTGATGGGAAGCACGTGGTGTTCGGTAAGGTTGTCGATGGTTACAGCGTAGTAAAAGCTATGGAGAAAGTTGGCTCTCAAGACGGAACTACTAGCTCCCCTGTGGTTGTGGAGGACTGTGGGCAGATTGCTGATCCATAGAAGGAAACTTCCTATTACATCAAAAGCACTTCTGCCCCCTCTCTCTCTCCTGTAACATTTTTATTCAATGAGACCGTTCGCTCATCTTCTTGCTTCCTCCAAGTTGGTGCAGAGCAGTCAGGAATGGCACTCACTGCTGAAAATAAGGATGAGCAACTGCTCATCTTATTTTAATTTATTTTTTTAATTTCTAACAGATATCTGACACGAGGAACGTGATATTTTTGGATGGGTGCTTGATATTTTATCTCCCCTGGGCCTTGGTGGCCACCCGCCACAAACTTATCTCTGTTCCCTGGAATTAGAACAATGGTTTTATTTTATCACTCACAACCGGCGGTCTAGAATATATGATGCAAGACGAGGATTTTTAGTTTTTTTTTTCAAGTGTCATGATTCAGGCCTAACATTAAATTACCATTACGTACGGTTGATTAGGGCAATCCCACGAGGCTCTGTACTTGTCGGATCCACGAGGAATCTTTGAATCCTGGACGTACAGATCCATTAGCATTACGAATTTAACTCCCGGAAAAAAGGGAACTAACAGGATAACCACTTCTAATTTTTTAATAATCCAAGATTCGTTATGCACAAAAGCAACAAACTCTACATCTGAATACCAAAACGAAGTTAGGATAAGATCGATCCGACGGCTGGGGTTGGTGTTGCTCTAACAGGCCCTCCCCCCTGCTTCAAGGAACTTCTGCCGTTGATGGGAGAAGAAGGAATGGATGCCCTGCAACAGAGAAGGGAGACTCTCTTCAATTCACAGTTCGTTATACGGAATTTTTTCACATTCGCATTGTTTAATCGAAGTGCTTACTGAGAACTTGCTCCGCGGAAAGCCTGCGAGATACGTCCCTGCATATCATCTTTCTCAGCAGATCCTTGGCCTCCGGTGAAATTGACCCAAAGATTTGTGATGGAAATCTTAAACTCCCGTGGATTACGGAACGAAATATCTCTGCCGGTCCTTCGCCGTTAAAAGGAGGAATGCCGGCGAGCAGTATGTACAAAATAACGCCGGCGCTCCAAATGTCCACTTTCTCGGTGTAATAGCCGCCGCTTAGTATCTCCGGAGCGACGTAGTACGGCGTTCCTACAATTCCGGTCATCTTCGAGACTCGAAACAGCTCCGCGGATCCGAAATCGGCTAACATTAACCGCCCGAGAGAATCGAATAGGATGTTACAAGGCTTGATATCGCGGTGCGCGATACCTAATCGATGGCAACACGCAATGGCGGTCACCAATTGCTTCAGAACGACGGCGGCTTCAGTCTCGGGCAAGCGACGGCCGCAAGAAATGCGGTCATAGAGGTCACCACCTTCGCAGAGATCGACAATGAGGTTTACATACTCATCGTCTTCGTAAACTCCATGGAGGGCGACAATGTTAGGGGATCCGGAAAGGAGACTCAAAATCTTGGGCTCGACGTCAATGCAACGGCGATCGATGTCGTCGCCTGCGATTGAGGACTTGTTGATGGATTTGCAGGCGAAGAATCCGTCGCCTGCGAGGGAGTAGCACCGGTAGACGACGCCGAAGCGGCCACGGCCGAGTTCTTCGCACAATTTGTAGTCTTTCTCAAGAGAACTGCACATTACACGTTACTGGAACTTTTGTTGGGTCTGATTTCTCCAGTGTGTTAACCGGCCTGAATAGCGGTTTTATAGATGGAGCTAGAGGGAGATATAGATAATATTTCGAGTTTCCAATTACTTTTCTTTACTGCCGTAATCAATTTATGTGAATACACAATTTCTCAAAAAGAAAAGATTTACATGATTCTTTTTTTAAATTAAAATTCATTTCAGTTATAATTTGGGAAAGTGGGCCTTTTTCAATGGTGGCCCAGTTATAGGTGCAGAACTTGGGCCGTATAAATACCGGTTTTTGGGGAACTGGGAACTAAAACCAGGCGTGGATTGTAAAATCATTTCGACAAGGGTTTAAGTTTTGGTGCCGATGCCATCGGGAAGGTGTAAACCCTAATTTCATCGGGGTAACGGTGAGGTTGTTTCTTGCTGAGAAGGGGATCACCATTCTTGAATTGATTGTAGCTGTGTGGAAAAAGTAAGTCAAGATGAGGATAATGATAAAGGGTGGAGTGTGGAAGAACACGGAAGACGAGATTTTGAAGGCGGCGGTGATGAAGTATGGGAAGAATCAGTGGGCTAGAATTTCGTCTCTCCTTGTCCGGAAATCTGCCAAGCAATGTAAGGCGAGGTGGTACGAGTGGCTTGACCCGTCGATAAAAAAGGTATTTTGAAGTTTTTTTTTTTTTTTTGTGTGCGTTTATGGTTTGACTGTTTTGGAATTGTGAATTTGTTCCAATTGGCTATTCTCAAATTAGTTATTTGGAGGCGCTGTTTTTTTGGAGTCATTCAGCTTTCGTCGTTGCATTACTTTTGGCATAATTGGTCACATTGGTTTGAGTGGAACCGCAGACTGAATGGACCAGAGAAGAAGACGAGAAGCTTTTGCATCTTGCAAAGCTAATGCCTACACAATGGAGAACTATTGCCCCAATTGTGGGTCGAACTCCATCTCAGTGCCTGGAAAGATATGAGAAGCTCCTTGATGCAGCATGTGCAAAAGATGAGAACTATGAACCTGGGGATGATCCTAGAAAATTACGTCCTGGAGAAATTGATCCCAACCCAGAATCCAAGCCAGCTCGTCCTGATCCGGTTGACATGGATGAAGATGAAAAGGAGATGCTTTCTGAAGCACGAGCACGTCTAGCCAACACCAGGGGTAAAAAGGCTAAAAGGAAGGCCAGGGAGAAGCAGCTCGAAGAGGCAAGGAGGCTGGCATCATTGCAGAAGAGAAGAGAACTAAAAGCTGCAGGAATTAATGTAAGGCACAGGAGAAAAAAGAGAAGGGGTATTGACTATAATGCAGAAATTCCTTTTGAGAAAAGGCCACCGCCTGGATTTTATGATGTTACTGATGAGGATCGTCCAGCAGAACGAATTAAGTTCCCAACCACGATTGAAGAGCTTGAAGGCGAGAGAAGGGTTGATAAGGAATCCCGCTTGCGAAAGCAAGATATTGCAAGAAACAAGATTGCACAGAGACAGGATGTACCAACTGCAATATTGCAAGCAAACAAGCTTAATGATCCTGAAGCTGTTAGAAGGAAATCTAAATTAAATCTTCCTGCTCCACAGATCCCTGACAATGAACTGGAGGCAATAGCCAAGATGGGTATTGCTAGTGATATCATTAATGAAGAGTTAACAGAAGGGAATGCTGCTACCCGCGCACTTCTTGCAACCTATGCTCAGACACCCCAGCAGGGCATGACCCCACTGAGAACTCCTCAACGAACTCCTGCAGGAACCCGTGATGCTATTATGATGGAAGCTGAGAATCAGCGCAGAATGACTCATTCTCAAACTCCTCTGCTCGGAGGGGACAATCCAATGTTACACCCTTCTGATTTTTCTGGAGTAACTCCTAGGAAAAAGGAAATTGCGACACCAAATCCTCTCCTGACTCCCTCGGCCACTCCTGGGGGTGCAGGCCTTACTCCTAGAGTTGGGATGACTCCCTTACGTGATGGAATTTTTGGTGCAACTCCTAGGGGAACTCCTATGAGGGATGAACTTCACATAAATGAGGGATTAGATATGGTTGGAAGTGGGATATCTAGGCAATCTGACTTGAGAAGAGGGGTTGTTTCAGGACTCAAAAACCTTCCTCAACCCACGAATGAATATCAGTTCGTCATCCAACCATTGCCTGAAGAAAATGAAGAAGAGCCAGAGGAGAAAATTGAAGAAGATATGTCTGATAGGATCGCTAGAGAGAAGGCTGAGGAAGAAGCAAGACAGCAGGCATTGCTCAAGAAACGATCAAAAGTGCTTCAGAGGGAACTTCCAAGGCCTCCACCTGCTTCTCTTGACCTTATCAGAAGTTCTTTGATGAGATCTGATGAAGACAAGAGCACTTTTGTTCCGCCAACACTTATTGAACAGGCTGACGAATTAATAAGAAAAGAGCTTTTAACTTTGCTTGAGCATGATAATGCTAAGTACCCTCTTGAAGAAAAATCAAGCAAAGATAAAAAAAGGAAGCGACATGACAATGGGATACCTGGATCAGTTCCCTCGATTGATGATTTTGTGGAGACCGAACTCAAAGAGGTATGCCTGCTGCACACAGTTATATGATTCAAACAGTTTGCCCTTTGTTCTATTTTTTTATTATTGGCACCTTTTGTTCTATTCTAGTGTTGTCAAGATTGTTACTGACCATATTTTGATTCATGAAACCTTATTAATATGTTGCACCAAGTTATTTTTTAATCGGCCGTTTCAGTTTCCCAACGTGTTTTCAGTCTTCTGTGCATGCATCTCTCCTATTTGCGCTGGTTTCCTGCTTGTATTATTTGCCTGTCAGTACAAGGAATCATTTCTTCTGCATTTGATTCTTAAGTTTTGTCTCACAGGCTGGTCATTTAATAATGAAAGAGATTGACTATATCCGGTCAGCCATGGGCCATGATGATGAATCTTCAGCCGAGTACGTGGAAGCACACCAGACCTGTATCAATGATATGATGTACTTCCCAACTCGTGATGGCTTTGGTCTGTCAAGTGTAGCCAACAATGCTGAAAAGCTATCGGCCCTTCAAAGTGAATTTGAAAATGTGAGGAAAAAGATGGACGACGAATACAAAAAAGCACAAAAGCATGAGCAGAAATTAAAAGTTCTTACTAATGGATACCAAGTAAGTGGTTTCATTATCCTGATGCTCAAGCGTCATTTTTTTTCTTTATTTGCGTCTGAGTTGTGGTTTGATTTTTTTAGGAGGGAAAAATGATAGAAGGTGTTAATGTGGTGTGTGTTCTGACTTCCAAGTTTTTAGATCCCATTTTTTGGTTGACATCTTTTCCAAAAATGTTCGTACCTGTGTAGCTTGCCTCCATCTTTTAAGAAATGCTCGTTTTGTTTTGCCCTGGTCATCACCACTTTCTGGGGCTTGCGTTGTTGTTTTTCAGATTGGGACATGCTGCTTCATATTAGCTACGTGATGCTAATGAATGGGCGTCTTGAATTTCTAGGTACGAGCTGGAAAACTATGGGCACAGATTGAGGGCACCTTTAAACAAATGGACATTGCTGGAACAGAGCTTGAGTGCTTCCAAGCTCTGCAGAGGCAAGAGCAATTAGCTGCGCGGCATAGGATCAGCAACCTATGGGAAGAGGTTCAGAAACAAAAGGAGCTCGAGGGCAATTTGCAAAAGCGCTACGGCAACATGGTACTGGAGTTTGAAAGGCTCAAGAATGTTATAGATGAACATAGACAGCATATTGAAAAGGAAACGAATGCTGTTGCTGATGTCACAGTCCAAGCACCTGAAGATGAACTCCTGGAAAACAACCATCAAATTACCATGGAGTCTAATGTTGATGAACCTCAGGCCGCGGGCTCAACTTCTGAGAGTTCTGGGCAAATTGATGCAATGAACACAACGCAAGAGCAACTGATAAATGAAGCTCTTTCAGGGGAAGCAACCAATGCGGAGGATTCTGTTGAAATGCAGTGTCAGTTAGAAATAGGGGGACGCACATGGATGTTGACAAACATCCCGCTGCTACTTCCCAGGATGGAAACTCGCCGCAAGATGACCGTAGTGCCAAAGTGATGAATCATTAACTTGGCTATGAATTTGATCCTTGAATCTCATTATCGAGAAACTATTCAGTTCCTGGTCCACGAAAAGGAGACACTACAAAGCAAGGCGAGTGCCATGTATGGTGCGCCTAAAACACGCCGGGTTCCTCTCATTGGATGAGCACAAGCATGTATGTGATCATGCGATGTAAGGTGTGGTTTGAACATTGTAATGAAATCCGAATGAGAGAAGTGATGTTCTATGTATTTCAACGACTGTGGCAATTTGATTTCACAAAACATCACTCGATGTTTCGAACAACAGCTTGTAAATTGATATCAGCAAACAACACAAGAGAAGGCCTGTATGTGCAGTGACTCACTTGCAGAGCAGCGTTTCCCTGGTTTCATTTCCTGTCACAGGGTTCACTCTGCAAATCACCAGAACACAACACATGAGAGGAATCAATTTCAATGGTTTTACAATAAGCTGCATTAGAAAAAAAAAAAAAAAACCAACACCAGAGCAAATCAGCAGCTAGAAGAAAGCATGCATGCATTTGTTCCTCGTTGGACATAGTGTTCCAAGTTTTAGTTTCAAGTTTGAATCTCAATATTTGGCGTTTCTTACCCGTCTGCAACCTTACAGAGGTACTCACGTTGGTCATCCCTCAATGGAACATCTGTGAAATCTGAGCAAATTTTCTTGCATTAGAGACCGAGACACTAGCTTGTTGCAAATTGGTTGCACGCCATTAATAGTCTATTTCACATACCTGCACCGGTGATATTTGAGCCCCTGAATGATGTATTCCCCGTCGCAAGTGCTCCCTCCAAATTAGCATTGCTCAGGTTCGCCTACTAACAACATTTCAGAAAACCAATTGGCACATGACAATAAAATGTTCGATTCAGTTGCAGTGTGGCTTTGAGATCAATGTGAGACACGGCAACTGTGCAGAAGCGCAGGCAAGGTACACGAGAGCTGCAGCAGACAAATGAGAACACACCTTAGTAACATTTGCCAAAGAAAGTCAGCACCTCTTAGATCAGCATCAGAAAGGTCTGCTCCTGGTTATACAACAAGAATCAAATGAACACCACCTCCAGATAAAAACAAGCACGTTCTAGATATGCAGTCCTGAGACTACCTGTTAAATCTGCATCGAAGAAGCTCGCCCCTAATAATTTTGCATTTTTGAAATTGGCTTGCCTCAGTATTGACTGCATGTAGAGAAAATGTAAAAAGTTTCGATACCATTATCTTACAGGGAAGAAAACAATATGAAAACAGCGTATCATAAAAACCACGGGATGATCATACAAAAGAAAATGCCCACCGTCTTGAAATCTTGCTTGATTAAAGATTTCCCACTAAAATCTTTGCCAGAAAGATCCTGCCCGCGCGTAACTTCCATTCCATAGGGACCTCCTCCCTTTTGGGATTACAGCCATTCAGCAAAACTAATCAACACCAATAGTAACACGAGTGGTATTCTTAATAGGAATTCGGGAATGGAAGAGAAACCGTAATCAAATACCTTAAATGCAAAAGCAGGAGAGGAGACGAACACGAGTGAAGCAGATAAAAGAGCAAGAACACTTGCTTTGGTGACGGATTCACATAGCCCAGATAAGGTGCTTCCACCTTGTTCACTCTGTAAAGTGAAACAAAAAGGCATATCCCACCATGTTGTAAGATGGAAAAGGAGAAAACTCTGTCAAACGGCGGAGTAGAATTTACCCGCGCGATAACTGGTGGAGACAAAAGCGAACAACTTCGTTCAATACGAAGCATTTTACCCGGACCTGGAGGGGGAGGAAGTGCGGAAGTAAGACAGACCCTGAGAAGCGCCATCGATGAAAACTCTGGAACAAAGAAGCATGCCGGTGGATCATGTACAGATAGCCAATTTATCCTTAAAACAAGGAGTAAATGGGCTCGGCCACCGGCAGGATCCTCAGTGGCTCAGGAACAAAATATCGTGGGCCCAGCCCATTAACGACTCGGGATGCCGTTCGACCGGAGAGAGGCGGCGACGGATCAAAATAGCGTTTAGCCAACTTATTTTTCATTAATAAAAAAGAAAATAATTCCCACACAGAAAAATTAATCCAATTTACATTGTTCAGCCTTATGAGGAGGATAGAAGTGACTTGAGAGCGTGAGGATCATATACAGGAGGTCTGCAAGTGAAGTTCTGGCAAACAAGAGCAACTACTCTCTCCGGAGAATAGCTTTTCTTCGCCATGGCAGCTATCTTCTCATTGTTTTCCTCCCAGAATCCCATTTCTTCCACATCACTGGGGTCGATGTGAATCACCTGAAGACAGAGAAAGGACAAGGATTGACAGAATCCGGATGAACGAGCTAGCGCAGGTGGTTGTCTGAGAGTACCGTTCTGTTCTGATCGTATGATGAATGAGCAGCAGTTAACATCGTGCTGAAGTGTGGGGAGAGCCTGCTTCCCACAACCACCACTTGCTTGCGTGAAGGAACGGCGAGCATATCAGCAGCACAGCACATTAGTGGTACGGCCATTGCTACATCTCTCAGCCGCGTCTCGAAGAGGGCCTGTCAGGAGGGAATCTATGTAATCGAGAGTGTCTCCTGATGTGCGCGTGGGTAAAAGACGAAGAACGTACCAGTAGATGCTCGGCATTTTTCCGGTAGTGATCCGATGATGAAGAAATTAATGAAGACAATCTCACGAGATTGATCACTGAGACTGAATTCCCAGACGGTTCTGCACCGTCATAGTCTTCTTTTACTTGGAGGAGAACTGAAGGATCATTACCAGGCGTATTAAAATATCCTCCCCCTTCCGTGTCAAGGAAAAGCGCATCCTGAAAATATGCAGCTAACGCAAATGAGGAAATATGGCATGGATCAACGGTAGGTTAGCTCATATACCTGCACACGCTGCAATTCCACCGCCCATGCTAGCCAAAATATGGAGCTTCCAAATTCATACAGGTCAAGAAGCCCAGATATCAGAAAAGCATAATCATCTAAAAAGCCTGGTGCTTTAGAGGGACCATTCCTAAAACTGTGCTGCAATCTTTGTGTCTCTTGGTTATAAAGATGCTTCTGAATGAAAGCTGCAGCCTTCTCTGCAACTTCCATGTATTTTTTCGGCTGTTAGAAGCATGCCACTAGATCAGTGCATTATAAGTTGGAGCATGAGATCAAAAAGCAAGAAACCGGAATGCTTGAATACTGAATAGATTGAACACTGATAGTGGACGAAATCATACATCAGTACCGACAACAGGGAAGTGAAATTCTGTCCCTTCTGGCTCACCCATCAAAAGCTTCGAGGCTCTTGCAAAGGAAGATATTGCAAGTCCATTCCAGGATACAATGACCTAGGGACACGCATAACAAAGAAATGTGTGCTGCATTCTTTGTCACTACCGTTGGCAGAAAAGAGCATTCAGAAGACTGGTATGCTACCTTATCATCCAAATGTGGGCGTGGGCGCTTCAACCGCACATCAAAGAGCTTTCTTCGAGAATTTCCTAAGACATTGAGGTACTCCTGCAATGACATATCAATTTTTTTTGCTAGTGCTTCAGTGCTATTTCTTGTTATAAGCACATTTTTCCCCTTGAATTCGTTGTGGGGGTCACTCATGCTCGAGAGGTCACAGTTTCCAGATGGCTTAACATAATAATGCTCTTTAAACTGAGGGGCATGCACTCCAAGTATGTCGTCAGCCTATCAAATCACATTAACATAATGTAGACAGCAAAAGTAATGCTAGAAAAGGTCAGTATTTCATTAAACCATTCGGGGTGATCAATGATATACCTCCTTGCTTGTCCAAATGTAGAAGGCGCCCTCTTTTTTCTGTTGGGCACCTTCAAATTCTGCACTGTCAGCATCCTCAGCAGAAAATATCTCACCATTTGGGCCAATCATTTCTCTCATCAAATAATCAAGAATATCACGAGCAGCATTTGAATACACCACATCGCTTGTGATGGAAAACATGTCAAGGTAAACATTAGCAAGTTGCCCTTGATCATATAACATCTTCTCAAAGTGTGGCACTGAAGGGGAAAAAAAGGAAAGCCAAGTGTCAACTTTTTACTTGAAATCCGTGAAGTTTTCATTGTTACACCACCATAAGTGTTCTGTTTACAAACTTACCGTGCCAGCATTCATCAACACTATATCTGTGAAAACCTCCTCCAATGTGATCGTGAATACCACCTCTTTCCATGCCTTGCAAGGTCCATGCAACCTTATTTATGTCTTCATTTGCTTCATTTGGCATCCCCTTATTCCTCAACTTCATTGCATGATACAACATCAGCTGAATTTCAACTGGCCTTGGGAATTTGGGAGCAGAACCAAATCCTCCGTACTTTGAATCATAACTACTTGCCAGCTATGAGAATATACAACAAAAGGTCAAGTCCTAGGGTAGCGCCCAATACAGTTAGCTTTTTTTTTTTTTTTCTTGAGGGTTGGAAGTGGCAGAGCAACAATACAAAAAGTCATCTATCGGTAACAGTTTCTGGAATTTGATTAGAGTGTATAAACAATAAATACCAGAGATAAGCGAATCATTAAAGCAGCAAATGTAATTCACCTGTTCAGCACATTTCTGCAATGCTGCTTCGGGAATTTCTGCTGGAAGCTTTTCTGATTTTGCAACAGCAGACAATGCTTGTGAAAGCTGTTCCATTACAAATGATCCACTTTCAATCAATGCATCTTTCTTACTCTCCCAAGCTTCTTTCACCTTCCTGATATGAGGAGGAACAGTACATACTAGAAGTCAACCAACTGAGAAACCAACCGTTGATCTGAGCTCAGATGTTGTCCTCACCTAAGTATAGTTTTAAAGCCTGGACGGCCATATCTGTCATCTGGTGGGAAGTAAGTCCCACCCATTAAAGGCTTCAGGTCAGGTGACAGGAAAACGCTTAGAGGCCACCCGCCCCCACCATACAGGGCTTGCACATAAGTCATGTACACCTTGTAGAAGCAACAGGGAGTACCATTATCTTTGATTCTTTGGAAAAATAAACACGCAGTTGAACTAAGACACCAAGAAAGAAAGGGTTTAGACCTTATCAACATCTGGCCTTTCTTCCCTGTCCACCTGTTAACTTGCACATTTAACAACCATTTTTCCAACATGAAAAGTGGAAAGAAATAATTTGAGAAGATCACCTTAACACTGACAAACCAATCATTGAGTAATTTTGCTACATCAGCATTCTCGAATGATTCCACTTCCATCACATGACACCTTAATAGCTTCCCGTTACTAATGCCATTTCATAAGAAAGCAAAAAAAGAATAAGAAAAAGACCCATCAAGAACCATACCAATGACACGTGCTGTAGCCAACTTCAAAATCAAGATCATCTCAGCACCGTGAAACATATTAAAAAGACGCATGAGACGTATTAGAAAATTCCGGAAAAAGTGGAAACTAAACGGAACATGGGATCGGCTCTCCTACTTAGTAGATTGAAAAAATGCCGTACTTGATAAAAAGATTGGAACATCCCTTTTACGAGCTTCAGAGAAAGCCTCCTCCCCCCAAGGGTACCAGTCAACCTGTAAAAACAACAAAAATTCATAGCGAACGAATAAGCTTGCCACTGCAAGACTACTCAATGAAGCGAGAAATCACACAGGATTGTGGGCGTGCTGAAGAAGGTAAGGGCTGTGCTCCGCCGCAAGTCGATTGGTATACTTTTCCGCAGAAGATGACGTCTTTCTCTCATCGGCCATCGCCAAGATCCTCGAGGTCTCTAATGAGCGTCTAAGCAGGATCGAACACCGCAACCCCAGAGAATCTCTTAACCTCAAAATTCTCGCAGACTTATGATACGAAACTCGCTGAGAAATGAAGTGGCGTGAAGAAGAAACAAGGAGAGGCCTTCTTAGCATATTAAATTGTACTTCCCAAAAAGATGTGAAATTTTTCATCCACCTTCTGTTGAAAAAAAAAAGCACATAGCACTCATTGATTCATGCCAACCTCCCATTTCAGAACTTACGTACACTGAATCCGATTCCATATAATCTTTCAGAAAAAGAAAATGAAAGAGTAGCTGACCCTCACCACCGGTTTGAAGCTGGTGCGGTGAGATGAGAACTCGGTGATATCGAAGATGGTGAAGAGAACACGTCTAAGAAAAATGGGATTCCGGCGTTTGGGGGCCTGATATTATACTTCGCTAATTGGGCCTATTCTTCCGTTATCCAAGCCCATGAATAAATACCTTGGGGTTCTAAAGCCCATTATCATCAGTGATTTGGGCTGCTTCCTGGGTATACCTATTTATTCTGAAAATGAAAATGATTTGAAAATCTGCAATTTGCACACTGGTTAACCTATTGCGACGCATTGACGAGGGTAAGAAATGACGTAATTATCCTTTGCTTTTATGATTCAAAGTCCATATTTCTCGTGTGCAATTTTTCCGTTTCCTTTTGAACATAATCGCAGCACTGCCCTCGGCCCCTCAGCAGAAGAACGCCGCCGCAGCCGGAGTTCCAGTCTTCTGGTAGAGAGTCGATCCCTAGAATTCGCGGGCGGTGAACGGAATCCGATGTCTCGTCAAGCAAGCAGACTGATTGGCAGTTTGACGTCTAGAATTCTTTGCCCTAAACAGCTTCAACATCATCGCAATTTCGGATCGCCGCCTCCTCCACCCGCTGTGTTTGTTGACAAGAATACTCGCGTGATTTGTCAGGGAATCACTGGGAAGAATGGAACGTTCCACACTGAACAGGCCATAGAATACGGCACCAAGATGGTATTCCTTCGTTCCTTTTATTAGTCTTCTGAATTCATCAATTCATTTTATTTCCATGATTTTAACTCATTCCATTTAATGGTATCGTTATCCTATCTGCTGATTTCGGCCCAAGAGTGCTGGAAAGCCTTGGCTTTAGGTGTTGTTTCATTTGCGTATACTGTGTCGCCACCATTGTACAGTCAGTCCCTGATTGCTGTGTGTTTTCTGACATATAATGTACAGGTTGGGGGTGTTACTCCCGGGAAGGGTGGATCAGAGCACTTGGGGCTCCCCGTCTTCAACTCCGTGGCAGAGGCAAAAGCTGAAACGAAGGCTAATGCATCAGTTATTTATGTTCCACCACCTTTTGCTGCTAAGGCTATCATGGAGGCATTAGAATCTGAGCTTGATTTGATTGTTTGCATAACGGAAGGAATACCTCAGCATGACATGGTAATGATAGTTTTTATTGCGCCACTGTTTAATTTTGGATCATCAATTCAACATGTTTTATGAACTATTTTAGTTGTCCTTAATCTTACCTATGTTTCTCAGATTAAGGATTTTTCTTAATATTGCAGGTTCGTGTTAAGGCTGCCATCAACAAACAGTCAAAAACGCGCCTCATAGGCCCAAACTGTCCTGGCATTATCAAGCCAGGTGAGTGCAAGATAGGGATTATGCCAGGATATATCCACAAACCTGGGCGTGTTGGAATTGTTTCTCGATCTGGCACATTGACATATGAAGCGGTAAGATCCATTTGCTCATTCAAGTTCTTAATTTGGGATATTATTTACAGCGTTGAGTGGTTTAATGCATTCCACCTTTCCTTTGAAGATGGATTTTAAGATGATTCATTGGAATATCACGTATATATAGTTTTCACCTAAGGTTTGGAAGATACCTTGATCGTTTTTTATGGTGTTTAGGTTTTCCAAACGAGTGCTGTTGGCCTGGGGCAGTCCACGTGTGTGGGAATCGGTGGAGATCCATTTAACGGGACAAACTTTGTTGATTGCATTGAGAAATTTCTTCTGGATCCACAGACAGAAGGTGATCTTTGCAACTACCTATCAAAGTAGGATATTCTTGAAAACTCAGTGTTGTGATGCTGACTCTCAGTGCTGATGCTTTCGCTTTCTCCCCTGTTCTCTATTGCTTCTAGTTTGGAAGATTTTTATCTTGTTTTCTGTTATGTATTTTTCCTTGAATTGGTCTTGCATCAAAAGATTATTGCACGAAAAGAAGATGCTCAATGATTTCTCATTCATCTTCAGTGGCGTAATTGTTAAATTGTGAATCTCAGGCATCGTTCTCATCGGTGAGATTGGTGGTACTGCCGAGGAGGATGCTGCAGCTCTCATCAAGGTTAGTAATTTTCCAGCTATTGGGACAGGAAGTTTGTTATCCCCACCCCTATTTCGCATATCACATAACAGGAGAAGCTAGTGCCATCTGTCCACCTGACTTGAACTCAGTGTTTCTTTTGCTCTTATACAAGCAAGATTTGGTGTTTTTTCCAAAAGTAATGTTCCTTGCCTTTTAACTCACCCAACCTTTTATTATGGGTTGTTGTAGGAAAGTGGCACTGAGAAGCCTGTTGTTTCATTCATAGCTGGGCTAACTGCACCCCCCGGTAGAAGGATGGGTCATGCCGGAGGTACTTCCCTCTATCCCTCATAACTTTGTCCAACTCCATACCCGGTTTGAATCCAGATGCTGTCAAGCATCAACAGTTTTCCATTTTCCCCTTAGTGGTGTAAAAGCTAAATTCTACTATGTTGGTGCAGCAATTGTATCTGGCGGTAAAGGAACCGCCCAAGATAAAATCAAGACACTGCGAGAAGCTGGGGTTACTGTCGTCGAGTCCCCTGCAAAGATCGGCACCGCCATGCTCGATGTCTTCAAGCAGAGAGGCCTTGTTTGACGAACCACCGCGAGCTCCCTCTTGTTGTTGATCCCTCGAGACGGAGAATCAACCCATTTATTTTACCTTCTTGGAACCAACCCGCTGACGGACAGTTCTGCGTTGGCCCATTTTCCAGGAAAAAGAATTAAAAAATGGACCTGACAAATGGATCCTCTTGTTGTCCTTACACGTGGACCCCATCCCCACACACATTGTTGGTTCTTGCATCTCGATTCAGGAGTTGGAGAACTATTGGGTGCTAATCTAAACAACATAAACCCAAGCCACTTTGTCTCTGCCCAAACGCACGTTTATCGCCCTTTTTTATCCCATCGCTAGGTCTGATTGTTACCGTGCGTTGAGCATACGGTTAAAGCAGGTAAAAATGCAAAATTAAAAAAAAAAGACTTGAAAAATACTCTTAATGGGTAAAAGAATAGAAAGGAATCGAGATGGCAGGGACGAAGCATGCAAAATAGAAAGAAAAGAGATGAACCAAATCCAAGAATAGGTGTGGTAACGAGAGAAGAAGCATAAAGATCGGCCGGCGTACGCTCCTCCCGTTTCTCTTCCCCGTCGCTTTTATACGCATCTCCAGTGCTTCATTTCATCCGTATACACGCCAAAGGTTCCAGTCTTCCGCTCAAGGTAGGTAGGTGGGTAATCTTTTTTGAATCTGAATCCAAAACAGAGTTCCCCTGCAACCCGGTTGTATGGTTTTTTTTTTTTTTGTTGGATGCAGAAGAATTTAGAACTACGGTAAGATGGCAGAAGCTGAGGACATTCAGCCCCTCGTCTGCGACAATGGAACGGGGATGGTCAAGGCTGGATTCGCAGGAGATGATGCTCCAAGGGCGGTGTTTCCGAGCATTGTGGGTCGCCCTCGTCATACGGGTGTGATGGTGGGAATGGGTCAGAAGGATGCGTACGTTGGGGATGAAGCTCAATCGAAGCGTGGTATTTTGACTCTGAAATACCCAATTGAACATGGGATTGTGAGCAATTGGGACGATATGGAGAAAATATGGCATCACACTTTTTACAATGAGCTTCGTGTAGCGCCTGAAGAACACCCGGTTCTTCTCACTGAGGCGCCCCTGAATCCAAAGGCCAATAGGGAGAAAATGACTCAGATCATGTTTGAAACTTTTAATGCCCCCGCCATGTATGTTGCTATTCAGGCTGTACTGTCTCTCTACGCTAGTGGTCGTACAACTGGTACTCTCTGAGTTATCATCATCAGCATCAGCTTGAGCTTTGTTTCATCCCCAGATTTTCATTGATGTGTACTCGCTGAATTCAGGTATTGTGTTGGATTCTGGTGATGGTGTGAGCCACACGGTGCCAATCTACGAGGGATACTCCCTCCCACATGCGATTCTCCGGCTGGATTTAGCCGGCCGTGATCTCACCGACTACCTGATGAAGATCCTGACTGAGCGTGGATACTCCTTCACCACATCTGCAGAGCGAGAAATTGTGAGAGACATGAAAGAGAAGCTATCTTACATCGCCCTTGACTATGAGCAGGAACTGGAAACTGGGAAAACCAGCTCCTCTGTTGAAAAGAGCTTCGAGTTGCCTGATGGACAGGTGATCACCATTGGGAACGAGCGATTCCGTTGCCCGGAGGTCTTATTCCAGCCCTCGTTCATCGGAATGGAAGCTGCCGGAATCCATGAAACCACATACAACTCCATCATGAAATGTGATGTGGACATCAGGAAGGAACTCTATGGCAACATTGTCCTCAGTGGCGGCACCACCATGTTCCCTGGGATTGCTGACCGAATGAGCAAGGAGATAACAGCCTTGGCTCCAAGCAGCATGAAGATTAAGGTCGTCGCTCCTCCTGAAAGAAAGTACAGTGTCTGGATTGGAGGATCCATCCTGGCTTCTCTTAGCACCTTCCAACAGGTCGGCTTTCGAACTCTCCTACTAAGCTTCTCCACACAGAAATCACTCCTTTTCCTTTGATGCAGATGTGGATCGCCAAAGCCGAATACGATGAATCGGGTCCGTCCATTGTTCACAGGAAGTGCTTCTGAGAAGCTGAGATGATCAAAACAATGGCCATGTTTCCAGATTCTCATAATAAAGAAAACGTAGTGCTGGTCTTTAGGAAGGTAGCCTACCAATAAGATTGATCGTTTTATGAAGAATTTTTATATTTCCATTTATTATATTTTGTATGTAATTTTTTAAAAATATATGAATTCTACTATTTACACACTTAAAAAAAAATTAAAAAATATTTTAGTGTTGGGGTGCATGACAGCGAGATTCATCGCGGTGTGAAAGTACCTTTTTGGGCCCAAGGGCAGAGTTGATTGGGTCAGACAAAATCATCGAACAAATCAACGAAATTAGGTACTGCCAACATGAAATGACAAATTTGCACCTGTTTCATCTTCACCATTATTTCATTAATGGCCTAAAAACTTTCGTTAATTATAAATGCGGACCGCTCATGACGTACAGTACACACACTGCCATGGCTGTGCAAAATTGAGCTCATTTCATATTCGCTGTCGGGGTTGTTGGACGGTTTCTGAAAATTGGGATTTCAGGCTGGCCGTATTGTGCGTTTAGTATCAGGATTGAGAAAGGAAGGGGAAGGGGGACAGCGGGAACAGCTGTGGCTCTGAGCTGTGTGTGCAATCGCTTCACGGATCCCTTCTTTGTTGCTTTTACTTTTGTAATTGTTCTGCCTTTTGCACTTGAACTTTAATTTTCAAAGTTGTTTCAAGCTTCTGGCTGTGGCGACCGTTGTCTTGGCGCTTTGTTAAGTGTGGGGGAGGGTAAGGAGGGCTAGTCTTCAGTCTTCTTATTCTAGAAGGAAGCGTCCACCTTTCCAAACGGCTTCGCTTTTGTCGCCTGAAGCGGCAGTATTCGCCAGTTAGCGGCGGTTTCTTAATTTGGGCTACCTTTTTTGGATCCGATCCGGTTTCCCTTTTCAGTTCATGTGAAGGAAGTGGGAGGTATGATGGGTCGGTTCTAGCCTCTAGGAGACTACACCTTCGTTGAATTGGTTTTCGTTTCTGGGTCTGGATACTTGAGGAAATAGTGGAAGATGATGATATCTAGGGGTTTGTTTGGTTGGTCTCCACCGCATATACAGCCGTTAACGCCGGTTTCGGAAGTTTCAGAGCCACCGGAGTCACCCTCGCCTTACTTGGATTCTGGGACAGGGGATGCTGAGCCCCTTGAAGTTGAAGACGAGATCGATGCTGATGCTGAGGAAATGGAGCCTCCTCCGGCAGCTGTACCGTTTTCCAGGCTCTTTGCCTGCGCTGACTGGTTGGATTGGGTACTCATGGTAGTTGGGTCGCTAGCCGCTGCTGCCCATGGAACTTCGCTCATTGTGTACTTGCATTATTTTGCGAAAATCATAGATTTGCTGCACTTCAACAGCTCTGCAGATTTTAGCCGTGAAGACGTCTTCCAAAGGTTCACCGAGGTACAGCGTTTTCAGTGGGCTGAGTTAAGCCATGCTTTCTGCTATTAATGTTTTTATGTTTGCTCCCTTTGTAGCCTGTTATTGTAGCATGATAATACACCTTTAGGCATCTAAAGGAATTATTTCAGGATTCTCAGCGGTTAATGGTTGAACCTTTAGGCAGTAATTGAGAGTCTGAAAAACCTCAATAAATTTGATTTCCAGATACGCTAGATTTTATACTGGTTTAGTATATTTGGCCCCTTGTTTCAATGTTGAAGTTCAATATGCGCATCTTTCAGGTCGCCATTCTTGCAATGTTTAGTGTCTGCGTTGTTTTTTATGAAGTTTAAATCTGTGTTAACTTCTAAAAGTCAAGAATAATTGTAAATGCTGACCTATTTTTGGATTCTGCAGCTCACTTCAATAATTGTGTATATTGCTGCAGGAGTTTTTGTTGCAGCTTGGATTGGTAATTCCTGGCATTTAATTTTTCGAGACATATAATCCGTTTCCTTTTTAATCCCGTCTTATTTTATGGATCATCATCTGATTTTTTTTCCCTTTGTCCCTCCTATAGAGGTTTCCTGTTGGATTGTGACTGGGGAAAGGCAGACTGCCGTGATAAGATCAAGATATGTCCAAGTTTTGCTTAACCAAGATATGAGTTTTTTTGATACTTATGGGAACAATGGAGACATTGTGAGTCAAGTGTTAAGCGATGTTCTCCTGATTCAGTCTGCTCTTAGTGAGAAGGTACTCCATCATCCCATCTCCCTTTTCAAGTGCCTTTAAGCCTATTTTTACCAGGAATTTGCCACTTATCTTTTGAGTTTATGTTACATCTGACAGGTGGGAAATTATATTCATAACATGGCTACTTTCTTCAGTGGCCTTGCAATTGGACTTATCAACTGTTGGGAGATTGCTCTAATAACATTAGCAACGGGTCCTTTCATCGTTGCTGCAGGAGGGATCTCCAACATCTTTTTGCATAGACTTGCAGAAAACATCCAAGATGCTTATGCTGAAGCTGCTAGTATAGCAGAGCAGGTTTACTTTTTATTATTTTTAGATATTGCGGCAGTTTGATGATTTTGACTATCGGTGACTGTTCTTTTTGCATCTTGCAGGCAGTTTCTTATGTCCGAACATTGTACAGCTTTACCAATGAAACCTTGGCAAAATATTCATATGCTACTTCACTTCAAGCTACTCTTCGATATGGTATATTGATAAGTCTTGTTCAAGGGCTTGGACTTGGTTTCACTTATGGACTGGCAATCTGTTCTTGTGCTTTGCAACTTTGGGTGGGAACAAGGCTCGTACATCATGGAAGAGCTAATGGAGGAGAAATTGTTGCTGCCTTGTTTGCTGTAATTTTGAGCGGCCTGTAAGAAATGTCTGAATAAATTTTCAACTTTTATTGAGATTCCAACCTGATGAAACTTATGTTTTGACAGTGGGTTGAATCAAGCAGCTACCAACTTTTACTCTTTTGAGCAAGGAAGAATTGCTGCCTACAGACTTTTTGAGATGATAAATCGCTCATCATCCAGTTCTAATGAAGATGGGGTTACCCTGCCTTCTCTACAGGGAAATATAGAGTTTCGTAATGTATATTTTAGCTATTTATCTCGCCCTGAAATTCCTATCTTGAGTGGGTTTTACCTCACAGTACCTGCTAAAAAGGCTGTGGCACTCGTTGGAAAAAATGGTTCTGGTAAAAGCAGCATTATACCTCTCATGGAACGGTTTTATGATCCCACCCTAGGTATCAATGTTCGGTTAAGCTCACATGTTCCATTATCTAGGGTTGCAGAGCATAACAATTCTCATCCAAAATTCTTCGTGCAGGAGAAGTACTTTTGGATGGTGAAAACATTAAGAATCTGAAGGTTGAGTGGCTGAGAAGCCAAATTGGGTTGGTTACTCAGGAACCTGCCTTGCTTAGTTTGAGTATCAAAGACAACATTGCTTATGGACGAAAGGCTTCTATCGATCAAATTGAAGAAGCCTCAAAAATAGCTCATGCACATACCTTTATCAGTTCATTGGATAGAGGATATGATACTCAGGTTTTTGTGATTAATTTTCTGCTTGCTTGCTTTGTCTGTTTTTCAGTGGTTCAAACTGTAGCATAAACTGCCTGCTTCGTACAGGTTGGCAGAGCTGGTTTAGAATTGACCGAAGAACAAAAAATCAAACTTTCAATTGCCAGAGCAGTTTTAGCAAATCCTTCTATCCTTCTCCTAGATGAAGTTACTGGTGGACTTGATTTTGAAGCTGAAAGATGTGTTCAGGCAGCTTTAGATCTCCTGATGCTCGGGAGGTCAACTATAATAATAGCAAGACGATTGAGTTTAATTAGAAATGCTGATTATATTGCAGTCATGGAGGAAGGTCAACTTGTTGAAATGGGTACACATGAGGAATTGGTGAATTTGGATGGCCTTTATGCAGAGCTACTTAAGTATGAGGAAGCCACAAAACTGCCACGGAGGTACAATTAAAAAATCTTCAACAGGTTGCATATATCAAGGGGATTTCTGAAGTACGAATAGTTGTTGTTCCAGGAGGCCAAAATTCATTACTCTCTGAAACTCAAACTTCTGATGCATGTTTAATATTACTCTCTAAAAGAGAATTTATATGTAGTTTCTTGTTTTGATTTTCAGGATGCCAATGAGAGTCTACAAGGAGAAAGCAGCATTTGAGATCGAAAAAGATTCTGTTGCTAGTTATAGCTGCCAAGAACCCTCATCACCTAGAATCATGAAATCACCTTCTCTTCAAAGAGTTGCTGCTGTTCACATGTTCCATCCCCCTGATGTTACAATTGCCTCTCGAGATTCTTCAAGAATTCACAGCCCAGCACCTGAAGAAATGACTGAAAATGGTGTATCAGTTGATGCCACTCATATAGAGCCCAGAATTAAGAGGCAGGACAGTTTTGAGATGATGCTACCAGAATTACCAAAGATTGATGTTCATTCTACAGTGAAACAGACAAATCCTTCAGATCCCGAATCTCCTGTCTCCCCCTTTTAACATCCGACCCAAAGAACGAGCGTTCCCATTCACAGACATTTAGTCGGCCACATGATCAATTTGATGATGTGGCTATGACGATGAAAGAAAAAAATAGCGGTGAATCACAGAAAGGGCCTTCTGTCTTGAGACTTATAAAGCTCAGTCTCGCAGAATGGCTTTATGCAGTTTTAGGAAGCATTGGTGCTGCAACTTTTGGGTCTTTTAATCCAATCCTTGCATATGTAATTGCTCTGATAGTTTTGGAATACTATCGAACAGATATGAGAGAGCGTATACATGCTCATACAGACACGTTGTGCTTGATCATTGGTGCCATGGGGATTGTGACTGTGATCGCCAATTTTTTGCAGCATTTTTACTTTGGTATAATGGGGGAGAAAATGACGGAGCGTGTTCGAAGAATGATGTTTTCAGGTATCACATTGCGAATTTACTTTATCTCTCATTACAATAGTGTGATAGGCGCATGGGATATCTAATACTTTATGTCAACAGCTATGCTTCGTAATGAGGTTGGTTGGTTCGATGAGGATGAGAACAGTGCAGATAATCTGTCCATAAAGTTAGCAAACGATGCTACTTTTGTGCGTGCTGCATTTAGCAACCGCCTATCGATATTTGTTCAAGATACTGCAGCTGTTTTAGTTGCTATTGGCATCGGGATGTTTCTACATTGGAAAGTGGCACTAGTAGCCCTTGCAACTCTACCAATTCTTACAATTTCCGCAATTGCGCAGGTATTTAAGCTTTTTATTTTCTAGCGAATTTTGGTGATACTGAACACCACATGGTGTTATGAATTGGTGGCTATGTGATAATTAAAGTTCATTCACATTGTATTTGAACTCCCCTTCAGACATTGTTGAATGGGACGTTTCAAATCATAATAAATGATGGAGTGCTTGTGCGATACATGAAATATCAGCATAAACTCCTTGTCCAGTTACTTTTTCTCTTTTATTTTGAGTTTCCTCCTCTTTTAATAAGATAATAATTTTAACTTCTCCTAATATTGACATGCATGCCCACTATCTTTTGTTTCTGTTCTTCATTTTGCAGAAATTGTGGCTTGCTGGGTTCTCAAAGGGAATCCAGGAGATGCATAGGAAGGCGTCTTTGGTTTTGGAGGATGCTGTTAGAAATATTTATACTGTTGTAGCATTTTGTGCTGGTAACAAAGTTATGGAGCTATACAGGCTGCAGCTAAAGAAAATATTCATGAAAAGCTTTCTGCATGGAATAGGAATTGGCTTAGCGTTTGGGATTTCTCAGTTTCTTCTGTTTGCTTGCAATGCACTTCTTCTATGGTACACTGCTGTTACTGTGAGGAATGGTGGTAATAGGGCTTTGGGTCCAGCTCTGGAGGAATACATGGTGTTCTCCTTTGCCACTTTTGCATTAGTTGAACCGTTTGGCCTGGCTCCATATATTCTCAAACGCCGGAAGTCCCTGACATCAGTCTTTGAAATCATTGATAGAGCACCCAAGATTGATCCTGATGATAACACAGCCCTGAAGCCCCCAAATGTATATGGAAGCATTGAACTGAAAAACATCGATTTTTCTTATCCAACTCGCCCAGAAGTCTTTGTTCTCAGCAATTTCAACCTCAAAGTTAATGGTGGACAAACCGTAGCAGTTGTAGGTGTGTCAGGTTCTGGAAAGAGCACTATCATATCTTTGATAGAAAGATTTTATGATCCAATAGCTGGTCAGATACTCTTGGATGGGAGAGATTTGAAAACTTACAACTTGAGATGGTTAAGGAGCCACTTGGGTCTTGTTCAGCAGGACCCGATTATATTCTCAACAACCATAAGAGAGAACATTATATATGCTAGGCATAATGCAAGTGAGGCAGAGATGAAAGAAGCAGCAAGAATTGCGAACGCCCATCATTTCATCAGCAGCCTTCCTCATGGGTATGATACTCATGTAGGAATGCGAGGGGTTGATTTAACTCCAGGGCAAAAGCAGAGAATCGCAATTGCCAGAGTTATTCTGAAGAATGCACCTATATTACTTCTCGATGAAGCCAGTTCATCGATTGAGTCTGAGTCGAGCCGGGTTGTGCAAGAAGCACTTGATACACTGGTTATGGGGAACAAAACCACCATTCTAATTGCTCATCGTGCAGCCATGATGAGGCATGTTGACAATGTTGTGGTGCTTAATGGTGGGAAAATCGTTGAGGAAGGTACACACGATTCTCTAGTGGCGAAAAATGGTTTATATGTCCGCTTAATGCAACCTCACTTCGGGAAGGGGATGAGACCACGCCGGCTTGTCTAGAACAACTCATGCAATTCTTTGGATCACTGTCGATCAGCTGCTCCCCTCCAATCCCATGAAGAACCCGCTTTTGCATTTCCATGATCCGACAGGAGATTGGCTGCTGAGACACTGATCATGAGATCAGGCAGTGGTGTGTAATGCAACACTGGTGTAGAGTTTTAGTCAGTGGTTAGATGCACATTCTTTTGGAAGGCGGAAGTCTGGGTTTTTTAGTCCTGCTTTTCCATGCTGTATTGATCATATTTTTCGTAAGTTTCAGCTGTAATTCTGAAGTAGTGGCGTAGTCCTATTGTTCTGTATGAGTTTTGTTGCCCTTTTTCTTTGTGTGTGTATTTAATTTATCAGCTTTTTATCCCTATACACCATCTTCACTTCTCTTTCCTTTTGTACACTTCTTAAATCGTTTTCAATCGCAAGCCTAGAGGTATGACTGAGCTTATGCTGCCAGTCTTCCAGTCACCTTCATCTGCGTTTAGGGTAGGAATTGTGAATGCTTACCCACATATTTATACTATTTTTCTGATCATGGGATTAAAACGAACGATTTGTTCTGCAAACCTCGCGGGAAGAACATGATCGAGGTGATACAGAAAATAGAAGAAATAAGCAACGGAAACACCGGTAAAATAAACTATAACAACAATGGAAAATAATTTATGTCCTGATGTGTTGTTGGAGCACAGAAACCTATGTTAGATGAGTGTAAGCTGGAGTTTTGGGCGGTTCGGGTGGGGCTCCACGACCTCCAAATGGATCCGCACAGTTTGCAGAACTCCAAATGAAGCAGTGCCGTCTATTTTTTTGATCTTCTGCTGCTGTTCATCTACAATCCACTCTCCCCTCCTGCTGCTTTTGCCCCTCTTGGCATCAAGTGTACAGGCCCTTCTATCCCGTATCTAGGCATAACAGACAATGTTATTGAAAGTGAGGTAAAACAAGAAATCCAAGGGTGTGCGCCTGTAGCTTCCGGTGGTTCTTTTTCCACTTGGTGTGAATCGTGTTCAGTAGTGTTTCTTGTGGTTTTTGAGTTTAAGCTGCACACAGGTATGAAAAATGGGCAAACTTACTTCGGTATGAATACAATGAACCCATTTGATCTGATTTTCAATATCCTTGCTTCAGTATCTGTGGATCTGGAAAACAAAGATGTTGTACTGTTATACGGAGGACATGGAAAGTAACGAAAGTGACAGATGATCGATTACCTGTTCTTGAAGTAGAGCAGTGTATGCAGCTCAACAGATGCCCGGCTAGCCATCTGAGCATTCCTGTGCCGGTAGTTGAGGTCTGCAAGCATTACAGGTAATAAAACGGTTCCTCACAAGTCGAAAAGCATTACAGCTTGCCATAGACAATATAATTAGAACTTCCAGCTCAGTGATGTACTTACTGTCAGCAATGCTAGTAAGCTGAAATTTGTCTTGGAATACATCTGGGAGTCTGCTTATGCCCAAGGATGCTGCGAGCAGTCGGTGAACGATGACATCTATATGAAACAAGGAGATTTAACATATCATGTCATCGTTACAATCAATGAAACATTACACCACTTGTGAAAGATACCTGCATATCTTCTTATAGGAGAAGTAAAATGCGTGTACAAGGGAGAGGCTAGGCCATAATGGGAAAACTCAGGGGGGTTAGATCTCCGCTACAAAAATATACTGCCTGGAAATTTCAATTGAATATAAGCAGAGTGTGCTACAATCCAAACTGCATGACGGTGACTGATGTACCTGTGTCATACATCTTGTCGCCAGAATACGTATCAGCTTATTAAAATATGGATCATCAGCCTGAAAAATCGAACTTTTTCGGTTTTTGCTTAACAGTAAAGTGTTCGGAAATCATGAAAAAAATAACGAAGAATCAACACACTAGAAGGTTAATCTTGTCTCATATTATGACAAGAATAGCTATCTCACCACAGCACGATCAAGTGAATCTGCCAGACCTTTTGAGGAAGACACATCCAAAGATAAACCTACTGATGCAGCAGTCTGAAGTAAAGGTTCAAGCATCTCCTTAGTTGGGGCAGGATGTCGCCTGCATTGCAATGAGATACACTTAAGAGAGCTATCAACGCTGACCAACGGTAAATGTTGCTAAAGCTCAAAAAGGGCATGCTATCTTGACAAGCCAATAAACCTTGCAAAAGCGGTCTAGTCAAGTACCGTAGCAATGATGAAAGAGGAAAATGCTGCAAAATCTTTTCAGCTACTGATATATTTGCCGCCAGCATAAACTCCTCAATCATTTGATTTGCTTCACGAATTTGATACATACCTGTACAATTGCAAATCCATCAGGCCATCATTTTGCAGATCGAAAAATAAACAAAATTACAGCCTTAACAAAAAAAAATGTAGAATAGAAAATGTTGAAAAATTTCACGTCTGAAAGGAGGTGCTCAGAAGGCATACCAATATCCAGAGGATCATGAGTTTCCGTATCAATCTGGAATTTCACTTCTGCCGAAGCAAGAGTCAGGGCTCCTCTGTCAATTCGCCTTTGCCTCATTATCTGAATATTGCAACGGAAGTATGCAAGGTTAAGTCACATCGCCTATGACTTGCTGATTCTAGAATTCTTCTAATTTACCTTGGCCAACGTATTCATATTCCGCAAATCTGTAGTCAAAGAATCCACCAAGCGGCTGTGGAATCAATGCAAGTGAGAAGCTTTCTTTTTTTTACTCCACAAAAACCATAAATGGAATCAAAATTGGCCTTGAAAGCAGGATTCAAATTGACGACAACATCTCTCCATGTTAAAGTCAAACAAAATGGTTTGGAGTTCTTACCTATCATCCATCCTCGCCTGGGCCTCAACATAGGATAATGCTGCACAAGATCTGATAATGGCTTTTGTGTACCTTGTAGAAATAATCTCTGCCTCAGGCGTCATTTCCTGAACCATAAAAATATGCATGAACTAAACCCTAAACCCTAAACCAAATACAATTGCAATCAAAATGTGGAGCCACAAAAAAAAGAAATACGTACGAACTAAAAAACAGTAAAAAAGAAAGTACCCATATGACAGAGAAGGTAAGCCTCTCCACATCTGACCGTAAAGAACATATATCTGCAAAAATATTTACATTTTTAGTAGGCAACATCAATGTAAGTCACATTTAAAAAACTCAAGAAAACCAGGCAACAAAAACCTTCTGTAAGTGGCTTTGGTAGCATGTCGATACGTTTCTCAACAAGATAAACAGATGTGCCCCTTTGTGCAGCTTCATCGTCCAATGGGCTTCCAGGATGAACAAAATTTGTGACATCAGCAATATCTATCACATGGTTAAGAAAGAACATATTCAAGAATCTAATTTCCTACTTAATGCACTTTTAGAATTAAGCATTATCACATAGGGTCTGCAAAAAAGCATCGAACCATTTAACTGAACTGGGCACTGGTCAAACAGTTTCAATTAAATGGTCTGAACCGTTTAACAAAATTAACAGTGAAATAATAGTATTTTAAAAAAATTAAAATTTGGCAATTTAACCAATTAAATGACTATTGGTTAAAACGATTCGCTTGGGATTATTTAAGCAGTTTGGGTTTTCAGTCTTTATATATATATATAGAGTAAGAACCAATTAATTGAAATGATAGGATACGGACTCCAACTTCAAAGTTCCCTCCTGGAAGAAGTGTGCAGTGCAGTGCATCATCAATATCCTTGCATCCTGAACCAAAACCAATGAAGGGCTCAATTCATGGATATAGAGTAGTATCTAAGGAAATTTCCTGCGTGAAATAACAACCTGGAGGATCCACACTGAAGACGCGAAGGTGTCGTAGGTCCTGCCTAACAGGATTCGTCAAATCTTCAGCAGAAACAGCCCAAGGTAGGGGTGGCAAACATGCCAAAACTTGAGATGAAAATGGTTTGGCATCCACGTTATTCTCTATCAGCAACACCTGTAAAATGAAAAGATGCAGTTATGCAAGCTTATTATTTAGCTAGGACCACATATGAATATTGTCTGCATACATGATTATTCATAATCTTGTCTATATTTCATGTTGGCATGAGCTAAATAAATAAAATCCATAAATGCCTCAAAACCATATTTAATTTCAGCAGTTGAAAAAGATGGGAGAGGCAAGCCAATGCACCTCAGTCTCAGTATCTCTGTCACCAATATTGCCTATTGTTTTCACATAATGCCCAGACGGGTATCGAGATAAGCGATCCCACGAATCCACGGCAACTACTATTCTTTTGTCAAGTAAGTTTCCAAGCTGGCGAGTTTGTATACGAATTCTTGGAATCCTTTGATCCTTGGAAGAAAATAGAGCATGTGCAACACCACCATCGCCGGCAGGCATGGGCATTGGTTCCAGAGATCCACAATAGCTGCATAAAATTGCATCAACCTCAAATTTTAATGTTTCCCAGCAGTCTAAGACACATGGTTAATAAAATCATGAACACTCATCAGATGGTCATTGCATGACTTACGAGTGCCAGTTCCGTTTAATAATGCCAATAACATGGCCATGCGGGCGAGCTGATGTTACATTTTTCTGTGAACCAGAAATCATAGATATACTTGACAACCTCGGAGCATCATCAGCACTGCTTGGGGCTAAATGAACAGATTCTTCATCGTCATCCTCTGAAGCAGAATAAAAAAAACATTAACAAGATCAAAACCCTACATAACAACTTTTTTAATTCTGCATGCACTTAATTTATTTAGTATTGATGGTTAAAAAAAAAATTGAACAGCAACAAGATAGGAGCCATACACTGGAACATCCTATATTGTTTTGGAAATTTAACCAATGCATTTAACTGTCTGATCACCCTAAAATCACAATGCTGATGGCAGCATACACATACTCTCGAATGCAAAGCATTATTTTTTTTTTAAAGGTAACTCACCATCATTCGAAATAGCAAGAGTTTTGTCTTCTTGCCATTCATCTTGAGGCAAAAGTTCAACAGCCACTACATCACCATCAAAAGCTCTGTTCATATTGGTACGTCCATAAATTACAATTTCGTCTCCTATGCTTTCACTTCCAACATATGCCTCAAAAGGATTGTATCGATTAACTCGAAGTTTTCCTTGATGATATATACCACGGTGCAGACCAGAAGTAATTTCCGACATCGGCTTATGCTGCAAGAGAAACAGATGACGGATAAATAAACAAAACCCAAAGTAGGGGGAGCATCTAGAAGGGTCTAGGTATCCCTCTAAAAAGCAAGACGGAGCCCATCCACATACCTCAGGATACACTGTCTTTCTCTTTGATGGCCTCAAATCTTCTACATCTTCCATGTGCTGATCCTCAGATGAAGGCTGAACAATCAGATCACATAATTCAGGTTGACCCAGCAACTTGACATACGAATCAACTGTGATCAAGAACAATGAATCTCGAATACTTATTATATAAGGTATGGAAACATGAATAAAAAAAACGAGAGATGCCTAAAAATGAATGAACATTCCATAATTTGATGCCTACCCGAAGGGTCTGGTGGAAGGTTCAGCTAAAACTTTTCATGTATTTGGTGAATACATAAAGGGATAAACTATTCGTAGTTAAATATGTTGTTTTATAAGTAACCATACCTCACATTCTTACTGTATACAACAAACAAAAAGAACAAGATTCAGCGCATTCTTGTCTACTAAGCATGTTATACCTGTTTCTGCGTTAATACCATTTTGCAAAGCCTTCCTTTTATTTTCTCTGTCATTGGTAACAAGCAAGACCCGAACAGAACCACCAAGATGATTCTGATACCATTGACTAGCCACTCGGATTGCTGACATGGAAAAGTCATGGGAGAAAAATTTAGATTCACACATAATTGGAAACAGCACCAACATCTAAAAATCTGATAGAGGCCGGAGGTGTAAATATATAAAGAATATCACATATATAAATCATTCACAAGGATGAGCGGGTTTTATTTTTGGAATAATAAACAGAAGTAGGAGTTACTGTTTTAAAAACATTCCAGGATTAAAAGGGAACCGTAATACCAAACTTATTTCCTCTTTCAAGGAAAAACCCCTCAGTCTATGGTCAACATTTCCACTCAGTCTATGGCACAGTGAAACGGTTTCATTGAGCATTGCACTACTCCTCTTTTGTTCCTCGAAATGAAACAACCATTTCATTTACAAGCATACCTCTATCATTTCGATCATTTGGAGTTTCACCAGTCTCAATCTTTACATAGGTATCCCTATCAAAAACCAAAAGTGTATAGAGCCTGAATACATCTCCTAAATCAAAAAATATATATTGAAAAAAGATGAGCACAAATCCGACTGGACCATACTTGTGGTTTTCATTAGAAAATACAAAAAATCTCCTCGCAGGGTTGCTGCATAGTGCCCTGATCCTGTTGTATATCGCAGGACTTTTGTTCTTTACCTCATCCAATACGACTGAGAGCACCACCACGTCATCAATGGCCGGGTTTTCAAGCAAATCAATCTAGCATACATGTATGAAAAATCAAAATATATCCCAGTTGCATTAATATGAAATAAAGCTTCACCTGATGAAGAACAACATTAGTGTCAAGGACTACGATTGTTGATGCAGACGAACTGAGCTTCGCAGAATCAACCAAACAAACCTTGCAGAAAGTAGCACCACAGTATATGTCATCTCTCAAATAGTGCTCCCTCACAACCTGGGAATCGATGCTGATCAGTCTAAGCATAGAGCAATCAATAAAAGCATTGAAAAAAAAAACAGAAACTCGGTGGGAAAGAGTACCTTGACTACTCCTTTCTTTGTTTTCTTGACGAATGACTTGCTCTGCAACATTCTAAGATCTTCCTCTGTTCCTTTTTCAGCGGGCGTAATTAAAAACTTACGAAGCAAAGTGAGGGATAACGCATCCGCAAGAGAGACGGACCAACGGCGGCCGGTGGACGCCGGCGTTAACTATAAATACAAAAATAAAAAATAAAATATTTGTCTACAAAGCAGGCCCAAGCGAGGCCCAGTAAAGTGGTCTACGGGCCCAAGGGGACTGGATAAACTGGATCCTCTGAACGAGATCACTGCAACGAATAGCTGAAAATGGCGACGCTCAAGGAGATTCTCACTCGGCGTCCGGTGGCGGCGACTATCCGTCTTACAGTGCCAGCGGGAGCAGCTAAGCCTGCGCCTCCTGTAGGACCGGCGTTGGGCCAGTACAGGTTGAATCTAATGGCGTTTTGCAAGGACTTCAACGCGCGGACCCAGAAATACAAGCCCGATACGCCGATGGCAGTCGTCATAACGGCCTTCACTGACAACACCTTCGAGTTCACCGTTAGGTCTCCATCGGTAACGTGGTACCTGAAGAAGACGGCGGGAATCGAGAGCGGCAGCAGCCGCCCGGGCCACGTGACTGCCTCCACGATCACGCTCAAGCATATCTATGAGATCGCCAAGATCAAGCAAAGTGACCCTTTTTGCCAGTACATGCCACTCGAATCCATCGCAAAATCGATCATCGGAACTGCTAATTCGATGGGGATTAAAGTTGCGAAGGAGCTCGACTAGTGCTTCGTTGAATCAAAATGGGTTTGCGGAAAATTGCAGTCACCCTACTCCATTCGCGAGCATACTCACATTTATGTAGTTTTTTCTGAGGTTTTTGTTTTCTCGTTCTGCCGAATTAACCGTAGAACGTATTCCTGGTTTGGCTTCTTTCTTGATGAACTTGCTCTTGTTGAAGTGGAGTGTTTCATCTGTTGACTTGAATCAAGCAATTTCAGTTTGATTTTCTGGGTTTTTCTCTCTTCTTGGTTTACAAAAGGAGGTTGGCATATAAACCGCGAAGAAAAGTTCGCGACTTGAAAGCAAAAGTGAGAACGCAGAGTTTTTGTTCGCGTTGGATGAGCTTACAGAAACAGCTCATCGGCGTTTAAATACCGACTATATGAGCTGACGGGTTGAGGACTGAAACGTCGTCGTTATTTTCCAGCGCTTTCGCTCGCACGTTCTGCCGTTTTCCCGCTTCGGAACAGGGTGTCCCAGCCGCGTCCGCCAACCGAACTCCGCGCTAAAGGAAGCATTATTCTTGAAGAAAAATCCATTTCATGTCCTGCGGCGAATACTGTAGGACGGTTTTGTATTTACGCGAAAATGTTTTGTTCGGGATTTTTGCATTTGCTATGTCGCTGAGTATTGTTAAGTAAAATCTGTTGTTAGATGACGAGCATCAAACGGTTGCCCGAGGCCGTCTACCGCCGATTGCGATCTGGAGTGGTGATAAACGACATGGCAAGGATCGTGGAGGAGCTAGTCTGCAACAGCGTTGATTCCGGAGCTACCAAGGTAACCTTACCTGTGCGGCTACTAGTAACTTTTATTGTGTGTGTCTCTTCCTGTCTGAGTGATCAAAACTAACAGCGGTGAAATGTGGAAATAAAACTGCATCTCATTTCAGGGAAAATGTGAAGTGAAGACATGAAAGTTGATTTTTTTTATATCATATTGTAATTTTCTAACATTTTATGTCTTTTGGGAGCTAGATAGATGTGGCTGTTAGCATTGCAAACTGCTGCATTAAGGTGGTGGATAATGGTAACTTGTCCTATTTTTGTTTTCCTTTTTTTGTGGTGGGGGGGAACAGAAATCATCCGTTATAAGGAGGAACTTATGACGTTACCTTTTTCAGGATGCGGTATCTCTCGGGATGGATTAATGCTTTTAGGAGAGCAACATGGTACTATAAGAACTAGGCATTTACTATGTCAAAAAAATCAATTCTCGTATGTATTGTGTGTTTTTGCTAAGGCCGTTGAAATGTGTTTGGCATGAGGTAGTATTAACTTCATTGGCCGGTTTCGGCTCATCAGGATTTCTTGTTAGGCATTGGCTTGCCACACTTTTCCCTCATTGTTATCTGTTGTTTTATAGCAACATCAAAATTTGATGACTTAAATCTGGTAAAAAGCGGCATGGAAAACTTGAACTTTCATGGGGAGGCACTTTGCTCAATTTCTGATGTTTCCGTGCTGGAAATCTTGACGAAAGTACAGGGAAAGCCTAATGGATACAAGAAAATAATTAAGGTTCTGGATTAATCCTCTTCCTTATTTTTAGGGTGTGAATGCTGCCTATAATTTACTTAACTTATGACGTACTTGCAGAATTCAAAGTGTCTGTTTCTTGGAGTCACTGATGACAGGAATAATGTGGGAACTACAGGTGACGCGTTATAACTTTGTTGATGCTTATCTTAAAAGGGAGTTATTTAGTTTTGATCAACCGCTGCCATGACATCTTGTACCCCCCCCCCCCCCACCTTGGGAAAATTGTTGATCTTTCTCTTTCTTTGTATTACCTTATTTGTATCTGACTAAACGGCTACTAGGGTGCTTCTTTCTTAGCTCTACCCACTTTGACAGCATGTTTCAGTTGTTAGCATCCAAGTTTTACCCATCTTAATTAGTTTTTGGTTGTTGCGCCCTTCCATCCATCATATCATTCTTAATTTTTTGGACTCTGTTCTTTGTAACATCCTTTATGACTGAACCAGATTACCGATGCCACCTTGTAGTTATTTGGTGTGATGAGAGGCTTTCTTAAGTACTATGTGTATCACTTTTGTAGTGACTGTTCGGGATATCTTTTATAATCAACAAGTTCGCAGAAAGCACATGGAATCCAGGTTCATTGAAAATATTCAATGTCCATGACATGTAGCATTTCACTATAGCATCCCATTTGTGCTAACTTGATGTGTCTCTCTCTCTCTCTCTCTCTCTCTCTCTCTCTCTCTCTCTCTCTCTTGCTCGCTGACCCTCTATCTCTGATATCATAGCTACTATAAGTTGTTGAATGCTGTTAAAATGACCGTGCTGAGAATTGCTCTTGTTCATTTGAATGTCTCATTCAAAGTTATTGATCGAGATAGGTACTTTCCACCTTACCTGGTTTTTCTCTTAGTTGAATTACTGCTGAGGCTCTTTTCTAATAGCATTTTCCTTTTTCAAATCATGTTTTATATTCTGGGGTTATTTTCTCATCCTTTTTTATGCAGCATGAATAAGCTCCTTCATACTCAGCCTTCTACTTCTCCATCAGTAATGCTTTCCCGTAACTTTGGGGTGGAGATTCCTGCTTCTTTCTTAGAATTGAATGTATCTGATGGTGAATTGAAGCTTTCAGGATTCGTTTCTGCTCCTTCATATATTCTTCCAGTGAAGGTGTGACACTTTGTCTAAGCCATATGGCACTTAAATTGTATTCTGATCAGCTAATGCCTTCATGTAGGGAATTCAATATGCATGTATCCATCCATGTGACATTCATTTTCCAGTTTTTATGTGGGGAATGATGTCTTGGTGCATGTATTTCTCAACTTTAAAGCTAGACATCAACTCAAGATTTATCCAGAAAGGACCAATTCATAAACTGTTGAATCAGTTAGCTGGAAAATTTATTTTTTTTGGTAGCTCGCAGTTAGAAACCAATAATGAGCAGCTCATCCACTATGACTTATCTTCAACCTTCATACTGAACCTGTGCTGTCCAAGATCTTATTATGATGTATTTACTGATGAACAGTCAAAGGCCATTGTGGAATTTAAGGTGCAGTCTTCAAAGTATATTTTTTTCTTTCCAATCATCATTACAATATATGGTACCTTGTTTATTTGTTTATGTCCCTGTCCCAGGACTGGATTCCAGTGCTTGCCTTCATCGAGAATAGTATCATGCATCTTTGGAATGAAAGTAAGTCTCTTGGTAATGAATGCTCTTGCAAACGTCTGAGGTTCTGCCATTTTTCATACACATTAATATAAAATGTTATACCCCAACAGAAGCCTTGTTATTTTTAATGTAATTGCTTTTATCTGGGCGCATAAACTTTTTAGTATGAACTGTGTCTGCGACTTATCTTTATTCTCATCTTTTGCTCTTTGTTACTTTTTTTATGAAAATTATTCCAGAGGCGTCTGGAATCAGATTGAAGAGTTGCAACATTGAGAACTTTCAGAAAACTTTGGATCTTCAGTCTCCAAGGAGAAAGAAGTTTTGCAGAAATAGCGATGTTATAAATATGAACAAGTCCGAAAAAGTTCCTTACATTAAAAGGCCTCAAAGAATGGAAGATTTACTGCATGAGAATAAGTATGCAATACGATCTCAGTTTGGATCCTCTGCTCCTTCCCCTTTGTCCATGGGTGATGAAATGGGATGTAGTGAATTTTCATGCAAGTCGTTCTCTCCAACCTCTGCATCATGTACCCATGATGAAAGACGCTTATCAGCTGCATCTGTGCGTAGTGTGATGAAAGAATTCAGAACTGCTGAGGATGAAAAATCACCATTTGGGGCTTGTGAAATTTCTGCTTGTTGTCCTAAAATGAGTGATGATATTGATTTTTTCGGATATCCAAGCAAATCATTGATGAGGAGTTGCTCCAATGTTAGAAGCTTGCCACACACGTTAAAACCGTCCAGATATGAAAGCTTTGAACATGGATCTGAAGGCTTTGATGTGGAACAGTGGAGTAATTGTCATGATCCCATAGCAACTGAAACTGAACCGATGATTTCTGGAAAAGATTTATGGTATGATGGGAAAAATTCTCAATCATCTCTGTGCAATAAATATAACAATGTAGAAATATCAGAAGCTTTCTTCTGGGATGCGCTGAAAGTTCCTCTCAGGTTTTACTCAGAAACCAGTGGTAGCAAATGTCTTGCAGTTGCTTCCACTAGCTTTTCCAAGGATGGTTCTGGATATGGTGATGAATTTTCATTTGAGATAGCAAATGAAAATTTAGGGAGCAGCAGTTTGACCACAAGAGATGAATGGCAGTATCAGACTTCCAGTGGCTTTTCAAATATGTTCTCTGTTGATAAGAAAAAAATTGGTCAAAGCCCTGGGGAAATTGGTAGATCCGCTGAACGATTTTTTGGAACAGAAAGGAAATCTTTGATCTCAACATGTTGGGAATCTCCTAAAAAATGTTATATTGAATCTTTCTTCGACACAGCATCAGCACTTCATGAGTCTACTGATTCTTGTCATGGAAATCGATACTTGATGAGTAGAACAAAGAAAAGATCAAACAGAAGTAGTTCCGCTCCACCATTTTATAATGGAAAAACGAGATATTTAGATTTGGCTTATTCTTCCAGCATGTCTACTAAACATGATTCCAGTAAGTTTTTAGGACTTCTGGTTCCGTATCTTGGGTTCAGTTTTCTGTTGCACAATGTTTGAATTGTTGATATCTTCATCTAGAATTTGGAAAATTACAGCTCCAACAAAAGTCATTGGTTGATGAAGCCAAATTGCCTCAACTCGAAAGGTCAGCAGAGGATTCTTCCAATGTATGGTTTTAAGTTCATTTGATACTGTTATGAACATTTTACATTAACCTTTTACATCATAATCTTCTCTCAGACATTGCCCACAGGCGGCCTGCAACGTTGAACCAGTGAAAAGTGACATGTTGGCTAGTATGTGCCAGCTCTCATTATATTATTGGTGATTAGAACAAGTAGATATGTGTTAGGCACTAATTGTTATTGGGGCATTACTAGCTTGGCTCATTGGTGAATCTGTGACCAAAATGATTGTTGTCAATTTTCAAGTCGATCACTTGTGAATATTTACCTTCCAGGTGTGAGTTTCAAGGATGGGGCTGATGATTTGTGCAAGTGGGATTCCAGCTTACCAATTCAAGAAGCTGTATATCGCTTCTCCTGTCCAAATTTGATATTTATAATTGGTTTTCTGTTATGGATTCTTATTCTGCACTTACCTTTATTGAACTTTATAGGTTAGAATTGGATCGGGGGATCAAAAGCATAGGGATTTTATTCTAGATGTGTCTTCTGAGATACTGTGCTTTGATACTGATGGTATAGTTCCCAACTCCATAGATCGGGAGTCACTGCAAGATGCCAGAGTTCTTAGTCAAGTTGATAAGAAATTCATTGCGGTTGTAGCTAGAAACACACTAGCTCTCATTGACCAGGTTATTGCTTTTCCAGGAATATTGTGTTATACCTTTTGCTCTCTTGTTCATAGAAACGTCTTTTTCTCCTAATTACGGTGCATGACATGGTTCGATGCTTAGTGATTTGCGTTTTCAACCGGGATTGTGACAATAACATCCACATAATACTGTGACACGGAATAAACTTTGAAGTTAACGAATCTATTGGTTATCATTTACAGCATGCAGCTGATGAAAGAATTAGGCTGGAAGAATTACGCCAGAAGGTAGAACTCCTTGCAGGGTATGATGCCAGGTTTTCTCCTTGAATCTTATAATCTTTTTTTTAAAATATCAGGTATTATCTGGTGAAATGAGAAGACTGGAACACTTGGATGCCGAGCAAGAATTGGTATGTCATCATCTTGCTCGCATGAGAATTTCTTTGGTTAATGCAGCTCAACCTCTTTGATATCTGGAAAATAGGTACTGCCTGAAATTGGTTATCAGTTGCTGCATAATTATGCTGAGCAAATTCAAGCTTGGGATGGACCTGGAATATTCAGGATACAGTTTGCTTTACAGAGTAATCCCGTTTTTTCATGAAACCTTTCACAGTTTACACTAACGCACCAGAACGTATTTTTCCACATCAAACCTCATAGCAGCCCATATGCCTCACAGCCATTTGCATATGTGCTTTCTTGGTTTCCATGCTTTTTTTTGTTTGCAGGAACTTAGAATTTGTCCACAAGCGGCCGGCTGAAGTTAAACTCCTGTCGGTAATGCTTATTCAAGTTTTCAGACTTGTTGCAATGAGCCCACCCGACTCACATATTAGTGAATGAATTCAGGTACCAAGCATATTGGATGTTAAACTAACGGACATTGATCTACTGGAGTTCCTTCAACAGGTGAGATGACTTTTCTCTTGCTCCATGATGTTGAAAGGACCTGATATGACCAAATGATCTTCATGTAGCTGGCAGACACAGACGGATCTTCTACCATACCTCCGGCTGTCCTCCGTATCCTCAACAACAAGGCATGCCGAGGTACTCACTAATTCACCCCCTGCCACTCAACAGAGTCTTGCGTTTTTAACTTGATGCCATGATGTAGGAGCTATTATGTTTGGGGACGCGCTGCTTGCTTCAGAATGTTCCCTCATTGTTGAAGAGCTGAAGCAGACTTCACTCTGCTTTCAGGTGACCTCAGAACCAGACCCCAACCAGACCCCACCCCCACTTCTGATTCTGATACAACGATAACGACCGTAATCCGGGTTGGATTCATCTTCTTCTGTGATCCTTCATCTCTTTCAGTGTGCCCATGGGCGACCCACGACTGTCCCTCTCGTGGAGCTGCAGCTGCTGCGCAGAAGCATCCATAAGCTCACCTCAAGCGATGATCCATGGCACGGCTTACGCACACATAAAGTCAGTTTACGCCGGACAGCGCACCGGTTGAACCAGGCCAACTCTGCCATACCCTGAACCACTTTTGACGTGATTCTCCATAGTTGTCTGTCGAGCACAACAAGCTGGTCACATGCACAGTAAGCGCAAGGCACACACCACAACACCACCGAGGCACACACAGTTATCCCTACCAGAGACTTGGTCGTCTGTATCCATCCCTAGGTCAAATTTTGCAACGAATGAGGGCAATTTGGTCCGTTCCAAGGAAAGTACCCACCCCAAACTTACAAAATTCAATCATTGTAAATGCGATCCATTTAATCACATAAACATCAAATATATTAAAATCCCTACTTAGACGCCTCATATTTTAAAATTAAAAGAAAAAAAGAAAATGCGGACGCAAAATGTAAAAAAGTGCATGTCGGAATTAAGACATATGAGGAAAGAAAGGGACACGCCTTTATCTGGAGAAAATATTAACCGAGAAGACAAATAGATTAATGAGCACGATTAGGGCACGTGGTAGCACGAAATGTATACTTAAACTAAGCCAAGACAAATTACTTAATGGCTAAAAGCGATTAGTACCCATTAAATGATTAGGCAGCGTTAAGGCATGTGGGCAGCACTTCGTGTCTGGATGATTAATCCAACCAAGACAACACACGACCTCCGAAGCCCCTCGAATCCACGTAAAAAAAACCTAACTCCCATCCTCCCCCTCCCGTCCCCGCCAGCCACGTCTCCTCCTGATCATCAGCCTTTTTACTGCGGAGAACAACTTTGCACTGTGCATCCCATGCAAAGATTCAATCAATCTCAGAGAGCCCACAGTCATATTTAGGCTCCCTTGGTGACCTCCTTCCAGAAGGATTCATCCACCCTGGTTCATAGGAACAGTAACAGAGATTACCATGCAGTGAATGTGGGTTAAACAATGGCTGAATTGTTTGTTAATGGGGGTTTAGTTAGAGTGCTGACATCTATAAATGGGGAACTCAGACATTTCTCCTCCTACCCCTGAAATGGATAAAGTTTCACCGGAGTGTGAAGTGAGGAAGGGGCCATGGACCGTGGAGGAAGATATCATCCTCATCAACTACATAGCGAATCACGGCGAAGGCATTTGGAATACCGTTGCTCGCTCTTCCGGTTAGTTGGTTAGTTATTCGTGATCATTTTTATGGCGCCGTCGTTGTGTTACCACGCCGCCTTCGGTTCAAAGGGCTGAAGCGGACAGGGAAGAGCTGTCGGCTGCGATGGCTTAATTACCTCCGCCCCGACCTGAGGAGGGGTAACATCACGACGGAGGAGCAGCTTTTGATCATCGAGCTTCACTCCAAGTGGGGAACAGGTTCCTCACATACCCCCTCTGTGTTCATCCAAACTTTCTGGTTTGATATGTATCCCAACTTGAAAGGGAATTGAATGCAGATGGTCGAAGATTGCGAAGCATCTCCCGGGACGAACCGACAACGAGATAAAAAATTTCTGGAGAACCAAGATCCAAAAACACATGACTCCAACCGAGCACACCATGAACCGTGCGATGCAGGTTGAGGCGGAGGGCATTGGCGTCCACGATCAAGACCGCCACGACACTAGCCGCACCACCACCAACGCCGATCGACAGTTGCTGTCGTCGCCATTCGGGTACGACGGAGCTGTGATTCAAGCGTATTCCGGTGGCGGCGGAGTTGATGTCGCGTCCTCTAGTACAGACGTTGAAGCCATGGAATGCTTCCGTGGTTCCTTCTTCAGTCAACCAAACGACGCCGTTTGGTGGGAAGACGCTTGGTCCATGCAGTAGTGGGCCTGGCCCATTGGCTTGAAATTACACTAATTTATTCTATATCCCATTAATCCACGTGTTTATCTACCATCACCAAACATATACATACACATATATATATGTGTGTATGTATATATGTGTTAATACCTTGGGATTTCAAAATATTTACATATATTTTTGTGTATGGTTCAAAATATTGTAAATTTCGATTTCAGACATTCAATCATTTCTATCAAAATTTGTTCGAAATTTCAATTTGCGAATCAAATTGAAAACATTGCACCTGAATAGCTTAGGAATTGAATTTGGTTGTATCTAATGCTCAACAACCAAAACACTGTATTATACCTTCAATTTATTTAATTGTACAGTACCCAAATATATATTTTTTTAAGAGAAGCCGCCCTCGCACTTACCCTATATTACAACTTGCTCCCCCCAAATATGCATTTAATGCCTGCCTACCCTTCAAAAGTCCACAATTGTCTCTTTCGCCTCATTTTCTTGATCTATATAATTAAAATTATTGTTTTCCGTTTTCAAAATAATTAAAATTATAAATTCAAGGTTATTAAATTAGAGCCGATTTAATAGGAGTAGTAGCTTCACAGACGTCCCACGGACCTACTTCCAAAGGCAGCGGGAATCTTGTGTGGTTCCCCCACGGTAGACCCGAGCAATTCATTAATGGGTTGAATCGGTTGCATTTTCAGATTATTATTAAATTGTAAAAAAATAATATATTTATTGTAAAATATTAATGTTTGACCGAAAAAGCATGTACCCAATTCTAAAAGTGCTCAGTAAAAAAGACTCCAGTTCAAGAAAGAAAAAGGGGAGGGTAAAAGAGGACAATCAATCAAGTAGGAGATTATGGAGGTACATCGACTTCACAATAAATTCGTTACCAACGCTAATTACAAAAATAGACTGTACCCCTAAAACTAGGTATAATTATAGAATATGGTTTTAATTAATAAAAGAGCTCATTTAGAGGGTATTTACGTAATATTCTCTTCCTTCATGACGTTCTTCTAATGGCGGTTGACTTCTTTGACCGAAAATAAATTAAATAAAACGAAGTGGATATTTAGTGTTTCTTTGGGTTGACTTTTTGTAATTTGGCGTTTTTTTGTATATAAATTAAATAGCAAAAAAGTTTCCTATACATAAAATTAAGGAGCACAACAATGGGACTAGGAGTGAGGTAAAACATAGGGTTAATTTAGCAGTAACTGGTTATTACCAACTGGGTGGCGGCATTTTTTTAATCGGTAAAAATCAGCGCCAAGCGGACGCGACGGTGAGGGTTTTCCCCTCCATCCGAAACAGATCCCGCCGGAATCTTCGCTCACCGTGAATCCTGGATTGACACGTGCTCCGGAGTTGAGTTTGGCCCTAAGCGATTCGGTGGCGCGTGGACTGATGACGAACGGCTGGAAGCCGGCCATGCTCATGCGGCAGCGCCACTTGCCGAATACCTCGCATCTTTCGACGCGCTCGCGGCCCTCCGATGCGACGGAATTGAGTATCCGCCGTCCGATCCCGTTGAGGATTCTTGCCCGATCGGGGGGCTATCGGCGGCGACGGTGGAGTCAAGAGACTCCAGTAGGGCGGCGTAGTAATCGTACGCGTCGCGAACGCGCGTGATCAGAGGTGCCGTGTTCGTGTTAAGCTCTTGCTCCACGACCGTGACCACGGCGGGGGACAACGTCTTCACGCGACGGAGCAGATCGTCGCGGATGTTCTCGACGGTCACGCTCTCGTCCGGTAACTTGTGTAGCTTGAATGCGAAATTCACGGCGAGTGCTTCGTCGGAGTTAATTTCCAGCTTCTCGCGGCTGATTGCGGCGATATTGAAATCCCTGACGTGAAAAATCAGGGAAACTCCGATTTTCAGCGATAGCGCTTTTAAAACTTCTCCGACGGTTCTCAGTTTCTCCTCTGCGGCACCGCTGTAGGTGAAAGCGGTGATCGTTAGCGATTTACTGCCGGTCTCAGCCGCCGCTAAGGTATGAAGCAAATGAACGTATTGTCCGCCTTGGCCGAGCTCGAAATCCAAGACATGAATCTTTTCGAAACAGGGTTTCTCTCAGAGGCTGCTCCAAGAATGGCGAGATTTGCAGCTATGAATCCAAGCTTGAAACACGGCGAAACGCAATACAACATCTGTGTGGAGACAGCGTATTCCTCTGCCGCCATGGACGGGAGATTAAAACTACCGCGGGATTTAAAGGCGGAGACCATATAAGCAGTGAGGCTGTGTTTAGGTTCCTCTAGGAGGCGCGTGAAAATCTCCGCGGCGGCGTCGGGTTTCCCTTCGGAGATAGCGACGGCGGCGTCGATTAGGGCTTGTCTTTGACAGGGGGAAGGCTGGGAAACGGAGGAGGAGGAAGAGGAAGAAGAGGACGAAGTAGGCGAGGGGAAATTGAATTCTGCGCCGGGTCGATCAAATTCCGAATCGCCTCGGATAATTCGGTGTTGGTAACCACGGAGACGGATCCGTCTTCTTCTTCATCTTTCAGAAGCTCCTTCTCCAGTTCCTTCAGTCGGTGATTCATCAGGCTCTTCTCCGTCTCCTCCGTACGGGTAAAAAAGTCTCCGTTCACCGCCGAGGGAATCACAGGCGAATTACTAAAACTGGCGGTTGCAAGAGTGGAATCACGAATCCCCTGTTGACGCAAAATTGGAACCCCATACCTAGGGATCGAGGTGATCGGAGAGAAAGCCAGAGGAGACACCTCATAATGAGGCCTCATCTTCTTCATACTCCTCAGATAAAAACCAAGCGCCTGCTGATTCTGCTGAACATCCACCAGAGATCTCTTCCCAATGAAGTCCGGCAGGCGGATCTGCGCCCCTGCATCCCTCCCCACCATCGAGAAGTGCCCTCTTGGGCGAGCAAAGGATTATACACCCCAGCAGCGCTGGAGAGTAGAACCGAAGCCGCTGCAGATCCACTTGCCGCAGAGTAGAAATCCGGGGGTCCGCCGGAAGACATGGTGAGTTTTGGGCGGAAAAGCAGAAGACTTCAGCGTGGAAAAGGCGGGGAGAAAGGCTGCATCAAGGCTTTGTGCGTGTGTGCGAGAGTCAGAGCTTGTGTTTTGAAGCCGGAGGGAGCCAAAGCCAAGGTGCGTTGTTATAAGGAGGAAAGAGGTAAGCCGTGGGAGACTTTGCTATTTACTCCCTCCACTCTCGTCATATTCGCATCCTGGTGTTAGTTTTGCAGGCGCAGGAATGTGCTGTGTTTCGATTCTAACGAATTGGTGTTTGTGTGTGGAATCACTAATCACCTTTCCCCATTCCCACTCCATCCACAGGTTATTTGTTGCGTCCATATGCAACTAAAACCTTGGAAATCCCGTTGCTTTGTCATCGCTTTCAACGTCATGTCTTTTCTTTCACACCCACCGTCGGATGATGATCGCCGTTACCAGATGTGCGGTGGGGATTGCCCAGCCCTCCCTTTTTCTGGTAAACCAGCTGGGGTATTGGTTACCAGATTCCCCGCCTTCATTACACGCTCCGTTCACACGTGCGACTCCGGCGCTCTTGCCAAGTCATAATAAATTTGATTAGTAGGGTCGTTAATTTAATTAATATCCACCAATAATCCCGTACATGATTTTTGTCTAATTTCTTCTTTTTTAGGGGGGTTTTTGCGATTCGTCGGGTGACTGGCTGCCTCGACACGTGCCAGTGCGTTTTGACTTTCTTCGTTTTAATTTCCACGGGAAGCGTGTTGCCACTTGTCATTAAATACGGGACTCAGAAAAATAGCTTTGCACTGATTTTCCAGATAATAAAAAATTCACTTTTTTTATTTAAATAAAAACTTGTCATCCCCACAAGCTCCTCAATCTCCATTATTCCAAACGGTTAAATAAAGATTGAATTCGTTTTTGATAGCAACTGAATTAAATTAGAATCGTTTTAAATAAAGACTATGATTTAATCATGATTTCAATTTATATAAATTGGGCTTTAATTGTGGAAGGCTCTGGATTAGGCTTGTGAATCACGCCGAACGACACACAATCCATCTCATGCCGAGCAGTGAAAAGTAATGGGCATGGTGGTCCACCTGGACCACGGTAAAAAAAAAAAAAAAAATGGTGCTAGTATTATAATCCCCCGCGGTCATGGACCAAACACTATTTTTATATCTCCCAACACAATTTAATATCCTTTTTAAATCGAAATTTTATTCCATCATCAATAGAAAGTAAGGGACTAGGAGATGGGTTGGAGGAGTGGTGTGGTTTTTGTGTATTGGAATTCCAAATATAGCCTTGAATCCACGTAAGGAGATGATCCTATTGGCAACATGACCCTGTCCTGGTCCTCTTGGGGTCCCACACGCTAATCCTTATTACATATTTATTCATTTGTTGTAAAATTATAAGAGGGAGAGAGGGTAGGTATTCTTGTTACTTACTCCAGGACAAATGCGGCATTTAATCGAGCCCGCTCCAATTCCTCGAAGCCCGCGTTACGAGTACACACTGCACACAATTGTTTTAAATCATACAAAATTATACGGTTTGCTATTTTAGAAATTTAAATAATTTAATTATAAAAGATATTAAATAATAATTTAATTATGATTGAATCTTTATTTTAAATGATTTGAATTTGTTGCCGTCACGGGTTAGGGCATTTTTTTTTAGGGAAACGTAACCACTAGAAAATTGGATTTTCTCAGTGGAGATGGATAGTTTTCAGGCGGCTGGCGGCGTTGATCCCACATCGCCTCGAATTATGATCTCGATTCCACTGGTTGTCGCCGGCGGGTTAAGGAGACGGTTGAATGGCGTGGGCAGTAGTCAAGCCCAAGCAGCAGACGAAGGAGCGGCGAAGCCAAGGGGGAGGGGGAACTCTGGTATCGAGGCGGAAGCAGAGGCAGAGGCAGAGGCAGTGGCAGGGGGTGGGGGGAGGGCAATCGGAATGCAAAATAATAAGCGAAAGGGAAACAACGGGGAGGTTACTTACAGCACGTAGGTGAGGAAGTAAATGTGGGAGCTCGAACCAGGCATTCAATTGCAATTCTGGGTAGGGTTCGGCTTCACTGCACTGAAGTAAAGAGGGGGGAAGGGGATGGGATGGCGTCCGGGTTTAGGGATTCCAACAAGATTCCTTTCTTTCTATACAAACAAAACAAAGCCAATTAATTAGTTAATTAATCACGTATTTGGATAAAAAAAATAAATTTATTAAGATTTAGACATTTTTTTCTAATAATTAAACGTGACATAATGTATAATTAAATCATTTTATTTCCATCAGTCAATCGCATACTTTATGTTTGGATAAACATGCATAATATATGATTAAAATACAAACTATATATAATATATAGATTTTATAAATATGCATTTAAAATAATATTACGTTTTATAGATATATTTAAAATATACGTTTTTCAAGCTTATTTTCTATTTAAATTAATCAATTTTTTTAAAAAAGTTCTATTCAATTCATTATCTCTGGTTTTGGGGTGGTACGTGTGCATATTACGTAATGGGCTTGCATTCTGACATGAGAAGGCCCAGAGGCCCAAAGTTTCAAATTGTCTATTTTTTAAAAAAATTTCATACTATGTAAAAAAATACCCAAAAAATGGGTTACAGCATCCAATGGCACAGTAATTCGATAGAGCCGACAAAAACGGGTGCGGAAGTGATGACGATCATCGTTAATTCAGGCCACTCTCCGTCGCGCTGTCGGACACGTGGTATGTGAAGCTGGAGTGTTTTGTTGTCCAACTATTATTATGAAAAATGCGGATGTCCTGCTGGATGCTCATCTTGGTTCTCTTCATTTGCGCCTGAATGTTTTGGAATGCTCCGATGAGTGTGTTTGTTTCATGTGATGGTTTGCTATTAAATTTTGGGATTGAATCTCGCCATTCGTCCACTACAGATTTGTTTCCGGGCTTGGGATGTCTCACTGTTTTGTGAGGCGGTTACTGGTACCAGCTTCAGGGGATGCAAGCCTCTGATTCATGAACAAACGTCTATTCTGAAACGGATTTCAATGATGGTTGATGGAGAGTAGAACAAATAGAGAAATTTTAAATTGGGTTTGGTTTTTATTAGGCTGTTTCCTAAGTGAAAATGGTGATGGCACCCTCTGTAAAATTGATTTTAGGTTCTTTTGCTTTTGCTGTATTCTGGGTATTGGCTGTTTTCCCTTCCGTGCCATTTTTGCCTATTGGTAGAACAGCAGGCTCGTTACTTGGGGCCATGCTTATGGTACTTTTTCAAGTCATAGCACCAGAACAAGCTTATGCAGCCGTCGATCTTCCAATTCTTGGATTACTCTTTGGAACTATGGTAGTTAGTGTATATCTTGAGCGAGCTGATATGTTCAAGTACTTGGGGAAATTGCTCTCCTGGAAGAGCAATGGTCCAAAGGATTTACTTTGCCGGATATGTGTGATCTCTGCCATTTCTAGTGCCTTTTTCACAAACGATACTTGCTGTGTTGTTCTGACCGAGTTTGTATTGAAGGTTGCCAGGCAGCAGAATATCCCACCTCACCCTTTCCTCTTAGCATTGGCCTCCAGTGCAAATATTGGATCGTCTGCGACTCCAATAGGTAATCCCCAAAACTTAGTTATTGCTGTCCAAAGCAAGATTAGTTTTGGGGAATTCTTGTTTGGCATTTTTCCTGCAATGCTTGTCGGAATGATTGTCAATGCTATGATTCTCCTGGCCATGTATTGGAAGTTGTTGTCTGTTCAGAAGGATGAAGAGGATGTTATTCCAGAAAGTGTCTGTGAAGATGATGTAATTTCTCACCGTTTTTCCCCTGCAACAATGTCCCATTCCCAGGAAGATGGCTCAAATTTGAAACATTGGGATTTCCATAACTCGCCGAATTTTGAAAGTTCCAAGACAACACTCCGGATTCGTGGGAATATTTCTGAGATAACGAGTGTTCATAGCTCACCAAGCGTGAATAGCATTACAGAGCATACAGATGGACAAGTTGACTGGAAGAACTCCAGGGAAAATGTTCAAAATACTAAGTTCGATGCATCTCAAGGGAACATGGTTTCTCCGGAAGGTGTTGGAAGTTCTCCTTCTCTATCATCAAAAAAGAGTTTTGGGATGATGATCAGCACAGAAGATGATTCAGCTATTCCTGATAAGTGGAAACAGTACTTGTGGAAAACATGTGTCTACCTTGTTACACTTGGAATGCTTGCGTCTCTGCTGGCAGGTCTGAATATGTCGTGGACGGCACTGATGGCTGCGCTTGCTCTAGTTATTCTTGATTTCAAGGACGCCCGACCGTGCTTAGAGAAGGTAATACCAATCCATGACAACAATGAGCATTTTCCTTTCTATATTTCGCAATGCACAAGCATCATGTTTATACAACACATGAGTGGTTCATCTTTGCCTTCCAGGTATCATACTCGCTCTTGGTATTCTTCTGTGGGATGTTCATCACGGTCGATGGCTTCAACAAAACCGGTATCCCTAGTGCACTGTGGGATTTCATCGAGCCTTATGCCGGTATAGATCATGTGACCGGAATAGTCGTTCTAGCCACTGTCATACTCGTGCTCTCAAACGTGGCTTCTAATGTGCCAACAGGTATACAGATGTTCTCTTGTTCAAATATAGAGAAACAAGACTCAAAACTTTTCTATCTCATTTGTTTACATTATAATCTTCTTGTTCTCTTGATCTGCAGTGCTGCTTCTTGGAGGTCGGGTGGCAGCATCCGCGGCATCGATCTCTCCAGGTAGGGAGAAGAAGTCATGGCTGATACTGGCCTGGGTCAGCACAGTGGCTGGGAACCTATCCCTGTTGGGGTCGGCAGCCAATCTGATAGTCTGTGAGCAGGCTCGCAGTGCCCAACACTACGGCTACAACTTATCGTTTTTCAGCCATCTCAAGTTTGGACTTCCGTCAACAATCCTTGTCACAGCCATTGGTTTGGTTTTCATCAGAGGCTGAAGTCATTGTACACCATAAGAAAACCAGTGCACTCTCACTGGTTTCCAGCCATGTATGCCCTGAGCAACGTCTTTGTACCAGAGTCTATGCCGTTCAAAGTCACTCTCGGCAACGAGTGATCAGGCACCACCTGCATGGCTGCTGGAACAAGAACTCCGAATCTGAATCTGCTGCTTTGTGAATAACCCATCGTGTATGATCCTTGTATCATCACCTTTGAAAGATTGGCAGAGACAACGTCAAAGCTATTCAGTATTATACATGAGCAATGAGTCCCAGTAATCATCAGTTCGCTAGTAAAAAAATACGAGCCTCCTTCCACCAAAAGCGAACCATGAACGGCATAGATACCAAGATTACACCAAAAAACGATGAGAAACGCCATCAGTACACGAGCATAGATAAGCAAAACCGCACTTGGAGGAGGCAACACCTTAAACTCGGCGATGCAGCATCCATTCGATTTCATAAACTACTCAGTCTCTTCTGTATGTTTTGATTTTATGTAGCAGATGAAGATGTCTACCTTTCTCCAACATATGTCTTATAATGCCATGGGCTTCTGTCAGTTTACCTGCCCCCCGGAGGTAACCCACCAGTGTTGTGTATACAAGGAAATTTGGATTGCAACCTCTTGCTTCCATTTCTTCCAGCATCGACTGTGCTTCCTGGAACTTTCTCACCATGCAAAGACCGCGGATCATCGAGTTGTAAGTGTACACATTTGGCAGATGGCCATTATTTCTCATCTCATTGAATATCTCTCGCGCTTTATCAATCTGCCTGGCCACAACATATGCTGTTATCATAACAGTGTAGCAAACAACATCAGGCACAGCCCCTTGCTTTATCATTTCATCGAAGAAATACTGACTAGCTTCCAAGTTGCCAGCCCGACTAAGCCCGTCAATTAGCGTGGTAAAGTGGAGCACACTCGGTTCCATACCAAGTTCCTTCATGTGATTCAGAAGCTTCAGTGCTGCAATTGGTTTGTCAACCTTACCAAGAACATGGAGAAGTAGATTGTACGTGTGCATATCAGGCGAGAATCCATTTCTTCCCATCTCATCGAGCAGTCCATGGAAATGGTCAAGCTTTCCCAACCGGATTTTGGCAAACATGGTGATGTTATACGTTAACATATCTGGGGAGTGGCCTTCAACCAGCATCTGATCATAAACCCATTCAATCAATTCAAATTGATTTTGAGTCACAAGTGAGCGCAGAATCGCATTAAACGAATGCTTATACGGCCGGTATTTGAAGTTCTTTGATTTAATAAACCTCTCCACAATTTTCCTACCCAAACCAGCAGCTCCACAGGTGCATATGAGTATGTTGAAAGTTCTTGCGGTAATTGGATAACCTTTGTCAGTCATTTCATCAAATAACCTCCACATAGCTTTAAGTTCTTCACACTCTGCAAAGATCTCCATCATAAGATGATATGTGTTCAACGTGTGCCTGAAACTCTCCTGCTCACCAGACCACACGAAAAACTTATATCCCAGCTTTGCACACCTATTTTTATTCGTGTAACTTATCATCTTCAAGATACCTAAGAGGACTTCTCCGGCAAGGAGACCCGAGACTTTCACACCGAGCTCCGATAGCAAAGGTTTTGCATCAAATCCTGGGCCATCTTGGTGGAGAATTTCAAGAATTTTCTCAGCATCACTCTTTGCCTGTCGAATAAAATTCTGTCTAGCTGGAAAATTACCCTTGTGATCACCCCTATTTCTCCTATCAGAAAATTCATACTTATCCTCCTCCTCAACCTCAAAACTTGAACTTTTCCACGACTCATTAAGAAAATGCTCAATGCTCTCAATCCCCTTATCGGAATCATCAGCATTACAGTATCTACTGCACAATGTACGTAAAATTACACAACAAGTACAGATTTTCTTGCAAATTTTTGGACCTAAACGAGCTATAGAGTACATGGCAAAAGAATAGAAAGAGCAATGAAAACCCCATCATTCTTCAAACACATTTGCACTCAAAATCGATGAAAAACCTAATGAATCACATCTCAAATTCTGAAAACTTTGTTCATCTCCGATCAATTCAGAATGCCCACAAGTTCCCATAAAAGGCTGAAAATCGTGCGTCGTGATAAACAATACCAAAGACCCCTCGTTTAGATAATAATATGAGCTGCAATAGAAGTCGTCGTCAGATCCCCAACGAATCGACAATGCTCCTTTCAGTCGCCCTTCGCCATCTTCAATGGCGAAAATCCGCCGGTACGCTGTTTCTGCAAAACCCTATAGAATTTGTTTTCTTTTTTTTTTAGAAAAAAAAATGGGAATATTTCAAAAAAAAAAAACTCTTGTTTTCTTTTTACTGAAAATCAATTTGCATATAAATATTATTAAGAAGTGTGCATTTGGTATACCTAATTTTAAAATTTTAGAGGGAAACGAACCGAACCGGATCCAATTGAACAAATTTTGAAAAATCTTATATTTATACTACACAAAATATCGCAAAATTGAACTTGACTTGATCAATTGAGATTCAGCTCAATTTCTTAATTATTTATAATTTTAAATTGAATATTTGTTATATTGAATTAAATCAAGTTAGAATAGAATCATTATAAAAATATTTTAAAAAATAAAAGTAACTATATATAATTAATATTTTAAATTTGAAAAAAATTAATTTTTTTCTTTAAAATTATTAAATTATATTTTAAAAAATCATGAACTCAAATTAAGACGAATCTAATTTAAAATTTAATCCGGAATTTTGAAACAATCGTTAGACTTCTTGTAGGAATAGAAAGGATATAAATACTTTGGTATTTTTCATTTATTTTTTCAGGTAGATTGTGTGTATTTACAAAGAGAGGGTGCGCCGTCATGATTCATTTGGAGCTGCAAGAACTCGGACAAGAAACCTGCAACTAGAGATTTCACTCATACAACAGCAACTCTTGAGGGTCAATACGACAGGGCATGTCCCAACACAAGAACACAGGTGCCGGCAGAAGAGACAACCTGGGGACTGTTTCTAGGATTCAAGCATAAAATTCACGATCGAAGCTCCCTCGGAGGAATCCCATGTCACTCTCTTCACTCGGGAAATCTAGAAGCAGCGTCAGCATCTCTATGTCTATGGACTTGGAGGTGTCAGAATAAGCAGCCAAATCCTCTGGCTCCTCCTTGCAGCAGCCCCCTCCTTTGTAATCAGCCGCCGCCACTGTGTTTTCTTGCTTCGAACCCTGGCTGCCGGAGAACCCCCCATCACATTCAATTGTCATTTCTCTCTGGTTTCGAAACGATTCTCCGACCTCAGAGTTCCATAGGCGCATGAAGTAATCACCGAGGTGCTTGTTGGGTGGTGCTCCAAGTCCTGTATGGACACCCTCACTCGTATGAAACGCCTTCGAAGACGATCGATCTCCAACGCGCTTCCTCAGGTGTGAGTTCCAGAAGTTCTTGACATCGTTGTCAGTTCTTCCTGGTAATTTGGAAGCAATAGCAGCCCATCTGGAGGCAACACACATGGTCAATAAACAGTCTGGTGGTCGTAAGGATTCAGATTTCATTACATGAGCACCATTAGGACTAGGAAAGTACAGGTTTGAAGAGGATTAAGACTGCACAGAGTAATGAATGCAAAGAGAAGTTAAGAGGGAGGCCCCAGAAGCAGTGAATTTACTTGTTACCAAGCCTCTGATGCAAATGAATGATTGTCTTCTCTTCTTGGGGAGTAAATGGACCACGCTTGATGTCCGGGCGAAGGTAATTTGTCCAGCGAAGCCGACAACTTTTCCCACATCGAAGTAAGCCTGTGAACTCCAATACCATTAACACAAAACAAGTCTTGGCACCACACTTTTCACTTTCTATGGTCCACTTCACTTAGAGATTATGTTTCAAGGAGTCAAAAGCCTCCTTTTCTTTCTACTTTAATATATGCTTTCTCAGAATCTACGCTTTTTTCCTTCCTCCATTACATGAAGCTCATGAAACAAAGAAGAGTCCAACCCAAGTTTCAAAACAAACACCTCCTGCACAAAAATTTAGTCTGAAGAAACGCTTCTGCATTGAACATTTTTTTTTTTTTTTGTAACGACACAGTGAAGCAATCTTCAAAGCTCTAACGTTCAAGGCCAAGTTCATTGGAACAGAAACACACCCCCTTTTTCTATCGTAATTTCTCCCAATGGAGTACACAAACCCAAATGAACATGATTGCTTGTTTTGGCACAAAGAAGAAGTTTTGCAGGAGAGAAAGCAATTACAAAAGAAGAGAAAAGAAAAACCTGCAAGTTTAGGAAGATTCCTCCATGTTCCATGCCCATTCTTTGTCACGAAATCAACAAGAATCTTGTCTTCTTCAGGAGTCCAAGCTCCTCTCTTAACCCCTTCTTTGTCACAGCAAGGCACTCTACCTCTCTTCTTCCTCCTCCTCTTCTCACTCTTCTTCACCATTTTTTTTGTTCAAATCATACACGCAGAGCGAGAACCAAAAGCAGTATAAATGCAGAGGAGAGATTGTAATCTCATTTCAGTGTAATGGAAGAGAAGCAAGAAAAAAGCATTATCCCAGACATCCAGGCCGCCCCATTACCCCTCTACTCTTCTTTGGTTTCGCTTTCGACACAGTACCAGTCCCACAGGCATTTAATTTGTATTCTTTTTACTCAATTCCATATTTTTTGACCCCCTCTCTCACCTGTAACCCTTTTTTTTATTCCATTCTTCAAGGTAAGAATCACTGACAGCAGATTAATTAAAAAAACCCATGATTCAGAAATCAGAATTGCAGGCAAAAGAAAACAGCCCGGTGATTCTTCACCTGCCACCTCATGGATAAAAATTAAATATCCAATCTTTTTTTTTTATATTTCTCCCCAATTTATGTACTATTTCCAGTCTATTATTAGATAAATAATGGAATAAATAATTAAAATTAAAATTTTTTTATACATAGTTTAGCATGTATTTATATTTGAAATAATATTATATTTAATAAATATGTTTAAAATAAATAATTTAAAAATTAGATTATGTAACAAAACCCATCTATAAGACGAGAAATACTCAATTTATTATTTTAAAATTATTTTATAAAATATTTTTGTATTGTTAAATTAGTATATTAAATATATATTAGTATTGATGTAAATAAAATCAATAATAATCTTTAATAATATAATTTAGGTCAAACGTGGGACACGTGTGCTAGTTTTCAGACTTCGGGAGGAGGACAGGCCTGTGGTAACTTTTTTTTTTTTTCCTGCCAATCTGCTTGGAATCGATGGTAAATTTGATTTACCGGTGACTTCTACTGGCTGAGTTGGTGATATACATCTTTTTACAATTTTAGTTTGCAAAATACATCCTTTTGGTTAATGTTGGAAAAATACATTTTTATGTATTTTTGTTTTTTTTTAACTCAGCAGCTTTTTTTACCTCAATGAAATGTGGAATTTTGGATTTGTCTGTCCAATTTTTCAACTGGGTTTCTTGAGATTTGCATTCTCATTTACCGGGTTTGTGTTAATGCGATGAACTAAGTGAGTTAGAGATTGGGGTCCTATGGATCTTGGGTTTTGATTTTTTTGTCATTCTGATCAATATTGATCTTTGGTATCTCATCACTTTTCCGTATTCTTGATAGAATACGAAAAATACATATTTTTTTTAATTTTTGTTTTATTTACAAGTGATATAAATGAGTGTTTTTATCGATCGAAGGTAAATTATCCATTTGACTCAAAGCCAATATTTGAAAAAATAGATCAAGTATTCAACTGCATTTTAGACAATTTTAAAACATCTACTTCTTCTTAAATACACCACTTATTTTATTTCCAATAAGTTTCACAAGGCCCTTCTTCCTCTGGGTGCCAATGTTTGTGCCACTCCGACTCTCGAGTTGCGGATGCCTTGGAAGATATGATATCGAATTCCTAGTAGCTATGCCTTGCGGAGCCCAAGGGGGATGTGATATTGAATCACATGCCGTTGTTGAGATGGGTTTTATAGCAAGACCCAATTCGAGACCATCATACGACGAATGTCTGAACGAGGAGCCTCCCGGTTTGTTGTATCCTGTGGACAGTAATGTGCTATCTCGCCTAGAATGTGGTACCTCACTGTAAGAAGGGATCGGATACGCCGAAGACTCTTTGAACGAGGGCGCATATCCATAATCCTGGCTTGGAGGAGGAGGAGTATTCAAATCAATCGAGCTTGGTCCCTTACTTGCATCCTGTTGTCTCCTAGAACGCCTCGATGTACTATTATGTGAATCTTCCAGTCCATGTTGTTGCATTGACTGGTTCCGGGTGATGCCAGATGAGGCTTCATTCGGTTTCCGTCGCCTCTCACGTCTAGTTGCTCTCTGCTCAAAATCTGGTGGCCCCTTGTACCTTGTTGACTGTGTTCGACCGACGGTGACTCGTTTACGTGCTGGGTCAACCAAGAGCTCAAAGGGTGCGGGTTCCCATTCACTCTCATCTCTTACCGGATTAATGCTACCTCGGTACATATTAACCATTGTGGTTACAAGGTAGTATACCGAGGCTCGAGTCCTTGGATTAATACGAAATTTATGAAGGGCCTGCATGTAATCAATGCATTTAAATCATAGGAAAAATGATATAACAGATATCGTATTATTACCTTTTGTGCATGACGACAAAGGTAACGGTCTATGTTCCAAATCCCGCAGGCACACTCTCCTTGGATAACACGCACCCTTCGGGATTGAGAAGAGTGTGGAGTCTCCTCTATGATGTCTGCCACCTGATTCTCAGTATCATACACAATGCATTGTAGGAATGGCAATGCTCTCGCTTCCTCTCGATATGCTTCCTCCACTACTCTCCCAAAAAGTATGCCCTCTTTATGTCTCTTCATCGCTGCTGCTCGGTATTTCTCAAAATACTCTCTTCCTTTCTCGAAAGTAACCTGAAATTTTCTTGAATATTATAAAAGATTGATAGTATAAAGGCTCAAACATTATTGCATATCATAATACCTTGGCAATTTGGGTTGGAGGTAAGCGTCGAGCTTCCCTTAGGGCACCGTTCAAAGCTTCCGCAGGATTGGTGGTCATTATGGTATACCTGTACATGATGTTTGTAGATAATATAATTTGTGATGTCATATCAAATTCATAATTTTAAAAAATAACCTAAAAACTACTAACTGATGTCCTCCATCATATAGCAATGTCCACTCCTCAAATGGAATATCTTCCAAATAAGCATGTACCTTTGGACAGTGCTCTTTCAAGTGATTCCATGCATTTTGAAAATCTACCTCATTCCTAGCATAAGAAACCCTATGCACCATGTTGGACACACCCTTCGATCGTCTTCCAATATGCGTCTGAACATTCTTGCGGAGGTGCCAATTACAAAAACGATGCACGCCATAATGGGGAAACCATTCCTTGTAGTTCCTATATGCTGCTAATATGCCTGCGGCACGGTCACTTATGATACATACTCCTTCTCTATCTCGGACAATATGCATTCCAAGCAATCCTAAAAACCACGTCCAATCCTCCTCACTCTCACTTCTTACGAAGGCGTAAGCGACAGGGCAAATCTTGTTGCTCCCATCAACGGCAACCGCAACAAGCAGCTTGTAGTCATAGCGACCGTATAAGTGTGTGGCGTCGACACATAGCACCGGACGAGCATAGGCGAAGGCTCGAATCGCAAAACCGAATGCCCAAAAAACCCTTCTTAGATAATGTGGGCCCTGGGTATCCTGTGCATCATCACCCCAATTGACCACAGTGCCTGAGTTTCTATGACGAACCTCTTCTAGATACCGTGGTAGCTCTATCACAGACTTCTCCCAGGTACCGTAGCAAAGTTCGTATGCACGGATCATGCAAGCCCAGGCCTGCCACTTGCTAACCTCATACCCCCACTTGTCTCTGATAATCGACTACACCCCTTTGATTGTGAGCGTGGCTTTCAAGTATGGTTTCAATCGAGGCGCAATGAATTTGATTGATAGGTTGGCATGATGACCAGCTCCCAATGAATCAGTCACATCGCAAGTATGTGGCTCCACCAGCATAGTAATCCTCCATGTGTTCGTCTTCTTGCTAGGTCCCCCACGCAGCGCAAATGGGCAATTACTACTTCCATTTGCTGCTTGTCGACAAATGACGGAATAATTCTTTTTGTCACTCTTATACACCTTGAACTCTCGTTGTGCCACCGATACATGATATCTCATCACTGCATCCATCATACTTTGTCTATCATTAAAATGCATACCCTCACGCAGATGCATCTCCTCTGCCTGTTGTGTATACATAGATGGGATTCGATCATAATAATTTGCAGGGGGACCTTCTTCCAAGTCATCAAGAGTTGCATCATTGTCATCTACCCCAATAGATGGTGTAGCACCTATGTTTCCGTCATCCAACGCGGCTACTGCCATAGCCACCTCCTCTGGGGTTGGGATAAATTCATCATCAGAGTCACTCTCGACAGTATCTGCAATGTAATCAGAATCATCATCACTGTTGTACTCTGGAAATTCCTCATGCTCCTCCATGGGGTCATTGTCAGAGGCAGCATTTTCATGATGAGGCTCAGATGGTTGGGGATGTGGAAAATCGAACGGGTCGAAATCTTGTTCAATGTAGGACGACGGGAGTGAGTTGTACAAATTTTGATAGTATTCTGAATCGAAATATTGTTGATCTTGAATCGGTTGCGGAGCCATTGGCACTGTTATTCATGAAAATAATTAGTAAAATGTATAGTTATCAAAATTACTTCTCTTCCTATAATGAATTAATAATTTTTTTACTTTAACCTCAATTCTCTTTATTCAAATTAATTTTTACATTTATTTTCTTTTTATTACATATTGTTATTAACTTTCTTTTTAATTATTTAAAATATTTATACTTTACATCAATATTTTATTATTGAAATTCTTAAATTATTTTGTAAATTTTATTTTAATAATAGTTATTTTTCATCAAAATTATTATTTATTTACGAAAATTAATTTCATAAGTGATATTAATAATAAAAATGCTAAAAAATTACTTACGGTTCTATGCTGAATTAATATTTTTTTTATTTTAATCTCAACTTTTTTTATTCAAATTAATTCTCCACTTATTCTTTTTTTATTATAAATAGTTCTTAACTTTTCTTTTTGATTATTTAAAATATTTTATGTTTTTATATCAATACCTATTACTAAAATTCTTAAATCATTTTTTTAAGTTTATTTTAAATAGTTCTCAGAATTCATCGGCCAATTAATATTGACACAACCAAAGATCTTTCTTTATGTGCAAATTAATTTTATAATTGATATTAATTATAAATTAGTTTTTAAACTTAATTATCTAAAAATTTAGTTTACTCATTATTAAATAAAAATAAATACTATCATCAATATTAATATGATGTATGCTAATATAGTGATCACTTAATTATAAATCTGATGAATTGTGTATATTAATAAAATATTATGTAATCACACTCATAATAAGTATCCAAACATTATGCATTACAAAATCAATATTTATATTTAGATTATGCAAAATTTATAGTTTTAATGCATGAAAAATAAATATAAATTATATTCTGAAAATATTGTACTTACCGGAATAACTAGAAGAAGCACATTGACTCATGCTATCATCAATAATATATAAGTCCACATCATATTGTGAGTTGAATGGATTCAAGGCATACCGTAGACCGGATTCATCAGAAATTGGGAAGAAGTTGAAGTCGTGAGTGTTGACATCATAAAATTTGACTTTGATACGAACAATACGAAAATCTACAACTATATTTACCTCACGTTGTAAAATCTCGATAAATCGTTCTAGTGAAATTGTAGGTTTCACTAGAATCACCTTTACGGGGTCACGATCATATACAACAGAATTGGAGTATTGATCTCTTAAGATATTTCCACCGGAGAATATACGGATTGAAACCTTTGACATGATGATTGTGAGCAGCAATTTTTTGCAAGAAACTAAACGTAGGATATAGATGGAAGATGAGAGGTGTGGAAATGAAAAAGAAGTCAATTTAAATAAGAAGGAATTGAGACATCATTTAATATTCAACTAACTAAATGCTTTTGAATTAGTCATGGGCATGCTACGGCCATTCATTTTCAGCAGTTTAATTAAATTAAAATGAAACAATAATTTTATATTTAACCACCCATGTGATCTCTTCAAATAATTCATATGGTATAACATTTATAAAAAATAGTTTTGTATAATTGTTAATTACATTTATTAAATAAAAATAATATATTAAAGATGTATTTTGTAAACTAAATATACAAAAGGATGTATTTTGCAAACTAAAACCAAAAGGATGTATTTTGCAAACTAAAATACTGAAGTGATGTATTTTACCAATTTTTTCGACTTCTACTTTCGGTGACCGTGAAAAATGAAAAATAACTCATAAAATCTCAACTTCTTATTGGTAATAATAACTGTGATTTTTCATAATTTATGTTACAATAAATTACGTATTGACATGTTAGAAGAATATGGATTCACAGTCGATGCAGTTGCAGGACGCTCCTGGAAAACACCCGAACCCCATATTCTCTTCCTCCATGGTGTACCCAAACGAGGGCATTTCCTCAGCCACTCCGAAGCCCCCACCGTGATCCGCCGAGCCAAGGTCGCCATGGCAGCCCGGCTCCCGAATCCCGTTCCCCGAGAAGAGATCAGGCGGGATCCCGGCGCACGGCGGAAGAAAGAGGTCGCTGGAGAGCCATTCGGCGAAGAGCAGCGGAGGAGGGGAGATCTGTGGGGCTCCTACTGGTGATTCCGTGTTGCTGAACTGATTATCGGCTAGTTTCTTGAGACAAGAATGCCAGTGATTCTTGATCTCGTTATCAGTTCTTCCCGGAAAATGTTGAGCGATTTGGGACCACCTATTCGCATCATACTTCATAAGTAAACTCATCGATTCTCAGAACTGGTGTGGGCAGAAATCAATGTAGTTCGAGAAAAAGAAGAGCTGTGTTACTTGTTGCCTAAGGCTTGGTGAAGGGCCATGATCTGCTCATCCTCGGTTCTGGTAAAGGGCCCCCGCTTCAGCCCTGGACGAAGATAGTTGATCCACCTGAGACGGCAACTCTTTCCACTTCTCTGCAAACCTTCCAGCACCAGATAACGACGATGGTTAGAGCCTGTTTACTACTGCTAATCGTTTAATCCAGCAAAGGGCCTTACGATCCAAACCCTAAAACCCCATGCTGACATATTCCTTGCATCCATCCTAACAAGAACACAGAAACGCTTTTCCATGCTCTTGGTACTAGAAAAAAAATCATATTTTTTCAACGCGTGAAGCTAACACATACCCACATTTTTTTTATTTACCAATAAATCTCAAATAAATATTGGAAGATTAGGCACATTCCGAACGGCATGCTTGGTACTTCATTGCCGTGTTTTAAAAATGGTTTGAAATCATTCATAAATTTAGATTGAATAATTTTATGAATATTTTTTTAAAAATAAAATTATTGTTTCTCTTAATTTTAAAAAAAATCCTCAAAAACAGGAAAAAAAACTGTAACTGTAACTGAAAATATTTATTTTTCATCTTGATTTATTCAAAAAATTACGAAATTGAGAAGTGAACAAACGGTATCTGATTAACTGAGCCGACAATTGAGAAACGCAATAGAGGAAATATTTATGTAATAATACACGTTTTTTTAAAATAATCCCATGGCCCACCAGACGATGATATCATAATCTATTCCTGGGGAGGACACGATAAACCTTCAAAACCCTAATTTCACGAGATGTAAAGGAATTCAAATGATATTGAGAAAGAAACATCAAATCAATGAAATTCTACATGAATTTGACGATTGAATTTTCGTGTTAAAACAAATCGATAAAAGGTGAAATTTGAGATGTCGCACGTTTGAAACGTGCAGAAGGGGATGGCCCACACGGCAGGAAAACTCACCAGCATTGACGGGAACGGAGCTCCAGCTCCCTCGACGGTGGTTGAGAAGGTAATCTCGGAGCTTCTCATCCTCATCCGGCGACCAAAGCCCCTTGTGATGCGTACGCTTCCTTTTTTCTCCCGTCGCCTCCAGTTTTTTTTTTTTTTTTCTTCCGGGAGGTAAACAAAAAATGAAGTGATAATGACAAACGCCTGGCTCAGTCGATATGGTACTTAAAGGAAGGGAATCTGAAGAATCAGGCAGCAGAAGTAAAACAATAAAATAGTAGTATTCCGAGGCTCTCTCATTTGTCATTTGTCGTGTGTCGTTTTCAAGTGACGTCGGTAGGGTAATCCAAGGCAAATGTTAGTGGAATGACAAATGACAAATGAGAGAGCAGAAAAATACACAAGGCGATCAATCAATCACTTGCTGGGGCAAAAATTTTATGTGAATTTGTTGCTTGCAGACATGTTCTGTTTCAGAAAATGGGTTCATCTGCATCTATATTCTTCGTTTCAGAAAGTATTGAAAAGGGTCTCTTTTGCCATCCTCTTAGTTCGTCCAACCCATTTTTTTGGGTTTTTCTGCATCCCCAACTCTAACTTATTCTTATCTCCCCCGCTTATAGCCGATGCAGTATTCATCTCTTTTCCTTGTACTGGTACTCAATCTATCTCTACTTTTCCTCTGTTGATGGATACATCATGCAAGATGTCCCCCCTTGATAACACAATCTCCTGTAATACAAGTTTGCAGGCATTCGCCATGAACACTAATGGGAGCCTTTTTTAGTCACGTGCGGGAATTCAACCTTTTCGTATATTCATAGGGTGGAGAACAATATGGGAATGGGTTCATTTAGATCATCATATTTAGTTAGAACTAATAATATGTTATGTTAAGTATGAAAATCTTCGACTTGATAACCCCTTCCGTACGATTTCTTTATGTATATATATATATATAAATTAATAACAAGAGAGTCTATAGAATTCCAAATCGTATACATTACAACAATTGACTCAGCAGGATCCACAAGAGTTGTGGGGTAGGGCATGACATGGCACCCCTCCTGCCCCATCCCTATAAGTTACCATTTTATTTATCCATTTCAAACATTATAATACGAGCCTATAACGCCTCAATGTCGAGCAAGGGGAAGGTACCTGATGCTACCATCACATCATCAATAATATTAAATACCCTTTCAGTTATTTTTTATTTTTTTTTTTCATATGGACCCATTCAGGGCCATGCACCCTAGGGGTGGCTAAAGGGGCAATAGTCATATTTTATTTACAATAATTAGTCTAACGGAAATTAGAATAATATCTGTTAAATTATTATTTTTATGATTTTTTTTTGTATATGTAAGACACTATTTTAGGATAATAGTTGGATAATAAATAAAAAGTATCATTTTTACGGATTATTTTCATTTTATGATCCTATGTTGTTTTTATTATATGTTTTTTTAAATAAATGTCAATGCAGGCCAAGTTTTATCTAAAGTAAACAATACTAAAATAATGCTCAAGTTGTTTCATTTTTTTTATTTATGGATTAAGTAGTTTATTATGAGTTAAACAAATTGAATAATTCATGTGGGAAGAGTGATTTATATATAAAAATGGGGCAATTAGTACATTAAATTATGTATTAGAATATGAAAATTTATTTTGTAATAAATAATACACATCGAATATGAATTTGATTAGAAATGATATTTAATATTATAGACTATATATTTTATAAATTTGACTATTTAATTTATGAATTATAGCAAAATAAAAAATTCATTTGATAAATCGAATTCATTGATGTTATGACTCGAAAATATCATGATCCCTCTTAATGCAATAAATATTGTTCCTCCCACTATTATTTTTTTGAAATATTATAATTAGTATTAGCGATTTTTTAAATATAAATATAATTAGAGTTTTTATTAAAATCCATTTTTAAAAATAACATGCCTGTATTAAAGATATTTCTTTATTTTATCAAAATTTCAATTTTTCTAGACGTAAATTAATTTGATTTACGTCTAAACAAATTAAAATAAAATGCAGTAGAAGAATATCACAACACATGACCGTGCCAAGTTTTCTGGGTCGGAGGTTGTATATCTTGAGATGAATAATGCATCATGATTTAGAGCTCAAGATCTTGTTCTATCTGCAAAAATGCTTGTACACTCAGTTGAAGCAAATACATGCAGTGATCATCACAACTTCCCTCGACAGAGACCCTTTAGTGTGCCTCAAATTCTTGAGGCGAAGCACGGAATTTGGAGGAATGGAGTATGCGGATCTTATCTACACTCAAATGGGCGGGTTCTCTAATTCTGGAATCGCAATTTGGAATGCGATGATGAGGGGGTACGCCTATAACGGACCATATGTGAAGGCCTTGAAGTTGTTCGATGAAATGACTAGGAGAGGGCTGGAGCCGAATAATTTCACTTACCCCTACATTCTGAGTGCTTGTTGTAATATGGATTTGTTTGTTGTTGGCCAGAAACTGCATTCTCGTGTCATAAAATCTGGTTTTTTAGTGGCCTTTTCGGTTGGAGCTGCTTTTTTTGAATTTTATGCGCGAAAGGCGGGGTTTTTAGAAGAGGGAGTGAGGAAAATGGGGAGTTTGAAGGAGGCCAGGATGATGTTTGATGAGATTAGGGATAAAAGTGTTGAATTGTGGAATAAAATGATCGGGAATTACGCAATGTTTGGCGATGTATCGAATGCAAAACAACTGTTCGATGAAATGCCTCAGAAAGATGTTGTCACCTGGAACACTATGCTTTCTGCTTATAGCAGAGAAAGTGACGTAGCAAGTGCAGACGATCTGTTTCGCCGGATGCCTGAGAAGAATGTTGTGACATGGACAACCCTCCTTGGATGCTACGCCAATGCAGGGGATGTCGAAAAAGCACGAGGTCTTTTTGAGCAAATGCCGGATAGGAATGTGGTGTCGTGGAACTCCATGATGTCGATCTACAACAAGAAGGGAGATTATCAACAGGCATTAGATCTTTTCAACCGGATGGTTATCGAAGGAGTGAGACCGGATTCTTTCACATTCGTTACAGCCTTGACAGCCTGTTCTCATCTTAGCGATCTTCAGTCAGGGAGATGGGTGCATTCTATGCTATGGGACTGGCATAAGATGGTTGTTGTAGTAGGCACAGCTCTGTCTGAGATGTATGCCAACTGTGGGGAAATTGATAAAGCTTTTGTGCTTTTTATTAAGATTGGACAAAAGGATGTATTCTCTTACAACGTTATGATCAAGTCGCTAGCCATCCATGGAAGAGCAGAGGATGCGATCAAGCTCTTTCATTTGATGCAGAGTCGAGGTTTGAAGTTGAATGATCACACTTTCTCCTCCGCACTCTTTGCTTGTAGCCATGGAGGGCTAGTGGAGAAAGGCCAGGAGATCTTCAAGGACATAGAGAGGAGTTTGAACTCTGGTCCCAAGGCAGAGCATTACTGTTTGATTGTTGATTTGCTGTGTCGAAACAATGGGACCGATGAAGCAGAGAGCCTAGTAAAAGCCATGGACATAGAACCTGATATTGCAATATGGGGAGCTTTATTACATGGATGCCATGGTAGAGGGGATGTTAAACTGGCAAAAAGTATCATAAGGAAGGCAATTCAACTGCAATCAGATGAGTCTGGAGTGCATGTGTTGTTAGCAAATATTCATGCATCGATGGGCCAGTGGAACGATGCGCGCAGAGCTAGAAAGCAAATGGAAGATGGTGGAATTGTCAAGAAGACAGGCAGAAGTTATTTTATTTCATAGTGTAGGAGATTAATCAGTTAACTACATCTTAGCAAGACAGCAAAGATACACTGTTACAGGGTGACTACCCTCTTATCATGGATGTGAAAGGCACCTAAAATCTGGAGAGCTGTTGTGTTATGGTTGATATAGCAGGTGCACATCTCTGTGAAACTGGAACAAAAGCCTGCATTAGAATCTTGTCTCCATAACTGAGAGAAAAAGCAAGCAGGAGCAGAGTGGAATACTTCCCTGGAGAAACATCACAGGGAAGGGGGAAATCCCTGAACATTGTCAACTAATATGTTCTTTTCCCTGGATAAACATCAATCGGTGTCTGTTTTTGGGAATTCATGTATGGAATCCCAAATAACTGAGAGAAAAGCAAGTAGCTTCATGCAGGAAATTGGAATCCTAAACTCCAAATGCCCGGATTTTTCCGGGTCGGTCCGTCTGCACATATTAGCTGTAAATTGTAATCAACGAGCAATTGGTTACGGGCTTGGGCTCCGGATATTTGCTATCCAGATCCGACAAAACTCCGCTTCAGAATCCGAATCAATCCGTTTATGGTGGACACTTGGACGCCTCTAACTTCTGACAGTCTCGATTGCGTTGTCTGCTGATGGCGATGACATGCGCTCCTCCACCGTCACTGAGCATCAAGCTCTCTCGGAAGTTATTTCCGATTCATTTCTTCGGCGGCGGCAAGGCACTTAGTGTGATGAGTGTCACTGGCCCAAGTCCTCTCAGACATCATTTTCAAGGCCTTTCTTTCATGGGCAATGATGGAAGATTCGGAGTCCGGTTTCCGCGGACTACGGTTCAACGTGAATTTGTGACGAAGGTAGATTTTTTTTTTCTTTATGAAATTCATTTGTTCGTTTTCTCGATTTATTTATTTTTTCTTTTTCTTGTGTGTGAAGGTTGGGGCCGAAGGGGAACCTCTCACTTCTGATGCAACCAATCAAGAAGCATTTTCGTGGTCTTCTGTTATTTTACCGTGAGTAACTTTATTTTTGTTGTTTCTTGTTACTCTTTTGCTGCTTCCTTCATTCTAATGCCATTGCGCATATAATTAATGCAGTCTTGTTTCAAAAATATTCTAATCGTGTGCACATTTGTGATGTTTTTTTGCAATGAATTTATTGGTCCCTGAAATTAACGGTTTTTAACTCGTCAGCTTTCTATTCCCTGCCCTGGGAGGTTTATTATTTGGCTATGACATTGGTGCAACGTCAGGAGCTACTATCTCACTGCAGGCAATTCCTTTCCTACTCTTCGAATATTATTTCTTCAATCATAGTGCTTTGCTGATTGGTTATTGAATATATACATGTTTTCGGGGGTCAAATTTTGCAGTCACCTGATCTTAGTGGCACGAACTGGTTTAACCTGTCAGCTGTTGAGCTTGGTTCAGTGGTACGCTTTAAACCTTGTGAATTTGCAAGGAGATTGTGATTTCTCACTGAAGCGCTTTTTTTTTATGATTCTAAGGTTAGTGGCTCCCTGTATGGAGCGCTTCTTGGTTCTCTCATTGCGTTCCCCCTTGCTGATTTCCTTGGTAATACATTCCCTCATTCAGATGCCTTTTTTTTGTTTGAAAACTTGCAATCAAAGCACCAAACTCAAATTCTAAGCTGTGTTATACCTTTTTTCCGCCTTATGTCCTCAGGAAGGAGAAGAGAACTAATCATTGCGTCCATCTTTTATTTGATTGGCGCATCATTGACTGCATATGCTCCCGGACTTGGAGTACTCTTGATTGCACGTCTTTTGTATGGACTTGGTATTGGCATGGTGAGGGTGTCTAGCTTATTATTTTTTGAAATCTAATCCAATTACAATCCAGCACATGGAAGTTGATCTGCAATCCTCTCCTCCACAGGCAATGCATGGTGCGCCTCTTTATATTGCAGAGACCTGCCCGTCTCAAATTCGTGGAACTTTGATTTCTCTGAAGGAGCTTTTCATAGTCCTTGGAATATTGGCATGTCATCTCTTCTTATGATGGTTTTTTTGATTAAGTATAAAACTAAAAGTTTAAGGCCTTCTAATTCTTACCTTTGTTTGCTTACAGTTAGGCTATTTTGTCGGTAGCCTTGAAATTAATGCTGTTGGAGGATGGCGTTATATGTATGGAGCCAGTGCTCCCATTGCACTGATTATGGGCTTAGGCATGTTGACCCTTCCACCATCCCCAAGATGGTTGCTTTTAAGGGCTATTGAAGGCAAGGGATCACTAGAAGAATACAAAGAGAAAGCCGTTCTTGCTTTTAGAAGGCTTAGAGGTGAATCTGTTGATGCTACGGAATCAGAAAGGCAAATTGAAGATACACTCCTTTCCCTGAAAAGTGCATACTCAAATCAGGAGTCAGAAGGAAGCTTTCTTGATGTGTTCCAAGGGCCAAGTCTGAAAGCCTTTGTAATTGGTGGAGGATTGGTCCTTTTTCAGCAGGTTGGTATTATTTTCCTGTGCTTTGTTTTATTCATCAGATTCAACCATCTTGAAATTTAGAATCATTGTCGGATGTGCACCAGGTTACCGGGCAGCCAAGTGTTCTGTATTATGCAGGCTCCATTCTGCAGGTTCTTCATTTCATACAATATTTTTCTGTTCACTGCAGTCTCAATTAACCCAAAATATGTAGTGCATAAATTCCTTCAATTTCTGAAGACTGCAGGTTTTGGTGCCGCAGCTGATGCTACCAAGCTTTCAGTTGTTGTTGGGTTGTTCAAGGTACTCTCAATACCTTTGGGATCAGTTTCCTGCTGGTATCCTGAAGGAATTTTTCCCCCTTCCCATTGTATTGAAAAAATAATCTGTCATTACAGTTGCTGATGACTACAATAGCAGTCCTGAAAGTTGATGACCTCGGAGAAGGCCTCTACTAATTGGAGGTGTTGCAGGGCTTGTGCGTAACCACCTTTGTTACTTCGGTATTTATAGTTGAATTTCCAAAGCCCATATTTTTCTAAATTTCTATCTACAACAGGCATTCTCTCTATTGCTGCTTTCTGCCTACTACAAATTCTTGGGGGGCTTTCCTTTTGTGGCTGTTGCCGCGTTGCTTCTCTATGTGGGTTGTTATCAGGTGATGCTCTCACTTTATGCTCGTCAAATACTTGGAATTACCCCTTTTTGTACTAGTGAGTGAACTGTTTTATGTCAAAATTCAGATTTCATTTGGGCCTATTAGTTGGCTTATGGTATCGGAGATTTTCCCCCTTCGGACAAGGGGAAAAGGCATAAGTCTTGCAGTACTCACGAATTTTGGTTCCAATGCTTTGGTGACTTTTGCTTTCTTACCACTGACGGTATTGAATTCTTATCATCATCGCATTCGCTTATATCGAATGTCAGTTTGTTTTTGTTTTGAAATATGGATTGGTTTACACAGGAGTTACTGGGAGCTGGAAATATTTTTCTCCTGTTTGGAGGAATTGCCGTGGTGTCCCTTGTGTTCGTGATGGCATTTGTCCCTGAGACCAAAGGACTCACCTTGGAAGAAATCGAATCCAAATTTCTGAGATAATGAAGGGTTGAAATTCAAACTTCGTTCCGATGGTTGTATATACATTTTAATGTATTCGACTCAGAGTCTTTTGAGTCCACAGTCACAAGGTTTAAGCTCGTATCCGAACTTCCAGAGGAGTGATTGGATTTTTAAGCTGATTATGATGCACATTTAAAGTTATAACTTTTTTCGGATCAAGAGCAAAGTAGGGATGGCCATGTAAATATCAGTACCATGGAAATCTCCCGTGTCTGAGGAGAATCCTTAAAATGGGGACACACGCCGCAGACTCATCTTAAACCTGATATGAAGGCTCTGAGCTCCTTGAGTTTTGTTGTATGTTGAGGCGACTCATCATCGCTGTCATCACTTAGCTCAACCAGACAGCAGCCCCCTTTTTCTCCTCCTTTTACACGTGGGTCTGGGCTTGTAAGATCAATGATCTCCTTCTCCATCATTCCTGTGCATGAACTGTGACCACCTATGTTTTTGCTGCCAACTGCATCTTCTTCTTCTTCTTCACTCTTTTGCTGATAATTGTCTTGATGTGTAGATTCCTTGAGACGACAAGGCGGGGGAGTGCCTTGTTGGATTTCCAGCAACAGCTTCTTGAGCTTTTCATCGATTTCTTTGGTTACAGATTTTTTACTTCCAGCTCTGCGGGTTGTTTTTCGTTTCTCCGCTTTCTTCTGATGGAACTCCTCTACCTTTTCTGGGCAGCCACTGTAAGCACATCTTTTAGGCTTCGGTACCAACATAAGACAGCCAATTGCATGCTCCATTAAATGAAATTCAATTCATGGAAAGTTGAATGATACCATTGTAAAATATCGGCTGGTACTACGGATGCCTTCAGGCCATAAAAATCATTCCAAGAAACTTCATAGTAATCTTGTCCTTGCATCCTTCTTTGCTTGTTGATGCGGGAAACAGGGCATTTCACAGGTATCTGTAATAATAACAGAAATGAGGCATTCAAAGCAAGTTGTAATAATAACAGAATATCAAAGCGAGAACTCCATACTTCATCTGCGGGTAGATCGACTCCCAGTTGTGAAGAGGAGAAACGAAGAGTCGCAAATCGTCTCAAGCTTCTTTCAGCAAGTTTTGGAAGAACGTATTCATCTGATATAGGCACAGCAAACAAGAAAAACTTTGCATTTACACCTGAGTTGCTTTCCAGGGATCAGATGAGCAATTGTAAACCTGTCTTTTCTGGAGGCCATTCAAAAAACTGAGTGCATAGCTCATGTAGTTGAGAGCGATTGAAAGGATAGAGAGCAAGGGCTCTACAAAAATAGAGAAACAAAACGCTATAGTGAGTGACAAGGTGATGCACCGATGTGGGGTGGGGGTTCAAGAACCTGTGAACGGCATCTGAATCAGCAGAATGGCACTTGGGCTTTAAATAGGCATTGATCACACTCTGGACGTGATTGCTTGATGGTCGCAGATCAGAGTCACTTTCTATATAGAAGAGGAACTTCAGCATGCAATGAACAGGCGCCAGTCATAAACACGTACTGCATGGCAACTTGAAAACTGAGGTGCAGGCAGTGACTTACTCTTTGAATTTCCCAGATGAGGAGGGGCAGCATTTTTCCTGTTGTCACGGATGGAAATTTGGTCTTTCTTTTTCAAGACCTTTTCCTTTTTCAGAGTTGCTAAGCCTTCTGATGCGAGCCACTGGAGAACGGTGGAGTCACTAAATGATTTTACAATCTTACATGCTGAATCCTACAGGAAGGATGCATGATTGCGTCAAATTACTACATGAATAAACAATCACAGCAGGAAGATATGCCATGATAACTTACAGGCCCAAAACCACGAATTCTTTGATTGTAATCACTCCCAAGAAGGACGGCAAGAGCAATCTGAAAGTCACAAGTCATGCAATTTTCAGTTTTTGAAATGGGTATATGATTCAGATTTTCACTGAAATTTTCATAGAAAACATCACCAAAGAATTCCTTCCGAACCCAAGTTTTGCCTCAATATCATCCATCTCGTAGCAGACAACATAACCACCTTCACCTACACTTCGAAAATAGAAAACCAATGAATGAAGACTAAGGAAAGGAAAATAGATAGAAAACTATAACTCACCAAGACAAATATCTCTATACACTGTTCTTGCACCAAACAAAAAGGCATCCGAATCTGAAGTGTAGCATCCGTCCTAATAATTATGTTTGTTCCATCAACCATGAGAGTTACAGTTTCATTATTCCAAGCAGAGTATGGCTAAAACAGTATTAAATTAACAGCTCACTTACACATAATGACTCAGAATTCAGTAATGCACATTGAGCTTCAGCTTCCTCAATCCTGTGTGTAGTGGTACAGATTTGACAACGAAGTCACATTTGAATAAACAGAGTAAGAAGACAGAGCTACCTACCCATCAAGGCATGGAATCCCTAAAGCCATACCAAGAAGCTTGGCTTCTTTAATCATGCGAGAAAACTCAGACCCATTGTTCCTCTTAACAGAAGACACTTCAGAAAGATCTTGAATTGGCTGGATTTAGCATTCAGAGAAGCAAACTAGATCATGGAAAAATAAGGACTGAAAGCCAGTGATGCTAAGAATCCATTAACACGACCTCATTTACAGCATGTAGACGGCGCCGATAGGTAGACACCTTCATAACAGGAATTGAGCCATCTACACATGCAATATTAACCCATAAGCAACCCCAGCCAGTGAAGGAAAAAGGAGAAAAAACAGGCACATAAGAACTGAGTTCAGCTAATCCACTGGTTCATAAAAAGTAACGAACAAAAACGATGCTAGAACAATCCACCAACGCAGATAGAAAATGTAGCTTCTCACTGTTTAATGAAGTCACCACGGAATGAGAACTTAGTGACAGAAAAATTACCAGAAACAAATATAATGCTGCAATTCAAAGCAATTAGGGCTCTTAGACGATGAAACAGGCCGCTCAAATAAACCTTGTCCTTCATCGGACAATGAGATTTATTCACATTGTGAAGTTGCACGATCCAGCATGATAGATCCACGCACAGCCTCTTGTTCCTTGTCAGAAAATTACAACACCCCACATCATAAAATTCCCAACTTGAACAAAGAGCCACAATAACGAGTCCGAAACCAAGAAATTAACTTACTGAAGATGGTGAAGAGGAAGAGTTTTCTTGCAAGATTCCAAAATATCCCAAAGATTCTTGACTCCCATCTTGTTTAAAATCAAAATCTTCACCGGTAGAAGTAAGCGTTATGGTTTGAAATCTTTGGCGAGTTGGAAACCTGCGCTTCAGTTGACGTAGCCGTTAGTTTTTTTTTTCGAAATTTTTTCTGCGGAATGCTACTGGTTCCAGTAGAGCCGTGGGGCGAATATCGAATTATGGAAAATGCAGGGGAACGAGAATAAGGCAAGACTTTCAAATTCTTATTCAGAGGTATAAAACGATGGCGTATTGTCTGTTTCTGGCGCCAAATGTGATTGCTGGTTGATGCATTCCAGAGTTTGAAAACCCTAATTGGTGAAGCAAGAGGGGGAGACGGTGACGGGTTCAGGGGCTATTCCACTTAGTGCGATGCAAATCGAGGTAAAATGCAGCTGTGGAGAAGGCAAATGCCCAGAATGGGCGATAGTTGAGCTTCAGGGTGTGGTTCAACCGCAGCCCGGATTTGAGGACCGCCTTCAGGACTTCCATGTCGGCACTCTCTGCCGCCCCTCTTCTCAGGTAATTAAACTCTCTTGAAACAGCCGGTAATGAATCTCTGAGAAAATAGGAACTCGCTACTCTGTTCTTGCAGGAAACTTACACATTTACAGTTGGGTACCATGAGCTGTCTGGAACGAAGGTGAGTCTAAAGAAGCCGATTCTTGTGTTGAAGAAGATTAAGCTTCAGAACGAAGAAATGAATAGCGGAGCAGGTGAAGATTTTGTAGGGATAGAGATGAACGTAGTTGGAATTATTCGGCACAAGATCTTTTTCAAGACCAGGCCTAGGGCTCTTATATCCAGTAAGGATAAAAATTCTGTCTTCGGTTCATCTGCTCCTGCATCATTCTTCCTGTTTGCAATATCGCATCAACACTACTTTTGCTCGTAAAGTTTCAGTGAGTTTGGAGTCAATCTGATAGTTTCATTAAGGGGAATAACGAACATCTCATCTTGCTCGAATGTTGTTTTGCAGGAGCAGAACCCCCTCCTAAAGACAAAGCTGGGAAGCCTTCAACTCCCCAACAAGGTTAACTTATGCAGTCAACCTCTTGGTAATTGGTTTGAGTTATCCATTCCAGTTGCAGCGAATGGTACAGTAGTTGGTGGGAGCGTTTGTGCTAGCTTGAGTTCTTGTGCTGGATTGTAGTGCAGCAGTTGGTGAAGAATAGTAGTAGAATTCATTGGGATCAGAAAGCATATGAGAACTTACACAAGTACATAGATCATTCACTTAGCTACTAGTTGTCACCTTTAATCCCTCTCAAGAACTTGAGAACTTGAAGCATGGTGGGTCGGCTGGGCGGATTCTCTGATAAGCAGAACACGGCGATCTGAAGCATCTGCAACATCTCCTGCTTTGAATCAGCATCCAAAACCAGGGGATCAAGCACATCAGCTGGTCTCTCATTCTTTATCTTCTGAAATACCCAGCCCACCAGATTCCCGCCTTCAACATCCTTGAACTCGCCCCCTGTTGGCTCCTTCCCTGTTAACAATTCCAGCAAGATCACCCCGAAGCTGTACACATCTCCTCTGGTTGTGGATTTGCAGGTCTGGCCGTACTCCGGTGGGATGTAACCGAAAGTTCCGGCGATATCAGTGCTCACATGCGTCTCGCATGCACTTACCAGCCGAGCCAGTCCGAAATCCGCCACCTTTGCTTCAAACTCCTCGTTCAGCAGAATATTGCTCGCTTTGATATCACGATGGATGATGTGAGGAATGAACCCATGGTGAAGAAAAGCAAGTCCCCGGGCGGCACCGACGGCGATCTTGAAGCGTTTGTTCCAGTCGAGGCTTCCGGTGAGATTCCCGATCCACTGATCCAGGCTTCCATTCGCCATGAATTCATACACCAGTACTTTCTCCTCTCCGAAGGCGCAGTAGCCGAGTAAAGAAACGACATTGCGGTGTTTTACTTTCCCGACGGTTTGCATCTCTGCAAGAAACTCGCGCTGGCCTTGCATCTTCGTCTGACTTAGCTTCTTCACGGCGACAATTTTACCGTCGGGGAGGGTCGCCTTGTAGACGGTTCCGAAACCGCCGTCTCCGATTATGTTTGCCCTGGAGAAATTGTTCGTCGCTTCGAGAATGTCGATGAGAGTCAGCTTTAGCAGCGGCTGCTCGAACATTGCGATGTTTATGCTTAGCGGCTCCTTCGATCGGCTGCTGCTCAAGAAGTAGAGATTCGGATCATCGGAGCCCTTCATTTTGCTGCTCTGACTGCCGTCTTCTGTATCGGAGCTTCCCCTGTTTGTCCAGATTCTAAAGACGATGACGACGGAGATGGCAGACAAAATTGTTCCCAATACAACAGAAGCCACTCCCCATGCATTCATATTTGATGCCCTCCCAGCAAAACGGCATTTGGAGCCAAGAATTTCACTGCAGAGACGCCTGTTTCCGGCAACTGATGATTTGGTCAGATTCCTGCAAACTCCGGCGGCAGGAATTGGACCTTCAAAGTCATTTTCAGCGAGATTCATGTAAACCAACTCGGAGAGACCACACAAGTCGGCGGGGATTTCTCCGGTCAGCATATTTTCAGATACATCGAGATACTGCAACTGAGCGAGCTTACCGAGTTCAGCCGGGATTACTCCAGAAAAGCCATTCCCGTGAAGATCCAACGTCTCCAAGAACGAAGCATTCCCCAATCCCTCAGGAAGATTTCCAGACAAGGAATTGCTACTTAGATTCACGATCTCAACCCTCCAAGCTACGGATTCCTTGAATAAGCCATTTATCCCACCGGAAAGGTTGTTCTTTTGCAGGTAAACTCCAACTAGGTTCAGCATTTCTGAAAGAGATTCCGGTATCTCTCCATTGATTAAGTTGCAGCTGATATCCATATGAGTTAGCCCCTGCAACTTGCCAAAACTTCGAGGAACTGAACCAGATAACATGTTTGAAGACAGGTTAAGCTTCACCAACGCATTCAGCCCTCCTAGAGTCTCCGGAATCCAACCAGAAAGCCGATTATTCGCTAGATACAACCCCTGTAGCTTGCTCAGATCACCAAGCTCTCTTGGGATGGAACCAGTAAGGAAATTATCGGACAAGTCTAAAGTCGAAAGATTCGACAACCGTGACAGGGAAGATGGTATCTCACCAATGAGCAAATTCTCATTGAGAAGAAGATCAACAATGACTTCGCAGCTGGATAACTCCTCTGGTATCAAACCACTGAGCCTGTTATGAGAAAGATCAAATAATCCATGGTGCTGAATGTAGGTTGAGTATGGAACATTTGGCACCTCCCTGAAAAACTTGGAATCCTGGGCTGGAATGTTTCCAGAGAGATTGTTATACGAAAGAACAAGGCATTGTAGCTGTGGCAAGTAAGTTAACTCCTTCGGTATGGAGCCATTCAACTTGTTGTTCCCAAGATCCAAAGTTGAAAGACGAGAACAGTTTCCAAGCTCCGGTGGTATGTTTCCTTCAAGGAAATTGGAGTTGAGATTCAAGAATGACAGAGAATCAAGAAGTCCAACCTCCTTTGGGATGATCCCTGAAATCCTATTGTTTGATAGAACAATCATCTCAAATGAAGCAGCATTGCCAATTTCCGCAGGTATAGAGCCACCAAGCTGGTTATTTGAAGCCGAAAACTCAATCAGGGAGCGGGAACTCCAAATTCTGGGAGGAATAGGACCTGTAAAATTGTTGGAATCCAGCTCAAGAAGATTGAGTGGTAGCTCTCCTAGATATTCTGGTATAGCACCCACTATCTGGTTTCCCATCAAGACTAACTGAGTCAAGTTTCTACAGTTAAGAAACGTTCTTTCGATGCTACCCGAAAAAAAGTTGTGATCAAGCTCCAACTGGGAAAGGGAAGAAGCATCGCAAAGCTGTGATGGAATCTCACCAGTAAGAAAGTTACTCGCCAAACTGACATGACTCAGCATTGCACAGTTCCCGATTTCGGATGGGATTTTTCCAGAGAACCCGTTGTTTGAAAGCAGTAAAGAATCAAGTGCCGTCCATTTTCCCAGCCAAGAAGGTAATGAACCAGAAAGCTGATTTTTTTCGGCAGCAAATGTTATCAAAGACAAATTTGACAACTCCTCAGGTAAACTTCCTGTAAGAGAATTGAATGAAAGCATCAAAGCTTTCAAGTTTCTACAGCTGCCAATCTCAGGAGGAATGGATCCTTTCAGCTGAGAGTAAACAAGATTCAAAACAGTCAAGTTCAGCATTTCACCTACAGCTGCTGGAATACCGCACTGCAAGGGATTGTAAGAGAGATCGAGTTTGCTTAAAGATTTCAGATTGGAAAATGTTTCAGGTATGGGGCCTGTAAACAAACAAGAAGGGGCAGATAATATCTCGAGGTTCGACAATCCGCCGATCGCGGGCGACAACTGACCGGAGAAATGGTTATCTCCAAGGTAAAGGACCTTCAGAGAAGTTAGTTTTCCAATGCTCGGGGGTATTGTCCCAGATAATGAGTTGTTTGAAACATCTAAGGAAGACAGAAACCGTAGGTCGGACAAGAGATTTTCAGGCAGCGAACCTGTGAGAAAATTGCTTCCAAGAGCCATAATCTGAAGCTGTGTTAAGTTGCCTAAATGGACTGGAACACTCCCGGTGAACGAATTTCCGGAAACATCAAAAGACTCAAGTTTCACCAAGTTCCCAAGCTCCACTGGAATCCCACCGGAGAACATATTCGGTCCGAGTCTCAGCATCTGCAACCGAGTTAACCGACCAATTTCCACTGGCAACTGCCCCGTAAAACTGTTATAACCCAAGTCCAAAATCATCAGTCTTTTCAGAGAAGCAACCTCCGGCGATAGTTCTCCATACAGCTGATTGGAAGAAAGATCCAATACTAAAAGAGCAGTGAGAGAGAACAAAGCAGATGAAACAGGCCCATTCAACTGGTTACTGAGAGTATGAGTTGTCAGAACGAGAGAAGTCACTCTCCTTTCACCATTGCAGTAAACACCAGTCCAGTTACAATGAGAGGATGAAGAATCCCACGGTAAAACTTCTGGGTTTCGAAGAGAAGCTCTGAAAGAGAGCAAACTTTCACGGTCTAAACTTTCAAGTTTCTGAGCATTTGAAAACAGGAGAAGGCAACCCAGAAACAGAAGCAAACGCAGCGCCATTGTTGAACTGATTCTGAACTCGAAAGTTGAACACATCTGAAACTTCCAAACCAGAGAAAGAAACGAAAGGTTTGTTACAAGCGACACGGCAATGATTCTAAAGAAGATATAGAGAGAAGAAGCAAGGAGACCGGGAGGTCCAAGGGTTTGTTGGGAACATGAAAGGTTTATGCAAATGGTACAGAATTCGATGCCAGTATGGATCGACGCTTTGGTGAAAGTGTCTTCCCACAGCCATATACAACCTCATACACACACAAACAGGGGAAAGGACGCTACAAGCCAAGCAAACGACGTCGCTTCACCTGGTTTCTTCAGTTCAGGGTGTGGGGGTAGGGGTCCGAATTCGAATGCCATGGAAGTTGTGTCAGTCACTGTGAGGTCAGTTTCCAGTTTTCGTGATGATGATGATCTTCCATTACTACTCATCCAGGCACGCGTTCTTTCCTTAATTTTAATTTTTTTTTTTTCATTTCCATATATTTAAAATCCCATTACATAAATAAAATACCTTTTTTTTTTACAGGAAAACAAATTTCACCTTGTTTTTCCACTTCAAAAAAGAATCAGGAATCTCGTATCTTGTGATAATTACAAGTCGGGAGGGGAGGGCATTTTGGTAAAATGCAACATGGTAGGTTGGTTGCACAATCGGGAAAGAGATATTTGGTGATGGGACTGAAGAGAGTGTGGTGGAGTGGGCCCCCTGACCGAAACTGCCCCAACTTTTAGCTGTCTTGTTCCTCCCCAGCAATGTTTACAAACAAAAATCAATAAATATTAAAATTAATATCAACTAATTTAGAAAATAAAATTTGGCGTAATAATTAAATTGAGGGACTTTAATTAAGGATACTTATGGAATGAGTGATCGTGTTCTCCGAGAAATAATACACCTATCTACAAGGAAAAAAGCAAGGCATGAAAATACTTGACAATTATACCCCTACGCCATTCAAAGAATCTTCCAACGGAGGAGGTTATTTGAGTCAATACCCGAACCAGATCATATTCCCTCCCAAGCAACGACTCTCTCTCTTCGAGGTTCGTTCTTGACTCAAATCCCTAACCGAACCTGTGCTTCAGATTCCGGCGAGGCCGAGGCCGGTTTTGATGCCGTGGAGACGGCGCGCAATCAGCGATCTAACCGTCTCGACTGACTCCATCGTGAGCTTGGCTGCTGGCAGGCTGTTCACCAAGATTTGGAAGCCTAAGGTGAGCAATGAGCCTTCTTGTCCTGCTGAATTGGATGAACAATCGGGGGCGATGGCAAAGCCAGACGGCAGGATAGGGACACCCGAAGGATCGCCTCCGTTCATCACCACGTTCATGGAGACCGAGTCGATGGGCGCATTAACGAAGAGTGATCCTGAGATGTCTGTGCACGTTTCTTGCAAGACAAGCATGCTGCTTGGACTTGCATTCAGACTCGGTACCTGCGAGCAAATTTCGTTACTCCGATGCATTAGGTTTTGGTAAGAATTCATCTTGACATCTCACCCTTGCTTGCAGTAGGCTGATGCTGTTGCCACTATCCTGCTCCTGCCCCTTGAAAATTTGCAGAACCTGCTGCATAAGTCCATCTTCAGACAGAGCATCCCAGTGTGCCCGTGTTTTCTCATTTTGCAGGAAGTCGAGCAGCAGCCTAGGCGGGACGGGGACACGGACAGTTGTTGAAGCACTTAAGATAACGCCTGGTGACTCCCCGTCATTGCTGTTGCTCTTCCGTGTCATCAACGTTGTATCATCGGAGTGCTGAACCATCTCCCACTGATGTATTGTGGCACAGATTCCGGAACAGAAACCACGCATCATCCTCTGTGCGAGCATCGCGATACTTGTCTTACCACTCGGAGGAAGCTCTGAAATCATGGCGCCTAGTGAGAACAACTACTTTCGGACATCCATGATTAAGCACACGAAGAATCCGAAAACGTCAAACCTGGTTGATTTCCACGAGAGTTCATGATGGCAAATGGAAGCTCACTTTGCATTTGCAGATCAAAAAGCCATTTCTGAGCTCCAAGCGCCTTTCCCGACTGAATAAGTGGCTGAAAGAGATGATGGACTGTATTCTCATTGTACTCTGTATGCTCAGTCCAGGTTACCTAATCAAACAGTAAACTGGGAAATCAGGTGAATAGGTCAATAAGCAAAGCAAGCTCGTCTTTTTGCTGACCTTGGAATACCCGTTTTGCAGGTCCTGCACGATGCAACCAGAAGGCAGCCTCCTGCAATTTCCTTGCTGCCCAGGGAGTAAATGGTCGACAGACACATCGACCACGGCCCACATTCCTTCACCATGCTGCTTACAGAAGCGAATGAACTTGGCTACCCGGGTGGGGACCAAAGGTGAAAGAACTTGGAACTCAGCTTGGATCTGATAAATGAATCGCAGGGTTACACCTTTTTACTTGAGTGAATGCTACCCTATAAGAAATCCTTAATTAGCATCGAAATACCAGATGCAAGACGCCATCCCAGTTTCCGGGCATTCCCGAGCAAATAACATCAAAGGAAGCTCTTCCTATATTCCGGGGGAACATTTCCATCCACTGACTCTGTAAAGCCACAAGCACAGCATATATCCATTGAGGCAAAAGACAAAAAGGTAATGTCCTTTCTAAAATTACCAGCAGTGAGAACATGTTCAAAATTGGCAGCATGAAAAAATATGTATACATTACCACATTCATCAATGCTTCCACCAAAGCCGAACTGCTGATAAATGCAGTGCCTGTAGCTCTTGTTGCTTCACTCATAAAATGTTTGGGTTTCATACCGATGCAGGGCATGAAAGCTTTTGCATACTCATCTAGGTTCAAGAATTCTACGTTTTCATCTAATCTTTTCAGCCATAGAGGATCAGCTAGTTGGGAAAGCTTCATCAACTCTTCCATTGCAGACATTGCAAGCTCAAGAAACATGGATTTATCAGGAGTATCCACATTTGCCGCACCAAGACCAGCTACACTAGATGGCAATGGCGAAAAAGAATTTGACACCCTAGTTCCGAGCTCGAGTCCTAGAGGAAACATGAGATCTCTTGTATTCAACCCAAAAAAGCTATTTCTTCCTGCATCAAGATCTGATTTAGAGAAGGACCCAAATGGAGACATCGAACCATCAGCACCATTCAAGAATTTGGAGACCACAATTCCAAGCCTTTCAAGCTCATCCTTAAGACGTGCATTCTCAATAAGGAGATGGATCTGCTCAGGTGCCACCTCTCGAAGAACAGCAGGACCACCACAGCCTTTGCAAATTGGATTCCTCATGGCTTCACATAATAAAATGTTCTCATGACAGAGCTTCTCATTTTCTTGTTTCAGATTTATGTTTTCGTGGCGCTCCAATTGAGTCTGAATCATCCCAGTAACAGAAGTATGACAACAAAAGAAATGGAAAAAAAAAATTCAAAGAGAACAGTTTAGAGCAGTAACCTTCAACTGAGTTCTTCTATTCTGAAACCAAAACTTCACCTGCCTGCTCTCCAATCCCAGCCTTTTACCGAGTTCTAATCTTCCTTTCTCGTCCGGATGTGGATTCTTCTTGAAATAACTGGCAAAAGCGTCGTATGCAATCAAATAAAAACTCAACAACTAGCATCTGAGAACACAGATAAAAGGTTTGCAGTAACATTTACTTCTCCAGCTCCTGAATTTGAAACGACTTGTGTCGATAATATTTCTCCTTGTTGGATGTTTTCTTCGACGCATCACCTGATGCAGCTCCAAGGTGATCATTCTCAGGCTTGCTATTAGCTACATCACCCTTCCCCTTCATGAAAGTGCTTCCTAGAGGTCCACCAGTGAAGCCGATCTCTCCAAAATCTTCCATCTTGGGCTGAAGAAGCCAGACCAATCAACAATATTAAGAAAATGGCGTTTTCAAACAACGAAGAATCGTGTGAAAAGAAAGAGAGTTACATACATAGAAACTGGAGATTGGAGAGTTGAAAAAAAGTGAATTGGAGCAAGAAACTAAGCCATCAGCAACCATTTTTGATTCACATGCACTAGTTTTTTTGCTAGTGATGTCTGCAAAGTTCATCTGTGTGGATACTACCAAAAGGCTTGGGGCAGTGTCCCTTTTTATTCTCAAAGTTTGATCATTCTTTAGAACAGTATGAGCATCTCAACAACATTCGAAATTATGCGCAGAAAAGAGCAATAAAAACACGCGGAAAAACCCAACTTCTTGAACTAGAGCATTCACTGAAAAGGGTGTCTTCTGTCTCGAAGAAATTGGATGAAAGTTATTGTGAACCGTTTTCACCAACCGAGACCCGAAATTTATGAACAAGAGGAACCGGGGTAGTAAATAACAGCAAAGCTTCCTTCATATTTTTTTTTCAAAAACAGCCATCACCGGACCCCTACACCAAAAGCCCCGACGCACTGCAGTGAAGCCAAATATTTGGCTTTTGAGTCTCTTGCCATTCACTCTCCCCCAGCCCTATAACAGAAGTAAACGAGAAAAAAGTAAAAGGGTTCCCAAGGAATAACAAATGGGTACCACAAATCATTAATAGAGGAGAAGGTAAAGGCAAAAAAAGCTACCCTTTTCGGTTGACTTTTCATTAAGAATCGCACAAACAAACAGCAAAACCCACCACTGAAAAAGACCCTTTATACAGTGTACACTCCCAGTTCAAACCCCCCGGAGTCTTTTGCAGAAAGATTCTGAAATGGAATGACAGAACCGGGAAGTGCAAAAAACCAAAAGAAAACAAAAACACTCTGGGGATATACAGAAATCGAAAACCAGGTTCATCAAAAAAGATTGCATAAATAATACGAAAATGCAGATTCCTTGACCTGCAATTAGTGGGTGGGGAATCCTTCAATTTATTTGGCAATAAAAAATGGTTCTTGGCAGGTGGTCTATAACTCGCTTGCTCGCTGACTTCCAGCGCCCCCCTCATGGCGGAATTCCCCTTAAAACAACTTTCCTTTTTTGATTCCTCCCTCACCTTTTGGTTTCTTTCTGCTTAGAAAAGCGATACATAACCAAGTGATGAGATCTACACAAAGACTAGAAATGTTTTTTGTCGGAATCACCAACAACTGCTTCCTAACCAAAATAACGTTTATAATTAGAGATTCAAATTATTGACACACGTGAGACAACTATTAGGCCACGTTTGATTTGCAAGTTGCAACTATATATAGTAGGATTGTTTGGCACGTGGATTTGATATTAAGCTCATACAAAAAAAAAATCATATACCAAATAATCCAATCATATATTTCTATTTATTCAAATCTGAAATTTCTTTAATATAAAATTTAATTATTCCAATATATGCTACCTAATAAACTAATCCACTGCTATTTTTTCCTCTCTCAAACGTGGACTTAAATTTAAATATTATTATTCATTTTTATATTCGATAATATTGAAACTGAAATAATGAATTTTTACAGTTTGAATTATATTTTTAATAATTAGGGCACAGATATAGCTGGAACAGTTTGATATTGTAAGAAATAGTTGTGGCTGGAGACACAAGGGTAGTTCCGTCTTTTCCTTCAGTCTTATTGGGCTTCTTTTAGGTTGTGGTGGTGACCATTTGGGCCTTGCTTCAGTGTCTTCTTGGGGCGGGCTAGTAGAAGTAAAGGAGGTCCACATCTTGGATCCAGGTCAAAGAACCAGTGGATTCTTGTGAGTTTCAGTTAAAGGCGGGCACGGATTTGGCTCAGTGAGTTACGGGTCGAATCCGTCGAATTAGCCTAAAAATTGTAACTTATCAGATACGGGTTAGTGGGTCGATATGCTAGATCCATCTTAGGTCACGATTTGATATACTAATATAAATTGGACTTAATTCATAAGTCTTAGGTTCAATTGTTTGAAATATTCAATTCATTTGATAAAGAATACATTTTTTGTTGTTGGATTACGATTTAGATTCAACTTTTCTAATTCACTGAGTCCACTCGTACTCATGTACTATAAATCTATTCTATATTTGTTTTTTACGATTATAGATAATGTATCCAATTCATGATAAGTTAATTCAATTTATATTCAAATTAACTCGTATCCATGCTCACCTCTAAATTTTGGTGATTTTTTCAGAAATTTTGAATTCTCAATTTATCCTGAAACATGATATTTCCAACATTTTTTTTTTCAAATTTTAGTTATTTTTCTCACAATTTGGTTTTCTTTAACGTGATTTGAAATTTTTTTTGAATAATATTAGATTAAACTCTCTAGTGAAGGTCTTTGAGCATCCATTTCTTTTATGTGCGGTTCCTAAATTTGCAATAAATATGAATATAATGACGTTACACCTGGAGTGATTATTAAGGTTGAACTCCCATCTTTAATACCCAAGCACAGAATGAGTAACAAGCAGCAGCATACACAAACCAATGATAATGATAAGGATAAGGAAAGGCCACATGCTCTTTTTTTCTTTTCAAAGTTGCATGCTCAAGTTTTTTGTTGTTTCTCAGCCATAGAAGAAACAATCCTGGGGTCTGTAACCAGAGTTAGATCCAATTCCATTGGTGGCACCATGAGGGCGACTCCCTTGCCTCTTCAAGTAACCCGAGTTAAGATATTGTTCACCAAAGTCAGCTGTTGGGACAAATCCTTTCTCTGAGATGCAGTCGTTGTTGTCCCACAGATTCCTTGTCTCCACCTGCATTCTCTGTTTAGGAACACTCTGTGATCTAACTTTAGCCCTTGATGACTCTGTGTTAGCCATGTAGTTTGGGTGAGAAAGGTAATCACCAAACAGACTTCTCGAGCAGTCGGTTCGAGCTAGAGCCAAAGATCCTCCCCGGAGGGAGGATGTAGCAGAGCGTACTCTTGGGCTGCTCTCAGCTGTCCAGATAGGAGCTTGGTCCTCGAAGTTTGGTGCTATAAGGGATGGTGCTTCTTCAGAAGAAGTACTTGGATTCGGTTTCATGATTTTTGAAGATAGCCTGGAGAGATAGCTGGCTTTGGAATACTCCTGCTCCGAGACATATCTAGGGAGATGCAGGGCTCTGTCATTGAATCCGGGATGCTGCCGGGGCATCCATGTATCAATCTCAAGTATCTTATCGCTCCGGTCATCTTCGACTCGATTGGTTTCATGGAAGTTGCTCCAAGATGATTGCTCCATCCAGTGATCTAGTGAATTCGTGTGTGATCTGGGATGATAATGCTGCATTTTCAGAGACGATTCACCGTGCCTGGAAGAACTCATCTTCCGATCATAGCACCGTGGATGGATAGCACCCTGATGTGTAGCAATAGACAAAGCTGAGATCACAAGCTAAAAGCATGAGATCAGAGGAAGGGAAAACTCACTGGCTGATGCGAGGGGAAGGAGCGCATGTAGATATTGGCACTGGAACCAAACTCAGATCTTTGCGCGGAGGCCCGAGCTTGGATACGAGCCATGGCTTGCATTCTCTTAAGCATGTCTGCGCTTTGTTTCCGGACAATGTGGCCTCTTACAAGGGCTTGGAGCTTCACAAGCGCTTTCAGTGCTCTAAGAGCCCTCCTAGCCTGCAGCCGCAAAAAACATACAACAAGACACAACATAAGAAGTTTTCACTTGAATCTGCACATTGTACATGGAGAGCACAATCAGGGGCATCCTCTGTAAATACTATGCTACAGTGGTTTCAAACCAGTGATATTTTGCAAAAGATGCAGAGGTACATTAAAATAAAAGGCACCACTAACAGAAAAAGGATGCTAAAAAGATCAGTGACTCTGAAGAAACTTTCGAATCAAGTGCTAAAAACAGGATTGATACAAAGAATATGGATTCCCTTGTCTTTTTCATAGCACCTCTCTGTTTCGCACAGTAGGAAACAACACAGTTCCCTAATGAGGAAAATCTACAGAAATTTCACAGAACAGGGAAATGTGAAAACAATTAAGACGATGGGAAGTTTAGCTACGAAAATTGGAGTTACGAGATTTGGTGTGGGATTAGCAGGAAAAGAGCTCAACAGGAAAATGGAATGGGATCCATCCAAAAAGGTGGGATTTTTCAGACACCACTGAGAGACAGGTAAAATTGCGTTCCCGTGATCTATTGGATCAATAATAAGAACAGATTCGAGAAATCGAGTGAAGAAGATGAGTGAATCTTCATAACGAACCAAATAGGCACGAAACGCCGATTGAATCTTAATCGCGGCCGATACTCTGAGCCGTTCATTGCTGATATACGCAGCGACATTCCGCCCACTCCCACCGCCGCTGGAACTGGTCAATCTAACAACCTCCGCCGCGGCGTGAGCCGCCGCAAGAGCTGCCTCCGCTACCGCGGCAGTTGCCGCAGCGACCGCAATTGCATGCTTATTCGCATCCCCCGCCTCAATTGCGAAAGGATCATCGTTCCTGAAGCTGTTATCCGCAGTTTTGGGAAGAACCCATTTGCCCTTCTTCTCCCTAGACGACGGCGACGGCTTCTTTGAGCCCCAAAGCGAACGGAACCACCTGCCGGCTCTACCCATTTCTCATTGTTGGGTGGGGACTGGAAACAATAGACGCGTTGACGGTGTGCAGGGGGACGCTAGTTGGTGAAAGGCATTAAAAGCATCTCGTTTAATAGAAGAAGCGTTAAGAGCGTCGTAGAATGTATTTATTGGGTGTTCGTGGGGCGGCCAGCGCTCAATGCGACGCGCCTCATGGCGGCGACTGAGTCTCACGCACGGTGGCAGAGTAGTTGTCGGTCGGGGCCACGAATTTTATTTCATACTAAGCGACAACGTACAGCTTGGAAGGGCGTACATCGTTTGCAACCGGATTCCCCCATTTCTGTGCATGCCATGAAAGCAACACCTTTCTGCCCCCCCATGGAACCTAATTTATTTCCCACAATTAAAAATAATTAATAAAATTAAAATCATTACTCATCCCATAAACCAAAAATTACTAGATTATGTCCTGTCTCAATACCTTGGACTAGATTTGGAAAATTTAATGATCCTACTTACCCAACATTCTAGCTGCTAATTATTGATACCACAATAGGCATACACGTTCAAAAAAAAAAAAGGTATAATAAAAATATGATAAAAAAAGTATTTCTTTAAAATGTAAAAATTTTAACTTAGTATGTGAGAGAAATTATACGTATAATGATAAAATAAATTATCTTACCAATGCTTCATAGTTCAAAACGATTTAATTACCATTCGATATAATTTAAAAAAAATAAAATGGGTGCAAAAATAGGGAATTAAAAATTTGTTTAATTGAATTTCTAATCCCCAATCCGTTTGTCCACCTAGTGCGGTCCCACTCTGCGTGTAGGTTTACGGCTTTGCCCCCTAGTAAATGCCACTTTTCATTACGGGTGGTTGATTTCTGTGGGGTGTATTGGTATTTCGGAATCCATTTTCCAGCTATTTTTACGAGCTTTTACTTTATAATTAAAATTCAATTATAAATTTCAGTATTAATCGTGATGTGAAATGCATACATACGTAGACACAGACACACGGTGGCTGCTTGCCGGAAGGAAGGGTTTGATGACGGAACGTGTAGTAGCACCGTAGCATGGTCCTCGGAGAGGGCAGGCTAGGCTAAGAAGCAAGCAAGCAAAGCTGGGCGACACCGAAAGAGGGGAAGCCACTGGGGGCGGGGCGTAAATGTGAGTGAATCAAAAACCCCGTTTTGGAAAGGGAAGGAATCAGGCTGGGCTGGCTGTCCCCCAGGTCCTCAGAGAGGCGTCGCCATCCGCCGCTGCTGCTTGCTCACATGGCGGCGTCGGAATTATTGGATCGTTGATGGGTCGCAGCTAGCTTAGGTGTTCCACCCAAAAAAACACACAGAATTGTATCAGATAGATGGGTACGTTGCTCGACGCATGTGAACCAGCACTTGGCAACAACGCCCCGGCCCCCCTGTGGTCCATATCCGATCCCTCTTCTCTTCTCCTCCCCATATCGACATTCTTCTCATCTTCAATGCGAACCTCCCCTTTTTCTTCTTTTTTAAAACAACTAGCAGTAGCTTGGAAGTCCGCCTCGCTCCCCACTGCAATACAATGCATACTCTATGCATTAGAAAAGGAAAAGGAAATCACGTAGGGCTGGTTTTAGTACGCAATTTTTTATTCAATTTTGAGCTGCTTTTCAGACCGGAGTCTCGGATTTTAGGACAAGGAAGCTTTTCGGTGTTTGATTTTTCAAAGAGCAATCATGAGGTATACAAATAAAAATGTTTGTTTTTTTGGGTGTCGTTGTAGTACATAATTTGGAGCATTAAATTAATTGCGATTAGTGGAATGTGGAGAGCAACTAGCAATGTTTGTGTTTTGGACTTTGGTGTGTGGATTTTGTAAGAAGCGGATCCGATGGTGACAACGCCGATGCGCTTGACATAGAACTGGATGCCGACTGCCCACCCCCAGTGATGCCCCGTCCGGTGGGAAGTACGGTGGAAGGAAGTTAGACGAATATATTACTTCATTACTAATAAACATAAGGAAGAAATTGAATAGAATGATCATTTAAATTTTACATAATATCTTTTTTTAAAACACGATTAAAGATTTTTAATACAAACTTTAAAGTTAAGCATACTTGATATACGTTAATATGTAACATTTTAAAAATATAAATTAAAGATATGAAAAATATAAAATCGTAAAAATTGAATATTCAAAATGAGTAATATGCAATCGTAAATCATTATACGTTATGTGGATAGTAGTCCATGGCATCCAGGGAATGAAATAGAGTAAATTCCTCTAATTAAATACTATATTATTAATTTTTAATGAAATACAAGTTGGAAAGAAAAAAAAACGAAAGGAATTTATGTTTTTACTTGCAGCATTTTTTTAAATGGGCCGAGAGCAAAAAGGTGGTCTGAAGCCCAGTATGTGGCCCAGCCTTCTTAATTTCTTAATTTCGACGTTCTTGCTTTTGGTGGGAAAAGCTTGAGCCACCGTCCTTTCATCACTGGGGAGTGGGGAGGGGCTACGGCTGAACTGTGTGGGTGCGTGCATTTTATGCAATTTAGGGTATTTTGCACTTTCCCCGGTTTTCTATATGCATTTAAGAAATCTCTAACCTGTGTGTGTTTCATTAAGTGATGTTTTGTAGTGAAAGTATGCCAACGTTATCTACTTTTGCACAGATTCCTCTAGGGTTGGCTGATTTTGGTGCATTGCACTGTGGTCCGCTCACAGGTTTCACTCGTGTTAGTAGATTTCAACAAGCATGTCAAGGTAAATCCCATATTTTTTTGATAGTGTAATCCAGAAAATCTTTTTAGAAGTTGAACCGGGAGTGGTTGCTAAGCTGTTTTTTTTTTTTTTTTCTTCATCTATTCCAAGTTTACTGATCCCGTGGTTGTTTGCTAGCGTGTCTTCTTCAGCTGGATTTCCAACTCCCTGCACGGTTCAATTTATCCTCAGCTGAAGATGAATCAAAGTGTGAAAGGCCTGTTATGATGCACAGAGCTATCCTCGGTTCTGTAGAAGGCATGTTTGCTGCTCTTCTAGAGCACTAAAAAGGAAGTGCCTTTTTGGCTCAGTCCACGACAGGCAATAATTTGTCCAATCTCTGAAAAATCTTAAGCATATACTCAAGAGGTTGTTTGTGTTATAAATGAATACTACACTTTGCATATGTCTCCACTTCACTGATGCAAAACTGTTGTCAAGTGCGTTCACCCTTGAAGGCATCGCATTCTCTAAAATATTAAAACGAGTTCGGGTGCTGCCAGGCCCGAGAAGCTCGAAGTTGCACAGTTCAACTACATATTGGTTGTTGGAAAGAAAGAAGGCTGAACTGGACATGTAATGGGGTGTCTTTTTAGTGCATATTAACTATTACAGAGTTAAAATGAGGCAATTAGCAATGTTTAGTGCAGATTATATTGCTGCCCCAGTTTATTCTCCATGTTTCATGAACAAGTGGAATAAGCTTCATAATGCATCATTGTATTCAATGTTAGAAAGCTCTGTTTCCATCTAGCTTGCAATGATCTAGAACTACCAGCATGAAATTACATTAGAAACATCCCATGGTTTCTCACATCCCATAAATTGACAACCTCTGGAATCATTGCAAGGAAAAAGAAAAGGTAAGATCAATAAGCTAACCTATACAGGAACATCTCTGGTAACTTCACTATCTTACAACACATTTCCGTATACGGCACAACATATGAAGGGGAGTTAGTCAAACCTTCCAGCTGAAGTTCATGTTGTCGTCAAGATCGGTGTCAAAAAAGCCATTATCCGTAAACTCGCGCGCAATATCTGCAACAAAATCATCAGGTAGATGAAGGTTCTGAGTGAAGTCGGATGCTTTCATGCCGAACCCAATGTTGCCAGGAGCTGGGAATGCATCACTCGAAATGGGATTGAGACTGTTATTATGGCTTTGGCTTGGAGGAAATGTTGAGGTACTTCCTGGTCCGTTACTGGCCGAGCTAGTGCTCGGAATGTTGCCATAGCTTGGCTCATCCTTTATGCACTGTTTTTGTCCAGGGATGGGTTGCTGCTCGTTCTTGTTTACATCCTGCAGCAGCATTTGCTGAAGCATTTGCTGTTGGAGCTCTTGAGAGGGCTGAGGAGTTTGCTGCTGTTGTGATGACGCTCGGCTGCTAGACAATACATTGGCAGTTCCAGTTGAAACTCCGGGCTGTGTTGGAATTTGGCTGGGTCTAGTGAAAGCATTTGAGGACTCTTGAAGCGAATTCTGACTCGCGCTTTGTCTCATCATCAAATTCTGGTAATCGCTCAGAGCGAGAGCCGCCTGCGCGGAGCCGGCCAAAGCCCCACCTCCATGACCAGCCAGGTGATGATGGCTGTTCTGCAGTGCCACCAGCTTGTTGGACGTGTCATGATCGGCTGGCAATCCAAGACCTTCTCCCTGCTCAAGTTCCTGATTCTTCCGCAGTTGTAGCTTGGAATTAGATGCATTTCTGGAGAAGTTCTTCAAGCCCTCTGCAGACAAGAAAAAGAACATCAGTTTGTTCAAGTCCTCTATGTTTGTGTTCTTGATATACTTTCTCCTTTCATCATCATATACGTGGTTCTTACCAACAGGGCCAACTTTCACTTCCGTGCAGAAATCCATGAGGTCTTTCATGCTATTCACCACCTCGGCTATCTGACAATGGAGATTGAGGTATTTCAGGCATCAAGATAAGGAAACTGCAAAGATCAAAGCTTGTAGCTTAATGAGACATGCCTGCAGGCACCGGACATATCGTTTTGAGAAGCCGAGATCATTCAGCGACTGCAGTCCCAGACTCCTAGCCAGCTGACGGCTGGCTGTTGCAACCCTGAAATAGGGAGAGGATAGGTTATGAAATCAAGAGTATACAATGGCACTGCATCTCCTCCTTTTGTCATTCGAATTCAAGAAATATGGTTATGGGAAGAGTGAACCAGTGAAGGCAAGTCGAAATACATGCAAAAGGATCAAAAATGGAAAGCCTGAATATAAATGCTAAATCAACACACATCACACTGTTGGCCTGCAAATCTGCTTGAGACACTCCCTCAGAACCACCGTCAGTTACTGTGCTCTGGCATTTTTGCGCAACTTGCAGTAACTGCTTTGCCTGCAACCAGATCATGTAAGCAAATAAGCTTTCAGAAAACATTACGACCAAACTACATGGTATGATGAGCCAGAGAAATATTTTGAATGTCACCTGGGGTAAAACCAATCGACGAGGGAGGAGTTCTTCATGACATCGAGCACAAAATTCCCATGATAATATCTAAGAAAATGGCATCTCACTATTACATAAATGGAGTGTAGAAACTACTCCATGGTGGGTTTTTGATTTAGCATTTCGTTTACCTTCAAATCTGGGGTAAATATGATGCGAAGCTGGCCTTCACGGACCACACGTATTTGTTCAAACACACTTTCTTGAACTGCCTTGGCATACTCCAGCATCATCATTCCAGAAGGGAATCGATGCTCCCGCGGTAAATCCAGATATAGGAGCTCATCAAGTACACCACTAGCAAACTTGATTTCTTCAAGCCGAGGGAGCACTTCAAAGCTAGCCTCTGTAAAAACACGAGAAACAGTAGATTGACTTAGATTCTATGCCAAAAAAATTAGGAGATAATAAAGGAAATATCAAAATAAAGAATCACGCATATGCTGCTGGAAGTAGAAGAATCGCCTAGCTTGTTCAAGAAAGTGAAACGAATATCATAGCACAATGAAAACAAGATTACCAAATCCCTTCCCAGATTTTGAACCACAAATGTCACACTGCCAGGCATCCTGCACAAAAGAAGAAATTCAGGAATCAAGTTTTCTGCTAATAAAGGAATTAGTATAAAAAACACCACATGACTAAATGATGGAAAACTAAATTTGATTTAGGGAAAGATCAATCCTCGTGATCAAAATTTCTATTGCTTTCAAAATATGCAGCATAAGTGGAATATAACTCTTTAACAGTTACCATTGCTGCTTGAGGAAAAACGCCAAGTGAATGGTTTCCAACGTTGTCATATAAAGCGAGGCACCACCTTTTCTTAGCACGGGGAGAATGGTACTCAGCCACAAACTTTCTCCAATAGGCAATAGTGTTCTCCTACAGCATGCAGCAAATGGACATAAAGCAGAGTTACTTAATACAATTTCAGATCCTTGAAAAAAAAAAACCACTGAAGGGTTAAAAACAGAATTTAACTAGCAAAAACGTGGGGTATAACCAGAGCTACGACCGAGAATGACCAATTAATGACATAACGGTGTTAACTAAGCATATGATACTCACGGCAGGCCGCTGTCTCTGGTGGTATAGGTATTGCATTAGTCGGCGTGAGCACACACCATTCTCATAGGGAGGCTTCACTCCCGATGCAGGTTGCATTCCCTGCTGAATGAGCTGTTGTCTTAACTGCTGCTGCCGCAATAACTGAACTCGCTGAAGAAGTTGTTGCTGTTCTAATTGTTGCCTCAGTCTCTGTTGCTGGATAAGAGCTTGCAACTGAGTATTGGAGTTTTGCAAATGCAGTTGATCATGCCTCTGCATTTGCTGTTGCAAAACCTGCTGCTGCAACGCTTCTTCCTGTTTAATGTCCAAGTGAGATTTTTTCGGTAGCTGAGTCTGTGACATGACATTTGTTTCCTGACTAAAAGAACCGGACCCCCTAGGACCACCTGGATGTTGATCTTGACCCATACGTGATGTAGACATGGATGCTGTACTTGAGCCCACCTGATGCATCAGAGCTTGTATGCTAGTTTCAGGATTAGAGCCTTGCTGCAGCACTGAGGAACCATCCATAAACGTAGACCCAGAGAGGCTAACATTATTCGATGTAAACGATAGAGGAGATGCAGACAGCCTCATATAGGCATCTGAATTAAAACTACCATTTCTCCGTGGGTGGGGAATCCCAGAGTTTGCATCAGTCAACAAAGAACTCGCTTCAATGCTAGGCCCAGAGCTTGCAACACTATTCAACATCGTGTTATCAGCGTCTCCAGAAAATGGAATGAAATTTGCACGACCATGGTGCCCAGTCACTGAAAGTAGCTGAGAATTTCCAGCAATCTGCGATTCGCCTACTCCTTGAAAAAATACTCCTGAACTAGAAGATGGGTGTGTCATTTCTCTAGAAGACTTGCATAGAAACCCAGTTCTCAGTCTGTGATATCCAAATGTCCAACCAGCAGTAACATACCATCTCTACACAATGCACCCAAGACAAGCTTTTTGCCTCCAAAAAAATGAGCCAAATCCTTGATTCATTCACATCCCATTGCCTACATATCAAATCGGTAGCATAAATCAGCACATCCTTCTCCTGATGAACCACAGAGCACACGAAATTCGACTATTCACCTCGTCAGAAAGATTTCTGGACGTACAATAATCCAGATCGTCCGAAAACACTGCCCTAGTGGGAATTCAGAACCTTGCAGATCAAGGTGACAACCAACTACGAAACGCACACAAAAACAGTACGGATCGGAACCTCGACTGGTCGATCAGCTACAAAATGCACAAAGCAAATGAAATCCAGTTCAGTCTTCCCGATCAAACTCAACCAACGTCAATTACGCAAATACCCTCGTCAAACCCAACTAAATTCCCAAAGAAATCGCAATACGGTGCAGAACCTACAGTTTCCGCAGAAACAAAAACTTGACCAGAAAATTAAAAAAAATTAAACATGAAAGCAACAACTAGAGGTGAAAACAATCGGTGAAAATGTACATCGGGGAGTGCGGAGTTGAAAGGCGGAGGAACGATGAGCTGTACCGGTGAAGGATTGTCGATGACCAACTACAGGCGGTTGACCGCGAACACGTGTCGTCCGAACAACCGGCGCGACTAGTCGACGGGAGATCCAACGGTGACGACGCCAAGTCCGCAAGGTTGACTCTCCAAAACGTGGCGATTTGTTATTAGCCGATGCGCTGATCTGCAAATCGACTTACGCAGGCGCTGCCATCTCCTACGCTCGGCTGCACCTTTCTTACCGTGAGTTCTTGTGATCTCATCCTTTTCTGTTTATTCTGTTTGCGAGAAAAAGGGGACGGGGGTTTTGATTTCAACTTTTTTCTCCTTTTAAAATAAAAAATATATATATTCAAACCCAACAGGCGACAACTGTATCGACTATAAGATCGGGCCATTCGTAACGGGTCAACAGCCCAAATTTATTGGGCCATAATACTGAACCAATAGGCCTATAAGGTCGGGCCCAGTGACCTCACCTGTTAGCATGGGCTGAATTATTTTCAAATTCTTAATAGCTCCTCTTCCTCCTACCGTCGTCGTCCCTCGATCCCTTCTGCGGCAGAAAAGGTTATTCCGGCGTTCAGAACCGCAATGCATTCCGTTGGAAGGCTTAGAAATGCGTTCAAGAAGGCATCGTCGATCGCTTCCACTCTGGCAACACCAACGAGCTTGCAATTGCCCTCATCATCCAGTCTATTCCCCTGACCTTCCCTGATTTCTCCCATGGATTTTTCTGAGGTTAATATCGTTTCCACAAGCAACGGCGGTGGCTTGTAGACGGTCCCGCCGAGAAGGAGAACCTTGCTCGAAATTTCAAATCAACCTAAAACAGCATCATCGGCAATGGGATAAGCGATTTAGGTCAAAACATGACTCTAGTATTATTCATCAAGCATTTGGCATGAATGGTCGTGATTGACACGATTGGTTCTGGAGAAAAGGCGAATGGTAAGCCTGAATTGTAAAAGGAATTGCTTTTCTGTTTGTGTATGTTTAAAAGACCGGCACAAACCTTTCCTGTTTTCCGATGGATCGAACCGCAAAGTTCCTCGGGAAGAATATCGATCTTGAGAAAGGGGGCAAGGGCAGCCCCAACAACTTGGTGGAAGCAGACGAAAGCGGGGGAATAAAGAGGCCTTCCGCCGGGAATTGGACCAAAACTTCACCCTCTTCTGGTCCCATTTCGACTGATCCGAAACCTGACCCGCCGTCCGCATAGTAATCGAAATCAGGGTACCTCGATATCCCCAGCTTACAACGCCCAAATGTCTTGAAATTGACCTGGGATGTAGTTACCTTCGATCCCGTGGAACTTGACCTGGGTTGCCTGTCGTTGAGGCCAGAGCACAACGTTCTCCGGCGGATCAGAAAATCCCATCCTTGACTGCGGGAGAGTAAGGGATACTGCTGATATGTGGCCATTATGAGACTTATCGTCTTTCGCCACTCCCGTTCAAACGAATATGCTTATGTATCGTCATATCTGTAGGCGGTGACTTGAAATAACAGCAGTTGATATTTACTTACGCAGTTATGGCCTCTCCCACACTGGATGGATGGTGGGCGTTTGCTTGTTTGAAGTTCCCAGCTTCATGATGGCCTGCGTCATGTTAATGGGCTGCCGACTCCCATACTGGACCAAAGATTGTCATCGCTTTCAACACAGTACCGTGATTGGAGTTTGCTTTGGGAGCTCTGGTAAGACAAGTTTAATGATTCTGAGAGAGGGGACAAGTGTATGAGCTGATCTGCTTGTGCTGGTACTTTTTTTATACTTTGTGCATGAATTTCTCTAGCCACATACTTCTATTTATGATTTGAATAGGCGTGATGAAGGAGCTAGTTTGGGTACTTGTGAACAGTGAGGAACCCCATACAATCAATTTGTTTACCAACTGCTACATCATTTTGGATATGAACCAAGCATGAACAGACTACTTAACTGGTGTACAAAAGGGCACGCCATAAAGTTCAACTTCTACACCAAAAAGGAAGCACCAAGTAATCATCTTTTCACTCATTAATTCAGGATGATGCTTAAAGTTAACTTCAGGAAACACAAAAAGAAAAACTTTCGAAATACTACAACCTTCCTTTGTCAAGAAGTCTCCCCCTCCCCCTCGTCTGCACCTAGTATTGATATGATTGAACTTTGACGAGTCTGTGTGATCATGATGTGCGTGTTAAGTGGATTACATATATATATGATCCAAATAAACAATTGATTCCCGTCATAAGTCCACCTGGGTTCATGAAGGGAGGTCCCTTGTGTTGTTTTTCAGACCCAATAGGCAGAGCTCGAGAGCCAGAGGAGTCTGCTGACAAGATAGGAAACACATGTTCAGCTGCTAGAAAAGATTTTGTTGTCAAAACGAAGTCCTCCTTTTTCTCGTCTTCTGATGAAATCACAGATCATGAATCCTTGCCATCTCTACAAGACTCTTCTCTTCATTTCATCAAGGTTTATCAGGAGTACTCTGACACCGCCCTGGTTGACAGGATTCGAGCATTGGATTATTCTCATCTCTCGCTCTCAAATCATGTATGCCTTGATTATATTGGGGTTGGACTGTTCTCACAATCACAGGCTTCTGATGCATCAGGCTTCTTTTGTTCAAGTTACAAATCAGGTCTCAAGTCTCACCTGCTCCACTGTGAAAAGGGAATAACTCAACTAGAATCTGCACTGAAGACAAGGATCATGGACTTCTTTAACCTTTCTCCAAATGACTACTGCTTGGCATTCACTGCCAATAGATCATCTGCTTTCGAGCTGGCTGCTGGAGCTTACCCTTTCCATTCTAAAGCTAAGTTACTCACTGTTTACGATCATAAGAGCGATGCATTGGATGTGATGATCGATGTGGCACAGAAGCGAGGAGCACGTCTAGTCGAGGCGGAGTTCAAGTGGCCAAGATTCGGGGTAAACTCCAAGAAACTTGGTAAGATGATAGTAGGGAAGAAGAGCAAGACGAAGAAGCACAAGGGACTATTTGTCTTTCCTCTTCAGTCACAAGTGACAGGTGCAAGCTACTCATATCAATGGATGACAATGGCTCAACAGCATGGTTGGCATGTGCTGCTCGACGCCTGTGCATTAGGACCAAAAGGGATCAAGAGTGTTGGCCTCAACCTTTTCAAGCCAGATTTTCTCATCTGCACCTTCTACCGAATATTTGGAGAGAATCCGACAGGTTTCGGGTGTTTTCTTGCAAAGAAAACGGTTTTGGCAACTCTTGGAGATTCAACAGAGTCAGGAGTTGTATACCTCACATCAATGAGCAACTTGGATCAGCAACTAAAAAACTTAGAATACCAAGAGAAGCACACAGTAAAGTGCAGACACTTGGATCACATGGATTCATTAGGATTAAGAGTCATGAAGTGCAGAGAAAGGTGTTTGATAAACTGGTTGGTTACTGCACTGATGAAGCTTCATCATCACAATGGAAATGAAAAAGTTCCTCTGGTGACAATCTACGGACCAAAGGTGAAGTTCGACCGTGGACCAGCCATGGCCTTCAACATATTTGACTCGAAAGGGAAGAAGATAGAGCCTACATTGGTTCAGAAACTAGCTGATGAGACCAATATTTCCCTGGAGCATGGATTTCTAAAAAATATTTGGTTCCCAATGAAAGACAAGGAGAAGTGCTTGGAGAGATACAGCATAGGCAATGAAAAAACAGGGTCAGAGAGCAGGGGATGTGAGCTTGGAATCAGAGTCATAACCATTGCAGTTACATTCTTAGCCAACTTTGAAGATGTTTACAGTCTCTGGTCATTTGTAGGCAAGTTCCTTGATGAGGACTTTGTGAAGAAGCAAAGAAACCAGTAATGATGCAAATGGCCACTGAAGGCTTTTGCTCATTGCTGCATTTCCAAGTGCCTTAAGATGAACTTGTTGCATGCAAAAGATGCATATGAATCAAATATGAAACGAACATAACAATGCAAACCTTGTCTCATTCGAGCACTCAACTTTTTAAAATGGGCTTCGAAGCGAATTGAGTCCATCAACAAGTTGGGCCAGAAAGCCTAGTAATCGTCTAGAAACGTTATATAATATTTTATACAACGAAGGACTCCGTGGCCCAATGGATAAGGCGCTGGTCTACGGAACCAGAGATTCTGGGTTCGATCCCCAGCGGAGTCGTAACTTTGTTTTTCAATGTCACTTTACAAATCTGGAGCCAATGGAGGAGGCCAACCCAATGAGTCTGAGTCGTCCATTTTGTCTCTTGGGCTGTTGATAAGATTTTGTCAGGTATTAAAATTAATCCCTTTCTTTTGTAAAGGATTCTGTCATACAGGGAAAGCCACAAAAACAGTTGCTATCTACTGCTGTCGGAAAACCTGAGGAGCCCATCATGGGGCAGAAGTCGCTGTTCATCGTCTTCTTCAAGATCCAAACTGTCGTGGTTCCCCTGACCGATTTCAACGACGTTTCTGTCTTTCTCTTCTATATGCTGCATTTCCGACTCAACCAGCGCCTCCATTTTCGCCCGATCTCTGTCTCTTGGATATGTGCAGTAGAGGAATGAGTAGAAAGTACAGCAAATCGCCATTGGCACTCCGATCGCGGAGTAAAGTGCTTTGCCAAGCGACGCCGCGTTCGCTCTGTCTGTCTCGATCATTTCTGAGCCAGTGGAGGGTTTGTATCCATACACACGCTGAGTTAGGATTCCCACCACCGGAGGAGCGAATGAAGCCAGAATGGACTCGAAGGATCGGTCCAGTGCATAGATGCTCGTCCGGGATCTCTCCGGAACTATCTCTGCAAATATTGGACTGAGTCCAGTGTACGAATATCAGTACAACAAAAACTGCAAAATTTCGAGTTCCAGTCAATCTGGTAAGTGTAACAAGGAAAGGTGTACTCACTTGTTGGTAGCAGGAGCATTCCAAGAGATGAAGAGTCCCATGATGAAGAAAACTAGGCCATGCATTACTGCAGAAGAGGGATCATCTGGCAAAACCAGCATGAGAATCGCAGCCAATGGAATAGCAGAACCAGAGCTTATCTGCGCAAGAATGATCCTTCCAGAATTAGGCAAACGTTTGGAAAGAACATCTCCCATCTTCCCTCCAAACAGGCCTCCTAATGATCCAGCCACGTTGAACATAGTCCATATGACGGCGGTCGTCTTATGGGAGAATCCCATAAGCTCCAACCACATAGGGGCAAATGACAAAGATGACCAAGGGAATGAACCGGAGACACCCTGAGCTACTAGTATTTGAAAAGAGGGTACTTTGATAACCGCTTTCGCTTCTTTTATCAGGTCCTTAACTTCTTGCCGTAGTGGTTTAGGGGGCTCTTGAACCTTCGCTTTCCCATTTTGATCCACAAAATGAGGATCATTGGCAAAGAAACGAACCAAAATGCCAATAAGGACGCTTAAGAGGGCAACGAGATGAAAAGCAACTCTCCAACCGGGGATTCCCATAAAGGATGTCGAAGCTATGAGCACAGAGATCAGTCCTCCGATGATGGAGCCCAAGTTCCCTGTTAACTGCAGCCACCCAAAAGCTGTGCCACGGTTGCTATCATCGGTTGAATCGGCAACAAGGGACTGAATCGCCGGTGTAACAATCGCAAGCCCAATCCCATTTAGACCCCTTGAAATGGCTACCTGCATTCAAAACAACATATTGCCAGTAAACAGAGAACCAAATTGTGCGTAGCAAAACACATGCCGGCAATGAAATTAGGGCTACCCAGTTTGGCAATCACTCGAGTCCAACTTTGTATGATTCCCAATTCGGCAAAACCCAGTAAAAGGGATAGAGAGTTGTGATGGGAGCACCTCAGTAAAAGTAGAGGAAATAGCGACGAGGAACGTGGCCGCGGCCCAGAGAAACGCGCCGAGGGCGATGACATGTGTCCGATTATGGCGGATAGCAAGATAGGCGGCGATTGGGTAGCAAGACGACTGAACAATGGATCTGAAGAGCGTCAGAGAACCGAGAAGAGTGGGATCAGCATGGAGCGCCGCACCGACTTCCTTGTACACTCCTGGAAGCAAAGATTCGTCGGCGCGTTCCATTATTCCGGCCAAATTCACCAGAACTAGATTCAGCGTCTCCGACTTCATCTCCTTCACCCTCTTACAACGCTTTGGGAAGTACACATCACCTACGGAGGCCTGGAATCAGCCCCCCTTCCACAAGGAAATTCACGGGTGATCTTCAAATAGTCAAACAAGAGAAGTAACCGAATAGATTCTTGTTAACACACGCCCGGTGAAACGTGAGAGCACTACTGTCGGTAAATTTTAAATAATCTATTTGTAAAAAAGCGTGGGTAAAATTTGTTTCTGTAAAAAGGTATCAATAAAAATGAAAGCATTCCTTCTTCAAAGAAATCACAAGGCTTGTGGGCTGTGGAAAGGCCGGACCTGGCCGGAGAAAACAACTCCGGCGCCGAAAAAAATGAATCTTGCCCGCAAAGGAAAGGCATTCGGCCTGAAGATGAAACGACTCACTTCCGGTGGATGGATACCCAGTCCAGGGTGTGTTGTGTAAATGATCATTAGTGGAATGTTCTAGAAAAGATATGATGTAAACATGGAATTCGATTCAGAAATCATGTCATCTCCATATGCAATTGAATCAGCAAAGACCAGAGGACTCAAAATCACATCTTCACTGCACACACGTCACAAAATCTAAATACAAATCCTTCCTTATACATGAATTGAAACAATAGAAGGGCCTGTCCTTCATGAACTGGTACAACATTTCTTAAGAAAAAAAAATCAAAATTCCGAAGATGATGGACAATTTGAATACCACAACAGAAGAATGGTCTTGTCGTCCTGTATGTGTGTCTTGCTTTTCTAACACGCAGCCGCGTTCACCGACTCGGGGCCACTATAAGTAAGGCACCGTCCCTTAGTAGCTCTATCCCAAGCACACTCATCCAACATTTTTGGCTTTGATTTTTGTGTTGTTCTCGGAAAAAATGGCGGATACGAGCTCTCCGGCGACGGTGGAAGTGGTAGGCCCTCAATTCTGCCTTCCGCATCCGATCGATCTGACCGTCGTGCGGAACCTGTGGACTATGTCCAGCCGGAATCTCGAAGTCCTGGATTCCGACGGGAATATCATGTTCAACAAGAAGCAAAAACTCTTCAGCATCCATAACCAGCAAGCCCTTGTAGACGCCGCCGGAAACACCCTCCTCACCTTTCGGCAAAAGGTCCATACCCCTACCCGACGTTTGCAATTTAAAAATAAAACAATGCCTTGTGTTAAGCAAATTTCCATTTTTTCAGGCGTTCTCGATTCCTCTGACATGGAAGGCTTTCAGAGGGGGCAGCAAAGAGGACACCGATCTGCTCTTCACCGTGAAGCGCAAGTCTTCCTTCTTAGGAAAATCGAAGCTCCACGTGTTCCTGGCTGGCAACCGGGAGGAGCAATCCTGCGATTTCATAATAGAAGGCAGCTGGTCCAAGAAATCGTATGCCATATTCGCCGGAGACGAATCCCGCCACATCTTGGCCCAGGTAACACCGGCCAAACCCCGTCACTCTATTCTATTACATTACACCACAGAATAATGCTATTATTTTATGACATGATTCACTTTCCCATTTTCACACGTAATTGTGGTGCAGATGCACAAGAGCCATGCGGCCAAAAGCGATCTGCTTTTGACGGATTCCTTCGGCGTGACGGTGTATCCCAACGTCGACCACGCCTTCGTCGTCGCGCTTCTTCTCTTGATCGAAGCGTTCAACAGCAATAACTCCGCCGGGTCCGGGGGACACTAGGGTAGTTCCGGAGCCCACTTGTAAATTTTGGTAATTGTTTCTAGAACAATAATCAATAATTAACCTCTATTTAAAATAATATTTTTTATAATTACTTCTAAAAAAGTAGAAATTATAATATTATAACTGTTTAAATAAAATAAATATTTCTAAATTGTTAAATTTTTTTCTACATAAACTATTTACTATCTTAATCTCGTTGTGACAAGAAAGATGTATAAAATGACCCACCCCTTCACTGTCCACTCTTCCCTCATCATCATCAATCTTGGGCTGAAGTCACTTACTTTTGGGCTCTAAGCCCATGACTTGTAATGGCCCAACCTTCTCCTCATCCACAAGAAGGATGAACTAAAACAGCAACACATCAGCCCATTTGGGTAATCCAACTTCATGCAGACTTTGAGATGCCCTTAAATTTATAGGGGGTCCCACAAGAGCATCCACCCCCTTGGAACCAAATGGGCCCTTAAAGGGTCTGGTGTCGTACGTCCATCTATTTTAGAATAAATTATAAAATTAATCATGGTATATAAAAAATTGATCTCACTACATAAAATAAAAACTACAATGGTTACTTTTAAAAAAAAGTTTAGGAATAAGCTGATTTAGGTACATTAATTATTTGTTCGGGAACTGATGTTTTTTTTAATTTATATTTGCAAATATATACCGTGATAGAAAATAAATTATGTAGACACAAAAAACTCTAAACTCAAATATAAACATGTTTTGAAATAAAAACTTGCTTTGTAAATAAAAATATATGTTGGAAAATGTTTAATTAAATGTTTTTTTTTTTTTGCAATCCGGATGCTATTGATTATTTAATTAGTTTTTTTTCCATTCAATATGTGCGTCTATTTATTTATAAAATAGTGAAGGAGAAAAGTATTTTAGTGTGCATATTGTCAGTATGTTACAAAAAATCATTAAAATCTCATGTACAACACATGTGGCATTATGAAAGGATCAAGACAAAAAGTGTATCATTATTTTGTTAAAAAGTTGACAAAATCCAATGGCTATGATTCGTGGCATCAATATACTATGCCCACCATCACCAAAGCATTTAATTCACAAATCCCCCCTAAATAACTGTTTATTACTCTTAAAAAATTATATAAAACACATCATCTATCAATGAAGCTTGAACTTCACCAACTAATTTATAATTCCAAATTTATTAATAAAATCAAATTTCTGTATTTAAGTTTTGGTAAATGGATTTGATTGCGTACAAGTATTTGGATTATAGATATAAAAGTTTTAAAAAATTGAGTTTTTCGAAGGTTAAATTCGTATGAATGAATAATTAATTAATTACATGTTTTAAAAAATTGAACATAATAATTTTTTAACAAAAAAATTGTAATTATAGTTAGATATATCTAATATTTTTATTTATAAAAATATCTAACACGAATAAAAAATTACACTGTTACTTGAATTTTAAAGTTTCTTCCAAACCACATCAAAACCATCTATGGATGGAATTTGCAAGTTGTTGATTGCTACAATCTTGTGATACACATTACAAGCATCATGTTATTGACATTGAAATAGGTTTTCTTATTGAGTCATGATCGTTATCCGATCGGGTTTAGGGTTTAGGATTAATTAGCATCGTAAGATAGTATCCAAAAGATTAATTTTGGATTCGAGTATAAGAGTGAAGTAGAGATATGGCATGGTATTGAATAGGGTTTGTACGTGACTCACTTGTGTAAGAACTTGAATTTGAAGGCTTATGTTCTACATGAGCATGCATCAATGCTGCCATGCACATGCTAGAAGAATGAAGCATACTGAGAATAAGAAAAGTCTGTCATATAAATACTGGCCAATGGCATCATCATCTAAGCTCTTAAGTGTAATCAGATTCATTCTCCCAGCTAATCTGAAGAAAAAATCCAGGAATCTAGGTTACCGTCACCGGGCACCGCTGCAACGTTTTCGGGTGCCTTTTTGGTGTGAAGGCTGGAAGTGGGCTGGATCATTCCGGAGAAAGGAGAAGTTTGGAAGCCTATGTTTTCGTCTTGTGTAAACCCATTGCTTCTCCAATCAACCGCGTTTTGATTGCTGGAAATGAGGTGTTGCAGACCAAGCAGGCTTCCACCGCCGTCGTCAGGCTGATCGGCTGATGGAAATCCAAAAGATGAAGCAGGGTAAATATTAGGATGTTTAGAAGTGGGAAGGAGAAATCTGGAGTTCGTTTCAAGGAATGGGATTTGGCTATTGAAAAGGTTTGAGTTTTGGTGCAGTGGGAGTTGGTAGTTGATCGGAGGTTTTGATGCAGAAGCTGAGTTACTGGTACTGTTTTGATGGGGTGAATTCGCTACGCCGGTGGAGGTCAAAAGAGGTGAAGAAGAAGAAGTTGAGAGAAAGACCGGCGTGGGAAATTGGACTTTTTGTGTGATAGGTTGCCGGAGAAAAGACGGGTCCATTGATTTGGTACCTAAGAAAAGATGATCGAGCCTGGCGCCGGCGGTGGTTCTTTGAAAAGAGGCAGAAGAACTACCGAACTGCGGGGCAGGAATTCCAGTAAACTCCTGAACCATGGTCCTAAAGTTAGCGGTGTCGGTAGTTAACACAGTCGTCGGCGCTCTTCTCGACGCCCTCGATCTCTTCTTCGGGTTACGTAGCGCTGTCGCCACAACAGCAGGACAAGAACTCTCCGACCCCACAGCCGCCTGCTGAAAAGTAGTATCAGCAATCAAGCCTCCAGAGGTCGACGTCAGCAAGGGGTGATGCTGATGGACCGTCGAATCCGGGTCGGATCTCTGCCATGAGGAAGGCATATTCCGGATAGCATTCAAGGTCGGATTTTGCGAGTACGTGGAGTAAGCGTCGAAGATCGGCGACGGAGGAAGATGGGGTGGAATGAACACAGCGTTGCCCCCCGTGAAGAATCATCATACTCCTCATCGCCGCCGCTCGACGACTCAAGGCTTCCACTGTTACCCGAACCCATAAGTATTTTCTTTCTTTCTCTGCAACTCCTCCAAAAAAGAAAAAGCGTAAGATTGATGATGATACCTGAACCCTGGGCCAGATGAATCAAAAACAGAGTTCCCCCATAACCACAAAACCCACACCAAGAAATTTAGGGTTCCTCTTCACCCACAAAAAAAGGCGAATGAAGCAGGAAGAAGAAGAAGAAGACGATAAAGGAGCTATTCTTTGCGTCTCATACTTTTGCACTAGAAAGCTGAGACTGGGGTCAAGATGCATAAATAATAATTATTGAATGCGATATTAATTAATTAATTAAAAGGGAAGCAACAGGTTGAGACCATTCTCTTTGTGAGCTACTAGGCTTTTGAACACCATGAAAGCATACAAAAATATATTACAAGGAAACCCCCTTCTGGTTCCTGTGTTTAAACTCAACACATCTTGATTATTCTTCAGACAGGATGGCTGTTGAAAACGCTTGTCTAAAAACTAACAAACTGACCCGCCTCCTAGCTTATACCTAGTTTAGTATTTAATTACTCTCTATGCGCTTGTTTACATAGTTTTTTTAGCCTTGATCTCATAATCACCATCACTAATGTTTAATAATCTTGTAATAAAACTCAAAGACACTGATCTATGGATGGTCTGAAGGTGTGTTTTATTTAGTAATAAGCTTTATTTTCAGGTACAAATTAAGATCGAAAAAACAAGGGTTGAACTTGGGCACAGATAGCTGATGCATCTGAATAAATATGGTTAATGCCTAGACTTGACCAATTTTTTTAAAAAAATGTATGAAGGAAATGCATCCACATCGACATATGAACCAGAAGCCTAGTTTGTGTGGAAAGTGAGGCATAGTTGGGGTCCCAAGTTCCTTGCACCAGTCTACACGCCATGAAAATAATACAAAAAGAAAACCCTGCTGCATCAGATTCAGAAGGGATGAAAGACCATGCTGCGTGTGAATAGGGATTTCATTCCAACACTCCCGAGTCCAAGAACCATTCATCCCATACCGATCTCATAGGCTCCACAGAAGCGAGAGAGGGCGTAGGGAGTGGGGGAAGCTGCAGCGACATGGAAAGGAATAAACATCTCTGGGTTGCTTCCTGGTATCGAACTGCTGAAAGGGTGCTACAGCCTTTATGGGTGGGGACGATGAGGCATGGGAGGGAGGTACACAACACCTTTATGATCATCGTGACACAGCCCATGTGTGGGCAGACTCCAAAGAAATAAAAAGTTAGGTCATTACATTACGGTTTCGAAGTGTTTGGAAACCAGACAATTGTGGCGGAAAATTTAAGGTTTTCTGGTTCTCGTATTCAGAATCCGAAACTTTCTGGATTTTCCGGGGTTCTTCTTCTGACCCGGCTGGCTGCCTGCTAGATAACCGTTTAATTGTCCGCCATAATTGCTGAATTCATTGCGTTTGGTCCCTAGGGTTTGAGGTCAATGAGTCAGGGGTTATTTTTAATGCATTAGGATTTGATTTTGACTAAAAATATTCAAGTGTGAGTTTCTTTGCATCAAATTCAGATCCTTAAGATCCTAAAGGAATTATTGTCATTTAACACACTTTCCAATTGATAAAAAAACAAAAAAACACTTTTTTTTTTAAAAAATCAACTAAACCCAAAATATTATTAACACCGACAACACGAAAATTCAAACAATATCAAATAAATAATATAAGCAAAAGGCAAACAACAAAAAAAAATACAATAAAAAAAGTCAAAATACTTGCAAACATGATGCCATTATAGAGTGAAATAATGATCTACGCTGCATCGGTTTTTTTAAAGAATTATTGAATTAAAAATATAGTTGCAAAATAAAAGTTAATCTATTTTTCCTTTTAACTTCTATTCAATATAAATAAAAGTATAAATAAGTTGTATATTTTCAAAATTTTGTAAATATTTTTCACTAATGGGCTGAGGCCCGGATAATCATCAGCCCGTTGATCAACTAACGAGGCCTATGGTTGAAGCATACCAACCCAAGCCCAATCCAGTTAATGTTTATGTTCTTTGTAAAGAATTTTTTGAGAAATTTTTTTAATAAAATTAAATTAAATTTTTTTTGGAAAGCTAGATTGAATAAATGGATAATTAATACATTGTATAATTTAAAAAATTATATACGATTCTTTTTTTCTAAATTTTTTTAATTATACTTAAATATATTTAACTATTTTATTTTAAAAATATATATATACACATTGTTTAGCGATGTTATTGAGGGCGGCGGGGCATGCGCAGGAGCTCAGCCATGCCACCGGCAAGAGGAGGAGCTCCGGCTGGGAAAAAGTTGAGAGAGGCCACTTTAACCTTTGAAAACTTTACTTGTGCTAATGGGAAGGAATCCTTCATAAGTGGCGCAGTTTTTTGGACAACACCAACCCCACACCCAATCTCATCAATCATCAAACTAACGCACAAACTTTCCACAAATAAACAATAGGCATATTTCTCGGCTGCTAATCTAGATTGGAACTCCAAAAAAAAAAAAAACTAAGAGGGCAGGAGATCCTATTCCATCGAGCATATTAGAACAAGCAATACTATATTTTGATTTGAAATTGAAATAATCAAATCTATAAAAAATTATAAATCATTAGTAATTGATTAAATCTGATTTTTTTAATATAATTTATGTTTTTTGTATATTTAAATTTAACGTGTACTCGTTCTATTTATGTAATCCAAACTTTCAGTTAGACAAAACACAAAGCTAAATAATATGGGCTTTGTGAATTCTATCATTGTTAAAAATGATGTGGATTTAAAAGAAATGCATCTTGTCGCAAAAATGGCACATGGGGACCGGCTTCCACCGAGCAAAGCATCCTCTCCATAACTCACAACCACCTCGTCTTTATTTGCAGATTGCCCATCAATAATTGGAGCCGCTTTTTACCTTCTCCCCAAGCTGGAAATGCTCCTTCTCGGCAGGCTCCAGTTGAATTTATAAAGAAAAAAAAAAAAAAAGAAGCAGCAGCAGCACCTCTTCCAACACGCTTTTGACTCACCATCATGCTGCTTTAGTTCATTCTTGTCCAATTTGTTTACACCGTTTCTTTTTATTGTATTTTGGGTTTAGAAATTAAAATAATATGCATATTATTATTTTTTTATTATTAGATCGATGTGAAGTCAATGAAGATGCAATGGGGGCCGTTGATTGGATGGTGGACGGGTGGGGCATCCGGATCCGTCATGATTTTCGGGCCCACCAAAGTGCCCATCGAATTGGAGCTGGGGACATCCATTTTGATTTTTCTACAACGCGATTGCTAAAACTATATATTTATTAGGTATATTTATATTTTTTTCTTATTATGGTTGTGAATTCTTATTCATTTTTTTTATCAATAATAAGCATATTTAAATGGAGGTCCCATCACCAGTTGCGACAACAAAAACAATAATTTAAATATTATTATTATTATTATTTTAATATCATTATATTGGATTACTAACATTCAAAATAATGACAAGCACGAGTGATATAAAATGCAGCAATACAGGAATAACAGCTTGTACATTTCACAACAGCTATGAGAGTTGTTGAAAAGACAATTATATCCCCGTTTCATTCAATTCTCCAAAAATAAAACATGCCTGATGCAGCGGACAAGGGGTAGGGGTATTCCAGTCCATCTTCATCTTCCGTTACACCATGCACAATTAGCAGGCCTGGCTTATCACACATAAATAAAGCAAAGGAGCGTGCGCCGTGTTGTTATAAGCTCACTTTGCTTTCTTGGACTCTTTTCCTGATCCGCAGTTGCGACGCCCGCCGCCACTCCACCAACCGCCGGAGAAAGGCCATGACTTCCGAGGGCTCTTGCAGAGAATACGAAGCGTACGTGTCCTTGGGTGTTTTCGACACGAGGATGCCAATTCCTTGCCCCCTTTGGCTGAGTACCTTGAATGCGTCCTCGTCGGTCCGATCGTCGCCGAGGTAAATCGGAAACACATCGTCGTTGTTCGAGTATCCTGAGTGGGTAAAGAAAAAGCAGTAAATTCCAAGTTCTGTTGCCCATCTCAGGTTTCAGTTCTAAATCGAGACAAGAATCTTGATTTACCCAGCGATTCGAGCAGGAATTCAAGAGCTTTGCCCTTGTCCCACTTGATTGTGGGTCGGATTTCAAGGACCTGCAGGGGACAACATTTTATTCCTAGTGTACAAGTCTTGGAAGCGTTTCTTTGATGATGAGGGGAATATACCTTTCTTCCCTGTGTGACTCTGAGGCTTGGGTATTCTTCCAGCAACAAGCCAACTTTCTTAGCTAGTTCAATCCATCTCTGCATTTGAGTGATCGAAACCAGAGCGGTTGATTTGGGTTATCATACGGTGAAAACCATGTTGATTTACTGTGTACCTTGTCATCCACGCGCCGGAAGTGAACCGAGACGCAGAACTTGTTGTTCTCCACCTTAGCACCAGGAACAGATTTCACTACCTCCAACAGAGCATTGTAAACCTGATCGATCACGGGAAGTCTCATTAGATAAAAAAAAAAAGATATTACCGTGGTAAAAAAAGAGAACTCAAAAGGAAAAAGGCTTACTTGATCGATCATGGGAAGATACTCACTTGCAGGCTGGAAAAGAACACCTTCAGCTTCCTGATCATGGAGAAGAACAAATTTTTTAGTCATTGTATTTGGATACATACGGTGTGACACCAAAAGCAAGTAATCAAGATTCACCTTATTATATTTGGAACCTTTTGATGGTCCTTGTATGTCCATCCCATGGCTTCCAGCGTAGTACAACTCTGCTAAACGGACAAAGTTATAAACCTTGTCTCTGCATCTTCCACTTATTATAGCTGAGGGGAAGTATCTAGCGAGTTTCCTCACAGTAGCTCTCATCTGGGGATCAAACAAGTTTACACCATTGATGAAGATGAAGATTAGAGCTTTCGTTGTAAAGGATGGATGCATCCAGAGGAGAATACTAACCGCTTCAGACATGAAGGCCTGGTCTGGATCATCGACTATGGGAGAAAGAGTGCCATCATAGTCAAGAAACATGACTATTTGCTTTCCCTTAGAGGCGTTAGTAATTTGATCGAACATGTCGAGTGCAGAAGGACGAAGATGGTGCTGATCCTGTTTCCATGAGCAAAATTGAAGTTCAAATGTTGATGTCAGTGAGCATGTAACAGTCATCGTACTGCAAATACAAAGGCATGGGCTCACAGTGTGGTTGTCGGAGAGAGGAGGAGCTTTCACGTGTGTAGGAGAGCAAGCTCTCATCGACTCTACCCACGAGTTAATTTTATTATTACCACTGATTTCAAGATTCTGGAGAAGAATCTTGCTGTTCTTAGGGAAGCTGATGTATGTTCCCGGAACCGTCGGCGGTTTCTGCGTTGCCCCAGGATACAGCGAAGTGCTGGATACCGCCACAGTTTTACCAACGTTTATCCCTGATCGTGCGCCGGAAACCACCACATTTTGGTTCGTCATCTCAGGTCCTGCAACAACGACAGCAAACGAAAACCACCATCAAACTCACATCTTTCTGATATCTCAATAAAACCCTCAACGAGGGAACCGCTTAAATGTTCCATCAAACACCTGAAACGGCGGAAAACAACAACACAGTGATGAATCGAACTTGGAATGCTGCGAATCAATATACCAAGATGAAGAAACAGAGTTCCCCTGTCTCTCCAAATACAGCAGAAGAAGAGATGCCGCAGAAAAAAGTAGAAGAAATAGGGTTCTTGAAACAGGTGAGAAAGATTTGCCAAAGTTTGATCATTTTATAGTTGCAGCAGGACGCCACGAGACGCAAAAAGCGGCCTTGCGAGGAAGAGGAGGGAGGAGACCACCGCGACCGAAGTGGTGGCTTAAGAGTCACCGGGCCCCACTTTAGTGCTTCTCCTTTCCAGCAAAATTCACAAAACTGAATTTTATTTTAATTAATTTAAAAAACCCAAAGCTCAATTATTTCTTCATATTAATTATTAACTCTTTGTCGGAAAATATTTTGTATTAAAATAAAAAAATAATGAGGCTCAAATTGTTTTGGTAGATAACTAAATCCCCTTTAGTTGATGATACTATTGGATCCTTGGTCACTAGAAAAAAGAACAGTTGGGATGATCCCACATCGGTGTCTGCCAAATCATGGAGATGGAGACCGATCACAGCATTAGAAAAAGAAAAAGTAGTAATAATAATAACCAGGAAGAAGCTGATGGTCCCCTCCACTAATGAAAACACAATTAAAATCTTGGTTATGGTAACCGCACAGTCACTCACAGGAAACCAGATGCTGCCATGTCAAAAAAGGCATCGGCCCCCAGTTTTGTTTGTCACTGCAGACCAACCCTCTCCATCCAAGTTCCAAACACAGACGTGTTGTACTTTGAGTATTACTCTTGTTGTTTTAAGTAACTATAGCTTTGATTTTTGTAATGTAATCAATTGAATCTAATCTTTTAATTACATTAATTGGGATCCTATACATGAATAATGTGTTTTAAGTGGATCAGTCTACTGCTGCTGGAATCACAGCTTGATGATGTCCGTGTACTGGTACTGGTGCTGTCTTTTTGAGAACGGGGAACTGTTGCACGAGGAGGGCGACTCAGAAACCCCACGTACTGTCTGTTTGAGAACCAGGGTACTGTAGGAAGGGGATGCCGACTCGGAAGCCCCACGTGGGGTTATCAGCCGTCCCCAGCCCATGCGCGTCGGCAGAGGCAGCCATTACTGCGGGCGCATCCCCATGTCCGACCACGTGGCCCCAAACTCCACACGGCAACGTGGCACCAGAAATATGGCTGGCTCGCAGAGGGAACCCACTGAATGGTTTTTATACTTTTTTTTTTCCCCAGGGACTAAAACCGAATTTTTTTAAAGAGACCATGTATTGATTCTACTATTGGTCACTGCACTGTCGACTGTATTTAAAAAATGCCCACTTTTGAGTGGAATTAGGATCGGTGATGTGTTTGGTAGAACTTTTTTCAGATTCAAATTCTGTGATCCGTTTCAACGTGATGCCATTAGGTGGAACTTGGCTTGTCTTCTCCAATCTAGAGCCAAGATCTTGGATACGGGAATTGAAGCAAGGGGTCTATGTATGTTCTTGTGTTCTCAAGGACATGGCATCATGCTCCACAACTGCATACATAAACACCAGATCCAGAAACCATGACTGGGTTGTTATTCGAAAATGACAATGGAATCTCGATTGCATAATCGATTCTGATGAATGGGGCTCGACTTCCAATCTCCTCCCTCTTTCTTTTCATACTGCATCTTCCTGTGCTTCCAAGAGGGTTTTCTCGAAAGACGAGAAGAGGTCGAAACTCCTTCGCCCGGATGATACATAGAAGCATTCCGCATTTAGGACACAGATCTTCGTGTTAGAACTCAGATCACCCTATTAGAAAAATGGGAAGAAACTCATAGAAAACCGGGATTAACGAACGTTGCATGCCCAAAGCCATGGGAGTCCTGATTCCAGGGGGCGAGCAAGTGGGATTGGCATCTCAAATATGATAATATGACTAGGTTTCAAGATCGAGACGTATCAAGATTTATATTCAAGTGTGCCCGTCACCCCCATGTGCCTTTTATGTTTTCATACCACCCCTCTGTTCCCTGCACCAGATCCGGGCATAATCAGGACATCAGGTTCAGATGAATTCATTTGTATAAAATAATGTTTCGAAATTATTATGATCGTAACCTGATAATGCACCATCAAAGCCATAAGCGAAATGATGAAGCAAACCATGACATGACCTTCACTGAGCTCCCTTTCGGTTCTAGTTCTTTCTCTAGATTCAACCACAGTTGTGATTCTGTATGGGCGAAGCAGTGGTCGGTTTGAATGTTCGAATCCAGGAGCATGCATGCATGAAAGAGTGTTTTTTCGCTATCAAGATGTGTAGTCTGCACCCCACTCACTATTAGACTCAACCCACAGATTCAGGCTTAGTCCATGCGAAACCAGGACACCTGGACTGAATGAATCTAATGTATCTGCCAACATTTGCAGCTTTCGGTGAACCTGAACATGGCAAAATTCTTACGTGTTGACGCTGTGAATGTATCCTTTTCTACTCCCAATTGGCTGAATAACTTGGTCTGAATACCCTCAATTGGCTGCATGGTGTTCGTTTTAGATTGCTACACGTATTTTATCATGTGCACGCATGTTCCGAGCACAACAAAGAAAAAGGGAAATGCATGGAAAAGAAGAAAAGAAAACTTTTCAAATCTCATCTCATGTTCCGAGCATAACTGTTGTTCATTCGCATCCTTTTCTCTGATACACAAAGGAGATTCTTTTTTATCAGAAAAAAAGATTACAAACTCATGCACTTGGAAACAATGACTAGAAATTTCCAGAGTTGTTTGAACTGCGATCGAGCCCAGGGGGTCTTAACAACGACTCTGATAATTGTAGTGAATCAACAGTGAGATGAATGTGATGGAGAAACGCCTTTTGGACCGTTTATTTTGGTTAATGGGTGCTATGATTAATATCTCAAGAGCAACTTGTTAAAGGTATGGCCAACCAACCAGAGCTCTGATCTTCTTTACTCCTTGGGATGAAAAAGAGACGGTGGCTTGTGGTGTCCAAACCCTATCACCAAAACTAATCTTTCTTTCTGTCTTTTAAGAGTTGATGTGGATTGAGGAGTAACGCAACAAATTCTCTTTATCTCAAGGCTTTCATTGTTCTTATCTCAAACAAAGAAGAAAATGCCTGCTTTTCATCCACAAGATGACAAGTTGCCTCCTCCACCACGAATCTGGAAATGGTCATTCCTCACGCCACCCCTAATCTTGTCCTACCAGATAATCAATACCGGAAACGAAGCACATTTACTATTGAGGTGGAAACTGGAAACGGATTGGGAAGATTGAATTTGCATAACTTGCTTATTTTCTGGTGATCTCTGATCATGTTCTATCACTTTCTCTTTTTATTTTTCCTTTGTAAGAAGTGTCTGGCAGATATTTCCGGTTTGATCGACGGCATGTCGACACTCTTAGTCACAGCCAACGAAAACAGCTGATGATGGGAAATACAGTGCCAAAACTGGGGCCTTCCTACAAGGTTCCACCTCAGAATGTTGCCCGAACACAAATTGGTGGACCATGCAAACTTGTTTGTTTTTTTCTCCATGCTCTCTTTTTATACAAAAAACTATTCCATTCCAGCACCACTCACGACAACAACTCCCTGGTGGAAACGAGGATGCAGCAGATCTGAAATACTTCTGATTCAAGAGTGGTGCCATTTATACATTCAGAGGCCAATGGTCATTGCCACACCATTCTAAACAATGGAAACTAAATAATCCAGGCGTCGTATATGCTGTTCTTGTGACACGCTGATGGAATAAAAAAAAAAAGCACTGCCCACGATATTTCAGGGTCTTCTTCTCCGGCAGCCGCCGCGGTTTTAGAATTTGTAAAATCGAGTATCTTTTTTATAAGCTGAATGGAACACACTTGAAGTTATAAATATTTTTTAAATATAACCCCATATTTATTTATTTATTTTTACGAGAAATAGTATAAAAAAGAGTCATGATTTCATGGTTTTAAGATTTTATGATTTTCTTTTAATAAAAAATTTCCAATATTGTTTTAAAATTAAAAAAAATTGAAAAATTAGTCGAAAAACCCCAAGTACAAATTTTTAAATCAATAAAATCAATTTCAATGTTGGACCCCACGCACACAAGACAAAAATAAGAAAACGACACAAGATGGTGACCCCCGTCCTTCTTGCAATGGCGGCCCATTAATAACTAAGATGGGTTCGGCCCAGTAGGATCAAAGCCCAATATTACCTTGAGCGGACAAAAACGAAACCTTTGAATGTTAGAAGAGGACGTGGATTAGCGTTAATTATTTGGGTTTAGATTTTAGGAAATGATCCATTTCCACAGATGCAAAAGTGAATAACTGAACCATGTCCATGTTCTTACCACTCAAGTGGTAAACCTTATTCTATTTTTTTTAAAAAAAAAAATATATATTTTTTTATGTTCATAAAAGTGAAACTAAGTATTCATAAAAGTGAAAAAATGCATAAAAATGATCAACTTAGATTTTATGTGTATTCTTTTGATTTATCGAATCTTGAATTTTTGAATGGCTCGAGCATAAGGTTTTCTCCTATAAGATAAGTCTCATAAGGTTGAAAAAATAGGCCTAATTAGTGTCAACAGAAATTTTTTAAAAATATTAGAGTTGACCAAGGTTGACGGGGTGACGACCATATAGTTGATTCGGAGGAGCTTTATTTGGGAATCTTCATCTCTAGAGATTCCCTCCCTTGATATTCTCCACCCAAATCGAGTGTAAAATATCCCTAGATTCATCCCATTTCTTTCCCAAATGTAGGATTGGATTCCAAAGGAAGAAAAGAAGGAATCAATGGATGTTCTTGTTTTTTTGTATTATTTAATTTATTTAAAAATACTTGGATAGAAGAGATGAAACTTAGAAGAGGAGTTTCCAACACCTTGAAACGAAGATTACACGTAGAAAAGCAAAGCAGTAAACTGATGCCGGATCTCTCCTGGTGAAGAAACCAGGGGATCGACTGCTACATCATAGCTCTAGTACGAACATCAATACGACACCGGTGTTACAATAGACCTAGAAGAGAAGAAGCTCATCTGCAAATGCTAAAAAATCACTTGCAGAGGCTGGAGTTGACTCCTTTGGATGCTTGAACTAAATCTGGGAATACGCCCAATTGATCTCCATGGAGTGGCACTTGTCCATCATCAGATCCTCGAATGAGGAACAGTTGGAGAAATCAAGAAAGCTGACCTCAGATCCTTCGTCTGAAGGGGAAGATGAGGATGGCTCCTCAAGCTTCACAGTCTCATGAATAAGATGATGATTCTGGGTGTCGTGTTTCTCCGACTCCGCCAAGCTCTCACAGATGGCTTGAAGCTTTGCATCAACGGAGGAGCTGAGAGGATGAGACTGAGACAAATGATGCTTCAGATGGGGGAAATTGAGCCTAGCGAAATCTCCTCTCAGCTTGTAAGCAGCTTTGTCATACGCCAAAGCCGCTTCCTCTGCGGTGTCGAAGGTTCCGAGCCAGAGGCGAGTCCTGTTTCTAGGAAGTCTTATCTCAGCCACCCATTTCCCCCAGTGCCTCTGTCTCACTCCCCTGAAGAGCTTCACCCCTTTTTGTGTAGCCTTCATCGCAGCCGGCTTCGGGCAAGACAGGTCAGATTCTGGTTGTACCTCATCTGCAGCTGCTGTTCCTGGAGCTGAAACTGATACCCGGTTTCGTGATAAATCTCAGAGTGAGGGTTGGAGAAGACTTGGGTTTCCTCCAAGGGGGAAGATGAAATCGGGCCCGAAGCAGCACAGTTTTTCATAAACGGTTCCAGCGCCTGCATAAGCTCTTCCCTAAAAGGATCACAGTAGAATCCCTGACTGCTACCAGAAGAACCGTACAAACCAAGAGCGGCAGCCATGAAGATCCTTTTTCCCAGTTGACCAAACACCAAAAAAAATCAGGTTGCGTTTTGTTTGCAGTGCAAGAACAAAAGGGGGTGCAGTTACGTGTATATAAAGAGTAGTCTGAGGGAAGAACATTCCGGCACAAGCCATGTTATTACTTGTGAGGGCCAAAGAGACCTTGGCATGTGAGGCTTCATTGCGTTGTAAGAGAAATGTTCGGATACGTGTCGTGTCCGCAGTGGGGGAAGATCTCTCAGCCCACTAATGCCCCCTGCGATCAGGGCGACAAGACTCCACAGCATATCACATGACCGAAATCCGGTCAGATTCGGCATTCCCCCAGGGACCACGCCAATCTCTGCCGTTGGATGTCCACACGCAGAGATCGGCGCTGCTGAGAGGATGCCTGGACCGAATCTCGGCCCTTCAATCTGTTGCCTTCACCGGCACCCAACACCACATGTGCGTCGCATTGGGTCGCCGACCCACTGGCCTTGGGATGGGGAGAAAATGCATTTACTCTCCGAACATGGACTTCCAACGGATTCATGAATCAACAATGCTGCTGGGATGCCGCAACTTATACCATTTTTCTATTATCTCTCTTGTACGTATTTATTATCTTCTAATCTTTCTTATTTAAAGTGTGTTTGATACATAGATGAATCATACTAGGTATAAGAGATGATATATAAAGAAGTGGTATATGATAATATTATTTTATCTCAAATACTCTCATCATATTATTTTATTCCATATTCATGATATAACTTATTCTGAATATAATTTATACTATTTAACAAACATCTTATTTTTATTTTTCTATTTAACTATCACTCTTTATACTCAATACCAAACACATTCTTAAGGGTCTTGGGAACCACAATTGCCACCTGGCGTTCATAAAAAATCCCCCAAAAATTTGGAGCAATTTACTAATCCCACCATCCTCAAACTTGCGATAGTGGTCAATTAGAAAACATCATGTGTTTTAATAAAGTGATGACATGTATTTTTTAAAACATTACAAAACGTTATGTGTTTTAATAAGGTGATTACATGTATTTAGGGTTTAGGGTGAGTGTTGCGTTCATAAACATGGTAGCGATCGAATGGTTTGCAGGGGTTCATGGGACGGATGTGAGATGTTTGTCGGAGTGAAATTTAATGTAATAATCATGCTAATAATAATGGTCATGGGTATGATTTTTTTAAATGTTGGACCGCTGGGCATCAGACCGGTCAGCCCAATCGCGCGCGGCCTGACCGACAGTTTGGTGGTGGTTAATGTGCTGGCGGGCCCCATTTCGAGGGGCGGTCCGTTAATTGACATCACCATTTTACTTTAGACATACAATGACAGCGGTGAAAAAAACCGCCGGAGAGGACAACGACACCCGCGGTTGTAACTAACCTTCTCCGTGTTATATGATACTACTCAATTATTATAATTTTACGTTTTATCTATCATTGCATAATCTAAAATCATTTATCCTCGTTTTATTCGAAATAAAACATGTTTAACTTTAGATTTTCTGTCAATGATTCTTCATGATATTGAAGAAAAGAATCGTACAAAATTTGTACGATTATTATATTTAACCTCATCATTTAATCAATTCCACACTTTTTCGGGACGGGGCATCACACAGGTTGTGTGATGTTCTTAAACTTCATCATTTATCGATTTATTTATGAAATTATTTTATAATTGATTGAATTTAATTCAATAATTTTTAATTATATTTTAAAATGTTTAAAAAAATTATTATAAATATTTTTTTAATAATTATCCGTTGAATATATGTGTTGTTGACCCAAAAATGTATTAATTATTCGGATTTGGAAAGTATTGAAAAATGGGACGTGGTGTCTTAAATAGGATTCGTTCCGTGGGCGCTGATGTCGTCCATATCTCCACGTCATTAAATTAATGACCGCGTTAGTGATAAGAAGAAGAAAACTACTCATCCTTAACTTCGAGACGCGCGCCAATAATCTGCCAATGAGCATATGCCACGTGCCCAGCACCAGCCGCCCCACGCCACCATATGTATCGTCGTCCAGGTTACGGCACCCCCTGAAAAGGGAGACGACCAACATGGCGGCAGCCCTGGAAATGGGGACGAGAATTGGGAATAGTGTTGAAGCAATGATTGAGGATGATGATGATGAGGGAATCAATGATCGCGATTGCGCGGTTGTGGCTCGACGGGTCCGATTGCTGTCGTTGCACGTTTGCCCGGAGAACGACTTATCCGGTGGACTTGGCATGTCGCCGTGCGTCGGTGGAGGGAGAATCGATGTGAAAACGGAGAAATTGTGTGACTACATGAGAGGGAAGTATAGGGATGTGCAACAGAGTGTTTACGATTACTTCAACTCGCGGCCGGATCTCCAGACGCCGATTGAGATATCGAAAGATGATCATCGGGACCTTTGCTTGAGACAGTTGATGGCTTTGGTTCGAGACGCAGGGATTCGGCCCTATAGGTATGTGTCCGAAGACCCGGCGAGGTACTTTGCGATTCTTGAGGCGGTGGGGAGTGTTGACATTTCGTTAGGGATTAAGATGGGAGTTCAGTACAGGTGAGATTCTTTCGCCTCATATTTGGTCTCAGAGGATTTTGTTTCGGTATGAGTGTGAAACTCAAATAGGCTATATGCAGAGACAATTTTGATTTGTACCATGTGCTTTTTGTTCTTCTCGTACTGTGGTAATGATTTCATATGATGGAAGCTCATTCTGTGTGCTTGTGGCCACAGGTTCTTGAAATGTAGCTTGTGAAAGAGACTTCTTTTTATCCACTAAATGTTGAATTTCATTTCACTGCAGCCTATGGGGTGGCTCTATAATTAACTTAGGAACAAAAAAGCACAAGGACAAGTTTTTTGAAGGAATTGATACTCTAGAGTTTCCAGGGTGCTTTGCAATGACTGAACTACATCATGGTACTTCCTTTTCCTCTGTAATCACTTGAACTTTAGTAAGACTCGATCATTCTATCTTTACTCCAACTTTTTTTTTTCTGAATTGCCTGAAATGATATGTATTCATCTCTGTTTGATTCCTTTCATATGGTTTTTTTTTTGAAGGCTCGAACGTTCAAGGCATTCAGACTACTGCAACTTTTGATCCGCTGAAGGATGAGTTTATCATCCATACGCCAAATGATGGGGCTATTAAATGGTGGATTGGCAATGCAGCTGTACATGGGAAATTTGCTACAGTGTTTGCGAGGCTCTTGTTACCATCTGATAGCATCCAAGGTGTAACGGATATGGGTGTTCATGCCTTCATTGTTCCAATCAGGGATCTGAGGACGCACGAGAAACTTCCTGGGGTGGAAATTCAAGACTGTGGTTACAAAGTTGGACTCAACGGAGTCGACAATGGGGCTTTGAGATTTCGGTCAGTTAGAGTTCCCCGTGACAATCTCCTTAATCGGTTTGGAGATGTATCCAGAGATGGGAAATACACAAGCAGCTTACCAACCATCAGCAAAAGATTTGCGGCCACTCTTGGTGAGCTTGTTGGAGGGAGAGTAGGCCTTGCTTACTCCTCTGTTGGCATCCTAAAGATTGCTATTATAATAGCAGTTCGATATTCTCTGTTAAGGCAGCAGTTTGGTCCTCCAAACCAGCCGGAGATTAGCATTCTCGATTATCAATCTCAGCAGCATAAGTTGATGCCAATGTTGGCATCTGCGTACGCGTTCCATTTTGGAACTGCTCATTTAGTGGAAAAATATTCCCAGATGAAAAAGTCCAATGACGAACAGTTAGTAGCTGAGGTTCACACCCTTTCTGCGGGTTTAAAATCTTATGTCACTTCTTACACAGCAAGGTCGATAAGCATTTGCAGAGAAGCATGTGGAGGCCATGGATATGCAGCTGTCAATCGATTTGGCATCTTGAGAAATGACCATGATATATTTCAGACGTTTGAAGGGGACAATACTGTTCTATTGCAGCAGGTTCTTCTCTCTTTGCATATGGTTCATTCATCAAAGATGCAGCTTCCTTAAATTACTTTTTTTTTTTTTTGTTGTTGTTCATTCAGGTAGCAGGATACCTATTGAAGCAGTACCAGGAGAAATTCCAAGGCGGCGCTCTGAGCTCGACGTTGAACTACCTGAGGGACTCCATGAACGCCTATCTATCACAGCCTAATCCAGTAACTGCTAGGTGGGAGGGTGAAGACCATCTGCGAAATCCCAGTTTTCAGCTAGACGCCTTCAGGGTATTTCCTTTCTCCTTATCTCCCTGTGCGCTAGAAAGCCAGCCAAATCTCCTCATGCTAAATTTGCTTGCAGTATCGCACTTCCCGGTTGCTCCATAGCGTAGCTGTTCGCCTGAGGAAGCACTCGAAAACCCTCGGCGGATTTGGTGCTTGGAACCGATGCCTGAATCACCTCCTAACACTTGCTGAATCTCACATAGAGTCCATCATACTCGAAAAGTTCATCGATGCTGTTAAAAAGTAAGCCTGGTTTTTCTTCGCCTTTCCTCAATCTCTGATTCATTCCTCATCGCCTCCGTTCCCTTTCTTCTGCAGCTGTCCTGATCCATCTTCCCGGGCTGCCCTTAAACTCGTCTGTGATTTATATGCCCTGGATCGCATATGGAACGACATCGGAACATATCGCAACGTAGACTACGTTGCTCCTAACAAAGCCAAGGTAAAAAAGCACTTCCAGGGAAAGCTAAGGTACCTCACCTCTATCAAGAAGCATCACACCTTCCTAACAATGTCTGCAGGCAATACACAAGCTGACAGAACACCTATGCTTCCAAGTGAAAGACATAGCGAAGGAGCTGGTTGACGCGTTTGATCTCCCTGACTATGTCACTCGGGCTCCCATAGGAATGCAGTCTCCAGAAGAAGCATACTCTGTGTACACTCAGTTTGCTGGCTTCTGAATCCCAAGGAGACGAGGCACCTGATGCCATCCAAATAAGTATATGTTGTAAAGCACATACATGGACATGCATCATATCATACAAACTACACACACACTATTTCACCTGAGTTGCAAAATCATCACGGTTTTTATTTCAATTTATGTTCAATATAAACTCAAAAATATTTTTATTTTTTTAAAAGTAATGATATATTTCAGCAATTTTTCAGATCGTCAATATTTGAGTTTTAAGTTAAAATGATTTTTGGTTACTAAAAATCCATTATTATGAATAATCACACACATTTATTACAATATTATTATATTAAATAAATAATTTTAGAAAGAACGTCGTATTTGATATGAATTTTTCCTCATCTTTTTTTACTTGTTTGAATTTGTATTTTGTTACAACTTGCAACCAATTGGAATTGGGTTAGACTAGGGGGCGAGTCTTTTACAAAAATGCCCATCTTTCCTTTCTTTTTTACATACTAAAAACAAAATTTTATATGACCACTTTTGTCAAACATTAAAAATGAAGTGTCTAAAATTCTAATACACGAGACATGTGGAAAGTCGTTACTAGGCCTAGTAGGTGACAACCCGACCTACTCTTCACATTAAAGCCTCTAAAATATAATTATTGTTTATTTCCTTCTTTCCTAAGTCGATGCACACCTAGTGTTCCCATAGCGTATAGTAGCTTCAGCACCCCTTTGTGAATGTGCCTCCCTCGCTCTCTCTGTGTGTTTATGGAACACGCTTTTACCTTTAATTAACTCACAAATCTGAACGCGCTTTTCCTTGATCTGCTTGTATTTATTGGATGGGAAGCAGTTTGCTGGGAAGTCAATGGGATTGAGATGAACCCCGCCTGAGTTGGGAATTCCTGTGGCACCCTTGGTCTTTGCGCGGCTGCTGTGCCATGGGAGCCCTGTTTGGAAGTTTGAGTAGATGGGCGCTTTTCTGGGTGCTGGCTCTGTGCTGCCTTGATCATCCTTTGCAGGTTGAGGCGGAAGAGAGGTACTATAAGTGGGAGGTGAAGTACGCGTTCAAGGCACCGGATTGTTACTCCAGGTTAGCGATCACGGTGAACGGCCAGACGCCGGGACCGACCGTCGACGCTCGAGTCGGTGACACCCTCGTCATCGAGCTGACAAACAGCTTGTTTCTAGAGAACGTCATCGTGCATTGGCATGGAATCAGACAGGTGCTTCTGATATATGTGAATTGAATGCATGCAGCAGACTCAGATACGATGCTCACCTTAAACTCATCGGTTGCTTGTTGTTGCTATGATGATCCAGTACGGAACACCGTGGATGGATGGAACAGAAGGGGTGACCCAGTGCCCCATTCTCCCCGGAAAAACATTCGTGTACAGATATAGAGTGGACAGAGTAAGGAAACCAGACCCATCTCCTCATCCTCAGAAAACTAGTAACCTTCTGAATTAATAATGGCTTTGATGGTGCAGCCAGGAACATACCTTTACCACGCACATTATGGACTGCAGAAGTCGGATGGGCTGAACGGGATGATTTGGGTCCGGCTTCCGGCAGGCAAATCGGAGCCATTTTCGTATGATTCCGAGCAAGGGATCCTTCTCACCGATTGGTACCACAAGAGCTCCTCTGAACAGGCTACAGGCCTCGTTTCTAAACCCTTTGTTTGGGTCAAGGAGCCTCAGGTACTCTTCTTCAACTTGTTTTTGACTCTGCATGCAACCTTGAAGTCCAGGGGTCCCCCCGAGTTTTTTGGAAATATGAAACAAAGTAGGGCGCTTTTGCTATTTTTCAAACTACTTTTTTTCCGTGTTGGAAAATTAAAAATTGCTCATTAGCCCATTCTATCTTTTCAGTTTCACGCCTGTAAAAAGTCAAATTTCCATTTTCGAGGTTCATTTTTTTTTTTGTTGCAGTCAATTTTGATACAAGGGAGGGGAAATTTGACTGTTCCACTCCGGGGATTGCAACGGCGTTATGCAACGTTACGAGCCCAGACTGTGTACCTTACGCATTGACAGTTGAACCTAACAAGACATACCGCCTCCGCATCGGAAGCCTGACGTCGTTATCGGCGCTGAGTTTTGAAATCGAGGGTCATAGTTTGACGGTTGTGGAAGCCGACGGCAGCTATGTCAAGCCCTTCACCGTAAAGAATCTCTACATTTACTCCGGCGAAACATACTCTGTTCTAATCAAAGCCGATCAAGAACCTTCGAGAAACTACTGGATTGTCGCTAAAGTCGTGTCTCGAAACAGCACCACTCCGTCGGGATTAGCCATTTTAAACTACGCCGCCGGCGTTTCTCCGGCGCCGTACCCACCGTCCCCTGCACCGGAGGGGCCACTCTGGAACGACGTCGCTTCGAGGGTATCCCAGAGCTTGGCTTTCCAGGCATTGAGCGGCCATTTCCTCGCGCCGCCGCGGAAGGCGTATCACACAATTCTGTTGCTTAATACTCAGAACCTGATCGACGGCTACGTGCGGTGGTCAGTCAACAACATCTCCTTCCGGTTACCGGAAACGCCCTACTTGATCGCTTACAAAAAGAACCTGCTAACCCACACATTCGACCGTTCCACGCCGCCAACCAGCTACGATTCCAGTACCTACGACATATTCAGCGTCCCCAAGAACGTGAACGCCACCACCGGAACTGGAATCTACCGCCTTCAATTTGGATCCGTCGTGGATGTAATTTTGCAAAATGCCAACACCATGACGCCAAACAACAGCGAGACTCACCCCTGGCACTTACACGGACACCATTTCTGGGTACTCGGGTACGGTGCTGGTAAATTCGACATGAAAAACGACCCGAAGAAGTTCAACTTGGTGAACCCCATTATGAAGAACACTGTTGCACTTCATCCTTATGGATGGACGGCGATCAGATTCGTGGCAGACAACCCAGGAATCTGGGCATTTCACTGCCACATAGAGTACCATTTCTTCCTTGGAATGTTCATGGTTTTTGCAGAAGGTGTTGAGAGAGTTGGGAAACCGCCTCCGTCGGTGATGGGTTGTGTTAAATACGGAGGAAGACAAGTGTAATTTGTTAGTTTTATACTCTGCATCGCCCATGTGTTCCTTCTACAGTGAAATATGAGTTTAAGATCACCTCCTTATTGGGAAATGGAATGATCCTGCGTTTTTCCAGATGACTGATGTGCGTCAAATAACACAACGCAACCATTGAATGAAACACACTATAACGATTCAGCATTCAATTCAATCAAATCGGGGAAGAAACAGCATTTCCCGGCAGCTTCTGCCGGAGAAGTGGGTGAGACGACCTGACGGAGACGACATGGTCAAAGCCAAATGGATATCACACAGAACAGTTGAACGTCGACATCTGAGAACACCTGTCTATTGACATCAACAGTTGAACTTCTTGCCCAGAATGAAATCCCTGATGGACAGGGGAAGATGCTGCAAACCCGTGATTGCTGTCGACATGTGGCCCAAGGCAAGCCAAGCTGGAGGATTCTCCTTGAGTACAGCATTAACAGCCCTCCTGGCGAACACCTCTGTGGGTGTAGATTTCAAACTCTGTGAGACAGTGGCTCGGTATTGAATCGCCTTTTGGAACTTCTTGTAGAGCTTCCACTCCGGCATCCGGCTAAGACTTTCTGCAGCTGAAGATCCAAGGTTTGATTTTATGGCTCCAGGCGCGATGTTGATCACATTGATCCCAAAGGGTCGTAACTCCACTCTGAATTGTCAATTCCAAAAACCAAATGAAATGAAACTTTATTATTCAACTTGAAAAAATGTTTAGCACAGATCAGGTTGAAGAGTGCCCACCTTAGAACATGAGAAAGCGCATGTACAGCAGCTTTTGTGGCGGCGTAAGCTCCGGCCCAAGGGAGGGGGACTACTCCGGCCATGCTGCCGATATTCACAATTTTACCTTTTCCCCTCTTCGACATATGAGGAACCACTCCTTGGATCAACCTCAATGTACCTTTAAGTAGGATTAATTTCAGACAATCCGAATCCAGATCAAATCAAGTTAGGGTTGTTTGTTACCGTAGACGTTGATGTTGAAGGTTTGCTGGACGGCGGACATCGGAATCTCCGTCAGGGGTCCGACGCATTGCACCCCGGCGTTATTAACCAGAACGTCGATCCTGCCGAACTTGTCAAGCACCGCCGACACGGCCCGCTCGACGCTATCGTCGCTGGAGACATCGAGCTCGTGCAGGAAGAACCTCGAATCGCCCTTCAAATCCTCCACCAAGGACAGCGACAGCGCCGTGACCGCCACAAGACAGCCACGCCCGGCGAACTCCCGGGCCAGCGCGCTTCCTATCCCTCCAGTGGCGCACCCAGTTATGAGAACAACCTGACTCTCCTTATACACCATCCTGTTCCTGTTCCGCCTTCGGCACTCGCCGGAATGATTCCCCTCACACATTAAGAAACGGCCGGTTGCGGAGCAGGCTGGCAGTTCAGAATATAATATTTTAGCGCCATGATGGTGGAATAAGTGTGGACCCCATATAGATTTATAAACATATAAAAAAATTAGAAAAAAGTATAATTTTATGAAAAATAGCCAAAGTCAGTATTAATAAATACCCCGCGGATGTCCGGTACAAGAACTATTTATTTTATTTACGGGTCGACCGTGACTTTTCACTACCAATCATCAATTTCTTCCATTTTTTATTTGGTATCACATACAAAAACTATTAAATTTTATATATTTAGCAATTAACTCGTTTATTCGAATTAAAAAGATTTATTTATTTTTACTTGAATGTCTTTATTTTTAGATACAAATGACATAAATCGGGATGTTACCGAAATTTAGTTTATATTATAATATATAAAAGATATGAAAATTTAGATGAGTGTGTAAACATAGTCTTTTTTTAATGATCACATAAGGTGTATCATGTAACATTATTACTAAAATGGCACCATTAAATTTTCTAATTAAGTGAAGATAAATAAAAAATTCGAATATTTGTATAATAGCTAGATTAATTCGATTTTTAATCCTTGACACTTTTATTTTTGGGGAAAACTAAAAATATATCTTAATGTATTTATGATAAAACTTATTTAATATGTATTTTATTTAATTAAAAATCTATCAACACCATTTTATTGTTGGTACCATAATTTAACTACATAATTCTGTAGCATAAAACTAATGATAAATTATTATATGCTCAATCTCCCACCATTAAAGTCTACTGAAAACATCCATGCACTGCCGCCGTAGGCAAGCACCACTCAACCCGACCCATATGTAACAGGCAATTTAATGGAAATGTTACCAAAATTCCATCACAAAAAACATAAGTGTTGTGTCGCACCCAGTGGCTTCCATAGCCCAATTATTGCAGTGTCTTAAAACTTACGGTTGAATTCAATGTTTGATTCGGTTCAACCCGAAATTATGATTTTTGGCTTCGATCCGATAAATTCTTATGACAAAATACAATAGATTTTGAAATTTAAAAATATTTAATTTAAATAATTATTTTGATTTTTCATAATATATTTGTAATGATGTTGGATATATTATTTAATCTTGATTTTGAAATGTGTTTTATTTAGGATATATATTTGATAATACGTATTATAATAACGCATCATTTTTATTTAAGATAAATTAAAATCACGTAAATAATATATTTTATATTAACCTGTATATTTATTTACAATTTAATTTTATTACTTCTTCATTTTCAAATAAATATAAAAATAATCATTTTTTTAAAATAAATAAATAAATATATTTTCGTTATAAAATATGATATATTTTTTATAAAATATATCTTAAATCATATACTTAAAAATCCTAAATCACAAACTAAACATCAACGACTTTAACCTAAAATGATAGGACGAGTTCAATACAATTTTAAAACATGAGCGCATGTGTATTGAGACAGCGAACTGCCTGATTCCAGAGTTATCTCTGTTTTTGACAATGATTTTCATGGGAACCATTGATTTGCTCAGTTGGGGTTCAAGATCATTGATAGAAAAGGACATAGAGTTCCATTTGCTGTTTCAAGTGAGGGATTTCTTCAACAGGGATTGATGCATTATTTTAAAGAGTCCAGCAAAAGAGGAGAGAGCAACAGAAGATATTATTGTAGATAGGATCACGCAGATAGTTGAAAGTTGAACTTCCAACCAGTGTTCCATATGCTTCCAGGGAACAGGGGCGAATTGACATCAATAGCAGAACTTCTTACCCAGAATGAAATCTCTGATGCACAGAGGAATGTGCTGCAAAACTGTGATTGCTGTTGACATGTGGCCCAAGGCAAGCCAAGCTGGAGGACTCTCCTTGAGTACAGCATCCACAGTCTTCCTTGCAAACACCTCTGCAGGTGTGGATTTCAGTCTCTGGGAGACAGTAGCTCGGTCTTGAATAGCATTTTGGAACTTCTTGTAGAGCTTCCACTCCGGCATCCGACTAAGACTTTCTGCAGCTGAGGATCCAATGTTTGATTTTATGGCTCCAGGCGCGATGTTGATCACATTGATCCCAAAGGGTCGTAATTCCACCCTGAAATGTGAATTGCAAAAACCAAGTGAAATGAAGCTCACAACCCAAAAAAGGCACTTTCTTTATGGTACAGAAACGCGAGATCATATCCCTCTCTGAAACTTTATTCAACTTGCAAAAATGTTCACCATAGATCAGGTTGAATGGTTCTCACCTGAGAACATGGGAAAGGGCATGTACAGCAGCTTTTGTCGCAGCGTAAGTACCGGCCCAAGGGAAGGGGAGCAATGCTACCACGCTCCCGATATTCACAATCTTACCTTTTCTTCTCTTTGACATATCAGGAACCACTCCTTGGATCAACCTTAATGTACCTTTAAACAGGATCGTGATCACCACACGGAGAAGCAGTACAAGAACATGGTGATAGGAAATGCACACAACTTGAATCAGGAAATATATGAAGCAGATGTCTTGACTGCAACCCAGGTGAAAATCAATCGAATCAAATCAAGTTAGCTAGGGTTTTTACCGTAGACGTTGGTATTGAAGGTTTCCTCGACGGCGGACAATGGAATCTCCGCCAGAGGGCCGACGCATTGCACCCCAGCGTTATTGACCAGCACGTCGATTCTGCCGTACTTGTCAAGCACCGCCGATAGAGCCCGCATGACGCTGTCGTCGCTGGAGACATCGAGCTCGTACAGGAAGAACCTCGAATCGCCCTTTAAATCGGTCATGGAGGACAGCGAGCGCGCCGTAGCCGCCACAAGACAACCACGCCCGGCGAATTCCCGGGCCAGCGCGTGGCCTATGCCTCCGGTGGAGCACCCAGTTATCAGAACTACCTCATTCTCCTTACAGAGCATTTTGTTCGTCGTTCTCAACCACGTATCCACCTTCCGAAGCCGAGAATGGTTTTTGCAAATTGGGGAACCGCCCAGTGCAGTCGCATTAAAGACGGGATGGGACGGCTGCCACAACGTTCCGAGAAGGGTGGCCGTGTACTGTTCAGATAAACTTCCGGTTAATTAATCACAATTTACAGTGTTGATTCAGAGTCAGGATCCAGCGCCCATCCATCCATCTGTTTCGTATTCAATTCTGCTTCTTCCATCTTAAATTATAGCTTTTTTTGTCTCCTTTCGCCCATCGGAAACCTGGGGAGTATATAGAGGTCTACCTTCATCCTGGGAGCGATTCATTTACTGTGGGGTACGGATGAGATCGAAGCTCCTAGCTCTGTGGGATCATCCCGCGGGACCGAAAACAATTCACTTCTGGGCTCCGACGTTCAAATGGGGTCTGATCTTGGCGAATGTCTCCGATTTCAGCAAGCCGCCGGAAAAGCTGTCCTATCCACAGCAAGCGGCGGTGGCCGTCTCCGGGCTCATCTGGTCCCGCTACTGTTTCGTCATCACCCCATGGAATTGGAATCTCTTCGGAGTTAACTCCACCATGGCCTGCACCGGATTCTATCAGCTCTCTAGGAAACTCCGTCACGACCATTTCTCCGACATCGCGCCGCCGCCGCCGCCGCCCGCCGATCAATTGTAGACCTACTCCGCTGTCAATTTACTGTGCTCTTTGTTTCTGGAAAATTACCGCCGTGCTTTTTAATAAAAGATTTGCCCTCCCCATCCGGGCTCGGTCGCCCGGCGTAGATTATAGACCACACAACTTCTCACACAAGTTGCAGAAGAAACATCTTCATCTTTAACAGCAGGGTGCATCAAGAAAGAGTGTCCGCCATGGCCACAGTTGAGGAAGCTCATAATGTCCGGATTCTCGGCTCCGGCCCGACCACCGTCGTCCTCGGCCACGGTTTCGGCACCGACCAGTCCGTGTGGAAGCACCTCGTCCCCCATCTCGTCGACCGCTATAGGGTCCTGATCTACGACAACATGGGCGCCGGCACCACGAACCCCGATTATTTCGATTTCGACCGCTACGCCACTCTCGAGGGCTACGCCAACGACCTCCTCGCCATTTTAGAAGAATTCGAGATCCATAAATGCATCTTCGTCGGCCACTCCCTCGCCTCCATGACCGGCGCCATCGCCTCCATCTTTCGCCCCGATCTCTTCCACAAGCTCATCCTGGTCTCCGCCTCACCCAGGTAAGTAACCAATTCTCATCTACCGCTCATCCGATCTGACTGAAGAACTCTGGATCTTTGTCGGTCAGATTTCTGAACACGGAGGACTACTATGGAGGATTCGAGCAGGCGGACATCGATCAGCTCTGCGCAGCGATGGAGTCGAACTACAAGTCTTGGGTTTCTGGGTTTGCGCCGCTGGCGGTGGGGGCCGATATGGATTCAGTGGCGGTGCAAGAATTTAGCAGGACGCTGTTCAATATGCGGCCGGACATAGCACTCAGCGTGTTCCGAACTGTGTTCACCTTCGATCTTCGCCATTATCTCGGGAGGGTGACTGTTCCTTGCCACATCATTCAAAGCAACAAGGATATAGCGTTGCCGGTGACGGTGGCAGAGTATCTTCACCAGAACCTCGGCGGCAAATCCATCGTCGAGGTGATATCCACGGAGGGTCACCTGCCGCAGCTCAGCTCGCCGGAGATAACGATCCCGGTGCTGGTGCGACATATTGATCATGACATTGGGGGCTGTTCATAGATCAATCTTCCCTTCAAAAATAATTCTATATTTCCGTTTAATTCTAAGGTCGTGTCCCGTTTAATATTGCTTTTTTTTTTTACAAAGTTAACGATATCAAACAATCGAAAGTAAACACATCAATATGGAAAAAAAAAACTCTGATCATCAAGTATTACATGTAATAATGCACATTCCTGGTGCTCAAGCTCTAACGAACAAGTGACATTCCTGGTGAGATTTCAAAGAAAAGGAAAACGAAAACCAAAAGCACCAAAAGCTCCCGCGACCAGAATGGGCATGCTGTGTTCACAGAGGTTCAAAAAAAAAACACGCACAAAAAGAATCAAACTAGAGAGCAGGGGAAAACAGCAAGGGCGGCGGTGCGCATTCCACCAACCCAAATTGCTTCCTTGAAGGAAAAGCAAGGTGGAGAAGGCGTGCATTCTGAAAATTGCACAGTTTTCAGATCAGCGGTGCATCAACTCCGCTTGCATCAGGTCGAGAAAAATCAAACACAAAGAAGAAACTTTTGGAAATAATCTAACGAACTTCATTCAAAAAGAAACAAAAAAATTTCAAAATTAATGCAAGCTCACAATGAATCCTGGGAGAGGGGGATTCGCGTTAAGGGAAACAACACCACATGAAAACACATTGGAGTTGACAGGTTCAGGATCTAGAGGCTTTTGAGAATAAATTCCTAAGAGTTAGATGATATATGCATTTCAGCAAAACGCCTCGGCAGTTGCTCAATTAAATAAATAAAAATTATGCCTAACATTCAGTACACCAGGCAGGAGTAACTCATCTCAAAGAGATGCACCATCAGATGTTCAATCTGATAAATAAAACTAGTAAAAAATTTCCAAAAAAAAAGGCAATATTCACTTGTGATAAACAAATGCACAAACCAATATAGACCCGCCTGCTTTCCCAACTAATACGAAAGCAGTATAAATAATAATAATAATGATAATGAAAAAGAGAAAAGGTGCAACCCTGTAAATGATGAAAAACTGGAGAATGACATAAAAAAACCATGAAACAACTGATTATAACCATTTTGAACTAGAAACAAAAAGAGGTGCAGGCATACAATGCCTAAAATAAATTGAAGTATAAAGCACGAAAAAGAAAAAAATAGAGCCATAAGACTGAAAATGAAGGATAATGATTTTTTTTTTAAAAGACCCACAAAGTTCTCAGCAACATATAGAAATGCTGATCAGCAAATTTCTGCCACAAAAGAAACTAGAAATAAAAATAATGAACTAGGAAAAACAAGTTAAAACAAAACCAAAAAACAACAATATAATACACTAGAAAAAAAGATCCTAACTCATTTAGAGCTCCATCAATTTGACCAACTTGTGGTTTTAGGATCCAACGCTGTGGCAAATGCTCTGCACATTAAAAAAAAACACAGGTAAAAGGACCGAAAAATGCATACTCATCACCAATAAAAAGCTCATAAAACTAAATAAATACATAAATAATCTCAACCACAGCCCAAAAACGAAACACATTAAAGGAACTATAACTTCATTTCGTTGATCCCAACCTTGTAATTGCATACATAATTACATGATCTCATTCTGATTTGCAACCTTAACATTGCACTGCTTCTTTACCACAACCTTACTGAGAAAAACTTTCCATTTTCATGAAAGAAATATACACTTCTCATTTCTGATCGTGAGAAAAATCTTAAAATGAGATGTAAGAATGACCGAGTAGGCAAAAAATTGTCAACTTGGAACTTAAAAACAACAATGTAAGCACCATTTTGTTCACGGAATGAAGAAAGGCGCATTTTCCATACCATAATGTTGAAGGATAATGACTCCCAACGGGGCCAGTCCCCTTAGATAATGTTGTTGGAGTCGAACCACCCGGATACATAAACTGGATTCCCTGGCGCATTGATGCACTTGATCCAGCTTCACCAGACGAGGAGGCACCATATGCTCTCAATCCTTTAACCTGTTCGGCAACCATACCATAATATCCTCCCATCAATGCGCCTAGGTTTCCATTCGGAACATACAAGGGATTAATAAGGCCTGTTTGCTGACCCAAGAGAGCAATGTTCTGTGCCTGCTGAGCTGCGGCAACCGCAGCCAGCATTTGAGGCTGTATTGGCTGCATTACAGTTGTTATGGATGCAGTCCCACTGCCTGCTTTGGCATTGGTTTCGGCTGCCTTCTGGCAATGCAATTGATTCCCATCGAACAATTTAAATGGCTGCTCCAATACCTTCTTCGCCCCTTCAACCGTCTTAAACACGAAAATCGCATAACCTTTGAACTTCCCTGTGACAGGATCGAACCCCTTAGGTCCACTTTCAATTTCTCCAAACATCCCAAAAAAAGCTTTTAACCTATCCACATTAGCGTCCGCCGGTACATTGCTCACGTAAATCTTCCGCTGAGGAAAATCGGAAGAGAAAACCTGCTGTGAGACTACACCTGCAGCCCCCGTACCCGGGGCAACGGGCCCCTCAGACGCAAGTTGGCACGAGGTTACACGATTCCCAACTTGAACCCGAGGGCTCTTCAGCAGCTGCTTCGCAGATGCTCTATCCTTGAAGATAATAAAAGCGTACCCTTTACACTTACCAGTGTTACGATCCATTACCACGTTGAGAGCCTCAATCTCACCATAGGCCCCGAATGCGGACTCCACGTCCTGACGGGTGGCATCCCAGCCGATGCCGTGGACGAAAATCTTGCGGTGAGAGACGTCTTTGTCAGCAGTAGATTTAACGAGGCTGAAAAGACAATCGTGACTCAGGGAAAGATCGACGACGAGCGAGATAAGCTGTTCCTTAGAAAAGGGCTCCAGTAGGGACTCAATGGTTTCGCCATTCGAATCCGAGTCTTCAGGTTTTGTTTGCGTCTTCTTCTTCTTCTTCTTCTTAAGCTTCTCATGAGTTTTAGAAGTCGAATCGGAGGCGTCGTGCCTCTCCACAACCTTCTGCCGCTTCGATTTTGTTTTCGCCATGCCCGTGCTCAGACGGCAGAAGCAATTGGATATCCGGGATTTGGGAACGGCTAACTTAAACCCCCACACCCGATACCAACGGGTCGGGTACTTGATTATAATTTCCATAAAACTTTAATCAAAGATTAAACCAAAAAAAGAAGCCCATATTCTTGTACCTTAGCCCATTGGGTTGAATTTAAAATCATGAGTTTGGTTGGAATTTAAACCTAAACTTAGCCTGGATTATAAGGTAGTATTTGATTGATGGAAATATTATAAAATATATTTAATTAAATATTATGTAAATTAAATAATTTTTTAGGTAATATTTATTTATTAAGATTAAAAATAAGATTATGTAGTTTTAAGTAAATGAAGAAAGTGCATATTTTTAAATAAAATCATATACATAAGATTAAAATACCCGTATAATTTCAAGTTTAGTTAAATCTACCAATTAAATATTCATACTTTATAATTTTATTTTTAAACACACGTAATCACTCCCTTAATTATAAACGGCTGGAATTTGAAACCCCATTATGTTTTAGTTAGTTAAAATTTCCACTTTGTTTTAATTAATTTTAATTATAAACCATTTGAAAACTAAAAATAGAAATGATGAAGTGACGCATTAATTTTCTTTTTTATTTTTGTAGTCAAATAAAACGGGTGGTTTTTTTGTGATTAGAATCATCGGTTTATCACATTCACAAATTTAGGCGGTTTAATGAGTCGTGAATCATTTTTTGTTTGACTATTGACTTGCTTATATTTATTTTTTATATTTCATAAAATATAAATAAAACCATTATGAATTTTACATTTTAAATGATTAAAAACGCAAATCTTGTTAGAATTTCACATCTCGAATTTGATCTGGAAAATGAAATTAAATACTTTATTTCACAAAAAAAAATACGAAATCAAACATTTTAGGTGCAATTGGACTACCATACAGGACTTTGGTGGCATGGATTCTTCAAAAATGCGTAGTGTACGTGGCAAGCGCTAATTGGAGGAGGCGATTTGCGGAGGCGAGCACCGCCACGCAGTTTGAGGTGCTGGGCACCACTCCTGTGATCTTATCTGATAAAATATCGAGGGTAGATAAAAGAAAATTCATGCTGCTTTGCTTGCTTTGGAAATTAGGTATTATTTACTGATTTGGGCATATATTTATTTTAAAAATTTCCCCCTTTTTTACGTATTATTTAGGGCATTTTTAACAATAAAAAAATTAAAAAAACTGTTGGTAGGGTTCAAATTTTATGTTTACGTTGGATAAAAAAAGGGAAAAAATCCTAAAATTACAAAGTATTTGGGTTCCTTAATGTGAAATGACTGGTTTGTCCACCGTCTGCTTCCATTAGGTCGTTCTTGAACGAGTGGCTAGAGAAAAAGCGAGAGGGAGAGTTCTCTTGCTGAAACTCTCTTCTCGTTTTTTCTCGATCTCCAGTGCATCATTTTTCTTTACTCCTTGCGCTTGGCGATAAATTCCTCGAGTGTGAAAAAGGGGCAGGGAAACCATGGACCTGTCGTCGAAGATGAACTTGTTGGAGCTACGGTCCGCTTTTCTTGCCGGAAGCGCGGCGCTGCCCTCTTCGTTTCCTGGAGTGCTCCGGCCCCTATACCGGCCGTTGTTATTGCAGGGTCTGGGTGTGCAGACGTCCTCCTCCGTCAAGGCAATGGCAATCCATAATCATCTCGCCAAGTACCCGCATCGAGAATTTGATAAGCTATCGGCAGTTTCTGCCGAAGCATCTACATCTACGGTCACACTTCAACAAGAGGAGGAGGATATAGAATCTCTGCTGTCCGGAAACGACTTCAGGGACACGGAAATTAATTACAGGCGTGGAAACAAGAATTCAACTGGTGCGTCGAGCATTTCTTCAGGTGTAAGATTAGAGAATGTGAGCAAAAGCTATAAGGGTGTCACAGTATTGAAAAACGTCAGTTGGGAAGTTAAAAAAGGAGAAAAGGTGGGGTTGGTCGGCGTTAACGGAGCAGGGAAAACAACCCAAATGAGGATTATAGCTGGTTTAGAAGAACCTGATTCGGGGAATGTGATTAAGGCGAAAACCAATATGAAAATTTCGTTCTTGACGCAGGAATTTGAAGTTTTGTCTACTCGGACTGTGAAAGAAGAGTTTCTTAGTGCCTTCAAGGAGGAAATGGAAGTTAAAGAGAGACTGGATAAGGTGCAGAAGGCAATAGAGAAACCAATGGAAGATCTAGAGCTGATGGGTAGGCTTTTGGACGAGTATGATCTCTTGCTAAGGAGGGCTCAAGCAGTTGATTTAGATGAAGTCGATGTCAAGATCAATAAGTTGATCCCTGAACTTGGTTTTGCTTCCGAGGACACTGATAGACTTGTCGCCTCATTCAGTGGAGGCTGGCAGATGAGGATGTCTCTTGGAAAAATCCTGTTGCAGGTATGCGCGCTGCTGGCAATTAATATTTAGCTTTGTCTAATGTTGATGCCAAATATCAGATGGTTTCAGTGTTCAAACTTGAGCTTCTTTCCAGGATCCTGATTTGTTGCTCCTGGATGAACCTACCAATCACCTTGATCTCGACACCATCGAATGGCTGGAGGGTTATCTGAAGAAACAAGACGTGCCTATGGTCATCATATCCCATGACAGGGCTTTTCTTGATCAACTGTGTACTAAAATAGTGGAGACTGATATGGGTGTATCACGAACATATGAAGGGAATTATTCAGAATATGTAATCTCAAAGGCGACATGGATCGAATCTCAATTAGCAGCATGGGAGAAGCAACAGAAGGAGATTGGGCATACCAGAGATCTCATAACCAGGTTAAGTGCAGGAGCAAATTCTGGTCGCGCCTCTACAGCTGAAAAGGTTCACACTCATCTAGCTTGATTCGTTGTTTCAAATAATTATCCCAAAGAAAAAGAGTTATCTTTCGATGCACGGTTCCTCACAACTCTTGTATCTGATTTCAGAAGCTTGAAAAGCTCCAGGATGATGAACAAGTTGAGAAACCATTCATTCGGAAGCAAATGAAGATTCGGTTCCCAGAACGAGGAAGAAGTGGCAGATCTGTTGTGGCAATTAGAAATCTTAGCTTCAGCTTTGAGGATAAGGTATTCATAAGCAGATACATTGTTTTGCCTGCAGTGACTTTCATTACTGTTGATAGCTATCATGGTACCTTGAAAAAATGTAAAGATGAAGTCAAAATGCATTTCGTTTCTATGGTACTATTTACTGCATAGTAATGCTTTAACAACTTTAGTTGGGGTTGAGTCCAGTGTGTCCACTTTTCTTTCAGGGCTGTATCAATCAGAATGAATGATAGTGATTCCAATTTTGTTTCTCATTTTGGAACTTCCCTTCATCTTTCTGAGCAGGACCTTTTCAGAAATGTGAATCTGACGATCGAAAGAGGCGAGAAATTAGCGATTCTTGGTCCCAATGGATGTGGAAAGAGTACTTTGCTTAAACTGATAATGGGCATGGTGAAGCCCGACAAAGGAGAAGTCTTGCTTGGTGAACATAACGTATTACCAAATTATTTTGAGCAGAATCAGGTTCGTCCTCACTATTACTATGATTTTCCTTACAGCAGGTGTTTTTGCTGTTTGTGAAAAGTCGTGTTTCTCGTGTTTGTTCAGGCTGAGGCACTTGATCTGGAGAAGACGGTGCTAGAAACTGTGGCTGAGGTTGCTGAAGACTGGAGGCTTGATGACATAAAAGGGCTCCTTGGCCGTTACAACTTCAAGGCTGATATGCTTGACAGGAAGGTTTCATTCTTAAGTGGTGGTGAGAAGGTAATAGATTCAGTGCCATGTCTGGTGCTACCAAAATGGGATCCATCGAAATTCAGAAACAGAGAATTCAAATGCTTCAAATTGCTAATGCACGTTAGTTTCTGAAGTGTTCTGTTTCTGAAGACTGCTAATGTTGGTCTTCCCTTTCACAGGCCCGCCTTGCATTTTGCAAGTTCATGGTTAAACCTTCAACAGTGCTTGTATTGGATGAGCCAACCAATCATCTGGACATCCCAACAAAAGAGATGCTCGAGGTTCGCTGCTCAAGCTCCCTTTTATGCTGTCTCATGGCACTTTTGTGCTTCATGTATGCTGTTGGCCCTTTTCAGGAGGCAATAAATGAATATGAAGGCACTGTCATTACAGTCTCCCATGACAGATACTTCATAAAGCAAATCGTGAACCGAGTCCTGGAAGTAAGCAACGGAATACTTCAGGACTACACAGGAGATTATGAAGTAAGTCAGCTCCCTTCTCTAGCCCCTTCCTTGAAACTGAATCACCATGGAGCTATCTGATTCTTTGATTTTTCATCAGTATTATCTGGAAAAGAACCTTGATGCAAGAGAGAGGGAGCTTGAAAGGGAGGCTGAGCTCGAGGAGAAGTCTCCAAAAGCCAAAGCAAAATCCAAGATGTCCAAGGTAAGTAAATGCATTTTGGTGTTTGCTTCGTCCTTGGATGTTTGGCCCACAGAGTGCTCATCTCCGGGGACTTGGCGACCTGTTTACTTTCCAGGCTGAGAAAGAAGCCCGGAAGAAACAGAAGATGCAGGCGTTTCAAGCTGCTAAACAGAAGTCTAAAGGGATAAAGAATGCAAAGAGATGGAATTAGCTGAACATCTGCTCTCCTTGGCCCTCCCTGTATATACAGCATCTTCTCCGGGTGTATCTAAATCAAAGTTCATCAAATTTAGTGCACCCAACTTTGGCCAAGCCGTACATATTTCATAGTACCTGTTTGCAAGATAAACAATGTTGTTTCTTACAATTATTTCACTGAAGTGAAAATGTTAGAATATGGCAGGGGTTGTTCGAGGCAATTTGAATACCACGTTGTTTTGAAACTCGGCCGGCCGGACCGGTTGAAGTCATGAACCGGTCGAAAAACGGTAAGGTTTAAGTTTAAACAAGAACTGAGCCCAATGGGCCCAAGGGAAAAGGCCCAGGATTCAACCTGCATAAAGAATATATTTGCTCGCTGCTCGCGGCCTAAACCCCTCGGAGGAGATGGCGCTTTCTAAGTTCTCCTATTTCTGCCATTTTACCAAAACCCTGTCGAATTTCGGGCGTCTGGAGGCTCACGCGCCGCCGCTCACCTTCATCCCGATCCGTTTCTTCGCCTTCGCGACACCGGAAGAAGCGGCAGCCGAGCGTCGAAAGCGAAAGCGTCGCCTCCGTATAGAGCCTCCATTGTCCGCTCTCCGGCACCAGCAGCCACAGCAGCAGCGTCCTGCCCCAGCGCCACAGAATCCAAACGCCCCAAAGATTCCTGAGCCTGTATCCGTTCTCACTGGCAGTAGGCTGAACCTTCATAACCGTATTCTTAAGCTCATCCGCGAGAATGATCTCGAAGAGGCGGCTCTGTTCACTCGCCATTCCATTTACTCCAATTGTAGGCCGACTATTTACACTTGCAACTCGGTAATGGCGGCGCAACTGCGACAGTGTAAATATGCGGAGCTGCTGTCCCTTCACAGGTTCATTACACAAGCAGGCGTGGCGGCGAATGTCGTCACGTATAATATTCTTCTCACTGTATATCTTGACTGCAGGAAAGTAGATCTAGCATTAGAGCAGTACAAGCAATTGATAAGTGATGCGCCTTTCAACCCTTCCCCCACTACTTACCGCATACTGATTAAAGGGCTTGTAGATAATCAGAAAGTTGATAAGGCGCTCGAGATTAAGGATGAAATGGAGGCGAAGGGGTTCAAACCAGATCCCACTGTCTATTCTTATTTGATGTTGGGGCAGGCGAAGGATTCAAATGCTGATGGCATTTTTGAGTTGTATGAGGAATTAAAGAAGAAAACAGGGGTGGAGGAGATTTTGGATGGAGTTATTTATGGGAATCTGATGAAAGGCTATTTTTTGAAAGGAATGGACTCAGAGGCCAATGAATGCTACAAAAGGGTTGTGGCTGAGGGTTCACCAATTAAAATGAGAGATATTGCCTACAATTACATTTTAGAGGCATTGAGCCAGAATGGTAAGTTTGATGAAGCACTGAATTTATTTGAGAGGATGAAAAATGAGCATGCTCCCCAAGAAAGTTGACTGTGAACTTGGGTAGTTACAATGTTGTGGTTGCGGGGTATTGTGCTGAGAAGAGGTTTAGTGAGGCCATTGCAGTTTTCAACCGTATGGGGGAGAAAAGATGTGCCCCTGATACCTTGTCTTACAATGTACTGATTGATCAGTTGTGCAACAATGGCCACTTGGCGGAGGCAGAGGATCTGTATCGGGATATGGAAAATAAGAAGGTAAAGCCAGATGAGTACACATTTGTTACACTGATGGATACGTGCTTCATAGAAAACAGACCAGACGATGCAGCTGTGTACTTTAGGACAATGGTGGAGTCGAAGCTTAGGCCAAACTTGGCTGTATACAATAGACTGATGGAGGGGTTGGTGAAAGTGGGTAAAATTGATGAAGCAAAATCATTTTTCGAACTGATGCTACCAAAGCTGAGGATGAATGATGAAGCTTACAAGTTCATCATGAAAGTTCTTTTTGAATCTGATAGGCACGATGAAGTGGTGAAAATTGTTGATGGGATGTTGAGGGACGAACCCGGTGATTTCACCGAAGAAGTAGAGGAATTCGTTAAAGAAGGCTTAAGGAGGATAGGGAGGGAGGATGTGGTGGAAAATCTGAAGTCAGAGATTGAAAAAGAGAAAGCTGAGGCTGCTGCTAAAGCAGCTGAGGAAGCTGAAAGAGCAAAAGCCAGCGCCAGGGCTGCAGTTGCTTCTTTGCTGCCTTTCAAGTTAGGAAACAAGGATGCCGATAACAATGAAGATGATTCCGGTGATGGCACAGATGAAGCTCCTGCCTCTCCATCTACCAAGGCGGATGAGGATCAGGGAAAAGAAGCTGCAGGAACTGAAGGCAACCTTGCTGCCGAACGAGTAACTGGCTGATGCGTATCTTCTTCAAAGCATGCGTCTCAGTTTGCTGTCCTTTCGTTATTTATATAGAGACGATGATGCAACACAACCTGGAAATATGCCTTGTTCCCATCACTCATGCTCTACGAGCGTGGATAATGCATAACTTCTTGATAGTCACTGAGTTTTTTAAATGGAATATGAAATATGAATTCCACAAAACAGTCTAATTATCCATTCAAGATGAGAATAAATGTAACAAATAATCTCATAATACAAGTTAAATATACTCTTGTGTCATTGCTGTTTAAGGGGAAGTAACATTTTTAATTGGAAAACCATTGGGGTCTGATGTGGTAACATCCAGCACCACCACAAAATATCACAAGTCAAATAGCGCCAATTCCAGAAAATAGTGAAGCAGCAGCTGTATGTGACTAAACCTAGACCAAGGATCTGAATGTAAACTTCAACAGCGTTCTCACTACATGTTATGATCACAATAACTGAAGAGCTGCATCGCTGGATCTGTGCATGGGCTGATTACCTCGTGCCGGTTCGATGTTGCATTTGGTACTAATAAAACAAAATTAAAAAAAAAGGATGAGAAGTGTTAAGAACATAAGAGCAAGTGTAACAACTGTGTGTAAAATGTGTTACCTGATTTGCATGGGAAGAGCTAGAAGCAATCAACTGGATAAATTCTCTCTTCTTTGCATCATACTTGTACCTTGCATGGTTCAAAAGCTCCTCTTCTTTTGTAATATCTTCTAAGGTCCGACTCTTCTTCCATTCCATCTGCTTCAACTGGTTCTGAAGCTCGAAGTAATCCAAGGGATACGAAGCTCCAGGACTAAATGGGAAACAGATGTCTAGATTTTCCCTACATCAGAGGAAAAAAGATTAGTTACTGCAAAGTGAGTTGTACACCTCAAATCTAAGAAGCCATGGTTTGTTATCTGACCTAACAGGACCAAGGGCAAATACGCCAGGATTTCTTATCATCCCTCCATCCATAGAGACAGCTGCCTTCCTTATACAAGGGAGGGCCTTCAGCATATCGTCCCTTGATCTGTAAACTTGCATATCTGAGAACAGATGATAGAATAGTGTCTCTCTCAAATTGTAACCCGCACCATGAACAGAATATAGGTCAGCGCTTTCAATGGTGATCATATTAACAGCGAAGCCAAGAAACCCTGGTGGCTTCTCCCCGTTGGCCAGTCTTGGCTGCAGAAGATCAAGCCGAAGTTGTGGATCATTGCATACCATCTCGCCCGCATAGGGTCTAATAAAAACCCATTCACAAAAAACAAATGTCAGTTCACAACGATATAGCATGTGAAATGCATAGAAAATAACACAATTAGAAGAAGAGAGTAAGGCACCTAAGATCTTCAAGACAAATGACGTGAAATCTGCCATCTAGAGATCTCCCGACAGAAGCTGCAAGACCATGAATTCCCGAACTTCTATCTATTAAACCATCAGAAGTGTACGATTCGATGGCTTTCACACCTTCATGTGTTTTGCACACAATTGCCAACATTGTGTCTGGGCCCAAATACTCTGCAAAAATCCTACATCAGGAATATGGAAAACAAAAACGCCAACTATACAGAATTAGCGTTTTCCTCCAGTGAAATATAATAAAAGATGGATAAAAGGGGCACGGAATAAATTATTCTAACTCCACATTATAGAATTTTAAGAGACCATATATGGGAGTGTACACAGTCAACATGCTGACATCACAATATTTGAAAAAAACGTAGTTGCACAGATGGCATGAAAGCTACTGCTGTCAATTGGTTGCTCCAGCTTATCCATATCATGTCTTTTTTTTTTAAAAAAAAAAGTGTCCAAAGAGACCAACCTGCTGAGGTTAGGATCATTCACTTTTCCAAGTGTCGCAACAACCCCCAGCACATCTTTTACAAATGAATGATGAAAGGACTGCGCTTCAGGGCTGGCTTTAATCCTACACAAAAGGGCCGCAGCTGAATTCTTAAGTTTTAAGATGCGCTGCAATATCTCTTCCACCCTTGGAACTTGAGCAGGGTCATCATTTTTCCATTTAAAATTAGCCACTCTCTCATAGTTCCCCATCTTAACTGCAGCTCGAGTAAGCAAAACAAGGTGAATGTATTACCTAACATCATACCATTGGAAAAAAAATATCTGATAGATAGTAAAAGAAATTAGAAACAAAAAATACAAAAGTTAGTGACTTATATCAATAGGCCTATTCAGATTTCGAATACACATTATGATATAAATGGATCCACACCACAGCCATGGTACATAAGAACTAACACATTTATCACCTAAGCTTAATTTAGTAACATTAGGGAGATAACATACCAGACGAATGCATGTATTTCTATCACATTTTAGAGTGCCTAAAAAATTCTAAAGAACAAAAAAGAAAACATTAATTCTATAAGTACCACATGATCGATCAATCAAAATGAACTTAATAACGGAAGAGGGTTCAGGAAGCCCAAGGAAACACAGATATACCCCTCATTTCCGAAATGGAATCCTCCAGTTTCATAACCAAGGACTTCAAATATTTGACATTTTCATCATAGTGCTTGATTTTCTCACCCTCTTCTTGTACGACATCTTGTAGTTTCTGCACGTACAAGATCCAATTACGGCATTAGAATTTAAAAAAAACATGAAAAAAAGGTGAGGAAAAGTTAATCAAAATAAAATAAACAAATAAAGCTAGCTACTGGAACTGTCAAATTTCAACGTTGGAAGTGCAAGAAACTATAAGCTAACCCTTGAAAGGCTCATAAATGACTCCATAATCTCGTCATTCGTTCCAAATTGCATTCCATCCACTGAATAATGAGATTTCTGTTCAACAATATTGATAGCAGAGAATTAGAAACAAGAAATGTTCCTGACAATTTCTGATGACGAGCATAAATGCTAAAAAAAATGAATAAAAAAAAATTCTAACAGCAACATATATGACGACATGCACATATCCCTCAAAAAATCCACAATTCGGCCCTCATAACAGAAAGGTAGGAAGCGTTCAGCAAAAAGGTAAGAAGAAGGAGAAAGGAAGAAAGCAGAAAACCTCAGCCGCCATTTCTTCCGCGACTCGACGCGCTGGAGATTCGTTACCCGAGTCGCGGCGGAGAAGAAATCTGTGTGGTACTTCCGGTTACGACTACTGTAATGCTCGCCGTTGATCCTCCTTTTTCCGGGGATTTAATGTAGTTTTAAATTTCCGATTATTTAAGTGCGTGAAAAATTCAAAATAAATATAAGCGAAATTTTATTTTCCAATGGGAAAAATGATAAATACCCCCTATATAAACACTGAAAATATCATTGATGGTCCTTTTTTTTTACATATATTAGAATTATCACGATTTTCAATTAATATTTGCTTGATCAAACTTATGATGGAAACCATTTATTAAAATCAAAGGTTGAGATTCCAAAATATTTTTAAAGAAGTAAAAATAAAAATAAATTATGTTCTACAAATAAATACTTTTTTATTTTAAAATAAAAATAAATGAAATAGAATCCATAGGTTTTTTAACTGGTGAGCACAACATGGGCCTGGGCCTAGAATGGAGTTACTGCAAACGAGATGAAAGCCCTAGTTCGCTTATCTTCTCCGTGTATAAATTTGGTCGAATTCGCGAGAGCGGTGGTTTCCGTCGCTGAGTCCGGAAGAGGCGTGCCGGGGGAGAGATGCAGATCTTCGTGAAAACCCTCACGGGAAAGACGATTACGCTCGAGGTTGAGTCGAGCGATACTATTGACAATGTCAAGGCCAAGATTCAGGACAAGGAAGGTAACCATATATATGCGCACTACTGGATCTTGTGTTATCACTTTATTTCGATCGGTTAGGGTAGCGTGCGGATGTTCAATATGTTGTTAAGATCTTTGTTTGTATGTTTCAAGGAATTCCTCCCGACCAGCAGCGTCTGATTTTCGCTGGAAAGCAGCTTGAAGATGGAAGAACTCTTGCTGATTATAACATCCAGAAAGGTTTTAATATTCTTCATTGAACTGTTGCTGTGCAAAATTTATATTTTTGACACTAATTTTGTGTGGCTGATGATATGCAGAATCAACCCTGCATTTGGTTCTGAGGCTCAGGGGTGGAATCATTGAGCCTTCTCTCATGGCTTTGGCAAGGAAATACAACCAGGACAAAATGATTTGCCGCAAGTAAATTTCCTGCCGTCTCTTCAATTTTCCACTGATCAATGTTTGTTTATCATTTGGTATTATAATTGGTCCACTGGTCTTTTCCCCCATTTCTATTGCAATTCCTGGGCTGGAAAGCTTTTGTGTGATCTTAGCAGAAATGGCGTTGTGATGATTCAAATGTGATATCTACGTTTCATTTGATGTGCTGTAGGTGTTACGCGCGTTTGCACCCACGAGCTGTCAACTGCCGAAAGAAGAAATGTGGACATAGCAATCAGGTGTGTACTCGCCATCTTTGTAGTATACATGGCGCCTTCCCTTTAAATCGAACTGTCATTCACGTCTCCTCATCCTGTACCTGCAGCTTAGGGTTAAGAAGAAGATCAAGTAGAGTGCTGGGCATAATTTTCGATTGGCTCCGTCGTTTTTTATTCACATATTGTTCTCCGAACTTTCCTTTCTCTAACTCTCATGAGCGCATCTCCTCGACATGTGTTGGTCTTGTGTTGTCAATACACTGATGAAGCTCAGTTAGTTCCCATTTTGTGTTTTGATGAAACTATCTCAAAGTTCATGCAGTTTGTGATTCTATCTCGTCTGAAAAATGTTCTGAATCATTTTACTGGGAGATTCTAGAGCTGCATTTTCTAGCTGCAGCACCTCATCCGAGCTGAGTTGCCATCCCAATGCTCCCAAGTTGTCATCTACTTGTTTCACCGTCTTCACCCCAGGAATCGGGATCGTGCCTTTGCAGATGCACCAGTTTATAGCTACCTGCTAATTTATAGAATCATATGCACAGGGCTCATTTACACTGATCTCAAACGACAGGGCAGCTTCACCTGAGACACGGTCTTCCTCCGCTTCACCCCGATCTCTTTCAGTGAACGTAACAGGGGCTCAAGGCCTGGTAAAATCCGCCGGAATAGAAGGCTCCTGCGAAATCACAGAGGAAACTCACCAACAGATGATACGAGCACGCTTAAAGAGGAATGGGTCACAGACCGTGGTCCTGGAGGAAGATTTGAAGGGGTGTATTTGCCTGTCAGCATGCCGAGCCCCAGGGGACTGTAGGCAATAACACGAACAGCTAGAGAGTCGCATATTTCTTTCATCTCCATCTGATCTCTTCCCATGCTCAACAATGAAAATTGCACCTATTCACACTATCCCTCTTGCTTAGTGCCTATGCTTCCAGAGGAACGAAAAGGTTTGCTAACGCAGCATCTGCTAGTAGTACCTGGGCCGAGCTGAGAGGAACTCCCCGGGAGTTGAGGTACTTGTGTACTTTCAGTAGCTGCTTTGGCCCGTAGTTGCTTACTCCCACAGCTTTTACCAATCCCTGAAACAACGTACAGATCACAGCATGAACATATATTCTTGTAACAAGGGAATCACAAGCGAACAATGAAGCATCTTGAGTGAGCTTCATGTTTGTTTTGAGATCAAACAGTGCTCGAAACTGGCCATGAAAACGCTTTTTAGGAACAAAAGATATGGATCACGGTAGATAACCTTGTCATACATTGCCACTAAGCCATCCCAAAGGACCCTTTCTTGAAGAGGAGCATAATTAGCTGTGGACCAGTGGAGTTGGCCGATTCCAATTTGCTCGAGCTGAACCCTTTCTAGGGATGATCTGAAACCCCAATGTGTAGAGATCATCATCAGTTCAAACACATTAGCTACTCTCCTACCACAGTTACTTCACAATGAGGAGGAATACTTGCAAGCATTGACGAACTGGTTTGGCGTTAAGCGCCAAGGATATGCAGCGAATTTCGTCGCAATCACGATCTTATTCGCGAGCTGCTCACTACCTTAAAAGCATGAAGACACTATTGATTGTACAGCACAGAAAAGAATCAAATAATGTTCCCAAGTAAGAAGAGCAGCCAACTGAAAATCCAATGCAGTTAGATACCATCTTTTTATGGAGGATATGTCTGTGAAACCACATCTCGGACCATAAACTGGGGTAATGAGGGGTAAAATGAGAATGGTGTTGACTGAAACATTAGGTAAGTTAATGGACAAACTTAAGTGGTGGTTCCATAAGGTGTTTGTTGATGCCTAAAGTCAAGACTAATTGCTAGACCATCATCTATGATCCATCTCTGAAACAAGCAGTAACAGAAAGCTTAGCTGGAGAACAAAATGAACCCCATTCCCTAAAAATCTCTAGTGCTGGAATGAAATGCAAGCGAGAAAGGAGAACAGAATCAACCTGGGAACTCGCGGATAAACTTCCCTAAAAGCTTCTCACTTTGCCCATTGAGGACACCAGTGCCATAAGAATCGGCCGTATCAAACAAGTTAATGCCACTATCAACAGCAAGATTGAATGCCTGCTGAAGCTCGGAATCCATGGATTGTAGATAGCCCCAAAGAAGCTGATTCCCCAGGCCCAGGTACCAAGACCCATCTGAGATACGCTAAGTTGTCCAATTTTCACCTGAAAATCACATTCTTGAAATCAAACAGCAGAAACTCGAATTATTGAAGGATTTTTTGTTTCCATTGGAGATGGGGACTTAATAACCTTTTGCTTTTGCCAAGGCCATAAACGAGGAAGCGAAGAAGGAAGAGGGAAAAGTGTTTCCTTCCGGGAAGAAGTGGAGCAAGTGAAATTGGCTTGCGGCAGCGAACACCAGCCTGCGTAAGCCATTTCCCGGGCAGTTTTCCTGTTGTGTCTGTTGCTTCAAAGCAGAGGCCGGACGGTAATTCAGCCCTGAATCGGATAAGAAAAATACGAGGGTACAATATTATGGCATAAATAGAGTCAGGATTTTTTAAATTTTAATATATTCTTTGTAGACGCCGGAAGGTGCTTCTTCTCGGTAGAGCGGTTCAGTCTGGCGGCAATGTACCTAAAGAAGGCCTTCTGGAGCGCCGCGGTTGATGATTCCGGGACACCGCCTCCAGTGGTGGAGCTGGTGAAGTCGCTAGACCAGAAGCGATTGTATCGGGAGGTCACCCTCGCCCTTCGCAGCGGTCTACGAGAAGCGGTCGCGGAATTCTCCTTCATCCGGATCCGTGGACTCCGCAGCCTTCTCAAATTTCTCCGATCTGTTGCTGAAAATGATTCTACTGTCAGTCTATTCTGCCATTCACAATCAATTCCCGAGCTCCAAGGTGTTCTGCTTCTCCCAAACCTAGTTTTCGATCATCTGTTTGGCACGTGTATGTATTATGATGCATTGATTTTTTGTGGAACAAGTTGTTCCTGTTCTGTTTCAACATACTCTTAAGGATGTGGAGGAGCCGACAGTGAACGATATGAATCACATATTTGGTGTGGAACCTCTGAAGATTACTAGTCCTTCTACTGACGCAGAAGTGGCTCTGGCGCTGAGAGTTCTTGAAGGCTGCTGTCTTCTTCATCGTGAAAGCACGATATTGGCTCATCAGCACAAGGCAATCCCAGTATGCGAAAACCATCTTCTAATTTTGCTTTGAGCAAATTAAACAGCCATTGCTACTCAGCTACATATAATTCTGTGGGCACTAGGTTAGGATGTGTATAATGGAATTCCTTTGTGGCAGGTCTTGATGAATATACTGTCTACCCGTGGAGTGCTCGAACAAGGAGCATGCCTGGACACCCTGATAGCGATCATGATGGATTCATCCTCCAATCAGCTGGTACATGTGTTGTTAGTCAATAGATGAATCTTCTGACAGGAAACATATGAAATCATGCATTTTTTGACTAGGATTTTGAAGTCTGCAATGGCATAGAAGAAGTTTCCCTTATAATACGAGACAAACAAATGGATGAAAATCTGAGGTACTCTTCCTCCACAAGATCATAAACATCCTACCATCCAGATATCGTGGTTCATCTTTGTGTTAGTTGTCTGCATTGATTCGGATCAGGCTGAAATGTGGAGAATTCCTGCTACTCCTAATCGGCCACGTCCACGGAAGGGATGCACCTCCAATGATGACAATACACGAGGATGTGAGGCAATTCCTTGGAGAGAAATCTGCATCCTTGATATGGGCAGCTAGCCAATTTGGATCTACACTGAATCCAGATGAAAGGTTAACTGCTTTGCACATTCAAGCTCGAAGGGTGCTCGAGTCTATTGATCTGTACTGAGAGGTGAATCCCCATCGACCCGTTAGGATCAAGCCTTAGGTTGCTTGTACAGAAGAACTGCTGAGTGATTTATTTGCCGTAATAAACAATCCCATGGACATGGTGATGGGTGTATTTAGAAGATTTTCGATAATATAGTATAACAGATTTTATTTAAATTTATGTATAAATAGTTATGTATGTATATATAGATATATATTAATTTTATATGGATATATATTAATTTTATATAAATATAATTTATATATATATATTTTTGAATATATGAATGATGTATATAAATGAAGTATAATTAATTATTTATATATTTTTAATTTATATTTTTGAATATCAAACAATATATATATATATTTATTTATTTAAATATATTAATATCCTATTATTATAATATTGATGTCTGTACTAGTTGAAATATAAAAAGTACAATAACTCCTACCGGTAGATATTTAGGTTGTATTTATAAATACGATTTAAAATGCAATCGTGATGTTTTTTTTTTAAAAAAATTCGATAATCATTAATCGTTAGTTTATGATTATTTAAATTATTTAAAATAATATGTTTTGAATGAGAAAAGGTAATCAAATGGGATATGGACTTGAGGCTGGGCAATGAAGTGTAAATTTAGGTTTTGAAAGGTAATTGGTGATATTTGAAGGCAATTGGGAAATCTCAACGGCAACGGACAGCCGAGAGAGCGAGTTTGGATCCGGCTTCCTACCGGAGTCCTGCCTGATGCATGCAAGAAGATGGCTTCTTGTAGTTGAAGAGCATACTGCGAGGAAGTTCCCCGGCTGGCCTGAGTTGTGCACGATCTAATAGGATTAGGACGGCACGGGGAAAATCTGGTGTTCTCAACTTTTCCTAGCCCGAAAGTGCGCTCTGGAAAGTTTGGAACTGGACTTGAAACTGTGATTCTGCGGATACTTGGAGTGAAATCGGAAATGCACAGAAATCTGGGATGTGAATGTGAACCCTAATTACATCTTCTCTTGGTTTGGACGGACATTGGGAGTGTGAGGGATAAGGTCTGGAATGGAGAGATCTAGGTCTAAGAGATACTTCCATGACCAAGACCACGAGTATGAAAACCTCCACCCCCGGAGCAAACCCCGATATGGTAGCAATTCGCAGGGAGGGGGCGGTGGAAGCTATTACTCCTCCGGAAGCCACCGGAGATCCGCTTCAGGAATGGCAGGAGGTGTGGGTGGGAGAAAAATAGCGGACACCACTATGATGGTAAACACAAGTTACCGAATTTTGTGTCATGATGTTAAGGTTGGTGGGGTGATTGGAAAGTCTGGAAGTATAATTAAGTCGATTAGGCAGCACACGGGGGCGTGGATCAATGTGCATGAACTGGTTCCTGGTGATGAGGAGAGAATTATTGAGATTTCGGACACACGCAGAAAGGATCCTGATGGAAGAATGCCTTCCTTTTCTCCCGCACAGGAGGCGTTGTTGTTGATACATGAAAGAATCTTGGAGAATGAAGTTGGAGGATATATGGGAATTGGAGATGAGGAGAGTGAAGAGTACGGTGGGCGAGGTGGAGGTGGAGGAAGTGGTGGTGGTAAGGTCGTGACCAGGCTTGTTGTTTCGAGGATGCATGTGGGGTGTTTGCTGGGGAAAGGGGGAAAGATTATTGAGCAAATGAGGATAGAAACTAAGACTCATATTCGGATTTTGCCTAGAGATCACACTATACCACGCTGCATTGGAATGTCGGAGGAGATTGTTCAGGTTTTGATTGTTCTTTATCTTTGATGCTTTGAGTGGCTGAGACATGAAACTCTTTATGTGGTCAGATTACTTTTATCTTGCAGCAATATTGGAAAGAACATTCAGTAGTTGGAAACGACGTTATAGAATTAACACAGCCAACTCAAATACTTTTTGATGCCTGCACACTGTCTTATCTGTATATTTTGTTGTTTGAAAGATAAGTTTAAGGTCAAGGTGCATTACACTTGTTAAGTGCGGTAGATTGGTTCCTCCTACTGTAATGTTGATTAGTTGCTAACAGGTTTCATGTGATTGTTGCCCTTTAGTTGGTGAGGAATTGGGAATACTGTTAAGTGGCTTTCGTTGCCTTTAGGTGTATCAGATAATCTCATAAGCTTTGTATCTTCCATGGTGGAAGGTTGCCGTTCCTCTGCATCTGGTTTTCAATGTAAAGAATGCTTTCTATTTATAAATATTATAATGCTGTCTGTTTCTTTTCCCTGCTGTGGAGACATGCACGTTAAGAATTTTTCAAACTTCTGTTTCTCTTCAACTGCAGGTCGTTGGTGATATGAATGCTGTGAAAGCTGCTATGGTGATTATTTCATCTCGACTTCGTGAGAGTCAACATCGTGATAGAAGCTATTTTCATAATCGATCACATTCACCTGATCGTGTGTTCCCTCCTGATGATGATTTCCGAATGAATGGCCCACGAAGACTGTCAGTGGGAGGCCGAAACTTTGGTTCAAGGTATTCAGCAGGTTCAAGGAAAACCAATGATTCATTTCGTTCATCAGGATTTGCATTGGATGCTGGAGGTTCCTATGCAACTGATGAAGCCCCTCCCTTTTCGGAGGATCTTGTTTTTCGAATTCTTTGCCCTGCAGACAAGCTTGGTCGCATTGTTGGGGAGTCGGATGGTATTCTAAATTTGCTTCAGGATGATGTAGGTGTCATCATTGATGTGTCTGATCCCATTGCTGGATCAGAGGAGCATATAATTTCCATATCATCTGATGAGGTATGATCAAACATCCCATTGCCAATAACTGATCATCATTATCATACCAAATGGCTTGATTCACTTCATGTTGTTTTAGGCTCCAGACGATGAGTTATTCCCTTCTCAAGAAGCACTTCTGCACATACAAACCCGTGTTGTTGATCTTTTCCCTGAAAAAGAGAACATCATTACAACGAAACTACTTGTGCAATCAGATGAGATTGCTTCTTTTCGAGACATCAGAAATTTGTGCGGTGCAGACATTGAAATCTTGCCTAGAGATAAGCTTCCTGATGGTTTATCAGGGATGGATGAGATCTTGCAGGTCTTTAATTTCTACCTGTCCTATCATTCTCGCAGCTTGAGATTTCACCTTGAACCCTTACAATTTTCATGCTATTAGATAGTTGGTGAGATAAAGTGCGCTCGAGAGGCACTGATGGAGGTGACCTCGCAGATTCGAAGCCATGTTTATCAGGATCTCTACGAAGGTGAAGAGCCCATTTCAAATCCATCAGCACCTACAGACACCACATCGAGCAATAATGCAACGCCCTCAACAGACAAACAAACTGCAAATTCGTTAGCTGCTGTAGAGACGCAGAAGGTGAAGTTCATTCTCTTGCCAATCGCCCTCTGAGTTTCTTGCGATCTGTTGGCTAATAAGAACCCTTTACCCTTTATTTCTATATACTTGCAGAATTCAAGTGCAGCTGCAGCAAACACTGAGAATGAGAGCGAACGGCATGAAGATCAGCCAACTGTATTGAATAGGTACTGGATAATGTTCAGATAGCTGTCAACAACTAATACTCAGGATCCCTTCACTAATCGCTGCTTTTTCTTTTTTTTTATCTTTTATTCATTCAGGATCTCCGTGCCGGTCATCACAAAGAGCACTCTTGAAGTCGTTATTCCCCCTCATGCAGCAGCTGAGCTTGCAAAGAAATCTAGAAAACTAACTCTGATTAGTGAAGTGAGACTTCCTGTATCCCTTCACAGCTTCCATATATGGCTGTCTCCTTGAATGCAAATTTGTGTACATGATAGATATCCGGTGCGACGGTGAAGCTCCTGAATGACAATCCTGATGCAGCAGATAAGGTTATACAAATATCAGGTACTCCGGAGCAAACCGAGAGAGCTCAGAGTTTGCTTCAAGGATTCATTTTGAGCAGTAAGTTACCAATTGTACTTGCATTCCATGTCTTAGTGCCATTAATATAACTGAAAAGGTTGTTTCCCTGATTTCTCCAGCCGACGAAGAATGAGGCGCCTCGTGGATATGATAGCTCAGATGCAAAAACTGGGATTCTTGTGTTTTAATCTTGTGTTTGATGATTGTCAATGAGTATCAAGCGCTCATGTTTTTTTTTCTAAAACTCTCTGTTTTCCACTTGAAAGAAATCTTGTTTTGTGCATTGTTTTAGGCCGAGATCCAATGGACAGTATTCGCAGTTCACAGCAGAGTAGTCTTCCTTCATACTAAATTTTCTGTGTGAATAAAAATTATTCTTGAAATGCTTAATCAGTCCACTTCCATCTTCAGGTCTACACAGGGAGGGGGGCAAAGGCAAACTACAACAACCTATCACTAGTTCATTCACACCAACATTCAACAATGCTCACGGTTCATCCAAAGCCACGCATCTCTATTCAGTCTACTTTGTCTAAATTTGAGGCAGTAAACACTAGCCGTTTCTTGGCTGATCCCATCGGCTCCCTACCGGGGCTCGAAAAATTGAATCCTGGCGCACCATTCGACTTAGCTCTAGCATTTGCTGATGCAGTTGCTGCCATATAATTTGGCCGAGAGAACACAAGTGATCCCTCGCTAAAGCTTGTCCTTGGAGAGTAAAACAAGCATGAAGTTGGAGTTTCAGCAGGTTGTTGGCAGTGCTCCTCTTTTTGACAACGAGGGCTACATGAATGCATTTGGATAGGCTTTATCTTGCATGAAGATGGAGTCTTTAGAGAATTAACCGTGAAATGCAAATGGCTTTTGTAGTTGAGATCAAGGAAATGTTCATTTCCCGGCAATGCAAATGAGTGCCGTCGATAGGGAGCACGGATTCTCTTTGTGTCTGTGGATTTGCTCTCCTCTTCAGCTTCATAGTGATCCTCTTTTCTTTCAGGCATCTGCTACAAAAAGTAATATCAGGGCCAAGTTTGTATTAGAAGTCAAGATGCAGAGGGTGAGCATAGTCACAAAAGACAAACCTTCATGGTTATGGGGCAAACTCGGGTAGCATTAGCGTTCTTCAACTGCGATTTTAACAATTTCAGAGGCAATTTAGCAAATCAGCTGGAAGAAATTGATGCTTCTTGCACAAATGGTCTCACTCACAGTAGATTTTCTTCTAGCAGTAATGCCGGATGGGCTGAGCACTGAGCAAGATGTTGTGGATTCGTACGACAGTCGCCTGCGTTGATTGCATACGTGTGCTTGAACTCGAACCAAGGACTGAATGCATTGGAGTGTCATCTTGGCTCGTTTTCGGACATTGTATCCTCTTATAAGTGCTTGAAGTTTCACTACCCCTTTTAGTGCCTGTAGAGCTTTCCTGGCCTGAAACAGCAGAGGCCAACACAATCAGATCAGCATGGTTCAAACAGTAGAGATCTGAAACTCGAATAGGGGGTGAAGCAAATGTAGATCTTGGGTGTAACAGCTCCCGAGAGGCAGAATATAAAGGCCATGGATCAAGTTTCAGGGCAGAAGCGTTTCAAAAGCTGTAATTTGAAATGCAGAGGGGCAACAAGATTCAACAACTTTGATGGATAATGAAGTACCAGGTATCCTCTGAAGAAGCGTTGGACAACAACAGCAGCTCGGTGCTCTCTCTTCACAACGGATTTCCTAGAAAGACGCATGACTTCTACAGCGGCCTGTGCAGTTTTAACTGCAGCCTCGGCCGCAGCAGTTGTCGCCATAGCCACTGCAATTGCACTCCTCTCCTCAGATTCAACTCTATGCACCTTACAAGGTTTGCAGGCCAAATTTGCTACATTTTGCTGAATAGTTGTTTCAAGGTAGTAATGCTTTCTATAAAGCCATCTCCAGTTTCCCCTCTTCTGCAAAGAAAACATCATTCGGCATTACTACAAGAATCAGCGAAGAAAGAAACAAGATGGTGAAATCCAACCCACTTTTTCTTCTGGTTTTTTCCCATTCCCTTCTACAACTCCAGAGGGAGGAGATTTGAAAGCCTTTTTCACTGCACTGAACCAAGAAATTCCATTGCTGTTGTTGTTGTTCCCCATGATTCCAATCTTGGAATTTGATGCTTGAGAACTAACGGTTGTTTATACCAAGTACAAGAGTAGGAAACATTGAATTCCACAGCAATCTAATCAAACCCCTACCCAAGTACCTCGAGAGTCTACTTTCAATTATTCAAAGACAAAGCAGCAACTTCATTCAACATAATTGAGGGGAATATGAGCCCTCCACCGCTAGCTTACCTTCTACTATTTGCGCAGGCCCCGACTGCACACTAACCCGCGAAAGATGGGAACTCAAAACAGCAACAATATAAAGCTGAACCAATAGTGATTTAGAAGGAATGTTTGTCATAGAAATTGATGAAAGCTGCAAAAGAGAGATGCTTTGGTAACTTTATCTTTTCTTTTCTTTTTTTTTTGTGCGAAAGCAAAATGCAAATGAGTTGTCTATTCACCAAGTAAAAGGAATCTCCCTCCATCGCCGGATCAGATGAAGCTCGCAGCGCCATTCCTGAACAAGGCGGCGGGAACTCCATCGACCGGAAATTCCGGGAATTAAATCTAATTCAATAATTTAAGCTATTAACCATTTTAGAAATTCCATTAAAATTTAACTTCTTCAATTTATTTTATATTATAAAATTATTTCATTAATTCTTTTTTTTTCAACCATTTGAACCAAAAGCAAAAGTTATTACCAATACTTTTGTGTGGATAACAGCTGGTGGGTGCAATAATTAAATAAATAATCAATTTTTTACCCAAAAAAAAGTGGATATATTGATTACAATCATAAAGACCCAAAATTGTGCTTCATTACCCCTAGGCCCTACCCAAGAAGCTATTCAAAATTCCTTATAAATAAATTCACAATTAATAACATCTAAAGTATCAGAAAATAATGCACTTGATTTGTCTCTCCTTCACTGCTGCTTCCATGTCATCATCAGCTTTTGGTATCTTATGGTTCCTAATCATATGTTAACAAGTCTTAAAATTTGTCATTAACTTTCAATTCATTATAATGAGTAACAAAATATGTCACACTTTTATTTCAAAAATTATTCATTTATGTTACATAAATTGCTAATTTTTGGAATAACGATGTCATGCTTTATCATTTCCCCTAAATATGGTTAAATTCAAACTATAAATTGACATTGTTGTATTATTATATATTACTACAAGCATGTGACATATTGTCAAATATTATGATATGTTGCAACCACTGTTTTAAAAATGTGTTGAATATACTTTTTTATTTAGATGGTTCATTTTTGTTCCAGTTTCAAGATTTGAAATTGTTTTTTTTTTTTTTTGTCTCTACAAGGTTGATGTTCAAGATATATCTTTGGAAATAGATTCAGTATTTTTTTAATTTAATTATAAAATATTTATTAAAAAATAAAAATTACTATTTAAACGACTTGAATCCGTTTCTAGATTTAATTACAGATTTGAATCGATTTAACATCAAATTAATCTCATGATTTTAATTATACATAATATTTTAAATAAACTGAATTCAATTCATTTGTGTAGGGAGTGTGGATTCAGTTGGTTAGTAGCAAGAGGCCCAACATAAGCCCATCACTATCATGAGGCCCATATGACCATTCGCGAACTCTCCAGTCACCAGTCTCGCCACCGCACCAGAAGGATCCAGAATAAAAAACGCTGGCATGTGAATCCAGATTCCTCCAAAAGCCTCTATATATACACACGCGCGCGCAACTGAGGATTAAGACAGCAATGAAAAAGTAGCGGCAGGCGGTGGATCATAGTCTCTTGTGAGCATTCTGGGTTTGTGATCTTCGGTCTTCAATGGCGGCCCGAGTTCTGTTAAACTCCCCTTGCGTAACCGCTCTTAGTAAGCGGAGAATGGGACCTTGGTTTGCCTCGTCCCTTCCTTCTTCTTCACGTCTCGCGGGAGGAAGAAAAATGCTGTCCTCGACTGTGGCTTCTGCCGGCGACGATGATAAGGGGACCGCCGTGGACGTCCACCGTGGGAAAGACCGAAGCGTCGCTGCTGGACGCGGCGGCCCTCGGAGACTGTCCCTCGACTCGTCACCTTTCGGTATGTATGCATGTATATATATAAATCAAGGCTCTGTTTTTCGTATGGATGCTGTGAATCGGACATTTTGTCACGGCAGGGCTGCTGGATAGCTTAACCCCGATGAGGTCGATGTGGCGGATGGTGGACGCAATGGACAGAATCTTCGAGGATGCCCTGAGCTTCCCGACGGTGGGGGTGGCCCGCGGGCACCGTGGGACATGGAAGAGGACGAGAAGGAGGTGCGGATGAGGTTCGATATGCCGGGATTGGCCAAAGAGAACGTGAAGGTATCCCTCGAGAACAACGAAATCCTGGTGATCAAAGGGCAACTGGACGTGGAGGAGGAGAACAGGCAGGGAGAGTTATCTTGGCGACGCAGGAGAAGCAGCAGCAGTTACGATATGAGGGTGGAGCTCCCCGACGGATGCGACAGGGAGAAGCTCAAGGCGGAGATGAAGAACGGGGTTCTGTACATCACCGTGCCAAAGGCTCAGATGGAGGAGAAGAAGACCATCGACGTGGAGATCCTTTAGATACCCGCCCAACTGTAATCAATCCCGTTAATAACAAATAAGGGCTTGTTATGTATAACTTATTGAAATAAATTCTAATTTTGATAGAATGAGAATTAATTAAAAAAAGTAGAATAAAAAGTTATTTTTAAAAAAAAGTAGAATCTATTTTTTAATCATGTTCAGTATATTATAATATAAATTCTACTTTTAACAACAAATTATTTTATTATCCTTGTATATATATTAGAATTATCAATTTTATAACTTTATATTGCAAGTATTAATTCATAAAAATACAATAGTGCATATTTAGTAGGCAATTAAAATTGAAATATAATTTCATCTAAGTCTTGCTGAAAAATTACATCCTTGATATGATACTCACATTTCATTACAAATTGAATTTCTTAATTCATCCATTGGCGTTTCATTCAGTCTTTCATCAGCTTAATCTTCAGTGATGGGAAGAGGAGGTTTCCTTTAATATTTATCAAGTCTTGCACCATCATCAGCAGCATCAAAAAGTTTTTCTTGAATCTCAAAGTATGATGGTGGTCCATCACGGTATTTCTTCGCATCTGGATTCTCCTAAACACAGAAAAAAACATCAAATAATGAATCAATCAAAATAATGATGTATATACCAATAAGTACTAGCATATAAATATAATCGTAAAATATACTGCAATTCTTTCATTCCATCACTCTTCTTCACCTAAGATTGTATTTTTTTCACAATCCCAACTAGCACCTGTCCAATTCTTTAGGCAATTCCACAATGTACATAAACCTCGCAATTCTATCTATTTGTTCTTTATTTGCTTCATTGTGTACTCATAGCCTGTCTTATCATTCAAATTTTTTAAGATATTGTTCCATCCTTGCTTGTTAAAAGAAGTTGTTGGTCTGTTTCCTGCCTCGGTTTCAGTTAAACAAATATGCAAAAATAAGAGAAGCCGTCCAGATATCTTGTCCCATTTTGCACTTGGTTTAATGATGGATAATTTCGCTCTACTAATAGAATTATCCATCAGAATTAGCAGTCGGTGTGAATTTGGTTTTTGTACCTGTCAAGTAAGATTGAATAAATATAAATTGCTATAGTTGAAATATGAAGTAATCAAAATGCATTTATAATTCATTTAAAATTAACAAACAAAAATGAAATGGAACAAATAAACTACAACATGCAATTAATTGTGATGTTGTGTACGTACATGTTGATCAATAAAGTGACCACATTCATTATGTGATGGATATCCTTTTGAGCATTCTCTAAAACAAATCCCACACAAGACACGTATTTCCTTCCTTCATGTATCCCCCAATTATGACATTCCAAGTTACCACATTCCTTTGAGGCATAACATCGAACACCTTCCTCAAGCTCACAACATCCCCACATTTACCGTAGATATCAACCAAATAAGTACCCACTATTACATGACTTCCTCACACTATTTAGCAACTCATTCATATTTTAGATATGAAAATTAGAGAAAACTCACAGATTGAAATCAAGCATTTGCATTTAGACTGATGAAAAACTGAAAAATACAGAGGAAAAATTATTAACTAAATTACTTACTGCTTGGAAACTGGTAGGAGCACTAATTTTGTGTTGAAACTTCAAGCGTCCATGAAATTCGAAGATGGACCTGCGCTTCCTAGGGTTTGTTGCTGAAATCCCCTTTCATTCGTTCTCGGTTTTAGAAGGGTATTCTAGTGAATAAAACGTGAGAAGTAAAAGTGGAGAAAAGAAGTAACCCATGTGCTACTTCTCATTTATTAAAGAAAGAAGGAGTAGTAGAAGTAGAATGTATGGAAAGAAGATAAGTACAATAAAGTGTTGTTATGTGAAAATTTTACTTCTACTTTTTTTTTAAAAAAGTAGAATTTATGTGATGAGAAGTTGTGATGAATATGCACTAAGTTGTTGTCGAAAATTTTTGAAAATTGTTTTTATTTTTTAAAATTATTTTTAAAAAATAGAAATAAAAATTAAAAGTAATCAAATAAATATTTTTCTAAAAATAATTTTTATAATTATAATTTTAAAAGTATTTTTTATAGAATTATTTTTATAATTAAAATTATTCTAAAACAAAATTATTTTTACTTTTGAAAAATAAAAATAGATTTTAAAATTTTTTCACAATACTCCTTTAATATGATAACAACATATTGAACTTTTTATTATAAACTCAAAGAAAGATCAAAACTTTAGCTATGTGTATACATTGTTTGGAAATTTGATCTTGATCTATACAAATTTGAGGTTTTTTGGGATCGGATATGAATGATTACGTGTAATATTCAACTTATTTTCAAGTTCATTAAAATTAATAGTATGTCATTTCATATAAATTAGTTAAATTAAATTTCAACTACCTCTTATCCAATATTCAATTTTCAACACTTTTACAAAAAATAAAAGAATATTAATTTCGACATTAAATATTTATATTTTAATATGTAAATTGTAAATTAAAACATAATTTAAACATAAATAATTTTAGCATCTATGCAATAAAACAATATTTTGATTAAATGTAGGGATAGGCTCGAGTTTGACTAAAAGTATTCATACGACGAATGGGGACTGCTTCTCTTTTTCACACTGCCCACTTTTCTAAATACCTTAAACCACACGAAAACTTCCGACAATTTCCTCCGCCGACAAGAAAAAGTAACGAACAAATTCATTCCATTACGATAGCAGGAAAAGCACTACAAAACTCCCCGTTGAAATAACTACGGCTAACATGAACCCCAACAACCCGGCAGCATCCACATCCGTTCGGATTCAGTAGGGGACGATAGTCTCGAAGCAATGAAGGCCGTCGATTTCCGGCGCGAATCTCATCCTCGGGGTGACGGTTTTGTGCGGCTTCGGTGACGGCGTCGCTTTCTTATCGGCGGGGACGGTCGCCGCAGCGGGAGCATCTCGATTGCCAGCCGCCGGAGGGAGGGGACTTACTTTGGAGCCGGCGGACTCCCCGAAGGAACAAACGAACATCGACATCATCATCATGATCGCAAGCGATGGAAACCTTGGGAGCAAGAACCTGTAAACTTGTTTCTGAAATAACGAGGGAGCATACGAATATATAGATAGGGGAAGGAAAGGGGAGGGAAGGCGCCGCTTTCAAGCAAGAAAATATTGACCCAAATCCTAGATAAGATAGAGCTGAATCTGGGCCCCATTATTAAATATTTAAATAGGATTTAATGAGATTTTTCAGTTATATTTCCTATTTTATACACCATGTTAATCCTATCAGGATTTGGGTCAGTTACATTTGCGTTAAATTTGAATAAAATAGCAAATTATGGAAATTTGAAAAATCGAGATTTTGTATGTTTATATCTTTGTATGAAAAAATTTCAAATTTTTATAAATATATTATAAACCAATACTCAATCCTCATATCAAAATGCCCCTACTCATACGACTTGACCGATTCTAAACTTGGATCCCTCATAATTAAGCACAATAAATATTCGGTAGCCCGAAGACCATGCCCCCAATTTTGACCAAGTCCCAGGCGTGGAGACAACTTAGTAGCATTCCATGGGGCGTGTGCGGACTCACAATGGAAGGTCAACGAGCATCAAGATTTAGTAGTAATTGTATGTAGTTTGTTAATTTGACTACATATAAAAATTTAAAGTACATAAAAAACGCGAATCACAATATTAAATATAAAATATAATTAATTATTAATAATTTATATTTTATTATATATTTAATTATTTAACTTTAAAATATTCATAAGAAATTATTTTTTTTAATAATTATATAAACATACTTTGATGATATGGTAAACCCAGCATCAATATTTTTTTTCCAATACGACTGGGGGTAAATGAATAATTAGAAGTCGGTGAGTGATTCTTTTTTATTGGGACAAAGTGAGGCTCCTAAAGCCAACTCAGAAAGTAGTGACCATGATTCTAATATGGGTGTTGACCGATGTAGTTGCCCGGAGGATCGTAGTTGCAGGAGACGAACCACCACCCGTTCCTGCACTGCGCTCGATGGCACCCCAGGCGGACGGAGTTCCGCCACACCACCTGCGTGTAATGGCGGCACTCTCCACCCACGCAGGCGTTCCCGCCATAACTGTAGTATTTCTTTTCACTCACCCACAGGTTCACGGCTGCGACACCGGTGAAGCCACCTGAGCCGGCCGCCAGGTTCTCACCGTATTGCGTATTGGTAGAGTGTACGAGTTTGCAATCCCCGAGCCTGGAGTTGACATAGTTGCGGGCGAATGCCGCAACGGTGTCGTTCCACACCATTGGCCCGACGCCGACCTGAGCCCGGGCGGCGTTGTGGGCTGCCAGGTAGTCTCCGGGGTGTTCTGGGCTGTGCATGCCACAGCCAGCACCATCAGAAGAAGAAGAGGCAGGGAGAAGGTGAGCTTGTGCATCTCCATTGATTGTTTTCATGGCTGTTTTGGGTATTTATTGACGGAGCAGGCACGCTAATTACCACATGGTAACAAATCTTTAGGATGCTAATAAAGTCATCCCCGCGACCAAAACTCATTAATGAATGATTTTTTTCTATCATCTATAATTCCATTGGCACAACTATATTATATTAGATTTTGACAAAGACTAGCTAAAAATTTAATATAGAGATGGACAATCAAATGATCAAAATTTGATAATTATCTGAAAAAAAATAGAAATATCAATAAAATGATTAATGTTAATTTGACATCATTAAAAAATAAAAAAATTATACAAAAATATAAATGACACCCCTTATCTATCCTGCCTACGTCACTCTACGTCATTGGTTTCCGTTAATATTGATTAAAAGGTGAATACACCATTAACGCATATTTAATAGTTTTAAATTATGCTGACGTGACTTTACTTTATTAAGTTTGTGTGAAGTTTAATAATTTACTTTATCAATTTTTGGAAACATTTTTTATTATTTAAAACATAAATTTTAAAAAAATATATTTCTATTTGAAAATCAAAACAACAAATTTAATGTAGAACATGTAAAAAAACCTAAGTTTTAAAAGTCATCAAATGAAATTACAGAAATCAAACCATGAGAATAATGAAAAATTGCCAGAGAGGAGATAAAATGCATCTAGAATAAGTTTGGAGATGAGACATGAAGATAAATTGAATAAGTATTAACAAAGAGATAAAAAAAAAGTGAGACATTAAAATTTTTACAGTCATTTTTAATCTCATATCTTTTTGGAAACAAGACTTACTCCTTACTATTTCGGTACATCCAATTCTTACTAAATTAAGGATTTTTGCAAAATTAACAAACATTTTCAGAAAGCTTATGTAAGCATTTCTTCAAATGTTTAAAGATGCTTTTAGTGATAGTTGAAATTTAGTATTCGATGAGTCGAGTAAGTACATAAAAGTCCAATTACATAAAAAAATGTAGATCACATTATAAAAGATTAAATTCAATTGATTATTAGTGATATATATTTTTTTATATACTTGATTGTTTCAATTTAATATTTCGATGTAGGATCATGTTTTCTAAAATCCATCCTCAAGTTGAATTGATTTTCAATTCAATTAAGATTTGTTTTGTTTTGTGATTGTAGTTAGTGCTTAAATTATAAATCGATCTAATTTTTACTGCTTAAATCCAAGACATCTCCTTTGTTTTTTTTTAATTAATCAGACCTCAAACCAATATAAATCCATCTTATGATGACTTCACTAATATCATGCTAAAACACCCAAACCCACATATTCTTAGTTAATTCCTCAACTTCACAGCTATGAAATTCGCACAAATTTTATTATCATTCTCCCTTATCCCATATTGCATATCATTGTGGCTTTCAAGCTCAACGGCCCCCACAACAATCCACGACTTCATCGACAGCTCACCAAGCTCGCCCTCTACCTCCGGGTAGACATCGTATGACAATTGAAGAATGTGAGTTGTATGAAAATGAAACTTGTAAGATTTGTGATGCCATCATGTCATGTCATCAAAATTTGCTGGTACCTTCATGATGGCTCGTTGATTGCATCTTCTGCCCATGCATTTCAAGCACTTGATTTGGATGGCTATATGGGCTCTATTGAATGGGTGTCTTACATTGGAGCTTATCTACACATGACAAGTAACTCCTCTCTTCTCTCCTTCATTACACCACCTGATGCACATGATGTGGTCCTGACGTGTGATGGGACTACTCTACCCATCCTTGGTATGGCAATGCCACTATCACACAAAATCCTATCTCTCTATTTTTTAAAAAAGGTTTTGTATGTTCCTCAACTCACATATGATCTTCTATGGGTTAGTCAACTTACAAATCAATATCATGTTACTTGTGAATTTACTAATCATTTGTTTCTTATCAGGGATTGTTGGACTAGGAGATTCTAGTCAATGGGACACCAAGGGGCGACATCTATGTTATGTCTTACTTTCCTAAGTGTTACCTTGCTACTTGTTTTAATAAAGCATCTGTTGAGTTATGACATCAGCGATTAGGGAATTCTCATATTGTTGTTATTTTTCATTTACATAAAAAAAATTTAATTTGCATTTCTGACTCTTGCACACATAAATTTTGAAGTAGTTGTCAACTAGGCAAACTAAGCAAACTCCCCTTTTTACCTTGTGAAACCTCTATTCATTGGCTCTTGCAGAAAATTCACTGCGATTTATGGGATGTTACACTGGTTTTGTATTTTCATAAATTTAAATATTATACTTATTTTGTCCATGATTTGAGCAAATTTGTTTGATTTTTTCCTTTATGCCATAAAAGTGATTTTTCTAATATCTATTTTGATTTTGAAAATTATGTGCATTGTCAATTTCAATAACAAATTCAAGTTTTTCAATCCAATGGTAATGGTTAATTTGTTAATACTTGCTTAGGTGCCCATTTTGCAAAACACGGCATTTCATGTCCTCATACATCTAAACAAAATGGTGTAGTTGAACGTCATCATTGTATTATTCATGAGATTTGAATGATCATGCTTTTTCATATTCACTCTCTTTATTTGGGTTGATGTCCTTACATACTGCTGTTTATATCTCAAATTGTGTTCCCATCCATATTTTGCAAAATGCCACTTATTTTGAAATGCTTTATCCTAAAACCTCCCACTTTTGATCATCTTCTTGTTTTTGATAGTGAATGTTTTCCATATCTTTTGACAAATTCTGCTAACAAATTTTCTCCGGAATCTTTGTATCGTGTATTTATTAGTTACAACGGCTGTCGGTATTACCATCGGTTGAAGTCCATCGTGCCTCCCTTCTCATTGATGATTGGGTCCATCCTCATACTGTATCCCATACTCATCCCCTGTTTACATTAATATCCCCTAACCCCACTCACCCATTCCTCCTAAGATTGAGCCTTCCGCACTCCTTTCATTGCGTGCTTCTTCCCATCCTTTACCCTCTCACTCACCACAAATACCTGTGGTCACAAGCATATGCAACTACACTACCACACACACAAGACAATGGCGCTGGCAACAACTCCGATTACCACCGCCTTCTTCCTCTCCATGCTCGTCTGTGCCACTTCAGTGCACCCGCGCATCCCCTGCAAGGAGATGGTCTTCTATTTCCACGACATCATCTACAACGGCCACAATCTCCGGAACGCGACGGCAGCCATTGTGGGTGCCCCGGCGTGGGCGGACAGAACGACCCTCACCAAGCGCGGCCATTTCGGGGACCTCGTCGTTTTCGACGATCCCATCACACTAGACAGGAGTCTTCATTCGCCTCCGGTGGGGCGGGCGCGAGGGCTCTATATGTACGATGGGATCACCGCGTTCACGGCGTTTTTAGGGTTTTCTTTCGCGCTCAACACTACCCAACACCGTGGAACCCTCGTCCTCGCGGGTCACGATCCGTTGACAGAGAAGACGAGGGACATCGTGGTGATCGGAGGAGCCGGTGATTTCTTGATGGCCCGGGGAGTTGCCACTCTCATGACCGACGCATTCGAGGACGACGTCTACTTCAGGCTTCGTGTGGATGTCAAGCTCTATGAATGCTGACCGCCTCCATTGCCGGTGTCTTTCACCTTCGATGAGCCCATGGCCGTGGAAGCTTCCTTCCCGGCATTATCGGTTTGATTTGCCAGTTAAGTGGCATCATAAATGATTGTTTGTGATGGGTGTTTCGGGTGTTTTCAATTTTCATGATCATTACATGTAAATTAAACAACTATATTTTCACATTTTTTTTATTTATCTGAATTATACCCTAATTTTTCCTAATAATTTTTTTGAAAAACTATTTTAATAAAACTAAAATTAGTTCTATAACACCTCATAAAAAGAAAAATTGATTCTAGATTTTTTATATTTATGAATTACAAATCAATTATAATAGATAATAAATTTATTTTTATAATAATTTTAAAAAATATGAACTATTATTAAGAGATCTCTAAGAAAAGGAAGCCTTTTATTTTAAATATTTCATGGCCTTTTTGTGGGCAATGGTTGTGATTTTCCTTTAATGAAATTTCATTACATTTAAATATCACATATTTAATAATATTGATATTTAATATTAAGAATTAGATATTCAATGAATTTTTTTTTATTCATACCTACATTCATAATAAAATACAAACTCATATTTATTGTGAGTTTAGTTAATATCATGATGATAAAGTACAATATTATGTACTTTATTGTGAGTTTTTAAAAGTTTTTTTTCAATTATATATTATGTACATTTTAATAATATTTTATATAAATCTCATTATAAAACTTTATGTTAAACACACGATAAATAATCATTTTTTATGTAACATTTTATACAAAACACACTTTATGTTTTTTAAGAAATTATTTATTTTTATATAAATTAATCTTCTTTTTATTTAACATCGAACGATTTAAATCATTCTAACAAAAAAATCCTAAAAGAGAAATAATGTAATAAAAAAATTTGAGTTTGAACTTAGAAGCAAAGGTTGTCATGAAGAAGAAACACCCAGCAGGCTTTTAGTGTTCTACGCATCTCACCTTTGAGAAACACAATGATCGTTCTTCTTCCTTTCTAGAAATACTGTGCGGGATCAACGTCAACACCCGCCTCTCAAGTTCAATGTTGTTGTGTTCTCTACAGAATAGAATTCTGATCTCCATATCGTTTTTCTGAAATTTTACAGTTCAGGTTTCATCATTCTCCAGCTTATTTAAATTCAGTATTTGATGTGTCAAACGACTATACGTAAAACTCAATTATTTAAGAAACGTGAATATCAATAAAAAAGATTATATCCAATTGATTATTAATGATTTATAATTTTTTATTTATGATGTAATATTGTCTATTCTAACATCAATTTTGATCGTATCAATAGAAAGCATGGAGAATCAATCCATGGTTATACCTACAAGGTACCAAAGTTGGACACCATGGTTCTCGTCGTTCAGGCTGTCTTTACAAAAGCGTTCTTACCAGTGGCATCAGCACGCCCATGTGACCCGACCCAGTCACTAAAATCGCCCGTTTGGGGAACTCGATGGTAGGATATGTTTGACTATCTCATATTCAAATGGAATATCTTAAATCAAACACTGTGACGTTTCACATTCTTTATTCGATATCAGTTTATTTATTGCTCCTCTCCTTGTAAAATGAACAGTTTTTTAGGAACATTCTTGTTGAATATCGACGAGTAGTTACTTGATACGTGTTTTAGGTTAAGATCCATCACTCATCACAGGTTGTCTGATTTCGTGTGTAAAGAGATCATTGTGACGTGAAGGAGCGTCTGTGTGTTGTTTTTTTTTATTGAATATATGTTGGACGACGACTCTTGCATTTTAAAATCTTTCGGAACAATTCAGGCAAGTATTATTTATTTATTTTTATTCTTTTTTCAACGAACGAGGCTTCAGATACAAATGCAACACACCGAGCTCCAATTGACGGAGTATGCTTTCATGTACTTTCCACTGTGCGTGCTTCGTCAATAAATATCCAGAAAAAAACCATGAAAACAATCAATGGAGATGCACAAGTTCACCCTCTCCCTGCCTCTTCTTCTTCTGATGGTGCTGGCTGTGGCATGCACAGCCCCGGAGACTACCTGGCAGCCCACAACGCCGCCCGGGCTCAGGTCGGCGTCGGGCCAATGGTGTGGGACGACACCGTTGCGGCATTCGCCCGCAACTATGTCAACTCCAGGCTCGGGGATTGCAGACTCGCTCACTCTACCAATAGGCCATACGATGAGAACCTGGCGGCCGGCTCAGGTGGCTTCACCGGTGTCGCAGCCGTGAACCTGTGGGTGAGTGAAAAGAAATACTACAATTATACCCGGAACGCATGCGTGGTTGGAGAGTGCCGCCATTACACGCAGGTGGTGTGGCGGAGCTCCGTGCGGCTGGGGTGCCATCGAGCGCAGTGCAGGAACGGGTGGTGGTTCGTCTCCTGCAACTACGATCCTCCGGGCAACTACATCGGTCAACGCCCATATTAGCCATGGAAGTAGTACAACAAATAGTCATTCCCTTTGAACCAAGTGCTTGGCACCTTATTTATGTTAACTTATTCAATCCAACATAACTCTGGAATGAGCATTAAAAATTCAATATTTAGTATTTAGAATTTAAAAATATCTAATTTTTGATCGTCTAAATCTAATATATTTCTTTATTTTTTTATATATTTGCATGAAATTCAATGTAAACACTTACTATGGAATGCGAATGAATCTGAATAATTAGAGTATTTGTGAAGAATATGGTCTGCTACCTGCATGGATGATTTTTGCATGTGTTCTTTGTCAGTCCAATCGACAAACATTGAACCCATTATCCATTTTTGACCGCAGCATTTGGCATTTGGGAGTGAGATTTATATTCTTCACATCAGTTAATGACGTTTCAAAGATAGAAAACTGAGTTGCAACGTGCACCATATTTTAAAATACCACCAACGTGGCCTTTTTAGGAGCCATCGTGCATGGTCGAGTCCATATTTTTTCCATTATTATATGGAAAAAATATCCATAAGATTCTGCTGCGTTCCAATTCAAAAAATAAATGGGTTTTGTCACAAATATGCCTCGTGAGTGGCAATTGCCGATTGTGATTTTTTTGATGTATGTATACTGATTTTTTTCAAATAATCTCAATCAGTATTAATCAAGTGTATAAAAAATTATAAATTACTACTAATTATATCCAATTTTTATTAAATATAATTTATTCTTGTAGTTTAGATGTTATAGTGTGATTCATAGTATTCTTAATTTAAATATGAAGATAGGAGCATATTATTGTTATTTTTGTTTTGTTTTGAATTTTGCAAGCATCAATAATTGACTCACGACGGCGATGCGTATTCAATGCAAGCGGGCTGCCATGGTCGTGGGGTTAGGTGAGCTCAACGTGGGAGGGGGTTTGGTGGGAGGAGAAGAACTCTATCCGTTATAAATTATCCACCCGCGGCGGTGGTTCTCGATCCACACAACGGAAAATGGATTCTCCGAGCTTCTCCGCGGCGATGATGGGGGTCATCTTCGTCTTCTCATTCATGGCTTTTGCCCCCGCTTCCGCGCAGATGGCCAAGTGCCCGAATGAGTACGTCTTCCACTTGGGGATGGCGTCACCGATGTCGGCAACTCCATCCTGATTCGCCCATGGGGCCCCAAGCTCCCCGCCGCCAAGCTCCCCTACGGCGTCACTTACCCTGGTTACCCTACCGGCCGATGGAGCGACGGACTCATCGACTTTGACTACGCCGGTAGGTACCCCATTTTAAGCAAAATGAAATAATGGTTGGATTTATTGTTGATATTTTTGTGATAAATAGAAAGGTGTGTTTGGAAGTATTCCTAGTACTACTATTTATCTATACATGGAACCTTTAGAATGATGCAAATTTGGTTGTGCTGTACAGCTGCCGACACCAGCTTCCCGATTCTGACTCCATACTTGTCCGGAAACACTACTTCCGACAGCAAAGCCGTCATCTTCTCTGTTGCAAGAAGCCCCGTCCTCGACCACGAGTTTTACCAGAAGAGATGCATCAGCATCCCCCTCACGCCGTCCCCTTCAAAGAACAAGCTCGTTGGCTCAAACAGTATCTCAATGAAGTCACCCGGACGCCGAAAGGTATGATTCAATTGAATGTTGCTCAGTTCTTACTCCCCTGCTGATCTCCTACTTTGCTCTACCAGAGCGAAGCGAAAGGCTCCGAAAATCCATTGTCTTCTTCGGGGACATAGAGGGCAACGACGTTGGTTACTCATTGGTCGCCGGTAAATCGTTTGATGAAATCCGAACCTACGTGCCCCACATCATCGAGGCTCAGCTCAGCGTAGCAAGGGTGAGTACTGTACATCTGGTACTAGGAGTTTTTCTTGCAGAAACTGCTACTTCAACCGTCGTGTCGTCGTTAATAGGAGCTGATCCTGATGGGCGCGAAGACGTTCGTGATTCCGGGGAATTCACACATTGGATGCTACCCATATATCCTGACTGCGTTACAGAGCAAAAACCCAGATGATTACGACAAATTCGGGTGCCTGAAGAAGGTGAATGATTTCATTGACTGGAAAAACTCTCAACTCAACGAATCGATTCAGGCTCTTCACGCCGAGTTCCCTGATACCCTGCTGCTGTACAGCCCATTTTCTGCAGGCTTCCGAGCATACCTGCAGCAGTACGTCGGTAGGTGGATGCAATTTCTTGAAGCCAACCTGTGAATGAATGGGTTTCATTGATATTTGTTTTGTTTAGCTCCAAACGGACCGGTGAGGCTTAGATCATGCTGCGGAGGTGGAGGACCGTACAACTTCAACCAAAGCAGTGAATGTGGACATAGCAAAGCCACTGTTTGCAAGGACCCAAAACAGTATCTGTTTTGGGACGGGCAGCACTTCACCCAGGAGGCGTACAATCTCATCGAGAAGATCATGGTTGCACCTTCCATCCAGATTTTCAATTGCACCATTTTGAAACGGGCTGCCGTCGGAATCATACGCCCGGTGGTCGCCGTCGCCTGAGGAGGAATAGGGAGGAGGCACTCAGGGTGGGAGTGTTGAATTGTGGGTGATGAACAAGTGTTCCCAAAGACCATCTGGTGGTCGCGCGGATGTCCAACTCCATCGCTTTCTTATGGCAAACAGAACTCCATAATTCTTCACTAAAATTTTCGTGCACTACAACAGTATTAAATAAAAATATTATCAGCACCAAGTGATTTTGAAATTAAGAGTTTGATGTATAGAGTAAATACGTATAAAATTCAATTACAAAAAAATATGTAAATCACATTAAAAAAATTTAAATTTATTTTATATTTTATTATTTCAATTTTAAATTTAGTATAATTAAATATTTTTTTAATTCCAATCCTTGAATTTATCTTTAATTCAGTTAAGATTTCTTTTTTGTAAGTATAATTAGTATTTGGATCATAGTTTAATCTATTTTTTATCACCTAAATCTAATGTATCTATTTAACGTAATATGTTTGAACGATTACTTACGAAGTTGAAATAAATAAATAAAATATATCGCATTATAAAAGATTAGATTAGCTGATTATTAATAATATGTCACTTTTTTATATGATCGATTATTTTAATTTTAAATTATAATGTAGTATTATTTGTTTTAATAAATGGATAGTTTTAGAAAAAAATTGATATATATTTAAAAAGTAGAGGGAATTCAATTATTTACAAATTCTCACTTTCAATATATCTTACACATATCAATATAAAAATAATTAAATCTAAATGGTTCAATTTTTTTTATACACGTTTTATAAATCATGGGGTGCTGCATTCTGATGGCTGCGGTGTGTCATGGAGCTACTATTGACATGTGATTTGTGAATTGGGTCCTCGGAGAGAATATTATTTTTGCGTACTGCGTTGGGGATTTTTGCCCGTGAAAGCGAAACAACACAACAACATTCAACTCAGAATCTTGTCACTGCAAACTGGACACCTTCTTGTCAAGAATCGAGATGCACTTCGTCTACCTTACCGCCATTTTCGCACTCTTCTTCCTCCGCCTGGCCGGAGCCGCACCGCTGCACTGCACTCCCCGGCGTCTTTTACACCACCCCTTTTTCCCTCTTGAAGAGCACCCGCCGCCGACTGCTGCTGGTGACGCCGTTGTTCAGCCTCCTTTCCCCTCTCCACCCCCTCTACCGCAAACGGAGATACCTTTCTCCGCCCTCCCACCTCCCGCGGCCTCCGCCCAACTTCCCTTCTTCCCGTTGTTCCGGTATGGACCTCCTCCTTCGTCGCCAGCCTCTGCCTCTTTTCCGGCCAATGTCTCTTCCCTCACCTCTCCTTCGTCTGCTCATTCCAAAAGCACACCGCCGCGTGTTAAGACCCTTCCGCTAATTGTCTGCGTTCCCCTCTTTTCTATCATGGCGCTCTTCCTTCTGGTTGTGCTCCTCCGCCGGCATCATCGGGACAAAGGCGATGTCCTACATCAATTTCCTTCCAATGCAGCTGATTATGCCAAGGAACAATCTCCGCCGTGCATTCCTTGCGTCACAAAGGCCTCTGCCACGTCCTCTGAGTTCCTATACCTGGGCACACTCATCAACTCACGGGGGGAGCTGAGCATCATTCCGCCGCCTCTGCTCAGGATATCGGCTCGCCGGACCTCCAACCTCTTCCTCCGCTTCCACGGTCTTTGAACACTGATTATGCCGGAAGAAGTGGCGCTAATGACGAAAAGGAAGAGTGCTTATCGGCAACTCCCTCTACGCACAGCGCCGACGTATCGCTGCCGCTCCATTCTTTCAAGACGAGCCAACTCGGAGACGATTTCTCGAAAAGCAGAAGCTTGAACTCGCTGAGTTGGAACTCACTAGCATACTCAATTTCACCTGATCAAACTTCCGGGAGTTTTTCACCCCCATTTTCACGCCTCACCCAACCAGCAAGAGATCCTCCATTCTCTTGGTTGTCAGGAGACAGCGCCGTTGGCACCCGTGAGTGGTCTGCCGTTACGGGAAAAGCGCCGCAGCCTCCATCGAGATTCCTGAAAGCGGCTCCTCCATTACCGCAGTTCGAAAAGACTAGACCTCCCAGGTCTTCTAAGCCGCCTTTGCATTGGGAAAAGCAAGAAATGGCGTGGATTCAGTAAGATTCTCTGCCTTTTATTCTTTGATTTTCAGCTCCTTTTTCACCCCCTGTTTGCTTCCAGGGGATATGAGAACATGCCTACACGAAATACAAAGGATTCCTTCAGTAGCAATGTAGTCCCTGAAAGGAGCCGCAACTTCTCAATCCTGCTGCAAGCTTATAATCTGACCATGGAACAGCTCTGTGAAGCTTTTGCTCAAGGTAACATTTTCATCAACATAAAAAGATATGAGATCTGTAGCGCTCAGCCAAGCTTACTTGGAATCATTTCATTAATACCAAGGGAACGCGGAGTTGCTCGGCAAGGAGCTTCTAGGCACATTATTGAAGATGGCAAAAGAGGATCAAGGAGAATTCCTGCAGAATCATATGCATATGCCTTTTGTGTACAAAAGGTTAAACGCCATGCTTTACATTGCCTCTTTTGACTCTGAAGCAGATCACATCAAGAGATCATTTGCAACGCTTCAGGTCAGTTATCACTTACCAGTCTAGCTGCAATGTTCTTATAGTGTCATGGCACCACTTGAACTGAACTGCTGTCTCTGTTCCTTGAATGTTTATCTCAGTCTGCTTGTGAAGAGCTCAAGGGAGTAGGATGTTCCTGAAACTTGTTGAAGCAGTTCTGGAAGCAGGAAGTCGAATGAGGATTGGCATTCGACAAGGTGATGGTGAAGGGCTAAAGCTCAGGTCACTTGTGAAACTGGTGCGTGTAAAGTGTGGTGATGGGAAAACAACCCTTCTCCATTTGGTTGTTCAAGATATGATCAGCATTGAGGGACCTCAATCACCGGATAATTCCAATGCCGAGGAAGCTCCAGATAACTTGAGACTCTGTGATCATCAGAGAAAGGTTGACCTTCAGGATGTTTATGGCCTGATTGGAGAACTCAACAATGTGAAAAAAGCTGCAGCTTTGAATTTAGATGCCCTTCGCAGTGAAGTCGCTAAGTTAGCTGCTGGAATCAACAAGATCAATGATGTTCTAAGGTTTAGCATCAGTGCCAACTTCTCAGAGAATATGAAAAAGTCAATGATCAAAGCCAGAGTACAGGTCCAAATCATTCAAGCTCAAGAAATAAAGGCCCTGTGTATGATGAAGGAGGTGGAGGACTACTTCTATGGTGACAAGGACGAAGAATATCCCGTTTCTATATTCATCATCGTAGCAGATTTTCTCTCTATTCTCGATGATGTTTGCAAGGATGTCGGCAAGATGAACTACCAAAGGACAGTGAACTTCTCACGTCCTCTTTCCCACAGTTTTGCTGGTGACACGAAGTTTTAGATGACCAATTGTTCTGTTGTACGTCCCTCGTATCTATCCAAGCAAGGCAGTATTAGTTATTATCTGCCTTCAGATTTCTCAGCATCCATTCTTTCAATAACACGTCTTGCTTCTTCCTCTGTTGCGGGAACAACATTTCTCAGAGTGAGCCCATCTTTCAGTGCATCCAAATGGACGGTAAATGTAAAGTAGAACTTGTTGGACACCTGCAACGAGGCATTGTAAAAATGCATGAAATATTATGTATGTGCTTCATCAATAAACATAACATAAAAGAGTGAACAGAAACCTCGCTAGATCGGAGCTCAGGCTTCATAACATGAGCTATGACTTCGACATTGATTAGCGGCTGAGATGGGTTATCATTTTCCACGTACAACACCACGGAATTGAAACGGAGGAAGTTTCCAACATCTACCTGCATTGCATAGACAACATGACCACCTTCTTCAGCATTGACCGCAAATTGAGTAACTCGGATGATATATATTCTACATCAAGAGTGTTTGTAAATTTACAAAAATTCCAACCATACACAAGCATAAAGGAGAGACCTTTAAGCTAGAAAGGCTTACAGGTTTGAGGAAGTCAACGTGATCAACTTCGACAAAGCGAGGTGCATTCCCAGAAAAGGAATAAGCCGTAGCATATGCCAACTCAAAAGCTCTACGCATCAAGAATCCTCCGAAGATTCGTCCATGGATATTTCTTTGTTGTGGTTGACAAATAAGAAAATTCTGGAGACAAGTATTCTGGATAAGAATGCTATCACGGTTTGCTAAGGTTGGCATATCGCAAAATACTCTCCCTTCTGAAAGCAGTTCATTCAACCTCTTTGTTTCTACTTCATTTATTTCTCTTTTTTTCTCCCCTCTCAACTTCTTCCTCAACTTGTTCCTTTCTTCTGCTTCACTCCATAGCAGTTTTTCTGTCTCTGTTTCCGTAGATATTGGATTAATTGCAGCAGATTTTCCGGTTTTCATATCGCGGGCAACAAATGTGAAGTTCGCTGTAAGAGCAACTGCACAGAAAAAAAAACAGCTTGTTACAACTACCTTCCATTTCCATAAAAACAAGGCACAGTCTCGAAGAGTGAGCTAGAAGCTTGGAAGTGTCAATGAGCAGCAAGAGTAGACACTCGGATACAGCATATTATGGAACCTCATTCTTATCCCAAAATCTCCACTTGATATTTCAAATTATATCCTAAACAACTAGGTGAAGCCAGCCATCGATAATAACTATGGCATTGAAGTAACTTAGTGCTAGACAACATATGACAAGGGAAACATTAGGGAAAGAAAAATACCTTGGGATGATTGGGTGACTTCGAGTTGAATTTCCATGGATGATCTTCCAACCCAAGTGACAGCCCCAGAAATCGTCACATCAGATTCGACAATAATAGGTCTCCTTAGGACCATCTTGTCCACTGAAGCTGTAACTAACATCAAGGACCTCGTTGAGCAATGCTGTGCAACACAGGAAAGATGAATACATGTGAATCAACCCATGAAAATACATTGTCTGCAGGTCCAAAAAATGAGATCAAAAGCATGTGTTGGCAGCAGAAATAGGAGACAAATTCATTGAAAGATCTAGAACCATTTCTTTAATTCAAACAATCAAATTCCACCATCTAAACACTATTCAGCAAACCAAGGAAAGAAAAGGATATCGGGGATCCACCTTGAAGGATATAGTTCCAGCCAGAGCATCAAGATCTTCGAGCAATTTTCCCATCCTAATCTCATTCCATGGGTTTCTGTACTGCTCTCTGAGAATATAATCTTCAGAGAATCTGTATTCAATACTTGTCCTGCTGCTTGAAGGAGTTCTAGATATCAAGATTTCCGTTTCATCCTCACTCGATTCCTTCGCAAAAATCCTTGACCTCGCTTCCCATAACGCATTAGTCACAGGAGAATGGTACATACCCGGCCATAAACTGATCGGTTTCCGCATTGAGGACCCAGCATCAATGGGCAACGAGCTTTCAGGCGACCCGACTGTGGAAATATTAGGGACATGGGGAGATCCCAAATCGGTGGACGATGACGAAATTGATCTTCTTGCACGGAAGTCAACATCAAGATTGGCCAAGAAGCGGGAGAAGCAGCCAGAAAAAAACTTGGGGACATGAAATCTGGATTTTTGGAGTAGAATTCTAGAAGCAGGCATCGTTAGGAATAAAGAAAGCTTGAATAATTTATTCACTGAGAGCTTCTAAAGATCTCTTCATTCGGCATTGCTGCTGCAGCATCTCCACCTCCGCACCAGGACGACGCCCGGAGTTCGCTCCCAGAAATATAGCCATCCCTATATAACTAGAAAAGATACTTTTCCTGACATAATTGGGAGTTTCAAAATTCATGGATTTTCGAGAAGGTTCGAAATGAACAGCCCAGCTAGTTCCGAACGAACGACAACTAGAAAATTGGTGGTGATCATCTTGGTTCAAAAGAAGGATAGGTACCTGACCTTAGAATAGAGGTAAGGAGTCTTCCGTGTGTTAGTTTAGGGAATGAATCGGGTTGAGAATGGCTCTGGAATTCATTGAGTTTCACTTTGTCAGGGGCAACTCTTCTTTTTTTTTGTCGATCCAACACGCCACTCGTCCAGCCCTCTTCACGAACTTCTACAATCGATGCCACAAAGATAACCAACTCTAAACTCAAAGAAATAAGGAAACGGGCGACAATTTGGCACCAAATATCCGGAGGTGTGGAAAGAGTAACAAACTAGTGCCTTTGGGTGGCAAAGGTCACTATTATTTTATGAATGATTAAATTAATTCATACTATTTGACAAACATTATGCGCTCAATTACTATCCCTAAGTTTGATGTCATATATATTTAATCTTCAAAATTCTGTATATTGAATAAGATTGCATTTCGAAATATTTTATGACATTTTTTATTACCAAGCAGCTCCACCTCCGCAGCAGTAGCCAAAAGTTTGAGGGGCCATGAAGCAGTTGAGCTCAGCCAGGCGACTCCAAACCATCTGCAAGAAGTGGAGCATTGCAGAGCAGGAGACTTGACTGGAAACTGTTCCACAACATTGAGTCTGTCTTGTTCAAGGACATCTCAGCATGCTCGTCAAGCTACAAATGCACCATTGCTTCAACACATCCAGCATGAACTTGAGGTGGGGATTGAACAAGGAGAGATTGGGATGAAGGGATGTGTTATGGAGACGGCTCTGTCCTGGATCAGACAGTCCACTAAGGTTGTCTCACATGGATGTTATGTTAGAGCAATGACTGTAAGGTATAAAAAAACATATAGCTCACAAGAAACAACGGCAGCATATTATGAACGATTGCATGCTGCTGCATTCACTGTGTTTCGATTCTAGACTGAAAAGCATACAAAAAATGCTCACTTTGTTGATTCAGAGAGTAGGAATTGTTTCTTCCACCCTATCAATTCCTTCCAGACATGGCGGTTTGGCTGCTCCAAAATAAAAGAATGCCATTATTTTGGAGAGCTCATCAGCAGTTAGAATTCCTGAAAATCGGGGAAGGGTGAATGCTTAGAACAGTTACTGGATTGTCCACTTGAAAATGAAGGTTACGCCCTTACTCTTTTCACGGTACAAAATTTTCCCAGCTTTAGTAAAAATGAGCTCAGGAAATACAGAGACTCCAAGAGCCGAGACCAAATCAAACTCCTGGTTGGCATCCACTGCAACACACTGTTTCCCAACAGACACCAGTGAATCAAAATTGGTCCTTAAATCATACTAAAATGACAAATTTGAGGAACTACATTACCACACTTAACGAGCAGTTTAAAAAATTTTTGGTGACAGGGATAAACTTAGTACAAAGCATTAAACTGAAGGGTTAGGAAACTAAATTCACTCAAACGCGAAAAGATAGTAACAAAATGATAATTCTTTTTACCCTTGGTGATGGGAGCCTGCAGTTCCATATGATTTCCACGGCCTTCACTAATTCGTTTTGGCACTTTTCATTCTCCTTTGACCTGAAGGCATCCAAAAAAATTTTCAAGCAACTACTCCATTCATAAACCAAAAGATATGCATACCTTTTGTAGCGATTGTGAACTAAAACAACCAATGGGCTGATATCTTTATGCACTGCTTCTTCCCATTCAGCAGTAGTTATGTCTTTGATGGGGCGAATGTAGTTGTCATCTTGCCATTCTATCTCATTTTCACTATCATAATTCTCATCATCATCATCCTTTTTCACATTCTTTATTGTGATTTTGTTGAAAAACTGACTCAAACTAAAACCCCAACCATCGGAATCCTCAGGCCAATCTGGATCGTCCTCATCAACAACGAGTGGGTATTCATCCACAAGCTTCTGCATCTTTTTCCTCCTTTCTATGAGGTCGATCTCCTCTTCAACATCAGGGACTCTGTTCATCACTCTTCGAATAGTTCTCCTCCATTCCTTCCTCTCATCTTCATCCATAACGAACGAATCCCCATTCGCATCCTTCTCCGCACCTCCACTTGTTCCTGCTTCTTCGTCATCTCCATCATCTTCAATCCTCAACAATTCCTCTATTTTTGAACTCTTAACTCGATTTACTGCTTTCCCCAATCCCTGCTTCCACTAAAAACATGTCGAGATGAAAAAAAAAATACCAACTTAAGGAATCAAGTAAAATAGATAATACATGCCCTTACTGATGCTCGTTGGGTCAAATTCAAACACATGGTCGAAGCAACGGAGCTCAGTCGAAGGTCGGCCCATGTGAGGGGAGGATGAGAATGGTTAGTAAAAGAATCTCCGTGAGTGAAAGGAGACGGCACCCTCCAACTACGCAGAAGCAACTCCATGGATGGAAGTTTGGGTCCCCGGGCGTTGATAAATGGAAGAAGGAACCAAAGGGCCCAGAACAGGGGAGGAGGAAATGAAACAAAAAGATACAACAGAGGCCTCAAAATGAACATAATAATAACGGTTGTGAGAGCGCTACAGGGCGGCCACGCGCCGTGGTGCTAGGGTTAAACCTTCGGAGAGTACCCACATTCTTCGTGTATACGATTTCCCGGTAGCATACCAGAATTCAGAACTTCTGCTTTTGTATTTTGATGCTATAGCCCAGGCTGCACATGAGAGCACATCTTACGTGAAGAAGACAAATGGTATTGGTGGTCACTTTAGGTAGCTGTTGCTGGCCCTTGCAATTGCCAAAGTCACCCTGCCATGCCAAAGTCTAATGCTTCCCTCCATCTTCTGATTCAACAAAGAGGTCTCCCAAATCACACCAAAAGCAAGCTGCTGCTCAATCATCAAATGCGCAATTCCTGTGTCCTCTGTCTACTCCAAGGTCATCATCATATAAAGGGAAATAACAACTCCATCACATTACCAAATTAAAGAAGTTCAGGGAACAAGACACAATCAACCATGGAGACGGAGCAAATAGTGCCTCTGGAAAGTAGTGTCTTCTAAGCTTATTCTCGTAATGTTGTTGGGATCAGGTGCAAAGTCCTTACAATTAAGAGAAACTGCATCTTTTCATACCATAGGGGCGAAAGGGATAAGGACAGCATGTCTGCTGGTGCCACTAACGCCCATGGAATCACCAGGAAAAAATGGACAAAAAACAATCAAGAAAACAAAATTCGATAAGGGACACACAATATGAAAGCAGTGTCAAGAACAAAGGAAAAATAAATGACATTTTCCCTAAACAAACAATACTCTTTATTACAAATTGTACTGCATGCATTGTCTCTGCTGATGGCGGGTTTCCAGAGGATGATCAACGAAGAGGAGTTTATTTCATATCGATATAATTTACTATCCGTACCTCGAGATCTATTAACAGGGAGAGCTACCCACAGTGCAGAGGTTACCTCACTGCACTCTTCCCTTCCTTCCCATTTACAGACTACAAGAACAAGATATGGTCCTAACAGCATACCCGTGATCCATCATCACCTTCAAAAGGGCGTTGCCTTTAGACATGATATATCATGCCCACTTCGATGAGGCTTATGTGTGGAATGTGCAGCGCCACAGCAGGGCCCCGACAGTTCCTTCGGAGGAATGAGTAGCCGAAATCAATAACAAGCTTCTTCAAGAATGAGGATGACCTACGAGCCTTCACGTACGAGTGCCCAACTATGTATGTAACGCCCGCTTCCTTTGCATGGATCAGGTCCCTGAGTTCTTCACTGACACTTGGATCCAATGCAGGGCTTTCAGGTACCTGAAACCTAACACGATGCCTTCTGATACCTGGATTCTCATCCTCGTATGTTGACCTCAGACTTTGTAGAGTTTGGGATTTGCTACTCTGGATGGTTTCCACAGCATCAAAATCTTCAACCTCAGAAATAACCAGACTGTTGGTGCCGGATGCATAGACCCTGGAGCTTATAACAGCCATCCGCCCATCATAAGACATGGTGTCTGGGCTGGATGGCTGAGGCTCAACGGCCTCCATTTGTATGAACTCCGCTAAACTTTGAAGTAGCAGGTTTTCAAAATCCATATCATCTTTCTGCAAGTCTTTGTAACCATATCTCACGATGCATCGATACATTCTGTACGGTCTAGGACAGATGCGGCCAACAAGGAATCGTTCGTCAGCAGGTACATGAGGCACTGGAACTGACTTGACACAAACGAACACCAGAACACTATGAAAAGCAGGAAGGTTGGTCACGAAATGTGAGAAGATTGAGGGCACCCCAGTTGCTAGTTCTGAGTATATAAGTCCTATTCCAGGAACACGGGCAATACCGAGGCTGGGGCCTAGTCCCAGAATCCATTTGAGAGGCACCTTGTTGTGTAAGTCATAGCTGTACTTCCTGCGAGTTCCATAGTGCCATACAAACATGACAAACATAAACATGAACGACAGGATGATGGAGACCCATCCACCTTGGGGAATTTTTATGAAGGCTGAAAAGAGATATGATGCTTCAATTATCCAAAAGAAGATCAGAAAACCAGCAGCATAAAATATGTTCTTTTGCCACACAAAGGCCATGACGAGGGCCATAAGAAATGTTGTGATGAACATCACTGACATGACAGCAAGGCCTACAAAACGAAAAAGTGATAAATATTAAGCCAAGGCAATAGGATACTGAGATTGCTCCATGTGCACCGTTAATAAATAGCAGATTTCACAAAATTTCATGGTACAATCAGAACAAGAACCATAAAAAAGCTGTACAGAAAATAATAACATTGTCTAATTGGTAGATGAATTTACCTTGAGCACTCTTTTTCCTTTATTACAAACTACAAATCTTACTGCTTTAAATTGGTATTATCAAATCCTCGTCATTTACTGTAATCACTTTTTTCCTGTTAGTAAAAAAAAGTAGCGTTTTTGGCTTACCATATGCATTTCCTATCTTGGTAGTATCTTCAAAAACAACTGCCACAGCAAGGGTAAGAATCATGAGGATCCAGTTAATTTCTGGAATATAAATCTGCCCATAGATTTGCTTTGATGTGTGGACAATCTTCACCCGTGGGAAGCAGCCAAGTCCACTGCATTGCATAATGATGGAAAACGTGGCTGAAATTATAGCCTGGCTGGCAACAATGGCAGCAAGGGTGGCGATAACAAATATAGGCCAAAATACATGATCTGTGGAAAAAAAAAATATTTAGATGGTATAACTCAGCTAAACTGGACTTCGATAACTTTATGAGATTTAGCTAACCAGGAACTGAGTCATAGAAGCCATTGGGAATAGAAGAGATATTTTTTGACAGATAAGCAGCTTGTCCCAGGTATTGAACTACCAAGCACGGGTACACAAGAAATATAAATCCAATCTACAAATAGGACAAGAAGATTGAAAACTATCAGAAAATTAAAAAAAAAAAATACTCGGCTGTGTTAAATGGTAAAAGACGGACTAAGATTGCAACTTGAATTTGTCGGCAGGTAACCACTAAACCAAACGGGCAAGAAGAAATAAACTAACCAGCAATCTACAAGTTCAGTGTGTTAAACTCTGTTGCGATTTATGGGTTTTAGTTCACAACATGAATGCCAAGGTTAGACTTTCAATGTTTATGAAGAGAAAATATAAGACATTAGAAATTGCAATCACAAATAATATTACACACCCTGATTGACTTTGCAGAGAAATGGCCAAGATCTGCAAACATTGCTTCAGTACCTGAAAGTGACAAAACAACTTCAAAATCACAAAACCTTACCTTGATACACAATGTTTTGTTTCAAAATCTAGTACTTCATCACACTTACCTGTTATGCAAAGAAGAACTCCTCCCAGTGAAATCCATCCATCTTTTCCAGTTTGGCGAAAGAATTTGATGATGTAAGATGGGGAAAAAGCATATAAAATCTTTGGGTTCCACTTTACAAGGTTGTAGATTCCCAATGTGAAAATAGATATAAGCCAAATGATAACAACTGGAGCAAAAAGAAAGCCAACTCTGTGGGTCCCACAGTGTTGCAGCGCAAAAAGTCCAACCAATATGGCACATGCGAGTGCTCGCACACCACCTACGCATAACATCTTATTTAATCTTCCAAGAAACTCAGATCCAAAACAGGAACAAAAACTCCAACCATCCCAGTAGCACTAGGAACGCACCACATCAAGTAATTAGGCTTACCTGATGGAAGATACTTCCGAGCAGCCTGAAGTCCAGACACCGACGAAAGTACTGCAGTGGCAACATGACACATAACAAGCTCAGAATGACACAATGTCTCTTATAAAGGTAGATATGAGCACAAAGCTGTTTTACTATGGTCATATGTCAATGAGACGCCATCATCTTTAAGAAAATGAAGAGAGAATTTCAGCTGAATGTGATCAAATCATACCTGACATTGCTGGAGTGACAACACCATCTCCTATTACCATGCCAGCTCCAAGTAATACAACAAGTAGCAATGCAGTCCGGGCCCTTTTATGTTTTTCCAAAAATCTTTTCAATGCTGCTGATGATGAAGGCTGCCCCGATATACCATATTTATAGGCCACAAGTTCCTCATCGGCAGCTTGCTGATTCGGCAGTAAACTAAACTTCCCATGCCTACAAAGCAGAGAATATAGGGCAAATGTGCCACCTGTGGTGATTGAATAACCCATTAACTCGAAAGTTTGATTTTAGCCTTTACAGAAAATGCAATCCATTATACCAATCCATTATACATCGGCACATTATCATCACAATGATTACATACACATGGGAATAACATATTTGAGTCCAAAAAATTAGCGAAAATGCCCCAAATATTGCATCAGGTGTCTAGCGAAAATGCCCCAAATATTGCATCGTCTGATGATTCCGCATATTCCCACAAAGATACTTCTGAAGACATAAAGTGGTGAAGTGCTCAGATCTCCATATACCACTCCAAAGCTTTGATATGCAAGTATAAGAAGATTAGGAACGCTCGCTAGAGGAATCTGCAAATCAATACAACGTGTAATCATAATTTCTAGTTTCTGAGAAAAAAAATTGGTACATGGTATAAAGTACAATCACCAGAAGTCTAGAAATCTAAGTGGGAAAAAGAGTGACCATGTCCAATGCCATGTACGATTACAGGGACGAAAAAACCATAAGCAATTCTAGATAGAATATTACATGCATATTCATAATTTTGAAGAGAGGATGATACAGAAGGAACATACTTTTGGTGCGAACTTGCCCTTGTTCGATGAAGGGTGAGCATGTTCACCTTGTGCATCTTGTGCAGTTGTATGAGCCCATTCACGACTCTCACTGACAGCATCTTCTTCTGGAGAGTCATTTGCCTCACGTCTGACGTCAATTTGGTACATTTCTTTGCCTAAAAGAACAATAAACAATCTGCCTAATCTCAAAATTCCGGTTTACGAAATGCAATATCATTATAAATGATGGAGCATATACCCATAATACAAGGAAACACTATCTATAAGCACAGCATGAACCACGTTTCAACATATACTCCCAAATGAAGAATATAGAAATAGAGAATCAACAAAAAAAAGAACCGCAATAGTATCAGGAACATCAGTGTGAATACAAGATAAATGGGAAGCTTACGGATCAACAATACGAGAAACTCGGATGAGAGCTTATCCAGAAAAGAATCAACAAAACACCATCGAAATCTCACTATGCTATTCACCGATCACAATCATCGGACAAAACAAAATACAATAAAAAAAGAATCACCTCCGAGTCAATTCATGCGCCGGTAATAACCTCAACCAAGCATGAGCATAAAAGCAGACGCCACACACATGTGAAGCGAGAGAGAAGACAAACAGTATTGAAAAGATGGAAGAGAAATCGGGACCAGAACCCAGATGCGAGAAATGAGAGCTTCCAGAAAATGACTGGCGATGTCACCGTGATAACGAAGTCTTGTTTTTTAATTACAATCACAATTATCCCTGTAATTAATGGTAATTAACAATGAACCCCAAATAAACGTTAATGACTCCTGCCCATAATTAATGCAAATTAACCTTTTTGCCATTATTATACTTTATCATACATTCTTTAAATTAATAACTCAAATTTCTACCCAAATTTCCTTTTTATTTATCAATTCACCCCAAGCAAAAATGGTAATATGAATATATAGAGACAAATAACAGATGAATCGAATTTAATAATTAAAATTAATATTTAAATGAATGATATATTATCCAATTTATTTATGAGTTTCAGTTTAAATGAATATAATTTTAAAATATTGATGTAGCGTGTGATACCCGGGCAAAGAGTTGACGGGATGCGTGGTGGAGGTGCCTAATCATTTCGTTGGTCAACGGTTCACTTGATTGGGTCAAAAAATCAACCCAAATGCCCAATGCACCTAGTAAATGATTTACGTGTGATCACTGACCACGCTCAAATTGGAATTAATTATTTTAAAATCATACGTCTGAATTTATAATTTTTTTACATTGGACCTAACAATTTTTATAAATATTTCTTAAAAAAATAGTAAAATTAAAAACTTTATATTTCGTTGTAAATATAGTTAAAACTGATCAAAAAATTATAAATATAATGAATAATTAATAAACATAATTGAAGTGGAATTAGATGGGACTAAAAATAACAAGATAAAAATTTATGTACATTTAGGACTGAAAATTGATTGATATTCTAATTTAATTAGTTTTTTTACCCACAATTAAATAAGCAAAATCAATGATACCTAATTTAAAAGGATTTAAATGAATTTTTGCCGGTTATTTGACACAAATAAATGTAATATATGATGAATATAAATTATACTATTCAGCGGAAGGATAATTTCCTAATTCAACTGATATTTTGAAAATTAACTAGTGGTGGTTTTTTTTTTAACGAAATATCCTGCAACACGTGCTCCGTTGTAGGGCCTTCATCCATCTTTCGGCACGTGTTCCTTTGTTTCTCTCGTGCCGCCGCCAAAATTCCCCTCCTCGTGAGCGGTAGTCTGCAATTTACCTGCGTTCTTGCTCATCCTTGGCCATCAGATTACGATTTCTTGTGCTGTGAACTGTTTATTAGGATTCAAGGTATGTTTCCCCCCCCCTTTTTTTCCTTCTTTTCTATGAATTTGAAATTGTATCGGGTAGGCCGATTGATCTAGGTTATCTCGGAGATGGCGGAAGAGGATTTTTCTGGTAATTTCAGCGCGGAGAATAGTGCTGCTGGCCAAATTAATGGGTCTAGGGCCTCAACTGAGGCGATTGCGAAACTTGATGATTTAAGTTTGGATCAAAGTCAAGGTAAGCAAACGGGTCCCCATTTGCGTTGTGCCGTGTGGTGCTTTGTTCTGCTCTCGTGGAATATTTTTTTGTTAAGAGTGGGAGATGATATCGATGGTTCTTTGAGAGAAGAGTGTTTTTCATCAACGCTATCTCTAGTTGGTTTTAAGTTTATATGCACTTCATTTGTGACATCCACGAAGGCGCCGTTAAAAAACATGCTTCATTCATAATGTGCTTCATATTCAAGGCGTCAGGTCTCAACAGCTTATTTAACACTGTGACTTTTCATTTTAGGTTCTACTTGGAACAATTGCTTCACGAAAGTTAGTCACTTTTTGATTCTAGACCATGCTTTTTGCATCAGATTCTGCATTTTTGCAGATTTCTGCTCCTAACTCAAGTAGGATTTTTACGATGGTTAACTTAGATAGGCTAGGCCATAGAAGCTGATAAAGTTGCACCAATTTATTTTTTTGTGAACTGTGTTCCTTCTCATGATTAGTATTCTATACTTCCTAAATTTTCACATTATTCTGATTTCATCAAATTGCTCGAGGTAGGAAGTCATGTTCTAGTTTTCTTTTCTTTTTTTTTGTTAATGTAAAGATTGTTTAAAAACAAAAATCTTCAAATGTTAACTGCGTAGTTATAGTCTTGACTTATGCCTAAAATTTCACATCTAAGCTATTTCGCCTATACAAGGTTCATGTGCTTTTTCGTTTTCAACGGAAATTAAAAGTTCTCAGTTTGGTAACTGTCAACAACTTTGTTTTCTTTTCAACTTTCGTTGTTCTGGGCGCCTGAAAGTTCTTTCTATTGTACATCCTCTTTCTTTTCGAGGATTTAGAGTTCCATATTTTATTTTGATGCTGATTTTCTGAATTATATTGATTTGCCTTGGTACACTGCAGATGCTGCAAAGAAAAAGAAGAAGAAAAACAAAAGCCAGTGAGGATAATCATCTGATTGCTCTATTTTTTTAATGGTTATCTTGTCTAATAGCTCTGATTGTCTTTTTCAGGAAAAAGAAAGAACTTCCAAAGCAGACTGACCCACCTTCAGTTTCTGTAGCTGAACTTTTTCCTTCAGGGGAGTTTCCAGAGGGAGAAATTCAACAGTATAAGGATGAGTATGTCTAGTCATGTCTTCCTTTTTGTATTGTTATCAGAGAGCATTTCATTGCTCACATTGCCTTTCTAAAGAAAATAAAATAGCATGATAAGCTTTTTCCCATAACCAGCTATTCACTGCATGGACATTTGTTGATTTTTTTAAACTTCTTATGGAACCTGGATCCGTAGAAATGATTGGTGATTTTTTTTTTGGTGGATCCTTTCTTCATTTATGGCAATTAGAATTTTTATGGTTATATCTTTTTCGTATTCGATTAGTAACTTGTGGAGAACTACATCAGAGGAAAAGAGGGAGTTAGAGCGATTGGAAAAGCCTATTTATAATTCTGTTCGTCAAGCTGCAGAAGTCCATCGTCAGGTAGCTTCTGAGTTCATATTGGAGGCTTCGTATGAATGCAATAATTAAAAGATAGATTTTCGTTTTGAAACTTAATAAATGGAGTGCTTGGCAGGTACGAGCTTACATCAAAAGAATTTTGAAGCCTGGTATGTTGATGACAGATATTTGCGAGACCTTGGAAGATACAGTTAGAAAATTGATATCGGAGAATGGCTTACAAGCTGGCATTGCATTTCCTACTGGATGCTCATTAAACTGGTGCAGATTGAGTCGAGATTAACATTCCTTTTTTAGGCGTAGAATTTATTTTCATGTCGAGTTTTTCTATGCTGGACTGAGCCTCACAATACCTCTTCTTTTTTTGGTATTCTTTTCTTGATTGAAAGGGTTGCTGCTCATTGGACGCCAAATTCTGGTGATAACACCGTGCTTCAGTATGATGATGTCATGAAATTGGATTTTGGAACTCATATTGATGGTAACCGGTTTTTGAGACTGCCGTTTGTCTCCATGTGTTTTAGCTGATAATTTGTATGCTTTTTTTTAGACATGTTTTCACTTACTAAAAAGTTGTCCTTCATATCAGGGCGTATAGTTGACTGTGCATTTACGGTGGCATTCAACCCCATGTTTGACCCTCTTCTTGAGGCCTCACGTGAAGCGACAAATACAGGTATCAAGGTGAGTAGGTTATTGTGATTTACATTTTGAAAGATATGGCTGTAACCTCAAGAAGAGTCTGTGGCTGAGTTCTTTTTTTGGATATAAGGAAGCTGGAATTGATGTGCGGCTGTGTGATGTGGGTGCGGCTATCCAGGAGGTCATGGAGTCATATGAGGTTGTTATTAATGGAAAGGTTTTTCAAGGTATAAGTTTAAAATGTCATCATTAGCATCTTGTATGGAAAGCGTTGTTATTAATGGACAGGTTTTTCAAGGTATTAGTTTAAAATGTCATCATTAGCATCTTGTATGGAAAGTGTTGTTATTAATGGACAGGTTTTTCAAGGTATTAGTTTAAAATGTCATCATTAGCATCTTGTATGGAAAGTAAGCCATGATTCTTTCTTTTTTTGAAGGAGGAATGTTATTGAAGTGGTTCAGTATGTTTTTGCAACTATTTTCATTTCATCATGCCACGTTGTTTCAATCTAAATCTCCAGGAAGAAAAAAAAATTGATTTTATCTTATCGCTGCTGTCTGTTGTAGTGAACGTAAATCATAGTATTTAGTTACCCATTCTTTATTAATCATGTCGATCACTGAATGGCAGTAAAAAGTATCAGAAACTTGAATGGCCATAGTATTGGTCCTTATCAAATCCATGCTGGAAAGTCAGTTCCCATAGTAAAAGGAGGGGAGCAAACAAAAATGGAAGAGGGTGAATTTTATGCGATTGAGACTTTTGGATCTACTGGTGAGATCAACAGTCCTATTACATGCTTGTATCTTTCTTTTTGTTCGTTTACTTCAAAATCATGCTTCTCATCTTTGTGTGTAGGCAAAGGGTTTGTGAGAGAGGACCTTGAATGCAGTCATTACATGAAGAATTTTGATGTTGGACACGTTTCACTTCGGTTGCCCCGAGCTAAACAGCTTCTGGCAACTATAAACAAAAACTTCTCCACATTGGCTTTCTGCAGAAGATACCTAGACCGGCTTGGCGAGACAAAGTATTTAATGGCGCTAAAGAATTTGTGCGACTCTGGTATTGTTCAGGTATGTTTGTGGCATCCCATCATTCAGTTTCAGCCCTTCAATTTTATGTATTACAAGGGCTTCAATAAAGGTCGCCTTCTAAAGGTACGACTTCCTAGATATAATGCATTTGGTGTTTGACCTGTAGTGTCTTGTCCTTTTTACATTGTTATATTTCTTTCGAGAATTATAGAATCAGACCTTAAGCATACTTGATTTTCGGGATTTTTTTTTCCAACTTCGTCAATGAGAATTCGTTTGCAAGAAAGGGCAAGCAAGCATACTAAGTGGGAATGGCCGTGTTTGTTTATCGTATGATTCCATAATGAGTGGAAAAATAGCAGAGCAGTTTGTGGTCCTATTTTCTATTGGTTATGCATGCTTTTTTCATCAGCTATTTATAATGTGTGGGATAAGTAGAGAGCTGTTGTTTCTTGTTTGCCCAACTTAAAGAAACCAGTCTTCACTCTCTAATTTTTTTTTCTGTTTTTTTTTATTAAATTTTGCAGCCATACCCTCCTCTATGTGATGTTAAAGGTAGCTATGTATCTCAATTTGAGCACACAATTTTGCTTCGTCCAACTTGCAAGGAAGTTGTATCAAGGGGTGATGACTACTGAACATGTTGTTCAGTTCAGCTACTTTATTTGTTTCTTGTACCTTTTTGACTCCACTGGCATGTCCTTACCAGAGGTATGTCAAGGATGCTTATTTTCCTCGTGCGTGTTCCAATGTACCTTTGCCTTTGGGGCATGATTTCGTGTTGATTTTGATTCTTGACAACAATAAAATTGGATACATATATGGTTGATAGAAAGATCTTTTCAATGTTCTATTAATTAAATTCGCATAATTTGACTGATAAATGTGTTTGATTGGGTGAGTATACCAATTCAAATCGAATTCTAAACTCGAAATCGAACCTTATCTCAATCCTGATGCCTTCTTAAGAAGAGTCTTTGTTGGATAACTTGAAGAACAAAATTTTAATTCTTCGAAGTTGTCATTAACTTCTCTAATTTTTTTTAAATGTGTTTGCATCACTTTTTTGGCATATGGTTTTTGCAGTCTATTCTAAAATTTTTTGCATCATGTCCTAAGGAAATGATTTTATAGTGCTTCTAAGATTCAAATGATGACGCCACCTTTTTTAGAAGTGTTGCTTTTGTATTTCTGATACTCCAATTGACTGCATTTTTCCAACTGTAAAGTTCCTGAATTCCGGCCAGTTTCTTGTGTGTTCCACAAAAATCTACAGATCTGAATACATCACTCAACGCTTGGCCAGTCCCGCTTCCACTAGCTCTCTGGTGGCTAGCAACTCGTAGTCCTAAACGAGACAACTACTGCGTGAGAAATTGAGCGAAGTCACTTTAGATGCATGACTTGAAACGAGGCAAACCTGCCCAATGGCCTGACTGCAGAGCTTCCCAGACAAGACGGCACCTTCCATTGAAGCCAAGTACTTCTGCTTTGTGTAGTCACCAGCCAGATAAAATCCTTCCACAGGAGATCTCTGCAACGGGCGACAAGGCTCGGTGCCTGGAACGGTTTTGTACACAGACCTACAAATGAGAAATACAGTGACTTGTAGTCATGAGAAGAGCAAGTTTGGTGCACAGAAAAGGGGCTGTTTCTCACCTAGGAGTCTTGACAACATGATACTTCACTATTTTGGCCTTGCTCTGATCAGCAGAAATTTCATCTGGAAACAGTTTGGCTAGTTCTTTCATGGTCGCCCCAATGATTTCCTCGTCGCTACGAGAAATCCATTCTTCTGCTGGTGCAAAAACCAGCTCCAACATGGATCGATTTGGATCATAGTATTCCTGGAAAAAATGACTGTAATTAGTAATAGTATAATTTAAATAGAAAACTAGATAATGTGAGGAGCCATATGAGCGCTAATCACAGATCTTTTACCTTGCAGGCCACAGACATGTCGGCGTACACACTGAGGAGGGGGCTTCTGCAGACAACAAAAACTCAAAAGTTACACAATTTAAAGGACGAACTTCGAGGTAAGAACCGTATGGCATCAGAATCTCAAATATAACTTGATAAACGCACCTGCTAAAAAGTAGATGGTCGTATGTGTTCTTCAACTTCCTGTCGAACCTGCAGTATTAAAATATATAGTTCATATATGCCTAACACAAATGCCTATCGAAAATTTGATGCTCACCATATGTGTATATTTATAACTGGAACTCCAACTAGTTTCTCCAATTTCTTAAAATATGGGATCTCCTTCCAACTCTCAGGCATAAGCAGCTTCAGAATGTCAACTAATGGGAACAAACAAAGGGAGTTTCAGCAGTTCCTATAAAGATACAAATAAGATGCAATGGTGGATGTTAAGCTTTACCAGGGGTTGCAAATACATAAGCATCCCCTTGAATGAAATTTCCATTGGTCAGCGCAAAGCCTTTTACACTTCCATTTTCATTCAACTCAATGCTCTGTATCCGTGAGTTCAATTGGACATCACCTCCCCGTGTCCGAATATGATCAACAATTGGCATACAGAGCCTTTCTGGTGGATTGCCATCCAAGAAAGCCATCTTTGATCCGTGCTTCTCCTGTTTTATTAACTGAACTCATTATATGTGACTACAACATCTCGTCACATTTGAAAAAGAAAGAAATACAAAGGAGTTGTAAATTGCAATAGATATAATCCATCAGAAATAGATTTAAACCTGCAGAAATCTGTTCAAGGCAATCAAAATACACTGCATAGAAAGCTCTTCAGGGTTTATGAAGTTCAAAGCTTTTGACATAGCAATGAAGACCTCATCGGTTACCCTATCTGGTACGCCCTGGAGATGATTGGGGCAGATTTCACACAAGAGGATGATGATGAGTAAGTGTATCAACTCATGGCTGATGAAGAAAAGGGCCTACAATAAACAGCATGACATGAATACGTACTTGCTTTCGCATCCAATCTTTAACGGTTATTCCATCTTGGGCCTCTACATAAGATTGACCACCAAGCATCGCTGGCAAAAGCCCGATAGCAAATTTAACTTTCTCCGCCCAGGTAAGCATTTCATTGTTCCTTAAGATTGCCAAGATTCCTGTTGGGAATGCCTAGTAAGGTTTTTTTTTATTTTTTATTTCCAAGGATAAAGTATCTAAGTCATTACTTAAGACCATTGAGATTAATGAGACCTCACCATTTAATGGGGCTGGTAGGGATTCAGGAAAATCAAATCTGCTGAATTCTCCAGGCTTGCTCGGCATAGCAAATATCATTGAGTGCTCCTTCCATTGCAATCGGTCACTGATGCCAAGCTCTCCAAACAGGTTCTGCATATTCGGGTAAGCTCCAACTTGAGACAAACCAAGAACCAATAGGTAAGTCATTCAAAGCAGAACTGCATCTTTAGGACCTCAAATAAAAACAATAATCACATGAGTAGGATAGCACAACACAAGCGGAAAAAAAAAATGCCACAGCAAGAAAATATGTGCAAAACTAGGAGATCTGGGACTCACAGAATATGTGCAACCCAGTTTCGTACCAGTCTCCATCTTCATCTTTCCAAGCAGCAACCTGGTTAGAGATGGGGCGAGGCATCAGATAATATCTGAAGCACCATATCAACAGATAACAAAATCCTGACCTTTCCGCCAAGTACATTTCTTGCTTCTAATAATATTGGCTGATGGCCTGCATCCGCCAAATATTTTGCTGTAGATAAGCCTGCCAAACCTACAGATTTTTAAACAGTGAGTCAAAAAACTGACTGAAAACTTTATGGCATGCTTTCTTTTACAGATTAACAGACAAAAAAGCACAAGATTCCTGTGATACCTGCTCCAGCAATTACCACTTTCAATGGTTTTCTGGGCCGAGGAGAATTTCGAAATGTTGAGGACAGATAAGCAGCTTCAAGATAGTTGGCTGTGGTTTCCAGTTCAGGCCTCGGGTAATCAATGCAAACAACCTGATCAAAGAATAGGAATTTGGATGCTCAATCAAGCTGCTGTTCAAAAGCTTCTCCACAGATTTGCCAGGGACAACTTTTATAGCTTACCTTGAATCGAAAAGGCATATTTTCAGATCTAATTGGAGAAACATGCGAGGCTGGCATGCTTAAGATATTACTCACTGATCCAGAAAATGACAAGGCATGAGCGCAGTAATTATTTCTACGAGCAGATGGTGAGCGTGAAAGAGGGGATAAGCGGGATTGCCCACTCAAGTTCACAGCAGAAACATGTCCACATATTGACATCATCCCGATGGAGATTGCCGCACACAGCTTTTAACTAAACACGATCACTGGTAAAAGCAAGTTCAGTTGGCCCTAATAAGAGACAGTGATCAATTTTCAGTACAAGATTTACAACGAAAGAAAGAAAGAAAGGAAATTTGCACCAATAATCCTGCTGAATATATTAGCAGCCAGAGAATAATGTCTAAGCAATCCACAACGCAATGCAATACCCGCCTTCCCTGCTTAAGAAGCATCCCAAAAGTATATGCCTTTCAAGAAAACAAAGGAACGACCTAGATGGAAAAGGAACGCTCAAAATGGGCAGAAGGTCAGCTCAGTGAGAAAAGCACCTGAAAATAAAATTTAACACAGGTATCTGCAACAAAGCCCGCCCAATAATTATCACCGCCGAGAACAACTCTGAGTGGAGCAACGAGATTCAGAGTGGAGAATAGGTTATGTGAGCTTTAGCCTAGAAAGGGAAACCGGCCAACTTCCGCCTTGAGAGCAGTTGCAAGTTATAGGAAGTGCTTTGATAACGATGATCTGGCGCCACACAGCGCCATACGATGATCATCTGTTCGGCGCAGAGCCTCCCCCACACTCTCTGAGATTTGGGCCGCCACTCTTCTCTGCAAGTCTGCAACAGAGCTCTTAGCAGGATGGATGGGCGTCTAGGCCCAAACTACACAAATACTGCCCTGCTTTTTCCAATTGTAACTGTTAAAACCCCAATTGATTCAGTTATCCTTTTGCCACTTGCCTCCGTGTGCGCCATGGCTGCCCGGAGCTGATTCAATGTCAACAAACGATCGATTGATGCTGTACATGAAGTAACTATCATGTTAATTCTAGGGTCAAGCAAAGCTGTCACCAAACAAACATTTCAAAGGTAACTTCACACTTTCATGTCCGGAGCTCTATCATGGAAAAGCTGAAAAAAAAAGCATATGAATTATGAAGGGGACCTAGTAGCTAGAATCATATAAATGCAGTGGCCTATCCACAGATCTGATCTTCGACAACGACTGGTACGAAATCAGCCTACTTGTTACAAGAAACATGTATGTAATAAGTCCAGAAGCTGCGGGGTGATCACTGAGCATTATTCAAGGAGCTGCTTTTGTTCACGCCTTGCAGATCCATTGGGGAGTTAGAGATGCTGCCAACAGAGCCGAAAGTCTGTGAGCTCAATTGTGGGCTTGCAGGACAAGTCTCAGCATTGCTAGCAACCATAGGATGAACAGCCCCTGAACTTAATTGTGGACTCATCGGGGTTCTCTGGCTCATTTGCTGGGAATTAGCTTGCTGTTGAGGTGCCTGCTGCTGCATATGATTCACCTGCTGAGGAACCCCAGTTCCGGATGGTGAACCCACCTGAGGAGACGAAACAGCATCTTGCAGCGGCATTGAGTTTTCAGCTGGTTGTTGTAGCTGTCGCTGCTGCTGCATCAGATGCATCTGCAACTGCTGCTGAAGCTGCTGCTGTTGCTGCTGGTTCATATAAACATTCATTCCTGGCATCAGCTTTGGTGCAGCCATTTGACCCATTGCTGGACGCTGGATCTGATTCATACTGGCGGCTCTGTTCAGAGCAGGACCCAACATTGAAACCCCAGCAGATCCAGGATGCATTTGTCTAGAGCCAAACATTCCTCCTCCAGGTGCTTGGGTGTTCCCATAAATGCCTCTACTTTGTGCCATCTTCATCTTCATGTAAGTTGCATGAGCTGGGGTAATCGTCCCAGCTCGAATAGCATTACTAAGATTTGCAGCTGAACTTAAACTCATTGGATTCTGGTTCATGATGTTTCCCATGCTAGGTCCCACAGGTGAAGAAATACTAGTTCCACCAACACCCCTCGAACCCCCTATTCCCATAACATTTCCCAGACCTCCAAGACTCATCATATTGTTGCCACTCATGCCCACATTTCCCAGGCCAGTTATCATTTTTCTCTGCAATGCTGACTGCTGCTGTTGCATTTGAAGCAACTGTGGCTGTTGATGCTGCTGCTGCTGCTGCTGCTGCAACATGTGAAGTTGGAGAGACGATGGCTTAGTTGCCATTTGAGAGCTTATCTGCATGTTTGTATTATGAGACATATTGCCCAGGTGCTGTACTGAATTTCCAGAAAGCATCGATGGGGTTCTTTGAAATTGGGGCTGCTGTAGTTGTTGTGGCAGCATTGATGGAAACGCAGGCAGGAGACCTTGAGACATTTGCACCGGTGTCCTTAGGACTTGTACATTTTGTGATGAGCCTACAGTTGCAATACTGCCGCTGCTAGGCTTTCCAATATCATTTGGTGCCTGAATAGAAGCTCCCTCAGAATATTGGTGTGTTTCAGACGCTGCACGCGTAGACATTCCAGGTCCATCAAGTTGGTTGACTCCAGGACTTCTTCGAACTAATTTAGGTTGGACATTATCCACTGACTCGTATCCTTCATGTTCCATCTGCAGAAAATACACAGGTCAGCAGACACTTTCGAATTTCACAGAAAAAATACACACAGAATCAGTCATTTCAACGTACCAATGAACAGTACTGAGTTGCAAGTAGATCTGCCGTGTGCTGCAGAAGTAGAAAAGCAGATTTAAGTTAAAAAACCGGAAGCAAACTCCAGCTGACAAATCGATGCCAAGCAATTGCAACTTAAACACGATAACAGAGAACAAGAACATTGCATTATCAAATCAATAAATTAGGCATTTGGCTCCAACATGGCAATATCAAACGGACAAAACCATGAAAACTTAAAAGGGGGTGTGCACATAAAGCAAACGTGACATAGGAATGCCTACTTGAGTACTCCACGGACAACTGGAAATAAGTCGTACCGTATTTGGTAATGTTGGAAGGTAATCCTCTGCAGCTAAGTAGTCAGCAACTTCTATATCTCCAATGTGAAATGCTACAGAACCATCGCTTTCCTTCTCTGACATGATCAGCCTCACACCTGCTTTTTCAAAAAGGTTGAATCAGTTCCTCCATATTCACCATGTGCAAGGACAATCCACCAACAAAGGCTAGCATTTGAAAAAAAAAAGAAGATAAATCCACCTTGAATACTGCGGTCATTCAGCTCAAAATTCAACATCCTCGTCTTGCAAGTGTTCATGTTACCACCAACCAAAGACTTTGATAATCGCATTTTGCATGATTTGTCACTTAAATCTTCAGCGTAGGAATCATTGGAAAGAATAGAAGCCACTTCCTGAGTAGAATACGTTATAGGCTTGTGGATAGGATATTCATCAACCTTATTCTTTCTAAAGTGATGTTGATACCTACAACAAGAAGGAATAATTATTGTGAAAATTTATACAAGCAGCAACATCATAAGTAGCAGATGACATCAGTAAATTATGTATCATCTCTTGAAAAAGAAAATGTTAGCTGAACACCTACACTAGGCTAGCCACCAAGAATACCTTGCTAGCTAAGCTTCGGCTATTCTTATATACTAGATCAAAACGTCAAAAAACCAAACACAATGTAGTCAAGAAAATTTCCCCAAATGGAAACAGAAACAGAAGATTCGAAAACATGAAGCAGATACAATAATATTTACCTCACAGACACTATGTGGATCTTAGAGAACCTCTCAAGCATGGTTGGATCACCAAGAGGCTGCGTTCCAATTGGAGGACTGGCTGTGTTTATTGGTGCACTTATATTGCTAACACTTGCCGGAGAACCCACGCCACTTCCCACAGGAGCTTTTTGAAGTGAATTTGACCTTCGTTTAGCAGCTGCCTGCACGAGGTTCTGCTGCTGCATGGAATCATTGGCATTTGTATTGAAAGATAAGTTGCTACCAACAGCAACGGGAGCAGAAGAAATAGATGTCACTGCAGACTTTTCCTTCTGTGATTGTACATGTCCACTTGACACCGCAGGACCAAATTGAGGTCCAACAGAACCAGTGGAGACGTCCCCAGATTTTGAAGATAAAGGAGACTGGGGTAATCCTCCTGCAGAAACACGAGGACTTTGCACTAACTTTCTCTTTTGAAGTGAGTCTTCTTTTCTAGGATTATTATCAAACGGCTGAGAAAGATTGCTCCATGTGGACTGAGAGAAACTTGATCTGTTGAACTGGTTGGCCATCCTCTGCTGCAATCTTTGCTGCTGCGGATCCATTGCATTTAACTCTGCATCGCCAGGAGTCAACCGACTGAGCTCTGGTTTTTCTGACCTCTCTATCTCCATGGGCTCCTCCTTTAGATTGTATCTCATTCCTTGCTGGCCAATATTAAACGACATTCCTTCCTGATTAGTACCTCCTTCAAACACTTGCTGGGAATACTTTTGCATGCCATTACTTGCATACTGAATCCCTTTTCCAAGTGGCTGTTGTTGAATTATTGTGCCCTTCCAATTTAATTCTGAATTTTGCGAATTCCCTATCTGAGGTCCTGGATTGTGCAAATTACCATCAGATTTTGTATGCAATAGCCTAGCCTTCTTATTGGTGACTGCAGATCCATCTTGAGTACCTCTACCATCATGAATAGAAGCGTCACTGCTATTAATGAATGGAGCCATCACATCCTGATTACCAGAAGCAGCTACAGATGCATTCAAAACAGACACTGGCTGTTGATCTCTCATCATTATGTGGCCTCCAACTGCAATTGGAGATTTGGACTGGTGAGATGCCAAAGAAGATGGAAGAATAGAACCATGTGATGTAACACTGTTGCTCCGTTGGAGAAAAATATTTCCTGAAACATTACTTTGAGTGTGTGTATTCTTAATGGGCAGTTGTTGAACTAAAGATCCTGGCTCTCCTAACTTCAAGCCTTCCTGAGATCTATCAAGACATATCTTTTTTCCATGGACATTATTGGGTGAGACAGCAACTTCAGGAACTTTCATCCATCTTTTCCTCCTTGTGTTCGCTATTTCAAACTTTACCTGATACGAAAATCAAAAGATTTTCAGCTGAGTAGGACCTAGCAATGTAAGACCAGAAACCTCAGGGTTTCATTGACTTACCATACATGAAGCAGGATTCTTAGAAAGCCGATCAAGCTGGGGAGTTGGATCTAAGCAAAGTTTTGGCTGTAGGGCCTTCAGAATCCTGGATTCCACTTCCTTCACATAAAATAAAAATCACATCAGGGATCAAGGCTTAACCACATGCATTATGATAAAATATTGACATACCATCATATCACCATAAGTCCAACCATCATCTGAAAGAGCCGGAATATCCATCACTATATTTTCAAGTGACAGTTTAAGGGACAATTTTCTAACCACAGGAGACCTTGCCCCTGAGACTGCATCAATCCCTTCAGGAAAGCAATTTCTATAATCTCGAACCTGTAGTATTTATAAAAAGACAAACCAAGAAATATAAAACACCAGCAAAAAAGGACCTAAAATCAAGACTGGAAATACTCTGTCTTTTTGAAGAAACATCTTCTTGGTATATTTGAAGCAACATGATATTTATCATCTAATGCAGCTTGCCAAAATTGTGAAAGTACTTTCAAACAAGCAAACAGAAAAAATTGAAGACCTAAATTTCTAGGACTAGGAAAACCCCAAAATGGCTATCCAAAATTAAAGTAAGTTATCTATCTAGCACATGCATGATTATGGATGAAGGAAAAGAGACACTGCCCTTATTTCATTACTCTATCAAGGAGAAAATGATTTATATTAGTTTTTATGGCCTAATGAGGCACAAGTTTGTTTACCCACGCATGATTTTGCGCTAATGATTTTATTAAACATAAGGAATAAATTGTTTACTTTATATATCACAAAGCATACCTCACAGAAAAGCGTCCCGTCCGTGTAGTTTCCTGGTATATCATCTGGAAAACCAGCAGGTAGTCTCCCGGACTCAATGGCCTTGTATTTTACCACACATATAGAGAACTTAGAGTCAACCGAAAAATGCACGCTATAGAGGTTTACTGCTAGAAGTAAAATCACTTTGTACGTTTTCGCTCCATGAACTAGGCCGAGAAAAAAACACATACCGAGAACAGACTTTCTGCAGCTCTATCATATGGAAGCAACGACTTGGGCATATGTACAGGGGCTGATGGAGCAGATTCATCCTGAAAATTCACCAAGAAATGAAGTTAAAAAATAAACTCAAAATTTAGATAACAAATAAACTCAAATTAATTCATGCCAAAATACCTCAGTAGGTTTGGCCACTGAATACCCATCGGGGAAGAGACTTAGGATGAAGGAAACTTCACTATCTGGTAAAAAAGATTCGAAAAGGCGACGAAATTACAATATGAAAAAAGCCCAAATTCTCCAATAATCCATAAACTGTGCTCTTGAAAAAAAAAAGTTGCATCACCGGAGATTTCAGCAGTACCCTTGTGTTCGCGAATACCACCCTGATCAACAAAAACTAAAATTCAAATTCCGAAAAAATGGCCATTGAATTCTACCAAGTGCCCCTTTTGCCAATACTGTAATCTCGCAGTTTATAAAAAGTAGAAAGAAGTCGAGGGAAAAACTGGGGAGGGGAGCATACCAGAAGCGTCCCGGAAGAATCACTGCTCTTGTTAGAAACAGCAGCAATCGGAGCATCTTCCGGTTGTTCCTCCTGTTCAACGGTCGAAAGAGGATTATGCCGAAATCTCCTACCAGTTTTGGATACCTTGAACGAAACCCCCATCGCTTTTCACACCCTCAGACGAAGCCCATGCCCATGATAGCATAAAATCGGAGTGATCGCGCGATTGATTCCCCCAACTGCTTCAGTCCCTACTTATGTAATTCCACTCCTCTGATCAATTCCGAAAGTACGCTTCAAATTTGGATAAAAGGGTATCAAGTTGACAATTTTCCCAAACCCTTTAACCTCAACCTGCAGTTCAAGGTAGTGCTCGAAATACACAAAATCTCACGACCCCTCGCAAAGATCAATTCTCTTCAGAAACAAAAAGAAAACCAAGAAAAAGCACGAGCGAGGTCAAGAGATCAGCGATAGGAGCGCTGCGACCTTCTTCACTCGTTCAAGATTCCGTCACCCCCTGTTCTTCAGCAAGGCGAAGATCGCTGAACGCAATTAGCAACTAGATATGGAAGGGGACGGACGATCAAGGAATTCAGTCTGGGCCTTACATATGAAGGAATGAAGAAGGCCCAAGCCCAAGATGGCTTCCATGTAACCATCATCATCAATCATCTCTCTCAATTTAGAAACTGCCATCACGCCGGCTTATATCTAATATTTATTTTATAGAAATTCATACTATAAACAAACAAAAAATGAGGAAAATATTTCAAAATAAAAAATGAAATATTGAAAAGTGACGTGGACACATTTCATGGTGCATTTTGTTTTTCGGAGGGCAATATTGTACTTCCACATCTGGTATTTATTTATATAAAAATAAGAATTTAACGCCCATGTGATGGGTGGGCATCATTGAAGCAAAGAATGGGCTGATTTCAGATGGAGCACAAGAGAGCATCCAATCCAAAAGAATGATACAGTGACCCGACCCGACCCGACCCGTTTAGCCTCTCGACATTCAGCTTCTTGGAAAATTTGGCAGGATTCTACAAAGCAAGCGAGAAGTGGCAGCAGGAGGCCTACGGTTCGTCGCTCAAAGCAAGTTTCTTCTCTACAAAAAAAGCCACATGAAAACTTGACGATTGTTACCTGCTTCTCACTCAACTCACAGTAGCTGCCGGAGCTGTTGTGTTTCTCTTCGGAGTGATTGAATTTCCTTCATAATCTCAGCTTGGTTTTCCAGTATCAACCCCATGGCACCAGACATCTCGGTCTAGATAGATGTTTCTTTGCAGTTTTAGGCAATATTCAACAGGGAGACGAAGTAATGAGGAGAGTTTCAGAATATTACCTCCTGCATATGGAATTGCCTCAGAATCTCTATGTGGAGATTACGCATGTCGTCATGAATGGATTTCTGAAATGAGGCCAGACTCTCTTCAAGCGTATGCTGAAAAAGCTGCAGCGTGAAGGAAGTTCCTTGCTGCGTCTCTGATTCCAAGGAGCCTTTCTCTGTTCCTTCTACCTGCCAGAGGCATGCAGGAGAACAGATGATAATCCATGGCATTTACAATTACATTATAGAGAGTAATATAATCATTCATGAGCGATACATTGTTACTAGATGCAAGTCCGGCAGTTTCAGCACCAGAAGCCATTTCAGATTTTAGGAGAAGACTACTGAGAATATCACCCCTTGTTTCTGCTCCACTTTTCTTCGATTTTGGTGATGCCACTGCCAAGGATGGTGCATCACTGAAAGAAGCTCCAATTCTTTCAGCATAACTGGAGAGTCTTCTGGGCAGCGAGACATGATTATCAAGATTAGCCTGCGATGCATTGCTTTTACTACCAAATGGAAGTGAAACAGCTTCAGTAACTCCGAATGAAACTCCTTGACTGGGGACACCTTGTGTATGCAAATTAGGCAAGCTCAGCAGTGATGTTGAAGTGCTTGTATTTTGACTCGTGGGTAGACTGCCCTGTATTCCTAACGCTGAGGATGACGACGTGATATTTGCTGTCAATGCCGAAAAACGAGAAGGCCTGTTGACAGTTGGCCGATTATTGATAAATTTTTCAATTAGTCTATCACCACCCCAAGCTTCCGGGGGGTAACTGATGAAGGATCATCAACTTCTGTACAAGATGTCGATGCCAAGGAAGAACTATCATCCTGAAAAGTGCAATGACAGTGCTCATTTAGTGTCTTCTCCAACACAGAATAACAAAAAAAAAAGGAACTCCAGCAATCGAAACAAGGAGAACATGAATTACCAAAGGAGAGAGTCTAGTCCGCGCTACATGAATTGCATGTTTAGGCTACTTCAACCGATGTTTGTGAAAAAATATCTCACTTGTCATGGATTTCTTAATATATAATCTACAAAATCATGTGGTTTTCGAAATAACCTTCTGTATAAACAGCCCTTTCACCAAAAAAATGGCCAATAGGAAAAAAAGTAGATCGTACAAAAAAAAAGCCATCAGGGCGAGTAAACAACAGACTGCTTCCAAGATATTTCTCAGAAAAGACAACAGGCATGTAATTCAGAAATAAAAAGACTATAGCTCCATTTTTTCGGGTTAAGTTTCAGATACTTAGACTCCCTCACTTTCTGAAAATATTAATGACGATTATTTTATAGAGAGAAAACTGCTTACAGTCCCCGCTCATATGAAAACGCAAAAGCAAAAAAGTAACAGAAAGGGTATGATGAACACTTGGGATGAACTACCTGCTTGGAGACAAAGCCTGATTTCCAATCTGTTATTGGATGGCTATCGTCAATTTTATCCTCAGGTTGTCCAAACCTCCAATTAGAAAATGGAAGAGAAGACCTTTTATCATTGTCTTTCTTCAAGTTTGCATCGGCGTCCCTCCACATTTTATCAGGATCAGGCGTAATTGGTTGAACTTCCACAAGAGGGGAGAACACCTCCATATCATCCTTGATGTTGTAAGTTCGAGCCGGATGCAGTCTTTTCAAAGTTACAGCAGTCAACAAGTTGTTTTTATATGGTGTTTCCTCTGAAGCAGGTAAGCTGAGTGCATTTGTTGTGGATCCAACAGGGAAAGAAACTAAATCATTGGATGCACTTGACTGAAAAGATGAAGCCTTTGATGGAAGGGGATCCGGCATAAGAACAGAGTCACTAACGTCACCAGCCAGAAGAACAGTTTCATCGTTAAATTTGCTTTCAGTAACAGTAATAGGCCTTGACCTTTGCCAGCAAAGACTTGTGATGGCCTTAAAAAAGGTAATTAGTCATAAGCATGATAAATTGGTCAAGTAGTATCTTTGCATAAAATTATCGGATAAAAAACTATACAGAAAACATGTCCAAGCACAGGAAAAAAAAGGAATAATCACCTCAGAGTTCCCATATGCACGAAGAATAGTAATTGGCTGTGGTTTCCCACGAACATCATAAAATACTACTTGGCCTGTACTTGTACCAGCTGCCAAGGTCAATCCATCATCAGCGACTGCCAGAGATGAAAAAGGTGCCTCATAAGAAATGCAGGAAGATGGCTTCCTGGATCCAGATTCAAAAACGTATAACTTCATATCCAGACCAACACTAGCTATAATCTGTCATCAACACAGGAAATATAAGTGGATGCAAAAACACTAGTAAAAAGAAAGACCAGAATTTTCAAGGTAGAACTAATGAGGCACACCTTGTCATTGGAGGGTAAAAAACTGACAGCAGATGTTGGAGCAGAATGATGCTTGAGCCATGACATCTGTGACATGAAAAGTATTGTTTTCACATGAATAATACCAGCTTCCATCTCAATTCATATTACGGCGCAACAGAGGCTGAAAAATTATCAATAAAAATACCCCAGGAGGCTAACAGAACAGAGCAAGAATAATACAATACTAAATCTAAAACTAAAGCAACTGACAGCAGGAAAAAAATCATGAATGCTTGGTGCAATTGGATGCGACTACACAACACAAAAAAATTCAGCTTCAAATAATCTGCAGTCTTCATCCAGGTTTTTCAAGGCACAAGCTTTGAACCCCCCATGCTTACAAGGAATCCCCAAATCATGATGCTCAAACAAATGGCAGGGTTATATGGTTAGGTAACCGTTTGATTAACAAATCATCCATTTCAATTATGCAAACCTTCGGGCTGCGAGCAGCTGTATCCCACAGGTGAATGGAACCATCATCACCAGCTGTAACCAAAAGGTGCCTGCTCATTCGGGAGTAATCAAGAGCACCCAAAACCTAGAGATAAAACACTCATATAAATATATGAGATATAACAACGAATAGTGAACAACTTAAATCAGAGCTCGTGAACCTGTCCGTTAGGATCTCTAAGTTCAGCAGCCCTAGTACCAGATGCAAGGTTGTGAAGAATAAGATCTCCTTTACGACTCACAGATGCTATATGTTCATCTTTGCAGTTGTACACCACACCTGTTATTGTATCAGTATGACCTTTCAGCCATTTAATGCAACGCTTATTCTGCAAATCCCATATTCGCACAACTTGGCCACTTCCACCAGAGCAAAGATACCGAGACCCTTTATTGCTGAAGTTGATGGTTGATATAGCCTCTGAAGACTTGTGCATACAAGAAGCGCTATCAGAATTCAAACCATGAGGAAAACATTCGACAGAAGAGACAATCACCAAATTAAGCCAAGTTCTGTATGCAGCTGAACAATCAATATATCCCATGCACTGCTCAAGAATAACCGAAAGCAGCAGAAGAAAACCATGCTCAAACATCGAACCAAAAGAAAACGGTTTCATTCACACACAAGAATACCACGTTTGATACACTCCTCGTCCTACGTAAACTGGGCATGGAGTTTCAATAAAGCCAACAAAAGAAACCAATCGACATTTTAAAAATGTACCTCCGGTATTTCTGACCTGGCATTTTTGGCCGGCAGAGTCCACAAGTTACGGCCATTTTTTCTCCACATTGATATTTTACCATCTTGACCAGCAGTCGCCAAGACTAAGTCTACAAAAATGGAACAAAAGCCCAAGCTAAATGCATCAACAAGACAAAAACAAAGAGAGAAGGCAATCAAAAGAGATCAGAGATAATAATGCGCAGTTACTGTTGTGATTCCATTTAATGGAATTAACACGAGAGCCCGGAGAGGGAATGTATGTGAGGACGCAGGGATTTTGAGGCTCCAAAGAGACGTCGAACAGCTTCACGGTGTCTCCACCAGTCGCCGCCAGCAGCAATTTCCCCGATCCCGCCGAATTCATGGATCAACGGATAAAAGGTTGAGCTTCTCGGGGTAGTCGGAGTTCGCACTGACTGCGGGTGTCCGCTTCCGCGAGCGATCGCCAGTTCTGTGAAGGAGAGGATGGGAAGCGCAATTCAAAAGGTTTCTGAGAAGAAAATAAAACGCGAAAAGGGGAGTAGGGGCTCTTTACAGGTTAAAAGCTGTCCCAATCCCTCTCGAAATCAAAATATCAAAATATTTATATACAAATAAAAATTGCAATAAAATTATCAAAATAATCATTAAATAATGAAATGAGCTGGAGCTGGAGATTTTATTTAATTTTTAAATAAATGGATAAAAACAATCTGCGTTGACATTTTGGAGAAAGTTTTTGACTCATGGGTCAGCGAGTGAAGGCGTAGAAGACAATGGAAACATAAACAAGCAGCCCGGAGGGTACCAACACCAGCAACGGCACCACCGCCAAGTACCCGTACCCATCGCCGCCGCAACCCAGTACCCCAAGCTTAATCTCCACCACATTCACCAGCGCCAGCATCAGAAACACCGAGCCCAACACCGAACCCGCACTCGACACCGCATACCCCACCAGAAGAAAGGGCTTGTTCACTCTCGCCAGATCCACCACCCAGACGCGATGGTTACCCCCGCCGTTCGCGAGCCTTATCGCCTGCTTCAGCCCTAGGGCCACCAGGCTGGAGAAGAGGAAGCAGGTGAAAGATAAGACGTGGAAGCTGACAAGATTCTCGGAGACGCTTGACCCGGGCACGCACTGCGGAGATCGGCTCGGGTCGAGGAGGCTGTTGCTCGGGTCGTTCGGATTCCAGGTGAGCCCGATGAAGACGGCTAGAGTGAAGAGGGAATTGACGTTCACGATGCCGTCCAGCGCCGTGATGTGAATGCTCGTCGCCGACATTTTCTAGTTTGGGGAGCGGCCGATGGCCGGTGGCTATAAGATCCAGATTCCGATTAGCTTCTGCTTTACGCGTTCCACTTTTCCCGGAAAGTGAGCCAACGTTTGGGCCCATGAAGCCCAGAAGACATGGGCTATTACAAACCCAGGCTCATAACCCTATTTTTTAGTATATGAAACACAATTATTTAATATTTTACCTAAACCTGAAATTTTGGTCAAATTTAAAAATATTTTTATTTCGGAAAAACTCGAAATCTGAAATTTTTCAAAATTCAAAACATTGATGAATACAAATTCTCGTTTGATTTGTATTTTGGGGACACTCGAGTTTTTTGAAACCTAATCTTTGTATTTAAATTTTAATTTTTTTAAATGAATTATTTGATCAAAATTTTAAATATTTTAAAATTATTCAAATGGGAAATTTTATTTTGCATAAAAAATAATGGAGAAAATAAGTAAATGGCCAGTCGCATAAAATAAATATTTGTCCCGCTATATTAAACTATGTTATCGAACCGATGGTCCCAAGGCAATCCGATTTCAATAGAAGTCAACTACCAAGCTTTAATGTTTTTTTTTACAAATTAATTCCATTTCATTATAAAAATAATAATTTAAAATTAAGAACATGGGGCTTTTTTAACATGGTTAATGCAACCATCTTTTTAGTAACCATGAATAAGTATAGTTTGCGTTATTATTTTATAGTAAATGGAAGGAAGGAAGAGAATGGGGGGGATCTCCCCCATCTTCATATTACAACTCAACTGCAGCTTCTAAGAGAAACGAAACCTTCCATTGCTGGATTCTCTCAAGGTTAGGTGTTTAAGGTCTAGATCAAGACTGTGACGGGAGGAGGGCTGGCTGGCTGATCTCCGTAGGTGGGTTGATGGGATGGAGCCAGGGAAGGGATTACCGGACACAACAGATGATGATGCAAAGGAGGGCCGGTGGTAGTATGGACCTGGAGAGGCTAGTCTGATGTAGGGAATGGAAGCTCCCCCTGTTATTGCGCGTCGTTTCGTTGCTTCGTCTACGTACAACAGGTCGTTGATTCGTGCCATCAGCTTGACGGCCAAGCCCATCAGCACCCTTGAGTAGCTTTCCAGAATGGCTTGCCCAACATCCTGAGAGGAAGAGGAAGGAACCAATGTGGATCAGCAGGATTCTTTTGCAGGGCAGGGGAGGGAGCATATGTATGTGTATATGTATATGGTAGGAGTTGCGTTACCTTGTTGTGATGAATCTTGATAGTGTCGAGATCAGTCTGTGGGAGGCCGGGAAACCGTAGCTTCAAGTTCTTGAGAAGAGTTTCTGCTCGGCTTGCAAAATGTTTGCTCTTTTCTGCATCACTAACGAGGATCTTGGTGCTTCCCCAAAACAATCCTGTTTTTGCGTTGGTTGGCTTCTTCTTCTGATATTTCATCCTCCAAATGTGCATTGCGCTCTCTATCCGGTTTGCAGTATCCATGGTGCTGAATTCAGATGAAAGGTCGAGGTGATCTTGAAGGCACTCAGGGGAGAAATGATCTGCGGTTATGAAACGATGCAAGGTTTCACCCAAACAAGCCTTTTCACTCTGCAACAGACAGTAGGACTTTAATCAGCAACAAACGTTGAGCATCATTCAATATCCATTATTAACCAAATGCAATGGCCCTCAGTCGCTTTGCTGCCAAGAACACTTTCCATTGCCACATGATTTTATGATATGATTAACTGGGAAATAACAGGGGGTGGGTGCATCAACAATAACTATTTAAAGTGGTCACCTTGGGCAAGCTTTCCATATAGACTTGTGGAACTCCCATTTGTAGAATCACACTGGTGTTGATAGCAACAGCAGCCTTAAAGATTTGATGGCTGCACTCCTTGCATTGCTGTAGTTTCTTTCTAGTCCCTCTCGACAAACCAATAGGAGGAACTTTTGGAAATGGCAACCACCATTTTCCCTCCATGGAGGTTGACCTCCTCCTTGAAGATGCTGAGCACGAATAGTCGCCTAGATTTTCACCATCTGCCGCAACTATCCCACTATCAATGTAGTAAAATTCAGTATCATCAAAACTATCAAGGATGCTCATCAACATTCCATCTAGTTTCTTGAGTGCCGGAAGATTGACAAACAAGTCTGATCTTTGTTGAGGTACCATAATTTCAAAGCGGCTGCCTCCACCGGGCAAATCTTGAACAGATGGAACTAGCTCGACGATGGAGTCTGTGACACAGAGAAGCCAGTCCATCTCTCTTTCCCACATTGACCTCTTCTCCAAGGTTACCGGCTCCAATTTCCATACTTCTCCAAAGACAGAAGCTGTGGATTAGACAGGATGATTTGATATGATTTTTCATCGTACACTTAAATCTGCATAAAAAATATACAAGTGGATTGAGAAGCTTGGTTTCAAAACCTGCAAGTTTGGTGATTGCATTGGAGATTGCAAGAGCAGTGGTAACTCCCTTCCCACTGCCAGTCATATCCTCTCCAAGCAACAACTTGGCAAACCTTTCTTTCATCAGTTCAGACTCTGAATCCACACAGGAAACACATGTCGTCAGGCGTAGACATTAACGACTTGAACAAACTGTACTACAAAAGAGGGGCATTGTGCACTACTAAGGAAAAAAGAAACCAAGGTAGTATTTCGTGAGTGGCTTTTCAAAGAGGACAGTAAAACTGCGTGTTGACAAAATGGCTTGAATTCGTCACTATACACGAATGAATCTTCTCCTATTTACGGCATACAGAACCGAATCGAGCGAATGTTGTGATACGACTGATGAATTGGATTGCATTGCAGATGCAGGACTGATGAAGAAAGCGAAACTAACCGGTGAGATCCAGAGGCTGAGTTTTTTGAGTGGGGCACTTGACAACCGGCGGCGTCGGGCGGTGGTATGAAGAGAATGTAGCGGCGGTAGATGTTGAACTCTCGGACTCACTCACATCGGCGCTGAGACTGTAACTCTCGCTGAAACGGCGGGACTCCATGTCCCCGAACTCCTCGTCATCGGAGCGCCGCAAAATCACACCATTGGTATCCTCATCCATCCCAGGTGTACCAAACTGCAGAAGACGCAGGCTGTCGAAAACCCACTTGTGGACGCAAAAAAAAGAAGAAGAACACAGAGATGGTTGGAGGAGGAGAGGAAAGACACGACGACAAAGCAAAAGTACAAAAGCGGAAACGGAGGGGTAATGCTGCTAACCAGGGCAGCGGCATAAGAAAGAGACGAAAAGGAAAAGGAAAAAAAAGTAGAGAAATTGAATGGAGTGCGAGACGGTGTGGGGGAAGGGAAGGAAGGAGATTGATTGGCTTCCGCTCGGCAGAGCGACAGCTCCTCTTATTGCTACCGTGATCGATGCCTCCTCCCGGTCAGCCCATGCATTCAAACCCGGGTCAGATCCCCACTGACCCGACCCGACCCGCCCTTCTCACAAATTATCCTAAATATTTTATTTCATCCATGAATTCTGACTGATTATTACTTCTTTGGTAGTTTTAGTTACATATTCAAACTCAATAATTAAATCTATTCTTTTGTTTGAATACATTTTTACTTATTATTATTGCTTCAATTAAATAAATTTTAATACAAGTTATTCTACAAAACACTTAATAACATCCATAGAACTTATGCGAAGTAGAATATTTATAAATTAAAAAATCTCAAATTTCAAATTAGGTGGAGTGAATGAGTGAGGAAGAGGTCCCTTGGCTAAAAGTTGGTAGGGAGAATCTATCCCATATCTCCTGTCCATGTGCACTATTTGAACAGGATTGGGAGGTTCATCAAAACCCTCCCACCCCCCCAAATGTAATTATGTCCACAGCCCCCTTGTCTCAACATGCCTATGCCTTGCCTTGCCAGTTGCCACCACTATTCCATAGCCTCTAATAGTATGTGTGTTTTACTTCACCTCCTCCCCAACTCAATTCATACACCACACCTAATCACATACCATACACAATTCAAAACACATTGAAAAATAATCCGAACCGACATCGTTATAAGTGTATTTACATAATATATTTCAAATCGTGATAATTCATATTATCCATGATATATCGTTTCGAAACTCATTCCGAGTTCATCATGTTAAGTAAGGAAGGGAATGAGGGGCGGGGGCGGGTGAATAAATAAGATTGAATGGAGGGGGGTTGAAAATTGAAAATAAAAAAGAGAATAATGGAGATTGCATTTCATTTTTGCTGCACAACACATTAAATTCGAGTCACATATTCAATGTGGGCATTAAACATTTCTCTGGCCACCTACAATTTTGTTTTTCAAAAAATAATAATAATGATGTGAAAAAATTAAAAGAGGAATATAATAAAAAAGTATATTTAAACGAGATACCAACATCCACAGGAATTCAATTCAACATTCATGGATTCATCTACTTCCAAGCTAACAACACACATTATCATCTCATCTCTCCTCCCTTTGTGTGCGTAATTAATGTTTTCCAATTTTATTTTTTTAACCCAAAAAAAAAGAAAAGGCATTGATGAGTTCAAAATCATGTATTAAATTATGAAAAAAGAAGGCACAATAAATAAAAAAGGGGCTGTTTATGTCAAAATAATAATTGTTGATTTAATGGTTATATTTATGGGGGCAATTATTTCATTGCCCTGTCTGATGAGGTAAACCCTAACAATGTTTCAAGAGGTTTAGACATTCCATCAATGTTTAAATTTCCTTAAAAAAAACATTTTAGATTTTAGATTTATTCAAATTTTCGCTTTTTTTTATGAAATTAAAAACATTATCTTTAATTGGTTTAGACATCAAGCCTTTTAATACAATATCTTCACAGTAAAGTTTTTTAAATGATTTTAAAAATCAAGTCGGTAAAATTAATTTAATGATTTATTTGGTTGTACATAATTTAAAATTCATGACTCATTTGGTGAGGTTAAAATTAATATTATTTTTACAAACAAATTTATTGTAAGAATAAATTTCATTTATGACGACATATTCAAAAAGCGGTTGCAGCTTTAAAGATATTATTCGAAATTTTGTGAATAAAAATAATTCTGGTAAAGGTTACATGATACAACAGCTGAGGGCCACCGGCCACGGCTCCCAAGCGTTTTCTCCGGCGGTGTGCTCGGAGTGAAGAGCCGGAGATCGGAGGTTCCATTATTTTTCCGGCGAGCTCACACGTGAGGAGAAAGAGTTACTCGCTCAACCTTGAAAACAGTTCATCTTCACATCTGTTACATCGAGCTGCAGAATCTCTGCTCTGCATTCCAGAATAGAACCCAAGCTGGGAGACAAAGGCCATAAACCATATTCAAAATTTCTGTGTCCACACCATACTGGTAAAGTAAGAAGCCACACGCCGTACCTCGGATGTGTACGCCCCAGATCACCATGAATGAATTCCTTGATGTAAGTCCCAGCCTAGATAGCAACACGAGGATCAGTTGAGGTTCCGTACTGAGACCATTATGGTTAGGATACCTACCACTCATTGTAAATGCCACAAAAAGCTTGACAAACCTGTGTGCATAGGTGGAGAAGAAAATAATGAGGGCTGCTGGGGATCGTCTCTATTCTCATCCTGCAATCTCAAAATAAGCGCTTTAGATAGCATGGAGGTGGCACATGGGGTTATGAATGTTGGGATGCTGACCAGTGTATAGTTTTTTCACGATCTAATGGGCTTCGACGATGGAGCACCCTGACTGGTGTCTTCTGCAGTATTTTCTGCATGAGGCAAATGGTTCATGATCAGACCAGAGATGCATAGAAATAAATGTATTTGGAAAAATCAAAGCACAACACACATATCGTCATGCAATGGGAACAAGGAAGGCCGAGTTCATCAATGGTACCATATCCTTGAGAGATGATAACTTCTCCTCATCATTGCTGCTAAGAGGCCGAGATATCCATACAAGTGCACAATACTGTTTCTGTGGAAATTTTTGGAGATTCATTTCAGCCCAACTAACTCATATTGGAACTTGCCCTGAGACAAGCTTTTACACACAGATTTACGTCCAAATTTCACAATTCAAAAAAGTAGTTCGCAAATGATGATAAATATACGAATGAAAAACTTGAACTGTCCAGTAACAGAGATGCAATTGACCAACAGCAACGCTATACCTGTTTCTCTGCTTCACCTTCACGCATTAGGTCCCAGCCTTGATTATCTAAAATGCCAAGATTTCTTACTCTCACCTGCAAAAGCAACAGGGCAACATGTTACATAACAGATACACTGAAAAACTTGTGTGCAAAAAATTGATGAAAATTTATTCTAGGCCATACATATTTGTTTTCAAGGCTATTTATTTTCAACTCTATCTCCTTTAGCAATGGATAGGAAGGAATTTTGCGTGCGTTTTGGATCTCAACTAGGAATGGTCTACCAGTACCCAGCATTCTGACCTGCAAAGACAAAGAGCCCATTCAGGATCATAATCGCTCACAAAGAAAAAAGCTATCACAAGTACAACATCAATATCTTCTCGTCCAGCAGCATGGAACTTGTAACTATCCGCACTAAAAATTGGAAGGATGTTGCCACCTACTATTTCCTGCATTAAAAAAAATCAACAGCTTACAGAATCAGAATAAATAAAAGATAAAGTGAAGAAAATTCATCACCTCTACGGATGCTTCTCCCATTCTCTCGTCATCAATTATCCACCGTGTCTGGCTAACATTCCTAGAGTACTGCATGCAACACGTAGCAACAGTGATAGTTAACAATCAAAGATCCTCTCATCTTTATGGAAAACAGTGATGTTAAAAAACGAGAGGCTTAAGCTGCTGCACCTTTAGATATCTACCACCTACATAGACAGGAGTCCTATAGCAACTGAAAGTTAAGAAGCAGCACTCATGAACCTGAAAAAAACAAAGTGGCAACTGTTATTCCTGCACGATTCTGTCCATTAGTAGCGGTTCCTCATAAACCAGTAATAAAATGGGAGAGTGATGGTCCTGATAGCCTTAAATTCGAACGGGTTCAGTGGTAAGGTACACTGATGTCTGCTAAAAGAACGTACATCATCTAAATGAAACGCCTGTCTGACCATTTCATCATTTTCTTCCACGACTAAAGAATTTTTAGTCAGTTCACATGTGCTGTTTTCAGTCACATCAGCGCACTTCCTCAAGATAACATCATCACCTGTTTCAAAAATTACAGAGTGTATAAAGAAAAAAACATATATAGAACAGAACCAGGCAGAGTTTTATTAATGTAAACAGAATCCATTTTTTCTTAACCAGGGATATTTTCATTTTATTAAATTCCTTGAAACGCCAAGACATGGCCAAAGAAAACAGAATGATCTCACCTGTTTTCCTCCTTTTAAGGCAGCGATTATTTTCAGCAGTTTGCTGCTTCGGGTTTGCTGCATTCGGAAGTGTATATATAAGCCGTATTCTGAAAGAACTCTCACTAGACCTCACACCCTGAAATATGTAAATATTTTACAGGGGAATTTTGATAAAAGAAGAAAATTAATGAGCCGATCCTCACTCTATCTCACACATATGTTATCTTACAACCAAGCGCTTGTATATAAAATAGAGCAGTAACAAGAAAATTTCAGCACTTACCAGAAGCTGTTCTAGCGAAGTTGTCAAGGACTTTTTAAGGGATTCTTTGACACTAATGCCTTCATCTGTAAACTTGTCGAGAAACCAAGGTTCAGAGCTATACTTATTTTTTATATACAACCTGAACAACAATTTCTCATCAATTAACACGCAAAAACTAAATGTCTCAGGTGAAAAACTACAGAAATAACATCCAATCAGGATCATAAAACATTAAAAAAAAAAAGCTCTTTGAATCAGTATCTTACTGAATTGCTTTCTCGTTTTCAACTACACGTTGTGGAAGTGAGACTTCCAGAGAGAAACTCTCGAACTGGTGACCTTCTTGCTTTAGATAATCCCCCAATGCAGCAGAAAAAACACTAGCACAGTCCTTCTTTACCAGTGTTCCCCTTTCATCGCCTTGATATGCAAATTGCAAAATACCAAGACAGGCATTGCAGACTTTGAACACTTCTAATTCCTGACCACGTTCTGTCTCAGCCAAATCATTTTCGCCTATAGTATCACTGATATTGTTTCCGCCACCAGCTTTCTCGGTTAACTCATGAAGGGCATCTCTCAAAACTGGCGTTGAAGAGGACCCATATAACAAAATCGATTCATGACGAGAAAATACTCTGAATATGCATCGCTCACAGACCTGTATGCATTAAATAATCAGTTGCGTGACGCACAAATTCTCGAAACGCAAATTACGCAGAAAAAACGCATTGGAAAAAAAGAAAGATCTTTACAAACAGAAATCATGACAGGGGCAAAAACTAACGCCAGCGCCGAGTAAGTCCTTCAGGGGCTGGGGCGGCAGACTGCAAGCAATGTTACGGAAGTATTTAGAATCATCAACAGGCGTATCTTCCACAGCGGATAAGCCACCTGAGCAACTCAGAGGTGTCTCATTTTCACCATCCATCATCAACGGCAACTCGAGACACTGCAAACCGAAGCGCGCGACTCCGCTCTGGAGACGAAGAGATTCTCATGTTCTTTTTTTTTTGTACCTTATAAAGTTTGATACCCTAATCTCTAATTATTGGATTTTTGGTGTTTTAAATACTCTATTTTTTTATTATCTTTATTCGTAAATATTATTCTTTTTTTTTTGTACCTTATAAAGTTTGATACCATATTATTTGCCCTAAAACAGCTTCGGAAATGCTTTAGGAGTATGAGTGGATCTTTATATGGGATGGAAGCTTCCCGAAAAAAAAAAAAGAAATCAGCTATTAAGTGCAATGACTAAGGTTCATTTTATAGTATATTATATGTTTTGTATACTCAATCTTTATTGTTTTCCATTTTTTATATACTTGATTTGTCTTTTCATAAGTTCATACACCATTACTTTATTTCATACTAAGCATGCTCAATATTAGAGTTACTATCAAGGATTCTTTACCGAAAAGATTTCATGTAATATTTGTATAGTCATGTTACTCAATTTTATTCTATTTTCCATGATGTAAAATTGGATTAAGATAATACTCAGCTTACTCCGGCCGGGCAACACAACCAAGCCTCGTGGATCTGTCACGGTGGCAGTCGGCCAAATGCTGCGCTCAATCTCAGCCTCCTCCTCTGCGAGCCTCTCCTCCTTCGGGCCGGCCGCCAACTTGGGGAAACTCCAGCGGCACTTTACTCCAATAATCCCGATAAGATCATTTACCCCACCAATTCCAATCATATCGGCTACCCACATCTGCAGAAGCGGCTTCCCCTCTTCTGATGAGGTCTCTGGAAGTCACTGGGACTTTGTGGACGACGATAAAATTGGAGAAGATAATGGAGATAGCCCCTGGGAAGGCGCGATATTGTACACGAGGAACGCTGCCGTCTCCCATTTGGAGTACTCCACCACTCTTGAGAGGCTGGGATTGGATAAGGTTTCGACGGAGTTTTCCAAGAACCGGGCTTCGGAAATGGGGCTGCGTATAATCAAGTTAAAAAATGATTCCCCTCTGGAACGCCTGTCCTGATTTCAGTTGATGTTACGAGAAGGAAGCAGAAGTTGAGACTTGATGGTATCATTAGAACCGTCCTCGCTCTAAACTGCAACAGGTTTTTTCCTTCACTTTCGTTTTTAGCATAACTCTGTATGATTCAAGTCACTCCTGCTTTGCTATTGACATCATAGAGCTGCTCGTTATGGTAAATGAATTCGGAAAGGGTTCTAGATGTTCATATGGTGCAGTAGTTATCTCCTTGATATAGCAAACATGCATCATGAATACAAAAACTGATGCTTTCTGGCATTGTATGCTTCATGTGCTTGCAAAAGAATGTGTCTTTATGTAGTGCCACGATTACAGAAACCGATCATTGTCGGCATCTGAATCTCTGTTTATCATTCAAAGCAATTTAGCCCTCATGGAGGGATATGCTTCCATCTCTTCATCTAATACAAGCGCTCCTTCTCCTGATTCAATTAGCTTACCTCATAGCAGTGCCCTGTGCTCATTTTTCTCTGGAATAGTGGAACAAGTTTGCTGATTGAAGTTTTCTTTGCTTGGTTATGTTTTTCTTTCCTTTTGAACCTAATGCTCATAACTGTCAAATCCTGAAGGTGTGGTGAACCTACTGCTCAGATCATCTACTCCGAGTTTTCGCTCCTACTCCATGAGGAACCAATACAAGAACCAGAGACCATAAACATGGGTTCGCTCTCTGGTGACCCAAAACTCCAATCTCTTGAAGAAACAGATGATGAATCAATCGACCCAGATGATCAGCTCTACTTCCCTGTGCACGAGAAGACCATCGACATCTCGAAGAACATAAGGGATCTTATACACGTGGAAATCAACATGAGTGCACAGTGTGATCCCAACTGCAGAGGTCTTTGCCTGAAATGCGGTACAAATCTTAACTTCAGCATCTGTGCCTGCAAGAACAAAGTGGCGGAAGAAAAGGGTCATGGACCCCTTGGGGAACTAAGGAAGCGGATGCAACACATATGATTACTGAGCTGCTTTCTTCTGGCGACCTTCCACTTTTGTGACGCTGGGATTTTGTCTGTAGCTGGTTATAAAAAATTAAAAATCAAATTTTTACGTCTTCTATAAATTAAAAAGTATTTATAAATTTTTAAGTTTTTTAAAACAGAAATGATATATTGAAACTGTTTTTAAATTGTTTTTTTTTTAAAAAATTCTATATCTACTGCAATTGTCTTCTGTTTTCTCATTTGTGTTTTTGTTTTAATTAATATAAAATCAAACATTTTAAAACTTTTAAATTAATATTTGTGTTTTTTACAGAAGTAATTGCAGGAGTTTTTCCTAAATCGGATTTTGGTATCGGCGGTTTCCGGCTTCCGTTTGCCGTTGAGAGTCCGTCAGCACCTCCGTCAAGTCAAATTTTGTGCGAATTTTTGTTTTTTTGAGGGCATCGAACGGAATTGCTCTCCTGCCCTGAGTAGTTGTCGGTGGAGCTACAGCGAGCTTATTGCCTTGTCCCGTACACACGCGCCGCATCGTAGGCCCTAATCTTTCTCAATCCTACCAGCAATGTCGAGATCCTGCGCATTCCCTTCCACTTTCTACTTCCGTGGTCGTTTTCTGCTTCTCGTCATCCTCTCGTCATTTCGTTTCTCGCTTTCACTGCCTAGCAATTCGCGATTTGGGTCGAATGTTGTTCTCCTTGGTGACGCCAAGTTCACCAACAACGGCTCGTACATTCAGCTTACTGACCCCCTCGTTTCATCTCCTAGCTCTGGATTCCTGATCCAGAAGAAACCCATTAAACTATTCAGCTCAAATTCGAGGTCCGCAAAGCCAATTTCCTTCTCCACGGACTTCACATTCTCGATCTCACCGCATAATGGCGATGGCATGGCCTTTCTTATCGTACCCACGAGTTTTTCATCAACGTTTTCGCCAGATGGTTTTGGGGTTTTGCAGGAAAGCCGGTTTTTTGGTGTGGAGTTCGATACTTTGCGTGATGAAAATTTAGGGGATGTAAATGCCAATCATGTTGGGATTGATGTGGGTAGCCTTGTCTCTGTTAAAACAAGCAACTTGTCGGCCGTTAATGTGGTCTTGCAGAGTGGAGTGAAATTGCACTCATGGGTTGATTATGATGCTAGTTCGAAGAGGATTGAGGTTAGGTTGATGAAATTTGGAAATGTTCGACCTTATGATCCTTTGTTGGTTTATCAGGTTGATTTGATGGAGATGTGGGGAAATGAAGAAGTTTTAGTCTGCTTAAGTTCGTCTAGCAGAAGTTCAACTCAGATTAGCAGTGTGTATTCATGGAATTTTAGGACAAGGAGTGTTCCTGATTGGCTTCATTCTAAGCCAATAGATGTAGTGGCTATTTCTAGTGAGCACAATCATTCTAAAATGTCACACAAGAGGAAGATTTGTTTCTTGGGCATTCTCTCTGGATTGGTTTTCATTACAGGATGTGGTGCATTACTGGCCCTGATTGTGCTATTCCTATGGACATTGTTTGATAAAAGCTCAGAGACAGTCGTGAAGATCCCATCCAAGTCCGGTGATTTTCCCTACAAAAAGATCAACGTAGTTTCAGACGTTGATGACTCTACGGAGGTTCATAGTTAGAGTTGGATGATGACTTAAGGTTACTAGTTCTGCTATGCAGTCTGTTGGATATTATGTAGCATAAAGCCTCTCTGTGAGGAGGTGGGCTGTCACTGCAGTTCGAATGCTGTAGCCTGGTTGGGAGTTCAACGGTGTGTGAGAATGTTCATGTATCCAATGAACTTTAAGTGCATTCCAATGGAATCCAATGAGCTTTTTTGTATTCATATGGCAGCGAAAACCCATCTACCTTCCTCTTCTTCTCTTTTGCATTTTCTTCTGTTAAACTAGTACATTGAGTGAACCATACAACTGGACATATGAATGAGAGACTGTTAAAATCGCTCCCACTTCATACAAAGAGATGCATAGCTTCAGCGTCACGAATGAGTGGGAAAGGATCTGCAGCACATTCAAAATCCATAACACCTTGTAGAATGCAAACATTTTAAGCTCACATAGCATGACGGAAGCGCCATGACCATGATCAAGAATCTAGAACGATGGCAACCGCAGGGCTTTTAACTGAAACAGGCTTGATCACACTAGACTTGTAGTTGTGGTAGCTTTGTTTTCCAACAAATTTTGTATCTTATACCTTCTCTGTAGGATACGCAGTTTTCCGACAATTGGAACATTTGTCTTTGGTTTCAGCAGCTTTGCGAGGTGATTTTGTCTGCACATAAGAAATGAGCTGCGTACATCTTTGTTATTGTATGCCTGCAACATACCAGCTGGGGCGTTAGCTTCTCATCGGACTTGCAGCTGCAAGAAATTGCATGTAAAAAGGAATGCGGGAAACTGATGTATATATATTTTTATATTGGAGATTCGAATTCCTAGTTTCAGACGCAGATTCACCATCCCGGAGCAGCTAGAGAAGGTACCTCATGCCATCTGCAATGCCGATTTCCTCTCCCTCCTCCTCGCTTATGAAGAACCTTGTGCGGTAATTTCACTTGACTATTTCTCTGACGCCCACCCTCACCCTCCGCTTCCATCCTTCATTTCTTGATTGCAACTTTGCAGATTAGGTGAACCGATCAAGGAGTCTCTTGCCGCAACTCCCTACTCTCTGCCACAGGCCTGTTCTCGTGTTTCCATTAAATCCCATCTCCAATCTCTCCTCCCAGATCCTTTGATTTCAGAAACAAATATCTCTGGTAAAGTCAAGGACTTCGTTTTGTTGTGTGCTGCATTAGCATCGGCTTCGGAAACTACTACCCAGCATCTTTTGTGGATACCCGATTCGCTGTCGCGTCTTGCGATTAACGCTCTCAAGGAATTTGCTGGAATATGGTGTGAACATTATTTGCCCACCAACGGCTCGATTAGAGTGAGCGGACTGGAATTGGAATTGGATTTGAGTGATGAAGTTGAGATCGAGAAGAAGCTGCTTATCAATCTATTTCCGGAAATTGTAACTTTGTTGAAAGCTAGCATTAAGGAGAGTTCGGCAGATGTGAACGAAGAAGGCCATGAAACGTCTGCAGCTAGTGCTGGTGTTCCAGTGGCTTATGCAATTTTGGCTGCTTGTCAGTTCAGATGGTTAGTTACTCAGGTTGGTGCATGAGAAGCAGGGCTTCCTTTTTGGCCAAATTATTTTTATTACATTTGCAATTTATATAACCAGTGCTTATCATAGGTAGATGCGCCATTCATAGGACAGTTGTGCCCTTTGGTGATTCCATGTGCTTTGACAGCTCTTGATCACTGGTCTCCTCAAGTCAAAGTAAGTTATTTTCTGGTTCTTCTTTATTTATCTGTCATATCCCTTCGATGTTCCCTTGTGATTTGACAAAGTGTGCTGAATTTGAAGTAACCTGGTGTGCTCGAGTGAGTCATATTTCACACTATTTGATCAGTATTTATTTCAGTTCCCAGAGGGTCTCAGTGCTTTGAATCATCCCATTTGATTTTTTTTTGGAAACTGTTTTTGGAAGTTAGCACATCGTTGCATGCTTAGGCCACTCTGAGAATATATTTTTTATGATAACCTGTTCTGCGATGGATATCAGTATGAGAATCCATATTTGGAGGTCAGCACGTTATTGCATACGCAGATCATTCTCTTTTTTTTCTTTGTTGTGAACATGCGTAGATCTCGCTGTATTGTAACCTTTTCTGAAATGGTCCACTATGATAATCCATATTTTGTTAGTATATTAATCATCGTTGATGAAGGGAAAATTTTACTGTTTCCTTCATATGGGAATTTTGAACCTCGACAGGGGGGAGTAAATATTTGAAGGATACGCGGTTCTGTTAATTATGTGTGTAATCACTTCCATTTTCAGTATTGCATCAATATTGCCCACTTTACGTTTTCTATGTCTTCTCATTTTTCTTTCATATTGATCTCTTCGATAATGCAACAATTTTATGTTGAGCTTTTCCTGTTTATTCCTTCAGGATCAAGGAATGATAAGCTTTATACGTTTGGCAAAGAACGTAAAAGAAGCAGATGTTGGTGGGTTTGGAGATGTAATTCTTGATGCTTGCTGCCATAATATTGCCGCTGATGACGAGATATGGCCCTATGTTGTGGAGATGTCAGTTCTTATCCTCACATTGACCCAGAAAAATAATCCTCGTAGTCAATGGTAGTGTGCGATATTTTCTCAGCTAATTTTGAATATCTAGGATGACAGTGCGTAGAATATTCTCTCTGGTTTTTTATTTATTTTTCTTCTGCCTTGTGCTAGGTATGATAAGCTGGTGAGTGAAATGTTAAACCATTTGGAAAGACAGCCAGGAAACAAGAAACGGCGCATTGCTTGGCTGATGCATTGTGAACAACTGTTCAATGGTCTCGGTCTTACAGTACTAGCTCATTATAGAAGAATCTTCCCTCTTTTCTTCAAGTGGATGCATGCTGATGATGATGCAACAGTGTTGCTGGTAATCCAATTTCCCATCCATTATATCCTTTAGCAGAATTATTTTACTCCATTCATAGTAGTTAATCACGCCTTTCAATATGGCATTCTGTTTTCATTGAACTTGTAAAGTGTAACGCTTTTTCAATATGATGGGTTTCCAGGTTATTACACGCAAACTGTGAGTTTGACTGTATTTGTTAGGCCGTTGATATGATTACTTCATGTCTATGTTTTTATTCATCATCTTGTGCGTTTAATTTCATGTTCTTGTCAATATTTAAAACATGATGTTGGTTCTTTTTATGGGCATCTTAGGTTCTAGAGAGGGCAATAGCTATCCTAAGGCTCACATGGATGAGGACTTCTCCTTTTATTGAAAGGTGTTCATTTAATTACTTTCCATCTTAAATAGTTCAAGCAGCGTCTAAACAGAATATTTTATGGTGTTCCTAGCGTATTCTCTATCATAGGCATCATAATCCTGTTGATCTTAGACCTAAAAGTGTGAAAAGGCCTAACTTTGCTGCTCTGGAATTGTTTTGGCTAACACCGTGCAACTCATGCTGGATAAGATTTGTCTTTGTTTTCGAGAATGCCTTTTCTCATTGATGCTCTCTTGGTTGTTGCTCTATGAAGTTCTGTTCAGCTCTACTTGTTTGTCTGAAAGTCATGCGTGGTTGTGACATTGGTGTGATAAGGTTCTCTAATGAAATAGTTGAAAGAGATTTCGGTGCGTTGTGTCCATGCACGAGGGTGTGTATCCTCTTGCTAATGGCACAAAATAAAACTTCTTATTGAACACTTTATTGAGTATCTAAACATTCCTTTTTTATTCTGGTCTTTTAGGTTCATTGATGAGCTTGTTGTTGTCTATAAGCACGCCGCTCTGAAATCTGATCGTGAAAATATAAGAGCACTGGTCTTTAGAGCACTAAACCTGTTAAAGATGTGAGATGAACACATTTTTCCAGTATCACATTTCTCTGTTTTTTCCGATGTTCTTCTAGACCTGCTGTTGTCCTGCATCCCACAGGTCCCAAAGACAACAGTTCGATGCTACATGGATCAAGTACAGGGATGACCCAAACTTGGAAACCCTCTTGCTGTTGTTAGGCGAAAGACATAGCAGTGGTAACCATAGTGAAGGCATTTGACATGTCTACAGAGTAGTCTGAGGTTGCTTCAAACCGTTTGCAATCTATTTTTGATGCATAAAAGTAGCCAAAAGTCAAGTATCTCAAAGCTCTGGATTAGAAGGGTGGACAGCTGACCCCATGTAGGTAGTTTTGCTCCTACTTTTGCATGTCATCTTCTACCCCCTGTTTCTTTTATATGACTGAATACTCACTGGAGGCTGGTGGTATGCGAAAGACGAGCTCATCAATTTTGTAACACAAACTGCTAGTGCTTCACCTTCATCAACCCGAATGCTGATTCAACAGAGCTTAGCCAGCAGACATTGTTTTGAGTGCTGTTGGTTTCGATTTTTTGTTCATTTTGGCAATGATTTATTGTGTGATATGATGTCAGCTAAACATGGGAAAAATACTTGGTATGTCTGATGAGGAAAAGAAATCTCTAAAAACAATGCTTAAATTTCACATATCGCGACTCAGAAGTGAGAATGTGAATCATTGTCATTCTACACACAGGGTACAGATGAAGCATCCGAGGAAGAAAGCAAGCGGGCAAAAGAGTTGTGCTACTTACTACAGGATCTGGGCAGCTGTGTTCAACTTCTCAGCCAGGGTGAGTTGTGTCCGTGTAATGCCAGACAAATAGAGTAGCAAAAGTTGATCCTGCCGGAACAAAAGCATTTCAAAATGAAACCAGAGGAAGAATGGTTGGTGGCTTTCATAAGATGAAACACTAAGCCTAATACAAAAAAATCATCCATATGTATGAAGAACTGGTAACGCTATGAATCCGATTTCTTCAAAATAAAATGATGAAAAAAACTAGATTATGATCCACTCTCTAGGTTGCAAAAGAAATAGCTCGTGTACTGGAGCCCGGAAAAATATATGTGATTGTTATAGATTGTTTGAATAAGCATACCTGTAGATTATCATTGATAAGCTTGTCAAACGCATGGGGAGATAGCTTTGGTAGGGATGCTACGGTATCAGCTATAAACCTTCCAATTTTATTGTCCGGAGCAACTCGCCCCTCCTGCATGGAGAACATGCAAACTTGAAGTGATTGAAGAATAATAGAATGAAACTGGAGAATCTCATCTAAAATGTCTCACCACAACATCATCTGTGTATCTGTAAATGTCATCAATAAGAGCAAGCAAGCGCTTCATTGATGCTTCCATTCCTTCAACATCGCTTGGAAGCTTGTCAACATTTGTAGGCTTGATAACATCAACTGTAGATATCAACATGAAGCTCATTAACTTTTAAGCACAGAGCTTAAGAATAGCATCAAATGAAACATGACCCCATCAATAGAAATACACTGCATCACTTTGTCATCCACTGGTTAATAAAGCAGAGAGTATTTGGAGCAGTGTTGTGCATATTCATGACTGTTGCTGACTGGACACTGAGCATGCAACAACCAAAAGAAATATTTTTTCACAAGGCTGATGTTGGATTCTTAAGAACTAAATCTGCATTAAACTACTTTCATAAAATGCGGAAAATGAACTCTTATAAAATGTGTGCCAACCATAGCATACATATATATGAACAGGAAACCACACGTACATCCAATCTTCTCCACCTCAACCATGCATAGATCCAATGGGACTTCCTGAAATTGAGTTGCAAGTTGCTGATCACCAAGAGAAAGATTTACACTGACATATGCCTTAACTGAAGCACCACCACTCTTGAATTCCGTATCAACAGTCAAATGGATAGGGTTTGAAATTTCTCTGGAGTAGAACTCATGTATTAAAGTACTTCCACCTGTCACTCCACCAGTTGAAAACCTTCAAAAAAAAAACAAAAGATTAATCGCAATCAGGACAAATTTATTGCTCAAAGTAGGTCACATGTTTCTAAACGCTTTTTAGGAATCTCCTAATTAATTTTTCAGACGAATGAAAATAGTTCAGATACCCTTGCAAATAAAAGAAGCATTATCAACGAATTTGTTTTGTTCGTGCATAAATGCCACATAAGGATACAAATTCCAGAACGTAAAGTTTCTACTCTTATATACTCAAGAAGGGAAACATACATGTCTTCCACAGTTGAAACAACAAAAGGCGGAGTCATATGATGAAGGTATACAGCAAGGTGCAGCATAGTCAAACATCTGAAGTTTCACATAATACATACCTCGAATCACCATTTACAGGAAAAAAAATAAAGACAGAAATATTATTGAACACTGAAAAAATGGCGTTACCATCCGACAATGACCTCCTTCGGGTTAACCTTCTGATGGGATGAAAGCATATTCTGATGATAATCGATATCCAACGCAACCTGACACAACGAACAAAAAGTAAACACACGACAGAGGAAGTACTCGCCCGGGGTCTGTTGGAGCCAAAAACGTTATCCGCTGCTGCATTATGACCCATCAAACATAATAATCTCCCGCAGAACTTTCTCAATAGAAATTATTTATTATTTTTATTGTAGAAGTACCCTATCCAGTTCGAAGCCAAAACAGAAATACAGGACTGAAGGGCGAGTAGTAACATCCGGAATCACCTGGTCCAATGATTCATTGTGAGGAACCGCGTAGGAGTTTCGAATGTCCACTGTTCCATCAGGAAGGACTGATCCGAGCAGCGTCCCGATGATACGCCCCGCTTGATCTGGCCTCCTCACGTAAGAATCGCAGATATTGAATACGACGAGCGGATGAACCCTAGCCACCACGCTCGTCGGCGATGTAACGAATTGCAGCACTGTTTGCTCGCCGGAACTCATCTTGGTTGTGTCGCCGGCGTGCAAGGTTTCTAGGGTTTGTCAGTTATTTAAAGCGAACACAAAAACAGCGATGAAGACGAGAACACTTTGTTTATGTGTATATATAGATATCCAAATCCAAATGGGGCGGATCTTTACCCGAGACGAAGAGGCCCATTAAACAATGCACTTTTAAGCCCAGCTCTTGTCGCAAGAAATGGGGGTGTTACCCTTTATTTTCTTGATGAGTTATGGGGCTGAAAAAATAAATACTTTGAAATCATTTTTAGTTTAAAAATATTTTTGTTATTAAATATGAATAATATTTATTAAAAATAATAAAAAAAAATGAAAAGAAGGGATAATAAATAGGAGCATTAACCTGAAGTAGATGCATATGATTGTGAAAAGAAGAATCTATACATAGCACGCTGTGGTTGAGAGCTTGAGAGACAAAAATTGTGACTGGAATCAGAAGCTGGGGATGGCCTCAGTGGTGGAGGCGAAGGGAAATGGAAAAGGCAAGAACACCAGGAGCCCCAGCACCAAAACCAGAATCCCAAGTGCCTTGTAGCCATCTTCCGGCTCTGTGATCTCCTCCGACAGTGGTGCGATAGGCCCTCTCTGCAAGAACCATATCAGGACCCCCCAATAGAACGCAACGTCGTTGAACAATGCCGACAGCCCCAGAAGTCCGATCGATCCGGCGGTGAGGCGGGAGGCTACCTGGTGGAGACAGAGGCACATCATGAGCTCTTTTCCTATGTGTGTGGGATGATCAGTGGGGATTCTCGTGAAAAAGGGTGGCTTTGAGGGTACCTTTCTTCCCCATAGAGCGAAAGAGATCCGACCACCATCAAGCTCCCCTGCAGGGATGGTATTGATGGCATTGATCAGAAGTCCAGCCCACGCCCATAAAACCAATGGGTTTATTGACAAAGGTGTCCCTTCCTTGAGTGCATCTCCAAGGATCAGTTTTGCTGTGCCAAGAAAGAAACTTGCAGTTTACTTGCAGCAGAAATGATAATTGATCAAGCAAACAGATGTTTTGTGTTAAAAATTTAAGATGAAGAGCTAAATAATTACCAACTCCTCCAACTAGAAGGGATTCATGAAACACTGAAGGCTCCAGAACAAGACCTAGCTCATCCGACGGAGGCAGGATAAATCCAAGAAGTAGAAGGGTGAAACCCACTGCAAACCCAGCTAGGGGACCAGCTGCTGCGAATTTTAGCATATCCTTACGATTTGGTACAATATTCAGAATCCTTGTTATTGCGCCAAATGATCCTATCTGCCACATGAAACACATTTGGTTCATATTTTATGTATTTTTACCACTCATACTACGGGTTTAAGTTAATGGAGTTGTCAAAAAACATGAGCTTTCCACTAAATGCAATGAATTATAAATATTGCATGACAAGGTATGGTACTAAAACTTTGTTCGTTTTTTTTTTTTTTTTTTTCTCAAGAAGCCTTTCGAGTCATGGAATTATTCAGCAAGAGAGGATACTCAATACAGAGCTGAAAGGTGAAACATTTACCTGCCAACTAGGAACAAAATACGGCACGCCAAGCTTAATTCCGCTCTCTTTTGCAACTAGAAGATGGCCAATTTCGTGTGCAATCAAAACAAGTGAAGTTGCAAAAGCTCCAGAGAGGCCATTTTGTAGCAACTCTATATTATCAAAAACTGATCTGGAGAAGACAGATACATGTAAGCATTTACATTGACAAGAGGGAAAACATAAGTGAAATGATTTAATAACAGAACGGTTATCAATTGTCAGAAATGATCACTCACAAAATATTGGCTTGTAGTGCAGGAACGTTACGGAGAAGTAATGTAAATATCGTAACCAGTCCAAAAGCACCAGCTGCAAACCATTGTGGAACGGCTGTGTTTCCCAAACAATGCAGGAGAAAGTTTAGCAATATATTAGTCATAGACATCTTCATTTTTTTTTTTTGTAAAAATAAATCCTTGTATGCTAAAAAAGCACAACAAAGGGCAAAAGCTACCTGCAGTATCTGGCTGCATGGTCTTCGAAGGAACTACAACTGCTACAGGTTTGTCATCTTCTGGATTAATCAGGAGAAATAATTTATATAAACCTCCAAACCTGTCCTGCACATCAATATTTGAAAAGCATAAAAATGTGAAGAAACTTCTCAGAAAAATAAAATTACAGATGCAGTAAAACAAACCTCCATTCTCCGAACTATTTTCTCATAGCTTTTGCTAGCCTGACCACGTAGGTTCCCCTTGAACAAAATACCTCCCTGCAAGAAACTCCAATCAGAGGATCATGAAACCATGCGTTAGTACGTCATTATCTAGCTTAACACACCTCATATGGTTCTTGACTGGTAACAAAGAATGTGTCAAAACCAAAAACTTGATCTCTTAGAATGTCAGTCGTTTCCTTTGGAATCCTGACTGATTCATCAAAGTCCTGTCTCTGCTCAGTCGAGAGAACGGATGATCAGGCAAGAAAAAGAGGGATGGATAGGACTAAACAACCTTCTAATTTGATTTTACATAATGATCACCTTCACACCTGGGAGGGGTGATCCACTTGCAACTTGAACAACCTCAACATTCTGTACACAACGTTTAGGAAAAAGGAATTGTAGTCAGAGAAATGTTATCTGTAGCATGGCTAGAAGTAACATACACTCAACTAGATACAATAAAAACAGGGAAAATTTGCGACTGCAAATAAAGAAGAAACGAACAGCAGTTTTTCAGATCATATACTCTGACAGGATAAAAAAACAGAGGGAGTGGCCGAGCTAGCATCCACAATAAACACAGCATTATAGAGAAAAAAAAATAACGCAAGGTTTAAAATTATGATCGAATACATTCCAATCACCTCCTTTTTTTCCTGTTCAGTATCTTTTTCATCTGTGACATTGTTTACAGGGCCATTACTATTGTCCGTCACAGACACAGCAACCTGACTTTCAGCCTGATGAAAAAACAGTTGTACTTTACTGTGATTTTAAATGGAGCAGCACTACAGCATAACAAAGAAACAAATGGAAATGGAAACTGACGACAGTCTGGGGATCCTCCACTCGATTTTGAAACAATGAATCATCAGATGCAGAACCCTGCTCTTCTTCTTTCGATTTTATTTCCTTCAAAATGAAAATCCACCCGCATTACAAGAATATCATTAAAAAAAAAAGGGATTCCACAAAATAAAATGTAACGCACAAGCAAACAACTTTAGTCAAGTACCTCCCCATTCCCACCCCCAGTTTCATTCTTCGCCTCGCTCAGTTTGCAAAAAACCCGCAAATCCTTTCTATCGACGGCCCTATGGAAAAATCAAACTTCAATTGCATCGCATCCTTCTCCACAGCAAACACAGATAAAGAGTATAAATACATGCATGAGCACCTCAAAAATTGGTTGTAGCGGAACTTCCAATTCCGAATCCCTGGGTAAGTGTAAAAAATATGGCTACAAGAATTACAACGCGACAAGCCAATAACAAGGCTCCCGCCAAAAGTTGTTGACGAACTCATCTCAGCAAGAAGCAAACAGCTCTACGGATTCTTCTTTACCGAGACTACGTATGGTGATGTGCCGAAATCGAAGGTTCGAGCTCAAATTGGGGCGACGTTACAGGATTCAGCAAGCTCAAATTGGGATGAAGTTGGAGGATTCCGCAGTGGATATGGCATACGCCCCAAGTTCTAAAAATCTTATCCCGTGGCGTGGCTACTGGAAGAAAACCCAAGGATGGGATTATACCTGGCAACAAAAAAAAAACAAAAAAAAAGAAATTGTAAACATTTATTCTGAATAGCATTAAATAATGTGAGAAATACATACGGTCGTCCGGTTGTGTTTTTTTCAATACCTTCTTGGTATCGAATCTGCAAATTGGCGAAAACATATTGATTTTACGAAAAATGTTTTTAAATTTATAATTTTTATAATAAAAATTATTTTTGAAATAATTTTATAAAATAAATGGCTTCAAACAAAACATTATATTCTTTTAAGGAGTACAGTAGAAATCTTTAAGGTGTATTTGGTTTGATGCCTTTGATTTATGGAATTACATATGTTTGAAGTTAATATTATAAATTATAAAATATTAAGTTAATAAATTTAAATAAATCAGAAATAACATTAATTTTTTTAATTTTATAAACATGAATTTATTTAAAACCACATCCATATTTATGTTACTTAAAATCATTTAATTTCATTTCTAATCCAAATAATTAAAAATAATTAAATAAATAACATTTATTTAAATTTTAAGTAAATTAAATTTATTATTAACTAATTATTTTAAAATATTTTAATTTAATCCTCCCATCATTCTTGATCATGTTGACAAAGTATATTTTATTTTATAGTACCACGTTTTACTTACTATTGGAACTACCAGACGCACCCACCAAAGAAATATTGGCCTAAAGTAGTAATCATTTTTGAATAATCAATACCCAACAAAAGCCCTAAATGTGGCCATCGAAGACTTCGAGTGCGAATTCAATAAGTGAAAACGGCGCCAACTCAACGCGATGAGTTGACTCCATTTTTTGGTCACATGGATTTCAAGTCAACGCCAAAATCATATATAGTTGTTGTTTATCTATGTATTACTACATGTGTTTCTCATGGATGCACCCAACACACATCAACAAATAGATGTTTTAGTAAGGATCTGTTTGAAATAACATATACGTTTGAAAAAAGGTTTAAAAAATAATTTTTTATTAAATGTAAATGATTTATGTTTTAAAAAAACATTAACAGAGATAAATGTATTAATGATTATTAAAGAATTAATTAACATTTACACATGTAAACCAATAAAATTAATTTTTATAAGTAAATAATTTATTTATTTATATTTACTAATAACTATATTGTATAGATTATTTTAATTTAAATATATTTATATTAAAATCATAATAAAAAATTAAAATTATTTTAATAATTTTAAATGACATTAATTATAATTATTTATAAAAGAATGAATATAATTGTAAATTAACTTTTCACATAGAATCTAGAATCTCATACTTCTAATAGAATTCAGGTAATTCTTTTAAATCTATCATCGTATAAATATAATTTGATATATATTTGAAAACTGAAATTAATTATATAAAAAGAAAAATTGATTTTACGAAAAATTGAATTGGTTTCCAAACTCAATAATATAAAATAATTTTACTATCAAATATAAACGAACTATATTCTAAAAAAACAAAATTGCATTAGGTTTCTATAAGCATAAACCAGTAGGACCTAAAATGGTAGACATATCTTTTGGTCTTTAACATAATGGGGGCCAATTTTGAGATAACTTTACCTCTTTCTTCCTATTCAAAATTGGCGAGTACATAATACAATATATTAATTCTACTTTTTTTTAAAGGAAAATATACTTTTTATAAAAGTCAAGGCGACTTTTGAGTTCCAGCATTTGGGTACAAAATCACATTTTTTTGGTTGGAGAACATACAATAAATAGTACATGAAAACTTTTTTTCATGAATTTCTTCAGATTAAAAAAATAAATAATACCTTTTTTTTTTAATAAAGAAATTATAGTCTCAAATTCAAATTGCAAAACATGTTGATGTCATCAAAACTTTTATGAAATGGGTTTTGGCCCCTTAACTTTCACGTTTGTGCTGTTTGAGTCCATTCGTGTTCATTGGCTTGTTTTAGGCAAATAAAAAGGACGCTTTCGTGGAGTTTTTGCCGGAATTGTTGAAGGTGGGAGTAGTGGCGGCCGCCGGTGTGAAGACTACTTTTCTGTAACTGCTTTAAAGGAGTAAAATTGCATGTGGAGGTTCGACGCGTGGTCTCACGCCCTAGAGATCTCGTGGAGTAGCCTTGATTCTGATGTGGCGTCCATACCGAGGGGGAAGGAAAAGGAGTTCAATTGGGGCACGAGTGACCGTGAAATAGCCACCACCACCACGACCACCACCACTACTTGAGGGAGAGAATCTCTCTCCGTGTTATCTTCTTCTCTTACCCACCTTATAAAACCCCCCAATCTTTCGCATATCCTTCTCTTCAGTCCACATAATTTCTCCTTCGCTTGGGTTGGGCAAGGTCTCAATTTGTGGGTGCGTTGTTCTGAGATGGCCTCATGGGTCCTTTCAAACTCTGGTTTGAGGCCACTTCCCAGAACCTATCCCAAACCAGGAGCACCTCAACCACAACTGTTGTTCAATCCAATCCACTCAAAACTGAGTCTTCCAAGAAGCTACACGAGAATCCCCTGCAAAGATACGAAATGGGCTTTGAATGTTAGTGCTCCATTCAGGATAGAAGAAGTCGTTCATGAAGAGGGGAATCAAAATGTGGATATTCAAAATGGGGGCTCCGATTTTGACCCTGGGGCACCACCCCCATTCAGGCTGGCTGATGTGAGAGCAGCCATTCCCAAGCATTGTTGGGTCAAGGATCCATGGAGGTCAATGAGCTATGTGGTTAGAGATGTGGTGGCGGTCTTTGGGTTGGCGGCAGCTGCTGCATATCTCAACAACTGGCTTGTTTGGCCTTTATATTGGTTTGCTCAGGGTACTATGTTTTGGGCTCTGTTTGTGCTCGGCCATGATTGGTACTTTCTATTCACTGATTCGAACTTTGGATTTTTTTCTCCCCTATTAAAGCTTTGGATTTTCAAAGATGTTCTTGTTTGTGCAGTGGACATGGTAGCTTTTCTAGTGATCCTAAGTTGAATAGTGTTGTCGGTCATCTGCTTCATTCCTCTATATTGGTTCCCTATCATGGATGGTATGTACGCGTATATCTAATTAACCCACATTGTATAACTATGATGAATCTTACTCAGAGATTCCTGTTGTCATCCAGGAGGATCAGCCACAGGACTCATCACCAGAATCATGGGCATGTGGAAAATGACGAATCATGGCACCCAGTGAGTGTTTCAACCATTTTCTTGTGCTCTACTGCTACAAGGAACTTCTTTTTCCCAATTGTGTTTAGGTTTATGACTTGCCTCATTCAATGCCAGCTGACCGAGAAGATGTACAAGAGTTTGGATACAATTACCAGGATTTTGAGGTTCACACTGCCCTTTCCCATGTTAGCATACCCCATTTATCTGGTAAGCTGCTTTGTTCGATACAAACTATCAAAATCCATCAGATAATTGCAATCAAAACAGCTCTATCTGTTTTAATGTGAAACTCATTCCTCCTCCTGTACTCTGTACTGATGCCAGTGGGTAGGAGTCCTGGAAAGCAAGGCTCTCATTTCCATCCAGACAGTGACTTGTTCACCCCCAGTGAAAGGAACGATGTTATTACCTCAACTGCTTGTTGGTCAGCCATGGCATTGCTGCTTGTAGGGTTGTCATTCATCATTGGTCCAATGCAGTTGCTCAAGCTCTACGGTGTACCCTACATGGTATTAAATAGTCAACATAATTCATTCAGATGCTTCAGCCTACTTAGTCGAACCTCCTCGGCAACTCCTAAATTTTCTGATCAAGTCTCTGAATTGGTATTTATCTGCAGGGTTTTGTCATATGGCTCGATGCAGTTACCTACTTGCATCACCATGGCCATGAGGACAAACTTCCTTGGTATCGTGGACAGGTAGAATCAAAAATCCAAGAGAGCCTATCACTCTTGCAACTCTTCCCCAGAGTACTAATTACTCACAAGAAAGAACTTGTATTGGACAGGAATGGAATTACCTGAGAGGGGGGCTTACAACACTCGATCGTGATTACGGATGGATAAACAACATCCACCATGACATTGGGACTCATGTGATTCATCACCTGTTTCCCCAAATTCCACACTATCATTTAACAGAAGCTGTGAGTACACAATCTTAAGTAAAGTAGCCTCTGTTATATATCATTCTATTGATGAGCGCTGATGTTTGACTGTGCAGACAGAAGCAGCTAAGCCAGTACTCGGACAATATTACAGGGAGCCTCAGAAATCAGGGCCATTTCCATTTCACTTGCTCGGGGTTCTCCTGAAAAGCATGAGCAAAGATCACTATGTCAGTGACCACGGCAATGTTGTCTACTATCAAACTGATGCCAAGTCCAAGTGATCTCCTGGAGGGATGACCCTAAGAATCAATAATATCTACTGAACATAAGCTCATTCTTTTCCCTCCATTGGAGTGGATGATTATTTTGTGTACCTTCATTATGAGGAAACGGAGAAAATGAAAGTGATTGATTTAGGGGATGCAAGAATGATCTTTGTTATCAGAGCCAAATGCTTGTGAATTCATTGGACTTTTGGAGTATGCTAATGCTAATGTGATGTCCTTTTTCATCTTATAATTTTTATTGTTCACCGGTTGATGGGGTGATTCAGTGTTTGCCTGACACTTCCTTCAGAGCTTGTTTCAATGAAAAGTCTGACACCGTCTCCGGCTTCAGCTGACACTAAATAACCCAAAAAGAAGTACCGAACTATGGCCAGTGGTTGCCCAGACGCAACCTCGCTGAAACCCGATAAACCCGAGTGTGGGCAGCTAAGTGACCTTTTGTTGATGGGTTGCCAACTTCAAGGAGGAGAGCTTACCCAGATACACATCGGTAAGGCTCATTAGAATTCGAACACGTCGCCCCTCAACTTCAGATTCTATATATATATATAGCACCCGGCAGGAGGAGATTAGCCTGTCAACTGTATCCGTTCATCCACAGATATTTCTCCGTGGTGGCGGCCGCCGTGAACGGCGGTATTACGGTGATACCTGTGCAGTTCTGCTTGTTCCCTCTCCCGGCGAACATCCGCTACGCCAACATTTAGAATCTGAACGGATAGACCAAGGATAGCAATCTGTTCCCCCATGTCTTTATCCGTACTTTCTACCTTATCTTCTTCCGCCGCTCCGCACAGAATCTTTACCCGGTTCCCTCGGTTTCCGAACATTATTCCTCTTTCTCCGGTCACAAGGAAATCCAGTTTTGTTGTTCACGAATACCCACCGTCCCTTTTTCGATCCCCCATTATAACCGCTCCCATGCTCCTGTTTACTCTCGCAATTTTACGTTATCTTCTGTGTCGAATTCCAGTAACGCCGGTTCTTCCGACGGTTTGGCGGACGACAGTCGTTTAACGGAAGACTTAAATTTATATGATATCGACGAGGACGACAACCTCCAGGAGGCGCAAAACGAAAGCGAGCATTGTTCTATGCCTTTCTCTGATAGATGGCACGTTTTGGGCCTCGGGCAGGCTATGGTATATTGAATTTCTTCTCTTGGTTGTTGGTATGCTCGAATGTCTGCCCCACAATTTGTAAAGGTTGATGCTTTCTCAATGTCGTCGGTGTAGGTGGATTTCTCGGGAACTGTTGATGATGAATTTCTAAATAGGCTTGGATTGGAAAAGGGTACAAGGAAAGTGGTGAACCATGAAGAAAGAGGTAGAGTTTTACAGGCCATGGATGGATGCAGCTACAAAGCTGCAGCTGGTGGGTCTCTTTCTAACACATTGGTAGCCTTGGCCAGGCTTGGTAATCAAGGTATTGGGGGCCTTTGAATATTTCTATGGCAGGCAGTGTTGGAAGTGACCCCTTGGGTGGATTCTACAAGTAAATATTCCTTTCATTAGATTAAAGTAATTTTGAACTTAAATGTGTTGAGTGTTGGTTGTCAAATTTTTGTTCCGTGGTAGAATCGATATCGTTAGTGTGTCGATCATGAGGAATATAGCTCTTGAAAGAGATCAAAAGGGTCAAACTTCAAGGCTGTTGTTTTCCGTGTTTTTTCAATGTGCACTCTGCAGTAGTCAGTTAATTTTTTTTTTTGCATCTGTTCCCTCTATGGCTAGCACATGACGGGCGGGGATGCATGTTTGTGTCAAAATGTGTTTTTGCTGATTCAATTGATCCTTTAGTTCTAGTTTGGGCTTTATTGCAGATCAAAACTTCGTCGGGCCAATGTCAGTTTTCTTTCAGAACCGATTAAAGATGGGACAACAGGCATGGTGATTGTTCTCACTACTCCAGATGCCCAAAGAACTATGCTAGCGTACCAGGTGAGCAGCGCTTGTATTTTCACTACTTTCCCTAGTTGTGCTATGATGCTGCATTATCTTTGGAAGGCACGCAGTTCATATTGTTGAAGTATCTCGTCAAATTCCTTTCACATAATTTTCTTGCTAAGTCGTTCCAGATGGTGCGCTGTAATTTTGCATGTTTTTCCTTCCTTTTTGGACATCAAGTTTTCTACTCCCTAGAAGTATGAAACTTCATATGAACATTTGTCAAGCATAATGAATAAGTTCTTGAGGCTTTTAGGCCAAGCTAATAATGGTTACCACGAATAAGAGAATGCTGAGATTTTGAGTTGTTGAACGTTTGTTGCTAATTCTGGAGGTCACAGAGAGATCTTACTCGAAAAATTTTAGTTTTTTCTTTCGGAGTACAGGAACCAAAGAAAATTCAAAGCACTTCAGTGTGGAGGAAAGTAGTGTGTGTTCTATAATGTGAGGGTTACTGGTCAAATAAAATTCATGGTGTGACAGGTTCCCTTCTTGGAATCATAGGAGATGTAAATGATAGAGCAGAACCAATGATCTTAAACAAATACCATATATACTTGCTCTTCTTTGTTGATCTGAGATTCATCAAGTTATTGATGGCTTAATCATTGATCTTTAACACTTAGATGGAAGTTCCATGATTTGTGCTCACTCTTTATCTTTTATGAAATCAGGGCACATCTTCAAGGATTAGCTATGATCCCTCCTTGGCCAACTCAATATCCAGAACAAGCATATTGGTTGTCGAAGGATATCTATTTGAGTTTCCTGACACCATTGAAAGCATTGCCATGGCATGTGAGCAGGCCCACAGGTGCGGTGCTTTGGTTGCCATCACTGCATCAGATGTCAGCTGCATTGAAAGACATTATGACGATTTCTGGTAAGTGCTATTTCTATCCACAATTCCCTTATTCTTATCCTGGCATTGCTAGCATTAGTTTTTGTTTTTGTATTGGTAATCCTCGTCCCTGGAAGATGCAGCATGGCACTGCAATCTACCATACTTTTTGTGACATCCGCATGAAAACCAAGGGGATTGAGTAGTTTAATATCTGATTAGACATACCTATATTGCCACTTTTATTTTGGTGTATTACCAGATTAGTAAGCATAAACTAGGATTTGAAAATTTGGCATAGAAGACGCTTTCTGTGTTAGTGCATCATTATTTAATAAGTCCTCATGTAGCCACTGCTCTTTTCTTTGTAACGACTACAGATCCATGTACTCATCCAAGAGGCTGATATCTTTTATCTCTATCGGCTGCAGGCGTATTATTTTGAACTACTCCGACATCATCTTTGCAAACAGTGATGAAGCCAGGGCACTGTGCCATTGTTCTCCAAAAGAAGGCCCTGATGTTGCTTCAAGGTACTTGAGCCATTTCGTGCCATTTGTCTCAGTAACAGATGGGCGCAAAGGCTCCTTCATTGGTCTCAAAGGAGAAGTGGTTTACATCCCTCCCCCATCTTGTGTCCCAGTCGACACTTGTGGAGCCGGTGATGCCTACGCATCCGGCATCTTGTATGGCTTACTGCGGGGCAACTCAAACTTGAAAGGTATGGGCACGTTCGCATCCAAGGTTGCTGCCACCGTTGTTTCTCAGCAAGGAACACGGTTGCAAGTCCGTGATGCGTCTAGGTTAGTGGAGACGTACCCATTGCAGCATGAAAGCTCCACGATGTGTAGCGATGTAGGGTCTGATCAGATTTCCAGCTTCTAACACTCAACTCCCTCAGCAGAATCTGGAGGAACTGTGTATGTTGATTCTTGGATCCATTGTTGTGTATCTCCTGGACATGTATGTAGTCTGTTTGTAACTTGACATAGCTGTGCAAATACACCAGTTAGGTAACAGAAAGCGTGGCCCAGGTATGTTTGCAACGCATTATGTGAAAAAGTTTAATTGTCAGACTGACGGTCTCTTGGACACTCCGGACATGGGAATGCATAGCTCCGATGGTTTCCTTTGTTGGTGCCTGTGAGCCCCTCTGATCGAAGAAGAAACAACAGAGCAGCCAAGTATTCCGAAGCAAGTGCACCGACGGCTGCGACCAAGCAACCGGCAGGTGGAATGGAAGCTGAGGATGATGCGAAGGTGGTTGGTTAGAATACATGCCATCCACCAAAGCGACGTGGTGCCGCCCCTTAGCCGCCATAACGCGTTGTGTACAGAGGAGTCCACGCAGCAGCGCTTTCCACCGACAGATTTGTAAGTATGGATAATTTCACTTAATTTAATAAAATATCAACAATTATCCAAATAAGAAAGTAAAAGCAATAATGAAAATGAATTCTAGCGAATCCTGACCGGTGCGACGGGTTTTTCAGAGCCAAATTGGGCCACTCACTTTGAATTGAACCCGACATGTTTTTGTTGGTATTATTACAAGCCAAAATACAACGCAATTACTAGTAATCATGGTGATCGTGTGTTGGGATGTGGCTATGGGGATTTCATTGTCTTTCCTCCTTCCTCCTCCTATTCACTACCATGCAACTACGGTCAGCAGCTAATTCACATGACCGCCGTCGTCCTCCCGTTCGTCTCAAAATTCATCATCAGTTTGTACAGCTTCGCGTTGCTTATCCTCTGCCGGTGCGTGCCGTCATCGCCCTCCACCCTGAATCACACACATTATAAGAAAAGGGCGAGTTCAGAATTTTGAGCAAACGAGAAGCAACGTACATGTCCGGCGAAGACGCGGAGGACGGCAGAAGCATGGTTGCGAGCTTGAGGATGTCGCTGCTGGTGTTGACGATGTGGTTGAAGCAGAGGTAACGCCCGTAGGAGGATGGGTCTTCGAAGACGCACATGTGAGCGTCGACCAGGAACTGGAGGTCCACGGTGACAAAGACTCCATCTTTGAACATTTCCTTGGCGCCCAACAAGTAGGGGTCCTTGATGTTCAGATCCTGGCTCAGTAGGAGCCCTGTATTTATGGACACCATGTTCACGCCTCTGTCCATCGCCAGCGCCCAAGCCGTCTTCTCAGCCATCGTCTTGGACACACCGTGCCATAACTGCAACACAATTGCCAAATTAGTCAACGGATCACAGTAGCTCGAGCTTTGACATTGCATGCTTTATCTATCTCACCTTATATTTTCTGCAGAAGTTGACATCGCTCCAGTTCCTTTCATCAAGCACGTTGTCTGCTTGTCCGCCATGGTGGTTCCGGTTGTTTTCCCAGACGACGGCGGTGGCCGACGAGGTAAAAATCACCTTATCAATGGTGTCTGTTTGTGCACAGGCTTCCAGCACATTGTGTGCGGCTCTTATCTCCAATTCACTCATCAGTTCCTGTGGAAGATAGGGAGCACGGCAGTGAATCGGCGGAGCAACCACTAACGGCAAAGGAAGCAGCCACAATTAATGAAGGTGACCCACTTCCCTTCTAGAAACATCTTGACAGCTAGCCATCACTATCTTTGACCTTTTCTGCTTTTCTCGAAACAAGTATTTCCACCACAAAACTACAATCGCCATCTACTTCCCTTGTCCCACTAGCCATTACTAATTGCTTCTAGAAAGTACAAAGCTCGTAATACGACAAGCATGGCAGTTCAAGAGAAAGCCTAATTGACCACCATTCCCTCTTAACATCCTAACTCTCAACTGCCCACCAACAAAAAACTCGAATTCTATGCACTGCAAACACGGTCTGTATTATTATGGTCGTCATCGAGAGAGATTTTGAGTGCTAGTAGGTGGCGTTAAAGACAGAGCGGAGATACCAAAGCCCAGCGGGAGGGCCAGACAGCTAACCATTACATGACAGCTGTATTATTGATGTTCGTGTACTCGAGAGAAAATTGAAGAGAGTAGCGAGGGAAGGAACCTACGTCGTAAGTCGAGCAATCGGCCGGAGGAGCGAAGGAGTAGAAGAGAGCGGAGCAGCCGCGGAGCGCATCGGTTATGGTGTGGTAATCCAACGGATCGGATTGGAAGACTCTGAGACGGCCATCGTCTCTCGATTGCATCTCGTATCGCTTCATCTCATCTGTAAATCGAAATCCAAAACCCTATCAAACCTCAATCCCTAATTCGATTGCCAAACACAAAATCACGAAACGGAAACTAGGCTCTTACCGAGGTCGTTGACCGCGGCATGCACAGCATAGCCTCCGAGCAAGAGGCGGTGGACGAGCGCCCTCCCGAGCGCCCCCGACGCATCCATAACGCAGATAGTCGTCATCCTGCACTACAAGTGTCGAGCGCGTGTCCTCTGAGTGGCTTCCGCCGTGTCGCCTGTGGGTATATATAAACACACACACATCTCATGTGTTCATTTGTGGGCGTTGAAAGAGTCCTGGGGGTTTACTTGCATTGAAAGGGCGTGGGGCAGTAGACGGTTGGGCACGTGGTAGATGCCAGCTGCAACTCCCGGGCCCCACACCGCTACCCAATCACTCTCTTTCTTTTCCCATCGCCCTACCCACAGGCCACTCTTGAATTTTACATGGTGAATTTTTTTTCCTTTTTTAATCATTAAAAAAAGTAAACCATAATTACCAACAAGATTAATTTGGAAATTTTCTATTTTTAAACTAGAGATATAATATGTAATTATTTCAAAATATACAGCATGCTTTTTATTTTTTTATTTTTGTTTTAGATGGAAATAGGAGGGTAAAAATGGTATTTACTTGGTTGTAATTAAATATTTTGAATGGTTGTTATGAAACCGGACAGCGGTAGCGCACGTTAGAATGTGGGGGAACTACCATACCTGCTGGCTTGTCGACATATTTCTATTATTAGATTTTAAATTTCAATAAAAATAATTTAGTTGATTATAAGATTTTGTCTTTAAAATATATTATTTTTATTTCCGTATTAAATGGAAATAGGGGGTAAAAATGGTATTCATATGGTTTGTGATAAAATATTTTGAATGGTTGTTATGAAACCGGCAGCGGTGGCGGCGCACGTTAGAATGTTGGAGAACTACCACACCTGCTGGCTTGTCGACATAATTTCTATTATTAGATTCTAAATTTAAATAACAATAATTTTAGTCCATTATAAGATTTTGTCTTTAAATCATATTATTTTTTTCTATTTTTAAAAATTTATTTCTTTATATTTTTAATTTTTCTTGGATTTCAACAAAAAATATTTTTTTTATTTTTAAATTGGAAACAGGGTAACAATGAGTGGCGGGTGGGTTGGATGCAAGAAGCTTCGTGGGCCAAGTTAATTGACGGCCCATTTAATTGGGAGACCCAACACACACACACCGCACATTCTGTCTCAAGAAAATGGAGCACAAGAAAGCTATGGTTTCCCTTCTGTCTCTTGAACTACAAAGTTAGCTGGGCCGTCTTCAGTGCCAATGGCAGACAACGAGATTTTACCCAAGTCTTCAGCCGCTTCAGTAGGTTCCGAGCAAAATTCTACGGCAGAAATGCTTCCCGACGATGGGTGAGAGATCTTCATCGTGTGATTCGCTGTTCATTTAATTAGATGACTGTTGCTGTTTTCAGGACTGTGGGGGGTTCCTTTTTTATGGATGAATGATGATCAGATTACTTTTATTTCATTTTTTCTGCAATGGGTTAGAATTTTCACTTTGTTGTTGAAGGGTGCGGATGAAATGTTTAGGCCCTCTCTGTCAGGTTTCAGGATAGAGTTGGGTTAAGTTAGCGGCTAGGTTTCTTATTGATCTTTTGAACTAACAACACACGTACCTACGGGAATGAGGCTATCCTGTAAGTACAAGATAGAGCGAATGCATGGGGTTATGTATTTCAGTAGGGTTTGAAAAAATAAAAATAAAAATTGGCCATTGAGATTGCAGAGAACATGTGCTGGTTGTTGATATCTGGCCGAGATTGATGGCCTCGGCTGGTTTGGCTAGCTACCTGCTTTTTGTGACACGTTGATGTCAACTGTGGTAATTTGCTAATTTTCATTTGTGTGGGAGCACAGATCTACGAAGCCTCAGCCCCTATTTTCAGATGAAGAAGCAAAACGCTCTCTAGAGAGAAGCGCATCCACCGGGAAGTTTTGGTACGAATGCTACTTTGGTTAGTGTTATTTTATCGTTCTTTTTCTTCTGAACATGTAACTAGTGCTACTGGACTTCCACTTAAAGAGTCGGTTGAAGAGCAACCTTTGAGCCTTCATGTGATGAACAGTCCGGATCTTGGGCTTATCTAAATTCAGTCACTCATGGTTTTCTTCTTGCTAGTCATCTAATAATCCTCTTATTTGATACATGGATCGGATGTCTCTGTAGCTCCTCTAGAAATTTTTTTTATTCCCTGATGCCTCTTTACGAATGCACATTTCCGTTCGAGTATTCTTTACCTGAGGTATTCCTGCTGCTATTATTGCAGGAGTGAATGGGAAAATTTAAAGAGCATGTTATCCTACCATCTTAAGCAGGTATGCATATGTTGTCAGCATGTCCTCAGTCCAACTTATTGATCTTTTGTTTTCTTCATTTTTTTGTTTTACTTGTAAATGCCAAGTTGATCATGGATGATTCTTTTCTTGATTCAAAGGTCTTGTCACAATACCCTGAGGCTAAAATGACGACTGATCAGCAGATTTCCTCATTAGGAGAGACGTTTCCGGACTTGGTTAAAAGGTTGGATGATGGTACTTTCACTGCCTCACACTTTCCTGTTTTGTATTTGGATAGTATGTTACAATTTTCCCCTTGGCCGCTGAAAGAACAAACCCTGGAATTTAATCCTGGTATTTTGTTGAATTGGCTTGTATCCTTTGGTTGTGAACCTTTGAGTTTTTCTTTTTTTCAGTTCTTTGTACAATATGTCTCGGCGTTTTGTTTCTCGGGGATTTTCATTCAGTATTATTTATTTATGAGCTCCTCATGGTGTCTTGCAGCTCTTAATTTCTTTGACAAAGGTCCACCATTTACATTGCAAAGGCTTTGTGAGGTGATCATTTGAAATTATCTATGGCGTTTCTCTCTTAGCTACCTTTAAAACATTGATCTCTGAGTTCACCTAAACAGATCTTGTTGTCTGCAAAAAGTTTGTACCCGCAACTATCAAAGCTTGCGTTTGCCCTTGAAAAGGTACATCATTGTTTTCTTTCTCCCGAACCCAATTCCATGCTCTGATATTATCAAAATGTCACTGTCGAATACTGTGGCCATCTTCAGAGTTTTATGTGACTTCATTCTCATACTGCTCGTCCGTCTGACTACAGTGCACATGAATTAATGAGATTTCCAATTTTGCAGAATTTATTGGTTACATCTACTTTGACAGTCACTACCGATCCCAACACACTCATAATGGAACAAGGTTCTAATGGATCTTATGAACAAGGGAACCCCCTCCCCACCCACACGATTCCAGTAGAGAATGGAGTAGTAACTTCTGGTGGAGATGGAGATGAAATAATGACTGAGGTACATGAAACAGATGGTGGCCAGGTCATTCCAACCACAGGAAACGCAGTTCAACCCGCCGAAGGGATTCCAACACCAACAGCTGACGATTCTTAGCTTGGCAATGGCCTTGAAAGAGGTGCCACTGTGGACACTTGTCAGTAAGAATTGGCCAATGGTCTGCACCTGGAAATGAACGTCACTCTAGTGTTTGTCAGTAAGATTTGGGCAATTGGTTTTATACTTTCATTTTCTGTACACAGGAAGAAATCCATTAGCATCCTAACTTGTTGCATTGATTTTGGTACCTTGACATCAGGATTTTATCTGGTTTTCTCATTTCTGTTCACAGAGCGCCTAAGAACAACTGATCAAGTTGATCCCATTTTTTCAAGCGTATTTTGATTGTCAAATTGAAAATAATATATAATTTAATTTTTCACATAAATACGAATTATTTTATGGATTAAAGTTTGGTTTTTGGTGGGTTTGATGGAAAACGCTTTCTGTTGTAGTGTTTAATCTCCTCCGTTAAAAAAATTAAAATAGAATAAACAGGAGCGAGGGTCAGCCGACGCGGTGAACTTCGCTTCTGGCCGTCGCTGGTAGATGAGACTGGGAGGAGTGTTCGTTAGGGCGAGAACGGAGAGCTTTCATTCTGCTCGTTGATCTCTTCAACTAAATCTCAATGAGCGGTAAGGATTTCTTACGATTATTCAGAGTCCTTGAACTGAAATGTATGATCTTCGATTTGAAGATTCTGGTTACTGTGTGAATATCCCCTCGCAGCAATGGGAGCTTGTAGGGGAAGCGTGGTCGCTGAAAAATCCGATTCAACTGAAAATTGGACAGTCGTATCGCGGCGCCGTCGAAGGAATAGTGCAAAACTGTGCAGTATTGTGCCTCCAACGCAAGAAGAGGCGTGGGAGCCGTTGGATCAGGAATCCGATCCCGCGAGAGAGTCCAAATTGATGCAGAGAATAGAATCCTGCGTTCAGAATTTTGAAAAGTCTGAGTCTTGCATTGCGTTCTTGAACGAGATACGTACACCCGAATTCTCAGATAAAGTTATGAAAGTCTTAGGGTCAGAGAAAACGCTGCGTATGGTGATATATGGCATCGGCAGCGTTGAATCGGTTAGCAGAAATCCTCGATTGCAGCTCAGTCTCGCCCTTGTGATGAAGAGGAGACTTGATTGGATTGGAGATATAGAAATATTCGATCCCGTCATCTCCTTGACAGAGTTGAAGATTTTGAAGGCTCTTGGGTGTTCTGTTCTTTCGGTAAACGATCAATGCCGGAGAAAAGCTCTTGAGCCAACCCTCTTTTTCATGCCACATTGTGAGTTATTTATGTATGAGAATCTGCTGGAAGCAAATTGGACTGTTGATCTGTTGAGTCGCTGTATAGTGTTCGGAAACAGCTTCAGCGAATACAAGCAGCAATGCAAAGTTGATAAAAGCTTGGATTTTGATGGTTCAAGGAAGCGCATATTGGCTGCTGCAAGCTTTACCCAGGAGATGAAGCTCAACTCTCTTTCTGAGGATCCTTCTGGGGCCTTCAATTCTTTAAGCTGGCATGTTTTTGCACCCACCCTTCTGAGCTGTTGATCTGTGAAAGTGCAGCTTTGCTGCTGCACGCTTCATTCAAGAGTTGAGCTTCAATTGTCTTTTCTGATGATTGCTGAATCGTCGTCACCAACAGGGAAAACAGAAAATTTGTGGATTTAAATAATTAAATGAAAAAAAAGCCATTATCCACTCCCACTACAAATCATGATTCTGGAGGCAAAAGAATTAATTCACGTTTGAAGAGTGTCTTCGATGGTTGTCACAAGCAGCGTAATTTCACCGAATCGTCTCTAACTTCATACGCTCGAGAGTCGGCGATTTCCAACTTCTGTGCTGTCTCAGCCTCCGCCGGCCTTGCGATGCTTTTTGTGTGGAACCGCCATTGAGGACCTCAGTAAATGCTTCACCGATGCTCTGCAATTCGGCTTCGTTGTCATGAGTAACACCGTCCGTGGGCGGCGCTTTGAGAGCCATTTTGCGTAGAAGACGTACGTTATGTGTGGAAAGGGGACACTCTCGAAGGGAATAGGAGGCCACGGACGGAGACACTGGATTTGTTGGTGTGGGTGATTTTTATGTATGGCATGCAGTGGAGTGATTGGATTTGCTGCACCACCATTGAAGACGAGGTGGAAGTCTGGAAAAGGAGAATCTTTTTGTTGCAGTTCGTCTTCTGCGGCTGTTGAGGAGGAAGGAACTTTTAAGACGTTTACATATTCTAGAGCCTCTCCGTCGGTAAGGTGGCCGCATATGGTTTTTGATGCTACCCAATATAGGTCGAAACATAAGCTGCGCTATGACGAGGTTAAGGATGAAAATGAAGAGGATGGTGAAGTGGGTTCCGCCAATGCAGAAGTAGACGAACAAGAAGGGGAGATGTTCGATAAAAGGCTTAGCAGAAATAAAGTGAAGAAAATGAACAAATTGGCGCTGAAGAGGGCCAAGGATTGGCGAAACAGGGTTCGGTTCTTGACTGACAAGATCTTGGGGCTGAAAGCTGGCGAATTTGTGGCTGATGTTTTGGATGCAAAGATGGTGCAGATGACGCCGACTGATTTTTGCTTTGTTGTGAAATGGGTTGGCGAATCTAGTTGGCAAAGGGCCTTAGAGGTTTTTGAGTGGCTAAATTTGAGACATTGGTACGCCCCCAATGCACGGATGCTTGCTACTGTACTCGCTGTGCTTGGCAAAGCCAATCAAGAAGCTTTGGCTGTAGAGATTTTTACTCGTGCAGAGCCAACTGTTGGAAACGCTGTCCAAGTCTATAATGCAATGATGGGTGTATATGCTAGAAATGGCCAGTTCTCCAAGGTGCAGGAACTGCTCCGTCTGATGGGTGAAAGGGGTTGTCACCCCGACCTTGTGAGTTTCAATACATTGATAAATGCCCGTGTGAAATCAGGTCCAATGACTCCGAATCTTGGAATTCAATTACTTTCTGAAGTAAGGAGATCAGGGATTCGACCTGATGTAATAACATATAACACTCTGATTAGTGGATGCTCACGTGATTTGAACCTAGAGGAAGCCATGAAGATTTTTTCAGAAATGCAGAACAAAAATTGCCAACCAGATTTATGGACTTATAATGCCATGATTTCTGTTTATGGAAGATGCGGCCTTTCCAATGAGGCAGAACTTCTCTTCAAGGAGTTGGGATCAAAGGGGTTTTATCCAGATGCAGTCACATATAATTCACTACTTTATGCATTTGCAAGGGAGGGGAATGTAACAAGGGTAAAAGATATATGCCAAGAAATGGTGAGAAGGGGGTCCACGAAGGATGAGATGACTTACAATACTATTATATGTATGTATGTGAAGCAAGGCAAGCATGAATTTGCTTTCCAAGTATACGACGAAATGAAATCCTCTGGTCGAAATCCTGATGCAGTGACATATACTGTATTGATTGACTCACTAGGGAAAGCAAGTAAGATGATGGATGCTGCAAAATTAATGTCTGAGATGCTAGATATGGGTATAAGGCCTACTTTGCGCACCTACAGTGCATTAATTTGCGGTTATGCAAAAGCTGGACAGCGAACAGAGGCCGAGGAAATATTTAACAGCATGAGGCGCTCGGGAATTAAACCTGACAATCTTGCATATTCTGTCATGTTGGATGTGCATTTACGCTCAAAAAAATTGGAAAAGGCTATTCTTTTGTATGAGGAAATGATTGCTGATGGTCTTTTCCCTGATATTGCTCTGTATGAAGGACTTCTTCAATCACTAGGTGAGGCACACTATGAAGAAAAGGTTCAGAAAGTGATTGAGGATCTTAAAGTGTACCATGGCTTTAGCAATGAGAGGATTCCTTCAATACTGGCAAAAAGTGGGTGCCATGATTTTGCTGCAGAAGCACTGAAACTTAACGTCATGCAGTCCTCAAGTTTTGATCGGGAGGACTTGATTTCAATAGTGGCTTCATACAGTCTGGCCAAACGTCATCCTGAAGCAATAGAACTGCTTAATTTTATGCAGGAGCATACGTCTGGACCCCATCATTTTATTTCTGAAGGTTTGATTGTTCTTCATTGCAAGGCTGACAATATAGATGATGCGTTAGATGAATATGCCAGAAACACTGAACTTTATAATCGCAATTGCAGCTCTGTCGTGTATAAGTCTCTCATCATGACCTGCCAGGAAAGTGGACGATTTGCCGAAGCTTGCCAAGTGTTTTCGGATATGAAGTTCATTGGAGTAGAACCTTCTGCCGAAATATATAAAATAATGGCAATTATTTATTGTAAAATGAATTTCCCTGAAACAGCTCATCATATGGTTGACCAAGCAGAAATTAAGGGGAGTCCTATCTATGACACATCCGTTTGTGCTGGGCTTGTTGAGGCATATGGAAAGGTGAGGGAACTTGAAAAAGCTGAGAGGTTTGTGGGCATGCTGCGTAACAGGTATGGAGTATTGGATCGTAATATTTGGAACTCCTTGATTGGGGCTTATGCAGCAAACGGTTGCTATGAGAAAGCAAGAGCTGCTTTTACCACAATGATGAGAGATGGACCATCACCAACCGTAGATTCCATCAACGGTCTCTTGAAAGCATTGATAACTGCAGGAAGATTGGATGAACTACATGGTGTGATTCAGGATTTACAAGACAAGGGTTTCAAAATTAGTAAGAGTTCTATTGTGTTGATGCTAGAAGCATTTTCTGAATCTGGCAATGTAGTTGAAGTTAAGAAAATATATCAAGGAATGAAGGCTGCTGGATATTTGCCAACAATGCATCTATACCGGGTGATTCTCAGTTTGATGGCTAGAGCAAAACAGGTGAAAGATGTTGAGGCAATGTTTGAGGAGATGAAAGAAGAAGGTTTTGTGCCTGATCTCTTTGTATATAACCTTTTGCTTAAGCTATATACGCAAGTCGAGGATTATACAAAGACAGTTCAAGTTTTCCAAAGCCTTAAAGAATCTGGAATTAAACCTAATGAGAATACATACAGAACCTTAATAATCATGTATTGTAGGGACTGTAGGCCTGATGAAGCCACCTCATTGCTCCAGGAAATGAGGCGTTTGGGTATGAAACCTTGCTTGGAGACATATAAAAGTCTAACAGCTGCTTATTGTAAAAAGCTGATGGTCGAAGAAGCCGAAGATCTTTTAGATTGTTTGAAGTCAGAAGGTCACCAGTTAGATAGGTCGTTTTATCATTTGATGATGAAAATGTACAGAAGATCGGGAGACCATTCCAAAGCAGAAGGATTACTGCTAACCATGAAAGATTCAGGAGTTGAACCCAGTGTTGCCACTATGTACCTGCTGATGACTTCGCATTCCAGCTCAGGGAATCCTGCAGAAGCTGAAAAAGTTCTTGATAATTTAAAATCTAGTGGTACAAGTGTTGGTACACTAGAATACAGTTCAGTTATTGATGCTTATCTGAAGAATGGTGACCTGGAACATGGCATTCAAAAGCTTTCAGAGATGAAGAAAGGAGGGGTGGATCCAGACCACAGAATTTGGACTTGTTTTATTAGGGCTGCAAGTATATGCGACAGTTTAGATGACTCGACTCGTCTGCTGACTGCAATAGAAGATGCTGGTTTTGACATACCTCTAAGGCATTGATTCTTCTACATTATTACATTTATCCAGTCGTTGTAGGATGATTCTATTTTTTTTTTCTTACTATGAAGATGTTTTTTTTACAGGCTTTTAAAGGAAAATTCAACATCACTGCTGGCGGAGATTGATGTAGTCCTGAAAGAACTTGAGCTGCTGGTACACGATTATGCAGCGTTTAACCTTGTTAATGCATTGGAGGATATGTTGTGGGCTTATGAACGCCGGGCAACGGCTGCCTTGATTTTCCAGCTTGCAATGAAGAGAGGCATTTATCATCGTAATATTTTCAGGTGGCTTCAAAATTATATCTTTAGTTATGTTAGAAACTTCATTCTTATGGACTTTTTATGCTCCAAGATCACGATACAGCTATTAAAATATGCCATCAAAATTTGTACTCTGCTTACAAACGCCCTCCATATAACCTGCTCTGAACTTTCAACAATTTCCCAATTTTGGATTTTTTTTTTTAACATTTTGGGTTGCTATGGACTAGGAGACTGCATAATGATCCTGTGCTAAATCTGGTTTCCGGTGACTCTTATATTCTGTGTGATTCGATAACATAAAATAGAAAAGGTGAGACTCGTTAAAAGGGAAAATCCCAGATTCCCAGCTTTGGTTCTTGGTTTTACGATGCTGGCTGAATGGTGACTCATTTTATGCGTTTATTTGCTAGTTTTTAATGCTTGCTATGCCGTTGCTTTATTTTATTGTCTGCATCTCAGGGTAGCTGAGAAGGATTGGGGGGCTGACTTCAGAAAATTATCTGCTGGGGCAGCTCTTACTGCCATGACCTTATGGCTTGATCACATGCAGGTGAGTATCTGCTTTTCTATTCTCTTACTTATTTCCAGTTGAATATTTGTTGCATCACCTTCAGAATAGATAATGGCTTTGAAAAGTTTATGTGAATTTTATTTTCTTATTCCTTGATCCATTTCAGTTGTAATAAACTATTTCTTATCCTTTGCCGCTTCTGTATTTACTTTTGATTTTCATGCTAGTTCCTCAGTTGCTTCTCAGCCATGTTCGCAGAATCTTTTCTAACATGGCACTACTTTCTGTCTCACCATTTTTTTCCATGTGGTGACAATGATACCCTTATGTTCCCAGAAGATTAGGTAATAGTCGAAGCAGCTTTGTTGCCTTGTGTGTCTCCAGTTTCACTTTCTTTAGGCTAATGTAGTTGATAATTTCTGTGTGGTGGCCATGATCATCTCTCTGTTTCCTCATCATGGAATATCCCTTTTTCTGTAAACATACTCAAGGAGACATTTTGTGTGTCTGGAACAGGATGCATCCCTGCAAGGCATTCCTGAATCTCCAAAGTCCGTCGTGCTCATCACCGGTGCAGCAGAGTACAACAAAGTTTCTCTAGAAAAAACACTCAAGGCGTTCCTATGGGAGATGGGTTCCCCATTTCTGCCTTGCAAAACCAGGACCGGAGTTCTCGTTGCCAAAGCGCATTCCTTGAGATCATGGCTCAAAGACTCCCCATTCTGCTTGGACCTCGAGCTGAAAGACAACCCCAATCTCCCTGATACCAACTCAATGCAGCTCATCAGTGGCTGCTACATTCGACGAGGGCTGGCCCCTGCTTTCCACGACATAGATGAGCAATTGGGGCAAGTCTCTCCTCGAAAGTTCGCCAGACTCGCGCTGCTCTCCGATGACAGACGAGAAAAGGCCATCCGCGCCGATATCGACGGCCGGAAACAGAAGCTGGCGAAGATGAGGGAGGCGGGAGCGAGGCAGCATGCGAAGCGCACCAGGCGCCATCACCATAAGCTCAGGAAAAGGGGTATGCTGCTCGGGAGGAAGTAGTGTATATGATATTTTGAAAATTAATTATTCTGTTGTTATTGTGTATTAAAAATAATCATCTTTTAATTAGTTTTTAAAAATAAGATAGTATATTTTGGTAAATAATTTTAAAACTAAATAATTATTTTATTTCTATAATATATTAAAATTTATTCAATATATTATAAAATGATTCAACCTAAATTATTAATAAATCAGAAGATGAATTAAATCCGATTTAAAATATTGATTTTTAATCGACAATTATAAAATTAAATCTGGATGAGATAAGACAAGAATTGAATATTTTAATAGAAAAGTAATTAATTATTAAAAAACTGTAAATGAAATTCACTAATTTTTCATAATATTAAATTAATATATAATTTAATTCCTAATAAAAGTAAACTACCGCATTCACTATTCAGTTTGTCCAATCAAAAGTGGCAAGAAAAAAAAATCATGAATTTATTAATGAAGTTGAATCTGCCGGAAACGGAATTTCAGTTTAATTATCTGTGGTATTATTCTGCCGGTGAGCATCGGCTTAGCGTACGTCACTCATCTTTGATGAGGGCAGCTCTTGATCCTCCTCTGCACGAGACTTGATCCTCGATTCCACTCCAGCATCACCACCGCGCGCTTCTCGAGGATTGTAATTATTGTCTTAGATTTTGGTTTTGGCGGAAGGAGAAGGGATTCCGATTGTTTTGATTGTGCGGTTGGATGGGTGATACGCCGGAGGAATCGCAGGCTGTGCACGAGGAGGTTTCAAGTTTGTTGGAGCAGGCGAGAGATTTGCAGGAGGCAGCGGCGTCGCTCGTCTCCACCACGCGTCACCAAGAAGATGCGCTCCGCCAGCGCGTTACTACTCTCGATTCTCGCATAAACGCCCTTCTCGCTGAACACCGGGCCTCGAGTAACCCGGAGAAAGTAAGCGTCTGTCTTTTTGTGAGTGTGCATACGTGCATGCGAGTGATATGCGTCGGCTATAGCTTCCCTTATTCATCTTCTATGCTTGTCTTTTTCAAATGTTTATTTCTTTTTTGAAACGAAGTGGCAAGCGGAGTTGAAGAGAGCCAAGTACATACTTAGTGAAGGGGATGCCGCAGCATTTCTTCCGAATAAATCTCGTGGTTTGCTACTCGTTCATGTTGCTGTTGGTTTTCTTAATCGATTTCATCGCGCTTGAGATGTCTGGGAAGATGATTTTTTTAATCTGTGTCTGGTTGCAGGGGGGTTTTTGAGGATGTTTTTGGGGCCCATTAGCGTTAAGGCGAATAGTAAGGATGTGCAGCTGAAGGTTAAGCAAGAATACAATGACTTCAGGGTATGATCTGTATGTAAATTGTATTTCCCATTTACCTTTGGGTTTCTTACTGGATCTGTTGAGGAGACATATGATTTTTACTGCTTATTAGTCTTATGCTGATGGAAAATTGGGTAATTAAGGACCTTTCTGGGATGCAAGTCTCGCCTAATTTTGGGTAAATTTAAAAAATTATATTCGAAAGAAATCTCATGTCAAGTATGTATAATGAGCTGGATGAAGAGTCAGTCATGAGCTTATATCAGGACAGAACAGCACTTCTGATGCTATCTTCAATCGTTATTGCCTATCTAAAAAAATGTTTATGGATCTGTTGTATGCTGCATTCTGAATGCTCATTGTGCTCATCAGGACAGAACAGCACTTTTGTTCCTCTGTCTTCCATCATTATTGCTTGTGTTAAAGTCCTGGGCGTGGAATGGATGTTTACCCGCTTTGCCAGTTCAGCTGTATCAGGTACTTTGCCATATTTAAATGTCAGGCTTCTTCTAACACTGTTACATTCTTCGGGCACTGAATAAACTAACTGACAGGAGTTTATTTTTCTTCAAGGCATGGCTTCTATGTTTATACACTAGTTTGGCTTTGCGAGAGAACATCTTGAGGGTTAATGGAAGTGATATTCGTCCCTGGTAATTTGACATTCATTTGATATGCTTAAGGAGAAAAGTTTTCCATTTTATAAGAGTCGTGTATTTCAATTAATATGCATTAAGGGGATACATTATGTGCTACCATGAAAATGGAGTTTACATCCCCAATTTCCTACCTCAAATAATTTGCATAAAATTTGTTGTGCAGGTGGATTAAACATCACTACGGTGCCATGGCTATGGCTTTAATTAGCCTAACTTGGGATATAGAGACAGGAACTGATTGTTCTCGGAAGCAGGTATCTTTTTCATAAAACAGTTCACAATTATCATGCATTTATGGAGAGTTCTGACAATTGCATTTGTTCCATGTATTCTTTTTATGATAGTCACAGGGGGTGATTGACTTGTTTCTCAAATGGGCAGTAATGCAAGGTGTTGCAATGCTTCTTCAGAATAGGTACCAAAGACAGAGACTATATACACGTATCACCCTTGGCAAGGTGATAACTTGATCTCCGGCAGCAACTGCTGCATTATCCGTTCATTCTACGTTGTGCTATGTCCCTGTCTATCATCCATTCGAGATGAATCTTTAAGTTGTCAGTGATATTCTAGCTAAAAAGCATGTCGTTATACGGGGTTTCATGCCGTGGAATTGAAGCCACTTTATTATTATTTTTTTTGAGTAATTTTGCATTCAAGTTCTTCCCTTTTTTCCCCTTGTCTAAATCTAGGCAAGGCGAATGGATGTGGTTTGGGGTGAAACTGCAGGAGTGGAGGGTCAGTTGCTGCTCCTTTGTCCCATCCTTTTTATATTACAGGTACACACTAATTTCATTATCCTCATAGTGACAGATTTTACCCGTTGACGCGTTCAAGACTCCCTCATTGTTCCATGAATCTTATATTCATTCCATTGCCGCACCTTGTGTAAAATGATGTATAATGTTGTGGGTCTATGTTCAGGGTTTTGAAGCCTTCGTTGGGGTATTGTTTCTGAAAACTGCATTTGTTGGAATCAGTTCGGGTCTGGAACCTGCAATCGCCGGCATCAGTTCACATTGGCAGGTACTTCATTCTTAATGTTAACATGTGCTGCTCAAGTGGGCAGATGAGCACTCTGATATCTGATCCCCATTTTCTTGCACGCCTGCGTAGGTGATAACATCCGGTGTTCTCCTCATAGTCATGGCCGTTGGAAACTTCTTAAACACAGTGCAGACTCTTCTTACCAAGAGCAGAGTTAAGGCGAAGGTACGGAAGGAAAAACAAGCAAACGCAGCTAAATAAAAAGTCGGGTGAATCCCATTCCCACCCCGGTTGTTGGAAACGGGATTGATTGGTTTTTTGCAGCATCAAGGATTCTTCTTGTCCAGCAGATATGTTCTTCCCATCCATGTTTTTAGTAGGGTTTGTTTTTCATGGTTAGCCCTTTTGGGATATTGCAACTGTGGCAAGCAAATAACAGTGACTTGATGTGGAGCTGTGAAGTCATGATGCTTGCTGTATTGTTTTGTGCCAATCATGACATATGACCTATAGCAGCATCTCATTTTGAACAAATTCGGACACTCGTGTCGCTGTGCGTGTCTTAATTTGGAACAATGGACACGGGGGTCGACCCGTGAAATGACGGAGTTGCCCTCGGGCGGTTGCTATAAATTTGGGTGCCACCGAGGGTGTTGAAGTCAAATGGAGATGGATATTCTGGACTACACATTAGCGCCTGCTGGGATTCTCATCATGGTGATTTATCATCTCTGGCTTCTCCATCGGATCATCTACAGCCCACCATCACCGTCCTCGGAATCAACGCCATCAGCCGCCGTGCCTGGGTTAGGTCCATGATGGAGGTCAGCCGGTGCTTACAGTTACATATATATTATTATATCTGGCCCTCATTGATTGCATATATGCCGATCCTGCCTTGTAGGACAAGAAGAATGGGATCCTGGCGGTGCAGACCCTTCGGAACAACATAATGGCGTCGACCCTCATCGCGTCTACAATGATCATGCTCAGCGCTGGCCTCGCCGTCATCGTGTGGAACGGCCAGGAGCGAAGCCCAGCCGCCACCATCAAGTACCTCCTGATCCTCCTCTGCTTCCTGCTGGCCTTCATGCTGAGCGTGCAGTCCATAAGGTAAACATTGCATTGCTTTTCTTGTCCGTCCTGGTCGGGGTATGACTCAGGAAGAAAACTCTGGAACAGGTACTTCAGCCACGCCAGCGTGCTGATAAACGTTCCCAGCGACATGGACACCCCGCAACGCACCGACTGCGTGAGTTGGAAATATGTCGCCGGGATCGTGAGCAGAGGAAGCTACTTCTGGTCGTTGGGGCTGAGGGCCCTGTACTTCTCCTTTCCGGTGCTGTTTTGGACCTTTGGGGCGATTCACATGCTTCTGTGCTGCCTTCTGATGGTCGTCGTCTTGTACTTTCTAGACTTCACTTCTGATTTCGCCGCCGTGCACTCGGGGAGGACCGCCGTAGCATCCCGGCGGCCGTTGCGGCTGTGTAGTACCTTCACCCAACTAACTCACTCTCTACGGAGTAGTAGTTGCTACATTGCACCAGTTCGACTTGTACAATAAGAATGAAGTTATTTCAAAACACCAAATCATTACCAGACCTGTATAACTTATTCTGCTTTTAACAGACAATAAAAATGAAGTTATTTCGAGTTAGTTTCTGTCGCAAAAAAATAGATTAATATGTAATAAAAAAATTATCTTTGTAATATTAATTGGCGTTGACTTTAATTTCTGGGGATTGGGAGTAAGTAGCCAATGCATGCCTTGCGCGTGGGGGAATTTGACCACGTTTCTATTGGAGCGGGTGACCGGTGAGTACCGAAGATGTGGTTGACCATTTGGGGACATCAAACGCACGCGCTTACGACACAGATACCCCTGTCGATTTAAAAAAGTTATTAAAAATTTATTAAATTTTTTTTATATTTAATGAATAAATGATAACTGTTTTTTTTTAATGGTCATTTCTACTCCCATTTTAAATGTGAGGCCCCATACACAAAATACTATATAATATCTTTTATTGAATATAATTGAGCTAACTTCAAAGTTAGATTTACTTGGATATAAATATTAGTTATTAATTATCAAATATGTGAGAATTAAATACAATAACAAACAATATTATACAAAAACCATGTGGATGAGGATTTCTTTCAACCCACATTGCAAAGGTAATTTATGGGAACTTGGATAATTCTGAAGAACATGCTTTTCAATAGAATGTGTGGAATGAAAATAAGAATTATGACGATGAATGTGTCAAGTACGCAAAGAGAAGGGTTGTGAATAGGAGGAGAGGCACTTGGCTTGAAAAATGGATGTTATTGGTGTAAGATGACGAGGAAGAAGAAGCAGCAGGAGCATCTCCGATCTTCCCAACCTTTGGAGCCGGTGTTCCGCCATCCATCCTCATCATCCTGCATCCCAAGTGTTAGCAGCCATTCTTAAAAGCACAGTTTTCGACATGGAAAAGAAGACAACATGGAGGGAGAGGGGGTTAACCTGGCATCAGGGCAAAAGACTATTGCGTATCGAGAAGCCTTGCAGGTGAAAGTACTCGTTCCGTCGTCAAACGCGTAGCTGTAGGCTGCCGGACAAGCTCTCTTGAAAATCCCGGAATAGAAGGAGGGTCTGCATGTTGTTGGGTTGCCGAACTCCCCGCTGCAGCAATACTGATCCAGCCCGAATGCTTCACACGCGCTCTTACAAGCTACGACGCCGCCGGATTCTCCGCCGTCGCTCCCCACGACCTGAAGCTCCTTCGGGCAACCTGTCGGCCGGTTCAGGATTATACCATGCTATTAACTGTGTCAGAATGGCACATTTCCATACCCATGTTGATGTCCACAGCACATCCGGTGGCATTGCATCTTCCTAAGAATCCTTGCGGAACCGCAACTATAGGGATGTTGTATCCATCCACGAAGCTTACATCATAGAAATCTTTCCCATCTCCATTTCCCAGAGTGATCTCAAACAGAGAAGCTGGTGGAGTTGCGCCCGCGCCACCACATTCCAGCTTCCCTCCACAGTCCCCCGTTTGGCAGGTCCCGACTCCCATTTCATCGAAACTGCAGCCCGTCCTCGCCCAGATGCGCCCCGACCATCCGGGGAACGTCGGGATCGTGATGCTTTGGTGGGAGTCGAGCCGGAACCCGGTCGTGGAGAGCTGGGGCATTCCTGAACCGGCTAGTGTCCCCGGCCAGATGGTGTAGGAGCAGTTGTTGCTGATGGTGAATGTGCAGCCAAATGAGTATGTGATTGTGGAGGAGAAGAAGCAGAGGAGACTTGAAAGGGTGTGCTTCAAATGGGCCATGGGGTAGAGGGGAGATTAGGCTACTGGAGATGGAATAGTTTTGTACCTCTTGATGTTCCCAGGCATTGCTTTGGAAGATTGTACCTCTTGTTTTGTTTCTCTTGTCTGGTTTTGATGGCATGATTGGAAAGTAAGGGGAAATCCCTTGCCCGATTTGAGCAAGATTCTTCTGATGGGATTGATACTTTGTTTATCAGCAAAACAAAAAAGCAACTAAGATTCCAGAATCAACATTTGCCTCTCTCTCAGACAAGCTTCCTAAGGTGGGCCGAGATGTATTCAAGTAAGTTAAGTTGAAGGATCAATTGAACTGAAAACTAAAGAAGGATCAATGCGGCCCACCTCGATCCAGCATCAGTTCCTAATGCCAGGGATTGTGTGAAGGGGGGTTTCTAAGTTTGAAACCTTAGAAACCCAGACGAACAAATGTCACCTTGAAGATGGTGAATCTCTTTCATTGACTGTTGATTATACGTTGCACCTGTCGTACCCAGAGAACCAGATGGGGGCTCTTCTTCCATGCCATAGGATGGTGCAAATTCCTGTTGCCATGCAGCTGCTTCCTTGCTTTCTTCGCCACCGTAGGATGCCTCTTCATGTGCATGATGAGCTGCTAGCAACTTGTTCAGCTTGTCTAGCTCTCTGTAGGCATCTTCGGTTTCCTGCTCAGCTACCCTTACCCGTTTCTGCACGATGGAGAACACTAGAACATGAGTGAATCTAAATAGAAATGTACAAATAATTAGAGTTAGTCAGCGCTAGAGGGTTCTAGTTCTCAGATGATGTCTCTGTAAAAGAATTGGACTCCTAAAATAGATGTTTGTGTCATGTGTAAGGAGTTAGTTTACCTGTTCAGCCGCTAAAGCTTCCTCAGTTTCCTTGAGCCGCACCAATAACTCGCCGGCAGCTTGAACAGCTTCGGCGGTGTCCCGCAGCTGCTCCTGAAGCCCTTTGTTTTCATCTCGCAAGTAACGTCTCTCCTTTTCCCTTTCCACTTTCAAGGAAGATATTTCTGCAGCAAGTGCATTGATAAATTTTGATGCAGCACCTCTTACTCCAGCCTTTGCAGCTGCTTTCTTGACATCATGGACTCCGTCTTGAAACTTTCTATGCCTAGCAAGCAATAAGATGTGCTTCTCTTCCAGGTCGGCGTACTGTTCAAGCATGCGTGCATGACCCTGCATTGCCATGGTCATGGCTTCCTTGAGCTCCTCAGAACATTTTTTCTCCATATCCAACTCATCCATTTGCTTTTGAGCGATAGATCGGCTGGCCTCAACTTCTGCTCTGAGCTCGTCTACAAGGGAATTCCATTTACTCTCCATTTCAGTCCATTGAATTCTTTCTTGATGAGGCATGTTATCTATGCTGCAAGTTGATCCTGGGGCATCAAGTTGCTCACATAAAGAAGCAGGCTGAAGAAATGGAGGAAGAGCTTCTCTTCTAGATTGCCTGAGTGGCAAATCTAGATAAATCTGGAGCTGATTTCTCAGGTCTTGTATTTCTTCCAGCAAAACATCTCTTTCTCCGAAGTCGAAAAAATTTTGATACTTCTCAATTTCATCTTGAGCTCGTTTTAACTCAATCTTGGTCCTCATTAATTCAGGATGGTTTTCATACTTTTCAACCAGAATCTGCAAGTGTTGGATGATACCTTATTATAGTACACAGAAGTAGTAGCCATTTCAACCATTTATTATGAAAATGGGAAGACTGATACCTTATGTTCATGAGCAAGATTTCGCATTTCTTCCTCCATGAAATCTTCAGTAGGCAATATTCCATCAATAAGGCTCTCAAGCCGAGCAATTTTGTCATCACGGAGCTGACGAATGATTTCATTACACTCTCTCTCGTGCTTATATTGCTGGATCTGAATTCAAAGCCAATGATCACATTAATTCTTTTAACAAAATATGAAAACTGAATTTTGCTTAGCTTTTTTTTCCGTACCAAACGGTTGAGATGCATGATCTCAGAACTTTGTTTGGAGCAGAGCTCTTCAAGTGACATCTCTCTCCTAATCGCTCCAGCCAAGACCTTTTCTACTTCCTGAAAGATGAATCATGAAATTATGGGTGTAAGAATAAGAGAGGAGGCTTCCAAAGACTATACTCGAGACCAGCTTACGTACTTTAGGAACTTGAGTTTTACTTGACTCATCTTCGAGGGCTAACTGCATACTTCGACAAACATCACCATTCTCAGTATTGAGGTCCTTCTGGGACTTCATACTCTTGCAATTTCCACACAGGGATCCGAATTCATCCATGTCACTTGACTCATGATCACCAAGAGCAGCTTGAACACCAACATCTACTTTGACTACAGGGATAATTGCTTTGATTTCGGCATCAGTGCAGGTGAATCTAAATGCTGATTTCCTTGTAGAAGGATTGAGGCACTGGCTATGAATTATCTCAAGACCGTGATGAATTCTAGCCGCCAGATCATCATTTGATGTAGCACAAGATTTTGCACCGGAAAGATACTTAAAACATTTGCATTTAGAAGGCCTCAGAAGGGGCATGTCATGACCTGGTGCACACTCAGATGGAGTTATTGGCAATGAAGTCCAAAGACCCTTTCCGGTGCGCAAACTCGGTGAAATACTGGGTGCAGGAGTCACTCTGAAATCCACAACGGTTGCATCTCCACAGCAGTTTGCATCATGCTCTGGCAGTGTATCTCCTGATAGGTACATAGAAACGTTGTTCAGTACAATTTCTTTTTTACATATTTCCTGCACGCATTTTTCAAAAATCCTTAGAACAATACCTGGCTTCTCTTCAGAAGATTCCATGTGCTGATCTGTCATTCCACAACCAGATTCACTTATAATCCCAACAGCTGCATCAGATGCTTCATCATTCATTTTAACATCAGAATCCTCACAACCTGGTTCTGGTGAACCTGCAGGTGTTGCCTCAGTGATTGAATGAACTTCCTTATTAGTATCCATGATCTCCATTTCTTCATCACTGTCATCGTCAACATGTGGCAATACAGCGGGTCTGTTGAGGCTGAATCTCAGCAGATTTAGGCTTCTCCTTGCATTCCATCCATTTCCATAAGTTTCATTTTCATTAGGTTGATTAGTGTTGGATTTGATTCTTTGGAGTTCATCCTTCAACTGCCGAATGACCTCTCTAAGAACATTTACATCATCCTGCAACTCCTCATTTACTATAGCTCTATTCTTTATCGATTTTGCACGTTGTGCGAATCTTAGAGTGCTAAGTGTCTCGCTCTTACAGCTGTAGAAAAAATGGAAGCAAGATAAGAAAAAAAATTATGTCAGCACTACATGCTATTGTCCAGGAGACAAGTATGCTTTTTAACATCCAACACTTGCTTAGGGATTAACACGCACAGAGCATGAAGATGCATAATTTCGGTAATCTCCAGTACAGAAAAATACAACACCCCTTTAATAGCATATTTGAGCATTTGGTAACAAAGTAGCACGCATTTTCTGATAGAGAGTTCATTAAACACTCATGATACATGATTTCTTAGCCCGGTCAAAACTTTAAAAATTGTTTCACCATATTTATTCAAAACATGGTTCCTTAACTCAACAACTTAAAGAATACCTGTCTCACCAGATTTATTCAATAGCTTATTAATTGAGGAGCATCTCAAACATGTGATTCAGCATTAATGTGATTCCATTCATGAATAAAATCGACTGCATGCATGTTTCTAATGAGACTTCACCTTTGAGAAGGAGAAATCGCACAAATCATTGCCAGCTTTGCATTACCGCCTAGAGATTCCTGTAACAAAAAGGTTAACTTTGAATCTCTATAGGGTATATGCCTTTGCTTTCCATGTGAAACTTCAGCAAGGATGTTTATCAAGTTCCTTGAAAATGAAATAAAAATGGATTAGTCACAGATATTCATAAAATGTCACTACAAGAACAAGTTAAGGAATTCCAAAATGTTCATGTTTCCCAAGAGGAGGTGCATGAATTTGTAAAATTATTACTTAGAAGAACCTCCATAAATTCAAATTTTTTCCTCCACCCAAAGGATATTTTTCCAGGAAAAAAAAGTTCACAAGCAGTTTTGTGTTTTTGGAAATACGTTGGAGTAAAATACCTAGCTATCTGTCTAGTAGCTCATCATGAGTGCATGCTGTAACGCTATAAAACGTATTCATAAAACAAACCAGCCTAAGAGTGTTTAAAGGTAGTTCAACAAGATTTATATTCCACAAAAACATTTTGATGACATCCTTTATCCATAATTATTGAACTAGAGGGAAAATCTGTTCGTGTCACCATACACAGAAATGCAAAAAAAAAAAAAAAAAAAAAACTTCTAAGCCTTCTCCACCTATACTAGCACATCCAACATGTATATCCATCAGATAGCCACATGATTGCTCTATAAATAAATTATATACATTCTAAAAGAACAAAAATACAAACTCTAAAGCATCTACGGATAATCATAGTAAATTATCTCACCCTAATTGTGAAAGAGAACGGTTAATATTCCCAGCTTCCTTCAAGCGTTCTCCAACTGCACCGGTTTGCTTTTGTCTTTCAGATCCAGCCAGGTCAACAAAATTGATTTTACTTGTCTTTATTTGCATTACACCATCAGTAAGGCTCTGTAAAAAAATATGTAAATCATCAAGCATCAAGGAGTTATTAAGTAAGAAAATTATAGTACTTACTTTGATGCGCGATTCAACTACACAGGTGAACACACTGTGGGAACGAGAGCTTTCAGCATTTAAGTAGGTAGCGCTAGTCCTCCGGTTAGATAGACCCTACACAATTATTTAGAAAAGTAATTTTGAGATAACAACTAAGTTTCCCAAGTGGTATTACTTGTCAAAGATATAAGCACATCAATGTCATTATGAATTACAATGCTTGATGAGCCTAGAGAAGGGTAACATTTGGAAAAACAAATTCATCAAATGTTGCCAACATGTCACCAGAATATGCTGGAATGCTACCATACAAACACACTACACATAATGCTTTAGCGTTTGGATGTGGAAGTACACATAATGCACTGGGGAAAACATGGCATGTTACCTTCATAAGGAGTTGAGAAACATGATTCATAGAAGACACACACTCCTCTCTTAAATTTTCAATATAAACACCAGTGCGGACATCTTCTCTTATCTAGAGGAAAAAAAACATAATAAAAAGAAATCAGGTTTAGCATAAGAAATATTTTGAAACTATGGAGGAGGAGAAAATGCAGTTTCACCTGAAGATTCTTATGTGTCGGATCCAGTAAATCAGTTATTTGCTCGTTGTATATCTGTGGTTAAGATAACCAAAGTGTTTACTGGTGAATTAACAGGAAATTCATGAAAAACTTATGCAAGAATAAAAAGGTTTTTCACCTCAAGAAAAGAGCAATGGCACATATAAATCAGCTGTCCATCAGCATGCTTAACTTGTTCCTGCATAGGAAGAATAAAAAACGCATAAATGGAAAAGTAACAGCAAGACCCATCACCGATTAAAAACCAACCTCCTCAATACGCTCAAATAATCGCTGAAATACACGAGGAGCTAGGCCCTGTTGATCCTCATCCAAATGGGCACTACATGAACCCCAAATGGTGTATGTCTTCCCACTTCCAGTCTACTCAAGTAATGCAGATGAATGTATGAACAAAATCCACACTTTTAACTGTTAATTTAGAGTAAATTGAATACCTGTCCGTAAGCAAATACCGAGCTGTTAAACCCTGACAAGCAATTTTCGACAAGAGGCGCCCCAACATGCTGGAATATATCAATCTACAGCAACATAGAAGACTTTCAATATGCAAACAATACCTCTAGCAATTCTGAGAAACAAGTATAAAAGACCTTACCTGTTTTGAGTGAACATCAGCAACCGAGTCAAACGTGAACGTTTGCCCGGATATTGTTAAGGAATCTTCGGTAATATTTTGAATTGCATTCCCTCCTTCTTCTTCATCCCTGCTTGGTGGTCTGATACGTATCACAACCTAGTTAATGAAGTTATCATCAGATTAAAAGTTGGCTAGAACCCAAAAAGTAGGGACTTGCTACAGAGTGCCAAATGAAAAGAAAAAAAAAGAATCAGCTTTTGATAATGAAAATTCCTTCTGCCTCATTTCGAAGCATCACGAAGATCTGAATACACATGATAGCCACAAATCAAATAAATAGAAGAAAATAAGTTCCTCAGCAAAAATTGTCACTCAAAACAATCACAAGATACCAGAATCAGATGACTGAGGAGAAGAAATACTATATGTTTGCTGTCCATTTCAGATCACAAAGGATTCTCCGAAATTTTTAAATACACAAAGCTCCACTATCAGCAAGACAGATGGGTAGGAATCAAAGAAAAAAAACGCGACCTATCAAATACTTTATACATTCCAACTTTTTCCAAAGAATTGTCACCGAGCAACAACTGTGGCTTTTCAGCATTCAACAATTTAGCTAGAACATATTTTCAGGAACCACAAGTGTGCGCATGGAAAACTGCATTTTCAGTAAACAATCTGGTTCATTATAATTTTACATCCACTAAAATGGAAACAGAAGGTGACCTTGACCCCGGAATCTGAGGAATTTGGAGCGAGAGCAGAATTATCAGATGTCGCAGACTCAGCACTCAGCTTGCGCTTGAGAGGCGGACGAGGTGGAAGCGGACTCTTGATGTTTGGAGAATTGGGATCTGGAGCTGACTGCGGCGGCGCATTTTCCTTGCTGGTTTTGGACCTGGGAGTGTTAGTTTTAGACTTTAGAGGCGGGGTGGACGACGGAATGACATCTTGAGTCTCCTTCAAGATCGAGTTTCTGGATGCGGAAGTCTTCATTTGGGAGGATGAACGATATCGTTTGGATTTGCTTGAGAAGACAGAAGCCCAAGAAAGGAGGCACGGGATACAGACCACGAGACGAGAGGGAGAATAGCCGTTGCAAATGGGGAGGCAGATCCCGATTTGAAATTTTTAAACCATTATTTTTATCTTTTTATTTTCTTGCTATACAATAGCCTCTCGATCCCATCATTTTTAATTAGGTTTGCATAAATTAATTAACAATATATTTAATTATTTTTATTTAGATAAATATCAAAATCAAAATTACGATATCGTTCATCCTCCCAAATGAAGTAAATTGTTGATAGATCAATTATAAAATCAATGTTTACATATTTTCAATTTTTTTTTAAATTTGATCATTTTTTACATCAAATCTAAAATTTTCCCAAAATTGACTTTAACACCCATCAGGCCATGTACTGGTTTTGGACAGGAGCAAGCTTTGAAGAAGGCATTCAGCAGAACCAGAAGCACCTTGTTAGAAGTGAAAAAGATTGGGTTTTGTAATAAGGATCAATGTAATTTTGCGCTGGTTGAAGAAATGAAGTAGCCTGGACAACCGTCAAACTAGCTTTTATTGTCAAGTTTCGGGCATAGGGACCACCGACCTTCAACGAGAGGACTGTGGATTCTGAATGGCCGGAGTTACGGATGTCTGGGCCGTGCAGGCATGGGCGCACCTGGAGTCTGTTGGCAAGGCGATGCCGCTGATTCAATGCATCACCAATTTCGTCTCCATGGACATCGTTGCCAACGTTCTGCTCGCCGCCGGTGCTTCGCCTGCGATGGTTCATTCTGTTGAGGAGATCCCTGATTTCACGCCCAAAACCGCCGCGGTTTACGTCAACACTGGAACGCTTACACCGGAGTGGCTGCAGTCGATGAAGATGGCTGCAGAACTGGCCAGTAGGTTCAACAAGCCGTGGGTCTTGGACCCGGTGGCGGCGGGTGCTACTACTTTTCGGTTGAAGGCCTGTTTAGATTTGCTGAAATTGAAACCCAGTGTTGTGAGGGGCAACGGGTCTGAGATTTTGGCTCTCTTCAGGGGCTCCGCGGACGAAAATTCTAAGGTAAAATTGTAGCTTTCGAATTGGCTATAATATTGATGTTTTGATCATTGTTTTATCATGAACCTGATCGTCAGGAGCTTCTTTATAATTTTTCTTCGACTGAAATTTGTGAATCACGGTTGATGTCTTTTGATTTCAACGATGATTCTGTGGTTGGCCTGGTAGAGTATCATAGGAAACATGAATGTTCAGGTATAGCGTTGCTTTCTTGAAGTGAGACATCCTGATTGCCTGTGTATGCTTTTGCCTGCATGTTTTAAGGTGATTTTACTGGAAAATTCTCCCACAATTCAAGCATCATTGGATCCACACCAGATTATTAATAACCCACCAAAGAACAAGCTTATTGCTTCACTTAAGAAACCCCTCCAGCTTAAAATTCCATTGTCTTTGCTTTGCATAAAATTTGGACGGGAAGGTCATCTCTTCCTGGTACTTAAAAAATGCAGAAAGAGACAACGTATAAGCAGAGTGATGGCTTATGAAACTCATTCCATTGAATTCTTTCTTCTCCCAGTTGCCAGCTTTTGGGCAGGAACACAAAACGAAGAAACAAAAATGCTAAATGGATCTTGGCTGGATACAGTGTTTCATTGAAGTAATGACAGTAGCACAGTTGCCTCTGTTCACAAAAGCTCCAAAATTTGATTTCTGCACTTCGCATAGGTGTTTGGATTAATATTTTCATACTTCAGCATGATGACTACCTTCATTGGATCGATTCAGCACTAATACCTGTGGGCTTTTCTTCTGGTTTCCTATAAAATTTTCTTCCACAAAAAAGCAAATACACATGCAACCTTCTGTTTTCTTTCAGTCTAGGCTACATCAGCAGTCATTATATTCCATGTTTTGCTGCTGTTGTAAAAGTCACGCTAGTGTTCAGAGACTGCTGTCATACTGCCGTGCTTCCTTTCTTTACATCTGTTGTGCATGTTCAGAACAAAAGGTTGATTCTTCGGTTCTTCTGTAATGAGCCATGGCACGCAATGACCAGCTTCAGGTTGTATGTTTTCCAGGGTGTAGATAGCATGCTGGAATCAACGGATGCAGTGGAAGCAGCAAAAGGCCTCGCCCAAATGACAGGGAGCATAGTTGCCGTCTCCGGAGCAGTCGACATAATTACAGACGGTCACCGCATCATAGGCGCCAAGAACGGGGACCCAATGCTGCAAAAGATCACAGCAACTGGATGCTCTGTCACCGCACTGATCACCGCCTTCGTAGCCATTGATCCCACGCACCCGCTTGAGGCTACTGCAAGTGCATTGTCTGTGTTTGGAGTCGCAGCTGAGGTAGCCATGGAAATGGCTCGTGGCCCTGCTTCCCTGCGAATGCACCTCATCGACACTCTGCATGGACTCAACCAGGAGACGCTGCTGCAACGCGTACGCATCAGCAGTGTTTGATGTTCAGCAATCCTTCGATGCAAGAACTATGGCGCCAAGGGGTCTGTCTCTGTCCATTCACAGAACTCAATAACCAAGACCAGCGCCTGTATAAGTGCCGACAATTCCGGCACATCCCTAAAAATCTGCCTTGCCTTTGTCTAGGCGAGGGATTTGTCCAGTCTATGTTCTATAGCATCTCAGCAAATCATGTCATAATTATATATTTTATTATTTTGTAATATAAATATAAGATAAAATTGTAACATGAATCTTAATATAAATTTTATTAAATTCACAAAATGAGGGATTCATGTCTTATTATTGAGGGATATTAAACCTAAATATCAATTCTTTTTAAATTTTACCTCATTTTTATAAAATATAAAATTTTGATGTACTATATCAATTATCAAACAAATACTGTTGAGTTTAGGCTTGCTTGTTTTATGGGGCCCACCATTGGGGGAAGAAAAAATTGTTTTGTTGTAATTATCTGTCTTTTTCTCTTTGATTTTATATATTTTTTAAATGAATAGAGAACCATTATTTCAGAATATAATGACAATTTATTACAAACAAAAAAAAAAAAAAAACAGTGGAAAGAGCAGACATTCTGAGTCAGTTGATACCGAGGGCTTGAATCCTTCGTACGAGGCTGGAGGCAGCAGAATTCCTCTGGCGCCACGCCTGTCTGGTTTCCTTGTTCCCCTCGAACTTGTCCCAGAGCCACTCATCGTGACCTTCGAGAATCCTCACTATTTCCCTCATCGTCGGCCTCATCGACGGATCGGAAACGGTGCACGCCATCCCCAGTCTCACTACTCTCTCCAGTTCCCTCTCATCGTACTCTCCGCCCAGTCTCCGATCCGCCATTTCTTTGTACGACCCACTTTTTTGTTCCTCCAATTCACGCACTCTCTCCACTAATAGCGGGCTTTTCTGCCGGAAATCCACTGCTTTGTGGCCCGTCACTACCTCCAGCACCACCACGCCGTAACTGTAAACGTCTGCCATTGTGCTTGCTTCGCCGGAGTCGTTGTACTCTGTTGAGATGTATCCGAATATCCCACGAACGGATCTTCTTCTGTCGAGGACTACGTGTGGGTTTCCGTGTTCGTTTCTTGTTAGAAACTCGGCCAGTGCGAATGATCCCAGTCTGGGATTGCTGTCGTCGTCTAGGATGATCGCTGAGGATGTGATGTTTCTGTGGATCACCTGTTCGTCCCACTCCTCGTGGAGATAGCAAACGGCTGAAGCGAGCGACTTCACGATCTTGTACCTGTTGTTGTTGATGGTCAATTAAAAACAAGGTACACAGCGTGTTTGATGAATTGCCGATGCCGATGAGTTGCTTACCTTTGGTGCCAATGTAAGGTTGTGCGCTGCTGATGGAAGAGGACGTGGCTGAGGAGGCGAGACGACGAGAAGTCGTACACCACGAGCATCTCACCTTGCTCCGTGCACCAACCTCGGAGCTGGACCAGGTTCCGGTGACGAAGCCTCTCCATGTTCCTGAACTCAATGGCGAACCTCATTCGCAATGCAGGACATGTTTTCATTCCCAAACGCTTCACGATGACATGGTGACGCCCGTCCAGAACTCCGCGGTAAGCTGTCCCGAAATCAACCTCAGCCATCCTGTTCGACTCAGAGAAGTTGCTCGTAGCCGCCATGATTTCTTCATAAGATATCACCCTTGGCGTCTCCACTACAGGGACAGCAGCAGGGGCAGGGAGTACCACCCTGTCTTCTTTGTTGATAGCTACACCGCTCGTCATTTCCGACTCCGCTGTGAAATACAACGTCTCCCCTGTGCTGGTGACGAACGAATACTTGGTTTTGTTGCTGGATGTATCAGTTGAAGAACAGAGGGAAATGTAATGAGGGTGGTCTTCAAAAGATGGAAGTGGAGGCAAAGTTCTGCTGCTTGAAAGAGTCTCCATCACCCACTTCATTGTTGGCCTTGACTGAGGATCTTGGTGAGTGCAAATCAGACCAATTTTCATCATTCTCTCCATCTCATCGATTTTCTTGGTTTCAGGAACCAAACGAGAATCAACTGCTCTCCTAAGTTCCCCTTCATCCGAGAGACGTCTGATCCAGTCAAGGAGTATGATCTGCTCATCAGGGAAAGAGAGATCAACAGCCCTTCTTCCAGACACAACTTCAAGAACCACAACGCCAAAGCTGAACACATCGGACTTGGCTGATGCGACACTTCTCCTCTGAAAGCTTTCAGGTGGCAGATACCCAACTGTCCCTCCAATCCTGGTGGTTGCTCCAAGATGAAAATCTTGGTTCTTGAAGGAAAGTGATGCAGTTTTTGAAATGGTGTCACTGATGAGAAGATCATGCTCCTGCCAACGGGCGAGCCCGAAGTCGCCTAATCTTGCGTTGAAATGGGAATCAAGGAGCACATTGCTGGTCTTCACATCCCTGTGGATTATCTGAGCTTCAAGATTCTCATGGAGATAGTTCAGTCCTGCTGCTAAACCGTCGACGATCTTGCGCCGCATCTCCCAATCCAGAGGCGGAGACTTGAAGTTCTCATGGCTCTTGAATAGAACTTTGTCCAGGCTGCCTTTAGGCATGTAGTCGTAGACGAGGAGAAGCTCGCCGTCGTGAACACACCATCCCCTGAGGCGAACGAGGTTCCGGTGACGGAGATGGGCCACCGCCACCAGCTCAGCCATGAACGTCTTCTCAAACCTCTCCCCTCTCTCCGTCACGCACTTAACGGCGACCGCCGTGCCGTCGCTGGGAAGAATCGCCTTGTAAACTCGGCCGAATCCGCCGCTGCCCAGTACCTCCTTGCCGTCGAAGCCATTAGTACCGATGTAGAGCTCGGAGTAGCTGAAATCTCTTGGGTTCTCTCTGGTCAAGAACTTGTTTTCGATCTCGACTCCTTCAGCGTCGAAGAAGACGCCGCCGGGAGGGTGAGTTTTGCGCGGCCTCCGGAGAAATACGTGCCGCCGTAGGATGAAGCGGCGGAGGCGTCTCCGGAGGAAATCCACAGCGGAGGCACCACAGCGTCGTCCAGACACATACCCAGGCGACGATACTTTCAGACGCTCGATCTCTCGAGGAGCATCAAGCTCTGAATGTGAAATGAAGCAGAACTTCCTGAAAGTCATTTGCCGTCTCCACCGATCACCTTGCGGTGCGAAGAAAGAATAGCAGATTTTAGAAACGGCGGTTGACAATTAATTCAGGAGATTACAGGAATTTTGCATTTTAAAAATAATAATAAAAAGAAACAAAGTTGAATTTTTTTGCACCCATGATGTGAAAATAACAATCTCCACAACCTAATTCTTTGATACTTCTCTTGAAGTTTCATTATCAATGTGAAAATAACAACTAAAAGAAACAAAGCACACAGTCCATTTTTTATTTTTTAAATGATAATAAAAAAAGAAAAATGAATTCATATACTTTTTTTATTTATAGAAGTATAGAGTACAAAAGGCGAAAAAAAACAATTGGTCACTATTTTTCTAAATCGTACATCCATATACTTTTTTTCATAAAATTATTTTATTAAATTTGATATGTATAAATCAAATTTAATAAAATAACTGAGAGATTAAACTTGTGTATGGAGACTAAGCCCTAATTTAATAGAGATTGTTATTTAAAAAATGATTATTTAAAAATAGAAAATTTGATAATTAAAGAATATTTTTTAAAATAATAAAAATAATTAGATATTTAATTGGTAGTACAAAATATGAATGTTTACTCGTAAATCATCCCATCCCATCCCATCCAAAATTATCTTAAAAGTGCGGCAGTTTGACTTTTGGGCGGAAAAGCAATGGAAGAAGGTTGATTTGATTAGGTGGAATTTGTCCACGCCGTCCGTCTGTGTCGCCACACTCCACGGAAGAAGAGGAGAAAGAAGAAGAAGAAGAAGAAGAAGAAGAAGGTCCTCGTTCACATCCTGGTGGGACCCCACCCCCTATACTTTGTTTCTCAAATATCAAGTTAATATGATGATTATTGAAAACTTATTGTCCATGAAATTATAATAGGACTCAACCCTTGGTTCACACGTCACATCCCAAGGATGGGTAGTTTACGAAAGTCAGTCAGGCTCCAAGGTTCGCTTACCAACCCACGCCAAACTCTCTCAGGCACCGCCAGGAAGCCCGGAAGTGACTTACCCAATTATCACATCACTTATAGAATAATATGAGATTGAATAGAATGACAACGTAAACTTTGTATTAATTTTTTTTTGCAAATACAACCAAGGGTTATTGATAGAAATTTCCAAATTAAAAATATTTATTCAAAATAGATAATATCGTGTATAAATCATTTCATAACTACATCACTTAATTATTCCCTTGTTTTTCAAGGTTTCAAGTTTATAACTAAGGTTCTAAGACCCAGGGGCCTTCCTTTATATTTCCGATTTCCATTTTTGCTTTTTGGGATTTAATTTAGTAGGGGTCTGTTTTGTAAATCATATTTCTTTTTGGACAAATAAACTGCAACCGCATTGTACAATGAGGAAGTATACGTTGCCACAGCCCAGAAACCGCAAGAGTGCAGTAGAAAACATTATCCCTCCTATAAATCCTCTGTTCAAGGATAGAAGAGCTGTTCTTGTACTCTAGGCACCGATCAAATATGTTGTTGTTGCCAATCTATGACTAGAACTTACTCAGGAGATATGGGAAGTGCATACAGACTCATCCAAAAATGCTGAAAAAAGTGAACAAGTGTATACAAAGACCAGTGAAGAATATAAATTAACACAAATGTTGGGAAATACTGAAAAATTTCTAACATAGTATTTATTACACTGGTATTGAAAGGAAAAATGAAAAAAAAAACTATCACCAGGCAATGGTCCAAAAAGTTTGGTGAAGCCTTCTATTAAGCTAAGAAGTTTGTTGAGAATGTTCTTGTGATGTAATAGGCAGCAAGTGATGTTGCTGACAGTGAAAAATTACCTATTTTGCAGATTTCTCAGAAGATGAAGGCGAGTCATTGGAGTTCACTGGCTGCTGGTCTGTGGAGATTGTAGTGGCACTTGTTTCCTCCATTTCAACAAGCTTACGAAGCCTTTCTTGAAGAACCCTCACATTGTCTTCAGTTTTCCGTAGTTTTCTCCACCTGTATGTGAGCCAAAATCCTAAAGTTCCATACACAAAAGCATATGATGCCCAAACATATGGATAAGTTTCAGCATGCTCCTTCATTTTCTTGAGCTGCTCTGATATTCTTCCGGTCAAATCAACAGCTACTGAACTTTCTTCAGTAGTAGCATTGGAACCTTGATGACCTTCTTGTTGCTTGCTTGCCATAATTCTGCCTTCTCTGCAACAGGGTATGCATGTTAACATTGTTTATGTGTTCTGGATTAGCAGAACCTCTCAAACAAGAGCAACTTTCAATAGTCCACATGATCCAAGACAACCGCACAACTCATCAACTCAGAGACAAAATGCATGCTCTGTAGTGCTACATAACCTCGTATAACTCCGATTTACTCCAGAATTTGGCTTAACATAACACCATTTCCCAACTCAAGGTTTAGAAAATAAACCAAGACTGAAAAGCTTACCACATTCACATGCACAAAGCGACTCCAATTTTAACAAAGGGTGATCAGGGGTTTTCCAAATCGCAACTGTGGATAGCACAAAAAGGCGCTAAGAAATTGGCATACGCGCTCAAGGATGAAAACAGGTCAATACTGCCTGGTGAAACACTGAAAACGAGAGCATCTACTTTCTCTCTTAGCTTCCTTCACCTGCTTCTCTCAGAAGAAAGAAGCAAAAAACAATACAAAAATCATGACTATACGATGCGGTACAAGGAAAAAACCAAAAGAAGAAACCGATTTTGCTGAAAGCGGCGAATCACCAGAAATGCATTGCAGTAAGCTACGATAAAGAAAAAGCCAAGTTTGTAAGCAAAGATACTTACGCCGAACAACAGATTTCGAGGAGAATGAGGGGAAGTGAAGTCAGTGGGTCTCAAAACTTTCTGTATTGGGCCGCCATTACGGTTTTCTAAAACAATTGAGCCTTATTTTTTAATCAAGTGGGCCGATCGCGAAATCCAGTCAAGTATTCAGCCTCTCCGCCGCCCGGTGGCGTGGCGATTTTTTCCTGTTTCCGCCGTATTGCAGTTGGGTTTTCGTTTTCTCCCCACCCAGATTTTAATTGCATTGGCAAGCTTCTGGCTGGTATTGAATCGCGTCTGGTGGTTTTTTCTCAAATGATCGAAGCGTTTGCAAATAATGCTACGCAGGTCTTGCAGGTCAAATATGAAATAAGCTTCCGCTTACCCTTGCGGTTGGGTGTTTTGGTGTGCTATTACGCTTGCTTAGTAAAATTGTAACTGTCTCTAATGCGGGGTTTTTTCATTTTTTCTCCGTCGGCTGATTATTTTTCCAAAGCTTTTTGTATATGATTGCTTTTCTCTTTTTTCTTTTTTGGTGTCCTTGTTGAAAATATGAACTGCACTGCGTATTCTGTGACTTCTCTGTTGAATTGTAGGCTATGCATACTGCATTCCAGATCATTAAGAGAATGGGTCATTAAATCCATCCATTAAAAGACCCTAATCTATAATCATTGGAATATGGAATGAGCTTCTTCTTTGTGGTTCACGACTCTTTATATTTTTCCTGTCTTAACGTGTGTTTCCAGGCAATCCTGACACTGATATGAACTGGATCACAAATGAAAGCAAGCTGCAGGTTGACCAAATGCAGTTGGTATGCCATAAACATCATGAGTTTCATTGTGGATACAAATTGAATTATATTTTTGTGGTGTAACTTATTTATTTAGTCTGATTTCATTGCCTTCATTTGCCATTTCTTCGATGGCGCATGAAATCCTCATGGTTTCGAATTAAGGATATTATAACCTTTTGTTCTTTTGGCTCCATTGCTGTGCATCTGAGGCCTTAAGAGTGATCAGTTTTCTTGCATGTATTTTTACCTATGATTCTGATTAGTTAGCTGTTATGACTAATTGGAGAACAATTCTTATCATGGCATTTCATAGTAATGCCTAGGTACCTGTCAGATCAGAAAATTTCAAGGGTTCGATTCTGTCTTCATCAGAAGAAAATTTGAGCAGCTACGAGAATTTGGGTAATAGTTATATTTGTAGACCTAATTCTTCTTCAAGTGATATGATGCTCTCATTGGATGTGCTGGTTTCTTTTTTTTTCTTGACATTTTACTGGGAAAAATGCTACCTTTCCATTAGCATTGAAGCCTTTGATTTTCCAGGAGCACACGGAAAAACAAAGAAGGGGAACAAAAACGAACTAATGAAGTGAGAGTTAAGGTAATTTTTAGTTGATGCCTTGCGGACTTATGTTTCCTTTGAAGTGGAAAATGCCTAATTATGCTCGATTTTTGGGTTGATAAGTTCTTTCGTGTCAAGCATCATTAGAGTAAACAGGTGCTAGCAGCTTTACAATTTAAGATTTTGGTGATGTAATCTATAAACGTGCCATTTAAATTCTTCTTAAGTTGCAGTCTTCAAATTTAGTTAGCCCTTCAGCGCTTATCACTTATTTCCTAGCTTTCATTGTGACGTTGGCTTGTTTACGTCACTTCCCTGTCATTTGAAGTCCATCAGATATGTTTGATCCTTTTCCTCAGAATGCATGTTGATACTAATGGTGACATACATTTGAAAATTTCATTGAACGTTGTGTAGGGTGTAATGGCGAAAAATGTGAAGAAGAGAGGTAAAGGTGTTCACAAGGAAAAACAGAGTCCATCATCAGACAAAAAAACATCATCTGAATCGGGCCCTCATAATCTTCCTTCCCCGAATGGTGAAGCTGGAAAGCGAAAAGATAGGGAACCTTGTCCACACATCGGCAGAGGAGTCACTCTAGATAAACTTAATGAAAAACTTGGTTCTTCCACATCTAGTAAATGTGAGGATTGTCAGGGAACCAGTGGCGATAGAAAGGCAAAAAAAGGAAAAGGAAAAACTGGGAAGAAAGGGGGAAACAATTCAAACTCAGAGTTGAAATCAATTTGGGTATGTTTGTCCTGCGGTCATTTTTCATGTGGAGGTATTGGCTTACCCACTACGCCTCAGAGCCATTCTTTTCGGCATGCAAAGCAGAACCATCATCCATTGGTGGTTCATTATGAAAATCATCAACTAATTTGGTGTTTTCTGTGTGATAAGTTGATCCATGCTGCTAAGTTTGATGATGGTGTGAATAAAGATGTCTTAAATGAGGCTGTAAAGATTTTAAAAGATGGCCCTTCCGAGAAATCTTCTGTTGACATGGAGGATAGTCGGTTTGGCAGAGACACCAATAACATAAAAGGGGATTCTTCAAACACAAGCGCTGATGGGAAGTCTGCATGTATTGTAAGAGGTTTGGTAAATTTGGGAAATACCTGTTTCTTTAATTCAGTCGTGCAGAATTTGTTGGCTCTTAGTAAGGTAAGGGACCATTTCCTCAAATTAGATGAGTCCTTTGGTCCTATAAGTTCTTCACTGAGAAAGCTATTTCTTGAAACCAGTAATGGGCCAGGCTTAAGAGGAGCCATTGACCCTAAATCTTTGCTTAGCAGTCTTTGTATTAAGGCTCCGCAGTTTAAAGGTTATCAGCAACATGATAGCCATGAGTTGCTCAGATGCTTGCTTGAAAGTCTATCTAATGAAGAATTAGGTTCTAAAAAAGTCATCAAATCTTCCCAGGGTTCTCTCATAGATTCTTCATTTGTGGATGCCATCTTTGGCGGGAAGCTTTCTAGTACTGTTAGCTGTTTAAAATGTGGGCATGCTTCGACTATTTATGAGCCATTTTTGGATCTTTCGCTGCCAGTTCCTATCAAGAAGGGCCCATCAAAGCGGGCTTCTCTGGTAACACAAGGCAAGAAGCAGAAATTGCCCCCTAGGAGAAGTGGAAGGAACCTCTCCAAAGCTAACAGACTAGTCTGTGGCTTGCAGGGAGAAAAGTCTTCTGATAAGCCAACTGTTGGTGAGTATGATCCTGAAACTCAACCATCAATACAACCAGGAGAGCAGCCATTGTTAACTTTTGGTGATTCTGCATCATCGAGTTCCATTTTTTCTGAGAATATAGTCCTTGATATGGGTTTAACCACTGGTGACCTTTCAGCCATTAAGGATTCCAATAACAATCAAGCAGCCAACACTGTTGGTAACCCAAGTTTTGATGACTTTTCATGGCTGGACTATATTGCACCAAATGAAGCGCCAGGGGTGAAGGATCCTAGTGATCCCTTGTTAATTATTGGTAGTTTGACAGTGTCGGATCATCCTGAGACATATGGTGTTACCCCTGAAATTTCAAATGAAGTAGATGGAGGTAAAATGTCAACGTATGAGTTTGCTTTGAATGGAAGTGTACCTCCTACTCTGAATGACGGCGTGTTGCCTCCTCCTATATGCCATGTCTCAGAGAGCAGTAGAGGGGATTCTGCTTCATTAACAAGCATGCATCAAAGCCAAGCTAACTTACTTCCTGGTGGAAATTTTGTGACAGAAAATGGTTTTTGCTCTTTTGAGGAAAAAGAAGACCTGATAATTGAATCAAACTCGGGGGATTCATTTACTGAACGGAATTCTCAGTTTGATGCAAGTGCGAGGCATAGAACTGAGTCACCTGGGGAAGTTCATAGTGCTTCTGTAAGGGCCTTTGAAAACTCTCCAGAAATTCAGGATTCAGCATCGATTAAAGATCTTACATCTAGTGTCGAGGTGATCAGAACGGAGAATGAGGTCTTGTCTGAAGTGATCAGTGATAATCAAGATGTCCTTGATTTTAGCGGGTTTGCAGATTTATTTAACGAGCCTGAAGTTTCCTTGGAGAGTAAGCCACCCACTCATTCTCTTTCTGATGCAAGTAATATCACTAGAACTGGAACTACTGGAGATAGTAGCGAGTCTGAACCAAATGAAGTTGACAATGACGAGGACCCCGTGTCTGTTGAGAGTTGCATAGCATGTTTTATGAAACCAGAACTACTCTCAAAAGATGAGCATGCTTGGCAGTGTGATAATTGCTCAAAGGTTTTGCAAGAAAAGATAGACCGATCAAGGAAGAACATGCAAATGGGTACCTCCGATCTACCCAATGATTCTTGTTACGAAAATCCATGCAGTCTTCAAGTATTTCATCAGGATGCCAGCAAACAAATCACCGTAACTGATATTCATCACCAAGATGTTGTTGATTCCTCTGATGTCAATACACTGTCTCTTGATGTAGATGTTTGTGAAACAAGAAATCCTCTGATTGGAAATTGCTTGGAACCTGATTCAAAGTTGCCAAATTTGCATAGAGCTGCTCAGATTTGCAGCCCTATCCATGAGGATTGTGGATCTGATGAGGATGCGTTGTCAAGCAGCAGGATTCAGCCTTCCAAGTGTGAATCAGGTGTATGTAATGAAGAGGTGCTAAACGTGGAAAATCTGAAGGTGAAGAGGGATGCTACTAAGACTATTCTTATTAACAAGGCTCCTTCTGTCTTGACCATCCATCTAAAGAGATTTTGTCAAGATGTTCAAGGTCGCCTGAGTAAATTGAATGGCCATGTGAGCTTCAGAGAGATAATCAATCTCCGACCGTATATGGATCCCAGGTTTGTTGGCATGTTTTCTTTTTCATCTCTTGGTAAATTCTTGTTATAGAGCTCATTATCCCAAGTCTATTTCCTTCTCATGTTCCATTACCTTATGAGTTATTCTTCAACAGATTTTTTTTATCAGTAGAGTTATTCTTCAACATTACTATTGTATAATTCGTTGTTGTTTCCTTACACTTTCAGTATTCATCATTCTGATCACCGTTAGAAGACCAAACTTCAGTCACCATAGTGCACCAGCATGTGCTGCATCCATGTTTTTTTCTTGACGTGTCCTCTTTTTTAACAGGTGTGAATGGGATATGGTCAAGTATCGGCTTGTTGGAGTAGTGGAACATTCAGGAACCATGAGATTTGGCCACTACATTGCTTATGTGCGAGCTACCAAAGGTAATGGAGACTGTGTTTGGTATTACGCAAGCGATGCACATATCCGTGAGACTTCGTTTGAAGAGGTTCTGCGTTGTGAAGCTTATATTTTGTTCTATGAGGCAATTTGAGGGACTTGTATTTTTTTCCCCCCTGGTGTTTTATCACTGCTTATACAGGGGAGAGGGAAGGGGAGGGAGAGCACACAGTTGCTCTAGGTGTCCTTTATACATAACGAGATTTTGTGAGGCGGCCCAAGGGCTTGCCTGTTGGCCTCCCTCTCCCTTTCCATGTGTTTGCCATTGTAACAGTATATGATCATATGAGAAAGGTGATGATTCTTTTTTTTTCATTTTCTATCAGCCTCATGAAGTGAGGCAAGTGTTCCGTTGGACATCTCTTTGTGTGTATATGAGGAAAACTGTCGATCACATCTTTGCCTGCTCATGTGCTTCATTCATTTTTTCCTGTTCTTGTTGATAATTTTCTACCAGAAAAGTGATGTGGGCTGAGGTCTCCCCGCACTAAAGTGCTGCAAGATCATACACTCTTGCTGCCGTTTCTTCCCTATCCCATCTACCTATGAATCATCATCTTTACCCCAGTAACCAAACACTGTGGAGCCAAATATGGAGAGAAGATGAAAATAAACCTGTAGCAGTGTGATATGACAAAAACTTGTTGAAAACTGAGTTGAGTTTACCTCGTCTTCTTCTTTTCTGCTCCCTAGTCTACGTTCTTACATGTGTTGCCCTTTCTTCAGAAGGGCAAAAACTTGTTACTCTGAATTGACAGAAGTTGCTCTGCCCGAGTGCATCACCGAGGCCTTTTTTCCTCCAATGCAATGCATTTTGATTGAAGAATGAATGATTTATTGCCCTCCAAATCTTATTTGGATTTCAATTTTGTGCTCATTAATATAAAAAATGTATTTTTTTCATCATCAAAAATATACCGAGAGTCTATAAAATATTTCCTCTTCTAAATAAGTCAATTTGTGATAATGTAATGAGAAATTCATGTATAAGAATATTAAAAAGGCGTATAAATTGAATTTATCAAATTCTCAACGCCTATGTTTCTATGTAATCGAAATTATCAAAATTAGAGTCGAATTGGTGCCTTAAGTTGATGTGGGCCCACCAAGAAAATAACATGAAACGATTGTTGTATTCGATTCACCTTTATTCTGGAACTAAACCCTTCCCCCAAGAAATCGTCCTCCGGCGAAAACATCAATTCCCCGACATTCGTGCTACCAGTCTCGATATCCCACCGCCGGAACCCTATTGATCGGAGTATTTCAAATGGCTTCCGCGGCGACGTTGGTGAGTTCGGCGGGGGACTGCTTGCGATGCTGAATGAGAGCCATCCCGCTCTGAAGTTATACGCCCTCTCCAACCTGAATGCTTTCGTTGACTACTTCTGGCCGGAGATCTCCACCTCTGTTCCCATCATGTAATCTCACTCTCTCCTTATTTTTTCGTTTCTGCTCGGTTTGTAGATTCAGGTTTTGTGGTAGTTTTAGTTCTGGATTGAAGATTCTGTCTTATATTTGAGTTTTGAATTTGCAATTATATGGGTATTTAGTTTCTTAGATAAGTATCGTCTGCTTTTGTATGCTCTGAAAGTGATTCAAAAGGTTTTAAACTTCTCTAGTGCTCGCAATTTTGAAAGCTCTGATGTATAGGTGCCTTCAAAGATGTGAAAATTGAATTGTCATCGTGACGTTGTAGTTTTCTCTGGTGCGCTGCCATTGGGATCCTTAGGTGGATCGTGGATATGTTGATCTTTAAGTTTCAACCATTGATAACTGAAAATGAATTTCTTGGAAATCTTACTTATAGATGCAGGCGTAGTATCCAAAATTCTGGATGGGTTAAGTGTTAGTTCAGGATTAAAGTAGTTTGAATTTGCTCGTAACATCCTGTCCATAAGTCGCTCAGTACAATGTGTGGAGTGATATAGTTAATTTTTCATGGCTTCCCTTGCCATACTTCTAATCTCTGCACTGCCCTTTCAGTTGCTTATTTATGTATACCTGCTGTAAACTTGTACTTTGACGCTTTCATTTGTATTATACACTTCATGTGCTCTTTCTTTCAACAGGATAACTTTGCTGCTACTAATATTTTCCTGAATTGTCTTTGGAAACATTGTTTTCCTTTGACAGTGAATTTTTCGTTATGCATACGCGTTCTGAGCATTCATTTGGAATTCTTCATTTCTTTTTGTATTCTGCATTACTTGTCACCACTAATTTTCGGTTGAATAATCTTTTACCAGATTGTTACCATTTGATATAGGCTTCCTTTCTTGTCAATAAATGGTTCCATTAGCGCTTTCCATGTGATATTTTTTTGCTTGAATTTACTATCAACTTTCCACTGAAAGAGAAATAAGGTTTCTCATTTTTTGAGGGCAGAGAGAGCTTGTATGAGGATGAACAATTTGATGAGCGACAGCTAGCTGCCTTGCTTGTTTCTAAGGTATTCTATTACTTGGGTGAACTGAATGACTCATTGTCATATGCCCTGGGTGCTGGTCCCCTTTTTGATGTCTCTGAAGATACAGACTACATTCATACTCTTCTCGGTGAGATTTCCACCCCATGTTGTAATTTTGATTTCTTCATATTTTTATGCCAGTGGCTGATAGATAATCTATTTTCGTTTCTTGAAGCCAAGGCAATCGATGAATATGCGAGCCTGAAGACCAAGGCAGCAGAGTCAACTGATAAATCAGTGGTGGTTGACCCGAGGCTGGAAGCCATTGTGGAGAGAATGCTGGATAAGTGCGAAATGAATTCTTCATTGACTGTTTAGCCTTTTTGCTTGTTTGCTCAGGTGCCATTGTCTCATCTACAGGTGTATTGTTGATGGAAAATTCCAGCAAGCAATAGGAATGGCTATTGAATGTCGACGCTTGGATAAGCTTGAGGAAGCTGTCATAAGGAGCGATAATGTTCATTCTATGATTAATTATTGCATTGAGTTATCTCATTCATTTGTCAACAGAAGGGAATATCGATGTGAGGTAATTTTAACATATTCTAATGCAAACTCATGCTAGTAAATTTTGGATAATCTTGATCACAATTTTTAGTTAATTATGCCCTTTTAAATGCCTTTAGGTGCTCCGACTTCTCGTCAAAGTATATCGGCAATTGCCTTCTCCAGATTTCTTGAGTATCTGCCAGCGTTTAATGTTCTTAGATGATCCCGAAGGCGTGGCTCATATATTGGAGAATCTTTTGCGATCAGAAAATGTGGATGATGCACTTCTGGCATTTCAGATTGCATTTGACCTTGTTGAGAATGAACATCAGGCCTTCCTCTTGAAGGTGAGAAATTATCTTGCTGAACCTAAGCCAGTGCCATCAGAGGCTCCACCATCATTGGAGGCCGAAAATCTAGATTCTGGGAGAATTGGAGATTCCGTGGCATCAGAGGATGTTGACATGCCTGATGGAAATTTAGCTGACAGTATAGCAACAAGCACCAGCCCTGATTCGCGATATTCAGAGAGATTAACTAAAATAAGAGGAATATTATCAGGAGAGACTTCAATACAGCTGACACTGCAGTTTTTGTATAGCCACAATAAGTAAGGCTATATTATTTTTATTTTCCACCTGTCATGCTGCTCTCTATGTTGTTTTGTGTGTGTGTATGGGTGACCTATATGATTGATTTATGTTTTTCTTTTATCTTCCAGATCAGATCTTCTCATCCTTAAGACAATAAAGCAGTCAATTGAGATGAGAAATAGTGTCTGCCATAGTGCGACAATATATGCTAATGCTATTATGCATGCTGGGACAACAGTTGATACATTTCTGAGGGAAAATCTGGTGAGCCTTTTTGTCACAACACGTTATCATCGTAAGCAATAGTTTCTATTCTTCGTATATCATTTTTGGCTGAAAATTGAATTTGGTTGATAGGATTGGCTTAGTAGGGCTACAAACTGGGCTAAATTTAGTGCAACAGCAGGCCTTGGTGTCATCCACAGAGGTCATCTGCAGCAGGGCAGATCTCTTATGGCACCTTATTTGCCGCAAGGTGCTTCTGGTGGTGCCAGCAGTCCATACTCTGAAGGTGGAGCTTTGTATGCCCTTGGTTTAATTCATGCAAACCACGGGGAAGGCATTAAGAACTTCTTGCGAGAGAGCCTGAGGAGCACTGATGTTGAGGTTGGTGCTTTCCTTACAAGATTCCATTTATATGAACTGCTCGTGCCTTGTAGAAATATGTGGCTCTATGTGTTTTTTAAATGACGCAGGTAATTCAGCATGGTGCCTGCTTAGGTCTTGGTTTAGCTGCCTTGGGTACTGCAGATGAGGATATTTTTTATGAAATAAAAAATGTACTCTACACTGATAATGCTGTTGCTGGGGAAGCAGCAGGTATTAGTATGGGCTTGCTAATGGTTGGGACAGCTAGTGAGAAGGCTGGTGAAATGCTTGCTTATGCTCATGAAACTCAGCATGAGAAGATAATCAGGTAGAAATGACACTTGCTGAGGGCATGGATGTCTCAAAAATTTTGCATTTTTTAACTTTTCTTGCTGCATTTAGGGGTTTGGCCTTAGGTATTGCGCTGACAGTGTATGGTAGAGAGGAGGAAGCTGACACGCTCATTGAGCAAATGACTCGTGACCAGGACCCAATTTTGCGTTACGGCGGAATGTATGCTTTGGCTGTTGCATACAGAGGAACATCAAACAACAAGGCTATACGCCAGTTATTGCACTTTGCTGTCTCAGATGTGAGTGATGACGTGAGACGAACTGCAGTGCTTGCCCTTGGATTCGTGTTGTATTCTGATCCTGAACAGGTTTCATTTCTTTCCAATATCTGAAATTGATCAATGGAAACTTGGCTTTCTTTAACTTTAGATTTTTTTCTTCCCGTGCAGACACCTAGAATTGTTTCACTGTTATCAGAGTCCTACAATCCACATGTTCGGTATGGTGCTGCACTGGCCGTTGGAATTTCTTGTGCTGGAACAGGTTTGAGCGAGGCAATATCATTGCTAGAGCCTTTGACATCAGATGTTGTAGATTTTGTTCGTCAAGGTGCTCTAATTGCAATGGCCATGGTGATGGTCCAGATCAGTGAATCCAGTGATTCACGCGTAGGCTCATTCAGGTAGGTGACACTCGGCTTTTCAACCTGTGCTTCCGTCCAGATTTAACCTTCTTAATTTTTCAGGCGTCAGTTGGAAAAAATCATTCTTGATAAACATGAAGACACTATGAGCAAGATGGGTGCAATTTTAGCTTCTGGAATTCTTGATGCTGGTGGAAGGAATGTAACCTTTAAGCTGTTTTCCAAGACGAAGCACGATAAGATCACTGCAGTTGTGGGCCTTGCTGTATTCAGCCAGTTTTGGTACTGGTACCCTCTCATATACTTCATTAGCTTGGCCTTCTCCCCCACCGCGTTTATTGGGTTGAATGGTGACCTGAAAGTTCCGAAGTTTGAATTCTTATCAAATGCTAAGCCATCATTGTTCGAGTATCCAAAGCCTACTACTGTAGCCACCACCACATCGGCAGTCAAACTTTCTACCGCAATTCTATCTACATCAGCAAGAGCCAAGGCAAGGTCTAGCAAGAAGGAGGCTGAAAAAGCATCTGAGAAGGGAGAAATGAGCGCTGCAAAGCTCAAGGCAGGCGACAAGGATGGAGACTCCATGAAGGTTGGTTTCACTCTTCACTTTTCCCCTAAAGATTTCTTGCAAACCCATAACTTGATGACACACTGCTCTGAACCTGCCGCTATCCTTTTTTCTTTCCCCTTTGTTGTCAGGTTGATAGCGTTCCAGAAAAGAAGGTGGAGCCTGAGGCATCATATGAAATACTGACAAATCCTGCTCGAGTTGTTCCTGCCCAGGAAAAATACATCAGATTTCTAGAGGAAAGCAGATATGTTCCAATCAAGATGGCACCATCAGGTTTCGTGCTGCTGAAGGATCTGCATCCAAACGAACCGGAAGAGTTATCCCTCACCGATGCACCTTCATCAACAGCATCCAACGCCGGTGCCTCAGCCACTCGGCAGCCGGCTGCTTCCTCAGCCATGCCTGTTGATGAAGAACCTGCACCCCCTCAACCATTCGAATATTCTCCATGAGGAGCCGCAGGTGGGTCAAAAGATGTTTCCTTTTGTTCGTCAATATTTTATTCACGGGTCCGTTGCGGTGGCCAAATTGATCCGCGGGTCATGCCATGTGCTTAGACAGCTCTCCCTTTTTTTGATGTTGGTAAGATCATATGGAGTGATGATGGTAATTCAATTTGGGGTTTCACGTCCCTTGTGTCAGTAGTGATTATTTTACTCCGATGGGCGTTCACACATCTTTGGCCACCGTCGCCGCCGTCATGGCCTCTCGCCGCCGCCTGCACTTCCAGACTACACTTTCAGCCACTTCTCTAGTGTCAATGAACTACCTGAGTCCTGGTTTTAGGCTCTTGGCAGTTGCTCTCACGAACAATGTGCGAAATTTCCAAAAATTTCAGATTTCCAAATGGATTTAACAACCAAAATTCCAGAATGAAACTATTTTGAAAATTTTCAAAAAAAAAAACAGAAAAATAATGTTACAAACATAATTTATGTTTTTATTTTAAAACAATTTAAATTTAAACTAATTTTATCACGATTCAATTCTGATTGAAACACTATTTTTTCAATATATTATGAAACAAGATATTTTGTTCAATGGCAAAATATCTAACATAAGTTCTTTTATTGTTGGAGGAGAAGAGTGTGGAAGATGTACAGAACAGTTGGTATCCTCCGCTTCAAGGAACCTCCGTCTACGTCAACGGCAAAACCCCAAGTTCAAACCCATTTCCTTTTTTTTTTCATTTTTTAAAGGTAATTACTATAAATGGGTTGTTTTTTGACCGCAGGACATTATTATCCTTTTTTTGTATTCATTATTATTATTAATGGTGTTTTTGTGTCGTTATTATTTCCCCCTCTGGTAAGTGAATTTGCAAAGAGGATCCCAATTCCCATCCCAATTTCATTTCATAACGTCCTGTTCTCCATGTTATGCGCCGAAAGCTGCACACTTTAATCGCGGATTTGGCCGCGGGGCTCCCGATCCTGTTCCATTTTCTCCTCTAGTTGGGAGTAGAGATGCTTCTCGACGCCGCGTTCAAGTTTCTAGTGCCGTCGTTGTGGGAACTGCAAGTTACCTTCGCGGCAGCGGTTTTTGCTTTTGTAGCATTCCGCTTTTTTGCCGCCCCTGGTGCTTCTGGTCATCGGGTTTATGTTGACGGTTCGCCGGTTTTTGAAGATGTGAACGGAGACAAAGATAAGGTTGCCTATTATAACATCTTGCTTCTTGCTTCGCCTTCAGAACTTCAATTGCTCTTGTATGTTACTCGTGTGATTGTGATGGGGAGGGCGGGTATTTCTAACTGAACTCAGCAGTTTTGACACGTCGCTTCTTGCTTTTCTTTTTCTTTAGTTACCGCCCTTTTTCCGTGTAGCTAGTGATAGTAGCGTTTGTAATACCGTTTGGATCAAATGCAGATTCATCGTGATTCTTTCATTTATGTTAAAGCATTGCATTGCATCACATAGTGCTCGGCGTTCAGTGTGGTGTGATCAATTTGATGATGACATGATAACAGACTTTTCCGTGATTCAGAGCCGTATTAACCAGAAAAAAAAACTAAGCCGCTGTTGCTTTTCATGATCAGGAATTTTCTGAGAAGAGATTTATTTTTTTTTAAACAGTGCCAAGTTCAGTCTGCAGTCATGATGTAACTTTGAAAGGTCCTCCAGAACAAGAACATTAGTGGTTTATGATGTTAAATCTTCAGTTTGGGAGTGCTTAGTTATTAGTCACCTTGGACCACCTGCAGATTAGAAAGTGAAGCAAACAAATCCAAAATGAAAACATTGCACAAAATGTTTGAAATTCCCCATTGGTCTTGTGATAACGCGTGCTCCTCTAAGTCCTTCAAACATTGTACCTTTGCACTCAAACATCCATAAGTGTGTACTTGCGAATCTTCTCAATCCATTCTCTTTGTCGTGTTATTGGGTCTTTCCTGGAGTAACTTCCACTTGCTTGACATGCAGTTCTACAATTATTTTTGTAGACTGTGCATTCGAGAACAGATGTGTTGACAAACTCGCCGTATATAGTTAAGGTAACATATATTCTGTAAATTTTGCATATGGTACGCTAATTACTCGAATCTATCAATGTTTAATGCTTGTATTTGTATAGAGTTATGTGCTTCTTTAACTATTTCTTGAAACTTTGTTGTCAGACATCAGTGACATTTCTTTTTAGGTTGAGCTGTTAGCTGCCAAAAATCTAATTGGGGCCAATTTGAATGGCACGTCAGATCCGTATGCAATAATCACATGTGGTTCAGAAAAGCGTTTCAGGTGAATGCTTCTCATTTGAAACTTCTGGTTTCTAAAGTTATATGGTAAAGTAAGTTCTAAAAAAAGAGAATAAGGAGAACTATTTAGAGAAACGTTGGTCTCGACCAGCCTGGTAAATAGATTCTCTCTTCCAGCTTTGGGTCTGGTCAATTGCTATACTGTGTTATTGAGTTCAAGGAATCTCTGTTAAAAACACAGAATAAAATAAAATCTCTTACTCAAGACTTCGTATGTATTTTTTGTATGCGAACTTCTGCAGATATCAGGTAATTGAGTAATGTGCTCTGTGCGCTTGTTTGTTGAAAATGGCCTTTTCTGTTCCTGTTATTTGTTTTTATGGATGGAAATCCACAAACTCCCAAGATATCGTGGAATCTCAAGTGTTCATTACTATATTTTTGTGTTGATGGGATTAATGATTGTCAAGGAACCTATAGTGGAACTATGATTCACCAATGAAGCAAGAGATATTTTCAAACTTGTGCTCATGAACATACTTAAAAAAGGAAGACAAGCATAGAATGTGAGATTATTTAGATGTTGGTTAGGCATGTTGGATGGTTTTCAGGTTGACTTCCAGCTTTTCTGGAGTAAGATTATGAAAGGTGGATTGCAGGTCAAAGGATACAAAATCTAAGTTTCATTATTTTCACCTCCTCCTCTCCATTGCTATTTAGAATCACAAGTATTGTGGCATTTTTTTCTTTACCATCTTTTCTTGTTAGATGTTGTGAATCAATTTGATTGCTAAATTTATGCAGTATGCATAGGAATGTTATTCTCGCGCTTCTTTTTCATCCTCATAGGCTTATTTTGTCTTGCAGTTCTATGGTTCCTGGTTCAAGGAATCCCATGTGGGGCGAGGAATTCAATTTTTCTGTTGATGAACTACCAGTGGAGGTTGCTTCTTTTGTTGTGATCACATTTTCAAGATTCAAGCGTGTTAAATTATATTGTTGCATTAATTGAGCTTGTGTTAATTAAAATTATTCCACTATTTGCTTAAGAAGACCTGCATTCGGATTCCTTTACTAGGAAATGTCCTGATGTGCGAAAACATTTGTCACCAGCCAGTATGAATTCAAATACAGTGTCATATAAGAAAAATTTTTTTTTTAAAAAAAGAATTTATTTTGTTACCTTGTTTTCTTTATTATATTTGCATGTCCTCTAGTCAGTTTTACGCACCACAGCTTATTGGTTGGTACTTGACCAAAATTTCTGATTCTCCCTGCCCAGATTCTCCAGTTGCAATTTGTTACACATGAGCTATATATGAAAGTATTTCACGCTATGCATTGAAGTTTACTACACTCATGCTGGCCTTATGTAATTTTTTTTTTCAGCCTTTTATCTTGGTTTCATGTTCCAACTCATTTTACTAATGGCATGGCAGATAATTGTGACAATATATGATTGGGATATTATATGGAAAAGCACAGTTCTTGGTTCTGTGAAGATACCTGTTGAGATTGAAGGTGAAACTGGTGCTGTCTGGTATACACTCGAAAGCCCATCTGGCCAGGTAATATAATATATCCGACTTGTTTTTCTGCAATTCATATCATGGTCTTCTCCAAACCTGCTTGTTTTTGTTTTAATCAGGTCTGTCTTCATATTAAAACACTCAAACTTGACAAGAATTCTTCAAGGTGAGTTGTTTATTCTCCGCTGTGCACCTGATTATGTGTCAGCTTCTGGATGTTATCCTCAAAGAAGCACCTATATCGTTTGCTAACAAAATGGCTTTAACTGGCAGTGGCATTTCTCTGTTTAGGATTTCAGTATTTCTTTGCTTTCAAAAATGGTATATATTGTTTTCTTTGTTGATATGTATGCCTCATTTGTAGCAGGTTTGAAAATTTAGCATCACGCTTTCACTTCCACTCTTAAGAGGAAAAAGTTCAATCTATTGGCCTTCGCTAATAATTGTTTTTATTGATTTGTGATGCTAAAAGTGTATTCTCTTGGCCTTATGAATTACTGAGTTAACATATTAACAGTATTATCCTGCACATGTATTATTCTTATCACTTTTTTAATTATCTTCCCCACACGGAAATTCCTAAACTAATCAAATGGTTCTTTTCATCTAGATGGTTATCCAATTCTTCAGTATTAGCATTAGATCTTAATTTCAGTTTCATTATCAATTGCTTTGGCTTTTCTTTTTATTTTTGCAAAGATTATCAATGCAGCGTGATTTCTATAATTTTGGTTTTTTTCAGTAAGTTATATTCTTCACGTGTCCTGATCTTATTCATCTCAATGCTTACTAGAGATTTGAATGGTTATGCGGGTGCAAATGGTCGTAGGAGGACGTTGGATAAACAGGGACCTACAGAAGTGCATCAAAAGCCAGGACCACTGCAAACAATTTTTAATCTTTTGCCAGATGAGGCATAATTCTCTATTCATATTTTGCCTAAGCTCAGCAGTGCTTATAACAATGAAACCAAAATCAAATCAGTTTCTACCTTTGGAGTTCTTTTTTTTTTTTTCAATTTTGAGATTATAGCCCTTGGTTTTGGAGGATTATGGCTGAGTTACTGATACGGGCAGAAGTATTTGTTAGGTGGCTCAACACAAATATTCATGTGCACTAGAAAGATCTTTTCTGTACCATGGAAGGATGTATGTATCAGCGTGGCACATCTGCTTCCATTCCAATATATTCTCCAAGCAAATGAGGGTTTGAGCTTCCTCCCTTTTTTTTTGCATGGTTAAATTTTAAATTCATTTTAGGCTGCTCGCCTCAGGTGTTGTGTTTTGTTTGAATATGGATTCTTTATAGTTGGAGAATTTTATTTTTGAATTTTTAATCATTAAGTCTTTATTTAATAGTTTATAGTGTTGGCAGGTTATAATACCTTTTGGAGACATAGATGAGGTACCAACTCCGATTTTTCTTATCATACTTTTTATTTGTTTTTTTATTTTACTATGAAATGATAAGTCTGTCTTAGTTGCCCTTCTGTTCCAGATAAAACGAAGCCAACATGCTGTGATAAATCCATCAATCACAATCATTCTTCGGATGGGGGCTGGTGGCCATGGAGTACCTCCACTAGGAAACCCTGATGGTTAGTTGATTTTTGTGCTGGATATCTGACAACTTATGTCTTTTATTCTGACATAATGACTGGCATTCCCAAGATGTGATAACGATCATTCCAGTTGATTTAGAGCTTGTCAACCTTTATGAGACATTAAGCTTCGGTTTACAATATCATGACATTGAATTGACTGTTTTTTTTTTTTCATATGCCTCATTAAGGTAGAGTAAGGTACAAATTCGCCTCTTTCTGGAATCGGAACAATGCCCTCAGGGTTTTACAACGGGCAGCTAAAAGCCACCGTGAGATGTTAGAAGCTGAGAAGAAGGTTTGAAAATTATCTTTGTCTTTGTCTTTTATCAAGATTAATATGTATTAAATGTCTGCGTAGAACTGAAGGTACAATCTTATTCTTGAAAAACCAATTCTTGTTTATTTTATCCTGCAATTGACCAAACATCCACATGGAGTGAATTTATTATGCTACTTGCGGGAGCTTTGCTTTTCTTTCTTGTTGTTGTAGCACTTGAGTACGAACCTGATTGTAATGTTCAGATTGAATATATCGTACACTTGTTTATGTGTTGAGTTATTTGTCATCTGTGCAGGCAAAGGTGCAGTCTGATCTGCGTGCACACAGCAGCTCTATAGCTGGTGTAAAAAGGCAACATAAATTACCTGAGGAGAATCTGGCCAAGGTTGAAAAGTTTCAACCATTTATCAAGGACGATGTCCTTTCTGAAATTTATAGTGTATGTCTTATCTGACGATTCCACTGGTCATGCCCTTATTCCTTTTAGATTACGTTCCGTGATAAAAGAATTTGTATGTGTTGCTTGTTAACGTCTTGCAGGATGTTTTCCCATGCACGCCAGATGATTTTTTTAGGTTTTTGCTGGATGATGGTTCAAGCTTTACAACTGAGTATCGTAGACTGCGGAAAGATACAGAACTTATAGTAAGTTGACAAATGCACAGCACTCATTTTTTGGTATCCAGATCCAACGATTGTTATCTGATATAGGACTGTTGCTTGTGGAATCATTTTTCTAGTTGCGGTTAACCAAGGTAGTAATAATTCCGTGTCAATTATTCTAACAGAGTGAGAAGGTTGAAATTATCCAATGTCCAAGGCTTTCCATTCGTGACCTCAGTTATGAGTGCTTTTCTCTTGTTTTTTCCTGAACCAAAGTGTATCAATGATGGAAAATGGTCGATGATGGTAGTGTCATGCCATATGAGGTTTCTTCTGGGTTGTTTTTTCCCACAAGTTCCACTTCAGCATCTATGTGTGCGTTCATGCCAAATCTTACATCATGCCCCTGCTGTTGGTTCCACGGTATACTTTTGGGGCCTGATTTATTTGAATGAACCATTACATGTGATTTATGACTTCAATAACTCGTATAGCATACAATGTTGTACCTTCAACTCAAAGCAGGTGACACATACTATGAACAGCGTTTGAGTTGTAGAAAAAACTCTAGATCCCTTTTTGACTCTTGTTTTCTTGCTGCTGCTTGGAATATAATGTTCTATATTCTTATGCCATGTCTTGTTTGTTGAAAATTTCAGATGGGTCAATGGCACGCTTCTGATGAATTTGATGGTCAATTAAGAGAAATTAAGTTCAGATCCGTCTGCAACAGCCCAATGTGTCCGCCAGATACTGCCATGACAGAGTGGCAGCATGCCCTTGTATCACCAGATAAAATGAATCTGGTGCCACCTTTTTTTTCTCATTAAATATATTTTTTTTCTGAATAGTTTACGATTTCCCTTTGGTGCTTATTCATTATCCAATTCTAATAGGTGTTTGAGACAGTACAACTAGCTCATGATGTTCCTTTTGGTTCATATTTTGAGGCAAGTTGATCTGCCTTGGTCTTATGATTTCCCCTTCTGATCATTATGGTACCTGTGGATGGATGTTGCATGGATTAAAGAATGAACTGCACATGTGATCATGTTCCACTATTCTATTAATCCCAAGTATATGTAATGACTTCGATCACATCAATGAATCAGATTCACTGTAGATGGTGCATAGAGCAAAGCTCCGAGTCATCAAGCAAGTTGAGTATAAAAGTTGGTATGTATCTGAATGTGTTACATTAACTTTTTATGCTCTTAAGAATAGTTGAATTTGTACTCATCTTTTGCTCTTCCTTTTGGCTAGTTAAAGATAAGCCTCCTAGTTTCTCGTAATATAGAATATGCGTACACACTACAAAGCTATTTCATTGAATCACCTTCATGTAGTAGCTGCTACAGAAATGTCTGATGTAGCAAATGTAACACGTTGTTTGTAATGCCATTGGATGGTGTCTACCCATGTAGACCTTTTTTTTGCGTTTGCTGTGTTCTTCTTCCTCTTATTGCTATCAATGGTAAAACGGTCCTGCCAGTGAGATTTACGTATCCTATGCAACTCTCTCTTCCCAACAGGTGCATATTTCAAGAAATGGTGTGTGATGCAGTCCAAAATCAAATCAGGCGCCATCAATGAGGTGGGTTCCTACTTGTTTTGCACATTCTTAGAATCACTTGTAGAAATATTTCATCCAAACATTAAGCTCACCAAAATGTTCAGTACAAGAAAGAGGTGGAGATGATGCTGGAGGTGGCTCGTTCATATGTTCAATCAATGACTTCAGGGACCGAGGCAGGTAGTAATACCATCCAAGGTGTATAAAACGGGCATTTTCCCTCAAGTGCTTGCCCCCCCCCCCCCCCCATACACATACACACACAAACAGAGATATCATGTGCTGTTCCTTTTTCTGTATCTGATGCATGATTGTAATTTGTAGTCCTGCTCCTAAAGCATAGTTGAAATGATAATGTTGTATAGTTAGTGATTCATGATGCTTCGTCACTAACAAGTGTTTCTCACTTATGCTTTTGCTTCGACTCTTGGGATATGATTAATGATATGATGGGGTTCTACGTTGTCTCATACTTGTGCAGTGTACACCATGTGCCATGATCTGGACTCCTTTCCTGTCATGTGATGATTCACTTTTAATGACCATGCTGTGCTTGCAAAGCTACATTGATTCATATCATACTGCTTCTCTAGAATTAATGAAATGGTTTTATTAGGTTTAATTCATATTCAATCCATAGAATTCAAAATTAACTCAAGCCCCCTTCATAAGTTTTTTTTAAAAAAAATTATAGAGATTAGATTTAATTTGTTTTATTTATTAAAATATTTTCAAATATAATTAGAATTATTGAATTTAATTAAATTTATATAAAAATATTCAATCCAAATTCATAATTATATCAAAAGATGACTTAATCCCATTTTTAAAAGACTTAGTTCACCCCCATTAATATTATGGAAATTAGGCTAAATTATTTTCAAATGCAATTCATATCAAATTAACTGAAATATTAATAAATTATGCTTAATTTCAATGCACTTCAGATCAAATATATTTTAATTTAAATTATATTGAAATGCAATTTTACAGACCTTTGAAAAAGGTTAGTTGGATGGCGGATGAGATTGTTGAGGAGCGAAATGGAGCTAAAACTTTTAATTAATATCCATAAATATATATAACCATTTAAATTCTTAATAATAAAAAAAATAATATTCAGATTTCAAGTTCCTCCGCGAAATGCTCTCCTCCCTACATGCTTCACCCTCCAACTTCGCCTTTTCTCACAAATCGTCGCCTTTACTCACTTCAGCGCGCCGGAAATCTAAAGTATGTTTCGGATTCTCTGTTCCAGACCATTCTCCGATTGGCGAGGAAGCACGCTGGCTCAGGGAGGAGCAGAGGTGGATTAGGGAGGAGCACCGTTGGCTGCGGGAGGAGCAGCGGTGGAAAGACGAGCGCCATGCCTTGCTGCAGGAAATACGCAGCCTAAAGGAAAGAATAGAAGAGCTTGAGAGACTTAATTCCATCAATGGGGCTCCAGTCCCTGAAATTGTTGCCCACGTCGCCAAATTGTTGCAGGTACGCAGGTTGGTTTCGTTTATCGGTGAATGACACATCTCTGCGAAGCTTTTAATTTCCTGCTTTGGAATCATCGTATGGATCATGAATTCGTTGTTAGTGGTCTAAAGTTGTATATTTTTGGATTGAGATGTAGGCAAATGTTTGAATTTCGATCATCAGTTGTTTCTTTTCTTGTTTGGCTATGTTTTTGTATGTTTGTGCTTGTATTTTTTGGTAGGAGGGAGAAATAGGGTTCGCAAGATATTCTACGGTTTAATTATACATGGCGATATGGCCGTTAGAAAACCTTCCTTAGCTGATCAACTACTCTACTAATCTGCATTTTTCAGGCTGTGCAGGAAGGAGACTTGGGAAAAAATGTGAGCAGAATCACCGAGTCTGGTTCGAGTGCTCTGCCGCTAGTGGTTGAATCCACTTCAGAGAGCAAAGAAGTTGTCATTGAGGAACTAATCAGCGTTTCTAACAAAACCGAAACCACGAAAAGGAGACATGCGTTGCAGAAAGGAGCAGAAGGAGATGATGTTCGAGCTATGCAGGTATGCATTGCCTTCCACTATAGTGACGCTTTCTGTTTAATCCGTCAAACATATTTATGCTATTGTTCTGAACCTGATGTGGATTATTTGATAAGGGTATAGAGTTGAACCTTATTTCCTTCATTGGTACAACGGTCCCGTCAGTTGTGATGTAAATGAATATTGACATCATTTTGATTAACTTGCTGTCTGATGTCTATTTTTTGAGTTCAAATCCCCCCTGCTTTCCTCATTGGGTTTGATAGGAGGCTTTGTTGAGACTTGGATTTTACTCTGGCGAAGAGGATATGGAGTATTGCAGCTTTTCTAGTGGAACTGAGCGTGCAGTGAAAACCTGGCAAGTATGTTCCATTTCAATAACCATACTGAAAGATTATCCGAAAGAAGTCATGTCTCATTTTCCACGAAGAATGTGAGAATTAACCTGTGCACTGTGTTGCATTTTCAGGCCACACTAGGAGAACCAGAAACTGGCATTATGACTAATGAACTTTTAGACAGATTATTCAATGCTTCTAGTTCTGCGGTTAAGATAAATCGAGATGGTGTGGGAGCTAGTTCTACCAAGGTATGGTGCACTTATTTAATTGATCAGAACGGAATGAATCCCCTCAATCTCCGATTCCCCCAGATTGCAAATGCTGCACCAGTGGCCGCCACTGAAGACCTTTCTCAAGTAGAGCAAACTATTGCAACAACTGATGGAGGTGTAGGAGAACATGAAGTTTCTCGAGGGAGAGTTTTCCTTCTTGGAGAAAACAGATGGGAGGAACCCTCCAGGCTTACGAAAGGAAGCAAGAAAACTGTAGACAAGAAAACAACTACAAGTGTAGCAACAACATGCGTCTCATGTCGTGGAGAAGGCCGCGTATTGTGCATGGGTGCGTTAAAGGACACTCCCTCTCTGTTATATCACCTATTATTCTCCTCATGGGAGCCAACACAATTTTGTGGTTGATGGGTCTTTCCATGTTTCAATGGATTTTTCCTGCAGAATGTGACGGCACAGGGGAGCCAAACATCGAACCTCAGGTACATCTAACAAAGAAAAAATTGATAGATGGGTTAAAAGCTGATTTTGATATGTTTATAATTTGTTGAGCTGCAGTTTCTGGAGTGGATAGATGAAAGGGCAAAGTGCCCGTATTGCGATGGACTTGGTTACACTCCATGCGACGTCTGCAACGGGAGAAAGTGAGCCTTTTCATTTTGGGGAAAAATACAAGTTGGCGCACCATTGGTATACAACATACTTTTCTTTAAAGTTAGGCATTTGTTTCAAGTATTATTTTTTTATTAACATGTTTGAAAAATTCACATTTTATATTATCAGGTAACAAATATTGAAAATATCTTTATCCAAATTTATTGGGGTTCCCGAAAAACTGTACGGCCACGGACACTCCCACCCATGCTGCTAGCACATACACTTGATCAAAAAGTGATGGATCTACAAAGATAACTAACTTGGTACACATGTCTTGCCTTGTTGCCTGTCGGCCAGCCTCCATCTGAAACCATAGACTGATTCCTAACGGTCGAGTTCTTCAAACCTACTGTATTCCAACAGAAGGCCTTCCATTGGTTCCTCCTAAAGGCATTGGGCCCGTTCAGCTATATCCTATGAATTCGAGTCAGCTTGTACACCTGTATCACCAGATCAGTAAAAAACCATACACAAGATCTCAGTCATTTGTGTGGCTTCATGACAACAGCATTTGCAATGCATGTGTGTTAGCTTTCACTGACCTGTGCAGTTCTGCTTGGAAGTGGGAGTTTCAGGGAAAACCTTTTACTGTCGCTCCTGTGTATGATTTATGCAAAACATGATATATATGCTTGCAAAGGGAAGACTGAAATGGGATAAAAAAGCTTGCTCTTTTGCAGCTTTGGAAAGGTTGGTTTGTGTTTTGCTGCAAATGTTTTGTAAGTGAGATGATAACAAAACCAGCTTTCAAAGTGCTGCTGCGACAGAACAAGCTCAGAGCTAACTCACTTGCGTATAGAAGATCTCTGGATGTACTGGCTCGCGTCGATTAATCCTTGTCCACCGTAAAAGGATTCATCGGTGTTTAAAATTAACTGCAGGCATCGAAGTCAAGAGCAACTCAAAAAAATGGAGCAATGTGACTACAGAAGATTCAGCAGAATTGGCTTAGCTTACTTTGTATTCCCCAGCTTCTTCAACACCAACACAGTATCCTTCGTAGGACTTTGAAGGGTGGAAGTTGAAGATGAAGACAAAGGGACCTCGCAAGTAACATATCACCTATTCCACCCGCAAGACACCGATTAAAGAGCCATTTGTGTGACACGAGAGGAAAGAAAAAACAGTAATATCACCATTGAAGCATCATCAACATGGTGAATATCTGGAAGACGTCCCCTTTGAAGTATTTTATCATCCGAATCCAGTTTCATCATGTCCTACGTAAAAAACATGCTTCATTTCTCAGAACCATTGTTGAAGGGAAAGTTGAAAATCTGATCAGGGGAAAGGAAGAAAGATATAGCTAAGCAGAGGTCATCAATGGAACATCATGCATATGATCGGTTTTCAGAGAATGAAACAGGGCTATACAATTTGGCAGCCAGCCCCATCTATCTAGGCTTGGAACCGGCGCAAAGAATATCCAGCTTCAATGCTGACAAACTGAAATAGCATGGCTGATAGTTTTAGCATACCTTCTCAAAAGCAAACAGCTTGTAGTGAAATTCATCTTCCAAAAGCTGCCATCTGCGGTTAGCAAGTTCATAGGAAAAATTGTTGCTAGCCATTGGGAACTCCACCCTCTGTAACAAGAAGGTAAGTCATAAGGAAAAGTTCATCATCATAATGGAGACGCTAAAGGGTGGCCAAATTCACCTTTGGATGGCCAAATTCATTTCCCATGAAGCTAAGATATGCAGATCCTCCAATTGTAAATGTGATTAAACGGATCATCTGTAAAGTGAAAACTTAAGCTTGAGATCTACAGGCAGCGGGGACAGGGAAAATTATACTTCAATACTTGGAGTTTGGGAGACAGTGAATAGTAAAACAAAGATACATTAGCAAGCAGTAAGTGACGCAAAAGGGCCAGAGAGTAGAAACATGAATGTGAAGTACATATCCTTACTACCTTATGGAGTGCACAACCCCTATGACGGGACTCTTCAGAGTTAGATGAACCAAAGAGTATCTCTGCAAATGACTGCCCCCGTGAAATTGACTGGTGTAGAAAGAAGGAAACGAGATTTATCATGAAAAAAATATGGTCCTACACATAATAACTTACTGATCCGGGAAACTGAATCAAGTGTCCAGAGAAAAGAAAATTCCCATGCGGGTAAAGAGCCAGTACCACAAACATAATCAACATACCTGATTGTGATTTTCAGCATATAACAGCATCTTGTCTGCCATAAGCTTGTTTCCAATGAGTGTGCTCACAATCTAAACAATTCAAAGATTGATTTTTTCACTACATATTCATTTCCTACGTGCATTGAAGTGTCACAACCTTACTCATACTCCATTCTCGATGAGGAACATTCACAAGGAATGACAACCACAATTCTGATGCTGATACATTAACAAAATAATCAAATCCCAGACCGCCTTGAGAAGCTGGCTCGCAGAGACCAGGATAAAGTGTGACCTAGCAAATCCATCAAATGAAGAGTTCAAGATCCAAAAGGAATATAAACATGCCACATCCAGCATAGTTTGGGCAAAAACATGATTCAGACATTCTATAACAAGTAACGAACTAGAAAATTTAAACACAACTTTTTATTACTGGAGAAAAATCAAGCACAACTAGAGATGATTCACAAACAGCCATTTGAACTTCGTACATCTTCAGCAATGGTCACCACGTTGGGATTAAGAACATGTAGAATTTCATTTGCTGATATGAGATACAACATAGCATCATTATCCACATATTGATTACAGAACCTGGGAAAAAGAAAAGAAAATAGTTACCGCACATATATCAGTTACACTGGTAGCCTGAAAATGTAAATCAATATAAAGGGAAAAAAAGATAATTACAAATGATTCACATCCAAATAGCAAGATACTTTTGACATCTTACTCTTGTATATCACCAGTGAAAGTCGCAAACCCATTGTGAGTGTACATCATTGATGAAAGAGAATGAAAGTAGAAACCATCAATCTTGTATTCCACCATCCACCTAGAAAGAGTCACCATACAAAGGATGGTGAAATGAAAAATAATCAAGATACAATGAGAAATGGCTTTTATTGATATGCACAAGAAACACACAGAACTCAAAACGAATCTTTAGAACATCATGGCAAAGATGGTTTCACATGATTACCAGTTCAAATTCGAAATAAGGAAATGCAACACATCATGATCTCCATATTTGAACATTCTTGTACCCCAATGTTTATGCTGGCCTCTTTTCCCTATAAAAGGAAGCTCATAAAAAGATTTTAACGGCAAAGCTAATCAAATTTTAAAATTCAAACAACTGTGGGCATTTTCTTCTTATGCACACAATTCTGGAAGAACAAACAAAATGATGAGTTAGTGAACAAACTGGAAAATGTAATTATGTCCAACGTTAAATCCTCAGACAGCATGTGTTAATTTATCAATATTTTTCATTGCGGATGATTTCCAAAATGAATCAGAGATGAAATATGCAAGACATTTTACCGGAATGGAAATAGCAATCATTTGATCCATCAAAAAATGACAAGCCGACCATTTCATCAGCCGCAGCATAGGAGTGAACAATATCTAAGAAAACGAGTAAACCCAGTCCTGCATACATAAAGATAATATCAAGCAACATTAACCTTACAATTAACTGGGGGGATCAAGCCACTGCACCATTCATCGATGAAATTATAATCTCCAGAAATAAACAGGAGTAGTAACAGTCACTCAATAACATAGTATGCAATGGCAATGCAATAGGTACTCTCAAGTCTTCTCTAAATAACAGGATCATGCATATCAATGTCAAGAGTATTAGAACCTCCCATATAAGCTCAAGAAATCACGATCCGTTAAAAACGTAAGCGACAGACTATCATGAAGAAGAATAATATCAAAATTCATAATAAATGCAAGATTAAAAGTATGGCAAGGTGCACGCAATACAGAAATATGATATTGCGACAACGAACTCAAGCTTAAAAATGAATGAGGGCAAGGATTTAACTTGAAAAATAACATAACGGATTGTTGGAAACACACACACAAACTCTTGTTGTTGACCTTCTCTTTAGCCACACCAGACAAAATCAGCATCCTACTGAAACTGATTAATGGAGGAATTCCGTCTAGCAAATACTTTGCATAAACGGCCCTTAAAACAAAGAATATCTTATTGCGTATACTTTCTGTTAACAGTGAGAACATAGAAAGGTGGTTCATCTAGATGTACGTGTTCAGTGAAATTTACATAGAAGATACCTAAAGAAAAAAAAATCCCCCTAACAAGTGCACAAAGGTTGCTCTGACCGATGTGAGAGAGCATGCACGAATTCCTTACATTTAATACAAAAAAGATGCACTAAATATCATTAGCATGCTATACTCTTTGTAGAAAAAATTATATTTCACGCCTGTGAAGTGAACTGTTAATCCTCTCCATACTCTTATTTTGTCGGATGCCCCCAAAGTGATGGCATTTTATTGATGCAACTTTCAAGTGCTTGAGTGGCTTTAAGAAGCAGCAGAATAAAAAGTTTTAACAAACCATGTGCAACATCCACTAATCGCTTGAAATCATCAGGGGTACCAAAGCGGCTGCTGACAGCAAAGAAATTTGTTACCTACACCACAATACAAAAGCCGGGCATTGAATGTTCTGGTATCAAAGGAAAAGGCACAGTAGCACGCCAAATCAGGATTATAAGCCAATATTTGATAAGATAGCTAATATTCTTGTCCAAATTTCACTTTCAAAGTTTAATTGAAAAAACACCAATACGACGAGGATAACCACTAGCAGCATAAGCAAACACCACCTTGCACATAACCACAAATTAACTACAAAATATATCATTGTCTTGTTTGTGTGCATGTTATTATGATAACCAGAAAGCATTCAACGATACTCTATCTATGATAACACGTACTCTATAACCAATGGTAAAGTAATCCTTGTGCTCCACTACTCCAATTAACTGGATAGCATTGTATCCAGCTTCCTTTACATGAAGTAGAACCTATATGGCAATGAGATCGCAACAGCACATATTAGATTGTAGTCAGCACAGCAGAAAAAATAGAAAATATCATTATAATGAGCAAACAAATTAATTAAAAGGAGTGAAAAGAGTTACCGAATCAGTAAACTCGTTAAAGGTAGCAATTCTAGGGGACTTTCCACTTATCCCAACATGGCATTCATATATGCGCAAAGACTTGGGTTTTGAAGGGCTGTTATGTCTCCACCTGTAAGCACTCTCAGGAGGGGGCTCCCAGTGAACTGCAAAAGACTGAGTACCAGGCATTCCTGGTATATAAAACGAGTTCAAATGAAGAGCATATTGAACGATAGCAAAAAATGACTATTGACACCAAACATAATGGGGGAGTATCAAACAGGAAGTCACTACCTATTTCATATATGCTGCAGTATCATTGAAATGGAAAAGGTAAACTAAATTTATCAATTGAACTGAAAAGTAGGATGCTATGCCCAGAAAACGCAAAGCCCAGACCAGCTGCAAAATTAGAATACACGAACACAAGCATCCTGCAAAAACAGCTCACATCTTTACAACCCTATTTATATCAAACTACACTCAAAAGGCATCAACCTAAATAAATTAGAGGCTCTTCTTGAAATTATTCTACAGAAACACAAACGAAAAAACAAGTTTACTCTCACAGACCAGGAATCACATATGTAGCCCAGGCAGGTACTCTTTCCAAAGGTCCATCCGGGGTATTGAAGTAGACCCTGTATTTGCTTCCATGGGGGATCCCAGGAGAGTATTTCTTAAGCCACGCCTTCCTTCCCTTTCTAGTCTCCAACCAGTACGCAAGAGGTGGCTTTTTGGTACGTATCTTCTCCCTCCAAGCAGGATCAGTTGCAACATTAAAATAGAAATCATCACCACCATCATCATCGCCATCATTAACAATCACATCATAACTTGGTGTGCTTGGAGGATTATTCTGTTGTTGCTCTTTCCAGGCCTTGTATCTGACCTCTGGTTCTGGTATTTCTTCAAGCTCCTCATCTGTTTGAGGACCATTAGGGCCGAAAATTTGCTCGTACAATTTAGATGCAAGCTCATATCTAGACTTTATAAACCGATCTTCACCAGGCTCCCAGTACTCCTCATTTGCTTTCCTAAAAGCTTCTTCAACTGTAATTCCACTATCACCCTTATCATAGTCATCAATATAATTGTACTGCTGAAAGTAAACTTCATCTGGTTCTTCACCATCCCTCAATTTGTCTTCAATAATTATGAACCAATAGCCATAGTCATCGTGACCAAGATGCCCTTCTCTTGCAGAATTCGCAGTTGGCGACCATCCGTTAAAATCTCCCACAAGTGAGCAATAGCGAGCACCTGCCATTGCAGAAACAGACTGGAAATCAAAAGAGCGCAAGTGGATTTTCATGCTGAGATAGTTACCACATTCAAGAATAATGTAATAATAGGGATTTGTTCTATCTTGACTACAAGAAAAGGCAAGGAGCAAGCATAACTATCATACACAAATAGAGACGATATCCACAAGATTCATGATTAGCAACTGGTCGTAAGACTCAATGTAATAGCATCTTGAAGTTTGAAAACACCATTCCTTTCCCCTATATGCAATCATTCTCACTCCATAAAGAGTTCAGCCCCTTGAATCCGTTTACAAATGTCTTCACTCTGAAGTATTTATGGATGATGGGTCCAAGATGGCAGATAGTAATCCATACCTGGAGCCCATTCAAGATAATCAACGCGATGTTGTACATTACGATGCATTCCCATCGTTTCGAATCTGAAAAAAAAAGCATAAGATACATATAACAGAGTTTGCCACTAAATATGCTGCAGAACCTCATTATGCAGACAAAAATGTAAACAATCGCAGTTGAGATGAGCGTCGCAAACTACAAAGTACTAACCCACATGCCAACTCCGGGGCAAGTAGGCCACGATTGAAAAGTGCCTCCCTCAAATCCTTCAATGCCTTATATCTGTAACGTAGTTCCAGCCTCAGAAGCGGAAGTAAAGATACGAATGAGTCATCATCTAAACACGTCGAAATACCTTTCCCGGAGAAAAAAGGCGAAGGCTTTATCCGTGATACCGTACTTCGGAAGAAAACCAACCGGGTCTATACCGTCCTTAGTATTAGCATCGAGTTTCTGAGACTTTTGGCGCTGGTTCTGAGGATTTGGGTCGCGGCCAGATTGCTGTTGGGCGAAGCATTTGTAATTGTGAGCGGTGGCGGGCAAGAGAAACACAGAGCTGTAGCAGGGAGTCCTAATCGTCGCTGGAGGATTCAATCGAAAAGAATGATGCTGAAAGAAGGAAAGGCTACTCATCGGCGATTCTAGCTGCTGTTGCGTGTCCTCCAACGAACACCTTCAAATCTTGGAACCGCGCGCTGCGCACTCCCCCAGGACAAGTGATTCGTGCTGGTTCACCACCGGGGTGGATGAGGAAACACTTATTTATTTAAATAAATAAATTCAAGGACGAAAAATGGCATTTATTTTAAAACATAATATTTTTAATGCTTTTAAATACCCATATATTAAAAATTGCGTTTATTTGATAAATGTAATTTTGACATGTGAATAATATGTCTAGTTTTATTTGAAAATGTGAAGAATATGGGTATTATTTAAATTTAGAAATAAAACATATTTAAAAAGAAAGAAACACCAGAAACCAACTTCAATTATTGCACTTGAGCGATGCGACGAGGAGTACGATGTACTCCAGTGACAATTATTATTCAAGACGCACAACTCACACACCGCACAGCTTCTTCCCTCCGCCGCCGCTTCAGACGACGGCGACACCGGGGCGTATGATTCCGGCGGCAGCGCGATTCAGAATGGTGCAATTGAAAATGTCGAAAGAAGGAGTAATCATAGTCTTCTCAATGAGATTATACGCCTCCTGAGTGAAGTGCTGCCCGTCCCAGAACAGATGCTGCTTCGGGTTCCGGCAAACCCTGGCGCTCCGGTGCCCACACACCCTCTTCGCATCATAGTTGTACTGCCCTCCACTCCCACAGCACGCTCTGAGTCTCACAGGGCCGTTTGGAGCTAAACCAACACGACACAAAAGAAATCGGGTAAACTCATTTGCGAATTCACTCCAAGTACTGAACTGCAGGATCTACTTACCGACGTACTGCTGCAGATACCCTTGGAAGCCTGATGCAAATGGGCTATACAGCAACAATGTGTCTGGGAACTCAGCGTGAAGAGCCACAATGGATGCATTGAGTTGATCATTCTTCCAATCAATGAATTCGTTCACCTTCTTCAAGCACCCATATCTGTCGTAATCATCTGGGTTGCTGCTCTGCAAGGCGGTCAGAATATGTGGGTAGCATCCGATGTATGAGCTTCCCGGAATCACGAACGTCTTGGCGCCCATAAGGATCAGCTCCTGCACCACAAAAGCTCAAAACTTTTCACACTTTGTTTGGATTCTAATGGTGATGGGAGTGTATAGCTGCACTGCTAACCCTAGCTGAGCTCGGCTTCGATGATGTGGGGCACGTAGGTTCGGGCTTCTTCTAGGGATTTACCAGAGATCAATGCATACGCGATGTCGTTGGCTTCGATATCCCCGAAGAAGACGATGCCATCACTGAGCCTTTCACTTCGCTCTGGCAGGGAGAAGGAACTGTGTGACTAGTCGTAGGTTAAGAAGTGAGAACGAAGAGTGATTCTAAACCTCGTGGGGTCGGAGCAACTTCTCTGAGATACTGTTTGAACCAGCGTGCTTGTTCCCTAACAGGGACAGCATGAGGGGGCACGCTGATGCATCTCTTCTCGAAAAAATCGTGGTCAAGAACGGGACTCCTTGCAACGGAGAAGATGATGGCGGTGTTCTTTGAAGCGTTCCCCGACAAGTAGGGTGTGACAACTGGGTAGCCGGTGTCAGCAGCTGCAAGTTCGAAATATGGAGTCTCAGTCATTCCACCTGAATGCATTGCCGGGAGAAAACTTACCGGCGTAGTCGAAGTCGATAAGGCCGTCGCTCCAACGACCGGTAGGATAACCGGGATAGGTGATCCCGTAGGGAAGCTTGGCTGCGGGAAGATTAGGACCCCACGGCGGAATGCGAATGGAGTTGCCGACGTCCGTGACACCATCCCCGAAGTGAAAAACATACGTGAATGGGCACTTGGCCATCTGCGCCGAAGCAGAAGCAACCAACAACAACAACAACAACAAGATGGCAGTGTTCATCGTCATCGTCATCATCATCATCCTGTTGATGAAACTTGAGCGAACTCCCCCTCCGTTGAGAGTATATAACAAGGAGCCACCTACCGCCATCTCCACGTTACGCTCACCTAACAGCTTTTTTCACGTCATAAAACACGGCAGTACGACATAGCAAAATGCAACACATGGAAGCATGATTTCCAAAATCCATATTACAATTTTTCATTTTGCAACAAAACTGTCAAAACGATAGGAAAAAATGAAATTGAATTAGACAATATTAGAACAACCAATACTTAATCTCAACAGACAAAACAAAAAAAGTGGCTTTTGTATAATGATTTAGAATTTAGGTTTCAAATTTGTACAAGAACCTGTTCTTCTTGTGAGCAGTCAAATGGATTTTGTTTCTTAGGAAAAGTTTGAGATGGTGAGTCGAGGCATCCGTATTGAATATCTGGTGGGCTCATCCTCAGGCTGCACCCCGGCGACATGAGAATGGCAACAAGACTCGGGTCATACTCCTCCATGAGAGAAACCTCAACTCGCGTCTGTCCATGTTGACATCGCAGCTGTGGAAATAGGATTCTTGATTCACTCCTTCGGAATGCAAGCCATATTGTATGACGTTTTGGATATATAAATATTGCAATGATAAAGAAGTTTTCAAGATTACACCAAATATTTATACATAAAATTCGTGAAATATATCATTTTATATTTTCGATTTACAAAATACATATTGTATATTGAATTGATAAAATACATCATTTTGTATTTTCGATTTATAAAATACATTTTCTACATATTATTTAAAATTCAAAAGAAACACATAAATAATATATTTTTCTAAATTTAATCTAAAAGATGTATTTTGAAAACTGAAAACATAAAATAATATATTTAATCATCCACCATAGGTTCTAAAACACAGGTTCTTTTCTCGTATAGGCGGTTATGGGTGAACCTACTTAGAGAACGGACTGTCATTAGGCATATTTCTCTCAAAGGATCATTTTAATGTAAGACCTATTTTACTGAATTCGGGTCCATATATGATTTCAGTCTCCTTTTTCATTATAATATAAAAATAGAGTGGATTATTTATCAATTCTTTATTATTATTATTTTTGAGTACCAAGTCCTAGTCGGTGATCTTTTTTTTATTAATAGTCAAATATCGGTTAATAATTTAAAATTATTAAATAAAAGTATAAAATTAAGATAAAACTAGTGCAATAACGTTGTAGGATGTGTTGTGGAGTGGACCGTTGAATGTGCGTATGGTGATGATCTGATTACGTTTTCTTATTTTTATTATAATTTCTCACCAATATTTTTCATAAATGACATCTAGCCCCCAAAACTACAATTATTTAATGTGATATTATATATTTTAAACATTAAATTTTTATATTTTTACATTCTATTTTTATCATGGAGTTTCTCTAACAAAAAACCGTCTCATATGCTTACAAAAAGGTTTATGTGATTATTTTAATTAATCTATTCCTCTTTTTTAATCCTTAACTAATGTGAAATTGGGAGTATCTACTTTTGTTGGGCATGATATTAAAAGCATATTCTTGATAAAGTGAATACATATTTAATTGTTGAAGGGAGGAAACAGTAATACAAATATTGACCTTGACCTCTGAAAATAGTAAACAAATGCCTTGAATGTAAGATTGGAAGTGTAAGGCGGTGGATCTAGTCATAATATATTAGAAAACGAAAAAACGTAAAATGTTGACAATTGAATATTCGAAATATATAATATCATGTTTTTGGCATGCAATGAGTATTAATTCATGTATATATATATATACATGGTGTTAGATGCTCATCACCTCCCCAGGGAGCAGGAAGCTTTCCTCAACAACTCTTGTTTCTTTAATCTCTAATCTCCGCGTAATGCACGCTACAGCAGCTTAAGACTTGCTTCTTCCGGCAGCTAACAACCGCCATGGCCGGTCGCGAGAGACTGCCAGTGCTGGATGCGCTTGATACCGCCAAGGAGCAACTTTATCATGTCACGATGATCGTAATCACCGGAATGGGCTTCTTCACCGACGCCTACGATCTCTTCAGCATCTCCATTGTTACGCGTCTTCTCGGCCGTATATATTACACGGATCCCATGCAGGGGGAGCCAGGAACCCTTCCGCCTCGCGTATACTACTCCGTCAACGCTGTGGCGCTTGCCGGAACTCTTTGTGGGCAGCTCTTCTTTGGCTGGCTTGGGGACAAGCTTGGCCGGAAAAAAGTTTACGGGATAACTCTCTTGCTTATGGTCGTCTGCTCCATAGCTTCGGGGCTCTCCTTTGGGCACCGCGCCAGAGGTGTCTTGGCGACGCTCTGCTTCTTCCGCTTCTGGTTGGGTTTCGGGATCGGCGGCGATTACCCTCTCTCCGCCACGATTATGTCGGAATACGCCAATAAGAGGACCCGGGGAGCGTTTATCTCTGCGGTTTTCGCGATGCAGGGGTTTGGGATTTTGTTCGCCGGGATAATCTCTTTGATCGTATCGGTTAGTTTCAAGAACTGGTACAAAGCTCCGGCGTACAGTCAGGACGCGCAGGCGTCAACAGTGCCGGAGGCGGATTACGTATGGCGGATAATTTTGATGTTCGGCGCGGTTCCGGCGTTGTATACATACCACAGGCGGATGAAGATGCCGGAAACCGCACGGTACACGGCGTTGGTCGCCAAGAACGCGAAACAGGCCGCCGAGGATATGGCGAGGGTATTGAATATGGAACTGGATGCGGAACCGAATAAGCTGGAGAGAATCGTAAACCAGGAATCCAACAATTTTGGATTGTTTTCGAGGGAGTTCCTGAGACGCCATTGTTTACATCTACTGGGAACTTGCTCCACGTGGTTCCTGATCGACATCATCTTTTACAGTAACAATCTCTTCCAAAAAGACATCTTGTCCTCGACCGGATGGATCCCAGACCCAAAGATGATGAACGCGATCGAAGAAGTCTACATCATCGCAAAAGTTCAAACCCTAATTGCCCTCTGCAGCACCGTCCCCGGGTACTGGTTCACGGTGGCGCTAATCGACGTAATCGGGAGATCCGCAATCCAATTGACGGGTTTCTTCTTCATGACGGTTTTCCTGTTGGCGATTTCGATCCCGTACCACCACTGGAAGATGCCAGAGAACAGGATCGGGTTCGTGGTGTTGTACGCCTTCACATTCTTCTTCTCAAATTTCGGACCGAACACGACGACCTTCGTGGTACCCGCGGAGATCTTCCCCGCCCGATTGAGATCCACTTGCCACGGGATATCCGCCGCCGCCGGGAAAGCGGGGCCATTGTCGGCGCTTACGGGTTCCTCTATGCGGCGAAGAGCCCGGAGGATAATGGGTACTCGCCGCGGATGGGAGCTAGAAAAGCGCTCAAAGCTCTCGCCGTTGTCAGCGCACTTGGGTTCTTATTCACTTTCTTGTTGCCGGAACCCAAGGGCAAGTCCCTGGAAGAAGCTTCTCAAGAGACCATGAACCAGGAGGACCCGCTCTCTTCCTAGTTACTCAACCCTTATACATATCTACTCTCTATTTGCATCCATATCTGATTAGTATAGTATAATACATAATCTCACATTTTAAAATACAAATAAAATAATCAAGTATATAAGAAATTATAAATTATAAATTATAAATAATCAATTAAACTTAATTTTTTTATTATAATTTATATTTATTATGTACTTGATTATTATATATGCACTTGCTCCCACAATATCAATCAACAACCGCATTCAACAACCAAAGCAAAAATGCCCAAAAAAAACAACTAACCCCGGCAACTGGCCTCTTGTCTGAATTGGCGACGACAGCAACTGGGAATTGCGAGGGCAGCGTCGGCAACCATCAGACAACCAGGATGGGGAAGATGATATTAATGAAAATGTAAATTTTTATTTTAATAAATTTACAATCTATAAATATTTTTTATTTTGAAAAAAATTTTATAAGAGGCATTTTTTGATATATTCTTTTTGAAAATTTATAGCCAACATGACTTTTCTTTAATGTAAAATTTTAATTTATTTGAGTAAATATGAATGAGATTACTTTATAAAAATTATATCTATACATCTTTTGTTTTAAAACGAAATATGAAAATACAGCTTTTATTGCGTAGCCCCACGTCATAGCTCATGCGAAATCCTCTTCAACGCAGCAATTACATCGTTCATCCTCATTCTCGCGTACGGGTTCTCCATGGAGCACTTGAGGGCCAGCTCCAACACCGACGATAAGCAGTCTAGTTTCACATTCAGATTCTCATCTTCATGATTCAACAATCTGGAATCCGCCGCCGTGTCTGTCTTTCCATCGGAGACGCATTGTCTTACCAAATCCCTCAACGTTGAATCTCCGGTGAATTCGAGGTCGTTGGGTTTTTTAGCAGTAAACACCTCCATGAGCACTATCCCGAAGCTGAACACATCGCATCGTGTTGAAACGAAGCCCCCGGACCCATATTCTGTATGGTAAGAGTTGCTGTCAGACAGAGAGTTCACTGATGTAGGAAGATTGGAGATGTTTACCTGGTGCGATGTAGCCCAACGTCCCAAAAGTGGAAGTCTGTACGAAGCTGCCATCCGCCTTCTGTAGCAGCTTCGCAATTCCGAAGTCGCTCAAACGGGCGATCATGTTCTCATCCAAAAGTATGTTACTTGGTTTTAGATCACAGTGTGCAATGGGGGTAGCAGAACCATGATGGAGATACTCCAGCGCAGATGCAACGTCGATCATCAGAGAGAATCTTTGCTTCATTGTCAAGAACTGATTCTCGCCGTATAACCATTTATCAAGGCTCCCGTTTGGCATGTACTCCAGGACAAGTGCTTTGAAGTCCTTGTTAGAGCAAGCACTGATAACCTTGCATAAGTTCCTTGACATTCTACTTTGAAGCTAAAAGTATTTTTGGCTGCTTGCTTGATTTTGTTGGAGACTTGGTTTAACGTTGAGATAATGTTGAAGTTTGTGGATATTGACTATTGTTTTTGGATCGAAAAGAACTTTATTTCTATTTTTCATAAAGCAAACAGGGATTTATATAGATGAGGAGAGTTGCCCGTTGGATCATATCAGGCCTAAAATATGACCGTTGCCTTTAGTCTGTAGATTAGTCCTCTTGTTCATCTACTGTGTAGCAGCCAGAATTTACTAGGACTTCTTTCATGGACTGGGCTTCAGATGCTTCTTCTTGGGCCAGTAGTTTGGAATGTTGAGGCCCAAGTATGATAAGGCCTTTTTCCCAATCTAATTGAGGGTTGCTTCTCATGGGAGGAACAGAGGTCGCGCGCCATTCATCTTCGCGGGTTGAGACTTCCCGGATCTTCGTTGCTCCACCACTTGCTGACAGAAGCTTCTTGAGGCCAGTTGCATTTCTAGATTGAACACTTTAATTGCAAAGGTGCTTTGGTCGGGAAAATGGCCTTTATATACCCTGCCAAATGCTCCACTGCCTATCAGATGGTTGCTGCTGAAATTCTGCGTTGCTTTTACAATGTCATAGTATGATATTCTCTCAGGAACTGTACCAGCCAATGGCTGGTTGTTGTCATCTTGTAAAACCTCACTTCTTTTGAATCTTGAGCACAATTTATATACCAAGAAACAAGCAAAAACAACCCCCAAAACAGATAATATGGAAAGCACAATCATGAGAACCACTTTTTTCTTATGCAGCCTATGTTTTGGAACATGGCATGGAGGAACACGAAAGCGATGTTCACCACAAAGGCCTTCATTAGATTGAAAAAACTCGTAAGAGAAGTTCTGGAAAGGACCTTCTGTGGGAATAGCACCATGTAAACTGTTGAATGAAACATCAAATGATACCAGACTTGAAATATTCTGCAGAGCTCGGGGGATTGTTCCAGAAAGATGGTTGTGGGATAAATTCACTCGTTCCAGACTGAATATACTACCAATTGACTCTGGAATGAAGCCTTCAAATTCGTTGTGTGCTAATGAAAAGTTCGTCAAACTTTGCATATCTCCGATCGAAGTTGGGATGACACCTAAAAAATGATTCATTGATAGATCAACAAGATATGCAGCCCTTAAGTTTACGATCAGGGAACTGAGGGAACCACGCAAGAGATTGTTAGATAAGTTCAACTCCAGAATGTTACTGAGTGCCCACAAACTCGATGGAATTATGGATTCCAACTGATTGCTTGAAGCATCTAACTTTCTCAAGGATGCGAGGTTTCCAATGCATGAAGGAATACTACCAGCAACCAGGTTTTCATGAAGATCAATTTCGCTCGTACTACGTAAGCTGCATAGCTCAACTGGTAAAGATCCACTTATGTTGTTTTGATACAGCATCAATCCTTGAAGATTTTGAAGCATCCCCAAGGTGGTGGGAAGAGATCCTATCAAGTTATTGTGTGATAAATCCAACAGGAGCAACCCAGAGAGATTTCCAATTTCTCTGGGTATGATTCCATGGAGACCGCAATCAAAGCATTCAAACAACTCAAGCGAAGAAGACAAATTACCCACTGTATCTGGAAGGGTTGTGAAAAAAGGGTTCAATGATAACCTCAGCTCACGTAGTTGTGTATTATTTCCCAGTGCAGTCACAACATTCAACGTTGAGGAGTCACTGGTAAAGTTATTAGCTTGCAAGTTCACTATTGTCAAGAATCTCATCTCTCCGATAGCACTCGGAATAACTCCACTGAAGTGATTGACAACAACATCCAATATTTCAAGGTTAGAGCAGTTTGAAATGGAGGCCAGAAGTTCCCCATACAAATCATTCAGACCCAAGTAAAGTCCCACCAGATTAGGAACCCCAAACAGAGATTGCTAGGAACTTCTCCAGTAATTGCATTTCTATCAATGTCTAGAATCTGAAGGGTCGAGCTATTTAACATACCTCTTGGAATTTCCCCCGTTAAGTAGTTGTTACTTACATCGAACTCCTGCAGTTCACCGAGTTCCCCCAGTTCATGTGGAAGTGTGCCTGGAGACAATAATGGAAGTGGGTGAATGACAGAGAACTTTTACTCTCTGATTGCAATCTCCTATGCATACCCCGGATGTTGTTGTTTGAGAGATCCAGCGTTTGCAAGTTTGTCAGATTTGAGAGTCCTGGTGGAATGGTTCCTGTTATATTGTTTGTATATGCTTCAAATATCCGAAGCGCCGTCCATTCCGCCAACGGTCTGGGGATCTCACCAACAAGTCTGTTTCTGGCTAATGATATCTGCTGTAATTGTGAGAAAGGAGAGCTCATGTCTGAAGGAATGGAACCGCTCAGCATATTCGCAGACAAGCTGATCGTTTGTAGCAGTGAACATGCCGACATGTTGGAAGGTATCTCTCCTTCCAAATTATTTGCCGTCAGTATGAAGCGCTGGATTCTGGGGATCCCGGAACAGAGGCGGGGAGGGAGGATGCCGGCAAAATTGTTGAACGCAAGGCTCAAGTGCGCCAAGTTGGATAAGTTGAAAACAGATGATGGTATCTGGCCCTCCATCTTGTTAAACTGCAACACCAGTCTCTCAAGCTTCGATGCATTGCCTATGGAGGAAGGCAGGACGCCAGAGAAGGTGTTGTTTCGAAGAATAAGCGTCCGGAGGTTGCTCAAAAGTCCGATCCATGAAGGAAATTCTCCACTCAGATGATTGAAACCCATGTCCAGGAATTGTAATCTCCGTAATCGAGACCATTCTTGTGGCAAATTGCCATTCAAATGGTTCATCGACATGTTCAGAAAGACAAGAAATGTCAGATTTCCCATCTCCGGGGTTAGGCCCCCGTCAATCCCATACCCGAGAGATCCAAACCAACAACTCTCCGATGGCGGGTACCACAAGTAACCCGCGTCCAACCACAAACAAAAGATGAAGAGTTCGTTGTACCATTCCCAGAAGACCAATTGAGTGAAGAAGAAGAGTTCCCAAGTAACCCTGATCTGAAGGCCAACAGAGCCGTTGCATCAGTGCTCAAATCCGTGGTCGAATAAGCAAGAAAAACGAGAGACATCAGAGGCAAACAAAAGCACGCGTTTGACAGCGAGAATCTCGCTTCCATTTCTTCCAACGGAGATTGCAGAGCAGCTGATTCAGATTCTTGTTTGCCTGGTTCTACTACAAGCAGCATATCACACACTTACATGAGTCAAACACCATCTTTCGTTCCTGAAAGACTGGCATCTCTTCATCCGCCCACAACGCTTGACTTGCCGAGGCGGCGGCGACATTTATCCATGAATGATTAAGAAATCATGATCTCCATGAAATTTCAGCCAAGCTTTTAAATATGAAGTTTAATAGAGAAGACTACAAAATCTGTTGTTCTCCTAAAAATTTATCTATAGTTCAAATCATAATTATTTATGTTCTTTATTTTATTTTATAATTTAAATGAGTTGAATCAAACTGAATAACATGAATTTAAATTTGACTAAATTATTTGATGTTAAATACTAATATCAATTATATAGTGCGTTATTTAAAAATTTAGGAGTATTATAAATATGGTCGTAAGATTGAACAAGAATATCCATACCTGCTCCGTTTTACATGGGTTTGAAATTTTCAAACGCTGACTCTTTCCAAATCCACAAAAAATCCGACCCTCATGGATCGGGTCGGATAAGATATCCATGGGTTTGAATTTTGTTGCCTGCTTTTTTTGTTTTGAATCATGATAGTTATGTGTTGTTCTCCTCTCTTCATTGGTGAATTAAAGTCATAGGAACATTACAATTCAGAAGATCACCAGATGAATCCCATGAAATAACTAACTGTTTAATTGTGAAAAAGTATGAAGGCATTTAATACAACTATTGACCGGAACTCAACAAATGCGTTGAATGCATCCTAAAAATCTGGGAGTTGACCATCGGAGAAGATGACCAGATGGGTTTACCAGGAGCTGGGTCTCCGATGCCACCATGCGGCCTGCTGCTGATCACTTCCACTTCTGTTTTCTTTAATCTCTACTTAATGCGCATTAACTGCTACTGATGACTTTCTTCTTGCTTCCTGGATATAGTCTATGCGTCTGCTAACAGAACCTGAACCTACGGCTGACAACCGCCATGGCCGGCCGCGAGAGGCTGCAAGTGCTGGATGCGCTCGATACCGCCAAAACGCAGCTTTATCATTTCACGGCGATCGTGGTCGCTGGAATGGGATTCTTCACTGACGCATATGATCTATTCAGCATCTCTATCGTCACGCGTCTCCTCGGCCGTATATATTACACGGATCCGATGCAGCCCAAGCCTGGTACCCTGCCGCCGGGGGTCTCCTCCTCCGTCACTGGGGTTGCACTCGTCGGAACTCTTTGTGGGCAGCTCTTCTTTGGCTGGCTTGGTGACAAGCTTGGCCGGAAAAGAGTTTACGGGATAACTCTCTTACTTATGGTCGTCTGCTCTATAGCTTCGGGGCTCTCCTTTGGTCACCACGCCAGAGGTGTCTTAGCGACGCTCTGCTTCTTCCGCTTCTGGTTGGGTTTCGGGATCGGCGGCGATTACCCTCTCTCCGCCACGATTATGTCGGAATACGCCAATAAGAGGACCCGGGGAGCGTTTATCTCTGCGGTTTTCGCGATGCAGGGGTTTGGGATTTTGTTCGCTGGGATAATCTCTTTGATCGTATCGGCTAGTTTCAAGAACAGCTACAAAGCTCCGCCGTACAATCAGGGCGCTCAGGCGTCAACGGTGCCGGAGGCGGATTACGTATGGCGGATAATTTTGATGTTCGGCGCGCTCCCCGCGGCGTTGACATACTATTGGCGGATGAAGATGCCGGAAACTGCACGGTACACGGCGTTGGTCGCCAAGAACGCGAAACAGGCCGCCGAGGACATGGCGCGGGTACTGAATGTGAAACTGGATGCGGAACCGAATAAACTGGAGAGAATCGTAAACCAGGAATCCAACAATTTTGGATTGTTTTCGAGGCAGTTCGTGAAACGCCATGGTTTGCATCTTCTGGGGACTTGCTCCACGTGGTTCTTGCTCGACATCGCCTTCTACAGTCAAAATCTCTTCCAGAAAGACGTCTTGTCCTCCATCGGGTGGATCCCGCCGGCGGCGACGATGAGCGCGATCGAGGAAGTCTACAGAGTCGCGAAAGCCCAAACCCTAATTGCCCTCTGCGGCACCGTCCCCGGGTACTGGTTCACAGTGGCGCTAATCGACGTAATCGGGAGATTCACCATCCAATTGATGGGCTTCTTCTTCATGACGGTTTTCATGTTCGCGATTTCCATCCCGTACGACCACTGGAAGATGCCAGAGAACAGGATCGGATTCGTGGTGATGTACGGCTTCACATTCTTCTTCGCGAATTTCGGGCCCAACGCGACCACCTTCGTGGTACCGGCGGAGATCTTTCCCGCCCGATTGAGATCCACTTGCCACGGGATATCCGCCGCCGCCGGGAAAGCGGGGGCCATTGTCGGCGCTTACGGGTTCCTCTATGCGGCGCAGAGCCCGACCAAGGCGCTGGACGACAAGGGGTACCCCCGGGGATCGGAGTCCGGAAAACACTCATGATCCTCGCCGGAATCAACGCACTCGGCTTCCTGTTCACTTTCCTGGTGCCGGAACCCAAGGGCAAGTCCCTGGAGGAAGCCTCACAAGAGACCATGGACCAGGAGGAACCGCTACCTGCCTAGTTAACTACTGGTTAGCACCGTGATGTAATTTTATTTAGTAGAAATGCTTTTATTATTTATTATAATGTAATAAAAAGTAAAAACATTACAGATATAATAAATTAATCAGATATGGTCATCCATTGTACTCAAAAAAATTATTTTAATTTGCTTTATTAGGTTGTATAGACCCGGTTTTTGTCCGGTCGAGCTAAACCGGGTTTTAAAATATAGGTCAACAACACAAGCAAGACTTTTGTGTATTGGTGTAATGTTGGGCCTGGAGATTATTTGAAATTGGGCCGAAGCTCATTAGCGTATGTCCGTGAAGGCAATAATCAAAAAACGGAACAAGTCCCCTCAGCTCTAAAACACCTACTCCTCCACACAAGATTTACAGCAGAATACAACTGTTGGGGTGAAAGGTCTCACTTCTGGAACTACTCAAGCGGACCTGATTTAAGGCAGGATACAACAAAGGAAACTGGGATTCATGGATCCAGTTCAGGCCTTTCTTCTTTCTCCCATTCAGGCTTTTTTGCACTTGTGTCACCTGGACATGGAATACAGAAGTTACATCTGGCTTTGGTTGATCAAATATCACTGACTGTAAAAGCAAAAGGGGTAGAGAATTTGACTACCTGTATCTTCCAAGCCTGTTTCTTCTTGTAATCTGTAGTCGAGTTGGGATGGATAGGGGAAGGGAGTAGTAGCAATGGAGAATGAAGAGGAGGTCTGTGGAACAGAAAAGGAGTTCCCACTGCTGATGGACATGTGCTTCTTAGTGGCACTGGACTCGGCAGTGGTGGAAACTGAATCATCATCAACATCAGTCATGATGCGTTTCTCTCTGATCAGATCATGCGCATCCAGATTCAAGCTCGGCCTTTTCCTGTTTACGGCACTGCTTCTGCCCATCAATCTCATAGATGGAACCTGCTGGTCATATGATGAAGTCGTGGGGTTTGGATTTCTCTCTTCTACAGCAGGAGGGGGAGGGTTTGAATTCATGACTGATTCAGAGTTGTCAAACACAACTTCGTCTGTTGAACTTGAGTTCTCTCCCTTTTCATTAGCTTCACTTGTTTGCATCACAGATATGGCCTCGGTTAGCCTCACCCTTGCAAAATCTATGTCAATTATCGGATTTGGGTAGTTCAGCCCCAGTTCAATCCCAGCAGACCTGAGCACAGACGAAGGAGCATCCCAGGGATGATGAATCCATTCATTTGGCATTCTAGCCAACTCTGGTAACCATTGTCTCACGTATTCGCCCTCTGGATCAAAGTTGAATCCCTGAATCTGCATTGGATAACAGTAGAAAGGTGCAAAGACACATCAAACTGATAAAATAGTACACCTTAACGCTCTAGCAAGAGATTCAGCAATCCAAGAACGCATAGAATACTGCAAGGAGTATTTCAAATACTACACCTTAACATTACCTGCGGACTATCCATGCGGTCAAGTTCATGACCATCACTCAAGCTCCCAGAGATGTAGTGCCAACCAAGAATATCACTTTCTAGGTCTGCATCAAGAAGAGTATCCCAGAAGTACTTCATTCCCCATTGCCATGGAAGAAGAAGGAACTTTACAAGGAAACTTGAAACAATCACTCGTATACGGTTTTGCATCCAGCCTGTTGCCCAAAGTTCCCTCATCCCTGCATCAACTAGAGGATACCCAGTTCTTCCCTGCCTCCATGCCTTGAATTTCGCTTCATCAGTATCCCAGGGAAAATACTTGAGTCCACGAAGTAACAGCCTTTCATGAGCGAATGGATTATTAAAACACACATAACGAGAATACTCTCTGAGGCCTAATGCCTTGAGGAAAAGAGTTGCACTCTCTTCGCCTACAGAGTTTTGCTCGTTTTTCCAAAGAACTTGTTTCATTCTAACTGTCTGGAATACTTTCCTGATGCTCAGTTCACCAAAATGAAGATATGGAGATAAGAGTGAAGTCGTCGAGTTCCCTCCAACACGGAGCCTGTCTACTGAGTAATTCACCAAATCGTTTTCAACAAAGTCATTGAATGCCTTATCTGCATTACTCCAATTGGGTGCCCACGCTCGCCCCAGAAGAGCATTACTAGCCTTCTCTGATTCATTTTCAAGACCTAGTGATTCAACAGTAGAATTCTCAAAGCTTCCTTTTCCTGCATACAAATTTCTTGCACTCAATAATCAGACAGATAAACAGTTCCATTTTTATCTTACCAAGTAGTGACCGTGTTATCTATTGTGTTTGAAAAACACTTGTAACTCGCAAATTGATGTAGGGTCTGGCATCTTTCAAACAAAAACAAAAACCTCCATTGAATCCCAAAATTACAAACAATTGAGGAGCTAGATAAAACGAGACCAATGTATCCAAGCATCGCATACCTGCAGCAGCATTGACTATACACCAGGGAGGGGAATGGAAGACGATAGCCTCTGTCTGCATATTGAGGCACTTCTCCCAGTATGAATTGAAGGTTGTAAAAGCTTGTCCATTGTCATTGTTAACTTCCCATGGTTCAAACAATAGCTCACTATTATAGCTCTGCACCTCAATTCCAATCTCAGTCAACCTGTCTTTCACATTTTGATCACGAACCAGAGAAATAGGATCTGTGTCATAAAAATAGAGATCAGTCAGTTCAAATAGAATAGCTTTTGATTCAAAGAGGGAAACTTGGCGAAGCAAGGAGGATACCATAGAGATGATTATACACAACTCTATTTGCTCCTACAGCAGTTATGCAATCCAGCAAAGCGGAGAGAGTGGTTTTGGCACGAATGAGTACCAATTCTGCTCCAAGATTCTTCAACGACTTCTGCAAGTGAAGAAGAGATTGTTTGAGCCACCAACGGGAAACCCGGCCAGGTTGAAACTGGCCATCTTCTTCAGGGCACCAAATGAAAACGGGTAACACACTCCCATCCCTTGATGCAGCCGCCAAAGCTGGATTATCTTCGATCCTCAGATCTCTCCTAAACCAGACGATGGTCGGACGGCCCTTACCCATTCACAACCACTCACCCACAGTAACTGCCATCAGATCGTCGAATTCAAAAGTGAAAAACCGCAACTTGGCCAATAAAATTACGAAATCTGGAACCCAGATAGGAAAGAAGAGGATCGAGACGGAAACGGGATTGATCAAGAAAAAGAAAACACGGAGGAGTGGTTAGTGTCACAGATTGGGTGGGGCGAATCCCACGTGATCGTGCACAATTCCCAGAAGAAACAGGCTACTGGCATCTTTTCCCCTCCATCATATAAATGAAAAAGAAAAAAAAAAAAACACATCTTCAGACACGACCAAGAAAGCAATAAATGCGTCAAACAGCTCTGGGCGAAGCTGCGCTGGCAAGAAGAGGATAACGACCAGTGTCGGCGAACGGCTTCAAAATATCCACTACATGATGAGAAAACATTGCAGCCACAGAATTATCATCATCATCATCGTCGTATGGGCATCCAGCCCCCCCCGATTTTCTAACTTTTTATTTAGCATTATTTATTTAGAATATTCCATAAAAATAGAAAAAAAAATGAAATGCACTGAAATAGTAAATTATCGCTCGAACCCAAAATTAGAAATTCGATACATTTAAGGAAAGAAAACATGGTACTAAAATAATAACAATGTTAAATATTATAAAATAAATGATATAAATTAATAGTTTGTGAAATTATTTAATCAAACAGAACTTTTAAAAGCAAACAAGTGGGTGTAAAATTTTGATAAAGAGGAAAGAAGCCACAATAATAAAAGAAAATTGAAACTATTGCTATATTAAATATTTATAAAAATAAAGTGACGTAAATTATTAATTTTTAAATAAAATTAAACCATATTTTTTATTAAATTAAATAAAGTTGCTAAGGCAAAACATAGTGGGTGTAAATTTTTCAAAAAGGGGATACCATTTGGATAACTTTATTCTTTTACACCGATAAAAAAAACTTTATTCTCTTACAAGTGACTTTGGTTTATCTAGAAATATCACAAAAGAAAGTTTTCTAGGGAATCAGACAAATTTGTCAAAATGGGTATTATGTGGTGAATCATTTTAATTAAAATTATATTTGATATATAGATTATAAAATATATTGAAAATAATATTATACTTAATATATATTTATAATAAATCAAAAAATAAACTAAAATTTACTTAATAAAAATGAGATAGATAAAAAATTTCAAAATAGAATTGATAATTATATACGTGTTTTATAATTACACTTATATTGAATAACACGTTTGCCTAACAAAACTAATTTTAAATGCATGGATATTGAAAAGTTGTTGTATTAATTGCAAGTTATCTAAAAATTAAGAAAATAAAATATTATATTAGATGTTTATGGAATGAAAATTCATTTAGTGGATATTTGATAGATTATTTTTATTATTTAAATATCTATATATTAATAATAATATATGCTTAGAAGAATAATTTAATAATATATGAATATTTTACAAAATTAATATAAGACATTCGAATTAAGTATTTCAAAACTCAAATATTTAGATGAATTTTTTCAAAAAAATACAATTTTTAAGCTTAATTAAATTATAAGTATTTTTTAATTACAAATTAGTAAAATATGTTATTAATTAAAATTCATATAAAACACCTACTATTCATATATTCAGGCGAGTGAAAGTTGACGTACTCAGATCGCTCATCGGAGGGATCTCGACAAGCCGGAGCAATGTCGCTACTGAACTCAACCACAATAGTTCAGCATTTCCTCGCTAGCGCCTGGATGCAAGAATCTGACGTATAAAGAAAGACGTCGGCTTCGCGATCGCCGCCTGTTGTTCCGCCGTATAATGATTCCCCCATCACTGCAACCCAAGGCGTCTGGAATCAGGGGCAGCCTTTCCGGATAAAAGGCAGGCGCCATCTCACTCGAAGAAATCCCCAACTGCAGGATTCTTACAGACCGATGGTACCAAAATTGGAGAAGTCGATCGATTAGGGTTTATGGTAAAATGGGGATTTGGGCGTGGCGCCAATAATTTGTACGTGTGTTCCAATTTAATAATGATTTTTTGCCATTGAAAAAAAATTCATAATGATTTAGAATTATGATTTGTAAATAAAATTTATCATTTTAATATTAATTTTTAATTTTAATTAGAGATATTAAGTGCCACGACAAAATCTGATTTATTAGATAATGGGACAAAAAAACGATCGTAATAGGATCTTAGGGAGGGTTTTTTAGGCTAACCCACTCTGTAATTATCACCTGCGCTCATGCGCCATTGCAGATGCTCGCATTTTTCGAAGATCCGTGCGAGTGCTGTTTCCCTGATTTGAAGGGATTATCTGCTTCAGCTTCTTCCCCTCATTATTTGGTTGGGAAGAAATGGGAGTTGATGGAGTATTTATCAGCGGACGGTTTCTTGTTTTACTTCTCGTGCTGACGATTCTCCGGGGAGGCTGGGCGGACGTGGTTCCTTCGCTATGTGAATTGAAGGTGAAAGAAAAGAACAAGCTGTATCACTATGCCTTGGCTGGTGCACGGCCCATGTTTCCACATGGGATCCTTAGTGAAGATGGGTAATTTCTCAATCATATGAATTGCCACCCATTTTCTGCAAATACCATTCTCTTCTCTGGGTCATTTGCACATGTTAAAGCATTGCTCTTCACAATTTGTTTTGATAACCTGGAATTTAGGTTTTACAAAGTGACTGCAAATGGGTCTACGCTTTGGTTTCAGGTTGGTTTTACGGTTCCTCTTTATATTGTTTTTGTTTTATAGTGGTCACTATTGTTTTCGATCGTCGGTATTTTTGTCTTGTAATTTTCTCTAGTGATGCGAAACAGCTTTGTGGCTCAATGGTATTTAATCATGATGCTCCAGTATGTGCTAATTGTGAGGTGAGTTCTTCTTCCGTCGGAATATGATCACCTTTTTTGGTTCTTGCCCCTTATGTCTTCGCATTACGAGTGAAAAGTTACTGTTAACCTTCTTTTCTGTCAAAATTTATGTTTCACAGATTAAGAGTCACTTCAGTTTTATTTCATTAGTAAATGGCCTCTATGTTCTTCCTAGTGCTGTCTCTCACTTTAATGATATACCGTAATATTTATTCGTAGGGTGTTATTGATGTTACTTTGCTGGACATTGCTTGTCGTTTACTGATGAAAACTATCTTATGTTCCAATCTAGTTGTCACTTTCTAGAGTTTGAATTTGTTTATCTTCTCTATGTATAAATTTATTGTTCTCCATGGTTGAACTTTTAGTATAACCCGCTAAGGCGTTTTATTATCTGAAGGACTGTGGTGGCTTACACTGTGGCATGGGCTGCGGTGCACTTGTTTCTAATCGAATAGAAGGTAAATATATTTTTATATGTATCTCGTCTTTCTATTGGTTGCTTGTGTCTTAAGGTTCAACTTTGATTCTGGAGGCTTTCTTTATTTGGTTACCCACTCCATGTAATGAATGGAATAAATGCTTGCTTTTCATATATAAGTTCTTGAAGTTGTTGATGCATTTTCATACAGGCTACCCAGTTTGTACAACCCTTGGTAAGCCATCAAGTACAACCATCAGTCCTCGTGGTGAGTTTTCAATTCACTTTTGACAAATGCGCATGATTTATGCTTCCAGTTTTTCATGGATAATATTTTTATCAGATGAAAAGACGCCTGACACAGGAGTCATTCTTAAAATGATCAATGTTGGAACTAGGGGCAACTGTTCTCTATCTGTGTCGATCGTTTGTGATTCTCATAAAGTTCAGGTATGAGATTGTATGGCATGTATGAAATTCTGTATCTCTCTCTCAACTTGTTTGACTGCTTATTAAACAAGTTAGCTGATGCTTGAATTCTTGCAGGGCCCCCAGACATTGCAACTTCATGGAGCATGTGAGTATGTAAGTATTTTAATGTTCGTGGGGTGTCCTTTTACTGGCCTTTCTCTTTGTATTTTTGAACCTTTTATCTTGTTTCATGTTTTTATGTTTTCACTGATTACTGCTGGTTTCACGTCACAGAGTACAGACTTGAAACATCCATTAGGCTGTGCGAAGATTGTATCATCTAATGAAAATGGAATAGGATGGTTTGGTACTATAATGGTCATGTAGGCAATTTGATTCCGTGCTGATCGTTTTGAAATTTTTTTTGATAGAATATCATATGGTTAATATGCTTGAATTCTTTATTCTAGCATCTTATGCATCTTCGGAGCTTACTTTCTAGCTGGTGCAGCTTTTCGGCACTTTGTTCTTCATATTCGTGGGATAGATGTGAGTCAAATATCTGTTTTCCTTGAAACTTGAGCTGTTTTTTACAATACACTTTTAGATATAAGAAAAATCAGGATCAACTTCAATGCCTGTGAGCTTTATTGTGTGCTTCATTTATTATGTTCAACTATAGGTTAGTTATGTGTGACTTTTAAAGGTTTGTTTGACTTCTAATTTCGAGACAAATTCCACATTTTATGGTGAAAGCCTATGTTTCTTTTAATGCTCGAAATCTCATTTTTAAAAATTTTAGGTAATCAAAATCAGGTTATCGGTAGTAAATTTTTCCATTCTCCATTTTGCTTGCAGGTCATTCCAAACTTGGGGTTTTGGACAAGCTTACCACATAGAACACAGGTAGGGAACTTCCTCAAAATGTGCAAGCTTTTATTCCCCATTTTTTCATGAGCAGCTTTTACAATATTATTCAAGCTTTTTGCCTCACGAAGCTTGCAATCAAGAGCATGAACTGTTTATATAACCAGTATTACTCCCATAATGCATGAATTGCAGGATCAACTAAACAACCAAAAAAACAAACTGTTTGGGAGTATTACATGACCAATACTTTGTTTTCATGTTGTGGTACCCTTGCAGAGTTTCTTTTTGTCCACAATGAGGAGATTCAGAGGCCCCTCATACAGTCACCGGAGCTCCTATTCTCCAGTTAATTTCTGAGCCCTCACCACTTTCCCAATGGTGGCTGTGGTTTCTCTTTTCATCTCCAGTGGTGGCTACTAGCAGCTGCATTGGTCTTCTGATTTAGCATATGCCAATATGCTTGTTCTGGGTTATTTTCCAAAAAAGCCTCATGAATGACAAGGTAGCCTTGTTTCATGCCAGGTTATATATTAGGTTTGAATTTTGGATCTTCTTTTGTGAAAATTCATTCTGTTCTTTGGATTGCGGTGTGTAAGTAGACCAGGGTCAATCATCTGAATCGTGATTGTAATACCCCACATTTATGATTTTTTTTCAGCATCAATCGAAGAAAAGCAGCACAAAAATCATTGATTTTGTCCCTAATTGTTTTATGGTGCAAATTTGACGGATTTAGAAAATTAATCATCTTATTTTTATTTTTCAAGTATTAAGATCAATTTTTTACATATAGGATAATCAATTTTATTACATATTCAAAATATGTTGATCACTTTTTTGATACATTCCAAATTTGACACATGAGGTTGAGTTGTACACCTTGCTGAAAGCCTTACACACGGTCCCTTGAGCTCATTATTGAAAAGTATTTTCAATTTTTTTTCTTTTTCTTTAAATAGAAAATAATAAAAAATGGATATTTGATTAAATCGAATTGATTTTGGGACATGGTAGTGGAAGGTATATAGTCCCCAACTTCCAACCTCAACTTCACGATTTGATGGCTGTGCTCCAGCCGCTGCTCTACGGCACTTTGCCGCCGGCGACAAGCGCCACCATCGCCGTACCGTACACCCAGACAAACTTCGCGAGCCTCATTTCCGCTGCCACTTCAGTTTCTCACTTGAAGCAAATTCATGCCCAAATCCTCAGAAATCCCACCCACGGTGGACACCACCACCACCACCACCTATTTCATCTCCTACTCTCGTCCCTCTCCTTCCCGTCGTACGCTCTCTCACTGCTTTCCTCTATCCCCTCCAATTCTTCACCTACGTGTCAATTGTCCAACAAAATCATCAAGCACCTCTCACGCTCAAGCAATCCCCTGAATGCGCTCTTGTTTTTTCAAACTATGATAAGCAAATCTTTTCCTATGGACAGATTCTGCTTCCCGCCACTGCTCAAGGCGGCATCGAAGTCCACGGCTTTAAGTGAAGGGAGGATGATTCATGCACTTGTAGCGAAACTTGGGTATGATTCTGATCCTTATGTGGAGACTGCGTTGGTGGGCATGTACGCTGCCTGTGGTCTGATCACTGATGCGCGTCTCTTGTTTGATAAAATGTCTCATAGAGACATTGTTGCTTGGAATATTGTTATTGACGGGTATGCTTCTAGTCTGAGTAGATTGAGTTTTTTTCATCTCTCTTTGATTTCTTAAGACGTATTTTCAAACAGATATTGCCAAAGCCAGCTTTTTGATGATGCTTTAGTCCTTCTGCAAGAGATGAAGAAATTCGGCATAGAACCGGATGAGAGAGTTCTCACTACTATTCTTTCTTCTTGTGCTCGCTTTAAAAATTTGGCTGCAGGAAGAGTAGTGCATGAATTCATCACTCAGAATCGTATGGTGCTTGATTCGCAGACACAAACAGCTCTTTTAAACATGTACGCGGCCTCTGGTTCCATGGATGTGGCTGAAACCATGTATTGCACCCTGAATCCCAAGAATGTTGTGGCATCAACTGCGATGATAACAGGCCATTCAAAACATGGGAATATCCAGGCTGCTAGATCAATTTTTGATGGCATTGTTGACAGAGATTTGGTCTGCTGGAGTGCAATGATTGCTGGTTATGCAGAGAGCGATAAGCCTCAAGATGCTCTCAAGCTATTTGACGACATGCTGAAATCCGGATGCAAGCCCGACCAAGTGACCATGTTAAGTGTCATCTCAGCATGCGCGCATCTTGGTGCACTTGATCATGCTAGAAAAATCCATGCAACTGTGGATGGAGAAGAATTTGGAAAAGCTTTGCCGGTACGCAATGCTCTCATTGATATGTATGCCAAGTGTGGTAGTCTTCAGGATGCAAAACAAGTCTTTACAGAAATGCGCAAGAGGAATGTAATATCTTGGACCTCCATGATTAATGCTTTTGCTGTTCATGGAGATGCTGAAAATGCTCTAAAGCATTTCAACCAGATGAAACTCCGAAATGTGGATCCGAACTGGGTTACTTTCGTTTCTGTTCTCAATGCTTGCAGTCATGCGGGTTTAGTGGATGAAGGACAGAAGGCATTTGAATCAATGGTACATGACTACGGAATTAAACCAAGATTGGAACATTATGGATGCTTGGTGGACCTCTATGGTCGAGCTAATCATCTGCGTCGTGCACTAGAGGTTGTAGAGACTATGCCAATGGCCCCAAATATTATCATCTGGGGATCCCTCATGGCTGCCTGCCGGATTCATGGTGACTTCGAACTGGGAGACTTTGCTGCAAAACAAGTTCTCAAGTTAGATCCTGACCATGATGGAGCTCATGTTTTCCTATCAAATATGTACGCAAAAGACAGATGTTGGGAAAACGTTGGTAGCTTGCGGCAGTTCATGAAGGAGAAGGGAATCTCAAAAGAACGAGGATGCAGCAGAGTTGAAATACACGGTGTGATACATGAATTCCTAACAGCAGACAAGAACCATGAGCACACAGATGAGGTTTATGCCAAGCTATATGAATTAGTTGACAGGCTGAAACAGGTAGGATACACTCCAGATACCCGTGGTGTGTTGGTAGATTTGGATGAAGATGAAAAGCGAGAGGTTGTTCTTTGGCACAGCGAGAAGCTAGCTCTTTGCTATGGGCTCATACACAAGGAAGCAAGCAGCCCCATACGTATAATCAAGAACCTTAGAATATGTGAAGACTGCCACAAGTTCATGAAATTGGCATCTGAGGTGCTTGACAGGGAAATCATCATAAGAGATCGAACTAGATTTCATCACTGCAGAAAGGGTTGTTGCTCTTGCAGGGACTTCTGGTGATGGGCTGCAGCTTGATGATGAGGAGCTCAACCCAAATTTTGACATGTAAGTAAATTAGGACCTCATTCATGACACAGAATTTCATTTTTAAAGTCTCAATGTTTCTGAGCTTTACAGTGAGTGCATATACTAGTCTCCATAGTCCAACAGTTCCATTTTGATTATATTTTTTAAAAATATTTTTCAATAAGTGTTTTTAATAAAATATAAGTAATATAAGTTACTGTTATTTAGTTTCTTAAGAATAATGAATATTTTTAAATTTATTCTCTTTTGAAACAAAATGACTTTGACAATGAGATTATTTTTGAAACATTTTTTTGAAACTACTAGTGAAGACATAAACTATTATTTGATTCAAATATCATATTTCAAATCGTTTTACAATAGGATAAAATAAATTAAGATTTAATCGTGATTTACTTACGGTTCATAATAATTCAATATTTTTATATAAAATATTTTTTTAAAAAAAATTTTTAGAAAAAATTGTACGATTTAATTACGATTTTAACCGTTGAAATTACAAATCATTTATACAAGTAATTTGCAGTTTTTTTTTCTAATTTAAAAAATTTATTTAAATGCGAAATCAAATGATCACCAATCAGATTCAAGAGTCAATTAGTTATGTAGCTAATAGTTATTGTCAGAACAGAACAGGAGTAGCTTTTGATCAAAATTAACATTTTTATACGGACTGATTTTCCGATTTAATCTTAGATGAATTAAATCGCATTTCATAATTTTTTTAAATTAAAATTATTTTTTAAAATGAGTTAATCCCATTTTTCGATTTAATTTAAAATACGTAATTGAACTCATTATTTGAAGATGAAACGATACGATGCATGGAGTCAGCTGTTAGGGTTCCGGGGGCTGCCTCTTTCGTTCGTACTGGTAATTAATATGTGAGGCATTTCAAAATAGGGTTATTTTGGAAATTGAAATACGTATTGGGGGTATTTTGGTGAAACGAGAATAGTTGGTTGGTTGGTTTGGAAAACGCGTAGCATTTCAATTTTCAAGGGAAAGCTCCTGGGACTTGCGGAAAATGACTTACTAGAAGCGTTTCTCTCATATCTCTTCTTCACTGGATACTCTTGCTTATCGAGTTCCAGTTATCGGATCTGTGTGGTTTTTTCTTGTTCGCTTTCTTTCCGGAGGTTCGGAGTATCCGTCGTTAGTCTGAGGATGGGGCTGCAGCAATCGAAGGATCAGCAGCTGTATGATCAAGTCAATTTGGGGAACGTTGAAGCGGTCAAAGCTCTCCGGAGCGAAGGAGCTGGTCTTGAGGTGAACACAATTTAGATTCTTTCTTATACGCCTTCTGGATGAGCTTTGATGCTTCCCTGCCCGTGTGTTTTTGGGACGGAGGTGTAATATTGCTTCTTTCCTTAGATTTTCAGATTGAGATGGCTGAGACTGTGAATGAAATCTGCGTTTTTATTTTGGTAATCATGATATGATTCCTAAGTGTTCTCTAGGGGAATATCCTTGCTCCTTTTTTCCAAGCTCCTGTTTTTATTTGACAATAGATCACAAGCAAACATGGACAGCATCATGGGTGTTGTCACTGACTGTTGATTAAGATCAGGGGAAAAAGGACTAACTCAAATATATTCATTATATAACTGGAATAAACAACTGTCTTGCACTTTTCATTGAGAGCATGGAGGAGTGGTTAGCTTCATGATACCTTCCCTTTATAGGATCCATGTAGGAGTAAAATACAAGAAAATTAAATTAGTCAGCATCTGATGATCAAAAGGCACTCATTATGTTTTATCTTGCAGTGGATGGACCGTGAATCAAAAACTCCTCTCATTGCTGCTTGCATGAAACCTGAGCTGTATAATGTAGCAGAGACATTGATAGACTTGGGTGCCAATGTTAATGCTTATCGTCCAGGTAAGTTTATCCACAAGGACATGATTCTTGTTGGTGAATTGCATTCCTTGCTTAGGGCTGATGTTAAAAAATGAGATTTCATAAAATCATCGTGTTGGAAAAGAATCATTCTTGGGTTGTAATGTGGACAGTTTTCTGTAACTATGAACAGATTTTTCATGCTACATATCTTAAGAGTAGTTTGAGTTCATTAGGCTTTCTCTCATTATTTTTCCGTTTCTGGTGGCATTAATACATTTCAGACTTATAAGCTGAAAAAGATAGTTGTTGCGTCATACTTGTAATTCATAGGTTAAGTTTAATTCCAGGACGGCAAGCTGGAACTCCTCTGCATCATGCTGCTAGATGTGGCCTTTATGGGACAGTTAACTTACTTCTTTCACACGGAGGTCATTGCATTCTTGCTGTAAAAAATACAATGCTCATCTCGTGTTATTCATTTTCTTTATTGAATTTCAGCTAATGCATTAGTGATGAATGATGATTACCAAACACCCCTCGATGTTGCTAGGGCCGGTGGTTATAATTATGTTGTTCGTGCAATTGAGGTACTGCTCTGCTGAATATATTCTTCATGCGCATTAGCTTAAATTGGTGTTCTTTTGTGATATGCACAGGACCGTTTGTGCTTATTTTCTGGTTGGCTGCTGGAGTTTTATGGACTGGGCTTCCTGAATCTTCTGGCTCCTCAATTGCTTTCTAGAAAAGTGTGAGTTTCGTGGGCATGTTGCTACCGTGCCGTGATGATTGCATCCTGATATGATTGTATTTTTTTTAAAAAAAAAATGAAAATATCCTTACTTGCTTCCTCCATGCGGCCGTCACCCTGTTTAAAAGTATTTTGATTTATTAATTAAAAGGTAAGAAGACGGCTGCTTTTATCAATGATCAAGACTTTGATTTACCTTTATATTGTTGTGACTTGGTAAAAATACGAATGATAAAGTTCTTGTAATCACAGTTGGGTGGTCATTCTACCCTGTGGCTCACGGAATCTTCAAAAACCTTTGAAGCTAGAGCTTGCAATATATAATGGTGCACAGGTGACTTGAAACTAATTTTTCAGTTTCTTTAATCTCGTGTTGTCTTCCCAGCTAACCATTTTAGTTGCTCTTGTATCTCCTGCTTAAATATCCTATTGTAGTGCACGCTGTATATCTTATTTATTTATTTATTTATTTCGCATGCATTAGGATTATGCACACACTGCTTGTCACCTCTCCGAGTTGTTATTTGCAAAATGGTTTAAGCTATTTGTATTACACTTTTTTCAGGAGTCCGAGCCACGTACAATTGTCCCACTGTGGAAGTCAAATCTAGAGGAACCAAATTTTAACCAGCCAGATCCCGTGGCTACCATATCTGATATATCAAGGAGTAATGGGGCATGATTATTTATATATTTTCTTATAAAGTTTTCGTGTTAAGAAGTTAATTGGTTTTTAATTTTTGCAGTGCCTAGACGTTGGAGGAGAAGACGAGCTCTTAGGCGCTCTCAGGAGGCAAGAAGTACGTACAGTTTCCACTCTGGTCATGCGATCCGCATAGTATTTTTATAGGCTGTCTAATTTGCATGCTTGATGGCACAGAGTATGGTGCTGACTTTTTTGAACCGTATAAATGTTGTTGGCGCAGATATTAGGATTAAACTTGGACCCTTGAATGAAACAGAGAAGGAACAACTAAGAAGATTCTGCAACGCTTGCAAAGGAATTCCTCAGGTTGCAGCAATTCCGTGTTTTCCTGCATACTTGATGCTACTACATTTTTCCGTATGCATTCATTTCAATAAACCAGCTCTAATCATTGCGAAAAAAAATTGACGAGGCAGGTGGTGGTTCATCCCGCATTTCCTTTTCAGCATCAACAGGCCCTTGATGCTCCTGCTGCAGTTGCACAGCACGAAAATCAAAGCGCTTCGTCAATTGTTCTTGGGATAAACGAGGGGCCCCCCAGTCCCTCCTCCGCTACAAGTTCACACTCTACCGATAGCTCCTCCGTTGATGGATATGATCACCGCAGTAATGGGGACGTTGAACAAGCTGAATCTAAAGCTGGCCCTTCATCCACCTCCACATTTCCAATGCCTTCAGCTCCCCCCGGTTTGGAACACGATAGCCGGATTCATTATCCATCGATCGATCTTAGCAGCCTCCTCGATGACAAGGAAATGCTTAGTGAAAAGAAGGAAGAGGGTGCTCCTTCGTCCACGCCTTCAAATTGCTCCATCTGCCTTGATGCGCCAGTGGAGGGTGCTTGTGTGCCTTGTGGGCATTTGGCAGGATGCATGTCTTGTTTGAATGAGATCAAGGCCAAGAACTGGGGGTGCCCTGTTTGCCGCTCCAAGATCGATCAAGTCATGCGGATTTACACTGTTTAGGTGGCTTCTGAATGATATGTATATCTCCTACACACGCCCTCTCCAATGTTGTTACATTCGGTACTGCTTTTTTATGACCGCAATTTCTGGTCAAGTAATACTATTGCTGCTTGGTTTTCCCCTCACTTCAAGGTTGAGTTGAGATGACCCACCGTAGAGAAAATTAAACAAGTTTGGTTTTCTTAGTTATTTGGCAGTGCAGTGGTGAAAATGGCGCAAGCCACTTGTGTGGTGTTGGTGACAAAGAAGTTTTTTTTATTATCTGAAACGGTTGGGATTGGAGGAAATCAACTCGCCGCCATGTGTAGTCATGGATTCCTCTCTTTTTGAAACCGATGGATAAGATGCAGGTGAAGGGTGTTCACTCTGCCCTCTGAGTATACTTGAATTCCGAAAAATGGCGGCCGTGTTGAGCCCCTCGTTTCCTGTGGCTACTGCTTCAAAGAGCGATCTTTTTTCACACAAGAAGCTCCAAGAGAGCGCCTTCAGGAAAAGGGGGTTATCCAGTAGGAGCCCATGTCAGATGTACCAGAAAATAGAGACGAATCATCTCCGAAAAAAATCTGCAAGCTTGAAATCTGCGCTCTCAGAAATTGAGCCGGATCTCAACGAAGATTTCAAGGATCAATGGGCAACAAATGGGATCGATGAAGTAATTTCATTTCGAACTCCTTTCTTCCCTGCTGCATATTAACTGAAGCCCCTCTTCTCTTTTAACTGTAGGATGAGTTCGAGTATGGCAAGTATGATGGGCACCACACCTACTTCGAAAGTGATGAAAGGGGTATCTGCTCCTCTTCTCTTAGCCCCTGAGTTCTGGGTTCATTCCAGAATCGATTATATTGGCCTTTATTTTTAGTTTAGTTGCTTATACTGCCATCCCAGAATGTCCCTTGTTCTGTCATCTCAGGATCCTTCTGGGGTGCAATCGCTGAAGATTATGCAGCCATGGGTCCTCCCACAGGATTCCAAGGTACCATTTTCTCTGAGGATTGAGCGATAAACTGTAACTTTTTTCATGATGTTTCTATTCAAGATTGGACATGTAACTCCATCATGAGAACCTGCTCTGATTCAGGTCTCATCTCATGGCTTTTCCTCCCCGCAATTGCTTCTGGGCTGTACTTCAACGTTCCGGTACTGCAAACCAGTCCAAGACTGATTGATGATTCGCCCACAAACGCATCTAACAATCTTTATCTGCAGGGAGAGTATCTGTACATCGGGGCAGCAGTGTTCACTGTGACTTTCATCGGCATCGAAATGACGAAGCCCAGCGAACCCCACAACTTCGAGCCTGAGATATACACCATGGAGAGAGGAGCCCGCGACAAGTTAATAGCTGATTACAACACCATGGATATTTGGGAGTTCAATGAGAAATATGGGGATTTATGGGATTTCACTGTCAAGAAGGATGATATAATGAATAGGTGACACAGAGACACTCATCACCTGAATGTATAGATACCAAGTCTTCTCTTTTCACTTCTCATTTCTCATTCCAGAGCACCACAAAGAAAGCTTGAACTTTGATTTTGACTCCATATTCTTTAATTAATAATGTATTTAAATTATTTATATTTAGAAAACACATATGTCATAAATTTATTTGATACATATATTTTACGTATGTATTTTGTTAGATTGATAATGAGGATTTTGATAGTAAACTAAATATTGTTTATACGTTTGATTGGTTATTTAAATTATGTACGAATAAAAAAAAGTAATCTATTGAAATCTGTAATAAATAATAAAAATAACCCTAAAGAATTTTTTTTATTTCAAATAAAAATAAATTCACATATTATCTTCCATCTAATCAATTGGAAACAACATGCATATATTTAAATATTATATTTGATAAATATATTTAGTATAAATATTTGTAATAATTAATAACAAAAATAGTTTTTCAAAATTATTGTCAACAAATGAGTGTTTAGACACTTGAACACTTTTTATTGTTTCTAGTGTTTCAAGAGGAGAGCACACATTAAATCTATGAGTGTTATTACATCCTAAACTTGTCTGAAGTAGTTATAATCTGTGTTAAAGATTATTGCTTTCATGTTTTCTAATTTTGTAAATTTAATTTTAGAGTATGGAAAATAAGAGAATTGAATTTCAATTCATACCTAAAATTGATTTTGTTTTCAGAATCTATTTTTGAATTACATTTCAAAAATTAATGTTGACGTCATAATTACGAATTTTAATTCAGAATTTGTTCTGACCTTCCTTTTCCTTAGATTAATTCCCATAATCTTCAAAGCAGAATTTGTAATTACATTCGGTTTCCAAAAGAAAAAAAAACTTCTATATATTCTAGGGTTTTCCCTCACACAAGACCTGCAACTGCACTGCACTCATGGCTTCCATCCTCATCATCCTGACGTTGGCTTTTCTGACGACGGCTCGGGCCGACTTGATCGACGTCGTATGCAGCAAAACTTCGAACCCCTCCTCCTGCAGCGGCGTACTCAGATCAGAGGCGCGGTCGAAGGGAGCCGACCTCACGACTCTGGGCGAGATCGTGCTTCAGAAGGCGATCGCGGCGTCCGACGGGGTCATCACGACGGTGAAGTCGATCGGACAGGGCGAGCCCGTGGATGCATACGTGTCGCTTGGCGCCGAGGCCATTGGTGACCTGAAGCAATGCAGTGCTTGGCTGCCTCCCCGCGACGCGACGGCGGTTAACTTCCTGCTGACGAAGGGGTGGGAGGCCATGCTGGATATCAATGACTGCACCCGCAGCTTCGGGAATCAGGTGCCGGAGAAGGTGAAGGCGGCGGCGCTGCAGGCGCTGGATATCCTCGGGATCTTTATGGCAGTTGCCAATACCTTTCTGAATGATGAACAGCAACGTTCTTCTACTTCATCATATGTGGCATGAACGGGTGTCATGGTACTTTGTGTGTTGATGGTGGTACTCTGATGGTCCATAAATTTGAATTATTTAAAATATTATATTTACTATAAAATATTTAAAAATAGAAATCCTTGTTTACTATTTTTATAATTCTTTTTAATTTTTTTTATAAAAATTATTAGATTCAAATTAAAGAATTATAAATTTAAATTGAATTCGATCAAATAATAGGTTTAATGAAAAAAAAAACCAACAAATTGCAATTCTAAAATTGGGAATTAGAAAAGAAAATTCCAATATTTATTTTGAGTGGAAATTCCAATCAATATTTTATTTATAATAATATTTGCCACCGCGACAAACAAAAATGCTTATGCTGACGAAGAGAGCGACAATTCAAAGTTCAAACTTCCAAAAAAAAGGCGATTCAACTTTTGAAACGGCCGTCTCCCTACAAAAATTCTCTCGGATCTCTCAATATGCTGTTTTTGTCCTGGACTTCATCGCCGAGCAAACAGTAAGCTTTGGTTCCTCTTGCTCTAGAAATGGAAACGTGAACCTGAGATTTCATTTTTCTATCTTGCTCTGATGGGTTGTCGTCATCTCTGTTTTTTACTTTTTTTTTGTTTAAAAAGTGTACCCAAAAGTGAGGGTTAGAGTCGAGGTGGAAGAAGAAGTTGGGCAATATGATTACGAGAAGACTTCTCTGCAGTCTCTGAAGGCATTCGATTGGTTGTCTCTCAATAATTCCTCGTCCACAGGTTCTTTTACCTCTGTTTAAAGCTGTGATTTTTATTGGTTTCTACGGTTGCTTCACGTTTGAGTCCGCGGTGAGCTGCTTTCTTAAGTTCTGTAGATCAGGGGCGATGACTGAAATTGATTTTTCATGACATTTTTAACGTAGAATGAGTTAAAGAGATTCTGAAGCTTTCATCCCTTTGTGGTGCTGGAGAGCTACAGGGAATGGACTTAGGCTGCATTTACTGCTTTTTTCTCCATTGTGTAGGATCAAGAATTTTGATGCATACTGTTGCTCTGAGGATTAGAACTTGCAAATGCATTATTTTTTCTCCCAAAACACTGCTTTCTAGTTTCTGTCTTGCTTGTGGTTCAAACCCTTTTCAGTGAATGTGATGGTTCAGAATGTAGCTTGTTGATGTGTAGCACTTCTCATCCTGTGATGTCTATTCATACTTTAGCTTTGAGAGTGAGAAGTAGAAGAATCGGAGGATATGTCCTTCCAAGTGAAACATGCATTGATAGACATTGATTTATATGCATTTGGTATCCATTAGAGTGAAAATAATTCAAGGTGGAATCATGAGTTCTCACAAGTTTCCAAAGCATGTTCTTGATGGGAAAGCTAATAAAAGGTTCTAACTCGCAGATGAATCCGTGGTGAGAGTTGCTGTCCCCAAAACACCACCTCCCAGCATTCTTACAAGCAATGGTTCGACTCACTATCTTTCCCTCAGCATTGCGTTTACAGTTCTGCTGATGAATGGTAATTTTTCCTTCACTCACAGAAGAACTTAAGAGCAATGTAACAGCTGTAGGGGGAAGATTAGCAACCCCAGAGCTCCTCATTCAGCTCCCCGTCCTCGTGCAGTCTTATCAAGTCCATGTAAGCCAGCAGCACAGCATTGGAGTAGTATTGTCTTGTTTAGAAGCAGGTCTTTCGTAGTGTAATAGTGGTAACTTACTTGGTCAGATAATGATGGAATCCGGGGACGAAGCCCTCTGTGTTCAAACCCTGGAACAAATGGTAGGACCTTCCCGAAGGCTGCATGTTTTGGAGGTATGAAGCAAGCGGGAAAACCAGAGAACAGCAGCCAGGGGAAAAGTAGAACCGGTCTGCAGCAGAGGAAGAGGAGCACTTCTCCTACTGGCAGAAAGAAGCTACTTTTTGAATAAAAACCATGAAGGGAACTACTCCCATCTTGTTCTCCTTAGATTGCTTGATTGCTTACTAGCTGTGATCCCGTTGTTATGAAGCAATGAGGTGTTGGCGTGGAGCTACAAGCTCAGCTCCAGTACAACAAGTCTTGCAGCAGCATTGCGTGTGTGCAGCCTTAGACTTGTCGTCAGTGTTTCAGTGAGAGCAAGAAAAGCAAGTAAAGGGATTGCACCACAGTTTTACATTATGATTATTTCTTACGGTATATATCAAATAAAACCATATCAACGGGCTTATTTCAAAGACGTTTTAATTCATACAAATATGAATTTCAATTTACCGGGTTCGTGGAAGGAACCTGCGATTCTGTTTCACGCTGCAAAAATGAGTGCTTTCACGCTGGCTGAATATTAACTAATTGGAAACAACTTTCGTAACTCAGAACAGAACGCCTACCACACAACCTCACAGCAAATCATCCATCTCGGGTTTACGCGCATGGACAGAGCCTCTTTGTATGGGCATGCCAACCATCACAGGAAAGACTGGACTCTGCGTTGGTGAACACACATGCTCCGGGTTTCTGTGAAGCAGCCCGCTTTCAGTTTCAAAATTGAAAGAATGCGCAAACTTAAAAATGTAACACAAGCATAATTATATCATACCAGATGTCCAGGAGCATTCTCAACAACTTCAGCTGGCTGGTCACGTCCCATGCTTGACCAGCACCCTCCTTTGCAGCTCATATGTTTCTGGATACTGCCCATTTCAAATACAAGATGCATATTGTAAGCAATGGACTAATACTATTTTCTGATGGATTAAGGTTGTGACGTCGATGGTAAAAAAAGAAAAACAGAGGCAACTACGCTGCTCCTCCGTTTCTGAATATGAGCATCATCACATGAAGTGTGACCAAGACCAGAAGCAATTATGTAATCAAGGAAATTTTTGAGCTTACACTTCACAGCGATTAAGTAGAGCAAGTTTGTTGGGAACGCAAGACTGTCCGTTGGCCTTGCACACTGTGCTACATGAGTCACCTTGCCTACGTGAAAAAAAAAAAAAAAGATGATCCAGGTTTAGGATTGGTATCATTTACAAATTTATGACAACATTTGCTATACCTTCCGACGATGATACTGATCCCAGCCAATTTTGCATCTAGGTGCGTGCTGGAACTAGAACTCGCTGTTACTTAAAAGAAACCATGTTAACTTCTTCATTCCTGAGTACCTAATATGAAGTTTCTAACATGTAATACCAAATTTCGACCATTCTGCACCTGCCACCTTCAAATAATAGCTATTGTACAACAGATAAATAAACTGCTCAATTCTTACAAATACAACCTTGCGTTGCTCACATTCCTAAGCCCAACCCAGTTAAAAAGCAGGGGGCAACATCACAACAAAGCAGAAAACTGTTTCTATTATTCAAAGAGAGAGCCAGTGCATGAGGCTTTCTAAATTTTAACATAGAATGCCAATAACATGCACCGGTTTTGTGGGATATCACCCCGGTGAGCTCTTTCATTTGCCTTATAAAAAACAATCCAGACTATTGATTTTCAATAATCCATCCACGCCCAAAATTAAGTTTAACATTCACCTGAAAAATTGGACGGCATGGAGAAACAATGATGATATTCACTCACATAAGCATTTTCATGCACCTGAAAGATCAAAGAGGATGTGCAATGATATTATTTGAGTAAAGCATAATAGAGAAATGGCAATGCAAAGCAAAACCTCACACTTAATCATAGTTCATAATTTTTATGCCGTATGGGATGCCATCTCATACATGTTGGTATGACAAATAGTCACACCCCACATAAGAATAAACAAGTCTAAATAATTACCACACTCTCCGAATTGTGAAGACACCTCCCAGCACAAAAATCAAAAAGGGTTTTGTATGTTCCTGTAAGCAAGAAACAAGAAAGCCTTCACGATAAAATTCTAATTGGTTGTATACATAATTTTATTACTGCAATCAATGATATTGACAATACAGATAACATGTATACAGATATTCAGAATCATAATTTCATGAAAAAACAGGTGAGATTCATATAGAGAAACACCAGGTCTTTCCTGGAGTGTTTGGTAGGAATATGCAACTAAAATATTTTCTAAAAAACGAAGTAATTTTTCACATCATAAGAGGCATAGAAAGCATCTTGTCTAAGCTAAAATATTATCTACTGAATAAAGCATCACCAGAAGTTGCATGCTTTGCCATGTTTGTTCTTAATGCCAATTTCTCACTCGTCTGCATGGTAAAAAAGGACTATGACAAACTTGATGGACTATTCACCAAAGTAAGGGGATGAAAGACAAAAGTTACCATAGCTGGATTCAAGCAGCATGAAACACAGAACTCATATGAGTTGCAACAAGAAGAACTGAGATTGCATCCTCTGCCATATTAACATCAAAACAAATGAAAGGGGCGTAAGGATAATTATCAATGATTATAGGATGCCAAGTTCTGATATCCTAATAGCAAAGGTAAAAATTTATCCAATTCCCTTGAAATAACATCACTGATATTAGAACAAATAAAAAAGAAAAGATTCACAACACACCTTTGAAGTGATGATAATAAAATAAAAATCAGGGAAGAAGGGATATAATACAGAACCAAAATAATTAATCAGTGGTCGCTACTTTTACATGAAAATTTTCATTTGAAGCGCATATACAGTTTTGAAGAAGTTGAAATCACTATTTCCGCATCAAATCATATAGTTCAAACAGTGGCAGAGCCTAAAGACTATAATCAGGACCGTGTTTTCCAGAAAGAGGACTCACTGACAAGAAAAACGCTCTCCCTTCTCAGGGCAACAACGAGTCAAAGCATCAACTCTGAATGAATTGCACACACGCCCTGAAATAACGACTCATTAGAAAAAAGACGAAAAAATTACTAACGAGTCCCATAAGTATCCCCAGTACTACTTTATATAATCTATATCTCTAAAGGCATGTCAATGTTATCGTATAAATCAACTACAGGTGTATATTCCAGGATAGATGTATCCCGTGTCTGATATCTTTTCTCTTTCCAGATGGAGTCTTCCGAACAGAAACATGTTGAAAGAATGCAATTCGCCTGCCTATTAATCATTTTGGTTCATGTAATCAGTAATGTCTAACGCACACTCACCAGCACATCAGGGCACTGATCCCATATACCAAACGATTAAAGAAGACATTAAATGAAAATGCTAGAAAATGGCGCACCATTGTCATCAGTAAGAAAGAACCTCCCTGAACCGTGGCTCTGCATGTGTGCTTCAACTGAATGACTGGATCCATCCTGTATCCACTCAAACATGTGTCGGGTTAATGATCCCAAATAAAACATCTCACAGGAAAACAAAAGACAAGCAAAAAAGAAAGATGGGCAAGAATCACTAAACACCAGAGAATTAGATTTAGCGTGCCTGATGCCATATACTTGATGAAAGGAAAGTAGGAGAACTATATGAAATGCACCGAGGTGGGTGTCAATGAAAATCAAACGCAGGACTTTCTGCCATGCAGATTCAAAGCCCAAGACATCCATCTCTCTACTGATTATCGAAAATCTGCACACTGGCAAAGAGGAGTTCACAGGATCAAGAAATTAGGCAGCATTATTTATGTATCGGATCATGACAAAACTTCAATCGCATTAGAAAAAAATTGACACTCGGTATAAGCAAGCTGCCAAATGAAAACTCTAAATAAAAATAAACCATAAATACGAATATTGAACATAATCATCAAACAAAAGGCAGCTTGGACCTACTCAACACCAGATGCGCAAAATAAAATTCGCTATAGTGAAAAAAAAGTTATATTATACACCAACAATAATGCAAACGGTTATGATTATGCAGCCATCTGAATTTTCCAAATAGTAACCTCAACACTAAAGCCGTCTTAGAACCCTATGGCGAGATTCAAAATGGTCAAATCACTCAAGAAACTGGTAAAGAATACAGGCCAGTGATTATATCATTACAAATTCCAGAACAAAATGAACGTTTTGAGAAAAAACCCCCCAACAAGGCTTAGGAATATCTTCACACTGGCAACAATTCACATTACAAGAATAATACATAAACAATATTTCTTAAAAATCGGGCTCAAAATATCAGAGTGCAACTCACAAACAGTACAGCATGTGAAACCCAGGAATTCTCCGTCGTACCTGAAAAATAACGTGAATCGCCATACAAAGCTCCGATTTTCTACAGAAATCGCAGCGACACCAGCTACGACGCGCGCTCCTTTTCAATTCGACATGGGGCTTCGTTCTTGTTCCGAATTGAGTCCTCCAGGATACGTTATATATTCTATTTCTAAAATATTTTATTATTTTGAAAATTCCTCTTTGTTCATTTTGGGATGGAACCCATTGTGTTATATGCATTCATGTCACTAAATACCGATGGTGATTTCTGGGTTGTCAAGTCCATGCTGAAGCAGACAAAAAGAACTTATCCAGAGGGCTTTGAAGCAAGCCACTGAAAGATTTCAAGCTTTGAAGCAAGTCATGGATTTGGAAGGACGATTCAGGACCGAGATCTTGGTGGTTCCAAATACTCGGCAGCATTCTCTGGTTCCTGTTGCTGATTCGCTTCATGATGATCCACGCATGTCATCCCGGCTGTTTTCTCGTCTTCCTCCTCTTCCTCGGTCATCATCTCAACATTCACACTCCTGAGTGTGCCATCTGCGTCTGCAGCTACTTGTGCAATGACCATTTCATGGTCAAATATCATCTCACCTTCTACTGCATTGTGCAACATGGTGGATTCGGGAATCCGGGCTGCGCTGCCACTCATTACAAGCTGACCAATTCTCAGCTTCTCCCGGTACACCTCCATCTCTGTCATGTATCTTTCCTTGTCTTTGAGAGCTTGCTCCTTGTACACCTGTCCACAGCAATGAGCCAATTACAAAGCTTTTGGATGTCTGGTTGTAATGTATTGATTGTGGCTTACTGTTCGATCGGATTCTTGGAGTTTGTTCCATGACTCGCCGATGATCCTACTAATTTCTCTGTCTCTGCCGTGGTACTGAGGCTTGAGCTTGGCATGCTGCTCCGCAAAGAAGAAGTTGTAGCCACTTCTGTTAGGCTTGGGATGAGATGGATCCCTCTTCTTGATTTCCGACTTTTTCCGACGCCTCCGACGACGTTTCATCAACTGGCCTGACTCCGACCAAACGGGATGATCGGTCTCTGAACCTGGAGGCACTTGGTAGAGAACACCCTTCAGCTCTTCCGCTCCGAACTTCACCGTTACAAGGTATCCGCTATCGAATTTCCCGTCTATCACACCAACCACAGGAGCACCCACTGATCCGAATGACACTGCAAAAAAAAAGTGACAAGCTTGCCTTGTAAAATGAATTCGCTTCACAAGATCGGAAAAGCTGAGAAGAGAACCTTCAGTTTGGGATGCTCCTGCACTGCTGTCAGCAACTCCCGGCGAATGAAATCTTGGTGGTAACACAGCGTGCACATGAGTTTGCTGCTGCGCATCTGCATTGAGAAGATCATAAAACAATACATTGCCGGGAAGACGATACAGTGAACCCAAATAAAAACTTCCTGTCTGAAGGACTAACCAGAAGGCCATGGAACCCAGCATTTTGCTTTGAAGAAATGGATTTGCTCGTAGTGGTAAAGCAGCGAAACGTAGTACTTGCGAAGTATGAAAGAAGCATTTGTTGCAGATGATGGGAAGTTGAAGCCAGCAGTTACTTCCTTCCACTTCTTCTCCTTCATAACCTGTGGAGAAATGATCAGAACAAAAGCAAACCAGTTTACAGGAAGCCTCCATGGAAGATTGGCAGAAAAGTAGCAGGCAAGTAACCTTTTCAATGCCACCACGGGATGTAACATCTACGAAGAGGCGATGCAGGTCCAAGTCTCGTCCTCCAACAACTGGGATCCTGAATCAAAACAACCAAAACTGTCAAGGTAACATGAAGCTGGAAGATATGGGAAGACTGGGATTAAGAGCATGAAGAACAGAGAGAGCTGTTACATGAACTTGGTTCCCATAAAAGCATGGTGTTTCCTCAAAGTATCCATGAAAAGATCACGAGATCCAACGATATCATGATACTCAGCCATAGGAAGTGGATATGGATGGTAGCTGGAGAAATGTGAGTGGGGAACCTCAGCAACAGTATGCAGTCCCTTGCTTCCATTATCCGGCACTCCTCGCTCAACCATTGTCTCCCTTACTGAAAAAGAATCCAAAACAACAGAAGGTGAAGGAAAAGTGGGAAAATACTCTAAAATGGGAACAGCAACATCTCCAAGAATCTACAGTTGTGGAAGGGCACATTAAATGATCCCCTTCTTCATTGATGAAAAACATCCGTAATATTTAATATCTTGCATCAACATTTTTGGGTGCATAATAGAATCTACAGGTCCAAGAAGACCAGAAGCAGCCAAGAACATGCTAGAAAATGGAAAAGTCTACTGTTTTAAAGAAATGCAAATCCCAGGGCCATAAAGCAGCGCCATTATGAGCAGAAAATATTGCAGGGTACTTGATCATCATCATGATGATAAATAAAAAGGCGAGAGAGCCTGAAAAATCATACGGGTTCTTGCCACTCTTAATCAGATTAAATGCCCATGCAGCAAAAAAAAGCATAAATGAGCTGCTGGATATCACGCCATAAAGCAGGTCTATAAAGCTACGAAATGATATTCAGCTGACAAAACTCGGGCTACGCTACATATAATCTTCGGCTGACAACAAAAGATATGGGTATTCAATTACATCATTTAAAAAGGGGACTTGTCAATGAAATCGGAGGATCCAAAGCTTTTCACTACAAATGAAATGAAATTGAAGCCACCCCATCACGGAATCAACTTTCCAGAGATCCCTTACCATCCAAAAACACATACTTTATGCAACCGCCAACACTATTGAGAATCCCAATGTGGTGAATCCATGGAGTTTTCGAAATGCATGATAGATAAATGGTATCAAGTAGAAATATGGAAAACGTGGGTTGGACAAAAGGGCAGTTGCATGTAATGAAATATAACCGTTCTACCTTGCTTTGCGAAAGTTCATTCTGAAACACACCCAATTTCTTCATAATGTTTTTATCAGCAAGATTGAAGTTTTTTTTATCATGAAAAATGAAGGCGATGATGAAGAAGAAGAGATAACAACCAAATCAGATTCAAGATTTCAAAATGCGTTTAGTTGCAAATATTGTGCAGGAAATTAGCTTCTTTTTATATGGACTCTATTTATTTGCATTTACAGTGAATTTGTTCGACTTCAGGTTTCCAAATTTAATCAATGATTTGATTAGACATTTTATTTCAATTATATTCTTTATTATTAAAATATTTATAAATTTTATAAAAGGTAATGAAACATACCAATTCCCAACACATTGTCATTATTATTGATAAGTGTATTAAAATGATCTACTTTATGTCTATTTTGGATATATATATATATATATATTCATAAATATAGCAATATTTGAAAATTTAAAATTTTTAATGGATCATATTTTATATTAAAAAAACATAAAAATATATACTAGTAAAAAAATAAGAAGAAGAGCTTCCTAAAAATAGGCCCAATTCAAAAACATTCTAAAAATATCGGAAAGGTAAGTTTTCCAAAAATTAAAAATTTATGAAAAACATGAAAATTCAATATATACCAACGCAAAAATGTGTGATAAAATAATTTATATATATATATATATATCATTTTGAACGAAAAGGAGTGGGCTGGTCTGCACAGTGTACGGGGCCCATATTCGATAAGTCCAAAAATGAAACAAGAAAATGCAGCCCAATTCTACAGACATTGGCAGCTCTGGTTTCCGTCATCTTTCCTAATTCTTGTCGTTGTCATCGTTGACCTAGTAGTCGCACCTGAGATGGCCATGGCGAAACACACGTGCTTGAAATTGGAAGCACCCACTGCCGGCGGCGGGCAGGCACCTGTGTTCGTCAAGGGGACCTGTTTTCCGGCCCGCTTCGACCTTGCCGTTACTGATGGCCTCCATGCGTGGACTTGCAATGGTACGAGACTATGCACAAACTACCTCATAATTGTGGGAACGTGCTTCAAGTAAATCACTCTTTTTTGTTTTGTGTTGAAGCAACTGAGGAGGAAGTTAGAGAGAGGGCATCAAACTGGGACCTAACGGTATCTGATTACATCGAATTTTCCGAGAGATACCTGGGTTTCAGCAGCCGGGGTCCGTTTACAGCTTTTCTGATGCTGGAAATGGATGCAAACGGGTTTGCTCGTACAAATATCTTCCTTTATTGCTTGTTTTGCTGCACGCTTAGTTGTTTTGAATATTTGATGCTCCTCAAAGGAAGGTGCTTGTTTTCTGGCCATTCCGAGTTTTGAAAGTTGTTTTAATCCATGGGCTTTGGTTTTATCAACTCTCATGCTGTTATACAACACATATCATGAAAAAGTAGTTCCAAATAGCTGCTCCAACATTTGGGACTAGTGATACTTCCTCTGAGTTTCAATGATGATAAATAGAGATAACCTTAAACAACTGCTACTTTTGCATTTTTTTGAAGTAGTTATCTTGGACATTTGAGAAAGGAGGCGTTAAGCTTGAATGGCGATGGAAGCTTCAACCTTCTTTCAGTAGCAAGGAAACCACAGTAGAGATCTTAGACTTTCTCATGGATTCCAACATAAAACTGAGTGTAAGGCGTTTCAGATATAAGTCTTACCTATTTTTCTCTAAGATTTGAGTTGATTTCGTAGACTCACCTCAGCAGATAGTGAACTATGATGGATATTATGAGCTGGCTTCAATCTTCTTTTGATGTGGTAGCGAGCTCCTTTCGCTGTTAGTTGAATTAAGTGAAAAATAATGGTGAATCTATCAGCATTTTTTAAAAAAATTTGCACTTTGCTACAATCATGATAGATATAGCTGAGTTGGGCTGTTTTTTATTTCTTTAGTTGACATAGTATTATGTACTCTGGTATGCCTATTGAGTTGTTTCTTGGATTGATCAGGAGGAAGTTCTCTGGAGAAAACAAGAATTTGAAAAACTGGAAGAAGAAACAGAAAAATGTCTAGCACAAAGTGAAAGACTCTGCCGCGAACGTTCAGAGTTCGAAACAGAAACTTATGGGAAGGCAAGAAATGCTTTTCCCTTGCTTGCTTTCTTTTCGGTACCTTATTCATGATCCATTAGCTAACAATCTTTTTGTTGCTGTCAGTTTGTTCAAGTTCTGAGCAGCAAAAAAGAAAAACTCAGAGAGCTTCGAGACCGCCTGTCTAAAGAAGAAGAAGCTGCTCCTCAATCCACAGACAATGAGAGTGCTTCCACGGAGAGAACTGAAACCATTGATGAAGGCAGCGAGCAAGATTCAGGAGAGGCAAGAGGCAAGACCTCAAGGGTTGCTCCACGCGCAAGCCTCGTGGTAGAAAAAGAAGATGATCGATCTTCTCTTTGTCAAACTATTTATTTGTTTGCTGCAGTGTTGGCTTGTTGCATCACATTGTAGATATATTGAAGAATAGAAACATAAATGATGAATAGGAAAATTATTGAAATAAAATTATTTTCCGGAATTTAATGATAAAAATAAAAAAAGAAATTAAAATTAGATATTTCTTTATTTCTAATTTTGATTTATTTTTAATTATATTTAAAAATTTATCAAAAACAAAAATAGAAATAAGAAATATTTTGTATATAATTATTTTTGATAAAAATAGAAATAAAAATATTATCCAAACATTTTACAGAACATTTTTAATCTTTTTTAGTTAGTTCAATGATATTAAATCGATCATAAAACCCACTTTCTATTTTATTGTGTAAAAAATAAGAAATATTCGAATAATAAGTTAAATTGTTGAAATAATAACACGATTTTAGAATGGGATTTAATATATATATTATTTTCCGAATTTTTGATTTTACAAGGTTAGCCTATAAATACTCCACCTCCCTCCACCAAACTTCCCTGAGTTCAAACAAAAGGATGGCATCGCCATCATCGTTCCCGCCGTGGCACCGTAGCTACACATGCATCGCCGTGTTATGCATCCTGGTGTGGATTTCTAGTTGCTGCATAGAAGCTGAGGGTGCGAGAACCATAGCAGCAGCACCACCACCAGCAGGTGATATAAATGCAACGATGGAATCTTTCCGAGCGCCGGTGCCACCGTCATCCGAGTCTCCGTGTACGTTCATCCCGGTGGCGTGCGGGGGGTTCCTGCTTCTTCAAGGTGCTGCACCTCCGCCTCAACCCCAGACGCCCGGATTGATGCATTGAAAACCCACATCTGTCTATGATCACATTCTCATTCATTTTCTATGCAATGGAATTGTTTAGGTAGTGCACTTGGAAGCTCGATTCCCATTTTCTTCTTCTTCTAATGATCAAAATCGAAAGCGCCCACGAACCAGGAAATACCAGTTGATAAGATAAATAAATGAATTAGTTATGTCACTCTTAAAATGACCAAGTTCAGACGGAAGATAAGTAGCCCGAGTGCTAACTTTCCTCTTGGAGTTGAGTGGACGGAACCCTCTAACACTTGCTTTTTCCACCGGCTTTAACAGTCATTGACAAAATAATACTATATTGCATGAACCTATTCGTCCTCTGTCTGTGTTTAAGTTATAGTTTAGGCTTTAGTTTAAGGTAGGTAACATCCCATGCGTTGCCTAATCGTGCGATTAACTGGTTAAGCGATCAGCCACAAACCGCTCAAGTAGCAGTTCATTTTTAATGTGGAGTTTATCCGCATTTGCACCTGTTGTGATACTCTCAACAAGGGGTTTTAGCAAACCCTGAACTTGAGTCAGCATCAACATGGTTGCTGATGCGTTCATGGGACCATAAAGAGTAATTGCTTGCTCATCAGAAAGTATACCGCACGTGTCTGAAACATCTTGGCAACGAGTTCTGGTAACAACCAGGACTGGAGGAAGCAAAGATGCACGTTTTTAGGAAATCTGGGGGCGGGTCAACAGCAGCCTAATTGGTGGAAGAAAATCTGGTCCTGGGGCGAGGCAGCGGAGCCGATAGCGCACTGCTGAGAGAGCGGGCAGACAGACAACTTCTGGATGCCCCTTTGCACATTTGAAGATAAAGAAACTAGCTTTGAGCGTACAATTTTCATAGTCCAACTCCGGCATGCACTTCACCATTGATTCAAGCATCGTTAGGACTGCAGCCGGGTCCGACCCGAGAGTCGGAAACGAAGAAAAGGAGACGAAAGAGGAGCCGAAACTAGCGTTGCAAACTAATTTCGTGTGCGACTTTGCTTCTGGTTGCTGAGTCGTGTGCAACTATGCTGCTACTGCTGATCCATATTCTCTTCAATTGTGAAATTACCATATTGTACATTCATTGACGTTGAAAAATGAGAATTAAAATAATATATAATTATTATAAAACTAAGTTTCTTATTTATTGTGGAGGATAAAATTCTGCATCATTCTCAACTAAAATTGGAACACCAGCCTCTTATTTTTATTTATTTATTTTAAATTATTTAATATTTAATGTTTTTTGTCGTTTGGTGTGTTTTGAATGCCGCTGAAGTAGAAATTGAAGCTATCCTCAGGATCATCGCCCTCGCAACACGAAGCGCTTTGGATCGAAGTTTTCTTTTCTTCTTCGAGCATGTTCGCGGCACCAGTTTCCGGCTGCCATCGTGGGATCGTTTTGACGCATGAATTTATCGGCTCCTCAGGCTTTTACAAGAAGTGTGGCGCTAATACGCTGTACTCAACTCCAGATTTTCGAGTCTTCTGCGCCGCATCGGTAGCCTTTGTTTCCCTAATTGCATTTTCTTGCTTGGTATTTTTTTATCAGTTTTCATTTTTTTTGGGGGGGGGGGGGGGGGGGTCTCATTGTCGATATTACTAACATGCGGAAAAGGATACCACCGGCAGTTGTACATCGCTAGAAAGACGTCTGATGCATTTAAAAGAAACACATTTGTGTGATCCGAGGACAGAGGACGTTGATGAAGCATGATGTTTTGAAAGCAAGTTGACCGCCTGATTGTTGAAAAAGAGATTTTAAACTTGAGCTATATGAAATGGAAACGTGTTTTCTGGCTTTAGATCAAATCTTATGTTTTTGGACAACAAGATATTTCACATGGTATAACAAATATCTATCAATGATGTTTATTTCATCGTTGTGATGCTTACTAATTTATTATTATCATTAAGTACTAACATTGCATTCTGCGTCATAACCGCTTTATTTCAACATGATGATTTTTAAGATCAAAGTCGTGCAGAAAACAAAGTTTTCACCATCAGTAGAAAGTGATCCAGTATCAACAAAAAAGGCCTTTTCTTCTGAAGAATGGAAAACAATACCTGAGATCTGGAGAACATCTGCAGAAAAATTTGGTGATCTCATTGCTTTGGTGGATCCTTATCACAATCCCCCAACAAATATTTCCTACAAGCAGGTCAATTTTCCGATTTCTTGGTATTCACAATAACAGTCTTGATCTAGCATTCAGAAAAAATGAAGTACAAATTCTAAATTGGGGGGGGGGGGGGGGGGGAACACGAATGCGTTCAAGGGAAAGTATAAAAAGAAAAGTTAAATGGATATTCTTGTAGGAGTGATAATTCTCTTCAACTCATGAAAAATTCAGAAATTTTAAGATATGAAATTGGTAGTTGCTATTAAGGGAGTATATCAGTAGTGTGTTTTATTATCATGTGAGTAGGAAACGGTTAATGCTGTATGCAATGGGAGGATATGACTTATGCCTCTAAAATTGTTAGGGGAGTATTTTTTATTATTTTGAATTCACAACAACAAAAGATATTTTTCAAAAACAGAGAGAATCACCTACAAGATTTTATGTGTTTTAACCTCTTTTGAGTTGTTACATGACTGCAGCATAATTACTGATAATTTCTTGTAGTATACCATCATTTTAGCCGGATGTGACAAGATTTATGTTGAGGAGGTTTATTTTCTTGTTCTTATGGACTAGTCTCTTAAAAGGTTTATTTTCTGAGATGTTAAGAGGTTACCTTAGGAGATGTTGCCTTCAATAAAGTTGTTTTCCACTATCTAAATTTTCGATTAAGTCAAATTTCATTTTCCTTTTTTAAATCTTAGTCAAATCTTAAACTTCTATTTTGGCTTCGGAGATCCCTTGGTCTTACGTAGCTTTTCATTTTTTTTTTCAATTTGGTGTGTTTTCACTGGGGTTTTTAACCCGAGGATTTTACTGGGTCCAGCTCGAGCAAGATATTTTGAATTTTTGTGAAGGCCTGAGAGTGGTTGGTTTAAAACCCGGTGAAAAGATTGCTCTGTTTGCTGATAATTCTTGTCGATGGCTCATCTCTGACCAAGGTATGATGAAAAGCATGGGTCTTTAAGTTTGGTTCACGTAATCTTTTCATGAACCCCTTTTAGTTGCAATGCATCAATCATTTGTATTTTCACTGTGAGCATACCTTAGTTCACCCCAGCCTAGCCATTCACATAGTAACGTCTGGTTGTTGTATTACATACATGTAACAAAAGTAACACATCACTAATAATAATTTTTCTGGTAACTTCGACAAGAACTTGCAATGAGTATGGAAAGCATGCGTAGCAGAAGAGACTTGTGATTTACCATGTTTTTTTTTCTTTGAATCTAGAATTTGCAAATCCAAGTAAGAGTTGCCTATGTGGGTAAGCTGCAAGATAATTTGAATCATTTCTTTATTGTTGTATGATTTTTGGAGAAAGGCTAAGGCCATGTGCTAGTATACATGTTGACAACATCTAGTATGCTTATGGTACTCTCTGGTCTTGAAGCCGCATCTAGAGTCAGTGACCACATGTTTTCAGTCCAATGGTAGTCAACAAACTAATGCAAAATTCACTTCAACTTCAGCAATAACGTGACACAATCTTTATGTTTTCTCCTGAATGTGTAGTCTTTTCTATGCTTGCATTTTCCGATCAATGCCTATCAGATGATTGTTTCTAGAATTGATGACTCTGAATCTGTGCAATAAAAAGCTAATATTTTTTCCATTATTATTCACATATCCTATTATGTATAATGCTCACCTGATAATTAATAAGCCGGTGTTACTTGAATTTAATATTATTTTTATTATTTTCTTTTAAAACATTTATTTTCTCTACTAAATTTTATATCTCGTCTTACAATCTTCTGGGAACACGTGTTATCCTCAGGGATTATGGCTTCTGGAGCAATAAACGTTGTAAGAGGCACTAGGTCATCCAGTCAAGAGCTTCTGCAGATTTACAACCATTCTGAAAGGTTATTTGTGTCTCTCCAATCATGTAACTCTTTTCAAAACCTGCAATTTCTGTAAAAAATGCAATGTTGAGGTTCATTCATATAGTAATACAATTTGCTAATCTGGAGGCCTCATGAATGGTGGAATTAAGTTGAACATAGCAAGTATGCACCTCACGGTTGTAGAGCATGATATCTTCAATCTGTTATGGAAGAATGAATTGAATTGATTTTTTCACAGTTTCATTATAATTGAGTTCAAAATATGGAAATTATTCTTAATGAAAACTTGTGATGTTCACAACCATGTTATGGCATGCGAATGAAACTAGTTAATGCGACAACATTCTGAATTTATGCTGGACAGTGTTCAATTAATTATTGTAAACTCTCCAACCTATAAGACTACATATTTTCTTCCGAGTGTTTTAAAATCCTTTCATTTTTTAGTTTTTCTTAAATTGACGACCCAGGATATGATTTCTCTAGATGCATTATTAGATTATACAAGCAAGGTGTGATATGATATCAGAAATTGGATTACATTCGAAGTCTTCATTTAGATACATTTGAATGCAAACTCTTGCATGTTTCCCAAAATATTGTTTAAAAGTTACATTTTCTGAAAATTTTTCACCTTTGAGTGATATAAGTTCTGCTTTGACACATTTTCACATTAGTTTAATAGTTTTCATCTGCACTGTTGGTCGACTTTAGTAAATATCTCATTTCTCAAAATTTGTAAACCATGTTAGAAGAATAACATCAGGCATAACAAACGGTTTTAACACGTAATTTTTTTTAAAAGAGAAAATTATCTTTCCTTTTCATTTATTGGTGATAATGTGATTTGAAAATTTCACTGCAGTATTGCCATGGTGTTGGATGATTCCCAATTTTACCAGCAGATTTCACAGGAATTTCTGTCTGAAGCCAGCATTAGGTTCATTGTTTTTCTATGGGGGAAGATTCCAAGTGTTGCAAATATTCCTGTATACAGTTACAATGATATTATTGATTTGGGTGTCAAAAGTCGTGCTGCTTTAGGTAATCCTCAAGTTGCCAGTACGCTTTTATTTTTTTTAGTGGTTTTTTGATGTGTTATCTGATCCATTCCATGAAGAATGCGACTGAACTTTAAAATACTCGCTTTCTGTGTGTATGCCATAAAGTGTTGGTTACTGATTTCAACTTTTGATTTGTTAATGTTTCGTTTATTGAATGTTTTGTTTCTTCCCTGGGAGGAGAAAGGCAGATTCACGAAACTCTACAGCCAGATGATGTTTGTACGATGGTTTATACCAGTGGCACCACTGGAAATCCCAAAGGTGTCATGCTTACCCATAGGAATTTGCTACATCAGGTCAGATTCAAGTTTCATGATAAGTACTTCCATCATATTGGATCAAATAACATGAGTAGCACTAAGCTGCGAACTGATTGTCAATTGTGTGTCTTCTAATAATATGATCCTTTCCTTTTTATTTTGCCCTCGATTTGAATGAAGTGTGCATTTAATTGTGTGCATTAGGGTGCTCTTTTCATATATTTTAATATTTCTACACTTCTTAACTTGCATTGACTACGCAGTCAAAATGATAGAAAATTGTTGATAAAATCAATGAAATGCCCAGTTAATGGAGTAATTTTCTGAGGGAGTGTTCAGTATAGTAGCTATTGATGCACTTAGGCACTTTGAACTTTCCATTAAAGAATTGTTGTGTTTGGAGGTAAGCATGAAAATTTGCATAAGTTGATCATGAACATATTACTAAGAGTCAGCGACACATATTATATTGTACTGCATCCATTGTGTGAAAAAACAATTTCTCTCTGAGCTAACAAGCCATGTGCCAACTTTAGCAGATGATTTACATTTTCTTACATTTAGAGGTAGTTACATGTAACACTGGATATAAAAAGAAGCAGATCCCAGTTTTTGTGATATACAATTGGTGTGTAGTGCCTGTGGAGCTCCCCCACGTGTTTGTACAATCTAACTATGTAAATATCCTTTTGCTAGTAATACTACTTTCGCCATCTTTGTTTTGCTTTCCATAAAATCCTATGCAGCACGGGTTGTTATATTTTGCCCTGAAAAGTTCTTCCAAAAAGGCAATGCAAATTATTGTTATTTTATTTGCTAAATCAGTAGCATGAAGGTATAAATTCTCCTATTTGACAGAAGTGCTGACTACTTCATGCGATGTTTCTGAAGTTTCAAAATATATTGTTGCCATTGGACCAACTATGAAATTTGATGACTTTGAGCTCAAGTCTCTGTAATACTCCATAATTTCATGTCACCAAAAAAATGCAACTTCATGTTATTCTTTTCTGTCCATGATATATATACAATAGAATTTTTAGTTTTTGCATGAGCATTAGTTGTTTATTTCATGATGCTGAGTTACGTAATGCCTGTTAATTACTATTCCTTTTTTATTGCTTCTAATCGTGCTCAATTTATTTTAGGTTGTAAATTTGGTGATGTTCTTCCTGCTGTTCCTGGGGATAGATTTTTAAGCATGCTACCACCCTGGCATGCATATGAGCGAGCTGCTGAATATTTTACATTTACATGTGGCATTGAGCATGTATATTCTTCAGTAAAGAAGCTTAAGGCATGAACTCCCTTCAATTGATGCACTTGATTCATTCCAAGAGGAATATGCTCTTAAATTTTTATGTTATTGATGTATTTCATAGATATAATGTATCATGTAGTGCATGTGTATTGCAGGAAGATTTGCGTAATTATCAACCTCACTATATTGTCTCGGTTCCTCTAGTTTACGAGACACTTTACAGGTAAAAATTTTTGTTGAAGTTGTCAAACACATTCACTTCTTCTCTTATTCCTATAAATGACATTGCACTTGTTGCATGGAAGAATATTTGGAAGCCTTTTGGGAAAAAAAAATGTAGAAAACTGTATGGCTGGTATCATGTAGTATTTTTATTACATATGAATGCAAATTTCTTTGGTGCATTTTTTTTATCTAGGTGAATGTGGAAAATTTTCTCTTTGAATTGATGAGTGTGCCTTGCATGTGGTTGAGTATGCTAACAGCTCATTATTTAAGGGTACGTGTCAAACTATTTGCATTGGTGAATTGATGTTCAGCATAAAAGTGTCGGTAAAAAGAATCTAAATTTTGTTTCTTGAAGTTAGTTAACGATTTCCAATGCATTTCTATGTAATGTGTTTCGCTCACACCTAATTGTTAAAATAAGCATCGAGAAATTTTCTGTTCTTTGTGCTGTTTAAACACGTTGTTTGCTCTTTTTTTTTTCTTTGGTAGTGCTGACCACAGTACTGCAGGGGGGTTATGAAGCAGATTTCCAAAAGTTCGGCTATTCGTAGGAATATTGCTCTGTTGTGCTTGAAGATCAGTTATGCGTACATGGATGCTAAACGAACATATGAGGTTAAATTCATGACCTTTCAAATTTTATTTTTTATGTTTTTTATTGGATGAATGTAATTTTTTTCCAGTAGTCTGAAATGGAGAAATTTTCATGTCTAAACAACATGCTGATTTTGTTTATCTTTTTTTTTTTAGAGAATAGGGTGCCAAATAGTCAATATTTTCAGTAAGATAGCATGCCAGTGATTTTACTTGCTTTAAACTCGGGAAGTAGGAAAACAGGCCGACATGATACATAAATCTCCAACTGAATTGGAAATGATTGAAGGGATTACGTTATGTTGATGATGCCACTTTATAGTACAATATGCTCATTTTTTCCCAGCTTAGAAATCAGCTTCATGAAGTATCCTGTGATTTTAAATGAGCAGTTCCAATGTTCCTTTTTGTAAATTTGAAAAGGATGGAAAGAAATTAGTCTGAAGTAATTATTCAGTTAAATGGGCAGCACTTAATGATTCATTCTTGATTTTTTTTAACTATCTCACGAAGTTAAGGATGGCATTGTGCTTTATCTCAAGCTAGTGTACAGATCTGTATGCAAATTGAACTTTATGAGCAGTACATGTCAGGAGAAGATGTATTGTCTAATTTTAATGCCGGAAGTTGGTAAATCGGAATTTCACTCATTTAGAAACATTATGAGTACTATAGAAATCACCCTGAACATGGTTTCTAATTTGAATTTATTTTGTTCTTATTGCCATTTCTCATTCTCTGAAATTTTTTCAATATTGAACCTTGGACATATATTAAGCCATTTTTCCATTCCATGCTTTATTAAGCCGTTTTTCTTGTCTCAAGGGAAAATGCCTCACGAGAGATCTTGAGGAGCCTTCCATTCTCTCTGCGGGGATTGAATGGTTGTGGTCCAGAATAATTGCAGTTCTTTTATGGCCATTTCATCTGTTGGCAAAGAAAATAGTGTACAGTAAAATTCATTCTTCAGTTGGCATTTCCAAGGTCTTTTTTCTATTTACTTTTCATTCACACAAGATGCTCATTTTCAAATGGATTTTAGCACGTGGAGACAAGCTATCTGATACAGATATGATTTGGGCTTTTTTGTAGGCTGGAATAAGTGGGGGTGGTAGCTTGCCTTTACATGTGGATAAGTTCTTTGAGGTTCATCTCATCAATAAAACATTTCAATTATCAGGATACGAAGTTGTCATAATCAGTATAGAGATATGTTTGAACAGGCAATCGAAGTGAATGTGCAAAATGGCTATGGTTTAACAGAGTCATCTCCTGTCATTGCAGCTCGACGACTAGATTGTAACGTAAGGAACCTTTTCTGTTGTTAATTTGTTTTCTGTGTCCTGTTGTGCTTCCTCCTCTCAACTGGGGGGGATGCATTGTTTCACTTTTACTGCGCTTTTAACCCATGAGAGAATCTATATCCAGTTATTAGATATCCTCATTCTCTTTTCAGCACAAAAGACTCTTATGTAGATACTATGAAGCTTATGAATAGGTTATTTGGCAGTGATTGTGGCCAAAGTTTTCCACTCAAACTTCTGGTTTACATTTTTTTACTGCTACCTTCCTTCTGAAAAAATGATACTTCTTATCTTATGTACGCATGAACTCATCAAGTACCTTCTTATAAGCGTTTATATGCCATGCCTTGTAAATATTTACTTGTGATAATTATAAAGGTTCTGGGTTCCATCGGGCATCCTATTTGTCACACAGAGATAAAGATCGTGGATGTTGAGACAGGTGTGATTCTTCCCAATGGATCCAGCGGCATCGTGAAAGTACGAGGTCCACAAGTGATGAAGGGTTATTACAAGGTAGTCTCATAGCTTGTGTTTTTATAACGTAGTTAGAGTTATAAAAAGGGAATGCGATAAGGGCTTACTGCCTCTAACATACGGATCAGTAGGTATTAAGTAAGCAGTTAGATTTTATGGCACCAACTCTCTGGGATTTTATATGAATCAGTTTTCAAGCACAAATAATTGTAAATTATTTTCTATGCTTTCTGTTTTGCGAGTTGATATTAGAAGACAATATACTGTAGATTACGGTGAACAGTAAGAGCATGTTTGCTACGTACATAGTACTTTTCGCTAACAATGTACTTATTCCTAACCAAGCCTATAAGATTACTAGATAACCTTTAGAGTAAATTATATTACTGATAATGACCATTTTCTTATACAAAAATGAGAATAGTAATCCGAATTGTAATCTAGCTTATAAGCAGTGTAGGACGCTTACTGATGTTTTTTCCCCCGTAAATCAGTTTGTAGTTTAAGTATTTCGCATCATTTCCAAGCTTCGTCTTTAGCATGTGAGACTCAAGCCAACTTTTTAACATGACTAGAATCCTTTGGCAACAACACAAGCAATAGATGATGATGGCTGGCTAAATACAGGGGATATAGGTTGGGTTTGCCCTTACCATTCTAGAGGAAGAAGTCGTGAAGCTGGAGGAGTTATTGTCCTAGAAGGACGTGCAAAGGAAACAATTGTTCTTTCCACTGGTAAATTCAAATCCTTCTTTTTTTCTTTTAATTGTATCATCTTTTGTGAATTACTAGTCATTATCTTCCAGATGAAACCGTAATTGGATAGAACATAGAAAATAAACTTTTAGTTTCCATCTTTGAAAGTCTCACTTTTACCTCGCAAAGACAAAAATTTGATTTGTTTCTCAGAAGTGCAGATGAATCCCTGTTTATAAAATTCATTAATTGTTTAATGATTCTAGTGCTAATGAGCTGTGAAATCCCTCAAGTCTTGTTTTTAGTAGTTGCAATCAGTAGCTGTAATACACTACTGATTCCAAAAAAAAAGCTCCCTGCCTAATGTGAGAATGCTAGATACATGTCTCATCAAAAACATGATCGAGATCGTTTCATTGTATGGTTAATTTTTGTATCTCCTTGTTATTCTTCAGGTGAAAATGTTGAGCCATCAAATATTGAAGCAGCAGCAATGAAAAGTAACCTGATTCAACAGATCATGGTTGTTGGACAGGTGACAATCAACTTATACTCATTTTTGTGTGAGCCGCCTCACTGTATACTAAGCTTTGATTATAATTACGTAGGATCAACGACGGCTTGGAGCTGTAATTGTCCCAAACAAGGAAGAAGTCATTTCGGAAGCTAAAAGGTTGGGTATTTTGGAACACGATTTCTCAGAACTTAGTAACCAGAAACAGGTGAACCTGCTGCACGAAGAGTTAAAGAAATGGTAAGACAGCCTCTTACTTTCTCTTGGTCCGTCCTAATGGTCCAGCATGACCATTGCTTGAACTACTTAGTCAATGCCAATTTTTAAACCATTGCACTTTCAGTCTGACAGCTACAAATTAAACTTCAGTAAATGGTTTTTTTTTTTTTTTTTTTTTTTGTGATTCAACATTCTACTGCTTCTCTTTCAAAGCTACTAATATTCCCTGTATTTGTCATTCATTGAATGCTTCCTTTCCCTACTCTCTGTCCTCTTCTGTGTTTTGAATGGAGAACGTTTCTATCAACATGTGTTCTAAGTCTGAGGGTTCAGCCGAGTGCTGCCTCTGAAATCTCATTTGAACCTGGCTGGTGTTTTCTATAACGCAGGACATCTGACTGCTCGTTTCAAGTTGGACCCATCCTTGTTGTTGATGATCCATTCACGGTATGCATAGTCAGGGCTATGTCGAAATTCTATGTATCCTTTTGGTTTTTGTGACTGGTTCAGTTTCGTTCTGAGTGCAGATAGAAAATGGTTTGATGACTCCAACAATGAAAATCAAGAGGGAGAAAGTGATGTCTCTGTACAGAAACCAGATCCAAGACATGTACAAGTAGATTCAAGGCTCTTTCTTCAACACTCTTGCCCTGTGTTGTATAAACTCTCAGGCACATGCAAAAAGTAGCCTCCACTTGCAAAGTATAAATTATCAATATTTTAAAATTAATTTAATTTAATAATAAAGAAGTGATTTGTAGTTTTATTTCTCATTAATTATTATTATATGAAATCAATAATATCTATTGAATAAAATTTTTTAATAAAAACGTTTTTCAAAGAAAATAAAAATAATGAAATATTATAAAAAATGTAATCAAAATCATTTCAAAAACCTCGTACAACGAAAGCTAAACGAGGAGGCAAAATTTTTTTAAAAAAAATAATAGAAAAAGCCATTTTCCAACCCTTTCATCTGGAGGGTGGAGTGACCGACCTTGTGTCCGGCGCTAGGGCTAGCGTAATCTTGTCGAGTTGAATCCCCTATTGGCGAGCAATCCTCCCGCGCGATGCCTATCAGCGAGGAATTCCATGCTAGTAATTACAAATTCATCTTATTTTCATTTTTTTGCGTCGATACGCTAATCGTCTCTGATTCATGGTTCATCTTGAACGTCAAGTTTCCTTACTGATGCCCAGGTTGTGATTAGTGATGCAAGTCAGATCCATGTTGATTAGATTTTACGTTTTTGTTATTGCGTCCAGACCAGCATTTGAATCTTGTTGTTTACTCGATCTTTGATATTTCTGGTCATTTTCTTATCCTTTTTGGTTAGTCTGGTTGTGTTGATTAATATTTTTGCTTCATTTAATCAGACCTTGAAGCGTTGCCAAACATACTGAGGAGGAAATATACCCTGCTTCGGGATATGGATAAAAGCTTGCAAGGTATGGACTAAAAGAAACAGTTTGTGAACTGGGTAATCAATTAGCCCCTTTTTTTTTTCTGAGTAGGAAGCTAAGGTGTTTTTTTAATACGTTATTTGCATTATTCTGTAGCATTTGCCATGTTATGTGTACAGAAATACAGCGGCAGAATGAACTCCGCTGTGAGCAGGAGATTGATGATATGAAGCGGGATATCAAGTCGGGTAACATTTTACCAGATTCTTCTCTTTTTAAGTTCTCCCGTGAAGCTCTAGATGAGCAAAAACATGCAATCAGAATTGCTGATGAGAAAGTGGCATTGGCTATGCAGGCTTATGATATGGTAAAAATCGTGATATTCTTGGATTTATATATGATGGATTTTATCATGCACAATCTTTTAGTCGTCTGGGAGCCTGCATATATTTGTTTTGCAGTGTACGTCAATCATTTCTTTGTTTAATTGGAAATTTTTCGTCTAAACAGGTGGATACTCACATTCAGCAGCTCGATCAGTTCCTTAAAAAATTCGATGAAGAGCAGCGTCATGGTATTCATTTGGATACTCGAGTCTTATTTTCCCTTCTCTCCATAGCAATTGCTAACTTCCTCAGTAATGAATATCTTACTTGTTTCTGGTGTCTAACTCGTCAGAAAGAGACACTGTAGGCGCAGTTGGATTTTCTTCAGTCCCTAATAAAAATATCAAAGATGGAAGGTCTGCTGAGACGGGCAGCAACAGAGGGCGCAAGAAGTAATCCTTTTTGCTCCACTGTATTAAGCAACGCCTTTTGGATTACTTTCCAGTTAATATTTTCATCAGCAATGTCATTTTAATTGAGCCAACAATATCTTCCTTTCAGGACGCGCTTAGCAACAGCAACTGCTTCTGGTGCTGCCACCCCTGCTGCAGCTACTGCCGTTGCAACACCATCTTCCAGTACAACTCCCATGGAATTAGATCTACCCGTTGATCCAAATGAACCAACTTATTGTTTCTGCAACCAAGTGAGCTATGGAGAAATGGTTGCATGTGACAATCCTGATGTAAGCGAGGATCCTTTGGTCTGTTTCATTATCTTGTTCGATGTTTTGCCTCAGGCTTAAAACACCATGATATTTCTGGCAGTGCAAGATAGAATGGTTCCACTATGGCTGCGTTGGTCTTAAAGAACCGCCGAAAGGGAAATGGTACTGTACAGACTGCATTGGGACACAGAGGAGAAGGAAAAGCAGACAAACCTAGACTCATCATCTTGATCCTAACCCCATGTATTTCCAAATTACAACTTCCGCTGCAAGGGATTGGTAGTGAAGATAGTGTCTTTCTCGTAGGAAAAGAAAGGTAGAATTCCATCATGTGCATTTTAGAATTAACTAAAGTTGATTTTCAATGTTGAAAATGTTATTGGTGCATTGTAGGTCAATGCTGTGCTGCCAACTTACCACAACAACAAAATGTTCTTGGACAACGATTGGGTGAACGCCCACTCCCCCACATATCCACATACAAGTTAGTGTTTGCTCTCACGGTCAACATTCCGAAAGAAACTGAACGCTGCAATATGGGATTGTTAGTTATCTTCTGCGGATAAGTGGGCTACCCTTGTCATTCATGTTGTTGTTTGTAAGGAGACAGAGTTATGCAGGCCCAAACTTCTACAGAAACACTAGCCAGGTTTAGTAGAGAAGATATACTATCCCAATGAGTGTTATGTTATGCAGACCCAATATTCTACTGAAACATTAACCAGGGTTAGGTACAGAAGATATGTAATGGCAGTGAATGTTATGTTTGGGAGAAAAAACACTAAAAGAAGAGGAACACACTCACACCATGAAGCCATGTGATTACTTTAGGCCACGTACTAAAACTCGTGTAACTCTCACCTATCTACAAAATTTACAACACAAAACGGACTGATTCATCGACCACTAGTAGGCCACGTGAAGCTGTGAGGCAGCAGCATGCTTCCTCCTTTTCTGGATTTCCTGTTCCAGCACTGGCGGCTGGTTTAGAAACGCCCAGTTACTGCATAGCCACCTGAATAACCAGCACAGAAAATCAATCCCTCCCCAGTCAGCAGCATTACAATTACATCAAAGGAAGCCGCACAATGGAAGCTTGTTCCCATTAGCAACTTGTCAAAATCCCACAAAAAAGAAAAGCATACCATCCATGTTTCGGAGGTATATCTTCTTCCAGAGGCTGCTGACTCCCGCTTCTTTCATCCTCTTCATCGCCATGCATTACCACTACACTCTGTTCATAAACATGACTCTTGAGTCACAATCATCAAGATCCGAATTGGAAGCTTTGGAAAAGCAGAAGAGAAGAAAAACCTACCAAATGCTCTTCTTCATCTTCTTCTTTGAGCTTCTTTGATTTCCAGAATGCTGCTATTTCCTCCCTCGTCAAGGACTTGCTCCTCAAGAACTTTTCTGCACAGGCCATATACAACTGTCAACTAAAATGAAGAGCTGACATGAAGAAGCTGGAAGAGATGATTCACTAACCGCGTCCAGGAGAGTCCCATCCGGACATCAGAGAACCCATTTGTGAAACACCTACAAGCTTATCATTAGCTACGTCATATATTCGATATATAATACATATATCTGTACGTGCATGATGGTGTGTATATATAGGTCGGCCGTGAAGTTTATCAAAACCTTGCGACTCATGTTTATCCTTCCATGTGGTAATGGTATTTATCACAAAAACGCTATTACCCAGCGGATCTCTCTCTGAGTTGTAGTAGAGCATGGAATACATAAGACAAGACATATATCTCTGCATGATGCAATAATGTGCAATGATTACACAAATTTTCCAGTAAAGATGTAGACCATGAATATATATTGTTTCAAATTCCATGCATTCAAAAAATCCAACAACCTTCTTTCACGCATATTATGTATTGATGACGATGGGTTTTTGAGTTTCGTATCCCCTTTTTGCAATTTCTTGCATGTATCACGCATGGTGCTTGATAGCTTCATGGGTTGGTATTTTTTTGGGTTGTTTATTTCAAGATTATACTTTAGTTTCTAATCATTCATGATCGATCACTCTTATGTAATGCCCGATCATCATCGTTTTCTTACCCCATTGTAAGGATTTTCCGAAAAATGTGACACACGCAAGTTCATAATGCATCTCACTCTAACACAAAATAGTGTCTCTTTTTAAAAATAAAAGGGAGAAAGTGTGGAATAACACAAGAAATCTTTTTGGATTTGAAACTATGTATCATCGCCTCTCCGTTGCTGCAATGGGCAGCATATTCCACAAACCAGAAAAAAAATCAAAACACGTGGTCGGCAGGATTCGAACCTGCGCGGGCAGAGCCCACATGATTTCTAGTCATGCCCGATAACCACTCCGGCACGACCACAAGTGTGGATAAAAGAACTCTCGAGAACAAAAATTCGCAACTCTTGAAGTTGCCGAGTGCATTTACATTTCATGGTAATCAGATGCGTGAGTTGCCACAACCATCTCTGGTGCAGTGGTCAGGAATGCTGATTTACATTTCCGAAGGTCACTGCTGGGGCTACATGGTACGTATACATGCAAGTTGATGCTCAACAAAGCTCAACTCTGCCAAAAAAACGCCATTTCAAACATGGAAGCATTTGCTATCACCTCAGCAGAATCTGGGCTTCAAGAAAGTGACCAGTTCCAAAGTTGCGATGCATTCCATCAGCAGTGTTCATAAGGCGAAAACCTCGATCTGGAAGCTGATTGATGAGAAGGGTTTCCAATTCACAAGCTATGCTCTTTCCTGGAACCACCAAGTACAAGAATTGTGCATTCTGCAGCCCTTCCTTTGCACGATGGGCACGCACTCGAGTATGAAGATCATCTGACTGAAAACCAACAACCATTATACCAAAAAAAATACAAAACAGAGAAGAGAAGCAGAAGCCTTAACGAGCTCAAAAGAGGACTTCCATGTACCTGTCCAACGTACACCTTTCTGTCTGGTCTAAGCATGATGTAGACGCTTGAATTGCCGACGGTTGATGGAGGTGGTTGTTCTCTGGCACCAACGTGAACACATTTTACCAGTGAATGCGTCTCCATCTCATTCAACTTGTATACTTCACTCAATCTTTTCTGGCATATGCTAATGACAGCATTTTCAACTTCTTGGTGGAAATCCACTGATTGTGAAGGGAGCACTGGTACATCTTCCTGATGACAACTTTGCTTACCAACAACGCTTGAAGAAGTGGATTGGATCAGTTCTGGGACACGCTGCATCGAGGAATCCTTTAAATAAACTGAATGATACAAATCCTGGGCTCTTTCAATTAGCTCATCAGGAACCCCTTCTCTCTTGGCGGTTTCAAATGCAAGGCTCTCCTTGCAGATGCCGTCCATCAGTTTCCATGTTGGCATGATTTTGTTCCCTACACATTCTGCTCCCATCGCTTTAAAGACAACATTTCTTGTTCTCAGCGGTAAGTCAAAGATCCCATGCAGGTGAGTTGATATGATTCCCAAACAACGAGTTGCATCAAGAGTTTCAATTAGACTGCCAGCAATGCATGTTCCCTTCGCTGTTTCAGTACCACGGCATATCTCATCAACCATAACGAGGCTTCTTGAAGTGGCTTTTTTAATAATAGAACGAATCTCGGACATCTCAATCTAAGAAGACCACGAAAACAGAAATATGAAATTTTCAAAAGTGATGTTGAGGGGGTTTTCCCTGGGAGCATGGAAATCATACCTGAAAAGAGCTCTTTCCATCAGCAGGACTGTCATAAGATTTCATGTGCAGCATAATGGCGTCAAAATGAGGAATATAAGCTGATTCTGCAGGGACCATTAGCCCACATATTCCCAGCAATGCGGCTGCACATAGCGACCTGAGCAGACTTGATTTCCCCCCTCCATTCGGTCCTGTCAAGAGAAACAGTGACTCCATGTCGACAGTGTTTGGCACAGCACTGCCTTGTGCTGCATCAAACCAATATGGGATAAGCCAACGATCTTCAATCTCAGTGCTCCAAGCTGCCAGATTTCAAAAGAGTGGTTTGGCACAAAGTGGACGAAAAAATTACCATATTCGAAACATAGCAAATCACTTAGAGCAAAGTTTTTCGGTTGAATATATATGAAAGAACCACTAGTCAAAAATATAGAAAAAGATACCTCAGACTTGTGATGCTGGACAAGAGTAGGGAAAACCCATTTCCTCCTCCTTCCTTCACTGGTACGAAACATATTTCAGAGAGTAGGCAAGATGCAAGATGCTCATAACATTGAATTTTATTGCGAAAAAAGGAAGATTAATATGGCTGACCTCACATGACTAAGCAATGCCTTGATAATAACAAGCAGCACAGATGCATACACTAGAATATTGATACTTGTTTGCAGCTCCTTGGACAATCCCCGCAAAAGTTCCAATACTTTTTCTTTCGCCTTTTCCTGAGCTTCATGATACCTAGAAAAGGCACACATTAAAGTAATTCCAGAGACAGCACTTAAAATATATCAGAATCAACTCTCACGCAAATCAACGGTACCTCACTAATGCTTCGTCTACTTTCTCTGTTGTGAACCATTCTTCACCCACTCTTTTACCCTTAGAATCCTTCGCAGGCATAAGTTGTTTGATCTGCTCTTCTCCAGGTGTGCCAGCCCATATATTTGGCGTGAAGCGTTTCCCCCTGAACCATACAGCTTTATGTTCACGAGCGTAGATTATCTCACCCTTTGGCCCTCCAAGGGGAGCAGTTGATGCTCTAATTCTTGAAATAATGGGGCCGAAGTCTTCTTGTATCTAGAAAAAATAAGACAACTACCTTAGACATACATGTACAAAGCGTATTTTCTACAAGTCTCACACGTGAAATAACTATGCCATGTCTGGCATAGAAAAGAGTACTCACAGCTACAAATAAGGTCTTTGCCACAGCATCTGCTTCAGCAAATTCTTCTTCTAAATGTATCCTCTTTACACGACCTTTCCAGGATGATTCCATGTCCTCGAAAAACTCTTTTGGGATTATGGGAAATGATGATATGTTCTGCTCCTTCTCACCATCCAAAGCAATCACATCAGCAATTCGACATGAAATTGCTTCACATTCAGTCACCTAAAAGATAGTACTTACTCATCAGGTAAGTTGCAAAAAACATCGATTGACAAGATGATGAAAATAGTGAGGTACTTACTAATGTTTCCAGTTCAACTCTTAATCCAGTGGCCACCCAAGCGGGATCCATTAATAACTTTAGAATTTCTGTAAGCTCAACATTTTTGTACATTTGAAATATATCATCAAGGATTTTTTTTATTTTGCAAAACTCAACGTGATTGGTCTCCTTTGACTCAAGCAACTTCACAAGCTACAGGAGCGAAAAGAATTTCTAAGACAAATGATTGGCCAAAACCAATAGCAGACAATCAAAATCCGATAGAAAATAAAGAGCCTGTGCTATCGATCTTGTGAAGTTGAAATTCGTAAAATAGAAAGGGACAACTTTCCAGTTGAGTATTTGCATCAAACGTCAAATAATTACTTAAACTCTTATGAGGTTGAAAATTTTAGCCATGAAAAGAGTGCCAAAAATTTTCCATTATTATAGCATGGCAGTTCATGTACGTGCAATAAGTAGCATCCAACCTTCGCTGGGGGATACAGATTAGCTCAGGAATGGAGCATTTAACGTTACTCAAAAGTTTGCAGGCTTCTGAAAACAAGAATAGAAACATCAGTGAGGCCAAGCAGATATCCTAGAAACAAACAGTACATGAAAACACGTGCATGTCCAAAGAGTGAAAACTGAAGCAAATTTGGTAAGCTGAAACAAAATTTCTTTCCAACTCTTTAACAAGTTTTTGAAGATGCTCCCCGACTAAAAATTTGTTTTAACTGGTACATCCTCAGGAGAAAAAAGTATGTTCCTAAAATAATAATTTCTCTATTTCATTCATAACTAACTTAGGTAAGTTGAAAGCGGTGAAAGTACACATGCATCTTAAAATTAATAACATATACACCGACGACAGATATTGCAATTTCTCAGGAAGAAAAAAGAAGACAGGTTTTGCACATTCATCACTGCTAACCTTGAATAGCTGATGCAATTTCATATTGTGGAGGATTCAAAAGGAGATCTCGGATATACCTTTGGCAGTAACATTGATGCAAACGTAGGATCACAATAAGTAAACAGCAGAAAGGATAGGCACTGGCATACCAGGCGAGACACTTCACAACGCAAAACTCTACAATGTGCATCATAAACTTTCACTTACATAACAGGAAGGCCAGTACAATCAGATGGAAGTAGCACATTTAGTAAGCAAGGGATACCCTCAGTTGGGAGAGCACCTGATAGCAAGCAGTATAAATGCATTCAGTATTTAAAGATCGAAAGATGATATAGCCAGCGTTTTTTTATGGACAACCAAAAAGAGAACAAAAGGCTTTTTTCTATTGTAATATCATGAAAAGGACAAACAATGTGGATTATATGGCTGTTATCTCAACGTCAGTCACTGCACTGTGATTAGGACTTGGCAAAATATGAAGGCGATGAGCAGTCCTTGAAAAATTGGAACTTTTTCTGTGGTTGGACTCCAGTACAAAAATGCATGTATGCAGATTTTTCTCAAAGAGAAAAATGTGTCAGCATGTGAGGATCAAGTTCTAAAATCACCTATCTGTGAGGCTGTTCCGAGATGTAAAGGGCTGGGCCGATTGTCAGTGCCAACAGTAACATTCCTAAACATGGTATCATCTTCGAGACCATAGAGATCTTTTACCTTGTTATTTAAAAATGAATATTATAAATTAAATAATAACAGAAAAGATAACATGATAGGCTCAACATTCAAGCAAGGATTTCTATGTGACCTTGGACAAAAGCTCGTTTACTGGATCACCATCAAACCATTCATGCTGTCTAGCAGTACATTCTCCCCACAGAAGCCCTCCTTCACCATATTCTCCCCAACGACAAGTTCCTGCATAGAATCCTAGGCATTATACATACGAAAAAGTGTTTTTTAACCCTTTCCTTCCTAAATTTAAATTGGTAAAACAAAATTGTAAAAAACTTGTAGGTTCAAGTTTGTTGCAGAGAGTATTGCAAATTTAAAAGCACTAAAAAAAGAGTTACCCCTAAACAACAAAAGTGAAGAAAAGTGCTACCAGTTTCAGATCAGAAAAAAACATCCTTTTTGGGTTGATAATTCATAAATATAATGGTAAAATGAGCTACTGAACAGCCAATCAAGTTTAACTTCCCTTGACTGGTCAGTCAATCAATCGAAAACAGGAAACTAGAGCAAAATTTAGAAACACATCATGTATATACGTATTTCTCGTTTCCATTACTATTACTTTTTCCCAAAACCAGGCCAGCATCCTTATCATTAGTCATGTACGACCTTTGCTCACTGGATGAATAATTAATTATATGCAAAGCTTTCCCACTGAAATAAAAAAAAATGCAGTAATGAAAATTTGAAGCGCTTTACCATCTTGTTTTAAAAAAAAAAAAAATAAAGAAAAACTATTTGTGTGGCAGACCTGATGCATTGTGCCTCACTGATCCGTGGAGGAACAAAAGATGGCATCTACAAGTCCGCAACTTGGTAACCAGTGCTTCCTCTGTCAGGCCATCCTCTACAGAATATGTTTTCATTGTTTCCAGCACCGAGACCATGCAATATCCTTTAGCAGAGCGTGATATACCTTTGAACCAAAAAAATGTTTAATGTACGTCAAGAACCATGGTAGACTACTTAATTCAAAAGCATAGCAACAAGAAATGGCTCATTTTTATTAATCAAAAGATCCACGGTGCATGAATAATTCACAATTTCCAAGGAAGTGCGTGAAAGAAGATTTTCATTTCAGTACCAACTACTGGCATTGGATCGGGAAAATCTAAGTCACGGTCATCAGCAACAAGCCCATATACATAAGGACTACCGGGATGAGCATGCCTGAAAATATATGCCAAGTCAGGGGCAAACGAATATACACACTCCAACATATGGTGAATTCTGGCAATGATTACTAAAAATGCTCAAACATATCATAAAAGATGGCAATAAAATGACACTGTCAAGGGGGAAATTGCACAAAGACCACGAACAACATCAAAGCAGGTCTTCACATTCTCAATTCACTTGAAAGAATGTTGTTCCAATTTAAAATTACAAGTTAGTAGAATGCTAACTTCTAACGATGAAAAACTCCTTAACCCACTGAGAAAGATATATTTCTAAGTGGCAGTAACAGAACCATAAATTCATAGACTATGAACCAAGTGTTTGCAATGTGTACGACAATAAATAAGCTTAAAAAACACACGAATCTTGAGCTCATACAGATTCCAAAACAGTAATAGATGAGGCCATGAAAGCTTAAAAATTAGACAAGATGTTGAAATAACCATTTTTACAAAACACACATAGTAAACTGCTTAGGAAAATTTACAGTTACCCAGAAATAAAGCGTTTTTTCCGCCCACGAGCTTGAGTTGGACCTTGAACTTCCTCAACAATGCACTGAAAATTAGAAAAGTAAATGAGTTTCATTTACCATAAGGAAATCTAGTAACTGTATCAACATCCAAAGTTTCTAGTAGTTCAGTAGCAATACAATATATACATTTTGAAGGACACAACCAGATTTAAATTCCAAGTACTCACAACAGAAAAACCATTACGTGTCAAGTCATCCAATGTCTGACGCAAATTCTGCAAAAAGTGGAATGTGAAATTTTATTGTTAGTTCTTTAAAAAGATCCAGTTCAATAAAGCATAATTATCAAGGAGCCCCTAATCTTCCCTAGACTCATCTTCACATAAAATCTCACTGGATATGAAGATGATGCAGCAGTTTAGGCATTCAAGCTTTTTTACACTTACAAAAAATGGAAAAGTAGTGCACTTAAGCATAGTGATTATTCTGAGAAAAAGAAAAATCATCATTAAGCATTCACAGAAATAAGTACCACAACAGGGCAACCGGCCTTCGGGATGCTTTCTGAACGTAATCCACCAAAAGGATTCAGCCCAGCATATTCCACAAGAATGCAAGCATCAAACCCAATTGCCTCATAAAAGTCTCCGACCTTGTAAGATAACAAAATGCAAGAGAATGCAAGAGCACTTTTGAGAATGAGATTCTGCATGGGTAAACAATTGGCAGCACAAGACACAAGGCAGTGCATGAAATCCAGGTTTTTACACTGTTGAATTCTAGTTCATTGCAACATTAAATGCAGGTATAGAGCACACGAACATAGTCAACAAGGACAGGAGGCCCTCTTCACTTACCCTACAGAGCAAAACTTCACGCGGAAACTCTCGCTTGAACTGCATCATTTCTGAGTTGAGGTTTCCTTCTTTTAGGCTGAAATCAAGGAGTATAAGCATAAGATGAGGGTTCGTCATGAAACAACATAGTTATAAAAAAAATAGTTGAAAAACGTGATGCATTCAACTATGATAATCCGTATCTGCATTCAAAATGAATACAAAGACATTATGGTTTTCAAGCTGGCGATCTACAATCAGACAAACAATAAATTTATAATAGCAATTTCAATCGAAGATGAACAGATAACTCAGTAGGTATAAGATGTCAAAAGCACGTTTTCATGAGACATCAGGCCTTGAAAACGAATGTGATAAGGTAAAGGTGGGGTGAAACTGAACCAGTGTCAGGCATAACAAGATCTACAGGTGGAAATGATTTCAGATTCCATATCTTTCAAGCACCAATAGGCATAACCCACACATATGATCCAAAAACCAGTGGAGGACATGCATGATAAATTCACCTTCCACTTTTTAGTGTAGTATCCAAACCAAGCAAATTAGTAAAAGATAAACGGTTAACAAGCGCAACAGAAGAAGGCTTTCTGCACATGCGCAACTTCTGAAACAAGAAATAGAGCTCAATTAGACTTCCTTGAAAGTCATAAATCATTGCAAAAGATGACCGTAATTCAAAATTTCAGCTGTCTATTTCTGAGAGCAACTGCCAAAGCAGCCGTGTCCCCAACCTCCTTCCACCACATAATATGACCATTATCTTTCTCTTGTGTGTCAGTTTTCAACTCCCTGCACTTCCTTGCGGCTTTAACATGCAACTTTCTCTCCTGAGTTGTAAAAATGTGCTCGAGCAGCCTAATCATGTTAGATGAAACCACAATGATCAATACGTATTGATCAAAATAACAATTTGACCCTAAAAAAAAAAATACCGACTAAGAAGGTAGGGGCATTGTGAAATACAGAAGCATACAACTTCACCATTTACATCAAACCATAGGTTGAATATTATGATGGACATGCTAGGACAATATCGAACTGAAGAGTATTACATGGAAAAAATGAAGTTAAATTAGTCATACGGGAATTCACTTTGGTAGTTCTTGTTGTTCTATACATAAAAGAACTTATCGAGTTTCATCGTAAAAAGCGCGCAAAGCCGTCAAAACGCGAGTTCTTAACACCTAGTGCTAGAAACCAAACATATTCACTGATTATTTAAGTTTACTTATCACGCTTCATCATAAAAAGCATCCAAAACCATAAAAACGTGATTTCTTAAAAACTAATGCCAGCACCAAGACCATTCGTTGACTGTTTTAAGTTTTACTAGACCCACACTGCATTAGGGAGTGGAATCTAAAATTTGCACAACCTGAAAATTGTTATTTTTGAGAATTTAGCTTCAGAAAAGAATTGATATATCTTGCATCATCGATGATTACGATGCACAGGGTTCTTTCTACCTAAAATAGTTGCTGCCATTCTCACATGCTGTGAATGGCGTGAGAAGAAAACATTTTACAACGAATCCATCAGTACCAAGATCCTTAACTTCACTAGTCAAAGTGTACCCTTAGTAAGAATGAATCTCCACTAATTATAGAAACTTCTGTCCATGGTAGCAAAAAAATAAAACAAAGGGCACGGCCACGGGGGCGAGATAACAGTAGATAAAAAAATAAAAAAAAAAAAAACAGAAGTTCAAGAACACGAGAGTTCATTTAAAGAGAATGAAGACATCCGGGATGAGAAAGCCAAGGAGTGAAGAAATACTTACAGAGGGCGACACCACGAGGGGTCGAAACAGCGGCGGAGGGGGCGGTGAAGAAAGAAAGCGAAGGGGCGGCAACGAGGTACCAAAACGGCGACGTTTCGAACAGCTACCCACTGCATGGCTATGGCTGCTTCCGATTGCAGAGTGCCGTGGACACAGGCAGGGGCTTACTGCACGACTCTACTGTACTGGCTGCTGCCTTCTTTCAACTGCATCCCGATATGGGCGCTCGTACTGGAGAACTGCAATGCAATTCCCGCCACGACTCGAGAACGTCAGTAAATGATCCGATTTTAGACCATTCTTTTTCCGTCTCTAGTCAAATGAGTCTCTGTATTCACTTCCATGTTAATATTTAACCATTACATCTTATTATGTCATTTAGCTAAACAGTAAAAATGTTAACGTAATTTTCCCGTTTTTACATTAACAGAAAATTACGATAATTTGCAAATCGAAGGTCTTATTTGAGTCCATTTCTTGAAAATCATTTTTCGAGAAACAATTTTAATAAACGAAGTAAAAATCATTTGTATATTTAATAACTAAATCGAAGGTATTTCTTTAGAAGCAAAAAATGATACTATAAAATGTAGTATAAATTATATTAAATAAATTAAAAAAACATAATTTATTAACAGTATAAAAAATGATATGTAACCAATAAACAACCTAATCTATAAATATTTTTTACAAAAACATATGATTTAAATAAAATATTTTCCGGATACAAATGCCTTTTATAAAAAAAATTGTAATTTTTAGTTTAATAAATAAAATTATATCAACTAAATTATTAATATTTCTTGCACTCCATTATTCTAATATTTACCAGAAAAAGTACTAAATTAATATATATTAATTGGAAATTTTACACTTACATACAAATAATCAAAATAATATGTTAATTATTTTGATTTTTTAAAAAAATCAAAACTCAAATAAAAACGTATGAAACATGAAATTGAAACACACGAAAATTTTAAGTACAAAAAATTATAAGGCTCCTTATTTTTCGTAATATTATTTATAATATATCATTTCGAATTTCATTCCAAATCGATCTTATTCGCCCATGAAATCACATAAAGCCTATGTTTATAGTTTGTTGCTTGTTTTTCAGAAATGGAAGCCCTACGGTGTTTGTGATGATTGAAACAAATTCCATTAGCCAACACCTGATTATCATCTATCTCCAGGCATCCTCCTGCTTTGCTTTACTTTACTTTCTGCTATGCCAATAACCAATGCTATTAATACTACAATAAGAAGAACGCCTCCCTACCAGCCAGCCATCCCTTCATCTGGTGTGTGTTCATTGTATGGGAAGCGGCAGCGGCAGCGGGAGGATCGTCCTCGCCAGCTCTTCGTTCAGCTTCGGGAGGGGAGGCATCTGTCGCAAGCTCCGCCCCATCTCCTTTAAACTGCATGCACCAAGCTATCGCATTCTATGTTTCTCTGTCAATCGAAAAAAACAAGAAGAAACGATCGTACTTGCTCAGTATTATGAGGATGTTGTCCCGAACTTGGCTCAGGAGTCCAATGTTGTCGCTTGTCTGAAATGTACATATGTATGGCTATGGCTGTTACGTTTTCTGAAACTAAAACCAGTTGCTGGTTGAAGGAGAAGAAGGGCCACAGATCAAACGATGGTACCTGATGAACGGCGAGGTTTGCAGATATCTGCTCGAGGGCCCAACTATTCTGATGAAGAAGACGCTGAGTTGAACCAACCATGTCTGTGATGCGAAATAACCAACTGTTGTTCATTTGGTTTTGCTTACTAATGCAGCAGGCAAACCAAACGAGATAGAGTGGAACAAACCATTGAAGGATATGGCATCACCATTGCAACCAGAAATCCAGTCAGGAGGGAAGGATGAAGCTGCCTGCTGCTGCACAGCCAAGTGGCAGGTTTGTTCTGGAGGATAGACGAATTTTTCCTTTACAAAAGACATAAACACCATTCGATTACAGTGTAAACCAGAAAGCAAGCACGGGCAGGGAAAGGTTCTGAATTGGAATAAATAGCAGTTACCTTCTTGTCTTTACCTCTCCTTGTGTAAAGGTCTTCTTTTCTTCTCTTGCTATTCTCCTTCCTCTGCAGAATGTTGAAATGAATAAGCTTTAACATGTGTAGAAGATGAAGGGCCATATGAGATACATTTGGATGAACACTCACAGCCATCCATTTGAACCTCAATGCTACATCACGAACACTCTTATTCTGCAGGTCGACCGCAATCTTCGCATATCGAATAATGTTCGACTCAGAAGCATACCTGCGGCACAGATGAAACCGCTGAACAACCCACAGTGAATAACAACTAAAAAAATTCAACCATGATGGGAAGTGTAACATGGAAGAGATGAAAGTGCATGACATCCTTGAATTGTGTACTGTAGCAACCCCATTAAAAAAATTCAACAGGCTGAGTGCGATCTTTATAAAAAGATGCAACTGAAGTCTGAAATGAAACAGGACGAGGTCGCTGGCACTTGGAAGATCTTTTGTCTGAGTCAAGTTGCCTGAGCCTTTTCAAAGGAAAATGCAACTAGGAGTGCAAAGTGCACGGCCAACATTTTGCTACGTGTCGATAGAGGTTTTGTGAACAAAATATCGTGGGCCAGAATCGAATGCTTTTGACTTTGTTCTAAAGCAGAATGATTTGCTTCTGACTTTTTAAGATTCAGGCTTCAGAACAAAATAGCCCTCTTCCTGAAACACATTTCGCACTAAAAAACCTAGAACTCAAAACACACACTCGCCATGAGCCAGGAAACAAGAAGTTTGTTCTTCCCCAATTTGATTCTACTCTATAAACATAATGTTTTCTTTCATGAAATTGTCAGATATTGGTGAAAACTAGGCGACGATAGCGATCGACGTTGAAAATGGGCCAACAAATAACATCAAGATATTTAGAGAAAGAAGAATCAGTGACTCACTTCACCATACCCTCCTCCAATTTGGTCTGTTCTTCAGGTGTCCAATTCATGGAAATAGTCTGCTGGTGCTGGAAAGTCGGCACACCCCACTCCCCATGCAAGGGATTACTACTACCACCAGTACTATTACTACTGCTGTTGCTAGTAACATCCATGAAATTCCCACCTGAACTCGCCATCAGAAGCCAAACATGCAAAGAAGAAGCCTTTTTTCCGTGAGTAAAAAAGGGGTTTCAAAGAAAAAGAAAAACTGAAGGCCCTCTCAGTTTGAGATTAACCTTAGCATGAGAAGAAGGAGTATTTGTAAGAGATGGAAATTCCAAAGTAGAAGTGGGGAAGAAGGTGAATGAAGAAAAGACGCAAATAAATATATATATAAAAAAAAAGCAAAGCCAAACAAAGCAAAGCAAAGCAACGCAAAGAGAAGAGGAATCTGAAACGCACGTAAGAAAGCAAAAAAGATGGTGGTGGTAGTGGTGAGTGGTGCGGTGGCTGCTAAATGGACGAGCTTTTTATTTCGGTGTTAATATTTATTATTTTTAATTTTTATGGTTTATGTCATTGTTAATCGGAAATATCAAACATTTTTATTTCAAAAAATTTTCAATTTATTCCACTAGATTTGTTAAGGGTTTAATTTTGTGCAAATTTTCTTTTTAAGAATATTTTAATAGATAATTTATATTAAAAATGTATAGTAATTTACTTTAATTATTTAAATAATTAATAATTATCATTATTAAGAGTTTTTATTAGTAATTCACTTTTATTATGAACTAATGCGACAGTTAATGACGGTTAGAGAGGAGTGTACTTGGGCTTCGTCTCCATTTGACCTCGCTGTAAATCCAGACTGGAGGAGTACTAGGGCAGGGCAACTGGTTGGGCCATGCGTACGTGTGGGTTGTGGGCACCTACCCAGAAAAAAGGAAGATGGGAGATGGGTAAACCGAAATGAGTGGGATGGGAGAAGTTCCATTTCTTGTTCGGAAGGCTGCAAATCGATGGCAATCGGTGGGGTTAAGGAGTTTTTCCTGGCGTTCGTTCTCGACGGTGATGAGTTGCGGCGATGGCACACATGGCGCGTTGGGTCTTTCGCCGGGGGTCCAAGCCTATGAGCCCATCCCTGTCGCCGGTCTCCCCTCCGACGTCAGCAGCGTCGCTGCTGGCCACTACCATTCACTGGCCGTCACTTCTTCCGGCGAACTCTGGGCATGGGGTCGCAATTCTGAGTTTCAGCTATCTCGCGGGCTCCGTTCACCTAGGTTTCTCTATTAATTTTACGTTGGGTCTGTTGAGTGCGTAAAGTTTTCGGGTCCGAATTTAGATGAGGAAAAATAAATCATATGCCCGACAATTTTTGATGAATAATCATGTCATACACATGTGGGTTTCTTGTCATTGGTGTGCTGAAAGTATCTTTATCGTTGTAGGAGTTGGGAAGCATTGATGTATTTTTTTCTGTCTCTTATGTTCTCGTGCTTTGGAACTTTGAGTTTAAAGAATTTCTAAACATTCTATAGAGATATGTGGAGCACACCACAGAGAGTAGAAGGATTAGATCAACTACGAGTTGCGTCTGCATTTGCGTCTGGTGTAATATCTGCTGTCATTGTAGAAGATGGTTCCTTGTGGGCATGGGGAAGATCTAAACGTGGGCAACTAGGACTTGGGCAGGATATTTGCGAATCTGTCATGCCAGCTAGAGTGGAAGCACTGGTTGGAGAAGTTATCCTTAAGGTGGCCTTTGATTGATGCTCTAGTTAGAATCAACAGTAAATAAATCAGCAAGAAGGCACAAATGTTTTCTTTCATAACAACACTAAGTTACAGGGTTGAAAGCATTTTTCAACATGTTCTATTAAGTTTGGTTGTGCCCTTTTCTCTATGGTATTGCAGGTGTCATTTGGTTGGGGGCATGCACTTGCATTGACTGATGCTGGAAAACTCTTTGGCTGGGGTTATTATGCTGATGGTAGATTAGGGAAGATTGGCAGACCCTTTGAGGTATCTCCTCTGGATTCTGTAGCTGATAAAATCAAAGCACCCCGAAATACATCTGCAATAGCCAATGATTTGGTTTTAGAAGCTGTGGAGAAGGAAAAAGCTATGCCGATCATCTGGGAGCCGACATTAGTTGAAGAAGTCGACAATACACAAGTTATCGATATTGCTTGTGGGCTTGATCACTCATTGGTATTACTCCGTGAGTAGCTTCCTTTCATTCAAAAGCATTTTCTTCAGGTTCATTCGGTAATGATCTACAAATTTTAGAATCCTATTGTGCTTCAAAGTGCATGTTAGATTCACCCCTCCCTTTACCACCCTTGTGAAAAGCATGCTCATTATTTTAGGAGATGGAACTCTTCTGAGCGGGGGAAGTGATGTGTATGGGCAGCTAGGGAGAGCCAAGAAGGATATGGGGCTGCATCCGGTGGAAACAGGCCTCCGGGTTACGAAAATAGCATGTGGGCTGGGGCATTCACTGGCAATATGTGAGGAAAACAACAGCCTTCTGTCTTGGGGATGGAACGCGAACGGGCAGCTAGGTAGACGAGGTAAAGAAGATGTTCCTGGTGTAATTCAGAGCGATAGCATGGATGGTGAAAAGGTAACGATGATAGCAGGAGGGCGTGCGCATTCGTTAGCAGCCACGGCGGAGAAAAGGGTTTGGAGCTGGGGGTGCGGTCGCGATGGCCGTCTTGGATCTGGTGGCTCCATGGACGAACTTGAACCGGTGATGGTTGAGATCGACGGTCCGGAGGGCTGTGAGACCCTGCAAGCGGTAGCAGGTTTTGATCATACACTTGTTCTCATTGGAGAATAATTTTCATTTCGTGGATTTAGGGCTTAATAATTAACATTTCTTGATTGAATTATTTTAAATTTTGAATCGCTTTATAATAAAATTATTAAAATTTTCATGAAATTTATTTTTAATTTTTTTCATCTTTTAAAAATATTAATTTTTTAGACGGAATATTTTGAATGACGCTTTTAACCCTTATCTCTCCTGATTTCCCGCCATAAAGAGCGTAGACGCTGATTTTCCCTCCATAACATGGCGCCAAAACCCTGCATCATTCAAGCTCGGGATCTGTTCGGTAGACTTGCGCATCCATTTCCATGGCGAAGCTGAAGGGCGGCAGGAAGCCTTCACCTTCGAATTGCGGACCTTTGACCCGCAGCAACACCTTGCACCTCAACCGATCTGGATTTGGGCGTCCCCAAATCGTTCATAGAATGTCTGCTCCTACTTCGGGATATAATCTGCGTGTCAGAGATATCCGGTCTAGAAGGGTTTTTTCTCCTATGCAAAATTTACTTGCTGTTGAAGAAGGAGAGAAATCGGAGATTGTGAAGGCTCAGATGTTTTGTAGCTCAATTGGTCCAGCGACAGGTGACCCTTCTTCTTTTTCTGGGGAGATTAGGGTTGGCGATCTCGAAGAATCTGTAACCATCGCACCAGCTTCCGAAGACAGATCGGAGAAAGAAGTGAACCAGGAGGCCCAGCAGGCTGAGAGTTTTGAAAGATCTGGAATTGTAGCGACTGTCTGTGATAGGGTTCAACACGAAGAGATCCAGAAAAATGAAGAGGCCCAATTGCTTTTGGACGCAAATTTTCCAGAAAAAGACGAAGGGTCTTCTTGTTCCCCGGGATTATGGTTGATCTAGCCGGCAATGTCAAAGAATCTGAAACTTTTGAAGCAGCTTCCGAAGAGAGTCTGGCAGAACAAGAGCACCAGGAGGCTCAGACGCGGTTGAACTTAGTTGATCCACAGAAGGATGAGGGATCCTGCTATTCCCCAAGACTATGGTTGAGCAAGTTGACAAGCCCAATGGTACTGGATCTATAACATCATTGTCTGAGGAATGCACTGAAGAAGGCGATGGAAGGTTAGAGAAGTCCCAGGTGTCGCTTTGTCTAGAAAAATACAAAGGATCTTCCTGCTCGCCGGAGATGGTGGTTGAGCAGGAGCGGGTTGACAACATTCAAAAACCTGAAACTTTAGCAGCGCTTGCTGATGCAGGACAAGTTGATACTGACGCAAAAAATAGTCTGAATTCAAACGATAAAGCAATTTTACAATCTGCTTCCAATACTAAAAGGGTATTTTCATTTCCAGTTTTCTTTCAGTGAATAAGTGAAGCTGTCAGACTTTAACAAGTGTGTCCCTCATTTGTATCCTTATTTCTGTATTTAACTTAATACCAGTATTCGGTTCAGGCTCTTGCTAATGGAAAGATGAAGGTTTTTTCATATTCCACTTCATTCAGCTACAGAAGAATGCTTCCTTATGTCGTGGGAATTCTGAGTGATGCCCTCGGTCAGTTCTCCTCCGTTAAAGTTCTTCTAGTTATGAATTTTTAATACTTTGGATCAGCACTGAATGCATACAAAATAAATGTAATGCAGGCGATTCAAAACCCAAGTCTGAAATTCAGGATGACCCCAAGCGTCCGCGTTTAACCATGGAGAATGAACTGAATCAGATAGTAGAAACTGTGTCACCTCAAAAGGTAAGACATGAGATTCACCAAGTTGATTCTAAAAGATTTATGGCTTCAGAAAGAGAAGAGTATAGACAGATGACTCCTCCGGATCCTGAAATGTTCAAGAGAACAGAATTTGAATGCATGTCTACTATTCCTGCTGATAATCCAAACAGCAGTAGCTGCCCAGTTCATGATGTCCTTAAACGCAGTTCACCTTCTAAACCTGAGTCTTCTTTGAAAAAACGGGTACAACTTACTGAATTTTTTACCTTCATGGTGTTGCCTGACTGCAACATTGGATTTGTTCATTGAATAGCTTTGTGTAATTTTTTCCTGGTTAGTAGATATTCTTGTACTGGATTTGACTCACTGCATCTGCGTAGATACTTGCTCCTTGCTCTCGGCGGCGGCTTTTCAACAACCAAAGATCAGTTAGCTACAGGAAGCTTCTTCCTTATCTGATGGATATTTCCAAGAATATTCGTGGTTCGTCCTTTATCCTGAAAGTAAATTTTGCTTTGTTAACAAAGTTACATGACATGATATGTGAGTTGTTTGCTGATGTCAACCTTTCTCTTTAGGTGACTCGAGTGTGAAACAGATCACGCTTTCAGAGAAGAATTTAGTAGCAGATACAAATTCTTCACCAGGAGCTGCTGATAATGACCAAAGTTCATTCAAACAACAGGAATCCTGCCGTGAACAGCGTCCACCAAATACCGTTGTTCAAGTACCACAGTCATCTTCACAAAGCATGAGCGTGCAATCGAATGGTGAAGCGCTTGCCGTAGCATTACATGTTCCTGAAACGCCCATTCATCCAGATAGTCCTGGAAAGCTCGAAGTTCTTTTAGATCAGAAACAGGATTTCAAGAACGCAGTTGGTTCAGGGAAGAGAAAAACTTGTTCAGACATGGACATTGGTTTTCAGATGACTGGACCATCATTTGAAAATCCACATAATATATTGCCTTTGCAGACCAGCAGTGCCCCATCGAAGGGCATACTGAAGCGAAACAAACTCGGGTGCAGAGGGCTGTGCAGTTGTCTGAGTTGCTCATCTTTTCGACTTCATGCTGAGAAGAACTTCGAGTTCTCGCAGAACCAAATGTTTGATGCAGAAGAGATCACACTGGAGTTGATAAAAGAGTTAGCAAGCCTTCGCCTTTTGTTGGAGAGAAGCTCATGTCCTGAACAACGAAGTCCTGTGAGTACACTACTTGAGCTACAAGTGATTCTTAACCATGCATCTTTTACTCTCGGTCTATAATCTACTGCATTCATTTTAGATAAATAAACAGAACATGATTCCCTGATTTGTTTGGCAGGTTGACATAAGCCAAGCATGTGAGAGAGCAGCGGAAACAGAAAATCGAGCAAAAGAGCGTCTCAGACAACTGAAGTACGATCTTGATGCTCACTGCAGAATCCCAGTACGCATTTGACCCCTTTAAAACTAATGCAAAGTCCCCCTTCTTATGACGCTAACAACAAATAACATCGTGCAGACTTTGCTGCCCCCAAAGGTGACCTTCTTAGCTTGTATTGATGCGTCCGTGAACAACTAACTGCCTGTAAGCATAGCAACACATGGTTATTGTCAACTAAATTTCTTTTTTTTTTTTCTTCTGACTTTGATGAGCTCTGTCCATCTGTAAGGCGCTGTTTTCTGGATGCAAGTTCTTTGAAAGGCATGTATGTTTATTTTATCTCATCAAATTAAAAACCAATGAACCCAAGAGACCTGTTCTTTGACTTTTCAAGCTTTAAAGTGAACCTGCCTGCATCATTGAACCAAGGTCTATTTTTATTGCATCTAATCCCTTGTAAAATAAAGAAGCCTCTGTTTGGTAGCTTGTGGTTTTTTATATGATTTTAAAAAGGTTTTGGCTTTAATAATTTTGTTTGATTTTAATTAAATAATTAGGTATGGTTAGTAGGATTAGGTAAGTGTAAGAACTTCTAGCTTTGTTGAAACTAAACATCTATCTATTAAGTTAAACCTGTTGTTAATTTATTTAATTCCACCAATCAAACATCTTCAAAGTGTATTAGTCAATTGACTTGAATTCTTTTTCATTATAAAAAGTACATTTTTTATGTAATGTTAAGAAGCTTCTAAATCTATCTTCATGTTGGTTTCCTTTCAAAATGCTTCAAAACTATGTTTTCAAACCGGTATTATAAATCAAATCGGTATGAGACCGGTTCAAAATCCGGTTTTGATCAATTAAAATCAGATTTGACCAATCAAAAAAAAGGTGATAACTTTAAATAAAATGGAATGCAATGATGATGTCATTTAGATACCATATCTCATAGAACTGGAAATTTGTCCGATTAATTGAAAACTTGTTAAAAAATGGTTAATCGGTTTCAATCATCGGTAAATCAACACAGCTTCAAAATATGAAGTATTAAAAAATAAATAAAATAATACAAATTTTTTTATATTAGACGCTATTTTTTATTCTTCAAATTTTATTTTTCAAACTTGAATCAAAATCATGTATTAAATTATTACACATAATTATCTCTAATTTCATTAAGTTAAAAAATAAATTTGAAAATTAAAATTATTTTAAATTTAAGATAAATAAATGATAGTCTTCATTTGATTATTTTTACGTTTTAAAATTTCGAATCACTTAGCTATGATATTTTGTCGTTACGCTTCTAGCAACAAATAGGGTTTTCATTTAGAGTCGTGACTTAACTCGTAAGCAGACGCGTAGCCGTTGTACATCTCGGGAAGTAGCCATTGCATTTGTCTAACCAAACTCTTTGACTTCTGTGAAAAGGGAAGAAGCTGCTTTCCAGTTTCCATGTCGCGTTTTCTCTATATATTGTATGCACTGCTCGCCCTCTTCGCTGCAGATACACAACACAGCACTACAGACACCTGCGCTGCTTTGAAATGTCTTGGAATCATCATCATCACAGAAAGCTTCACTCCCACCAACAGCAGCAGCATGACCAAAACAGCAGCTACTTCCAGAACCAGAACTGGCAGCAGGAAATGAAACAACACAGTCGCAACGAGCATCTCGCTGAGATCGCAGCGGCTGCCGCTGGTGCCTTCGCCCTGGTACGTTGCATGAGTAGATCGATAGAAGTTTGTTTACCACTTTGCATGCAGTCCTCCGGATCCATAAAACCCTAAATTTCAATATAGAATATGAGCTTTTGCCTCACGCCTCGAATTGGGGTGGTTCTTGAGGTGGCCAAATGCCAACTCCATGAGGTTATGAGGTTTCTGTGTGTGCCATGAGGTGGTATATGGAATTGGGATGTAGAAGTGACGCCTTGATGTTATTACTGTTGTTGCAGTATGAGAAGCACAAGGTGAAAACAGATCCCGAGCACGCCCGACGACACAAGACAGAAGCAGAGATTGCGGCTGCGGCTGCCGTGGCGGCTGGAGGCTATGCTTGGCATGAGCATCATGAGAAAAATAAGCACAAGAAGCACCACCACAAGAAGCACCATCACGTCTAATTCTATGTGTTATCCAGTATTTATTTCCCTTGGTTCTACTAGTGATGCTTATCTACTATGTTGAAGCATGCCTTGCATACCGCAGATGATGATCTTGTATACTTTCATATTTCGAATATCATAGCTATTGCTCGTGTTTGATCTGTATAATCTAACGCCTTCATCGATTCAAACTAGCGAATATGTTGTTTCTTACGAGATGCCAATCCTGAGTATGTTCTGAATCAACATGGATAACGAATCGAGGTACGTTTCACTCGGAATTAAATCGGCTGCCACCCACTTTTCTCCAGTTGCTAGCAATCAAGCTATCACGTTTGGACAACAGACAATGAATTCTGATCTGTCTATGTATTGTATTAAATAAGTGGTCCGATGTATATCGAAATGAAACCCCCACAAGTTCAGTATGGAAGTCCCTAACAAGACAGTTCATCTACGTTGTCCAAACCTTCATTCATACAGGCCCCAGTCTGCTCGAAAAACTAGGAAAACCAACTAGAGAAATATACTTCGTTTCAAGGGAGGAATTCGTTCTGTTGAAAAAGAAAGCAGATCAGATGCACACAACAGAAGTTAAAATCGAAAGTGGAAGAGTTTTTTTTTATCAGTCAGAATACTCGAGTATCCCTCAGTTCTGGAAACACAAACACGATGCTGTGCTTTTAAGATGGCTAAGTGTTGGGAGGGAGTACAGAAAAGTTGAGTGAACCAGAGGAAAGCACAGAACGTGATGAGAGTAATGAAAGAGGAAGAAGAGTAAGAAGTAGATGATGCTTTGGTAGATAAGATGGGTACACAGCATAGTGATGACATATGATTCCACTTAAGTTAATAAGGATGATGCCCTGGAAGTTTACCGCGAATTACCAGCCTCATCAGTCTCCCCGGACGCATCTGGTAATAATCTGGCAACCTCTGTTGTAGAAATTTGCTACGCCACGACCCCTGCAATTGTAATAAGAAGCACCAGGGCGATCACAGGGCACCGAGTCCCGTGTCAAAGTGTCGTAACTGATGTATTTCTTCTGCACCAGGAACCTTCTTCTGCCGCTCCCGGATTCGAGGGGCGCATCTAACTCCACGGATCTGCCCGAGTAAACCTCCAAATCGGAGACCCCTCTCAAGATCTGAAGAAAGTAGAAGGATAGAATGAGAAGATGGAAAATGGTCTTATGATTCATTTTGTGTGGGATGGTGGTTAAAAGGATGAGAGCTTGAGGTTTATGAGCAGTGGATGAAGAGAGAAATCCTGGCCATTGGATCAGGAAATGAGTACAACGACATTGAAAGCGTCACCTTCCCTTCCCCACCATCCATCTTTTTCAGGCTTCTTCCAACCTTAATTTCCACGAAGTATGAGGAGGGGGAGCCCTCCAAAGAAATAAAGGGATTCTCTACTTCATTTTCAATCATATTTAATTCCCTACGTTACAATTTGTACATCGTATTCAAGAAAAAAAAAAAAAACTTCAATTCCCTTGGTACAATTAACTAGAAACATTCAAGTCAAGAACCTCGTTCTATCTTTTACTGTGCGTTATAAAAGTTTTCTTTTTGTTGGTAGAAATCACTTAAAGATGACAACTTTATCTGTTTTGAGTGAGATGGGGGAAACCCATCCATTGAATTCCCTTGTAAAAGCTTTTAAAATGGGTTACAGATGGGGGAGCTGGAGTGGAAGCGAGCTCCTCTGGGAAAAAACCGGCTAACAGGTGGAGGTCCATATGTATTGTGCAATCGCATTTGTATTCTATTCTGTGAGCACACACAGTATGTGGGTCTAATCGCTTCCCCATCTCTTTCTTTTTTCATTTAGCTACTTAACTCACTAAAAAAAAAAAGCAAAACACAGACGCAGACACTCACACAGCACGAGTTGTAAAAAGTATGAGGATAAAGAGATTGTTGGCAGCTGATAATTGATAGAAGATAATGTGTCACGTTCCAAAAATGAACTGCTCAATTCCCAATTGAAATCCTTTTGGTAATATCGACACATTTTGTCCGGATTCACCAACACAACACATTCACCAGAGAAATCCTATCAAGAGACGCGGCGCCTTGAAGTTGCCACCTCCTCTTCTGTGCTCTGCCACCTGCTCAATCATGCGTATAAATCCGCCTCATTCTCATTCTCATCCTCATCCTCGTGACTGCGACAATTACAAGGTTTTCTGTGGAAGAAAGGCATCAAAAGGGGGAAGAAGAGAAGGTTGCAATGGAGAAAGCCAGAGCCCTGTTAGTCCTCGTATGGGGATTTACTTTACTGATGTGCGTGCAGGAGGCGGTTTCTGCGGGAGGGAGAGTGGGAGGCCGCAGGGAAGTGAAGCACGTTGAATCCAATGAAGAGATACAGGAACTGGGGAGATTCTGCGTCAGAGAATACAACCGGAGGACGATCAACGCAAGCCGCAGCAGCAGCAGCAAATTGCTGGTGTTCACGGAGGTGGTGAGAGCAGAGACGCAAGTCGTTGCCGGAGTGAAGTATTATCTTACGATCAGAGCCACCACCGCACACGGCGGAGAGGCCAACAACTTCAACGCGGTTGTAGTAGTGAAGCCGTGGCTGCATTCCAAGGAACTCCTCCGGTTCGCTCCATGGCAAATTACTAGGACAAATAGTCAGTGAGGAAGAGAGCGACCGTACGGCAACTACACAGTTGTCGTGAAACGAAGGTCAATAAGCAGCTTTACCTGCCCTCATTTTGCTATAATAAAACTGTCATTTTTGTGGCACATGGTTTCCAATTTTGGATGAGGAACATATGTAATATGATGGATAAATTTCTCAAAACACAACTCAATTCTAAAATACATCCCACTTCATCTTGTACACAAAACTTTTACCATTTTACATTTTTTCTATTTGGAATCTTATAGGCATTCGAATGGAATACACCCTTGTTTTCAGAAAAAGAACAAGTGATCTGCTTTGAAACAGATGAAGTATCACAAATATGACAAGTGGTTACAAATGTCAACATAAAATCACTCTATACTTCAACTACGCATCACTAATGAAATGTAGCAGTAGCAGCGAACTGTGGCTGCCACTCAGTGCAGTCTTCGAAGTCAAAACTGCTTGCGCAATCCAGCAAAGCATTTTGCTGTTGCTCGTATCTGCAGATGTAGTTCAATCCGACAAGAAGTTCACAAATTGCTGTTTCTGTTTTTTCTCTGTCAGCAAAGTATAATGTCTGAAGCAAAAGTACATTTGTCCTGCTGACGATCTGCTGCTGCTCAAAGTTTCGCTCACTTTGCCACCTGATCGTGTTGTGTGCAAGCGGGCTGAGCCACTTGAGCACATGTTCAAGACGCTCACTCCAGTCATGAGCAACTGGGGCATCATAAATTGCTAAATCTTTTGTGTATGACTTCAGATTTTTCTTCAGCTTCTTTCGAAGGCTGGTTGGGAGCATCTGGTATAGCTCGTGTCTAGCTTCTTCCCCGATCAGATGTGGATATCGGAGAAGCTTCTCGATTACTATGATCACATTTGCATAATGAAGGGATAAAGCAGACCCTCCAATAGTGCTAGGGGACGCATCAAGTGCAGCACGTTCCCAGTTCACTCCATTAGCTGAACTTGTTTTAGATCTTCTCTGGTGATCAAAGGTGATGCTTTGGGAAAGAGTTGGTTCGACACTATCGGCTATGGACAAGCTGGAGATTTGACTTCTCTGATCATCATCTTGATCGCAGTCCAGTTTGGAAACAGGGCTACTCAGGGTTAAGCATTGCATAAGCAGCCTTCCTGCTCCCATACCACAGGCATTGGTTAAGTCTCCTGAACGGTATCCTGTAAAAGTTGCTGCTTTCTTTTCAGGACAAGAACCCTTGTTTTGGTGAAAACAGATGTTGCCTTTGTTTGGCACTTCATAGCAGTACTTAAATTACTGGATTGCTGCCATGAATCGCCATCCATGTATGGTAAACAACCATTTGATGATACTTCCGGTAGCGAAATCGAAGTACTGTAACGAGCCTCTGTTAAAACAGCATGTAGTCGAGCATAAATGGTGCAAACAGATCTTCCCAACAGCTCAACTACTTTATCAAATGTCTGGTTCCACAGTGAGATATCCTTCAAACGATTCACATCTTGCTTCTGCCATAACAGCTTCTGCTCAAAAGCTTCTCTGCTTTCCTGATGCCGATTCTGCTGAAACTTCTTGGTTGTTACCTCCAGCTTATTCATTACCTCTATTTCGTCGTATAAACTGGCTGTGGAGCTAACAAATCTTTCCATTTTACGAACACAACTTTCCATGTCTTTAACAAGAAAACTCAAGTCCTTCACATCAACAATCCCACCAACAATATCCTCGTAAATGTGTTCAAATCCCTGTAAAGCTGGGATTGTACATTTTTTCCCTAATCTGGACACAGCACTTGCAACCCTGTTCACATCCTCGAGTTTCTCTGCCAGTGCAAGATCAAGAAGCTTCCTTTCATCACAACAAACCAGAGCTCTGATCCCTGAAGACTTAAAAATGTCATTTTTCAGCTTCAGAATCTCAGTTTCTGTCAACGATTTGTGAAGATGAATAATCTTGGACATGACATTAGCAACTTCAAAAGACAGTATGCCAATTGTAGTCTGTTTCTCTACAACACCCTGTTTTTTCCCAGAAAACTTCATCGCACTCTCGAAATACAAACCATGGCCAAAGCTATTACTCACCTGATTACCCATTACTCAGCCGCATCCAGGGCTCCAACAACATCTTCCCTACAAAGATCTCAAGCCAAGAAATTCCGCTCACCGCAACCGTTCGCAGACGTCCCTATCCCCGTCCCCCCATAAATTTTACCAGTTGCGCGAAAACCCACATGAAATAATCAAAATCTCAGAACTTCAACTTCAAGTCGTTGTTCCTCCAACTGGGTCTGTGACCATGCATGAGAACACTTGAAGAGACTGCCGAACCCCAGACCCCGAGCGCTCAAAGTTCGTGCAAGCGTGGGCCAGCAACAAAGCGTCTCGAAATCCGTATGAATTGATATGATTTGACGGAGAGTCTGAAGGCGCAGACAAATGTGGACGGAGGGAAGAAAAGAGACAGTATTCTTGGCCGGGACAAGCCCACTTTTCCAACGCGGCGTTCGTCTTGCAGTTCCCAGGGAGGGGGAGAGAGAGAGAGAGAGAGAGAGAGAGAATCTGCTCTTTAAATTCAGTATTAAAAATATATTTTTTATTGCCCGATAAATAAAAAAGGTGATTCCATGCGAATAATAATACCATCCACAGCGAAAGGAAATAAATTTGGATAACGAAAGAAAAGAAGCAAAAGGAATTAATTTTTTACCGGGGAAATAATAAAAAAGAAATACTATTAAATGTTGCGCGAGATGCCGGTGAGCATTTAATTTCAACCACGTGGACGATTAAAAGTGGGAATATTCAGAAATCCGACTGGTAAATATAATATAATAGCCCTTAAATTGGGGGTAAATTTATTTAGCCCTAAAATTAGGGTATGTAATACATGATTATATTCACCTCATTATTGGAGAATAATTCTGTTTAAATTATTAAAATTATATTTTATAACAAAGTTTTTGAGCAAAAACTATATTTTGATTTGATTTCGTTTTTTTCTAAAACATCTAACTCATTAGTTATCTGTTTATACAAAATCAGTCTTTCAAAAATATTGATTTCTTGTATTCATATCCATTAGTACCTTATAAAATATATATTTTTAACTAGTTCTGTTAAAGAATATACAACTTGTCTGAAATGTTTTTCATTCACTCGATTTGCGATAATAAAACATAAATTGAATTTGTATAATTTCTTAAAGTTAATAAATAATTATATGTTTCTATTCTTTTTTTCTTGTAAAGAGGTATTTTCATTGAACCGAATTCAATCACATGAGATAACACAACAGGGAAGGTTTTGTGATTTTGCCAAGGCATGATGCACGAAAATACAAGTGGGTAGCGCAGCGCTTCAGTGTGGATATTACAAGGAAACAAAAGGAAAGCAAAGTCTTGTGTTGATAATCCCAAATGTTATATTGCTATTAGAACAAGTAATTCTACATCAAATTATAAAAATAGAACGATTAAATATGTAAAAAATTATAAATTATTGATAATTAATTGAGTCTAATTTCTTTTAATATGATCTATATTTTTTTATATTTAGACTTTGTGTATGGACCCATCTTACACACCGTATCTTGAATTTAAACAATTGCCACATTCAATACACTCAGCAATTGACAATTTGAGGTCCTTTAGGTTGCTGGTGCCTGTGTGTTTCGAGGGATGCAGCTTTCATGTCATGTACTCTCCACTATCTTTCTCTTTAGGAGGAGGAAGAGGACGATGGAGAGGCTCGGCCTCGGGGTTTGAAGATGCTGCACAGTAGTACCGTAGCTAGAGAAAGCCGAGATGATAGAGTTCCACATGACACCATCCATAAGAAAACATGCCGACACATGTTGACAGAAAGGAAAGAAAAAAAGGCGAATGATGTGCTGAGATGGATACAAATTCTGTGGAGCCACGCTTGCTTTACCATCTGCACATTGTGTGTTAGAGATGAACTTGCCCTTCCATTTCTTCCCCTTCCTCCCCCACTTCATATCTATCTTCTCGTAGGTGACTCAGCAAATGGGGTGTCCCAGTTTAGATGGAACAGTATTGTTGGAGGACTGGTAGAATCAGGGACACTTCCCTGAGGGTAGCTATGCTTGATTGTAAGGCAAACTATCGTATTTTAGATTGTAAATTTATTTTGTAATATAATATGATAGAGTTCTATATGACATCATCTCGGAAGTTGATAAAAAAAAAAAAAAAAAAGGGGACAGATGATGGATGTGGTGAGATGGATACAAATTTTGTGGAGCCATGCTTGCTTTAGCATCTTCGCATTGTGGTTAGAGATGAACTTCCCCTTCCATTTCTTGCTCTTCCTCCCCCACTTCATATTTGTCTTGTCTTCTTGTAGGTGATTCTGCTAATGGGGTGTCCCAGTTTAGATGAGAATCCTAGGAAAACGGTATCGCTGGGGCAGTGGTAGTATGTATAATTGATTTTAAGGGTGATTGTGAGAAATTTTAGATTGTAAAATTATTTTGTAAGATGATATAATATAATATTATTTAATTTAATACATTAAATTATATATTTTAAAATTTAATACAAAAGTATAAATATAATTTTAAAATATATAAAAATTAATTTTTATTTAATTATTATTAATTCAAATTTTAGAATTTTTAAATTAATTGTAAATTGTAAATTTATATTTTATTATAAAATAAATAAAAATTAAATAAAGTTGTTTTAAAAAAATCAATTTATCTTTTTATTTCGGGAAAAGAAGTGAAAACTATATTGTAATCGTTCCATGTCCTATCAACCCAACAGGGAACAGCTTCCTTGGAGGCCCAGCCCCATTCGCACTACTTAAAAACAGGGTTTTTTTTTTTTTTTTTTTTTTTTGTCTAAAGTACTTTTGCCTATGCATGTCTTCATGTGTCTATGCCACTTTTTATTTATACATAAATTTACACATAAATTGTTGTTTAATTAAATAATATATATATATATATTAAATTTATATGATTATATCAATAATATACTTATTTTTTGAATATATAAATGACATACACAAATAAAATAAATGAAAATGAATTATATCTATACCATTTAAATAATTGAATTCTATTCTCGTATATAAAATATTATATAATTTAATATATACATATTCAAATATATTATATTTAAATATATTAATATTTTACTAACAATTGACTTTTAAGATTTTTGGATAGTATGGACAAGTGTGAACTTCATACTAGTGATTGTATCCTGTTTTGCCTTTTTTTTTTTTTTTAACACAATTAGCTCACCAAAAACAATGAATAAATTGTGATTCAAATAAATGGTGTGATTTATTGGGGAAAATCAAGGTGGGGGGTTTTTTTCAACCTCCTATGTAATGTAATAAAAAGACTAGGTGGAGGCAGAAGAGTAGCAACGACAACCTGAAAAGGGACCCCCCATCAGTTCATTACTACACATGGAAGAAGTTTGGGTTTCATTCCCCTATGAATAACATCTACTGTCACCGCGTCCTGCCGGCAGCCATGAATTCTCAGGCATCTGCTGCAGATCGAGGTGAGTCTTGTTATCGGCATCCTTCTGTTTATCCAGTTGCAGTATTTTCAGCTCTCAGAATGCGTACCACCACAGTTTTCTCTGCCAACGCCGTCACCCTACTCCACGTCGTCGCCATAGCCATCCTCCTTGTCCGTCGCCGCCGTCGTTCAAATGGTCTCCACCGCGTGGCTCCTATCCGGCAAGGAACGAAAATAGAGAGTTTCTCCCACTATCTTGGTGCGCACCAAATTCCTTTTCCAAGTGTGACGTGACTGTTATTAACCAGGTTGCGATGAAAGCAGCTAGGCAAATAGGTTTTGAGGATGAGGGTGAGTGCCCACAAGCGATCAGATTAGGACACGAATATCTGAAGAAATCACAAGGAATTGAGGAGAAGATGTTGGAGTATTTGTCGAGTGAGCCCAACTGCGAGGATTTGTATCTGAAAATGGTGGAAGAGTTCGAAAGATGCATCTTTGGCTACTTCGCGTTTCATTGGAGCCAAGCTCCACAGATGATCTCCCAGGCACGCCATGTCATCATGCTTCTCTTTTGAAGTACCCCTTGATCCATTTCTTTAACTCAACCTCTGCACGTTAGACTGCCAACTGTAACATGATTCTGAAAATGAACAATCTTCAATCTTCTTCTTTTTCTTTTTCCTCCGAGAAATTTCAATGACTCACTTGGGATGCAGCTTTTGAGCGTTGACTCAGATCAGAAGAAGCTCAGAAGTGTCGTAATGGCGGCTACGAGGTCAGTTGATGCCTGCCCGATCTTTACTTTTCTCCTTCTCCTATTTCCCTTTCCCATTGTTGAACGTAATAATAATAAAAAAGAAATGTATTGGATTGTACCAGAGACCAGAGATTCCAAAAGATAACGAAGGAGTTGAAGGTGACGAGAATGTTTACCACATTGGTAGAAGAAATGAAAGCCATAAGAGCCCCGCCAGGTGGAAACCTAATAAACCACTCACAAGTAATGGTTCCGGCGGCCGTCACCGAGCGGTGTCCGGTCCTCCTCCTGATGGGCGGGGGCATGGGCGCCGGTAAAAGCACTGTCCTCAAGGATATCATGAAAGAGTAATTCCAACAATTCTTCGCCTCATTCTCATGGCTTACAAGTAAACTGTTTTTTTGTTACGTGTCGCCGGCCAGATCTTTTTGGTCAGGGATCGGCGGGAACATCGTCGTCGTTGAGGCCGATGCCTTCAAGCAAACAGACGTCATCTACCGGGCACTGAGCTCACGGGGGCATCACCACGACATGTTGCAGACGGCTGAGCTCGTAACTTGTCTATCAGCAACTAATACTTCTTCTTACTGAGCTTTTGAATGCACCAAATCGTGACACATGAGTTCTGCAGGTGCACCAGTCGTCGACTGATGCTGCGTCATCACTCTTGGTTACAGCACTGAACGAGGGCCGAGATGTAATCATGGACGGCACGATGTCATGGGAGCCGTTTGTTGAGCAAACAATAGCGATGGCAAGGAATGTGCACAGACACCGCTATCGAATGGGAGAAGGTTACAAGGTAAGTGATGAGGGAATCATTACAGAGAATTATTGGGCCACTGCGGATGATGACAATGCAGAAGAGGTGGAGGGTGGAGTCAGGGCCAGAAGGCCTTACAGGATTGAGCTCGTAGGAGTTGTCTGCGACCCTTATCTTGCAGTTGTAAGAGGCATAAGGTCTGCTGTTGATGATCAGCTGCAAAGTGTTGCCTTATAGTATGTAAATGCAATTTGCAACCAAGATTCGTGAATTGCAGGAGAGCCATTGAAATGAGGAGAGCAGTCAGGGTGAAGTCGCAGCTAAGATCCCACCAGAGATTTGCCACAGCATTTCTCAAGTACTCGAAGCTTGTCGACAATGCACAACTGTACTCTACGACCGTCATCGGAGAGCCACCAAAGGTAAGCTGTGAAGCATGTTTCCGGCGAAGTGTCAAGTGTCAACTAATCCATATTCAAATGTGCACCAGCTGATAGCTTGGAAGGATGGGAGGAGCAATCTGCTGGTGGATCAAAAGGAGATAAAGTGGTTGAAGTTAGTGAGCAGCTTGAACCATGAAGCTGATTCAGTGTATGAGTTGTACGAAGATCAGAAGCAACTAAATGAAACCGGTTCCATTTGGCATGATGTGGTGTTGAGCCAAGAGAGGCCAAGCGCCCAACTAGAGCTTAGAAATGCTCTGAAGAAACTCGAAACTCGAAGCCAACATTCAAAGGAAACCTTTGAGGATTGATCTTCAGTTGTCACCATTGTTCTCTGCTGTATTGGGTGATGAGAGATTTCAATAAAACTTGTCTCGTGTTGGATATTTTGCATTGGATTTTGCAAGTTATAATTAGTATAAAAAGTTTAATTGATAAGTTTCAAAATTACATTAAATCTTTAACTTAACTTTTTTATAAAGAATTTGTCATCAAACATATAAAATTATATATTTAACTTCTCAAATTATTAAAATTAATCGATTTTAATACTAACATTATTATAATAGTGTATCATTATGAACAATATTCACAATTTACATTGCTTCTACTTTAATGGTCTTATCCTCACATAACTGGATGTGAATGTGATATAATATTAATAAGAGATTTTGATTCATCTAAATCCATATGCAAATATGAAAAAACTTAGCATAGAATTTTGTTAACTATGAAATCAAAACTAGTTCACAATATTGTAAATCGATTTGTTTTTTAAAAAATTTTAAAATCGTTTGGATTTTTGTTATATTATTTTGATAAGATGTTTTTTATTATTTTAAAACTTTAGAATTAAATTCTTCATAATCATCGAAAATTGAATTGTATTTATTATAATTTTTTACTATATCAATTAATGTGACAAGTGATTGCAAAGGAAGATTCTGATGGGCTCCTTATGTCAACTAACTCCCCCTCCTTATCTTCTTCTTCCTCCCCGTTGGCGCCATTTCTCCTTCACATCACCCAAATTTCTGCAATCCCCAATTTCTCGAAAGAAGGGCAGAATACAATGCGAGGAATCGAAAACGCCCCTGTTGCAGGAATCCCTTCCCGACGAGACACAGAGTGATGCTCAGGAACCAGAGTACCGAGTTGTAACAGCTATTCAGACAGGCTATAATGAAATCCTCATCGTTGATACCAAAGAATCGAGGATTCTTCTTCTCGACTCGACGCGTAGGTGGCTCCCCTGTTTATGATGAAATGGGTCTGAATTTTTCACGCTAGCTTCTTCTGTGACTACTTCTGTTCAGATAATATTCACAGCATGCTCAACAAGGACGGGAAATGGACTGGATCTTACTGGGTATGTTCATATTTGTGCCCTTTTCTCAGTTGTACTCTGAGATGAGATGACTGGATTGTTCCCTGTCTTGCATTTTTTTTTTTTTTTGTAGGATGAGTTTGCAGCATTGCCTTGTATTGTTCCCCGCGGCCCAATCGCGATATATGGCTTGGTAACAACAAACGTCTTCATTTTCCTTAAAAGATGATACCTTTGCAGCAATGACAGGTTAAATAACTTCAGGGTGGAGGCACAGCTGCACATCTAATACTTGATCTATGGCCCTCATTGCAGCTGGAAGGATGGGAGATAGACCACATTGTAATTGATCGAATATCTTCTTGACTCAAAGATAATGAATAGTGTGCTTATTTGATGTGTGTTGCCACAATATGCCTACTTCTCCATTATTTACTGGTCTTGCTTTCTGGTTCTTGATGCCATAGCTAATAGACCAAGCACGGGAGTATCTTGGTCTCTCATCCCTTGAGCAGCCGTCTAGTGCCGGTGGAGTACTTAATATTCACATCGGTGATGTGTTTTCTTCAGACACTGTTTCAGTTTCTGGAAGATATGCTGGTAAGAGATTCTTGTAGTATGTACAATGTTCTTCATCATGAGCAATATGACGCATGTGGTGCTTCAGCTTCTATTTTAGCACTATGGCGAGATGAATGTAGTTTTTGTTTTAGAACCATCAATGGAGCTGTAGTATCACCTTCACATAGACTAATGACTGCAATATACTTCATAGTTCATCAGTGCTTGATTCAAATGCAGGGATCATAGTTGATTTATTTATGAATGGCAAGGTTTTACCTCAACTAGAACAGGCATTTCTCTCATCTCCCAGGCTTGACAATTTTTTTTTACCATTCCTTATGGACTTGAAAAACAGCTTCTAAAAGTACATTTTTGCTCAAAACCAAGCAGGCAGACACTTGGCTGGAACTCCACAGCAGACTGATGCTGAACGGTCGTTTAATGATCAACTGTGGGGGTGGAGATGATGCGCTTCATGGTATAGATGAGTCTTGGAAAGCGAATGCTTGCATTAGAGCTCTGTGTAAAGCTTTTCCTGGTCAGGTAACAGCCATCTTGGAGTCCATTTGCAGAGACATAAGCTACAGGCTCAAAGTTATCCGGTTCTGGTTTGATGCTATCTTCAACTTCAGGTTTGTTGGAAAAAGATGCCAAAAGATGCAGGGGAAAACTACATGGCTCTGACTGGGTGTTTACCAGACTTGGATTCATGGGCAACCGCTCTTCCTCATCAACTCGTCCAAGGTATATCTCAATGGAAGACTTGCAACTAGGAACCACCATCATTGGTCGAGTTAGGAATCTAAGGACATGCGTTTAGTTCCCACAATTTGCTTAATTTTGGAACACGATTTAATACTATTGGATACAAAATCACTTAATTCCGCTGTCCCTCACAAACATTTCGACAACGGGTTCCAACCCAAACACAAAATGATAGTATAATTTAAAAAGAACAAACACAATGAAACCGTTAATTGTGACGGCGGCAGTTTGTTCTGATCTCGCCGGCGGTGCCTGTGAGAGGGCTGAGGTTACCCATTCTCACCATTGTCTCACTAAAAGCCCTCCTGAATGCGGCGCCGTCGTTGGCGAAATGCTGAACGACGGAATCGGTGGAAACGTTATTGAAGATCTGCTGGTCGGAGTGAAGAAGGCCGCGGTGGTTGACGAGGTTCTTGTAGTAGTTGTTGTCGAACACGGCAGAAGGGACGTCGAGGGGAGCGAGATTGGAGTCTCCTCCGGTTCTGGGGCAGTTGGCTTGGAGCGAGGCGGCGTAGGTGGAGTTGATGTTGGACTCGTTGTAGATTCGGTTGCGGAAGAGGAAGCACTGGGCAAAGCCGATATTGTGGCCGCCAGATAAGATGACCATGTCCCGGGCGGAGAACCTCTTCGCGGCAAAGGATCTGACGAGCCCCGCGAAGTCGGAAAACGGGGACGGGATATTGGAATTGACTTCTGCTGGAGTGGCGGGGTTGCGGGCGTCTCTTCTCCCCAGTGGAACTTCCCATCGTGGCCCTCCCAGCTGATCACAGAAAAAAAAAAAAAAAAAACTTTCAGATCCCGGAGTACATAACAGTGAAATAAATACAAGTAGCTGCTGAGTCTGGACAACACGAACCAGTTCAACTCCATCTCGTGCGGCGATGGCCAAGATATCTGCGCAAGAGACAGTGTTGGCGCATGCAGCTTCAACTTGGGTTTTGATATCGTCGATGACTTCAAAACCCCTCAAAGAGTTCCGATTGGGACCGGCTCCCTTCTCTCCAGGCGCAGTCGAGGTGCTATCGAGCAGCACCGATCCATCGCATCCCTGATAGTATCAGTAATACACGACACAGACGGTGAGTTAATACTACAAATGGCGGTGCAGGTAGATAAAGAAGCCTCCTTACATGAACGAAGCAGTCATGGAAGTGCATGCGGAGGATGGAAGCGCCCATTCTCCTCTCTTGGAACACAGCGTCGGTCATGACCTCCCTCACAATGTCCTGAAGATCGGGGCACGATGATTCGTAGAAATCCCACGACAGCTGAGCAGAAGCAAGCCTAACAGCAAGCGCAGCCATCAACACAAAAATCTTGAGCGAAGAAGAAGAAGCCATTGCCGAGCGAGCTTATCAGAAAAAAACAAATGCTGCTGTGACTGAATGAATGACTTTGCATGGATTTAGGGCTTCTTTTATAAGCGCTGGAGTGCCCAAATTTTTCAACATGGACCCCTTAAAAGTTTGACTGGAATGTGACATTCAGTGATCGAAAGTGCAAAAAAAGAAAAACGGCAAGGGAATCAATGTTGACTTCTGTCTTCCACATTCCAATTCACAAGGCATAAGTCAGACATGGCTTCGCAAACCCCAATTTCAAACCCGCTCGCTCACCTCTGCTGTTAGACCCCTTCAACCTTATGTTGAAAATGGTGAAAATGCGTATCTTTAGTGGGAATCCAAGTAGTAATTGTTATTAGAATAAACAATACCATATAAAAAAATTGAAAGTTAAATAGTAAAATATATAAAAAAAATTATAAATTATTTATAATTAATTAAATTTAATTTTTTCTAATATGATTCATATTTTTTATATACTTAAATTTCATATATACTCGTTTTACCTCATTACCTTAGTAATGATGTTAATTGTCTTGTTCAATTTTTTTCACATCCCATCTCATTAAATGTAATAGATCTCAAGAAGCATTTCATCAAAGTATTTGGTCAATATCTTGGGTGTTGCTAACGAGTAAAACAAGTCGAGCTCCTCAAATGGTTGAAGATTACATTCCATGCAGATAAATACAAATTTTGGTGTGCTTAGACTAAATATGTGAATGTTGGAATCAAGACTCTGGCGTTCAACCCGGTCCTGCGATCACATTAGGGTTGTTATTCTGTCTTCGTTTTTGTGATGTCGGATTATTCAATTCTTACTTGTGGGTTTTGTCAAATTTTGAGGTAAAATAATAAAGTTTAAATCTTTAGAAGCAATTCTACCTTTCACACATGTGAATCAGTAGGTGGGTAAGCTATTTTCACAGAAGCAATTAATTAGGTTTCTGGCTTTTTAGGGTTTAGGGTAATTGGTAATTTTTCTTGGTTGATAGGGTTTTACCTAATGCAGTGGCAGCATAGATGAGTAAGTATAATGTGTTGTTTATGGATTGCACAGACAAAACCTGGGAAAAAAAATATATCATACTCCATAATGGACATGGAAAATGGTTGAATTAGAACTGCAGACGAAAAGCTTAGGATCTGATAGTATCCCCTTTGGGTATCTGCTTATTGCTTCTCTATCTAGCAAACATTTTTATCTTAATGGCCCTTCAAAGTGGTGATATTGTTGAAATACAAGATGGGATGGGCAGGACACTACGAAAACCAACCAAATCCACATTAAAAGGCTTCATCAAGCCAATGAAACCTGAATAACAGCTTTCCATGGAAATCCTCTCTTTCAGAATAACAGCAGCAAGTTTTTCGCAGTTGCAACATGAAGTATGTTCTTGGAGCAGCGGATAGATAGGCTGAGGAACCAGCTCTAAAAAAATGAAGTACGACAAGGGCATGGCTGGATGCCTTGCCGCCGCTATGTCTGAATTGTCCAGGTCCTCACTCCGTGTTGAAAAAATATACAGGAGGAGATTTGTCTGACTTCCGCTTTGTGAACCAGAACGTACACGACACAGGGTCAACTGCCCATCGGCGCCCATGCTGAAAAAATTGGGCACTCCCCTGCTTATAAAAATGAAGCCCTGAACAAACTCGCTAACTCGCTCAGCAATGACTTCTTCTTCCTCTTCTTCTTGCACTTCTTTTTCTCTTGTCTCTAGGATGCAGTGCTTCTCGCCGGCAGCGCCTCATCAGCTTCCTTAGGGTGGACTGCCAATTTTCGGTTTGATACTCTTCCCTTTTACATGTCATTTTTTTCAGTCATGGCTTCTTTCATATATATGTAAAAGAATTGATTATTTTGAATTAATAAAAAAACATATTTTTGATTTAGTATAAAATAAACACACTTGATTTTTTATATTCTATTTAAACAAATGTACATAGATTTAAAGTGTGTTCTGGAAAATTTTTAAAATCTATTTTTATTTTTTAGAAGTAAAAATGATTTTATTTTAGAACATTTTTAATTATAAAAATAATTATATCAAAAATACTTTTAAATTATAACTACAAAAATTATTTTTGTAAAATTAAGAAATTAATTATTTTTACTTTTTATTTCTACTTTTCAAAAATAATTTTAAAAAGTAAAAATAGATTTCAAAAATTTTTCAGAACAATACTTTATAAAAATTTTTCAAAACCCACTTACTATGATAGTCTAAATCGTATTAAATGTGAAACTTACAATCAAAGAAACCCTAATAAAACTTCCCACATAAGAAAATTGAAACTTCTATTTTTCTTTTTTTTTGCATTTATTTTTTTAGAAAATAACCTAGAAAAGATGATAGTTTGGGACAAAAAAATACTGATTAATATTTTTTTAAAAATTAAATAATGACCTTATAATAAATTATTAATATTCCACCCCTTGTGCCTTGGTTCGTCGTGATGAATTAATTCTTGGCATTTAATTTGAAAGAGGTACTTGGGCAGAATGTGCCAAAGTGGGGTGTAATGGCGGAAGGCACCGTCGCCGTCGTCTTCTAAACAAATGTGGTCGACTTCGCCCCTCGCTACGTCACGTCCCACTCCGCCATTTTAAATTCCAGCGGCGTCGGCAAAGCCAGCCCCGGGTGATCCCGGTGCTCCACCACCGGGCCTGCATGTCCCGTTGTTATCTCGGTGGAGCCGCCGCTTCCACTGCGCTTCAGATCTGTCATCACCATGCCTCAGCAACCGGATTCTCTGAGGTGTAAGAAAATGATGGAACGCTTGCCCTGTAGGAGACCAAGCAGGCACTCCAATACGTTTTAGGTTTTGATTTCTATGGAAAACGAGCCTTCTTTTCTACTGTCCAATTTAACCCACAAATGTGAAAGAAAATATACAATTTTTCTTTATATTATCTGTTTTTTTTTTTTAGTTTTCACTCATAATTTGATATAAATATACACAGAATGATTTATTTGAAAATTAATGTCATTTACTAATCTGACGTCCCACATGAAAACAAGATATCGTTATTAATATCAAGTGCGATTATCGAAAATGAGAATCATTTTATCAATAATATTATAATAATTTCCATTTTAAAATGGATTTATAATTGAAAATATTTGAAAAAATACACATGAGATGTAATATTATTAAAAAAAACATGCGGTAATTTTTTAAATAAAATTTTAGTCTTTAGCCTTCCTTTTTTCGCAATTGTGAAATTTAGATTTTATTAATTTTTAAATGACATATACAAAAAATAAATGTTAAAAAATACAAAAAAATATTAATTGGCCTCCTAGTTGCTTGTTATAATGCCTATTTGTCAGTCATTGTTGCCATTAAGACCGAAGCACCAAGTGGTCCGGTCCAAGTTACTTATTCTCTCGTGCAGTAATTCATCGGCTCATTTATAAAATGTATAATTCCATTTCCTACACTCAAACTTCATTGAACGACCCGACTTTTATAAATCAATGTTAAAGACTTTGAAAGAACTTCGAAACGATATATTGTATATAATTAAAATGATTTGAAAAATATATATATATGAAATGATTATTTTTTTCATATATTTTTTAACACATGATTACTTTTCTAATTGATCCATAATTCATAACTAGTCCAGTAGTTCCAATACACCATACAATGAATTAATGTTCGAAATTCGAAAAAATTTGAAATTTATAATCCAAAAATATAAAAAATTGAGAATATTTTATTTTGCATTGTAAATATGAATAATCTTTATTTTTAAAAACATTATTTTTAAGAAGTTGAAAGACCGAAATTTTTATTTTATCAAAATATTTTTCTTAAATTCATTTTTGAGAAACTATGCCAAAGGGAGGCTATATCTACTTTTTAATAAGATTGTATTTTTTATTATAAATTTGGAAAAATAAAGTAATATTTTAGTTAATTTGGAAAAGGTGCGAAAAATAAAATTTTAAAAAGATAAAAAATTTTAAGGGATTGGTCAACTAAATGTGCCTAATAATGGAATTGTTTTTTTTAATTAGAAATAAGGGGGGACGGGGTCAAATGCGCGGGCTTAGCCTCCGTCAACCAAATCGTGGCCGTTGGTCTATGCAAAGATGATTCGCGATGAGTGGCTGAGATTGTTCCTGAAATGTCCCCCGGATGAAGGAGCGTATGCCTTAATGCTGTTCCTCCTCGTGCCGACACCCTGAGCGACATTTGTCTGGAGTTCACGCTTTCAAAGATTCGTAGAAAGTCGGGCACCCGGGCGATTGGTTGCCTTTAAAACACCCCCAACTCTCAACGTGTTTTCTTGCGTGGCTGGTTTTTGTGTAGGAGTGGCCAGAAACTTTGTAACATTCGACGGAAGCAGTTGTCCTGCGCGCGCTGCTTGTTGATTTTTCTGTTTCAAGCGTTGCTGTGAAGGGGATGGAAAAGGGTCTCAATTTCAGGGCGACTGAGCTGAGGCTTGGCTTGCCTGGGACAGATGAGGGTGATGATTTCGTTTCTGGGGCCAAAAATTGCAAGAGGGTGTCGCCGGAGTCCGCCGTTTACGGTGGATTCAACGCCCCATCGGCTTCCTTCAGTTCACCTGAGCAAGGGGCTGGTCCTGCATCGAAGTACGCATTTCTATTTATGCGTTTGATGGTTTGTTTGAATATTCGTATTGGCTGCAACTGACATGAGGAAAATGGTTTGGTTATTCTAATGGCATGGCAGGGCACAGATTATGGGTTGGCCGCCGGTAAGATCTCACCGGAAAATCAATCCCCTGGGGAAGAAAACGGAACAAGAAACTGGGATTTACGTTAAAGTTAGCATGGATGGCGCACCTTATCTCAGAAAAATTGATCTGAAACTTTACTCTGGATACTCAGAGCTTATCAAAGCCTTGGAAGACATGTTCAAGCTCCACATGGGTACATTCAGAACTTGCACCTATGATTCTGTTGCTTTGTTTCTGCAACTCTTTCGATCCTGCTGTTTTGCTCATCAGGGAATACTCAGAGAGAGAGGGGTACAAAGGGTCCAGATATTCACCTGCTTATGAAGACAGAGATGGAGACTTGATGCTAGTTGGAGACGTTCCATGGGAGTAAGTTCATCAAAGGCCTATGGAATCATCCATCTTTAACACATCCTGTTGTTTTCTAAACGCTCTACTGTTGCTGCAGCATGTTCATTTCATCTTGCAAGAGGCTAAGGATCATGAAAGAAGGATCAGAAGCACGAGCTCTGCGAGCTTCTCCATGACAAATCCTGCTACTCTTCCTTGTGCAGAGAAAACGGGATCGATCAACTGTGAATTCAGTGTGTTCAGGCACTCTGTGCCATTAATTTATTGGTTTTTTTCCTTTTTGCAATGAAACTTCTCTCGAAGATCTGTATTTCACGCACTGCTTCTTCTTTTGGAAGAAGAAAAAAAATGGAGCTTACTGCAACAACTGAGTGAACGTGGGAATTCAAACTACATATCTTGCCAAAATGACAACTTCATAGCCTGGGGACCTCGTAGTAGACAAAGACCTTTGCACATACGAACAACAAGATTCTCTCATCCGAATTTATTATCGAAAATCCCACGGTCTGTCACATTCAAGTAGGTGTAATCACTTAATTCCGCCCACTGAAAATGGAAGTGTGACTGAAATGATCAAGTTTTGATGTCTATTACGGTGCATTGCATATTCCAAGAAAACCCATAGACAGCAGCCATGACATGGAAACAGTGAAGGAAAATACAATGATTTCAACTACTGTCTTAAAGATGCATGTGAGAATCAGAAACCATTCACATGTATGTCTTCGTTCTTGGAGTATTTTAACATTTTGTCAAGGCCAGTTGTGTCTCTAGTTGTCATTGCCCAACAGGCCAACGCATTCTGCTGCTGAACTGTCTTAAGTAACACAGCAATAGATCCTAGAATTTGTAAAGCACATAGAATGGGGCTTTGCCAGGAGACTGCATCAGTCTCTAATGTAATGTGATTACATGTGATTAACGGCATGCATGGCCGGCGAGCTTCCGAGTAATAAGATGAATATCCAAATCACAGGTCACGTACGCCGCCACTTTGAAGTCTGAAAGGATCCGAACGGTACCCGGGACCCTCATCACTGTGTGGAACCGTGTGGAGCCGGAGATCGCGTCCAGAAAGAAATTCGGATCGGAGAGTAGCCGATCATCCTTCAGCACCAAACTCAAATCCAACGTACGCAGCCCATTCCCCTGAATCTCATCGCCCAGTATCGGAACTTCGCCGATGTTTCTTCCTCTATAAACCAGGTTTGCTGTCGTGTTGGACGCGTGGAATCTCACTCTATTCGGGTTCCTCACTGCGACGCTCATTTCAAGGCTCATGTTGAAATGAACGCGAAAATGAATAACGTCCAACGAGAAATCTAGACTGTTTAGCGTTACAGAATTGACGGCGGCGATAGGCGGCTTAGGCCAGAAGAAGATGAACCCCACCACCAGTATTGCGAGGATGAAGCTCATAAGTGCCACAGTCACACATACGCAGACCATCTTCCTTCTACTTCTTGAAGCTCCGGCAGCCGTCGGAGAGCTCACCGCAGACGTCATCATCGTCGGGCCACGAATGAAAATCAACCTGCACGTGTACCATGTTATGACAAAATATGTAGTAAGTCATCTCCCAGGAAACGTTGAATGACTGACTCAGAATTTCTGTAATAAAATTGCAGAAACAGTCGGCAGATGAGATTGCATATTACATGTGCATGCATATCAAAATTCCAAATATTTAAATACTTTTTTTACATTAGATTCCAGAAATTATCAAAATTTCTGCATATTATTTATTAAATTATGTTACCAATTAATATACTTGATCTTTTTGTGTATGGTAATCCCCTTTTTTTCTCCATCTTTTTTATAATATAGGATATTATTTAATATATAATAAAAAATAAAAAAATACATAAATTGTCACACTGACACTTATTACAAATCCGATCATTCTTGATGAAATATATGAAAAAACATGAATATCATCAGTTAAAAATTTTGAAAAAATGAGAGGATAACCAGTTTTGTAAATGAGCAGATGCCTATCTATGAAATTCCTACAGTCTTTCCGAGCAGCCAGAGGACAAGCGATAACTCTATGCCGAAGATGGTGTGGAGGGAGCTTCGATCGAGCATGAACCCGTAAACTGTGATCCCAGCTTGATTGTTCTCAAGGTAGGTAACTGTCGCAGCAAGAGGGGCTAATGGCTATTAGCTATCACAGTGTTGAATGCAGACAAGACATAAGGTGGCAGGTGTTACCTAAGGCCTGTCTTTTCTGAAATGAGAGTGGGCTGTAGACGGAGGTGAGGACTAACTTGGTGTGGTCGACTTCATCTTCTTCGTCTCCGGCTTCATCGGAGTCGTAGGAGGGTCTGTCAGGAAACTCTGGTTCCGTCTCAGTGTTCCGAGCGGCCGGAGTCTCGGCTTGGGCTGCATCAAATGACTCAATTGTAGCACAGACGTGCCATTTGGCTGCCAGAGCCGTGACTGCTTGTGCCTTGTGTGTTATTCTTGCTGCGCTTCTTAGGAGTATCATTAGTCCGGCAAGGAGGTTCACTGAGCAAAGCTGTAGATTAAAACTGAGATCAAGATTCTGCAACTCAGAAAAAAGCAACTACCTATGAATGAGAATGTGGCATGGAAAAAGTACAAGCAATGGAGAAACACATTGAAAAGGTCATAATCTCATTAAAATTCATCATTACAACATGCAGAGAAGATTTTTGTAGCTAATGAAGAAGGCATGATGAGAGGAAAGCATAGGGAAACACACTTCATACCGCAAGCTCTCCGCTATGAAGAATGTTCAACTTTCCACTTGGCCGAGTGGTAACCAAAAGAGAAGCAAAAAGACTTGCTGTAATGAAGATCAATGCCCACAAAATAAAGGGCCTATACCTATGGCTTATGATCCTCAAATGCCTTCTGATCCTGTTATGTTCTACAAGAATGGTTTCAACATCGGAATTTACAAGGAAAACGAGTGCGAAGTCTTTCATACGCAGAATCTGGAGGTAGCAGATGAGCCGGAAAAGAATGCACACAAAAAAGAAGACAACTGTTCTATAGAACCATGAGCATAACTCCAAGACGCAGGCAACCGTGCTGCTTACTATCAAGTTTCCCAAAAAGGGAATCCTTGCTCCTCCAGAGGCATACCACCATATCTTATATGCACTCTCCACCGCAACTCCAGGGAGCACAAAAACGAAGAGCATTGACAGAGACCTCTGCAACAACAGACACAAATAAATTTAATAATTTTCTTGTCATAGATCTTTGAGCAAGTTCTAATCCTGCATTCGTTCATCATGGATTCAGTGACAAGAATGCAATACCACAAAAATAGTCCTCAAACATCAATCATATGCCACCAAATGCAACAGATAAACATAGAACGGATTTCGAAAAAAAAGGGTCTCACATTCAGCTCCAAGGTATATTCTTTTCTGACAGCCTCGCTCTCTTCACGGAGGGAATCAAAGAACAAGAACCGGCGGAGCCCATACTTGTTGACGAAACTAGAAAGGGAAAAGAACGACAAGGAGGCGACTGCGCTAAGCGAGAGCTGTGCCACAGCGTCGAAAGGCCGGGTATGGAGGCTGTCGCATGGGGAGCATGCCAATCCGAAATGCGAGATGGCGGGAACGACGAGAATGAAAGTGAGGAAGACGAACCAGGAGAGGAACGCCGTCCAGGAATCGGATTGGTCGACACAAATCCATCTGAGCCACGAACGGAAGCTATGAAGCTCGTCATGCGCGTTCGAAGCACACCGCGACAATGCACGATTCTTGGTCAGTAAAACCTGCCTCTGCTCCGACATCATCGGATATCAGGAGGGGTTCATCAGCATGATAGATAATACGAACAGACAAGATACCGATGCCTCAGGATGCCCTTCCATTTCTTTACTTTCTTTGCCCTTGTCATGACAAACGGTTGCAGATAACAAGCATATGATACGTAAATATGAAACCCACGTCGATAATACTCCCCTAATATAACAATTTCCAAGATGTGCATGCAGTAACCATATCAGATTTAACACTAGATTGTAGAGGAATGAAGGAATGTCACAGCGAAAATCCTTCTATATGTTGGCACCTTCGGTGAACAGATAGCGCAGCAGCGGTGCCACAACACCCACACTCAAACTGTTCCCCAACAAAGCATAGCTGCGGGAATACATCAAGGCCAAAATGAGAATACTCCGCATTCCCATAAACTGAACTTCTATAAATCAAGCAAGGTGTAAGACGAGCATTAGTCGAACCGTTGTCGGAGAGTAACATGCTCTGGGAATGAGAAATCCTCCGGAAAAGAGTGGATATTGGCAACCTAGTTATGTAGGTATAATTAGGCATGGGATAACATAAGGAGAAAAAAACAACCAGTGAAATCAGCACACCTCTCTTGGTGTAAAGTATCTGAGATGCAGCTCTGGCATTGCGAATGATTCACCATTGGTGTTTTCCTGCAATCCATGCATATGCATCCATGATGTTTGAAGCCTGAAATGTTAGATATACAGTATAGAGGTTGATCAAGAATTGGTGAAGACTCACAGCCACAGTCGCGAGAAAGGAACCTGTGCCTTTCACATAACGATAGTAACTTTTGGTAAAGCAACAACACCGTGTTGAACTGGGGAACACGACATCTATGATTTTCATAACAATGAATTGGTGAAGATGAATATAAAGTGGAGGAACTGTCAAAGAAGGATTAATAAGGTGGCTAGGATTTGGTACCCATGGCATTCCCCCATCTCTCAACCAGGCTCGGAGGAACAATGTACTCATTTAAAGGATTTTCGATGTGTTTCTTAGCTTCATCATGCTCCATTGCATTTTCTCCTCTAGTATTCTCCAACTCCAAAAAATCTCTTAAAGGTCGACAATTTTCAGGTACATCAAAGCAAAATGCATCGGATTCCTTTTTCCCACTTGCAGGAAAGCTTTTCTCTTGCCCACGCAAAGGCTCCAGAGAATGGAGGAGCTCATTATTGAAATGTGCATACAGAAATGTAAGAGGTTTCAGCTTGGCCTGGAATTTGCTTCACATACAGTACCACAGTTCATAATCACGAAGCCATCTATGACAGAAGTGGATCCAGAGAAATGACTCACCAAACAAAAATATCGGGGACGAGAATACGGCAGACCAAACTGCAGCGGACTAAGAATAAATTCTTGTGTCTCATAATGGTTCTCATGTAACATGCCAATCATCTTTGTATGTGTATCAGATTTCTGAAATTAAAACCAAGAAACCCTTAAAAAAATAAGAACGAGATAAATTTATTTATATGTGGTAAGGGGTATGTATGAATAACGGACCTCGAATCCAACAACATTTTCCACAAATAGCATGAGTGGACGCAACGAACATTGAGGTATAACTTCAAGAATCCTCAGAAAAGAAGATGACCTAGCATCATTTGAACCCTTTTGGTGACCTTCAGTGAAGGAATTTCAGGAAACGGCCGCGATACAGCAGCAATCAGTATATCCACATAAGATAGCAGATAAATGAATGAAAAAAATCAAATAGCATAAAAAATATTCAATAACCTTGTCTTGTGTATGGTTGGCAAGGCGGAGACAGAAGCCAGACATTTGCTTTGTAATGGTCAAGATCAGCAGCACTTAGCGTCTGGATGTTTCCCTAAACTCAACATAAAAATTCAGCTGCATCACGACACCATAACGTAAAAAAGGTTTGAAACCAAAGCCCGCACAAAGTAACAGTTAGTGAAGTCAAATAAAGCCAACAAAATCCCATCTTTCAATGATAGCAAATCATTCATCATTATCACGCAAATGCAACCCCTTCTCATGAAATGCGCAAACAATGGTACAGGAACTTTAAGCACATGCCACGAAAAGGAACGAATAATTCAACGACTCTACCTGATGGGGTCGATGACCGAAATTGTGCTCATAAACATCATTGGCGACGTCAGTTATTTCAAAGGCTTCCACCACAATAGCATCAACTCCAGTCTCAAGTAGGGCGTATCTCTTTCAATATCAAATCGGAAGCAATGTAAAAATTCACGCGAGTAACAAACAAACAACGATGAAATGCTTCATCTAACACGAAAAAGAAACAAACAACAACAAAGAAGTAAATCACCATGCCTCCAATACCACTGTAGAATTCCAGGACTCGCCATTGGTTTCCCGTCCCACTTCTGAAACCCTCCATTTTCCTACTGTAGCGGAAAGCGCGTGGCCTCACTATCAAATATCTGACAACGAAAGGGGCTAAAAATGCAAATTTCACAAGTTTTGTCCCACCAAGCAAATAAATATTTTCCGCTTAGATTTTACGCAACCCTTTTCCTTCTTCGAGAAAAGAGGCGCTGACCCCCCCATCCATCGTGGATTCTCGAAGATCTCAGCCGTCCATTTTTTTCTAATAATAACTCATAAAAGCTTTTGATGAATATAAAATATTCAGAAAAAGCCCGCTATAAAATGGAGGACGCCTAATGCCACTCTCGAGTTCGCATTTGTTGCTGCGATTTGCGACGCTTCGCTAGCCGTGGGAGTTGAAATCGGTGGAGAAGAAGAAAGCCAAGCTTCGGATCTTCGATCGGGGTAATGTCTGGACAGGAGGAGGATAAGAAGCCCGGTGATGCGTCGGCGCATATCAATCTGAAAGTTAAAGGCCAGGTTTCACTACTTTACGCTTTTTTCCATCCTATGGGGGGTAGTTTTTAATTTTTTTGTTGGTAATCGGTGCTACAGGTGCTTTGGGTATTAGGGTTATGGACGATTCTAAAGTCTTATGGTGGCGCTGTTAATCTTAGTGATTGAATATATTTGTTTTTTATATGGCTCCGAAGTATTTTGATTCTTGAGTTAGCTGTCTAAAATCTGTGAAGAGTTGTTAAGGTGTGATCTTGATTGTTCGAAGGGTATCTTGCTGGTTCTCAAGGTTCTTGCTTGATATTCAGAAAACTGGTCAATGTTATTGTATCTGATGTCTGATTTCACTTGATCAGAATAGTTTTGAAATGATTCAAACTTTTTAAGGGGTTATTGCCGTGCTTCCTTTTTTTTTTTTTGTTGCGCTGCTTTTAAAACCCAACGCCAGACATGGATGCTTCTCGAACTAGTCAGATCAGTCTCGGATGAGGTGATAGTTTTAACTGGTCGATTTCCCTTCAACATCACCTTTTTGAAATTATAGTTTTTTTGCATTGAGTGCTTCACTGCAGTTTAACATAACCACCTCCAGGATCATTTCATTGCCCTTTTTATGAATTCCATTGTTTTTGTTCGCCCCTTGGAATCAAGGATTCCGAGTATTATATTGTTTTAATGCGTCTATCTAAATTTCTCCATAGGATGGGAATGAAGTGTTCTTCAGGATCAAGAGAAGCACCCAGTTGAAGAAGCTGATGAATGCTTATTGTGATCGACAATCTGTGGACATCAACTCCATTGCTTTTCTGTTTGATGGTCGTCGGCTTCGTGGCGAGCAGACCCCAGATGAGGTTACCCAACGTTTGTTACTTACGCTTATGTATGATGTAAAATTTCCACTTTTCGAATAACTTTTAATGTGGTATCAGCTTGAAATGGAGGATGGAGATGAGATTGATGCAATGCTCCATCAAACGGGTGGGTCTGTTATGGCTTCGATGGTGGCGGAATTTGGTGGACTTTGTAACATATGCTGATCTAGTGGTGCTCTTTGTTTGTGTCATCATCTCAAGGGTTTCCTACGACTAGTTTCATTTGGTTTTTGTGCTTATTGTGAACTGCAGACTTTCATGGTCTCTATGACACATCTAGGATCAAGTTCGCGCGTGTTTTTTCTGAACTTCTTATTTATCAGTATGAATACACGTATCAGTGCATTAGATTACAGCAGTGATGCAATATCCATTAGTTTATAATTTCAGTGGAAATGAATCTTTGTTACCTTCGAATTCCTTAGAATGACAAGGAAAATAAACCCACTGCACTGATTCTCCTGCATTTTCACATATCTCTAGAACTCCCATGCAAGTCCTCAGTTCCAGGCCTATCTGCTTCCTCATCTACAGCAACACTGCATTAACGGAAAAGGAAACTCATTTTAACTACTGTACATCTCTTGCACTCTTGGGATCTTGTTATTAATAGATTCACATTTCTCAACCTGCCACCAGATACAAGCTCTCCGTGATTCAAACAACAAGAATAGAAAGCTAAAGGATTAACATGGAGTAAGTTACAGCATGATCTTTTGCAAGTGTCTAAATCTGTCTTCTGCTGCCTTTTAGTAATTTTTAAATTTTACTACAGCTGTTCTTTTGACATGATTCCTCTTTCATACTGTTACATGTGTTTACTTTCATCAAAAATTTATTCAGTATTTTCCAACTGCATAGCCATGTTTTGACAACGAATCTCATAGAGTGGACCAGACTGTGTCATATATCATTTGCAGCCAGAGGTAAAGCTCCAATGGAACCGCACGCAGCCCCTACCAACATGGTTTCAGCCACATTGCAGCATGCTTAAAGCAAGTACCAATGCTGTGTGTCAGCCAACGAGTAGTCAAAGAACAAAGATAGACATCAACCAGCCCCTTCCACCGCATCAGAGTGAATTTAACTAAAAGTCAGGCCGGAGGTTGCAACCGCAGAACCTGAGAGTGATTCTGATACACCGGTGGGGTGCTTAAAGGAGGAGGTGGAGCACAAGAGACAGTTAAGGCGATGGATTTCAGAAATAAAGCAGATTGCAGAGGAGAATTTCAAATCAAGTAAAGAAAAAGCAGTAACGCTCAGGCAAGAATTCCAAACTGTCACGTGCCTTTGATTCCTTCCCATATATAAAGGAGGGAGATAGAGACACTGAAAGAGATATCAAGCAGAGTGCTTTAGGTAGGTTGAGAGCATAACAGAAACATCAACAATGGGGGAAGAGAGAAGCCAATCCAATGCATGATCAAGTCAATGTCTCTGCTTGCGCATTTGTTGGTTTCTCTCCTTGCCTTTTTCCCCACCTCTTGCTCCCCCTACCCAACTCCTGATTACAAAGAGGCGCTCTCCAAGAGCCTCCTCTACTTCGAAGCTCAGCGGTCCGGCCGCCTCCCGTACAATCAACGAGTGCGGTGGCGCCACCACTCCGGCCTCACCGACGGCCTAGAACAGGGGGTAGGTGCCTGCTCTGAATGCCGTTTCCTTGTCATCTTATCTTATCGCTGTGACATTGTTTCTGCTGATTGTAGGTGGATTTAGTAGGAGGGTACTATGACGCTGGCGATAATGTCAAGTTTGGTCTACCGATGGCATTCACTATAACAATGTTGTCGTGGGGGGTGATCGAATTCCGGCGAGAACTGGCGGCCGCAGGGGAACTCCGGTATGCGACTGAAGCGATAAAATGGGGGACTGACTATTTCATCAAAGCGCATTCTCATCCAAATGTTCTCTGGGCTCAGGTACACATAGAAATTGAATCAGGGGATCCAGAGAGAGTCTATACGGTGCCAAGGATCGGACTTTTTGTTTGTTTGTTTCCAAATCATGTTGCCGACAAAAACCGATTTACGACAAAGTTTTGATCTGTGAACAGGTCGGAGATGGCGACACCGACCACCTGTGCTGGCAGCGGCCGGAGGACATGAGCACTTCCCGGAGAGCTTACAAGGTCGATGAGCACAACCCCGGCTCCGAAGTTGCGGCGGAGACGGCGGCAGCGATGGCTGCAGCCTCCATTGTGTTTAGATCGACAAACCCACAATACTCACGCCTCCTATTGGAACACGCCAAACAGGTAGGAGTTCAGTATACCCAATCGTAGTAAAGCTATGATCTTTTTAGTGTTGTTTACCAAATAACCAGAGAAAAACATTCCTTTCCGTTCAGTTGTTCGAGTTCGGGGACAAGCACCGAGGAAAATACGACGAAACGATTGAAGGGGCGAAGAGGCACTACCCGTCGGTGAGTGGTTACATGGACGAGTTACTCTGGGCAGCGGCCTGGCTTCACAGAGCCACCGACGCATCCGATTACATGGCCTACACCATTGATCACGCCCATGCCCTGGGCGGGGTCACCTGGTCCATCACTGAGTTCACTTGGGATATCAAGTACGCCGGCCTCCAGATCATCCTCTCCATGGCAAGTTTCATTTACTGGTTTCCGTCGAGCACGATCTTCTGTATGTGAGCTTCATGAGTTCATGGTTTGCTTGTGTGCAGGTCCCCAGGGAGGGTAAACAGAAGCAGGAAAGGGAGATACTGGAGAAATACAAGGCCAGGGCCGAGCACTACGTGTGCTCATGTCTGAACATGAACAACTCCACTAACGTGCGCCGCACCCCCGGCGGTCTCCTGTACACCCGTGAATGGAACAACATGCAGCATGTTTCTTCGGCGGCCTTCCTGCTCACTGTCTACTCCGACCACCTCCGGGAAATGGGGCAGACTGTTAGCTGTGATCGAGGTTCGGCCGATTACCGTCAGCTCCTGGCCTTAGTGGAGTCACAGGTGGGTTACATTCTTGGAAGAAATCCAAAGGGGATCAGCTATTTGGTTGGTTACGGGCAGTCCTACCCTCAAAGGGTGCACCACAGAGGTGCTTCCATGGAGCCCTTCATACTGAGCAAGGCGTTTGTGGGGTGCGGCCAGGGGTACGACACCTGGTACGGGCGGCGCGACCCGAACCCGAATATCCTGATCGGAGCGCTCGTCGGCGGACCAAACGGGAGCGATGGGTTCATGGATGTAAGGGGGAACTTCAAGCAAACCGAGGCCTGCACTTACAATACAGCACCGCTAGTTGGGGTGTTCGCCAAACTCCATTCCCTTCAGAGAGGCATCTCCATGTCCACAGAACCATCGATGATTACTTCTGTATAAAAAACACACCAACAGCTCACAGCCAAAAACACTTACAAAGGGTATTGTTTGAGGACAACATTCAACTCGGTTTTTCCCCCACAGAGGTAACTGCTTCTGTCGTCTGTGATGAGCAAGAAAATGGTTGCATATGCCATGGCACGTTCGACCTACAAACGATCGAATAAAGCGATTCAACGTGCTCGCCCACCTTTGTGTCAATCAATGGAATGGAGAAACTAACAACGCTCTCCCACAACAGTAACTCTGCTTTTCTGAAAAGTATGTTAGTTGGTGTTACAAAACACAAACAGAAAGATTGAAGTTCGGGTCCATCTCACAAACTCTGATTTGAGGAGTTCAAGAAGGGTGGCATGGGGTCATTAAAGTGGGAGAAAGAGGAGCTCCAACTGGTTGGCCAACCCCGCATTTATGAGGCATTATAGAGCCCTCCCTCCGCTGCCTGCGTCTCTCTGCTTCAACCAGTCATTCGACTCCACCGACAGCCCCAAGTGACAGATGGAGATGGTGTAGAATAGACTAAAGCTACGGACACCCACACGTGGTTGGTCCACGAGGGGGCGCTCCGAATTCATCCCCAAAATCAATGCCTGAACCTAAAACCAGACCTCGAACCCCAAAGAAGGTTACCACCAACCAGTGCCCGGCCGGCCAAGCATCGAGACAAGATCAACTTGCAACAGAAAGCAGTTAACATCTGCTCCGCCCACCTCCCCTCTCCAGAAATGCTGAAAACTCTCACGGTTTCCTTTCATCTGTTTATTTTTGTGGTGGGAGAGTACGGTTCCGGCAACGACGAAAATTATTCCCCTAATGGAGTTTGAGAATACATGGACATGGAAAAGGCCTCCTCCTACGGACTACGACTAGTAAAAGATGGCTAGTGGGTGGCCGCCGACAAATAGGCGTGTGTTCTAACAATTTTACTAAGAGCTCCCGATTGTAGGCCACGACCCACACACAAATCATGCGTTGACGGACAAAACAATGAAATTAAAATATGCGAAAGGGTGTACTTACTTTCAATTGACAAATGATATTTATAAATGAAACAAGACCAGACTTAGAGAAATTATTTAAACATAATTATATTTTTTTACAATGTTAAAACTTAAAAATTAAATTGACCAATTATTTTTCTCGAAATTTTCTAATAATTATTTTCTAAAGATAAACGGATCATTTTTGTTTAGGAAAATGCACTTAGTAAAGCCCAGTTCACCTTATTGGCCGTGTGAGGCCCAAATTGCTGTGGAAACAATCCCTATGATCCAGATTTAGGTGATCCAACGGCTGGAAACGGTGAAACGTGTCCGTTTCCCCTTAGTTGGATACACCAATGCCCAGAAACTCCGTATTTAAAGGGAGAAAAAATACTATCTTCGAGGGAGGAGATCGATCCTCTTGCTGTCATTTCCTAATACCCATCTCAACTACATGTAATAAACAAACAGTTCCACGGCACAAACTCGGGTTTCAATTCTGTTCGCAACATGTAATGCCAATGGAACTGCATAATAACGCATCGAGGAAAAGGTTTTCCAGAACAGCAAATGGGGAGCAATCCAACAATGATCCTGAAGTTGCTTCACTCGATACAATATAATTACACATGCGGCAGAAAAGAAGAGGATTTTGCATTATTCCCATGCACACTCAAGGGGCACAACTTCCACTTACTCTGTATCATTCAAAATCGGAACTATTAGCGGTTTCATCTGCGCCAGATAAACAATAGCCCACCTGCACACAAACAATACGTAGAGTGGTGAGACTTGTATAAACATAAGAACATCAAATTCAACATCCAACAGTGGCTAGAGATTCTTTGAATTTCATGGTCCCACATTTTTTCTGTATCCACATCCGAATGATGTGCAGCACAACAACCAGCAAGGTTATGAAACACTAAAAGGGCTTTCACACCCACCAGGCTGATGGTGAAATCTTGCACAGAATTCATACAAAACCAAGTTCTACATGCAGGATCAGATCTCGTCCTATACATTATTTCATTTGAGTTTTTTTTAAACCGTTCGTGGAATGTAAGATCTCCAAAAATCAACACGGATCCAACTAAAAGTCTATTTTAAGCTTAGGGGTTGGGAATATGGCTTTTTCTCTAGTATAAAATTGCAATAACGTTACATTTCAATTATGAGACAAACTGAAATGAGCATTTCTCTCGAGGGTTTAGATCTCAAGGGTTTAGAATGAAACATGTATGCTATGAAAAGGGCTGCCTGTGAACTCTTATCAACATTTAATTGTAACAGTTAATAAGGTAACACAGCGACTATACATCCCAGAATCTACATAGTAAAGGCAAGTTTAAAGAGTTCTTTTGTTTATGCATTCACTTGGTCACTTCACCAGTATGACTAAACTCATAATTACTTCTCTAAACCGAAAGTAAAATCGGCAGCTTCAAGGACGAGATAAGGAGAACAAAAACCAAAGGAAAAGTGTTGCGCATATCAACAATGTAAATTTAAAAAACGAAAACTTACATCATCCAACAGCACACTGTTGCTGTAATAATCAAAGTCAGATGTAGCCTGCATCACAAACGACAAAGACAACAACAGAAAGGTTATAAAAATATCGAAATGATTTCACCAAAGAAGAAAAGAACATCAGCGTACAGGTTGGCGGAAGGCCCTCGATTGCAGCAGATTCTGGTGAGGAGTGATGCGATAACCCCGACAACAAGGAATATCAGTGTAGTCACCAAAAACCCCATCTCTAATTCGCTTTAACTATCAAATAGCAGATATCCATGTCATGGATTAAATATCAGGTTATCCACACACACTGGCGAATCATCCCAAACTCAACGCGCATAAAGAGCTAGAAATCGCGTAAAACAAGAGAACTGATAATAGCAATCAGTGCTCGAATCACTTGCAATGATTAGCAGCGGAACTCACAAAGCGGCGATGGAAGTAACTCGATCCGGCGACAATTCACCGGGAGATTCAGATAATCGTCGATCTGCAAATGCTAAGAAAAGGATCCCGCATCACAAATTCAGAAGGCGTTTCATTCCCCTCAGAAATAGGAAATTTGGCAGTAAATGGGCCACAGTTCGGGCCTCTTTATAAGCATCAACCGAGCCTTCTTAGCCCAAACGTGATTTAAAAATCCCTTTTTATTTCATCTTTAAGAAGCCTGGTAATAATATACGACATTAACCGCGAACGGAGAATGGAGAATGAAACGTTTACACAAATATACTTTTAATTGTGTATGAGATGTTTTCTTTAAAATGAAGCATTATATTTAGTATCATTTTAATCTTATTTGATTCTTTTTAAAAAATTATTTTCCAAAAAATACTTTTAATGAAATAAAAATCATATCTTTATAACCGATTAAAATGAAAAAAATATTTTAAAACTTCCACTTTTTTGAAACAAAAATCAATTAATATTTGATAATAAAACTGCCTTCATATTCAATTGGATGCCTACACAAAAGCTTATATTGTGGCTGGATATTACGAGTAATAAAATCAAGAAATGAATACAATATGTAAATGTAACAGAAGAAATGGAAAAATGGTTGAAATTAATTCTTAAGCACTCCAGCAAAAACTCTCTCCCTGTTCATTGGGACCAAAAAGGAGGAGCCGTAGGAAGTTGGAACACTATCCTCCCTTTGTTTCAGGTTCCACATCACCAGCAAACCGAGCAGATGTCGCCGTGTCGGATACGGCAGAAGGCGAGAAGACGGCGGGGCTGTTGATAGACATGTTTGACATCTCCGAAACAATGGAGTTCACTTCTTCTCCGTCTGAGGATGGAGGAGGGGACATATCACCGGGTGCAAAACGGGAGATTGCTGTATCATCGGTTGACGGTGACGGTGCTGAGTCAGGTAGCGATATTTCATCCACTGAAGGTTCTCCATGGCTCGTGGCGGTGCTCGGGGATGATTCAGAGCCATCTGTGGGCTGCTGGAGGCTCCAATACATGATACTCGCCGTCAGGGTGAGCATCATTTTCTGGTTCACCTGTTGAAAACATTACAAAAGACGACAATCAGGAAAACTATATACATCAATTTTATGCCACAGCAGTCTAGTAATCAGATGTGCAATATTTGGAGACGGGCCAGGATTGTGCCTTGGACTTAATGTATATGCTCTTGGTTTTTTTCTAAAGATGAGAAGCAAAGGTCGATTAAAACACAACTCATTATCAATTCACTTAGCAATCAGCATCATTTGGTTTTTCTAATTCGTTTAGCTTATCCATATCAGATATCCACATGACATGGCAAGAAAAGCAAAAATGTAATGCATTCCTTACGTCCATGATGTCTTCAGGCAGCAGGAATATTGAGCAGCCAAGTTTCCTGGCAACACTGATTATGTAGGTGGCATTCAGCTTTTTCTCCTCATCTAGAGCATAAAACAAGCAAGGCTCTATAACAAATATTTAATAAATAATGCTACTCAAATGCAACTTAAACTGAGCACTAACCACTTTCACCCTTGGTCACTAGATTCCAGTTCACAACTCTCGGCTCCACTGAGCTAAGCAGCTCGAGGAAGAAGAGCCCATTAGAAAGATTCTTGTCCTACATAAAATGGGAGAAATAATCCATCAGCGGGTTTGCACGCAGGAACGAAAACTGAATCTGTAGACACTGATTTTATACCTTGAAACTTTCAATCTGAGATTTTCGGCCTGAACTCTTCACTTTTTTATTAGCCCAGTTCAAAATATCAGCATCACTTATTTCCTTTCCTTGGAAGCGAGATCTCAAGTTCTTTAGAAGTTGAAGCATATTATACCTCATCAATTGCCAAAGAAAAGCTGCCAACAGACGACTATTTCAGAAGAGCATGATTCCATTTTTTTCAGTTTTCCATTATAAACTATGGTTTAACAAAAAAGAGAATAGAACAATTACAGGCTATGGCTGAATACTGAGCCAAGGACACAGAAACACAACATCTAGACGATAAATTGATTCAAGAACTCTTAAATAAGATGTCTTTCTTATATTCCATGTAACAGTTATTAGAAAAGGAAGTGACATGCCAAAATTAAAAACAAAGCATATACTCAATATACCAAAATTAATCACGTCCTTACCAAGTATCAGCTTCTTGTTTCCCTGAACAAAATCATTTCCAGCAACATTTACCAAAGAGAGTTTCAAATGCTTCCCTATCCTAATGACTTGATTGCAGTTCTCTACTTTTCTAAATGGCATTTTAATAGGAGGCTTTGTTGCTTGCTTCCAGTTAACAGATCCTGGAGAGACCTTATCCAGAACTCCAAGAAGAACCCATCTGAAAATTTTGTAACATCAGGAATATGAATCCAAACAAATGACAGTCTCAACATCAGTATTTAGAAATTTCATTAAGCTGAAATACTAACCCATTCCGAACATCCTCAAACAAGTTGTTTACATAAGAGTCAATCCCGAGACTGTTAATCCACAGGCGAAAGCACCTCTCTTCCCTAGATATTAGTTCATCATCCGTCATCATCTCAGCAAAAGAAAACTTCTTGTTGTCTGATGACAACCCATTCCTGGAATTATTCAGTTCAATAAGGTGGCTGACAAAGATTTATGGAGTAAATCATAAAAAAATGAATAAGTATCAATAAATAAACGCATTTCGAATTTTTACCAGAAACTGTTTATCAACATTCTAGCAATCGATCAAAAGCTAATAAAGCTAGTTCAATAGCTTCGAATCAAATGATCAGCACTGAGTTGACAATTTTCCATAAACTAAATCTCTTTATATTTACATTGAAATAAGTGAGACATTAAACATTGCAACAGTTCTAGACAGACATCAAATAGCCTAAAATCAAACAGCTTGATCGCTTCACCTCTGGTGAAATATCTGTGCAACAAAGGCCAGATTCAAATTTGAGGATCCCTCCACAATATCCTTTGGAGTGAGATATCTTTTGCAGTCCATTTTCTCTGCGTGCTCAAGAACCATATTAGCCCTTTCTGTAGGATCCTTAACATCTAAAGTGCCAGGATCACAATGTTCTGGTGCAAGAACATTAAGAAGATACGCATAAGCCTCTCCATCCTAGTGAACAAAAGAGTATAGTAAATAATATTGAAGTGACAAATGATGTGAGAACAGTCAGATACCATAAATATAGCAAATATCCCTTCATGATGCATGAGAAAATACTAACTATCAATAAAAAAAACCAGACAAAAATAATATCAAATTACCAAAAGATGAATTCCGAGAAATTTACCTTCAAGTCAGAAGAAAAATTTGACACAGTTTTCTTGTATCCAGCTTTCTTTAGATGGAAATTCATCCATTTAAGGAGAACCTTTTCTGGCGCAAGCCCCATCAGCTCCTCAACATCCTAAGCATGAGAGTATGCTTAAAAAAATGTGAGTTTCAGCAAAAACAAATAAACACATAAATAGTTTAGTATATTACACTGTTGTCCTCAACCAATTCCAGAAGCTGGGGTGTCTTTCGGAGATTGAGATCTGCTAGTAGTTGAATCTGAATGCAAAAGCAAGATACAAAGAATATTGAAGTCATTCAAGATCACTACACGAATGCAACGAACTTTTTTTTTATCATTTGAAACCCAGAGTTCTCCACGTATAGCTTCTATTCTCATATCATATGAGAACATAAACTAAAAAGGAAAGAAAGAGATACAATAAAGAGGAAGTAACCTTGATAATTTGAGAAATCAGCCCAAGAACTAGATGAGGCTGCCAATAAACAATGAGAAAATGTAAATAGGTTAAACATGGAGCTTCAAATAGAGATCAATCTCTGAGACCAATAACTCAGCTTACTCTTCCTTCAATCAGGTCCTGAGCTCCAATATTCACAACGGTGCATCCAATGGCTTTGGCGGAGTTGAGACAGAGAGTGTGGTTTTCATTTCTTTCCCAGGGATTTAGCACTCTTTTTGTATTGATGGCACGATCATCAATTGTCCCAGGTACTGCAACATTAATCAGCTTACTGCAACAGATTCAAGAATAGCATAAATGAATAAGTGACACCCAATCCATTGGATGATGACACACTGAAAGTGTAAGGAAAAAATACCATAGTAAAACTCCATCTTTGGCGAGGTTGAATAGATCATTTGAAGACGGATCAATTGGAAGGAATTGCTTCAGAAATGGATCATCTCTTAAATAGCTATTGATATGAGCCACATATGATGACTTCTCCGACTCGCTAATAGAGTGCAAGAGAGTTGTCGTGGCAGCCTTAAGGAAGGAAGATGAGTTCTTGGAACTTCCCAATTTTGCAGTGGCCCTTTTCTGTAATTCCAAGTATGCCTGCATGCACCAAATGTTGTCCACGGCAATGCAAACAAGGCACTGAAATATTGGTGTCTGTTAACACGCATGGAAAGACTTACCCTGAGAAAGCCTTCGAAATCGATTTCCTGACTCATATCTGAATACAGTTCGCCAAGTGCCTCCCTAATCTCCCCCTCATTATATCTGTCGCTGAAGCCTTTTAACTTTGCCATGGAGGATGGCAAATCTTCCACCGTGACTTTACCATTCGCATTCTTCACTGATACAAACTACACATAATGCCAAAAATTACCATAGAACCATAATTTCAAACGTGAACATCAAATGGCGTAATCATTACATCAAAAAGACAAGAATCAATGTGCCAACATATACATATAAACGAAAGCATGCACTCAATGTCAAGATACAACTCAGGACTGATGGAATCAATGCATGGAACTTACCTTCGATTTGAGGCCACGAAGCTCCACTTGTGTGAACTGGCTCTGCAGCCATTGATCCGAAACTACAACTCCTACGAAACTAGACATCCTCTTCTAGCCCCGCGGGAACAGCTCTATATGAGACAAAAAAGAACCCGCTATCACCCAAGAGTCTGAGCCCTATATCCGAACACACCACCAAACGTAAAACAAAGAAAACAGCAACCAGAAATCAAGAGGCTAAGCCGATAAAAGAAACCCAAATGCTAATCGGCAAAGCAATTGAACATACGTGCTATAAACAGAAATGCGTTCACACAACAGCCAGAACAAAAGAGCACGGATTCGGCAGTTTTGAGAGTGCATGCATACCAATCTCTGATTCGAGCCAGTGCGTTTTTCCTTTATCTCGATCGTCTATACACGAATCAAAGGAGCACGACCATCAGGGCAATGTTTTGCGCAAAATCGCTTCGACAATGCCAAGGAAAGAAGAGAATTCACGCTTTAGCATGCCAACACGCAACGGGTACGGGGAACATGCGACCAGAGAGAGAGGAAAACAAGATTAGCATGGACGTTGCATACCCGTTTGCACCTCCACCGCCTTCCCGTCAAACCACCTCCACCTGTCCGTTGCGAGTGGAGCCCACGCGTCTTCTCGCCGGCAGTACTCACTCCAATTCAAACTCGTCAAACGCGCCGCCCTAATTCCGGGATTCACTGTTTCACATTGGATTCCCAATTTGTCGTTAATTACGGTGAGGCCCTGTCAGAAATTTATAATATCGATATTTATTTTATTGTTTACCAAAAAGAAAAAAATCACCTTCATCGGAAATCGTGATGCATTTTTGTGACTACAATTATCAGTATTATTATAATTATTATAATTATTTTACGACCACTTTAAACTTAGGTTAAAATAGTATTCTAATAATTAAATAAAGAGAATATTAAATATTATAAAAATATATTTTAAAAGATAAAAAAATAATATTTGATTTTAATTAAATCCTAGTTTAATAATCTTACATTTAACTACGCTAACTAAAAAGCAATTATTATTAATAACTAAAGTCACATTTTAGTTTTCCTATATCGCATTTGGCAGGTTTCCATTGGATAATATATCGCCATTTTGAATAAGTAATTTGGTTATTTAATATATGAATTAATTCATGTATGAAAAAAATATTATTATATATTTTTAATTATAAAAATGATAAGATTAAGTTCAAAAAAGAGAGGAAGAATAATAACTAATTATTCCCATTAATAATTACTAATGAAGACTAAATAATTTCAATCATTTTCGTCGTTTAAAATGACTCACTTTTCAGAAGCAAGTGGCTGTAGATTGGGAGAAAACCGCGGGAGTCGTTGACAAAGGTGCGATCTTTTTAGGTGGGATTCGGAGGCTATCGGCTGCAGCAGTTCAGCGATCAACTTGGATCCTTTGTCGTTTTCAGGCGTAGTATGAATCCCTCGAACAAATTCAAAACATGGAACGAAAAATAAAATGATTGGGGTCAGGCTCCTCCTTTTTCTTGGCAAGATTTTTCTTCCGCATCCCTGTGTTTTTGTTGCTGTTGTTGTATAATATATTAGATGTGTCTGTGGAGCACTCAACCAAAAAGGTCGTTTTAGTGGTGGACTTCTGGGTCCTTTTGCTAGAAATCGTTTCACTTTCCAGGTACACTACTCAAAGGAGATTGCTTTCAACTGTTGGTGATGATTGCTGTTTTCATCGTCTGTTATATATTTCATCGTTGCTGGGTTTTCTTTCGGATGTGAGGTTTTGAAACTTGGTCAATCCTGGGCTGAAAGGTTGTGCTCTTACTATAAATCTGAGGAGAGTCGGTATGATTCCGTTTGGATTTGCACGTGTGTTTTTTGAGCAAACTGAGAAAGTGGATCAATGCGTTGCTTGTGACTTTTCTTCTGACTGATGTTCCTTTTTTTTTTTGAGCGAGTGATCATCTGATTGGAGCTCATGATGTTTCCTCAACCCTTTTTTCTGGTGCTACAAAGCTTCTACTTGAACGTGGCATCAATTGTTTGTTCTGTTTGATACTTTTATATGGGTCTCTGTTTATGAGCATTATACCTACTCGATTTCGCTCTTTCCACCCACAACCCCTCTCATAGATGTTGAATGTAATCGGCCCTTTGTCATTAGCCCTCACTGCCTGAGCATGCTCTGTTCTCCTGGTTGCCTTTCAGTTTGAATTTTTGAAGTGCTTCTTTTGCTGTTCACTTTTACTTGTACCATGTTTCTGAATGGGTTTTTTTTTTCAAGCAGTTGCTTTGTTCAGTTCATCTAAGATGTCTAGCTTGATCCAGAATGGTGCCCCGCGGCAGTGACGACTTCATTGTGCATTAAATACTTTTCTGATTCTACGTTTCTCCATTTGCAGTGAATCATAACCATGAATTCATCTGTTGGTTCCCCTGCACGGAAATCTAATGTTCTTCATGAGGCTGGAAAAGAAGATTCATCTGTTGTTCTTGAGAACACCAGCTTCATACCGAAGGAAATCAATTTTGGAAACAAAAGCGATGCTGCAGTGGGAGGCTCTGTGGATTTCATTGGTGCTCTAGAGGTTTTCATTCACCAAGCTAGAGATATCCATGACGTTTGCATCTATCAGAAACAAGATGTTTATGCGAAACTTTGTTTGACTAGCGACCCTGAAAACACGGTCTCAACTAAGATCATCAACGGCGGTGGGAGGAATCCTGTTTTCAACGAAAGCCTTAGCTTGAATGTCCGCACTGTCGACTCCTCTCTCAAATGTGAAGTATGGATGCTCAGTAGGGTCAGGAACTACCTCGAAGACCAGCTTCTTGGGTTTGCTTTGGTCCCCATATCTGAAATTCTCCTTCAGAATGGTAAATTGGAGAAGGATGTCTCCCTGTCTTCAACTGATCTGTTCCATTCCCCAGCAGGGTTTGTTCATCTGACAGTTCTGTATGTTGGAGCTCAACCGGAAGTTATCCCAATTGCTCAACCGGAAATTATCCCGGATGCTATCGAGACGACCAACACAGACAGTGTCTTGGATAGTATTGAGTTCCCTGATCCTCAGGTAGTAAACGAGACTAATAAGATGGTGGAAGAATACTTTGCATTTGAACAGGAAGTAGTCATCTCTGAGATTGATACCCACAAAAGCTCGGAGGGCAAGGATCCACCACAAAAGATTGAATCTCCTTCAAGCAGTGTGTCAACAAATGAAAGAGCTTCCATCTCTCTTCCTGTTACCTCTGCATCATCCGGGGCTTCCAAGGTTGGAAACGTTGAACATGTTTCCCCACCTAATGACAACACCAAGGGAATTCTCAGCACCCCTAGCACTGACACCAGTGATGCCACAATTGTGAAGCCAGTCGTCTCTGTGAAATATGAACCAGAAGCAAAGGTGGTTCAGCAGGAGATAGTGGACCTGTACATGAAAAGTATGCAACAGTTCACAGAGTCATTGGCGAAGATGAAGCTACCGGTGGACCTTGAGGGTGATGCAAAGAGCACCGAAAGCTCTTCCGGCTCGGAGCAGAAGACCCCGGCATCTAAGAATTCAGGTTCTCGAGTGTTCTATGGAAGCAGAGCCTTCTTCTGAGTTCGTTTAGGTTCTTGAAATGCAGCGCAGTGCTAGGTGTTTTTGCATTCATTTCATGTCCCTAGCACCCTACCGTGTCTTCATGCTTCCACTAATGACATGATTTATCGTCCTTTGTAATAACCTAATATGGATTGTTGTACTAAACCACCCTGTGTTAGCTTGCTTGTCGTTATGCCTTTGCCTAGTTTCAACTCAGCTCTAAGCCTGTGGAAAAGATGAGCTTCGTTGTCATCCATTAACGCTACTGCCAGCAATCAAAAACAATTGCTCTCGGGCTGGTCATTATTCTCTAGAACTGAAAACCCAGAGAGACAAAGAAGGCTAATGAAGCTCTCCAAATGAGGGAGAGTTTCAAGAGTAGGGGCTTGCGTTTCATTCAGAAAAAAGCCTGAAAACCCAGAAAGACAAAGGAGGCTAATGAAGCTCTCCAAATGAGGGAGAGTTTGAAGAGTAGGGGGTTGTGTTTCATACAGAAAAAAGCCTGGATACATAACTCCAGTCAGTCAACAGAGAGACAATCAGGGTAATACAAACAAATCTAGATAAGCAGCAACCAAAGAATGGCAACAATGTGTGTTGTGTTTCTTATGTGTCGAAAAGCAGAATGATGAAACACCCTCTCCAGTGTTGTTTTTGTGGCCGTTCCGATTCACATCTCAACCAAAATGACAAAGAAGGGAACTGGAAATCAAACCTTGAGTCTTTAAATATGACAATAACATTGTCCTTCCAAGGCAACTTTTGAATCTCCTGTTAGCTGATATGCTTGTAAATCTATAGGGATACAGTTTCGATTCGCAATCCACACGCTTGTTGAGTTTCATCTTCTATACTATGTTTTTGGGATCCTGGAATCCATTAGGCAGCAACTCCTGAGAAAAAAATGAGGTTTTAGTTCTGCACAAAGTAGAAAGTAAAAGGAGCTAATGATGAGGATATCACCTCTACTTGGTTGCCTATTTGGAACATCATAGCCTACAGCATAGTCCTCAAGGTCATCTGCTGTAGCATCCTCGGAATTTCCGAGACCATAACGACCAAATGAAGCAGAGACACCCAGATCAGAAGATGAAGAGTGCCACGAATGACCCCCAAAAAGTGAGCCACCGTGGTGGAAATCTCCATAGGCTGGTTCATAATCTCTGTTCACATTACCAAATGAAGATGTTGCAGCTCCTCCACCAGTCCCATTGCTTCCTCCACCAAATACATAACTGCTTTCTCCACCTCCAAAACTGGCATTTCCAGCACTATATCCTGAGGAGCTCAGTCCAAGAGAGGGACAATAGGAGAAGCTCCCCAGTTGGATCCAAGGTTTCTAAAGGCTCGAAAACCGCCACTTCCTGATGCAAGGTATGAATTGGAGACAGAAGAATGTGATGATGTGCTAAGACCACCATTCCCCCATACACTTCTTGGTGATTCATTCATAGAAGAAAGACTCCTGCTGCTACCTGGGTTGTAACCAATAGGAGAAGTGCACCAACCCTGTGTATCGCTGATATAAGGACTTGGGACACGACCAAAACTGTTATTGGTGATAAAGCTTGCACCCCCACCGAAGCCAACATTCAATCCTTGGTCCATGTTCACACCCATTCCAAATGCAGAGCGGAAAGGTGATAAACCAGCACGAGTGCTAGATAATGGACTATATCGACCATCCACCCTGACTCCATAGCTTCCAACTGAGCCAATACTGTGTCCCTCAGGGAGGTTATTAGGGAAGTTGTTGCTTCTGCTCATACTGTAGTTGTAACCAGAGAGAGGGCTTCGACTTGGTCCAAGAGACAACTCTTTGGGTACTGCTCTTTTTACCTCAACCATTTTACCATTTAGCTCGTGAAATGTCTTGTGCAAGACCCTGTCCACAGCCTCCTCAGAATCATAAGTTATAAAACCAAAACCTCTTGGCCTTTGGGTATTATGATCATACATAACAACAACATCAGTTATGATGCCAAACTGTTCAAAGTAATCTTTAAAATCATTTTCAGTGAGGGAGGAGGGTAACCCTCCCACAAAAATCTTTTTAGTACGATCAGGCCCTGGTGATACTGGAAGGCTGCCATTTATTCTGTTCACCAGGTTTTGATCATCCCTTGGAACAGCTTTCTTCGCTTCCACCTAGAAGACAACATGTTCACAGTAAAAATACAAAAGGATTGGTTCATTCGTGCCTCAGTATGATGAAGAGAAAGTCATTGCACAAACTTGGACATCCAAAATTTGTGCAATGTTAGCATGAACAGCAGAGTACCGAGGTATTCAACTTACACTTCGCCCATCAATCATGTGTTTCTCCCTTATGACTCTTTCAGCAACAGCAGGGTCAGCAAACACTATGAAGCCAAAGCCTCGAGCACGGCCTGTGGCACGATCTTTCATGATCACGGATTCTGTAACTTCTCCATATGCTCCAAAATATTCTCTTAGACGATCCTCATTTGTATCCCAGGAAATTCCACCAACAAAAAGCTTACCCTGATCCACATCCATGTTTTCTACTATGGTACAAAACTACCCACACCTTCATTGGGAAAATCAAACAATACCCAGGTTAAAAGGACTCAAGTATCATTCACGACGCACTTTCATAGCATCTCACATGGACAGTATTGAACTACTCGAAACTCTACAAGTATTGCAACAAACAAAAAGAAAGCGATGCGGAACATAACACCAATGTGCTGGATCAAAGATAACCGAATGACACAGAATCAAAAAATCCAGCTATGATCAGTCAAAAAGATGGGTTGGCAGATCAAACCCGGTAAAAATAAAATCGAGCAAACATGAAGTAAACACAAAGAACCATTACCTTATCCAAGAAATCAGAAAGAACCCACAAAACAATCGATCTTCTGATATTAACTTGGAAATGTAGAATCAATCTAAAATAATACGATCCTCCGTAGTTCCAATTCACAACGCCTAAACCTGAAAATCCCGACTCCTTATCAACACAACCAGAAGAACACAACACACACAAGTAAGCAATCAATCAAATGCTGGTTTTGAATGCCTCCCCACATGGGTATAATGAAAACTTTAGGAGACATCCAGATCTAACAAGGGAGCAATCCACAGTGAGAAGAAGAAGAAGAAGAAGACATGCTCCCCCTCTCTCTTCCCTTCCTCTTCCCACCCCAAAAGTCCTCTGCGTTGTTTATTCCACTTCTTTTTCAACACCCACAATAAAAAAATCTCCCAAACAAAAAGAAAAGAACTGAACGGAGAAGGAAATCCATTTTACATTGCCCATGATGAAGAAATTGGATAGGGATGGATAGGATTATACAATACAGGATTGGGTTGAACGTGGGATTGTTGGTTGTGGGGAGTGAAAGAAAATCTCCCCATATCTATGCACGCAATTTTGTCATAACTCCATAGAAAGTAGACAGTGCATGCTGAGCTTGAATTACAACAGCAAATTCATTGACTCCTATTTCTCTTGTAATAACAAAAAAAAAAAAAAAACAAGCTAATCATCACTATTACGTGTGGACAAAAATAACGGTAAATTCAATTTCGGTTTTTCGACTTCGATTTTAATACTCCATTTTTCGCTTATTATATTCAGTTAATCGAATATAATATTTTTTTTGCAATAACATTATTTCATATTATTATTGTTAGTATTTCATATAAACGGATTTCAATTAATAAAACTAGGACATAAATTTAACCACAAACCACATGTATAATATAATTTTATTAAATTTATTATATATTTTTTATACTAATGCTTCAAAATAGCACTGATTCATGATTTTTTGAATCCCATTCGATAATTTATATAAAATTATTTTTATAATATGCTTATAATAACTTAAATTTATTATAAAGAATTCAATCCTAAACAAACACGAATATGGATTTAATATGATTTGCATTTTAAAATATTACTAGCATCAATCGCATAGCAATAGGGTAAAAGAAAAGATGTATTTGATAGTTGGTTATAGAATGCTTATACTCAAGTTTTTATATATACTGTCGTTTGATTAAATAGTATATGTATATTAATCTTATATTGCTATATTATTTATATATTTATTTTTTTAAATATATAGATGATATAAATAAATGAAAAATATATTAATTATATATTTAAATTATATTATTATATATCAATCATTATATATTATTATACTTAAACATACTAATATCCTAATATATAACTACGCACCCAAAGCCCTTTGATTCAATGTCGATCGTGCTTCTTCAGCACTTGGCTCATCACCATTCTTCTTATACTCGTTCCACTTTTGGCCTTTGGGGTGCCTTAGGCTTCATCCACACCTTTCTCTCGACAAGGAAATCGGGACCGGAGAATGATTCAAATCCGTATCCCACATCGGTAATTTTTCCAGCCTCGCGCTTCTATTATATATAGAGATACATTTTCAATGGCACGTGCCTTGAGAAGGTGAATGATTGAAGTGTCAACTGCCAGCTGGTTGGAGCCTGGCTGCAGTAGTGACTCGACGACAGTTAAATGTTCCAATCCAACTGTTTACAACTAATTGCTTCCCCCTTTTAATGCAAATAGAGTAATAATATTAATATTCTATTTTAAAATTTGTTTTTTTTTTCTGCATTTTATGTTCACAGTATGGGTTTAATCTAAGGTTAAATTATGAATCTATACTTTTTTAGTTTTTTTGTAATATTTTATGATAAATATAAGAATTTTAATGCATGAATATGATTATTTCAAAACAATTATCGAAATGATATGTTATAAACAATGTAAATTAGCACGATTTAGAAAATATCATATCAAAAAGTTAGAAAAGAATTCATCACATTGAGACATTTCTTCAGATTTATTAAACTTTTATGGTCACGTTTGGTAGGAGTGTTTAGACTAATTTTATCAAGTTTGGTTTAATATTATGCGTGTTTGGTGGAAGAGTTCAATTTAAATTCGAGTTTAAAATAAACACCATTTTTCTAAGTTTCTTGAATTTAACTAAACCCACCTCATTGATATGTTTAAAATAAACTAGATGTTATTTATTAAATAAGTTATGCTATAAACAAAGATTTAAATAAACATTATTATCAAACTGGTTTTTATCTAAACTGGGGATAACTTTAAACTCAATTTTATACCTTAGTAATTTTAACCACTATTAATTCAGACTTACTACCAAACATGCCTTATGGTGTTTCTAAGATGGTTATGAGTTGGTATTGTTTCAAAGTTCGTTTCGAATCAATTCATCTCGGGCCATTCACCAATCCATGTCATCTACATACAGAGAGGTGATTTAACGAATATGAGAAACCCTGTGTGTATCGTGTATAATGAAATAAACGACTTGGGTTCACATTATCAATCATTCGGCATTATCATCAATCCCCTCGAAGAAGGGATCTTTCAGGAGTTCGGCTGCGGACGGCCTCTCCGTCGGCGGTGCGAGGCACTTCTCGATAAAAGCAAGCGTCTCAGGGTCCTCCACTTTGCTCATGGCTCGAGGCCTCAGCCCGGATACAACCTTCTTGTAAATCTTGGCAACGTTGTCACATTCACTGTAGGGAAGCTCCAGAGTTGTCATCTCCAGCAGACACATACCAAAGGAGTATATGTCGATTAGCTCCGTGTAGTCTTCGTCGTAGAGCTCTGGTGCCATGAATTCCGGTGTGCCCAGCAGGGAATGAGCGTGGTGGTTTCCTCCCACCACAGCTGCAAATCCAAAATCGCCAATCTTTACCTGCATGTAATGTATAAAGCACATGATGAATGAAATCCCACAAATCTGAACACGGAGACAGACAGGGAAAGTTTAAATCATCAAGCCCCCATCTACGCGGATTGGGATGTTGTTAAGGGATGGAATGAACTGGGCAAGAAGGATCATCAGTACTTGTCTAGTATGAATAGAGGCTGACCAGTAACACAAGTTTGTTCCTTGAAACAGGAAGGGAAAAAAAAAAAAGCAAACTTTAAACGAACTGGGATTTTTTAAAACCAAGGAAATCCAGAAAGATCCAGAAACTTGAAAAGGGCAACAGAAGTAATCGATCTCAATCTAGCTGAACTGGGAATTCGGGCTCCCACAAGCCCTAAAACTGAACAAGATGTGGCTATGAGTTCAAAGAAGATACCTGGCCAATGTGGCCATTGATGAAGATGTTGCTACAATTGAGATCTCTATGGATCACACAGGGGTCATGAGTATGCAGATACTCCAGTCCTTTGAGGATCTGCCTTGACCATTTCTTCAACGCTTTGAGAGAAACACTTTTGTGCTTCCTCCGGTATTCTCTCAAGTTCCCCGAAGTGCAGACTTCGGTTATGAAATTGAGTGAGTTTTTAGTCTCGTCGTTCCAAACAGAGTGCAACGAGATAATATTTTTGTGCTTCAACTTCCCCAACAATTCAACCTCCGAATAAAAACGATTAATCATCGCTTCGTCATCGCTGAAATTCCTCAACTTCACTTTATTCCACGCAACTTCGATCCCTTCTTCCCTGTCAAATCCTCTGTACACTTTTTTCACGGCTCCGGCGCCTAAAAGCTCATGGTAACGGCCGTAGCGCCCCGTGGGGTCAACCTCCACGAACGGCTCGATATTTCCTTGGTCAGCCATATGCGAACCCATAGACGCATCTAAAAAACAAGAAACCGACGAAAAATCAAAACCCACGACACATGTTTTATAGGCAAGGTAATCAATTCAATCCTTCACCGACCAACAAATAAAAAGAAGCCCACGAAAAAGGATCACCCAAGATTGCAACTTTACTGGATCGGGAACACCCAGCGGCCAAAATTCCACCGCGGAAGCTTGCAGGACACGGAGATAAGCGCCCAAATGCAGTGAAAAGGGCAGAGGACGGTGGAATCTAGGTATTTATAGAATTCATGATTGGACCTAATGAAAAGGGCTGTTTGCGTGGTCCTCATCATCTTCCTGGTAAAATCGCGAATGACTTCATTGAAAGCTGAAGGGGTGATTCTTCAACGACTGCACAGCACAGCCCTAGTGGCTGACGGTTTTCATTCCCGGGAAATAGGTTTCTGATCACGTGACGGCGCCTCCCCCACAAACCTGAATCCTCCCACTTTTAGGTTTCTTTATTTTTTTTACTCTTAAAATTCCCCAAATTAGTTAATGAATTTTAGAGGTTATTTGGTTAATTATTAGTCTGAAATTATTAAAAAAATAATTTAGTTTAAAAAAATGATATAAAATTTAAAAGTTTGATTACAAAATTATTCTAATTAATTTAAAATATTAATTTAATTATTTCATAATAAATCTTCTTTTACAATAAATAAATTTTTACAACTTAAATAATCTTATTTATGAAATATTCATTGAAAATTTGTTGAAAATATTTTAGCATTTATTGAATACTTTGTTATTCACTAAATAAATAATTTAAGTGTAAATTGTCTAAAACATGTGGTATTGAACCACAATATGTGGAGGGAGTCATCCTCCTTGGCTAGAAACATGCATATGTCTTGTGTGAGTTAGGCTTTTTCTTTGGTTCCTCTACTTCCAAGTTGTATACTTCCTTCACCAAGAGATCCCCTGGACTCAGTAGAGGATCCCATCTTCATTAATAGATGGAGATGATATTTGGGAAGGCATAGCTGATCTCTCTGTTTCATCTCTCAAGGGTATTGCTTCTTGCTCCAATCTTCTGAATTCCTGGAGTTCACGAGAACTGACCTTCAGGCATGCTTCAATTCCTGATCCTTGCAACCTCATCAAACAGATGAAGTCTCTAGTTCTCCCTAATCAGATTGATCGAGACAAATGCCCCTAAGGATACTTGCTGCTGGATTCTGAGGCATGCATCGGTCCCTCTACACCGGAAATTAACTGAGAAATATGATACGCACCAATTGGAATCACATTCTATCAACATGAGACAAACCAAATCAACCCAAATGCTGCACACTTTTCGAAACTAGACATTGTTTCAAAACCACGATTTAACTATACTTAAAATAGTTTTGAGTTAAAAATCGTTCACGATAAAAATTGGATTAAATTTGAACAGGGGATGACTGGCTCAATATATATTGTGGTGCAATATATATTGAGCAGATGCAATACAATACCAGATGCAATAATGTGCAAAAACCAGGTTCATGAACCTGCCTTGCAAGTTCCACCAGTGCATCCTTCTAACTAATGCCACAGAAGATCAGCAGTTATGGTGGAGTTTTTGTTGACCCTCAAGGCTGGTCATTCCTTGTATCAAGTCTCAAAGCAACAAATGCTCACCAGCACAATTTACACACACTACTTTTTACATATTTGCTCAAGTAACAGAACTCTAAAACGTTTAAATGAAATGGTAGTAACTGATAACTGGTGAAAAGACCAAACTCAAATTTGGGAAAAGTTACACAGTTCTCTCACCCGCATCATTCATCTCTCAATTTGAGAGAGGCAGGGACTTGCATACATGTGAAAACATGAAGTCTACAATGTCACCAGGGTTTATTAATCAACAACCGATGTGGTACTGGATTGAACACTACATTCAAGATGGCATAGAAAAACAAGATAAATTCAAATAAGCAAATTGAGCATAAACGGTTTCGAGTTCAGAACACTAGCTCTTTTATCATTGGGAATGTTAACAACTTCCCCAAATGCTATGTTTTTGTTCCAGGAAGAACGAACTAACGGGGAATGGGGAAATCCTTGAAAACAAGGATCACTTCTTCTTGTACTTGGCAACCTCACCATCATTGGGGAAAAAGCCCATGAGCCTGCCCGCAGAATTCTGGTACGCGTACATGAAACCTCCCGTTAACCCTATCAGACCACCGGTAACCATTGACGGCCCCCTTATCCCGGGCTTAATCCCTAATTACTCCCACCATTCGAAAAAGGACGCGAAATCAAAACGCTTTCAGGTAATACATTCCAGATCATCGACGCTAACCGCAAACCCAAATGGTACCTGAGAGATATCCGACGACAACGGAAACACCAGTGATGGTGGAGAATCGGAGGTAATCAAGGGTGTTAAAGTTCGCCACCGTCTTCGTGAACGGCGGGTTCCGATCGATCACCGGGTACTCCGGCTTCGCCGACGCCGTAATATCAGTGTTCATCGCCTCCAGCAGTCAGCAAACGAACGAAATGAACCAGATTAAATTTTAGCTCATTTCCTACAGACGTTGCGGGCCCAATGCGCCTCTCTGGGCCCAACTATTCAAAAAGCGATGTCGGCCCATTTGTGAAACGCAAGTCACCACGGGCTGCCCCCTCACGTTCCTTTCCTATCTTCTTCGGACAAGTGGATATTTTAATATTCTATTTGATTCTATTTTTCGAAAATCATTTTGTAATAACTAATTTTAATAAAATAAGAATTGGGATTTATATTTTTAAAAATACGAAATACTTTTAAATTTTTATTCTTTCTAAAATAATAAATTATTTTTAAAATATAATAATATATTCAAAACTCAATCAAATTCCAATTCCATTATTAGAACATTTTTATTTATTTTCAAAAATACTGATATAATATTTTCGAAAATTGAGTTATTAAGTTTACTTTATTAAATTTTTGTTATATTTATATCTATTTTCGAAAATCATAATATTAAAATAAATATCATAAATTATATTTTAAGTCAATTCCTAAAGAAAATCAGGTTTTCTTATTTTCGTTTCCGAAAAAAATGAAAAACAAATTTCCTCATTTTCAAATCTCACTTTTGAGAATGCCACATCAATATTTTCGAAAATAAATAAAGATTATCTTAAGGATATCCAGTCCGATTCCGTGTGTACGCACCTGGGAAGTAGACAAAAACGAAATTAGTAGACTCTAAAAGGGTTATGTGTCGGGGTAAACTCAACAGTGTTTGAGGGCCATATATTATATATACACACGCGCGCGCGGTGGCGTCCTCGTCGGGCGCTAAGATATTTATCATTCATGGAGGCACAGAACAGAAGTCCATCATCCCAAGTGTGCAAGAGGCTCATCCCTCAACTGCTGCTCTCCATCTCCCTCTGCTCCTTCGCCTACTCCTTCTCATCCCTCTACAAACCCCCTTCACCTTCTTCCCATACTTTTCCCTCAACAAGAACTGTCTCTTTCTCATTTGCAACGGCCTCTTGGTCCTCCTCACCAAAACTTCAGGCTTTATTCTCCCGCAGGATGGTCCTCAGAATGACATCAACGCCTCCTGCCTTCTTGACAGGTTGGAGCCGCTTATTCTGCTAGAGGGAGCCGGGGGTATTCGGAGTCGAACCAAGGAAACAACCAGGTTTCCATATTCATCAGGGACGAGGAAAAGGATGATGACCATCTGATGATGGATGCTCAAGGGACCCAAGGGGTTTATGGGTTTCAGGCAATGATCATGAGCAAGGGAATTTTGAGGAGTCGGGAGAGGAGACGGGAGATCAGGGAGATGAGGAGCTGAGCACAGAGGAGTTGAACAGGAAGTTTGAAGATTTCATCAGGAGGATGAGGAAGGAACTGTAAATCTGATTAGCGTGCCTGCCCCACATCTCTGTATATTATCATGTTAGTGAAAATAGGTGTATCATGTACATATTAAGTAGAATAAAAGACACATGCTTTAAAAGAAATCCATGCATTCTTTTAAATTAAGACGTATATTTCATTATCCCAAATTTATTACACATCTCCAATGAATAAATAAGTAATAGGGAAACACAGAGAAGTATAAGCTAGCAGCCTAGCACCCACTTTGAGTTTTCAAAAAATGAATACAAGCATTTAAAACTCACGTTCATTAAAGGCATTGGCTAAAAACAAGGTTGCCAACATATTTAGAAAACAAGGTTTCTAACCTTGAGATTCGGATATCTGTCCACGGATGTCAAAACTCAAAAGTGTGGTGGAGAATCTTCTTTTAGCACCAAGATAAGGTTGATTTCAGGGGATTCTCATTAAAGAATCTGCCTTTTTCTCGTGTCTATCCGCAACTTTGCGTGCTGTAGATTAAATGTATACTCCTTCACGGATTTTGGAGGGCAAGTATTCCTCGGACAGGAAGGTGAGTGAGGATGCTGACAATGCCTCGATCTCGAATTTGGTCCCGGTATCCAGAAGCAACTGGAGTTCGGACCTTCAGTAAATTTGGTACAAAAATTTCAAGAAAACGGTTGATTGTGAGTGAGGTGTGATGAAGAATCATCCAATTCTGAAAAGCCGCTAGCTTACCTCCACAAGGGAGCATGCTTTACCATGTAGCATCGGTTCATTATTCCTCTGGCTCTCTGCTTATCTGACATTCATTTCAGACTTAAGGGCTCTATCCATTGCTGAAGCTTGAAAAAAAAAATGCGGTTCTAACGCCAAAATGCACTCCAGGCTAGTGCTATATCATCCAACACACCTCCGTCTGTCAAAGGAAGGAGGCACTGCTGCGGTAGTTGGTACTTCGCAGAGTCAGAGGGGAAAGCTCCAAGCCAACGAATCTCAGTGACACGAAGGTATTTGGAATCATAAGCCATTTGCTAGAAAAACCAGAATTCAACTATTTACTATCAGGGAATGGATTCATCTCCGGCTTATTTCTCAAATTATTGAAAATATCATCATACCATGGAGCCAAATCGAAATGTAGTCAGGATATCTATACCATATGGATCGGAGTCGACCAAACAATAGACAGGCAGACACAGTGTCCGGCTTAGGAGGTGCAAAAATCTGCAACAAAAAAGGCGAAAGTTCCTCTTGATTAAGTAAATGAATGCACTCACAATGATATTCATCACCTTCTCGTTGAAACGTCAGGATATCCTCTACCCTGTGAGAAGATAATCCGTTCAAAGTCTTGAACACAAAAATCAAAAGCGTGATTTAACATATGAGAACGAGAACATCTACAGTTATAACAACACAGCGGTTATATCTACAAAACTGATCATCGGCCAACCTCTGGAATACTGCGGTAATGGAGTGGAAAACAATGTAAGCCTTTTATCGTAAGTGAGCAAGTCGAGAAAACAAAATACAAGTACCTGATTCTTTCTCTACGACTAGAATGTACTCGGCCAAGCTAAATAAATCTTAAGAGCCCCATAAGAGAAAAGTAAGTTCTAAACATTGAGAATATCAATACAAAAAACTAAGGTTTCAACCTTCAATGTCTTCTACATTCACGGGAATATCATGTGCCTGCATTTGCAGCTCGCGTTAGTTGGAAGAATGGTTTGTCATTTTCAGTTCCAGGTGCTTCTTACCATGTTAACAGAGTTTATGCAATCATGTATTCTCCCAGCTTCGGCGAACCTTAACCAGCCCATCACCAGTCTGAATGTCGTTGTCAAAAAAGGATAACAAATAAATGAGCCACTGAGTGAAGGATAGCAAGGAAACTAATACATCAAACAAATGGAAAGAACTCTTCAAAGAGGTACAATAGTGAATAAGATAGAAAACAAGACCATATATGAAAAAGCTCATGATGGGAATCGTTGAACTTTTAGGCACAAACACATTACTTTCTGTGAGCTTTATCTAATCCATCAATGACATCCCGATAATGAGTTTATTTCATGAACTAGTCTAACAACATAAATTTTGGCAACACCAATAGATCGCATGACCAGGAAATATAATACGTAGTTGCAAAGAGGTTCAGCGCCCAACCATGGCCTGAATCCTGATTAGAAAACATGAAAAGGAATATCCATCATGCAGAAAACTGATTGCCAAGAGGATGGACAATCCAGCCAAAATGTTAAGTGAAAACAACTTCGTTTGCACTTCACCTACCCTTTTCCAACAGATACCTACAAAAGAACAACCATGATGGAGATTTCTAGAATGAAAAAGTGATGTAAAAACAAAAGTAGCCATCAGAAGATACTATGTTCAAACAGTGACGACTACAATGAAGAAGGATGCACAAGTCATTTATTGCTTGGTCAACCACACACTGATCTGCAGTTTGAAGGAAGAAAAATGATTCCTATTTTGTGCGCAAAACGCAAAGGGCCTCTACCAAAAATGAAATGGCAAGGTCACCTTTGAAAACCGAAGAATGCATGTAATAAATATCTCGTTTCGAGGCATGCCTATTTTCTTGGAGTAGCCTCTGAACAATAAGCAGCACCCTCAATAATGAATCTACATCGGGGAGATTAAACCAGTGTTGATGAACGTCTCTGGATATCGGATGGGAGATTAAACCAGACATGATGGCTATCGATTTAAAACCGGAACCCAATGATTATGAAAAGGGAAAGTATCACTGGGGGAAAACTTGATACACTTAACATAACTAGTTAACTGTCCTTGTAGTTCAACCTGCTTGTCCACTTTTTCAATATACAGAATAAGCAACAAGAAGCACCGGGAGCGAATAGTATAAGCCTCTACTGATCCTGCAATACATGTATAACACACAAAACCAACATCACAAAGGCTCAGTACTCACCAAGTCTACGAGCTTCACTTTCTCGGCGTAACATGAGGATTTCCTCCCCTTTGGGTAAATCACAATCGCAACAGCTTAAAAGACATTACAAAAAAAAGGCTCCTATTAATCCCTCTTCCAATTTTCAAACAAATTCACCAAACATTCAGATTTCAATCAGATATCAACTGCTACCAGTTTCCGGACACTTGAGAGCAATACGAAATGAAGTGATTGATCTTAACGGCGGGCAATCTACCAGCGCATACATCACGGACAACCGATCGAGTGAGATCTCTTATTCGCTTCAGCAACTCCACACGCCATGAATCCGAATCCTTCTCCATCATTTGGCGCGTTTCCAGCATTTCGAATCCCTCCGTTGTTCTATTTAAAGGAAAATTGCAGGGCAGTCTGGGCCGGGATTGTGCTTGGGGCTTGGGCCATCATTGACCCCACTATCTAGATATAATTCAATTGAATTAAAATAATAATATAATAATAGCCCACTAAAATGTATCATATTTTTATTTTAAGCGATAAAACATTTAAATTATTTAATTACCTTCAAATATTTTACATTTTTTAGCTATAATTTATAATTAATTTTTTTTCTCTTTTTCATCTAAAATTTAATTTTATCATTGCAAATAAAACTAATATTTCCTAAATGCCAATTAAGGTTATCCATATATATATTTTTAAAAAATATAAATAGGATAAAATAGTTCAATTTTTTATAAAAATAATATTTGAATCATATACCAAACACATTTTAAAAACGAATTAAATCCTATTTTAATAAATCCGCATTGTTAAACATTAAATATCTCTTAACATTCTTGGGATATTTAGAAAAATTACCATCATTTAGAAAATTAGTTAATATCAATTTTTCTCTCATGCACCAACACAAAATATTTATTACATAAAATGGTCATTTTTTCCATATATTCTCTGATGTATAACAACTTTTTTAAATATAAATTTGTTGCTTAATGAGACTATGATAATGATCAGATTTGTAAATGATCCTAAAATCCCTAGATTTTGCTTTACAATGATAAGCCCAAGCTTCTTTGGAAACCAATCAATACACATCATTATGTGTTCCGAATAATGGAAATTAAAAAAAAAAAAGATCATTATTGGGTGCCTATGGGCTTGACCCTACCTGAATCGCATAGCTTCCGCCTCTAGAAGGGAATCTCATAAGCGTTGCTCTTTGAATAGTCTCTAAAGTTTCAAGCACTTTGGCCCTACACATTATTACATTCCTGTCATGGAGTCCACCCCTATTATGTTGAACCACGTTTTTAGCATGTTAGGTTGGGTTCATTTTGAACGGGTCGAATTCGGGTCTGGGTTCGACCCACACAAATTGTTCCCGTTGGTTGAGATTAAAAAAAAAAGTCAAATTGAATTTCCGCGTGTGGGAAAAGTATGAGGATTTGATCAACCATTCAGCGTTGAGTTGTGTTCACGTTTACTTTAGAATTAGTGGGCTGCGAAAGCTACAATGCACCTACTCTTGATTGGGAATAAAATGTAAATTAAGAAAATAGTTTCGAGAATATTTATTTTACGAAAATGTTGATAAAATAGAATTCATTTTCCATGTATCTGAAAATTTTAATTTTAGTAAATAAACATTTAAAATTTTGGGTTTTATCATCGTGGGCCCATGCTTTTCGTTGAAGGTATATATATCACGAAGCAGTGAATTGTGCGAGGGGAATACCTAATCGTTTGTAGTACGAGCAGTACAAGGGCATATCCGTAATTTCGGGGTTCTCGGCGTACTTTTTTGGTGTGAACGTTGATCTTCGGTCTCCGTGGATAAATCCCCTTGTCCAATCTCCGCTGGAGGCCTGAAGCTTCTTGGATTCTTGGGATTCTTGATTTTTTGGTCCGATTTGAGGGTACTGCATCCGCATTTATAATAAGAGGGATTTTTTTATTTGCGAGCACGATGGCGCCGAGCATGAGAAGCCTGCAGTTGACTGCAGCCGGCGGGAAAGGGGCAGCTGACAATGTTGGAGAAGAGGAGGAGCGTTTGCTCGGAGGTGATGATCGAGGAAGGCTGCCTGATTTGAGGAGAATTCAGGTCAAGGTTACAGGGATGACGTGTGCAGCTTGCTCTAATTCTGTGGAATCGGCGCTCAGGTCTGTTGACGGCGTTGTCGAAGCATCAGTCGCCTTGCTGTGGAACAAGGCGGACGTTTGCTTTAACCCTGCTTTAGTGACGGTATGTTTTCGCGTCTTTTATCTCACATTAAAGAAAAAGAAAAAAAAAACTGCCCAAGTTCGCCTTCTGAATACCAGCAAAAAGTTGTTTTTTGCTGGTTTCAAGGACAAAAGAGGATGAGGGTTTGCGTGCACTCAATCTCAATTTAATGGAAATTTAATGCGATGCTGCGTTGTCGGTTTGAAGTTTTGGTACTCTATGGGTGTTATGAATCTCCAGAGATATGGCCGAAAGGAGTTATGTACAAATATCATCATTTTTCTATTTGATGACCATAGCGTCCTGCAATCTCATTTTACTGACTTGCCTACATTCTTTTCCTACCAGAGTTGGGAATTAAGTTGTTTTGGTTTTTGTAACTTGCCACTTTTTAGGATGATGACATCAAAACCGCAATTGAGGATTCTGGATTTGAGGCTGAAATTTTACCCGAAACTGGTTCCTCTCATCACCGGACCCTGGTTGGGCAGTTCACGATTGGAGGGATGACCTGTGCTGCCTGTGTAAATTCTGTGGAGGATATTTTGAGGAAGCTACCGGGTGTGAGAAAGGCTGCAGTTTCATTGCCTACTTCCTTGGGAGAAGTTGAATATGATCCAGATTGTATTACCAAGGATCACATAGTCAATGCAATTGAGGATGCGGGTTTTGAAGCATCATTTATACAGAGCAATGAGCAGGATAAACTTGTTCTTGGAGTCAGTGGAATTGCAAGTGAAACTGATGTTAATATGTTAGAGGCTACACTTTCCATCTTGAATGGAATCCGAAAATTTTCATTTGATCGAGCATCTAAACAATTAGAACTTAACTATGATCCTGAGGTTACTAATTCCAGAATATTGATTGATCAAATAGAAAGTAGTTGCTATGGGAAGGTAAAGCTACAGGTGAAGAATCCCTATAGTAGGATGGTTTCCAAGGACTTGGAGGAGTCTGCAAACATGCTGCGGCTGTTTACAACCAGCTTATTTCTCTGTGTGAGCTATCTTGTTTATATTTTTAGTCGTTTAACTTTGCATGTATGTTATAACTTTGAACTGATAATACCCTTGCAATGTTTCAGGTTCCAGTTCTTTTCACGCAGTTCGTATGTCCACACATACCTCTTTTGTATTCTGTGATCCTTCGTCAATGTGGGCCATTCCAAATGGGGGATTGGTTGAATTGGACCTTGGCAACTATTATTCAGTTTTTTATTGGGAAGCGTTTCTATGTCGCAGCTGGAAGAGCCCTAAAAAATGGCTCCACGAACATGGATGTCCTTGTTGTTATAGGAACTTCTGCTTCATACTTTTATTCTGTCTGGGCCTTACTATATTCTTCAGTCACTGGGTTTGTGTTAATGTCGTATTTTGAATCAAGTGCAATGCTGATCACCTTTGTACTTTTTGGAAAATATTTGGAGTGCCTTGCAAAGGGAAGAACATCAGATGCTATTAAAAAACTTGTGGAACTTGCTCCAGCCACTGCCGTATTGATCATCACAGACAAAGGTGCCAGTTAACTAGTGTTAATGATTGTTTCATTCTTCTGTTGCACTGCTGAGCCAACGTTGTGTTTGGGCATTTGGAAACTTGATATTTCAAAGTTAATGATATATTTTTGCTGACAGTATGAGCCTTAATGATGCAGGTGGTAAGGCTATTGGTGAAAGAGAAATCGATGCTTTGTTGATTCAACCTGGTGACATATTGAAAGTTATTCCAGGAAGTAAAGTTCCAGCTGATGGAGTAGTTGTGTGGGGTTCAAGCTATGTGAATGAAAGTATGATAACTGGTGAATCTGCTCCTGTTCTCAAGGAAATGAATTCTGATGTCACTGGAGGCACCATAAATTTGCATGGTCTACTCCACATAAAAGCTAGTCACGTAGGCTCTAGCACAGTCTTGAGCCAGATCATATCTCTGGTTGAGGCAGCTCAGATGTCTAAAGCTCCCATACAGAAGTTTGCTGACTTTGTGAGTTCTTGTTTTCCGTATATAAATTTTCATGTTATTCTTAAAATTTTGCTTGCTTACTAAATTCTCTGACAGGTTGCAAGCATCTTTGTTCCTTCAGTTGTAACTTTGGGGTTTTTGACATTTCTTGGATGGTAAGTAGCAATGTCATGCCTATTTTCATATTAAATTAACAATATACGCAGGTTTTTTTTTTTTAATAAGGCAAAACACTGATAGTTGGATCGGCTTGCAGGTATTTTGCTGGGCTTTTTGGAGGCTACCCTAAGGAGTGGCTTCAAGAAAATAGCAATTATTTTGTTTTCTCACTTATGTTTGCCATAGCAGTTGTTGTGGTTGCATGCCCGTGTGCACTTGGACTGGCTACTCCAACAGCTGTTATGGTTGCAACTGGGGTGGGAGCTAACAATGGTGTGCTGATAAAAGGTGGAGATGCCCTGGAAAGGGCAGAGAAGATCCAATATGTTGTGTTTGATAAGACCGGTACCCTGACCCAGGGAAAACCAACTGTGACCACTGCAAAATGTTTTTCAGGCATGGATCGTGGTGAATTCCTCAAGCTAGTTGCTTCAGCTGAGGTAAAATAGGTGTCCACCTTTTTTGCTCATCATCGAATACGCAACAAACAGTCAAAATTAGCTTCTTGTGTTTCATGTTGATTTGGAGTATGTTCTCTTTCCACAGGCTGGTAGTGAGCACCCATTAGCAAAAGCAATACTTGAACATGCGCGCCATTTCCATTTTTTTGACGAATCCATGTCCAAAAATTCTTCTAGTTGGCTTCACGACGTATCAGGCTTTCTTGCTGTGCCTGGAGAAGGCATTCAATGCATTGTGGATGGTAAAAAGATCCTGGTAAGCCCTTTTCCCAAGTAAATTGTGATACATTTTTTTATGGTTGTAAGAAATGGCTATGGAACTCTGTAAAGGGATTTTTTATCATCATTCAGTTCGGCTCATGTTGCAGGTTGGCAACCGGAAGCTAATGTTTGATAACTCAGTTGTTATCCCAGACCACGTGGAAAATTTTGTGAGGGAGTTGGAAGAAAGTGCCAACACTGGAATACTTGTGGCTTGTGCTAACGAATTAATAGGTGTTCTTGGTGTGGCCGATCCATTGAAGAGAGAGGCTGCAGTTGTTATAGAGGCCCTTATCAAAATGGGCGTCATTCCTGTTATGGTCACCGGAGACAATTGGAGAACAGCTCAGGCTGTTGCAAAGCAGGTTGACACTTCAGCTTCTTTTCATCTCTGTACCCATGTGAATATAATTTTTTGTTTCTACTGTGCGATGAAGACATCCCTTTTTATTGATGTTGCAATGCAGGTTGGCATCTCAGATGTTCAAGCCGAAGTGATGCCTGCTGGAAAGGCTGAGGTCATTAGTTCACTTCAGAAAGGTGGAAATGTGGTCGCAATGGTTGGGGATGGCATCAATGATTCTCCAGCCCTGGCTGCTGCTGATGTAGGCATGGCAATCGGAGCAGGGACTGACATTGCAATAGAAGCTGCTGACTATGTGCTAATGCGAAGCAGCTTGGAAGATGTCATCACTGCCATCGATCTTTCAAGAAAAACATTCGCCCGGATTCGACTAAATTATGTCTTTGCTTGTGGGTACAACGTCATTGCTATACCACTTGCAGCGGGCATCTTCTTTCCATGGCTGAAAATCAGGATTCCACCGTGGATCGCCGGCGCGTGCATGGCTCTCTCATCTGTTACCGTCGTCTGCTCATCGTTACTTCTCAGGCGATATCGAAAACCAAGGCTCACCACTTTGCTGGAGATCACTGTGGATTAGATACAAGAGAAACAATACAACAGGCAAAATTTGTCACTAAGGTGAATTACAGATGCAGTGGCTCCCCACGCTCTGTGTTCCCCAGCTCAGGGATGACCAAAGGTACTGAGCTCCCCAATTCTTCCTCTGCATTTTTTTTTTCTCACAGAATCTATAGTCTGTAAGGAATTATGTGTGAATGATGTATAGTGCGCTAGTTCACCTCACATTGTATTTCATGCCTACAGTTAACTTTTACACCATTTTGTAGAAAGTTGTACATCTTTTTGTTCCAATGTGATGAGTTCTTCTGGTTGTGGAAATGGTGCCATACCTCTCTCAGTTCTGCTGTGATGACAATTCCACATGTAGGTATATATATAAATTAATCATTTTTAATATTAATTTTTTGTAAGTAAATTGTAATATTTTATCAACAAGAATCCAATTTTCAATAAATGAAATTTTATCCATAGTCTTGTTGTCTCACCAACCAACCCTGACTGGGCTCATTATTTTTTCTCTAATTATTTTTATAATTAATTAATATGAAATACAACAACAAGAATATCCTAAGGCATGAATTATGTTTATAATATGAAAAAATATTTTTTTATTTTCCTGAAAATTAATTTTTTTCATTAATAAAGAAGAAAAAATTGGTAAGAGTGAAAGGTAGAACTTGTAATAAAAGGATCCAGAAAAAAAAAAAGGATTCAGATTGAATTGTTTGAACCCCTGTTGGAAGACACTCCAAAGAACTATTTTTTTACTCCCAGTAGCCAGCGATAACGGGGGTCCTTGGCCTGCCCAAAGCTTCCCCCTCTCTGCATTCCCATTCGATCAACTTTCCGAGAGTATATAATTTGAAGAAACCCCGTCAAAGTGGACCCCTAAAATCTTCGGCATGTCTCTGGGTTATGCTCAAAAACTCTCCTTCATCGAAGACGTGGGCAACGTTGGAATGGAGGAGTTCTTTGACCCGCCTCTTGTTTTGCAGGAGAAAGTAAAGATTTTTCGTTCAAATGGGTTTAATGTTTTTTATGGCACCTTGTTTTTTGATAGCTTGTTTGGGATTTTACTTGGTGCTGCGGTGATCAGTTCTGTTTTCTTGACCATTTTCTGGACTCTGCATTTTAGATTGGTCAAGTGTTTTGATATTCGCAGTGTTCTAGGGATTTTTCCATGCCATTCGGAACTTTTCATTGCATTTAGTGAAGGGATCTGATTTCTAAAAAATGAATGTTCGTGTAGTGTATTATCTGCTCTACAGTGACAGCAGCAGAATAGCCTTTTTTTGTCTCGGGGATCAAAAAGTTTTGCTCGTTTTTTAATGATTAACATGTTGTAATATTGTGTTGAGAAAATTGGACTTGAGCGTTTTCTTCATGAATCATTGTTCTGTATGTGAACTTCTCACAAAAATGAATCATGCCTTATCTTGCAGATCGAGTGTCTTTCCAGGATGATACAAAAGGTAGGGCATTTCATAATGTATACTTGTGCATTAAAAGCGAATTCCTTTGGTCATTGTTTGGTGTCACAGAGCAAGCACCTTGTGGTATTTACTGGAGCTGGAATTTCGACTTCATGTGGCATTCCTGATTTCAGAGGCCCTAAAGGAATCTGGACGCTACAGGCAAGTAATGAACAAAACTCAGAGGACTGGTCTTTCCATGAATATTTTAGTCTTTCTTCTTCTTTTTTGTTATCTCGTCTCATTTTCTTATATACGTTATATTTGTGCTTTCAACTTGTCAGAAGGTTGGTTTCATTGTTTTTTTCTACTCGTGACTACAGCGTCAAGGAAAAGCTTTACCAGAAGCATCATTACCTTTCCATCGGGCAACCCCAAGTGCAACACATATGGCTTTGGTTGAACTTGAGAATGCAGGCATCCTGAAGTTTTTAATCAGCCAGGTAATTGCTTGCTTATCATAATAGTTTTTTTCGGGTTTTATATCATTACTTGATTGATGCTCTGGATATTCGGATTAGCTGCTTCAAAAAATGCATGATTTATCCCCTGAAGTTATATTGGCTTGCTTGATTGGACATTTGGATGACTTAATGTGTCAGTTTCTGGACATTTCTCTGAACATGCCAGAATGTTGATGGGCTCCATCTTCGTTCTGGAATGTCAAGAGGAAAACTTTCTGAATTGCATGGAAACTCCTTCATGGAACTATGCCCATCTTGTGGAACCGAGTAAGACTTTGCTTTATTTTCTTCTCATATACACTTGGTATGGTTTACTTATTTGCGTTTTAATATACATTCTACTTTTAGGTATTTTAGGGACTTTGAGATTGAGACGATTGGTTTGAAGGAGACCACTCGACGTTGTTCTGATGCTTCTTGTGGTGCGAAATTGAGGGACACCGTTCTTGATTGGGAGGTATATGCCTCTCATCCGTAGAATTTTTCTCTTTATAGATATTCTTTGACATCATGTTTATGCTGATTAGGCTTAGTTTTTTTTTTTTCATTCACATGAAGAGGAGCAAACATTACAGTCAACCAGGATAAATAGGTGTTGTTTTGTAACAAATTCTTTCACTGAACTTTCTATAAACTTCTCACATTGTAATATTCGGATATATGAATGCATGCATTTCAATAAATGTAACTGAAAACCGTACTCACCATGAGCCCACAAAATGTTATTTGCCTATTACTGCCACTTCAGAGTGAATGTTAATGGCGAATTGGGGTTAGTGCAAATAAAGAGATAACAGTTGTGTTTGGTAAATTTTAATCGGTGTGTAATCCATGAATTTTGTGAATGTCATGATTACTTGTGATTGACATGGATCACATGACTTTCTTTGAATAATTGTATCATATCCTGATGCTTTCATTGTGGGCATCTAAGGATGCCCTCCCCGAGAAGGAGATGGATCCTGCTGAAAAGCATTGTAAAATGGCTGATGTTGTACTATGCCTTGGAACAAGGTAATTCAGAAGCATAGGTATAAAAAATGCATGGAGTAATCAGATTGTTTGCTTATTTAATATCATGGAGGGACTCATCACTATTGTGGGTTATTTATGCAGTTTACAGATCACCCCTGCATGCAATTTACCTCTGAAATGCCTGAGAGGTGGCGGGAAGATTGTGATTGTGAATCTTCAGGTAATCATAATCCCCTTGCTCCAAATAAAATATACTTATTTCGGTGATACTTACCATTCCACTTATCACTTTTTCCCTTTCGGCAGAAAACTCCGAAGGACAAGAAAGCAAGTCTGGTTATACATGGACGTGCAGACAAGGTGTCCTTAATGTTTTTTTACAAAAGAAAAAAAAACAGATTTTTTCATTTTTCTCAGTGTGCGGCCTTTTTTTCAGTATGCTATCTTGTATGCATAACTTCTCTCTGTTTGGTTTGAAACGGCAGCATGTATCATTGAAGGTCTATGTCCTTTTGATAAAAATCCTTTACTTCTTTATTGTTCAATTATGACTCTCTGCTTTTTGTTGTCATGCCATTATCTGCAATGTAAACTTAACTTTATTTAGTCAATGGTTCTTGATTGGCCTTTGCAGGTGATTATGGGTGTCATGAACCTACTAAATATGCGTATACCTCCTTTTGTTAGGATTGACTTTTTCCAGATTATTGTAACTCAGGCTGCAAGTCTAGGTAATATCTCTGAAATTTTGAGTGTGCCAACGTCAACACCCTTCTTTTACAACCTGGAAATAGCTCTTTGTTTTTTAATAGTTATTTTGCTTACCACCCAGATAAAAGCTATGTAAACTGGACCCTCATTATAGCTAGTGTGCATGGAAAGCAAGCACCATTGCCTTTCATCAACTCCGCTGAGGTGAATATATGATATTACAAAACAAAGCTTCGCCTGGGGTTCCCTTTCTTAGAATATTCCCTCATGCTTCTCATAGGTTTCCTTTCCAGAAAGCCTGAACATGAAGTCTGCATTTCTAAATGACCAGCCATTTCAACTGAAACGGTAATTTTTCAGTTTTTTTAGTCAATATGTTGATTCTTAATTCCTTCTGCTAGCTTTCCATGCGTTTACAAATGGGTATTTTTTTTCAAGAAGTTCACTGCTTCCATGTTCAGGAGGTCCTCAAGAAGCACGAAACCTTTTGAAATTTATCTCAAACTTAATCTCAGTCCTGGCTGCAAATGTGCATACCTGGAACTAAAGATTCCGGTAGATTTTGAGGTAGTATTCTCAATCTTTTTCTGAAATATTTCCAAAAGAATGGCTGCTTTATTTTGTTTGAAACGAAACATTGCCACACTTTCGCAAGGCTTATTCCTGTGCTTTATGGGGGTTAATGAGACGTCTATAAGCAAAGGGATTCAGACTATATGCATATGAGAGTCATAATTTCCACTACACCATGTGTTGAGATGCTCAATAAATTCAGTTGCTTTTTAAGCTCGCCTTTAAGAAACAAGTATAGAGGATTCAGACTATATCCTGGTTACCTACTAATCTCTCTTCAGATGTCAGCAGAACATGTCAAGGAAGACAAAGACTCCCTTGTTCAGATGCTTAAAGACCAGGCACTCAAGGATCTGTCTGTTGGGCAGACAGCGCTCCTCGAAAGAAGATGTGTTTTGGTTCCAAAAAGTGATGCTTTCATTCACGCAGTTGTGACAAATGTTGTTGAATATGGAGGAGGTTCATCTGATGAACACAAAGCCTCTCCCCCAGCAATGGCACCATCAAGCGGAGCAGCGCTAGTGAAAACATGCTCGATGTAGCAGTGTCATGGAAGAGAAGGAAAGCCAGGAAGCAGCACACCAGGCATAAAAGGTAACAACAGGTAAAAAAAAAAAAGAAGAAGAAGAAGAAGAATGCTAATGCCTTAACGCTGTACATAGTGCAGTAGAAACTGATCCACTACCAAGAAGAGTCCCCCTTTTTTTTGCTTTGCTTTTCCTTTCTAATGACCAAACTTGAAAAGAAAATAGTATTTTGTAACTTGGATAAAAATGGTAAAATATGAATTATTTTGAGAGCTTTCTATTGTAGAATGCTGCATAAAGTCCAGGAATTGAAAAACTCTTTTTTTTCTATTAATCCAGACATTATGGAAATGTTTTTCAAAGTCAGTTATAAATTTAAAATGAATTTTTTGATTTGTTTCTCTTTATTCTATTTCTATCATTTATTGTTTTAAAATTTTTAAAAATTATTTTTATTTTTCATAATATTCTTATAAATTATTCAATTTTTTATCAAAAACATTTAATTTTAAATCATGATTAAATTAAAAATGGATTGAATTCGATTTTAAAATATTTATATCATTAGCTAAAGTTGACCGTAAAAAAAAAATTCAAAAAAGAAATGATTGTTTGCAAAAAATAAAGAAGAATATTATTTAACATATAAGAATAACAAAATGACAGATATGATTTTCAAAAATAAAATCATTATATATAACACATTTCAAAACATAAACCAATCATATGGCAGTTTTTTTTTTTTTCTCTTTTAAAGAAAGGTGTAAGTTCACGACTGGCAACAACCCACAGCTGGTGTGGAGCTGCGCTGCCGTGACTCTCTTTCTCTCCCTAGCTCCTACTTTCCCCTTTTCTCCTACCAAGCGCTTATATGTCGGTATGCAATCAGCTTAACTTTTTTTCTCTTTTTGTTGGTTGATCCGTATTGATGATTTCCTTTACGTTTTTCCGATCGGTTCATTTTTGTTCGGTTTTTAGTGTTTTGGGTTAATGAATGAGCGGGCGTTCTGGGTACTGGGAATTTGTTGATGCTTCAATCCGTCTCCCGAATTCTTTTTGGTTGTTGGTGATAGAATTCGGTATCGATTATTGAGAAGGGGAGGAAAAAATTAGGAGTCTGATGAATGACTCAATTCTTTGAGTTGAAATCACTTCAGTTTTGTGTGGGAGGCGCCCTGTTTTTCATTTCTTGATCATAATTGGAACCATGAATTTCTTGGTAGGATATAGTTGTTTTATGCAAGGAATGAGAAACCCAACTGAACTAGCTGTGTAATGGATGAGAGCTTGTAGCTAGCTCAAGATCTTCTTCTGAACAGCTATTTGTCGGATAATGCTTGTGTATCTCTCTATTTTATCGCAGCTTCTTGTTCATTTTCGTTGGAGCTTGCGTGTATAATGTCTAGTGAGATGTTGATGCATCTGTAATTGGGTTCGTGGCTATCTAAGTGGCATCTGTAACCTTGACAATGATTTAAGTCAGTTTTGTCACATTTTCCTTCTTCTGTTTACAGGAGAAGGGTCAGCCATTGCCAAAGTTTGGGGAATGGGATGTCAATGACCCTTCTTCAGCAGAAGGATTTACTATGATATTTAACAAGGCCCGTAATGAGAAGAAGGCGGGTGGAAAACCAGATCCTTCTGCAAGTGAGGATCTTGATGTAAACCACGGAGTGGAACCTTTGAAACCTCAGAGTGTAAGTTATTCACTTAAAACAAATTGCTTTTGATTGGAATGGCATCCTGGCTAGTGTATCTCTACTGTCTTTATTGAAATGAGCTTGTTGTCTGCGGATACATTTAAATTTTGGAATTTGGGATGAATTATATGGTTGATGAGTGACTGGGCGCAAACCTAGCTTAGTTTGAAAGGATTGATTCACTATTCATTGTTATCCTTAGATGAAAAACCCATATCTTCTGGATAAAATATGCAAAAATTTTGAGGAAACCGGAATGTTTTGCTTCAACTTTTCATCCGCTGGTTTTGTTTTTCTAAGAATGAGTTCAAACCGACTGCTAAAAAACGCAGTGAGCATGTGTTGCCTGTCTGGAGAATCTGCCTTACTTCTTGCTGCGCTCGAGTGCTTCTTCTATTTGAAATTCATTGGCTACCTCATTCTTTTGCAGAAGAAATGGTTTTGCTGCATTTAGAGTCCACAGCAGACAAATCTTATTCGCTATTTATAAAAGAGGGATATACCAAATGTTTGGAGTGCATGTTTGTAAACTACAGCAGCAGAAGAAGGGGCAAAAGGTCTGTTTGATTTTGGTGCTGTTTGGTATGTAACTTTTGTTCTCTGGTGGTCAGTTTTTGCATGGATTGCACAAGTCATTGCAGATATTCGTGTTTGTGAAAAAATGTTTCTTCTTCCTTTGAACTAATGATAAGGTGACGAACACTGGGCTTGTTCTTCAAAATCCATTCATTTCCCCTGCCAGTCCACCGACTTGGGGTATAAGAAAATGAATCCTATTCTCGACTGAAAAGTCAGCATACGAAACCCACCATATTTTAAAACTTTAATTTATATATTATTAAATACAAGATGGAATAAAGTAATGACAAATCTCTGTTGAAAGCGACGGCCATCGCCATGGACTCTGAGTTTGGTTTCTGTGTTGGTGAACTGTAGCCTTCGTTTTCAACACAACCAATATCGTAAAAGCGTACCTTGTTGATTAATTGCGGTGTCATTCTTCTGTTGGGTTTGCAGAGTCTTTGCAGGTTGCTCGGTAGATACCGAAAAGTGCTTGACTTGCATTCGGAATGTTATTGAAATGTGATCGTGGGATTTTGCTTGTTGGGGTGTTGGCTTATAATGATTTTGCCATCTTGCTTCTTGTGTGAAATCTAAAATGGAATGGAGTGGAATGATTAGGGCTTGCGAGTTGCCTCAGTCATTGATCTCTGTATGTGTTGACTTGCTTTCTTGTATAGTGCAACAGGAATTATGAGCGATTTTCTGTGAGAAAAAGTTACGGTTTTTCTGACGTCTGCTTTCTTGTGCAGTTCCATTGCTCATGTTTCAACATGACTAACAGCAAATGTTCTAGAGAGACTGTGCAGAAGGAAATCGCTGACATGAAAACTGCAACTGAAGAGGCACTGAAGAAACCAGAGATGGCTGAGGCTGCAAGAAGACCAGTGGAAGGGAACTTGAAGACGTCATGAACAGGATCAAAAGAAGGCAGCAGAGATAGCACAAAGTACCTCTATAGTATGTTTCTCAAAGTGAAAAGTCTAAGAATGTGCGAGTCACGGCTTACAACAATGAATGCAATAGCAAGGAATTAACACTAGAAGAAATCGAATTCCAGATAATTATCAGTGTTCTTGGCAGCTGGTACAGGAGCTTTGGCACAAGATGGCGCGGCAGCTATGGCTTTGTCGAGATCAACTGCTCTAGGGACCTCGGGGGGCTCGCACAACGGATCAGCGCCCAGTTCACGCCTTCAAAGAAGAGGTGTTGCTTTATCTCAGTTGCACCTCGTTTATACGCCAATCTATGTTGTGGCTCCTTCACTAGCAAACCTCTGATCAGATCTCTTGCTGCGAAGCTCACCACCGGTGACTCAGGGAACCGCAGTGGCTGGCCAACAACATTGAAAAGTGTTGCTCGGTTTCCGGATCCTTTGAATGGGGTCCTTCCAAACAGCAGCTCATACATGAATATACCAAATGTCCACCAGTCTACTGCACTGCCATGTCCTTCTCCCTTGATGATCTCGGGAGCCAAGTATTCATGTGTACCAACGAAGGACATGGAGCGGGCATCCGTTGGCTCGGCGATGAGCTCCGGCAGTGGACTGACTTGGCTGCCAATCTCATTCTTGGGCTTGGCCTGTTTCTTTGATTTTCCTGAGAAGAGCTGAGGTCCAAAGCATGATGTGGAGATAACACAAGATGGTTGGATGCAAGACGGCTCAGACCAGGTTGGCTGGACACAGTACTTGGTACTATTTTTCTTTGCTGAGTCACTTTCCAAGGAGGCGGACTTGATCAGAGTTGGACTCACATCACAGCGGAGTGAAAGATCAAAATCCGATAGCATAATGTGCCCATCCTCCCTTACCAGAACATTCTCTGGCTTGAGGTCACGGTAGACAATGCCGAGCATGTGAAGGTACTCTATAGCAAGAAGAACCTCCGCAACGTAAAACCTGCATTACATACAAATCTTAAACCATGACTTGCAAGGTACACGACAAATAGAGAAAGCTAAGAATAAAGAAAGAGAGCATTGAGTGACATACCTCACTGCTTGCTCAGGGAAATGTTTTCCTGGTTGCCTTTGCCTAAGTGTATGCAGGTCGCCTCCAGGGCAGAACTCCATAACCAAGCAAGAAAATTTTTCAGTTTCAAAATGGGAGTACAAAGTTGGCAGAAAAGGATGATCTAGAGATTGCAATATTTCCCTTTCCACCTGAGCACGCAAAAGTTTCTTTCGACTTTCAAGCGAAGCTTTATCCATAACCTTCATGGCAAAACGGCACTTGGTACCACATAATTCTGACAGGTAAACACTGCCAATGTCCCCAGAACCCAATTTCTTCAAGAGTCTAAAGTGCCTCAGATCTAAAGCTCCATCCTTGGAGCGAACGGCCTGGATTGCTTCCCATCTAATGTCGTTTGACTTGTGGGGTTTGTTAGCACTGCTAGTCAGGCTGCTACATGTACTCTCATCACTAATATCAGTACTTGTACTGCCCCTACACACACTGCTCTTCCCACTCTCTGCATAATCCACACGGTCACCATCCTTGACACTGGTGCCTTTCTTTGCAATGCCTTTTGCTCCATTATCCAATGCCGCAGAATCATCTTTCACATTATTTTTTTCTGATGATGTCATATCCTGAGCAACTGCAACTCCTAATGTTGGAGCAGGTTTTGAATGATTTGAATCGCAAGAAATTACATCTTGCTTTGGAAAGGGTATCTTTTCTGCTGGAGATTCTAATCTCAGTTTCTCAAAGCTATCAATTTTGGTATCCATGACAATCTTCTCTCAAAGGGTCAATGTTTTGCTTCTACATCTTCCACGTCATTTGCTCCCCTGAACCATTACAGATTTTAACAAGGCGAATTGATCACGCTGGTGAATTTTATCTAAGCATGCCCACAAGAGAACCATTTCAATCCTCACGATAACGCAGCAAAGTGGCCAATTGCATGGGCCAAAAAGGCATAAGGAAAAACAGGGAGCTACAGATGAACCTTTTCACAAAAACACTGTCTAATATTGCAAAATTCAAGCGCATAGAAAAGATGCAAGCAGCAAAAGGGCATATCTAAAGTGTCAATGCAAATCACTAAAACAACTAAAACTCAAAATCCATAGAAAAGCAATTTTTTTTTCCATATGCAGATACACATGAATACAGAAGAAGAACAAAAATCAACCAGTACTCATATTAAAATCCCACTCCTGCAGCAACCCACTATGAATCACAGAAAATCTAACTGAAAGTAACACTCTAAAGCACAAATTCAGCAAACCAACTACTAGAAATAAACAATGAGTCCTAGAAAAAGTACAGATCTTGGCCAATTATCCACAGTCCTCTCTCAGAAACTAAAAGATCCATGGAATCCCACACAAAACTCACAATGGAAAAAACGAAACCCCAAATCCAACGGCAGTAGCATTGAAGAAAAGCTCACCAAGTAATCCAGAAGGCAAGGTTAGGGTTGCAATTTTCAACAATGCGGAAAAAAACAGAAAAGCAGTAGAAACATCAGTAAAGCGACAAGCAGATAGTAGAACTTTTTCCAATCTCAAAAAAATTTGTGGAGAGAATTATACGAAAAAGGCAAGCAAGGGAGAAAAAGGAAAGGCTAAAATGGCTTTTTGAGAGAGGGAGAGAGAGATGAAATACGTTAGGCCATGTCCGTTACTGTGAGAGCTCAAGTTTTCAAGCCGGAATCCCAAACTAAACAGAATTTTTGTCGGTTCCGGTTGAACCAGTTGGGCCGGTTGGTTCAATCCAAACTGAACCGTAATCTTATCTAAATTAAAAAAAAAAAAAAAGATAGCTAAGATTTTCAAATCCCTCCAAATCCATGTCTTCAAAACAGATGTAAAGAAATATGATGATCACATTAGCATTATACAAGATTTTTCTTGTCAATCTCATTATAATTTCAAAACTAAGCATATTCAAATTAGAGTTTTCATAGAGAATGACCCATATGAGAAGTTTCTAGATATGAAAAAAAGTAAAACCGTGAAATAGGAGTTACCAATTATTCATATATTCATATGTATTAAAACAAATAATATCATATAAGAAGTCAATAATTGATAACATCTTCAAAACAGGTTATTACAAGAATAAAGACCATGGAAACCTCTCTCTCCTTTTTTTTTCTTATATTAAGATAAAAATATATATATTAAGAATAGTCAATTTTTTCATACACATATCATAATATGATCGGATTTCTCAATCATACAGTATTCCGGGAGCATAACTATGTATGATACCCATCTTGCATTGGGCCAAACGCATAAGCAGGATCTAGACTGGGCCGCAGTGATGACCTTGGCCCAGTTAAGGAAATAAAATTTAAAAAAAAATGTGAGAACGAACCCGCAATGAGATGAACACATACACTTGTTCAAATACACAGTAGTAGTGAGAGCTTCTCGTCAATATCCTTATAATTAGAAAATTATATTTCATTTTTTAATATAAATGATTTGTGGTCTTAATCAATATTTTAAAAAAATTTCTTTCGTCTTTTTTGAAATAAAATATTTCTAAAAGTTCTCAATCCTCAGTTCGGACCGTAAAGACTGAGGGTTTTACCAAACAGTGATTCATACAGGAGCCTGGACAACGATCCGACCGATGGGCAGTGGAGACTGGTAACGGATTCACTGCCCCTGCCATGCAGCCGCTGGTAATGGCGCCTGGTGATAAACCTCGATCAAGTTCAGCGCGACATGCAGCAGATTCTTACCGCATGTCGCTCATTCCTGCTCTGTCTGCGTGCTCTTTCAAGCTGCTGGTAAGATGAGATTGAATTCCTCGGAGGCAGCAGGGTCCGATGTGCGCTGTCGGTACTCATTGCGCTGGGGCAGATCCCTATGGATCCAAATCTTTGTCTCCCTGCTCGCATTGCTTCTTCATAGGCTTGCTTGCTTGCTCCAACACCAGACCCATAAAATATTGGCACGCCCATGTTCCATGCTCCCGACACTTCGTAGTCTCGCCAGTTCATATTTATTGCCATCCCCGAGCTCTTCATTATTATTTTCGGAACAGTAGCATGCTGGGGCTGGATCACACTATTTCAAAACTACTTTCTGTGTATTTATAGTGTTGGTTCAATAGCCGAAAAATGAAAAGTTTCAATTTTATAATTTTAAAAAATTATAAATTTAAAATGAATGGGATAATGTCGGATTCGAATTTTAAAATACTGTTTTATGGTGCTTTTGGAAATTAATTCAGTGTTTTTTTATTTATTTATGTTCCTTTCTCTAATTTAATAGCGTGGAGTCTTCTTCAGTTTTCGGGGGGTTTTCATTCTTTTTTTTTTTAGATAAAAAATGCTTGTACGGCAATTATTCATGATTATTTCTTCTGCAAATTCATTGCACCCATCCTCGAACACTTGCACTCCCACTTGGTACAAATTATTATACCCTTCACTACAGTGTACATATTCAATTTTCACATTTTTATGTTTTTTTCTTTCGAAAAAAGAAACTCATGTAACATTAGAAAAGATAACTCTTTTTTTTTTCTTACATTCATAACTAATATAAAATACAGTTTTTTTTCCATCACGAAAGTCAACGGTGTGAACTCCTTTTTACTGTTCAAATCGCAGGAATAATGGAATCCATCCCAAAAGTCAACGCCCCATCTCGTTTTACTTAATTAGTGGTAATGTCTTTGCTCTCATTTTTTGTATTCCATACCATCCGAAGGTTGACTTCGCGGTTAAAAATAGCAATAGCTTTAGGAGGTGTTTGTTTTCCAAAGGACCCCAGATGTGTGTCCCGTCCCAGCCAGTTTCTGGTTAAATGGGGTGAAGTGATTAGAAGCCGGGAAAGCAGCAGCCCAACAGAGGGGAATGATTGAGTGTCTGGTTGGTGGATGGGATTGGGAGCAGAGAAGCAATCGAGGGCGCATATGGTGAAGAAACATCTTGTGTGTGTAGAGGGGGGAAAGCAGATCAAATGTGGCGATAAATGTTGGGTGCTCGAGACCCAACTTCGAGTGGTAACTATCAACCCAAATCAGTAAATCTGTGTGTTGTTTGCATGTCAAGAGGTTAAAAGGATGAAGAAAAGGACAAGTGAAACTTGCGATGATGGCCATATTTCAATTTTCCTTTTTCTTTTTTTACAGTCATTCAATGGATGCATTCATTGAGATGTCACATTCCCAGTTACTTATTTACCCCAGCTACTTATTTTCTTTACTTTGAGGGGGGGACAACCCAATGCCTACAGACGCAGACCAGACTTGGGAGGGAGAGGTTCCAGCTCCAAATCCATCCCCCCCCTTTTCTTTATATTATCAGAATACTGAAAAAGGGTGATTGATTCTAAACAGGATTATCAGATTACATAATGCAAATTTTTTAACTTAGTATATGAAAAAAGATTGCATATATGTTACTAAACCCTATCATCCGGCACCAGCAGCCCTGAAACTGGCTATTCCCGGCCACCGGTAAGAAAACAAAAAACCGGTGCCGGTGCGGGGCGCTGCCAGCTTTTTCAGAGCCACCACCGGTGCATGTGAACAAATCCATGTGTTGTTTTTGTGATACATTTTTACAAAACAACATTTTTGGGAAAGAAAAATTGGGTGGAGGAAGCCTTTTTTCAAGTTTCACTCCCCGAAAGCAAGAAAAACAATTTCCAGAAGGAGATTCCCTGAGAGAAAGCCAATAAATATGGGAAATAAATAAACCCATCATGTGTCCGAGTCATCACTTTCACTGGCCGGAGATCTGCCGCACAGGTCTTCTTCAACTGCAAACACCGAATCATTGCACATTAAGAACTAACATACACACATTATTTTAATCAAATTTAAATTAAACACCATATTATAAATAATATTCACGCATTCAAACACACATCAGTTCATGTCCCGTTTGAAAGGATACAGACAAGGGGCTCGTGCATGCATGAATTAATTAATTAATTAATTAATTAACCAAGGAATCTCAATTAAGGAGTGGTCCATTTCATGATTAGGCAACCTCCCGACTTTGATTTCATGATTACTCAGTTTTACCCTAACAAAGCCAACACTTTCCTGCAGTGTTTCCGGGAGTGATTCATATACTTTGGAAACTCTACTGCAATCCTTCATTTCCTGTATTTAGTAAATTCGTTAAAAGCTATTGAAAATTATGTCTATTTAGTTAGGGTTGCTTGAATTATTCCAAAAACTTTGGTAACGTTTGGAAGAATTTCTATATAATTGATTTCAATAGAATTAAAATTTTTAATATAATAAGAATTGATATATGTTTGAATTTTTTTTAAAATGATTATTATATAATTGATTGATATTTGAAATGGAAAAAAATAAGAATTTATTTTTATAATTAAATAACATATTATCCATATTTATTAATAATAATATTTCAAACTCAAAATCAATATTTAAAAAAATAAAATGAGTATGATATTAAAATAATTTCTGAAAATCAATTTTTAAAAAATAATTCCGTATAATCTATATTCAAATTATTCGACATTCGATAATTCCGGATACGGATACAAAAACCATAATATATATCTATAATATGCATTCTTGAATACACGTGTTATTTATAAAATACATATTGTAAAGCATGTTTATATTCTACTGGAAGGGATTTTAGTTATATTATTATTTTTTTATCGTGGTGGGTAAATACGGATTTGCCACGTGTCACCAGGAAGGCAGAAAAGTTGGGAACCATCGTGGCAATCAGGACTGTCATTAAAACTGCAAACGTTCTGCCACGTCATCTCGTCGTCCTCTTCAAAAACCCTAAAGCTACAAAAAGTTACTGTGAGCCACAGAGATGTACTTCGATGAAGGTAATGCTTAGCAGACAGATGCCGAAAAAATAAATAAAAGACAGGTTTTTTTTCCCTTTTCAAACACGGAAATTCAAATAAAATTCGTTGGGAAATCGTCTTTTTGTGATTTGCAGAGTGCCATCCCTTAAAAATGTGAACAAAGCTGAGGAATGGTACGAAGGAGGAAGTTGGGGAGACAGTGAAATCTGAAACCAGAAACATAAGAACTTGAAAGCCATAGATAAAGCCAAGAAAATCCCCTGTCAACAAGATTACCGTTTTGCGTTCTTAATCCGAGCATTAATTACACCACGATGTCGCTTCTGTTGGATCCAGATCTCCCTTCACTCTCATCATCTTCTATAAACAAAACAACCCCACCAACAAACTGATATTTCCGGCAACAAAAATGCCTGCACTTCTTCTTCTTCTCCCGTTTTCTCTTCTTTTCTCGGTTTCCTGGTGCATTGACGAGCAGGGGCTAGCTCTGCTGTCGTGGAGGAAGCGTTTGAATCCTTCCTTGGATGTTCTTGGTTCTTGGAATGCTTCAGATCGGAACCCCTGTAACTGGTTTGGGATATACTGCAACGGTAATGAAGATGTTGTGAAGATAAGTTTAAGAGCAGTTGATCTACAGGGGCCGTTGCCTGAGAACTTGCACTCGTTGAAATACTTGAACACTCTTATCCTGTCGTCGGCGAATCTCTCAGGAGGAATTCCAAGGGAGTTCGGCGACTACGGAGAGTTGGTTTCCGTTGATATAAGTGATAACAGTGTTTCCGGCGAGATTCCTGTTGAAATATGTAAGCTGAGTAAGCTGCAGTTCTTGTCTTTGAGCACGAATCTTCTTCAGGGGAACATTCCTTTAGAAATTGGTAACCTTTCCAGGCTGAAGAATCTCATGTTGTTCGACAATAAGCTGACCGGAGAGATTCCGAAAACTATCGGAAAACTTAAGAATCTGGAAGCTTTTAGAGCAGGTGGGAATCAGAATCTCCACGGGGAGCTGCCATGGGAGATTGGGAACTGCACAAACTTGGTTGTTTTCGGCCTCGCCGAGACGAGCATTTCAGGGAAGCTTCCATCTTCAATCGGGATGCTGAAGAAGCTTCAGACTTTTGCAATATACACATCAATGATATCTGGTAGCATTCCGGAGGAAATTGGCAACTGCAGTGAGTTGCAGAACTTGTATTTGTACCAGAATTCCATCAGCGGCTCGATTCCGGCGTCCTTTGGGGAGCTCCGGATGCTTCGTAGTGTACTTTTGTGGCAGAACAGGATTTCCGGTGAAATCCCAGCTGGATTTGGGAGGTGCAAAGAGCTTAATATCATTGATTTGTCCGAGAACTCATTAACAGGAAAGATACCATCAAGTTTTGGAGAGCTTCTCAAGCTGGAGGAGCTGCAACTGAGTGTGAATCAGTTATCAGGTCCTATACCACCTGAGATAACAAACTGCATTTCTTTGATTCATTTAGAAGTGGATAACAACAATCTTTGGGGCGAAATACCTTCGGATATTGGGAAATTATCAAACATGACTATTTTCTTTGCCTGGAAGAACAACCTGACAGGGACAATCCCTGATTCACTGTCTCAATGCAAAAATCTCCAAGCTCTGGATCTTTCTTACAATTGGCTCTATGGACCAGTTCCCAGAGAGGTTTTTGGGTTACAAAACTTGACAAAATTGCTGCTGATCTCGAACAACTTGACAGGATACATACCGCCTGATATTGGAAACTGCACAAACTTGTACAGATTCAGGATCAGTGATAACAGCCTCGGTGGAACTCTTCCATCTGAAATAGGAGCCTTGAGGTTCTTGAATTTTCTTGATATGGGCAACAATCATTTTGAAGGAAGCATTCCTGCTTCGATCTCTGGCTGCGAAAGCCTTGAGTTTCTTGATCTTCACTCCAATACACTCAGTGGTCCCTTGCCTGATTCTCTGCCAAAGAGCTTACAGTTCATGGACATTTCAAACAACTGGCTCTACGGCCCTCTTCCTGCCAGCATCGGCTCATTGACAGAAATAACGAAGATAAATCTTGGAAACAATCTGCTCTCTGGTAAGATTCCGGTGGAGATCAGATCGTGCAGTAGGCTACAAATGTTGGACCTTGGAAACAATGGTTTTTCAGGGATATACCTAAAGAACTAGGCCTAATTTCTTCCTTGGACATCTCCCTGAACCTGAGCTGTAATCAGTTTTCTGGAGAGATCCCAGCGGAGTTTTCCAGGCTTGATAAGTTGGGAATTCTTGATCTTTCACGGAACAACCTTTCAGGCAAACTCGATATTCTGAAAGGCCTCGAAAACCTCGTTTCTCTCAATATATCATTCAATGGATTCTATGGTGACTTGCCTGACACCCCCTTCTTCCACCAGATGCCTCTTAGTGATCTTTCTGGCAACAAAGACCTGTACATCCTCGGCCATGACAGAATTTCTGGGGCCGATGCTCGAAGCAATCCGAAAACGAAGATGAAGTTAGCAATGGCGACCCTGGTGTGCATAAGTGTTATACTAGTTCTTCTTGGCGTCTACTTTTCAGTCACATCCAGAATGTCCGCAGAAGAATCCGCTAAAGCTGATAGTTGGGAGATAAAGTTGTACCAGAAATTGGATTTCTCCATTGATGAAATAGTCAAGAACCTGTCCTCCTCCAATGTCATCGGCACCGGAAGCTCCGGCGTAGTCTACAAAGTTACCACTCCGGATGACAGGGGCTTAGCAGTTAAAAAAATGTGGTCTTCAGATGAATGCTCTGCATTCGGATCAGAAATACAAACTTTGGGTTCAATCAGGCACAAGAACATTGTAAGGCTTCTAGGCTGGGCTTCAAACCACACCCTTAAACTCCTCTTCTATGACTATCTCCCGAATGGAAGCTTAAGCTCTCTGCTTCATGGAACTGGCAAAGGGGGAGCAGACTGGGAGACGAGATACAGCATCATCCTCGGAATCGCACACGCCCTGGCGTACCTGCATCACGACTGCGTTCCTCCGATCGTGCATGGCGATGTCAAAGCCATGAATGTTCTGTTAGGCTCCAACATGGACCCGTACTTGGGTGACTTCGGCCTTGCAAGGCTAGTGATCGATGGAGATAGTCTCCTTACAGAGACATTTAAACAGAGCAATCGCCCTGTTTTAGCAGGATCATATGGCTACATGGCTCCAGGTAAACAAAATAAACTTGCTACTACTACAGATCACATTCAGATTCACTCACCAGAGACTCAGTCTGTGTTTGGAAATCTTTTGTTCTGCCTCATTGTGAATATGGGAATGTCATTGCACAGGAGTCATTCACAAATCATAAGATGGAATGAGAATGAAGTCATTTGTCAACGACCTTCTCATTCTACATTCCATGAAACGAGATTTGGTGAATGATTTCAGAACACTGATTCAATATCTTTTATGGTGGCAGAGCATGCCTCGCTGACCAGGATAACGGAGAAGAGCGACGTCTACAGCTTCGGAGTCGTGCTGCTGGAGTTGCTCACAGGAAGGCATCCGCTAGATCCAACATTACCAGGGGGGCTCCATCTCGTTCAATGGGTGCATGACCATTTGCAGAACCGGGGCAACCCGACCGACATCCTGGACCGGAAGCTCAGAGGCAGAGCCGACCCACAGATCCACGAAATGCTGCAAACTCTATCTGTATCATTCCTTTGTCTGGCTACCCGGGTGGAAGACCGCCCGATGATGAAGGACGTCGTTGCGATGCTGAAGGAGATTCGGTGCGTGGAGTCGGCCAGATTGGATGCGGATCTGCTGAAGAAGGGCCACTCCGGAGACAGTAAGAATCTGGTTTCTTCTCCCAACAAAGAGGCTTCCTCGCAATGCTCCACTAGCTTTTCCTTTGCGTTTTCCGATGATTCTGTGTGACGGAGGGGCTCCGGGAAAGAGGACTGTAAACCGTAGGATGTAGATGGTGTGTCCTCTGCTGGTATATCTTGCAAGTTTAATGCCCCAAAATAATCCATATTTAGAAGTTCATTCCATGGGACCCCCTAACGTATTTTATAATATTATGTTGATTAAAATAATATTACATATAATTTCTCAACACGAGTACGGCGGCGTTTTTGTGTAATTTAGGTGAAAAATTAGCGGCGGGCGATCTGATGCCATCGCCTGCTGTCCTCGCTCACGGCGACGCTCTGCTTTCTCAACGTTTCCAAATCCCTAAAGACGGAGGGAGTGTGTCTACCCTTTACTCAAAACCCAGGGTCCAAGGTGCTTGCTTCACTAAATTGGTTTACTTTAGGAGTGGGATTGCACGCAGGCTTTCATACGCTGTACCGCGTGCTGAATGGGAGGGAAAACGTTGTTTGAAAGGACGACCGTGGTTATCATGTAGGTGGCACTGCAAATTTGGCTCGTGTTTCTTGTTCAAAGAATGGATATTGAATTTTGTGAAGATGGATTGAGTGCAGTGGAATTGCTTACCAGCCTTTAAATTTTCTAGCAAGGGCATCGGTTTTTTGCAGCTGTACTATCTTATCTTGCTTGGATTCCACAAAAGCTCCATGGCTCAATCACCGCAGTCTGGTTTGATCTGAAGAATAAGTGGTCTTCCTACACAACAGTTTGTTTCCATTAAGATACATGGCACCAAAAAGTGGTCTTCCCTGGTATGTGCTCGCTCTGTTCACTCTGTGTTCTTGTATAGGTGCTAAATCGATCATCGGCTGATCTTGCAACTCCGCTCTATGAGGATTCCATTAGGAGGACTGGTCATTTCCAGTTTGCATTTTCCATGGAGATTTTGTGTGTACTGAAGAACACCAAGCTTGAACCTCACTCTGCACTTGCAGTGTATGTCAATGACAACTCTGTTGATTTGCTCTTGGTTTTGCAGCCTCACAGCAAGATCCAAAGGCAGATGTGCAGAACGCGGCTGCAGATGGATGGATACAAACCCCGCCTCTCCGGGTCTCTGACTAAATGGCTCCAGAACTTGAGATGCAACCGGACTATCCGAACCCGAAACAAAGAGCTCGACATCAAGGTGCTCAAAATTTACATCAAGCTTCGTGTTCGGGTTGGAAAAATTTGCCAGAAATGTTATGTCTGCATCCATGAACTCAGGGGGGTAGAAGAGGATGGAACTGAGGCTGGCTTCCGGGGTATCAAAAACCGGGCTTTTCGGTTGAATGACAAGAAACACAACCAAAATGGCCACAGCAACAAAGATGAGCAACAAGGTAAAGACCATACAAAGCACTGCACCACACCAGACTAGCAGACTTGTTCTCTGTGTACTGTGTGGCTGCTTGAGCATTGGCGGATGACTTGATCCGAGCTCCCTGAAAGCAAACCGCGAATCCATCTGCTGATTCTTGAGATACTTGCGTACCACAAATTGAGGCAGAGGAGAACGCTTGCTGGTCTTGGTTTGTGGGGGATCTGAGAGGCGTAGATCATCATCATCTTCTTCCATTTCCTTCAGGGGACAGAGAATGAGAAAGAACCAGATGGCAATAGGCTCTTCTTGTACAATATTGAGAGAAAAGCCCAAAGCAAAAGACGGCAAAGGTGTCCAAGAAAAAGTGTTTGTTTTCAAACCAAATCACGGCCACAAACGTGTCCAAGATTGAAACTTAGCCCTTAAGACACGTCCCAACGTGGAGTTGCGATTTTTTTTTGTATTTCATCCTGAACAAGTGTCCGTGCCGTAGGCAATGAAATCCAAGAGTCATGGTTTTTACTTTTCATGGTGTTGACGACAAGCTCATCTTCGGTTGTGGGAATTAACAACGTGCTTAATTTTCCAAATGTGTCTTTATGACGCCACATTCATGTCTTTTTACACCAAATATAATTCAATAAATTTGAAAATATTATAATTCATATTTTTTATACGATATTGTAATATCTAAAATTGGTTTTTGATGAGAATTGATTTTCGAAAAATAATTCTAAAATCGAAATCATAATTATACCTTTTTTAAATATGTATAATTAATATTATTATAATTCATTTAATTATCTTAATTTTTAAATTTATAATTTTAATATAAATATATTTAAATTATAATTTAAAAATTATAATATTTTTATAATATAAATGGTATATGGAAAAAAATTTTAAATTATAAATTTATAAACTATAATTATTAATAAATATGAATAAATATATCATTTAATTATTAAAATCAATTTTTATTTTTAATACTTAAAACATGAATTTATTTTATAATAATCATTCTATAAAAATAATTTTAAACATATATAATTCTGATAAAATTAATTATAGAGTGATTTTTGGTGGACTGGGCCTGTATCTATGACATTGCTACTGGACTCTTTACTTCAAGTTTTGGTTGATACATCACACGAATATCGGAAGCAGATGTGAACTGGAAATCTGGTTTTGGGATCCTTATTGCTTAGAGCTGAAGAGCTGCTGCATTCGATATGGCTTTGAAAGCGCTCTCAACGCAGGCCTTGTACTTTTCTTGATCGATGAAGCCCTTCTCCACAGTCATGGCCACGCGCAGACTTCCCATGTAGCTCATCACAGTCACTGATAGGCTCTGCAACATCAAAATCTCACTTTCCATTGGCCAACGCTGTGCGCAGAAAGAGTGTTCGAAGTGGGAAGGATGGCTGTAGCTTTAAGCTCACCTGAGGGGGGCCGTTGACGATGAAGTAAAATCCTTTGATGGGATGATCATCGATAACCATCTTCTCCACCGGGCCGATGATATTGGAAATCGCCATGCTCGTGTTTTGCAGTGTCCCATGGATGTATTTGGCAGTGGCCTGTGAAGCAGACAGAAGTCTTGTGGAAATTCTAAAGAAGCCATCTCATACATCAGACAGAGAGAGCGGTAGTTACCTCGGGGCCGCTGAGTTTTCGGATGAGTTCAAGAAGTTGGCCGGTGAGATGAACCGCGCCGGAGTTCCGCTGTCGCTTTATCATTTTCCGAGCGTTGGTCACGAAACAGAGGGGTTTTTCAACTCACTGGAGGTGAGCTTCGGAATCGGAACATGAAGAAAAGCGAAGCGGTTTCCCCATGGCGTCTTCGACTCCGGTTTGACCATCTCATCTATCGTCTTGTAGCCTTGGAGAGCTCGAGTGTTGAGAAGCACCAGTGCTGTTGTCGTCGACTTCAATGACTCCTGATCAACTTGTTGCATGTACAAACGTGTTCCAAGAATGACTACTCCCGTCAATACATCATTGATCGTCTGCAACCAATCACACAAGAACAAAAAACCTTCGATTCTGGAAAAAAAAGGGCATTTATTACATATTTGACATTTAAAAAAACGATGTTACCGCTTGAAGTTTTGTAGTGATTTTCTTGAACTCATCAATGGAGAATGTGGTGGTTGTTGTAACGATGGGTTTATTTTGGGCTTCCGCGGATCGGATCGGAGATGTATCGTCGATCAGGAAGGTGCTCCTTATGACTCCGAAGACAAAATCCGATGGAGTATATACTAGACCCAGAAGAAAGCGTCGCGCACGGTGGAGGAAGCCGACTGCATCGTGACCTTTGGCCGCCGACTGCCGCGAGGGTAGCGTGAGAGGCAGCGTGGGATCGTCAAACCTCTTGAAACACGACAAAAGTGCACCCATGAGGGAGTATCCGTCGCCTAACGAGTGGTGGAACTTGAAAACAAGGTACCCGGCAGCGTCTTTTGTCGGATACTTCACGACGTGCATCTCCCAAAGTGGACGGTTCTCCGGGAAAGGCTCCGCTGCGATCGTCGAAAGATACTCCTTGAAACACTCGCCGTAATACTCCGGCGACTTGCCCTCCGGAAACTCGGCAACTTTTAGATGGTCTTGAATGTTTACAGGCACTCTCTTCCACTTCTTCACTCGCTTACTCTCTTTCACCTGCAAATTTGCAACAAAAAAAAACCAACAAACGTTTAGCTTATACCATCCATCTGATCTAGTCGCGCTCCTGATTCTAAGTTTCGATTATGACAACAAAGTAGACAATTCTGCATTTCATAATGTCTGAAAAATGAAGAAGGAGAGAATATTTAAGGAACCATTATAGAAGAAAAACGAGGATTGATGGGCAAGAAGAGATCTCCGAGGAGAGCAATGGATCTGGAATCATCAATTGGGGTTTCCATTTCCATAACGGCGAGAACAGTGAGGGAGAGCTTGGAGCTTTTCAGGTACATGGCGGTTGGGCTAACAGGCTCCTCCGGCGCCGCCGCCATTGTTTCTTCATCTTGCTTCTGCTCTTGAGCCATGGCGTTTCTGATACTTCCTTTAATTTGGCGATCGTGTTTTCAAGTAATCTACGCCTTGGTTTCGTATGAGGGGTGTTATAACCAAACACCAACTTGTATTAGAATACTTGTATTGGATTGGATTAAAATTATTTATTTTTATTTAAATAAGAAAATATAAATCAAATATTGTTTGATTAATTTAAAAACAAACAAATTTGATTCAATTGTAATATTAATAGTATATAAAATTTTGATAATTTAAGTTGGTTTAAGATAAATACCGTGAAATGTATGATTTTACAAATTACTTTTAATATTGATAATTGAGTTATAAATGATTTTTTTTATCATTTTTATTATTTGAAATGTTATTTTGCACTGCATGTGGGTGAACTTACTTTATATAATAAAATATAAACATGAAAATAATGTTTAATTCTTTTAATTCCACCTTGCAATACAAAAAATATATATATTTATATTTATATTTATTTACTTAAAAAATAATTATATTTTTGTTAAATCAAGTTAGAGTTTAACGATAACACAAGACTTGTGATCATATATTTTGAAGCAAGTGAAATAAATGAGAATAAAAATAGCATGGTACTTATATTTCATTTCCAAAATTTATATAAAGTTATTTTTATTTTGATATATTTTATTATAAATATATTAGGCATAATATTTTATATTTAAATTTAAATTATAAAAAATATATATTTTTTAATTAATTTCAAATATATACTACTAATACAAATAAATATATACATTTTGTGAATATTCATAAATATTAAATAAATGAACATTTGTAAAAATTTTATTCTATTTAACTTAAATAAATAAAGATGAATAAATTTATTATTAGATAAATTTAATGAACCCATGCATATTGTAGATAAAACTAGCTTTGAGTATGAATATGATTTGACAAGAATAACTTATGAGTTGATTCGTTCAGAATAAGTAATAGTGACTTATGAGTTATATATTTTTTAATCATGCACAAACATGGTACTGTAAATGTGATATTAGACTATTGCTTTTTTTAAAAAAATTATAATAAATACTGGTTAGAACACATGTTGTGTTACATAAATTGTGATGTTGTTTTCTTTCATAATTTATGATCAACACTTTTTAGATTAAATACGATATTTATATTTCAAGAATTCAAGTCAAGTCAATTTATGGTGCAAATCAATTTATAAAACTTGTCGGTTGTTGAATCGTTACTTCATGAACTATAATTTTTATGCATGTTGACTCAATTAATACAACTCACCTCATCAACGTTCGGAGGTTTTAACATTTTACCCTTTCACCAGAACTTGACAGCTTCTTCTTCGTTGTCTCATCTCCAGAAAATCTCCAAGATCGAAGCTTGCATTCCGTAAAAAAAAGGGAGGAGGACTTTTCATGGCGCCTTGCAAATCTGGGCGGCTGAACGAATTCTCTGTTAACTGGTGAAAACCCTCAAGTGTGCGCAGAAAAAAAGAGTTAAATCATTAATATTTGATGTTTAGTGAACCACAGGGATTGAGTGATCGCTGTCTGGGTTGTAATTCTCAGCTCTAATCTGTTGAAATTCAAGATCATATAAACATATACATAAAGTTCAAGTATATAATAAAGATAAATTATAATAAAAAAATTAAATTCAATCGATTAATTATAATATGTAATTTTTTATATACTAAATTATTTTAATTTTATTTTTCGATATGTAATTATGTATTTTAACATAATCTACAACATGTCTGTTCATAGAAATTCAAAAAACTGGGAACCAAAACACACAATCGGAATGAGGTTTCCTAAGGACATCAAACTCAAGAGATGGGTACCTAAGAAAATGTAGAGACTGGAGAAACCAAAATCAGGAGTGGTGTTTTCACTTTCCAGGACGGAAAATCGCATTAACTGTGGATGAGGGCGAAATTTAACCCACATCTATAGGAGGGGAGGGACCCGGCTTTGAGAAATCCAACTCCTCCCATGCTACTAAGTTGATGGCACATGACACATGTTCTAGAGAAAGTAAAAAAAAAAATGCATTTTTTTCCTAGCCTATTTTTTTTAGTTAGTTTAATTGATAGATTTAAAATAATCATGTCATCGAGTATGATTGGTTATCCAGTTGGGGTTGACGGGTTTGTTTGTTTTCCATATGTTATATTTTTTTTCAATTAATGGGTGTAGCCAACAACATAATTTAATATTTTGGGTTTATAAAAATACATTTTACCCCTAAGTTCAATTATCTAAAGGTTTGTTTTCCACCATTACAAATAAATTAATGGAAATGGACATTAATTCTCATTTAGGGCGACGGGTCCAAGAGTCGGCGCGGCGCCGGGCCAGCCTGCTGCGGTGACAGTCGACTCCGCCGGAAAGAGGGAAGCTCCTGGCGGCTGAATTTTCAATGCTCTTCTGCCCTTTTTTTTTTATTATTTGTAGAATGTGGCATGGCTGATCAAATGGGCCCTGGTCCATTGAAAAAGTGGACCAGAAGGGTTAATGTAAATCTGAACCAGAGCCATTTACGGCTACAATGACACCCCAACTATTTGCCACGTCAACCATATGTGTGTTTCTTTTCAATAATTTAACCAATTACTGAGAGTGAGTTTGTGGGTTGTTGTGCAATGGGATTGCTAGCTAATAATATCTCCATCTTCACAAGTCTCTCAGGCAGAGCTCCCGCTGATTTGCTTTAGTGGCGCAGTGCAGTATACGCTGATAAGGTGCTCACAACTCGAAAAATGGACCATCCATCACATTCTTGCGCCCCATTAAATTCAGTGGAGGTGGGCATGGTCATTGGAGGCGACTGCAATGGAACTGATGTAACTACTCTTAGCCTAGGGTGCAAAATATAATTAATTAATATTATTTAATAATTTATTCAAAAGTACCTCATTCATGTTAACTTTAATTCATTTTAAATGGGTATAATTATTTATATCTTAAACATGCTACAAGTATTCAATTATAAATAAAAATATTGTTATAATCATCTAAAGTATTCAACAGCCTTGCTCTTAAAACGTGCCCGCATGGTTTCCTACTTGTCGATCTCCTGCAACTTGGGGCTTGTTAAACACAAAAAACTAAAGAGATGATTGAACCTATTGAGATTCTGGTTCACTCTGCATCAAACCTGCAAGCGATTACGGCAAGAAAAGGCACTTGCTTTTGTGCCTGTTGAAATATGGGAATGAACTCCAGTCCAGAATGGTGAACTGGTGTAACTACTCATAACAGGTGCCCGCATGCTCTGGATCCTCTGGAACATGCGTTGTTCAACAAAAAAAACTGAAGAGATGATTGAACCTTATGAGATTGTGGTTCACTATGCATCAAACCTGCAAGGGATCATGGCAAGAAAAGGCACTTGCTTTTGTGCCTGTTGAAACATGGGAATGCACCCCAGTCCAAAATGGTGAACAACACCACCAAATAAAAATCACAGGAATGACTAATGGGTTTATTCTCCAGGTTCTCCTGGAGACTGACTCGGGTTCTCCAAGGCAATGACTAGAATTGTCTTGTCTTTCACCTGTAAGCCAAAGCCACAACAGGAATGGTTTTGAAAAGAGGGCGACAAACAAAAACAGGTTGTTCCATAAAATATTATTCCAACGTGCAGCAACGAAAGCAGAAGCCGCTACTGCGCATTTATCATCATCATCACCATAAACGGGTTATTAGCCGCCACCACCAGATCCGTATTTCTTGCCGAATACTATGACCTGCAGCTTGTCATAACCAGCAAGCACACCAGCACCAGCAACCGCTCTCAGGATGTTGGCTCCAGCACCCTTGAAAAGTGATTTGGTGCCCTCTTTCTTGACAATCTGGTTAAACGCATCCAAGGAGCTCTTGTACTTGACGGCCTCCCCCGAGGTCATCATCATTCTTCTACGGACAGTGTCGATTGGGTAGGAAGCCAAGCCAGCACCGATGGTGATACCCCATCCCAGCAAGAAACTAGCTAAGAAGTTGTCCTGTGACATAAAGTCGTGTCAACATTAAGCTGCCATTCTATTTTCAAGCTTATTGTAATAAAACGCACCTGCAGCCCACCAACTAGGACAACCGGCTTGAGAGAATCGTACATCCCAAAATAGAGACCACGGTAGACAATGATCCCAACACAAGAAATACTAAAACCCCGGTAAAGTCCAGCAATGCCATCAGACGCAACTGTTTTTCTGTAGACGTCGACCAGGCCATTAAACTGCCTTTCACCACCCTTTTTGGCAGACTTGGCATCATTTGCCAACCTTGTTCGGGCATAATCGAGGGAGTACACAAACAGCAGAGAGGATGCACCAGCAAGGCCACCAGATGCCAAGTTTCCAGCAAACCACTTCCAGTATCCATCTTTATCTTTCTTGAAATTGAACATTCTCTTGAAGTAATCTTTAAAAGCAAAGTTGAGGGCCTAAAGATGATCACAGCAGAGGCATTATTAAAAGCTCTAATGGGCCAATATCAGTAATTAAAAGAATTCTATAGTAGCATAAACGGTGAACAAAGGATTATTTAAGAAGAAAAATCAGTAAATAGCTAGTAGACCTGAGTAGGAAAATATCTAATAACATTGGCCGTATTGCCTCTCCATAGAGCAAGCGCTCCTTCATCCTTAATAGTTCTTCCAAAGCAGTCTGAGATACCCTTATAAGGTTCCGATAGGCGACCAGCCCTGATCATCTCATCCTGATTCTGAATCAAGAGTTTAACTCTCTCAATAGGGGCAGCAGCAGTCTTGGAAACCGCCGCAGAAACTCCCCCCATTAGGAAATCCACCATAAAACTGTTGAAGCCTTTTCCTTTTTCCACTGGAGCCTGAACAAGGATTGGTGAGGCAGATGAAAATACTTCATTTCCATACCCATAAATTGATGGGCAGCATATACTACGCAGCCCACTATTGGTGAATCCACCATTCAGATAGTTCAAACTCGCATTCCCAGGCTGCACGCGAGGAGCAGCGCGTGTTAAAAGATGAGACCGCCCATGTATCTTCTGAAGTACAGATGGATATCGCACACTATCTTCCATGCTCACGGTGGACTCAGTGACCTTCAGAGCGAGAGAGAGAGAGATCAACTAGTTAGCAAGAACACAATACGATACCATTATCATCCAATTCACAGATAAAACCTCACATCCATGATCGAAGTAAAATAGAATCTCAGAACATATTCTTTTAAAAGGTAAGCTAGTGTGAGGGTTGAAAATGCGCAATTAAAAATTAATGAGGCAATTCATCGTTGAAGGTTCGCGGAAGCAACTATTCAGCATATAAAAACCAGTAAAACATCACGATGTGAAAAAAAAAAAAACGTATCCACCAGTTGGAGCATTTCCACTAAAAAGGCACTGCTACGATTACAGATCTATCTCATTTCTGCAGTTCACAACGCACACAGGACACAAGCATCGCATACGTTACCCACTGAAATGTGAGGAACGCCCCACAAACCAGATCTAGGATCCTGATGTACAACAACAAACCGATCTAACATCAGATCTCGTCATCAGACACAAAAATCAAGCATCTAGCATTCCCTAACCCGAGATCGAGAACGCCAGCTCCTAAAACGAAGATCGATCTAATTCGACATATTTCCCGTCAACAGAATGAGAAATCAAGCAAATCAGCCTCTCGAAACAAGAAGATAAATCAATATATGGAATCAAATCGAAACACACAGACGATTTCCCAGAGGGAAGATAGGTTCTACCGCTCTACGGCCGCGCGAGAAGAAAGCGTACGATTTCCAAATGGGCGAACGACTGCGAGCATATAGGAACAGGCAGCACAAGACTAGGGCTTTTTTATCAATTGGACGATTTCACCCTTGGATTGGCTCAAAATCTCTACTCTGACATCACTTACACACCAATCGCCCTTCAGCCCACAACTTATTCAGCATATTTTAATATAGTGATTATTTATATATTAAAATATGAAATCTTTAATTACAAATCTAATACATATATATTTTTTAATTCAGAATTAAATGTTGATTGAATTTATAAAAATAATTTCAGTTTGAAATATCTTTTATCATGAATGATGTAAATTTGAAAAAATCAAAAATTAAAAGTAATTTGTGTCTTTGAAAAAGTTGTATTAAATATAGACTTAAAATATTTGATAAATGATAAATGGTTAACTACACTATATTTTATTGAAAATTTTGTAATTTAATTTATGTAAAGTGATAATTGGGTGAATTTTTTTTTTTTCAAAAATGTCTAATTTGTGTAGTTAAATATGAATTTCACCCAAATTTATTAGTTAATGAAGTCATTTGTCATGCTCCATTATACATGCCCTAAGTCCAATCTAATACTGGAATAAATTTAATTTATGCCGAGTCACGCCCTCGGGTTGGAGAACGGGGATCCAAACCAGTGACTGCATTACCGTCACGTTGAATGTTAATTAAAGCGAGTATTGGTTCCCATTGCATGGGTTGCGTTGCGTACAGGCTGAAAAGAGGAGGACAAATTGCTGGGTTGATTATATTTTTTATATGTATGTCAGCGTGAATCAATACTCGAAAAAAAAAATGATTTGTGTTACATATAAAACAATAAAAATCCTTTTTTTTTATTTTTTTATTTAACTTTGATATCATTTTTATCATTTATTTTATTATGGTTATTTCATTTTCCTTATTTTTATTTTATATATAGGATATAAAAATTGAAAGGCTAGATTTGTAAATTAACTACAGGGGCTAAGGGTTTCTCCACAAGCTGCATTTGCTGAAAATTTGAGAAATCTCTTGGAAGGGTCAAAGAATGTCTTCGTTTTGTAATTTCTGTGTTATTTTTTTCGACATATTTTAATCGCTATGTCCGTTGTACACATTGTATTAAAAAATGTCAAACCAAAGATGAACTAGAATTAGGTAGCCGAAAGCTCGACTTAATTGTTATTTCAAATCTTTTTTTTTTTTTTTTGCCGAGATTAAATGGAATATTTAAATTTTTAATATTTTTGGAAATTTTTTTTTTTTAGAATTAAAGATGATTGATTAAAATAAAGAGGCATTTTCGATTTGGAAACTGACTTTTATTCGAATATTTGACATAAGATGGGTATGGGGGCCCCACACGGGTGATGTTGGAACGAAAGCGGTGGGTAGAGTTGGGGTCATCGTGTAAATATTTAATAGATGAAGGACCCAATATGTATTAATGTTTTGTATTCGTCTCTATAAAATGGACACCCCCAATCCTACACACACAAACAAACGGAACTCGTGAAGAAAAGCATACGTCAAAATGTCTCGCTTCCTCGTCATCCTACTGTTCTCCATTGTGGCGGCGTCGTTTTACGGCGAGACTCTCGGGCAGGGGACCTTGGGAGGATGGCATCCGATCGCCCCGAATGATCCGGAGGTGCAGAGAGCCGCCGTGTTCGCGGTCCAAGAGCAGAACAGGAGGACCGGTGGATCTCTTGTTCTCGTGCAAATTCTGAGCGCGGAGTACCAAGTTGTTGCCGGAACGAATTACCGCGTCCAAATCAGCGCCAGGCAAGGCGGCGTTTCGAGGAACTTCCAGGCTGTTGTGTTCCGCAGCCTACAGAATACTCATCAGCTCACTTCGTTCGACCCCAAATAACTTCCAAATGGGTTTTCATTTTACACCATCTGTTGCTGTTGCTACGGCCACCTCGTCAGGGCCGCCGTCTTGAATTCCGTGCTTCTGTTCTCTCGATTTCAATAACACCCCGGAAACGGGCATTTGAATAATTAAAAATTTATGTTGTGTTTTGGTAACTAAAAATCGCTAACAAAAAGAATTATTTATTTGGAAAATAAAAAAACACGAAGATGCTCCTTATCTTGCATGCAAATTTGTATGATCTAAAGCAGAGATAAAAACTCACATACGGGCCACGTAATCCTGCAAAGCCATTATTGGGCCCCGGCTCATGATCCAAACACCCATCGGCCCATTGGACCAGCATAAAATCTCATTATATTGTTAGGCCCGTAGGTCAAGTAGAAATTCTAAAGTTAAACGTACTCAATTTAAAATAAGTTGAAAAAGAGTGACATTCTTGAAAGATAAACAAAAGATGAAAAAAAAACGTAAAATTGTAAAAATCAAATACATAAAATAGATAATATCATACAACACGACCAACATAACATTTAAAGAGGGAATCCAAACAAATGATTTCAAAATCCAGTCTGTCAGTGTTCCATTGCATGGGATAGTGGTGGAGCTTCAATTAACTTTTTAGGAGGTCAAGTAAGAGAGTTAATTTGAGAAATGGGCATCTCTCTCCATTGAAATTTGAAATATGACCATCTCTCAAAAAATCTTTGTAATTTGGACATCTCGAAAATGACCCATTAAAGTAAAATCGTTATTCATTTAAATACATTGACATGTCATTATATATACACGGTATATTGAATTTTTTTTAATTGTCTATTATCCAAGAAAATCTAATTTCATTGATTAATATATGTAATTACATAGTATTGTATATAATAGTATAAAATATGCAAAAATAACAAATGAATTGTTAAATAATTTACAAATACAAAAAAATAATAACACCCTATTATAGTTAATTATATATAAACAATTGTATAATTAACTTATTATTGATATTTTCCTTATTATGTTAAAACTGTAAAACTCTTTTGAATTATAGTGATTTTTGAAGAGTGCATAATAGAGATACTGCACAACTCTTCCGGATTATTACATTTTCAGAAGTGTGTGACATACAGTTAATTCGAAAACCAAAGTTGGCGAAAAATATCTCGATTTTTTTCTTGACCATTTATTTTATATAAAAAATAGATTTAATATTTGATATATAAATTATATATATATATATAATATATATCATTTAATTATGCGATTATTTACACTAATAATTTAATTATAAAAATGTTTACATATAATTAACTATAATAGTATGTTATTTTTTTGTATTTGTAAATTATTTAACAATTCATTTGTTATTGTTACATATTTTATATCATTATATACAATAGTATGTAATTACATATATTAATCAACGAAATTAAGTTTTCTTTGAAAATAGACAATTAAAAAAAATTCAGTATATCATCTATATGCACTCACATGTCAGTGTATTTGAATGAAAAATAATTTTCTTTTAATGAGTCATTTTCGAGATGGTCAAATTGGAAAGAATTTTTGAGATATGACCATATTTCAAATTTCAATGAAGAGAGATGACCATTTCTAAAATTGACCTCAATGAAGAAGGGGTTTTGAAGGAGTTAATTAGTGTTTTGCATGTGTCAGTGTTTTTTATTGAGATTTTATTGGAACTTTTACTTTGTTTTGCAAATTATCCTACTTTTTCATTTTTGTTTGTAAAATACATTATATTTATAAGTTTGTTTGCAAAATAAAGGTATTTCAATTTTAAAATCATATATAACATATTCAAAATTTTATAAAATACTTGTTATCATTTTTTAATTCATAATTTTCAAATGAATAAATGATAAACTTAATTAAAAAAAAAATTAATATTTCCAGTTAATTTAAAATGATATTGAACATGTATGGAAAATAATTAATAAGTAAAAATTACAAAAAAAAAAATTGGATAATTGTAATAGTTGATATAAAATAAAAAATGTTATTCATTTCAATATGATACTTGATTTTAATTATTTTGAAAATCATTTTAAAATACAAAAAAATTATTTTTTATTACAATTTGAGTGTGACATTTATTATTAAAATAAATGAATAATAATATAAAAATTAATTATTAATTTTTTATTTCGTAAATAACTTATATCATTTATTATATTACATTTTTGTAAAAAATTTTAATTAGTTTACTACTATAGTTTTCTTTATATCTTTATTAATAATAAATTTTACTATTTAATATAATTTTTAAAAACATTATACTTTAAACTCTTTTGTTTTTATGTAAAGATCATTTTATTCAACATTCATGTACATCAAAAAATAAGTATATAACCATTATGACGTTTTTTTATTTAAAAATAAAAAATCAGGTATTTTGCAAATGAAAACTTATATTACATGTAATTTTTCAATAAAAAAAATTTCCAGTATTTTGCAAAAAAAATGTAGTCTGACACACGCATTTACCAAATTTTGCCGGTTTGGAAGTACTAAATTTAAAATCCAATTAAAAAATGAATATTTGGTTTCTTATAAGAGCGTGTCAGGGGCCGATTTGGGCAAATCGAAACTCCGACCACATTGTCCATACGTTGACAGAAGGACGATGATTACCAATTCATCATGTGAAGGAAGGGTCCGTGGGAGAAGCGGCATCTCTAATACTCGTCAAATTTGAGAAACAATTCTGTGATTTTACTAAACGCATCTTCTTATTTAAGCATAGAGATACATTTGTTGGAAATCAGTGGGCGGGCCCATTTCCAGCAAATCTCTTGGAAGCGTTGACACCGGTCAAAGAATGTCTTCCCCTTTTGTAATTTCTGTATTTTTTTTTTGGTAATATTTTCATAGTAATGTGAAACCAAAGATGAATTAGAACTTTTTTGGTACCCGAAAGTCAACTATTTAAAAAAATTTAAAAAATAATCATTGTCAGTTTGTTAATAGTAAAAATGATTGATTTAAAGAAAACGTCATTTTCATTTGCAAATGGACTTTTATGGTGGCAATCGAAAACGATGGGTAGAGTTGGGGGCATCTTGTAAATATTCAATAGATGAAGGACCAAACACATATTAAGGTTTTGTGATCGTTTCTATAAAATGGGCACCCGATCCTACACAGACGCGCACACACCAACTGGTAAAAAGAAACATAACAATGTCGTCCAACTTCCTCCTCATCCTACTTTTCTCCGTCGTGACTGTGTCGTTGTACGGCAAGACCCTCGGCCAGCCCGGAAGCTTTCAGCCGATCACTCGGAATGATCCAGAGGTGCAGAGAGCCGCCGTGTTCGCGGTCCAAGAGCAGAACAGGAGGGCCGGTGGATCTCTTGTTCTCCGCCAAATTCTGAGCGCGGAGTCCCAAGTTGTTGCCGGAACGAATTACCGCGTCCGAATCAGGGCCAGGCAAGGCGGCGTTTCGAGGAACTTCCAGGCTGTTGTGTTCCGCAGCCTACAGAATACTCTTCAGCTACGTTCGTTCAACCCCATATAACTTCCAAATGGGTTTCCATCGTACCATCTGTTGCTGTTGCTACGCCCACCTCGCCAGGGCCGCCGTCTTGAATTCCGTGCTTCTGTTCTCCCGATTTCAATAACATCCCGGAAACGGGCGTTTGGAAATTAAATATTTATACTATTTGTAATAATTAAGAATTATTTATTTGGGAAATTAAAAACATGGAGATGCTCCTCATACATGGAAACAATCTTCCATGCCGCGTAACTTCCAAATCCAGTAATGGGCTCGGCCCATGATCCCAACACCCATCGGCCCAATCGTCCATCATGAAATCTCATTATTCGTTAGGCCCTGTAAGTCAAGCAAATAAAAAGCAATATATTAAAATAAATAGTTTTTAATATAATAATGATAATTTAAGTATTCAGTGAGATTCGAATTCTATGACATGAAAGCGTGTTTCCAAACGAGTTGGTAAGGGAGGACACATGGAAAACCAGGGGCTCCGACGGCGTGCCACGTGGCGTTTGGGATAAATACCTCCAAGAAGTGCCCACGTGATCCCTATGCGCATTCACATGCCGTGCCACGTGATGTATGTCGGTCGAAATTCAAGGGTCCGACCCGATGGCGTACTTGGAAAGTAACTAGATCAGGTGCAGGCAGCCCCACCATAAAAGGTTCCTCAAGCCACACCGATCCGGACCACGTGGTTCCCCCACGGCCCCGACGATACTGTGGGTAGTAGGTGCCACAAGATTAAGCACCCACAGGCCACAAATATCGACTCCTCAATAGACAATTATCTCCCACGTCATTTCCAGATAATATTAAATCTAGTTACATATTAATATTAAATTAAAAATCACATTTATAAATATTTATTTAAACGTAAAAAAATATCCAATGTATATGTTTTTTTCCCATGTCCAATAAAATATAGAGTAATTTAAAAAAATGGACATTGAATTTTTCTATTTTACATACTACGATCAAATTATATATATATAGTCATTTTTATCATACACTCAAAAACAATGGCTAATTTTGTATTACATCATTACAATATGCACTGCGTCACAGCAAACTATCGTAAATTAGTTTTTCTTTTCACTTAGAAATATATATTATTTTAGTGTTTATAGCATAAGTCGACAAGATAATCAAATTTCACCCACAGGTGTCAACGTCAGAAATTTCCGGCATTATTATAATTAATCAATTATTTTCCTTGGTATGTTGCTTGAAATGTAAATCAAGTCCACACGTCCAATCGACTCATTATTGCGTGGTGTCTTTCATATCTTTAAATTACTAATTATCCGTGCAATATCGAAAAGTATATACTAAATTAAAATAATTAAAACATAGTTTATTTGGAGATATTAATTATATATTTTTTATTTTTAATATTTTTTTTACTGTGGGCCTAAAGTTGTCTGGCTGCCGTTTGGATTAATGAATGAATTTCATGTGTTCCATTTTGTGAGCGCATGCAGAGGTAGGCATCGTGGATTTGCGCCACGTAGGCATCGGTTGCATGCTCAAGCTTTATGCCTATAGGCCACGCACACCCCTCCCCTCTCCCCTCACATATAAATAAATGGCCTTACCCTGCCTCCGTTTACCCCAACACTCTTTCGTTAACCCATCCCTGCGATGGCTACGCTCTGTGCGGAGCAAAAGAATCACCATCTCTACCTGAGCAAGAAGGCCCTCCGTGAAATTGATATCCCGCCGCGGAAGCTTCTCAACCGCCATAACGATTCTCCGAAGGGGGGAGGAGGGGAGGCTCACTCCAACTTGTTTTCCAAGTTTCTGCCCTGCAACAACCCGGACGACTCCTCCGATGACGATTCTGACCCCTACTCGTCGGACAATTTCAGGATGTATGAGTTTAAGGTTCGGAAATGCAACCGGAGCAGGAGCCATGACTGGACCGACTGCCCGTTTGCTCACCCTGGGGAGAAGGCTCGCCGGAGGGACCCACGGCGGTTTCACTACTCTGGGAATGTGTGCGCCGAGTTTCGCAAGGGGCAGTGTGGTAAGGGCGATACCTGCGAGTTCGCGCATGGGGTGTTCGAGTGCTGGCTCCATCCGTCGCGCTACCGTACCGAGGCTTGTAAAGATGGGAAGAATTGTAAGCGTAAGGTTTGCTTCTTCGCTCATTCCAGTAAGCAGCTTCGCATCCTGCCGGAGAATCCGCCGGAGAACATCATGTACAGCCACCGCGGCTGTAACTGCTGCGTGTATTGCCACTCCTCCCCCACCTCCACTTTAATCCGGGGCTCCCCACCGATGTCGCCCCAATTTCGCCCTACGCAGCCGGTTACAAGGAGGCGATGAATGAACTGATGGCCTCTTTCGATGTAATGAATGTGAACGCCAACACCTTCAGCCCCGAAGAGAATCAGTTTTCCCCCTACCTAGCCGTCTCCCCTCCCTGTTCCAGTTCAAGGAGCTTCGGACAATGCGGGAGCCTATTCTCCAGCGACCCCTTCGGCCGGAACGCGATCGACGGCGAGAACAGCAATGTGGGTGGCCCCGATCTCGAGTGGGTCAATGATCTCCTCACTTGAAAGTGGAGCAGACGTGGAGATTTTCTGGATTTTTGTATAATTATTGTATAAACAAAACTGGACAAGGATGCGCAGGTGACGCAGGGTTTTGCTTTGATTAACTGCTTTTGTAATTTAATCATCGGCTTGTTCTTCAATATATTTCCCTCGTGCACAATTAACTCATTTTCCCCCAATTTAATCACATTCCAATCGCAAAGATCCCCCTCCAGACAACTTTACCTCAAAATATTCGAGGCGTGGAGAGAAGAGATAAGGATGGCCTCGCGTCGCCTCGTCACGTGGTCTCCAACCAGGACCATAGATATTTTCTTTAATATTGTTTATTTATTAAAATTATTTTTCGGATAATCGAATTATAATATAATATAAAAATCCGGAGGAGTTTAAGTCCTACTCGGCACTATAGGCGAGTGTAATTGACGCAGTGGAGGACAGCAAGGCATGATGGTGACAAGTTACTAGCATTTGAAAAGAATGGAATCCATGGTACCAAATAATAATTAATAATGAAATAATAGTAACGGTTGAATTATTTACTATCCCTTACAGTGTTGGGGGGGGGGGGGGGCCTGAACCAAAACGGTTTGAACCAGCCACATTAAAGCCCTCCCGAACCGGTACAAGTGATCATCATTAACGTACCCCATTTTCCGGTTGCCGTTGATTCGGTTTAGCCACCGGTCCGGACCGGTTTTATTACTCTTGAGAAGGATGATTTTCATGTACAAAAATTATTTTTTGTATCGCCCATTTTCCAAAATTACCCAATTCTTTTTCTTTTTCAAAGTTGGGACACGTGGTACCTCTATTGACCGCCATTGAATAAAAATTATAAAAAAAATAAGTAAATAAAAAAGGATAGATGGGGAGCACGTAGTGATTATGGTGGCCCTGGTTGTTTTTTATTATTTTTTGTGATTCCTTATCTAAAATGCTCGAGTCTATCCGAAAGGGTAATGTCGGAACTCGCCAGTTGCAACCCTCAATTATTGCATTAATAATTATTCTTGGGTTTTAAAACAAAAAGGAAAATTTAAAGACTATTATTTTTATTTAGAAATTATAGTCTGCAATTTCAAATGCTCCTCTTTGCTATATTTTTAATTGCAGATTTGTTGCCAGCATTTATTATTTTGAAAATTGAAAAAAAGTATTATTCTCATAATATCTTAAGTCGACAGCAGCACGTGTGCGCGACAGGCGAGAGCGCTTTTTCGGTTTGGGCCTGTCTCAACACTAAACTGTTAAAACCGAAGCCCAATTACCGGCCCAAAACGTACCTCAAATGGCTCGACACGACGCTATATACAAGTAAATCAGATAAGCACTTCGCTTGTGTGTTTCGATCTTTCCAATCGTGAAAGACAGCGGTTTGTAATTTATTTTTTGTTTAGAATATTTTTTTATTTTATGTAAATAAATCTTCTTTTAAAAGATTATCAAATTTTAAAATTTAAGAATATTTTTATTTTTAAAAAATTATAGAATATCAACTTCTATTTTATTTGAAATGTTTGTCAAAAAATAATATCAAATGAAATCAAGTGTTTAATGGTAGGGGAGTTTGGGTTTGACCAAAGTGTATCCTGATCCTGACCCGTCATTAAAAAAAATTGACTATTAATTTTTTAATATTTTATTTGAAAATGTCGTTTAATTCCATGGATCCGCCGCCTGGAAACTTCCTCCAACCTCTAGCATAGTTTCAAGCAAATGGTACCCGTGAGGTGACAGAATTTGGAGGTTTCAACTAATATTGTAAAAGGTATGCTTTTTATGAATAAAACTATTTTTATTTCATCTGCGTAGGAAAATGCTAAGCTTTTTATTACAATATGGTTTTCAGGGTATTTGAAAAATGGTGTTTTTACACAGGACATCAACATGACAACAATGATTCTTTTGACCACGGGTTTCCCATAGACGGACTCCCTTCTCCAGGGTCATGGTTCCCTTATGGCGTGGTCGTCTGAACTCGGAGGAGTGGCTGACGGTGGTGTATCCCGGAGAAGGGAGAATTCGGAGATAAGAGGTTTGTTTGTTCGGTTCAGGTTTCAGGTGGTGGAGGTTGGTTCAGATCGAGATCAAGAATCCTATTTGGCTCAGCCCCATCGCAATGGTTCTCATCAACAACAGAAGATGTGTCGGAGGCGCTCCGCGACGCGCCGGCGCTGGAAAAAACTACACCCATTTTGTACGGCGGCGGCGACATCGCTGCCTGGTACAAGAAAATCGGCTGCCCGTTGAGCAGAAACGCGGTTCCGACGAATGGGAGTCCGATGGGGTGGGCGGCGACGGAGGCGCCAAGGCGGCGCGTGAGGTCGAGGTCGGTGGGTGCGGCGGGCGTTTTGAAGTCGTGGGCGGCTGATGACTCGACGGTGCTGCTCTGGCTCGGGCTCCGGACGGCGCAGGGGAAGTTTGTCTTCGCCTTGTTGCCCCGGAACTCCCTCGCCGCCGCGTCATAGGCACGCGCCGCTTCTTCGGCGGTGTCGAAAGTTCCCAACCATACTCGGGTCTTCTTCCCGGGGTCCCGGATTTCGGCTGCGTAACGGCCCCATGGCCTCTTCCTCACTCCCCGGTAGCGCATCTCTCAGGCCGCCGAGAAGTCCCGAGTTTAACTGAATGGGAATAGGTAGATCAGGCGTCTGAGCAATGGGTTTATTTTATAAGAGAGAAAAGGCGCGTGAAGCTATTGACTGGGTGTGCCCGCATGGCAGTCAACGAGGTGTTTGACCGAGGGGGTACTGCCGTCCAACACACTGCCGCCATCAGAAAATTGGGGATTTATAAAATTGATCATATTATATTTATGTCATATAATTAATTTTTTTATGTCCACTTTTTTCACACAATCAAGTAAGCGCCCAATTTTCTAATACATCCAACGTATTTCGGAGCTGTATCAGATTCAAATATGGGTGTAGTGTTGATGGAATTATCAAGTTTTTAAAATATTTTTCTGTTTAGTCATATATTTGACTTATATTTTTATAGTACATTGAAATCATTTCTAATAAAATTTTGAATAATAAAAGCCTTGTTGAAATGGGTTGAATAGATTATATATTTTAGCATTAAAATTGAATCGAATTTATTCAAATTAAATCCATGTTTTACGGTTGACACTACATACATGGGACCATAATTTTTAACACACAAATTATTTTATTTTAAAATAAACAATTTATTCGTGATTAAATAAAAATATTGTCTATTTAAAAACGTTAGGCCGTTGATTGCAATAGGAGAGATGAGGAGGTAAAAGCGTCTTAACCGGGTATATTAGAAATTTGTCCATTTTTTCATCACTATGTGAGAAAAGTGGTTATTTGTAAGAAAATTGATTATGTGTAATGAAAATTTTTTAATTTAATATGTAAAAAAATGTAAGAATCATCAATTTTCTAAATGAATCTAAACGCTAAGGATGTCGCACGGCGGCCATGCCACCGTCCACCGGCACCGGAGCCGCAGCCGCCACTCAACTACTAGTAGCCGCCGGCTCCCCAGTCTACTCTTCTTGATTTGCCTAGTAGTCAATCAACCCTTGCCACCCAGTCAGTCCCCGTACCAAGTACGCGTCGCCATCCTTGTCTTGTTTTGACTTTGACTTTGACTGTTCCCCATAAAAGAAAAAAAAAAGAAAAATGGAAAAATGGGTTTACCATTTTACCCTTTGTGGGTTTCACGTGAGCCCGCCAACCTCAAATGGCCGGCCCGTCCATGCACCTTGGTCGGTATGATGGATTTTGTGGGGGCTCTCTGCTCCCAGTGTCATTTACTATTTTGCACTTTGTGGGGTCCTACGTGAGTTACTAGAAGGATGCATGCACCGGCCAACCTCGGCCCAACAGAGTAGGCCCAATATAACCAAGATTCGGGTTGAGCTTTCAGTGTGAAACCCAACAAGCTTTTTGTTCGACGACGGATGGACCAATGGGCTTACGTAGGCCCAATTAAACATTGGAGGACGAAGTGCGGTGGGGTTCAGCCCAGCGCCTTAAATGTGCAGAATCGTGTAATTTTGAAGGTGCTGCCTTGAGGAAGGGGAAATCCATCTGGTCTGTTCGATCAGTTTATACGTACATTTCACGGTGGGGTTTCATTTGATTTCTGGCTCTTGGTGCCAAAATTACTGAATTTTAGGGTTTTCTTGTTCAATTAGTTCTTATGGCACCGGCGGAACCCAATCACGGCGGCCGCACTGGCGCCGGAGGTACGAGAGACCAAGCTTCTGTGAAGGTACCTGCGAAGGACCCAAAAAAGAAGGATGAGAAGAAGGAAGAAGATCTCGTAAGTTCTGATGCGTCCATTCGTTTATTTTTTGTATGCATGAGACTGGGTTCCTAAAAGAGCCAAGTTTCATGCTTTCAGTCTGAGGAGGATCTGGCGCTCAAGCAACAGTTGGAATTATATGTGGAGAGAGCACAAGACTCGGATCCTGGGGTGCAGAAACTCGCCCTTGAGAGCATGAGGTGTGCACCCTAATGTTATTTGCAGTTTTAAACTTTATTGTAGTCTATATTTGTAACATTTACCTCTCCGTAGTTTCTGAATAAGTTGCAGCAGGTAGTTTCAGATTTCTAATGTAGTATTTGTACCAGTATAACATAAGATGCTAATTCTATACGATCCATATAACTTGAAATGAGGTTTGATTGTTGTTGTCGTCTACTATCTTCATTCATTCAGAAAAGAAATCCGTACTGCAACCAGCTCGATGACTTCAGTACCAAAACCGCTAAAGTTTTTACGCCCTCATTATGCCACTCTGAAGGGACATTTTGAGAAGGTGGTAGATACGGATTTGCAGGTGAGAACCATGTTGATACGTGTTTATCATCACCATCAAGTACTGGTTTATTCTGTACATTCCTGAGGTTTCCTTTTTTTTTTTGCTCCAGAAACTACTAGCAGATATTCTTTCTGTTTTGGCTTTGACCATGTCACCTGAAGGAGAAAGGGTATTCTTTTCAGCATTCCTCTTGGTTATTTGCTTCCGGAAACCATGGTCACTGTGATGGACATTATCAATTGCATATAAAAATTTATAGCCAACCATGAATGCATTGCTTTCTTGATTATTTTATTCGGCATTATATTCTACATCAGTATTTGATGTTTGTGGCTCCACTGGAAAATCTACATGCCAATTCCAATTTTCACAGGAGAGCCTAAAATATAGATTGCTTGGTTCATCTGATGATATTGGTTCATGGGGTCATGAGTATGTCCGGTAAGTAATTTTTCCGTTGAAATTTTTAATGCTGGAGTTTCTTTAACCATAGTAATGAGATGTCTTTTTTTATGAAAGTGATACCTATTGTTGCCATAATGTCTACACATTTAACTCTCTTTATCATCATCTATAGTCCAGGGTGTACATGTTCTTGTGTGAAAATAATACTATTTGCTCGAATGTACACCCTGAAGAACACTTATTGAAACACTGGAATTGAAGTCATCATGCGCAAATGCTTTTCGCCCCTGTATCTTTATCCTTTTATTTTTTTGAAAATTCTTAGCTAATATATTTCAAAGTAAGTTTCCACTTTTTCTTTGCTGCAAAGATATTTCGAATTCTATAACTGGTTTCTGTATTTAATGTTACCTTGTTTTCAATGCAGGAATTTGGCTGGAGAAATTGCACAGGAGTATTCTAAGCGACAGGTGTCAGTTTTTTTCCCATAACTATGACAACTTCTGTGATGCTAGTTGGTTGCTATATTGCTTGTTATAGTTTTTCTGGCCAATGAAATTTTGTATCGTCACCTGAGTACCCCGGTTAAGCCTGATGTTGATTTGTGGCTATAAAGACGGGTCCAGTATTGCTAATATATGATGAAGTCTAGTTTTTGGTCGCTCCTCAAAAGTTACTTTTTTTATTCATTTTAGAGTGAAGAGTGTCCCCCAACAGACGAGCTGTGGAATCTGGTGGTGGACATTGTTTCGTTCCATATGATGGTATGTCTCTTTTCTGTCTACATTGAACTTCTTTGGTGCTTTCTGTGATGGTACCTAATGACCCGGTTGAGTTCTATGCCGAATGTTGTTGTAAGCATTGCAGTTAGTAAAAATAGCTCTACTCTTCTCCCCACTTAATCTGCTTTTTATATTTTGCTAATTTTATCCTGGACTAACTATAATTATGCAATGCAGCATAACGCTGAACCAGAAGCAGTAGATCTTTTAATGGAGGTACTTTTGTATTCTTTGAACGCCTTCATGTTGTTGAAGGTTATAGTTTTTTCTCTATGTAATAATAGCGAAGATGGATTATATGCTTTCCTTTTTTAGGTTGAAGACCTTGATGTGTTGTTGGATCATGTGGATGAGACAAACTACAAAAGGACGTGCCTTTATTTAACAAGTTCAGCAAAGTAAATTGATTAACACAATTTTTCATACCTTTTGTTGTGATGAATCTCTCTCGTGGTACTCTTTTAATATCAGATGGTTGAGCATTCTGTTGCTATATCCTCTTTCTTTTATTTTTTATGTGGAGATATCAAATGTGAAACTTTAAGAGTGATTTTTTTTTTCCGATCAGATACTTACTTGCACCAGATGACATGCTTGTCCTGGATATTGCATACTCTATTTACGTGAAGTTTGAAGAATATCCTAGAGCACTTCAGGTTGCTCTGGGTCTTGGTAATATGCAGGTTTGTCCTTGGGTTCTAATATTTTTCGGCTTTAATATACTTCATAAACAAATGTATTTTGTTGAGCAAGGCAAATTCCATTTATGTTTTACCCCTTTTATGATTTTGTTTATATCTAATGCCGGTGTCTAATGCTGCAGTATGTGAAGGAGCTTTTCCAAACTTGCACAGACTCGCTCACTAGGATGCAATTTTGCTATATGCTGGCTCGGCATGTAAGTTATAGAATAACATGTGATTTACATATAAGGTTTCTCTACATTTCTTAAAAAACGGTATATACACTTATTTGTAGATATCCTTTCCCTTATTCTTCTAATGCTCCCTCTCCTACAACTTTGGATTGAGCAAACCTCTTCTCTTGTAAAGATACTTTTCCCCCTTTTTTCATGTGTAGCTGCATACTTTATAGCAACCACAGGATAAACTGTTTACATTTCTTACCAGTTTGAATCTGCTGGTTTTTATAGCAAATTGGCCCCATCTTGACAGGGTGTTACTTTTGAACTTGATGAAAGCGTCATCCCAAATTATGATGATAGACAAGCTTTGCAGCAAATCATGGATAATAATGAACTGAGTGAAGGCTATTTGTCGCTTGCTCGTGATATTGAAGTAATGGAGCCAAAGTCCCCTGAAGACATATATAAGGTCTCGTGTTTTCTCACCTAGATCCTTGTGCTAGCTTGATTCTGGTCATTGTTTTACAATGAGATGTATTATTTTGTTCTTTCCCTGGTTTCACAGGCACATCTTCTTGATGGTCGTGGTGCTGGTGGTGGTACTGTTGATTCTGCCAGGCAAAACCTGGCGGCAACATTTGTGAATGCTTTTGTAAATGCTGGTTTTGGCCAGGTTGAACCCATCACATTCTTTCCATAATAAAAATCAAATTTAAGTCTGTGTTGGGTCATTAATTTTACAGCGTTCTTTTTCAACCTTCAGGATAAGCTGATGACCGTTTCATCAGAATCATCCAGTGGCAGCTCTTCGACAAGCTGGCTATTTAAAAATAAGGAACATGGGAAAACCAGTGCTGCTGCTAGCCTGGTGGGTTTGCATATATTTGGATCCTTAATGGATCATTGTGTAAATTTTGTATATTGAAGCTATGTTTTAAACTATTGTAGGGGATGATATTGATGTGGGATGTTGATTCTGGACTTTCCCAACTGGACAAGTATTTCAATACCTCAGACAACCATGTTATCGCTGGGGCTCTGCTTGGAGTTGGTATTGTAAACTGTAATGTCCAGCACGAGTGTGATCCTGTAAGTTTTGTAATTCAATACTAGTCATATAATTGGTCTACAATTAGATCTGTAAATTTGTTTATGTAGTGAATAACAACAAGGCGTACCTTTGCATTCATCTGTGACTTCTTCATGCAATTATATGTAGGTTTCTTTGACATTTGGCTTTCATTTTCAGGCAATGGCTTTGCTTGTTGACTTTTTGGATAAGGAAGATTCTTCTACTAGAATTGGAGCTATAATGGGTCTTGGTCTGGCCTATGCGGGTTCTCGTAGTGATTCAGTAAGTTAACTTGTAGAGAATGTCACAGCAGTTGGGTGTGTACATGTGGATGTAGATGTGCGGAGTGACTCATACGGACATCTATATGTTTTTCCTCAGGTTCGGAATGTGTTAGTACCTATACTTGCCGATGGAAAGTCACCTCTAGATGTTATTGCATTTACTGCACTTGCACTGGGCTTGATATTCGTTAGCTCCTGTAATGAAGATATAGCTCAGGGAATCATATTTGCATTGATGGATAGGAGTGAAACTGAATTGGGGGATCCTCTTGCTCGTTTCTTGCCTTTGGGTCTTGGTCTTCTTTATCTTGGGAAGCAGGTATGCTGCATATAACGTGCTATCTAAAACGGCACCTGAAGTATGTGAAAGCGGTTTAGTTTTTTGATACAAGTCACTACCTTATTCTTTATCTCAATTTCTTTCAGGATAGTGTTGAGGCGACAGCAGAAGTTTCAAAGACATTCAATGAGAAAATAAGGCGACATTGTGACATGATCTTACTGTCCTGTGCATTTGCTGGAACAGGAAATGTTTTGAAGGTTGTAATAGCTATTTGGTTTTGTGGTTTTCCAATTCGTTTGAATTTTTTGTTACTGTTGGCGTCTCCTGTCTCAGGTTCAACACCTTCTTGGTCAGTGTTCTCAACATCTTGATAAGAGTGAAGTGTACCAGGGGCCAGCTGTCCTTGGAATTGCTATGGTTGCAATGGCTGAGGAACTGGGACTTGAAATGGCTATTCGTTCACTGGAGCATCTATTGCAGTATGGAGAGCAGAACATTAGAAGGGCTGTCCCTTTGGCTCTAGGGCTTCTTTGCATATCAAATCCAAAGGTAAGTTTGTTTTGTACTATATGTTCTAAGAGCTACAACTTACATCTTGTTTCATATGCTGAGAAATGTAATGCACATAGAGGACCCAAGTAGGTACTATTATTCCAAGAGCTGCATAATGAAAATTTAAGTGTCCTAAAATGTCATTGTGCGTGGACATTTGCTTTCAGAAATTTGTTTCCTTCACTGAATTGTTGTTGTGCACAGGTCAATGTGATGGACACATTGAGCAGGCTCAGCCACGATGCTGACGCAGAAGTGGCAATGGTATTTGGATTACTTTCCTCCTATTATTTGTTATATTCTTTTATTTCTAAGATTTAAATATGCCTTTCGCCAAGGATGTGTGCTTCAAGTACTCACGTGATTCTAAATAAATAGGCTGCTGTTATTTCCCTGGGTTTGATTGGAGCTGGGACAAACAATGCTAGAATAGCTGGAATGCTTCGGAATCTTTCAAGTTATTGCTACAAGGATGCAAGCCTTCTTTTTTGTGTATGTGTCCGGTTGATCACTTTCTTCTTGTTTGTATCCGAGTGTTCCTATGCATTGTCTGCATTAGTCCTATAAATTTGAAAACCGTGCAGGTCCGAATTGCTCAAGGCTTGGTCCATATGGGCAAAGGGCTCCTAACACTTTCTCCTTATCATTCTGAACGTTTCCTCTGGGCCCCGTAAGTTGCAGTTGAACTCTTACCGATTAGTTTAAATGTTTTGGTACCGGTGTTTAACTTGGATGTCGTATTGGTTGGTTCCCTGCAGCAATGCAATGGCTGGGCTTGTAATTTTTCTGCACGCATGTCTCGATATGAAAGCTATCATATTGGGAAAATATCACTATGTTCTATACTTCCTCGCACTTGCTATGCAGGTACGGTCTCCCAAATCAATACTATGTTTTTCCTTCTTTCCTTCATTAAGTTGTTGCTTATAACAAGAAATGTCTGCCTGCAGCCAAGGATGCTTATGACAGTAGATGAGAAGCTGAAACCTCTGTCAGTACCAGTGCGTGTAGGTCAAGCCGTAGATGTGGTTGGCCAGGCCGGACGCCCAAAAACCATAACGGGTTTCCAAACACACTCAACACCAGTTCTTCTCTCCGCCGGTGACAGAGCTGAACTCGCGACTGAAAAGTGAGGCCTTATTTCTTTGACTTGTTTCATTGGATGTTTTAATATCACATTCCTCACTCGGCCTTCGTTGTGCTTTCAGATATATTCCAGTATCACCTATTCTAGAAGGTTTCGTCATCTTGAAGGAGAACCCCGATTACACAGAAGATAAGTGAGTCCCCAACACTCACCGAAACCTGTAACTGTGAACCGAACCACCACTCGCACCATATCGTAGTTTGACTGATGCCTGTGTGAACCGCGCCGGCTATGCGCAGTTTTGCCAGCAAATGGCTCCGGCTCCACGCATTCCTTTGTTATGTGAACTTCTCACGTCGACCTTCCCCTCTGGCGTCCTTGACGGGATTCCAGGTCTATTGCTCCTGGGCGCCGTCATCCATCTTTATCATTTAGACCTGTGTTTTTCTACCAGCTTTTTTTCCGATTCGGATGTTATGTAAAGATCATGATATCATCTTAACCTCAAAGACGAAGCACTTTTTGCTTCGTTTTTTCGATAAACAATAGGTTTCTTCGAGTTGATTGAAAAATGAGGCTGTATTCACCTCCTCCAGTCACAAGTTTCAATCTCTCGCATAACAAAAAAGAAAGTTGAAAGTTCACAGGCAAATCACACAGGAACCTGACCAGAATAAGATGTTTTTTTGGGAAAGTTCGACGAATTGGGTTTCTGTTTGTGATCATGCGGGTGGCATTTTGGATATTCCTTGCCGTTGCAGCTCGGCGATCACACCGTCTACCGAGGGTGGCTTCAAGCCCAGAGGCATCGGCATCCATGGCTTCGATAACACCTCTCCGATGGCCGCGTCCACGCTTCCCGTCGACTGGACAGCCCCCAAGTTAATCAATGCCCGGGATTTTTCTAGTGATGTGTAGAGTGTCCTTTACGGGAAAAAAAAAGTTTACCGGGTGAGCAAGTGCCGGAGTCTGATGCAACCCGAGACCCGGTATGCCTGGAACAGGCGGCGCCTGAATTCTCCGATCGTTACGCCACATTTCGACACAAAGGTGATTGTAACCAATTATGTAGTACAAGAAAATTCACATGCAGCATAACGTCAGTCTCTCAATTCAGACAACGGACTGGTTAGTTGCGTGATTAGCGCCCACAAAAAGGATTATAAGAAACTAAGATGAGCTAAGTTTACTAGTTGCAGCAAAAAAAAAAACTGTACTTTTTTTTTATTACCATTACCGGGTATTGAAGTGGAAAGCACGCCGTTCCCAGCGTAGGAACCTGTAAAAAATGCAGTGGAGTAACAGTGAGAAATGAACGTGATGGTGGCTCAGAGGAATATGGATCGATATGGTTTTGAACTACGCACATGGTGGTGGCTCAGAGCTGGCGGTTGAGATAAAGGGTTGGGCCACATGTATGTGAATGATTGGTCAACACCGGAAGGATGGCCCCACACGTGAAGATGTCGGAAATCCACCGTCGCCGGCGGGAACCCGATGGTTGTCGCCGGTGTGTTGCCGGCGCCGCGGTGATTCCACGTCGCCGGCCCTGCACACCGCGTCTGTAAATGTTTCTGGTGGGACCGATATTTCTGCAGTGGAGATCATTCATAAGTTAATACAGATCCGCCCCAGCAACAGCAAAATCGAAGGTTTCATCTCGTTGGGGTGAAGAAAAAAACGAAAACGCCTTACTTGGAGATGACTAGCAATGTTATGGCGAGTGAGGTTATCGATTCCCATGAGTTGTAGGATCCTCGAAGGCACCGCTTTCTCTACTCCGAGTTGCTCCACCGCCTGCACAAACCGTCGGTGGAGCTCCGGTGTCCAATCTACCTATACGTATCAGAGACGAAACAATATCAGAGGGTCGGTAGTTCAAGAAAAGTCGACCTGCATACTGTTGGTGATAGATAGGTACCTTGGGCTTCTTGGACTTCTTCTGCTTCTTATTCCCAGGTTGCGTTATGGACTTCTTTGGTTGCTGCTCATCCTCTTCGAGCCTCTTGGAGTCGGAGTCTGTACTTCCCGGCGACGCCGTCAGCTCCGGAACCGAGAAATCAGACAAGAGTTGCTGCTCCGGCAGCAGGGTATCCAAGAAGAAGTCATCGAAATCAAGGATGTCTACCAAATTATCAACCGAGAAATCTATTTTCCCCTTTTCACTTCCTTCTTCTTCTGCATCTTGCCCGCTGTCTAGGCAGCTCCATGGTGGCGACAAGGCAAGCATCAATTCAGGATATGGATCACCTCCTCACAACTACACTACGGTGAACAGGCCACCTTCTCATCGTATATATCCAGTTATGATACAATAAGGTTTTTTTTTAAAAAAATAATCCCCAATTATTATCATACAATTCATTTTCTAACAACATTTTAGCAGATGATACATGTTTCATAACACTTTTATTGTAAAAAAATTGTCAATTTTTCTTCTTCGGACATGCTACTAGGTTCCACTCAAGAGTTTGTCTTCGACTTGACGATGCTACGAGGCCTTCAACTTGTCCATTTTATCTAATTCAATGATGATGGAATATGATACAGAAAAAGAAATGGCAGCATCCCAGTAAAATTAACGAAGTGATGTGTACCGAAGGTGCAATGCACACAAAAGGGTGCAGCAGCAGGATGGTGTACTGTGTCGAGGACGATCATCCCGTCGGAACATGCTGCTCTTCAGTGAACTGGGTTTGAATCTGGGTGAATTCTTTCCTGAGAAAGAGATGGCAAGTTGCAGATTTTAGAATCCCTGAGCGGTCCCAATATTCATGTGGACGCTGTTTTTTCTGCTTTTCAAAAAATCCAGTTCATTCAACCATGTGAATTAATCCGAAGAATCCCATCCCAAATACCGCGAGCGAAATGGGTCTAAAATGGAATCGACACAAACAAACAAACAAGACCGACCGGATTTGGTGACCCAGATCCCATTGCACCTTTTGGAATTTCCTCCAAATGGTACATTCGTTGAGGTAAACCAAGGGTTTATTATTCCACAATGCAACCGCAGCATGTGGCTACAGAGAGCCAAACCCAAGGAAGCAACCTTAAAATTCCTAGGCACGACCGCCGCAGAGACAACGATGTCTACCTTGAAGATAAGATTTGAAGTTTAGGGTTCAGTCTTGTCAACTTTTCCCATCCGCCCTAATTTTAGGGTTTGAACACCACACAGAATCATTTACAGAGTCCAGACAACTAGATTATTTTTCAAAAGATGGGATAGAGTCGGGTCCGTGTGTACGATCAGTTTAAAAACTGCTACTTGCAACTGGGGGGTGCCATGGTTTTCTGTTCTTTTTCTTTGTACAGACAATTTTGTCTCTAGAACTCTGGGTTCAAAACCTACTCATTGTACGGAGCTTAGAGCCGTCCCCAGATGTACGCCTAGAACAAAACTCTGTGCCTGCATCGCCTGATGGATGCTCTCATTTCCAGATGACTCATCATGAAAATGCCCAGGATTCTTGCGGCTTCCGAGCTCTTCTCCCCATTTTCTGAGAGCCTCAGGCGACGGCGCCACCCCCGCCAATTCTCCGAATGTAGCCCACAGTGAACTCCGGCCACCCTCTGCAACTGCTGCGCAGAGCTGCACTGCGCCATGGTTCCAAACTCCCCAGTAAACACAGATGGGGCGGCATGGTCCATATCCATCCCCAGCCTTCTTTTTTGGTCTTCCAGTCCAACTCATACATGTCATGGTGTATTAATGATAGGGATCGAACCCTTTGAATTTACTAATACATTAATTTTAATTTGGTGATTAAACTGTAATTGAATCAATTTGAATTACAAATTAATTATGAAAGCAGTTTCCTATTTTTTGATCATTTAAAAAAATTTTGAATTTCAATATCGGTGAAATGGAAAATACTTTTTTTAATGAGTTCCTATTTGCGAGGACCTCGTTGCGCCACGTCCGCAAACTTCCAAAAATAGAATATAAAAATGTGGATGTTGATGTACGAAATTCAATAATGAAAATTTGTGGGGTCCAACACAGCGACTTTGTCTATGGATAACTATTGCAATAATGATAGGGCTCTACCTTATAATATATTTTTACTAAATAGAAAGATAATATTGAAAAAAATAAACTTTATTTTATTTCCAACACCGACTGCATCCTTGTAAATGAGATTGATAGAGTATTTGATAGTATAATATATAAGATTTATATTTAATTTTACACAAATAATTTTTTGATTAACTAGTACATGCATGCAAATCTTGTATGAATATATGACTCACGTAATTATTTTTTGAGCATGTGTGTGGTGGTATACACAAATTTGAAGATTAATTATATCTATATCACTTATATAATTAGATTTATATTCTTTAATATCAAACTTTATATACAATTAAGTAAATATATATTCAATTATACTATATTTAAACATACCAATACACTACTATTAAACGACCTCTGATAATGAAGTATCTTGTTAATTGGGAGTTATTCCATAATATTTATTTAGGATCTATTTACATCTGTGACATTCCACCTGTATCACAGCCCATGTCTGTGTGTTGTCAGCCCAATGATGTTGTGAATTGAGCCGGGCTGAATAGGCTCAGGCCCATGTTAAAATGGACTTCAAAGAAGCTCAGAAGTTTATTATCCTTTCACTTGAAATAATATAAAATAAATAATTAAAAATAAAAGTCGCGTTGCCAGCTAGGACTAGGGCATGTGGGTATAGTTTGAATGAGAAAGAGACGTGTGGACTTCACATTTTCCTCGCCTGATGATGGATGGATAGATAAATCCTTCCGACAGTGGAGAGAGGACTGAGTCTCGATCATCGGAATCTGCTCTAGAAATGTGCTGCGACGGCGATTGCCGGCCTTTGGGGTTTCTCTTGGGATTGCCCTTCGCGTTTGTTTCGCTCCTTATCTCCATCGTCGGCGTGGCCGTCTGGATCGTCGGGTTCGCCCCTTCTTGTCGTGGGTCAGATTTCATGGTTTCGTGTCTATCATCGTAATATTTTTTGAATTGGTGTTGTCAGGCTGCTGTTGAGCTGCATCTGCCCTTGCTGCCTGTGCGTCACTGTCCTGGTTGAGCTTGCGCTCGAGCTCATCAAGGCCCCTTTTCATGTCATGGAGTGGTTCACATCCAAGATCCCTTGTTGATTCCGTCTCTTTGCTTTTCGCACATCTGTATCCACATGTTGCTTTTGGATCATCTGTTACACGCCTATTGTTGCTGCTTCCTTTATTGATACTCTTTACAGGGGAAAAAAAATGTTTCTTGAGCTTGTAATTAGCCTAAACATGGCCTACTTTGCGAAAAGGAATAGGAAATAACTGTTTTTTTAAGGATCCGATACGTCGGAAATACAAGGGAATGTTTCCGATACCACCGGGAACCCAATGGCAGTCTGTTATCAACATAATACACAATGGAATACCTTATTTATTCAACAGTTTTGCTTCCTTCCTGATGCTGGGAATTTATCAGCATCTTAATCATGATTACTTAGAGAAGCTCCCAGTCGGATTCCGATGAACCGCCTGGGGATTTCCAGTTGACATCTTCGACCATCTGGGGTTGCTTTTTCTTCAGCCTCAGTTTTGATGCCAGAGCTTCACGGATTTTCTTCTGCAGGGAAAAATGAAACTCTAAAAAACAATGTTTGCTGGTGGTAAATGAGAGCAATGGCAGAAGTTAAGAATGAGAAGAACCTTGTATGGTTTAGCTTTATCCGTTCCCTGAGGAGCAGCATTGATTGTTGCATCAACGGCATCAACAAGAATGCAGGTTTCTTCCAATGGCTCAGACACTAATTCTGACTCTTCAATGGCTTCTACATCCAAGTTGTCTGCACAACAGAGCAGAAAGGTCTCAGCATAAAAAAAAAGTCTAGTTGTGCATAAGAAGAAATAAAGGACAAAAAATCTTGAGGCAATATTGACCAGAGCAGATTCCATGGTTTAGTAAACAAGGAGAACTACAAAGCTTCAATGGAATCTAAACACGAAATCTACTTAATACATCTACAAGCCAGTCTGCTCCTGGTTTTCTGTAAAATGCTTTACTCACCTTTATAACGGGAAATCAATTCCTCAGCCACTGATTCAGGGTTCCAACTTCCAATCCTGGTGTCTGGATGTGGTTCAAACCAGGAGCCGTCTCTGTTGGGTTTTTCTGCCACAACATCAACAAGGACAACAAGCTCAAATGATTATACATTATCCACCTTGCCATTGTAAATCAAAGGTTTCAGACCATCAGTTGAGGTACTAAGCATTGTTTCTGGAGACTTGATCCGATCTTCATGTTGTTCAGTTGATACCGCTGATGTTAATAAACATAAAGAGAAAAGTGTTGCTCAATATTCAAGTTGAAAGAAGAGATTGGCCAAGGAGAAGACGTACCATTAGGCTGTTCAGCCAAGGACTTAGATGAAGCCATACACTCAGAATCACCGGCTTCGGTATGGGTGGGTGTTTTAGTTGGCCCTGCCCTTTCAGAAGCAACAGGGATACATTCCACAATCCCTTTCTGTTTTCGGGTGATATTAGTTGATGCAAGTTTTGTAGAAACAGTGGCTTCAAATGCAGAACCAGAAGTGGGTGCAGGTCTCTTTTCTGCTTCGTCAAGATTGCATTTTCTATCATGCACAGGAACATACTGTTTGGGAGGATGACCGCTTCTAGAAACTCTCTTGACACAAACAGGGCGAACGTAAGCACCCAACTTTTTGCTCGGGGTAGGAAAACCATCAGAATGTATACTTTCGACATAAACAACTGGTGGTGGAGAAAAACGAACTCCATCTCTACCCAGCTCTTCTTCAGCAAAATCAGGGATATCTTCAACTTCATTCTTCTTATGCTGCCCATATGTGTCTAGAATGCTCAATCTTGGCTTCTTAGTAACATCCCCATGAGCGTAAGAGTCCAACAGGTAGTCACCATACGCATTCTGTTCAGGGGATATGCAAGACATGGGCAGTAAATCTTGCATCATCTCGGAATAGAACTTCTTTACACTCCCACCAACTTTATGCGCCTGGCTCTCCATATATTTGATAGTGTCCTGTTGATGCAACTAAAAGTTTAAAACATATGATTGAAATCCTCTCACTTTCATGAATGCACCATAACCAGTAATACATGGCTAGTGTTTCTAGCTATCACTGTTATTAGATATCCTCAAGAATAAAACACACCTTGCAAAACTCCCTTACTGTTATCAGATATCAAACATGGAAGAATTTAATGATCTACACTAAATACCGCAGAAAGATCCACCGAAACAAACTAACACATATTACAAAGTACCATCATCAAGGACGAGTACTTTTACATACTTTTTCCCCCAATTTCTAAGTTTCAAACTCATTAAACCATAGGCAGAAACACCATAAACAAAATGCCAGCAATGAAGGAATCTTCACCTCATACATCGCCTCTTCAACCTCCAAACACATTGCCTCGAACCTTTGATATATATTTCCTGCCCAGGTTACGCCTTTGAAATCCATTGCAAGATTTGTTGCCAATGACAACCAACAGGGACGATGCCAGTGCTTCCCTGAAAACAAATCATTAGCGCCATCTGAATTTTACTGTAAAAGTACAGCAATGGTGGATGCGATGGTTTAAAGTAACCTATATTACCATACTGGTAAAGCAACTACGGGAAATAAAATTACAATTGAAAAACATGTCATAAGGACACAAACGCTTCTGCAAATAGAGCTTCAAGAATGAAAGCTTAAAGACTTCCAAACGAACAAGTCATTTAACCAAAACAAAAATTTTGATGCAGTCGCTATCTTCAAATTGCATACACAGACACAAACAGAGAACAAGCAATCGCTTGACGTTTTTCCAAGAAAATAAAAGATCAGGAAAAAACGTGAAAGAAACAAAGTCTATTGTTGAATTAACAGGAAGGTGAGGGATATTCCGTCTTCATCACTTTGATGGGAAGAAAAAGCTCGTCCATAAGCAAACACCGAGCTTTGTATAGGCGCAAGGCATATCCAATACATTGGAAATACTCGTCAACAAGAAAGCCCGTATCTCAAACCTTGTAAACAGTACACACACGAAAGATAATTTTCACTATAATTTGCAGCAAGATTGCAACTTTCCAACAATTCCTCCATGTTTTCGATATCCATGAAATCACAGTTTCTCAACACTAGGAACATATTTTCCCCCATGCTCAACGCGAGGAATTGAAACACAGTAAACCCAGAAATAAATAAAAAAACTTAAACGATCACCAATAACAAAAAAAAAAAAAAAAAAGCCCTTTCCGTGTTCACTGAAATTCATCAAAAAAACGTCAAGAACAAAGATGAATCAAATCATCCACCTTTTAGTATTCCTAAAAATCATCTTTTTAAGAAAAAATTGAAAAAACGGAGAGAAACCTAATCATAAAACTGTGGTTGAACAAGAAAAAGACCCAGTTTTGATGTAGCAAAAACTAGAGGCTTCGATTATGGATAAGAAACCAACTAAGGGTCACTAAAGAAGCCACTCACAGAGAAGAAGAAGCTAGTAGACGACACCCGGAAGGTGGTCAACTATTTCAAAGAACACACAAAAAATAAAAGAGAAAGAAAGAAAGAAAAAATCAGAAAGCGAAGCCGCAGTAGGTGATTGGCCAACCCGTATGTGCGCAGAAGCATACGAACTCACTCAGGTTCTCTCTTGGAAAGTTTGTATATCTCGATAACTACTAAATGCCAGATACTCAAAGCAAACAAACACAATAAACTCTTCCCAGTTCAGGATTGGATAAGAAAACAATAAATTAATTTAATAATAAATCAAAAAGTACGTGGATACACTGAATTTAAATAAAAAATTGAACTAAACAATTAAAGGACAAACGCCAATTGATTAGATGCTAAATAATCAAAGAAAAAGTTTCAAGTGAACCCTAACCTACAAAACGTATGAAAGCCAGCCACTTAATCCAAAAGTCAAAGTAAACTATATGGGTTAAATATCTGCCCTTAATTCAGTTACTTGGATAAAAATGAATATACCACCAATTATCAATCATAAATAATGATAAGAATAAAGGATGTAAACCTAGATAAATAGCACATCGATTACGAATATGAGAAATAATAAAATTGGATAAAATGACTACGTAAATTTTACATGAGGTATTTTCCTAAACATAGTTGATGATCATTAGTAGTAATTCTAAAGTTAAATATATTTGATCTAAAGTAAATCAATAATAAATAATCTTACATGAAGACAGTTCAAAGATGATAAAAATATAAAATTATAAATATTGTATATTTGAAATAGATAATATCATAAAAAGTAATTCAATAGTTATTATATATATAATTAAATGAAGATATTAATTTCAAATATATTTTATTTTTAATTTTATGAAAATTTACGGTAAGTATACATAATTATTTCACAAGTGATTTCAATATTATATTAAAGAATCAGAAATAAAATTTAACATACAAAAAATGTATTATTTTTTATTTATTTTTTAAACATCATGTTTTCAAAATAAATGAAAATAGGTTCAAAAGTGCATCATATTGACATTTAGATGTTTGAGAGTAACTTGTCATCTTAGTTAATGTTAAGGCCCAATGTTTTAGGCTCATATTTTTATTTCCTACATTGTTTAATTCATGTTAGGTAAGGCCCAACGTTGTAGGCTCAGGCCCACGATGTATTGTTATACGTAATTCGGCTTTCTTGATTGGGCCTTAATAGGGAGCTGAACTGGCATTTTGCAGCCCAGGAAAGTACTGCTAAAATGGGCCTCCGTGTTATCCACAAGCATTACGGCGATGTTGCATTTTGTTCTAAATTTTCGTGTGACTAAATTTTACTTTCGTTCTTAAGTAACTTGCAGATGCTTCTCTTCCCCTCCATGGTCAGCTCACAATGCGGGTGGCTGCCGTCTGCCTGTAGGATTCCTCCGCGTCGTTCAAGGAATCTCCAAATGCTTCAAACTTCCTTTCGCAGCCTGTAATCTCGCTGCCGCCATCAAATGTCATGTTACCCTGAAACACGCCCTTGAAATGGTGAACTGGTGTTGCGCCTGGGGAAAACGGTGGTCCCCCAACTTCGCACAGGTTAGGAAATACTGGGGCGGGGATGATTCCTCTGATGATTATTTGTGGACACGTGACACATAAAAAATCTAATTCAAAACCGGGAGGATGATGTTGCCGCCTTTGATAAAGTCAAGGTCTTTTTTTTATAGCATTTTGAAGTTTCGATACAATCCGTTTTGCTTGTCTGGGCTGTGGCGTTACCTTGATTTTGATGTGTTTAAATACAAACTGAATTACTGGCATCCGGGGTGTTCCTGTTCTCTTTCGAAACAGCTTGCAAATATGTTGAATGGCTGCCTAGTCGCTAGTGTCTCTACTTGGTGTAACATCGGTATAGTACAGCGGTATTGTCATGGAACCACTCTTGAAAGTATACTCTAATACGTGAGCAATCCTTTGGCCAACGCTGTCTCTGCCGAAAGATATCTATCATATATTTTCTAGTCTCTGTTAGGTGCCAAATCCTAGTATCCCCTTTGACTTGCAACCCTTCATTAAACTTTATACAATTCGATTGGTTCCAATGCGGTTTCTATTGATCATATCAAGATGACGTCTTAGTTAACTGATCTTATTATGGCCATCTTCTTTCTGCACCAGCCAATTCTTCAGCAATGCAGTTATGTCTTAGCATTCCTGTCATTCTGATGTTGGATTTAAGTGAAAAACTTGCGGCGGTTCCAAAATCTGCTGAGGAACATCCCATGGAGGAACATGCCGTGAACAAGAGAAGTGGGATGGAGCTAGGAAGGCTGCCACCGGAGGGTGGGTATGTGTGTCATTTTTCAACAAGGCAAGCATCCTCCACCCCTCATTAAGACTATCTGTGCTTTTCTTTCAAGTTTACTAAATCCTACGTTTTTCCAAGTTGGATTCTATATTGTCTTTTTTACATACCAACAGAATAATTTCATAACATCACACCATTGTGGATCTGATCATTTTCAGGTCGCTTTTTAATGATTCTCGAACATTTCAGATTGTTTTGTAAGGATCGAATCGCCTAAAAGGTCATAAATATGGACTTTCTGATGCTACTTCTGTTCAGAAACAAAATGCTGAATATGTTGGGAGACATGGAGGCATGAAGGGGGATTCCTCAACATTCCCTTATAAATCTTGTATCAGTAGACTGCCTGCATTCGTACCACTTGATGATAATTGCCAAATACCCTTTCGGACACACGGTTGGTGAATAGTGACCACCTACAGTAGCAACAATCGTACGCATGATAAGACAAACCTTTTTTTGTAACATGATTATCCACTGCAAGTGCGTCTTGGACACACCTACTATCCAAAATGCGTAATTATATCCACAGAAATCTCTAGGGCACATTCATGGCCCTGAAATCTCCGCTTTTTAAAAAGAATTTTAAACCTAATCTAACCTTATCATCAACCCAATTCACTGCTGACACCGACAGAAATCTTAGAAAGATACCAAGGACGATCGAGTATTAATTTCCCTCCCCTTCCTCCAGGCCACAATAAATTGTTTCATTCCATCTAAGAGATGAAGGGATGCAATGTTCATTTCCTGGTTGAATGGTCGTCATCTCATTCCTTTCGCCTTAGCTACAGCCATCCGTACGTGCAGGTTGGTTGAAGATCCATATACCAATTTTGAACTAAAACAGGTTCACTGTGTTTGAAAACATAGTACGGCTTGACCTAGTAAACGGCAGAACACTGCTGCAATAACCTTGCGAACTCGACCCCCTTGCTGCTGGATAAGGGTCTGTGTGAAAGAGCTTCAAGTTTTGATTGGACACAAAAAGATAGGATAGGATAGGTAGGGCATGTAACCATATTCACCTCGCAGACTAAGGGTAATTGCTTGTTCTTATGGATATAGATGGCGACACCAAAGATTCAATTTTAGGGTTTTCTGCCTTGAATCTGGTGATGGGGTTACGAGCCGTAGTTGGAAACTCAGATGGGGGGAGGTGTTTGATCTTCTTTCTTCTATGTCTCGAACAACAAACAATTAGGGTTTGCGATACAGAAAGGAGCATGCACTGATGGTGCTTCTGCTGCGCCTGTTGGGTGTTTTACTTTTGTTTGCATACATACATGGATTCACAAAAGTGTAACACATGGTGACCGACGCCAAAGATACAGTTTTGAAGCAGCTAGAAATGCAATAAATAGAAGAAAGAAAAGGAATGAAGAAGAAGAGGATTCGCTAGTGCTATTCTGACTGGCGACTAAGGAGAAGAAGGGGATTCATTGGTACCATTCTTACTGGATCCACCTCCAGCGGAGCTGAGACCTTTCTTGTTCTTGTTCTTCTTCTTGTTGTAGAGAATCCCTCTAGCTTTCGCCTGACACTCTTTCACTTCCCTCAGATACGTCCTTATCGCGCCGCTTGCAAACGGATTGGTTTCCGGCGATCCTCCGTTCTCCTCGTAGGCGGCGCGCAGCCTCCCAATCAGCGCGTCGAGGCTTCCCCAGGCTTGGCGAAGGGGACACGTGCAGGGTGCTGGGGGTCGGGGCGTCCGAAGAAGAGGCAGGTCTCTAAATGCACCTTTGTCTTCCCAAACTGATCCAAATACCTCAGAAACTCGAGGACATGGTCGCTGTTCCAGTGCGGGATCTCCACCGGCGGCGTCTGGTTCTGAAGGAACTGATAGAATGTGTGCCAATCACGACGCTTTTGCGACTCGTAGCGGCTCCGGCCATCCTCCGGGAAAGAGGAGTATTTTGATAGATCCATCGGAGAAGAAAAAACCCAGAAAGACCAATGATTGAGAATATGGTGAAAAGAACACGCGCAGCAGGAGGCAAGAAGACGACGAGAGGAAACCCCAGAAGACCGATTGAATAGAGCACACAGTGGCTCTTCTTTGTTCGTACATCTATTTTATTCATTTTTTATATAAATTTAGAGGAACGTGTTCACATTCACATCACTCACGTGCTGTGTTTCTTTCGATCTCGTTTTATGAATTAAAAACCTATATTTTCTATGAAGCCATTTCATTATTTCAATTTAATATACCAAATTGAATAAAAAATATATATATTTCAAGCAAGTTGCATGTCTGATGATGAATGATATAATATGATTATCATTGAAGATTTGTAATCATATTTTGAAGTATATTTCATTATATTATGTTTTAAAATAAATGATTGATCACGAGTTTGCATCTTGTTTAGATGAAAACTGCAATAAATGAGTTTGACATTATAAAACTATTTTATAAAATAATGTAAAATTATATTATAAAATTTAATAAATAAATTTATTATATAATTTAATATTATGATATAAATAATTTTTTTTGAATAATAAAAAGTGAATATTATAATTTTTATAATTAATTTATTATTTAATTTATAAACTAGAGATTCAAAAATTCAATAATTTCTAAAGTTAATCATAAATTTTAAATATCATTTTATTACAAAATGATTAAAAATTAGAATAAAATATATTCAATAAATTATTGTAAACATTCTCACCAAGTTTAGTTTCCGTGGCTATGTTTATTTGAACAGACAGAGCCCCATTGGTGCGAGTACGAGCTTGCCCAGCTTGAAGGCGAGAATAGGACCCGCAGAGCCGACTCAAGAAGACGACGATGTGTTCGTTCCCTTGATGCATTAATTGTAGCCTGTGGGGAGCAGGTTTTTTCGCTTCCTTAAAACGCCGTGTTGTGATTGAAAATACACACATTTATGCTTTTCTGCAGCACACCCAACTCGCTTGACCAGTCCCAGGATTCCGAACACTTTGAGTCGAAAAAATGGTGATGAGCAGGACAACCCATTTGGGTTGCTGGTATAACTCTAGGTACACACATTAGCATGTGATCATATCATATGATTTCGATTCTATTACATTAGTCTCGAGAGGATGTGAGGGAATTTATGCAGCAAGCTTTGGTTCGTATGCTGTTCTAGTTTCAGCAAGAAACCAGGACCAGGAACAAGGACGTTTTTAATCAAGTATTTCTTAAGGGAATTTACTTTCCATGAATGGGAAAGCTGTAGATAAACCATTTTATCGAGCCCTTTTTCATGATCATTGAAAGAAAAACTGACTGGAGTTTACTTTTTATCGAGCAAGCGACAGTTGGATTTTTTTTACAGAAATCTGGGAGACTAAACCTGTTGATTATCCATCCATCCAATCAGAAAGACTGTCAAGGGGGACGGAGCCAGAAGGGTGAATCGACAAACGAACTCAGGGATCCACATGGAGTGTTAAGAAACCCTAAACTGTGAAGCAGATGAGCATTTACTGCATGGCAGTTGAGTAGGTAAAGAAAGTATGAGATGTTGACCTGACAATGCAATTGTGAAGGAATTTGAGCGGCTTTTCCTTCTCCTTGGCTTATCCTTTCGATTCGGGGTTCCTTAGTGTATAATAATCGATTCATCCCCCTCCTGTACGATTGTAAATTTCAGTAACAAATTTAGACGCCGCCCAGTCGGAGTACGACCCTTCACCGGTAAAGTCCGATGACGTTAGACGTTTCCCAAGTCCCGCCGAGTCTCTCTCAATCTCGACGGCATCTGAATACGTCTGGTTTATCGTTAGAAAGAACCCCACGTCTTCCCGCCTGAGCTATTTCACGTTCCCAGCGATACAACTTGAGTCGGAATCCACCCAAACGTGCATCTGTGATTCCGCTGCTAACACAGGTCTCTCACATCACAAAATACTTACTCAGATCCGACTACTTGGGTGACCCAGACTGTTCTTGCTTGCGCTTCTGATCTCCAGCAGTCACGCATTCTTGGGTTCTAAGAGATGTTCTTCTCGTGGACCTGAAGACTTCCTCCCCTCATTCTAGGGGAATGTCTTAACAGTCAAATAATCAATTAGAAAAAAAGCGTTGACTTCCCTCCACACAAATTTCCTCATTTTTTGTTGAATTAAAAATTATTTTCTAATTTCGGAATAAAAACGGTGCCCCAAATCTACTTCCATGGAGTTCCAAATTCGGCATAGCTTTGAATCTAGGTTTGCAGCAGTAGCATCTTCGGTAAGGCCAAGGCTGGGCTCTTGATATATTTAGATAGGTCGGCGTACTGCACCGGGCTGTCAGCTAAAATTGCTCTGTTACATTTTGGGAAACAGACTCCCTCAGATTAGGTTTATTAAAACCCCCTCTTTTGGGGAACCCCCAGCCCCAGGCCACCCTCTCAATAATTCACTTCTAGATAATTACTGTTTAATTATTTATTTAAAAAATAAATAATTTTTTAATGGGTTGGCCTCTAATAAAAGAAAATAGGATCATGCTTTTAAAAACAGGTTCAGTTTATTATACGATTTAATCATCATTTTTATAAATTATTTGAAGGACGTTGACCTTCGGTCAAAATTTCAGGGTTGAACCTATTGGGCTGGATTTAAGATTGGGCTTTGGATTTCCTATGGCCGGTGTGGTCCAGTGAACACCGACCATGGGTTTCAATAACATTTGTTTCTTTTTTCTCTTTTTACATTATTTATGAAAAATTTGTAAAAACAATATATCAAGTTAATCATATAATCCTAAGTTTCAAAATTACAAATAAAACACTTCAAGTTGTCAAAACCATGTAACGAACATCCAAATGGTTTTCAAAATTTTTAAAAATTGGAATATGCTCTTATTTCAAATCCAAGAAAATTTTGTGATAAGATTTTTCGTATTCCCATTTGAAGTTTAGAGAATTAAATGATACTCTCATTAAAATTATATAACATTTGTATCTCATATAACTCAAAATGATGAAAGTTATATCGATTTCATATCTCATATTATTCAAAATGATAAATAGTTATATTACGTCTCATACGATGCACCATGATAATGGTATTATGATCAAAATCGATTCGTTTCAATAATATAGAAAGTTAAATATGTAATTTCATAGGTTCATAAGTAAATTATTTATAAAAATATATTAATATATTTGTAGCATAATTTTGAAACTTGAAAATTAAACTTTTTGTACTAACTATATTTTAAATTGACATACCCAAACTCTACCTTATTATTTATTGCTTCATATTTTATCGTGCATTCATTCTCTTCAAGTGGTTTCGATCAAACACATTGAGGAGAGAGAGAATGTGAGAAGGGTCATTGTCAAATTTCAAAAATTATTAATTATTAAAAAAAATTTACTCGATCAGTAGAGACAAAGGTGTCCCTTTCGTCCCGACCCGATTCGTTAAATGGGATGGGGATTTACGTTTCTTTCTGAAATTTAGGATCCTATTTTAATTGTAAACAAATGTTGACAAGAATAAGGCCGACCCGACCACAATGGGGCCCACAATGGGTTTGACTTTCGGTAGAAATTCTTTTATGACATTTAGCGTAATTATTTTTTAATTTTCATAATACGCGTGCCTTGGTTTTGTTAGTGTGCCGTGGAAAGATTTCTGAATCCAAATTTAATTACATCCATAGGATTGAATCCGCTTGTAATATTCTGCCGACAGACTTCCGAACCAGACCCGATCTACAAATTCCCGCACCCGCGTCTCCCTTCCGCCTCCGCGATCCGGGAATTGGACGCCTTCCGTCACACCGGAAACCTTGGAGCTCCGGCGGCCACACTGCGTCCCGTTTCGCTCTTCCCCAGTCACCGCTCAGCTGTAAGAAAAAGGATGACTCCAAGTGATTTACTTCTAAAAATCATGCTCATGTTGTTCATGGAATGGCCACTTAACTTTATGTCACGTGTTAAGGTACAAAACTAATGCCTAAAAATTGACGATTTTATTAAAAAAACTCTGGTTATTATAAATTTAATTCGATTATGAGATGGATTATTTTATTTACATAAGGCAAAGTGATTTTTGTTATTATTTTAAATTATTTTAAAATGAAAACAATCATTTAGTTTTGAAATTGATTTAAGAACTGATGGCCCAGTTAGAAGACTGAGTATTAAGATTTTCCCGCCCAAATTTCACCTGAATAAATACCTGTGAATCCATGGCACTAGACTGCATCTCATTCGGATAACAAAAAGAAGGGTCTATAATGGTGAGTAGTGCTCTGTAGGAATCTATAGTTGAAGCACGGGGTTAGGTTTTCATGGTGTACTTCCTTGCTGATCACAATTCCCAGGTGTCCTGTAACGTTCATGGATCAGGTTTTCTTGAACGTTCTCTTCATGGAAGCAATGTAATTTGTGATTTTGATATTGGTTTACCTTCTGTAATCAGGTTTTCGTGCGTTCCTGATCATGATGACATGTTTTCTTTCGTTCTTGATGTTCCACTTCTTGATCGCGAGATTACACGACGTTCCTTTGTTTTTCATAATGTCTATTCTTCATATTCCTGCTCTTAGTTTTGCGTTGTGGATGTCCATTGATTTTTGTTAATAGGGTTTTGTAGTTCTTATCACGAGAATACTCTTCATGTCTACATTCCTTCGTTTTCTTTAACTGGGGTTTCTTTGTTCTCGCTGATCATGGTTTTCGTTCGTATTCAGAATAAAATGGAGCTGCTTGCGGCGCAAATCAAGGCAGCGGCACCACCCATGAACTCCGATCTTCGAGGTATACGTAGTGTCTTGATTTTTACTCATTCTCTTCTGTCGACTGCAATTTCACACGCCCATCGGGTTTTACACTTCAACAAACTTTCGTATCTACACTCTTTTGTTTGCAGCGAGAATATGTTCGCTGCAGACGGAGATTTTGCAGAAACCACGAGATGCACTCGATATTTTCCTATGTAATAGGAAAGGATTTAAGTTGGTTGACATTTCCAGTGCACCAGAAGGCACCGGTGGGCTAAGTATGCATCCATTCTTCAGTCTTTTTGTTGCTTGGTTTCATGTACTTAATACTGGGCACTTTTGATGCAGTTATCGAAGATACCAATGAAAGAGGAAGAGCTGGTTGTATTTGCCCTCTGGAAGGTGTGAAAATACTGGACCTCTGGAAGATGGTGATTCTGGTTGCTGACAGAATTACACAGAGCGTGAAGTGCATCGAAAAAAAGGCGGTGGAGACAAAGCCCCAACGTGATCATGTAAACTGGGCGGAATCATCTAATGCTCAATGGGATCCTAAGAGAAAACGCAGAGCTGATTACGACACCCACTGGGAACAAGAAAAATCCGGTGATGGCACTGGTTCAAGAAAGAAGCCAAGGCTGGCTCGGGCTAACGAAATTCATGAGGTTGCCCGAACTGCTGCCACTCAACAAGGGCATCAAAGTAAGATCCATTAGCAACTCTTCATCTTCCATTTTCGATGGTCTGAAGAAGGAAGTGTTTTTTTATGTGGCAGAGGCTCCATGGAAGAAGGCATTTGAGTTGAATAAACCATGGCCTTCAAGGAACGAGCTCGCGAGTCATCTGCAGGTATGCTTCTTTACTTATTTAGCTGGTGGCAACTTCTCTGGTTGAAACGCTTTTGTTCTGTCTTTTTTCCACAGAATCACTGGCAGCAGATGGGATCAAAACAGCCACAGCAACAGTGGATCGATCATCAAAACGGTTGTAGTATTCTTGCCAATAACCAAAAATCACCTTATCCTTCACAGCCATCACCTCTGCAAGTCTCCATTAACCCCAAATCACCTTATATTCCATCAGCTCAAGCCCCGATCGACCCTAATTTACATCATTTATCATCCACTGGTCCTTCTCAGAAACTCTCATGGACTACTGATCTCCAGTCATCTCCTTTGGAAGTCTCCATTAACCCCAAGTCACCTTATCTTCCATCAGCTCAAGCCCCAATGGACCTTACTGTATTTTATTCATCATCCGCTGGTCCTTCCCAGCAATTCCCATGGACTACTTCTCTCGAAGCATCTCCTCCGGATCCAGGAATCGGAGCTGCCATTCTGCCCTATCTCTCTCGGGAGAATTCCGAGCTTCCTGTTGTTCCCGAGGTCAACCCACAGCCTCAAGACTTCACCTTCAACACACCCATGCCCTCCGTCCCCATACTCGCAGAACAAAATGCTCATCCAGCGCCTGTCTTCTCCGAGCTTCATCATGTCCCGGAGGTCAACCAACAGCCTCAAGACTTCACCTTGAACACACCCATTCCCTCCGTCCCCATACCCGCAGAACAAAATGTTTATCCAGCGCCTGTCTCCTCCGAGCTTCATGACGTTCCGGAGGTCAACCAACAGCCTCAAGACTTCACCTTGAACACACCCATTCCCTCCGTCCCCATACCCGCAGAACAAAATGTTCATCCAGAGCCTGTCTCGGCAGCATCACAACCTGAAAATCTTCCAGTGAACGACAACAATGTCCCAGGGGCAACTCAGCCTGCTTGGCAATATTCCACCGAAGAGGAACTAAACGCTATTGCGGCCGCCGGAGATGACTATTTAGATCTACTTGAAGGCTTCTGCCCTGAAAACCTTGAGTTTGGTAAGCATTCTTCCTATTCCAAATGTTCTAGCATGACTTTGTTTATCCGGTAACTCAAGATTCACAACCGCGTGTTTCATCTTTTTCCAGGATTGGATGAAGACATGTTCTTCGGGAACGGATCAGTGTTCCTAAACGAACAAACTGCCAATGACGACGACACATCATTGAGCCCTATATGGGACAGCATTTTTTAACACTCTCTGTAAACCATTATCTTATCAATAAATATATATTTTTTAATTTCTAACAATAAATATAATTAATATATGTATTTGAGTTTGAAATTATATTTATTTTATACAATTACATACAATATTGTGTGGAAAAATTGAAATTAAGATGTGCATTTTTATCAAACCATGTGCCCAGCCAACTAAAATTGACGGTTAGCTACAAATTGATCAAATACCAATTGATCCATTTAATGATATGAAGTTTCAATTGAGTGTACGTTGATAACAAATTGGTCAAATACGGATCGATTTTATGGAATAAAATATCAATTGAGCATATGTTGCGCATTGTTTGTTTTTAAAATTTTTATGATGAAAGAATATCAAATTTTGTTTGAATCATGATTTTTTTCTATTTTAAAATGATTTTAATTTTAATTTAATCGTTATTATGAATGTGGCTAAATATGATTTTAACGGGATTAAATCGTCATTTTTAAAACACGCCAATGTGGATAGTGTGGATCAAATAAAGATCAATTCTATATTATAAGATCAAGAATCATTACGTTACTATAATTTTAAACACGGTCTGAATACTTAATTTGAGTTTATTTCAATACAATTATTTAAAATGGTTGGCTTGAAGAGTATTGGAACACGTGTCTAAATTCCCATTGGCTTGAATAGTCGGACGGCACGCGACTAAATTCCAGCAGGCAAGAAGACGAGTGGATTAATAAATATAATTGTGATTGCAAGGTTTGGTAGAGCGCCTTTCTCCTCTTAACGTTTCCATATTCTTGCATGGACTTGTCGCCGGCGAATGGGTTGGCAGCAGTGCCTTCGTGGGCGGAGCTGCTCGGCAGCAACAACTGGGACGGCCTACTTGACCCTTTCGATCTCAGCCTCCGTCGTCTCATCCTCCGATGTGGCGACTTCTGCCAAGCGACTTATGACGCCTTCAACAACGACCAAAATTCAAAATTCGCCGGCAGCAGCCGTTACGGGAAGAAAGCATTCTTCCAGAAAGTGATGCTCCAGAACGCCGATGATTACCAGGTCCACTGCTTTCTCTACGCCACCGCCAAAGTCAGCCACACGAGCGCCTTATTCCTCCACTCTCTGTCCCGTGAATCGTGGGACAGGGAATCTAACTGGATCGGTTACATTGCCGTTACCTCCGACGAAGTCAGCGCCGCGCTCGGCCGTAGGGAAATCTACGTGGCGTGGCGAGGCACGACCAGGAACTACGAGTGGATTGACGTTCTCGGTGCCCGTCGGGAGCCAGCGAACCTTCTGCAGGTACCCAAATCATGGGAGGAAGCCAAAGCCATCTCCGGCGACCGAGAAAAAGTGCCGAAGATCATGAATGGGTGGCTCACAATTTACACTGCAAGCGATCCCAATTCAGAATTCACTAAACTGAGCGCGAGAGCGCAGTTACTGGAGAAGATCAAGCACATCAGAAGCCAATACTCAGGCGAATCCCTGAGCATAATTCTCACCGGTCACAGCCTCGGCGCCAGCCTCGCGATTCTAGCAGGTTTCGATCTTGTCCAAAACGGGAACGACGACATCCCCGTCTCCGCGATCGTCTTCGGATCACCGCAGGTGGGCGATAAGGTTTTCAGGGACAGGGTGCGCAGTTTTCCCAATCTCAAAATCCTCCACATCCGGAACAAAATAGATGTGATTCCGCTGTATCCAAGTAGGTTCGTTGGTTACAGAAACGTGGGCGTTGAGCTGAAGATCGACAATCGAAAATCGCCATGTCTGAAAAGAACAAGGAACCCAAGTGACTGGCATAATCTTCAGGCTATGCTGCACACAGTCGCAGGCTGGAATGGGGCCAAGGGAGGATTTGAGTTGAGGGTGAAAAGAGATTTGGCGCTGGTGAACAAATCAGCAGCGATTCTGAAAGACGAGTACATGATTCCCGCCTCTTGGTGGGTTGAGAAGAACAAAGGAATGGTTAGAAAAGAGAACGGTGAGTGGGTTTTGGCGGCGCCGACGGCGGAAGATCATCCGGTGCCGGAGTTCTGAACGCTTCAAAAGCCAATTTTTCCCTTTAATACAGTATAAATTTCAGAAAGAATATCATATCACAATAACTCACCAACACCGAACTTCCTTATTTCAAGTGATCACAAACCAACTTAAGGCTTGATCTCGAGATGCGTGTGTTCATCCCTCTTGGTAGCATACATGATGAAATTAACGGAGATGTCATCGGAAATCAGCCATCGCCGTGTTATCGGATTGTAAACAAACCCAGCTATCTCCTCAACCTGCTCGAACGACAACGATTAAGAAGCAGAAACATGAAGGAGAGACAAGCAACGGCTGATGAATTTGCTTCCTACTTACAGAAACAGAAGCACGCTCCAGAATGAGGACGAGCTCTTCCGGGGTCAAGAAGCTGGACCATTCGTGTGTGCCCCTTGGGAGCTGAGATGAATGTGATCAACAAAGTTTAGGCTGAAACTCACGTTCATATGTCACTGATCGCCATATAGTTCACCAAATCACTAGATGCGGGATTCATTTCAATAAGTAAAGCTTGTAGAAAAGCACAGCAACCAGGAAGGAGAGAGCTTGAAAAGAAAGCAATATACCCATTTTAAGATATACTCTGCTACAAGGATTGCGGTTGCATAAGCTCTCATTGAGCGATTAATTGTCGAGATGATAGTCGCACCACCGGGGCTGATCAATGATGACAAGGATTTGCAGAACTCTGCAGGATTTGCTACGTGCTCAATCACCTTCACAGCACAACTATCAAATGTATGTCTACAATGTAAAGAATACCTGAACTGTAGGATAAAACTGCTAAAAAGAACCATTGGGGGAAATGGCTTACCTCCAGCGCAATCACAGCATCAAACTGCTTTTTCTCCTCCACCAACTTTTCTGTATAATAGTAGAAATGGCATGACATCAGATGGACTTTTATGTAACTTCCGGAACTAAGTGAAACCGAAGTGATGCAGTGGACAATGATTTGCCTCAATTCTGGTCAAGTTGAAACTACAATAAGCAGCTAGAGTCTAACAGGATAAGTATGGCATGTACCTGCCGTTGTGCAACAGTAATCAATAGTGGAAGTAACTGCGTCCGAATCCTGAAAAAGATGAAGTGCAACTATGGAAACAAATGGAAGAACAACAGAGATATCATTTACGCCTAAATCAAATGATTAAGTGATCACACTATGTACACAACCATGATATGGCAGAGTTATTCCGTGTCTGCTTTTCTATCCCAAATACACCTTGGGATTCATGCATAGCTTACAGAGATCGTATACAAGGAAAAAGGTATGATGTAAAAACAAGAGCAACTAGATGCACAACAAAGCCTACATTTCCGAGACAAATCCATTTAGATTTTAGCAGTTGATGACATAAATAACAGATCAAAAACATGCAAGTAGCAATCTAATATTCTTTAGATCATCAAAATAAAAATTCTTACAGCATGAATCTGGGCAATATTGATGTTCTTTTCCACAGCATCAATTCCTGTGACAGTGGCACCAAGACGAGCTAAAGGCTGAAATAAGCTCAAAACCAAGTCAAAAAAGGTCACTCACCATCAGTAAAACTGCAGTGATATGAATATTCCTGGCCTCAGTATGAAATTAAGAATAAGTACCTCTGACAATATCCCCCCTCCACACCCAACGTCTACAAACTTCAACCCCTCAAAAGGCTTGGCACATAACGGATCTTTCCTGAAAAAAGTTGCACATTAACTCGCCAGATTTTTCCATTATAGTTACAGCCAAAGCAGGTATAACGAAAAAGCCCGTGAAAACCAGTAGCCAAAAATCAACAAACTCAATATATTAAAATTACCCAAAATGTCGGCATAACGTCGACCTAATGAAAGCAAGTCTCGTTGGGTTCATCTCATGTAAAGGCTTAAATGGCCCTTCAGCATCCCACCTAATCCATCCCAATGTAAGAAAAAGAAAAGAACCACGATCCGATCATAGAAATAATCATCCAAGATTAAGAAAAAAAAGCGCACACCACGTCTCAGCAAGAGCTGCAAACTTTTTTAGTTCATTCTTATTCAATGAGCTCGCTGACTTGAAAATCCCTGCAGGAGACGACGTGGGTGCCCCGGATCGTGGAGGCGTTGGCAGGGTATTGGAATAATCGCATGTTTGGATGCCATGTAGAAAGCTAGGACTCCGGAAGGCCTTCCATGGCCGCGCACACAGTTTTCCGGTGCCGGACCCCGCTAGCAAACGCTGGAGTACCATTATGATACAAGAGGTGGGTGGAATCCAAATGAAATTCTTGATTCTGCACGCGATGCGAATCAGAAAAAAGTAAGAAACTTCAAGTCCAGAAGCAAGGAACAAAATAGATACTACAGTGTATATTCAATACATCATAACAGAGAATCAACAAGAATTACAAAAACAACGCCAAATTCATGATTCAATTCACAAAACCGAACTTTTGCTGCACCATCTACTAGAAATCATAAGAAAAGAGAAACGTAGCAAATTCCCTCGAAAAAGTTCATGCAGGGCTTCAAACATTTTTTTTCCAGAGTCAATCCCATGACTCAAATCACTCATTTGATAAAGATCGGGTATTACAACTTACAACTTTGAATATGCTGCGGATTACTGCGACAAAACACCGTTCTGACTGACGATGCGGAGGAGAAGGAAGAGGCGATGTTCGAGTGATTCTAGAACCTGTTGGTGGGCCAATTGGGTTTATTTCATTACTGGATATTTCCCATTCGTATTAATGGGCCAAAGCCCATTCATGTACTAATGTCGTTTATCCGTCATCGGAGTTTAATTAATTAATGAAAATAAATATTATAAAGATTTCGTACTTTGAAAGAAAAAATAATAAAATAATAATAATAAACCGGTAGGGTTTTATACAACCGGCGCGGCCTGTGACTTCGCCGGTGGCTAGCCCATGAAATAGGGTGGTGGCGTAGGGCGGCCTATGGCGTTGGTCGACCAGTGGAGTGGAGGGGCGTCATACCGGTGCTTTATTTAATTCATTATGAATTTGTTGAGGGGTTCCAAGGTGGTGGGGAGATGGTTTTGATACCTAAATTTGATGAGGGATTCGAAGGATGGCAAATTCTCGTTTGAGGGTTTCTTTGGAAAAGCCCTGTAGGCTGTAACAGGAATAGTTTGAGAATCGCATCTTCCGCTGATTCATCATATTTCGAAATGTTGAGCATCGGAAACGAATTGCGGAAACAGTTGAGAAATTTGGGAATCACTCGATTCCCGGCTGCAGCCATCGTCCTAATTTTGATGGTCGTTGGGTTGGTACTGTTACCGGGAAAGCATGGTGAGCGTAAGAAACGCAATTTGGTATTTGCAGAACTCGATAACCAGAAATTGAACACCTCCCAGCCTTTCGTTCAAATGAATGCCTTCGTGGAGTTCAGAAGCGGAACCGATTTGGTTTGGCAAGTACCCGATTCGCCAAAGGCAGTTCTCTTCGTCGCTCACGGTTGTGGAGGAAGCGCCACCCATTTCTGGGACAAATCTTCAAATTGCCCAGATTGCATCGGTTTGCCTGAAGAGAGACTCATTGTTCTTCACGCTCTGGCTCGAAAATTTGCCGTGATAGCGATTTCAAGTCATGGGGTTTGCTGGTCTTCTGGAGAAGAAAAATCAGTTGTTAATGAGATGTTAAAATGGTGGATTGCAAAGCAGAAGCTTGAAAATCTACCGGTTTTCGCAATGGGCGCTTCCTCTGGTGGGTACTTCGTTTCCGCCATGGCTATGGTGTTTCCATTTAAAGCAATTGCTTTGATGATTTCTGAAGGTCTATTCAGTCGTCTGGATATCTCCAAAAACTACCCACCTACGATCTTTGTTCATATGCCTAAAGACGAAGGTAGAAAAAGGATGATAAGCAAGTACCTTGTTCGAATGCGAGCTCTAGGTATTGATGTTGATGAAATCCAGTGCAAGGAGTTCCCTTTAACACCGGAATTCTTTGGTCATAGAATTCCAGGGGTTGATCACAATTTGTCTGTGAAACTTTATGATCTTTTTAAGCAAAATGGATTCGTTGATGGGAATGGTTTCATGAGAAACGATGGCCGTGAAACGCCATGGAAGACCGTTATTGAGCAAAGTGGTGCAGTTCTTCTAAGCAAGTCTTTGTATCACCACGTTCAAGAGGAAATGAACGTTGCTTTTGGTTATCATGAAATGACAAGTTTCCCATTTCCACAAATCTTGGACTGGTTTGAATCCCACATGAAGTGATTGATTTCTAGGGAACTTGTTTCTGTTTGCTGAACATATGCGAAAGGTATTGCCAGCCACGTTATAATCTGCTTGTCTTTAACGCATTTTCCATGAAGAAAGATATGCAGTGCAAGAGAGGGTGGCGCCCTTTCAGAAGTTCATGGATGCAGACGAGAATGATGCCTATGAACTAGATTCAAGGATTAGCTTTTGTCTTATGTAATTAGAGAAAATCGAATGGTAAACGTGCTGGGCTTTCATCTAATATTCGAAACATTACATGTGAGTTTTGAGATGGTTTCAAAACAGTCTGGTGTATGAGCTGTTGACATGTGAATTTTAAACTGACGCAGCAGAGAGTGGTGCTGGTGCTGTGGCAGTGCTAGCCAGCCAGGTCTTTAGAAACCGTGGCAGTGCAATAGCCAGCCACATTGATGATTTTTTCTTGTACAGCTGTAACGATTCAATGCTTTCGCTGCAAGTTCTGCTATAGAAACTGTGGTAGAGAACAGAGAGGGAAATGCATCAGATGTGATCCATTTTGCTTCTTATTATGGAGAATGGTAATGAAGAGGATACTGAAAAATCTATGCATTTAATTGAAGCTTAAAGATCATTCCTTGCCGTTTTGAGGAAAAAAGAGAAGGAAAATGCTTATGGTTAAATTGAACAATGTTACAGAAATAAAAGCGTTCACGAAGTAGGCTTCTATGTATACAAATAAGTGTTCATGAAAATTTTCTACATGAAGGAATAGTAACGAAAAAAGGTGCATGGTCCCTCTCCTTTTCATGTATTAGCAGTCATTGTCATGTTGTTTCCGGCGAAACATGTCTTCATTTTTCGCACGGAAGGGCAAATAAAAACTGATATCTAACAACAAAAGCCATTTAACAAGGGGAACATACAGCGTATGCATCTGAGAGTGTTCATGGAGTTTCTAGAGCCAAAAAGAAAAGCAAGGAGAGAAAAAGCACAGCATCACACCACCAAACCACACACGAAACACACAAAGAATCTCATTAGCTTCTTCTTAGGCTTTGATTCGACCCTCGTTTGCCATCTGAAAGACCCTTGCCTGAGCTCCAGCAGCTTGGTTGGAATCCAGAGCCGTAATGAAGCTGTCCCTGACCTGGTTGGTGCTGTAAGGGAATCTCCTGTGTGCCATGGCGTTGAGCATAGCTGCGGCTCCTTCCCTGTAGAGGGCTCCATATCCATCTGTGCGTGTATTCGAGAGAGCCTGCATTACATTTGCATTGGTTCCAAAACCAGGGAAGCTAGGGAACCCAAATGTGTTGCCAAGTGTCCCAAAACTGCCAACGAGACCCCACACCAGCGTTGGATGATTCCTCCAGAAGCTGCAGTTTGTTAGCAGTTAGTATCATGCTAATAGGAGAAACTAAAAAAACCTTGGTCGTTCCATATCTGACTTACATGCATGGAAAAGGGCTTGGAGGGAATCCAAATGGTGGTGTTGGGTTGATACCGGGAATGGTAGGTGTAGAGCCACCCGGTGGAGTCAGAGTGAAAGGAGGAGAGTTTGGATCAAATGGAGGAGTCGTCGGAGTAACGACTGGAGTTGGAACGCTGGGAGGAAGTGTGCTCACTGGAGGAGAAGAAGGGGTTGAAGTTGGTGGAGAACGGTAGTAACCACCGCCGTGGGAGGGGCTGCTCTTCTTGGGAGGGTTTCCACAGTTTGCAGGCGGCTTGGTTCCAGAAGAGTGTCTAGGAGTTCCATAACCACTTCCTGAACCATACGGAGGGCTCACAGAGACTGTCACCGCAACACAAGCATACACTTAGTCTCTTGTTCTACTTCTGTTGCATATAGCAGGAAGAAAAGTTCGACACTAATGTTACCTTTGGGAGTAGATGGTGGATGAGGGTCCCGGGAGTAGTAGTGCTTCCCATCCTCGAAGCTGGTATCAGCGAAAGCCAAAATGGCGAGGCTTTGAAAAACCAGAGCAGCCAACAGCAGCAGCTTCATATCCATGCTTCCTGCTTCCTGCTTCCGTTCCCTGTAGAAAGCAGCCGAGACCAAGATGACAGTACCAAAAGACCGGCAGTAGTATATAAAGAGTGAAAAGAATGGCGTAGAAGTAAATTAAGCCGGTGAGCAAGTAAGTGGTTGGTCGCATTAGCTACACATGCATTTAAGCTCATTTACTTGCACTGACAATATAATATTTCACAAGGCCAATTGACTTCATCGTGAAAATTTATCATTGAATTGAATGATACCTGTGCCCGTAACCATCCCTCCCAATTCCATTGTCATCATCTTCTTGACATCTGTGATAGGGAGGGTGTTCTTCACCATCGGCATGCTTCATGCATGCGAGCATAAACCTTTCAAGAATGAAGTTTCCATTTGTGTGGAACATCACAAATTCACAGTGCACTCACCGGAATATTCCAACCAAGTTTTCAACAACTCTGGACCTCTGTTTAGAGACCCAACGGGGAAAACCAGCTTCCCTGTTTTGGAGTTCAATATGAGATGAAATAGGCCAATTTATCGGTTTAGAGCCTAAACCAATCTATTCAAGGTTCCATTTTTGAGAGAGCTGTGAACTAGAGCACGCCCATAGTCCACAATCCATGCATTTGAAGGAAGATCTTTTTTGGTTTAGAGGGTGCATGGGATGCGTCAATGTGGGGATGGAAATTCGTCTACCCAGTCAAGAAGATATGGCACATCACAGTACCGAAAGAAAGAAAAATGCAGCATAGCCACAGTGTGATGTCGGGGTTGAGAAAATGAGAGTAATGGTGGTGACAGAGGAGTAGTTGAAGAAGAAGCTCAAAATTGATGAATCACGAGGCACTAGCCAGACATTGAATGAAGGATTTACCGTCAAATCATTCCCCCAGTCAGCGCTCCCTTGGCCTTTTACTGCTGTAAAAGAAACACCAGGAAATACAGTAAACATTTTGTTCTCACACGATGATTGTGGGGAGGGTGAACTGTGAAGCCTGAAGGTACCACTCAAGCTCAGTCTGCTAAATGACTGCTTTAGGTGTTTCCACCTCTTGGACCACCAGGCCAACATGAAGGGGTTTCATGATGTTTGAATCAACATATGATTCAAATAATCTTAGAATCATTGAGAAGCGTTTAGATTGTAGTAAAAATAAAAATCACAGGCTGTGAATGGGTAGTTGGGTATTAAAGAACTGTATTTACTTGTGAGTGGATACTCTCAACCCCCTCTTCGACCACACTCCACAGCCATTTCAAGGAAGCCCTACCTGTGATATAAAAGAAGTTTTAATTCTATATCCAACAGATGCAAACCAAACCAAAAGTATGCCAATCAAACTCTAGATGCTTCTCAACTGTTCGAGTTCTTGATAAGAAGGTTTAGCTGTCTTTTGTTTCTATATTTAGTTGCAGTTAGTCTAGGAATGTTTTCTTTCAAGATATTGGTCATATTGTGGGCATGTAGAGAGTTTTATGTTCACTCACTAAGAGAGATCCCAGCAAGAAGCAATAGCTAACAATGGAAAATCCTTTGAACATCACAATCAATCCTCAATAAACAGCTCAAACCACCACTTTCAAGCTTCAAACACCTTTGTTTATGCCAAAATCCCACTAAGCCATCAATTCAATACAAAACTCCATTGCCAATCTTGCACCATTCAACACATTTCAAAATGCTGAGGGGGGAAAAGCAAGATTGGTAAGCGACAAACCTCCCTCAAAATCAGCAGCTCCTGCAAAGCTCAACGGCTTGGTCAATATACAGAAGAAAACCATGTGGTGCTCCCGTAAACAACGCCAATTTACAGCCATCCCCTACCTGTCATCTCACTTTTAGAATAATATTTCAACTGTTGTAAATGATTCTGAGACCACCGGAGAAGACAGCACTGATTAATCTCATTCCCATAATGTAGCCTTTTCTGTAAATCCATTTAATAAAAAACACATAGTTTCGAATTTGTACAAAATTACATTACATGATATACAATACAATGTATGGTATAAATCATTCCAAAATCCAACTCCGGTGCCACCACACCGCGTTTGAATGTAGCTCATTACTGTTCAAACAATACAAAAGGTTGCTGAATAAGACAGGAAACCCCAACTCTGAGAGATGATCAATTTTGGTCCCTGTTAATAAAGGACTATTAAGCCAAAATTTTGAAAGGTGAAAAATTGATGGTGGCTAATGGGGCACATCGCTGATATGTTGGTTCGGGACCAGTGGCTTCATTCCTTGCAACGGCCAACAACAATACACCTATCTGTCAACATATGTTTTTAATGGAATAGCCATCGTTGGATGTAGTCGTCGGATCCCGGATTTCGCAGCCATTCGTGTCTGCTTTAGGCCTGGAGAAGCTGAAGTTGAAAATAGAGTAAAAAGACTTTTCACAAGCAAACAGCAATATCCGATAGATAAATTGAAATAAAACCAAGGTCGTGCCCTGTTTCGCTGCAAGAACTGAACTCTTGTTTTCTTTCCAAGATATTCAAGAAAGACCAAAGCAAATCACAGAGGAAATTTTGAATTTCGGATCTTTCAAAGAATAACTCCTAAAGCACAAGAGAGACTACTGAAAACGCCCAGCGGAATCGAAACATGTCTATCGCAGAAGCCCACCCCATGTTTTATGAAAAACAAACATGAAGGCCAAAAGAACTTATGGGTACTGGAAAAAAGTTCACCTTTTGCGAGGAGGAGCTCTGGTTGAAGGAAATAGAAAGAGGGTAGAATGCCATAGCGGCTTACACGAGTTCACAAGGCGAGCAAATAAAAGCCCCAATTACTTGAAGGGACGTTTGTGTTTTCCTGCAACCAGCAGCCCTTCCAAAGAGAAATTTGCAGGAGCCGAAACGTTGGACTTAGAATTTTGACTAACACATCTCTTTCTTTTTTTCACTGGCTTTGGACTAGCATATCTCAGCCTCGTGTATCATCACTTTCTACTCTGCAGATGTATGGTACCAAGTGTAGAAAAGGTGAGAATGCGTCTGAGGTTTGCTTGATCTTCTGATAGCCCACTGTTGATTATCTGGTAAGCAATTGTTAGTGTTTCAAAAGGCATAAATTGCAGGAATTCCGGCCGTAGGCCTGGAATTGGTCCAGTTGAAAACCCTCTCTGTGATTGTCGGTCAAGGAAGATAATCAAAGGTTAATATATCTTCAGATTTGTTCAATGATCCCAGAAAAAAAAGACATGGTAGTGTTTCAGTTGACGATTGATCCGGTGCACCGTGTTTTCTCATGAAATATGTGCTCATCAAGCAAGGTATTCTTGCATTTGATGTACCTTGCAGCAACATGTTACTCATTCTTGCCATTCGGTCATACGACTGATTCCACCATCAAATTGGTTGCAGTCAGTCATGGTTAGCGCGGCAGTCGTGCTATTTAAGATAGCATAGATTCCCGCCAGCAAAGGACGCATATCAAAAAAGCTTCAGATCAATAATCGAACTACATTTTCAAGCAGTACTGCAAGTACTACAAATGAGAAAAATGGAAGCAATCACCATCGGTTTCAGACACCAAACAATCTTTAGAGCGCCAGAATCAAGCGGGGCACTCAAAACTGAACCACACTCCAAAAGAAGAATAGAAACATAACATCATCTATCTGTAAAAAAAATATAAAATCTTCTGGATTCCATTAGAAGGAATACCGACCTGTGAACTCTTCCCCACCATCAGAGGAGCACCATCAATGTTTCCTTGCAGCGTGCAAGTAGCATGCAGCACCCATCACTGCAATGGCAGCAATGACCGAGCCTCCTAGGATCCAGTGTTTCTGTTCAAAACCCCCAACTAATCCTTTTTTCTCATCAGCTAGATAATCCCCATTCCCTAGAGTTCCGTGCTTGAACTGAAACTGATCGATCAACTTCTCTTTTTCCTTCAGATTATTCTCTAGAGCACTAATTTCTCCTTTCATGTCATCAATAGATTTCTCCTTCTCGAATTTCAGCTTTTCCAAATTATTTCTACTTTGTAAAAATTCCTGCATCTCCCCAATACTCTTCTTCAAAGTCTTAACCTCTTCATCCTTCACATAAACCTCATCCCTTAGAGCACTCTCAATGGCGGCTAGCTGAATAACACCTGACGACAAGGTTTCCCTCTCCTTTTCAATTGCTTCCAATTTGAAAACTTTCTCTTGCTCCCTCTCCCTTGCACCTTCCAGCTTCCTCTTCAACTCAGACGACTCAGTCGTGCATTCATCTAAATCACTCATAGCAGAAGCAAAATCATGCTGTAGCCTAGACAGCTCGGCTTCAAGTTCCGCAGCACGAGCAGCCACATCCTTCAATCCTTGTGTATCTGATTCCAATTTTTCTACTGCAACCTTCATATCCCTATTATCAGTTCTCAACTTGTTGATAGCCACCTCCATTTCCTCAACTTGCTTCTTGAACCCCTCATTTTCTCCTACAAGTTTCACATTTTCACGCTCTAGGGACGCTATCTTGTCATCCAAAACAGAAAATTCCGAAGATTGCACACCACCGGTGATTTCCACCGAACGACCATCAGACACCTCCCCGTTAACAAGCGCTTCATCAGCCATAACTGTAATCCAGCATAAACACAGTGAAAACCAGAAAATGGAAACCGCACACACAAACTACCTTCAATCCACACAGGCTTTTTTAAAAAGCAAAAAGAACGGAATCAGATCCCCTATCCTGCAAAAATGAAGGCGTAAAGTATTTACTGAGATCACGAGAGATTGAATCACGAATCCCCGCACCCCGCGTGCAGAAGCAGAAGCTCTCAACGCTGAGACTCACGAAAAGCAACTGAGTTTATTAGGGTTTCTTTCTTCCAGGAATGTACGACTTCTATCGGACGGTTTCTGCAACGTTAACGATTGGGTTTATATATGCGAGGTTCTTCACCCTTTTTAGAGAAAAAAAAATTCAAAGAAAGAGAATAAATGTTTATTCTTTAATTTCACTCCTAACAAAGAGACCAGCCAACATCACAATGAAAAACTGTAAAACCTCCCAACCCCCTCTTCTTCTGCTCTCTTCATTCCTCCTCTACACCATGAGCGAAGCTTCATTTGAGCGAATCCACCATCACCTCGGTTGTTCTGTTCTGTATTAATATAACCCACCAACACCTCCATATTGCACAGCAGTCACCTTTCTATGGCTAGCTATATTTCCTGTACCCATGCCAATACCACCATAGGGAGCTGCTGCTTTCGCCTGCAGCATGTTAGTCTCGATGTTTACCACCACTCGGTCGTCGACATTGCCTGCCCCGGAATGACCCACATAGAATCCGGGGGACGGCTCGATGTTTATGGCTACATCTGGGACTAACTTGGATGCCAATCCACAGTTTGGTAGTTGCTTAGAGTTCGCTGGCAAAGAAGGTGGCTCACCTCCGGGTTTCTGGATCTTTGCTGGGGTGTTTCTGTGGTAGCAATGTGCTGAGGAGATGGGATGAGAATGGAGGTTTGGGTTTCTGACTTGGCTTCTTGGATCATATGCGTCTTTGATGCCATTTGCATTCTCATATTGGAATACAGGGCCAACGACTTTGCCTGGCTTAGCTGCGGACATGGGTTATGGGCTTTCAGGGTGGGTAAGAACCAACGTCAAGAACCTCCATAAGATGATATTTACCTTGTGGTATTCGATACAGTGGCTGCACGCCCCTCGTTGATATACTGGTGCCACTAACTGATTCCTCAGAATTCTGCCTATCCTTAATAGTTGGAGCCTCCTTTGGGGGATGGTGTTGGAATGCACAATGGTGGACCTGCGTTGTCAACATCGCAATGGGATTGAATTGCTGGTCCAACATAACAGGTGAAGTTGTTGCAGATGAGATGTGAAATGTACCTTGGAAGAGAAGCATGCTTTCTTTCAAGCGGAATGGCTGATCCCCCTTTGCTCTCTTCGAGGTGAGCAAACTGCTTTTTGAACTGATCAACGGCACTGAACAAGGATAATATTTAAGAGTTCACCAGTAAGCAAAAGGAATATTTTGTAAAGACGTTAAGCGACAGAATAAATAACCTGGGATACAGAAAGGTGGTTCTCTCTACTCCATTGATGTAATCCTTCAGTAGCTGAGGGTGGTATTCGAGTATCTCGCGGAATATCAATTCTTGAATATCCTCTTTGGTTACTCTTCGCCTCTCAAACTCAAATTCCATCTTTGAAATTGGCTGGCATGATGGCTCCCTCACGACCTTTGCCAACCCCTTAAAGTAAGGATCTGCCAATGCCTATAATGAAAGAAAATGACAGACTGCACACAGGATCTATACGTGAGAAACTTTATGAAAAGCCCATTTTGCGGCAAACCTCTTCAGCTGTTGGACGGTCCTTGGGATCAAAAGCAAGAAGCCTTTCCAAGAGCCGAAGGGCCAAGGGATCGGCATTTGGAAATTTCTGAGAAAAAGGAACAGGCTGCTTCTTTCGCATGCTTGTGAGATACTTTCTCGCTTTATCATTTCGCACCTATGATTAAGCAAAACAAGAGAATGGGGTGAGCCCCATAAAGGTTGAAAAATACATTAAAGCCTTTGTGGAATTGATACATACTCGAGAAATGGTATCCATCGAAGGTGTTCCAAGAAGATCAGTAATCAAATCAAGCTGGTGCACAACATTCTTTCCAGGAAAAAGAGGCCGCCCAGTCAGCACTTCGGCAAAGATGCACCCTATACTCCATATGTCAATTGCAGGAGTATACTGTACACAGAAACATCAACTATCACAAAAATACACTTACCTATTCAGTCGCATGAATGATTTCCAAAGAAATAAAGATGAATACCTTCGAGAAAAATGAACCACACAGTTCAGGTGCCCTGTACCACCTTGTAGCCACGTAGTCCTGTAGATTGTAAAATTTAGCTTGTGATTCAGCACCCAAAAAAAAAACCCATGAATGGAATACCAACCGTCCACAGAATTGTTGTAGGAGTGTCACTAAATGCAACTCGAGCCAATCCAAAATCACATATTTTCAGCTTACAGTTTGCATTTGCTAGAATATTTTTGGGCTTCAAATCTCGGTGATAGACATTAGCTACAATGAAACACACGGAGGTATAACATGGAGAGGCTTACAGCCAATACGATCACCAACAAAGACCAAAATATTCAACATTCATTAAAACTCTTTTCTAGATATACCAACAATTACCTGTGTGGATGTATTTAAGGGCACGGAGTAACTGGTACAGAAAAAACTGGTAGTGCTCCCGCGTCAAATCATCATTTGCCTTGATGACTTGATGAAGATCTGATTCCATTAGCTCAAAAACAACATAGATATCCTTGAATTCTCGTCTTGAAGGGGAAGCATAATGTGCTTAATTTCTACGATATCAGGGTGTCGCAAGAGCCTCAAAAGCTTTATCTCTCGGAGAATACGTGCAGCATCAGAAATATGTTCAAAGATGTCATGTATTTTCTTTATAGCCACTTTTTCACCTGTATAAGTGTCGATAGCAGAGCACACAACACCATAGCTACCTTTACCAATGACCTCAAGGATTTTATACCTGCTTGCATCACCGTATTCTGAGAAGAAGTCAGCCTCCGCTGAATTCTGCAGCAAACAAGTGCGATCCATTTCAGATTGACGCAGGAAATGATAATTTCAGAAACACCTTCAACAAAATCACTTGGAGCATACATCAGTTCAAAGATCCACTTGCCGCCAATCTCACAAAATAAAAGCACTGAAATCAAGGGCTATAAGCGTTCACATAAGTTCGATCTCGCTAACATGATAAGATGAATCATACAAGAAAAGGAGAAGCTTTTTCAACATAGATCTATACGGTTTCAACAATTTCAGTTATAAAATTATGATGAGCTGAATCTTTCTTTTCCAGAACATCAGGCGCTTCATCATCATCCATCCCAGAAACAAATAGTTCATCTTGATGTGCAAAAACAACGGAAGCCCATAAAAAGGGATAGATAGAAACGGTTGAAAGAAAAAGAAGCTCACTTTCTTTCGGTGATCCGCCTGCATTATCAATGAAGGTGTGAAATTTGTCCCCCCACCCGCGCAATCTCAATAGCTAACAAACAACGAAGTCGACGAACAAACTAATCTTAAAGATGAAAAGATTCCGTCAAAGACTCAGCCGCATTTCCCCCATCGCGCACGGCTCCGTATAGCAAACGAACAATCCCACCTCGTACGCTTCTTCGTGTTGTCGTTAAAAACCGTGGGAAACAAAGCCTTCATACACCCTTGTGACCCTTCCTCCCGTGACCGACAATCATAGAACAAGAAAACCAAACACAACCACCATATCAAAAAACAAAATCGCCAACACCCAAATCACCCCTCTCTCTTTCCTCTAATCATTCATTCACCCCCTCAGCACCACATCAGAATTCAACAACACGGGATCGCAAGAAAAATGCAGATCTCACGAAAATGGTTTCCGCTGGGGGTTGGGTGAGAGGAGGGAGGGAGAGAGCGCCTCGCACCGACAGAAAGCAGATGGTGAAAGGTTGGGGGTTTTACAAATGGAGATCGCTGAATCCAGCTCTCTCTCTCTCTCTCTCTCTTTCTCTCTCTAACTCTGAAAATAAAAACAAGCCGCATGTGCCTCTTTTCTTAATTTAAAATAGATTTTTACATTTCCTTTTTCAAAAAAATCTAACGAAAATTGAGGCTATGAATTTAATGAGGAAATCTTTAATCAAGAATCAATTCTTTCCCCGGTGAAGAGTCAACCCAATTTTAATGAACCCTACCCAAAGTACACGTCAACTTTACCCTTTGACCAACTTACCCACCAATCTCTTACCATGGGCTTCATATTCCATGTACTTAATTGGAAAAATAGCATTAAATTATTACGATTTTCTTGTCATTTTTACCCTTTTTTTTATTCAAAAACATTAAATGTACGGTGGGCGACGGGTGGGTGAAAATTACGTCCTAACCCACTCCAGGAAAAGGAAGTTACGACGTAAAATCAAATCCATCACATAAATTATTTATACAAAAATAAATCAACTGGATAATTCAATTTAATTATAAAATATGATATTTTTACCGCCATGAAATTAAATTACCTTGCAAGGCTAATTAATTAATTACCGTAATCAATGCAGGGTTTAGGTGTATTAGTATAATTATGATGATGTCGCCGTACCGTTTGGGGTGTTGGTCACGACGGTTGTGTCGTCATTGGGACATTCCTAGCCTAGGCCGGGCTATCCTAAATGTTAATAACACGTTTTGGGCAGTTTAATTGTCCTAATGAAAACAGAAATTGGGCATCCTTTCGCCACTAGGTGTATTAGAAAATTAGATACGATAAAAATAATTATCATATATATAAAAAATTGATCATAGTACATGAAATAAAAATAAGTAGGTCTACTTTTCAAATGGTACGTTGACCACTCGCATCTGAATGCATCTTAATTATCGTATTCCACATTTTTTAAATGGAGGAGTTTTTGATTATTTTCGAAAAATAATTTAATTCTAGAAGATGGATGTAAGAAGGATTAATTGCGTAAAGGTCTAAAATGGCATAATTGATTTCTAAATAATTATTGTTTATTTTTATTATTTAAAATAATGTAAATCATTATCTATTGTGTTCCTAATCGGACAAAATTAGTTCACGTTATTAAATCATAATTTTTTTTCTCTAATTTCAACTCTCCTTGTTACCCTCTATGTGTACATGCATCATTGTTTTAAAATCAATTTTACTAAATGATGAATTATATTAATATAGACTAAGTGAATCATTTTTAACAAATAACATAGATTAAAGGCATGTAAATAATGTGTAACCAACGGTTGGCAGCCAAGTGAGTGAGGAGAAAGGAGACGTTACACATTTTCACAGGCTTTTGATCGGCGCTCGTTGTCATTCATAAAGAAAAGGAGAAAGGGACGTGACACACTTTGAAAACGAGAGACTTGTTGTTTTGGTGCCACGGGTAGTTAATCCAAAGTAGAAACTTAGTTTAATTTTTTCAACCAAACATTATTACTCCACCATAAAAAGAAAGAAAAGAAAAGAAAATGTATTATTTTAAATATGAATTGTAAAAAAAAAAAAAGAAGATAATTAGGGAATTGTTGCACCGGCGTGCATTTGCCGACACAGTTCTTGAAGATGTGTGGCCGTGGTGGCAGCCTCAATCAAAATCGGGTGATGCCCATCAAATGAATGCGGACGTGGCTGCCAGGCTGTCCGAGTTGGACAATTTCCATGTGATTTATTCATTTATTTCTCCACTGGGCATCGGCAATAAGACAACCAACCCATGCCAAATGTGCCGCCGCGCCGGGCCTTCCTTCTTCAACCCAATTAATTTATTACAGAACTGGGTGTATGTGCCTACAAAATCAGTTACTCAACTTTTATTGCATGACCTGGAAGATGCAACATTCAAATAGAATATTACCACTTTTTTGTTTTGTTATATAGGCCAAGGCGAATGTCGGTGCCCCTCTCAGGAGTCGATAGGCCAGGCCAGGTCACATGGATCTCTTTGCAAGAGGGCGCCCATTTCGGTAATGGGTCTGGGCCACGAGCGGAGCCGCAGGGATGGCCGGTTCATGCCCAAGGAAAAAATAGTTATTTTGAAATTCGCGTGGTAGAATATTTTATATTAAATAATACAAGGTTATATTTAATTTTATAGATTACATATGTATGTAATTTTACTTTATTGACTATAAATTCATACATCATGGTTTTACTTTTAATTGTCTGTTATTAGTATTTTAATAATATTATGTATAGATATAGTTATAAAAGTTGTTATTCAACACGTGGTAAATCCTTTCTAAAGAATACTTTTTACAATTTTTTTTTTCAAATCATTAGTTTTGATGTAAATTAATTATATTTATATTTCGTATCGAGTAAATTAATAACAAATGAGCTCTTATTGTATTTGTTTAGATAATAATTATTTTAATATTTATAAATATTATATATCTTTTTTAATTACATAAAAAAAATCATGTCAAAGGTAGCATAAATTTGTTAAGAACACGTGAAAAACACTATCAATATCATAATTTATCTATAAATGATAAATGTATTAAAAATAAGAGGAAGAAAAGTCAGAGGTAATGTCGTGCAATAAATAAAAAAAATGGTTTACAGCATCGTTCAAAGACACGTGGCAGCAACTTTGAAATTCAATTATGACATAAAACGCCAAAGAAAAAAACTGCCAAAACAGGAGGAGCTGAAGCCTCCCTGTCAGCATGCCCCCTGAAGCTTCCAATGCCTCCCAATAAGACGGAACTAGGTGTATTGTAATGCAACAGAAGCGCAAACCTGTAGATTTCGCCATCGGGGACAAGGGAATTAAGCTGATCGGTCAAGTTTTACAGGTTTGCAGTTAGTATGGCTGACTGCATTGGCAATAATCACCCCAGCTGTAGTTCTGATCTCTCGATTCTGGATTCATTAAGCCTCTCTGCGAGCATTCCTACAAGAATAAACATCACAAAAGATACTGTAGCTCCAGCTAAAATCATCTCCTTACAGGAATGGTTTGATTCGGAGGGAACCATGCCATTAAGGAAAGCCAGCAAGGTAGCCAAAAGTTGGTGGTTGAAGGATGTGCTGAATAGGAATCTTCTTCATGGCAATGTGCAGAGTTCTGCACAACCTGGAATGTTACCAGTTCTGATAAGTAGACTAAATAATACAGTGCACCCAAAAGTTCCTGTGTTTGGACACATTTGATGCCTCAGAAAATATTATTGGATCAAAGGTGTTTTACAATATACCCTGTCTTCCATTCCGGTGCACTCAGCTTTCGACGAGCAAAAGATCGTTAGTGGACACTTGGGGCAGCGCCTCAATGGCAGCCCCACTTTCAACCATCTCATAATATTCCTCCATCATGTGGTAAACAAGAGTATAAATAAGAAGCACAGCAACCTATTGGGTAAAAGACACATAAGCTGTAATAGTCGTCATATGACTAGACGGACCAAAGGAACTGTCAACACTATCACACACTGCTCCAACAATAATGGCCAATGGAAGATTCCCAGTGTTTCCAATGCAGCCACGGTAACTGTAAACCAGTAAAATTTTGGAGAGGGGCGTCATGATTTCCTACTATCATTCCCAATACACAACCAATAGGATTACTGAGAATAACATTCACCCGTATGAACCACAACTTGGAAAAAAAATCATTGGCACTTGTGTTTCTCCTAAATTAACGAAACCCAACCTTACTAAGAAGCCAACATGTTATTTTCGTGTTGGGGGCGCGCAAGAATCAGCTCCTCTGTAGTGGATCGCATATCATTCTTATCTTGCGCAAAGCGTGACCCCATCTCAGACTCCACAGCGAGTGAATATTGATCTCCTCAAAATTCACAAAGCAACTGGACACACGGCGGCCAATTTCCTGCAATAATATGACCTAAAAAGCAGCAAGAAAAGGGATGCGAGATGTGCTAGCAATGGAGAACCTTGAAAAAACATAATACAATCCGAAGCAGCAATAATTCCAAGCCGGAGGATGGAGACATGAAAGGGACAACATCCCCCATCCGCCATCATATGAGCCAAACACCATTTACTATTTATTAAATATTAATATCTTAGAGAATAAAAGCTAAAAAAACCCTAGAAGATTTATAGGTGTTTATAGGGTTTCGGTAGAAATTGAATGTGAATATAGAATCTATTATAAATATTATTTTCAGGATATTTTTATATAATTTCGAGTAATTTAATCGCATTTTTCCCTCATTAATTCTGCTCCGTCAAAGGCTCGCGCCGTTGCAATAAAGAGATTCTTATCCTGAAAGTGAATGACACACGTCGGAAGCCTCTCTCAATAGTCAAAACCCACGACATGAAATTTCAATTAAAACAATTTAAAAACATACTGAAAAAAAATTAAAAGAGAAAAGCATCTTTTGGAGAATATACCAGAAGTAGATTCCTAATTCCTTGGAAGCTTACACACAGTTGTAATTAGGGCTCAATATTTCTTAAAAAAGGGAGTTGACGATCAAAATGTGTTACCATTTTTGGTAGCAAATTAGTTTTCGAGAACAGTCTTTCAAAAACGGATTCAACATATTTTTCGTGGATTTAAAAAAGATGATTGTTGAACTGATTAAATTATTGATTTTGAGATATTATTTTAGAATCAATTTGAATTAAATTCAATATACATGTAAGAAGTCCTTTGATAGTAAAATATTAATATGCTTAAGTATAATATAATTATGTATGTATATATCGAATTATATATAACATTTGATATTAGAAATAGAAATCTGAATATATGAATGATATTTATAGATATAATTAACTCTTTTTACTTTATTTATGTATATCACTCAGATACTTAAAAAATGAATATGTGAGTGGGATAGTCATATTACATATATTTGTTAATCAAATAATAATTTATATATAAATTTAGATATAATAAATACATGGTCATAGTCTTGCTCAAGTTAATGCTCTAATTGAATTGTATTTGATAGCTCAAGTATTTATTCGGTGACAAGCATTTTTCAAAGAAAAAACGTGTGTTGGTTTTTGTTGTGTGATGGTTAAAACCAGTTAGATGAGAGGATTAAATGGAGAAAAAGATGGGATTTTTGGAGGATGCAGTTTAGGAAAGTAAGCATTTGCCTTTCTGCAAGAAGAGGATTTCACCGGGCAAGATGATGGAGCAAGGCACCGGGGATGACAATAATTGTGACCGGGAAATAAATAAATACATGGTGATAGTCGTGCTCCAATGATTCGCAGTGGGGGTTCCCGTGGACCATTCTGGGAGCGTGGGCCTCTGTGTCTGTCGTCTCTGTCGTGAGTGCTCCGCAGACCGCTCCTTATTTTTTCCCTTTTCTGTTTTGTTTTTTTTTTTCGTTCTCTGTGTGGTACAATTCTTTTACGCTGATCTGAATCCTGCACACAACATTCACTGGTATTTCGGTACAGGGGGGAGGAAGTGAAAGAGTGGAAGAAAACAATTTCTCTGCTTCTACGGAACTGTTGTCGTTATTTCAATTGGAAAATTGATTCTTGCTTTTCTTTGACCTCCTCTCTCTACAACCCCAGATTCCCCATTTTTTTCCCTTTCCCTTGTTGTCTTTCCTGATTTCTGATGAGGTACGGTGTGGTTTTCGCTACATTTTTTTTCTTCTCTTTTCTTTTAGCGGCAGAAGGGGTTTTATTTGTTACGCACTGTTCATGTATGATGGAGATGGTTCTTTGTTCACAAAAGTTAGAATTTGTATGATTTTTAGGTCAAAGCTGCGATTTTGTTGTTTATTTTGCAGTGTTCGTATTTTCGTTCTTTGATTTGGGTTATTCTACCTGGGTTTAATTCTTTAGGCTGGTGAATGAAAGTAACACTAATGGAATCGTTTTCGGTGACTCTGGGTTTGTAGTTTCTTGGGTTGTAGGAGGGGCGGACGAAAATTGCTGTCGGCTGAACTTGTTTGTCTCAATGTGCCTGCCATACATAGCAGGGATCTGATGAAATAGATGCCCTTTAAGTTATCAGTGTTACGGTTCACTAAATGCTCATCATTGATCCTTTATGTTATCTGAATCTTATTGCTGCTACTTTTGTAATCCTTCCCCATCTCCTTCTGGGCCTCTGGCCTTATCTTTACTGCTTTGATTTCAACCATGGAATTGCATACTCAAGGATATGTTCTCAATTTTGTTTTCTGTTCTGACAGAAGTTGATTTGAATGGAGCTGCCATTCAATAATTCTGCTCGTGGTCAGTATCCCAAAACAATTGTTATTTCACTAATGATTTTGGGTACTTTGTTTGAACTTCTAGTAATGGTTTTTTTTTTTTCTGCCGTCTGCTCTTGTAGGCCCCGTTAAACCAGCTGCTGATTCTTTTCTGGAGGAAGAGAAGCCTCCATGGAAAGTTCCTATTGGACCTAAATTGTATCGTGGCTCTGACGATGCTAGCTTATTTTCAACTTCATTACCTGTCCTGCCCACGAGAAACGTGAGTTTCTATTATGTGAATCTGACGGAAATGATTTTTTGTAAGTGTTTGTGATCTTCATTTCTTGTTGCAGTTGATTTTAATGAGCTCGAAAAAGTTGATGCATTGCCGAGTCTTGATAAACTAAAACTAGCAGATGAATTAAAGGATCCATTCGAAGAGGTCGAAGCAAGCACATTAGGAAAGCTTCTTCCAGGTGATGAAGATGAACTTTTGGCTGGTCTTATGGATGATTTTGATCTTAGTGAGTTGCCGACGCAACTTGAGGACTTGGATGATGATTTTTTTGGAAATGGAATTGAAATTGACTCTGAAAATTATGAGAATTCTTCCATTGGCGCTGGCACCTCAAGATTAATTGCTTCTGATGGCGCAAGTGTCGGATCAATGTCTCCTTATGGTTTTGCAAATGGTGTTGGAACTGTCAGTGGTGAACATCCATATGGTGAGCACCCCTCCAGGACATTATTCGTGAGAAACATCAACAGCAACGTCGAGGACTCAGAGCTGAAGTCTCTTTTTGAGGTAATCTTCATGTGATTCAGCATCCTAAATCCGCAAGTTTATTACTTTAAATGTCTTCTTGATTCAAGAAGATTTTCCGTGGTCTATATATCTTGGTGGTACTTTCAGGATTCTGGACACTAATTTGTTGCTCAACTTTCTCTTGTCTCCTGGTAATAGCAATATGGAGACATAAGGACTTTGTATACAGCATGTAAGCATCGAGGATTTGTAATGATATCCTACTATGATATAAGAGCTGCCCGTACAGCAATGCGCGCATTACAGAATAAGCCCTTGAGACGAAGGAAACTTGATATTCACTTTTCTATTCCAAAGGTTCTTATCTTTTGGTTTTTTAGTTTACTTGATGGATCATCTTGATGGAAAGCATTTTTTTTCCCTGTCCACAGGATAACCCATCCGAAAAAGATATCAACCAGGGAACTTTGGTAGTCTTCAATCTGGATCCTTCTGTGTCGAATGATGATTTGATAAAGATATTTGGCACCTATGGTGAAGTGAAAGAGGTAAAGCGTTTGTGTTCTTATGTTCTATTGCACTTTAGTTCCCCATGTTCCATGTAGCATTATGAATTTTCGGTGTTTAATGCAGATAAGGGAAACTCCTCATAAACGGCATCATAAATTCATTGAATTTTATGATGTCCGAGCTGCTGAGGCTGCTCTCAAGGCATTAAATAGGAGTGACATAGCTGGGAAGCGCATAAAGCTTGAACCCAGCCGCCCAGGTGGTTCACGTAGAAGGTATTGGTTTTGTTCTTAAGAAATGTGTCAAACTTGGCTATAAGTTTGCTGCTGTGTCAGTTTTTTTATGATAATCTTGTACAACTGCCAGTGACAACTTACATTTATTCATATAAGCTTTTTAATTTATTTACTACTGCCATTTGAGATTCAAAATATTGTTTAATAGTGGCCCTATGCATTTATGTGTAGTCTAAATTCATTTGCAATGAAAAAGAAATGATTTGAGTGTGTTGTCAATTTACAGTCTAATGCAGCAACTGAGTCAAGACCAAGAGCAAGATGAGACTCGAGTTATGCGGCATTTAGTTGGTTCTCCTATTGCTAATTCTCCTCCAGGTAACTTTACGATGGGATGCTTATTTGATCATATTATCATGACATCATAGAGAGTATAATTTGAAGTTGTTGGTGTATTGTTTGCAGGTACTTGGCCAACATTCGGCAGCCCAGTTGACCAAAATTCCTTGCATGGTTATAACCATTCACCCAATTTAAGAGGCTTCAGCCCTGTTGGAGCTAACAACTTAGCTGGTTTGGCCTCAGTTCTTTCTTTGCAATCATCAAGCCCTATAAAGAGCTCGCCAATAGGGAAAGATTCCACGAGAAAAACTCCTGTTGTTCCGGTAGTTGGTGCCACGTATGGATCAGCCTATCAGCAGCATTTTCCTGTTCTTGATACGAAGCTAAGTTCAAGTCCTGCACCTGTGTCATCATTTGGTGATTCGAAATCCTCCAGTGTTGGTACACTATCTGGCCATCAGTTTCTCTGGGGTAGCCCTGCAGTTAACTCAGAGCAGATGTCTACCTCGTCATGGTCATCTTCACTCAAGGGACGAACGTTCCCTTCTGGACAGCAAGGAATTCGTTTTCCAACCACAAATCAGCATGGTTCGATCCTTGGCTCTCATCACGTAGGCTCTGCTCCATCTGGGATTCCACTAGAAAGACATTTTGGCTTTTTCCCCGAGTCACCCGAGACATCCTACATGAACCAAGCATCACTTGGAATTACAAATATTGGCCATGGTGTTGGCAGGGCAGTGAATATCGGTGTCACCAGTCCTGTGAATATGGGAGTAGCTTTTGCTGGGAACTTCCTGGAAAATGGTTCCCCTAGTTCACGAATGATGCCTATTTCAAGAAACATGCCGATGTACTATGGTAATCGCTCCTTTTTGGGCATGGGAGGATTAATCAATGATGGAATAGTTGACCGCAATCAGAGTAGAAGAGTTGATGCCGGAAGTCAAATGGATAACAAGAGGCAGTATCAACTTGACTTGGAGAAGATCACTAATGGCGAAGATAACAGGACCACATTGATGATCAAAAACATTCCGAACAAGTAACATTTGATCAGTCATCTCTCCTTGCTATTTACATTCTGACCATATTTGTTTTTTCCCACCATTGCAGGTACACTTCCAAGATGCTTCTTGCGGCCATTGATGAAACTCACAGCGGTGCATATGATTTTCTGTACTTGCCTATTGATTTTAAGGTAATCCCATATCCCCTGGCTGAAGTGTTCCTTTTCTGGAAGTAAATTGCGCACTTTTCATAATGTCCAGAATAAGTGCAATGTTGGATATGCCTTCATCAACATGGTCTCTCCTTCTCACATCATCACCTTTCACGAGGTACAAATGCCTGCCATGCGCGATTTATATACCACACTCGTCTTCCCAGTTGACACAAGGTTTACATCTCCTGCAGGCATTCAATGGAAAGAAATGGGAGAAATTTAACAGTGAAAAAGTAGCCTCATTGGCATACGCTAGAATACAGGGAAAGGCCGCCCTCATCTCCCATTTCCAGAACTCAAGCCTAATGAATGAAGACAAGCGATGCCGGCCGATTCTATTCCAATCAGAGGGTCAAGATGCTAGTGACATGGTATATTCATTGTTTCAAATTCTGGCTTTCTACCTTGCTTGTTGTCAAGTACATCATCTGATTGATGCATTCTGTGGTGGGGGGTTTAGGAAACATTCCCTTCTGGTAACATGAACATATTCATTCGGCTGCCGGACGGCTCCTACACCGGAGACTCCCTCGACAGCCCCTCAGGCGACTCCATGTAGCTGATTCTCCACGACATGATTTTCACCGAAAACCCATGTGATTAACCAGCCAGCCAGCCAGCCGTGTGTATAGCTTGGCCGGCGTACATATGTACAAAGTTTCATGTTTTGCCTTTTGTCCTAGTGGTGGTGTCTGCAGTCTTTCTTCATGCTGGATGCACCAAGGGTGTGAATGACTGCGTCTTATTGGTCTGGAAGCCGGAAGTCGAAGGGGACAGACAAGATGTGTATGCCATTGCCATTGCCATGCCACAGAGCAAGTTTTCCTGCGGGTCGGGTCTCCTCTCAGTTTGATTGTATCAACTGTACAGTAGCTTGGCGCTAGAGAAATGGTCCTGGATGTTTTATGCTGCATAACTGTGCATGTACCTACGTGGCATCGAGTTGTGACTCTTTTTGTGAATAAACCAGCAACTACTGAACTCAATCCTGATCTCCCATTCCAAGCTCAAAACTCCTGTCATTTGTGTGAAATGTGCAACACAAATTCGTAATCGATTCTTTGGTTAATTGGAAAGAATGTCGTAGATTCTAATGTTGTTCAGAATTTAGCTTTGAAATGGTTCTGTTCATAGTTCATACCAATTGGAGGAATTTTATCATAATCTATTATATGGATTACGGATTTGAAAATGGATGAAATTGAGTAGAATGATTACATAAATTTGTATTTTTCTCAAAAATTGAAAATATAAAATCATGAGTATTAGATGTTATAAGTAAACAATATCGTGCAAGTTTAAAATCATCTTTGTGAATGTAATTTAGTTTGTTTAATTAAAATGCGTGTGCTTTTGGGCTTTCCCTTATTGGGCCCACATGGATATGGACGTTAGTCAATTGGGGAGAGCAATGCAAGTGTGCCGTTGTCCACAATTGGCAAGTGGCGACGGCTCCTTTATTGTCTCTCTTTTTTTCCTTTTTCGTTCATAGAGTTAATGTGATTCAACGTGGGTACGATGACTTTTTTCGAAACGCCCTTCATTGCGGGAAGAAAGCGCATTCTTTTATTTCGAACAGGCCCTTAACTCCCCCCTCCTCACACGGGGGACCGGCCCCGGCGCCACCCGGGGGGCTCTTTACCGGAAACAAAGCGCTATGGGGACCGCATGCCGGACGCCGGAACCTCAATCTATGTGTCTGTGGTTTAGCTTTTACGGGAATGCTCTTTTTTTTATGGCTTCTTGTTCTTGGTAATAAAGTTGGACACAGATGTCATCATACTCATGGGACACGTATGTTGATAGCTGATTTGGAGTAGACTTGACCAGGCTGGGGAAGAAGGGCGTGATGATGTGGGAATTCAGAGGTGCACGCAAATGGGGGGACTCGAGACTCGTCGCCCAAAGAAGAATCACAAACCCACCAAACACAGCGGACACGATTTGCATGATCGGTTCGTTTCCCCACGAATCTTCAAACTCGAGAAGACAAAGTCGCAACCGCTTTCAATTTCATTCTCGTGAATATAAAACAGATACTATGTATGTATACACATCATGAGGGACCAGAAGCATAACCCAACCCAACCCTCTTGTTCATGAATAAAATTAACGCACATCATCTTTCTTCCCGGTGAAAGTTTACATTTTTCAAACTGTGCAGTTGGCTGTCCACAAACACGTGTCTCGCCTCGTTATGTCCTAAGCCTTCTTCTTCGTGTTGCCGGTGAAATCTTGTTGACCCAACTCAACACTGTCACCCTTCAACCGGTAACTCTGCTTCGCTCTCCCACAGGCCACACACACGTAGGAATGATGAGAAGAAAGGATTTTGAACTAGAGACAAACACAGAATTACCTGTTAACCCAAGAAATGGTACCATTGACACTCCTGCGTATTGATGAAGATTAGAGGTGGATGCTTCAACTTCAAATGCTCTTCCCCTTTCTAGGTTGAGCATTCACCCGACATTAAGTGGGAACGGTTGTTGATAGGTATGAAGTTCACAGATGAGGGAGGCATTGATTATTATGTGGCAAAGAGGGAGATTTTGTCTGTTCCCATGATAAATTTAATCTTAATAACCTCGGGCAGCCTTGAGCTGCACTGGGATCAATGAAGAATGAGAGCTAGTTTTAGATAATGGTAGTGGCCAACATGCAACCTAACAGGGGAAAACTGTGATGAATTGTGTATGTGCATGAGAGGACAATTAATGTGCATTGCATGGTCAACCCCTCCCTATCTTTAAATTCTTCTGCAACTCTCTCCCTCTGCTGCATTATTCTCTTCTTGTTAGTGACTGACTCCCTCTGCAAAGTATGGAGTTTCTCATGGTGATTCTCAGGTTAGTGTACTGGTGCTTCTGTAACTTGTTAGTGGTTTCCTTGTACAGAGGTGTAATGGAGGTTAGGAAAAGCGGCTTCTTTGTCAAGAAGAACCCGTTTATGGGATCATCGTTTCAGGAGCAACCCGTTTACCCAACTGTGTCGAAATGCAATCTTCATGGAAGAAAAGCTCAAACTCTTGTCTGTGACATTCATGGCTGTTTGCTCAGAACGCAGTCTTTCTTCCCCTACTTCATGTTAGTTGCATTTGAAGGGGGAGCATAACCAGAGCCCTTTTGCTTCTCCTTTCGTGCCCCATGCTGTGGATTCTCGGCTTTGATCTGCAGATGAGGATAATGATTTTTATTACTTTTTGTGGGTTGAGAGTCAAGGATATGAACAGTGTCTCCAGAGGTGTTTTACCCAAATTCTACCTTGAAAACCTTAACCTCCATGTGTGCCAAGTTGTTGAATCAGTTGGTGCTACAGTGGTTCTCACGAAAGCGCCCAGAGTTATGGTTGAAGGGTTTCTCAAGGAGTATCTAGAGGTTGATTCAGTGATTGGAACTGAGTTGCAGACATGTGGGAGATTCTTCACTGGTTTTGTTGAAAGCCCCGGTGTTGTTGTCAAACACAGAGTTCTGAAGGAGCTCTTTGGGGAAGAGAAACCAGATATTGGGATTGGAACCTCCAACCTCCATGATCATCTTCTCCTCTCCCTATGCAAGGTAATCACTCAGTCAGCCTCCTTCTCCTTCTGCAAGATTTTGATTCCATGATCCTTCATTGATTATTCACAGGAAGCATATGTGGTAGCAAGAGAAGACATAGCCAGGCAAAACTCAAGCTCAAACATGCCAAGAAACAGATACCCAAAGCCTCTGATTTTCCACGACGGCCGTTTGGCGTTTCTGCCAACACCGCTGGCGACTCTAGCGATGTTCATTTGGCTTCCGGTGGGGATTCCCCTTTCCATCATCAGAGTCCTCATCGGAATCTGCTTCCCTCATAAAATTGCCATGATCTTGGGAACCGCAATGGGAATCAAAATCACAGTTCAAGGACAAGCCCCGGGAAAATCCCCCAAAACACGGGATTTCTCTACGTGTGCAACCACAGAACACTCCTCGACCCTGTAATTCTCAGCACCTGCCTCAATCAGCCCTTAACCGCCGTCACCTACAGCCTAAGCAGAATATCAGAATTCATATCCCCAATCAAGACAGTGAGGTTATCAAGAAACAGACACCAAGATGCCGAAACAATGCAGAATTTACTCCGTCAAGGGGATCTGGTAGTCTGCCCTGAAGGAACAACATGCCGTGAGCCCTACATTTTACGATTCAGCTCTCTGTTTGCAGAATTGGCCGACGAAATTGTTCCAGTGGCGATAAACACCAAAGTGACGATGTTCTACGGGACAACAGCAAGCGGATTCAAGTGCCTGGATCCGTTTTTCTTCATGATGAATCCGAGACCCCGTTACTCGTTGCAGATTCTGGAGAAAACACCCCGAGAACTGACTTGCGCCGGTGGGAAAACCCCGCACGAGGTGGCGAATCATCTACAGAAGCAACTCGGAAACGCCCTAGGATTCGAATGCACAAATTTCACCAGACGAGACAAGTACTTAATCCTTGCCGGAAATGAAGGCATCGTTGACGAGCAGACGAAGAAGACGAAACCCCCAAGTTTTTTCAGCCTCTTTTCTCCAGGGACTTTCTAATTAAATTTTTGTACATTAATTCAACCAATTTTAGAAATCCTCCTTTCATTACAATACATGGATTGTAATGATCCAGTTTTTTGAAGTATGTATTAGAAAAATGATTATCGTATATGAATAAAATTAATTATAGTATATGAAATATAATGATCGTATGATTATTTTTCTAAATATCATGTTTTTGACATTATTTTGTTTATTACAATTTCTATAATATTTTTCCTTTATTTATTATACTCAGGGAGGAAATTACTAATTTTTTTTTGGAAAAGCATTTCATCACTAATTTCATTATTAATTCATAAATGATTTATTCCAAAATTAAATTTTTTTACTATTTTTATGAAAACTGCATAATTTATAGTATATAAGGAGTATTTGTAAGGTACAGTAATTCATGAATGACAGCAAAAGAGGAGTACTCTGCTGGCCTCCCTCTAATGCTCCCTGTTTCTTCACACAGCTGACTCCTAAAAGTAAGAAACTACACACAAGAAGAAGAAGAAGAAGAAGAGGAGGAAGGAGAGCTCCTACAGGCATCCACCTGGAATGACTACGCCACGAGTTGAGCCGTACACATTGGAACAAACAGACTGCGCTGCGCCGCCATGGCCGCCGCTGTAAGACAAGTCAATGTCAGCGAGCGTAATGTTCCTGCAAGGCATGGTCTTACTGCAAAGGAGCTGCACGGCATCCTGTGTCCTGCTGACGCCATGGATGCCCATGAAGATCACGTCCTTTATTTGAACAGAAGACTGCCCCTGAAACAATGGAGCATTAGTTTCTCTGAACAGTTGTAACCTCGTACCTGGAAAATGAAATGCTTCAATTAAGGAGGGAGTTACCGAGCGGCAGTGCCCATTGGGACAGTAATTCTGGTTGATGAAGATGGGGTTGGCGACGTTGATCATTTTGAGATTTAGAAAGTTGATGTTTTGAACTTGGCTGTAGATCGTGCTGGGCCATGTTTTGATCCGTACGCCGTTGTTGCTGCCGACGAAGGTGCTGTCTCGGACCCAGACTCCGGACACGTACTCATGCTTCTGGCTCATGCCGATGCTGCCGATGCTGACTCCATGCCCCGGCCCACAAGAAATTTCGGAGATGTCGATGTTGTAGCTTCCGGTGAGTATCGCGACGCAGTCGTCTCCGGTGGCGATGTTGGAGTTTGAAATATGGATATTAGAGGATGCGCCGATCCGTATGCCGTCGGTGTTGGGGCTGTTGGCCGGAGCCACTATGTTCACCCTTGTCATCTGCACGTTCTGGCAGTCGTGAACCTTCATATGGATTCCCTTGCTGTTGACTGAATATATGCCATCAATGTATGAGTTTGTCACATAACTGAACGTCAATGACTGCACCAAAAAAACAATCAAAATCATGTTAGTGACTGCAAAAGCACAGGGAAGACAACCGTTCTGTAAGATTGGCTGTTCAGTTTTCTAACACACTGGTATGAACTGAACTGACCGGAGGAAGAGCTCGGCAGTTAATATTCTTCTTGCAGTTGTTATAGGACCAAGCAAGGCTCCCTTGGCCATCCACGGTTCCTCGTCCTGTGACAGCAAGACCGTTGATGTGCTCGAACGAAATCCAGGCTTTATCGTAGTAATGATTCGGATCGGTGGTGGCCACCAACGTCCCTTGTAATAGAAAGGTGACCTGCCCTTTGCATGGACCTTGAAACTCCACTCTGCTCAGAAGAAACTTCCCTCGGGGCACCAAAACCCCACTCCTCCCGCCGTAGGAGCACGCATCTCTCCATGCTCTCAAGAATTCCTGAGAAACCCAAATGTATCCAACAGGAAGAAAGGAAGGAATGTGTGTCAGGGGGAAGCGACTTATTTACTTATACAATAAAAGGCAAGGTCAAACGCATATGGGAAGGGAGCACCAGCAAAGCAACGTGTAATCAGTTGCTCACCTGTGCGCTATCGGTTTTCCCGTCGCCGGTGGCGCCGTACTTGGTAACGTCAAAATAAGCGATATACCCCGCTTCAGCGACAAACTCTCCGGCGAACAAAAGCAAGGCGAGCAGAATGCAGACGGCGGAACTCATCTTTCACAGTGGAAGCGAATATGGTGACAGGCGACGGAGTCCATTCGGTATATATGGACACAAGGGCTCCCGCAACGGCAATCTGATGCGGCAAAAAGATATGCAACTTTCCATGAAAAAAGAAAATCCCCAGATTTATTTAAGTCCATTAGCCTCCATGAATCCAGCCTCATAATCCTTTGACCATTGTCTTAAAACGTGATTCAACCCATTTTCGATTGAATACTTTTTAGAACGAATTGAATACGATATTAGGTTGAATCGGATTTAATTTATTATAAAAATAATTATCTAAATTCAATATTTTGGATTAAATCGAATTCAAAAAATTATATATTCGAATTGAAGTCCCAGTTCACACATTCGGAATGCATATGAATATTAAACTGTAAAACACCTAACCTTTGCGTATTGGTGGAGAGCAACATTTAGTATCGAAATATTTGGAAAATTCGATATTTGGAATTTGGGATTTTTTTTTAGAAAAAATATATTGACATTCAATATACATTTTACCAATTCGGTAAATACATAATTTGTCATTGACCAATTGTAATATATTTCTTTCATTATATGAAATATTATTTACGCATTTAATTTAACATACGTCATTTATAGGCCATGCCATGAAATGACGTGAAAAGTGAGCATCCATAGTGTAAAAAATTTTAAATAAGAATGTATGAATGTCCATTTTTTTAAATGATCCTTTACTATCAGTAGTGTGAATTGATACTTTTCAAGTTAAAATATTTATTTTAGTAATAGTATTCAATTAATAACAATAGACTAAATTTATAATCTTAATAATATATATACAACTCTCCAGTCAATCTATTTATCGTGCTATTTTTGTCAAAAAAAAATACTTCGACTATTTATTACAATGTTTAAAAAACCATGATTGAACGAACACTTTTGGATTATGAATCGTTTATAATAGAGATTAAGTTAAATTCGATGGTGAACGAATCGATTAACGGTTTTATACTTTTATTTTAGAGTTTCAAAACACTGATTTATTATTATTATTTTTAAATTAAATTAAATATATCAAATGCATGCATGAAAAGGTGAAGTAATTTTAGACAAAATTGGGTATTCTATATTTCAGTTTTTGGTTGGGTATTTAATCCATACCTAAATGAGGAGAAGAGTGTTGCTTTTTTTACCTTCTTTAAACAAGAAAAAAATTTCAATTTTGTAAAGGTTGACGAATCATTCATCATCAGTAGGTATGAAGAGTGTACGGATCATACGGTATGGTAAGCTCGCGCAATTAACATAAGAAATTTATTCCTTTTTTTAATATACTCATGTTTGGGTAATCGTATGTCACTTATAAGCTATGTGTGTCACACTTGATTGTGTGGTGGTATAGTCATCCAGAAAATGTTTATTTTGTCTGAGTATAACGAGTTTGGAAGTAGAATGCTTGGTTCTAAGCATGTTATATAGATAAATCTTACATTGATTACATATTTTATGTGAATCCCACATCAATTATGAATGAGATAGTGAGATAGTTTATATAGACGTATTTTTTTTAATCTTGTATGAATTTTTTTTTTCGACAGTAAAAAATATAAAATCGTGAATGTTGATTATTTGAAACAAATAATATAAAATAAAATAAGTTAAAACTCCTTGGTCTGATTTCAGAAAAAGTTGGGTTTCTGCAAGTGATGATCATATCAAAATCCATAGAGATGCACTTTTAAGAAAGAGCTACCGGGCCAAGTAGTGTTGAGGTTTGTGACTTATTGCTGCTGGTTTTGCAGGGTTTGATCGTGCACAGGAGATTCGTCATTGCTGTCAGCTTGGTGGCTCAAGTTTCTGCATCTTTTTTCGTGTACATATTTGTTGAAGTATATGTTATGGAAGTACTCCGAGTCCCACATCGGTTATTTGGAAGAATTCCAAATCCCACATCGGTTACTTGCATTTTTTTATATATATATTTCAGTTAATTTTAATGTCACGATCGTTTAATTCCTGAATATTTGGCTTTACTCTCCATAATTTACATAACATTTATTATCATTGTGCCTATAAAATGGAGGCACTTATAGCAAAAGAAGAGACTGAAGCCTCTCTCTTATGCAGTAGCACTGGACATTCAGTGAGTGCGCTATTATTGCTACTCACTGCTACAAAGAAAGTTTCATGTAAGAGATTACACACCTAGAGGCATCCTCCCGGAAGTACCGTACCATAAGCTGCACCATATACATTGGAGCAATCCGACTTCGCCCCCCGTCGCGTCCGTTGTACCGCAAGTCAATGTCCATGAGTTTAATGTTCTTGCAAGGCATGGCTTCGCTGCAATGGAGCTGCACAGCTTCTTGTGTACTGCTGTCTCCATGGATTTTCCAGAAAGTAACGTCTTTTATCTGCACCGACGATTCGCCCTGGAGATGGAGGGAACGATCAGAAGCTGTAGACGATACTGTAGATAACGAAAAGAACAGGTATGAGCTTACAGATTGGCAGCCGTCTCCATTCGGACAATAGTGTTGATCGATGATGATGGGGTTGGCAACGTTTATCATTCTGAGATTCAGAAAATTGATGTTTGAAACTTCACTGTACGCCGACCTGGCCCATGTCTTGATCCGGACGCCGTTGCTGGTGCCATAGAAGTTGCTGTCCCGGACCCATACTCTGGACACATACTCATGCTGATGGCTCCGCCCGATGCTCCCTATGCTGATTCCATGGCCTGGTCCACATGAAATCTCCGAGATGTCGATGTCGTGGCTTCCGGTGAGTATTCCGATGCAGTCGTCTCCGGTGGCGATGTTGGAGTTGGAAATTCGGATCCTAGAGGATAAGCCGATGCGAATGCCGTCGGTGTTGGGGCTGTTGCCGGGGGCCACCAGGCTCACGCCACTGATGTTGAAGTCTTGGCAGGCGAACATGCTGATGTGCACACTCTTGCTGTCGACGGAGTGTATGTTTTGAACGTACGAGTTCGTCACGAAATTAAACGTCAGTGACTGCAAACAAAGAAACACAGAACTCAGAATAATACTTGAATAAATCAAGTGAGATTAAGCAGGATGATGCTTACCGGTGGAAGGGATCGGCATTGAGAGTTCCTCTTGCAGTAATTGTACTGCCAAGCGTACTTCCCTTGGCCGTTGACGGTGCCGTGCCCTTTCACGGCGAGCCGATCTACGTATTGGAACGTTATCCAGGTCTCGTCGTAAAAGTAGTTCCGATCGGTCGTGGCTAGCAATGTCCCCTTCAACAGAAAGGCGATGGGCCCTTTGCATGGGCCTTGAAACACAGCTTTTCCTAGGACAAACGTCCCTTGTGGTATCCAAACTCCACTTTTTCCAGAGTACGAACATGCATCTCTCCATGCCCTTAAAAACGCCTGAAAAAACGATAATCAAACATCTATTTCCGACACTTAAAAAACCTAATTCGAAGCATGGGCGGCAACAATCTAATTTTTCAGCCCTATACCATCCAAAATTGATAAAAAAAAGAATGCTAGTTATTGCAACCCATGTTTTCTAATCAGTGCTCTAGTTTGACTCAGCATTTCACCTCCGTGCTATCCGTGCGCCCGTCTCCGACGGCACCGTACTTGGTGACGTCAAAGAATGCGGCGTACTCGGCGTCAGCGAGGAAGAAGAAGGCAGCAGCAAGAAGAATGGCGATGTGGGGAGCCATCGTCAGCAACTGAAGAGAACAGTCTGAGACTCAATCTCCGGTGTGTTGCATATATAAACGAAGTTGGATGGGTGACCACTCTCTACGGCTAATCAGTGCCTGCAAAAGGGCTCCGTGATTCTCTTAATCTCGCTAATCTCCATGAATCCAGCTTCTATAAATCAAGCAGGGATTCGCATTCGTTGACCAACTCCAATTTATCCCATTTTACCATTTAATCTCACTTTCCATTATCATGAATACACTTTTTTTTATATTCGAATATATTAACAATATTTAACCTATAAGACACCTACCACCTTAGGGTTGTGTTTGGACGACCACGAAAGGTTAGGGTTTGGGGATTATAGTTAGGGTTTCGTGTGACAAAAAAGACCCAACTACGTGTTCTCTTCGATATGATTTTTTTTAAAAAAAAAAACAGTGCAGAATGCATAGATGGAAACAAATTTATTTTACTCCATTTTTTGTAATATAAATGCATTTATTTGATTCTAATTCTGGATATTCCTGTTATATATGGAAATAATACAAAATGATGGTCGCCAAAATATTATATGGTAACCACCCTGTAGGGCCTTACTAACCGAAAACGGTTATTTTTTAATTATATCTAATTAGAACACATAAATACGTATTTATTTTCCCAATATAAATCAAAACCAACCTTCCATTAATTGGCACTGTATTATTTCAAAAAAATGGTTCCAATTATGAAAAAGAAGTAATTTCGTGTTGAAAATTACGTTTATTTGATAAATGTATTCTCTAATATGACGCGCGATTAGCGTAACATTTGTATAATGTTTCCAACTATGTATTTCAAAACTCACATGAATGTTATTAATCAAGTTGAGTTTTAGTTAATAAAACATGTATTTGTAAAATATATGTATCAAATAAAATTTTAATTATAATCACATAATACGTATTTATCTAAATATAAATAATTAAAATACATTCCTAGTTAAATTACGCAATATAATTGCATATAATTCAATTGCATTCATATTGCATGTTAAAATTAACAATATCTCATCTATCAAACACCTAACAAGTGGGGCCCAGGGATGATATAAATGATGCCCAAGAGTTAGGGAAATTATGGTTAGGGTTTGATTGTTGACCCAATTTTAATTCCATTGAATTTTAACTTTTAAAAATAAAATAAATGACGTAATAATAATTTTTGTATTTAACTAAATGAATATACTTTTTTTAATAATAATTTTATCATAAATTGAATCTAATAGGACAAACTGACAACAATCTTTTCAAAGGTTTCGATCGATGCGAGTTTTCGTGTAATGGATTCCTAGAAAACAACATACAACACACTGCTGTATGATGGTTTTTGCTTTATTATCCACATTTTGTGTTGGCTCAGAAGAACTTGTGCAGAGGAAACAGGAAATGGTGACCTGAGACGAGAATCGGCAACCCTATTTGCTCTTTCCGGCGGACTGTTCCGGCAATGTCGGTACACCGTACAGGGACTTGAGCTGCCGGCTGATCAACTTGCTGCCATTTAAAGCCTTTTGGAGCTCCAACTCTTCTGACCACCATTGCTCCAGACCATGTGCTTCAAGAAATTTCTGCTTCCCTTTTGAGAAGACGAACAGCTTCGCTTCACATGGCTGTGTTGCGCTTACAGGAGTAGCAGGTTCATCATTTTCCTTCCCAACACCATTTTTCTCTGGGTCTGTATAATGGCAGCATATGTAATCACTGTTATTCACGTACAAATGAGGTATCCATCGTTTTGACCCCAGTTTCATCGACTTGGACTCGTTAGCCTCGTCATACTCCCCGTTCCCTGAAGGAAGCATTGATCTCATCTTCTTCCACATGTTCACTGCCTTCTCCCCTGCACCTCTAAGGCTTGAAGCTAGAGAAACTGAGGGTGGATTGAACAAGTGTGCGTCCACGAGTATCCCTTCTTTGGCTAGAGATTTTCCAACTTGGAGCGCGAATGCAGCTCCGAGAGAGTGACCAGCGATGCATACATTGCTGCTTCCATACTTCTCAGATATTGTTTTCAGTGCATTCAGCGTGGAGCTGAATCTGCAGGAACCTTTGAGACTTTCCCATGTTAAGAAACGCAGATCATCTTCTATATCTCGTCTGATTGTGGTGCTTTTGAGTAATGTTCCTCTAAGAGCCAGGACTGCTCTAGGTGCACCACTTGGTCTTAAAAGCACGAAATCAGCGAGAGCTGCACCCCTGTCCCATTCAAACACTGCACCGAAGATCGAACCGTCCCTCTGGTCTACAAGGGAATCTACACACTTGTACTTGAAGGGAATCCACCAGTTTGGAGCGAGGGCGTTTTCTTTGGTTCGATTCTCTTGTCTGTCGAGCTCTAGCAGGTACACTGCTTGTATGAAGCATGCAATTACCGTTCTTCTGTAATTGCTATTCTTCCTGTTGATTGTGATCAGACAAACGTAAAAGGAAAGTAAGAGATCTCATCTTGTCACTCCAGAATGAAATATAATCCCACGTAAACTCATAGATCATAATACTAGAACAGAGGCACAAAGAGCACTTGTATCAAAAAACAAAAACTAAGATCCACGCTTTGAAACTAACTTCATCATGAATAAAACAGAGCTCCAAATGACATGGAATCTCATGCACTAACGAAGTTTATAGATCCTCAAATCGCCAAAATTGGAACACAAACAGCAGAAATTCAATGCATCAAGAGCAAAAATGTCAACTTTTACTAGACTGGATCATGTAAAAACCCAGAGCTTCCAAACAAACTGCAGAATATTGAGGTAGAATCCAAACAACAAGAGGAAGAAGCAAAAGATCTCAATTCCAACCAAACTTCATCACTGGAAAATACAAAGCTCCAAAATAAAATCCAATCCCATGCGTGAGAAGAGGGATCATAGAAAGTGACGCAAAATCCAAGGTCCCAAAACCGAACCCAACAACACTTAGATTCATATTCAGACAGAAAGGGTACCGAACCATGAAGAGTTGATGAGATCCTTCCAGTTTATAGAAGGGACATTACGCGGCCCAGAAACCTGAAAAGCATAAGGATGTGCAGGCTCGTCCTCCACTTCACCACCACTTTCAGAGTTTACGACATCAAGCACTTGTAAATCCGAGTTACCCATCTCTTGTGCACTTCTCTTAGACATTTTTTCCCTATATCTTTTTTGTAAAGGAAGCTTAAGAACGAAGAGAAAAAAGCACCAGGTTCCGTTTGACAACGAATTCCAGATACGCCAATTTGAAAAGGACGGCAAGCAGAATCTAGCAACGGTCATATTTTAAGTGTGATCTGATCCGAGGGTCCACACGTCTCACAGTCCCCGTTTTTAATGTCCACCGTACGATGTTGGACTCCGAACCGCAAAGCTATTGGGTTCAGTTTATACTCAAACCGCGTTTTGCTTCACTTCAAATTCAAAAAAATAAATCATCATTTTATTAGCGAAAATATAATATTTTTTGTTAAACTTGCATTCAGAAATTATTTTATGTATGTAATTTTTTTAAAAATGAGTTTAATATTTTGACACATCAGAATAAACTAGTAATTTACATTGCATATTCCAAAACCCAACAAACTAAATATTCAATTTTCAATTTTTTTTTAAAAAGAATCAAATTAAATTGACTTAAAAGGTATACTAGATACTAAAAACTATCAAAATATTGAAATTAGTAGTATGCTATGTTTTCAAATTGGGATTAAAATCGACCCAATTCGAGATAGACTTGGTTCAAAATCGGATTTTGATCACACTAGTTTGATAAACAAATTACAAATTTTAAACACCAAATACTAATAATATATTATTTAAATTTTTAAGGATTTTTTTTTGAGATTTTGTATATTTTCTTCTTTTGATTTTTAGTAAAAATAAGTTTTAAGTTTAAATTTTTTTTTAACATAAAACATAATCTAATCCCTGATTAACTGACGAATTGTCGAAAATCGATTCAATTCACCAGTTGAAAATCCAGTTATTATGAAAAAAATAAAAAAATAAAAATGTGTTCTAAAAGATTTTTACACAGGGGCCCACTCTACCTACAAAAGGATCGTACAGTGTACTATACAAGAGAGGAGAGGTTTGATGTACACTGGGGATGTAGCAATGAATCAAAGCTTGTTTATTTTGTGCTTCTTGTTGCCTGGAAGGATCTTGTGAATATGCAGCCTTCTGCTAAAAGCTTCATTGAAAAGGACGCGAGTCTGGAAGGCGGAGATGATGGGGAGCCATGCCAGCACAGCCATGGGAGTGAAGAGGGCCACGCCCATGCCGTAGTCGTACGCCCGAGCGATGACCTTGGTGAACTGCCACAGTCCGATGACCTCCGTCACCGGCCTCAGAGCCTGCGAGACCTGAAGCACAAGCAGAAGCGGCAACGCATGTGAGGAGAGATGGCCCATGTGGGAGTTCAGTGAAGAAGATGAAGTGTGTGTGGTACCAGTATCAGTCCCCAGCCAGTGGGGAGAAAGGCGAGGCCGCAGACAACTAAATCCTTGAGGGATAGATGGCAGATGACTGAGAGAGTCACGATTGTTGCTATGATTCCGAGGAAGAGGAAAGCTTTGAAGAGTCGAAAGGCTAGGTGATAGCTGGCGCTGAGGTGCTGTCTTCCTAGTTTTAGCACCTTGAATGGAAGCAAGTCATGATCTGGGAGGTGCTGATGAGATGAGATGGAGATGGAGATGGAGATGGGGGAGAGTTGGTACCTTGAGCAAGAGGAAGATGATGACGATGGCGATCCAGGAGAGCCCGTAGACGATGAGAGTCCTGTTGCTGCCAGATATATCGAGGTGGTACACCAGGCCGTACTGGTATATGAAGAATCTGAGAGAAAGAAGTAGCTCCATGAGACGAGAAGTGATTCCTGAGTGGAGGAGATGGCTCTGTTCATCAATCCACCAGGATTCCCAGCTTTTATCTTGATGAATCCCAATCCCTCCCTGTTGTTGGATCCATTTGTTCCAATCTATCCAGTCATCCACTATCTTTCTCCAGCTGAATCCTGAAGGGTTGAACAGGAAGGGGGCAAATAACCAGGCCATGGACATGAACCAAATGGCGTATGTCATCAGAACATACCCCATGCTTCTCTCATATGACTTTCGAAACAGTTCATAGACAATGAGCAGAAGGAGAAGTTCAAATCCCTTTATAAAGTGGCACCTTGAGTAGAATCTGTAGTTCTCGGAGAAGCTAGAATGGAAAACTACCACCTTACGCCCGGTGGGTCGATACTTGGCACCACCATGAAGGATTGTTCGTCCATAATAGTGAGATTTTGTTCCATAAGAGAAGGTAAAGAAAACGGAAGCTAGCTGCAGTTGCATGAGCACAAAATCTTTCAGAGCTGCAAGAAAACCTCTCTCAAGGCCTAATTCTATGATCATTGGCAGACCTGTTAGGAGCCCCAGCTGTATAAATGACTGAGAGGCTAAGGCTGTTTCCAGGGATTTTATGTTTTTAACTCTGGCTTCATGAAGAACTGATCTTTGAAGACCACTTAGTACTAAATAAAGCTGTCCATAAAGAAACATATAAACTGCAATAAGAGATATCTGCACCGAAAACATAGCAAAAAGATAAAGACTCAGAGATACAGCACCTTTCGCAGCATTGACTATTGAAGTAGTCGAAATTAAGCATAAACACCTTACCAGACTATTGAAGTAGAAGCCGATAGTTGTGTAGTAAAAAGAAAGCATCCGAAAGAAGTCGAATCGGCGTCCAAGTCGATATACATCTCGACTGAGTGTTTGTTCACCATTCCCATTTGCAACCTTAGCCTCAAACTTCGAGATTTGGTTGAGACCAACATCACGGCCTTTTCCCACTTGCATGTACTCATGATGCGTAATGTATCCCCGCCTCAAGGTAGTATTGAATCCTGGAAAACACAAAGTTTTTAAGCATCTAAGAACATCAAAATAAACTGATTATTCGGCATCAACTCTCAAACATAAGGTTTTTTATAACAACAACCTGCAAAGAGATCTTCGCTTAAGTTTATGGTCTTTGAGGCTTTGCTTATGCCTCCTCTGGTTAGATGAAATAATCTGTCAAATACATCTGGATGCCCATAATGGAATCTTACCCTGTATGACAAGCAATACAAATTCATCTCTGTGCGTGTGATATAAGTATGAAGCAAGTCATATTGAAGTAGAAAAAGACATAAACCAGAAGCAATCTGGGATTACCTCAGAGGATTTGCAAGAAGTCTTTGCCCAATGGTCACAAAACTAGTTTCCTGATACGACATAAACCACGCCAACGAGGACACACTGAAGTAGAAAAGAAGATTTTTTGTAAATCACTTGAGCATATACAACTAGAGATCTTCAAAAATAAGCATTTGTCATTTGAAAAGTTTTCCATTTCAGTTTTCAACGTCTATTTCCACGTGGAATCTGACCTTCCTGTGAATATGTGTTCCCTCAATCCAAGAATGGTTGGAGAATCCCTTCTTCTAGTTTTTAGAAATTCTTGCAATAGATTACGCATCTTGATAGCTTCCTCGAGATAATGATCCTATTGAAACCGCAATGGTGGTGACCTTCCAATCATATATTGATTCCAGAAAGAACTAATCATCATGAGAGGGAAAAAGGAAGGAGAAAAAATGTTGCCTGATTCATATCTATTGCTTGAAGAGCTTCACCACGTGTGAATACAATTGCATGGTTTTGATTTTCTGGTTTCCCTTCTCCGATATTTGGAGATCCAGGAAGCTTTATGCGGTAAATCTCCTGGAAATAGCAAGAGCATAAGCTACTACAAACAATGAATCATGCACATGCTTATGAATGATGAAACGCCTTGGTCTTTTACCTGATCAAAGCCATTTACTGCCTTGACTAGAATCGAAGAATAAATTTTCTTAGTAGTATTTCCCACAATCTCTTCTTTCTCCTCAACATAAGCCACTCGCAAAGAGGGATATCTATGATCAAAACATGAGGTTATGTTTCAAAAATGATATGATATATGCCCAGAAACCATCATGACATGAAATCTACCGTATCATCAGGTCGAGTATATCTTTAGCTTGAGGGTCTCCAGAGGCCTTCTGGGATCCATATACTTGACACGAAACAACATGAGTGAATTTCATGTCTACCAAGGCATCGAGTTCTGCTGATAAGGTATCATCTGCTCTATTCATGGTATCATAATTCTCCAAAATATCTGGTTGCGTATGCCATAATGCAAGTCAATAATTGAACATGTTGACCTTCCATAATAAGTTCAAATGATACAAACCATCGATCTCTGCCATGTCCAGAAAGGCTTGTAACTTCAGGGCCTTCCGATAGTACATCATTCCCCTGACTTTTTATCAGAAAAACATAACTCATCACAATACGCACTAGAGCAAAAATTTCTAGCTGAAATTCACCTGTCCGGCTAAGAGTTTGTCCCCGAAACGAAGCCCAATCTCTCAGATCTTCCTCACCGACATCATCATCCAGACGATCTTCTTTTTTGTTTCCAAGACGCTCTAGAAAATTATCCCATTCATCTGAAAGACAGGAAGAGAAGTTCAACATGGAAATGGGACTAGTTCCAAATTTGTTCTACTCTATTGGCCAACAAGAAACAGACCTGGAAATATCTTCTGCATGTAAAAGCATATGGGAACTCCTTGATTGCTTAAATGAAGCTCCTCGTTTGAAAACTTTACTTCTTCCATAAGGTGAGGAGTCAAAACACTGAAAACAGCGAAGATCAGCAACCTAGCTCTTATCATCTGTATAATTGTTAACATACGGAACTTTTGGAAAAATAAGCAAAAACATGTCAAAAAAGTACCTGAACGAGACCATATTGCGCACTTTGGGAGCTTTAGGCATGTTCATAAACAGAGAAGTAACAAAATATGAGATTCTTCTTCGAGCCTCCAGATTTGAGGGTATATACATGGCCTTGTCTTGAATAGTGAGCAACAAATGGAAACGTGTAATCTGCACACAATTTTCAGAGAGTGACTCACACGATAAATGAAGTGCTTGAGAAATAAAATAAACGGTACCTTATCGCTTATAGGGCCTGAATCTGGAAGTGGGAAATGGATGGAATCCTTTGAAGCAAATAGTTCTGGTTGAAAATGACTAAAAAATTCTGCATCGTCATCTTGCAGTTGCTGAAGAGGGTAGAATATATCCAGTGTTCTTATGCACCAGGATCAAACAAAAAACTTCAATAAACAAATGAAATACAGCTGGTATTTAGCTCAGAGAGAGAGCACAAGAAGCTGCCAACCTTGGTCTTTTTATGAAAATATCATTTGTCACAACATCAAAGATATCCTGAAGTATCCTTACTACCTTATGATGATTGCCTTCATCCCCTCTACCTAAATAAAAATAACTTTGAGGTCAGCAATATTTTCTTAATAATGGATAACAGTTCCATGCATCATAATTACCAGTAGCTCCAGCAAGTCAACACATTTAGCATGTAAAGCTGGTATCTCACACAGACGTATATGCTTGAGAAGTGATGATTGTGAAATGCTTTCCTCAATTTCTTCGAAAATACCATACACAATCCTGAAAATGGAGAAGTTGGAAACCATGGTAATATGTTGAGTTCTTGAAATGAATTATCATTTTTTCTACCTTCTCTCCATGTCACCCACAACAAGGATATCCAATATGTACTTGAGAGACTTGTAGCATTCAGTGACAACATGAAACATGTAAGTATCCTTTTTGATTGTTTGCAGCAGTTTATTAAATTTTCCAGTAAAAACTTTGGCGATGACAAGAGCTGCCGGTAACTGAAAATGAAAAAGAAAAGAATGTGAAACTGCTAACATTTTGGAACAAGAGTTTCAATTCTCATTTACCTTATGTGCCAGAAGAAAAACAGGCCAACAAACTTGGTTAGATAATAATTCAGAAGTCAAAGGTATTTTCATCAAATCACGTTCTCTGCATCCAAAGAACATGACAAAGTAAGAAATTGTTTAAAAAAAATAGAACTCGTAGAAAAAGGAAAAGAAGAGCAACATAATCAACCTGTTGCTTATCAGATCTTCATCCCGGAAGCTACTTACAATTTGGTTCCATGTTATAGCAAATTTCAGAACTCCACCTTTAGTATTCTCTAGGGCCTAAGTCATCCATATTAAACGTTATCAAAGAGCTGATAAACAAAATATTTAATAAAACAGAAAGACCAACCTTTAGACAGCCTGGTTCACATAACCACAACTTAAATCCTTCTTCATTTCCTTCGTTTATGGGAGGTAAGAGGGTTTGGTTGAAAACCTTGGCCAGACTATCAAATTTGCTACAGAACATTCTCTGTGTTCGAATCTTTTTTTTTAACGGAAAAAAAAGAGCGAATTACAACACAAGCACAAAAAAGCTTCATACACAAAACAGATTGAATAAACAGAGGTTTGGCATACTTCACCAAGATGGTAAAGAATTCCATATATTCCCCCATAGATGGAGCAGTAAACAGAATACCATATTTGTACATCCATGAAGTATACCTGAAAACCGAGTTAAATGAATGTGCCAGAAAAAGAAAACTAGCAAACTATGTATCGTGCACACTTACAAGGATGATAGGAGACCAGATAGCAGCAATCGCAACAACGTTGTTCTTCACTAAATAATGAACGATCATATGAAAATATTATACCTTATGGCAAATTGAGATGGAATATTACAAGAAAGGTACAAATGAAATTACCCATAGGGAAAAGTTCATGCCACTCATAACTTTTCACTCCAATACTCATTATCCTTCTAGTTGGTGATATAAGTGGTTTTATCTGCATATAACGAAGGATCTAGTAACGATTCTAGACCAGCATGACCCAAGAACCTGCTTCTATGCAGTATGACATGTACCTCAAATGTATAGCTAAATAACAATTTGCTCAGCAACAAAAGCACCCAGAAAAATGTGTACCTAAATAATTAACAACAAAACTAATGATGAAAAGTTAAAGTATGAAAAACTATGAACAATGAATCAGCATAGAGATTTTGGCACTACTTTAGAATTGACACCTGACTCTCTTGCATTCCTCTTCCGACAAAGAGTCTAGGCTGCAAAATGCGAAATTCCATTGGTTGATATGAATTAGGAAAACAAGGTGGAAGGTATAAGAAAAAATAACACTCAGTCACTTGTTGATATAAGATCACTGAACATAGTAACATGGCTCATTTTTCACCGAGAAGAATGCATGTAGAAAGAACTATACTTTTGACTCACGGGATTAAATGATGAGAAGAACCTATAACTTAACTTTTACCTGTGCGCACCATGATAAAATTGTACATAGACGAGTATTGGATGTCTCGATGTATTTTCCAGCTGCTGGAACCAAAAAAAGGACCACACTGACAGCATTACTAAACAAGTAAATTGCAACAGCTACCATGTAGGATGAGTAGCACCATTCTCCAAGCCAGCCCCCTTCTTGTGCAGAGTAGCACGTATATTTTCCTTTTGAATGAGAATAACATATAGGAAGAACAATTGTCCAGACCATAGCAACAATAATCTTCATAAAATATTTTCGACGGCGGAAAGGGTCTGCACAAGATCTGGATTTCCATGTGAACACGATATCCAAAACAACTGCAAAATCCAGATGATTCCATATGTTTATTTAAACAAATTTAACCACAGAAAAACTTTATTTGACATGTACCGTCTTTCTTTTGAAAATGAAGCACCGACCTACCTTGGATTAGTCTAAGAACGGCAGAGGTGATGAAGATGCTCATAACATCCTCAAGTATTGTTGAATCAAACACTTGTAATGGAGACTCCAAATCATGGTATGCCATGATAATCATTGCCTATGAGAAAATGAATGCACATTTTCAGAAACGCTGATGTCTCAAGGGCTTGTGGGACAGGTTTCTTCAGAAAAAACCTGAAGAGCTAACACAAGGAAGTTCCACATCCTATCAAAGCTTCTGAAAATCTGCCAAAATGAACGGATCTCAACAAAATTTGTCTTCCCTAACCATCTTTGGTGCACCTTACCAACAACAATCTGCGGATCGTCCTGTAACTGTACAAGCAGCAACCAAAATCAGTTGTCTTAAGAAACACAACACAGAATCGACAGTGTATTAAGAAGAATTAAAACTTACTCCCATCTCCTCATCTGCATCATTACTTCTGTCATTTTTGTCTTCTCTCTGTGTCCTCTCTGATTTGTGAGTTCTCTTTCTTTTGCCATCATCAGAAAGTTCTTCACAGCAAAAGAAGTCATGTTCCAGAAGACGCATTGGCCAACCAATCTCAAAGCAATCTGGAGACCTGAAGGTGAATGAGGTTAATAGGTGATGAATAAGAAACAGTAACACATCACATAGAGAGTTCTGTCCCTAAACTTTGTTACCAGAAAAATTCATTTAAATCATCGTAGTTCCTCCATCTTGAATGGGCAGCTGTCCCATTTCTGTTTTTCATTGCTTCCTTCAATAAGTTGGCATAAAATTAGAGGTATGCAGGACAAGAAAAAACAATATCATAGGTATAGTATATACCTTTTCTATAACATCATATATGGGAGAAACCACATACTTAAGGAAAGCCTCATCTTCTCGTCCGTACACTGGCATGACACTTTCTCCAGTCATTGGATTCACCTCACGACTCAGCATTTTATGCAGTTCACTCGCCATCTGAAACAGCGAGATTCATATCATACATATTAACACTTCAGAAAGAGTGTTCATTCTTTCAATTTAATGTTTATGCTGGCTTAATTCTTGCAGGCACTTCCACATCAACTTATTGTGGTATATCTCGTATGAGTAGAAAAATACTGAAAACATATAATGGCCCTGTTCTGTGCAACAACGTAGATTCTGGATTATATTATTGAGTTTTAGACTACAAGTACGAGTTTGGGTGGAATTCCAATGAAGTCTGGATGAGGAGAATATTTTTTAAACCAGATTTTACAAGAAATGCAGGAAGCAGAAACTGAGCTACGAAAATTTTTTCACACTACAAAGCCAATGAAGGCAAGGATATATGGACTTACGTGATGAAATATATAGCAGAGACACTCTGGCATAAACCTTAAATTCGCAGCCTCACCCCATATTAAAAGATAAAGTGATATGTACAATAGTTTATATTGTTGTGCTTCAGGTTTCAAGTATGGCAACCTGGAAAGAAAATGGATTCTGCATTATTATTATATCAATACCAGAGTGTACATAAACTGGAGATATCCAAAATACAGTAATGGGAAACGCCACTATCAGAAATTCATAGTATCTGAATAATCAAAATTCGATCTAATCACCGGATGCTGCTTTTTCGACCCAAAAACTTGCACCATTGTGAATAGTTCTTAAACGTTCTCTTCATCAGCGCATCAATAGCTCCATCAATTAACTAAACGAAGAACGCATCCCTTTAACATCAGAAAAATAAAATAACGGCGGTAAAGAGATGATCGGTAAAGAATACTAAAGATAACCACCTTTGGTGCTTTTTGGTGTTTTTGACGAACATGCAAATTTGCTAGTAGAAGAATCAAATGCTCCCGCTGGTTTGCAACGTTTCCATTCTAATAAATTGTAAACCACACGCTATTTACAAAAGATTAAGTTTTGAGGCTTCAGAAACTCATGTAAGGAAACTAAAGAGTACCTGAAATCTGAAACAGAGCTGCAGCCAGTCAAACAAATCCATAAGAGGCACTTGTCTTCCAGAATTTTCTATGACAGGCAAACCCCGCACATTTTGGACAGCAGCTATGGCAGATTTGATCTGTTGAATCCACCGAGTTAGAGAAAAAATAAAGAACTTCAAATTTTTTTTTTTTTACACGGGCATAGAAAAGTATTAGTGACCTCCGGAAGCTGCATTATTGCAGCCATTTGAACACCTCCTTGGCCAAGTGGGAGAATGTTGTATGACACATCCAAGCTAGATCTCGAATGGTCGGACTCTGAAAGGGCCTATTGAATGATTAAATATAAATTCAGCATACTGATTAATCCGAATGCACAAATGAATGAGAAACAGAGAACATAAGCAGGAGGGAAAAACCTGAGAATCTGCTGCAGTAGTTACAGCATTTAGGACTTCTAGCAAAACTGATGAAATGGCCCTTGCTTTGGTCAGCTTCTCTCTTTCAGAATAACCAATAACAGTGTATAGTTAATTATCATAAGACAAATTCAAGAAACCCATAAACCACATAAGAATTGTGAAAAAGGGAGAAAATTTACCTATTCTCTAAAGTGTATTCTCCACCATGTTTGATGATATAGTCATTGTATTGCTGATATATACGCCGTAATTCACGTAACAAATCACTCTTTCCACCCTTAATAATTTCTTCATCCTAAATCAAACCACATAATTCAGACACTAATCATCATCTTAGCGTATAAGAAAATTTCATCGATTACCTGCTCAAGGCGCTGAAGAAGAGCAGTCTTAAATTGCCGAACTCCACGACCTCTCGAATTTCTATCCAAGTTATGTGCCACTGCAAAAGCGTGCACTCGACCTGGCCATTTAAAAAACAACACAAACATTAATGCAACAACTCTACACTTTTCGATCGACAAATCAAGAATCAAGAAACTTGAATGAATCAAGGTCCAACACTCACAAAAATACGCAACGCGAGGCTCATCCATTCCAATCTGGTTAGCCACACGAAGAAACCTCTGAATCTCCGGCGCCAGGGTAACAGGGAGCTTCTCACTATCAAACGGCGCCTGCACATACACACGACCGGAAGCAATAGACCTCGTAAAGGGTCTCTCACTGGTGGTGCCCGGAGCTCTCCTACTGGTGCTGGGTCTATTTTCAACACCATTTTCAGGGCTCCCGAGGACGATTTCCGACATTTTACCACAGCCCAAGAAGCAACTTGGACTCGGAGTGCTGTAGTCCCAGAGAAGCAAGCGACGGATGCATCTATATAACTAGATTTGGGTGGAAGCTTTGTCATCATGGCTCGCATACCTTTTTCCCCTTTTGCTTTTTCCCAAGGCGTTCAACGAGCGCAGACCTGCAATTGCATCAAGAAACCAAGCAAAAAGTTTGCCACTCGTTTCCTTACCGCCGAAGCAGGATAACAGTTTTCACATGCTTATGTTTTCAGTTTTTTTCCCACTCGTCTTTTTATCCCCACCCCCGTGTCTCCGTGTCACCTCCCTCCACAAGTTAACTCAACCTTACATAACCGGTGACATAACTTCAAATATAATGTTATTTCACATATATTAATTTAAATAACATAATATATGTTTATATAAATACAATTAATTCATTAAGTAAATTAATCCACATCATAAGTCTATAATATAATTATAAAAAATGCAACTATCATTAAAATGTTACTTACACTTCACATTTTTTACTTTGTTTTTCATATACTTGGGATAAAATTGTATATATGAAAATAGGATATAAAACAGTATAATTTTATTACACTCATTTATCTTTTATTATTTTATTTTATATTCATGATATAAATTATACTCTTACTTACTGAACATTATGTTTTTCTTTTTCTATTTAATTATTCTTTTTTATATTTTCTATCAAACACACTCATATACTGTATTTAATAAAGAGACTAATAATGGTCATTTACAAGATTGTTTATTCTCCCGTTTTCTCTCACACACAAAATCAAAATTTTTTAAATAATGATAATCATTTTTCTCATACATTTGAGAAGAGATGTCCAAATTTCTAATACACCCGACAATTGACAAATGATGAGTGGTTGACAAAGCACTACACTGATGAAATAATGTAAGATTTGATTTCCCACTACCATAACATACATATCTTATCGTCAATTTGATGCCTTTTGTGTACGTGTCAAAATTACGAAAGATGGTCACTTTTAAAAAAATCATAGTAACGTGTCACCTCTTCCTTAAATATCGAATATGATGTAAGGGCTCACCTGGTGAACATTGAAATAAAAAATTATCATGCAATATCGGTGCACTTTTATCGCTTCAAAATGTGGGACCTTTCCCCACCAGCATTTCCTTCTTCACTAAGAATGTAGACAGGCTCGCAGCCCAACATGGCGGCCTAATAAAGGTGTGTATAAAAGCTTTCTATTAAACTGTCTTTTAAACATAATATTGAAACAATTATGACATGTTCTGTAATTTGAAGGTGTGCTTCAATAACAAAATCAATTTGAGATTATAAAACTATTTTATGGTATATTATAAAAGTTGATAAAATAAAATATATATTGTAAAGTTTAATATATTAAATTATTATATAATTTAATATTACAATATAAATATATTTTTAGAATAGATAAAAAAAAACACTATAATTTCTAATTATTTTTTTTATTAAATTAATAAAACAAAGATTCATTAAATTTATCAAATTAATCATAAAATCTGAATTTGTGATTTTATTAGAAAACGATTAAAGATTAGAATTTTAAAATAAATAATAAAATATATTAAAAAATCGAAGGATTTGTTCACAGAAAGGTCTATCGAGCGGACAGATGGTGGGTTGAAATAGCAATAGTGGATTGGACAATTTTATTCATTTTGTAATTTGTTTTTTTTATAATAAAGCCATTATATTAATGGTTTATTTAAATAGTAATTACTTTTTTCGTTGAAAACTAGTTCATCTTTAACCGAGCAAGTTAACTGACAATCTCCAGCCTGAAAGGCCTTCACTTCTCCCCCTTCCTCTTCCACAGCTCCCCTAAGATTCTAATCCCTGTGCCCTTTCTCCTTTCGTTTCCAAGCCCGCCCTCAGAGTCGTCTATTATGGATGAAAGGCCGGGAAAACCAAGAGAATTCATGTGGTGTGCGTCCATTGATCCACACCTCCCAGTCACCCTTCTGCTTCCACTTGATAGAACAGCTGCTGCTGCATCTGCTGCCTTTCTCCATTGCTCCGTCTGCACTCTCAGCCGCTCCATTTCGGTGCCCGTTTCCTCCCTTGATCTCTCCATGGCCTCCAGTTTCTCTAACAACTGGGATTCGTTGCTTTTGCTCTTTGCTAGCTCTTGTAATGCCTCGTTCAGCTTTGAGTTCAGTTCGTTTATCTCAGATAGAGCTGATGAGATCTTTGTTGACTTCTCATCGAGCTGGCTCCGGAGGCCTTCGTTTTCTAGCCGGAGAAGCTCGGTTTCCCTCTCTTTGTCTTCTAATTTGGTCTTCAGAGTGCATGTATCTTCATTCTTCAAATCCAACTCATTAGAGGATGGATGCTTATTTGAAACAGGGGCAGTGTTATCATCAGCAGCAGCAGCACTCACTTCCTCATCTGTTGTAGAACTTTCCTTCTTGTTCTCTTCAACTTCATCTTCCACTTGGTTATGAAGCTTCTCCTGTTTCTTTGGCTTCTTCTGGAGTTGATCCTTGAGACTCTTGAGTTCCTCCTGAGCAAGACCAAGTTGGGATTCCAAATCCGCAATCCGTGTCCCAATTTTCTTCCTATTCGTTTGAGGACCATGAGATGATACACCTTCTGTCACCTTGGGACTCTTTTCCAGCCTAGCACGAGAATGCAGTGGCTCTGAGTCGACGCTCGATGTCCTTGGACTAGGAGTGCCTCGAGGAGACTGCCGCTGAGCAGCTTCAGTGACTCTAGGAATCAGTAAACATATCAGTAATAATCACAAAATCCAGACAATGAAAGAATAAGCTCACAGAAGTTGATTCATGTACCTTGATCCTCTCATTTCTCCTCTCAAAACCTAAACCTCTGGTTCTGCACCAATACAATGAGGAAAAGAATATAAAGTCGTTCCAAAATGACTCCCTTCTTGGAAGATCCAAGAAGTCTATTTTTTAAACCAGGGCCATTGAGGAATACATCTTTGCATCAGGAGTCTCGAGAAAAGCTAAAACTTTCACAGAAATGGCGTGAAATCAAATAGCAACACCCGGATCTACATAAAACAGTTACAGAACAACCAACCCACAAAAGCAAAAGCTCAGATTCCATCACCCACAAACACTACTGCAACAAATGAAGGATTCTGAGCAACAATAGAATGATAGACGCACATTTAAAAATTAAAAGGATTACCTTTCCACTGAAATTGCTTCTCTGAGTTAGTCCTTCCTTCTTCCCTCCACTCCACTACTATATGAGTAGGAAGAAAATGGATGATGATACTTGAAATCGTTGGACAGCATTCATTCAATGAACAGCCAGAGCCAGCCTTTCCCGAGTCACGAGACAACAGAAAGAAAAGGAAGCTTGACAACCACAGCAGGCAGAGAGAGAGAGAAAGAGAGCGGAGGAGCACATCAGTTACTTGTTTGAAATGAAATTTCTCTGAAAAAAAAAATGATTTTTCTAAAGAAAGAACAGCATGCACCACAACATAAATACAATTTGAAAAAGAAAATCTTTAAAAGTTTGAACCGAGTTAAGCGGGTAAGGGTGAATTAGAAGGTTCGGATAAGCCAGGCCCACTAATTTACTGCCCATCTACGAAACGTAAATGCCCATTAAATGTCAAATTGGGCTTTGGGCCCAAATATGATATTTCTGTTGAACACCCAAGGGTCCCTTGTACACTATTCAAATTTCGAATTTTGGAGTTTGAATTTAATCCAAATTTCAAATAAATTTGGGAAAGATGAACAAATTTCTCGAAAATTTTGGAAATATCGACAAAGTTTCGTCAAAATTTTAGGCATTGGTTGGATGTTGTGAATACTTTTTTGTAAATGCAAATCAATTGTTATGGGGATGTGGAGCAACATGATTATTTAGAAAAATGGGTATATGTACATTCTATCATACATATTACATATTAAAAAAAAAATTATATTATGAATAATCATTTTTTAAATATAATATCTAACAGATGATCAGATTTTTAATTCATTCCAATAAATTATTGGTGAATCTTGTTTAGCTTATGCCTCTAAAAAAAGTATGAAATGATAACACAAGGTAAAGAGCGTAACAAAATCCCAAAATTTCTTAAACAAGTATGTTGATAAAGTGTAGAGTATTGTAAACATGATATTATATCAATTAGATACAAGGTAAACATAGAGTTTGAATAAGTTGGTTGTATTATTCTTGTACGAATTTTTTTCTTCGTCATGATAAAATCGATTTCATTGGAATTCTAAAGTTAAGTATGATTGAATCCAATCAGATTACCCAAGAAACTATTGGATGCTACTCACGTTTAGTTGGATGTTTATCCTCAAACTAAACTATGGTTTAGACCAAAACCTCTTCCCCAAAATGTACAGAAATCCAAGCATTGTTGCATACACAGATCTTTCTGAATGTCTTCTACAACATGCTGGCTGCTGCAGCTGTTACATGCAAATTACAGTGCTGAACTTTTCAAAAAGAATGGGAAAGATTGAGAGCTTACTGCCTTGTGGTAAAAGTGACCATCTTCCCCATGGAGAGCGCCAAGAACGGAACTTGTTATTATTGTACAGACAGGCCTGAAATTGGATCATGGCGACCGTGAGTCCTCATCCACCACCATCTCCGATCCAATGGGTCACTTGTTGCGTGCTTCTCGTCCAAACCCACGTGTTGCAATGATCCTGAACCGGCTAAAAAAGCTCAAATTCCCAAACAAATGGCTTCTCGACTTCATTCCAATCAAGGGTGTGTGTGTGCGTGCACGTTTTATCAGCCATTAAAAAACACAAGCATATTCGTCAACACAGAGAGAACTTGCTGCATCGCATCTTTGATATCTAAGCCGAGAAGTAGATCAGTTCAAGATTAACTTTGCATCCACACAGACTCGATCATTTGGTTTCACTATCAAGAAGGCGTAGTCCCCAAAGCAGCATGGCTTCCCCGTTTATAGCCATGGAATCTGAACCGCAGGAAAGAAATGGGGAACCTGGTCCAAGTTTCACGGCGGCCAACCCCACCATAACTTTGGATCCTTCGTTGCCTTGTGGAATAGGCAACTTATCATGACTCCTTCTTTCCTGCTTATTCATCACCATATCCACCTGCAAAACGACATACACCATGTAATGCTATTCTTCTACGCGTTGAATCCACCTATGAAGCATGCGTTTCGATTCTTATTCCATATCGACTCGTGTGTTTTTTTATTTTTTTGTTTTTCCATTACATACCACCCCATCGAGTTAACTTAGAGAACCACTCTCAAATTCATCAAAAAAACACCATCTCAAATCAAGATGAAGAAGATATGATTCAAATACCAGAATGACCATAGCCATCCCCACTTCTTTTGAATATATTTAGCAAGACAGGAAGTAGGCCAAAATTGCATCGCACAAGAAGGAAAAGGCAAGTGAGGGGACAAGGCTGTGACTTTATATGTAGGAAGAAGGCACGTGGGATAATCTTGCTTGGTATCTTCTTAGTTCACGAAAAAAAAAAAAGATTTTCTATATCATTGTTAAAATTAATGATTTGATAGATTATATGAGCACATGTAAAATTCAAGTTCAAATATATAAAAAGAGTATATTAAAAAAGATTAGACTTTATAAATAATTTGAAATTGATTATATATGTAAATATTTCAATTTCAAATCCAGATAAATCAAATTTGATCATCATCAATCTTTGATATCATGGGTCATGAGCTTATTATCTTTTAAATAGGGGGACTTCAACCCATGCTCCGGGTCGGGTCTCGGGTTGATCCACTTCAGTATTTTCTTACTAAAGAGAATTCAAAATGAAATTTTTAAAATGATTCTTTAATAAAACCACTCGTGGGGTAAAGGGTCAACGAGTATCCGAGTAATTGGGGTCAACTTAACTGGACTGGGCCCCAGACAGTTCAGCAATAGGTTGCCGGGCCCACTTCTCCCGCGTCGCCTTCACTATGGGTTTGTATCCTCCGCCGTCAGTTAACTTTCGGCCGCCCTTAGACTTGCTCGCAACCTTCCAACCCCTTCAAACACTAAAATTGTATTAATTAATAACATATTTAATTAGCTAAGTCTCTAGAAGACAAGGACCCCCATTTTAACCGATTTATATGTATTTTTTAAACAAATTATTTTGTAATTTATAATGACAATATTACTAAAAATTTGGTCATTCTTCTTGAAGTGTGTGGAAAAATTAATCACTCTCAATTAAAAATTTTTATCTGAATATATGAAATATAATAAAAGGATGACTATTTTTGTAAATGATCCCAATAGTAACGCCAATAAATAAATTAATGAGGCTAAGTTCAAAGTGGTTGACTCCCCATTGTTTCAAAATTCAAAGCGACTTTATAAAAAAGTGATTAATATTCTAATCTCAATTAACCAGCCACCCCACTTGCACCCCCTTCTTCCATCCCCAACACGACTCCTTTGGTCTAAGGACCAATACTAAATGATTTTCTCTTTAAAAAAAAATTTAAAAAAATATATTAAATTCTATTTTACAAACTATGCTAGCTATCAATTACATTCTAAATTTTAAAGATTAAATTTCGATTAAAAATGACCTACAATGAGTATAAGTTTGGGACACTCCCTAAAAGTCATCAACTTAATAATCGATTCAATATCAATTGAAACACCAAATACTAAGTCAATGCTACTACGAATTTTAGGAGGTTAGATGGACATAGAGATTTCTTGAGTTTCCACGTTTAAAATAAGTGTTTATTAATGTGATTGTAACATGGTAAGCTTAATATTCCCATTTGGGTTGGATCGAAGTTGTGTACACTACACATGGAGCAATACCCTCTAGTTTTAAGTTAGTAGACTCGATTTCTCAATAGAAGAATGTTTTTAATAAAATAAAAGTTAAATTTGTATAATTTTAAAGAAATAGAAATATAGATTTATTGTTTTTTTATAATAAAATTCGTTCGTATTTAATAAAAAAGAATATTTTTCAAAGGTAAAATTGATGGAATAGGTCAAATATGCTAACTCAAGTGGCTTATATGTCCCTCGGCTATGCCACTAGGCGCATTCATTTTGCGCGAACAATTTAGTTGTCCGTAGTTTCAAGAAGCAATTAATTTCTTGTCCTTATGGTATGTTCAAATGCATGTGATTATGGGGCGTGAGATGGGTTCGACGATTTGATTTTAAGAGAAATCAAAACCAAAGCCATATGGTTTCAATTCGAATCTTATTTCAAATAATGATTATTTTAAAAAATAATTTATAAAAAATAATTTTTATTTATTAATAGACTTCAATTATAATGAAGAAGTGTCGATTACAAATTTAGTTTTAAATTATAAAGAATAAAATAAAAATATTAACAATTAATATAATAATTTTCGTTGCAATTATAGGATAGACATAAAAATGTATGAAAATGAATAAAAAAATTATTTGAAATATATAAAAATATTTATAGATAAACTTTTGGAATAATTCTTTTATTTATTTGAAAAAATAGCTGTCTGATTCAAATGATTGTTTTTCATTTTTAAGTATTTTTTTTAAAAAATAATTAGACGTTAGAATTTTTTGATAATTTTTAATTATTTAAACAATGTTCACATTCACGGATTTATAACCATGGTTCCATGATTCGTAAATTGGCCCATAACCGTAAAATTGCTTTTCCTAAATTGGAATCGAACAAAAAATTTAATATTTGAATTGAAATCATATTTGAGATACGATTCGAACTACAATTCCGGTTCAATTCTGTTGTCAACATTAGACAAAATAACCTCATCATCTTACGTTAATACTAACTGAACAATCAGCGGCAAAAAAAAAATAAGAATACTTATCCCACAATGAAAATAATTAAAACTTAATTGCTCATAATTAACCTCGGAATAGACACAGTCGATTTGCTTAAGTGTTTTCATAGCGTGGAACTTTAATCTCACAAAGTATTTGATATATGTCTATCAGATCCTAAATATTATGAGACACGCGTAGAACACGAAAATTCTCCAAGAAAATATGTGCTCTAATTCTAAGAGTTTCTAGTTATTCAAATTTATTATCAACAAGTTTTTTCGTTTTTGGCATAGTTTTAAACAACGTAGTGAATAAAAATAAAAAAAATAAACAAATACCATTGTATGATAACCTAAAAATATAGTAGTAGGAAACCTTTTTTTTAGATAATTGTAGTTTCAACTCATTTTGATTTTAAATTGAATTTTTCTTCTTTTTTTTTTTTTACAATGGATTGAATCAAGTTACATTTATAATACAAATATTTATTTAAATTAAAGTTTTTTAAATTTCAAAAAAAAATTATTGAATCGAACCTAAAAAATTATCTATTTAATAATCCGAAATTAAATCTCGAATTTAGAACACCATACTAAATGTTTCTCATTCTACTCTCCCCTCTTTTTCATTATTATTTTACTAATGATTTATTCAGTTGTTGTTTTTGAGAATACATAATTACTTTTTTCATTTTAATGAGAAAATATCTGTGTTCATTTTGAGTCGAGATTGTCAAAGCCTATCAGCCCTAATCACAGACTAAACCACATTACTACATAAATTACCTTTTTAAAACAAAAAAAATTACCGTAGATATGATCATTCACTGCTACTACAACTGTAAAAAAATATTGCCCCCAAGGGGAGGAGCACTCAGAATCATTCTATTGGCCAACAGATAAGGGGGAGACACTCAATCGCCATCACAATTATGTTACACTAATGATAGGGAGATTAAGCGGCATTAACAAATTTAATCCACGTACTACAATTTTGGTTAATATTTTAATAAATAGCGTAGAAAAACTCTAATAATTTATTAATATCAGCCCGATACTATATCCCAGACCCTTGATGACGTTTCAAGGTTTTAAATTACTTGTTTAAGGGAGGTTAATCAGGATTAATTTTGCTCATCTGCCGGTGAAGCAGCCGAGTTTAATGAACAATGCATGCACGCTCCCAACACAACTAGAGATACGCACACGAGACGCCCACGTGGGGGTATGCTGGCCTTGGGCGGTGCAAGAGATTTAAGACGCGGGCCCCCTTTACAACACAACTATCATTTTTTAAACCATCAGTAATGCTAAGAAAATATATTTAATTCTTTTTTAATTTAACCTCACTCAATTTTTATTATGTTTTTAAAAATTTATACTTTTAAATAAAATTTTAGTAATGATTTTGCTATCAAATACGATTAATTTTTACTTATAAAACATAAATTTAGAAATATTTTTTTGTATTTTTAAGAGGTTGTAGAGAATTAGGATTTATTTGATTCCGATTCTTGAAAATTATTTTAGAATTCGTTTGTATTTAATAATAAAACTATTAGTAGAATTATAAATTTTATTTTATTAGAAGCAATTATTGAAAAGCGTTTTTCAAGAAACTAGACGGGCTAAGTCTCTCTCAAATGAACTGCTAAACTAATTTATTATTAAATTTTTTTAGTTCTAAATTGCCTGAAATGTATTTTTACAAATAATTCACATTTTTGCAACATCTGGAAAATATTTTCCTGTATTTTTAATACTGATAAAAATTTAGTATTATTAGTATTATAATTTATTGCATAATCTAGAATCTTGTCCGTGTAATGACCAATACCTAGTAGCGCACTTACGAATGAGGTAACGCCTAAACCGAAAATGTTTAATGCATGGTGTGGGTTAAACATGCTGACGTGGAAAAATGAGGATCGTCTGATATTATTTTAATTAAATGCGCTGGTTTTGATTTCATTAATAATGTTGAACACGGAAGGTACATGCACCCGCAATTAAACCCATCTGCATGCAAACGATGCTCCACTCTAACTTCAAATATTGCTATTTGCTGTGTTTATCAACTCTCTTCATTTTATAATATTAATACAATGTGCCCTAGGGGGCCAGACAACACCAATACCGGGGCCGAGTAGGGGCCGTCGCCTACCACCGCATTTATTTACCTCTTTATTTTTATTATATATATTGAAAAATTCGTGAAAAAATTATATGAATATAATTGTATTCATAATACGGAAAAAATATTGCTTTATTTCGATTTTTGACGTTCCGTACGGATTTAAGGTATCCTTACAACTAACGGAAAGCAGCAAAGGGATTGATTGGATTGGACAAGTTTGGAGTGGTTTTAGGATTCCGTCAAAGGGGTGTTTAATTAAAAGGAAATAATGGAGAATGCCGACCGGAATCTCATAAAAGCGCGTTTTCATCACAGTCCACGTGTGACGCGCTTTACGAGTTGTCTGTTAGTTTCAGGGGCCAACGCGGGGAATTGAAAATCAAGGTGAAGTGGAGCCTCCACTAATCATGCACACCACACCGCCCTAATTCGTGTTTAATTTAAAAGATTAATTGATGTTAATCTATGTTTAGGGCTCGCTTAGTAGAATATGAAAGATTAGTTTATGTTAAATAATAATAATCACATATTTGATAAATATTAATATTTCGTATTAAATAATAGATATTCAATCATTTTTTCTTATTTAAGATTGTATTTATGATGAAAAATCCATTTATTTATTAGATAGATTTAATTAATTCAATCATGTCAGAGTACATTATTACTTCAATCATATATTATGAATATTTTAATATGTGATAAATGATATTTATTTAAATACAAATTTTATTATTATTTATTATCGAATAAATTAAAATATCTAGGAATACTAATTCTCCAGTCGACACCCTTAATCTCGATTAACAGCCATAAAACACCATTGTCTTGGTTGTTTGCATTCGGACAGAGAGGGACATGAGGAATTGACTCCCCCTTTCATGCGCACGCTGACGACAAAAAAAAGGAACAGGGAGCGGAGGTTGCTGACAGCGGAGCTTGAACTGCGCAGGCAGCCAGGCGTGTGGCCTATCCGAATAGTTTATTAAATTTTCTTTTAGCGGATGAGGTGACCACTTACCAACGAACGCGTGTCACATTTAAGGCTCATGGTCGGATCTCATCATGGGATGGATCCTTAGAATGCTCCCACCCGGTCAATCTACGAAATTGGTAGTAGTAAATTTGCAATTGACATCCTCCTCTGCCCACCTGCATTTGATTCATCATTTAGAAAATTTATCATCGTAATTTTTTATTTCATATAGTACAATCAAAATTTGATATATACGATGATCAATTTTATTACACACCTAAAAAACATAGTGATCACTTTTATAATACAATTGGATAACTTTTATTCATATGAAATTAGGAGTTGTGCCCTTGGATTTTGGGGTTTGTCTTTTAGGTTAATTGGGTTGTATAAAAAATAATACTTTTTTTTCATTAAAATCACTTTTTTAAATAGTATTTTATTTTATTATAATATTTATTATTATATTAATTTCGTTTTTTAATGTACTAATCACCCATTTCTATGTTTTGCATTTTGACTTTCCAACAGTATTCAGATCCTACATGAAAACCTAGTTTTTTAGGGTTTGCTTGATGACGCAATTAATTTTTGTCCTCGTTGTAACACTGATGACTACACAATTACAGTTACAATGTAAAAAAAAAAAGGTTATAGTAATAATAATACACTAAATCAAATACAAAGGTATGGAAAATGCTGATTTTAACCATAAAGAGAATTTTTGTTGAGAAGAGTATGTTGGAAGAAATTGAAGTTGAGTGATGAAATAGGTATGGTTTTCAAAGAAGATGATGGAAGAGTGATGATGATGATGATGAAGTGTTGCAGTCGTGGGCTGGGGCTGGCGAGTGTGCGTCCCCTCCTTCTATAAATAACCTTCAGATCATCAATCGGGTCAGAGTCTCAACAACCACCACACCAACCGGCACACACGTTCGCTGAGATACCAACGCCGGCACCACATGGCTGTTTCTTCTCTGTCCACTGCAAATTCTTACACCAAGCCTAGATATCCAGTTTTATCCGATGTCCACTGTGTTTTGCAGACGCCCACAGTGGATCTCCCTCTAAAACAATCGATGCCGCAGCATCCGCCGGCGCCGCCGCGGCTGCTCCGGAGTAAAACCAATGCTCCTGCTCCTGTTCAGACTAAGAGCTGGAACTGGATTCAAAACGCGGCGGCGGCGGCGTTGGATGCGGTTGACAAGGCGTTGACGGAGCAGGAGCTGAAACACCCACTTCCCAAAACTGCTGATCCTCGCGTCCAGTTAGCCGGTAACTTCTCCCCTGTGCCAGAGCATCCGGTGGAGCATAACCTTCGAGTCATTGGGAAGATACCGGAATGGATTCGGGGTGTTTATGTTAGAAACGGCGCTAATCCGTTATTCGAGCCGGTATCCGGTCATCACCTATTCGATGGGGACGGCATGATCCACGCCGTGAAATTCGACGGCGGAGATGTCAGCTACGCTTGCCGGTTCACAGAGACGCAGAGACTGGTTCAAGAGCGTGCTTTGGGACGCCCCATTTTCCCTAAAGCCATCGGGGAACTTCACGGGCATACCGGGATTGCAAGATTGCTGCTTTTCTTCGCCCGAGGAATGTTTAAGCTCCTCGACTCCAGTCAGGGTATCGGCGTCGCTAACGCCGGTTTAGTCTACTTTAACCGACGGCTACTGGCGATTTCGGAGGACGATTTGCCGTATCACGTTCGAGTGACCGAAAGTGGAGATATTGAAACTGTGGGAAGATACGATTTTGAGGGGCGATTAGATTCCACCATGATCGCGCATCCCAAGGTCGATCCAGTTTCAGGGGAGATGTTTGCTCTGAGCTACAACGTGATCCAGAAGCCATATTTGAAGTACTTTTGGGTATCGAGAAATGGGCTGAAGTCAGAGGACGTGGAAGTCCCTGTTGATGAGCCCACAATGATGCACGATTTTGCCATAACTGAGAACTTTGTGATCATCCCTGATCAGCAGGTAGAGTTCAAAATGTCAGAAATGATCCGTGGCGGTTCTCCGGTGGTCTTCAACCGAGAAAAAGTGTCGAGATTTGGTCTGCTTGACAAGTATGCGACGAACGCCTCTGGTATTAGATGGATTGAAGTTCCTGATTGCTTTTGCTTTCATTTATGGAATGCGTGGGAGGACAAGGATAGCGATGAAATTGTTGTCATTGGTTCTTGTATGACTCCGGCGGATTCGATTTTCGTCGACTGCGAAGAGGGACTAAAGAGCGTGTTATCAGAAATAAGGCTGAATCCTGCCACCGGAGAATCAACTCGCCGAAGAATCTTGTCGGAATCAGATCAAGTGAACTTAGAAGCAGGAATGGTAAACAGGAACAAACTGGGGAGAAAAACCCGGTTCGCGTATCTTGCCATCGCCGAGCCGTGGCCAAGAGTTTCCGGTTTCGCAAAAGTGGATCTTGTCACCGGAGAAACCAGAAAGTTCATCTACGGCAACGATAAATATGGCGGCGAGCCCCTCTTCCTCCCCCGGAGCCCCGACTCGGAATCCGAAGACGACGGATACATCTTAGTATTCACCCACAACGAACAAACATGGGAATCGGAGCTGCAAATTGTGAACGCCATGACTCTTCAACTCACCGCAACTGTGAAGCTTCCTTCTCGGGTCCCCTACGGTTTCCACGGCACGTTCATCAGCGCCCACGACTTGGAATGCCGGCGATGATTCTCGAGACGGGAGCCGATAAACATTTGCACATCTGTGAAGCTTGAGGCGCAGATTATGTGCAGAATTAAGAGACGACGCGATGCAGTTCCGCGCTGCTCCGCCGTTCCTCTGTTTCTTGTATATATCGGAATATACAGGCCATCTTTTCTTAATGACGATTAGATGGATAAGATGATTTAATTACATAGTTGATTGGTGTGGGGAAAAAGATTAAACAGATTAATCTTTGCATAATGTGTTTATTATGTATTTAATTTTTATTTTATAATTGGTGTAATTTAGGGCTAGAAAACGAGATTCCTTATGAGATCAGAAGTGTAGGGCTGGCTGGCCCCTGAGCGGCCACGGAGGCAACGGGAAATGAAGACCTTATCATGCAAATTCGGCACCATTTTCACTCGAGTTCCTGGCTTTCCAGCCACACAAAGGATAACCCAGGACCGAAACCATTTCTGGGCCATAGCACTCTCGCTTCCGGCGATAAGCTTATCTCAGGCCTCGAATGATTTCATAATCGTTTGCGGCGCCAGCAACTGTGTTATGGAGTTTCTTGCAGGTGGGTTTTGAGGTTCTTTTTCGATACTTTTGAGCTTTTATTGGGTTGGGACGAATTCTTTTCCGTTGTTTCTCTCGGATTGAGTGGAGTTTCGTAAGTAGAGTACCTTGGAATGGTGAGCTATATTTAGGTGTTCTAGGATGGCTTCTTCAGCTTCCCTGGTGAATTTGGGAGGTGTGAATGTGATTTCTTTTGGTGATTTTGAGGGCGCTGTTTGTTTAGTGCGGGGGGTCTCTTTTCAAAGAAATGGGAGTAGTTTTAGAAGGTGTTGGAGCCGGCAAAGATGGAGGTATGTTGGAAATGGTAGATTTTGGGCGGCCACCAATTCCATCGCTGAGCAAGGGGCTTCAGTGTCTCTTCACTCTACCTATGGAGGTGATGAAGAGGATAATGCTGATGCATTTCTTAGAGCTGCTCCCAAGCCAGTTCTGAAATCGGATTCAAAGCTGGATCCTTTTCGCAGTGCTCCATGGGATGATGTCCAACCTGGGGGAAAACCGGGAAATGGAAAGGTTGGTAATGTGGAAGGGAGAAGCAGGGTTATTGAGTCGTTAGGAGAGGTCTTGGAGAAGGCGGAGAAGCTAGAAACTATTAAGAAGCCGAATGTTTCAAATAAACGTGTAACCACTGAGATACCCAACCAAAAGAATGGTACTCCATCTAATTCAGTTGATGACGGTTCAAATCGCAGGAGCAAGACATTAAAGAGTGTCTGGCGGAAGGGAAATCCAGTGGCAACTGTGGAAAAAGTTGTAAAGGAACAGCAAAAACAAGAACCTGGAAAGGGTGAAGGAGATGTAACAGGATCTCCAAGGTCTTCACAAACGACTCAATCTGTAGCTAAAGCACCAATAGCTCCTCCGCCACCTCTAAAATCTGAGCCAAGGTTGCAGTCAAAACCCTCTGTAGCTCCATTACCTCCGGTGAAGAAACCTGTTATATTGAAGGATGTAAATTCTGCTGCTAAAGCACCTGTTGGATTTGAAGGTGATTTAGGGACAAAGCCACCAAAAAGGAAACCAATCTTAGTTGACAAATTTGCATCAAAGAAACCTGTTGTTGACCCTCTGATTGCCCAAGCTGTTTTAGCCCCACCAAAACCAGGAAAGAGCCCTCCACCTGGTAAGTTTAAAGATGAATTTAGAAAGAAGAGTGGTCCATCTGGAGGGCTTCGGCGGAGACTTGTTGACAAAGAAGATGATATTGTGGACGAAGATGCATCTGAACTCGGGGGTTCTATTCCTGGCGCTTCATCTGGAAGAAAAGGTAGAAAGTGGAGTAAAGCAAGCCGAAAAGCTGCTAGGCTTCAGGCAGCTCGAGATGCTGCACCTGTCAAAGTAGAAATAATGGAAGTCGATGAAGACGGAATGCTAACAGAAGAATTGGCCTACAACTTGGCCATCAGCGAGGGTGAAATCCTTGGTTTACTGTACTCTAAGGGAATTAGGCCTGATGGTGTGCAAAAACTGAGCAAAGACATAGTGAAGATGGTTTGCAAAGACTACAATGTGGAAGTGATTGATGCTGTGTCTGTGAAAGTTGAACAAATGGCAAAAAAGAAGGAAATTCTTGATGAAGATGACTTGGATAAATTAGAAGGGAGGCCTCCTGTTTTGACGATAATGGGACATGTTGATCATGGGAAGGTCAGGAACATCAATAATCTTTTAATGGGAGTTCGAAAAATAACTGTATGTTCTTATTAAATCTTTCCCTTGTCCCTACAGACAACACTTTTGGATTACATAAGGAAAAGCAAGGTACAGATATCTGACTGGACTGCTGCACTCTTTCTTGATTTATTATATTCACCGCCGTATTCATCATACACTCCTAAGAATCTGAACTCAAACTATTTTAGGTGGTAGTTTCTGAAGCCGGTGGAATCACACAAGGAATTGGGGCTTATTCTGTCGAAGTACCGCTTGATGGAAAAAAGCAAACTTGTGTGTTTATTGACACTCCTGGTCATGAGGCAATATCCTCATTCCTTTTATGGTTATATATGCATATTTATGTGTTATTTTAGGTAGATCTTTGTTTTCTTTGCATCACGTTTGATTTGCTTCTTTTCAGTGTCACTTTCATAATCGTGTTTTGTATTTATAAAGAGTTTTAATATTTTTGTGAAATTTCAGGCATTTGGAGCAATGAGAGCACGTGGAGCTAGGGTTACAGATATCGTTGTCATTGTAGTTGCTGCTGATGATGGAATACAACCTCAAACAAGAGAGGCAATCGCACATGCCAAAGTTGCTGGGGTACCAATTATAGTTGCGATAAACAAGGTAGTTTTTATGGTGATTTGTTTCTTGTCTTTTCACTCTGCTGATGGTTTTGAGGGAGTAGGTCTATATCTTTACTTTCCATTCGCTTTCACTATAGATAGATAAGGATGGAGCTAACCCAGATCGAGTTATGCAAGAGCTTTCATTGGTTGGACTAATGCCAGAAGAATGGGGTGGTGATGTTCCAATGGTTAAGGTTAGAAATCTTTTCGAATTAAAAAAAATTATTTTTGCTAGAAACAAAAGGGAAATGTTCCAAGCAAGTCCAATTTAAATGTGCATTTTTAGATGCGTCAATTTGTCTGAAATTGAATCAATGATGTACATCTGAAACAGGTCAGTGCTCTGAAAGGAGAGAATGTAGGTGACTTGCTGGAGACAATCATGCTTGTTGCAGAGGTAAGTTCACTGTTGTTTCTATATTATAACAAGCGATTTTGAATCTTAATATCATTTTTTTGTAGTCTGACTTTTTACTCGAAGGATTTTTCTTATTTTAAAAGCATCTGCTGATGTTGGTAAACATAGCTCTGAATATTACTTCCATTTGCTTTTAGCCGCAAGAGCTATCATTTTGTTTCTAGTTTGATTTATTACTCAAAGGATATGCTTATTTTAAAATTATCTGCTGGTGTTGGTAAACGTGGTTCTGAATATTACTTCATTATACTTTAGTTGCAAGAACTGAAGGCCAACCCACATAGATACGCTAAAGGGACAGTGATAGAAGCTGGGCTTGATAAATCCAAGGGACCTCTGGCTACGTTCATTGTTCAAAATGGATCACTCGAGAGAGGAAATATCGTGGTTTGTGGAGAAGCTTTTGGAAAGGCACGTATATTAAGATTAGCATCTTCATAGTTTTCATTCCTTCCAGGGCATGTATCTCACATGCAGACATTTTGGAGACTCAGGTCCGTGCTCTTTTTGATGATAATGGGAGAAAGGTTGAAAAAGCAGGCCCCTCAATTCCAGTTCAGGTGCGGTGAAAAAAATTATCTTTTCCAATTCAGTTATCCTAAATGTCAATGATTAGTATAACGCATCCCTTAAAATTGAGATAAAAAACTCAGCTTGATTGTTGTCACATTATTAACATCAAAATGCATTTCTTGAGCAGGTTCTTGGATTGAATAGTGTTCCTCTAGCTGGGGATGAGTTTGAGGTTGTCAGCTCCCTTGATGAAGCTCGAGAAAAGGCCACAGCACGAGCAGAGTATTTGAGGAATGAACGTATAACAGAAAAAGCTGGGGATGGGAAGATTACCCTTTCTTCTTTTGCTTCAGCCGTATCATCAGGGAAAACTGCTGGATTGGATTTGCATCAACTCAATATTATATTGAAGGTTGATGTCCAGGTAGGCCTTTTTAAGATTTTTGTTATTCATGGAATATTGCTTCCGCATTACTTTTTAGCAATCGTGCACCTCTCTCAAGAAACTTGCACCCACATCATCTGGAACTCGCTGGGGAATAGAAATTCTGGTCCTTCAACCCTCACTTTTGATTTGACAAACTTTAGTCGATGGCCAGGGCTCCATTGAAGCAATCAGACAAGCACTGCAGGTGCTTCCACAGGATAACGTGACTCTGAAGTTCCTAATGCAAGGAACTGGGGAAGTAAGCACAAGTGATGTTGATCTTGCTGTTGCGAGCAAGGGTATCATTTTTGGCTTCAACATTGGAGCTTCAGGTTCCACCAAGAGCTATGCAGATAGCAGAGGGGTTGAAATTCGGGTTTATAGAGTTATTTATGACCTCATTGATGATGTAAGAAAAGCCATGGAGGGTCTCTTGGAAACTGTTGAGGTAAATCATGCATTCAAATCTCTGCTTTCAAACTCTCATCAAGTACCTCCTGCTAACTCTGCCTTTCTCTCCACAGGAACAAGTCCAAATCGGTATGGCAGATGTAAGGGCCGTATTTAGTAGTGGGAGTGGCCGTGTTGCTGGATGCATGGTGATGGAGGGTAAGGTAGCCAAAGACTGTGGAATTCGAGTACTCCGAAAGGGAAGACAAGTTCATGCTGGAGTCCTAGGTTCCTTAAGACGAGTGAGGGAGTTGGTGAAAGAGGTAAATTTAGCTTTTAAATTTCCATCCCACACACATAGAACATCCAGTTATGCAGTTCCAGGCTAATGTAGATCCTATGCCTGTTCCGGTCACCAGGTAAGCTCAGGACTAGAATGTGGAATTGGGGTTGAGGGCTTTGACGACTGGGAAGAGGGAGATGTTATCGAGGCCTTCAACACTGTGCAGAAGAAGAGAACTCTTGAAGAGGCATCGGCATCAATGTCTGCTGCTCTTGAAGAAGCTGGAATGCAACTATGAAACTGAAGCAATGCTCGAGATCCTCATCCCTTGCTCCTCGTGACATTCATCACTGCAGAAAGGGGAAAATAAACAGAGGATCATTGTGCAGCCAATATGGGGGGAGGTTTCTGGCAACCTGCCTTCTGAAAGTCTCTGTCATGGGTTACGCTGTATAGATCAGATATACACGTGTATAACAACGTTGCAGCCTGGCTTGCTCACACCTCACAGCAGTAGGCTGAGCCTCATTTTGGCGTTTCACATGATTCAAAGTTGATCGGCAAAACAAAATGTTAAGCCATTTTTTGCTGGATTTCTATTGCATTTGTGAATACCCCCAATTCATCTAGTGAACTTGTAAATCATTGGAATCTTCACTGATTATTGCAAGTTCATTTCTTTGCAAGATAAGAAATGCCCCACAAGAATCCAGCTTGGCGTTGGAGTTACCCCACAGACCTAAAATGAAAATGGATAAATCTGCTGATTCCCCAGTAGATATGCTTTAGTTCCCGAAACGGATCAGAAATTCCTTTGGCAAATGGCTTCGATTGCTGGAATTCCGGTTCCTCTACCCCATTTGAGAACCCTTCAGATAAACCCCAGAAGATGTTTTACTGATTTGACTCCAAAATTGCCGGTTCCTAGCTCACTTTCATCAACATTGGACGCTACCGATCTCTCTCTCCGGTGGAGTAGAAGATGCCACATACGCCTCAAAACAAAAGCCTCCATTTCTGGTACGCTGATGAATGGTTTCTAGTACATTGCATGTGCTTTTCTGTAAGCATTCATGGCTTTCTTCGCTTTTCTCAGAGGAGGCGTACACCGAAGAAGCTGAAACCAAGGTCAAATTCCCCACCTCACTCAGTGTTCCAGGTTGCTCCTCCACATTATTTTTGCTTGGAACCGGTCAGTTTTCTGATGCCGAATCTCCATTCCTTGTTCCATATGGCGTTTGCTCGTAACATAGTTTCGAAGAATAGATATTCTTGATGTAGTTCTCATTTCAGGTTTCAGGGAAAAAGTGTTCGCAATCATTGGAGTTAAAGTTTATGCTGCTGGTTTCTATGCAAATCCATCCATACTTGCCTCCCTTGTTGCTTGGAAAGGGGTTTCAGCTGCTGAAATACATCAGGATCCATCACTCTTTAACAAATTGTTCAATGGTAATGATGAGAAATATGTTTCTTCATACCAGGACTGAATTCATTAACACCATGAAATCGGCAGCTCCTGATGAAAAATCACTTCATATTGCTTTGGTGAGAGATGTGGATGGTAAAACATTCTGGGATGCATTGGATGAAGCTGTCACCCCACGAATCACTTCCCGAAGTGCCGTGGATGAATCTGCCCTCTCGAAATTTCGCAGTGTTTTTCAAGGACGGTCTCTCAAGACGGGAACTTCCATATTCATGACCTGGTTGGACACCGCAAAAATGCTTGTAAGCACCTCCAAGAACCCATCTTTATTTCCAATTTCTGCTGAGATGCATCTTTCAACCATGATGAGTTGATTATCTCTCAGATCTCCATCTCCTCCAACAGTCGGCCTTCATCACCAGATGCAACGATTGAATCCCCAAATGTCACATTTGCTTTGTTTGATGTGTTTCTTGGAGGCAAACCAGTTTCCCCTACACTCAAAGCTTCAGTCTCCAATGGATTGGCTGCAGCGCTCAAATAGCTGAGCTTATTGAGATTAATGGTTGTGTGAAAACTGCGGAAGCCTCAGATGAGATTAACGGTTGTCCAAAACTCTGTACATTCTTCTGCATTTCCAAGATGATACATTCAATTCGATATGATATTGATCTATGGGGAATCTTGCGCCGTCTTTGGTGTCCATCCAACTCTTGCAACTAGTCATTTCTTAGCTTCCTACGAATGATTAAACCTCATGCAAAAACGCCATCCAAAAGAACAGCACAAGAAGCAGAAATTTAATGTCATACCTCCCCAGCTTTGAGAGCTCAGGATCCTCAAGCAGCAAATCGTGCAGACGCCTTACAGTTTCTGAAGACCTGCCATGGAAGAGAAGACTAAATGGGTTAAAGCAGTTTGAGAATTAAAACACATTCTATTAGCGAAGAAAGAAAAAAAACACACCTTTCCATCCAATCGAAAGAAACCAGTTTGTGATGAATGCTGGAATCTTTGCCAACATATGTAACAACAATACTGCCAGCATCTGGATGAGGCCAGCTTCTTGTAGTAGGAAATCTTAAAACGAATGTTCCAGGTTCTTGAAGCCCATGTGATCCCTGAAGTATAGATTCAGCTTTTTCCTTGGTGATGAATCCTTCCATCCAAAGAGGCGATAATGAATCCCACATCGGAGTGATTTCACTTCTTGACAGTGTAGACGCAACAGGGTATAACCATGCCCATATCCTCTCAAAATTTTCTTGAGACACAATCTCTTGACATCCTGCTATTCTCCTCAAGCACTCCAAATCCTGGAAAAATATGGAAATGCCGACACATGAAGGTATTAAGGAAAAATAATCACAAGTTGCAGACTTAATTAGCAAACTTAACTGTAGGAGCACAAAATAGAATACCTGATCCAGTAATGGACGATTACAGCGTGTTATCTTCAAGAAGTGCTCATTTAGCTTGATAGCCACATTCTCCCATAAAATCTGATTGTGATTCTCTGATATTGAGTTCCAAGATAGTGTGCCTTCCTCCACCAAACGCTTTGCAAGTTCTATTTGATTCCTGGATATATCGAGATAATCATGGTAATCATACCAAAGTCAACCTGACGCTTGAGAACTCCTCAGCTTAGAGAAGAACAAAACATAGCATCTAATAAGCCCTGAAGATATGACACACAAAAGATCACCTGTGATGTGAGCATCCAGAGTAGGTAGAAACCTGCTTAGCAAAGTGTGCTAACTGTTCATCATTTGTTGACAAAGCCATTTCTTTGAGCAAATCAAGTCTTTCTGTTGTCCCTCCTAAGCAGTATTTAAAAACTACTGCATCCGAAACTGGACTTGAAAAGCTTGGCATGCCGTGAGGTGCATCATCACTATTACAGACAGATAGCTTAGCATCCATCCCATTTTCCAATCTCCTCTCCTTCCATGTCCCAAGTGTGTCCTTAATTCAAACAAGTAATCGAAGATATGTGAGAGTGAAAAGAAGAAGTGAGATCAAAGGAAAGTAGAAAGCTACCGTATTAGCAGCAGATGCACAAGACTCATGTCCTTTGTAAGCTGATGCACGATCTCTTAACATAGTAATGGGGTTATCATGTCCTAACTTGATGCGCTTTGATGCAGGACTAGGTTTTGCTTCATGTATGATGTTAGGAATTAGTTCCAGATATCTGTCATCAGCTGCAGGGCTCTGGCATCCATTCACATCATCAGATTTATGTGAGGACCTCCTCCATGGAAGAGAAGGTGCTCTTACTGTCTTACTACGTGAAATACAACGTATTGGTGGTGAAAGGATCTCAAGAAAAGGATACGATCCCAACCCGGAGAGAGTAAACTTAATTCTGAAGAGCTTGTTATCACACTTGGAAGAGAGCTGCCAATGAAAAGGAAATCAAATCAGGGACCTTGAATAGACATTGCACCCAAAACAGGATGTTTAATTGAATACCTGGGATATTTTAAGCTTAAAGGAAGCACGACCATAGCTTAGTTTCACAGGATGATCCCATGAAGCATATTCAATACCATCATGACTTGTAAGAAGGGGAGACTCCCCATCCGAGTTGTGCTCAACTGGATCATCATTATCAGCATACAAGAGCACAGCAACAACCTTCAGATGAAGAAAAATAAATGGATCATGGAAATCCAGAAACCTTAGACAAGAAGAAGGAATTATGAAACTGAAATTAACTATGAAATGTAGGACAATCAAAACCTCTAATTCTTTGTTCACAAGGCAACCAAGTCCGTCTGACAACATGACATCTAGAGAGAAGATCCTGCGGCATGATGCCTGTTTTTGAATGAAAAAATAATGAGAGTTACGTTATTTATGAGTCAGAATATGTGAAATTCGGCTTGGACACATCAAATTTGGGCAAGAGCAACAAAAACCAAATGCATGTTTCTCAAGAATATGTATGACAACAAAAACATGTGAATGCTTATTTGACCTTTCCACCAACAACGCTCCACACACCACCTTCATCTTCAATTTCTGATGCACTTGAATGATCAATACACAATTGGAGTGGAGGGTGCTGTCATGATAAAGAGGATATTATTAAAAAGCCGTGGCTTTGAGCTATCATCTTAAGCATCAACAGAATGAACCTGTGTCCGATGCTCTTTGACAGGGGATAACGGAAGCATGACATTAAGTTGGTGAACATAGCCATGCAATAAATTCTCATCATCATGCGGGCATGCCAAATGCAGTTTCCTAAAAATATCTTCATGCAACTCTTTATTAAATAAGCTGTTCAGATTTTTTTCTCCAACCATCTCCCCATCAACAAAAAGCCTTACAATATCCTTCAAAACCTGTGATTTGAGATGCTATGCTTACCAAACAAGTAAAACAGAGACACAGATTTGAGTATGTAATGCTAACTACTGCAAGTGACATACCTGACATCCAACGTGAGCCCATTTCCTCATGGGAAACTCAACCTCGGTGGTGGCAACTGCAACTTGAGACCACATGACACGGTTATCGTGATCAGGGGCCTCCTTGTGCAAAAAGAGTAATGGAAAGAGCTTCATTTTCTTCTTCTCATCCAAACAAAGAAAAGGGACCCAAGATGTGACATCTGGATGTCTCTACAAAATGAACATTAAAACAGATAAGTAGCAGTGAATGTACACAAAAATTCGGTTGCAGACGGACAGTCAGAATTGATACTTGTCATTGTAATTAGCATAGCGTCACAGAAAATTACAGCCAGATACTTCATCCTGAGGGGCACATGCCTCATTTCCACAAGGTCCATAATAGGAGCCCTACTCCAGCAACCTCAAAGGTTCAGGCTTTCTTGAACAAGTCAACTATGCATTTCAATTATGATACCATGTACCGGAAACTTGCGCACAAAAACATCAGAAAATGCAGAGACTAGTTACCTGAGCTAAAATGACTGACGGGAGGGAACCATAAGTGTCAATGTAAAGCCAGAAAAACAGAGAGAAAAACCCATCTCCTTCCTCAACGCCAACGTTAACCCCCGTCAATTCCACTCTAAGATTTTTCAACAAAAGGTAATCTTTATCTTCTCCCCCAACGAAACCATCCATCTTCACAAACTTTTGTCAATGACGAATGGGGAAAAACCCCAGCTCTTCAACAATCGCCGGTTCTCCACCTTTTCATCGCCAACCAATTCGTAATTAATTATCCGATAGGGCGCATCCCAAACCGTAGGTCAAAAGTCACGACCCCGTCCTGCCCCATTCCCAAGTTCTTGCTTTTCCTCGTTTTTTCTTGCTTTCTTCGGCTGCTGGCAGTTGGAGTAGTTTTCACTCGTGGTCTTCCCCCGTCTTCAGAACTTCTTGATTTACTCTTCAGTGTGTGTACCTTTTTTATTTAATTAAATAAAAAAAAACTTTCAAAATACTCTCTCCGCCTTCCACGTACAACGTGAGAATAAAAAATTAATTTTAAGCTAATTAAAGAATTAATATGTGCTTTGGTGGGGTGTAATTACACGGAAAAATTATATAAGAAATGTGTTGTTGATATATCCATTTATATTTAGATAATATCATTTATTAAAAAATTAAATTATTATCAAAATAATATTTCATTGTCACATCATCCTTAATAAAGAATTTCTCTTTCATACGTTTCATAAAATATTAAAATCTCATTTTAATTAAATAATTTACAACTAGATATGTTATTTAAAAATAAAATTCTAAATGTTATCCATTAGCATTTTTCCTCAATGCTCCATTTACATAATTGTCTCCAAGCACGTGAGTACAAAAATGTCTTTATCCCATAAAAAAAGCAATGTCCTGAAACCCTAAATCTCGAAGCCAACAAGCAACGGACGGAAGGAAGACGATAGACCCGAAATGCACAGTTGAACTACCAAGAAAAGCATCACTGAACTAGTTGACAAAACTCCCCAATCGGTAAATGGAGCATTGACCCGAGAACCGCTAGTTGGTGCGCATTGTCTCTATCTAGATCATGTAATATGCATCTAGTGTAATATAAATAATTGTTCTGAAAAATTTTTAAAAATTATTTCTAATTTTTAAAAATAAAAATAGTTTTGTTCTATAATATTTTAATTATAAAAATAATTATATAAAAAATACTTTTAAAATTATATTATAAAAGTTATTTTTAAATAAATAAAATAATTAATTAATTTTACTTTTTATTTATAATTTTTTAAAATAATTTTGAAAAGTAAAAATATATTTCAAAAATTTTTAAGAACACTACTTAAATATATCAATCCCTTTTTAAGTGTATGATAAAAATGGTTGTGTCATGTAAAAATTTTAATTATAGATTGTATGAATGATCATTTTTGTAAATGATACGAAATATATTAAGAATAGGAATATGTTTCATGTATTTGATTGAAAACTATTGTGTGAAATGTTCAAAGGGCAGGTGGACCTAAACACATCAATAAGCCATCTGCCACATTAATTGTAATAAGGAGAAATTTGAACATTAATATTAACGGGATAAAAACAAATATACTGAAAGGCACTGTAACAAGTTGAACTTCTGAACCATGGGGTTCTTCAGTTCTTTCCGGCGGTGGTGGTCGAGCCGGCTTGGGAGAGGCGAATGTCGTATACTTTCCGTTGGTCGGGATAAAATAGGCCGTAGTTTCTCTCAGACGTGGGCCCCGGCTTCTGATTTTCATTGAATAGAGCAAATAAGTAGACGTTGAGGGGGACCCGGCGCCGGAGAGGCGTCCCCTCGCCGGTGAGTACGCGGCTGACTAAATTCCCGTTGTACGCGGCGGCGTTGGACATACTGGCGCCGGCTTCGTTCGCGTCACCTTGGGATGGCCAGCCCGTCTCGGAGACCACGATGCTGATGTCGTTGAAGTTTACGGCGGCCATGGCGGCGTAGACGGCGTCGATTTGAGCTTCGAAGAGGCTTTTGTAAACGAGGCCGTTGTTGGGGTCGGTGACGGTGGAGCTGTTGCTGTTCATTAACGCGTAATTCAAATCGATGGTGTTCGTATTCTGGGTGTAGGCGAAGAAGGGATACGCATTCACCATCAGAGAAGAGTTAGTTCGCCGGTGAAAACTCAGCATCGGTTTCACCACCGCTTCGATCAGCTCCGCCTTGAAATTCCCTGCGGACGGCGGGTAGGAAGTCTGCAGCGCGGAGAGAGCAATCGGCGAGGACACCTTGATTGAACCGAGACCGTACTTGAGCAACGAACTGTACACATTCTCCATCGCCGGGACGAGAGAACCCGCCACATTCGACGGGTCCACGAAAACCTCGTTCCCCACGGTAACCGCTTCGATCACTTGGCGATAAGGGAGAATATTCGACTGCACCCACGAATCCGTGTAGGAGGAGGACGCGGCGGCGGCGGCGAGCATCTGATTGGGAAGCGCGGCGGTGACACGGATGCCAGATGAGGCGAAGGCTCCCAGAACAGTATAATCAGTGTCGTAGATTTTAGCCCTCGTAATTCCCGTCTGTTTGAGAAGCTGCACCACTTGCGGCGGCGACGGCAGGTTATCCGCGACGCGGCCGTAGTTCACTCCAATATAACCGCCACCGTCCGCGAAAGCGTAACGAACTTGAGCTGCAGAGAAGATGAAAACCGAGGCCGTGAAAAGATGGAAGAAATCCATGGCGGAAAAAAATGCTACAAATTTGCGAGAAATAAGTGTGTTTATTTATAGAGTAAAAATTCGGCCGTTGAAGGCGACAACTAGTGGCTTCCGTAGTGGAGCAGCCAGCGGGGCTGGTGGGGGACGTGAAAATTTTTTTCTTTTTAATTTCCTTTTTTAACTTCATGATTTACCATTGTTTTTTTAAAAAAATAATCCAAAAGTACATTTAACCACTCCTTTTCATTTTTTTTTGTGCAATGTCGATGTAATTTTTTTTTTATATTTTTTAATCATGTATCTTAGAAAAAGTTTTAATTTAATTATTAGTAATTACCTTCTTATACGGCTTTCCTAATGTAGAAAAAAAACCTTTACTCATTACGATTCACATAGATTCGATTTTTTGTCAAAACTCATCAATGCGCAAATTCAAATTCAAATGCTGATGCCAATAATTTTTAACAAAATTACGTAAAATACTATAATTCTAGTTTTAATTAGCATACATAACAACTTTTTTCCAAATGTGGCAAATATTTGGGCAATGATGAACACTATAAAAAACACACAAGCTGATAATTTATTACCAAAATGGGGTGACAAATATGTCCCTGCCATGAGGAACGAGTCTCCCCAAATGATAGACATTAAAATGAGATGGGTGGGTGGGAAACCCTGACTTGGGGTCTTTCCTGCATTAAAATGGGATGGATGCTTTCAGTGGGAAACCATGACTTTTGGTGTTGATGCTACATTGATTATAAATGAAAAAAAGAAAAAATATTAAATAAAATGATTGTATAAATGTTGTACCATACATTTTCTTGAGCAAGAAGAAGTATCATTGATATGAATTTCATAATTAAGCATGCTTGAGTAATTTCAAAATGGGTGACTACCTAAAAAACTCCTAATTAAGAATGAGAAAATCGTAAAACTACAAAGATTTAATATTCGAGACATACAATATATTATAAGGAGACCAAGTGGTTGGTTGGTTGGCTTGGTATGTCGATTATGTAATGGTTGTGTGTTTGTGTTGTGGGAGGAGAATGATTGTGATAATTAACCATATGGTTGGGCTGGCTGTGATTGGTCAAGACGCGTCCCATAGGTGAAGTGGAAGACTTAACCAGGACTCTGGGTTGACGTCTGTTGCTTTGTAATGACCATACCGTGTGGTTAACGTTGGGAAATGGTATGCGGGGCCTCCTTGATTAAGCCGGTGTTTCTTCCTTCTCTTTGGCATGGCCTACATCCCTCTTGTTTTTTTCCCCCATTGTGTTGCTCCATCCCTGTTTAATCGGTTCACAATGTAATCACGACCCCCAGTCTCTCTTCCTGTGAAAACCATGCTTGTCACTGTAGCCATCCGACACTAGGCTTCGGAGCACTCCTATCTTGAATTTACATGGTAGCTTCTTTACCAACTATGATGACTCGCACCCATGTGCCGTCCCGGCGGTGCGCGGCGGCGAGAGGATGAGTTTGTGAACACCACTCTCGGGTGCATATCCCGTGCCTGGTATTCTATGATGATGACTGAACTACGAAACCAACCCATACAATGACACAGACGTTTTCAATCTGAACAAGGGGATTTAGATGGGAGCAGCGTTTCAAGCCAGATGACAGTCTTCAGTGTTTGGCTGATGGATTTGTTAACAGCTCAAGAGACTTGATAAGGTGATCAACTGCAACTGAAACATCATCAAATGCTAAAGCTCCCACGGCAAACCTTGCAGCCTTGTGTGCTTCAGCGATTCTGTCTGGTGGAGGCTGGTAACTGCTGTCATACTCAAACTTCCGACTGCTAGGCGGTGGTGGAGCATCCGGGGCACTCCCATTCACCTTACCTGAGTTATATGGAGAACTGGAATGGTACACCGTGGTGTTGGAAGGTGGAGAGGCATCAGAAGGCTGGTAGTGAGAAGGGTGATGTGTTGGAGCAGCCGGCAGGCTACTCTCAGCAAAACTAGGATAGGATTGGAAGTTGGGGTATACATATGAGTGTGGGTCAGGTGAAGAAGAACCGTAATCTTGATGAAAGGGAGGCTGAGGCGGTGGCTGGTATTGTTGTGGATAATATGGCTGATAAGCACTATCGGTTGGATATGGGGGCTGAGGGGAAATAGGATAGGCAGAGGATTGTGGAACATTTGAAGGTTCTGGAGCGGTACTGGAGTACTGGGATTGAGGGGAAATGCCGAAAGATGACGACTGTGGAGGATTTAAAGGTTCAGGTGAGTTAGTGTGTTGCTGAAAATCATCTCGGAGATGAAGATCGGGTGATACATCAGGCGTTGATACGTTGCTTCTGGCAGGATGCACACTCGTGTTTCCTGGTTGAGCAGAGGATCCATTTCCGTCAAATTCTGCACCCTGCTGGAAAATAGGGAAAAGCATCAGATGACCACACCTACTCCAAAGAAACATAGCCAATTGCAGTGAGAATTGCCTCACATGTTCACCACTAGATGAGGCACTCGGCAGCACATATGAGTCATTCTCTCCACCGGGAGGGCCTGGAATGGGCTTCCTTCCTTCATTCAAGGCTTTCCTTATATCTGCTGCTTTCCATACCGCATACTTCTGCTTCTGCTCAAGCTGTAAAGAAGAAATATGACAGGATGAGATGAAAATGGTGCGCTCAGAAATAAGATAAAATCAAACTCACATCAGGCTCAAGTTGACCAAACTGATTGAGAATGTCAAGGAAGATGCTGGCAGCATAGAAAGTTTTTGCAGTGCTCCTGTAAAAAACGATGGAAGATTAACTGAATTCTGGATGCGACCACCCTTATATACTTAGGTGAGCTGGGTCAAATTCTACTAATTTGCATCATGGTAAACATCACCAGCAGTATATTAATTGAATAAAATCATGTCACAATCCCAAGTAGCATATCAGACGCAAGAAAGTAGCAATATAATGAATGCCAACCACCAACATAGATACCATGCATCAAACTGCAAAGCCATTGTGAACACATAAAAATAAGCTGATCAGTTGGCTATGGAGGAAAGAAAGCACTAGTAAAACTACAGGGCCACAGGGTACACACAAATCAGCCCGCCCTGCTCTGTCTTGCTTGTCCGCCTTAGCGAAGACGTTTGAGGCAAAACCCTCCAAATGTAAATGATCATCAGGCTCCAGCACCAATGATTTCTTGTCCTGCCAATTACATCGAGAAGTCACGCACAATACTTACGCAAACGCAAATTCCCTCAGATTTGATTCATTTTGTGACAAATAATCCCAAACGGGTAAACTATCATTCCACAACAAAATGAAAACTTTACGGCTGAGATGTTATTGGGTAATCGGAACAGAAATGAATTAAAACTCGAACAGATCAGAAATTGCAGGGAGGAATTAGCTTAACATGCTTGCTTAACCGGTGCAATAAGAGTCAAAATCGAGAAATATGCAACCTTCTCCAGCTGCTTCATCAGGGAAACAAGAAGGGCATTCGTAGTTTTAGTTCGATCGCTCTGAGGAATCTTGAGACCTCGCTCCATCGCGTAAAGTCGACCTGGATTATTGTCAATATCAATACACGAACGAAGATCAAATCCACACTAGAAAAGCCCATCAAAACTCCACTTCCAATCACAAACGCAAGCAATATAAAAGTAGAATCACAATAATAGGCGACGAGTGGTTCGTGTTTCTGCAATTCATCCGCCCTCTGGAGATACGGCAGCAACGCCTTCGCCGGTTCCTTCTCGGCCGCCATCGCTTATCGCGTACCACTCCGGATCGATCTTCTTGCAGAATACCGTCTTACAAAAAAGTCATCCAGCAAATTGCGAACAGAGATTACTTTCCCTTCAAGCTAAGACGTTTTCGTCTTTGGTTCGCCGGCCCTTCACATACGTCTGAATTTCTGAGAACTATCCCACTAACAATGACTATACATACAATATCTTAGGCGATGTCTTGAAACTAATTAGAGTCTACTAAATTCAATTTTATTTTCATATAATTGATTTTAAATTTTAAATATGCACATGATTTTTTCTTATGAGAATTGATTTTTTTTTTATAGTCAATTCAATCTCTAAAAATATGAATATATAGCTTCTTATATAGGATTATTTTTTAAAATATGATTGTAACAAATAGATTTATTATTATACTTATTTTTTAATATAATTTTAAAAATAAATATTACTTGGATAATATTAGATAAGTTTTGATAAATATTGATATTATATAATATATTTTATTTAAATAAATATATAAAATATAATTATTAATAAATATGGATAAGTATATAATTTAATTATAAAAATTAATTTTATTTTTTATTTAAAAGATTAATCAATTCTATAATAATCATTTTAAAAATACTTCTAAATATATATATATATATATATATATATATATATATATATATATATATATATCAATGTTATTTTATTAATTTTTTCAATTATGTTAAAATTAATTATGGATTGATTTTTTCAAACATTACCTTAATTTTGATTTGATAAAATTTTTGGAAAAGTACATCGGAAAAAAATTTTAATTAATCTTTTTTAAAATAGAAATCATTTGATAATAAAACTGTTTTTAAAACTATTTTTTAAAATATAAATTATTTCAAATAGAGAATTACACACAAGATATATTATTATTATATATATATATCTTAAACAAAAGGATTTAAGTGATTTCTGTTTAACTTACGTGACTAAAAAAAATCTTTCTTTATTACCATTTCGTTTTGGTCCAGTGTTTTCACTCATTGAGTCATCCGCATCCGTACTAAAGCTTCCAAATTAAGTATGTCGTCCGCCCATTGTTTCTAGTAATTATAATTTGTACCCCACCAACATTTTGTATTAATTACAATGTTTATCATGATACCGCCAGCCGAGCACCAGCAGTGCCGACGAGGCGGCTCTCCTGCCCTAACAAATTTGTCCACATTATTAATAATTTATTAAAATGATCTATAAAATAGATAGACGTAAGCAATATCAACTTGTTCCATGGCTTATGAATCGACCGTTCTAGCATCGATTATAAAATATGAAATCGAAAATCAATATATTTTTATAAAAAATGAATTTTGAATTAAGTTTTTTAATGTATTTTTTATTTGAAATAATTCCCAATTTTAAATCGGAATTTAAATGAAATTCATTCTATTTCCATTTGATGGCTCTATTTTTATTTTTAGGAAAACATTCCATAAACAGTCTCCGCACCCACGCGCTCCGCCGCAGACTGCAACCATGCCTGGTATCCGCCTTCCCTGGTTTTCTTTTCTTCAACAAAACTGGGTCCTCTCCGCAAACCCTATCCCGGATACACATTTGAATCAATCCGCTAACCGGGTAGCATTTGACTGGTTTGATGAAGTTTACATTCGTACGGAGTCAAATATGGCGCCTTATATATTTCTGTCGAGGGCCTGTGACTGTCAAGCATTTCGAGAAGAATGCTACTCGCTGGTGTTATTGCGCTGCTTTTCTGTTCTTGTGCCGCTCAACTTCTTCCTCAGGATGAAGGTTTGTTTCGGAGGATCAGTCGTTTCCTTTTTTTTTTTTTTTTGTCACGTTGTAAGCTGGTGGACGTACTGGAGGAATGGGTTGGATCAACTTCCGGTTTTGATTTTTCTGATGTTCCTTTTCGTTTTGTTTATGGTTTCTGATTACTGTAAATTCTCGAAGCAGCGAGTTTAAGTTTTGGGCGGTCGAAATTTTTATGAAGCAACTTTCTTGACGCGATTGGAAAACACAGATTTTCTTGAAAGTTTGCTGTTCATATGCTGTGTTTATTTAGGGATCGTGTACTAAGTTTGATTCTTTTGAACAGTTCGAGCTCTTGAAGCGATATCCTCCACCCTGGAAAACAGTTACTGGAATAACATATCAAGGAGTTCTTGCGTTGATCCTAATGCATTTAACGTGAGTTTTGATGGGCGTAGAATACAAAGTGCCGTTGTGTGTGACTGTTCATTCAGCAACAATACCGTCTGCCATGTTACTAACATGTACGTATCATCTCCTTCAAGCAGTAAATCGTCAATACAAATTGTCACTCGTAAATTCTTTTTATTTTCAGCCAGCTGAGGGGACTAAATATGACTGGAACTTTGCCTTCAGAGTTTGTGAATCTTACCTTCTTACAGGAGATGTAAGTGTCCTCTTGTGGTTGTGCTGGAGTGTGAGATGTAATAATTTTGAAAGTTGAGCTTGCACGGAAAGACCAAAACATGATTCTTTTTTACCATTTTTCAGTGACCTTGCCCGGAATTACCTGAATGGGACGATTCCTAGAGTATATGGGCAGCTTCGTGTTCGGTTCTTGTAAGCGGGTTTGGTAACCTACAACTAGCAAAACATGTCGAATGTCAGATTAAATGTAGTGTACTTTTCAGGTCCCTTCTCGGAAACCGTATTAATGGTCCAATACCAGATGAGATTGGTGACATGCCTAATCTTGAGGAACTGTGAGTTATGTAAAGCATATCTGGTTTGGGTTAAAACAACTTCTTCATCCACTTTTCATTGTACAAACTGCAGGGTTTTGGAAGATAATTCGCTTGAGGGAAATCTTCCGGCAAGCCTAGGAAATTTGAGCAATTTAGGGAGACTGTAAGATTGCTCTTGTTTCTAGTTATTTGAATAGTATTTCATTTTTTCTTTAGTATGAAAAAACTGATGCCGAGGGCTGTTAATGGTGTGCTCTCTGAAACTGAGATTAAATCTGCAGATTACTTAGTGCAAATTTTCTTAATGGGACGCTGCCAAGCAGTTTTTCCAATCTGAGGAACTTGTGGGACTTGTAAGCAGAACATTATCTGGATTTTTTAGATCTTCTTAGATGCCCCAAAACATTTACGCCCAAATTTGTCCATGAATATGTTTCAGTGTCATTTTTTTTTTTGAATTTAGTCGCATAGATGGGACACAGATTACTGGAAGAATTCCAGATTTTATTGGCAACTTGACCAGACTTGGAAGACTGTAAGTTAGAAATGTTGCTTTTATTTCACTTCTTACTTTTTATGTTTTCGTTGTATGTAAGTTTCATGCGTTCAGTGGGTTAAATGTGTTTCAGTGACATGCAAGGCACATTGATGGAGGGTCCTATTCCGAACACGTTTGCTCAATTGCGAAACTTGAGTAATTTGTAAGTGCCTATTTTCAGTGCCTCTTGCAATAAAGATTAACATAGTAAAATGCCGACTCTCATATGAATCTCCTTCTAGGAGGATTACGGATCTGCGTGGACCAAGTCAAAGTTTCCCTAATCTGCAAGATATGACAAGAATGCAGGAGTTGTATGTTCTACTGTTGAAAAATAATCCATGGCCTTAAAATCTCTCAAAGGATAATGTTTTGTTGTATGTGAATGCAGAATATTGAGAAATTGCTCAATCACTGGTCCGATCCCTATATACTTGGGAAACATGACTACTCTAGGAACGTTGTAAGGACTTGGGCATGTTTTTCTTCAAATGAGAGCATCCTTTTGCATATGTTATTGTCTGAAGCTAAACGAGAGAATCTTTCTGCTTATGTTCTAGTCTGAAGGATATGACGTTTTTCTACTTATATACTATCACTTCTTCACAGGGACCTAAGTGTCAATAATTTGAATGGTGAAGTCCCTGGAACACTTCAACAGCTTCGGCAGATCCGTTTCTTGTATGTAACCTAAGCGTTGTTTGTGAGCCTGTGACTGGTTCTTAAAGTTCCAAGAGTTTTGCGGTTCTTATCAGATACGGGGTGACAATATTTAAATTTTCTGCAGATATTTGTCTCAAAATTCATTGACCGGACAAGTACCTGACTGGATCGTGGATAGTAGACGAAACATGTAAGAATTTGGATGATGTTCCACTCTAACAAACATCAGAATTGCGTACTTAATCTAGAAGGAACAATCCATCGGTCTTCTATTGCTTCGGGAATTCATGGCTATCTTTGACTGCAGGGATCTCTCATTCAACAATTTCACAAGTTCACGCCTAGTTGGTTGCCAGTCTACTAATATGTAAGTATTTCTGACAATGCATGTGATAAAAATTAATTTGAAAGCTGTTTGCTTGAATGTTCATGTATGTTTGCAGAAACTTGGTGGCCAGTCTTTCAAGTTCGACACGTAACATGTGCGCTTTTCTAGATTGTATATTAGAGTATGAATCATGATTCTCTCTATATTTTTTTTCATAACATACCATTTACTTATTTTGTAGGAATGCTTGGTGCCTGAGGCCAAACCTCCCTTGTCCTAGAAATGCGAACAGTATAAAATCTCGAGATTGTAATTTGGAGTACTCTTTCATTAAATGCTCTTGATTTCACTGCATTTGCAGGGTTCTCATTTTTCATAAACTGTGGAGGACGTGCAACAAGAATTGGAAATGATGAATATGATGAGAACTTGACTGGCGATGGGCCATCACATTTTGAAAGCTATAATGATAGATGGGCATATAGTAGCAACGGTGTTTACGTGGGAAATGATGCTGTCTCCTTTCTAGCGTCAAACGCCTCCGCTATGATATCTGGGGATGCTGAAATTTACCAAACTGCACGTCTCTCCCCTTCTCTCAGGTTCTTTGGGCTTTGTTTGCGCAGAGGTAGCTACAGAGTTCGCCTCCATTTTGCAGAAATAGTGTTCACTGAGACTGCCAACTTCAGCAGCCTTGGGAGAAGGATTTTTGATGTGGCAATCCAAGTGAGTTGATCAGTGTTTATACATTCATCTTGGATTCTAATTACCTCATTATAAATTCATGGTAGGGTGAGGTGGTCTTGTCAGACTTCGACATTGCAAGGGAAGCTGGTGGTGTAAGGAGGGGCATATACCGGGACTTTAATGTCCTTGTGAATAGCAGCACACTGGAGATTCATTTATCCTGGAAAGGACAAGGGACAACATCCACTCCATATAGAGGGGCGTACGGACCCCTGATTTCTGCCATTGCTGTGACACCAAGTACATCTTTTTATTTCAAGCTTAACGTTTTCCTTTTTCTCTTCTTGGGAATATTGGATCACAAGGCTTCGTGTTTCTTTGTAGACTTTAACGTTAGCACAGGGCTGTCTGCTGGAGCTATCGCTGGAATTGCTGTTTCTGCGTGTGTGGTGGCAATTTTGCTTGCTTTACTTCTTCTATGGAAAACGGGAATCATAGGAGGAAAAGCTGATGACAATGGTATCATATTTCTAGCCTACCTACTCTTGGAGGAGTTATTTTGAGATATTCATTCTGCACCTAACTCTTTGCCTGTCAATTCCTTGATACAGATCTTCGACCACCTGATCTGCAAACAGGGTATTTCACGTTGAAACATTTAAAAACAGCCACAAATAACTTTGATGCTGCCAACAAGATTGGCGAGGGAGGATTCGGGCCAGTTTTTAAGGTATTGGTTTCATCAGTTTAGGTTCAACTTTAGATGAACCTGAAACAAACTTTGCTGCTTCAGGGGGCTCTTTCAGATGGTACCCTGATTGCAGTCAAGCAGCTTTCCTCCAAGTCAAAGCAGGGAAACCGAGAATTTTTGAATGAGATCGGTGTGATCTCTGCCGTACAGCATCCCAATCTTGTGAGGCTTTTCGGCTGTTGCATAGAAGCAAACCAATTGCTCCTGGTATATGAATATCTGGAAAACAACTGTCTTGCTCGTGCCTTATTTGGTAAGCTGGAGACGGTGTCCATGATAGATTCCCTCATGTAATACTTATGTTTGTTGTGTATATTAATTAGGCCGTGACGAGCAACGACTGAAGCTGGACTGGCCAACAAGAATGAAGATATGCATAGGGATAGCCAAAGGCCTTGCTTATCTTCATGAGGAGTCGAGGCTAAAAATTGTCCACAGAGATATCAAAGCTACCAATGTTCTTCTTGACAAGGACTTGAATGCCAAGATATCCGATTTCGGTTTAGCCAAGCTCGATGAAGAAGAAGATACGCATATCAGCACAAGAGTCGCAGGGACTATGTAAGCTTCTTTCTCTTTTTTTCTATATAAATCTCTGTGCTGTGTGTGTGTGTGTATGTTCACACTTTCCCTTTCATGTGTTCTCCCAGAGGCTACATGGCTCCAGAGTATGCAATGAGAGGCTATTTGACGGATAAGGCTGATGTCTACAGCTTTGGAATCGTGGCGCTAGAAATTGTCAGCGGAAAAAGCAACACTAACTACAGGCCAAGGGAGGAGTTTGTGTTTCTTCTTGACTGGGTAAACTTGTGTGCACAGTTCAAATTTCATCTGCATTTTTGCACTGGCAATCGATCAACGTTACCCAACCCTGTGTTCAGGCTTATGTTCTGCACGAGCAAGGCAACCTGTTGGAGCTTGTGGATCCCAGCCTTGGTTCAAAATACTCAAAAACAGAGGTCAAGAGGATGCTAGACCTGGCCCTTCTGTGTGCCAATCCCTCACCAACTCTCCGGCCCCCCATGTCCTCTGTGGTGAAGATGCTCGAAGGGAAGATCCCAGTTCAAGCACCAGTCATCAAGCGCAGCTCCCAGAACGAAGAAGGCAGGTTCAAGGCTCTTGAAGTTGTGTCACAGGACAGCCAAACACGAGCGTCGATGTTGTCTGACGAGACCCTGGACCACGATACCTCCGTCACGGGGTGGACAGATTCATCTTCTCCGGCCAAAGTTTGAACCAGAGATGGAAGCGACGACAGGCTTACCAAAGATCACTGGTTGTTTCCCTTTTAAAGCGGCTTGTGTTTCTCATGGTATACCATGCACGTACTCCCCGTTGGGAACCTCGTTACATGTCATAGAACCAACCCCATCAAAACCTGTCACATATTTGTCATGGATAAACATTGTTTATTACATCAATAATTACAAGATAAGCATAGGTTACCAAATTATTAGCCAATGTGATTTCGGTGTTTCTCTTCAAATTTCTTCCAATTCCATCCCACACGAACTAGTTGGGCTCATATCAGGATACTTACCTCGGTCCGTACTTGGGCCGACACCCGCAGCTTATTGGGCCAATACATTAATTTCCATTGTGGGCCCCTTCATCGGAAAATGAGTCCAATGTTATATTAACTCCAGTATTTTAAACTCATGTGTAATGGAAGACCAGATTTGCTTTAATGTAAGCTCATGATTAAAACGAGGAGTGAGTTAAATCTGTTTAAATCATATTTTTTTAGTTTTAAAATTTTTTTAAAATACAATTAAAATTATTGAATCCGATTCCAGTTATTGAATTCAAATCATTTTTAAAACATTGATTAATTCTCACAGTAAAATTCATATATTATATGATAAATGTCTTAAATCACCAATAAGTACCAGAACAAAGCTGGGAGTTGGTGACAGGATTGGGTTGGGGTGGAGGGGGGTCCACGTTCGGGCAAAATTAGCTGTCGGAAAAGGATGGGATTGTAAGGCCACGTGCGCCAGTTTGAACTGGGCCCACCTGATCAATAAATAACATTTGTAACACCGAATTTTGGTTTACTGCAAATATACCTCTGGCGTCTTTATTTGAACATTCATTTTTTGGTTTTCAGACCGTTCACATGAAACCACTTTCAAAATTAAACATCGACCCCTGAATTCATCATTATTATCATTAGTCAGCACCGTTCCTCAAATTCGAAATCTCATTTTGCATCCAAATAATTTTTGTAAATTTCAAACTTCCCGTCATCGGCTCATTCCCTCGCGTTATTTTTGGTATAATATTTTATTTCGCCAAAAAATTCATGATTTATGAAAATAATATGCAATATTCGAGGTATAAAGTTGTATCAAAAAATGAATAAATAATTATTTAATACTTAAAATTGTTCAATATGGGTTTACAAAGAAAGAAAAATCTTGGTGCTTTTTCAAAGAAGAATCTTCCCAAGATGTGTGCTATATTTTACTTAATTATATAGAATATCATTTCTCAAAAAAAAAAGCTTTTTTTGAGTCATGCCCACAAATAAAACATATTAAATTCCAATTATTTTGCTTTTGAAAAAACGATTAACAATTAGTTTTATTATAAAATACAAATCATTTTTTAAAAATGTTAAAATTTAAAAGTATTTTTTAAATTTTAATAAATTACGTAAATTCAAATTAGAAACTTGAAAGTGACTATAAAATAAAATCGGAAATTTTGAGGGTTAAAAAATTATTACCGTCGGGGCGACTGCAGAGGCTTTGACGTTTATTTTTTTTATTTTTTTATTTCTGTTTGTTTAATTTGAATTTACGGATAATTTCGTGAAATTCATAGACGTTGTCCCGTCGCATCGTTACACATCAGCCGTTGCTGGATAACTTCGTCTTCGTTTTCACCGGAGGAGTACCAACGCCAATCAATGCTCTGTTTCACTCTAGCGAAGCTGGGTCCTCTCCTCTCCGTCTTCTGTTTCTAAGAAACAGCATTTATTTGAATCCATCTGCCAACCGTAGCATTTGAGCGGTTTGTTTGTGGAGATGTGTCTTTCTACTGCGGCTGCAGTTTGATGAAGCTTCCACTCGTACGGAGTCAAAAGATGGGAACTTAATATCTTTCCATTTGGGGGTCTCTGACGGTGTTCACATTTCGAAAAGAATGCTTCTTTCCGGGGTTTTCGCGCTGCTGTTGTGCACTTGCGCGGCGCAACTTATTCCTCAAGATGAAGGTTTGACTTCTTTTTACTTGGTGTAAGCTGGTTGGAAAAATGGGGAAGCGGGTTGGCAAGATTTCCCTTTTGGATGCATTTTAATGCTGCTTTTCATTTGGTGTGTTTGTATCTTTTGAAGTATGATTTCTGTAGAATTCTTGGGACGGTAACTTATTGTTGTGGTTGGTCAAGAATGCCAGGGTCTTTTAAAGTTCTCATTATTTTAGGAAGGTTTCAGTTTAATCATAGTAACTTTACAGAACTTTAATTTGGAGATGTAGTTAATGATGCTGAATTATTTTTCCGATCTACCTACTGCCTATTTAGAGTTCACTGATTTTGTTGCTCATGTGGGGCTGTTTTTTTTATCTACTGCTCATGGAGTTTTGATTTTTTCGAACAGTACGAGCTCTTGAGGCCATATCCTCCACGCTGCAGAACAATTACTGGAGCAATATCTCCAGGAGTTCTTGCGTTGATCCTGATGCATTTAATGTGACTTTCGTTAGACGTAGAATATTAAGCTCTGTTGTCTGTGACTGTTCATTCAACAACAATACTGTATGCCATGTTACTAACATGTACGTATCTTAATCTCCTTCAAGCGGCAAATTATGAATGCAAAAATGCCATTCTTAAATTATGTTTTATTTTCAGCTGGCTGAGGGGTCTAAATATGACTGGAACTTTGCCTTTGGAGTTTCTGAATCTTACCTTTTTACAAGAGATGTGAGTATAAACTTTTGTATCCTTTGGTTGTACTAAATAGATGAAAGGGCAGAAAAAAAGATTGATTCTTTCTCTTTTTTCATCTTTTTAGTGATCTTTCTCGGAATTACCTGAATGGGACAATACCTAGAGCGTATGGGCGGCTTCGTGTTCGAATACTGTAAGCTTGCTTTTGTAACCTATGATCATTATGAAGATGTTGACAATCAGATTAAATGTAGTTTCTTTTCAGTTCCCTTGTTGGAAACCGCCTTAGTGGCCCAATCCCAGATGAACTTGGTAGCATCTCCAATCTTGAGGAAATGTGAGTGATGAAAAGCATATGCGTTTTCCATTTATAAAACTCTTCATCCACCTTTCATTGTACAAAACTGCAGGGTTTTGGAAGATAATCTCCTTGAGGGAAATCTTCCAGCAAGTCTCGGAAATTTGAGCAATTTAAGGAGACTGTAAGATTACTGTTTTTTTATTTTAATTTAGCATGATGCTTGTTCGGCATACCGCATTTTCTGAGTCTGAGGTTGCCTTTGCAGAATGCTGTCTTCAAATTTTCTGAATGGGACAATACCAGCCAGTTTTTCCAATCTGAGGAACTTGACAGACTTGTAAGAGGATCATCGTTGGATCTGTTGCATGCTCTTAGAAGCCCAAAACATCATATGCCAAAAATTCGTTCATGAACGTGTGTCAATACCAGCTTCTTTGTTTTGAATGTAGTCGCATAGATGGGACGCAGATGACAGGGAGAATTCCTGATTTTATTGGCAATTGGACCAGAATTGGAAGGCTGTAAGTTAGAAACATTGCAATTGTCTCAATTCCTCTTGAAATTTTCATGATATGCAGTATTCATGTGAATTATGCATTAAATCTATATCAGTGACATGCAAGGCACATCCATGGAGGGTCCTATTCCAAGCACAATTTCTTTATTGAGAAACTTGAGTGGCTTGTGAGTACCCCCTATTTGTGAATGTCGTATTCCAATAAATACAGGCATAGATTTGGTTTTTCTTTGATCATGCTGAGCTTGAGTAGCCAAAAAAGACGTGAAGTTTTAGTTGGATTATGCTATCAGGAGGATTGCAGATTTGAGAGGTCCAAGCCAAAGGTTTCCTAATCTGCAAGGTTTGTCAAGAATGGAGGACTTGTAAGTAGCATTGGTTAAAGCAATTTACGGCTCCTAAATCTTCAAAAGTATAATGTTTTGTTGGATGTCAATGCAGGATATTGAGAAATTGCTCAATCACTGGTCCGATTCCTCCATACATAGGAAGCATGAGTAATCTAACAACATTGTAAGGACTGTGACATATTTCTTTCATAACGAGAGTGTCTCTTTTTCTTATTATGTATTATTACTTTTTGCAGGGACCTGAGTTTCAACAATTTGAATGGTGAAATCCCCAGCACCCTCCAGGAGGTTGAGAGCATCGATTACTTGTATGTACCTTAACCATAGTTCGAAAGGAATGTGGCTGGTTCTTAAAAGTTCAAGATTGTTTGCTTCAGGATTTTTATTATTTGGTTCCTTTGCAGATTTCTGTCTGAAAATTCATTGACAGGAGAAATACCTGACTGGATCCTGGATAGCAGACGTAACATGTAAGAGTTTATATAATTCTCCACCAAGTTCTCACAGTTATCCAACACGCTGATTACCTACTTAACATAGAAGGAGCTGTGCATCAGTTTTCTATAGCTTAAATATTGCTTGGGGAATCATTCCTACTTCCCACTGCAGGGATCTCTCATTCAACAACTTCACTCGGTCCCAAGAAGTTGGTTGCCAGTTTTCCAACATGTAAGTTTTTTTAATCATGCATTTGACAGAACCTTTTTAGATGATGCTGGTAGCTTGAGTGTTAATGTGTCTTTGCAGAAATTTGGTGGCCAGTCAATCAAGCTCAACATTGAGTAACTCGTGCGTTGTTGTAAATTATATATTAGATTCTGAATCATGGTTCTCCATATTTATTTTCATGACATATGATTACTTATTTTGTAGAAATCATTGGTGCTTGAGGCCAGACCTCCCCTGTCCTGGAAATGCAAACCGTAAGACATCTTAATATTGTAGTTGGAGTATTCTTTCATTCATAAATGCTCTTGATTTCACTGCATTTGCAGGGTTCTCGTTTTTCATAAACTGTGGAGGACGTGCAACAAGAATTGGAAACAATGAATATGAAGAGAACATGAGTAGTGAAGGATCGTCACATTTTGAAAGCCATAATAATAGATGGGGGTACAGTAGCACTGGTGTTTACATGGGAAATGATGATGCCAGCTTTCTTGCAGCAAACACCTCAGCTATGATATCTGGGGATGCTGAAATTTACCAAACTGCACGCCTCTCCCCTTCTTCTCTCCGGTTCTATGGGCTTTGTTTGCGGAGTGGTAGCTACAGAGTTCGCCTGTATTTTGCAGAAATCATTTTCACTGAGACTGCCAACTTCAGCAGCCTTGGGAGAAGGATTTTTGATGTGGCAATCCAAGTGAGTAGACTGGAGACTTGTAATATTTATCTCCAAAATGAGTCACCTCATTTTTCATACATGGTAGGGGAGGTGGTTTTGTCAGACTTCGACATCGCAAGGGAAGCTGGTGGTGTAAGGAGAGGCATATACAGGGAATTTAATGTCAATGTGAATGGCAGCACACTGGAGATCCATTTATTCTGGAGGGGACAAGGGACAGTAGCCATTCCTGACAGAGGCGTGTATGGACCCCTGATTTCTGCCATTGCTGTGACACCAAGTACATCTTCTTATTTCAAGCTTAACGTTTTCCTTTTTCTCATCTTGGGCATATTGGATCACAAGGCTTCGTGTTTCTTTGTAGACTTTGACGTTAGCACAGGGCTACCTGCTGGAGCTATCGCTGGAATTGCTGTTTCTGCGTGTGTGGCGGTTTTGCTTGCTTTACTTCTTCTATGGAAAACGGGAATCATAGGAGGAAAAGCTGATGACAATGGTATCATATTTCTAGCCTACCTACTCTTGGAGGAGTTATTTTGAGATATTCATTCTGCACCTAACTCTTTGCCTGTCAATTCCTTGATACAGATCTTCGACCACCTGATCTGCAAACAGGGTATTTCACGTTGAAACATTTAAAAACAGCCACAAATAACTTTGATGCTGCCAACAAGATTGGCGAGGGAGGATTCGGGCCAGTTTTTAAGGTATTGGTTTCATCAGTTTAGGTTCAACTTTAGATGAACCTGAAACAAACTTTGCTGCTTCAGGGGGCTCTTTCAGATGGTACCCTGATTGCAGTCAAGCAGCTTTCCTCCAAGTCAAAGCAGGGAAACCGAGAATTTTTGAATGAGATCGGTGTGATCTCTGCCGTACAGCATCCCAATCTTGTGAGGCTTTTCGGCTGTTGCATAGAAGCAAACCAATTGCTCCTGGTATATGAATATCTGGAAAACAACTGTCTTGCTCGTGCCATATTTGGTAAGCTGGAGACGGTGTCCATGATAGATTCCCTCATGTAATACTTATGTTTGTTGTGTATATTAATTAGGCCGTGACGAGCAACGACTGAAGCTGGACTGGCCAACAAGAATGAAGATATGCATAGGGATAGCCAAAGGCCTTGCTTATCTTCATGAGGAGTCGAGGCTAAAAATTGTCCACAGAGATATCAAAGCTACCAATGTTCTTCTTGACAAGGACTTGAATGCCAAGATATCCGATTTCGGTTTAGCCAAGCTTGATGAAGAAGAAGATACTCATATCAGCACAAGAGTTGTAGGGACTATGTAAGCTTCTTCCCTTTTTTTTTTCTATATAAATCTCTGTGCTGTGTGTGTGTATGTTCACACTTTCCCTATCATGTGTTCTCCCAGAGGCTACATGGCTCCAGAGTATGCAATGAGAGGCTATTTGACGGATAAGGCTGATGTCTACAGCTTTGGAATCCTGGCGCTAGAAATTGTCAGCGGAAAAAGCAACACTAACTACAGGCCAAGGGAGGAGTTTGTGTTTCTTCTTGACTGGGTAAACTTGTGTGCATAGTTTAAGTTTCATCTGCATTTTTGCACTGGTAATCAATCAATGGTACCCAACCCTGTGTTCAGGCTTATGTTCTGCACGAGCAAGGCAACCTGTTGGAGCTTGTGGATCCCAGCCTTGGTTCCAACTACTCAAAAACAGAGGTCAGGAGGATGCTAGACTTGGCACTTCTGTGTGCCAATCCCTCACCAACTCTCCGCCCCCCATGTCCTCTGTGGTGAAGATGCTCGAAGGGAAGATCCCAGTTCAAGCCCCGGTCATCAAGCGCAGCGCACAGAACGAAGAAGGCAAGTTCAAGGCTCTTGAAGTTGTGTCACAAGACAGCCAAACACGAGCGTCGATGTTGTCTGAAGAGACCTCGGACCATGATACTTCCGTCACAGGATGGGTGGACTCTTCAGCCACAGTTTCAACGAGAGATGTAGGTGGTAACAGTCACACCAAAGATTTCTGATCGTTTTGCATATGCATATCAATGTTGCTAAAACTTATCTGACTTAATAATTTTACAATGTTTTTCATTTTTCTGAGGAACTGTTACTCTAAGTGTTGTGTCTATAAAACCTCCCTCATCTTTTTAATTTCCTTGATTTCACAGGCTTTGTTCTGTTTTGTTTGCCAGTTTGGCCAATTGCTTATTTTCTATATATCTATAAAGAAGATTTATGTAATGCCAATGACAGTTGAAAACTTCTTGCGGCTGTTGTATTGAAGCTGACGAGCTGATCTTGTGTAAAAAGAAACAATCTTGGTGTTTCTTGGTGCCCATGACATGAAAAACAGGTTGTGATATTTATGAACGGACGTAAAGATATCTGAAAGAGGCTTGAATTGCAATCACACGAGGATGTATAAAGTCAAAAACAGGTGCAATTCCCATGGATGCTAATCTCAATGCCAACAGAGTTGAAGAGATGGCAGAGACATACTAAATACATTGGTTCAGCAAGAAGCATTCTTAGCTATTCATTCGAAGTGGTATGGTTCACCACTGAATTTGCTCCGGAAACTGTAAGGATCATACTTGGCTTTGTCGTAGCTACTTCCCTTGTTCTCAACAGGCTTTGAATCCATTCCAGATGATGCTGCAAATGACCCCTCCCCGTTCTTATCTCTATGCCTTGATCTCTCTTTGTGAATCTTAGATCTCACTTGTCCATGCTGAGGAGGAGTGTCGCCAGACCCATAAAATTCCGAATATTCTTGCCTTCTTGATGACCTGTGCTTGCTTGGCAAAGCAGCACGGTCTTTTGAGCTGGTAGACCTCATTTTCGGAGTTTTGACTTCAGAAAATCTATCCCTAGGAATGGAGCTGGGAGATGGTACATTAGCCTGCCTGGTCTCAGAAAGTGGAGTTGGAGTCCTCTGTCTCAAAGATGGAGAAGACTCAGATTCATCTTCAGGCATGACTAGAGAGTCTTTTAGTGGCGTTAGACTATCTCTGTGGGCGGGTTCTTTGAAGAGAGAGGGTGCAAACTGAGATGCAATTCCAGTAATAGCTTCAGGTGCGAGTTTGATAACATCCCACAGTAGTTCTCCAAACGATGGCCAACCCGCTTCTTGTTCTTCCTTCACAGAACCATCAGAAGAATCTGGCATCACTTTACTTCCCAATTCCTCCTCCATCTTAGCACCATGATGTCCTTCCTGCAGATGTAAGTGAAGAAGGCATCATCGACAAGTCAAAAGTTAAGTTGGTAATCAAGAACAAGGCGAAGATTATTGCAGGAATGACAGATAACCAATAAGCTTTTTGATTAAGATGGAAACGTGATAACAGATATGGATAATGTACCATCCTGGGAGAAAAGAAGGAACCAAAGCCTTGCTGAAGCTTGCATGCAATATAACCCATTAAGATAGCACCAACAACTAACAACAGGTCTGCACGAAAAGGACAATTCAAGGATTCACTATGAATTAATTTTTGAAGGAAGGTACATCATGAAAGAACTCAAGATTCCCACAAACCTGTTGGAGCGATTGAGTGGTTCTGGTAATCACAATCCTCTCGATTTAATGATATCTTACGAAGAGCAACGTTCCCTCTGTCAATAACTAACAAAGAGCATGTACTCCTAACATACACAATATCGAAATCACTGGAGAACTTCGCATCTTCACTTGGGCCATCCCTGTATCCTGCAACATTCGATTTCCCTCCAGCAATTGTTGTCACACCTGTGATGAATGCTCCAAGATGTTAGAAGCTAGCCTAGAAGTTATGCTTGTTGATGTGTCCAGTAAAAGAAAGGCAGCTGACTATATATACCTCCATCTGCAATCTTTCTAATGGCTAGATTTGCTGTATCAGCTACATAAACATTGCCTTTTTCATCAACGGTAACCCCTTTTGGACGGTTAAAACGAGCATCACTGGGTTTCCCATCAACATGGCCAGTGTGACCCTGAAATGACCCTGCCACCAGTCTTGCTCTACTATCTGCTTGGATGCAATAGCCACTCTATGAGTAACATGGGAATCAACGTAAGCAAAGACAAAATTTTAGCAAATGGAATAAGAGAGCACCCACATCGGGAGAGTGGAGGGGTAATTCGAACAATGTTACTATTGACGGCATCAACAGCAAACAGTTCCCCATCCCGTGATGTTCGGATCGAGTACGGCACGACACCCAGATCATTTCCTTCAACCACAGTCTCTACTAGATACCCATCTTCAAATTGCAGCACGTTTACATCTACAAGAAAGCGGCTAGTGAAAAAAAGCAAGTCTATGGCGAAAGAATGATGAAAACCAGAACTCTTAGCAATGCTAATCGCGACCAAAAAAACAATTACCCAATTGGTTAACAGCTTTCGAGGAAGGCCTAGTCCACTTCACAAGAGAGGTCAACTGCCTTATCAACAGCCCTGAAGAAATAATCGGCAAAATAAAGCAACACAAGCAAAATGGCATTAAAATTGACAGCGTAACTTCACCGCAGGCAAATCTGCAGCAAACCCAGAATCAAACGCCTTTTTTGAAAAAAAAAAAAAAGAGTGAGAGAAGCAAAAGCATAAATACGAGTACCAGCAGATGCGGCGTCAGCTTGCAACTCCAGCCCGCCTCCAAGTACAAATGCCGCCAATGTGACGACGACGAGGGTGAGCCTCATTTGCCCAGATTCAAACTAACTCCTCGCAATAAGTTGCTGTAAACTTCGAGAGCTCTGATCAGAAGAAACAGCTGACGACACTTGGGATCGACAGCAAGGCGAGGAACTTGGGGGAAGGAGGAAAACCTTGTAAATTTAGCGCCCTCACTCAGCCATCCCAGTCCACAAAGACGACGCTTAGTCACTGTGTAACTGCGCCAAGCTTGTGAAAGCTGCTTTTCGCCATTTTCATCTCTCACCCTCACCCCCACCAGCCTTTTTGTTTTCGAGGATCGAGAAAACAGAGAGCGGGGTTGGCTGCTCGCGGGCCCCACACCCAGATTCCTACTGCTGCACTTGTATTTGGGCTGCCCCACGGTTCAACCCGGCCCAATAATATGGGCCTTTATTATCAATTAGACATCATGCCCACCCAAGCCCTAAAGGGAAGCCTAATATTCAACCTCAGATTTTTAAAACCTTCGTTCCCCACAAGTCACCGTTTTTGAAGTACAAAAAGGAAGCCGTTTTGTCAAGTTTGGATGGAGGTCTTGAATCACGAAGCATTGCCGTCAGATACCAGAACCCCACGAGACGATCCGCAGGTGGGTTTCTCAGCTTTTCCTGGATTCAGAATAGTTGCAGCTCTTCTTCGTTTCCAGGCTTCGCTTTGATAATCCAAAACCAATAAGGATCCGCAGAGGCCGCCTTAGATGGAATGCTTCAGCTTCAGATTCCAATGTTTTCATGTTATTGTGCATACTTCATAATTCTGCAACGAGCTGAGCACTGACAACCTTTACTTCCATCCATCGTTTTGATACATAAACCCTCCACCTTCCATCAGTGAATCCTACATTACTAGCAACAGCAGATATATACTCCATGCATTCCCTTGTAAAGTGTGAGTGATTCTCCTTCCTCAATGACGAATCCCCTGCCACGTAGAAACTTCACTGCTCAACCAAAGCTGCTTTCATGCGTTTACATGTGCAGCACCGGCATGACTGTATGAGAAGTGGCTGAAGGCCTTCCATCAGAGTCCCAATCAGTGAACTTGTTTTCAAAGAATAACCCGGTCTGCCTTGTAGGAAGCTTTCTTGCTACAACCTGTTGAGAGTAAACATATTGAGACGAGCAAGAGAACACCAGAAACTCCCCAAGAATTAAGGATGATCGATGAACTCATCATGAGTCAGAGGCCCGTCTTGTACACAAGTGAGAAGGCTGGATGCTGAGATGTGTCCGGCAGAATGCTCTTCTTCTTCTGGCGCACCTTGTTCGTCAGAAACTGTAGCTACCAGCCTTCCCAGCTCATGCAAGTTATCATGAATTTCACAGAGAGGCTCATGTCTATGATCAATTGTGATACAAAGCTTAGTGAGAGCAACTCGTCCTCAAAGGAGGTGAACTCAGTAAGCCTTTATCAGTAAGCTAACCCGTTCAAGATCTTCTACAGGACAACCCCTGCAGACCAAGCAGCATAAAAATCTCCATACATATCTACAAGTATGATTTATTTTCAGCAACCTAAACAGAAATGTCCATGCTTCCATGCTATTCCCTTGCACCAAAACATCTACATAATTAGATACACGAGAGATACAAGGAACATAACCCTTATAAATCATCTCATCTAGAAGATCTGCTGCTGCTTTAAAATCCAAAGCACTGCAAAACCCATCAAATAACGTCTTGTAAGTTATCAAATCTGGTGGGCATCTTAAGCGTGGCATGTCATCTAACAAATCCTTAGCTTCTTCAACCCTCCCATCACGACACAGCCCACCAATTATGATATTGTAGCTGATCACATCTGGTATGCACCCCTCATTCTCCATCTCGGACAAGGTCCTGAAAGCAGAATCAATATCCATATCTTGACAATATCCATGTATTATTGCGTTAAAAGTTACAGTATCGGGGTTACAACCATTCTGCCTCATTTCCTCCAACAATTCAAATGCCTCTGTCCTACTACCAACCTTGAGGAAGGCACTGATCATTGTAGAATAAACTGCAGGATCTAAAGGCACCTCCCTTCTTATCATTTCATCTTTTAATTCAACAGCCTTTCTGAAATCATTCACTTTGCATAGACCTTTGATCAAAGCCACATAAATATGCACATTAGGCCTGATATTCGTCTCCCTCTCCATCCATCTCTTCAGCGCGAAAGCCTGTCCCAGTTCCATATTCCCACATAGCCCATTAATCAGCGTTCCAAATGTCACCAAGTTAGGCTCGCATCCTCTCTTCTTCATTTCATCAAACCACTCCCAAGCTCCACTGGAATCAGACCTCAGAAAGCAAGCATTTATCAGTATATTGTAAGTACAAGCATCAGGGACAGCATGCTTCTCGATCCAGGAAAAAGTATCCCGCATCATACCAAATTCCCGGCACATAAGAAGGCTATTCAGCAATGTATTGGCAGATTTAATCGTCCTTTGGCACCTAAACATAGGGATCTCTTGAAAAATCCTTATGGCCTTATCGGGCATACGGCCACGGCCATAGTATGTAATAACATTACAAAAAATGATCTCTTCAGGCACAATGCGTTTGTCATCTTTCAGCTTCTCCACGATTCTTTGCATTTCAGGGAACAACTTGGCACGCCCAAGCTTAGTGATGATGAGATCGTAGGACAACAGAGAGTGACGAAAGGGCTTGGAATTCTTTTTCGGGGCATCGGGATTCGGGTTGAGGAAGAGCTCAAGAGCTGAAATCGGATCCTTCTGTAAACGGAGAAGCGATGAGAGTCTGAACGGCGAGATCGTTTTCACCTTCTGCATACTTCAAAATGAGGGAAGGACTAAACGGGCGATGAAAACCCTAATTACTGGTAAGCATCGACGCACCCCTTATCCCGGGTTCAAGCCCTAATTACTCAGAAAAAAACAAGAAGATGACGGTGAATTCACTTCTAAACTTGCCTTTGAAGATCCCGGGATCAAGCCTTCGCCTTGTTTCGTTTTCGTTTTGAAACGTTTCAAAATTACTGCTTTTGATTCATTGCCGGCAGAGAAACAGCCGTGGATCCAGAGATACTCAGCAACAGTGGCTTGAAACAACATGACAACTAGGAACAAACATAGCAAAAGCTATCACTTTAGTGGGCGAATGTCTCCTTCAACAATTGCATGCCTTGTGAGAACGATCTCCTTTACAAGTTTCCTGTAAGTGAAGGGTCTAACAGCTGCACGTAAGAACAGCCCAGGAGGGATCCTACTTTTGCGGATCTTCCTCATGAAAGGGCCATACCCCAGCAGCTTCCACTCCTCGCGACTTATCTTGGCCCGTTTGCCTCGAATTTCGAGTTCCTCTTCGTTCGGGTGTCCCGCTGCTGCTGCTGTTGCTACTTTTTTTTGCGGGAATGACTCCAAAAGTTTTGCATTGTGCTTGTCAGCTGCATCTGCAGTTCTCTCTATAAGCTTCTCCATACCTTCCATGCTTCTCATTGCCTTCTTGAACTCTTCGTCCCAATACTTGGGATCTCGTTCAGGATTTGAATCCTCCTCCTCATCATCCTGCTCTTGGATTCCTAATTCTTCGTCCTTCACGTCTGCATCATTAGGGACAAAAGCATCATCTTCGTACCCATCGTTGCCATCGTCTTCAACCCAATCGAGGATATCTGTATCACCTTCCAAACCATTATGCTCATTCTCATCGTCGGGGGCATCGCACCCCAACTCCATTTCCTCCAGCTTTGACTTCCACTCTTTTGTGAAAGGATGTAGCAGCATCATTGGATGATTGTTAAATAAAAATTCCAAACATTTAGACTTTTTCTCATCGCTCAATTTCTCATACCCTTTCACTACATCATCAACAAATGCCTTTGGGTTCACTTTCACAATCTTACACAGACCACCAAAGTAGGTGCACAACTCCATGCTTCCATCATCATTCTCAAGCTCACACATGTAATCTTCCTCGGTTTCAGGATCTAGCATTGGAGCTAACCCAGCGAAAAACTCCTCCTGCGGTTCAAACCTGCATTGAAATATCGGCCTCTTGACATATATTATATCAGGTCTCATCCAAGCAGCACATTGGGTGATCAAAGATCGAGCCTTGGTCCCCAGCCTACCCATCAGATTCCATTTATCCAGCCTTTGGTCGCCAGCCTCAAGAGCTACTTCACAAACCAGAGTCCACTGTTCCCATGGCAATTCGGAGACTCGCCATTTTGGATGCCGAACGAATACCCAGAAGTATCTCTTTCTCTTGCTCTCGTCCATAGCGTCCAATTTTTCCTGATAATCAATAGCCATGTCATGCTGTTCTATTTTCTCCCATTCCTCCTGATCTCTAACAGTACCAATCATGCTAACCCTTTCATCGGTAAAACCTCCACGAATGGGATCACCCAGCACCAACCCACGCCAAGAATACGGGCCAAATTCGCCATACTTGTACCAATCGTAAGGATGCTTTAAGTTCGGGTCGTCCTTTCCCATGAACTTGACAAACCTGTCATACCCCAGACCAATCATCTGAAGCTCATCCTCCGTGAACTTATCAGGGAAATTTTTGTGGGGATTCTTTAATCTATAGAAGAAGCTCTCCTCAAACTTCCTAGCCTTCTTTCGTAGATTCCGCCTTACTTCACGGCGGAGCTCCTCTAATCCCTCAATTCTTCCGGGCCCTCCAGAATTCCCTTTGCTCCGGCCAGCCAAACACCGGTAACTCTGTCCCCTGTTCACATTGCCCGAGGAAGAATTCAAATCATGGGCGTATATTCGTATAGAAGAAACCCCATGAAAGCGGCGAATCCCCGGTGCCAACTTCAGCAATGGATTGGCAACTTTGAAAGAAACCGAAGATACTCCAGGGTTTAAGGGTGTGACTGTAGGCCGGTAGCAACTCGCCGCCATTGCCCTGCATTTCCGCGTTCAGATAGAATCCGAACACCATGTAATAAGCACAGGCCGTATTCTCATATGCCCAAAGCCCATATTCCTCATATGGGCTACCATCCATCGGCCCAGATCATACCCAATGCTTGATGGGCCCGACCCAGTAAGCAATTGAAAGGTTTTTACTCTATTTTTTCATTAAAAAATGTAATGGAAATACAACTGTTTCGCAAACCACATCTTGAAGCGACATTTTCAACCGAAATAGACGATCCCTCTCTTCCCGATCATCAAAATCCAATCTTTTTCACCTCTGCAATAAAGATTGTAAATTTTTGGGCAAAAAAGCATGATGCAGGCAGTAATGGAGGGATGACAGAAAAAGCAGTGTCAGTTGCTTCTGCTCCTCTTCTTTCTTTTGGGAAGACGACCAAAAACTAGAGATACTGTCATTGTAATGCATTATTCCTCATACAAAGGCGATAACTTTGTAATCAGATAGATCAGAACCAGAATTCAGAGGATCATGCAACTTTGCAGCAATGTGTGATTCATGATTCACATTTCACCCATTTCTGCAATACAGTCTCATCTTCTCTCCGGAGACTGAAGTTCCCATCACCCCTTCAGTGTTTTAGTGAAAATGTCTTTTGAGAAGCCAAACCCGGATTCGGATTTACGTTCTTCATCTGATAGGTTGAAGAACATTCTGAAGAGCAATCCGGGTTCACCCATTTCACCATTTCAGTTTCGAACCAGTGGAGGATTCGTTTCCAGTTCCACCACTACGAGTAGCCGCTCCAGTTCTTGTGACTCAGTTTCCGGCGAATCCAATATCGATCTTCCAAGAAGATTGCAAGCTATTAAAGCAGGGGCCAATTTTCATTGTCGCTCTATCAACTTTCCAACGTTCGGCAACATTATCCCGTCGGGGCGGATTCCTGAATCCGCGATCATGAATCAGCCATCGAGGCCTGGTGTTCTGCTATCTGGTACCTCATCCTACGGGGATGGTTCAATAGTTCCGCGTAATTTTTCACAGAAACCCAGTCTAGAACTTGGACCAAGAGCTGGTGATGTACTCCGGGAGAGAGATGCAGAGGAGTTCAGGAAACAGGGGAATCAATATTACACAAAGGGTTATTTTGCTGAAGCTTTGAAGTTTTATGATAAGGCCATTGCTTTGTCTCCAAGTGATCCCACCTTGCGTTTCAACCGGTCTGCAGCTTTAATATGTATAAACAGAGTTTCTGAAGCTGCCCAGGAATGTGAAAACGCCATCGCCTTGGATCAGGAATATGTTAGAGCTCATCATAGACTCGGGTCTCTGCTTCTTAGGTGAGCTAGCTGCTTCTGTTTGTTGAAAAGTTTCTGTTTCATGTAATGATTTCAGGAGCTGCAGACTGGGGCAGCTTGAGAACGCGAGGAGGCACATTTGCTTCGGTGTACATAACCCGAATACGAAAGATTTGGATACATTGAACCGTCTGAAACAGCATCTGAGTGAGTGTAGTGGTGCACGTAGGCTTGGTGATTGGAGAAAGGTACTGAGAGAAATGGATGCCGCAGCTGCCGCCGGAGCAGATGCTTCACCTCAGGTACGCAATGCTTGCTCTTTTGCAGCTTACTTTGAACAGTTTTATGACTTCCGGCTGCACTACAAAGTTGAATCAAACAGTGAAAGGTGATGATTTAAAACCAATTGCCATACAAAAGTTATGTCCATTTCCAGTTTTTTGCGTGTAGAGCAGAAGCCAAGTTCAAGCTTTTTGAACTAGACGATGCCGTCTCAATGCTGTTGAAAATCGATGCCCCTCCGTCGCCGGCAAGCTCAACGATATTCGGAATGCATTCAGATGCTTACACCTTCTTAGTAAGAAGCCAGATTGAACTGGGCAAGGGAAAGTGAGTCACCAACACATCCCATGCCATGCTGCTTTCCCTTCAGACCACATTACGAATATGACCAACATACGCAGGTTTGATGATGCAGTTAAGAATGTAGAGGAAGCTGCACAAAGGGATCCTCGCAGTGCTGAAATCTCAACTTCCCTCAAAAATGTGAAGCTGGTGGCTCGCGCACGTTCTCGTGGCAACAGTCTGTTCAAGTCGGATAGGCTAACAGAGGCATGTACAGCCTACAGTGAAGGCCTCCGTGTCAATCCCACGAACTCTGTTCTTTACTGCAACAGAGCAGCTTGCTGGTATAAGCTCCGAAAATGGGAAACGGCGATCGAAGATTGCAACCAAGCGCTTCGCATCAATCCCGGATACACAAAGGCTTTGCTTCGCAGAGCTGCGGCATACTTCCAGGTACATTGATCTGTTATCCGCGACATGTGTTATGCAAACTTGAAGTCAGTATCATTCATTCTGCGTAGATGAGACGTTGGAGGGATGCTGTGAATGACTACGAGGTCTTGGCAAGAGATTTTCCATGTGACAATGAGATTGCCGCATCACTTTATGAAGCACATGAGCAATTGGAGAAATCCGAAACAGGGGAAGATGTACAGAAGCTCAAATTACAGGGACTGGTGTCTGTAACGTATCTTGAGCAGTTCAAAGCAGCAATTTGCTCCTCTGGTAGGCATTTGATGCATCGGTTTTCATTCTTTTGTCGCCATGGATGATACTAGGAGCTGGTTGTGTATGCAGGTGTTTCTGTGATCCATTTCAGAACGCCCTCCAACGTAGAATGCGAGCAAATGTCTCCCTTTTTCAACACTTTACGCACCAACTACCCATCTCTTAACTTCATGGAGGTAAGCAATCTGTCCTTCCCAAAGCATCTTGCAGGAAGACAAGATTGTCTTTGAGGGGTAATTGATTGTATGTTGATGAAGGTGGACATTGATGGTGCTTTGGAAATAGCTAGAGCTGAGAATGTAAGAGTAGTACCAACATTCATAATATACAGACAGGGAAGGAGAGTAAAGGAACTGCTGTGCCCCAGCCAAGAGATGCTGGAGTCATCTGTGAGTGATTGCTGCATTTAGATACTCAGAAAATTGCCAACAGAACCCATACAGAAATACTCAACCCACCTCATGCTCCATTTTATTAATAACAAATCAAGACATATAGAATCATAAGGGTATCAACTGCATACCCCTTTGTACATGCATGAAGATATACAGCACTTGGCTGGCTACCATACTCGACAACAGCACAAGTTTGATTTTTTGTGTTCTTTGGCATGGAATGGATTTCACTTTGGAGAAGATCGTTATAATTTTTAGCTCATTCTAATAATACTACAGAGCATTTCTAACAACGAATCTGATTCTTCAGGCTGTGGTGCCTAATCATTCTCTGTGCTAGTGGCATCTGTAGCCTTGTTAAACGGGTTTAAGAGCATATAAAAATACCCTATCAATCGAATTGTTCAATGACTGAATGAAACCGCACCTTTTCCTTGTATCATTCAGCCCACCTCATAAAAAGTGATGGTGTGAAGCTTTACAAGAACAGTTGAGCGGCAGTTGGCTCTTTGGCAGTGGTGAAGTAACCACATAAGGAAAGACGGCCCCCTCTTCATCTCTACTACAAAGCTACACAGACAGCAAAAAAATTGAGATAGCACATGGAAATTTTTCATAGATTACGGTTACATAGATATTGTGTTACCTGCTGAAACAGGGAAGATCACTCACCATCAGAAAATGTCTACTTTGTTCCAGAAGCCTCATACAATCTGCTAAGCGTAGGACGACAGCTGGTGTATCGTGATCATCAACTCGCAGATCCTGATGATAGAGTCCTGTCATGAAATGATAAATAGGGTGCTGCCCCATTTTTTTAATTCTACTTTTTGTTGTAAAAACTAGAGGATGGAAGCAACCGCTAAAAGGCCACGGCAGAATGAAATGTGTCGAGTGTATAGGCTAAGATGAAAAGTGAGGTATACCGCATTTGTTCCTTAATATACCGCCGGTTGACAGATTTTGATCAACTCTGCCGCAAGTGTAACCATGTGGTCCTCTTCAAGCTTCTGGTTTTCCTTCTCAGCCACCCTTCTTTTATTCACTGCGGCTAAAGCACTCAGCACTGCAGAAAATTGGGACTCTGTCGCCGGAACCCCTCCTCCTCCTCCACCTCCTCCTCCACTGTGTAGTGATAACTGCCCACTTCCGCAGTATCCGCCACCGCCACCACCAGTTCCTTTCGCCGGCCAACTGAACTGCCCTCCGGGAACTCAGCCCGCCTGCTGTAGCTACGGCGGAGGGGGAGGCCGTCAATATTACCCTCCTCCCACGACCCCTTTTTATTATCCTTACGCAGCGGCGGTTCAAACTACGTGGCAGTGGCAGCGGCACCTCACCGGTGTAGTGCTCTTTACTTCAACCCTTTTGTTCTTTTAAATAGCAGTACTATTACTGTTTTACTAAGCTCAGTTTACGAGAACGTAACTACAATAAACAAGATCCAAGTCTGGAAAAATGAATTGTTTCATCATCATCACAAGCCAAGCACACGACCTTAGAAAAATGCATGAACAGAGAAGGATTCTAAAGCGTGAGATTGAGGTCGATCGATTCACCATTTTCGCCGTTGTCGATGCTGTTGCTAGACGGGCTGGCTCCAGGGCTGATTGGGAAGAACCCGAGAGGCACTTCCTTCCTGCTCTCGGGATTTTCCTATAATTATCAAACACAAGTTAGTTACATATTCATATGATCAATTTAGTTCGAAGTCGTTGCTGGCTGCACCTGGCATGGCAAGGATTTCAAGTGCGTAATATCAGCATTCATCGCCAAAGGCTTCTTCTGGGTAGAGTCTGGATCAGGAAAAGCAGCTTCTGGAGGAGCAAGCGTGAGAAAATCGCCATTTAGCCCTGGACCATTACTGAAGGAAGCACTTATGAGATTCTTCTGAGGAAACAGAGTATGACATTGGCATGTAGAACGCAACGCACCTGGTGAAAGTCCTCCCTTGTTTAAGTATCAACCGCCTTGTGCCGCTACATGACGGTAAAGATTCATCCAATCTCGATTTACTTGCATTCGGATACTTGCTGGCGTCTACACAGCTCCCATGTAAACAGGAAAAGGACCTCTTTTTCATGCTAGCCATCTGTTCTCGTTAAGGATAAAAAGAGAAAAATTTGTCTGTATGAGACATTCGTAAAATAACAAGTTCATCATGAAGCCAATGAGGTAAAGTACCTAAAAGCTTTTTTTTTTTTTTTTTTTTTTTTGATGAAACAACCCTCTTAAAAGACTGTCAAACCTTAGTATCTTGTACTGTCAAGTTTCCATGAAGGATTTGGTTTGAAGGGGGCTCTAACTTGAAGCAGATTACTGGTGATGGTGAGATCACAGGAGCTGCTGCTACATTCACCTGCAAATATACCATCATGACCGTACAGATCTATTCATAAACAATACATGTTCGTAAGCTACTTCACCAACCATCGAAGAACACCTCTGAAAATGGCCTGATCTCTCAGGCACACTTTTAAAATTCACTTGCGAATGCCATAGTCCATGCCGATCGCCACTGGCAGGCGATTGCAGGCTGGTTTCGTGATTCATAACATGGACCTGAGGTATGCACAAATTCGTCGATGATGGTGACAAAGGAGACACATTTGGGGATCGAAGAGTTAAACTTTCGGCAGGATCAGGGGCATAATTATCAGCAAAAGCATTTGCAGATTGCAAAGCCTCCATTTTCCATCGCTCCTCCACTATGATCTTCTCCAGCTGAGCGACCCCCAATCCCCTCTGAGGCGCTTTTTTCTGCTTAGAGCTTCGTGATCTCAAAGCACCAAACCCACCGGAAACAGCGGCACTGCCATTGTTACTCAGAATCCGCTCCTCACGGGCCATTCTACAAACACATCGTTAGCATTCCAAAAAAACCTTGTAAATTACAAGATCTGAAGTACAGGGCAACAAGCAATTACATTAAGGGAAGTAATACCCCAAATCCTCACCATACACACATATTCTTCTTCTGAAAACAGCAAATCTAACTTCGCTGGAAATGCCCCAGGTTTCCAAAAGAACCAAGAATATTGACCTAATAAATTACAAAACGACAGTCAGCAGCTCGATTCACACGCCAACAAGCACACGTAAAAAGAACCAACCCATCAACGAAGATACAGAAAAATGAATGGGGAATCTAAACCATCCTATTGCATCGGCTTGCCATTTCCTTCTGATTCCAATTCGTCGCCTAAATTCTCGTTTTTCCATCCATAAAAAACTCACTCACACTCCTCATGTTGCTCGCTTCAGATTTTATTACACTAGAACGCGTGGCTGGTTTTATTACAGTGGTAAATTTTCTTCCACATTCTGTTAGATTCGCCCACGTCACTAATCCAACGGCTCATATTCAAACCTCTTTTATATAGAAATGGCGACGTCACCCCAACGCGCTTTCTATTCTTCTCATGGCCCACCTTTTCCCCTCAAATCAAACTACGCCCCCACATTTTTTCATTTTATAATTTGCTCCCAAATACCTTATAAATACACTTTCTGCCCCTAAAATTTTCATCTTAACAGAAACACACCAGAAGTATTGAATTATATCAAGGCACCCCCAAATCAGATCATCCCGAGAGTATCGTGGCCACCGTTTTGGGCACCACGTCTGACGCCCATCAATACATGGGCGCCAGAGTGGTGCCCAGTTCAGCCGGAGGGGCCGCATCACATTCACATGCTCATTCCTTGTGTATAGACCGCGATCGGACCGGCCGGTTAAACCGGCGTGTAATAATATTTTCAATTATTACATAAAAAGAAAAGAAGACTGAAGAGGCATCTTTGTCTGCGCGAGAAAGGCGGGAATATCTTATCTTGTCCTATTTCTTTCTTTTTTTCTGAGATTTGGTGATATGGGGTGCACGTGAAAGCCCGTGGAGCGTTGTGGAGCACTACACTTTCCTCCGTAAATTACTCCCCTATTTAAATAATATACATTTATGTAAATACGAATAATTTAAATAAATTATTAATTAAACTATCATAAGCAACACATGATTAAAGTATGTTTAATAGTATATTATAAAATATTTATATTCAAATTTACATGTAAACTGTTTGATTAATTAACATATATATATATATATATATCAATTTTGTATAACTATATCACTTAAATACTTATTTTTTGAGTATGTAATTAGTGTATATAAATAGAAATGAAAGAAAATGTTAATTATATCTATACTATTTATATATTTAGATTTCTATTCTACAATATTAAACGTTATATACAATTGAATATATATATACATAATTACGTTATACTTAGACATACTAATAACTTATTACTAAAATACATTTTACTTGCCTTGTTTGAAAATGTAAAAGAAATCATAAATTGTTTTCACAAATAATTTGCGGTTTTAAGCGTTCAATCGCGATTTAAATCGTAATTGAAATCATTTGTTTTTTTTAAAGAGTTTTAATACATTTTCTTCAAAAATAATAAAAAATATATAACTGAATCGTGATAATTCATTTTTCTTTATTTTAAAATGGATAATTCACGATTCAAAATATGTGTAGTTATTTCAAAGAAGAAATGGAACAAAGTGAACGTGGGAGAGTCCATTCAACGAGAGGCCCACTTGGCATAACAACCCGATCCAAACACATCACAATCCCGATGCCCGGGACCCGTCCCCCGGGTGCTATTCATTGTTGGCTTTTTGAGCCCTTTTCTTGTTCCCGGTCAATGTCACTAGCTTTTAATATTAATTATATTATTTTAACAACATGGGGATAAATGCCTCATCAATATTTTTATTTTAAATTTAATTTATTAGTATTTGATATGAATTGTAACAACAAGCACAGCTCTAAATTAATTAACCTTTTATTTTTCAGAAATTAATTAATTGTGCAATTTAATGAAGGCTCCTGCCATGCGGTCAAAGAGTGGGCCATGCGAAATGATTACCAAAGACTGTATTAATCTTTTTTTCCTCCATATTTTTAAAAAAAATCACTTAATTCGATATTATTGTGATGATTGTTTTTAGTACTAATTCTAATATTAAAAGTATTGTTTTGTAAAAAATGTTAATATTTAATTTTCAAAAATTGTAACATTTTTTGGAATTGATATTAAATAAAAATATAATTTATTTTAAAATCATATGTTCAATTTGTTAATATAATTAATTATTATGACATGTGATTTTAAAAGCACAATTTTTATGGAAATAAAGAATGTGATTTTTTAGTTTTTTTTTTTACCAAAATTGTCTCATTTTTTTACCTGTTTTTTTTAACTCCATTTTACCATTCATGACATGTGTGGGAGTGTGGGCCTGTGGATCAGAGGACCACTTTTTTTTTTTTGTCCATCTCTTGTTAAACTCCAGGCTGCTCCCACGCGACTCCTTCTGAGGCACTGTAGGTTAGAAGAAGCAGAAAAGCTTCACCCTTTACTCATTTTCCTCTCATCTTCTTCGTCATCAACTTGGTACCCTGAAATTTCACCACCGGTGAAACAAGAAATCACATCCAGGTGGGTGATATGGACGTGGAGCGGCCACATTTTCGCACCACGAGCATTGGGAGCAGTAGCACCACCAGCGCCCCTGCTGCGCCTACTAGCGAGCTTTTCATTTGCTTCCCATCTCGTCTCTCTTCGTCTTCTTCTTCCATGAAACTCTCAAAATCGATTCTCAGTCCGGGCCGTACAGCGCGCGAGGTGTCAGCGCCGGTGACTCTCACGCCGTCCCTCAGCCGGCGCCTCCGCACCAACGGTAGTATGAAAAGGTCGCCTTTTTACTCTGCGACGGGGAGGAAAAGGGGTGTTCGTTTGAGAATCCTGAGCCGTCTTCTCCGAAGGTCACGTGTATTGGGCAGGTGAGAGTGAAGACGAAGAAGAAGGGGAAGAAGCAAACACGGAGCCTTTCAAGGAGGCGGAGTGCGGATGTTAGTTTTCGAAAAGTGGAGCAAGGGAGTACCGCAGGGGAGAAGACGCCGGTTCATTTCAGACGCAGAGGGGTTTCGGTTGTTCGGCGGCGGAATGCTCACCTCACCGGAATCAGAGATGGGTCCATCTTCCGGTTTCAATTTGCGAGACTTTTAGGGGATTCGGCGACGACATCACTTGCTTTTTCCCCTGTAAAAATTCTTGCTTTTCAACGTGTGAACGACAAAAGGCTCAGCGGCGAACCGGATCTAACCAGAACGAAAGCGGTTGCGGGGGCTCCGCCCTCGGACGGTGGTTGGTTCCGGTAAACAACAGCGAAGGTGGGAGGCGGAGGGATATTGAGCTTGTAGTCGACAGCCGCGGAGAAGAGCCGGAGCCGGAGCCGGCGTCGTTGAGAAGCTCGAGAAGGCACGTGTTTGAGGATATTGAAGTCAAGGATGACAAAATCGAAGTGAAAGGGCAGCGCCAAGAAGAAGAAGATGCAACAATGGGCATCTGCGTTCCACCAAAGAATGCTCTTTTGCTCATGAGATGCAGATCTGATCCCATGAAAATGGCTTCTCTTATGCATCGCTTCAATTCAGAGGCGCCCAGATTCGTAGACATTGAGGAGGAGGACGCAAACTACGAGGAACAAGAGGTTACAATGCAGTGTACATATGGCAATGAAGCTACCACTGTTTCAGAAGAATGTGGAGAAGAAACAGAGAAGGCCCACTTGGACATGAAGGTCCAAGAGATTGAAGAAGTGGTAGCAAACACTACGGAGGAGGGGGTCCAACAGGAAACACTAGCAAGTACTCAAGAGAAGACGGTCCAAGAGGAATTTCCACAGGAACTTGCAGCAGCTGATGAAGATCTTGTCCAGGAGCAACTAGCAGAAACTTCTCAGGATGAATGCACTGCAAGCACTGCTGAGGAGGGATTGCAAGAGGAATCAGAAAAAAATGCTCAAGAGGATGAAGAGTTGGTGCAACAAATTGAGTGGAATGAGGAGGAATCATTCTTAGAAGCTGAGAAAGATGAAGATGTGGAGTCTAATATTTCCTCATTCGAAGCACTTCTGGAGCAAGAAAACACAGCCCATCGTGAAGATTCGCCCGTTGAAGGCGAAGTACTAGCAGAAGATGATCCATCAACGGCTGTTTCATCGCCTGCAGTCGAATCAGATGAAGGGGTAATCGACAGGAGTGAAGAAGAAGAAGCGCATCCTCAGGAACGGAGTGAATTGCAGGATGCCATCGGAGAAGAGGGGCAACAGGCCGTAGAATCCCAGACAGAAATGGAGGCGCAGGAGATGAATGTCGTCGAGGTTAAGGAAGACGAGAATCATCAATCAGGTAACAGTCTCAGAGATCCCGACCCTCAAAATCAAGAATTTGCAGATGTAAACGCGGATCTGGGAAAAGAAGCCACGCGTTTACCGGAATGCCTGCTGTTGATGATGTGCGAGCCGAAGCTCTCGATGGAGATTTCAAAGGAGACATGGGTTTGCAGCACAGATTTCATACGGTGGCTGCCGGAGCGACCTCGGAAACAACCCAAGACATCCAAAGACGGCGGCGAGCCAGTCAAGAGAAGGCCCAGCATCGACTCCAAGCCCAAACCAAATTCCCAGATCCTCCCTCCCTTGCCTGAGAGGAGCGACGCCCACCGGCCCCAACAGCCAGCACGTTCATCCTGCTCGCTGCCGGCGGCGTCGATGGCATCCATCATCGAACAGAAACTGGTGAACGGTACCGGGTACGAAGGGTTTGTTCTGACGAGGTGCAAGTCGGAGCCGATGAGAACAGCCGCGGCTAAGCTGATGCCAGACCTGTGCTTCTGGAAAAACGCGAGTCGCAAGGTGGAGCCGCATGGGCGAGCCGCGCTCGGTGTCGGCGCAGCCGGAGTCTGAGTCCAAGCCTGGTAAAAGGTTAACTAGCTTTCTCCCCTCCCGCTCCTTTTTTTTTTTTTTACCCCGGTTAAAAGACAAGAGAGTTAATAATAACCCAACAAGAAGGGAATCATTCCCTATGTGCGTCGCCACCCAGCTCTCCTGCACCCCACCCAGACCATGATTCCTCTTTTGTACAACATCTGACGTTCTCCCCTGTCCAATATGTAACCTTTTCAATATTTCAAAATAAACAGATCGTGATTTAGATTATTTGTCATTCGCAAATTGTCTTTTACACCAGAAAACAAATTAATAAATATAAAATACAAATTCAAATGATTAAAAACTATAGCGTATAACCAACTCTTGGACTATTCCATACAAAATATTCAAAAGGTCATTTTCGCGAGTGACGTCGCATCATCTGATTGGGTGTCCATCCAAAAACGAAGATGATGCTGTAATGGCGATCGTGACTCATCGCATTTTCTTCCAACTATATGTTCTAACATAATGTTCTAAATAATTTATCGATACCTCAGAATTCAACATTCTCGAATCTCCAACACTATAAGAATTTCATTTCGGTTTACATGTAAAGCATGAAGATTGTTAGAATACACAATATCACATCAAATAATGAAAGTAATATATTCAAATATATAAGAAATTACAAATTATAATTAATCGTTTGGATTTAGTTGATCTATATTTTTTGTGTAATTAGGATTCAATTATGCTCGTCCCATTCATGGATAATGAATTTCAACATTCACCAAAGGTGGCTTCCCGTTGGATGCTTCTCCGCCGGGAAAGGGTTGCAGAGGGTTGTTTGGGGTGCACGTGAAGAGCTGCAACCTGCGGGAGCGGGAGAAGAGGACAGTGCTGTGCAGCCAAGGAGCAGGGCATTGTGTCGGGAGCCGGAGCCACGGATGGCTAGAGAATCGAAGAGTGGGGTGCGGCTGTGCTGCGTAGTGGGGGGACTGTGGCTACATGTGAATCATTGAGAAGCAGGAGCAAGTGGAGTGGGCAAAGTGGGGGTGGCAAGTCTGGATTATGGATCAACAAATTAATAATGAGACGCCCTCCGTCTGCATCTAAACGCTAACCTACTCGGAATCTCCGACGCCATGATTTGTTCCCGCCGGACGCAAGCCTCAGGACATCTCCGGGATTAATATTAATTTTATTCACTTAATTATGTTTTATTTTTAACAAATTATAAAATCTATTTACATAAGTATATGTTATGTGGTTATAATTAAAATTATATGTCATGGAAAATTTTATAAATGTGTATTTAAAATGTTAACATATATCTAAAATAGATGGAAAACAAAAAAAAAATTATTAAGAAAAAATAGTAATAAAGAAGAGTTTTAGAAACCATTTATACATGTGAAAATTAATTTTAATATAAATAAAATATACATGAAACTCAAATATATAATAAATGATAATAATATTTAAAAAAATAAACATAATTAATTAATATTGTTTTATAATTTATTATATACTTAATTATTTTAATTTGAAATGCTGACGTAAAATTATTTGTTCTAATAATTCAAATATATAGAATATAATAAAGTTTTAGTGCGTTGGTTGGTGTATTGTGCGTATTTTCCATGGTTCTTTTTGTCAATAATTTCCCTTTTGTGTTTGTGTGGGCAGGTGGCAGTGTCCACCAATTTGTTTAATATTTTATTAAACCAATATTATATTTATTTATTTTAATTTTCACAACCGTCTAGGGGCTTGTCAGCTGTCACTTGTCAGCATTCCCGACGCACATTAGCGGCGACGGCCCTGGCCCACGACTTGATCTTCATCTTCATTTCCTTGGTGGATCGCTGGTGGCTCCACTTGGTCGCCGCTTGGCCGTATTCGCCCAGGCGCACTAACGACGCCGGTGGGCTCGTCGTGTTCCTTTTCCTCCTTTTGTCCCTGTTCAAATCCGGGATGACCACTTTTTGACCCGACTCTTTGCCGTCAACATACAGCAATCCCAGCTCCCTGAAACTACCTTCTACTTGCTCGACCTTGGTGTGATTCGAGTTCATCTGTGGCCTGAGCTGAGATGGTGACTTCATCCTCACAAAGCTTCCCCGTATGATGCTTTGGTGTGGTGTGAATCCCCATCCCTGAGATGTTAAAGAGGTAAACGGCAAGAAGTTGTGTATCTGACAGTCGAGAAATAAACGGAGATTCTGGTACCTTTGGAGAGAAGGCGTCAAGGTCGCTCTTTGAGGCCTGTGCAATCAGTTTTACCATAGAAAACTCGTTCTCTTCATCATCTAGAACCTCGTCTCCAGCCTCCATGACGGTAGGCAGAGAAGGTGGTCGCAGCAATTTGAGAGAGGGTTCATTGCTTTCAAGGGGATTCGATGTGTTTGTCAACAGAGTTGCACCACTCGATTTCCCGAGCTTCACGATGGATGCGAAGGTTCCATCAAATGATTTCGCGAACAGAGTTTCAGGGGCTCCATAACTGCAACAATGATGTGCAGAACAACACATCAAGAGTTTGTCTTGCTTACCATCAAGTGAGTTGCCAAAGAACCATCCCTTCTCCAGAAGTTCCCCAAGGTCGCCGGTCTCACCAGAGGAAGCCATCTCTAGAGGAAGAAACAGGCTTGGAAGGATAGCAGTGTTCTCATGGGAATGGTGGGGCTGTCATTTGGTTACCAAAAGGAGAAGTTGCTATGTATTTAAAGGCTGTCAAAGTAGCTGATTTGGAAACCATGTGAGATTGGCTGATCTTTGCATCACTGCAACCAGCTAGCTCCACTTGCGGAAATTGCACTTGCCCCCTCCAGATTCTTGATTACCAGCCACATATTTCTTCATCAATGCCACTGAAGATACATGTTTAATGTTATGGGTGGCAGGAGGATAGGATGGGGAGCACGAATGGTGTCAGCACTCAAGTAGCAAATAATATAAACATGACAGGGAAAAAATTCAAAAAATATGATGAATGGTTGTATTAAGGTGATTTTGACAACTGACATCTATGTGCTTGGAGTTCTTGGATATGAAAAAACCCTGGCAGTATCGAAGGATCTCTATGGACTGTTTGTCAAAATACATGAAAATGTCCAATTGCTACCTTTTTAAACGAGATGCCTCTGCTTAAAGTTGTTCCAGGACTTATTTTCTCAATCTGATCGAGTAAAATCCTCCACTGCATCAGCACCGGCACGATGTTCGTTTGCTGAACGCATTTCATCGATTTCCATCGGCAACAATGCATCACAAATCACCCTTCCGGCCACAAGCAATTTTGGGCATCCTACAGGGGGTGGAGGTGGGGGAGATTTTCAGTTAGCTATGTCACAAATTTTTTTCTCAGGACACCTAGTGTCCTCCTGGAAGACATAAGACGTACCTGCAACTGGACAGGAAATCCTTGCAACTTTGGACTTCATGTGTCGCATGACAGCCTTTTTGTCGTATATGTGCTTGCAGTCCATACTGTTGACATTGACAACGCATATACTCTTGAGAGTCAACAAAATAAAATCTACTATGCGATAATGTTGATAAGATAGTAATACACCATAACAAGTGGGAAAATGAGCGAGCTCATCTATGCTTGGGTAAACAAATGATAGATGATATGCATTGCAATACAGTTGAGCACCCAAGGTCATGATATGAATGTAATGAGCTGAAAAGTCCACTGTGAATGTATGTATTAGCACCAGCTGTATGCAGTCCCCTGAGTTTGCGGACACAAAATTGAAAAAGGTACCTCCGAACTGGCTCTTCAAGCTCAAAAACGGGCTTTCCAGTTAGTGGGCAAGTCGTGTTCAGTAAGTTGCTCTGTGTGCTGGTCATTATTATGTCCTCTTGCTCTTCACCGGGCATGGGTTGTCCTTCATGATGAACATTCTGCGAAGTGGCAAAAGACAACAGTGTATAAAAGCTCTGTTCACAACAATTACCTTATCTGCTAGAGAATCATGTACAATTTCAAAGTCAAGGCATCAATACCCAAATAGCTTCACGGAACTGGCGTAGCCATCGTTGGTCATGTTGGACATTTACCTTCAAGCTTTCGATTTTATCATCAAGAAGCTTTTTGAAATCGGTTAACTGTAGTCCAGGCATTAGATGATGACATGATAAGTAAAAAGTGCAGACAGAAGTAACACTTAGAACGATTATCACCTCGTCCCTAGGCTGATATTCATTCCCAATGGATTGAATGACACTGGAAAAACAATAAATCTCGTTCAAACCTTTCTCTAATTTAACAACGCCATCCTCAAGTTGCTTAACCTAAGGAGGCATGGAAAAAGCAAGATAATTGAAATGCCCATAGCCGAAAAATTTCAAAAAAAAATTGATAACTCTGACGCAGTTATCCAACCAAAAATAATATAAGAAATCGATACCGCCCTTGCACTACGAGGGCTTCAGCAAAGAAAATACCATTTCCGATTTGTCGTCCTTCTCCAAATCGACAGCGACTTCTTTCATCATATGCATAGTCTTTCTGATTTCCTAATGGGATTCCATTGTTGGAAACACGTTAAATAAAAAAAACCAAAAATTTCAAGAGAAAGCGCAACAGAGACTCACAGAGATAAGACTCTGATTGTCGGAGTAAATTGTCGCCGCCGCCGTTGCAATCCTTCCATAACCAGCGTTGCTCCGAGGGACGGAAGTCGATGCCATTCAAGACCGGAAAAACTGTTAGGAGGGAAAAAGGAAACAAGAACTTCCCGCAGGCTTCTCTTCTTTGTACTCCCTCACCCACTACGTCATCACATTTTGTCCTTTTTTTTTTAATTTCATAAATATAGAATTATTTATATTTATACATATATTCCAAATTTATTTGGGCTCGAATCCAGCAACAGGCCCATGTTCCCATTTATATACTCATTTAAAATTTATTATTATTATTATTATTATTATCTTCTTTTTGACCGTCGAAGTTGGATTATTTAATTGAACTTCTGGTACTTAAATTCATTCGTAGCTACGGCTGACCAAAAAAATCCCCTTCCCGGAAAATTGCAGAGACGTAAAAAATGGGAAATTGGTATTAAAAAACCCAATTAAACTGTGATTAGTCAAAAAGTTAGGGGCTTAGCTGTAATATATTAATATTGTATTTCTGCTCCCAGATTATTATATAATATCTTATTGGACCACTTTGAATAATGATGGCGTACGCCGGAGTATACTCTGCATTAATTTCATTTTTCATTTTTTTTAGACAAACACCCTTCCAATAATTTCTAGATTTAATGGCCTCAAAAATTCCAAATTCAATATTATTAAACGAAATTTAATATAAAAAATATACTAACTTTGGAAGTTTTCTCCAAATAATTGAATATTAAGAATTATATTTATTTGAAAACTTTTCTTCTACCTGAGTTTTTTTTTAATTAATCAAAATTTCATACATTTATGAAATATGTGTATCAAAACACAACTTTTAATGTATATTTATTTAAATATAAATAATTCGAATATATCATTAATTAAATTATTAAATACGTAACGATGTTTCTTTTTTTAAGATAATAAGTTACAAATACTCAATTTCGATTTTATTAGAAATATTTGAAAAATTATTTTGTTAAAAAAGAATAAAAAGGGTAATAATTACTTTTTTTGAAAACGACTTGAAACCCTACTCCCGGGAGGTTTGGCCATGGTGTTACTTCATTAAATTTGGAGCTTAGTTTCATAATCTGTTTAGTGAAGAAGGAAAAGGAAAGTCTACGTTGAAGTGGAGCTTCATTTACAGCTTTTCGAGTTACAGAGGGAGGGAGGAAGAGAGGGAGTGAAGCTCATAGCCACACAAAATCCCCGTCTCCTGAAACTTGACCATGGTTTGACGCGTTGGTCGTTCCAAGGAACAGGCAGGCGTAGAGGTCTTCCAACTCAAGAGCTTCACCGGGTCCCCACTTCCCGGAGCTCCCGACGCCGCCGCTCAGAGCCACCGGGACCTGCGCATCCGCCCTGCTGCTGAGCGCCACCGCCTCTTGAGCTCGCTTGAGCTCGACCCTAAGACTCTCCACCTGTCTCTCTAGCTCCTTGTTATCAGCAAGTGCTGCTTCTAAACGCAGCTGCAGCGCGCTGTAGTCCAGCTCCAGACTCTGGTTCTTCCATCGAGCTCTCTTGTTTTGATACCTTTCCCACAAAAAAAATGTAAAGAAGTTGCATCATTACCATTGCTATCAATCAACCCACGTGTCATAAAAAACCCCCTGGATACAAGAGAATGTGATACCTCTAGTATTTGATGCTCAAGCAAACCCACAAATCCAAAGTTATCAAATTCAGAATCAAACCCAAGTTAGTTCATGCAGTAAAGTTCCAATGGAGAATCAGAAAACCTCATTTCTAACAAAACTCATTAGTAAACAAAAAAACAAAAGCTCTTGATACAAGAGAATGTGATATCCCAGAAAAACCCCTAGATCCGAAGTTGCAGTGTTACCAAATCGCGATTTGCCTCGGCGGGACTCCGAGCTCCCTAGCGAGCTGGAACTTGAGCTCCGGCTCCAGCTTCTTGCCGGCGTTGAAGCTGGCTTCCAAGACCCGAACCTGGTCTTGGGTGAGCCTCTTCTTCTGGAACTTGGCTTTCTGAAGACGGCTGCTGCTACTACTACTCATTATGCAGTTGTATCCGTCTCCAGTGTGCGATCCAATGCATCCCATATATACGCATGTACAGATAGCCTAGGTTTCAGACTTTCTAAAATATCGTAAATGCAACTTGCCCTGCATCATATTTATGAATATTAATGGCGGGTTTTGAAAAATTAAAGGCCTCTAGTTCTTCCAAAGCAAAAAAAAAAAAGCAATATCTGAAGGTGCTGATGAAGAAGGAAAGCGATGGGAGTCGTCGGAGGTGACTTCTCGTGTATTGCTTCACGTGGCGTTGGACCTACATCTCTAGAAATGTGAAGCTCGTAGTTATGGACTTTTCTACACAACTTTCAATTCTTATTCTATTTTATTTTCATTTTAAATTTGTAAATAACCCACACTTACTAATTTGTGATTTCGTATACGTTTGAAAAAATCACTCTAAAATTTATTTTTGTGGAATCGAAAATTCTGATAAAATAAGATTTGATATATATATATATATATATATATATATATATATATATATATATATATATATATATATTGTAAGTGTTTGCTTAGAATGAATATTATAAAATAAATTTATGCTACGAATATAAAAAATAAATATTGTTTTTCATAATTAAATGATATATTTATTCATATTTAATAATTATATTTTATTAATTTATAATTTGAAAAATATTTTTTTATATACCACTTGTATAATAAAAATATTACATTATATTTTAAATTATCATTTATAATATTACTTTAATTTAAATATATTCATATTAAAATTATAATTTATTAATTAAGTTAATTAAATTATTTATAAGGATATAACCTTAATTTCAATTTTAGAGTTATTTCTCGAAAATTAATTCTTTTAAAAAATCTAATATTTCATATTTTTCATAAAAAAAATGAAATGATTCTAAAAAATTAATTCTATTAGAATAAAATTAGATGTACGTTTGGAATACAAAACCATTCTTATGGTTTTCAAATGTTGCTTAAGTATACTGTTTGAGAGTGTGATTTATCCAAAAAGTTCAAAATCGAAACTGAAAAACCAATATGGATTTATTCTAACTAAGTAAAATACAGTTTTATTTTTAAATGCAGAATTGACATTTTGTTTAAATTCTGATTTAACTTATTATTCAATTTATTCATGATTTGATTCGATCTTTTTTATAATAATTTGAATCAGGTTCAATATGGAATTTTAAAATACATGATTGAACAAAGGATTGATTTTTAATTGGGTTGAGGGAGACCAGGTGGGTGTTAAAAGACTATGCAAAGTCAATTTAGAAGATGGTAAATGAAGGGCGTCGTAGAAGTCCCTCTTCCTCAGACAATCATGGCGGTTGTCACAGTTCAGACATGGATGGAGCTGTTGGGACACACGCATTCATTTGGGAGAAAGAGACGGGACTGCTGCTGCATTGTTCGAGATGGTCATGTTGCACATCAAAGAAACTTCAGATTTCATCATACTAAATTAATCATCTTTGGGTGTCCCTGGGTCGCCGCCACGGAGTGACCTGTCGCCGGCGGACCCATGAAAGTTCATTACCCGCCCCTGTGTATTATAAAAAGTGGGTATGAACGTTCAATAAAGGTTGGTTATGTTTGTTTGATGTAGCTCCAGTTTTAATAAAAGTATTTTTAAAAATAATGAAGTGTTTCAATTTTTTGAGAAGTTTATGAAACTTTGATCCTAAAAAAACTGAAGGGTTTGTAGAATCATTTTCTGAAAGTTGTTTTTTGGGACGCACCAAATACACAGAAGAGGGGTGGGTGATTTGATTTGTACTCGTTTTTTTACCATGCTAATGATTTATGTTTCTTCTCGGAGCACCACATCAACGTCTGTTACCTGAGAGAAACAGAAGTTGCGTGAGAATCCACATTCTCCCGCAAAACTGAACAACTCTTATTACTGTACTTCCCCAGATCTGGAAGGGGAATTAGAGTCTCATTTCAGAGATGCAGAACATCCAGAAATTAGCAACAGTGACTAGGAACCCCGCCTATCCACTCTTGTTTGTTTGCAAACACACAGCCAGCCTATGCTCCCCGGAGTTGTTGAAAGTGTGGCCCTTCACAACCACAACTGCGTGTATTTGGCAGCTAGTTATTCAAGAATCTGGTTCTCATGCTCCCAGGCTCCACCAGCACAAGCCGCTACAGAAGCTGAAAGACTTGTTCCTGCATCTTTCGTCCCTCGAATGACGTATTTTTTGTCTCTATCTGTAGATGCAACTGTATTCCACTTTTCTGATGGAGCAAACCTTATCTTATAGATAGAGATCTACATACGAAGTGGGGTTTGATATAAACCCCATGTGTCTCTGTGCATGAACCAAGGCATAAATTTGTTTCAAAGCGAAGTGCCCAGTCTGCATCCCCCACTCACTCCCTGAACACTTCCCACAAAAAGAGAAATCCGATGAAAGATTTGGGGGGGTGAAGTACAGAATCAGAATCAACAACTTTATGAGATTCTGAATGTGGGATAAATGTGTTTTCTCCAAAACCAAGTTACAGAAGCATTACAAATCTGCTTGAAATTCAACTGATAACATTACCAAACTTTCAACCATGACGTCCCAATTTCCTATACTACCCATCCTAATGTAACATCCCACTTTTGTCTCCAATTATTGATATGAATATCCATGGGTTTATCAGCTAGTAATGCCGCCATCTGTAATCCAAGCTTTTCAACAGATAAAATCGTGCATAAATGCTTATGAAGATTCAATTCCAAGTTGCTAGATAGATAGTCAATTGCACTGGTGGTACATCAACGTCGTGTCAGCCATTTACTTATCTCTTTCTCCAGAGAGCCTGTGAGAGCGAGTGTCCTGGTAGGTGTGCGCCCTGGAAGAAAACCTACTGCTGCCAAAACCCTTCTGGGCTATTCTTCTCTTAAGTTTTCTGGATTTCTGCTGAACTTTCTCCTCTCTTATCAGGGGGCTAAACTGAAAACAAAACTACGAAAGAACCTGTGCTGTGCTGCTTCTCAGAGACTGAGGTATAATCTGTATGCATGCAAATAAGGAGACCGTACAAAATCTGAACGTGGTGCAGGACGAAGCATTTTCCTAAGTCCAATTCAAAGTTATCTAGCCCAGTTAGATGGGCCCATTCAAATTTGAGCCCATTTTCTACTTTCCAATTTGCAACCGTTGGATGTTCATGAATCGGATATTAATGAAAACCGACTAGAACGAAATCTGTTTGAGAGTCGATAAACTGGAACCAATAATGAAAGATTTTGATATGGATAAAAAGATATAAAAATTAATTATAAATGGTTCTAATTTAGATTCGAATTCGAATCGATTATTTTTATTTAGAATCGGAACAAAATCAATTAAAAACTGAAATTGACGATTTGGGTAAGAATGAATTAATCGAATATGTAATCAAGTTTGATTGTAGTTCTTGCTGGTATCTAACTGAACTCAATCTACAAATATCTCTAACAGCAGTCACACAGCAGCATTTCTAGAATTTGAAGCAAAATGAAATATTTAATTTCATATTAATTTTTTATTTTAATTACATTTAGGTTTTCTTAAAAGGAGAAAATTTAAAATTAAAAAAAAACAAAGGGAGATGAGCATGATGTGATGGTGATGGTGATGATGACGATGGAGGGATGGAACGATTTGATGTGAGAGGACGGAACCATGACGCATTTGACAGGATGCATGCATGCATGCCGGGACAATCAGTTCATGGCAACACATGCATACATCCACACCATGGCATATCATATCATTCGCCCTGCTAGTGCTATGGCATGGCATCCCCATGCCATCATCATTCCCCATATGCGCATGCCCCATCACCGTACAAGGTCCAAAGCATGTCCTTAACGGAATGATTATACATTTCACCACCTTTTTCCACGTCATCATTCACAATTAATATTATAATTCCAGAAAGTTCCCATGATTCCAAACCTCACCCAAGTTTAGCAACCCAATGGATACTATCAAATAATTCTTGAACCAAATCAAAATCTAGATAGACGAATTACACAGTTCAATTGTGATTTTTCAAACAATTGGTTAGAGATGTGATGAATGGGGGTGATACATAACCATGTAGTATCTAAACTCTAATACCATATGATGCAATCCTGGAAACAATAAGTTTTTTGCAAATAATATCTTGGATTTCTAATGAATCAATACTGCAATGAAATAAAGTTGGATCTAAATTAATCAATATCTTTATAATCCAATTTTATGCAAGTGATAAATCATATTAGATGTCACAAGTAAAACTTGACAAGTATAATGCTCTTAATAACTTAAAACATGAGTATTGATCTCAAAATATACAATATTTTAAAATTATTGATATACCATATTGTATTTAAAACCAAAGGAAAGAAAATGAATAAATGCATTCTTGTAATGATCATTGGTATACTGAGTTTCTTACTAACACAAAAATTGGATCTTTGATAAAAATGTTAATCTTCCTTTTTTTGTCACATTAAAAATAAATTTTTATATATAAGTTGATCAAATTTCTCACACACTAAGAACAATTTTTATACGTAAGTTGAATAAGTTTCTAACACATTTAAAATGTAGTGGCAAAAAATTTAAACCCCACAAAAATTTGAAGCACATTAGGTGTTGAGATTTGTAAATAATAGTTTTTGTGATGAGCTCTCAAATCGAAGCGCAGGTTGGTTGCGAGGAAACGAGAAAGAGAAGGGAGACGGGGGGAAGTTTGATAACAGAAGCATTAAATGGCGAAGGATGGATCTGGTGAGGATTGAAGGAAAGCGGAGCCGGCCGGCACAGTGGCCGCGTCTGATTCAGATGGGTGGGGGCCCCCGCCCGGTGCAACACGATTCCAATAATTTGGTGGCTGTGGGAGGGGATTTTTATGGGCTCGAGGTGCCAAGAAATTGCAGTGCTAAACAACCCCAGTTGCAGTGCTGCAGTGCAGCTATTTTTTTTTATATGTAATGTAATGGGCGTAGCATTGCAACTGAACACAACAACTAGTGGGGGTGGGGGGGGATCGCCTATTTTACGTCTATGGCATAGAATCGAACACATACACACACACTGTCTCACTGCAGCTCTCTCTGCTCTGTATTGTTATCTCTGCGCTGCGCCTCACTGATACGAAATGAAAAGAGATGAAAGCTCTTTCCTAAATCACTCAAATCTCATCATACGGCACTCTGTTTCGAAGATTTTTGTTGTTTATTTTTGATGGGATGAGGAGTTTGAAGTCAGTGCTGATGGACACTTCCTTTGTACGGGAGTTCAACTTGTTGGCTTTCGTGCAAGAATCGACCCCCCATACATCCACATTTACTGATTAAATGCTTAGCCCACAAGGGCTGAAGCACATTGATCTGGTTTAGGGTTACTGAGGAAGATGGCGTGGGGGAGACTGGGAAAGTGAAAGGGAAGTATGGGAGAAAATAAGAAGACGACATGGATTTACCCCAGGTTCATATCCACACGATTAGTACACCATTTTATACGCCCAAAGTAATAATATTTTTAATGGGGTACTGTGCTGACAGACAAGATATGCACCAGCTTTTATCGAGCCATGGCGTCTCCCTTTCTATCTCCTCCCACAGCTCATCTAAACAACTATCTGTTCCTTCTTCCCCTTCGTTTTCTTTCACTGACAGAGGAATACCTGCACGCTTTCTCACGCACACGCTTACTACTCCTTTCCCCACAGTAGAGGATTGTCATTTATATAACATACTGATTTACATTTGTAAAAAAACATGCTCAAGTGATGTAATGCACGGCCCCATAAGCTAGAGCTAGGCATATGGAAATGGCAAGTCGAGCCTCAAGTTTGCAGGCCTTGCGGCAGACTACGGTTCCCATTTTTTATTTTTATTTTTACCTTTTTGTTTTTAGTGCATTGCATTATTGATTTCTTGCTCTCTCTATTAACCCCTGCCTGCCATTTCTTGATTCATCGAATCCCAATGAACCCCACTCTACTACTACCACCATGCTGGTGTGTATGTGTATATATATAGGCCATTTTCGTCGGACATCGTGTTTTCTGCATGTTCTCCTGAGGTGGGGTTTCTTCAAAAGCTTGTCTTTCTTGTGCTGCTATGGACAACCATCTTCTTCATCAGCAACACAGCTACGAAAAGTATGAAGCTTTGCCACCAGGGTTCAGGTTTCACCCAACAGACGAAGAACTCATCACTTACTATCTTCTGAAGAAAGTGATTGACTCCGGTTTCACCAGTAGAGCTATCGCTGAAGTTGATCTCAACAAGTGCGAGCCCTGGCATCTTCCTGGTAACATCAAAATACAACCTTGAACAAAACCCAGTTGAAAATATGGCGTCTTTCTTACAATTTCGTGTATGCAGGTAAAGCCAAGATGGGGGAGAAAGAATGGTACTTCTTCAGTCTTCGGGATCGGAAATATCCAACCGGCCTGAGAACCAATCGAGCTACGGAAGCTGGGTACTGGAAGGCTACAGGGAAAGATCGTGAAATTTACAGCTCAAAAACTTGCTCCCTTGTCGGAATGAAGAAAACCCTAGTCTTTTACAGAGGCCGTGCGCCTAAAGGGGAGAAAAGCAATTGGGTCATGCACGAATATCGTCTTGATGGCAAACTTTCATATCACTGTCTTTCTGGAAATCCAAAGGTAACCCCAAAATTAAAGAACTCCATTAGGATAAAGCAGGATCTTGGTTCCATAGCTTTTTTACAATATGGTGATGTGATCTCACATCATCATTACGCTTGCTAGCTGCACCGATACCTGTGCCTCAAATGTGATTTCTTTATCGCTCAGGGGGAGTGGGTAATCTCCCGTGTGTTTCAGAAAACTGGAGTCGCCGTCGCCGGAGGCGGCGGTGGTGGGAAGAAGAGGGTACCCACCGACGTTGATGTGATACCGGAAGTTGGTTCTCCATCTTCCGTTTCACTGCCGGCGCTTCTGGAACCTTCCACGGCCTCAAACGACCGAGAGAGCTGCTCCTTTGATGTACACTCGAAGGAGCACGTGCCCTGTTTCTCCACTGCAGCACCCGTTTTTAACCACTACTCTCTCTTCGAGCTTCCTCCGTTGCAGCCACCCCCTCCTGCTGCAGCTAATCATCAGGCCCTCTTCCTTAACCCTTTATCCTCCTCTTCCGCTGTCGGTGCTGGTGTTACTCCGGCGTTCCCGTACCTGAGATCTCTACAGGATAATCTGAAGCTGCCGCAGAATGTAATCTCGTCGATGGCGGCGTCTCCGGCGACTCAGTTTCCTGAACACGCCACTGGTAGCCAATGGATGCCGTGTGAGAGTCTGAGGATGGGAGCGCCTGAGCTCGACTGCATGTGGGGATTCTGAAAATATTGATGCAAGAAATCTTCCTCGTTATGGAAACTTAATGGTGATGCATTATGATTAGTATTAGTATCAATTACCTCTCTGGACGTTTGTTGTTTTCCTGAATGTGTAAGTGTAGCCTGCTACAAATCTGTAATCCTGCAGTGTTTTTTCCAGTTAATAATCGTTCGGTACATAAGTGAAGAGTGGGGGAGTACGCAAACAACTTGAAAAAAAAAGAACGCATATCAGTCTCAATCGACATCATATTGTAAGAGTGGGGTAGTTCACATGGCTTGCCGGATAGAGAGTAGCCTTTTCTGAAGAAGGGGAATATGAATAAAAAAATTAATTTTGTAGAGAAGTACCGATCATGGAGGCTTCCTTACTGTTTCCGGACAGGGAATGGTCCCCACACACCGTGCCTGCGAGTTTTAATTCGTTTGGTCTCATGGTTGCTCAGATCGGCCGGAGTTGAGGTACAACAGAATACCTGCGTCAAGAGGAAAAGCATCCATCACTTTCTATCCCTTTCTATCGTGTATTTCACCCGTGTGTGTGTGCGCGCATCCAAGTACATCACTGGCTAAAGTTCAATCATCATGCTTCTGGCTGAGATTAATTGAGCACTTAACCTGCGTTTACCTTTCAAAAATTACTTCTTGCCGTTTCTTGTTCCATCAGCAACTCTTCAGGGGCTCTGGAACAATTCCTCACCTCTGGAGGCGAGTTTCCTATTCCCCAGTTGCTCCCAGCCACCATTCCTTTGATTGATTATGAACTTAGAACCATTCCTGGTTTGCCCCGTTTCAGACATTGATTTTAGTCAATGTGCATGGTTCGTTTAAAAACGTGGTCTTGAACTCTGCAACCATTCCTTTGTATCTTGAGTCTAAGTTCCCCATTTCAGACATGGTTCCCATTCCTTTTTGAGATTGAAAACTCGGTCTTGGACTCTGGAACCACTCCTTTGGACGTCATCTCTTAAGGCCAAGTTTCATGCTTCGCAAGTTGTTTCTAGGAATTCGCTTGTTCGATTAAGAACTTGGTCTTGGGCTTTGGAGTCAATCCCTTGAAGCACATATCTGAATAAAACTCCATCGCCTTGTCCACCTTTCCTTTACTCCACAAACTATCAATGATTATTGTGTACGATCGTTGATCCGGCCCATAGCCGCTCTTCCCCATTTCATCCCATATCTGTTTCGCCCTCTCCTCATCTCCCCACGCCATGAACAATCTCAATAACAAGTTGTACAAGTCAAGTTGAAGACTACATCCACTCTTCTTCATCATCCCCAAAATCTCCTCAACTTTCCCTGGTGTTTTAGCCACCTGCAATAGATGACTGTAAGTTAAAGCGTTCGGCAAACAAGCACCACCCTTTTCTTCCATTGCCTTGATCAGCTCAGCCACTTTCTCCATCCTCTGAATCTTACACATGTGCTTGATAAGGCAATTGTATGTAGCAGCATTAGGGGGGCAACCCTGGCGTTCATTTCATCGAATATCTGAAGAGCCTCAGGAATCCTCTTCTTGAAACATAAACCATTGATAACCGTATTGCAAATTGCTGAATCGGGGGAGCTGCGCCCGTCGTCCCACATTTTCCTGAGCAACGTCATTGCTGTAGTGATCTTCCCTGACTTGCACAGGCAGTTTATGAAAATTCCGTAAGTGAACACATCTGGGCGGCACTGTGATCGAACAATATCTCTCCAAACTCTCTTTGCATCACGCAAACTGCGCAGAACACACCATCCATTCAGGATGATATTCCAGGATTTGATGTCGTCTCCAAACTCACGTCTACGATTCCTGAACAGTAACTCAGCTTCTTCCACATGTTTATACCTGCACAATGATAATAGAAGCGTTTGAAACGCAGCCAAGTTGCGCTCAAGCCCAAAGTCTTCGATCCTTTCGAAAAACTTAATCGCACCATCAACCTCGTGAGAAGAGGCGAGTCTGCCAACCGCAATAGCATAAGTACGCTCATTTACGAAATTTTCTCTCATTCGCATTTCGTCGAGCATTTGGTGGAACTCAACAAACCGCCTCATTCTCCCCAGAATATCCAAAACTTCGTTGTAAGCGGATACGCCAGGGCAGCATCCAGTAGAGTTCATCCTCCCACAGACCCAGGTAAAGAACGCGAAAGCGGGTTTCCACTCAGAACGGTGCCGTTGAAGGACATTCAGGATCAGATCATCTGTTAAGAAGATATCGCATTCACGGAGGCGGCTCTCGATATCCTCCAGGGTGCAATTGGGATTGCTCCTCAAGACATTATCGATCTTTAAAACTACATTCTCAGGCTCATTTTCTTGAAAACTGGTAAAACTAGCCTGCCGATAGGTCTGAACAACAGCTGGTGATCCAAGAGTTCTCAGGGTGCCGAAATGCAATCTGCGTAAGCAGGGGATTTGCAAGAAGAGTAGCTGCAATCCGGACTTCATCTGCATGCGATTCCACACGCAAAATGCCAACAGTTTTTACGTTCCGATGAAACCTACAAGCGAGCAAGGGATGGAAGCTGAGTTCCAATACAAAAATAAAGGTTTTTTGGGCTTCAGACAGCCCATTTATTAAGCCCAATTCCTTCCCCTGAAGCTTTCGTTCTCTGAAATCACGTTTCAGTTGAGGGGTTGTTGTCGATGCCTGCATGTTCGTCTCTCCGAGCTTGAGATGAGATGGGGAGAATTTTTGTGGTGGATCTCGAAGGAAAGAGTTATCGGTGCAAATTCTGCAAAACCCATTTAGCCCTTGCTGATGATATTGTTTCTCGGGTTCGATTGATCGTCTCCACTGCGATTGAACATTCTTTTTCGTTCCAATCGATTTGCTGATTCTTTCATTTTTATATTGGGTTCCGATTTTAGTCTTGTGGGTTGCTTCCTCTCTATATAGTTTTCCTTTGACTATGCTGCTTCTGACGTACTATTTGCTGAAATTGGCAGCAATTCCATAGCCGCAGGGGAAAGGCGTACCTGTTTCATAAAGCGTTAGTATCTTCCAAGTTTCTATTTTCCTTCTGGGTCTGTGTCGATCGTAAACGCATACTCCTTGAATCACTTCCTCTGTCTCAATCCTCGATTTTGTCGATTCATCTCTTTCCCGAGATTGAATTAGTTGCATATAATTGTGTTGCAGAGTGAATCTCAATTTTGGGCCTCGTGAGGAGAGGGTGATGGTGTCTGGGATGCATACAGTTGCCGATTGTTTCTGTTGCCGTTGTGGGCAAATAGTTGGCTGGAAATATGTACGTCTCCATAACCCATCTCATGTCTTCCACCTGAAGAGGATTTCAGCCTCATCATGTTTCTGTGTTTTGTAGTTTGCCGCCACCGACGTCAGCCAGAAGTATAAAGAAGGAAAATATGTCCTTGAACGGTAACCTACTTTTACCTGCTGGTATTGAAAACCGATTATTGCTCTTCTCTTCTACGGTGGCTGCATCTGCCGATGCTTCTTAACAGGGTGCGCATAGTAGATGGAGTGGATTCAGAGTTTCATGCTGACAGTCATCCTGCATCCAGTGATGGCGATGAAGCATAGGGAGGGATGATACATGTGTGTAGATTTGTGTGATGCAGCCTGGTTCACCTTTAAGTTGTACAGAAGAATCGTAATCTATCAATGAAGATGAGTCGCCATATTGAAACACCTGCAGCAGTTGATAAAACATTGTTCTGCAATTTTTTCTTTGTAAACACTCTCCTTGGAAATGGAAGTGTAAGTTGAAAGTACAAGAAAACAAAATGTCGTACAGACCCCAAGTGTCTCAAAATCATCGGAAAAAGTACGGTCTCTTTCTTTCAACTCAAAGCACCCTAAGGAAGTCAACGGGTGTATAAGAAACCCAGAGTGAGGAGGAGGACCACGGCCAGTCCAGCAGGAACAGCCCACAGCCAGTAGTTGACAGATTTCTTGCGTTTAAGTACCGCTTTTGGAAGAGAATCCACTCTGCTTCTCGGCACCCTTGTTCTTCGTCTGATGGGAGCTTCTTTGCTCTCCTTGTTCTTCTGTGGAAGTGGAGTTTCAGGTGGTGTTTCCTCCTTTTTCGTCAGTTCAGCATCCTCTACAGCTGCTTCAGTTGGTTCCTCAGCATCATCAGGGGAAGCAGCCGACGCCCCAGCCTTTTTCCTTGCTCTCTTCTCACGTTCCTGAAATATATGAAAAGCAATGAATTAACTTTAAAGCGCTTGCGTTGAGTAGCAGCGAGGGTGTTGAGTCAAGAATAGTAATTTCCTTGAGCTTCTTTTCAGCTTCCTTCTGAGCCTTAATAGTAGCTTTTGCAGCAGCTTTCTCTGCCAGCTTCTTCTTTCTCTCCTCAGCCTGGATGCGCTTAGCTATCTCTTCTTCCCTCTTCAGCTCTTTCAGCTTCACTGGATCAACCTCCACCTTTGGAAGAGGGTCTCTCGGCAATGTTTCAATAAAAAACTCTTCCTCTTCTTCCAGGACATCAGTTCTTTCCTTGGTCTTCTCTAATTTTTTATTTCCTTCTTTCTGTTTAGAGTCCTTTGTTTTTGAAGCTTTATCACTGGGCAGATCAACCACGACAGCGTCGCTGTCATGTTGTATCTGCTTTGCAGTTGCTTTGAGGACCTCCGTTTCAGGTGGAGATGTCTTCACCTGGGACAGTGGTTTCTCATCCGAGTTCCTCAAACGGCCATCTCCACTAAACTGCCTCATGTCAAGTGAAGGCAATATTCTGCGTACATAGTCATCCCTGAATGACTTTTGACTATTCCAAAGTAACATGAAGTTTTCTTCCTGCAAGGAAAAAAAAAAGTGTCTCTAGAAGGCTGCGACTTACTGCAGACGTTGATAATCATGTTAGAAAAAACATCCACCAAACCTCTGCGTTACACAGCTGTATCAGTGCATCAATATTTTTGTCAGCGGCAAGAGATTTTGCCTTAGTTAGAAGTGCACGATTCTGGTAGAATGGGGAATTCTGCAAGGATTGAAAGGCAAAGTCATCAGATTACCACAGTTCACTTGAATCAGAAAAAAAAACGCACCACGTTGGTAAACATCGAATAGAAAACAGCATACCCCATCATCTCGTTGTTTCCTCAATTCCTTGATTTTTTCAAAAATATTGTCCCTGCTCTCTGTCACTGCGAGAGTTCATCCTCTAAGGTGAGGATCTCTTTTTCAATGGCAAGCTTTTCTTCATCATGGCGCTTGAGCTTGGCGTTGATCAACTGCTTTTCCTTTCGCACTCCATCAAGATCAACCCCTATCGACTGAAATTAGGCTGTCATCGGCAAGTATCAACAAAACATAAAAATTCAAAGGACCACAGCCTGCCTACTCACTTTGACTTGGTCCTGGAGTACTCCTTTTTCACCCATTGAACCTTCAATCATCGCCCTCTCAGCAGCATTAGCAATAACTCTTTCCCTAGTCCCTTCAAGCTGTCTAATCTCCCTCAAAATTTGTTTCTCCTCATTGAGTGTAATACTTTCATGTTGAATTCGATGCTGGTAACTTCTGATCTGGAGAATTTAATGTCCCAGGAAGTTAGTTACAAATCCTGCAGTGATGCAAACATAGAATAAAACAACTTTTAAAACAATGATCTCACAAGGTCGTTGAGTTCTTCCTCAGAGGAACATAAACTCGAACCCTTATCCCTGGCACCAGATGCTCCCCTCAGCTTGCCCAAAGCCTGCTGCAGTGGTTCCATTTCCTTTTTCTTTTCATCCATCATTGTCCTATATTGTTTGTTTTCAACACTCAAGTTCCTTATTTCAGTTATAACCTGCACTCGATCTGCCTGTGATTTTTCATAAGTCATTATCATCCTTCTCATCATTCTTTAGATAATCAGGTAAACATCATACAGAACAATGATTCAAATACACACAGAATAAAGGGCCTGATCTGACATAGAACGGGATTAAATGTCTGAGACAAACTGAATTGAAACAAAAAAAATGAAAGAAAATGCCACAGAAAATTAGTAGGAAGAAAATAAGCAGTACCACAGGGAAAAGAAAAACTTATTGGTGAAAACAAGGGACAAAACGTTTACATGTATCTCCAGCTTCGCATGCATGAGTACAAGCAATCAGAAGATGCAACTATGTCAAGCAGGTAACATATGATATAATCACTGGTAAGCAAGTGTGCCGTAACAAAGATAATATTACACGAGTGCTAGCGTAAAAGGAAGAGCATAGCAATAATCAAGACATTTTACCCTCTTGGACTTTATTTTTTCAATAATCTGCAATCGGGCCTGCTTCTTTTTCTGTAGCTCTTTCTCAGCCAACTCCATTTTGTCCTTCAACTTCTGATCCTCAAATGGACGACATTTAACAATAAAAAACGAGTGAATCTGCTGCGGTTGGGGCCACTCATCGGCTGCATTTTTTTGGAGATTAGATTCAGGTACTCCATTTATGTCACCATTTAACTTCTCATCGACATTGTGAGAGCCAAATTTTATGTTTGCTCCATCATCCAGTGACAACCCAGCTTCCTTTTCAGGTTCAGTAGCAGCCACTTTTGCCTCTAAAACCTCCACGCCCATGACTCAGGATAAGTCAGTTCCAAGCGGCAAAATCTGGACCTGAAATTAGTGGACACTGCACCAGAGAATGCAAATTTGAGTGTTATTCCTATGGTCAAGATTTAAAAATGCTGTAAATTTTAAAATTTGGGATTCAGAGCGAAAGCCAGGAATTTTTTTCATTTATTCACCAAACATCACATCGATCCTTCGAAAGAAACCAAAAAAAAAAAAAAAAAAAAATTCTATTCAAACCACGCAGAGTAGATCAACATCTAAAATCCGGCCTTTGATTACCAGGACTCAAATCGAGATACCAAGAGAATGGATGAGGTAAACACCGCCACACAATTCCTTTTCAATCAAAATTGCGTAGATGAGGATAAAAAGATTCACGACCCAGAGAAAATCAAAAGCGTCGAAAATTCAATTAGCAGCGAACAATTTCCATATCGATCTCGACACACTGGACGCTATCTTAGCTGATCGAGATAACCGCTGATCAGAAAAATCAATCGCATAGAGAATCACACAGCAGACCTGAACCCGAGGCTTCAAAAAACGTGACGAACAGGGCTGAACAACGACCCAGAGAGAGCAAAGGCGGAGATCACAATGAGCCTCAACCGACAAAAAAAGTAAAACTTAAGAAAGAGAGAAATGGTGGCTCTCAGATCTCCGTTCTTGTAACCGGATACAGGAGAAAAAATGCATAGATCTCTACGCCAAGGGGAAAATGGGATTCTTACAAAACGAAACAGCAGCCCAACCAGGAAACGACGTCGAAACCTTGACCGACGACTTTCACGTGTTGCCGACTTCTTACAGCTCGTTCCGGGGGGCGGGGGAACACGTGTTTACACTGCAGACATTAACTGGCGCTTGGCCTTTGGGTATAAGCTTTGGGCCTCCCCAAGCCCATGTTCATAATTTAAATATTCTGTTAAAAAATAATATTTAGTTTATCAAAATAATTTTATTATTTAATTCATGATAAAACACAAATTTATCTATTAGAAATATTTTTACTTAATTTCATTATTTAAAATACAATATTATCCTTTTTATTTAAAGAAATATATCTCCAATTATCAATTTTATTTCATCTCTTTTTATCAATAAACATATTGGATCTGTTCTGTAATTTCAAATTGTAATAGATGGGCCGGCCTTTGTGGAGGCCCAATAAAAGGCCCAGTAACTGGAGGGTGTAAGGCTTTTAAGTTTCAACCAGTTGTTTCTATCGAACCGAGCCGGGGAAGATGGCGAACCATGGTAAAGACGAGTTTGGCAAACGCCATAAGTCGGTGTCGGGATCGGAACCCGACCCGGATGCGGATTCCGACATCGATGAAGAGAAGCCTGGAAAATCTCATCGTCCCCGAAGTAAGAAGCGGCGGAAGGAAGGGAGCAGTGGAAGACGGTCTCGAGATAGCGATTCGTATTCTTCTTCAGAGTACGATAGCGAATCTTCAGATTCGCATTCAAGTTCTGAAGATTCGGAGGAGGAACGAAGGCGGCGGAGGAAGGAGAAGAGAAGGCGAGAGGAGAAGAAGGAAAAGCGGAGGAAGGAGAAAGAGAGGCATAGGAAGAGGAAGGACAGGGAGGAGAAGAGGAAAAGGGATAAGAAGAAGGAGAAAAAGAAACACAAAGATAAGGAGAAAAAAGGCGCAGTTACTGGCTCATGGGGAAGCATGGCATTATCAGAGAAACTGATATGTGGTAGTATTTTTGTCTCAACCTTTTTGCTAAATAGTTCATTATGATGCTGAAATGTTTGCTTCTTGATAATTCAACTTGGCTCAGAATCCTGAATCCTGTTGCTACATATCCTTCAATTTCGGACATAGTTGTTGTTGTTTAACTTACCTTTTGGTATCTGAATCCGAGTCTTTTTTTTCGTAATAGAAACCAGTGGCATTCATCGTGCATAATGTGTTATATTTTTATTTTCAGGAACAAAAGACCCGAATTTACCGCATGGTTAGCGGAAGTGAAAAATGTAATGCATATTGTTAAATCGTATTTCATGCATAAATATACTGCCTTTTTACTGTGATTGCCTATTGGTATGGCTTCCATGATGAAATGCTTGGTGTCTGTTTTGTGAAGGTGAATCTGGAAAGCCTGCCCAACTGGGAGGAGAAGCAGTTGTTTAAAGAGTAAGCAGCTAGCTGATGGGTGTAATAATCCTAGATATGGTTTAGTTGTTTTCAGCGTGCTTATTATTCACTTGGTGGCGGTGTTTCGATGTTCTCAAATTTGTGCAGTTTCATGGAAGATCATAACACAGCTACCTTCCCATCTAAAAAGTTAGTGGTCGTTTTATAAGAGAAAGAATATGTGCTGATTTTTTAATAGTATGTAGTGATGATGCTTTTTTCACGCCACAGATACTATAGCCTGGATGCTTATTATCAGCGTAAAATGGAAAAGGAAATGAAGAAGGGACATGGTAAGGTTGACAAGGCAGAACGCACTGTATTCGATGATGAAGAACAGCGAAGGTAATCTTTTCCCCGATTGGGAATAACCCTATTTGTTCCTCTGCTATTTCACCCCCAGCTTGTGTTAATCATTCATGGTTTATGCAGGCTTGAACTGCGGCTTGAACGTGAAAGACAAAAGGAAGAGCAGGTGGAAGCTTTGAAACGCTCCATGCAGGGTGGAATGGTATCTTGTTTTTTTTTTTTCCTTTTCATGCTGCATATTCTCTCCCACGCACGTCATCATGGCGGGTGGCAATTATGTCCGTTGGCTTCTCTAGGCCCAAGCAATGAAAGAGCAAGCTCAGTTGCGGGAAGAGATGGCTTACCTGTACAAGATCGGCAAGATGGAAGTAAGTAAAAAGATGTTTTTCATTCAGCTTTCCCATCAATTTCCCCGGTGTTCAAGAACGCTGAATCTCGGGTTTTGCAGGCGGCTGCAGCCATTCAGCGAAGATTGGATCCCGATGTTGCTATGTAACTAACTGACCACCCTGTTATTCCTTCCTTTCCTCTGACTTTTAGCTAACAGTTGGTCATCTGTATCAAGTTGTGTGCTGCTTGCTTTTCATTCGATAAAGTTTCTATAGATGAGGAGGCAAAACAAGCAAACCAGGTTTTGGCCAGTTTGTTGTAGCTTTTACAGTGATGTAAGATGGGGATGTGGGAGAGAGAGCAAACTCCACTCCAACCCAACCACACAACCTAGATTCATGTTGCTTATTCACTTATACCATCCGAAAATTGTGAGAAAATTCTCACTGACTTTTAGCAAGAAAACCAGTCTTTGAGTTCAAGTTCAACAGGATCCATAGACTGCTTCCTTCAGAATTGTTCCAACAGGCTCATCATTCCAAGTTGGAGGCTTCGAAGTCCACCACTAAGATGGTGCGGCTTACAACTTGCCACGTCTACGACATTTTGGTTTCACCCACCTGGGTTGGATGAACCGTAATACACTTTGGCTACTTGTGGCTGTGTTTGGTACCTATTATATATATCTAGTATTCAGATACATAATGCATGTTTGGTAACTGGTATAATTTTTTACTTACACATTTATTTATCTTACTACAAATATACATTTATCTCATATAACACCATTTCTTAAATGTATCCTAATATTATGAATAAATTTATACTAGAATAATATATATCGGTATACCTTAAAGTAACCTGCTTATTTCACACAGTAGTCCACTCCACTTTCTTGATATTAGATTCCATAGCAGAGGGGCGGCTGAGATCCTCCGGCGGGCTCCTGCGACAGTTGTGTTGTAGGACCGGCGTGCTGTGCTCACCCCAGCTGTCCAACCAAATGACGCAATGGTCCAGATACTTCTCGTACCCCATCATCAGCGTGCCTGCCTGTGCGTCGTCCCCGTGCCTACTATTTGTGTGGCCATCATATTTTTCGACCCTTTTTATTTATTTAATTCCATGAGAAGCGTCTTTTAGAGATATTATCGACAGATATTCTGTAAGGTGGTGTGGACTTATTTTAATAGGGATTTGAAGGAGATTTTACTTGATTGAAATTTTTGTGACCAATTTATTTGATTGTATCATAAATTTAATACTTCAAATACCAATTTAAGATATTGGTTTTTTTTACATACCATGTATTAAATATGGTATTCAATTTATTTATTAACCAAATAATTTCATGAACCTATTTTGTAATTTAAAGTTATGGTTCACATTGTATAAAACAAAATCAAATGTGAAATTATGTGAATAAAATCAATTTGAAATTATAAAACTATTTTGTATGATAATATAAAATTTAATAAAATAATATATATTATAAATTTTAATATATTATATTATTCTTTATTTAAATATTTTATTATTTAATTAATAAAATATAGATTCTATAAATTTAATAATTTTTAAAATTATTATTTTTACTATATAACCATTAAAAATTAAAATCTTAAAAAATTAATCAATTCATTGACATAACAAAAAGAGAACAAGCTCCTCCAAACACCCCCTAACAATTTTGCATCAGAATTACAATTTTTTTTGTAGAACACCTCAATTTTGTCTTTCTCTGGATTTTAAATGAATGGGAACCTCCTATTGTTGTAGATATTTTTTAGGCAGATGAAGAAGACCGTACGATTTCCAATAATTTGTGATCTTGATTGATTAATCGAAAAAAAATAATGAAACATTTATAGGGAACGGATACCAACCCAGAGGACAAGAGCTGGTGGCGAGGCATGAATGATTGTTTCTAAAAAGGGAAAACATCAATTTTATTTATCAAGCAAACCGGAAATGGAAACCACCTCTGAACTGAACTGAACAAGAAGCTCCTCCTCGTCTTCCTCCTGGCAGTGAGGAAGGTTACTGTGTCCCTGCGAGTGGAGGTGATATGATCATATTAACAAGGGCTCCAGGTTACTGTGAAAAGCTCTTAGCATTTCAGTGAAAGTTACAATCCCAACAACTGTGGAATCATCTTCAATCACCCAAACATAGTTGACACGGTGGGCAAGAGCTTGGACCATCACTGCCACCAAGGAGCTCCACGGGTGGCAAACGATCGCCTCCGCCCGTCTCACCATCCGAACGGAGTAGCTACTCGGCCTGCTGTAGGTGCCGGGTTTCTCATCATCTATAAGCAGCAGCTCCTCCAGCATACCTTCAAGTTTCTTCCTTTTCAGCTCCTCCTCCACTTTCTTCACTATCTCTTCAGGTGGCCCTCCGCAATCTATGTACGCCATTAGGTCCCCTGCTGAGAGGGTCATAATGGCAGCGGAGACTGATTCATCACAGGTGAGGAGTGTGAAGGGGGATATTTCCCCGATTAGAGTTCCTCTACTGTCAACTACTGCAACAGAGGTTTGATCCACAAGGGATGTGGATATGAGCCCGAGGGCTGATGTTGCTGGGGAGTGATAGTTGATTGCTGGGAAATCGGAGAGGATTATGCCGAGAGATTCAACAGATCGAGATGGGATTGGGGAGAATAAAGCCACTGAACTCAAGAAGAATCTGATCACATCTTCTTGAGTTAACCAGCAAAACTCTTGGCTGCAGTGAGGTGTGACAGTTGGGGGTAAAGTGGAGGATCTGGGAAGCTGTTTCCTTCGATTCCTGCTTTTAATTGGTACTACAAGATTCTGTGCACCTTCAAGCATCAAGTCTATCGCCTCTACCAAGCTGTACACATATCACAGGAGTAGATCTTACATTACAACAGCAGTTGAAAAAAAAAAAAAAAGAAAAGAACATAGCAAGGTATTTCAATCCCAGATCTGGTGCTAAAAATCGAAAAGGGGAGATCATCAATTGACTCGAGTGTCATCAGTTACTAGATTGAAAGAAGGTTACCTAGTAGAAGGCTCAACGTGGCGAACAATACCCGCAGCTTTTGACAGTAAGACAGTAACCGGAGAGCGCAGAGCGGCACCAGGGGAAGACAAGTTCTCTTCCTTGCAAAGATAGCAAATTATATCCACCATGCAGATCTTCCCCACACAAAGGCAGTTCGGAGGGTTAATTTTGGCGGAGGAATGTTCACAGCTCCAGACGCTAATGGCGTTATCGTCGGAAACCTTAATCGCGGCTAGGGCGTCGGCGATTGAGGCGGCGCCGGAGAGAGCCCGCAACGGAGGCTTTCCTATGCAGAGATCTGCGACCTCATAGGACAGCAAGCCAATTGCCATGCAACGGTGGAGTTCGGAGGGGGCGGCGAAGAAGAAGACAGAGCAGCGGCAGCCGTACAGGAAACCGGCAGGTAACGGAGTGAAGTGAAGTGAGCACGAGAGGCGGCTTCAACTTTATTTGCGAATCCAAGGGACTAGTCAAGCCTAGCATTAATCCCTTGTTAACCGTACAATTAATAATAATTAATTACCAGTAATTGATTCCAATTTTTTTTAGTATATTAAATTAGTCGAGTTTTTAAAATTAGAATCTTCAAAAACAAAATTCTCGAAATAAAAATAATATAATTTATAGTATAAACCATTTTCCAGATTACATATTAATATTTTGATAACATTTATATTATTGATTGCACATGACCCACGTCCAAATCAACTAATGTCCCGATCTCAAAGGCTTCTTATGTTGTGTGGGTGAGATTGCTTTCGGTTTGGAGAAAATTCATACCAATCTTTCACAAACCCACACAATGCATGTAAGTGATCTGATTGCAGTTTCGCATTACGCTTTTTTCGATATTTTGATGTTTCAAGGGATTTGGAGTCCCTCTTTGTTTTTGAAATTTTGGAGTGGATTGGTGATGCAAAATAAAGATTGCGATCATGGGGAAGGGGCCAAGGTGGAGGAATTAAGTAGCGGTGCAGCGAGAAAGAGAGGTCGCGTGTAGGGTAGGATGCAAGGGGTGGGGTTCGGAGACATCCCAGACCAAGAATGTGGGTGCTGCTGCTCCACCGTTGAATGACAGTGGACACGGACCGGACCGGGACCCGGAGTAGTGAGTGAACATACGGCATATGGTATATGCCCCGGATCCAGCATGAGATCAACACCCCCAACTTAGGCTATGTTACATGTACACACGTTAGTACATGAATGCCGGATATGAGATACATCAAATTATAAAGTATCTTATTTTGGAATATGTATCATATTTTTAATAATATTATTATTATTGATATTAATATATAATCATTTTTTAAAATTATATTAATAAAAATATTGAATTCACATAATTATAATAATAATTTTATTACTTTTAGTATGCCTAACATATCAAAAATATAGGCTTCCAATTAATCATATAGTAGAAAAAAGATTTTGTTGAATTGTAAAAGTGAGGAAAGATGTGTCGGGTGAATTGATGAAGCAGTGAAAAATAGGATGGATTAGAGAAGATTAAGGTTAATTTAAATGTTTTTGAATATAGAAAAAGGTAAATATTAATAAATTATATATTTTTAATATTAAATTATTAAATAATATTAGTTTATTATATTTCATATTTACTATTTATATATTCCGTACTTAGTACATGTTGATTTGAACACTCATTTTTACGAAAAATCAGCGTGCCCGATAGCATAGTCCACAACTCGATGCTTAAAAACCAGATCGAAATGGGGTTTTCGTAAACCCTTACTCAAAATTGATTAAATTCGTATTATTTAATCACAAACCTCCATTTCTAAACATCTTTCTCGAACATATACTCATTCTAATCTCAAATAATTATAAATCATCTATAAAACCTACGATCACAAACAAATCATTCTATCATGGTTTATCACAATCATAATGCTTCTAAGTGAGCTACCAAATGAGCTCCTATTGTTTTAAGTGCACACATACTCTTTGCTTTATGTAAACAAGGTAAGCATTTGATGTAGTATGAATACGATTTCCATCAAACTAGGGATCATAATGGTGTCAAATCCCAACAACTTTGGTGGGCTTCCGCCATTGATTGACTGGTTTGAAGTCTTTAAACCTTAATCAACTCCTATATCATTGTCTGAAAGGGGCAACAGACTTTGGACTCCTATATGCCTCTGTGATGTGAAGCACATGCACCAGTCCCTGGATGATGCCCGCCCCATGTGCTTCGGACAGAAGCTTACCTTTTGTTCTGATGTCTGTGTGCTGGTTTTCTTTATACCTTGGAACTTGTCTGAACCCTCAGACTTGTAGCGTTTTCAGCAGTTTCCAATGGACACAAAGGATTGTCATTAGGGTTCGGTTCCTCAGGTGATGTCACTGCTGTAGTCAGGGATGACATGACCGTACAGCTAAACCTAAAGCTAAGCTATTCTCATCCTTCTTTCATTCATTCCTTGTTGTCTAGCTTCTAGAGGTCCCGTACAAGGTTGGCTAACTCATTTTAAACGTGGGGGTATTATTATGTTTGTGTTGATAAGTAGCTTTGACGCCTGGCCTCCAGCACTCATCCCCTAATGTTTCATTTTTATTCGTAAAAATAATTTTTTTTGTGTTTTTCAACAATTATCTATTATAAAATAGAAATGGAGTCTATTTTTTTAACAAAACTAATTTTTTTATAAATAGAAACTTTTATTATTTCAGAATAAATCCAAAAATCAAGAGTTTCACTCAAAATTAAAACATTGACCTTATCCCATCTTGGGAAAAAGCAGTGGCGAAGCTGCTGTGAAATTACACAACTCAGAAAAAAATAATAATAAATTATTATGAATATAAAATGTCAATGACAAGGTTTAGGGTGAAAGCAACACACGATTAGATAAAAGACCCGTGTCCTGAAACACGCTGCTGTAGGAACAATCCATTCGCACGTGCCCATTCCAAACGGCGACGTATGGTCAAATACCGTGTAGCCACCAAACGTTGCTTTGGGATCTTTTTCGGTAAAGATAAAAGGCAAGTATTTCGTTATATGATTTAATATAAAACAAAATTATATCATATATTATATTTAAGTTTGTATAGCTATTCAGATTATAGTATTAAATATTCCTCATAAAAGTGATATGAACAAGCTAAATAATAATTATTAAACTTATTATAAAATGCATACTTTATAAATTATCAAATAATATGTTTAATGATTTAAGTGATATAGCATGATGATTTTTCCATTAATTGGTTTTAAAAAATTATATAATGGGCTTCTTATGTTTTCATAAATTAAGAACTGATTCTATTTATTTTTTAATCTTTATCTATTTTACGGTAAATAAAAAATTTAACTTCTAAAATTAAATTAAGAAATATTAAATTCCTTAAAAGATAGCTTTATTAAATAAAAAATTAATTAGAAAATTATATTATTCAATTTTTACATAGCTCAAAAATGCATTTACATCTTTACATTAAATTCTATAATAATTTAATTTATTAAACTTTATAATTTTATATTACCTTATTTATAATTTCAAAATTGTTTTTATTTTATATAATTTAATATATATATATATATATATATATATATATATATATATATTAAAAATACAGAATAAATCCAACATAAGTTGTTTTTAAATTTTCCCATCAAAACTAGATATTCATAATTTTTTTACCTTTAGAAAAAAAAAGAAAATCTGTATTGATAAAAAAATATATTTTTTCTTATTTAAAATCCAATCCAGTTTTGATGATCTATACGAACAGTAGAAGAGGGCGCTATGATGAGGTCTACGTGGCAGGAGGCTACGGGTGGAGGAGTCCGCGGCCACGGGGCCTAACACGCAACGAGAGTGTATTGGATTCTTTTAGAATGCTCCGTTTCTCTCGTCTGCTACATAACAACCAAATCCCGTCCCAGGAATTCCGTCTCAAACTCAGCCTTTATGGGGGTCCGACGAGGAGAGACGCTCTCGCACCTCAATCTGCCGCCGGGGTTCCGCTTCTACCCCTCCGACGAGGAGCTCATGGTGCAGTATCTCTGTAGGAAGGTGGCCGGCCAGGATTTCCCTCTGCGGATCATAGGGGACGTCGATCTGTATAAGTACGATCCATGGGACCTCCCAGGTACGTCATCGCCGTCTCAATTCCCACGGAATATATCTCCTTCTCAACTTCTGTCTTGTCAATGGAATAGAGAAAGCGGTGTTCGGGGAGAAGGAGTGGTACTTCTTCAGCCCCAGAGACCGCAAGTACCCGAACGGGTCGCGTCCGAATCGGGTGGCGGGTACGGGGTACTGGAAAGCCACGGGAACTGATAAGGTCATCGCGTCGGAAGGGAAGAAGGTGGGGATCAAGAAAGCTCTGGTTTTTTACGTTGGGAAGGCGCCGAAGGGGAGGAAGACCAACTGGATTATGCATGAGTACAGACTGTTCGATTCACCGCAGAAGAATGGTGGGAGTGCCAGAGTAAGAACAGTAGTATTAAAAACCTTTCCAGATTTCTTCTCTCTAGTTTTCACCTTTTTCTGTGTTTTGGAAATAAAGCTGGATGATTGGGTACTCTGTCGAATCTACAAGAAGACCTGCAGCGCAGAGAAAGCAGCCAGAGCTTCTGGGTTTCCGAAAATGGAGTATACTGCATCCCCGTCGACGTCGTCCTCACAGTACGACGACGTTTTGGATACGCTGCCGGAGATGGAAGATCGCAGCTTTTTTCCGATGAATGTTGAGAGTCAAGGCCAAAGGATGAACCTTGCTCAGGAAGTCTGCTCCGGCAACTTCGGATGGGGTGATAGGTTTGGGCCTCTTTCTGAACTGGGCCAGGTCCAATTTAGTCAAGCCCCCAATATGTTTACCCAGCCCGGAGTCTTTCCGCAGGAGGCGGGTTTACCCGCTTCGCATGACCCGTTTTTCCTCGGGTACCATATGAATTCGGGTGGGTCGGGTTATATGCAGTGACCTGTGCTGCTTATTCACAGATATCCATCTTTGTATTGTAGATACGAGGAATTCTTTTGAGAAACTCGGGATTGAAGGTAGATTGTAATACCATATTTACCCCTCTGATCTACTAGGGGTTAGGTGTGTATGATGGCATTCATGGAAAGAACACTCAACTGTTTCATTCATCAGTGTAGCCAAGAAAACAGTTGATGCGTTGAGCAACTGGGGTGGCATCACCGGGTTCATAAGCCTCAAGAGCATCAAGATCCATCGATGAAATCGTCTCGAAAAGCGTCTGTGGCCAAGCACAAAACAAATGCTTTCTTTCAGCCAACTCTTCAGCCAGTTCAGTTTGATGGTTATCCATCAGATCCTCATTCACTACCACAATGAGTGGTTTCCTCAGCCTTAGAGTCTCAAATATGCTTCCTGAACCTGAAGAAGGGTAAGTAAGTACAAGGGCTAGCAAGCTTCAGAATGGGTTATTGATTTCAAATGATTAGGGGCTGCTCATCTAAGTTCCAAACAAAGATTGCTAATGCAAAAGGAGAGTTGGGATACCTGCATGACTTATAACAAGAGAAGCCGACTTCAAGAACTCAGCAATACTAGGAGAAAATGTAAAAAAATCTACAGATATCGATGACCGAGGCCCTTCTTCTTCAGCCGTCTGAAAGTTCACAATACCATACCACATCAATCTTATTCAATGCCACAAAGATCATTGCCAATGCTACAGAATATACACTTGGAAGTGCTTTTGCACAAATTTAGGCCACTAGTTTTAGGAAGCCCCTCAAAACATCGTCATTGTAGCAACATCACACAATTCAAATGAATAATCAGGATCCAAAAGATGCGATTACCTTAGTAGGAACATAAGTTCCACGGCCCATTTGAATCAGGAGGTGAGTGTACCCCTTTTTAAACAGAGCCTCTTTAACCTCCGACGAATCCACAGCTCTAACCAATCCATCGAAACAAGTTGTACCAACAGTCACAAAAACAACCCTCTTCAAATTGAAACCATCCCCATCCTCATTCATCCTAATTCACCTTCAACAGTATATGCACGCGATGTAAATCGGAAAACTGAAGAATGAAGTCTACCAAAAAACAAAGATTAAGACGATAAGTAAAACGAAACCCAATTCACACTACAGAAATTCAATCCTCCACAAAAAGTTACCGACTCTAAAGGGAATATACTAGAGGACAACTCCGGTGACAACAAACGCGTAAACAATGAAAACGAAGAGGATAACCAATGAATCTGGGGGCCCAAAACGGTGTGTCATGAATGGGCCGTTTGCCATTAAACGTGGCCCACTTCCACACAGTAGAGCTTATTGAATATAATTGCACCTTAAAAAATTTAAAAAACACATATATTAAATCCACCCAATTCGTTCATAAATGTTGTATATTAAAATTTGAATTTAAAATAAATTATATAATTATATATGATATTATCTATTTTGAATATGTAATTATTATGATTTTACGTTTTTTACTTCCAAAGAAAAAATTTCTTACAACATCTACACGTTTTGTATCGATAATATCATGTTTGTGTCATATTATTATATTTATTAACATTGTTGTTGTGAAACCAATTTACGTAAAATATCTCTAGATTTTTCTTTTGATTACCGGGCCACCGAAGCCCGTTACTTCACACCTCTTCTATTTAAATGACAGCCATCCACTGCATGGGTGTACGAACACACGCATGGATCTCATGAAAGACTATGAAGGTGCTGTGGAAACTTTTCGTCTGTTCAATCGAGGTTCAAGTTCTGTTGCTGTTTTGATTGTTAAGAGGATTGTGTTTTTGTTTCTAGTGAGGTTTTGCCGTTCGGTGACGGAGGCGCTGGGGACACTGCGCGATGAGATTGATCAAATTGATTTCTACACATCTGCTAAAGGCGGATTCAAGAAAATCGAGAAGGATGCGGCGCTGAAGAAGAAAGCTCCCGTTATGCGTGGGTGCTCTGATGGAAAATTGATTTCCGCGAATCTTTCTTTATTCCTGATTAGGTTTTTATTTTGGTGTTATGCAGTGATTTTCGGCGGGGAAGGAACGGACGTGGCACGGCGTGCGTTTTGCTTCTCCTTCGTTAAGCCTGTAAAAGTGAGCGATTTTCTGATGATACAAAATATCCTGGCGGCAACACCAACACCTGACGACGAGGTCTCTTCTGCCTTTAAGCGTCTTCGCTTCTAGTTGTTTGGTGTCGTGTTTATAGGTAGTTCTGTCGTGAACTCAATACTATCAGAAACTTTTCGCTGCACTCCCCATTATATCTTGAATATATTAACCAGTTCTTTATTTTCCGATCGCCTGGAAGGGACAAGAGAAAGATCTTTCTTCAATAATTTCTGATCGGACGTCTCAGTAGTATTCGAACCCAGATGAAGTTTTGATCGTCTATCATAGAAAAAAGAACGAACCGATCTTGTAGGATTCCCAAGAAATTCTTCGATTTCTCCCGGAAGCAGATCATTAATCATCTGGTGTGAATAGCCGGGACATTGAGGAATACCCAGAAAGGCATTTCGGGAATGGGTCCGATTCTATCTCTGTTCCTTCCGTTTGAAGAAAGGAAGCATCCCAAAGAATCGATCTTTCCTTGAGTGGTTGAATCTCTCTTTGATTTATGTGATTCCGAACCTCATTACTAATGGAATCCAATCACACATTGTCTAACCAAAAAAAATTCTCTCTCGATACGTTCGTTCCTCAAAAAATCCGATTCGTGCACGCTGCTGCGCACCGTCTCCATCACGGCTGCGTTTCGAGTTCCGAAACGTCGTGGGACGAACGTCCAAGCACGTTCCCATGCATCGGGCTCGGAAAGAGCTCTTCCCCCAACTAACGAAGAGGTCTTGGCGATTCGTATTGCATCGTGAATCTTGGTTCATCGTCCAGTGCACTCACTGGAAACCATCGTAGAGCGGAGTATGGTGATCCAACGTATCAGGGAGGAGAATGCCTGGGACATCGAAGGCACTGCCGAGACTCCGCCGCATCCCTTTCTTCGGAATCACGCCATCACCGCTTCCCTGATGATCTTTTTCCTAAGCCAATCGGAATTGACGGACGAATTAGGGCACGGACTCAGGCCTGGGTGGGCTGGGATGGGTTGGGCTTCTGTTCTGTACGAAATGAAAGAAAACTGCTAGTAGGCTGAATTCTTGAGTCGCACGGTGCCTTATCCCCGGTGTTGCGCGCCGTAGCATGTCGCCGGCTATAATTTCTGGTTACCATACACCTACTTTCGCCGTACACTGCCGCTGCGTTTCTCTGCATCCATCAAGATCTCAATTTCGAGCTCTCTCATTTCATTCCGAGGAACACCAACAACCGTTCGTCCCTGAGGTAAATACGCGTCGCAGTCTTTTCCAGGGTTATCCTGACTTTTACGGCGAAATGCGTAGGTTGATAAAGCTGTTGACTCGCTGCACCGGGAGTTTCGGGCAGTGGATAATTTGGTGGCACGAAACTCTGCTCGCGTGCTGAAGGCTTTCCAGAATGCTCGTGTTGGTCCTCATGTAAGCGCTTTATTGTTGCCAAGTTTGACTGGGAGATTGATTGCTGTCACGAAATTTGTAACCCCGGAGTTCATGTGAATCCAGCATTTCGGCGGCAGCACAGGGTATGGCCATGAAGAAGCTGGTGGCCGAGATGCACTTGATCAAATATTTGCAGAAGTATTCGGGGCTGAATCTGCCATTGTCCGACCTCAGGTAGTTAATCTCCTCCTCCTCTTCTTCTTCTTCTGGCTTTTTTAACTGTGGTCTTTCAATCCAGTTCTTCTCTGGCACGCACGCAATAGCGTGTGCTTTATTCGCTTTCTTGAGACCTGGGAATGAGGTATGCTGTGTTCAACTCTGTGCTTGAATCAATGGCTAGTGTCTCATTCATATCTACCTGGTATAACCAGCTTCTCTCTGTTGTCGGAGCTCCTTACGATACACTAGAGGAAGTCATTGGAATCAGGGACTCCAATGGTTTAGGTTCCTTGAAGGATTTTGGAATAAGCTATAGAGAAATTCCTGTATGCCAATGCTCTTTCGTTGTCCCTTCTCCCCTATCATTCTTGCGCCATTTCCTTGGCGGATTGGTGTTTCTTACACCTGCTCTCAGCTGGCAGAGGATGGGGGTGTCGACTGGCCAGCCCTGCAGACTGGTATAAGACCAAACACACGATGTGCGCTTATCCAAAGGTCATGCGGTTACTCATGGAGAAAAAGCTTGAGTGTTGGCGAAATTGGAAGAGCAATCAGGATAATCAAGGTGGCCCCTGAGATATCAGTGATCATATTTTTTGTATGGTGTGATAGCTGTTCCTTGCCTGATGCTCCTTGTTACTGGGTATGCTAATGCAGTCACAGAATCCCAATTGCCTGGTAATGGTGGACAACTGCTATGGCGAATTTACTGAGAATATTGAACCTCCAATGGTGGTATATGCCTTGCCCTTTTCTGTAAATATCTTCCTCTAGCCCCAATTTTGTAGATCACAGAAAAGGGTGCTGGTTTGCTGGAAGGGTGCAGATCTGATCGCTGGAAGTCTCATTAAGAACCCTGGTGGAACAATTGCACCATGTGGTGGCTATGTTGCTGGAAGGAAAAAATGGGTCCAAGCTGCAGCTGCTCGCCTCTCCGCACCCGGTCTGGGACTGGACTGTGGTTCAGCTCCTGGCCACATAATGAGAATTTTGTTTCAAGGCTTCTTTCTTGCTCCACAAATGGTCGGAGAAGCCATAAAGGTCAACCACCCCATCTTCATTCCCAAGTCTTTTAGTATGTATCCTGACCTGACATTTGGAGCTTTCATCAGGGAAGCCTTCTGATTTCTGAAGTCATGGCCGGGCGAGGATACAAGGTGCAGCCAAGCTGCCGGGCTGAACGCCATGACACAGTGCAGGTTTTCATATGACTTTCACCGAAGTATTCAAGAATTCAGTTATAAATTCCTTGCCTTCTTCATGTAGGCTGTTCAACTGGGAAGCCGGGAGCGCTTGCTTGCATTCTGCGAGGCTGTGCAGAGAAGTTCTCCGGTTAGTTCGTTTACAAAGCCCATAGCAGGCGCAACTCCTGGCTATGCATCGGAGGTAGTACCAGAACTCTGAACCAGTGCTTAGCTGTTCGATCTTGAAATTATCTAGTCCTTGAATTGCATTGCGGCCCAGGTAATATTTGCCGATGGAACCTTTGTTGATGGGAGTACAAGCGAGCTTTCATGTGATGGGCCACTGCGGAAGCCATTCATCGTTTTCTGTCAGGTGCAACAGAAGCTTTTCAGTGACTGGCATATAACTTCTCATTGTGTTGCTACTGCTAACACGACTTCTTCAACAACAGGGTGGTAGCCATTGGACTCAATGGGGCCTGGTTCTTGGTGACGTTCTCAAATCTTTATAGGATAGTGCAAACTCTCCCTTTCGACTCAAGTCATAGGTTTTCATGGCGCATTGCGTTGTGTTCAAGCCCTCCCTATCTCCGTATGAACTGATCATTGGAATGCTCCTGTTACACTTGGGAATACATGGAAAGCATGAACAAAATTTCATGCGCTGCAAGGAAAAGGTTTTTGGTAATCCGTGACGGTTATCTGGTAAACTAGAGATTGAACATTCTCTGTCCGGAGGACGTTATTTGTAAGTCATCCCCAAGTCACTGTGCAGCCTCAGCAACTTTCTGCTGCACAAAAGATGAAGAAATATCAGCGTACTGGTTTTGGCTTCATGAAGAAGCATGACACATAGAAAACCCCTTGAACAGCAGGCAAATTTACCTCTTCTTTATTTCCCTTGGTGAAGAATTTGTACGCTCCATAGAAGACCATGCCCCATCCAGTAAGAGACACAATCACGAACTGCAAAGGACAACATTATCTAACTGCATGTAATGAGCTGCTCTTGAACAGCTTGTTTCTTATCTAACTTATCCAGGTGCCCAGGTCAGGTATATGCACCGCCGCCTTACAACTAGCTAAGGAAAACTGTATGGGGAAGTCTCCATATGTCTAGTTCTACAGAGGAATGCATAGAAAATGGTATTGGTGAAAAAATCCTTTGATGGCATCCATATGTCTAGTTCTAGGGAGAAAAGAATTGATCGACAAACATTCTTGTTTGCATTCTCAGGTATCTAAATGCCTGTTCCACCGAAAACAAGCAGTCCAATTATCCTAATTCCATTTTTGCGCGACACAAAGAAATGAAAAAGAGAGAAAACCGAAGGGTCCGCACCTGCTCTTCTTTCCAATTCCCAGGATTCGTAGGCTCCTTCCAGCAGTCCACCTTCGCCGGCCCATGGTGATCTACATTACCGCCATTAAAAAACAAATCAATGAAAAGAAATTGATCAACGATGTTCCTTCGCAAGATTGTAGCGGGTAAGCACAAGTAATTGCAACTCAAGGATCCCGCAAATTTGATTAGTAGCGCAAAAGTACCCGCACCGCTCGCGAAACCGCGGCGCTGGAAAAAATTTGCGCTGTTGGCTGCGGCCATTGATGATCTGCACCCTGGAAGCCTCCTTAGATTTGCAGCTTGGCGAGCCGCTACCATCCACGCTGCCATTTTCGACGTTTCGCTTCTGAAGGAAGCCGTGGAGCACAGCAACAAATTTGGAATCTCAGACGTCAGATCCTGCGCCTCAATATAATTATATTAAGGAATATTGGGCCGCTAAGTGCATAAATTCTAGCTATTGGGCCGATCAATGAAGCCCATCAACTTATGCTGATTCTACATCTATAACACATTACTCTAGAATGAAAAATATATTATGTCATCCTCAATTTCTCAATTCCATTTTTTAATATTTCATTTTTTTATAAATTATAAAGTATTATTATTATTTTATTTGAACTATTTCGCAAATGGAGTTGATATGTAAATAAATCGCCAAGGGCAATGTCGTAAAACGAGAGTGAAGAGCCCTTGCCCTTTAAAGCACTCCTCACTCTTTTATTAGTCATTTGTCGTACAGCACAGCAAATGGAGTTGACGAGAAACCCCACTCTGCTCTTCTTCTTTCTCCTCCTCGCATCTCCAGTTCCCAACTCCTCATCGACCGACGCCGCCGCCTCCATTCACGACCTGCTCAAGTCGAAGGGATTGCCGGCGGGTTTGCTTCCCAAGGAAGTCAAATCGTACAATTTCTTCAACTCCGGCCTACTGGAAGTGTTTCTTGAAGGACCTTGTATCACCAAATTCGACACCATGGCTCTCTACGACGCGGAGTTCCGCGCCAATCTCACCCACAGAAGCCTCACCGCTGTCCAGGGACTCTCGCAGGAGGAGCTTTTTCTATGGCTCCCCGTTAAGGACATAATCGTGGATGATCCCGCCTCCGGCCTCATTCTCATCGATATGGGCGTCGCCCATAAGCAGCTATCTGTTTCGATTTTCGAAGAACCCCCGGATTGCAGCACTAGAACAAGTGAGTTTTCAAGTTTCCAAGGGCCCCTCAATACGTAACCGATACTCCCGCGTGTCCCTTCTTCTTCATCTTCTGAAATCCTTCCCAAGCCCTCTTTTTGAATTCAGTTACATGGGTGTAGTCTGCAATAAATGTGGTCGTCCCAAAGGACACCCGTTTCGCCGCTGAATATGAGTGAAACTTTTCAACACATTGCACTTATTTCACATTCTCGTTTCATAATTCAAGCGCCCCTATGGAAACTGCTGTGAAATTCATTGCAGGTGGACTCGGCTGGGACACTGCCTAACTCCCATTTGCGCGCTTCCTCTGGTTATGAACATACAGTTACAGGTTGATGTACCGCTTTTGCACATAGCCCTTGCTCGTTTATTTGAAAGCAGCTTCGAATGCAGTGATTGTATTACATTGTGGTGTTACAGTATGCGATTTACAGACTTTCATGTGAATAAGATTTCATTTTCTTCGAGTTTAGCATGTTTCTGAACCAGTTTACTGAGGCTTTTGGTATCCTTGTCAGATTGTTCTTGAAATCTACATAATAAAGCCCAAAACGGACTGTGTATCCCAGGTTCCATTCCCAGTTATCAAGCAATGACCATATGAAATAGCCGCGAACATTGCAGTTGTCTTCCCTGCAAGGACAGTAAAAAGTATAAAACTGTGTGTGATTGAACTGCAAAAGCAAAACAGAGTTTGATGATGAAAAGAACCTTATAGCAGCAGACAAATTGGAGAGGTAGTCCCTGTGAAAATTGATTCTCTTGTCATCTTGCAAGGCCTTCTTCAGTTCCTTGAAACTTTTATTGGGATCATCCAAACCTGAACACCAAGAGCTAAGCACAAAAACTCCATGTGCTATTTGGTTGACTCTAACAGGAAAACTCACCATTTTCAGTTATAATCACTGTTGGGTTCCCATACTTGTCCTTGATGTGGTTTACCAGCTTCCTAAAGCCCCAAGGAACAATATGCAGCCAACTGGAGGCGCCCTGAAGAGATAAGCACCATTGATGAACAAATGCAATGAATGTGGCTTAGCTATCAAGACTGAGCTGTGTATGATGATGAGGGCTTACTCTGTCTCCTATAGGAACTCCATGCCTTGAAGCTACAAGGATCATTCATTCATACACCACATATCATGCAAGTTTTTTTCTCATCAAAGTGGAAAATCCTAGTGGTTTAACTTACTGGAGGTAATGACAGCACTATCAGTTGATGCATCTCTTAAAACTAGCTTACTCAATCCGAATCTGTCATTTCTTGCGTATAATGTTGTATAGTGGTTGAGGCCGACAAAGTCCAGGGACCCTCTGAGTAGCTGAGAGACATTTGGCTCAATATTTGGAAGCCTTCCAGCAACCAGCTTCTGCATTGAAACAGGGTAATTCCCTAGAAGAAGTGGATCCAGGAACCTGCTTCAGACTTTCAGCTTTTAGTTGAGAGCAAACAGCTTCATGTGATCCCTGTAAGCACTCGGTTTCCCAGTTCCTCACCATCCAAGATGAAAATCGAGGGCTCTCCCTGCAGCCTCCACATCCTCTTTGCTGCTAGAAATCGGCTCATACCATTTGCAATCCAGTGCAATCCCAACTAGCCCCCCTTGGCTTTCCTAGATTCACCACAGATTCTGAGGCCTCTGAAACTCAAAGCAAAGCAAATCAAACATTGGTACCTTAAAATTCTTCTGATAGTGATGATATGCAGCAGCATGGGACAGCAAAATGTTGTGGGCAACAACATAAGGCTCAGATGATGATTTCCCCCTTCTGCATATCAAATGCCCGAGAAGAGAGCATCTCCCTGGCGCCTGAACCCCGAAATCATATCCCTGGATTGCCATGCCATGAGGTTCATTGAAAGTCATCCAATACTTTACTCTGTCCCCGAAATTCTTGTAGCATATGTGAGCATAGTTTTCAAAATCCTTTCTGCAACGAGAACTTTTATTTAGTATTCAAAAGATCTCAGCTCAGACTGAGTCGAATAACTGCCTTCTTACATTACTCGGGTGCTCAAGAATCCGCCATATTCATCTTCTAGAATCTGGGGAAGATCCCAATGATAGAGCGTTGCGTACGGTTCAATTCCTAGGGTAAAAAGGCAAAACTCAGGACATTCGATGTTTATGACTACAAAATCCCCTGCCCCAATACCTTTCTCAAGCAAAGCGTCAATCAGATTATTGTAATATTCTATTCCTTGTGGGTTTATCATCCCCGTTCCATCTGTCAATTTTCAGAGACCACAGAGATAAGCACTGAAAGAACTGTTTGTCGCGAAAGGCAAAAAAGGGGGTCGAAACGATAGATACTGGGAAGTATCCTTGGCCAAGATATGGAGAAGCGATAAGCATCCAACCCCATATCCTTCATCAAGTCAATATCTTCCTGAAAATTCAAAAGATTAAATTTTTACCGTGCGGGTACGAAAGACTCGGAGAAACGTCATTTACAATCTTATCCGTATTGCTTTCGAAAACTAAAAGAAGATTTTTCGTCACTCTCTCTCTTTCAGTTGCAGATTCCTTTCGTAAAATAGGAGACAAGTGTTCTCAGCTATCACCTTGAAACGGTGGTATTGATCAACAGCCGTTCTCGCGTTGCTGAAGTCTACAATTCTTCCTGTTTCCTCAAGTTCAAAGAAGAAGAAGAATGTTAACAAAGCAAAGGAAGGATTACACCATTCATCACCTCTGTAACCTGGAAGCTTTGAGAAGGTATCCCATATGCTATCTCCCTTGTTTCCCTCGTTTGCTGCACCCTCAAACTGCTCCATCAACCACACAGAAACATAACAAAACGGAAGACCCCAGAACCACTGTCCATTAAAGCAAAGCAACGAAGCCATGAACAGAAAACTGCACAGACCTGGTACGCAGAAGAAGCAGTTCCAAAAGTGAATCCCTTTGGGAAATCCCCTCTGGTTACGGATCCAACCCCAATACTATGGAAGCTTGCGAAGAAGAAGACTCCGCCGGCTACCCGGAGGAGGATATGCAGCGTAGGCAACATCGCTCTGTACAAAGCCGTGGTACATGGGTTTCATTTATAGATTAATACATTGGTCACAGCTGCCTTAAAAAAAATTAATGTTTTTCTAGAGGTCATCTTGCTTATAATATATGAATCAAATTAATAAGTACAAAAATGAACATTCTTTAATTTTGACAAAAAAGGTCAAATAATTTTAAGTATTTTAAATATGTTTTAAATACGTTTTATCATACATTTTAAATTTACTAATGATAAAGGACTTGTACGGTTGAGCTGGATGCATTCCAACGCAATCGATGAGGTTAGTTTACACGTTTCACCTCGGGTGTCCTAATTGGTGTGCTACTCATTCTTTTTTTTTTTCGAAAAATAATTTTATATTATTGATTTTAATATACGATAATTCGTATTTTACATTTTATCCACGTAAGTAAATATTACTCAAAGTGAGATGTCGATATATTTAAACCTTAAAAAAGTTGATTTAATAATAAATTTTAAAAAGTACAGATGTCATATTTTTTTAAAAAAGAATAAATTTGGATTAAATCTTAAAATTTAAAACGCCATGCAACCACCGGTATTGTTAAACTTGAAAATTATTACAACACGTTCGAAAACAATTGAAAATTATTTAAAAACGGTTATATTAAATTCTTAAAAACCGATAATATCACAAAAATGAAGGCAAAATATTCATGTTTTGTTTAAAAAATTGAAAGTTCTTGAGAATAATAGTGGCGGCGGAAAAAAAAAGGGAAAACTCATTCATTCACGTGGCCTTTTTCCGACTCCTCCATTCCAGCCATGGTATCGTACAGAGGCTTATTCAAGGTTTCCGGCAGCAAAAACGCCAAAATGCCACCGGCGATCCCACAAACTCCAAAAACCATGAACGGTATCTTCTCCCCTAGGACTACCACCACCGGCGCCAGAATTGCCCCCATCTGCGCCGCCTGCGTAGCACAGCCCAACGCCGCGTTCCTCACCACGGTAGGAAACAGCTCCACCGTGTAAATAAACAGCAAATTATAAGTTCCGGCCATTCCAAATATCCCCAGAATACCGCAAGCCATTCTCACGCTCTTCCAGACTCCTTCCCCTTTCAACATTCCTCCGATCACACAGAAGACGCCGCTGAACCACTGCGTCCCGACGGACAACGGCTTTCTTCCGAAACGGTCCAAAAAAAGTGCAGTAAGAAGAAAAGCTGGCATCTCGGAAACTGCATTTAGGAACACATTCAGATGAAGATTGGTGCCGAGGTTAACGACATTGAGACTTAACCCGTAGTAGACAACGGAGCAGAAGAAACTGATTGCTACTGCAAGGAAAAGCCTTAGCCGTGTGAGAGGAGAACTCATCACGTCCAAGATTGATCCTTTCACAGCTTCTCTTGTCTCTGGATCTGTTCCTTTGTTGCCTTCCATTCTATCTAGGTCGGTACTCGCTTCTTCATCGAGGGCGAGGGTGACACCACTTGGGAGAATGTTTCCATTGCATTCAGCTATCCTGCGCATGATCTTCATTGCTTGTCCTGTCTTTCCCCTTATGAGGCACCAACGAGGGGACTCAGAAACCAGGGGAAGTACGAGGAGGAGAAATGTGACTGAGGGGAGTGAAGTTATAACATAGAGTGATCTCCATGAGTGGAAGCAATAAGCTATGCCTGAAAGCAATGCTGTCCCTCCTGCAAAGAAGTAGAAAGTAGACATTCCTGCAACCCCACGCTTACTCGGGCCGATGGGTTCTGTCGCGAGGACGAAGGCACAGAGCCCTAGACCCCCTGTGCTGAAACCAGTGAGGAGACGAATGATGGCGTATACCCAGTAGTTTGGGGAAAGAGATGTTAAGCCACCAAAAATGGCGTTCAACATACACACTATCAAAAGAGAGCCCTTTCTCCCGAATCTGGAGTCCGATAAGTGCCCAAATACTCCAGCACCTGCAACCCAAATGTGGGTATGTTACAAATTGAAGAACTAGAATGACTCTCGAAACAAACTGAAGGAAACATAGAAATTCCATATCCCATTAAAGGCCAGATATCCATGCTTAATCAATTCTATTTCCCTTTTGAGAATTTAATGCAATCGAATGAAGGAAGACAGTAAAGAATCATTTATATCGACATATAATTAAAGCAAACATTTGGGGGCTCACCAATCATGCACCCTCCGAAGAACAAAGACTGTGCAAGCCCAACTTTATACTTCTCCGAGCAAATTAACCCAAACTCCGCCACCGTAGAAACTCCTGAACCCCCAACCCATTCCCATGTCCCCGATTCCATCTCGCACAGACTCTTCGAACACTCCTCGCCGATACACCGCCATTGCGGCGTCTGGTCGGCGAAAATGACAACCATAGTGTGGAAAGCCTCGAGAGCCCACGCCAAACTCGTGAGCACAAAGTGGCGCAACTGCCACTTACCCATTTCGCCGCAGTAGTTTTTCAGCATGTCATCGACGCATAACCTCTCGACGACGGGGTCAGGTTCCGGTCGCAGGAGCGGCGACCGGATGTCCACGTTCGTAGATTCGGAGGAGGAACCGATGGACATCGTTGTCGGAGGGAAAAATTCACGGTGGTATGGATCTGAGGAGCCAGAGGATGAGGATGACCGCGAGAGCCGTAGTCGTCTAGGAATTCAACATATTTGGAGGCATCTGAAACACATCCATTCGTGAGAATATGTTTTATTCAAGACGTATTAGATCAAATTTTCATGAAATCCAAAACCCATTTATTTATTAATTTTTTTCAATTGTTTTTTTTACTATTTGTGGATATTCCCATTCCCTTTGGAAATGCCTGCCAAGTGCCTGATTTTATGTATTTATACTTTTAAATTAATTAAATATTATTTTCATCAAATTATATATACATAATCAATTAAATTTTTTTGATTATTATATATATTTCTATTGGATTATAAATATATGTTTAAAAATAATATTATATTAATATATATACTTTTAAATATACAAAAAATCATACATTTTTTAAATGGATAGATGAAACTGCAGTTGCAATCGCTTGAATACAAAAAAATTCGGTTACATAAGAATTGAAAAAAAAAACACGATTACAAATATTGTACATATCACACATATATTAAATAAAAAATTCATAATATATATATTTTTCAATATACTTATATTTGAAGATAAAAACAAACTTAACAAATCTAGTATCTATCATTTTAAAATTGGAAATAAACTAATGTTGCATAAAATTTTCAAAAGAATGTTTGGCAGATTTATTTATCCGTTTAAACACGTATGTATTAATAACAATGTATGTTTAATAGATTAATTTAAAAATATATCAGTACTTTACAAAATTAATATAACATATTTCGAACTAGGTATTTAAAAATTCAACTAGAATCTGAGTTTTCTTAAACAATTCAATTTATAAAATATTTGTTTGTTTTAAATTAAAAATAATATTATTTTAAATATATATATATTCAAAACTTTTATGTACCAAATAAATTTTAATTTTAAACATATAATACATATTTATTGAAACACAAATAAATTAATACATTATTAATTATACGATACTACCAAACATACCCCAAATATTCAATTAGAATTTGCACTACGATTATGCTAACATTGAATTTGCACTGCAATTTGGTATGGGATTTTAATTGGATTTAATAAGGTTTTGATAAATTATTTTAACTACAACTTATATTTCAATATTCTTTTTCTTTTCCCATATAAAATTTATCTTTTTCATTGTAGATTAGAGCACAACTTATTTAGTAACGTTGCTTGATGAAGTAGAAAATAAAAATTATTATTATTATTTTTAGTTTTAGGATAAATATTGTTCTAATTAATTAATATAATTTGATAAACAAATTGCCACAACCATATACTTAAAAAGGAATTTCATTTAAATTCTTTTTAATAAATTCATTTCTAATTCTACTAATTAGCAAGCCTCCTCTTTGTCTCATTTGGTAAAAAATGAATATATTTAATAGAATATATTATTTAAAAAAGAATTAATGACTATTTTATGAGAGCTGTAATAATTTATTAATAAAAATGATGAGTGAGAAGACATTTTTTAATTACACAGGGAAAAGGTATTTAAGGTTCATGGGCTTTGTTTAGGGGCCTCGGCTTGTAATCCAAGTATTGGGCCTGGTCGGTAGCCCTTGTTGTAGGATAGGGTATTCGGTGAAATTTGATGGCGGCTTCACATCCGCGTCTGGTTCCGGCGCCGGGCGGGATCCTGTGAGATATTACGGTGAGCAGTTTCTGACGAGGAATTTCACTACTACTCGTTTTCCATGGCGAAGGAGGAAAGGCGAATGGCGCGGGATAATAGGAAGAAAGACGGAAAGTTTCCGGAAAAGAGGAGGAAGAGGTCGAATTCTGGTGATAAGAATAAGAAGCAAGGAGCTGGTAAAAAGAGACAGCACTATGGACCTCGTTTGCCAAACATTTTGCAGAAAGAGGTTGGGCTCTTGAACGGTGGAGGAGATGAAGAGCATTTGAGTGCTAGTGAGGGGATTGATTCTGATGATGCTTTGGGCAACGATTTCTATGAATACGAAGAAGCTACCGCAGAGGAGGAGTCCAGGAAGAATAAGCGTTACGACTCCGTTGATAACTGTGAGTTTGAGCTTCCTGATAATTTTGAGGTATTTAACATCTATCAGTTTTCGTGTTGATTGAGCTAGGGATTGTGGAAATTTCCCAAGTAGTTTGTGTTATTTGTAGGATTGGAAAGTAGCTTCTGATGAAAGTGGGGAGGAGGAGAATAACGTTGAAGATGATCATCCTAAGGAGCAACAAGAAGATGAAGAGCTTACAAAGATGTTCGAAGGGGTAATTGGGGGTAGGTGCAGTTGAAAGTTTCATGTCCTCTAACTATCTGTGCAGTATGGTGTTGAACTTCCAGCTCGTAACTCCTATATTTCCGCCTAAAATTCTTATGTATGCTATTGATGCCAGTGAAGATATCATTCGTGAACTTTCTTGCAGGTAGGAAAAGGAAGCAGTTTATTGTATCTGAAAGCTATCAGGAGTCTGAATTTAATCCAACAAGTGATGTTCTTGATGGCGATGGCAAAATTAGCATTAAAGACCTTGAGGACCTACTGCATGGAACTCCAGGGTTCAGCAAACTTAGGAAGGGTTTGCACCAGGCAGAGAAGAAATCGGTGCCCACTCTCACACCACTTCCGAAAACCGAAAAAGATAGATTTGAGCGTGTTGCCTCGTATCAGCAATCTAAGAAGGACATTGCTAAGTGGGAACCTCTGGTCAAGAGGAACAGAGAGGCTTCTACTTTATATTTCGATGAAGATGTGGATACGAGTTTTTGTTCTATCGGAGCTATTGCTTCTGGCTTTGAACCAACAAATGATTTTGAAAAGAGTATTGCCTCCTTGGTAAGCAAAAAAGAGCTTGCTGATGCTCACATGAAAGATGGAGCTACACTTCTTGAAATGAACAAGGTATATTATTGACTAACACTATCAATTTTACATCATACCTATCCCCTACAGTTTTTTCCTGTTACATTTCCTGTCTAGGAGTATTAGGATGATTCAGTGATAAACATTCTTGATTACTTGTGCAGATTTCCTTTGACGATGTGAAGGATAGGCAGGAACGCCTGGCAAAAACGCGAAGTTTGCTCTTTTACCATGAAGTCAGAGCGAAACGAGTGAAAAAGATAAAATCTAGAACGTATCACCGTTTGTTGAAGAAGGACAGAAGAAAAGCTGCTGATGCTGGGTTACTAATGGATCCTGAAGCAGCGAAGAAACAGGCCAGGGAGCAAGAGTTTAAGAGGGCACAGGTAATTATTGCCATTCTTCATTTTCTTTTGATTTTTTATCGGTTTTGTACCTATTTAGGGACGTTGCTATACTTGCTGTGTGATGCTTTTAGGAGCGGATGACGCTGAAACATAAAAACAGCTCCAAATGGGCGAAAAGAATTCTACGGCGTGGTCTAAACGCCCAGGACGAAGCAACAAGAGAAGCTTTTGGTGAGCAGCTCAATCAACATGCTGCTTTGACGAGAAAAATAAATTCACTGAAAGAGAGCAGCAGCGACGAGAGCAGTGATGATGACAGTGGGACTGCATCAGACACTTCAGATCAGGCGACTCAATCAAAATTATTGAACAGGGCTAAGGAGAAAACGGTTAAATTATTGGAACAGGATGAAGAGTTGCCCAAGTCCGGAGTCCTCTCTTTGCCATTTATGGTAATCTTCTGGTCCCTCTTTGGTTTTTTAACAAGTTCTCTGTCTGAGCTCTTTTGAATGATAACTTGGGTCACCATTACTTATCTGCGTTTATGTCCTTATTATAGAAAAATATGTTTTATCGTGTTGAAATCCGATCGAAGTTGCATTTTTTTTCTTGAGAATACAGATTCGTGGTTTACAAAAGAAAAAAGATGCTGCTGACGAGGAAGCAAAGCTTGCTCTTGCGGAATTTGAATCATCATCACAAAAACTCCAGGGTAAAGATATGTCATGCAATAGTGAGAAGCGCATTTCAAGTGGCAGGAGGACCTTCGGTGCCCCTAAACAGGCCAGTAAGGAAGCCAGGGATAGTGCTAAGGTAGATAACTACTATGGTGACAGTGATTCTGAAAACGATGAAGTCCAGGAAGAAAATCTTCTTCAGCAAACTCAAAATGACAAGTCCCTCAGAGATTCGGACATTGACCCTAACATTCTTAGAGAAGAGTTCGAGAACAGCCTTAATTCTGTCCTTGAGGTGATGAATGTTTCTTATATTGTTCGCTCTGACTCTTTCTGACATGCTGTTGATATGTAATGCACGCTATACTTTTTTCTCTCGGCAGACCTTTGAGGTGTCAGAAGATCCTGAGCCCAAGGAAACTTATGAGGTGGCTTATCTAGGCTCTGATTCATGGAAGAAGGTGAGATTTTCTAGCAGTTTGTTTTATTTTTTTTAAAAAAATTGTTGCTCTGTCAGTTTTCTCCCGACTGGTATGTAATCCAGGCTATTGTTGCTCAATAGATAAAAAGGTCTACAGGTGCCGGAAAACAGCCAGAAAACAGCAAAACTGCTATCAATTCCGATGTTTCTGCAGAACAGGAAAAAGATGATTTAAGTATCCAGGTATTGCGCTTTGAATGTACCAATTATGCGGGCTGCCAAATGGTCATAACATTCTATCTAAAATGGAAATTATTTGCAGGAGGACGAAGATAGTGCTGATGAAATGGTTGATGGAATTTTGTCCTCGGGTCCTAGAAGCACCACCTATGAACTCCCATCTCAAGCAGAGCTGATACAGAGAGCTTTTGCTGGTGACGATGTTACGGAAGAGTTCAAGAAAGACAAGGAAGCTGTTCTGGATGAGGAAAACCCCGAACCAGAGAAACCGGTTTCACTTCCTGGCTGGGGTCAGTGGACAGACATACAGCAAAAGAAGGGGTTGCCTAGCTGGATGATACAGGAACAAGAAATGGCTGAGAAGAAAAGGTTAGAATCCCTGAAGAAAAGGAAAGACGCTCATCTCAGCAATGTCATCATCTCCGAGAGACTGGACAAAAAGGTCAGTCAGTCAGTCCATTTTGCACTCCCATGAGGCAACTCGATAAGCTTTTCATGTCTGAAACTCCCTATCCTCGCAACAGGCTGAGAAACTAGTCACGCAAACGCTGCCGTTCCCCTTCACATCCAAAGAAGTGTTCGAGCAAAGCGTCCGAATGCCAATCGGACCGGAGTTCAACCCGGCAACAGCCGCCGGACCCCTTATCCGCCCAGAGGTGCGTTTCTTTCTCGCTCCGATCCATTCTAACACCTACCAACTCCATTTGCTGTTTGAGCAGGTTGTGAAGAAGCCTGGGTTCATCATCAAACCCATCAGCTACGAGGACGTTAACGCCGACGCCGGAACCGCGTCCCGCAGGGACGAAAGCAAGTCTAAGAAGCGCCGCCATGGAAAACGGTAGTCGCATTCACGATGATGGATCATGCATTACGAGTAATTAATATTTGAATTTTGAAATTCTTTATTTACCATCAGTTGAATATTAATTAGAATAAAATCAATTTTGATATTATAAAATTATTTCAACGACTACTATAAAATTTAATAAATTAAATTATATACTGAAGCGTTTAATAAATACTTAAGTTGATGATATAAATTTTTTTTGGTTTGCACAAAAAATGAATACTTTCATTTTTAATTAATTTTGTATTTAGTTACTAAAATATAAATTAAAAATTTGATAATTTTTAAAATTAATAGTAGAAATTGAATTTAGAATACGACCTAATTGGGTCCGGTTCAATTTCTTGAAACAGTTGGGCATTCAAAATTATTAATGGGCTACGTTCTATTTTCTAAAGCCCAATCCGTAGTCAAGTGGGCCCATGCCAATAGTTTTGCATTAACCACTGTGATAAACATTTCTTTATTTAAAAAATGACCAAATAATTAATCATTGAACACTCTGTTTACCAAGCTTGGATATTGATTGGTGTTGGAGGCTGGTCAGCTCCAAGAAAATAATGGCATGGGATTGAGGGTCACTGCTACTGTTCAAATCAGACCATGATTGTTCATGTGTTTCCTTTGACCTGAATGAAATCAAGTGGACTTTGAATGCTTCTGGGTGATTAGAATGGTTGGGACCTTAAATTTATGTACTGATGTAGCATGAACACTTTGATGGGAGGTGAAAGAAACCCCACCCCACCAGGTTGAATTTGTTTCTGCTTTTTCTCTTGTCTTTTTCAGGTCTTAGAGGGGCATGTGCCAAATGCAGGAAACTGAGAGCAGCCAGCAGCATCGGGTACTTGTTCCTTTCTTTCATCTTCATGTCAGAGATAGATGTTTGATAGAATAGAAAGGGGCGACACTGTCAGAGCAGAGGACTGGATTGTGGTTTTGGAGCATCAGGAAAGAGATTTTATTGAATCATGGCAGCAACCGGGGCTCATGGGAGTTTAAGTTGTGTGGCGTAACCAAGGAATGGACTGTGTGAATGAACAAAGGGACACTTCAGATGCATCCTGAGGGCTTCGTCTTGGACCTGTAGAGCAGCTTCTTCTTCTTAGGTGTCTGGTTATGGAATGTGAGCACTACTTTTCCTGGTTCGGTTGCCTTGAAGGTGTATCTGATGAGTTGCTCCTCGGCCGGGGCGATCTTCTTAGCCTTCTGAACTATCCACGTGTAGCTTCCATCAGCATCAGGGACGAATTCAGCAGCATAGCTGATGTCCCAGCCGATGATTCTCACCTCCCAGTCCAGAGTTCCGATCTACAAAAGCACAGGCACATTGAGATGAACTCCATGTTTGAACAAGGATGGAAAATGCAGTGCACCTTAGTGATGGCTAATTCCACAGTGTGCTTGGAAGTTGGCTTGATGATTTCCTCAGTTGCAGAGTCCGCAGGGGTGAAGTCTTGCTCACCAGCCTTGTTAAGGCCACCATATTGAACTGGAAGCTGCTCTGGTGCTATGTACCTGTGACAGACAGGTTTCTCATTTCAGATTACAGAGATATAACAGAAGATTGAATCGAATTCCTCATCACTGACTTGAAAAGGGTCTCGGTGGTCCTTGTTGGCCCTGCGAACACAAACTTGCTCTTGGTTCTTTGAGTCAGAAAGGGGCTGATCAGTCTGTTGTACGCCACGTACCACCAGGGCACGTTGATGAAGATCTACAGGAATCGTTAGTTCAAATCAGCAACTTTGAAATCTAGCAGGGAAATCAGAGCGTTCTTGTACCTGTTTAGCTACGAATTCTGGATAGTTGTCCTGAAGAAGATGAAGGGCTTGGTTTGTAGATTGACGAAGTTCTTTCTTGAACCAGATGAGCCACGGTGAGTTCTTGAGATCGATGATCTGAACGATGGTGGAGACACCTTCAGGGGTGAAATCTAGTTTCCGGATGTTCTTCTCCAAGAACTTGATGAAGAACCTCAAGAACTTGGATCTTTTCTGAGCATCAGCAAATACGCTGTTGTAGAGCTCCTTATCCTGGAATTCTCCAAAGGCGTTGTAGCAAACAGGATGTCCTTCGCGATCAGATCCATGGAGATATATTGCCCTTTCGAGCCCTTCATCTGTGCCTTGTTCTTCTTCCAAAAGCTCTTCCATTTTGAACTCTTTTCTCCAGGCCACGACGCTTTTAAGCATCGCGAAAGCTTCCTTCACTTTGAAGTCTCTGGCTCTCAGGAATTTCAGTAGAATGACATCGCTCCTCTCATCTGCGAGAAGGGTGACGCCCCAGATGGAAATTTCCTCCGGTGAAAGGGGTGCTTTTTCCTCCCCCGCTGCCGGAACGGAAGGTATCTCCAGCGTTAGAACAGGGGCTGTGAGTTCTTCAACGACGGTCTCTTTGACCACTTCAGTGGTTTCCACTGGCTCCTTTACTTCGGTCTCCGGTGGTGGTGTGGCTTCCTGAACGCTCTCCACCGTCGCCTCTTCAGTCACGGGCTGGGAAGCAGGTGGCGGAGGCGGAACTTCCGTCTCAGACTCCGATGCGTCGACATTCGGCTTTTCCTTGACCTTCTCCTCCGGAACCGGAGGCGGCGGTGAAGTTGAGAACTCGCGCTTGTTGAGGGCCTCCTGGATCAGCAACTTGAGTTCATCCAAAGCTTTCTTCTCCCGATCAACGAGATCCTTAACGTTGTTGCTTTCCTCCTTAAACGACTCACACTCCAAAACCTTCCTCTCCTCAACCACCGTCTCCGCCTTCTCAACCACCCCAGTCTCCAACGCTGCCCCTGTCACCGCCTCCGCCACGACATCAGCCGCGGGTGCCGGAACCTTAGATTCCTCAGCCATATTATTCTTCAGTCAAATCAAAAACCCCAAAATGAGAATTAAACTTCACTCAATCCCCTCAAAAAAAGCAACCTTTTGCTACCGCGTGATCGCAGAAGAAGCTGGCAATTGAAACGCGAAAAAAGGCCAGAATTTGTAGTGGCCGGGAAGCGTGAACCAAAGAGGGACAGTCTGTCCAAGTCGGATTTTTTTGCCAGCTCCGCACCCCATTCAGCGGGCCCCACGTCCACCTCCCTCTTTCCACAGTATATTTCACAATTACCGCCGTCGCCGCGGTGAACCGGGGTGAAATATATTCACCCCATTGCGGCGGCGGTAAAATAATGACGACGGCGGGGCGTGGGCTGTAGCCTGTAAGATAGGAGTGTGGGCCCAGGGGTTTGACCGTAACAACAGGCGGCAGGTATCCTATGTGCGCCACCTCATGACACCATTGCAGTTTTAAATTCAGACATTCCCGCTATTCTATTCCTTAATGGCAATTTAGGTCTTAATTTAGGAATATTCTAGAATTTTCTATACTTACCTTATTTGTAATAAAACTCGTGTACTTCAACATATTGGTGGGAAAATTGTAATAAATAAATATTTTATTATATCCCGAAAGTGGGTACGGTTGCTGCGACTCCTATTTTTTTTTAAAATAGACTATGAATGCTATTCAATAATTGTATAATTATGAATAATTGTATATAATAAATTTTGAATTTTGAGGTATAATGTGTTTTTTATTAAAAATAAAAATTTAATTGAGTTTAGTGCCATATTTTAAAACACTCACCTCAACCGCCAGCTGTTCATCATCATTCAGAAATTTTTTATTCATTCTTTGTAAGTTGATTCCAACGTTGGTGGCGCGATTAACGGTGCCCCTTAAAGAATAAAATAATTTGCTACCAGGCCCCTACATTTTCCTTATTTCGATATCGAGAAAGTGTAGACAATTCACTTGAATTTCAAAGGGGCATCTGGGCCTAACAAACAGTAACGGGCCCAAACACAAAGAGCCGGCCCATAAATGCCCATAGATACAGGTTACCATGCTACAGCCACCATTCACACTCGTGAATAATTTACATATAAATAGCATTTTGGGGGGGGGGGGGGGACGTCTCAGTGGAAGCTTCTTTTCCTGCGGTAAACGTACGATCTTGTGAAGTAGAAGAAGGCGACTAATTCGGTGGTGCAGATTCCGGCGAGGAGCCAGTAGAAATAGTCGAGATGGGCGCGGTTGAGGTTGTCGGAGAACCAGCCACCACGGCCGCCGGAGCTGGTCCACTGCTGGATGGATGACACCAGGAAGCTGCTTAGCAGGCTCCCGATTCCGAGGATGCTAAGGTACATCGAGAGACCGATGCTCTTGAGTTCACTAGGGACCTGGTTATAGAAGAACTCCTGAAGTCCGACCATGGCGAACACATCGCCGGCGGCGGAGAGCAAGTATTGCGGCGCTAGCCACCACACGCTCATGGGGATGGTGGCACCGGGGTTGTCTTCCAGGCCGTACTCACGAGCAGTGGCGAGGCGTTTGGCTTCGACCAGAGCAGCAAAGATGATGGAGACAAGGGAGAGGAATAACCCGAATGAGATGCGGTTGAGCATTGAGATGCCGGAGGGGTTCTTGGTGATGGCTCTTGCGACTGGGACGAAGATGCGGTCATAGAGCGGGAGGCCGAACATTATGCTGGTGGTGATGAAGCACTGCTGAAGAGAGGCTGCGGGTATGCGGAATGAGGGAGTTATCTGGAGGTCCAGTGTGACTGCTTGCTTGGTGAAGAGAGTGGAAGGCTGTGCATATACGATTGAGTAGCCTAAGCAGGAAAACCAGATGGGAGCCAGACGCAGAATTCCCTTGGCATCCTCAACATCGCTGATACTGCATAGTTTCTCATCTAAGAAGCCATCCGAGGCTATCAGGGCTCTGTCCAGGAACCTGTAAAGACACAACAAAGCGTGTTGAGTTCTTGTCATGTTCATTCAGCTGGTGTCAATCAACCAAAGGTCGGGATGGGGGTATACTCACTGGAATCGAGGATTCACAAATGAGGAACTTTCAGGGCCTTCCTCTTCGAGGGAGAGAGCAGCATTAGGCACACGCCAATTCTTGGCTGCTCTGATGAAAACACGAGCCACCCTTGAAAAAGGATTCCCTTCATCAGCATCCACCCGAAACCGGTAGGTAACAATTCCAATCAAGAAGACCATCAGTGCCAAGAGCATTGTTAAAGCAGGGATCGCGAATCCCAGCTCCCAGCTCACATTTTCTTGAATGTATGTTAGGGATAACAGAGGCAACATAATCCCCCCAACACAGAGACAATACCACCAATTAAAGAAGGAGCTTTTCGCCTTAGACTCTTTTTCGTTATCATCCTCAAACTGATCAGCTCCAAAAGCTTGAACGCAGGGAGTGAATCCACCTTGAGCCAATGACACCAAATACATCGAGAAGAAGAAGAAATTGAGCTGAATCTTGTTCGGAGCACACCCAATGTTCACTCCATGATTGCATTCGGGAGAACGAAGTGGGCCAAGGGTAGTCGACAGGGTCAAGAAACAGAGCCCCTGTAATCCACGGCATCATGACTTTCTTAAACAAGATGTGACATGCGAAAATCGACACTTCACTAAAAAAACATGCCAACTAACTTCCACACATAGAACAAACATGAAGCATGATCTGGTTAAGTTCATCAATCCTGTGTCAAGAAACCAAACATGGCGTGCAGGGAAGCAACACCGGAAAGTTAGCAACAAACGCCTAATTGAAAGCAGCTTACAACAGAGTTGGATTGGCCATATAGAGAAGCAATCCAATAAATCTGCTTACCGCTATGTACAAAACAGCGGAAATAATAATCATCTTGAACCGGCCGACGAAAGAATCAGCAAGGAAAGCACCGAGAATCGGCAATAGGGACGACGTCCCATACCACGCGTTCAAACTAGCGGCAGCGGATGCGGTGGGCTGTCCCAATTCATGAGTCAAATAGCTCACCAAATTCAAACTTATTCCGTAATAAGCAAATCTCTCCGCCACCCCGGCACCTAAAACCACGCGAAAAGCCCTAAAAAACCGGTAATCACACAAAGAATCGTGGATAAAGATCCGTACCTATGATGAAAGAAGCCGATTTCCATGTCCCTGATTTGGATCGGACGGAGGAACGACACCTGAAATCCACGGAGCCTGGAACCGCATCTTCAAGCAAAGGAATCTCATTCTCCGGCGACTCATTCACAACGGCGGAAATCGTCATCTCTCTCACTCGTAGTAGTGGCAGCGTCGCGCTCCCTACCTTCCGAATAATTCTTCTCCCTACCGGTGGGGTTGGGGCGTGAAGAACGTGTATTTATTAAATAATAATGAAAACGCGAACAAATGGAAAAGTGAGGAAAGCCAAAAAGCATTGGGTCCCATTAATAAATAAATAAAATAATCAAATAATTAATATTTTATTTTTATTTCGGTTGTACATCGAGAAACGGATAGATATTATTCCATGATTCATAAATTACGATTTAATTCTTTTTTCGATTCCGATTTCGTTCCAAATCTTAATGATAAAACTTGAAATGAACAGAAATAAATTAAAAATTAATTTAAAAATAAATTTTATTTATTAACTATAAAAACATTTGATAATTATTTATAAATTTTTAGTAAGTTTCCGTTCATGGATTATAGTTGTCGCAAAAATTCAAATTTCGATAGTACTTTCAAATAAAAAATCATAAGTACATAAATGTAAGAATTAGAGATGTAATATGTAGAAAATAAAAGAATGTATGAAATAATTTAAAAATATATTCATATTATTTAATTATTTGAGCTACTAGTTGACAATAGGTAGTTGATTCTTTATTTTTTTAATACTACCCAATTGTTTTTTTTATTTTTTTTAAATTGATTTTAAACCCAACGGTTGAGTGGCCTAAATTTAGGCCAGGATCATGGTTTCACGTTTTTTAAAATACCGAATCAATCCAAAATCGCATAATTTCGATTCCAAAATCCATAATAGACAAAAAATTAAATTTTAAAACGAAATAAAAACTGATAGATAATTTCAATTCGAATGCGTAGTTTCGGATATATAATGTAATATTATAAATTGATTTCTTTATTGTAAATGCAATATGACTTAAACCATATTTTTATTTCATTCAAAATGGAATGCCTAAAGGTCCCCCCCCCCCCCCTGCACTTTAATTTGCATTAGTCCATCACCTTGGTACTTTCTTCCTTTATTATTCAAAAAGTAGTCGTTTCAATTTAATCTTCCTAACTTCTAATACATTGAATTTTTATTCATAAAAATCGATTTAATTTGATAGCTAACATTATTTTAAAGACGTTTCTCGAAGAGCCCAAGTCTTCCCAAATGGACTTTTGTACTAAATGAGAGGACCATTCCAATCAACTTTACACCTATATTTTTATGTTTTTTAAGTTAAGGAATATATTATTTATGCGCATCAACATCATTTTGTATATCGTGTGAGCTTGGAACTAATAATTTGGATCTATTCCTTGTACATGTGTTGTACATTTCATGCCTAACATAATGCTTCCACATAGTTGAGGTTATATGTCACAATCTACGCATCCATTCGGAATGTCAATGTCACGCAAATAATGCAATCAGCTGAAATTTTATGTTATGAGAATACTATTACATGTTCATTTTGTATGCTTTCGTTCCCGGGTCGGGTCTTCGGTCTGTGGCCTGCCGCAACTGTTACATGGTACGCTCAAATGTGAAGTCGGTATCGTCGAGACTTTGATAAGTGAGATATATCGTGATATACAATATTATTCATTTCGAACATTTAATATTTATAGTTTTACGTTTGTTTTAAAAAAGAAAATTTTATATATTATTAGGAGTATCCTTCTATTTAATCTTTTTTAGAGTCTGTCATTACCAAACCCTAGCCTTAGAGGATAAACATTGCTTCACCATTGCAATTATAGGGGCATCCCCCTCAAAGGTCAACACCATACACAATAGGGACGAAAGAGATTTACTTCTTATCCCCTTTTTTCAAGTATATGTATTCGAACTTGTGTTATAAGATAAGTTGATCAATCATATGAGTCGAATTGACTAATTGGTATTTGAGATTCGACTAACAACTCATACACTTTTAAATTTTTCGAACTTATTTTTTTGTAATTTAAGCATTATTTTTTGTTATCAATTTAACTATTTTATTTCAATTTATTCTACAATAATACTATTTAATTTTAATTCTTTTTTTTCAAGTATTAGAATTGGTTGTTGGATTAAAGTTATTTTTGACTGCATAAACACATGTTATATAAATATTACAAAAAAATATTGGATGCCTTTTCTATACTTATTTATAATATTAGAAAGATGATCGAGAATCAATTGGTTTCCCATTTTTTCAAATGTTTGATTTTTTAATTAATTTCATTGGGATAAGTTTTGGTTGTATAATGTAATTTTTTTATAACGGATATTTATAATTATTCCCAGGGATAATATCAAATAATAATAATAATAATTGCCATTACGTTGTCGTTTCCCCTCTAGGTGCCTATGGGAAGACCCCGTGGATTATCTTCAGCCTGTAATAATAAACGGTTAGCCCCATGCGGGACAGCGCAACTGTGCCATTATCCACACAAAAAACATTAAAATAATATAATTCTCGAATTTTTTTTCTTCTGAAAGGCAAAGAATTTCTAGCCACATTTTTTATGTATATATAGTAATGGAATCGGGTCAAAATTTTAAATTATAAACCCTAAACCCTAAATTAAAATCTATTAAATTATTCAATATGTCTGGAGGCTGGTGCCAACAGCATGCTTACCGGTGTTTTAAAAACCTGGGTTCGACCCATGGTTCGATCCGGTTAGATCCGAACCCATGTATTGGTGGTTTGGATCCAACCGTATCCTTTACTTTTAATTTTTTAATTTTTTATTATTTATTTTATTATAATGGTTATAAATAAATATAAAATATGTTATACATATTTGATATATATTTTAAATAAATCTTAATAATTATATTTTTATATATGTATTTATATTGATAGTGGAAAATAATTATTTATATTTAAATTATACATTATTTGAATGAGATATGAAATGATAAATATGATTTTGATAAAACTTTTAATGTAATTTCATCAATTATTGAGAGATATATTTTTATTTTTAATATTTTCAATATTTTAATATATTAAATTATGATTTTATAATTATATTCTAATATTTTAATAAATATAATTCAAAATTAATGAAACCGGTTCAACCCATTTTAAAAACGGTTGAATCCAAAACCATAGTTAAACGGTTTAATGGGTTCAACCCGTTTTTAAAACACTGATGCTTACAAATTAAAACCACCGCTATTTCATTGTGGGCCCGGACACGTTTCGGTGGTTTGTAGAGGTCTGGGGGGCCCCGGCTCGGAAGGCCCACCTGCATAAAAGCGTAGAGCTACTGAAGTCTGGGCTTCAGGAGCTATTGGGTCCATCAGATATGATGATATATGTTGTGGGCCAGGCCCGACTCGATTATGGTCTGACATTGAATCGCATACCGACGCCCACGTGTCAATAGGTTTTGGGTTGGAAAGTGTAACAAGGCCTTATAATATTTAAAATAAATAATATCATATAAAATAATAAAAAAATTGAGTAATTTAATTAAAATAATTATAAACATAAATCCAATTCAATGTAATTTTCTAAGAAAAATTTGAATTTAAAAAATTTGTTTTTTAATTGTAGATCAAACTAAACGTGATTTTTTATGCATAAAATTGTGAATATTGCACAGTGAGATATTTTTAAATATATATATATATATATATTGAAAATAAGTTATGAACGAGAAGAAGATGAGAACAGATAAGACGATAGTAAATTAGGGGCGAGTAATGAATGCCAGTAGTGCGCCTCATGCATAGTGCCGAAAACGACGTCGTGTGCTCCTCGATCTCCTCCGCCGTCTCCGCCATGCTGGGACACCGGATCACCCGTCGCCGATGGAGGTATTTGTTCTTCCTGATCGTTTTTCTCCCTTTTCTTCTCCCCTTGCTGTGCGCGACGTTCCCGTTCATCTGCGCCGTTGAAATATACGCCGTCGTGAGCGGGAAGCGGCGGAGGGAGAATCCCATCGGCGTCGGCGATAAGCTGGGAGTAGAGGAAGTGGGGATTCTGCAGAGATATCTGGAAGATCAAATCTCTCTGGTGGATCCGTCAATCGGGAGAACTGAAGCAGAGCGCGGGGTCGATTCGTTATTTCTTGGTTCTTCGGGGGCCACTCTGCAAAAAGGCGATTCTGCTGAGTTTTCCTGACCTCCAATTTCGCGTTTCCTCCTCTCAATTTTCAACTCAATAGATGCGACCACTGTTTTCAAATGGGCCCACATTGAAACAACAACCCAATGATTGAATTGAACCGCCCAATATTTTTTCTATTTAATAACTATTTTTTTAATAACGAAAAACGTATCGTTTAGTTTTTTAAAATATGATTATTATAATATGGATGAGACATAAAATATTAATAAATACATCAACCTCCCACATTTGTTAAATAAAATAAAATTTATAAATGATTAATTTTAGATTTGATATTTTTTTATTATACTAAAAATAGTGAAAGTATATTTTTTAGAAATTATTGTGATAATACGAAAGGAGTAAAATATGGGGAAAATAAGGAAAACAGTAGAAGGACAACCGAAAAAACCGCTCCTTCTGTCTGTTCCAAGGGGTCTGACAAACGATTACTATAACATCAATGTACGGATTTGGTTTCCTGCCATTTTTGTTTGCCTCCAACTTCAATTGTATGGAGTTGTAGGCACATCCATAGAGCTCCTGCACCTCGTCGTCGTCGTGGGATTTGAAGGCAAAGCCTGTGAATCCCGTTTTTGTAGGTAGATTGATCGATTCAGAAGGAGTGAATTTACGTTTTCTGTGTGGAACGGTAGATCTGCGGTACTCTGTTTTGATGGAGGCGAGTTCTGTTTTTTCAGGGTATGGATTCTGCTACCGGTTTGTATGGAGTGCCTTCACCCTTCATCAGTGTCGATGAGTTCGCCCATCATCAACGATGCTCTTCTGAGAGTTTCATCTGGGAATTGGAGCAGCCATCTTGGTTAGATGATCTTCTCAGGGACCCTGATGAAGATGATGATCAGTCATGTTTTCGTAAAGCCCATCGCCGATCGGTGAGTGATTCCAATACGTGTGCATCATCGGGTGTCGGAGGAGGAGGACAGAGATGGCAGCATCCACTTCCGTTTCACAGAAGAGGAAATGAAGGGCAGGTCGTAGGGATCGAAGATAGGAACCAGAAACACTCAGCAGCGTTAGAACATAGCAGGGAAGGTCAAGCTAGGCCCTCCGGATCAGACTCAAAACCACCGAGGCAGTAATTTCCATGACTTGTCGTCTTGCGTTCTCGTTGGATCTACAAGCTTCATGTTCTAAAAGATGGGTTATGCTAATCCTGCAGGAACAATGCTCACAAGGCAAGGACCAGGAAACTTCAATACATAAGTCAGCTTGAAAGTGCTGCTGATGTTGTCAAGGTGAAATGCAACTACTGGTTGTTTCCAAGTCTGTACCTAATATCAGTGGAAATTTCACACTCTGTCTCATATTATGCAAACAGCAACAAGGCTCTGCAATGGTGACTGAGCTACAGTTTGTGGAACAGCATAATATGATACTAAGCATGGAAAATGCAGCACTCAGGGAGCGTCTGGAGATCATTTCCCATGAGCATATGATCAAACAATGTGCTGAACTTACGGTCTCTTCATTGAAGAGAAATCTAAAATGACTAACTTCACAAACTTGTGTCTCCAGGGGAACAGGAAATGTTGGAGAGGGAAATTGTGAGGCTACGAACTTTGTATCACTTTCAGAATCAGCAGCAAATGCAGCTCCACCATCAGGTGCAGCAGCAACACGAGTACAACTTGCAAAACAAACTCAGGAGGAAAACTAGAGCTCGAGATTTCAATCAACAAATGAGCAGCCAGTATCTAAATCATAAGGAAAGCAATCCCAGTAAAGCTTCGGTTTTTACTGCGGCTTAGGCTTGAAAGAAATGAAGAAAGGTGGAAAAATATGATTAGATTGGTAACAAGGCATGACTATTATACTAGGCTGCCCTGGGATCACTGATTTCACTGTACAAAAGAGTCTTTAGCACCTAGGAAACAAGATATACATCTATTTTATTGGGATACGAATTCTTGACTCACCTGAGTATTGTCGTCAATGCCCAAATAATTACTTCTCAAATCAAATCGATCTTAACGGCGTGACTGGGTACAGATTTAGATCACGAAAAAACTTTTCAGTATCGAAAGATACAGATTTAGATCACGAAGAACCTGGAAAAAAGACCTATTTCAAATCACAGTATAAATAGTCAATCGAAACGACGAATAACTGATCTCTGATAGAAACCCAACACCCCAGGGAATCGAAAACAGCGGAAAGACCCAATCCTTTACTCCTCGCCCCCGTTCTTCTTTTAGCCCTCTGTGGAACTCGACCTCATTACGCTTTACTCATTGCAGGCAAAAAGTTAAAGGTTTTGGGGGTTTTGGCGCGGAGTTGCAGTTGTTGACATCAACATTCAACATCCAGTGTCATCTCTGTGCGGTCCAGATTCTCTCTTCCTTTTTCACCTTTTGCGAAAGAAGGAATAAGGAGAAGTAATATTGGAATTTGGGGCGTATTGGAAACTCTTCAAGCGCAGTTAATTAGGGGATGAATTGCGCGACAATTTCAATGCATTATTGCATTAGATCTGAAGTGATTGAAGGATAGTTACTGGCATTATTCTGCTACTGTGCCTCTGGTTTCATCTAGCTATCCACCACGCTTTTGATTCCAACAACTTTTTAACTTCCACCTTCATGAATCCCACCCTCATAAATGCTACGTCATGTTCCCTTGTTTCTCGCCATCGCCACCATCCATTTCAAAGCTACGCCCACGGAGCTAGGGCCCTAGTGTCCTGAAGGCTGGAGGAGTAACACCACCACTGCATTTTTACTTGCTGCCCTTCTGTTGCTGGAGTAAAGAAGCAAAACCCACATCCAAAAGCTTACTTTTATACCTTGTTTTGCCGCTGAAGATCTTGAAGTTCCGAGCCCTTGCTCTATGTCACTTCACCGACACTAGAATCGAGAAAAGAACTCAATTTTTTGGCGAAGTTGGAGTTGAATCTTGTAAATTATGCATGGGCTTAGTCGCTTGAGCAACGGGATGAGTTCTTGCTCCCCACCATCACCGCGCCACCGCGGTAGCGGTGGCCGTGGCAAAGCCACGGGAATTTTCAGGAAAGGCGATGGATTTGGCAATTTCCGCGGCGGTGTTGGTGGGAGAGGAGAGTTGAGAAATGCAATGGCTAGTTTCGGTTGTTTTTTCATTTCAGCGTTGTACAGAAGGAGAAGGGTGCTTTTGTTTGCTCCACTGTTCTATGTTTGTGCTATGCTTATGTATATGGGCGTAATTGGTTTTGAGTCTGTGAATAGTCATGGCAATAAGGCTGCCGATGCCGTCGGTCCGGGAACTGTGTACAGAAGTCCATTGGTTTTTGAAAAGTTATGGCCTTCTATGGAAGCTGAAGCCAATAGAACCTCAAACATGGTGATTAGTTAACTGCTCTACTTGAAATTCCCAGTAGTTGTGACATTGCAATCAATCATGAATTACATTGTGAAGTATCTGTGATTTTCTTTTGGAGATTTCACATATAGCAAGCCAAATTTCTGTCTTCCATTTTCCTGAGCTCTTACAATATGTGCATGTGAAACTAATGGTAGACTGTATTGCTATCCATGACTTCATAAAACATGATTTCATGAAAGAAACTAATTGAATTATGTGTTCTTTCTGTAATACTTTGTAATGCTTTGTTCTGAAGGTAAGTAATGTCTGGAGCCCAAAGTTTCATCGAGGATGGAAACCATGTATCGAACAGAGCCTCCCTACGTCAGGTGAACTAAAAGACTACCTTTTTCCCATGTTATTCAGATTTCTTAGCTCTTATTAATCTGGAAAACAGTGATGTCGTAGTTGTGACTTATCCATTAAAAAAAGAGAACATGAGAGAGTGAACCAGCCACTTCACTTGAATGCTTATGGTGTCATTGTTGATCTATTTCTGATCCTGTATTTCTGTTGAGTGGATGAAGGCTCGCTGGAAGTTCCTACATCCAATGGCTACCTTATAATCGAGGCAAATGGGGGACTGAATCAGCAAAGATTATCGGTATTCCATCTCTGAGTTTTCATTTACCATTTATTGCAGAAGCTTTGCAAGTAGCACTAACACAAATCTGAAAGCATATGAATTACAGTACATAAAAAAGAAGAAACATCTGTGCTGTAGTGTTCATGTGTTACATTTTTCTACCTATCACAGATATGTGATGCAGTGGCAGTGGCGGGTTTGCTGAATGCAACCCTCGTTATTCCCATATTTCACTTAAACAGTGTTTGGCGAGACTCGAGGTAAGGCGAATACGCTTTGTGATTACTAGCTTTGCTGTTGAAACTTTGTGCTGATTTTTTTTTATTGTCCATCTTCACAGCAAGTTTGGGGATATCTTTGATGAGGAGTTCTTCATTTATGCTCTAAGAAATCATGTTACTGTGATAAGGGAGCTACCAGAAGATGTACTCCAGCGTTTCGATAACAACATCAGCAGCATTGTGAACTTGCGAGTGAAAGGCTGGTCGAGTCCTACATACTACCTTAAAAGGGTTCTGCCGAAGCTCTTGGAGCTGAAGTGAGCATCCCATTTTGCACATCTCTCTCGTCAGAAGATGCTGTTTCTTTAACCAATCTGTGTGCAATACTGTTGCAGGGCTGTCCGGATTGCACCTTTCTCCAACAGACTGGCTCAGGATGTTCCTCCAAACATCCAGGGGCTTCGATGCCTGTGCAATTTCGAAGCACTTCGGTTCTCAGATCCCATAAGGATGCTAAGTGCTAAGATGGTAGATCGAATGGTAAAGAAGAGCTCGAAAACCGGAGGACGATATGTGTCAGTACACCTCCGATTTGAAGAGGTATATACATGTACATTGCAGATAACTGCTTGAGTTCGTTGTTCATGCTTGGCTTTCCACATTCAGGACATGGTTGCGTTCTCATGCTGCATCTATGATGGGGGAGAAGAAGAGAAGATCGAAATGGATATCGTTCGGGAACGAAGCTGGAGAGGGAAGTTTCACAAGAAGGGACGAGTTATAAGGCCAGGAGCAAATCGTGTGGATGGAAAGTGTCCTCTAACTCCATTGGAGGTACAGCAGTTGATACAGAAATGGTTGAAGGAAGATCTGCATCAAACTCTGCTGCTGTTGTTATGCAGGTGGGGATGATACTTAGAGGCATGGGATTCGACAACACGACCGCCTTGTTCGTCGCAGCCGGCAAAATCTACAAGGTGGAGAAGCATATGGCTCCTCTGAAGCAGATGTTTCCATTGCTGGAGACGAAGGAAACACTCGCCTCCTCAGAAGAACTCGAACCATTCATGGTAGGAGATCAGATCAGCACTGTGCAAGCATGATGCCATAACACTTAACTGTCTCTGGTCAATTTGCTTGCTTCAGGGCCATTCCTCCAGACTCGCCGCCTTGGACTACACAGTCTGCCTCCAGAGCGAAGTCTTCGTGACAACACAGGGCGGCAACTTCCCACATTTCCTGGTAGGCCACAGACGCTACCTCTACGACGGCCATGCCAGAACCATTAAACCCGACAAGAGGAAGGTCGTCCAGCTGTTCGACAAGACGAACATAAGGTAATCAAATCATGCATTCCCCTGCAAAACAAAACTCAATGGAGCTCACTCCTGTCCTTGTCCCGCCTCTCAGATGGGCAGAGATGAAGAAGCAGCTGCAGGAGATGCTGCGGCACAACGACATCAAGGGGAGCGAGCTGAGGAAGCAGAATGGGTCTCTTTACATGCACCCAATGCCCGATTGCATGTGCAGGAAATCAGAACACCCCACCAATTCCTCTAACTCCAAGGCCATCTCATGACGACAATCCAGCACCAGAGAACCAGCCGCCTGTGTCCTTGTTGCTTGAAACTGGCCACAGAACTTACTCACACACCATGCTAGATACCAGTAGCCGCATACCCCCCAAATTCGTTCTTGTAGATAGATACTACAGACATTCATTCTTGCCTTCACCATTGCATTCTTTTCAACTCTGTGACTGCATTCCTTGCATGGAGAACTGGATATATTTTAGTGCCAGTGTCAGAAAATTTTATTTAAACAAATGATTATGGAAATATAATAAATAAAGTTCTTTTACACGTGTGTATATATATTATTTATTTATTTATTTCTTAATAAAATAATCTGTGGGGGACTTGTGTTCCTGCCCGTCTATTCGAGTCGTGGGCGTGACAGATAGATACTCAATGCCGTAATTTTTAATTTAAAAGTAATCAAACATTTTAATGGACTTTCTTTTTAAAAATATCAATTTGCACCTCGCTTTATTATTATATTGCACTGAAACCCGTGACTGTTGACAAGGTGCGGCATGGTTGTGGAGCGGGGGGCCCCTATTTTGAAACCTGATTTTAGAATTCATTTATAAATTTCGTTTTATATATTAAACAAGATAATCAAATTTCTAAATCATTTTGATTTAGAGGATAAAAAAAATTTAATTATTGAGATTTTTAATAACATTGATATAATATTTGTGCACAAATAATACATTTAAATAAATAAATATATACTTAAAATTGCAATAACCATAATTTTGTATAATTTTATCTATTTTGATCATTCAATTTTTATGATTTTATGTTATCTCATTTAATAAAAAAAAACTCATACAAGATTAAGATGTCCATTTTTTGTATCAAAAAAAGTTTTTTATAAATATAGTAAGATATATTATACAAAAATTGTTCAAATGATTTTTTATGATTTTATGTTATCTCATTTAATAAAAAAAAACTCATACAAGATTAAGATGTCCATTTTTTGTATCAAAAAAAGTTTTTTATAAATATAGTAAGATATATTATACAAAAATTGTTCAAATGATTTTTAGAATTATGTTTATCAAACAAACATAATTCTAAAAACAAGTGTAAAAAAACCTATCTTCCCAAGAAGTTCTTGGGGGTTTGCTAATGTCATTTATTCGTTCGTTACATGTATTCTCTTCTCAGAAGGCCTGTTAAGCCTGGGGGTGGCTTTGGCCGGGAGATCTGTGCTGGTTTAACCATACTGCTCTTCATCCTGGAGCTGGACATGGGTTTCACCTGAAAACTGGTTATGATCTTCGTCAACCAAGGAGCTGGAGCTCTCCTACTCGAACCAGAACGATCACCATTGTCAGTGTCCCTGATGACATTTCTGTAGGCAATATAGAAGGGATCGTTCCTGATCTTCACGAGCTTTATGGATGGTGGAGGGAAGATGCATGGCGGGAGTGGGAGTTGCAGGTCTGTTTTGTGCTCCGGTGGACATGGCGGAAACGGGAGATCATTCAAGAGACGACGGTGGCGACCGCTCTGCTGTAAATCCAATTCGAGATGGGTGTGCTGAGAGACTCTTCTAATCCACTGAAGCTCGTTTCTGCTCATTATGGCCGGCAAACAGGCTTGATCAAGAAGGCGTTGGGTGAAAAGGAATGACCTTTCAATACAAGTATTACAGCTACTGTAAGAATGAGGATCCGGTTCACTTTATATGGAGAAGAACAAACTCCGTAGGAAGTTGCTGTGCAATTTCTCAGTTGACTTTGACGATACGTTTTTCCCTGGTCACGAACTCGAACTTGTATTCATACTGAAATGTGACGAATTCGCTCCGTGAACAACCAGCTTACACTAACTCAAAAGGGGAAAGAAAGGGTCTACCGCAAATGCAAAACAACCCACAGTCCAAATGTGAAAACAAGCAAATCAACTATAATCATCCACGGGTTCGTTTAGAGCAATCAACTTTCACTTTTCCCCTACTGAAATAAAATATTTGTAAGATTAAAGATGATAACTTAACTGTACCTCTATTTAATTCGTAATGAATGTGGAATTTGTTTAAGGTAATTATATCTTTTTTTAGGTTTTTTTCCCAAAACTAAAAAATGTAAAATCATATTGATTTGATATCCAAAGCGAATAATATCCTAAATCTTTTCTGGAAAGTAAATAACACAAAATTATGATAATTTGATAATCGAAATAAATAATATCATATAAAAGAATATGAAAGTATGAATTAGACCACACAGGCCTCAACGCCTGTCCAGCCCAATACAGACTAGCACAACAGAAGGTACAAGCCCAGCCCAGCCGCGGTAACCTTCCGCTCAGCCCTCCCTGCCCCCAGACCGGCCGCGCCGTCGATGACGGGGGTGGAGCTCGAACGAGGAAATTGTAGATGCTTTGAAATTTCAATTTTCAAATGAATCTTTAAATTTTTTATTACCTAACTCATTCATTTAGTTATTTCTCTGAAAATCATTTTTTTATAATGAATATTAATTTAATTTAATTTTATTACCTTTAATATTCATTCGAAAGTCAAAGTCCAAATAATATAGCTATAAACTTTATAAGGCTGTTGTTAATGTTTTTTGTTTTTATTCAAAAAAAGTTTCTGTTCATAATAAACATTAATTTTAAAGTTTGTGTGGTACAATTTCTTTATAATTAAGGATATTTTACAACAAATATACGTAAAGTTTTCGTTATTTATATTAAATGTATCCAATCTTTCATATTTATTTCAAATATATTTAATATTCATTTTTCTTATACCAAATATGATTTCTAAACGTGCGTGTAAATATGCCCTATATTAGTAAAGTAAAATAATATCCCCTAAATTTAAATATAATAATTATTTTTTGAAATCATTTTCCTTTTTTTTATTGCTTGCGTCTCCGGCATATGGTAAGTCTGAATAAATAGCAACAGGCCAACCAACGCCAAGGCTCCTCATCTCTCCCGGCGGCCGGCGGTCAAAAGCTATTAGCCACAATCAGCAAGATTTGGCCGACGGCAGTCGCCTGGCTGGTCGCTTCCTTCAACTTCTGCGGCTCCACGACGTCCGCATCTTCGAAGCCTTGGTCGCAGGTATCCATATCGGTCATCAGCGCGGAGGCCTTCGTCTGCAGATTCGAAACGTCGATCTTGGTACGAGGCGGCAGTGAGATCTTGTACTCCTTCACGCTCTCTATCGCCGACCAGCTCACTTCCAGGCAGTCGGACACCATCATCTTGTTCTTCTTGTTCCGTACCGATTTGGCCACGAAGATGATCTGCTTACACGCTATTATCGCCTTGTCGACCGCGATCCTTCCGATGGTGGCTAGGTTAGCGCCTTTGGAGCGCGGGTCCGATCTGATCACGCTGTTGCAGAAGTCGGGGTTGCTGGTTTTCCCGCAGATGTTCGCGATCAAGTCGGCGTGGGTGGCGACGGCGAAGGCCGACGTGAGGACCAGGAAGAGGAACAGGGAGCAGGGGGACGCCATTGCTGCTGCTGCTGCTGCTGTATAGCGTTAGAAATGCTCCGGGATGCTTCTTTATATAGAGGCGCCGGAGGGATGGATGGAGGCAGTGGCCATTAAGGTAATCGAATAGGAGATTCTATGGAAGGAGATTTTGCCAATAACTGTTCATTGAATAGAATCTTTGCCATTACGGGGAATTAATATAAAAACGCTTTACCTCTAAAAAAGGACAAAAGAAATTTCCAGAATGTTTCATTTCGGAAAAAAATGCGAATTTTAAAACATTGATTTGATCGAATAAATTATATGTAATGATTCCTTATTTCTAAGGTTTCATAGTCCGAAAAACGACTAAACATGTCAAAATATCTAATACTATCATCATTCTAAGTTTTCTTATACATTTTTTTTTTTCATGTTTTTAAGTTTTCATTTGTAATGGTAGAACTAGGAGCATTTGACAACTACATTGAATGTTTTAAGTGAGAAAGAATGTAAAGTTATAGATTTAATGACAATAATTTACATTAGTTACGAATTGAAATGAAACTTATTTAGTGGAATGATACTTTTAATTTTATATGAAGTATTCTTTAAAAAAAACAATGCAAAATTATGAGAATCAAATATTGAAATATTACATAAAATATGAGATAATGAATGAAGTGTAAATACTCAATATTTGAGATATAATAATAAATGTGGGGTAAAAGTTTTATGTTTTTATCTGAAATAATGTAAATCATTGATTTATTAATATATTATCGAAAATCTTATTATGTGCTTTTTCAAAAACATAATTTGAGAAAATGTTTTTTTTTTCAATTTCTATAAAAAAAAATATAAATGAGCTAGTTCATTAATGTAGTAATAAAATCTATCCCAATTTATTAATACACACAATTTTTGTAATAAATTATTTCTGAGAATTTATTTATCGATAAATTTCTAGTGATAATAAAAGCATAAATTATTTGATAATTGGTGTAGTATACAAGACACTATTTATTTTTTCATTTTTGTCAATTGCCATAAAAAGAAGGCCAGCAAGGCAAGAGTCGCCGCGACGGCGAGATTTCAGTTTCCGATCGGAGCTGAACGCCCGGAGTTCATCGTCTTACTTTCGAAGTTCTATAAGGAATAGTCTTTTTGTTTTATTTTTTGGGTTTCGGAATATGTGAATTACGGAGGCCCGTAAAGAATGTATACAACGCTTCGCCGGAGGGTCTTCTAATACGCCACCGCTCTGGAGATTTTTTTCCGTGCTTCCGTTATTTTTGTACGTTCTTGGTGGTTTTTTATTTGATGGAGAGCGTAATTGGGAAATTGCGTAGTCTTGATGCGTACCCTAAGATCAACGAGGACTTCTACAGTAGAACTCTCTCTGGAGGCGTCATAACGCTTGTTTCATCGGTCATTATGCTCTTACTCTTCATTTCTGAACTGGGTTTGTATTGTACGCTTACGGTGCATCTATTGTTCATTTCTATGTGAAAATGGATGTTTATTTGTTGTTAATGTGCAGGAATGTACCTGTATCCGTTAACAGAGACGAAACTGGTAGTAGATACATCAAGGGCTGAAAGGCTTCGAATCAACGTAAATCATCTACTTCCCATTTTATCTTTAATGTTCTTACCTTTGAGGGGCTGATACATGGTTTATTTATGCTTACCTAAAATGCAGTTCGATATAACTTTCCCAGCTCTTGCGTGTTCTATAGTCAGTGTTGATGCTATGGATATTAGTGGAGAGCAGCATTTGGATGTCGTAAGCACTCTTCCATTTTAAGGTTTTTTAAATCTTTCTCATTCCATTTCTCTTTAGCTGTTGTGTGGCCTGTTTCAGAGACATGATATTATCAAGAAGAGGATTGATGCTCATGGAAATGTAATAGACAGTAGGCCGGATACTATTGCCTCTAACAAGGTGATTCAATAAATGATCCTTCTTACCGAACACAATGAACCGCTAGTGGTGATCCAGAAACATCTGTATTTCTAATATTTGACATTTTGAGTTTTCAGATGCACTTGCATTTATTCTGTAAAGCCCTTCCAGTTTCTGGCAAGTCATTTTCTTCTTCCCCTTCTAAATTTAGATTGAGCGCCCTTTACAGAAGCATGGTGGAAGGCTTGAACACAATGAGACGTATTGTGGTTCATGTTATGGTGCAGAATCGGTAGTCTACTCTTCCAGAATTTAATGCAAGATTTCTTCTTTTTAGTGTTGTGGTTTTTCATGTTTATGGTTTTCTGCATTTGAGGCAATTTTGCACAAACTGATTATGTCTTTAATACACCTTGACTCAGTTTGTTTCCAAGTAGCAATCTTTCAATACACGTGATACACCTTTATATGCCTTGTTTCATAAAGCACAATTTTCTTTTTCTTCAGTCAGATCATGAATGCTGTAATAATTGTGAAGAAGTTCGAGAAGCATATCGTAAGAAGGGCTGGGCAGTAACAAATCCAGATTTGATTGATCAGGTATTTCTCTTGTTGGGCCTATTTCATTGCTTTTTTGAAAGTTGGTTGTTTTAAACAAAAATGACCTAGCATATGATATAAGAATAGTACTGTTCTGTGGCATATTCTTGTGCGAAAAATCCTATGCTTCCTGTGCATTATCTGCTTATTCTTTTTTTTTTTTAATCAGTGCAAGCGGGAAGGATTTCTGCAAAGAATCAAAGATGAAGAAGGCGAAGGTTGTAATTTATATGGGTTCATTGATGTCAATAAGGTAGGCGGTAATTTTCACTTTGCTCCTGGGAAGAGCTTTCAGCATTCAAGCGTGCATGTTCATGACCTTGTGGCATTTCAAAAGGACAGTTTTAATGTAAGATTGCACAATCTACCCTTCTCTATTTTCTTTTTTCTAAAGCTAGCCTCAACAAAGCATCTTATTTAACTCACAGATTAGTCACAAGATCAACAGATTAGCATTTGGAGACTATTTCCCTGGTGTGGTGAATCCTCTCGATGGGTATTTTTTAAAATTTCAGTTCACATTTCCTTTGGTGATTAAATGCTGCTCTTTCCCTCGCTTGCACTCATGTTCTATTTCCTGCAGTGCAGAATGGACTCAACATTCAGCAAACGCCATGTATCAGTACTTCCTCAAGGTTTGAACCAGCCAGAATAGTCCTTTAACAGCAGCGTGTAGTTATATTATACCCTTTGTTCTAAATTTACTTTATTGCCTTTTGAATGTATTTTTATGTCCATGTTTCATTGCATTGCACCGTGTAGTTCACTAATGGGAGTATATTATGCTAGCTTTTCATTTCCTTTTTTTTTTTGTCATGAATGTATTTGATTGAGGTTGGTGAAATTCTTGAATGTTGTGTTTGGATTTCAGGTGGTACCAACCGTATTTACAGATGTCAATGGGCACAAAATCCTATCGAATCAGGTCTGTTGGAGGCACCACTTACATCATCCTCTGTTTATCCCCAAAACAAGCTAACACCAGAGTATAACATTCATTACAGTTCTCTGTAACTGAACATTTTAAAGGATATGAGCTGGGCCTTCCTCTGTCCATTCCAGGAGTGTTTTTCTTCTATGATCTTTCCCCCATTAAGGTATTCCCTTCTGATTTCCGTAGCAACTCAGTGAACAAGTGACAATTCTACTTTGGTGACAGGTGACTTTCACAGAAACGCACATATCATTCCTGCACTTCCTCACAAACGTCTGCGCCATTGTTGGAGGTACCTCCTCTTCTCCTTGTGTGGTGTATCATTCCCAGTTTCCATCTAAACCCGTCTGATCCTACCATGTTCAGGGGTATTCACTGTCTCTGGAATAATCGACTCCTTCGTGTACCACGGCCAAAGAGCCATCAAAAAGAAGATGGAGCTGGGGAAGTTCAGCTGATCTGATCATCCATCGTCCCGAAATTCGCAGTTGGATTCGTCGCATTTCGAAGCCCAAACGAGCCCCTCTGCTCCATCCTGTAGGCACATCTCTTTTTCACATATCCTGGAAACAAACATCCATCGGCATACACTTCACCAACAAACAATGGCTACTCAGTCATACGGCAATCCATCATTAGCTGCTGCTCTCTTTTACGTCTAGTTTGAGCAGCGCCGAACCGGTTCACTGATTTCAAGCTGTTTAAAGAACCCGCTTCTCTACAATATCTAAACCCGGCTTGCTTCCACGCAGACGGTTCGATCCGGTTCAACGCAAGGATTTTATTTTATTTTTTTGAAAAATTGATTAAAAAAATACGTTTCCGTTGTAACGGGGGAGGGTACTGTGGAGGGAAAAGAGGATCGGCGTGGAGAGAAATGAGGATCCGGTAAGATGAATGTAATTAATTAACCGGAAGACCAATAGCGGCCTGGATTAGTACTCTAATCTAAGCTTAATTAAGTAACCTAATCACGACTGGGGGGGCTAACTGACGGGTAAAACAGGAGGGACTTGGGAATGGGACTGCGGCCACTGTCGCCATTGTCGAGTGTGTAGAAGAAGGTGAGTGGTAGGTATCATGCAAGCCCCAAACCCTGGTTCGGTATCCTCGTCGTCTTCTTCATCTTCGCCGCCGGTGTTGGACGTCAACTTTTTCAATCCCGGAACGACGGCATGCACGCAAGGTGTTTGCTGGAACGACGCGGCGGAAGTTGCGTTCCAGGAGTATTTGATCGCTACTAGGGGGGTAAGCCAGCTTTGGATCAAGTGCCAATGTCGATTCCTCAACCGCCACAGCCGCAGCCGTATTTCGCAGGGAGAAACGATGAGAGTTTGCTTGGGCAGTGGCGGAGTTTCCCTGAATGTGATTCGGAGAAAAAGTTGGTGGATCTTGGGTATTTGGAAAGGCAACTGCATTTGACGCCGGATCTCGTGGGGCGAAGTGAAGGGGCCAAGTTGGCCGACGAGCAACGCATTGCGAAGACGACCGAACGGAGACAGAAGAGAATGATCAAGAACCGCGAATCTGCCGCCCGCTCCAGAGCCAAGAAACAGGTGCGTTTTCATATCCCATCCCTGCAAAATCATGGTTGAGTCAGACAGAGCATACGAATCAGTGAAGAATACTGCTGCATTATGTACATGTAGGCGTACACAAATGAACTGCAGGAACGTGCAATGAAACTCCGGGAAGCAAACGCTTTTCTGAAGAAGAAGAATGTAAGTAGTTGAATCCTGTGACCACCTCAAAACTCTAAACATTCCATCCATCATTTTTTGGTTTGCTTATCCCTTTGCAGGAAGTGATAATCTTTTTGGATTCCATTGAACAAGGGCCAAGATATCAGCTTAGAAGAACAAGTTCCTGTTGAAGACTGCAGATATCATATCCCATTTTCGGTTATGTTTGAGGTTTTCATTCTTTTTAACAGATGAGTCTTTTTGTCAACAAGACACTATATTGTTACATCAGAAAACAATAAAGGGGATGACTTTTTTGTGTCAACTCTGATGTGCTTCTTCTTTAGCTTAAAAGGAAAAGGGGAAGCATTTGATTCCACTCTATCCTCAACAACCACAATAGCTACTACCCCCTTCAAGTTTCAACACAATCTGCTGCAAGTTTTCATTCAGTTATTTAACACCCACACACTGCTCACAAGAATGTACACTACAAGTGAGGCCAGAAGCCTTTTCTTGCTATTTTTCCTTAACTAGGCTGTCTCCCCTGCAAAGAAACTTGATTTCCTCCGCGGATTACTTACTCTTCACAACTAATCTCCTCTCAATTTTGCACACACACACACATTGAAATTCGAACGCAGAAGCAGTGTTTCATGTTTCCATCAAACTTTTAATTTGACGAGATTCGCAAACGGTTTGTTGGCTTCGAGAGGTACCCAGTAAGACAAGAGTAGTTACCGTTATGCGCAGATCGTGGCGACTGGCGATGGAGGTTGCCGTCAACAGCGCCTTGCTAACATGCGCAATCACCCTTCAACAACTGAACACCACAAACATAAAATTTCTACCGTAGTAGATTGGGGAGTCTTGATTTCGTTTTTACCGTTTTCTTTGCTTAAGTGCGCCCACGTTGCGTCACGGCCCCCTGCAATCCGGTTAAATGTTTGCTACGGTATCCGTAGCGATCCTCGTACGGTCTCGAATGTCCTCCATTTCATTCAATATTAAAAATGTTTTCATTATTATGTAACTGGATTCTGATTGGACCTAACTCCATCATCGTTTTCAATAATCCAAAGAAACCACAAAAAAAATATATTCATGTGTACGCAGTTACAGTTTATGCGTGAGATAATAATTCACGTTCAGCAGCACCAAGCGGGGGCGAAATCGGCCACGATGGGCTCCGACGAACGAGCAACTACGGACATAAGAGGCAGAGGAAGGTGATGATGGCCCTGGGAATGAACGGGATGGCGATGAAGAGGATGAAGGAACAGACTTAGGGAGCAATCCTTATACATACCAATGGCAACGCTGAGGAGGTCAATGAAGAAGATGGCCATGAAGACTACGCCGATGAAGATGGTGCACAATGACAATGATAAAGGGCGGAGGAGCCAGAAGAGGAGGAGGAGCTCCAGCCTCCTAGAAAGAGAAAGAAGTGAAGGTTGAAGAGGCTCACTCCAGTTTACATGTGGAACATTGCAACCCCATTATCCACTCCAACGCTGGTGTTTTTTTCTTTTCTGTTGTTGCCTGAGGGATGGAACCAACCATCAAAAAGTTGCATTTCCCTTTTCATCTTCAGAAACCTGGAGAAAACTATTGACAGATCCAGTTACAAGAGGTGCTAACTGTGACTATGTACAGAAACATAATATTACAACAACAGGAAGTGTATACGCAGATTCCTATGGTATCATAGAGGAGCTTCCCCTTCTATGCATACCTCGGAAATGAGTGTTAGCATTTACATTAAATGAATGTTGATCGAGTTGTGGGAACCTAAGTACTCCAGGAAGTCCATGTGCAGCGTCCCCTGACTATTTCTTTGTCGCGTCGATGAACATGGCACGAGTCCAATGCTCCACATCTTCAGTTTGCGATGGTGGAGGAGGAAAAGTAGGGTGTTCGATGAGATCCCAACCCTCAATCAGGTTTTCGTTCTTTACCAAATCTGACAATTCACTGGCATGCAGATAGCTCGGAAGATAGTTATCGAAAGCAATTCTCTGCAAAAAAGAAAACACTAAGTTCTGCAGCAAGGCCATACGAACGCGAACTTTCACTAGTGACACGAAAGAGAAACATTTTTGTTCTCATTTCTGTGCATTAAACGGAAAGCAGAAGGATTACTAGGAAGATACCCTTATTGGAAATGCATGTGCACTCTCCATCAATGTGCTTGATGCAATGGTTGACTCTACATTCCATATTGACCTATTCAGAAATTGGCCCTGCCTCGATGATCTGCATCACAAAAAATGGAATGGGTGAATTTATTTGAATGTATAAGTCGTCTCAGCAGCAGCAGAAAGACCACTGGACAATCCTGTAGTCTAGAACCATACGTCGTTATGCATGTACAATAACTAACATCCCAATTAATATATTATCTGACCTGGATGATGCCATTCTCAAAGACAAAGCAGCTCGAACTTCCTTGGATGATGAAAGCATAGCCAACAACCTGGAAAATGTCTCAAACGTGGAGGTTTCTTGAGGAACTTCTAAAGACAATGAGTGGTAGCAATATGTAGTAATGCATGCCACCGTCTTCTTGAGAAGTGATATGCCTTTTTGCAAATCCTTGTGTATTTCAATGGAATGCAAGGAGGCAGATGAAAAATCGAAGCTACCACCTGAGGACTCTAACCGAGGCTTCCTTTCAGATTCAATGGAAGAAAACCCGAAATTATTAGAGCTACTCTCAGACCACGAGGGTTCCTCATTGGTGGGGCACGAGTTTTGGTGAGGAACAAAGAGTGGATATTCACTGTTAATAACATATTCATTAGGAAAAAAAAAATAGAAGAGAGATTCACATCAAGTAGAGCCCATAAATACAAAAAATACCTTCTGGAAGATGGACGGGCATCCCAATATGAGTTACGTTGCCAAATCCGAGAACGAGAACCCTGAAAATGTGTAAATGGTGAAAACATACAACTACGGTTTCTGAAAAAAAATATGTTTCCATAAAACAACAAGACCCTGAACTTTATTGCATCTGTGGAAAATGTTCTTTAATATAGAAAACATCTAGTCAAGGAGTACAGTAAAGATATATGGTTCCTCAAAGTGCATGTAGATACCAAAACCATCAAAATTCTAATTGAAAGTGCAATTACATACCGCAAATCCAGAACAGTGAAGTGCTGGAGCACAAACAGCTGGAATGACGAGATCCAAAAGTTGCACCATGTAGCTGCAATTTGTTGGTAAAAAATGAATGTGAAAAGAATTGGCAACGACTGCCACAAAGTAACTTAACCCCATAAGTGCACACTACTTGTCTGGTCACATGTCATCGCAGGAAAAGCGGAGAAGAAACAAAGCTTCAAAGAAATCATACATGGCGAGCATATTTTGAAGACAGACAACAGCAAGACCACGTGAAAGGCTCTTAACATGAATCATGAAGAAGTTACCCAAATTAAGAAGATAAGCTAACAAGATAGAAATTTACCCCAAGGAAGCAGCAAGCTCATCTGAGGGTACTGAATGGGGATCTAATCCTCTGGGCAAGCGAGCATTGCAAACAGTGTCATACTGACCATTAAGATCACCATTCTTCTCCCCATCTATTTTCACCTGCAACACCAGCACAGGCGAATATCTAATTTCATAGAGCTGGCTTGATCGGTAACACAACTATCAACAAGGTGGGGAAGAGAGCATTGACTTCAAAGGTCATACTAGGTGCCATCTGCACGCTCACAACATACGCACTATTGTAGCATCAAAATTATTAACTACAGAGTGAAGCCAATCTCCATCTCAATTGATTTGCTCTCATGTTTTTTAACTTTAATTTGGTCGACCTAAACAAATTACAGGTTAAAGAACATGCACATCAACTGTTCTGTCATGCACAGTTACCTGGAAATGCCCTAATTGATGAAATATAAGTAAACGAAGATTTGCATTTTTGGAAATAGGAAATACCCGTCGCTGAGGAAATAGCTTGCATATCTGCTTTACAACAACGGACTGTTTATGCAGGCGCTCAGATGTAATTGCCATCTACCGTTTAGATTTCAGGAGTGTCAATCCCAATCATGCGCATATGCAACATAAAAGAAAATGAAAAGCATGCAGGCTTGAACAAATAAGAAAATCTTACGTGGCCCAAATTGTGTGTATAGATAAGGTTAGGATAATGTTTCTCAATCTGCTCCACCCGAATCTTTTCCAACTGAAAGTGCAGAACAAGAAGATATCTAAAAATAATATGATAAAATTCATGATGCAAGAAGAAGGAGAAATACAGAAAAATATCCTTGTTTTACACTCTTGTTTGACAAGCTTTTTCTCGCTTAAGAAGTGCTGGATCTTATATTTACAAAGTAATCCACAGATTCCAATAAAAACAAAAGGCTACACATAACATCCGTATGATACAAAAATCATCTAAATTTATATAAAAAAGATCGTACCATTTCCTTTGCAGATTCAAGAGACTCATACTTGACCATCAGATCATGAGATGTCTTTTGAATCTTTGACTTTCCTGAAGAAATTATTTCCGATATTGTATCAAGAACGTGGTGTTAATTAAAAGAACTAAATTCAGAGTAATTTCACTCACACATGCCCACATGGATATTGATTAGAAAAAATGGCAACAGCTGCATAGCTCACCCTGTAAAACTTTTTCTTTACAAAGTTCAAGCTTATCTCTCAACTTTGTCAATTTCTCATTTTGAAGAATTCTCCAATTGCGTTGATCATCAGCCTTGCCCTAGAAAAATTAAAGAAAAACAATTGACAGCTTCGGCAGATACGAATCAGCTAAGATGATGCAAGACTGAATCAAACACTTTAATGATTGAAGATAAATGAAATAGAACGCAGCCTCGGCATTTGGATATCAAAATAATCGAAGAATGAGTTAATCTCAAGAGGTAAAGGGAATGAAAAGGCTTTTAGAAATAGTTGAAGAAGAATACCTATGAAGAACATTTCTTTCATTTGATCCAAACCACGAAAAACCAGTGCAATTAATCCAAAATACTAAAACCAAATGGGGAAACAAGAAACGTGCCTTTGCAACGAGAACTTGAGTCAATCTCGAATAGAGAGCATCCCTTTTGCTCCTCAGTAACCTCAAGCCATTGTTGTACTCGCCCAATCTAAAACAGCGAGAAAACATCAGGCCATAATTTCTATCCTTGAAAATCCAGAACGCAACGAAAAAAAAAAGAAAGAAATCACGAACACAGCACGCGCAATCTCACTATGGCGCGAACAACATCATGCCATAATTTGAATCCTTGAAACTCCCGAACACAGTACACATAATCTCACCTGTAATTGATGCAAAGAGGGCATATCGAAGCAAGATTAGAGGCCTCACACATACAACAGCTGCTGCTCTTCTTAGCCGCCACTATCGCCGTCATCACGGGAGCATCGACAACCAGTGGCAACAAGTAAAACACTGCGCTAGATCATTGTAAACTTTTGAACTAAACTCCGTAGGCGGATTGGAGAAGGTATCGCAACTCGGATTCCAAGTAACCGCTCTATAACTGTAGGGAAGGGTGCCTGTAAATTTCGGGGCCAGAATCATCTTTAAGGCTGGAGTAAACTGGGCCAATCTCCAGGCCCAACTCTCCAAACTGCAGTCTCTACTTGCGACAATTGTGTACACGCTGGCAATGGGCCACGCCCTGTTGTCAAAGTAATGTCTTACGTGTCTCAATCTAATTCAAACTGCCAACCACGCTTTTAAAAATGAGAGAAATTCCAATATATTTTTTTAATAAAAGGAATTTTTTCTCTTTTACTTATTTTTATAATATATAATGTTTATTATTCCAAAATATATATAATAAATAACATTTTCTAGTTGCATATAAAAAATGTTGATAATTTTAATATAAATCTATTTCAATTATATTCATAAAATAAATATGGTTTTATATTTTATAAAATAATGATTTATGAAGTGTGATTGTAATATATAGATTAATAAAATATAATTATAAGTAAACATGAATAAAAATGTTTTTAATTATATAATGATTATTTTTTAAAACTATATATCAATTTTCATTCTATTATAATCAATTTTAATATATTTTTTCCAAACATAGGCTTAATCATTTTATATCATGTTTTAGTTACTATATGAGATTATCACTAAATCATAAAATTTTAATTACAAATATTGAGTGTTAGTGGTTTCATATACCTTCAATTATATTGATATATTGAAGAAATACAAAAGTAGATAAATCATTTTCTAAAAAATTGGCTATTTTTGTAAATATAATTTTAACCCTAAGCATTTTACCAATATACTCCATGTAATAGTGTGATTTTAGGAAGAAACATGATTTTGGTTTCTTTAATATATGCAATTACACCAAATGAAACATAGAAAATAATTAAATATTTCTCTCAATATATATATATATATATGAAAAAAACTCGTAATATTGTACCAACATTATAAAGTAAATACTATTACAAAACTATTATCAATTTCGTTTTACATACATTATATTCATTATCCTGATTTTTGTTCAAACAAGTCGAATTCTCATCATCATCATTTCGAATTTCCCTTTGCGGCACTACTCTTGGATTTGAAAAGATTTATCTTAAGTCTTCCGTTATCACGAGAAATCTGCATATTTCGGTAGTCCGATTTCTGTTCTGTGATAACCAATCTTCCATCCTTCGTTGAATGCTTTTTCATGGCCCCCGCCGTCGCAATCGGCGGCGGTAGCTCACCTTTGGTGACCGGCTCTTTGCCTCGTCGACGAGGCATGATGCCGTCCGTTTGCTCCGGTAGATCGGAAGTGAAATTTGCAGTGCTCTCAGCACCGATGAACTCCTCAAGTTCATTGTAGGGATAATCACTCATATTGAGTAAGAGTAAGTAGAAAATAAAATCGTATTTATTTTTATGTATTGTATATAATACAATGAAATACATCCGTATTTATAAAAACAGTATGAAGTGAAATGTTATGTAATGGTTATTAGGGTAATTAATACTATAATAATATCAGTAAAATCACAAAAGATTGTATTATATTAAATTCAACATAATTTAAATTATATTTCATATTACTATATTTTATTAAGTGTACATTAAATGTAACGAAAAATTATCACTTTTTTCTTTTAAATATATACAAATTATGTGAATCTAAGCATGTGAAAATGAGAAATTTAAAAATTAAAAATTGAAAATTAATAAATTCAAAGTTCGAGAGGAAGAAACATTTTGTAGATTTATTATTCTGAAAATATTTGAACTTATAAGTACATGGGCATATATAAATATAATTGCATCATTATACAAAAATCGATACTTATTTTAATTTAAAATTAAATAATATAATGGAGATCATTCGTTTTATTTTTATATTTTAAAAATTACATATATTTGTTTTTCTAATATTTTTTAAAATTACTAAAAAAAATTGAAGTTCTGCTCAGCCCGTAAGCCCAATCCGGCCCGTGAAAAATGAACCTGCCTTTTATCCTAAGGTTTGCTTCGACCATATCCCTAGGTATTGTTTATAAAATAAAAATACAAATGCAAAATTCTAAATTTAAATTTAGAGAAAATATAATATTTTCAATTTATTTATTTATTATTATTTGGAAAGTATGAGAAAGTGGCCCTGTTTCATGTAACTACTTAATTTGATATCAAACTTCAAAATAAAATGATATATATTGGGGGTGTTTACTCTTTGTCCACTAATTTTAAGATTATATTACTTATTTTATGAAAAATTTCAAATAATCTTAAGATTAATTATTAACCCTAGGATTAAAAGTTCCCAACTATTCAAATGGTTGTATATTTTTTGTAATTTTGGAATGAAGACTAATGGAGATTAAATGAAAAGAATATACATAATTAACTCAAAATAAAAATTTAGCCATTAATTAGGGTATATCTGTCTTTAATTATTAATAATTTGTATTTTTTTTAAAAAAACATTAGTTTTTCTCAAAATATGTAAATATAACTAACAGAATATAATAAATCAATAATTTAATTTTAAATTAATTCTAGATAAATTTAAAAATTTCTATATGTGTTTATCAAAAATAAATTTAAGATATCAAAATCTATTTGTCATAAGTATTTTAATCTAAACCCATAAATTTTTTTTTAAATTTTTGAGCGGTGGTGACGCGAGGAAGAAGAACGCTCAGATGCTCACAGTCAATAATGGAGATGTAAAGTTCCTTATATTTCGCTTTTTTAAGTCTTCGTTCTCCTTCCTTTTGAAGTCTATAAGTAGACGCACGTTCTTGCGTGAACTAAAAAAAAAAGAAAAGAACTCTCTCCATCTCTCAGAATGAACACAGTGCTGGTCCTGGTGTCGTCCCTGATCTTGGGGCACCTCAGTCTCTGCTTTGCCTCTCTTCATCACCATACCTTCGTGGTGAGCAGAAGGAAGCTCCCTTCTTTGTTTTACTTAAGATATATCGACATGGGTGTTGCGTGTTTCTTTCAATGGCAGATCATGGAAACTCAGTACCGGCGCCTGTGCAGCAACAAAACCATATTAACTGTAAACGGGAAGTTTCCAGGGCCGCCGGTGTTCGTGGCCCAGGGGGACACCATTGTCGTCGATGTTGTGAACCGAGCCAAACACAACATAACCATCCATTGGTATGTAGCAGCGTTTTGGAAATTGGAATCCTGGATCCACTGACCTCGTACGCTGTTTCTTTTCAAGGCACGGAGTTAAGCAGCACCGGTATCCGTGGTCCGACGGACCGGAGTACATCACGCAGTGCCCCATTCGGCCGGAGGGGAGGTTCAGGCAGCGGCTTGTTTTGACGGATGAGATTGGAACGCTCTGGTGGCACGCACATAGTGATTGGTCCAGGGCAACCGTACACGGCCCGCTTATCGTCTTCCCGTCCATTGGATCTGGGTACCCCTTCCGGCGGCCTCACAGACAAATTCCCCTGATTCTCGGTACCTATATCCTTGCAAATTCACATTCCTAAAGTCTTTATGATGCTATCTCTTGTTGTGGGTCATGAAGGCGAGTGGTGGAAGAACGATATCCAAGCCGTTGTCGACGAATTCGAACGAACCGGCGGCGAACCCAACGTTTCCGATGCTTTTCTGATCAATGGCCAACCGGGTGTTCTATACCCTTGCTCTGCTCAAGGTCCGTCGTCTCCTCCCATTCCCTTGCATGGGCATGTGCAGTATCGTTTTGCCTGATTTCGGACACATTTGCTTGCAATAATGTCCGACAGATGTGTTCAAGTTGCGGGTGTCACACGGGAAAACATACTTGATACGAATGGTGAACGCCGTGATGAACAACATAATGTTCTTCAAGATCGCCAATCATACCGTCGTCGTAGTTGGATCCGACGGAGCCTACCTGAAGCCGTTCGCCGCCGAATACATCGTGATCTCGCCGGGGCAAACTATCGATTTTTTGCTCACAGCCAACCAGCCTCCGCATCGATACTACATGGCTGCCAGAGCCTATGCCTCCGCTGCATCGTTCGATAACACGACCACTACGGCCGTCCTCGAGTACCGGAACTATACTCCGGCGACAATCTCCCCGGTTCCATCTCTCCCGGCTTTCAACGACACGGCGGCGTCCACCAACTTCACCGGCCGTTTGAGAAGCCTGGCCAACCGGAAACATCCCATCAACGTGCCGTTAAGTATCACCAGGAATTTTTTTTTCACACTCTCTCTCAATATCCAGCCATGTGTTAACAATAGTTGCGAGGGCCCGTTACAAGAGAGACTTCTGACCAGTATAAACAACATCACATTTCGATCGCCAAGGATCTCCATTCTTGAAGCTTATTACTATCAGATCAAAGGGATGTACACAGACGATTTTCCGGCCAATCCGTTGTTCCGATTCAACTACACGCAGATCCCGGTCCCCGTCCCGCTATGGAGGTCTAGAAACGGGACGAAGGCCGTGGTTTTGGAGTACAATTCAACTGTTGAGATCGTTTTCCAAGGAACGAACACTGTCAGCGGCATCGATCACCCCATGCATCTTCACGGGCAAAGCTTCTACGTCGTCGGATGGGGGCTAGGAAACTTCAACGCAACCACGGATCCTCTCAAATACAATCTAGTGGATCCTCCTCATCAGAACACGATCGCCGTTCCGGTGCGGGGTTGGACGGCGATCAGGTTCCGGGCAACAAATCCAGGTAACAAACAGCAACTCTGTTTTAACCCAACGCACCCCCGAAACGGCGTATGTTTCGTACAGGGGTGTGGCTGATGCATTGCCATCTGGAGAGGCACGTCACTTGGGGGATGGAAACAGTGTTCATTACAAAGGACGGCGATATGCCGGATCAGAAAATGATGCCGCCGCCGAGAGACTATCCGGGTTGCCTCTAAGATCCTGGAGGTATAAAAGTATATAGTTTTTTTTTCTTTTTTAATTTTACTTTGCAAAAAAAATGTTATTTGTAAACATTAAAATAAAAAATGTAATCAAAATATAAATTTAAATAGTTATAAATTATTTATATAAAATATTATCAAAATATCCTTATTAAATAAGTTAAATAACTGTGTTGATTAAAAAAAGTAGAAATAAAACTAATAGTTAGAAAAAAAACCTTTTGTAATAAGAAGGATGATATGTTTTTTTATAGTTAATATTTCAAAATAAATCAAAAAGTAAATAAATAAATTATCTTGATAACTGATCTTACTAAATATTGTTGATAAAAAAAATTGATAATACTAAACACCATTTTGTACTAAAGCAAATATTGATTTTGTTTAATATAAATAAATATTTTATATTTTAAAATTAATTATCTATCATCATTGTTGTTCTTGGAAAATAGCATTTTTTAAATTAAATGGGTCATTTTTCAAGTTTATTAGGGGAAATTCTGAATATTGGACTCTAGTAATTGGGCCTGATACCAGCCCAGTTTCTCTGGGTCATCGATGAGTTTTGGCACAGCTCGGTTGTCGCGAGAAGAATCCGTTTCTCCGTTGCCACCGCCGGATTGTCATTTTCTTTCGGGCGATTCTCTGTTGCACTCTTCGCTGTTTGCTTTGCAGGTTTTTTTTTTTTTTTTTTTTTTTACATACATGATCGATAACTACAAAGATCGCTCAAAGAGTGGATCTTATCATTTTTGGTGTTGGGTGATTGGTGTGCTAGATTCTTTGCTGTCGTATGAACGGTAGAAACTTGCTGGCAGTTGTGGTATCTTTTGTGAATATTTCTTTTTTTTGTTGTTGTTGTTTATAGATTAAGAATTAGTTTGATGTCGCGAGAAAGGGGAAGACGGGTTGCACTAGCGCCAGCTGAGGAGGTAGGGATTGCATTTGCTTTTTGTTGTCGTGATTCCACATTCTTTGAAAGTATTGGTATCTGCTAAGGAAACCTTTTTTTTTGTTAAAGTGTGAGTCATTTAATATTTGAATTCGCAGACCATTGCGAAGATCAAGAAAGTTGCGGAGGAAGGCAACTACTATGGCGCTCAACAGATGTACAAATCGTTTAGTGCAAGGTACCCCTTTAATGTTTTATTGTAGTGTGGTAAAATTCATGGTCCTTGGGATCAGCCGTTGTTCATGCTTATGCCTTTTTCTTTTGAGAGAAACGTTTTCATTTCACTTTTTTGGAATCCTGCAGATATATATCGGTTGGTAGGTTTCCAGAGGCATTAGATCTTCTCCAGTCTGGTGCTTGTGTACAGTTAGAGAATGGGCAGGTCAAATTTTTTTAAATGTATGCATCCAGGAAAATTGTAGAAAAAGGACAAGCTTCCTTATTCTGAATACACCATATTCTTTCTCTTGATTTTCAGGTTACATGTGGCACTGAACTTGCCATGTTGTTTGTAGACACACTCACTAAGGGAGAGTTTCCATACAGTGACGACCTTGTTGGTTATTTCCTTCTTTCAAGATTTCATCTGCATTTGCAGTGTTGTTTGCAGCTACTTGCTCATTCTTCTATTTTATGTGTTTTGCAGCATGGATTCCTTGTTTTTACCATGTACTATTTCAGCATGGATTCTTCAAGGTTTGATTTTTGATGATTTTTTTGGTCTATTGCAGATCGTGTTAAAGGAATATTCCAAAACTTTCCTCGAATACCTATTCCACAACATTTAGATGTGACTGATGATGATGATATGCGGCAACTTTCTGAAGCTCTTGGAGCTGCAAAAATACGTGCTGAAGGCTGCTCATCGTTTTTGAAAGCTGCTATTAAGTAAGGCTATGCTTTATTTATCAGGTCTTCTGGTGTTTCTTTTTTCTCGTGTTTCTCTGACGACACTGAAGCATGGTTTTCACTGATGACTGATGAATTACTGATTCGAGAAGTAGGTATTACATGGTTGTAAAAATCCTTGGTTGCTATTTGCTTCTTGATTGAATATGCGAGCATTGGAGATTTTTGCATCTCTGAAACTGTTGATTTTTGGAAAGTGGCAGCTTGAACTGATTAAGTTTCGTACACATTATCTAGTGGATGACTAGTAGTCATGTGTTCCCTAGGTGGTCAATTGAATTTGGCGTGCATAAGAGGAACGGATCTCCTGAAATTCATGACATGTTAGCTGACTACATATATTCAGAATCCCCGGAGTTGGTACATATGAACTTTTTCATCTTATCAATGTCAAATATTAAATTTATTATAATCTTTATTATTTGCCTTTTTTTTATGAATGTCTTGCTACCATGGGTGAATATCTATCTACCTCTATTATTCACAACTGGGTTTTTTTATATTCAATCAAACATTTTTTTATTGTATTTGATTTTCTAAAGTATGCTCGTCACACATGGCCCTTGTGTTTCACCTGTTGCAGGATATGGCCAAAGTGTCGTATCATTTTGTTCGAGGAAAGGATCCACAACATTTTGCATCAACCATAATAAATTTCCTGGGCAAGGTTGATTCTCCAACTATTATTATAAATAAGTTTGATATTTTTGGTTGTGTTGGCTAATGAATGTTTTCTTTGTTGAGAGAATTTGGTGATTCACATGATCTCACGTCTCCTTTTTAATTGTCCGTACCCAGTGTTATCCAGGTGAAGATGATCTTGTTGTTGCTCGTGCAGTTCTCATGTAAGTTCTTTAGATCAGATGAATTCCTCCCATTGCTAACCATAGAACATAGTGGTTCTGTTAATCTTCTTCTTGCTCGTGCAGTTCTCATGTAAGTGCTTTAGATCACATGTATTCCTCCTATTGCTGAATAGAGAACATAGTGGTTCTGTTAGCTATCCAAAGTGCTGGAAGCCATTTGCGATGGTTCTGATTTATATGGGTTTTCTCTGATATCAGGTACTTGGCTCAAGGTAATCTAAAAGACGCTAATATGCTCATTGATTGCATGAAACAACAAGTCCAAGTCCTAGAAGTTGAGTTTCCACGTTCGGAGTTAATCCAATTCATCAATTATCTTTTGAAAACGTAAGCCCACGTTATTGTGTCCATCTGAATTTTCTGAAGAATCATAACCCAGCACTCTGCACCACAATTTAGTCCATAAGGCTCCCCTTCTTCAGAAACAACTGTGATTCTCTTGTACTTTTTACAGGCTGCAGAGAGAAGCCCTTCCTCTTTTCAATATGCTTAGACAACGGTACAAAACAAGCATAGATAGAGACCCGCCTTCAGTGAAGTATGTGCCTTCTACTCCTCCATCTTTCCAGTACATCTTATATTCAGCCACAAAATCTGAGTAACTCATCCCATTGCTTTTTTCTGTGAACTTTTCGATCAGTTGCTGGATGAAATAGCCGAGAAGTTTTACGGTGTGCAGCGCAGGAATACTATGCCAGGAATGTTCGGGGAGCTCTTTAAGGTAATTTAGTGAAAAAACAAGGCTAAATATCGTCAGGTTTCCTGTGTGTGTTTACCATTTGCCTGTTCTAAATGCTTGCAGATGATGGCAGCAGAATGATGCTTGTGCTCACAGTCTCGGATGCCTTATTTCTCTTGGTAATTTTGTTTGACTTTTAAAACATTTATCCAGGTGACTGTTTCCATCATTCCTCATGAGTAATGCTGCTGGTACGCATTGTGTTATGTTAGAAAGAAACTCGTGTATATTGTGAAAGAATCTTCATCATTCTACTTAATCCAATGGGAACCCAAAAGTATCCCAAGTGTGTTCCAGATTCATCTCTTCTTGAATTTCTATCGGTTTCAGGCAATTGCTTAGATTGTACTGCCTCCTATAATCTCTGATTTGCTGTTGCTATGATGTCGGTTTGGTCAAACCTCCTGTTTTACTTGTAACTCAGCTGAACTGATTCTGTGGAAAAAGGACAATGGATAGTGATTTTAAAAAGAGGCCATTTTTTTTCATATACATGTAATTAAAATGATTATTTTAGATATTATTTTTTGTTATATCAAGTATGAGATATGCAAAATGTGATTTTTTTATTTATAAAAAAAATGAATATCTAGAAAATAAAAAGCCATTCAAAGCAATGGTACAGGATGGTTATTGTTCATGGACATGGATATCGATGACCATCATTATGATTATTGGGATGCATGGGCATAGTTTGCTAAGGTATCGAAAAATATCTTGGACACGAATACTGGTATTCTACTTTCTCTCTCTTACGTCATCCCACCTGGACCACCCACATTCGTATTTTATTGGCCATCGAAGTTTCTTGCCACTCGGCCAGGATGCCTTATTGCCATGGCATGCCGTATGGGCATACATGATACATCCCATCGCATGTCCCATGGATATACATTATGACATGGCTAATTCTTGTGTCCAACATAGCTTGAAACCACTTCTGTCCGCTGGCTTTTTAGGTTCAGTAAAAGAATATGTAAATTGGGAAAATGCGGAATGAAAATAAAAAAAATATATAAATTGGATGCATGATGATGGCATGGGATGTATGGGCATGGGATGTTGAGACATCAGGAAAATATCTTCGCCACGTAGGCTCGAACCAAATGCCAGGTAAAGATTTCCTTTGTTCCCGACTTCCTCTCTCTAATCTCACTCCACCGAAATCTTACCCCTTGAAATCTCATCGCTTCTCCTCACTCTGTGAATCGAAGCATCGTGCTCTCAAGAAAAGGTACCATGAATTTCCTTTTTGTTCCTCGGGATCCGTCAACTGTGTGCTGAAGCTCGCTTGCTGTTTTTTTTTTTTTTTTTTTTTTTCTGGTGAGTTCGATCTAGCTCGATCATTATTATTTTTTTCTATTTTTGTTGGAGAGTTTTTGAAAATTTTTGGGAATCTGTAGCTAAAGAGCTCTCTCTTTTGGCGAAGAGCATGAGATTTTAGATTTTGTAAGTTCGTTTCGTGTTATTTTGTTGTAGAGTAGTGTTATGGGTTTTTTTTTTTTTTTTTGTTGGTTTGTATTGATGTTGTGGATAAAATATTATTGTTTTAACCTTTCGTGTCCGCCATGGATGGAAGATGGAAATTTTAATATACCAGTGTTGTCTTATTTAGGAGGGAGATGCAAAATTACGAGTAAAGGGAGCTGTTTCATGTTTTAAGATTCTCATTTCAGCTCAACATAAACAGTAAATGGATTAATTTGTAAATAAAGGATTTTTTATGGTTTCTGCCACGGGTTTCGTGCCACAAGGATCGCTGGGACATTATGAAAAAAGAATTACGCTTTACTGCGTTTAACTGGTTACTGTTTATAATGCTTTTGTGCTCGCTAAATGTTCTTGCTAGTTATTCTTATGGATATTTCTTTCACAGAGTTGAAGAACTTCGTGACTTAAGAAAGTTTTGGGTAGTCTTGTGCGTGTCTACTGATTTAGTACAAGTTAGAGGACATGTGGGCGTAGGCGGGTTCGATCTGGACAGCAAGGATGCTGAACAATGGTGTTATTACTTGAAAAGTCGAAGCACATTTGGGAATCTAAACTCGTATGGTGTAGCATATCATCCTTGTTTGCATATAAAGGTTCATGGCAGCTGTAAATGAGAGGTGGATTGACAGTTTGCAGTATTCTTCATTGTTCTGGCCCCCTCCACCAGATGAAGAACAGAGAAAGGTGGTTTACGGACTGCAGTCTCTTATATGTTTTTTTTTTCTGGTTGGCTAATCCGTTTTAAAGATATTTATGCTCTCGTCATGGTTTATGTTTTTTTAGTGTTAATGTTTCTGCATGCAATTCCTTGCCAATTTTACAGGCTCAAGTTACTGCTTATGTCGAGTACTTTCACCAGTTTACCTCAGAACAATTTCCTGATGAGATAGCCGAGGTACTTTCTTTTCTTATAAGCTGAGCTGCATCACTTGTATGAACTGAATTAAGAATGAAAATTAAATGCCAGCATTCTGAATCTCTGATACTCATTTCCATTGTGGAATCCAGATCTTCCTTCAAATTTTTTCTAATATATATGTTCTCTGGTTTCTCAGCTTATCCGCAATCGTTATCCATCACAAAGAAGCAGTCTCTTTGATGATGTTCTTGGTACTTTTCTACAGAAGTTTTTTTTACATTTACGTTCTTCTCTTGGGAAACTGATCTCACTTTTGCTTATCTTGCCAGCATCATTTGTTCTTCATCATCCAGAGCATGGGCATGCTGTGATTCTCCCTATTATTTCGTGCATCATTGATGGTACGCTGGAGTATGACAGGACTGCTTCTCCATTTCGTTCATTCGTTTCCCTATTCTGTCCTAATAGCCAGGTATGTAAAACTATTCCAAATAATTCATACACTTGTTCTGAAACACATGCGTATCTGATGTTCTTTAGATGATCTTTATTCCTGTGTTGAATTGTTTACACTTATAATTTCTTCTCAGAATGAGTATTCAGGGCAATGGGTCCTTGCATGTGGGGAGATATTACGAATCTTAACCCATTATAACAGACCAATTTACAAGACTGACCGCCATGAATCTGAAGCAGATAGAAGTAGCAGTGGAAACCATGCTACTTCTAGCAACTCAATACATGAAGAGCCTTCCTTTGCTTCCTCATTGCCAGAAAGGAAACCTATGAGGCTATTATCACTCTGGATAACTGATATATTGCTTGCAGCCCCGCTTGGTATCAGAAGTGATTATTTTCGTTGGTAAGCTTTGAAACATAAATTTTTATGTTTAGTTGTTAATTATCAAGTGAAAATCTCATTTTTCTTCTGGAAGTTAATTGATTAAAAATGTCAAGGGTCTTAGGTAGGTTCCTTAGGAAATGTTTATAGGCACATGCTGATAAAATTGAATTTATCAATGAGATTCATTGATGATGGCTGTGCACGCATCATGGTCTATTCTGTTATTATTGCATATCCTTGAATTGAAATCCGTATTCATAAATTGCTAGAAATTTATCATATCATATATTGAAATCTAAACAGGGTTTTGACGATCAAATAAATGCTTAAATCTTTTAAATATGTAACTTCAAAACTGTTTATGCTGCTGTGGTGGGTGTGCTGACTCAGATATCTTGATATTATTTTAAGGTGTGGAGGTGTCATGGGAAAATATGCCGCTGGAGAGCTAAAGCCACCTTCAGCTGGTCAGAGAAGTTCTTGATATTCTTCCCACTCTTGTTCATTTATGTTTTCCATGCTATGGATGGTTAAATCATTCCATAGATATTCGTGAGCTTGCTGGATAGTATTTTTATTACGTTTAATTTTTTTTCACCTGTTTTATGGTGAGTCAATGGCATGTAGACTGTGGAGTGTTTCCTTTAATGCGTATTGAGCATTGCTCTGTCATGAGTTGTGGAGTTTTGAAGTGACCTTTTCTTGTTTGAATTGCTGTGAATTTGAAGTTGAATAAAAGTCAGGGAATATGTATATCTAATCTTAAGTTTTGCATTGAAATTGTTCAAGCCTTCTCGCGTGGTTCGGGAAAGCATCCACAGCTTATGCCTTCCACTCCAAGATGGGCTGTTGCCAATGGTGCTGGGGTTATTCTTAGTGTATGTGATGAGGAACTAGCATGTTATGAAACGGCAACGTTGACAGCAGCAGCTGTCCCTGCTCTTCTGCTTCCACCTCCAACCACGCCAATGGATGAGCATCTTGTTGTTGGGCTCCCAGCCCTTGAGCCTTATGCACGTCTGTTCCACAGGTAGTATGTCGGAGTGCTCTTTCTTAAAACACTTTTTTTTTCGCTCATTAAGTTTCTCTTTGTGTTAGGTATTATGCAATTGCTACTCCAAGTGCAACACAAAGGCTACTTCTTGGTCTTCTTGAAGCTCCACCATCTTGGGCTCCTGATGCACTTGATGCTGCTGTGCAGCTTGTGGAACTACTTCGAGCAGCTGAAGAATACGCCTCTGGAATGAGGGTAAAATTTATTTCTCTTATTTACACAACAGCAACAATCATGTTTTATTCATGTATGAAGATTTTAAGTATGTCTGAGTTAATTTGAGTTTTGAGTGAAGCAGCAGATACCTAACTGTGTCGTAATGTTTTTGAAGCTACCAAGGAATTGGATGCACCTGCATTTCTTGCGTGCAATTGGGGTTGCCATGTCTATTGGAACTGGAATTGCTGCAGATTCTGCTGCTGCTTTACTTTTTAGAATACTTTCTCAACCAGATTTGCTGTTCCCTTCTCATAGACAAGTTGATGGAATTGAAGTAGCCGGTTATGCCTCATCTGAAAATAAACAGGTCCTTATTGTTGGATCTACCTGAATGATATTGTTATCTTTAAAATTTTTTCATAACTTGTCTCCCATTTGCTTCAGAAAAATGAGTTACCCGCTGCAGAAGCTACAGTAGAGGCTACTGCCCAAGGGATTGCTTCAATGCTTTGTGCACATGGTCCTGAGGTTCAATGGAGAATATGTACTATTTGGGAAGCTGCTTATGGCTTGATTCCGTTGAGCTCTTCAGCAGTTGACCTTCCTGAAATTGTAGTTGCAACACCTTTGCAGCCTCCGGTGTTGTCATGGAACTTGTACATCCCTCTTCTTAAAGTACTTGAGTATCTTCCCCGTGGAAGTCCATCAGAAACCTGCCTAGTAAAGATATTTGTCGCCACTGTTGAAGCAATTGTTCAGAGAACATTTCCTCCTGAGTTTTCAAGGGAGCGGATTAGAAAAACAAAATATGATTTTGGCTCTGCATCAAAGAATCTTGCCGTGGCTGAGCTCAGAACTATGGTCCACTCTTTGTTCTTGGAATCGCATGCCTCATTTGAGCTTGCCTCTCGCCTTCTCTTTGTGGTTTTAACAGTGTGTGTTAGTCATGAAGCACATCCCAATGGCAGCAAAAGGCCAAAAGGTGAATTTCCATCTCAGGAATTAGCTGAAAATATTGAAGGGTCTAACAGAAGGCATATGGAAGTTGAAACTAAACAGAGCAAGAAGCATGGACCTGTAGCTGCCTTTGATTCCTATGTCATTGCTGCTATTTGTGCTTTGTCCTTCGAATTGCAGCTTTCCCCATTGATATCAAAAAGTGGCAATCTCGTGAATGCAGAAAGTGCTTGTGGCACTGTGAGGCCTGGAAATGCATGTGACCAGCCTTTCAGTTTACAGAACGGTATTGATTCAGCTGTTCATCATACTCGCAGAATTCTAGCAATTTTAGAGGCCCTTTTTTCTTTGAAACCCACTTCTATTGGTACATCATGGAGTTACACTTCAAATGAAATAGTGGCTGCTGCAATGGTCGCAGCTCATATTTCTGACTTGTTTAGACGTTCAAAAGCATGCATGCGTGCTCTTTCTGCTTTGGTAAGGTGCAAATGGGACAATGAGATCCAGTCAAGAGCATCTTCCCTTTTCAATCTAATTGATATTCACAGCAAAGTTGTGGCATCAATAGTAAATAAAGCAGAACCAATGGAGTTGCATCTGCTTCAAACTCCGCTGCTGAAGGAATTCTCTTCATGTTTTCATGGGAAAAAACTGAACAAATGTTCTAGCTGCTACCGGTTAGAATCAGGTTACCCATCTGAACAGCTATCCGCAAAGTTTTCTAGATCAGATTTGGTGAACTATGAGAAGAGTGGTTCCAATGACACTGAAAGACCTGTAGGGAAGAGAATTGAGAGTCTCCCTACAGATGCCTCAGATTTAGCCAACTTTTTGGCTATGGATCGGCACATAGGTTTTAATTGCAGTGCCCAAGTTCTTTTGACCTCCGTCCTTGCAGAAAAGCAAGAACTATGTTTCTCTGTTGTTTCATTCCTCTGGCACAAATTGATAGTATCCCCTGAAACACAACCAAGTGCGGAAAGCACATCTGCACAGCAAGGATGGAGACAGGTACTGCGTCATATGATTTTTTCCGGATGATAATTGTGGTTCACACGCTGCCTAAGCGTTTTATGTTAGCGAATTTGCTTTGTGTTTGTCAAAATTTTGTCTTATTCGATAGTGCACAAATTCTTGAGTGTGCGTTGCTTTGCATATTAGCGGTAATCTGAACAGCTGAAATTTTTTAAATCATCCAGGTTGTGGCTGCGCTATGCAATGTGGTCTCAGCATCACCCGCAAAAGCTGCTACAGCTGTTATTCTTCAGGTATAGATTTTGTTTTTCTTGATATTAGTGTTTAATTTCCTGAGGAAGTTATATGAGCTAATTATGCCTAGTAAAATCTTGGGTCAGTGCTGTTGTGATTGTGTATTTATAGGGATACGCAGCATGATTGCATTAGTCGGTTCAAATGTTGTCAGATTGCTGCATCAAATTATTGAATCAACGTTTTTTTTCCATCTCTGTATCATATGCATCAATGCTGTGAGTTTTGTCAGGCGGAGAGGGAACTGAAACCCTGGATTGCCAAGGATGATGATCATGGTCAGAGGTTTTGGACAATCAACCAAAGGATAGTGAAAGTTCTTGTGGAGTTAATGAGAAGTCATGAGAATCCAGAGGCATTGGTAATTCTTGCAAGTGCATCAGACGTGTTGCTACGTGCCACAGATGGTGTGCTCGTGGATGGAGAAGCATGCACTATTCCTCAGCTGGAGGTAAGAAGTCTGATGCTTGTACACCCTTTAATATTCTTAGCCATGATATGTTTACGTTCACCCTACTATTACAAATCTGTGGTGCGTGAACTAATTCACATTATGACCATTCGTACAGCTGTTGGAAGCCACAGCTCGAGCTGTCCATCCAGTCATAGAATGGGAGAATCAGGCGTGGCAGTCGCTGATGGCCTTTCAAACCTATTGAAGGTGCATTAACTCTTTCAAGTTCAATTCTTGAAACCGTGAAGCTCCATGCTTCTTCTAACATTTTAACCGGTGTACGTTCAGTGCCGCCTCCCTGCTACAGTGCGATGTGTTTCACATCCAAGTGCTCATGTTCGTGCCCTCAGCATTTCCGTTCTCCGTGCCATACTACAAGCCAGCATCCTCCCATCAACTAGCAGAGTAGATGTCAGCAATGCTCACAGCCCACACCAGCCCTTAAGCTGTGATTCTAATGCTTGTCGTTCAGATATCGAAAAATGTCTAGCCTGGGAAGCGCATAGTCGCCTTGCAACCGGCCTGACCACCCAGTTTGTCGATGCTGCGGCTAAAGAATTAGGCTGCACCGTCTCTGTTTGAAACCGCACGACGGGTATGTATGTTGTAAACCATCTGAAGGCTTCCTTTCCTTGGCAGGCAATGGTGAAATAGGCTCATGACGGTACACAACTGCAGGTTGGCTGTGTTGACAACCGTCGCGCTTGCATCAGGCATCTTCTTTGTCTTGGTACAATTAACCTAGCTTCCATAGATGTGTATGCCTGTTCCATAATCTCTACTTCAATAAATTCTCTTCCTTTCACCAAATACACATGTACTATATTTCCCATGTCGCTGACATTCACCATTTTTTAAGCTACATATCTGCATTTTAAACCCCCAACCCATCTGTTGATCACTTGGCCTCCTTTGAGAACCCAGAGCCAACTAGTAGGGCCTCAGCACATCTTTACAAGCAAACAATGAAAAAGAAGAGTAACTGCAGGTACTGAGAAATGCCATGAATCTGTTCCCTTGACAGATTTCTGCACAAATGTTATACGAAGATAAACTGCTATAGCAACTTATGGTTCAAAATGTCTGATTCCCCCAGCAGGGAAGAGAGTCCACAAAACAAAGTGTAGTAAAGAAATGCAGAGACTTGTTTGCTAATTGTTGTGAAGCCGCCTCTCAATCAAGAAAGCATCACCTGTAAACTGTAATGTTCTCTATGAATTCAAACACAGAAACTAAACCTTTTCATCAGCTTCTTCAGAGGATGCTACATGCTTTTGCTGACTGCTTCTCGACATCGAATGACTGCGTCGTTCTTTGCCGCCGGGTTTTGACGAAGCGTTGCCATACCATATCATTCCAATCACAGCAATCACCATACCAAAAACCACATGCAGATTCAGCCCTTCTTTTCCAAAAAATATGAACCCAAGGACCAAAACTAGGATGGTCTTCATATGGCCAAGGACTTGGAATGAAACTGCTGTGAATCTACCAATACAAATGAACTGGCTGAGGTTGGTTCCCACGGCTATGGTACATGAAAGCACGATAAACGCCTGGAAAATCAGTGAAGTTCCATTAACACAGTAACAAGGCAATGGTTCATTGAAATGAGAAGGGAAGTCACTTACTATGGATGGGAAGGTGAAGTTGTATGCATCTATTCTCTTTTTCGTCAGCCAGTAGTCCAGAAACGGACCCATTAGCACTAAAGATGCAGCTTGGGCTGGAGCAGTGTGCCCCAGAAGATTGAAGGAAGTTAAGGAATACTTCCTTTGAAGAAAATGAACATACTGCAAGATGAAAACAAACACACTTCAAGACATGGTTTATAGAGATATGATATGCATAGCAAATGCCATATCCACAAGAGAAAGAGGAGACATGAGTCATAGCCAATGCCATACTGCATCACTAGACTAGGAAACATATGCAGAACCTTAGTTATATCATATCTTAGGCCAATGGATCAGCCAGAACTTACATACTGTTGCATCGACGTGCTCCAGACAGCAATAAACGCTGCAGCGAAACCTTTAGTGTTAACACTCACATCAGTAACTGTGCACACACCAACTCCTAGGAGAACAACTAAGATGCTAAGCTTGGTATCCCTTGAATACCGTATCTTGTCAAACACCACTTCCAATAAGCATGAGACAGGGATCATGCTAAGCTTTGCAATCTGATGGTTCACAGAAAACAAACAACAACCTTCAGTAAACAGATTTTCAAGCTTACACTCTCACCCCTCTTATCTTTTTTTTTTTTTCTCCTGTTTCCATTTACAATAGATAAATGCATTGATACTTACCTGGTAAAACCCAACAGAGTTCCACATCAAGCTAACATTCATCCCAACTATCGAAAAATTTGCAAATAGAACGAATTTCAGCAACTCAGACAATGGCAGGTGTGATCCTTGGATGTAACCCAAACACCTCAAAACAGCCGTCATGAGGGTCGTTGTGGTGAAATGCAAGCCAGTTAATGTTGTAGCTGATGCAAAGATACAAATCAGAATGCAGCATTCCTAGAGATATATATATGTATATACAGCGAAGTCCACGCAAACTGCACAAAAACTTACCGAAGCTGAACCCATACATAGACATTAACGCCTTGTTAACAATGATAATTCCAACTGAAGTCACTACGTTAAACAGCCATGCTGCTACATCAACAGCAGCCTTCTTATCGGCTTTGCTTGAAGGTGGCATTTTGATCCTTTTGCTTGTTAAGACCGTCCCAGCGACAGAATTCACTTTGGCATCAGCTTAAGGTCACAACATCTCACTACATTTAATGCCTCAAATTTTCCCCAAATTTCCTGCAGAGTCATCATCATGATCAGAATTTAAGGTCGTTCATTAAACCTGATGATACCCACTTAAAAGCTAACTCAATAGTGACAGAAAACTAATTGGATGGATACCTACACCTTTCATTCCAAAAATAAGTTAAAATTCGACACAAATTCTATGCTCCATTGCACTGACTACAAAAAAATTCAGATCCAAAAACTCCAAAACCCCTGGAGAAAATCCCATCACTAGATCGCATTAATTCTAGCAAACCCACATTGCAATATCTCCATCGAGGGGATCGCAGTAGCAGGAATCGACAAACCCAAGTGAAAAATCAGCAAAGCATCCACCTTTCAATCCCGAAAAGAAAAGAAAGTTGGGGAGCGTAACTGATCACTTACCCTTCTTGAATGTTTTCGTAACAGCACAAAGAAGGGGACGAAAGGCGTGAACTTTACCACTTCCCCAGATCCCCACAACACCAGAGTCCGCTGGGCGTGACCTTTACCTCCCTGGCATTGCTCTTCATACAGCCTTAACTTGTTATCACAAACATTCAATTCCCTTTTTATCTTAATCCCTAATCTTATTAGGTTTAATTACCCTTAAATAACTAGGTCCATTTTTGTGTCTGACTTTTTTTTACATTATTTAGTAACATTTATTAGTATTATTTAAACTAATTACAAGTTAATGATGTTTAACGTATTAATTTACATGTATTAGGTTGAAACAAACCCATGTGACTCACTATGAACAAAAAACAAAAAAAAAAACTCAACTCAAATATAAATTATAAAAGTAATCATTTATATATATAAATTGATTATTTTTAATATTATTTTTTAATTCAATATGTAAAAAATAAAATTAAAAATAATCAGTTTATAAATGACCTCCTCCTATGAACTATCTATCCCATGCCCATCCTATCCTATCATTAGAGTGGGGATCTCTCACATCTATATCATGAACATGGTCCCTTGGCATGCTTATGGTACATCTTTTTCTTTTAAGTATGTTTTGTAGTGTTTTTTGTGTAATTTTCTGAAATAAAAATTGATTTTAACCAATTTTATAATCATTTTCATAAAAAAAGTTTAGCTTGGTTTTATTTAAAGATAATATTTGAATTTAGTTAAATTTAATTTGAATAATTATATTTTAGCTATCCTAACTATCAGACACAATAATTATGTTTGACAATCTACTTTGGCTGCCCATTTAATGGAATCAAATTTAATAATCATGTATTACTAATAAATCATAAGGGGTCTTCATAGATGATATGATTTTGAAATAACATTATGTTTCTTGGAAAAATAAAAAAAATAAATCAGGCATACAAGGTTTTAATACAGCATGGGCTACAGAGTTTGGGATAAAATAGTCAACAGAAGTTCAAATAATAATTTTAATTCAGTATTGATAATTTAGGCTTTATATTATCATTCCCATTTGTGTGTATATGCATCTATCAAACATAGATAGATGCATTGTTCAATTCAAAAATGTAAATTCGATGCCACTAAAATATGGATATTCATTTTTTAATTACTTGTTATTATTATTTAAAAAAAATTAAGATACTTTATTCAAGAAATAGAATAAAAAATAATATGGATAATTAAGTATATATTAAGCTTTTATGGGATGCTTTAATTTATTAGCGATTTGTTTCACAAGGCAATGATTAAATGATAATAAAAATGTAAAAATCCAATCGTCATAAATGGCGTGTTTCAAAATCAAGAAAAATCCTGGCCGTAGGATTAAGAAAATGACCGTTAAGATCTGAGACGCTGCATCAGTTCAAACGCACGCGTCGCTTTGTTCAAATATATTCTCTTTTCTCGGCCATCGTTCTGCTGCAGAGTGATATACCCATGTCGAAGATGGCGTTGAGATCGAGCGCAAAGCCTCCTCTCGCAAGATCTCCGGGACGTCTCCAGTCAAGGAAGCCGCTTCAGCCTGTCTCGCCCAACGTAATCCGTTCATCCCCAGGTATTCCCGATATCCGTTGGTCTTTCTTCTGTGGGTTCGCGGGTGGTTTGCGGTTCAAAATCGGATGCGAATTGGTTAATTAGGGCTAGACCCAACGATTCTGTGTGCTTTCCCTGTGTGATGTTACGAATTGGCTTAATTGATTCCGTGTTCTTGTCGACTTGAATTCATCGCCGTGGAAAATGAAACACCAGGCTCGATGATGAAACCCCAGATGCCTGATCGTTTCTTGGATGTGGAAGTGCCTGATCTGCGACCTGAGTATCAGGCGATTTCAAGTGAAATACTTGCTCTAACAAAAATGGTGCACCAAGAACTAGGGAGCAGAGAGAGTAGGGCGTATGAAGGCAGTGGTGGTCCTTTGTTTGAAAGGGGTAGGCTGTATGATGAGTACGCAGCCCGAAGAAACGAGAGGCTCAAGAGAAAGAAGACCGAAGCCATAGGGGTCAAGGAGAAGAAGCCTGGTTATGATCTTGGTGTGAGAGTTGAGTCAGCAAAGAAAAGAGAGAGCATCAAGCCCAGCAGAAATGCAGATGCCCTGGTGGAAGCGGCTGCTGTAATGAGTCCTGTGCCACAGCCAAGGGAAGTGGCTGTGAAAGCAACACCAAGGTACTCACTGAGAAGCTCTACTAGAAAAGAGAACATGAAGCCCCCGTTGCCTGTTATGATGACTGCTGAGAAATCTACTGCAGTGAAGGAAAGAAGAGTAGGAGTTAGAAGAAACAGGAAAATATGAAACTGTGCATCTTTTGTTATAGAGTTTCAGTGCTTGTTTCTTGCAATGAAGTATGCCAATATCTCTATGGAAATTCAACTCCATTCGCAAGAGATGCTGCAAATTGATTCATTTAACCATGGAAGCCTCAATCATGTGCTCTCCAATTTGCCAGCCCTTGTCCTTATTATCCGTCACTGCCACAGTAGTCGGCTCACGTCCACTAATCGTGCAGCTTTCTTGAAAGAGAGCTCTCTTTGGCTCCACTATCTTATCAGAAGGCAAAGCTTTACCAAATCCTTCAATGTCACCTCGCAAAACAGAGGCAACTAAAGCCCCAGCCTGGCTGCAGTTCCAAGCATGTTGAGACATGGCGTCGATCTCCGGTGGCAAGGCTCCTCTAGTTGAAGCATCAAATTCAGAATTCACCAAAAAGTAACATCTCTTTCTCATGTGGGAATTTCAAGGGCATTATTTGTTCCAGAGGCTTATAAGAATCAAAGCAAATCCTCCCGGACTCGAAGAAGCGCTTGGTCACCGCAGCGCTGGCGGCGATGGAGCCGATGATACTCCCGAGAGGGAGATTCTTTTCGAAGGACAAAGAGAGCCCCTCCCACTGACCTAACCGACTTCGAGCATTGGGTAATGGCGGCAACTACGATGCAGTTCCAAAGGAGATTCTTGCTGCGACGGGTGCCAGCGCTGGAGAGGTGGGAAATCGAGATTTGTCCGGGCGAACTCGGTCCCACACGGAGATCGACAGTCACCACGACGCCGTCTATATCGCAGCCGAGAATGTCGAACCCAGGCCCTAAGTTGGCGACTGTCGCTGGAGCGAGGAACGCGAGGAAGTCAGCAAAGGAGACACATCAATCGGAAGTTTCTGTGAAACTCGGAGAAGAATACGGCTCCCGCCACGCGTCCGGAGTTGAAGCCGCAGACAGAGGCCATTTATTTCTGTCACTATTTCTCAAGGGTTACAGGCTAAGCGCCACCTTATCAGTTACCACTGTAGCAATTCTCTGGGTAGATAACGAAATTCAAAGAGATTCATTCAGTGAAAATTGCCAGGAGTTGAGATTGGAAGATCCCAGTGCAAAAATAAGGAATAAAACAACTCCGGTGTACCCAAATGATGCATCACCGCACAATTTCTTGCCTGGCCCTGTTTGCACTCGCAGTGAGTCTTCTCCAGACCACATTGCCGCAGTAAGCAAGAGTTACAGCAGCGACGAAGAATAGAAGAGGAATGCCAATAACGCAGCCACCGGAGGCTAGATTTATCAGCGTCTGAGAATAAGCAAGGAGTTGCTTATATGGATGGCCACCAACAAAGAAAAAATGGCTTCTACAGCATATGCTTCAAATGAGAAAGAATTAATGCTTACAAGCATTCCCGAGGTGAGATGGACGACAGGAGCAAAATACTGATCAGTTCGATTGCCATCTGCATGACCGCTGAATGCAATGACCATTGAGAAAGTGTGGATCGTCACGAAGGCAAGCGCTATCAGAGCTGCAGAGAGGGGATTTCACCTCGAATGATGTGAAAAAAATAATAATACATCATGAATACTTAAGATATCTGATTCTGCATCACATGAGGCACGAAAAGGTGTCTTTTGTGACGATAAATACTCAGTAACTCGAAGGTCTACAAAGCAACATGATTTTAAACCGTAAAAACCATATCCTGAGATAACAAAAGCAATGTTCCATTTTCTAGTTGTAACCCCATTAAGCGCAAGTATTTTCAAACATAATCCTCTCATTCTAATTCCTAAGTTTCATCAAGAACTCAGTAAGCCATCAATCAAAATTTCATTTGGCGCTTATATTTACAAAAAAAAGACTGTGTATCAGTCTACTGTAAAGACAAAGTGAGCTACCAAAAATCAATGTATACACTGCAAATAAATCTGTGGAACCAGATACTGGACTAAATTACCACCTTCCATAGCATAAAGGATTTGCATACCAGATACAAGAAAAAAGGGGATTCTTGAGCATTTTTCAGTATAGTATGTTGCTGGTCCAAAAGCAGGAGTTAGAAGGCTTATGCAGAAAAAGACAGCATGAGCCACACCATGACCCATTCCCCCAGCTGCATATGACAAGGGAAGATGAATATACCCCTTTGTATTTCAAAAAACGAACACAGATACGAGAAGCATGATCATGGCTCCAGTGAAAACATAAACCACGTCACTTACCAAGGGCAATTTGCATTTTGTCAGTAACAAACAGGCGAGGCTTTGAAACTCTATCAGCAAAAGCATCCAGTACTTCCTCCATTCTCCTAGTATTATTCACCAAAAAAAAAAATGGACAAACATCAAACCCTGAGAAAGTATAGGCCTCTACCACATATCAAGAAAGGATTTCAGCTGAAAAAATGGGGGACGGGCAAAACCTACTTATAGAGTCTCCACCATAAAATCCGAAGTGCTTCCTGACAGGCGACGGCTGAGAGAATCACGATCGCATACGGCCAAGACGCCGTAGTTTTGAAGGGGATAAACGGTCTCCACAGAGCTGATAACGCGATTAGACTCATCAGCCATACCAATGTGCTACAACAATCAAGACAACACAACTTCAAATTCTTGACGATACAAATTCCCCTGATTCTCCTTCAAAAGGGGTGACGAACCTGGAGAGGAGGGTGAGAACAAGAAAAGGCTTCCGACAGATAACAGCGACGAAAAGCGAAAGAGAAGGGCCGAGCGCCAGCAAAGCGTAACCGACACCGGCCGCCACCGTCATTTCTCTCCAGCGAATACCTAATCCCCCGCCGGCAAACGCTCCTGCACTCGATCATCAAAATTCCCCTTCGGTTAGCCTTCAGCTTCACGAATAGCCAGACGCTAGCATCAGTGTCGGACTCTCGGTCGCCGTCGGAAAACGAGTCCGTCAACAAATGAAAAAGGGTACATTCGTCTTTTCACATATACCGCAACCCCCCGGTTTATTTCAAGCCCAATCTTCAAAAAATGCAATAATTATTCATTCATTTTTATCCATATATTAGTATTAATTACGGAATTAAAAGACGTAAAATCAGGTAAATAAAATGTCATAAATTGTAGCATATATAATATTAAATATTTGACACCCGCATTCACTAAACCTATTTGAAGTCCAACTCATTCAGGACGACGACGACGACGTGGACGGAAGATCCTCTTGATTTTTCACAGCAGCGCACCGCGACGGCGGCCCGAAAAGGCTGAGTATGACCTGCAACGCCGACCACCATCGGAAAAGGGTCTTACTCACTGATTGTTCCGGCATTCGCATGAATGATGAAACCAACACTCACAGGTAAGAAGACGAGTCCATGGAGGAAACCGAGGAGCACGAGAGAGAGGTACATTTTGAAGTAGTAAACCTGCAAATTCCTGGTTAGGACGAAGATCAGAATGAGGAGTTCCGGCGTCGAGTTCACGTACCACAAATACTTGCGTCCTTGCGAATCCGAGCACGATCACTCCGACGAGTTTCGTCAGCGTGATCCCACTGAAGAAGCAACAGGAAGGATCACAGGTTTCAGCATGTCAGAGGATCAAAGACACAAGTTCGTGAGTAGGAGGACCTGAAGACAGAGGCTCCCATGGTGGTCAGAGCTTCCTTCATTCGTTCACTCCGATCTCCACTGCTCACCTGAAACAGCAAACCCCAGTTTCACTTCATCCTGGTGGGAAATCTAACCAGGAAGTGTCCATGCTGCAGTGCCTCAGTGGAGGAGTAGAATCTAACCAGGAAAGCATGCGTTAGATGCACACTGAACTCTACAGCAATGCCCACAGACATGACGAGGTTCACAACGGAGATGGCGTTAAGCTGGATATGCAGGATGGCCATGAGTCCCTGAAAATCTCATTCTGTTAGAGAATGTGGCTGCTGAAAACGCCACCAAGAGTTCAGTTCTGCTCTTGGAAAAAAAGGCGGTCTCGTGAGGGTAACATGAATGTACCAAAAGATCCACGATTATCATCACCATAACAAGAAGAATTATCGCCGAGGTCCACAAACTATATCAGACAGAGAACTGGAGTTTGAAATCTCCTGGGAATGAGAGATAATCAGTTTTTAAGTTAGTGAACTACTTGCCTGGATGCGATGAGTAAGCAGACAATGAAAACTGCACCTGCAAGACAAAATCTATTTCAGACTAGGAAGACAATGCATCAGTGTTTCATTCCCAGAAAAACAAATGATGAAGCCAACAGAAAGGTGAAGAAAGTTTGCTAACCAATAGCTATGGCGAGGTTGATCAGAGCTACCTTCCAAATATCAAGGTACTGCTCGAAGAATATGTAGAACACAGAATACGGGAAGACCTCCATCTGCGCCAGAAAGGAGTTATGGAAGGCAAATAGCATTACAAAGGAGGGGACGAAAGGTCAATGGCAAGACATACCCCCAGAGATTCCGACATCTTTGAGCTAAACTGCCGTGCAGCCCTCATCGCATTGACGTAATCAGCCTGCCGATGATAATATCTACAAAACTTACCAAAAAAGCAGATGGTGCAAATGGAAATGACAATGCACCTGCTTATTAAGGGGTGTATGGTATGTCCGAAATGCTGATGCTTGGATGATTCCATCCTCATAGCCTGGTGAAGTGGTAGATGCTTTTGCAAACTTCAACAAGAAAGAATGAAAGTAAAAAAAACAACAGAGTCAAGGAGCCAGACACTACCTCTGAGCTGAACATTGCCTGTATATGCTCCATTTCCTGCTTTTGCACAATCAGCAGAAGGTAATGCGTTGAGAAACCAGGGGAGCATGTCCCGGAACTGTGCTGTGGAAGGCCGATCATTTTGAAGATCTGAATGGCGAAAGCACTAGGAAAAAGAATCCTGAATTTAGTCGATAATCCAAATGAAGACCACAACCGAAAAATGAAAGGTTTAAGATGGTTAGGTTACAGTAGTGCAGTCCTTGCACACAGGGCTGAGTCCACATGTAGCACTACCAGATGAACAACAGGGTGGCTGTAAAAAGATGATGTTAGATTTACGCTACCACAACCTAACCCAATTCACATTTATGGGTAAAGAGAAGGAATATTGAAAAAAGATGACTGAAGTATTCAAACTCATGCCAAAACCTGATCATCAGGAGGACAGTAACTCCCATTTGTGAACTTTCTACAACAGCCGAAGGCTTCAGGAGATAACCAAACAAGGAAATCGTCGATCCATGAAGCTGCTGGTTTAGCTATGTAACTTGAGTCTGCAACTAATGATGCTCTTGATATCTAGAAATTTAAAAAGGTTATATAACTCAGGCATGTGAAGTATGAACAATCTCACAACTTGATATGTGATATACAAACGCCATCATCCAAGAAAAAAATGCAATTTCCATTACTATAAACCCTGAACAAAAATGAAATAACTTTACCTCATTCACAAGAGAATTAGAGTCACAATGACTGATGGAGCATAGCAAGTTCGTTTGTCTTGACTCTGAACTGGGTAGGGAAAAATATAAAAAAAATGAAAGAACGGAAACTCAATTCATGGATGAAGCACTGAATAACACAATGAAGAACACTGTGTCCCCCAGACTCGTATTGCCTTCAGGGAGGAATTCTAAATCAGTATTGATGTGATCAGTGAAAGTACCTGTAATTGTAGTTTTTCACTACAAAGTAGACCGGTGGACCAATTCTGAGGTATTCTGAAATGTTGCCGAAGTAGCCCTGCAACAATCAGAAGCATTACAAAACTATCAATTTTTCAAAGGAACGGCACTATACTGAAGAGCATGAATAAAATCATCAAAGATGCTAACACCTGAAGGTATGAATCTCGAGGAACAACGATTTGTTGCTCCAAACCGGGTTCAATTCTCGGGAATAATGCCTTACAATGGTCAAAGAGGATTATTTTTGGGGGATCAGAAAAAGGCAAAAAGGATGGAATGCAACACCAAAAAGGAATTACTTACTATGCATGCAAAAGTGAATCCAACAAAGAGACAGACGACAAGCAGCTTTACACCCCAATTATTCAAGACTGGAGCATGAATTTCCTAGTTAGCAAAGGCAAGCACTCATATGAGCTTTCAAAGAACTCAAGTACCTGTTGTAATGTTATTGAATAACAACAATGGTGAGAATCTAATGTCTCCTACCTTCATGTATCTGACGAGCAGACTATGTTTCCTCTGATGATTATCTGCAATTTCACATGAATCTCTTGTTTAATGCACGCGAAGAGAAACAGGATGAAGTTTAAAAAAAAAACAAACAAAAATACCTTTGTCTGTATCAGTATTCTGCGTCGACACTCTAATACAAGGCAAGCAATCTATCCTGTTATTCTCAGCTCTCCGGAAGTCCAGAACAATTAAGGCAACAAATGCAGTAACTTGAAGAAGAAAATCCAAAAGAACAGCCAGTGCTGCAAATACAGTAATGAAGTTCTTTTAATCTTGGGCTAAACAAAAGAGAAGATGATGAAGTTCATACCAGCAAACATTGAAAACACACGGCATGCTGGCATAGAAATAAAACTTCCAACAGCAAATGCCAGGACTTCAGAAACACTGGCTAATGTAATAGATGGCCCAACCTCAACAAGGGCATTACTAACACGTTCCTCTATATCCAAGTCTATCTTTTGTCTCTTCACAGCATGAACCAAGATGCACATATTATCCACACCAACCTAAAAACATCAAGACACAATTCATTTTCCTCAATTAGACTTGGTCAATTAATTATGAGAAAAGAGTAGTGATCAAAACTGTATCCATCTTAAAGGCATACGAGTAATAAACAAGGTTTTAGAAAAATTAATTTTGCAGACTCCAGGGCCAGCTAATTTATTCAAAGAAAAACACATTTCTTTAAGTTCTAAGAGCATGGGAAAACCTACTGAAGTAATCCTTGGAAATAGAACTTACGGCTAAAACAAGGAAAGGGATGACTTCCATTATTATCAGTGTAGATTTTATACCAATGGCGCTGAAAAACCCAACTGATCCAAGTACAGAAAGCATAACAAGCAAAACACCTGAAAGTCCCAGCAATACCTGCAAATGCAAAAGTAGCTACTGAGAGTAACTAAACTCTGCAAGATTTACAAGATTTAGAAAGCAACATTAGATTTGAGCGCTTACAATTTCTAGGAGATCATACCTTTGATGAGATGTAGATTGACGATAAATGAGAAGCATCTCCCAGAGTCAAGGAAATGTATGCAAACATCACAAGATAGCTAATCTGGGAAGCAAAAGTGAATGAATGAAACTTTATTCAGAAGAATGGGAAAAAGAGTCACAGACAGAGATTCAACTCCGTACCAAGATTGTAATAACATCTGCTGTGCTCTCCCGTTTCAACTCTTCCTCAATAGAGCTTTCTGAGGAAAATGCAAGTGTCAAGTTCCTAGACTGAACCATTGGCAAAATCTCCTTCTGCAATGATGATAAGATCCTGAGTTTAGATGGATTCCCTCAACAAATGAAAAAGTTTGGGAAGTACAAACGAACCTTTGCTAGCTGAATGAACTCTTTCTCCCACGCGATGGCCCTCTTGGTAAAATTCCCTTGTTTGTCAACGTTGTTGTTAACAGGGTATGTCACCAGGAATGCTGAAGCCTAGATGAAATGAATAGTTTTTTAAAGTGAATGCTACTCACACACTCAAACCAATCGATGGCATAAACTACCTCCAAATAGTTATTGCCAGAGTAACCACCGAGAGCTGTACTTGGATCAAGTGGGGCTTTGAAGGCACTGGCACATGTCTCTGCAGAGGTATAATGCTAAAAGATATATTGAGATAACGAATTAGTAGACAAAATCAGAGTGCAGGAAAATACAAAAGACAACATATGCAACTTTATGTTTCACATTGACTGTTGAAAGTTACCTGAACACAGTACTCTACATGACGTACTCCCCCAAAGCTATCATAATTTTTAGAATCCATCTTGAAGTACTGTTAGTAACCCAAAAAAATACTTTAAGCTGGCTGCTCAGTTAGACAGTGACATGAATATAAAAACATTAGAGAGTCCTGATACCTGAAGAACACTTTGAGTGGCACAATCTGTACCAAGGGGCTTCATGCATATGTCAGTAAGCGAAACCAAATCACCAGAGAAGTTAGCCCTAATGGCATCCACCTATCAAAAACGAAATGATGCCAGTAAACCGAAGGAAACCATCAATCATTATGTCAAACAGGCCAGTGTAGAAAAACTATGATTACCTTTTTCTGGATGTCGAATAACAAATTGATATTGCTGTCTGTTACTATACTTGGTGCTTTTCCATGAGGAGTTTCAGGAACAGTAGCTATTATAAGCTGAGAAGTTTCTACTTTTCAGTTCCTTGAAAATATATTCCCTAATTGCCAGAGAATTATTTTTGAAATACCTGTTCAATTCTATAAAAGGGAGCCAGGTGGTTGTCAAAAAATTCCTTCTCTCTGGCAGCTCTACTCCTGGGGCCAACCCACAACTGCACAAGTACGATAAGCTTCCTTTAGTGTAAATAGGATGTGCCACATGCGCAAGAGGCACAAGTTCGCAACTGACAGATAGACCTTGTGGCAAGAATGTCATTCTAGTCTTTTGTATTCAATTTATACACAAGGTTTTTGTTACCAAAATACATAGGCAACCATAGGATCCCATCCAATCTTGCAGTCACTTCAAACATGTTTTTATAGTATACTTGACTGCCACAAAAATAAGGACTTCAACACTACGATTAAGGTAAAATAAAATGCATGCTTCTACCTTCTCTGGCCTTGTCTCCACATGGAGCCGAATAAGCCCAATACAGAGCACCAGAACTACACCAACTGACAATACTAACAGCATGACTGGATGTCTTGCTACCCATGTACCATATCCCCTGAAACAGAGATGTTTAATCCATGTCAACAAGGCTAGGAAGTTTGTTCATAACTAGAACATGAAAGATAATTTTATTTGTATTGTCACTCACTGGTAAAACTTTGACATGTATCCTTGAACAACAGAGAGTTTTATTGAGTTATTCAATCGACTAGCCTGCGCATCCACCTACAATAAAGAAAAGAAATGCATAAGGGATTGTGCAGGAAGTATGCTGGAAAGGAGAAGCATGAATCCGACCAAAAGAACCACCTAACACGCAATGCACTGTGCATAGTTGAAGTGAAACGCACAGTTGAAAAGATAAAAAGACATACAAGAATTTTCTTTCTAAAAACACAACGAAGCTCTGTAACTGTCTAGCAGCGTTTCAGTACAAATAGACCTATAGGGTTAAAACAACCGTACAAGATGAACAAAATCAGGAAATTCATATTGATCCAGACCTGCAAAGGAGCATTATTATCCTTTTCACTGTTTATGTGGCCAACAACACCAGCGTCAGTTAACTCTTCAGTATTAGATGTGGGAGACGTTTTCCTTCTGTGAAACAACCCCCATCCGAGAAAGGCAGAGATGAGTATAATGTACACGATTGTCAAAGCAAATTCAATGCATGTTGCCTGCACTCATAAAGGACAAATGAATCAAATTTGAGACACTAATTTACGATTCGAAGGCTTTATAAGCAATGGGACAATTTGACCTTTATAGAACCTATTTTTACTGAACACGAACTTCTCCTTGGAGGAGTACGAGGAAGAACAGAATTTGAACAGGCCACCGATGAGGGGCAGTCACCACATGAACAGCCTAATGAAGTATCACCGCATGAGTACACAGACAAATTCATTGGTCGAATTCCTGATGATGTAGGGGCAGCAGGCAAAAAACTTATAGAATATGGAGATCCAGGAACACCAAGCCCTGCCTTTCTCCCAAGAAAAGCAAACCATTCTGCAGTAGGTGAGTATTTATCAAAAGCCGTCCTAGAAAAAACCACACACAAAGAGGGCATTCAAATTCAATGCAGTCACATTAGCCAAGGTGAATCTAGTTAATCAACCAGAGTAAAAGCTTCATTGCATTCAGAACCCGTCTTTTTACAGCAAGTACAATAGGACAACAAATGCAACAGGCAGAATCTCATGTACGCAAACCCAAGAGACCGTTGAGACAAATTACCTCTAAAATTTTCAGCACCGGCACCAAGCAAATCTATGGCTCGAGTATTCAGGGTACCAAATTTTACATTTTTGCAGGATTCAAACAATCCCTCGCCAAAAGCATCAGTTATGTAATACTGGATTCCATCAGCAGTTGAATTGCCACCAACCTTTAGAGGCAGCAGGGGAAAAAAGAAACACAAAACCTCATACTTAAAACAACCACCATGACGGTGCATTTCAAAAAAATTTTAAAGATTTGAAAAAGTTTGACTACTCACAGTGGAAATAGAAGACACATTGATAAACTGGCTCTGGTTAGGAGAGCAAGTAAGCTCACAGAACAGATTCAGGAAATTTCTCAAACACGCAGGGCAACCAACGAGAAGTGGAATTGCCTGAAAAGCATCAACCCACCAATATAAATCCCGAAAAAAAAAAAGAAAAAAGAATTTTCAAAACCCAGATGGAAGTTGCACGCGGGCCATATTGGCTATAAATGAAGAAGCTTCGTACTTGTTGGACTTGCGATCGTAAAGTGTCGAACTGATCCTCTGTACAACACACATTTCCAGTAATTGAGGGGCACAAACTTTGTATCTTCGCAGATAGTAAATCACTGGGCTGCCAAGCAAGGTTCGCGAAAATTCGATCAAATAGGCTGTAACCTAAAAACTACCAGATCACCAACCTTCACCGATGGCGATCCGAAAGGGCAATTCAGAACTTTTCCATCAGCTCGTGCTCCACAAATTCTGTACATAGAACAGTAATCCGAAGCATGCCTTTCTCTGAAAAATACAAACCAATCTTCAACAATAGGTTGATACTGAACACGGGAAACTCAAGACAAACAAGATTATGAGGCGCAGATCGCCAGAAATACGAACTCATTAGTAGAATTATTCTCCTGTAAAAGCCTCCTATCATGCCATTCCGGCTCTGCTCCCACCAAACCCACTACAAAAAGCATCTGCAAAAAAAAAAGACATTTTCTCACTCGTCAACCAAGACTTCCATAATCCTCCATCACGAACAAGAACCACACAGGCAATGGTTTCCAGAGATATACGAATTCGGGTGGATTCAGAAAGACATAGCCGCATCTGACACACTTACCATCGAGAAAACCCGCGCAAACAGCGTCATTTTCTTCATCCCCTGTAAACCCACTGCACCGGATGAGAACTCCATCAGAATCCACATCCAAAAACTGGTCAATTAATCACTATACAGAACTCACAGTGTCTTCACGAGCGGCAAGAGAGAAGTATGAATAGTGACGCGAAAGAGGGAGACAGTTAAAACTTAAAAGTTGGTGTGTATGAACGCGTCAACGAAGTATGAACCTCGACGAAACCTTAGCCCAACAAACCATGTGGTGGTGAAAAACCCATATGAGGTTTCACCATTCTCCTGGGACCGAAGATTCCAGCGGAGCAACGACCCAAAAATAAGATGTGTACTGCAGCAAAAGATACATGCTTCGTTCTCTGAAGTCTGTACGTTCACATTCAAGAGGTTTGTTTCATTCATTTATCTCTGCCCCCACTTAGTCCTTAGGAAGCACAGTAAAAAAGTACGGCCACATGCACAATGCCAATTTAAGAAGGTAGCTACCATGAACTCATTCAACCACGACCACGAAGAGATCCTTCATCCTAGTACCACTCGACACACTAAAAAAGAAATGATTTTTAAAAGCTAGTCATCATTTCTAGTTTGTAAACACACCCTCTCCATTTGTAAGAACTATGTTTGGTTCAGACAAGTGTTGATCTCACTCCATTTACATCTTCTTCTCCAAAGTGCCCCCGACTACAGCGCAGCAGTCGTGACACACTCGGCCTACGCAGACCGCTCGCCCCATTATTACTTATCCAATCATTATCTTTGTGGCCGTTGGAGAGAAACCGGTTGCCATCCACGCCACTTAGGTGGAATTGGAACGGTCACGTGATGCGCACATTAGCATTGATGGATACTTGTTAATGACCAAAATACCCTCTTGAAGCAAAAGACCAAATAGGGCTCCTCCATTTGCCGTAGCACGACTCTCGTTTTATTTTTGAATCCTTGAGATCGATGCACACACACACTATGTGCTTCTTCTGTGTTTTTAAATTTTTTTAATTGAATATATTTAATTTTTAAAGACTATAATCTTTAATCGTTTTGTAGTAAAATCAAAATTCAGATTCTATGATTAACTTCAAAAATTATTAAATTTATTAAATAATTGTTTTATAGATAAAATAAAAGATTAATTAGAAAAATTATATTATTCATTTTTTATCTATTATTAAAAAGATATTTATATCATAATATTAAATTATTATATATTAAACTTTATAATATTTATTTATTTTATTAAATTTTATAATATAATTTATTTTATTGTACAAAACATTTTTACAATCTCATACTCATTTTATTCATATAATTTTAAAACTAATTTTATTTTATATAATTTGAATCACATCTTCCATTTGAAAACAATCATTATACATACTGACGTGGCAACAAAATTGAATAAAATAGAATATTAATTAATAGCTAATATTAAAAAATATAGGATATGTCCGAAGGTGCATGACAAGGAAGCAAGGAAGGAAGAACGAGCGGTGAATTTAATGCTGACAGGTTTCTCTGATTCCTATGGTTGACCGTACGCTAAAAATAGTAACGTAAAAATAGTAATAAAAATATAGTAAACTATTTGATGAGTACATATCAAGGTTTTAAAATAATGTACTTTTCAATTTATTAGTCGGCTTTCTTTCTTTTTTTTTTATTAAAATTAAGTCACCATCACATCACGTGTGGTGCTCTCCAGCTGCCATCACGTTGGTACACGTGTCCGTAGATCCAATGGTAAAAAGAACCTTCTTGCAAATTGCCAATCAGTCCCCATATGCATGCATGCATAACTGAAGATCAGACCGAACCGGCCCCGCCGTCGAACCGGCCGGCCGATTTTGGGTCTTCAGACACAGGTGTTGGAGGAGCATGGCCTGTTGCTTCGCTACTATGGCTGTAAATTGTCGTTCCATATATAGCCGCTGCTTCCGGTCCAGTCGCTGGCAGACCGGTTCGATGGATCCATTAGGAGTTTGGACCGGTCCACCCATTTGTCTGGAAGGTTTGAACGTTCGTTAGATACCATATTAATAACTTTTTTATTTATTTATATTTTTGTATCGTTGTATTTAGTGTTTGTTTTTGAATATTATATTATTGGAGTTACGTAATCATTTTGAAAACAAAAATGAAAATAGAGAGATTTTTCAAAAATAGATAAATATGGATAAGAATTATGTATTTGATCATTGGTTTTAATAAGATTTTGATTTTAATAATTAATTTAAATAAAATCTCTTTTAATCCAAATTATATATTTGATTTTAATATAGAATATTTTGAAAATCAGATTCAATTTATATGAATTATGCTTAATTCAAATCGATATATAATGGTACTCAAACAATATTTTAAATTCATTGAATTAAATTAGTTTATATATACTGAATTAGGGGTTGTTGTGTTGGGTTTATTATGTAATTATTCAGTATTTGTGTTTTGTGAATTTAAAATTGAATTAATTTTAATAATGAATTAAAAGATAGAATTATTCTTGTTGGATTTGTAATATACCCCTGGGGCCCGGTTATATCGCTGTATGATGTAGAACACGCCCACGTTCTTCACTTCCGAGGGTGTACGTCTCATCGTCGGAACAAGTATATGCAAGGTATGGTTCTCATCGGGGTGGCAGCCGTCGCCGGCGCCGTCGCGGCTGATCCTTTGTTTGGTTTTTTTTTGTTTCAACTTTGGTGGTGCTTCTCTTTCTGGGTTTTTTCGTTTGCCGATTCTGGTGTTTCTCGTTTGACTGTTTCATCCCTTCCCTTTTTTGCACATCATGTGTATGTTGATTCACCTTTTGAAACCGAATGAGACAAAAGTTCTGCCTTTTTTGTATACGCAAAAGTTTTGCCTTTTGTGACACGTCATGTATGGATATTAAATGGCAGCTGCATTTGTTTCTTCCCTATTTAGTAAGGAGGAGTTGTTTGGGGATTAAGCGGTTTCTTTGATCATTGTCCGTCCGAGTTGGGAAGATGAGCCTCCAATTGCATTCCGTTGTTTTCTTTTTACTGTACGTAAATTGTAGAGATGAATAGGCAGCTGCAGTCCTTCCTTTCATGGTTCAGCTTATCATACAACCAACCTTGAACCAAGGTTTATTTGATTGAAACCGTTATCATCTGGAGTTTTTTCAAGATAGCAAAGGCATTTTCTCGTAATTCCATAGTGTGATGAAGCTATTTCGATTAGTCATCTTTCAAAGCTTGCAATGATTTGGGTAGTTTCACGCTTATCAAACTGATGAAACCTAGAATTGATTGTCTTGTTTCCGTAGGATATTTCCCATGGATCATCGAAACAACAGTGAGAGCATATGCCATGGGGATATTGAGAATGAAGGTGCCATTATAGGGCACTTTGACAGGAAGGAGAGCAATATGTCTTCAGAGGGTAGCATGAGGGAGCCGCTGCTTGTCAAGAGTAGAATTAATGTAACTTCTCAGATTGCCATTGTCGGCTCCAAGATTTACCCCATTGAGAGCCTTGATTATGAGTACGTATTTTTTCCACTCCTTGTTTGATGATGACTTTGCAGGGAGAATATTTATGTCCTTAGATGGCAGTTGATAATATTATGATTGCGTGCCGTCCCCATGTAGATTATGTGTTGCACTTCTAGAATCAGTCATAGGCCATTGAATTCAATAAAATCCTGTGGTGTGTTACATCCAAAGATAAGGATGCTATGCAAATATTATATTTCCAGTTGGTGTGCTACTGTTTTATGGAAGGCCTGCTGTTATATTTTTGATCTGTTGAATTCAGTATACGCAAGTTTCACTCTAACGCTCCTGGTCCTCAGGATTATTGAAAATGAACTTTTCAAGCAAGACTGGAGATCAAGGAAGAAAGTCCAAATCTTTCAGTACATTTTCCTAAAGTGGACACTTGCTCTTCTCATTGGGTTACTCACTGGTCTTGTTGGCTTCTTCAACAACCTTGCTGTCGAAAATATTGCTGGTTTTAAGCTTTTGCACACCAGCAACTTGATGCTCAAGGATAAGTGAGCCCACTTCTTCCTACTGTGCTGGATTGGAATCTAAATGTTGACTTGCGCTTGATGCTATTGAATACTGCCAGATATGTGAGATGTTAATCCTTTTTGTATTGTATGTCATGGATACTTCCAAAAATTTCACAATCCTTTTTTAAAAAAAAAACAGTGATAAGATTGTAATGTCTCATTTGATTGATCTCAACTTCACAAAATGAAGCTTATTGATGCTCTTTACCATTCAGAAATTATGACTTTGATAGTTGATGTTTCGACTCTTATTGATGCTCTTTACTATTCAGAAATTATCTCTTTGATGAATGAGGATTAATTGAAATTCATTCGAGAACAGGTACATTCAGTCATTTTTAGCATTTGCTGGAATGAATGCGTTCCTTGCAACTTGCGCTGGAATTTTGTGTGCATTCTTTGCACCAGCCGCAGCCGGTTCTGGAATTCCTGAGGTGAAAGCTTATCTCAATGGTGTGGATGCTCATTCTATTTTGGCTCCTAGCACTCTCTTCGTCAAGGTGTGATAAAACTTACTTCCTTGCTTTCCTTTCTCTAGTAAGTGTAGTGCTTTTTCTTGTATTTTTTTTATTATTGGAACTAGAAAATTTCAGTGTAAGGAGATAATGGCTGTAAAGTCCTTGACCAGAAAGCTATTATAACTTGAGTATTATTTGATAAATAATTTGTCTTCAAGATTATAGTATTAATTTGGAAATATACTCCCTAGATCCATGAAGAGTAGATTTTAACATGCTTGAAAGGAGAATTACAGAAGTTTCTCGATGGATACTGACACTTGCACAGATATTTGGATCCATTTTTGGAGTTGCAGCTGGATTTGTGGTTGGAAAGGAAGGACCGATGGTTCACACTGGTGCATGCATAGCAAATCTTCTTGGACAGGGAGGTTCCCGGAAGTACCATTTGACATGGAAATGGCTCAGATACTTTAAAAATGACCGAGACCGGCGTGATTTGATTACCTGTGGTTCTGCTGCTGGAGTGGCTGCTGCCTTCCGTGCCCCTGTTGGTGGTGTTCTTTTTGCACTCGAAGAAGCAGCCTCATGGTATTTATTCCCATTTCATTTTCCTGCTCTGTCAACTATAAGAAAAAGCTTTGATACTAATTTCTGCGGCTTTCTGCAAGTGATTGATGAACTTGTTCTGTCATCCAGGTGGAGAAGTGCTCTTCTTTGGAGGACCTTTTTCACGACAGCTGTTGTAGCTGTGGTTTTAAGGATCTTCATACAATTTTGCCGTGGTGGTCATTGTGGACTTTTTGGGGAGGGAGGCCTGATCATGTTCGACGTAAATTCCGAAATCCCATCTTACGGTTATAATGATTTGTTTGCTGTTGTGGTGCTTGGTGTCCTTGGTGGCCTTCTGGGCAGCCTCTACAACTTCTTGGTCGACAAGGTATTGAGAACCTATGCCATCATCAATGAGTAAGTCAGCTCTTACTTCTGATTTTGCTCTGAAATTATACATCATACCTTGTTTCTTGATTTCCGAGTATGGTTACTTCTACAGGAGAGGGCGAGGTCCGAAGATCCTTCTAGTCATCTGCATTTCCCTTTTAACATCTTGTTGTGCATATGGTCTTCCATGGCTTGCACAGTGCACTCCATGCCCTGCTGACTTGGGACAGCAATGCCCCACAATAGGCCGCTCTGGCAACTACAAGAAATTCCAGTGTCCTCCGGGCCATTACAATGATCTTGCATCATTGTTCTTTAACACCAACGATGATGCCATCCGTCATTTATTCCGTTCGAACGACATGGATGAGTTTCACCTGCATATGTTGTTCATCTTCTTTGTTGCAATCTACTGCCTTGGTATCATCACTTATGGTATTGCTGTCCCATCTGGTCTCTTCATTCCCGTGATTCTTGCTGGAGCCTCTTATGGACGTCTGGTTGGACGACTACTGGGTTCTATATCTAGCCTCGATGTCGGATTGTTTGCCCTTCTTGGTGCTGCTTCTTTTCTAGGAGGAACAATGAGAATGACTGTTTCTCTGTGTGTGATCCTGCTGGAACTTACCAATGACTTGTTGATGCTTCCATTGCTGATGCTGGTTCTCCTTGTATCAAAAACTGTAGCAGACACATTCAACAAGGGAGTGTATGATCAAATAGTGAGAATGAAGGGTCTTCCTTACCTGGAAGCGCATGCTGAACCGTACATGAGGCAGCTAGCAGCAGGGGATGTATGCACTGGTCCACTGATCACATTCAGTGGTGTCGAGAGAGTGGAAAACATAGTCCATGCTCTGCAGATGACTCGGCACCACGGCTTCCCTGTGATTGACGAGCCACCGCTCACGGATGCATCGGAGCTTTGCGGGATTGTGTTGAGGTCACATCTGATTGTGTTGCTCAAGGCAAAGAGCTTCACAGAGCAAAGGGTTCTGTCAGGGTCTCAGCTTCTGAGAGACTTTCATGCATTTGACTTTGCAAAGGCTGGCTCTGGAAAGGGGCTCAAGGTGGAGGATCTGGATATCAGCAAGGAGGAAATGGAAATGTATGTTGATCTGCATCCAATTACCAATACATCTCCTTACACGGTGGTTGAGACCATGTCCTTAGCAAAAGCTGCTCTTCTCTTCAGAGAACTCGGCCTCAGACACCTATGTGTCGTCCCCAAAACACCAGGGGTAAGTGCTAGTTGCTCTTTCTATTCTTCGGTTGCATCTGGTTACTGAGTGTACATCAATCTTGCAGAGGCCTCCTATTGTCGGGATACTCACGAGGCATGATTTCATGCCGGAGCACGTTCTGGGACTTTACCCACAACTCAATAGTCATCACAAGTAGCCAACCAAGTGAGCAAATCCTCCATCATCTTGTTGATCTATATGCATGAGATGTATACGGCATACTTTGCAACCTGTGTCATTTTTGTGTGTGCACAGGATTGAAAATCATATATATTGACAATTGATTTCTTTTACAAGGGGAAAAGTTTAGAAGTGGATCCAGTAGCCACAACTGTATGACATTTGATCCACTTCATTAACTAAAAAGCATTTCAGAATTTGCAGAAGCACCACCCATTTGAGAAGTTAATGCAGTGGCAGAAACTGAACTTGGAGAATTTCGAACTAGCAACTGATTTTAGCTTACCAAAATGGTCTAATAAGTACGAAGGGCATCATATTTGGGACTTGGGAGCAAACGCGGAGGTACTTCTCTGGGATTAAAAAATGAGTTCACTGCAGCTGTTAATCATGTCCCTCCTGCATTAGAAGTTACAGGCAATTTCAATTCAAGGCAGCTATGAAAGGCATGTGCGAACAACTAAAAAACACCTGTACCTCTCCACTGGCTCCCTCATTGTGTTCCTCGGACTTTGACCTATCAGATTCACCATTCTAGAGAAAAAGAAAAGTCTTATGTCAAAACTTCGAAATGACCCCATGAGAATGAAATTTCTTATGAACGATGTACAATAATTAATGTGGTGGATGGAATGTTGCTATTACCAGTTTTTTATTGTAAGCTTCCATCTTAGTATCATAATCTTCCTTCCGTTTCACAGCCTTGGAAACAAAAGGAGCTTTCTCCTGAAATTAATTTTGATGGGAAATCTCACCTATTACATGACAGTTAACAGGTACAAAAAAAAATATAGATTGCTATCATTACCTGTTCAGACATTGATTTCCACTTGTCCCCACCAGCTTTACCAACCTGTAATTAGTATAAAATGGTGATTAAAGGCATGCAGCGATGCGTGCATGTATCTACAAAGGAGTGAGTTTTGGGTATAGAATGTAGCCCACAGCAGCAACAGATTTGTTATCTGGGTGATTTTCTTTGAACTGCTTCCTGAAATCTTCCCTGCATTCATTAGAAATCTCATGTAAGCACACTTGGAGCAGCGGTGAGGGAATGAAGCAAAGCTGCGTACATGAAAACAAAGAAGGCACTAGAAGGCCTTTTTGGCTTGTTTGGATCCTTTCCTCCTTTTGTTTCAGTCTTCGATTTTTTGACCGTGAACCTGTTGTAAACAAGTGAAGTATTCAACGTCGAAATTCCTGAACTCGGTTCTCAGAGTCTATAGCAATGGATTCCATCAGTAATCTAAAAAATGCACAGCAAAAAAGGCGGTACAGGGAACTCGAGTTCGTAATCTAAGAAAAGAATCGGAAGCCGATCACGATTTAAGCATGTAGACGGAAGCAACGCGGGCGTAATCATAAGCATAAACCAATAAGAACGGAAATCTCTGCCAAAATAGTTACACAAAACCACCTGCTGTCGCGTTTTTTCAACGCAGATCATCAATCAAACAAAAAGGACCTGAAACGCTACACATTCTGAGGCGATTCAAATATTTCCGAAGCAACTGAGGCAAAATTGTAACCATAAAAAAAGAGTAATAAAGATCGCACCCAAACAAATTACACAAAAAAGAAAAAACTGGAAACAATACAAATGCGAAGACAACTTATAATTTTTCAAAGCCACCGGCGCGATATCGTAAAACAACAACAAAGAACAAATCAAATCGCAAGCAAATACGTTTAAGCAAAGTCACCTGCTGTCGCGTTTCTGCGTATCTGCATTCGTCTTTCCTCTTTTCATCTGACAAACGAACAAAATACGCACAATGAGCAACGTCGATTTCTCGAAAAAATGCCTCCAACCGCGAGAATACCTTGAGCGCTCACGTATAATCGATCCGATCCTGCAGTTCCTCCGACGAGAACTACCGTAAAAGCCGATAGAAAGTAACTTTCCAATTGAAAAGAGTTTTTTGCGCGGGAAAACTGAAAAAAAAATATATCTTTTGCCACCTCAGCAATCCGTGGCAGCGTCCTGCTTTGCGCATCAATAGGATCCTCCTTATCATTAATAAATTAATTACCCTAACTTAAGCGAACATTATCTTCATTAATTAATAATTAACCTAAGCTGATTAATTGCTGATTTATTTTTATTGTGTTCGAATTGGAATATATTCCAACATTTTTTAAATCAATAATGTTTTTATAAAATTATTCCTAAATTTTTTAATATTTTCTCCAATATTCTGGAAATTTAGGTCGAACGATGAAATTTCCACGTGATTAATTAAATACGTGTGAAGGCTTTTTCGTTGAAGCAGGTCGAAGGACCCACAGAGAGTGTTGTCCAAATAGCAGCTTTCTTGCAACGCATCGCCTCTTGGAATTTGGAATTTTACGAGTCAAACTCTTCGGCTTTTCACTGTTGTTATTCACCTACGTGGTTTTGCTTTCTCTTGTTCTAGTCTTGTTGACGAGGAGGAAGTAAAAACACAGGCCAGTGCTCTTCTGGCTTACAGCTTGTCTCTCTTGTTTTCCCCTTTCTCATTGGGTCCTTTTTTAACTTGGCAATAACAGCTCGAATGGATGTTTTTTTTATCAAGCATTTACCCCATCTTATCCTTGTCTCTATTCCACCGAAGAAGACTTATGATGGGAGTCTACTGGTATAAGGGAGGCCTGTGTTTTTTCATTGATTCTTGATATGATCCTGATGTGGGCTTCTAGTAATTAGTACTCGGAGGCTTTCATCTGCCAGGTTTCGAGATTTATTCGAGGGAAAGGCTCTCTCTTCTGTGATTCCCTGTTTTGGTGATCTCGGCGGAGAAGTAGTTGAGTATGTTGAGTTTTGTATTTCTGTGGTTACGCTATCTTAAATGCTAAAAAAACGAGATCTTGTGGTTGATAGTTGTTGAAATTTTGTATGCTTGAGAGAAGGGTGTTGTTGATGGGTGATGTGCTTAGATCCGTGTTGAGAAGTGAATAGTTCAAGATCGTGTTTTTGGCTGCTAGATTGTTGAATTGATGGCTGGAACAATAGAGGAGGGAAGACTTGAGCAGTCTGATGATGGCAGTCACTACGAGAGGCTTTACAGAGAACAGGTTTTTGATGCCTTTATATGTCCATTAACGAAGGAATTGATGCGGGATCCTGTGACCTTAGAATCTGGACAAACATTTGAGAGACAGGCAATCGAACAATGGTTCGAAGAATGCAGAGAGAATGGAAGAAGGCTGACATGCCCTGTGACACTCATGGAGCTAAGAAGTACTGAACTGAATCCAAGCATTGGTTTGAGGAAAGCAATTGAAGAATGGAATGCTAGGAATGAAGCTGCTGAGCTTGATAATGCTCGTAGATGGTTATCTTCAAGCAGTTCGGAGAATGAAAACATACGAGCTCTAAGGTTTGTCCAGAACCAGTGCGTGAAGAACCATTTGAATAAGCAAGTGATACGAGATTATGAGTTGATTCCTATGATTATTGACTTGCTGAGGAGCAGCAGTCGTAGAGTTCGGTGCCACACATTGGAAACACTTCGTATTTTGGTGGAGGGCGACACTGGTAATAAGGTTGAAAAATTTACGTGTGCTACCCTTGTGTTGTGAGTTTTTTCTGTTTGCTTTATCATTCACAGTTATCAAAATTGTAGGTAATCGTGGCTGAAGGAGACACAGTGCGCACGATTGTAAAATCCTTGTCCCGCGAGCAAAATGAGAAAGAAAAGGCTGTTTCTTTGCTATATGAGCTTTCAAAAATGGATCTGCTTTGTGAAAGGATTGGTGCAGTTAATGGGGCGATTTTCCTTCTCGTTGGAATAGCTAGCAGCACCTCAGATGATGTAGCTTCTGTGGTAAATGCGGCAGATCGAACCTTGGACAACTTAGCTCAATGTGAGTTCAATGTGAAGCAAATGGCGGATTGTGGGCGATTGCAGCCTCTTTTGACATTGCTCCTAGAAGGTGCACTCACCTCCTTCTGAACCAAATCTCTAAAAGATATGTAGTATCTTAGTACCATGCTCATGCATTACTGTATCATCTGCAGGTCCCCCGGAACGGCATTATCAATGGCGGCTGTTCTTGGCGAACTTGTTCTTAACAGTGATGTTAAAGTGTTTGCAGCGAGGACGGCTGGTTCCTCATTGATCAATCTCATGAAGAGTACTAATGTAGAGTCTCGAGAAGCTGCACTTAAGGCTCTGAATCAAATCTCATCAGATGAGGCTAGTGCTAGGATACTAGTAGAGGAAGGTATCCTCCCTCCCCTTGTTCGGGACCTATTCACTGTGGAACCAAAAAACCTCCCTGCACGGCTGAAAGAAGTGTCAGCAACAATTCTTGCAAATATTGTGAATTCAGGCTGTGAGTTCGGCAGAATCCCTGTTGGATCTAATCAACAAACTCTCGTCTCAGAGGGCATTATTCATAAGCTTCTGCATCTTATCAATAACACAGGGCCTGCAATAGAGTGCAAGCTTCTTCAGGTTCTTGTTGGTCTCACATCATGTTCATCATACATTTCCAGTGTCGTTTCAGCCATTGAAAGCTCTGGGGCGACTAATAGTTTGGTGCAGTTCATAGAGGTGCCTCAGAAAGAGCTTAGGCTGGCTTCCATAAAGCTTCTTCAGAATCTGTCGCCCCACATGGGATCAGAACTAGCTTCATGCTTGTGGTCCACTTCCGGTCAGCTCGGAAGCCTGATCAAAGTTATTACTGAAAATGGGGCTATAAGTGAGGAACAAGCAGCAGCAGTAGGATTCCTATCTGATCTACCTGCAACAGATACTGCTCTAACTAAAAGAATGCTGGATGAAGGTGTGTTCCAGATGTTTATCTCAAGGATAACTCGGATACGACATGGGGAAGTGGGCCGCTTCATCACCCCTTATCTAGAAGGACTGGTGAAGGTTCTTTCTAGAGTTTCCTTTGCCGTTTCTGAGCCTGATGTTCGTGCACTCTGCCGTGATCACAATCTGGGCTTCATCTTCGTAGACCTTCTACAGGCGAATGGACTTGATAATGTACAGATGGTATCAGCCACTGCCTTGGAGAAGCTGTCTCATGAATCCAAAAACTTATCACAAACGCCTGGTATTCCACCACCCGGACTTTGTGCCTCATTTTTTCCATGTTTAAGTAAGCCGCCTGTTGTGACCGGATTGTGCCCAGTGCACCGTGGAATATGCTCATTCAACGAAACATTCTGCTTGTTGGAAGGGCAGGCTGTAGACAAACTTGTGGCCCTTTTGGATCACCAAAATGACAGGGTAGTGGAAGCCTCCTTGGGTGCTCTCTGCACTTTGCTGGAAGACGGGGTCAATATCGATGAGGGAATCCAGGTTTTGCTGGATCCATCAGAAGGAGCCAAACGCATTCTCGATCTGTTGCTGGAGGCACAGTCAGAGAGCCTGCGGAGGAAGACAGTGTGGGCAGTTGAACGGCTGCTGAGAAATGCAGACGTAGCCTCTGAAGTTTGCTGTGATCAGAACATCAACACCGCCCTTGTGAATGCTTACCAACATGGTGACTTCCGGACGCGACAAGTCGCTGAACGTGCACTGAAGCATGTTGACCGAATCCCCAACTTCTCCGGAATCTTCCCAAATGCTGGATGAGTGGGAAGATGCCTGGCATCAGTTATGCTGAAGCTGAGTGTATGGAAGCAAAAGTAGCGGCCCAATATCCGTTTTGGTGTTTTCTCGTCTGTATTTTCTTGTGGTAGACTGATTTTCAGTTCCTAGTGATATATTTAAGACAATTGAAGTGATGTGAAGCCATTGTGAAATCACTCTCCACAAATTCGAGTCTCAGTCATGAGAGCAACTCAAACGCTCCCGTTGTCAACTTTAGTGGGGAAGGAAATCTGGAGAAAAGGTCCAAGGACTGAAAAGCAGATGAGCACAAGTCCAAGACTAGAAGAGTTGCATTAGATGAGGACAGACAGGAGATCATATGAGCGCTTGAATGTCTTCAGGTCCTGTTGGTGATCCGTTTTGGGGTTCTTCGCTACGCAGCTGGGTTGACACATTATCGATAGCTAAGTTGAGTTGTTCGATCTTCTCTGCCAGTTTCCTGCGCTGTTTCTGCAAAGGAGAGGGCACTGGTTATACATTCAGCTGAAAAATAAAAGCCATCAATGATTCTCTTCATGTAAACCATAGTCAAGCTTTCGCATTTCTCAATGACCATACAAAAAACGATTAGAACATCATGTTAAGAGAGTGAGTTACAACCTACGCCCAGATGACTTGTGAAAGATGGAAAGACACTAACCTCGAGGACTTTTTCTTCATCGTAGATGAATTTGGGCAGCTTTTTCATCAAATCCTTTCTGTCAGTTCCAGCTAAAGCTCTGCTTATCTGTGAAGCGAGCACAGGTACTATGAAAAGGGAGTCCAATGTTTCAACATAAAGAACTACTATTTGTACCCCAGGTTCAAGGTGCGATTCCGTGCACCATTGTAAACAGGTTGTAGAAGGATAGATCAAAATAGTAATAGCTGATTTTTTCAATGTGAGACAACGGGAAAAGAAAGTCTAACCAAGAGAGAGTATACAACAGAATCAAAATGAATTCCATGGCAAGCAAGGCATTATACACCTGAGGTGCAAAGATGCAACCAAGTGAGCCGATGACTAGTCCCCCGATAATGAAGCCACCAACAAAGGCACTGCCGCTGTTTGATCTTCCATCATCACTATGTCAGAAATCATAAACAAATCATGATATTCAGGGTCGCTCTCAATTTGCTAGAGTGAGAGAGGAAAAACTTGTTCAGGGCTTCCATCTAACTACAACAGCCAACCAGATGCCACGGTACCTATAACTTGCTTGAATGACGAGTTGTGTTCTCTTGGATAGTGGCTTGTTTGAAACCTTGGAACCAAATGAAAAACTGGAAATCCCTTGGCGAATGTCTAATTATGTGATGAGAACATGATTTGTCAATGAACATCTCATCAACAAGCAGAAGCATGCCATCACAGGTAATAAGCATGCGGGTTCGACTTAAAGAATATTCTGTGAACTACAGCTTCTCCCCAAACTAGGAGAAAACCAAATTCAAATTTTTCCTCATTCTCGAAAGCCACTCAACTAATTAGAGCACAACACACTCAAAATCCAGTTATGAAAATAGCCCAATCTTCATTGAGGAGATCAGATCAAGATCAATCAAAACCCATATATATTGTTCGCAACGACCCATCAAATGAAATCAAATTGGCAGCGAAATTGCACCAATCTGTCAATTCATCAGACAATCACCATGCAATAATACCCACACCAAACATTCCCCCTCCCTATCCCCATAACATATTTTTCCGTTGCAAGCCGTTAAAAGTGCTCAAGCAGAGCTCCAGGAAAAGAACTCAAAAAAGAAACAAATCTGTACCATGGATACATAATGTAGCAAACGAACCACAATAACACTCACTCACCATACGAAAAATGAAGATCTGGGTGCTTGGGTATCAAGGAGTTCGACAGCGCAGCCATCTCTGCAAAAAATTGCGGATAAATCGAGGGCTTCTATGCTCTCCGATGAATCCGAAGTACATCTCCACAAGTAATACTTGAGCACATTCCACTCCCGATAACCCACATTACGTTTTTGGGATCAGTTAAAAAATTAACAAAAATAAATTGAAATTTATATTATAAAAATAATCAAATTTTCATCATAATATATCAAATATGAAATCAGGATGGTCATTTTTCATAATTACTCTATTTTTTCGTATATTTCCTCGATTTTCTTCACCTTTTTTATAATATTTTTCGTATAGTCGTTTTTTTTAAAAAAAAATGACTAAACAGAAGCAAAAAAAAATAAAAGCACATTTGATTGTAATAATGACTTCTAAACAATAAAAAATATATTAATGTCTGGTAATAAAAGCAAAAAAAGAGACATCCATTAAATTGTTTAAACTAAGAATAAATAATATAAAGATATTAATTATATGTGGTATTTCATTGAAAATATCTTTAAATTGGGTAGGGGGAGCGTTACATGTCATGGCTAGTATTTACAGGCCATTGAAGTTGGTAGATAAAGGATTATTATTACCAAATATTATAAAAATACAATTATTCCATGTAATAATTATTACTTAGTTAATTGCATTAAAACCTCTGTCCTCCTCCGACGCTAATTACGTGAGCAGACACGTAGTTGATCTCATTATGTACAATCTATGTTCATAATTGATACAACAAGAAATGTTACTGTGTGTTAAAAAGACATAATAATAAACGTGATCAATTAAAAAAATGATCACTGTGACTTTATATTTTATAAAATAAGGTAAAAATTTATAATACCATGTCTAATACCCACCAATGATATCTTGAATATGTAAAAATTTAAATTGTTTTTAATTAAAAAAAATATTGAAACTGTGTGTGTGTGAGCTGGGCTTGACATAAGTGAAGAAGGCGGCTGGGTTTATTGCTACCAATGGGCATCATCAATTATGGTACCACATTTTCACCTAAACTCTTTAAGACAAACTTAAATTTCCCGACCGGCTGCACTTTACCCAAATCTCCCATCAACCTTGTGTTATCCTTGTAAGAAGGATTTTTGATAAAAAATTTTAATAAAATATTGTCTTAAAAATGATCTATTTTTTAAAACATAAATTGTTTCATTTGATGAAAAAAATGTTTTTTTAAAAAAAAGCGAAGGGTGATTAAGCTTAAAGTCAACCCTAATAAATCACTTGGGAAGATATTTGGATTCGTCATTAAATATCCTCCACATTGTACAAATATCTCTAGGCCAACTAGAGATGATGCATAGAGCCACTTGATAGGTTAATTTTCCCAATTACACACAACTCATTGGTGAAATTAGTAAAGCAAACTGTGGGTATATTTGAAATTACATAATTATGTTGTCTAGAATCGTTTTTTTATGAAAATAAAAAAATTGGTTATTATTTATTATGAAATAAATTCATTAACTTCATATACAAATTAATATATTACACAGGGTTTCAAGGAATGGGGGATGAAGTAAAATTTTACTCCAGATTTTATCTTAGTTCACGGTAAAAACGTTTCAAAATTATGAGTTCTTTCCGGCGGCGTTGAGGCGCCGCCGGGACAGGCGACAGGGGGTAACTGTACGCATTTGTGATACGCCGCCGGCACCGGGTTCCGTCTGCAGGAGGGACAGGACGAGTGAACTCCGAGCCACGTGTCGACGCACACCACGTGAAAACCATGACCGCATAGCGGCAACACACGGATCTGATCGCCGGCGGTGAACTCCGACAAGCAAATCGCGCACTCCGACAGCTTCTCCGCTTGCTCTTTGTCGTCGCCGAAGGTGTTCTTCGGCAGCGCTTCGAGTACCTTTTTCTTTAGCCCTCGATTTGACGATGAGCTCGAAGCTGGCTCCGAACTGGCGCCGGCGATGCTGCGGATCCACGAGCTCCTGGCGAACGCCACCAGCCCGAGCACGCCGATCACGACACAGAGAAGAGAGGCGAGGATTAAAGCGAAGTCGTAATCGACGTTTTCTAGGGGCGGCGGCGGCGACCGTAATGGAGACGGAGACAGTAGGCCGCCGTCGCCGAGCCGACGTGATCCGAGGAAAGGCATCGAGACAAAGTTGAAATCAAGTTGTACCGTGGAAAGTTTTCAACTTCAACGTGTATTTATAGCTATTTTGGGAAACTAGAAATGTTGTGAATAAAATAAAAGAAATAAACTCTGTACACGTGTCACTTCCACATTCGTTTAATCAATTTCACATTTTTACCTTTATTTGTGCTCTTTTTAAAACTAGAAATAAAGTCGGTCCACATGTACTTATAGCTATTTATAGCAATTTTAGATTTATACTTTTTTTAAATAGAAGTTTGTTTATGTATTTAAAGTATTTTTTTCAGAAAAAAAACTGTTTCAAATATATCATAAAATTTTATTTTATTGAAATATTTCTCAAAAAGTCATTTTGAAGAAGAAAAATCAAAGAAATACCTAATAATCAAGTTTTATTATATTTATAATGAGAAATAAACAATAATAATAATATAGTAATTTATTTATTTTATGAGACTCAAAGGAATTTTGGGTTAAAAAAGAAATGAAAACAATCTCAAATTAATTTATGATAAATTTAGACTCTATTTGATTTTTCTTTTTTAAAAAATATTTTTAAGAAAATATTTAATAAGATAAATGTTATAAGTATACTTAAAAATAAGAATAAATTTATTTTTTAAAATAAGATAAATGATTTAGTATTTGATCCGGCGTCTAGCGGCCCAATAGTGTGACATTAGTCTCAATTTAAAAGCCCATGTATTCTGTACGGAAAAGGCGAAGCCCACCGGTGGGTCCCAATGTATAACGTTCACGTTCTTGTTCTCTGTCTCCCCTGCAGTTCTTGTGCCCTTTCTTCGTCTTCTTCACGAGTGTTTCTGTAAGATTTCTACTGAATAATTTGCGTGGATCATTATTGTTATTTTGGAAGTCAATTTTTTTGGATCTAGGAGATGGTTACACGAAAGCCCACCGGCGGATCAGGCGATCGGGAGAAGTATTGTGGGAAGATTTTCAATGCATTGGCAGCACGAAGGATCTGGATAAAGGGAGGAAAATGCTTGAAGATAAGATTAAATATTTGAACGGAGTGGTTTGTAAGGTAAACCCTTTTCGCGTTAAGTTCTGATGTTTTTTCGGGAATGGGGGTTTTTAACTTTCTTTGGCAGATGAAAATGGAAAAGAAAGTTGTAGCATCGAAAAATGAGTTATTGCTCGCTGTAAAAGAGGTAAAAGCGTCTCTGTTCATGGTAAAGCGTTTTCATGTATTTTTTTACCTTGGATTGGCAGAATTTATCAATGACATCGTGCACCAAAGTCTCAGCTATAGAAGCGGCATTTGTTCATTCTGTTGGTAGATGGGAAGATGCATGTCATGGTGTGTCGTGATTTTACAGAGGGCCGGAGGACTCTTTGAAAACAGTTGTGGGTATACGAGTAATACTCAATAACAGCTGACTGCAAATGCAGTTGTGCGTTCAGCTTCATTTCCTTTTCACCAAAGCATCTTCATTTTGAATTGTAGAGTGTGCAGATGGTGACTTGGACGACATTTTGCTACACCAGTATGTTGTTTGTGTTAAATAACTGAATTATGTTTTTTCTTGAATGAAGAAGAAAGATCGTGAATTCAAACAGGCAAATGAAGAGATATCTCTACTCAAGGGCAGAATTCAAGAATTGGAAGCCTCAAAGGAAAGGTGGGCAGCTGGCCATGCCACGATCCAACAGGAATCAGAGCAAAAAAGAAAAGGGATCTCAAGACTCTCAAACGAAAAGCTGGGCAGCATTTCCAATCCTGAGCAAAATCGTCATCACCCTTATTGCAAGTCTGCCAGACAAGATTATTTATCTCTCAAAAAATAATTTTAAAAATAATTTTAAAAATAATATTGACTTTTGACCAACGGAAACGTCTGATTATACTGAACGGTTTCTGTGGGCGGTGGGTGAAACCGTTGGTCGGGTCGGGTTTGGAAAGCAGCGTCGGTTGTTCCCGTTAGGGAAGGTTTGTTCAGGTGAGTGCAGACGGGTCAGCCCTCAACCCCAACCCCGGCTGGGTTGCACGCACGTCCCCTACTTCCCACAGTCAACCTCCCATCAAATAATAATAATAATAATAATAATAATAATAATAATAATAATATAATAATATAGTAATAACAGTAACAATAATAATAATAATATGGTTTTTTCAAAAATAATAATATTTTAATCAAGCTTCGTTTTGTTTTTTTTCTTCTTCTTCTCGTAAACGTCTTGTGTAATATTAATTTGAATGAAAAAAGAAAAGATAATGTAACATTTAAAAAATTTAAAAATAAACGAAAAATAGGAATGCAGCATTACAGCTCGTGTCGGGGGATGCGATGCAGTACAGCTGCCACGAGAGGAAGAGAGAAATTTGAAAGGTGAGTAGGATGAAGGTCGGACGCGGCGAGGGTGTATATATGCGTGTCCTACCAATGCGGCCATGCCGTGTCCGGAATAAGGCTAGCCATGGCTTCCGCAGGAACAGCTGCTCTGCTCGCTGTGATTTCGCGCAGGGATTCCGGTCTCATCGACCCAAGCTTCACCAGAGATGAGGAGGAGAGGCCTAAAGTGGCTTACGACGAGTTCAGCGACCAGATTCCGGTGATATCGCTGGCCGGAATCGACGAAACTACTGGGAATCGTAGGAGCGAGGTGTCCCGGAAAGTAGCGGCTGCGTGTGAGGAGTGGGGTATCTTCCAAGTGGTTGATCATGGGGTTGATTTGAAGGTGATGCGAGAGATGACTCGCTTGGCGCAGGAGTTTTTTGATTTGCCGGTCGAGGAGAAGCTCCGATTCGACATGTCTAGCGGCAAGAAGGGTGGTTTCATCGTCTCCAGCCATCTCAAGGTAAATATGCGTTCCTGTTACTGCGCAGATTTGACTGTGTTTTGCACATGTTCTGATGAATCGGAAATTTTGAAGGGTGAGGCAGTTGAGAACTGGCGAGAGATCTTTACCTTCTTCACCTATCCGATCCACTCTCGGGACTATTCACTGTGGCCTGAGCATCCGGCCGGCTGGCGGGAGGCGGCGAAGGCTTACAGTGACGCTGTTATGGAACTGGGAGCCAAATTGCTTGAGGTTTTGGCCGAGGCAATGGATCTGCCTCGGGACGCCATATCGAAGGCCTGCGTGGAGATGGACCAGAAAGTGGTGGTAAACTACTATCCAAAATGCCCTCAGCCGAACCTCACCCTTGGCCTGAAGAGACACACCGATCCTGGAACCATCACACTTCTTCTTCAAGATCAGGTGGGCGGCCTGCAGGCCACCAAGGACGGTGGCCGGAACTGGATCACCGTCCAGCCCATTGAAGGAGCTCTTGTCGTCAACCTTGGTGACCACGGCCATGTAAGTTTTGCAGCGTTTATTGCAACTTATACGCTATTTTTTCACTGTGCAAGAAACAACTCTGTAGTAGTAGCACGGCCATAGCCATAGGCAAGCTCTGTTTTATGCAGACTTGATGCATAAGCATGTTACTCTAGCTTCATCACTGATTCTATTGTAAGCAGTATCTGAGCAATGGGAGATTCAAGAATGCGGACCATCAGGCAGTGGTGAACTCCAACTGCAGCAGGCTGTCGATTGCGACTTTCCAGAATCCGGCACCAGAGGCCATTGTCTACCCTCTGAGGATCAGAAAAGGGGAAAAATCGATAATGGATGAGGCGATGAGCTACACTGAGATGTACAGAAGGAAAATGAGCACAGATCTGGAGCTTGCAAGACTTAGGAAATTGGCCAAGGAAAACAAACTCCAGCAACAAGAAGACAAGGAGAAACCGGCGAACTTTGATATCAACCCCTGCAAAGGCATTGAAGAAGTTGCAGCCTGAAAGTGAGGCTGGATTTTCACCCTCATTACCTGAAACTTGTTCGATACTGTGCCATTTCAAAAAGTGTTGTGCGATGTGATAATGTGTGATGTGAATCTCAGAACAATAAAAGTGAAGGAATTAAGACAAGGATTAAAATAGTAGCTTCCAGCATTCAGCATTCCTCCAATTACAATTGGCATTAGAAGAATCAGTTGCTTTTCTCTGGCAACTGCTACAGTCAAACGCAAACATAAACATAAACCCCAGCAGGTTAATGAACATATCCACATAGAATTCATGTCAAATCCCAGGAGAGGCACAAGAGTGCCATCATCTGATCTGCTATAATAAGATTACTGAATGTCTTCATTCTCAGCTTCTTCGATCATCTTCTCCTTGACTGACTGTCCCACCAGGTTTGATGCTGAGGGCGTTCTTCAATGAACTATTGATTCACCTAATGAAGTCCTTCGAATCTGCGATGGCAATGTCTAAGGATAGTAGATTTGTTGCAAGTAAAGAATCACAAGATACTTACCACATGGCGTTTTACTACTGCTGCTACTCCGAATCCAAGTCTGAGCTCGTGTATCCAGGAACAAATGCAATACGAACCAATGATTGAAGCCTTCATGCTATTCAAACTCTGCATCAGAAAAGTTAAAACCATTACACCGATCTATATCAACAATAATGCGCATATCATCACCATCAGAAACCTACAAATCCCACGAAGTTTCTGTAAATCCAACCACAAATCGTTCTTGCGCACGTGTATCAGGAAGAACAAAGCATACCCACAACGCCAAAAGAAGCAAATAACACTACTTCACATACTTGAATCTTAGTTCCAACGCTGAAGATCGAAACTGCTGTGTGCCACGTGTTAGTTCCTGATAGGGTGTAACAGTTCACAAGGATGTGACACGGTTCATGATGTACATTCATAGAACTTGTCGGTTTCCCCAAGCCCTAGAAATTTCATTTTCCGATGGCGATTTCCGATACGGTGGTGGGGAATTTGATAACGCTTTACTTGGTGGTTATTGCCGCCACTAAGGCGTACGGTCTGGCGGTGGGGAGGAGCTTCAGCGGTGCCTGCGTGCTCTTTCTGTCTACGGCGGTGGTGGCTGTGATATTGATAGCCAGCATCAGCTGGGATCTCTCACGCAAGGCAACGAGAGCAATCTCACCTCGGGATCAAGGCTACGAGATTTGCCGCGGTGGAATCTGCTGGCACGGCGTGGCCGTCAATTCGTCGGCTTCTCAGGTCCAATTCCATCTCCCTCAGCGACGTCACTGAATCATCCCATACTGGAATTCCGTGGATTTGAACTCCAATTGTGGAAAACAGAATCGGTTGTGAGATCGAATTCGTTGCATGAACTTCAGACCGTGCTTCACTTCTTTTTTCCCCATCAAAACACAATATGTAAAGAAAAATGCGCAATCTTCTGCTTGCTTATCAAATCCCAGTTCCTGTGATCCAAGATAAATGCTTTGTTTAAGCTCTACCCTAATATCATTGATCGTCAAGATTCTCATCAGTGACACCAATGAATATGCTTGCAAAGTGCGGAGAACTCAGCCATTACAGGGATTTGTTTGTTCTAAAATTCAAACCTGGCCAGCGTTGAAACAGGGGCCAGTACCAAAGGGCCTGGTTAAGTCGACACAGAAACTGCAAGAAGGAAAATGGAGCGAACTACACTGGTGGATGCTGATACTTAAAGGTATTTCATGACAATTGCTATGTTTCAACTGCAGATTAAAGAGGGAAAAAGAGAGGGAGAGTTCAGAGTTGCTTGTTCAAGATGCGGTTCTCCATTCCATCTCAATCTGAATACGGCCGTTCTTCGAGTCGATCAAATGGTACCTCTCGTTTATGCGTTTGTTGGTCACCACATCTGATAGATAGATATCCACATACCCCAGAGTTTCCTATAACAAAATACACCAATCAAGCCAATGGCAAAACAGCCATCCCGAATCAAGGTATGCAGATGGATATTGACATTGGAACTGTGTTCTTGTGCAGAGGAAACGAGTGAGTGTAACTTGGGTAGGTACCTTGGGGTGTAGCAAGCCCATTCGCTTGGAAGTACTGACTACGTCCACATGGACTCTGTCATTTATGGGTGGTTCCTCGAGCATGAACTGGAACTCCTCTTCCCATCTGGGATCCCTGTTCTTTTTCACTACCTGCATTTCAGGAAGCCATGTATCATTACCTGAAACATGGAGCAAGAAATGATGTTATATCTACGAATCCCACACCTTTGTTTTCCGTTCCTCGCCACGGAAGAGTAGCCGCACAGATGGATTGGTATGGTGTTTGCCTTCCAAATCTTGAGCTTCATGGACAGTGATCACAAGCAAACCACCGCCCTCCGGCGTTCCTTCTGGAGCTTTTTGGACAACATTTGAATCTTCCACGTTGCTAGGCACCTCGTCGCCCTTGAAAGGTTTGTAGTTAACTTCGAGTACAAGTTGGCCTCTTGATTTCTCATTTTGTACGTCGTCTGGATTCAGGTTCTTGAGAAGATCGAGCGTGAGGACTTTTGGTTCCTCAGGAGTCAAGTCCTTGAGTGGAACAACATTCAATCCCATCTTGTCATGGTTTCCGACCTGAACAACGGAACAAAAGCATCAGCATCTCTAATGTAAGAAGGAAGCAATCAATCAGTGGAAAACGAACCTGCTCCCAGTCATACACAGAGAACTCAAGGAGCTGCGTTTCAGGGTCCTTGACGACGAAGGTGAACTCCTCATTCCATTCCGGATTCAGGTTCTTATGTTTAATGCTTGTTTTCTTGGCCGGGAGTTTGTCGTCGCTCATCTTCAGCTTCACATAAGGATCTGATGCTCCCAGAAGATCCTTCTTCTTGAGCTTTGTCGCTCTAACAACAGTGACATTCAGAAGCCCGACTGGTTTCTTCATCGCCCTGAGCCAAAGATAACCCAAAAACTTGATCAGAAACGCAACACATGCTTTCTTCATCGAGTAAAGAAAGCTCTGTAAAGAACTTACTGTGATGGATCCAGTACTTGAACTTCAAGTCTTTTTGGCCATAGATACATGTTTGCAACCTGATCTTTTATGGTTTCCTGGTGAACAGACAATGCAAAATAACGATTGAAGCTATAGATTTCATTATCGAGAATGTGCAACGGCTATTTAGAATCACCTGCACAAATCTGTAAACCCCAGGAACTGACATCGCATCAGCACCTAGCAGCTTAACACCGAAGTCCACATGGGGCTACATGAGAGAAGATGAAATGAAGAAAGCCATTCCCAAGATAAATGATGTATAATAGATTTCGATATGGGATTTTGGTTTTCAGAAAAGATATACAGAACGTTCACTCACCCTTTGCATAAGAGATACATGGATATTGGCGAAACAGGGGAAGCTAGAGACTAGAGGCTTTAGCGTGATACGTGGAGAAGCAAACACTTGCAAATCAACCACCTGAAAAAAGTACTCGAAACCATGCATCAGTTCAGTGCTAGGTATTCAACGAAGGAGCAAAGGAAAAGGACGAAAAGTGGTTTCTGACTTCGACAAGAATCTGGGACAGTGAGTACCTGAACGGTGGCTTTTAGGCCGAATGCCTTGGCAGCAACTAAGATATTAGGATTGGCTGCCCACTTCAAGCCCAGTTCCATGATCAGTTCCTTTTCTTCAGTGTTGTAAACTTTGATTCCTGCATCATAAGTCAGATGAGCAGAAGGCAACTGCTTTCTTGCAAATGAAAGAAATACTAAGTGGGGATCTGAGAAAACCTTCAAATGTGGGTGGTAGGCTACCAAGTGTTAAGGCTTCAAAATCTACAGAATCAATTTTGTACTTGGGAATTTGCTCAGCAACAATTGGCTCTGCTATTTTCTTTGCCATTGCGCAAATGGCCTGATCATTGAGCAACCCCAAAACTTAGTTAGAGACACAACTGTACCTTACAACCAAAGCAGCAAGCTCCTTAAACATACCTTATTCAAATAAGGCCACATATGTTCAATGAATCTGTTCAGCCAATCAACCTGAAAAGAGATTCTGGTAATTGTTTTGTGCAAAATATCCAATCTCTTGCTTATGTCCAGTTCCACATAAAACCTCCAGAATTGCGGCAACTAAGTAAGTTCAACTTACGCGGTCATAGTCAGGATTCTTGATCCAAAGAGGTATTTCTGGGAGAAGTTGTTGCAGACTAGTGGCATCTTTCTCTACTAATGGACGAATTTCAGGATCCTGAACATTCGAATTGCAACAAGAAGCCCACTTGGAACATCAATACTTATCCCAACATCAAAGAATTGAGCACAGAAATGTTTTAACCCACCTGTACGTCTGTCGGCTGAAAGTAGACGAACAGAAAGTACCCAACAGTAAGGCCAATAGCAATCCCGACACCAAACCCAAAAAATCCCAAAATCGTACTTATAAGACCCATCTCCAATCCTCTACCAAGTCACCACCAATTCCTAAGCGAAACCGGAATCACAAACATTTATAACATATCACGAAGTGGGAAAAACGCACGAACCAGAAACCGAATCCTAAATCAAAACATCAAACGGCCCAGATATCAAAAAAAATCCAACACCCTGAAACCAGAGGAGAGCGACAATACGGCGGAGAGTGAGCCGCGAAGACAGAGACAGAGAGAGTTCGGAAAGAGTGAAGAAGATCGCCCCCCTCAGTCATGGGAAACCCAACCCAGAAAGCATCGTCTCCGTAAGGAAGAGCAATAGAAGACAACATAAATGTTCCCTCTCTCTCTCTCTCTCGCTCTCTGGCACTCTTGCTGCCAATCCTCCTCGCATTCAACGATACCCCATTTGGGATCCACAGATAACGGCCTTTTCCATGCATTTAACGCCGCGTCCCCGCGCAGAAACGCCTCTATAACTATATCCGTATGCATGATGCCTTGTCGGCAAACGGCCGTAACGCCCAGGTAACGCCTCACCCTCCGCTTCGCTACTCAAATTATTCACCATTGTCGTCTCCCATAACACATGGCTCCTCTTCCACTCCAATAATTCCAGCCCACCTCTCAACTTGCAACCTTTTTTTATTATAAAAGTCTACTGTCTATATGTATATCAAAGAATATAAATCTTTACATATAAATCATTATTTGATTAATTATCACATATATGTCAATCTTGTATAATTATATTATTTATATATTCATTTTTTGAGTATGTGAATAATATATAAAAATGAAGAGAGGGAAGAAGGTTTAATTATATCTATATCACTCAAATAATTAAAATTCTATTATTATATATTAAACGTTATATATATATATATATATATATATATATATATATATATAATTACATTATACTTAAACATATTAATATTCTAATATCATCTTTAAAAAATTTATATTTGATAATGCATTTAATACTTAAAATATTCCTAAAAATTAAATATTTTAATTATAATTACATAATACATATTTATCTAAATATAAATAAATATAAATATATTCATTAATAAAATATTTTACCGTACGCGCTTTAACCATAGTTAAAACATTCAATAATTTTTTTAATGTTAAAAAATATACAAATATATGTAAATATATATATATATATATATATATATATATATATATATAATATATAAATATATAAAATGTTAAATAATTTTTTTACGGATTTTTTTTTTTTTGATAGGTAGGGGAAGCAGCGTAGGGAGCGCGTCCGGGTGGGAGGAGTTGGGCCGCGGTGAGGGCCCACTTCGAGTCTCAACTACTGGAGTGGTGATTAATGTTGAGAGGTGTAAATAGAAGGAAAAGGGGATGAAAGATCCAGACGGACAGCGAAGGGAGAGTAAATGACAAGGGGGACCATATGGCCCCACCACGATAGCTACGTGGCAATACCTAATTATTTTATTCTAAAATTTATTTATTTATTAAGAATCTGCCGTGTGCTGTTGCTGTGGTAATTGAATGGAGTGTGGAAATTGGTGTACATGAGAAGACCTCTTCCTTGACGAACTCGGACCTCTCATGGCGTCCAAGAAGAGGTCTTTTTTGGAAGATTGGGGACCCATTGACTACCTGACAACGAAACAAGAACTCTCAATCTGCTGGCTGTCTTAAAGCAACACTTAACTGTCTCGTGCAACAAGATCTGGGCATTATTCTCTAAGCATGGCATAGCATTTCGAGGTGGCGGGGTGCATTAAGAGAACAAGCATGGGCAGGCACATTGTGTGGAAGAATAGAGTGGGGATAACAGGAATTATATGTGATCTAGACAGGGAATGTCACTGATGTTCACTGCCTCTTCGATCCAAGATGGGAGATCAATGCAACAACAACTTACAACGCATTCATGGGGTGGATGCCTAGAGCTCTTCCCCTGCTTGATCTACGAACTCTGATCAACTGTCTTGTTCATCTACAAGTAACAAGACAGATGCTTGAAGCTTCTATTTTTCTCACAGAGTAAGAGGGTAGAACATTGTTTTTTGTGCAGTGAGTGGCGGAAGGGGAAGAAAGATAGTTAGTTACCTCCTAGTGTGCCTCATCCTTTCTCTTTTCCTGAATCTTTCAAGCATGAATTCATCCGTTGCAGCTTGTCTTCTATTACCGGAATGTCTAGTCTCGGAACCATATTCCTCCGCATTCTTATCCTCGTTCCCGGATTTCCCAGAGGCATCACCTTTCCCACGGCCCATCATTCTTTTCTCTTGCAAAAGCTTCTTAGCAGCCTCAGTTTCTTCGATATTTCTCAGCTTGTACTCAATCGGAAGCTGTATCTCAGCAATCCCAGTAGTCCACTGCGTCGTGTTTTCCCCGGAGCCTCGCTTCCGCTTCACTTTCAGATGCTCTGGGATATTGTATAGTTCATCCTCCGCATGCTTGATGTCGTTCTCAACTTGTTCATCGGAAATAGCAAGATTTTTGCCTCTTTTACGGGCTAACTCTTGCTCAATGTACTTCAACATATTGGGATCCTCCACAACTACTGCGGTTTCTTGAGCAAAAGTGTCCTGCAAAACCAAATCGTCTTTCTCGGCATCGCCTTCGCCCTTGTCTTTAACCTTACGAGCCAATCCTGAGGGGCTGGTCACGGCGGCGCCTCCAGAAGCATCTGAGGCGGAGTGCGGCGAGACGAGGATTGCCGGAATCCCTGACTTCTTTTCCCTTTGTTTCTGGAGAAATTTCACCTCCTCCAAGCTCAAAATCGATGCTTTCTCTTCGTCTTCACCCTCAACTTCAACATCCGAACTCCTTTTCCGAAAATTCTTGGTTTTCATTCCACCCAATTCGCAGAATACTCCTTCAATCACTACGGAATAGAAGAAGAATCCCAGAAGAAATTCAATTCTAGGGCTCCGAAACGAAATTGGGTGCTCCTTAATGAACCTTCCAAAGGTGAATTGGGCCAACTTTAGACTGGCAAGCCCACATGCTCTTGCCTTTCAAATTCTTCCCTCTCCCTGTAGGCTGTAACCAATGTTTTAAAAAAGGAATTTAATATCTTTTTTGAATTAACTATGAATCTTGATTAAATATTTTTATTATACAGTAAATCGATTTAATTATTTTTAATTAAATTTATTAAAATAATTATACAATTGTAATTCTTAGTTCTTACCTTAAATCTTCCAAATTTCCATTTTTTTATAAAAAAATTGGATTTAATCTAAGAAATAACAAATTCAAATTTAATTGGATCTAAATACTAAATAAATCCTTTTTTAAAAAAAACTGCCTCAAAAAATCTCTAGACTGGATTAAAGAAAAAATCCTGATACATTTTCTATGTTACGCTTGTTTTACTTCAGAAACATAATAACACATATATGAACTCAGACACATACCTTATGCTAGCCGACCCGAGCCTGACCATGACGGTTTTGTCATTCCGCAACCCCAGTAAACACATGAACATGATCATGAAGATGGTAACTCGAGGTTACAGTGATGAGTGTTTATACATGAACCGTTGGAGGTTCTTCGTTTCCTGTGTGCAAATCACAAGGAGAGTAAACCAGCATACCATATTCACAGAAGGATCAGAGCTTGATAGGATCATATTTCTCGCCCATGGCGCCTCCTTTCTGTTTCTGGAACTGAATGTAACGCAAAGTGCTCGTGAAGAAGGGATCAGACGCAGGGGGACTGGAGGCTGAGGTCATGCCATCGCTTTGGAGCTCGTTTTTTATTAGCTCAATCAGGTCTTGAATCGCTGAGGGGCTTATCTGTGGGTTTCCCTTCTCGAAGAAGTAAATGTACCTGCACGTGTCACAGGGGAAATGTAGGAGAAGAATCAAGTGAAATGTACAGAAAAGTCATGGAAAGAAATAAAAATCGAAAACTAGGAGTCACCAACTTGTTCAGTATTTCAACGAAGAGAGTTACAGGTCCGCTGACGCCCCTTGTGGCACTGGACATCTGCTGTGCAGCATTGGCAATCCTCAATGATCGCTTCAAGCACAGCAGCACCCTGCGAAAAAGGAAGATCAAGCTTTCATTCTACATTTGTTATGACAGAAGAATCTCTTTGCAGATGCAAGGCTTGCTGAGAAGTTGTCAAAAAATTTTCATACTCTTCTCGTGTTACGATGGATTCAATGAAAATCTAGTTTTCAAACATGGCAGTGTCTGTTGGATATACAAAGAAAAACAATATTACTAGGAAAGACCATTGCCATGGTTCCTCACCTTTCTCCGTCCTTTTTGCTGTCTTGATCGTCAACCCAGAAAAGATGTGAACATGCATAAACAGCTCTGCACTGATCTGGCTTCTTCAATAGTTTTGCGGAGTACTACAGAAGATGAAACGGGATGAAATCAAGAGGAATGTCAATCATCATGAAAGCCAATACAGGGTGGTGTGATAGTTACCCCTGTGGCTTTATGCGTCAAGGTGTCTCTGTTCTCAACACCGAATACATGCATTCTCTGAAGCGTACCAATAATTAGGTGGATCGCTAGCACCTGAGCTTTAGAATCCTTCCAAGTGGAAAAGACAACATGAAATCATCAAGCCATGACACACTGCGAGTTTGCTAGCGCACAACGTGATCAATACCGCAATTTCTTCCTCATACAGCACAAAGGCTTGTGTAAATAAGTTGTAGGCCACTGGCTCGAGCTCACAATCATTGGCTGCCTGGTCAGAAACTTCCGTAAGTAATTAGACAAACAAAACGACTTTATTGAACTCAAAGCACTGTCTCATCTAACACAATGAATAAGCAAGAGATTTTTCAGCCCAAGAGTGTTCCATCTGTCCTATAATAGTTTCATGGATTACCTCGGCACATTGCAGGTAAAGCCGCAGAGTCAATTCAGGAGCTGGAACAGCTGATAATGCATCGATTATCTACAATGAAACAGCAGTGTTCTTCGAGAATGGGGAAATGCATAAAGCGACTGTCTAAAACTATTATAAATCCAATGTGGCAGATTCCCAACTTTTTCTCAAACTACCGTATGAAAATAATCATCTGAGTTGAAAATGTGTCAATCCGGAATATCAAAAATTAATCCAATGTATTGCAGATCTATCTTAAATAGGGGATACACTGAACAAACATGATACTTCAGTAATCAGAACCCTGCTTCGTGGTGCCAAGTGCTGAAGCCTAAAATAATATTTCTGAACATTCCAGATCTCTACTGATATTTACCTGAGCCAGAAGTTGAAATATTTTTTTTGGTGTAGCAGGAGATTCCTCACCAGCCATATCACCATCTTGGCTATGTAGTCTACGAACCAGCTACATCCGGATGTGAACAGATTTAAAGTTTTTTTCCCCTCAAAAGTTCAAGCATAGCAATGCACAAATAAAGAAGAAAAAACACCTTGAGTGCAGAGAAAACAAGAGGTGGCACTGTGAAAGGAAGGCGTTTTGGACCTCCAACAGCCACATGCTTCCACACTGTACATATAATCTGTTCGTTAAATGATTAGATTGCATCCATTGGATGTTAGAGCACAAACAATTAACAGGTTATTACTTTCAACATCTCTTCTGGATCATCGTTATACAGCATGTGCATGAGGCAAGCAACAGAATTTTGCTCTTCATTGAAATCCTCATCATCGATCTGTCATAAGAATAGAGGATAGAGATTTCAGAGGTAGAGAATTACCTAGAATGGAAAAAAGTCGTTCACAAATAATCCTCCTCGATGAAATCTCCTGATTACCTCTTCCAGGGAAGCCCCATCCAAATCCTTTATCAGGCTTTTGATCAGTTCAAACAGTACTTCAACCTGCAAACCTAGGTTAGATATATCATGTTCAAGTCACACGACAAGCAAAGAGTACCAAAATTCAAGCTGCCAATATACCTTCTCAGAAGTTGAAACACATGTTTTATTTTTCATAATGCTTTTAATGATTACCATCGCCATAACTTTGTTAGGACCAGAATCAAGATGATCCATGACACGGGGATAATTAGAGAGAGTAAGAGCTGTGACAATATCATCATATTTATCCAGTGGCGCACTTAGAAGGGCAACGAGCTGCTTCGTAGCTTTACTAACTTCGGCCTTTGGTTTCCCATATAATCTTTTGACACAAGATCCCTGTCACAAAATAAGAAAATGAATGACCAAAAATAAGTTTAGCACTGTTAAAATGAATGAAATGAAATATCCATGTAAAAAGAAGGCATACCAGCACTTGATCTACATAATCCAGTCGATCAGGATGAACACGAAGAGTGAAAGTCAGAAGAGACACATATAGAGTAAAAGTTCCAACTATTGACATATCAACTTGTGCTTCAATAACCTATAAAGGGATTTCTAGTATTAGATGATAGTGACCAACATAAATAAATGGATCAGTTCAGGAATCCAGCATACCTTCCCAATTGCATTACTCAGCTTCGAGAATGCTTCAACTTGTAAAAATTCGGGCAGCAGCTATGGAGAAGAAAAAGCTCAAAGCCACATAACCGTTTGACAAGTATTTGTTGCGGAATATTCGAGTTTCATACCTCAGGATTGGAGGACGCATAATTTGATAACCTTTCCATCAGCTGTGACAACACTGTTTGCAAGTTTACACTTGGCTGAAAACCCAACAGATTCATATCAGATATTCAGACATGCCAGATTCGCTGCTATGTTCTCAAGGAAAAGTCCTAGTCATATTAATACACCAATAAAAATAATAATATTAATAATGATATTGAGGCCTCTACATAAGCATCATTTCTAGGAAATGAAGAAATTAGTAGATATGGAGTTAGATGGGTCACCCGTGCAAATTACTGGGCTATGCATTATTCTGTAGCAGTAAAAGAACCATGCATGATAATGGAAAAAAGGGAATAATATTCAACAACTTACCAGAAGTTGAGGACAGGCACCCAATAATGTCTCAAGCGTCTGCAAGTGGTACTCATCAGGAAAAACTTGAATCATGCAGTCCATCAAATAATTCTGGGCAAGCTCATCCTTACAATTAACGATCTATATACAGAAAGAAAGAATGAATTGGGCGAAGAAACAAGGGAGAACTTACAACCGTAAACAAGATAACTGACCTGCTCCAGGACCTTGGGGAGAACTGCATCACGGTATATGCTAAGGTCAACGCCCTCTATTTGACTGATAACATGCAGATTTTTCCCGACCTAATAGGCAGAAAATCACATTCAAAATGAAGTTTAGGAGATGAAATGGTTACACTAGATGCATGATATAACTGACATACAAGATCGCGCAATTCATTTCTTTCTTTTTCAAGCTTCTGTTTCTCCACAAATGGTCCCTGAAGAATTCAGAAAATCAAGAATACAGGATCAGCTTGGCAGCCTATGTGATCACAAATATTAATTCTCAATAGTTTTGATACATTACAGCATCCACAAAGGCTGAAAAAAATTATCAAGATTAATACAGACCTGGTGCTGCTGCATTCGGACCCACAGCTTATTCATTTCTGTGAAATTCTGCAGCACAAATTCTACAGCATCCATGACAGTGTCACCTTCACTATAAACAAACCAGATAGCTAACTAACTGGAGACCAAAATGAAATGCAACGGATCAAGGCATAATCAACAAGTTCATAAATGAGAACAAACGAGAAAGGCATTTACCATTACATGATACTATATGATCAATAGCTGTACAGTGTCAAAACTGTTTGAAATAAACATGGATAGAGTTTCAATCTACATAAAAAATTCACATGCATTCCATCTCTTTCTTAAAATTACATATGAACAGGAAAATAACAGACTAAACTTTTAATGAGGGCATATCAGTATCATAAAGAAAGATGAGACTAAGACAAACTCTTTTGCATAAACAAGAGAAGAATCTATTAAGATAGAGAAATATCAGGGGTATTAGGAACAGAACGCTATTTTATATAAATCCTATGTTCTCTCTTTAAACTTCCCCATAATCAATTCAAACAATAGCTAGAAGGACATACCCTTCATATTCTGAACCAATATCGGGTAATTTATCTCTGCTAACTTGAGCAAGATAACTCCTCAAAAAGAGCCCACGTACTGGATGCTGGACAGCGCGACACATTTCTACAAGGTCTTTGAGGACATCCTTTGCAAGGGCCTCCTTCGACTTTATATAAACTGACCCAACAGTGCACAAAAGATATCTGCATGTGTACAGGCAGGCAATGCAAAGTCTACGTTGATCTCGAGTGCAAAAAAGCTGGAAGCTGCAGAATCTGATAAACATACAATCTGGGCAAAACGTTTCCCGCATGCTGAACCAATTCGCATAGGTCAACTATCGAACAGCCATGCCGATCTTCTTCCTTGAAAAACATCTCCAGCCGCCTCAATTCATCAAATGCGCGCATATCTATAATCCAGACACAGATACCCAAGTTACCAAAAGATTAGCCCAAATGATCAACCGCATACAGAATACAAGAACCATACAGAGCTCATAATATTTGTGCGGCGAGAGTCTGGATGTCCGAAGCTCAGACAACAACAGCGCCGCATATTTCAGTGCATCCCGAAGATTATCCGAGTCCTGAATTCACAAAAACCCCGATCGCATTCAGCCTAGTCCCCCGAATTCAATTGAGCAACCAACAACTGATAATTTTCAGAAACGAGAAGGATCCGATCAGAATAAATGACAATACCAAAGCACGATGCAAGTACAAGGCGTTGTGCTGTATTCCGGCGATGCCTTCAGCCAGCCATTTATCCTCGTCCTCCATTCCGTTTACTATCGCCGTTGTGCCTCAGAGATCCTCCCCAATCTCGGAATTGTCTATCGAACTTCCACGATCACAGTCAACCCATAGATGAATCACAGTCATTTCGAGCACGTAATTTTCCATTTTCTACTGTATTTACCGCTGAAATCCCAAGCCGAAAGGCGCTCGGCATTTTTGTGCTCTTCTATTATAATGTGTTATTTTGTAATAACATTTTTAATTAAAAATATCAAATTTAAAGTTTGTTTTTCATTAATTTCCATGGTTTATATGTCAATAAATCTGGATACTAAAAACTCCAGAAAGTTCCAAACAAAACTCCACTGCGCTGTCGACAAAATTTGTTGCAGAGTTTTTTCTCCAAGAATCGAAGTTGCCGATCGATCTTCTGGATCCAGACCTCAGAAAGGAACCGTGTACGGTAACATATACAAGTCGACCTCCGGCAAGTAATGCGCGCGAGGCCACGCCACCGGGGCACTGCTGGAGCAGGTTAGGGTTGGCTTCTGTCTTTTCTGTGGTTGGTGGCATTCTTCCTTCTTTGAATTGAGGAGCCAGTCCAAATCATCAACAGAAGGATCTTCCAATGGAGGTGGAACCCAGTTTCCGATGAGCTTGGCATACTTCGTATAGGCCTTTTGCTTTTTTCTTGTGGCTTTGTCCTGTAAAACCGATCCAGATGTGGTTTTCACCGCAACGGATGCCTCCGCCTGGTATAATATAGAGGATCTTTGGTCTCCTTCCGCCTTCAAATCTAAATTCTGGGAAATTGCAGTTGCACCAGGTGTGGTTTTCACTGCATCGGATCTCCGCCCTCCTAGCGTCTTGAAATGCAGTCTTTGAGAAATTGTGGCTGCTCCGGATGTGTCTTCCCTCAAGTTGATGTTTGGATTCCGTACATGTTGATCGGGAGATGGCTCTGCAAGCCTCCCCGACGTTGAGCATGGCTGCTCTTCATTGGTTGGAGAATCAGACAAACTGCGCTTCTTTGTCAGGGGTATCCTGATAATCTTCTTACCTGCTAAGGCAGTCAGTTACAGTGTAAGTGTCATGTGAACAATCCTATGAACAAAATGGAACGCCTGTATTCCACCAACACCATCTTACCAGATGCTTGAGGTTTGGAGGGAAGAGGCGATATGGGCCTCTTCCTATTGTTGCTATTCTCTGTGCTCTCTGAAGAAGAAGTTGGAACATGGAACCTCTCAGGCTGATTCAGTTCCACAGTCACCCCGCTCCGATCTAAAGATTCAGTTTCCCCCTTGAACACATCATCAAGTAGCTTCTCCTTCATACCATGCCATGGTTCACCGTTCATCTGTCCCTGAGTGACTTTCTTGTCTTTCTTCTCCTTCCTCTTATCTCTCTTCTCACTTTTCCTATCCTTTGTCCGCTGATCATTCTCCCTTTCTTTTTGGAGCTTTAGTGAACAAGAAATACAGAACCAACTCATGTAAGACTACCGGACCTTGTGAAATCACAAACTTTTCACCCACAGGTCGTGCAATACAAATTAGCATGTCCATTAATCCTAAAAAATTTCAAATCCTAACAGTTTTGAGGGTGGACGACTATGGGAATCACACCCCACAAATCGCAAACAATATTACATATAGAAAACAAGTTACATACGGGTAACACCACCAAGAAGATAAGCACAACGTGTAAATTGAGTGAAATCTGCTTTTGAGGCAAGTTTATATCGTGCAGATTCTCAAGATTGCTCCGTTGGAAATCTAGCAAGCACATGCTGCTAAACACTAGCTTGTAACAATCAACAGAAACAATTTTCGATTTCATGTTTTGCATTCTATTGGATAGTGATGGTGGAGAACACCCAGATCTCCTACGGACGCAAAAGAATAGTCATGGGAAGAAACATAATTAAGATCCCAGATAACCTAAGCACACTAATGTAAGATTTCTTCTCATTATAGATTCAAGTGCCGTGACCACAAACAAAAGAACCCACTAAACCCAAATAGGCAAATCGCGAGGACTCATGCGCGTGCATAAACCAATCATGGTGCTCGGTTAAACAAACCTTAATCGATTCGATCAAGGCGGCCTCGCTGTATCGGCTTAGCGTATAACCAGGAGGCGGGAACGGAAAACACCGAGACATCTTCCAGATCCAATGGGGAAAACAATAATATAAACAAAAAAATCAAGGAACTATCTACGCCTAATTAGGGTTTTGCCTGAGGTTCACAAGAACACCGCCGGCAATAGGATCTACGTAAAACTGGATCTAAAAATTGTCGCCGCCTTCAGGATAGGGTTTCGAGAACACAGAAGAAAAACAAGAAAGCAAATCGTGAGATCCCTAAAAAATGAGAGACGAACATCAGAATAATGAGGAGGGAAGGGGTATATATAAGCGGCACACAGCGAATCCCAAATTACAGATTCGCCCTTTTCTTGCGAGCTGGAAACAGGCTGGCTGCCATAATGGGCCTGTGTGCCACGAGGCCCAAACATAATTCCTCCTAAATGTGGGCCCCATTTATCAAATGAAAACCCTAATTCTGTTCTAATGCTATATTTCATATCCATTGAGGCGCCGATTCATCATGGGCTTCCAGCCCGTTGGGCCACCCATGTGGCCCGTGTGATTAGATTGCAAGCAAAAAATGAAAAAAAAATAATAATAATAATCATACCCATCCACCAATTCATGCGACTGGCGAAGACATAACAACAAATAGAATAAAACAAAATTTGAGCGACAAACACCACAACTCCCACAGCGTCTCTGAAAGTCACGATCCCAGAGAGCCAACAGAATCAGCAGCACAAAATTCCATCTTTTTTTTTTGCTTTTCTTTTCGAACTCAATGGAGTGTAAATAGCCATCATATCTCACCCCTCCGATGCATCGTGGACACACAGCTCCCATGTTCTGGAAAAGGGTGGTGCACCTGTGGGGAAAACATGCTTCACGCTTCAGCAGTGTCAGCCTCTTGAACAGAGGCAGCAGCGCTGTTATCTCCTCCATTGATGAGCTCCGACCGGAGGGAGGAATCAGAAGGAGTGTGAGTAGCGCTGCTGTCTTCTCTTGGCATCCCCTCCTCACCGGCCGAATTGAGTGAAACCCCCTGCAATGACGCTGCAAGGGCATCCTCCGAGCTAGTACTATGATTACTGCTCGGATGGCCAGGGAATAGCCATTTTTTCCAGTCATTATGTCGCCTCAACTTCTCTCCCTACAAATTATGTGCAAACAATGAAAATACATATGTACGAGTTCAAAAGCCACATCATTACTCCCATAAAAAGTGCAACCAAATGTTAGTATAAGTTTTGGAAGCCCTCACCTGCACTTCCACAACAGTAGAGTATCGCAAGGACTCCAAAATCGTAGGAATATCCTTTGTTAGCCTTTGAACCTGGAAATGGAAAATCAAAAATCGAATTTCACATGCACACCAATGAATCCGATGAGAAACAAATTTGAACATTGTTGAGCAAATGCATCAAGCCTGTCATATAAAAGATCAAAAAGCATGCATGGGTCCTTGAAAACAAAAATTTTTGGCATCCATATGTGCATACTGTACAGATGCATTTACCAGATGGAAACGCCACAGTCAGATTTTTAAGACATGCAATAGCATTCCTTTTTTTATACGAATTAAAACACATTTGTTTCAGAAAAAAAGGGGAATTAATTTAAAATCATCGGTGGGCATGTAGGAGTGATCTACCTTGAATGAAGATTGATTAAAGCATCGTACTGACCATAGTGTTTGATTATATTGAAAGAAAACTACATTAAAAAACATTACTTGCAATAATAATGAAACTTACTCGAGGAAATGAAGCAACCAGAGTAATGGGTACCCAACCATTTTCATCCATATTTGCCCTCAAGAAGTTATCTTTGATCAAATTATCATCACTGAACCATACAAGAGACCATTCATTCCATATAAGAAAATCGTGGATTAGAGGCAATAAAAAATGAAGTAAAAATATTTTGAGAAATGTCAAAGACGTGAAAAGTCCAAGTAAGGATGTGAACAAAAAATCCAATCAAGGTTTACCTGAAATAGTAGTCTATTTGCCTGACGATCATGCCTGTCAACGGATTCTCAGCAAAGGAAGGTATATAAAAAGGGAAAGGAGGTGGCATCATCGGAAAAGGTCCAAATGAATCAGGAGACATCGTGGGAGGATACATCATAGTAGAACTCATATCTGAAAAATTAAATATGAACTAGAAAGTAAGAAAGAATGATCAGCTTTGATGAAGCTACAAGTTTAACCAGACTTACCAAAGCCCATTGGTGGGAAAATTGCCATAGGGGGTGGTGGAGGTGGTGGGACAAAAGGACCTGCTGGAGGCATTGGTGGTGGAAGAAATCTCATTGGAGGAGTTATGTATGGTGGAATAACATGAACATCTCTACGATCCTGATCACGCCTTCCACCATGATTGTTATGGTATTGACCTTCAGCATGAGGTTGAGACCCATAATTTACCCGTCTTGAAGAATTACGGTTAGAAGAATGGTCACTGCCAGTTTGGGATTGAGTGCCACCAAAAGCTCTTACTGGTCTAATCCCAGACGCAGATGTATCAAGTGCGGGTTGAACAAACTGGTACGGTACAAAAAAGGTAGAAAAGTTGGGTGGTACTGGAGTTAGAGGTCGATTAGGGTTATTATGGGGAGGTCCATTTGCTGAGGAATTGCCTCCATTGTTGCCACCCCCACCTGCAGCACCGTTCCGGATCCTTGACCTCTGCCTGTGATGGTTGGGGCCAAAATTTGACTGGCTGTTGGTATTAGCCTGCCTTTGAGACGAAGGTGACACTGCAGGAGCCTGAAAATAACTTCAGCACACTTTTAGGATGTTGAATGAAAGAAGAGACAGCAAGAAGCCTATGAGACTAGTGCTAGGCAGATACAGAATGACAAAGGACCAGCTTTCATGATACATTCAAAGATCCCAATGCCTCTGCTGCTTACTAGTTTTAGGCATTCACGTCCATCTTCAACAGTTTAAAAGCAAACTAGAGTATTATAAAAAAATAAAAAAAACACAAATTTGACACGTCTTAAGAAACAGGCACTTTCATGAAGCAAGATGTTTTCGTGTTTCAAGCAGCAGAACCCCAAAAGTCAAAAAGCCTAATTGCAATCACAATTTCCAAACAATAACTAAAACAAACGCGTTCACCAGAAACCCTTATTCGAAATCGACACAAAAGAAAACAACAAATTAAACAAATCGCAATCAGCGGCAGTCTTAACCTGAGAAGATGTGGTTGATCCATTACCCAATGGTCTCGAAACATCCGGTGATGATCTAGTAACAGGTCTCGTCGACTCAGAGAGAGCGGGCCAGGAAACGGCGCCACCCATTACAGAACCCGCTTCAACCACTCCATTCGATGGTCTATTCCACGCGGTTCTCCTGGGAGGACCTGCATTAGTATCGTTGTTAACGTCCGAGTTTTCGGACTGCACCTCGGTTACCGAGGCCCCATTATCAAAATCCTCCGAAGGGACAGTGGCTTCCGGCGGCGGAGACATCGAAGATCAGGAACGAATAGATTGGGGATTAATTCAAAACCAATACGCCGAAAACTCCAGCAACGTGTCCCTCCGTCGCGTCGACAGGCCGCTTCTCAATCCGCGCGGCGAATACAAAAGATAGCCAAAGAAACACCTCCTATACAACACAATCGTTATAGAAAAAAGATATACAGAAAATGCAGGATCGCGCCGCTTATATCCACCACCGGTAACTGCCGAAGCCGAACCCGCCGCGATCAGAAAAATTGCCTACCGGTGTGAAAATTCTCAAAGAATCGGTGGGGTTAAGAACTTTCCTAAAGAGAGACCATGGCTATATATAATGACACTTGTGCCCTTATCCTTCTCCGTTTAGGTTTTTTCTCCAATATATTATTTCCTTCTGCGAAATCCAAACAACCAGCTGCCCATATCTGGGAACGAGCATTATAGAAACAAACATAACCGACACCATGAATCCCGGCTATGGCGATCCCGCCCATCGAACCGTCCACATCCTGTTTTCCCGGAGACGAATACGAACCCTAATTCCCCCCCCCCCCCCCCTCTGAACCCAACTGACGGCAACTGGGCTCTTGGGTTCAGCCCAAAATTCCTTTGAAAACACAAAAATCTGCAACAGTACGGCCGATATTTCTAACTTCTATTCATAAGTCCGGCGATCTTCGGTGTGGAGACTGTACTGTTCTTCAAATCAACGGCCCCGAAACGACGTCGAGTGCCGACCGATTCGTCAGCAGCATAGCCGGAAAAACCCCGAGTAGAAACGATTCGTTCGTCCGGTTGGGCCGGTCGGGTCAACCGTCACCATGGCGGATGTGGGCTCTTTTACAGCCCAATAATAGATTTGGGCCTTACCCAATGCAGTAACCAAGATTGTGTTTAATATAATTTATCCAGGATCAGAAGTTTTCTTAAGTTGGAATTTTACAGTTTATTACAATGTGGATATTCTTGATGAAGTGTATGAAAAAAGTGATCATCTTAATTAAAATTTTTTGTGTGATAAACTGGGAGTATGACACTTATGTAAATTACCCATCCACAATGTGAAGTACATATATACAATTCCAAGTACCATATTGATTGCAATCAGCGACACTGTGGCTCCGCTTTATGGGGTTGGCCATCCGTTCCCATTAATGGCCTTGCTGCTTGCTTCTTCCCTTTTCTTCTACTTATTTAAACTTGATCAAGTCTGCTTCCTTTCCTGTCTCCCATCCCTCCTTGTTCCTCCCTCATTTCACAGCAGCAGCAGAAGGAAGAAGAAGGAGAGCATTGAAATGGTCATTCAGATGTTGGCTCGACTCACTCAGACCTACTGGCTTGTTATCATGGAGGAGTTTTGATTGAGCCGTGCCAATATCCTACTGATTCTTTCAAATCTGACTCGAAGACACAAGTGGCTGCCGCTGTTTGGTATGAGTTTCTCCATTCTGTTGAATGCTTGTTGTATGCACCTCAACGCCTTTTTGAAAAAATGTTACAGTATTCATCTTCTTCCCCAGATAGCTGCTCATGGGCGAACCCAAACACATTTCTGTAAAGAAGGGAAGTCCATAAAGCCGACAAGAGAGAGATGAGAAGCTTTTCTGTAAAGAAGGGACAAGCACGGGATCACAAGAACAAGCTTTGAACTTGGAAAACTGATTATGGTGCACTAACTGATACGAGTTGCAATGATGATACTGTAGAAGCTTTTCTGCTAATAAGAAGCCAATCAATATAAGATTGGGGGAATGAAACGGAGGTAGGCTAACCTCAGGAACAAGAAGCTGGAAATCCTGAACCTAAAACTTGAAACAGCGCTGAGGCTATTGACATGTAAGCTGCCAAATGGACACATGCTTGAAAAAAAAAAGCTGCAACAGCTGCTGCTGTCGGGACAGTAGAGATTAACAGCATATTAACATTTAAACACACCGTAAACTATTCACTAATCTCGCACACGAATAAGCAGTTCAACTACAGTACATTTACTTCTGGGTCCGTACAACGAATTAAAAATGTAGCAGTATAGTTGTGAGCTGTGTAGTTGTAATTGTTCATCTGATGTCGAAATTCAATGAGAGCGTAACGCCTTGTAAGAGTTACTACTACCAACCCACGTTCCCACCATAGCTCACTTTCAATTTATAATCCATGATGGCTTTTCTAACATATGGTGTAATAGAGAAACATAAACACAAGAACATTCCCCATGGAAATTAGGTCATGACGCAATGTTAATGACGGATGCATTAGCCGCCCACGTCCAATTGATATAATATGGTTTCAGTTTGAACAACTTTTTTCTTTCATAAAAAGATTAGTAGAGTCTCATTGGGAATTGTTTAATGGTATTTATGTGATTAAGAATCAATCCTATAGTTTGTTGAAATAAAAGATTAGATATATAGGTAAAACACGTATTTAAATTTTAAATATATAAAAATTAAATAAATAATATTTAAAAAGATTGAATCTAATTAACTATTAATGATTTATAGTATCTTATATATTTGATTTAGATATAATATTTATTATTTGCTCTGATACATTCAACTTGAATTCATGATTGATATTAAAAGTCTATGATAATAATTAATAAATGGTACGGTTATTTATTTCAAAAAATATATAAATCCGTAAATGCTTTTATTTTTAAAAAAACGACATATATTTAGTTTCTATTTTATGAGAACCAAATACACCTTGCCATGTTTGGTGTTGAATGGATGGATTAGGGTTCATGAGGACGGACCCATTAGGGTTTACGATCAAGATGCCTCTGCTCTACAGATCAGCTGGTGTTGGGGATCAAAATCTCTCCATTTCCCAAGATGTGCATCACCGACAAACATTTCTTTTTTTTTTGTATCGAATTCCCCGTAATTAAAATCGAAGAAAAAAAGGGGGGAATGGAGGTCCCATGCAGCCTTTGGATGGGCGACAATGGAAAAAAAGCAAGTCTGGGAGAAGAGGGGTTGGTTAGTTGGGAGAGTAAATGAGGCACATAAATGCTATGCTTACCCTGAACAAAAGGGAATCTCTGCAGACGTTGTTTGTGCAGCGATTGCAAACCCATTTTCGTGTTCGAAGATTAGCCCTGATCGGTCTGCGACGCCATTCCTTGGCTACCTGCGAAATGGGGTGAGTTTGAAATACTGGGGCAACAACGAGGTTGGTGCAATCATCTTCTTGATCCAAGTGGGGAGGGCTAGGGTTTGGTGGGTTTAGGGGGAGAAGCAGAAGCACTACAGTAGCAGGGTGCAGAGCGCAGACCAAGATTCCCCACAATGAATGCTCCCGCAACGCACCATGCCTTGTAATGACGACCAAGTCTTGAATGTTCCCTTGTCATGTATGGGTTTTCGTACTACACAAACGTCCCCATGTTCCAAACCCCAGTCGTCTAATAAATGCTCCAACCCATTCGCAAGCTTTACGCATTGCCCACAGTTCGATGCGCCATTAAACCCGCATCGCAGATGAGAGGGCGCGTTGGAGGATATCAAAGTTGGGGATTTTCGTTCAGACACAGAATCGCATGCTGCGTCTCCACATACTAAGCATGGCTTTCATATACCATGGAACTGTTGTATTGGACCGGGATCGGACTCAGAGTCCGGTCGATCGGAACAGGTCCATTTATCCCTCGTTTTCCGACCCTTTCGTCGCACTTGGAAGTCCCACACTATTTTGGGATCACATTATTTTGTATAAAGCTTTTTCATAAAAAAATAGCGAAACTTTTCTAATAGTAATTATAATGTATGATCACCTCTAAAACTATGGATACAAAGATGGGGATAACGTAAAATTGTAAAAATTTAATGTTCAAATTGAACAATATTCGGGTTTAAGGTTTTTGTCTTGGGATGGGATTTCATGTTTGGGCCTCTGCGGCCTGCCCAGTAAAAAAGGTTTTGCTTATATAGATGAACTCCTTGGGCTGGGCAGATGGTGATGGGTCCAGGCCCGAATTCCTTCTTCACTGAAGTAGCCCATCTCTTGTCTGAAGGAAAAGCCCAATTAAAATCGATATTGATACAAATGCAGACTATTTTATACATTATACTCCATTATCCCTCTATAAAAATAATACAAAATCGAAACTTCTTTTAAAATATTTAAAAATGCCATGAAATTCAAATAAGAATTCATAAAAATTCCGTTTATCTTTAAAATGATATTATTTATTTATTATTCTGAAATATTTATTTCATTCAATTTCTAATTATTATTTACGGAAATCAATTTAAATAACTTAAATACAACCCAAAAACATTATAATTTCATTATTTAAACTCGCCAGCCGACAAAATGAGGGTCAGCATTAATGTGTATTTTTTCATAAATTTATAATAAAAATAAGCTACGTTTTCATTTTAAAAAATTGCATTAATTGGTAGGTATAAAAATGGGGTGTAATTAATACAAAATTTTTCACATGCTTTATTTCATTGATTTAGTTTTATACGATAATAAATTCATAAAATTCCATTTATTGTATTAAAACAACATTTTTTATAAAGAACATAATCTGATTACAAATATTTTGTCTATAAAAAAAATATCAATTTAGAATTCATAAATTTATTCTATTAACTAAATACATTGTGTAACTTATCTAATTCAATTTATATAAATTATACGATATTTATAATATTATGTTTGAATATATAAATTTAAGTTTTAACCACTTTCATGACTACAATCTTTTCTATTTTTATCAAAAAATAAGAAATATTGCTTTATATTCTAATAAAAATAGAAAAAAAAAACACGTCCTAAAGTAGAAGGGATGATTTAGAAAAGTGGATATCGCCCTAACCATCAACGTTTATATTATACGATATTATTTGTTTTAAACAATCAATTCTCACGATTTTATAATATTATTACATTTGACTCACATTTCTAGAAGGTCACTCAGCCTCAATTTACTTTAAGGCAAACATAATTAACCTTGGAATTCATATCAATAATTATACATCATGTTTGAAAAAAAATCTGGTATAAAATTTGCATAATTATTCTATTCAATCTCATCTTTTTTCTGTGTGTGCAATCAATATGAGATTCACCCAAGTACTTTTCATCCTTCCTCGGTGCAGGACTTCATAATGCATCATATATTATGTGAAAAAAATTACAACCTTATATATAAATTGTTCTGACTAAATGTGCGAAATATAAGGTTGGAGGGGTCAATTTTATAAATGAGGGGACAGGGGGGCAACCCCCATAGCCGCCGTGTGGCGTTGGGTAGAATTGATGGAGATGCAGTTGGGAAGTAGCTTTCCAGCAATAAATATTTAAAATTTAATGCCACCCCCAGTTGCCCACATTTCCAATAAATTCAAAATTTCCATACCATAAATATGAAATAATTTATTAAACACTCAGTAATGGTGTGTCTGTGTGTTTCGGGACTGCGCAGAGTTGACCCACATTTATTACACTTCATGGGATTCTCGACTCATCGTTGAGACAGATTGGGTGTTTGTAAGGAAGGCGTGTGGGTAATAATTAATTTGGATAAAGTTTCCTATTTTTATTTCCGAAAAACAAAGAAGTAAAATATAATTTATTCCCCTTCTCTAAACACGTGAGAATTATCAAATATTATTTTTTAAAAAAATAATAATTTCCTAAATAATAAAATTGTTTTTTTAAGCTCGTACTAAGCAACCAATGGTAGATCGCATTTACTCCGTCATTTAAGTGAGATAATGGTATACTCTACACGTGATTATTCCATATGCTACTTGCTACGTATTTACACCCAAAATCACATTATAAATTCTATAATTCAACGCAAACAACGCAATCCGAGGCTATTCAACATAATCCAATAACCCGTACTCAATTTGTTATGGACATAAGGATTTGAACTCGAAACGATATTTTCGAGTTTTATATCGTAAAATATAGTATGATGAATTCGGGATCAATAAAATTGAGTTACATTTTAACATACACTATGGTATCCGTTCGATGGGTAGCCGCATTGTACCTAATACGTAGATTAGGTGGTAGCAAGTCCCAAATCTTAATTGCCTAAGATTGATACACTTGTAACATGGGGTCTCTAGTTGGAACGTATCCATGACGTAGTCATGTGGAAAAAGCAGTTACAAATGATTCACAACAAGCAAGTGCGCACCATTTTCAAGAATAGTTGATAAATGCAATATTAAAATACAACTTTTTATAAACCAAAATTGGAGGCAGGCACACTCATATGTGTGTCCGATCTTTGGAGACCAAAATTTATTCTGATATGATTAATTTTTATTTAAAGGACATGATTTATGTGTAAAGTTCAAAGACTTAATGATGATATCTCAATTATCATCATTAATGATGATTTATTTCAAAGGCTGAATGATGTTTTTTTCCAAATCTTTTTTTCTTAAAAAAAAAGAAATGGGAATTATCTCGATGGCTTCCTTCTTCTCTTCTCTTCTCTCAAAGGAGCCCTCATTTACTCCCTTCATCTCCACTCCATAAATACACGCACACACCACACTCTTCCTTCTCCGCTGCAAGCATTTGCTCTCTTGTTTTCTTGTGCGTTTCTTTTTTCTGGTGGGTTTTGTCAAAGGGAGGGTTTGTTCTTGCAGAGCTCATTGGCATTCTGTCCACCTCCTCCTCCGCAACAGCACCGCGCCGCCGTCTTTGTGTTCGTTTCTGTTGAGCTCTCTGTCACCCTGCGATGGAGGTGGGCATGCTGCCAACTGAGCCTTGTAAGCTTCCCTTTGCCAAACTCCCCTGAAGCCAGGCCGAATCCCCTCCTCCCCTAAAGGTAATGTGTAATCTCAAGCACACACAGCTCACCATCGTCTTCCTCCATTCGAAAGAACGGGGATCTGAAGCAGGGTATGGAGACAGCTACGGAGGGGTTCCATATCTTGTACGGAAATCTGTTTTTTTATAATTCTTTTATTTATTTTCGGGAGCATGAGTATAAATATATTGTAATATCTATATGTGAGAAGTTCCGGCAGTCGGCTACTTAGAGTCATTATTGAAGTCCTGACAGGCAGCAAGCATTGATGTTTTGGGGGTGGGCGCCTCCCGCAGCTTTTCAAAGATTGAGGTGCAATTTGCAAATAGAAATATTAATAATACCTCCTCCATGCATCAGAAAAAATACGGTAAATATATGAAAAATGAAGTTTAAAAATCCAAATAAAAAACACCAAATTCATACAATGATAATAATAAGTAAAAATGAGAAATAGCTGGAAAAAGATCCTGGAATTGACAGTTTTGGTCAGGGTATGACGTTGACTGGGGAGACTCACTCAGTTGTAATAAAGCTGAAATAAAATTTAAAAAAAGAGGGGATATTCAGAATCTTAATCATGACCTTCTTTTCTTGAAACTACCACCAATCCAGTCACTGACTCAACTCACTCATTGCCTTTGCTGATGTTTTGGGTTTTTAATTATAAGAATATTTTGTTTTATAACAGTTAACTACAAATCAAGAATAAACAAAATTCAACTTTAGGTAGTATTTAGTTTATGAAATTGTTGTATAAGGGGTTTCATTTATTTAAATTTTGATAAATATGGTATAAAAAATTAGCTTAGTTAATAGGTAAATTTTAGAATTAACTCAAAGAAGAGTGATATTTACATTTAAATAAATCAGTTTGCATGGAAGTAAAGAATTAAAGTAATCGAAGTAATACTTTTTTTACACAATTTAATTGATTTTGTTTATTTTTTGAATATAATAATTTAATTTTAAAATTTTAAAAATGACTTTATTCATTTGATCTCAAAGTTGCTTATATTCACATAATATCAAAATTGATATAATACACCATAAATATGAATGAAGTTATTTTGTATAAAATGGAAGATCTAAAACTCTAAGTGTAATTAAAAAATGTTATTCAAGAAAAAAACTGATTATGGCTCGCTTAATAAAACTGTTCTAAATTTTTTTATGAAAATTAATGATTGATATAATTATTAATATATTAATAATTTAAAGAAAATACTTTTTTTTTTACCACACACTTAGCATTAGATATAATTTCGTAGAGTTTTGAAATAAAAAGTTATTATTATTTTTAAAAAATAATAAAATAAAAATGGGTGTTAAAAGAAAACTATTTTTAAATTAGGTAGGATATGAATATTGTGATTCTAGTATTAAATATAAAATTATATAAGTACCTAATTCATTAATATCAATTATCACTAAATCTCTAATTATTATGTATTATTTAATACGAATTAATCTCGAAGTTTAATTGCATGAAAAGTCTGTGTGGGCTTATTGAGATAACTGGGCTTACAACGGCTTATAGCGTTAGCCCGAATTGGAGAGTGGCGTCATGGTGTTTGCATCTACTTGTCATTTGCGGAGGAATCTCCTCCCCATTTGTCAGCAAGGTTCCGTAGCCTTGCCGCGAGGCTTTTCATTGTCGGGCGCCATTAAGTTCTGTCGTTCATTGCGGCGTTTCCGCACACAGATTCTTTTGAGAGAAGGCGTACCCGGAAACCATCGCCTTCGTAGCATGGGTTCGCTTTCCGCTTATGGCAAGCTTCTGGAGTACCCAGTTACTCGGAGGGACGAGTCTGTAGTGGAAAATTATCATGGGGTGATGGTCCCCGATCCGTATCGATGGTAATTGCTCCTTTTGATGGGGAATCGATAGTTTTCTTTGGCTGATCGAATATTCATTCTGATTGATTTTCTTTGTGGGTGGAAGTGGACTTTATGTATTTGATGTGTTCCACTTGCTTATGCGGAATATCCTTTTTTTTTTTTTTTGCTTTATGATGCGTTGAGGGAATCATGTGATGGATTTGAATCGCTGGCTTTAGGCTCGAGGACCCTGATTCAAAAGAGACAAATGAATTCGTCGAAAAGCAGATGAAATTGACAGAGTCCATTCTTAAATCATGCGAAACCAGAGAGAAGCTTCGTGAAAATCTTACTAAATTGTATGACTTTCCGAAGTACAGTGCCCCATTCAGGGCTGGCGAAAAGTACTTTCACTTCCATAATACTGGCTTGCAGCCACAAAGCGTGCTATATGTTCAGGTGCTTTATCTTTTTTATTCCGATTTTCTCTCGACACCTTTTGTTACCTAAAAAGTTGAGAATATATCACAGGATACTTTAGAGGGGAAAGCTGAGGTTTTGCTTGATCCTAATACATTAAGTGAAGATGGAACCGTGGCATTAAGTATATACGGCGTTAGTGAGGATGCCAAGTATTTGGCATACGGTACTAGTGCTAGTGGGAGTGATTGGGTCACTGTCAAGGTTATGAGGGTTGACGATATGGTCATCGAGCCAGATACTGTTTCATGGGTAATATTTTTAATTCATGCAGTAGTTTTTTCATGCTTTCATGAGACGTGTTTTCCATTTGTAATTTTGTGATATCATAATCTGAGTGACCTTCAGAATGACATAATTTTGTATTTACCAGGTTAAATTTTCAAGCATTAGTTGGACTCATGATAGCAAGGGCTTCTTCTACAGCCGTTACCCTGCTCTCGCGTAAGTTTCATTTGAAGTGATAAAACGATTTTTGTAGAATTATTCATCACAACCAAGATTTTACCCTTGCTAGATTTTATTGCTCCCATTACTGAGTCTGAAAGTTAATATTTCCAAGGGAATGGAAGTTTCTTTTCTTTTTTTCTGTATTAGTTTTCTGAATTATTTCCCTAAGTTGTTTCCGTTTTTTCCATTCTTGGTATTAGGCCTGGAGGGGAGGTGGATGCGGGAACAGAGACCCATTCCAATCTAAACCATGAGGTCTACTATCACTTCCTTGGAAATGATCAAACTGAGGACATATTATGTTGGAGTGATCCTGAAAATCCCAGGCACACACATACTACTTCAGTTACGGAGGATGGAAAGGTATTGATTTCTGTGATGCTTCATTTTCTGGTTAAAGAGAATTGCACACAGAAAATTTCTGTGTGTTTTAGAGTGTTTTGAAGTACTCTGTTGTGTTTTTTCCTTAATTAATGTGTCTAATATTTTTTTTGATCATGCAGTATCTTCTGTTGTATACTAATCAAGACTGTGATCCAGTCAACAAGCTTTACTACTGTGACTTATCACTGCTCCAAAATGGACTTGAAGGCTATAAGGGAAGCAAAGATTTGCTCCCCTTTGTCAAGCTTATTGACAATTTTGAAGCTTCCTATACCTATGTTGCCAATGATGACACAGTTTTCACGTTTCACTCTAACAAGGAAGCTCCAAGATATAAGCTTGTTCGGATTGATTTGAAGGAACCTACAGCTTGGGTTGAGCTACTTCAAGAAGATTCAAAAGATGTCCTGGAGTCAGCAGTTGCAGTAAACAAAAACCAGATCATAGTTAGTTATTTGAATGACGTGAAAAACGTTTTGCATTTAAGAGACTTACATACTGGAACACTTCTACAACATCTGCCGCTCGATATTGGAACAGTGTCCCAAGTTTCTGCCCGTAGGAAAGACAGCACTGTCTTTATTGAGTTTAAAAGCTTTCTTGTCCCAGGCATCATATATGTGTGCAACTTAGAGGGAAAGGACCCAGATATGAGAATCTTTCGCGAAATAGCTGTCCCTGGATTTGACAGGACCCAGTTTGAAGCTACTCAGGTAAAAATGCAATTTACTCAGTTCTACATTATTGCTGGCGTCAACCGTAACATATATTATTTGCCTATCAACTAACTTGATCATTTAGTCACCAGCCTTTGGTGCCTCACTCACTATTTGCATATTTCCAGGTTTTTGTTCCCAGTAAAGATGGTACCAAAATCCCAGTTTTCATAGTGGCCAAAAAGGGCCTCACTCTGGATGGCTCACATCCCTGCCTGTTGTACGGATACGGTGGATTTAATATCAGTATTACACCGTACTTTGCTGCTAGCCGTGTTTTAATCGCTAAGCACCTAGGTGTAGTTCTCTGCATTGCAAACATACGTGGAGGTGGTGAGTATGGGGAAGAATGGCATAAAGCTGGTGCTCTTGCAAATAAACAGAACTGCTTTGATGATTTTATATCAGCTGCTGATTATCTAATCTCTGCTGGATACACTCAGCCTAACAAGTTGTGCATCGAAGGTGGAAGCAATGGTGGGCTTCTCGTTGGCGCTTGCATCAATCAGGTATCTTTATCTTGCATGAAATCAGATGGATCCCTTACTTCTAAACCATCCAAATGAGATATCCCGATGGCATGCTATTTCAGAGGCCTGATCTTTTTGGCTGTGCTCTTGCTCATGTTGGCGTTATGGACATGCTAAGGTTTCACAAGTTTACCATTGGTACAAAAAGCTCCTTTTACGAAACAAATATTGTTTCCTTAGTCATCTTTCCTTATACTGTATCCTCTGGAAAATCAGGCCATGCATGGACATCAGACTATGGTTGTTCTGATAAAGAAGAAGAGTTTAGTTGGCTTTTCAAGTATGAACCTTCTTTACCTTCATTCACACCCCTTTCTCATGGGGCATATCCATCCAAATATCATTTATATGCGGTTTCCTCACTTGTTCAGGTACTCTCCCCTGCATAACGTCCGGAGACCTTGGGATACGCCGTCGAACGTCGGAATCCAGTATCCATCCACCATGCTGTTGACTGCAGACCACGATGACCGTGTCGTGCCTCTGCACTCACTCAAGCTATTGGCGGTAGGAGTTCGTTTCTCCAGCAGAATTGACCATGTCTCCTGTTTTGTACGTCATATCAGAATCTCACCATTTTGCTGCTGCAGACCCTGCAGCATGTTCTGTGCACGAGCGTGGAGAACAGCCCTCAAACGAACCCCATAATCGGGCGAATAGAGCAGAAAGCTGGGCATGGGGCTGGAATGCCCACACAGAAAATGGTAAACCCCCTGAATGAATGACAGTCTACTTTGTTAGTGTAGCCATTGAATCACTGTTACATCTCCTGAGCCTGGTTTATGAATGTCTTCTCTTCAGATAGATGAAGCTGCAGATAGATATGCTTTCATGGCTAAGGTGGTTGGTGCACCATGGATCGAGTAGCACTTAGTTTTTCATGTGGTCCATGTCCATCATGTAATGAAATGTGTAACAAAAAAAGACTTCTGTATCCTTATTTCCACACATTAACTTAATTTAAACATATGAAATTGATACCAAATGTTATGATCCACTTTATCCTTTATGATATTATCTAATTAGACATCTAATTTTTATGTTATTCACTTTTAAGAAAAAAGTTTCAAGATTATGATAATTATTTTATTTATAAATATTTCTTATTCCATTCTTACTCAAAATCTCTGATTTTGAATGTGCAGAAGTATGATTAAATGTGAAAAATTGATATTATGATATTGTTAAATATCATAAAAAAAACAAGAGTGTATTTTGGTAAAGTAATTTAATTAATATGTATATTTGCATTTATTTATATTTAAATAATTGTATTGATAATTAAAATATATTTGATATACAGATTTTACAAATATGTGTTTGATATATTATTGTATTTGATAAACATAATTAAAATAGATAATTATTTTAAAATATATAATTGGATAACTTATACAACTGTTTTATAAATCACTCATGTATTAAATAACACATCTATTAAATTGTTGTAATATATGTTTAATTCTATTTTTAATAAAATTTACATTAATAATTTGAATGTTTTTAAATTAAAAATCATTTATAGATTATATTTTTTTTGAAACAGAAACTATTTCAAAATTCAAATATGTTCATATTTTTTCAATATATGTGTGTCGGGTATCATAAACAAACTTAACAAGCCTTCCTTATTGGGAATGCACGCCGAGTATAAACAAGTCTTGGATGGAAGCAAGTATTACTGGGCACTGGTAAGTTGAGAAAGAGTGACGACTCCAGAAAGAACCGCTCTGTTTCTTTCTTTTACCTTCACCTGATAAATCACCCTGCAAGTTTTGAACTTCGTGAACAAAAGGAAAAAAAAAAAAACACAAGTCTTTATCATGTGGGATGCCAAATATGGTCACTGAGTAGAAGCCATACCGCATTTCTTCAACCCACATTTCTGTGATGAGTGTTTCGCCAGGGAACACATGCAGCAGAAACCTCCCGGTTATGTTCTTGATCATATTGTGATCCCCTCGACAGATGATCTTGATGATGGCTCTAACCGCAAACCCCAGAGTGCATAGTCCATGTAGTATCGGACGGGAAAATCTACATGTGGAATGATTTAGTGCTTAAATCATATCAGAAAAGGCTTTCATGGAGACAGCAAGGTAACGGAAGCATGGTGGATATAGCCATTTAGGAGAGGAAGCAGTTGTCTACTACCCTGCAACTCCTGCAATCACTGGATCTGAATGTAAAGGGTTATAATCACCAGAGAGCCTGTAAAGCAGCGCCTGCGCCATGGGAAATCGTATGAAACAAAAACCAGAAGGTGGAGGCAAGTGGGGAATTGCAGTATGGTAACCTGCGATGGCTGTGTGGATTCTTCGTATACGGCAAATACTTTCGATTCAGGGATTTTGGGGACAGCTGTGGCATCAGGGGGGTATTTGGAGTATGAGAATGGCTTGGATGATTTTGAGAATCCACCAGCACCCCTCAGATAAGCAGTCATCCTATGGTGGAAAGACCTGTTTACTACAGAAGCAATGGGAGTAGAGAAGCAAAAATGGCTTGATTATGGAGTTTCACCTGTTGCAGCAGAGCAAATCACCAGACTCTTTCTCATATGTTAGGGTCTCCACCTCTAGAACGGCTGCTTTACCTGAGAAAACCATTTAAAATGATCTCACCGGTCATCAAAGCAACATCGCTTAGATTGCTATACACCTTAAAACAGACCCTTATCATGTAAACCAGAGATGGTCGACTTGTTTAATAGCTGCATAAAAAAGGTTGCTAACAAACTTAGCATTTCAAAAGAGCAGAAAACGGTGGCATATATGGTAGCAGTTAATGATGATGAACATTACACAGCCGCTTGTCGGAAGGGGTTTCAAGATCTCAATATACTGTTGCCCATGCAACAGTAGACGGGGATCATATCTGGAAAACAACATCGGTCAAAATGGGTGGTGATTAAAGTTCCTAATTAAGATCAATTCATCAAACACCTCAGAGTCACTCAAAAACAATAGCACTTACTCAAAACTTGGAATACTTGAGAGCTCAGACAGAACATTCAAAACAAACAAGGCTGCAAATGTTGGTAGCACCTGCAACAGGATTTGAAGAGTGCAAGAAAAAATAATGATCAGCACTTTCTCGACAACGGCAATCATGACAATTATTTTGAAACCAAGCAGGCATGAACAAACCATGTTTACTAAATAAATTCCCAAATGAATACCTGGATGAATTGCTGCCCATCTTCATGGTACACATATTTCAGCTCCTTAGCATCCAGGGGATCAATCGAACAAGCTCCAATACCCAGTGCATAAATAGCAACATCCCTGTTCGTCACTAGATTCAGTCATTACATACCAAGACTATATTTTTGTAGCAGAAAACTCAAATTCTGACCTCTCGGTGTAAGTATAGGTAGACTGATGCGCTCAATCCACCAATCCATGAAATTCAAAAATTAAACACAAATCCGTCAAGCCATGAAAAAGCAATCGAAGTTACCGTGGGGAATTCGTGGTGAATTATGAGGTCAGGATCCAGAGAAGTTGCAGTGGCCATGAAATGAAACTACAAGAGCCGAAAACGGATGCCGAAAGTCGAAGACTCGAAGTCGACGAGTCTGCTGCGTCTACGTAAACTGCATCTTTTTTTTAGATTTTATTAGACAATAAATATCCTTATTTTGCAATAAAATTGGATTTTTTTTTTTTTAATGTTGTTTCAAAAACGATTGAATCAATTTTTTATTCTAATCATTGATTTTGATTGAATTATTTTTATTATAAATTGAATGGAATTCAATTAGTTGTAATTATCTTTTAAAGTATTTTTAAAAATTTTGTGGGTATGTGATGATTTATATTTGTGATGAATAAATTCATGAGTTTTAAAATTTTGTAATTACGCAATTTTTTATTTTATTTTAAACCATTTGAAAGTAAATGTAAAAAACGAATAAAGAAATGAAATAATCAGCTTATTTAAATAAATGAAAAAGTAATTGCCATATTCCATTTCACAGCAAACAGCACTTGTGGAAAGAGGAGGAGAATGGAGGAGCGTAAGCTAAGGCCATTTATTAGCACCGGCGTTCGCAGGGCTTTGTCGGAACGCCTATGGATGAAATGGGTAGAGGGGCGAGTACGTTTTCCGGCAGCCCGGCCACAGAGAAGGGCATTTTTCGGGATGGGGTATTCGTCTCTGTGGGATGTGGAAGATGTGTGGACTTTGAGATAAAACTGCTGCCCCAGATACTGTCTGCTCCACGTTTCTGATCTCAAGTTCCACATTCCCACATTATCCAGCGCGACGTAGATTGCTGTCCATGATCTCGGATAAACCTGTAGTTGATCGGATGCTCTCAGATTCTGTTTTGGGGGGTTAGAAGAGTGGTAGTTTAATTGCTTACTTGGACTGTGCTGCGGGATACGGCGTCGCGGAGATTGTACTGGCCCTTGCTTGTAGCATTCCACGGGAGACCATCCATTCTGTGAAGAAAAGTTTTGTGTTGAGGAACTGTGCAGGATGATATGGTTTGGTGAGGGATTGCTTACCCTACAACCCAGAAGGAGTAGCCGTTGAAATGGTAGCTCTGGATGATGTCCTCTGGATTCTCGAAGACGATCTCGATGAAGGCTCGGTAGTTGGTCTGAAGTACTGATGTATCCAGGTATATTGCTCGTCCGGAGGGTGCATACGGCATGCTCCCAATACGGTAGACGCCGCTGATCTTGAAGTAATCGGCCAGTTTCAAGGGGGTGTCGGCTTGGACAAAAGAGACGCTGTTTATTGCATATCGCTGCTTCCCGTTTACCAGGCCGGCGGAGCTACGCAGCCTGATGATTCTCGAAGGGTTGATCGTGCCGTAGTGGTATGATCCTTGAGGATTCGGCCTCGGTCCACTGGCTGTAAGATTCGTCCTGGGTTCAGAAGCATCAAGAATGTCGGGATAAAAAGTTTCAATCTTGATTCAGTACAGATGCCGATTCAGAGTACCTGAAGGAACGGGCCTGCTTCAAGGACCAATCGATTTGAGTCGTCGGACCGCCGGGAAGAGGGCCTAGTGGAGGCCTACTGGACTCCATGTAACGAAGAAACGCAGTGGTGGTGAGAATCTGAGAAGTAAACCGTGTGGAAACAACAATGTAATAAGCTCGAGGCGGCTGATCAGCAGTTACAAGCACCGAAATGCATTGGCCAAGATGAATATCCAGAGATGAGTAGCTGATTTGCAAGGTATGAGTTCCCTCAATCTCCACTACTTTCATCCTGTGCCCCTGAATCCGGAAGTTGAGCGAATTCTGCAACCCAACGTTGCAGATTCTCAGCCTGTACGTCTTCCCTGAGGAAAGAACAACCATGAATCAGCCATTCCTCATGTTGCTCAGGTTAGAAGATGCAGATCTACCTTGTTGAACTCTGACTGAAGTTCCATTTGGACCACGGCCATTGATGAGGAGTCCATCAGGAAATGGCAGTTGCCTGCCCCCATCAAGAATGGCTCTCAAGTCCTTTAAGTTACAAGCCATAGCAGCAAAATTAGAACACCAGACGGAAATATACCCTGCACAAAGAATAAGTCTCTCAACAGCATTTCTATGTATACCGTGTGATTGGACTTGTACCAGTCTCCAACAAGCAGGAAATAATCCGCAGCTGGAGGATCAAAGGGGACTGGGATCACGTGTCGGCTGAGGATCCGGATTCCGCCAATGCCGCCGGCGGCCTTCTGAAAACCCAACGATGGGAAGTAGAAGAAGCTCCCAATCTGATCCTTCATTTGCAGAATGTAGGTGAAGTTCTTGCCAGGGGGGATCGGACAAGTTGTACCGTACACACCATCCTCAAATGAATTCTTTCTGTTCTGTACTCCAGACCTGTACTCAACACAACAAGAATCACACATTTAGCTCAGTCCCCCCCTGGCGTAGGAGTTAGCCTCCCACCAAATGACAAAGTTCCTTCATCAAAGATATGAACTTTCTCGAACCCTGTCTCTCTTCTATTTGAATTCAAGAAACCGGCAAGAAGAACCAAAACTACAAAGATGTAAAAGAATGATTCACATTGCGCCTATTCTATCGTATATCGCATCACAGGGTTGGTGGTTACCAGTGGATGAGGAAAGGCTCATCAAGGCTGTTGATTACATTGACAATAATATTGTCGTTGGTGACGGAGTGAATCTCCGGGCCCGGAAACCTCCCATTGATCAAAATCCCCTGTAAAACAGATACTCAAATCAGTCCACCCACCGCCGCTGCACAAGATCCTGCATACAAACATATCAAACACAGATGCCACAGGGTACCCGTTGAGCGACCCCAAGAGGGTAAATCGTGCCGTAGGTGACGTTCCAGGAGAACAATCTGTAGGGGCTCTCGGCAACCGCCGCTGCCACAAGAAATGCCAAAAATACCGGTACTACGAGTGGTGGTGGTGCCATCCTCTGTTGTGTGAGAAAGGAGAAAGAGATGTTTTTCTGGCGACACACAGCTACCACTTACCAGTTTGTTGCAAGTAGAAAGCTGGAATGCACAGAAAGCGGAGGTGGAAAAACCAGTGAGTGTCAGAGGCGTATGGGGGCGTGGTCTCCATATATAAAGTATGTAGCAAAAATGGAGATACACTGTTTCTTCAACAATTCCCGATCACCCCCACCGCCTAAATAATTCACCATTCCTAAACGAGTGAGAATTTATTGAAAACAATATATAAGAAAGATACCAGAAATCAATTCAGATTCTGATGGTGGGCTAGTTCTATTAATGATCATTTATAAGAATGACATACGGCAACTCCTAAAGGTAATTTAGGTGGAGTAACGTTGACGGCGGCGACAGTACCCTGTCCGGCCGACCGGAACAAACACAGGTTCAGCGTAATTATGCCTCCCACATGACCCCTTTCTCTTTTTCTCCTCGGTCCAATGTGACGGTTATCAATACCCTTAACAATCGGAGGCACTGCTTCCTCCCTGTTGCAATGCGCAGCGTCACAACCCGGTCATCGGAAGGTACGAGACTTGGGGATGTTGGGTAGGCCCCCTCCGGTACGAGAAAAAAGGCTCACAACTTTGGAAGAGTCATATTCATCAAGGAAGCTGTTTGGAATTTTATTTATATAATTTGAAATAAAATATAATTTATGAATTTAAATATAAAATATGTTTGATAAATGAAATTTAAAATATGTTAAATAAATCATTCCGAAAATTTAATATAAAAAATATAATTTTCCTTATTTTCATAACGTACGAATGAGTTGAAATCAGTTTTGAATTAAACTATTATTTTCATTTAAAAATTCTTATTAAATACTCATATTAAATAAAATATTCATAAAAACTTGTGTGCCAATGATATCCCTCCAACTTTGCTTCAAAATATTTTTAAATATAAAATAAAAATATTTATCTTAAACTTTGGTTGATTTAAATTGATGAACTTTATCTCAAGTGGTGAAATTGCAAATTTGCCCCTAAAAAGCTTCACTCAATGAGAGCTACAATGGCATCACAGATCAGGAACTCAAAATTGCAGTAGCGTGAAGAAACCGAGTGTGCAAAGCTTGAGGCAATTAAAGGAGATCATAATAAAAGGAAGCCAAACAAGTAGCACACTAAGCTGGATTTTGAGGCAACTAGAAGCATTTATTGATGGGCAGTGCGTGTCAAGCAACCTGAAGGAAGGATTTCAACACGAAAGTGACCAGAAATGTGCATTATGAAACTGGGGATTTGTCAAACATGCTTTAAGAAGGATCCTTTTCACTACTTGATCCTGACTTGTGAATTCTAAGGATCTAATATTGGTCACTTTTGAGGGAACTAGAAACTTCCAAGTTCATTGATTAGCAAATTAACCTGAAGTAAGGCTGTCAACTTAGACCAGGAAGTAGAGAGTATCCTGCATTCAAACCAAGTTGATCTTTGCAATGGCTACTTCACTAACTACCATGTCGTCACATGAAAAAGGAAATGGCACGACCAGATTTGAAATCTGGGGTGAAAGATTAATGATGTGCGCTTTTTTTTCTTCTTCAAAAATCAATATACAGCAGATTTCAACATGAACTAAATATAAAAGTTAGGCCACAATACCTCGTTCTCTCGCATTTCTCAGCCACTTAAGTGTGCTTTCCAGGGTAGAATAAGCAGCAAAAACTGGAAAGCTCTTGGTCTCAACAGCATAATCGAAAACTTCATAAGCATCAGCAACTCTGCCGTTCCTACATAAGGTTCTTAAAAGGGATCCATATGTCCCTGTTTCCAGCGTAATAGCATTGGTCTTCATAACATTATAAAACTTAAGTGCTTCATCTAACAGTCTGGCTTTACACAGCCCATAAAGGAGTGTGTTGTATGTACACGAATTTGGGTCACACTCCTTTTTCATCTCCTCCAACAATGCCATTGCCCCTAATGCATCACCCTTCCTACACATCCCATTCATCAATGAAGTGTAAGTGATTGCATCCGGAGAATGTCCCTTTTCCCTCATAACTCTTAGGTACTTCAAAGCATCGTTAATCCTTCCAGATAAAGCCAACCCATAGATCAAGGTATTATAGGTGATGCGATCGGGTTCGACTTGTTCGTCCTGCATTCTCTTATATACTCCCAAAACCTCACCTCCTTGATTCAAGGAGCAATACCCCTTCATAATCATATTGTATACGCAGGCATCAGGTTTCAAACCCTCCTTCAGACGCAGCACACTCAATAACCTCGTTGCTTCCCTCAAGTTTTTTGAGTTACAGACATTATCAATCATGATAGTGAAAGTCACAATATCAGGTTTGATACCAAAGTCTTTCATATCCCTTATAAAGGAGTCCGCAGTGCTTATAGACCTATTCTTAACCAACTGTCTAACCAAAAAATTGTAAGTATACGCATCTGGCAGCACGTTCGAAGCTGAAAGCTCCTTAACCAGCTCAACTGCACGGTCTTCACCTCCACATTCACATAGAGCTCTAACTGCAATATCCAAAGAAACCACATTTGGTGGAAATCCAGAATCCTTCATAAAATTTAGAATGCCGATGACAGGCGATAGAGACTGTTCATCGGGTATCGAACACGATTGCTTGAGAAGAATGTGATACGTAAAATGGTTGGGGCAGAAAGCTGGGTACTTTTTAATCATATGACTGAGGAACAAAACGGAATCTTGGAGAGCCGAAACAGAGGAAAACGAGTGAAGAATCCTATTAAAGAAATTGGGATCAGAAGGAATGTCTCTGCCAGAGGAAACGAGCGAATTGAAGGTGGTTTTAGCTTCAGAGAGACTTGGTGAATCGAAAACAATAGACAGAGCGTTCACCTCCGGATTCGAATAAGCCTTCCTGGTGGGTTTACGCACGGAATCTTTATTCCGCGATCGCAAGTACGGAATCTTGTGCTCGGTTTCTGACTGAACAACGGTGGTCTCTGGTTTCATTAGTGACGTCAGGGAGGATGTCGCTGCTATGTTTCTGAAATACTGCGGAATTTTCCCCATTTCCGGCTTGTGCAACCGCCGCGGTGTTCTCTGAAACAACAAAAATGAACGCTGCTGAATTAGGGGTTTTCAGAGGTTCAAGAACAGTCACGCTAGTTGTACAGCACAGAAGAAGAGTTCACCTTCATTTTCAAGCCCATAGATACTTAGCCCATTCATATTGAGCCTAGACTAAGGCCCTGGATTCACAATACTGTGTAATAGGTTGTTGGGCTCCTCGTAGAAGGCTCAAACCTGTCTCCATGGGCCCCACTCAAACCCAAGCTTATTCGTCTATACACTCTCAATCCATATGTAACAAGATATACAATTTTTTTTTTTTGTGTGTGCGTGTAAAATGCGAAGTACGATGGCTATTGTGTGAGGACATTGAGTAGAGAAACCCTAGACTTGATCAAACTCCGAAACGCTCTATCGCTGCATGATTCAATCTTCTCCATCAGATCTTCCATTTCTTGCATCTTCTTCGACGCCATTGTCACTTCTTGAAGTGTTTTCTTGCTCGGATTTTCCAGATTGACTCCCTGAAAGTCCCAGATTCCTTCCTCCTGCTTCGATTTCGTCATCAGGTTCAGCAGAATCGACGGTTGGCTTCGGAACGCCCACGAATTCGAGATCCTAGCGAAGATTGTCGCCGACGTCGACGCAGTCACCCTAATCACATCGTTAATCGCGTCGATGAGTTCCACCGCATTGGAATCCGCCGATCCGGCTGCTGTGGACGCCGATTTTTCGATCGATGAGAAATTCGAGTTTAGTCTCCTGATTTCCTTGACGATTTTGTTCAGATTCTTCCAGCACGAGGCGGCTTTGGCATCGTCTTTTCTTCTGACGGCAATCTGCGCGGCGGATTGCTCTTCCTTCATACTCTGAATCAGAGCCTGGAATTTTCCGTACACGTCGATGAATAGGAGGAGGTCTTCCAGAAGCTTCTCCGTCACGCCAGCGTACGCACCGCGGAGGGCGTCGCGCGTCTTAGGTAGATGGAGGATGTAGTCGAGAGTCTCATGGACGGCTTTAAGGCGGCTCAAGCCGTCACAGATCCAAGTAGAGGTTCTGCAGCCGGTTTCCCAACTCCTCAGATCCGCGATCTCGCCCCTGAGTCGCGAAAGAATAGGACAAAAACGGCAAGTAAGACTCGAAGATCGAACGTGAATGCTCTCCCGGTGTGCCGGTGAGGATCCCGCCGGAGGCGGAGGATTCGGAAACGACACTGTTCGACGGAACTTCTTCACCATTTTCGTTGCCATTTTGGTACGAAAGAAGACAACCCGTGAAGCTACTATATATACCATGGATGTACTGTGCTTCGTGGGGCCCATTAGTGGCGCATACAAGTGGACTGTAGGGGCCGGATCCACGAATAAATTAACAGCTTTGGATTACGTGGCGAGGGAACTCAAACATAAATTCGAGTTTTTTAGGGCAAAAAAAGAATTTACTGGGCCCCATCGACACCACGTGTGGGTGGCAATGCCAAACTTAATTAATTTCAATCCCCTACCTCACAATGATTTTTAATCCAAAATCAATTTGGATCATTTGATGATTTTTAATCTAGGGCCTTTTGCATTGTGTATGGAGTTTTGCAAATGAAATGATATTTTTGTTGGTGTTATATCACATTCGCAAATTATATAATTCCAAGTAACGATAATTATATTACGTTTACATTATGTATGATATATCATTATAATAACGCTAATATCAAAATTGATTAGTTTTGATAACATGAGTAATTAGATAAGTAATTTCATAAATTTGAGAACAAACTATTTTAAAAAATAAGTTTAGGAGCATATGAGGTAATTTTAAAATTTAAGATTTAAATTATTTATATTGATTATAAATTAAATTCGACCCCCAAACTCCACCTATTTTTTATTGGTCCGTGTGAGTGAGAATTGTCAAGGGCGCTCGGCCCACGTCTTAATTACAAAGGAGAGTTCAGCGTCGTGGCGTAGCTGTCGACTCCGATTACATGATCCCAAGTCCGGATCCTTGGGCTGGCGCATCATCGGTTATTCCATTCTGCTAATCTTCCAAGAATTAATTAATTCACACCCCCATCATCACTTTCGATCATCAACTTGATGCGGGTGGTTGCTCTATCCCAATCTCTGATGATGACGACCCCCGTTTCTTGCTTTTTTGGTGGATTCAGCAGATCTTGGAACCTTCCAGTCGATATGCTTGGGAAGATCATACACGACTGTAGAGTGTGGCCATGAAGGCACCACGATTGAGAAGATTATGAATGAATTCAACATCGCATTCATTTTTCATGGTTGAAATGTAGCACATCCTTAATAAATGCACAAACGGACAGCGCTAACTAGAATGTTCTTGATAAAACTGGTTGACTAGGTTGGTTTGGATGCTTGCGGAAGTGCAGACAGAATTCGGGTTTCGAAGGGGCTGCATGTGCGATTGCGTTGAGTTGGAAACCAAGAAAACCAGCGCATGCTGCGTAGGGCTTGGCAGTGTTTCTATTTGATGAGAGTTTGGAAACCAAGAAAACCCCGTGAGGTGGCGATCATGTCCTGAGCTTGCGATTCTGTCTTGTCAGTATGCGTTCTAACATCTTTTCATGTAGATGTGTCTAGGCGAAGATCTGGGAGGCGACCCTGACAGCGTGTAGGCAAATACATGTGAGTAGCCAGACAAGAAGTCGAGTCACACCCCTAAATATCAAGCCTGATGAGAAGCCAATATGAACAAGTCGCAACTGGGTTTGAAGTCATTTAGGGGGGGGGGGGGGGAAGAAATACCCACAAGCACAACCCTCGATTATAAGCCTCATGAGAGGCCAATATGAACTAGTTGCAAGAGGGTTTTACAGGCATTAGGGGGTCAGAGAAACACCCACAAGCACAACTCTCGCCTATAACCTTGATAAGAGGCCAATACGATCTACTTGCAAGAGGGTTTAAAAGGCATTGAGGGGACAAAGAAACACTTCACAAGCACAGCCCTCGACTATGAGGAAAGGAGGGGCAAAGAAGCAAAGAAGAGTGATTTAAAAAAAATTGTAACATTTTTATTTTTTTCCAAATCACTTTTTTCAACAAAAATATTAATTTTTTTAAATTTACTTCCTTCTAGAAAAAAAAAAAAAGTTAGTCAAACCTAAAGTAGTGTGTACGTGGTTTAGGGGAATCATGTGGGCCCCAGGTGTGACCGCGTCTCAAGGCCCAATTGGCAAATTTCCTGAGCAGTGGGCCCATCCCAGTAGCCCGATCTCTTTCTCATTTTCTCAAATTCTTGGATGCATCGGCCCATATCCAAAGCCCAAAACCTTTTTCTAATGGACGAATATCGCCCCCCCGCCACCCTATCGAACAGCGTCTCCCACCCCTGCTCCCACTCGCCATGCGCATCACAGAGCTCAAGCTTATTCGAACGCCATTCCGTCCAGCTCCACCACTCGTGCAACCCACCCATCACACGCCTGACGCATGGATCATCTGCGCACGCGGCGCTGCACGGCCGGCATTTGGCGCCACTAAGTGGACCGTGGGTCGACATGGAGACCACCGGCACCCCGTATTCCGACGGCGGGAACTCATACTTCCGATCTGATACGATACAGAAGGGAACACTTGCCGTCGCAAACTGAACCTTATGGATGGTGAGCTGGGCCTTGAAAGCACCCTCGGAGTTGAGCCCCGTCACACCGGTGGCATCAAGTTCAGGAATGGAAGACAGCCGGGACAAGGCAATCAGCGAGGTGTTGTAGTCCCCTGCACCAAACCGGTCATTCAAGCCGCCGTAAGAGGAGCCGATCGGAACCGTGTACTTGCCGCGATCGAAGCTTTGGATCTCTAATGGCTCCGACCAGTACCCGTCGACCCGAGTTCGAATTATCCAATCGTAGGTGAAGTTGTGCTTTTCCTGGTGAGCCTTGATCATCGTTAAACACCCTTCCACCAGGCTGAAGTACTGCAACAAGCCCTGCAATCCCAGTGCCAGTCAAATCACAGTTTTATAGAATATAATTATTTTTAAAATGAAAAATTAATATTTGAATACAAAAGATTATTCTGTATATTAATAAAATAAGTCCCGATAATGCCTCTCGAATTTACTTTATCCTTTCATTCAATTTTTCTTGCCATATTTCATCTTCCTCTAGTTTTACGATACTAGGGTTTTTTTGGGGGTTTTCTCTCTTTTCCGATTAATTTTATGTATTTTCCTTATTTTATCTAAATTTTTTATATAGACACAATTAATATATTAATGCAAACTAATTTATTATTTTGTAGCAAAATACATCTATTATTTTATATCGTATTTTTTTGAAGATGATCTAAACCGTCTCTTACACTTAGGGTAGTAGTTAAAGTATCAAATCAGTCAACTGATAAAAGTTGACACATGCTTGTGAGATAAAAAAGGAATTGATTTAGAAATTAGATCATCTTTTAATTTTTTTATTTTAATATATGTGAAAGAAAATGACAATGAGAGATAAAAATTCACTTTTAATTTCATAACATTATTCAGGAATTTTTTAAAAAAAATCTAAAAGGCACATATTTCATGTGATGAGGGTATCAGAAGATCACCTGAACACCGTTAGGCGAGCCGCCGGAGGTGAGAACTCGGCCGGCAGCCGGCGTTTCGAGTAACGGCTGCTGCTTAAATATCTTCACCGCGGCAATCTCCGGCGCTTCGTTAAGTAAAAGTAGCTTGTACGAATTGGAATCCAAAGGAGAGTGAAGAAAAAGATCGGTATTCGGATAAACGCGGAGGAGGCGATCGACGATCGACGGCCCCGTCAGTTCGAATCTCCGCACTCCCCCGACAAGACACACCGCTATTCTAGCCGCGGCAGCCGTCCCCTTTGCTCCGCTGTTGGAGGAAGGGAACCTTAAGGAGATCGAAGAAGAAAAGGAGTAGGAAATGAAGGCCATACATAAAAATACGGTGACGATGAGGATGGTGAGTTGAGCCCGCAAATCGGGATCACGTATCGCCGCCGGCGTCCTCATCATCAGAGGAGGATCCGAGCTCCACCCGTTTCCGCACGAGGGGTGAAGAAGGAAGGTATTTATTAGCTATGAAGAAATCCTTCATGGCTACAACGGTAGATGTTACTGAGGTTTAATGGGGAGAGACGTCCTAAGCACCAAGCGATGGCCCGATCTTGAAAGACGGTTGACTTTGTTTATTCATTTATTTTTTGGCATAATAATCGGAAAAATATCCAGAGAAGGTGATTCTCGGCGACCATCGGACGTTAGCCGGCATGCTTCTTTCTCGATGAAGAAATCTGGAACGCCGATCGCTCCACTGCAACGGACATTTTAATTGAAATAAAAAAAAGGTTGCAGTTGGTTGACACCTAATACATGAAGACCAAATACATGGTGGGTCTTGTTATTTGGAGTAATCTGCCCCATTTAGAAATATAGCCATATAACATGATATATGTGAGAAGGTTGACAATTCATAGTATTATATATATATATATATAATATAGTACATGATATATAGTGTGCAACATGGGTCTTATCATTTGGAGGGAGTGCATGAAGAGGGAAGTGATCTGCCCTATTTAGAAATCAAGCCAATATAACAATTCATAATATTTTATCATACTAAATATTATGATTTTATATTTTTTTAAGTAAAAAAAAAAGGATTGTACAAGATTAAAATAATATATCTATTTAATTACATTTCATCTTATTTCCATAATTAATATATGATCATTATTAGATCTCTAACTTTATATTCTTATTTTATTATATATTTAATATAAACACCCTCTTGTACAATCATTATTATGTATTCGATTTTAACTCTAATATTAAATATCATGATCATGCTTACTCTTATACTATATGATCCATTTAATGCATCTAACCCTTATGGTTTAATTCAAATTATATGATATGATTAATTCAAACCATTTGTCTTCAATTCTCATTAAATAGAACATGAAGCGTCACATGATTCTCTCAATACATCAATCAGAATGAATATTCGATTAGCCAAGAAATTAATCAGAACACTTCAGTATTACCTGATTCCCCGTCAAAAGGAGTAGTTACCATCGATAAGGATGGGAGATTCAACGTGGGTGTTGGGATTCAACGAATGAGTGCTTTTTGTAACCAAAGGAGTTGCCCAGAAGCTCAACAGAAGGGAAAAAATGCTGCCTACCCTGAACTGAAACGTTTACACTGGAGCCTTCCTCACAGGGGGAACAGCAGAAACAAGCCAGAAAGGTGCCCTGATAATCCTCAGAGTCATTGCTTTGAAAACCCTCATCATGCATGCACCAACTGATTTGAGGAGATATACAAACCCGGCTCGAAAGGATTCGGCTCAACCTTGCTGATTCGAGTAGCAGTTCATTCTTCATCATCGAAGAATTGTGATGGCTCATATGGGTTGATTGGAGGAGCATTCTGTTGTTGATCCATCTAAGGATTGTGAAGCAGTAGTGTATCCTATCTGTTTCCGATATGTCTGAGACGTCAAAAAACGACCAAAAGAGTCACAGAAACAAACTCAGAGCATATCAGATACAAGGGATGAGGCAAAGAGGCCTCACCTGCAAATGGCTTGCCACTTGCCTTCGTTTTACCCGTGGATCCGCCATAAATTCCAGGATTTTCTTAGGCGTAGTACCTAAATCAATGAAGAAACGTACGTTTCAATGGACTGCATATTTTCGGTAAGCCTGGGCGAATCTACGCAGATAATGTAAGGATTTGGTACCGATTCCAAGTTTCTCCACGGCTTTGACGAACTTCCCATGAAGTTCCTCGTTCCAGAAAAGCCTTTTCTTCTTATGTGAACCATCAACGCTCTCAACTTCTCTGTTTGTGCTCTCAAAGCTTCGTCTCTGACTTGTTCCAGTCGGTGGGTTGGAGGGTGCGCCTTCGATGTCCCCCGTTTTCTCCTCCCTGATATATTGGTTCATCACGCTGCACAACTCGGGCATTGGTAAGCCTATATCGTAGCAGAAACAAAGCGCACGCCGCTGACCTACAACCACTGCATAACAAGAAAATAGGAACAGCAAATCGGGAATAATGAAAGATTCTTGGAAACGGCATTAGAGCGAGCACCCACCTAGAACGGGAACATTGTCCGGCGCAGCCTCCTTTTCGATTTTCTTGAATTCGCCGTCAACAGATAGCAACACGATTACTTGATCGATTTCATCACGCAGGGACGCCAACGCCGCCGTCAGCGAACTACACGGCATCACTAGAAATATAAAGAACCTGCGTAACCATCAAAACAAGCAACATAATCTTGAACTCTTAATAAACAGATGAAACCTTCCACAGCACCTTGGTAAACGCCCGACCGCAGAACATCCATGGGGTTATCCAAACCTGGAAAAAGAGCCTTATGGATGGAGGACTCCTTATATAAACAAGAAGACCCATATGTTGGAGAATTCAGATTCCGAGGGAAGAGAAGTAGAAGAACAAGAACGCTTTTGTGTATTCAAAACTTTTTGTTTGTAAAAATCAGTTTCGTGAAGACTCTGAATCTAGGTTACTCAAGCATGAACAAAATCCCATATTTGTCGGTTGGAATGTTACCGTTTCACCTGAATTAAAGTTAAAAAAAATGAAATATATTATATTTATACGATAAGAATTAGAACGATTTATATTTTAAGTATTATTTATTATTACAAAAAATTAAGTTTTAGTTGAATCAAATATTAGTTTGATTTAAAGTTGAATATTTAAATCATCGTAATTAATTATATAAGAAATTATAAATTAATAATAATCGATTTAATTTAATTATTTTGTATTTGAAATTGAGGTGTGCTTAGAATCATTCATGGCGCCCGTCAATGAAAAGCTCGCCTCTGTAATCGAATGCCTTTCTGGGTTCTTCTGCTTTTCCATTTCGAGATCACGAGCAATAAATTAGTGGCAGCACGAAGATTCGATGAAATCCAACGTGGGTGTTATTTATTTGGAGGCGGCGCATGAAAGGGGAGGGGATCTCGAGAAAATGCTGCCTACCTTGAACTGAAACGTTTACGCTGGAGGGGGAACACCGGAAACAAGCCAAAAAGGTACCCCGACACTCCCGAGTCATTGCTTTGAAATCCCTCATCCGACTGATTTGAGGAGATATACAAACCCGGCTCGAAAGGATTCGGCTAAACCTTGCTGTTTCGAGTAGCAGTTCATTCTTCATCATCAGAGGATTGTGATGGCTCATCTGGGTCGATTGAAAGAGCATCCTGTTGCTGATCATCTAAGCATTGTGATGGCTCATTTAGGTTGATTGGAGGAGCATCCTGTTGCTGATCATCTAAGGATTGCGATCGCTCATCTGGGTTGATTGGAGGAGCATCCTGTTGCTGATCATCCAAGGATTGTGGTTGCTCATCTGGGTTGATTGGAGGAGCATCCTGTTGCTGATCATCCAAGGATTGTGATGGCTCATTTAGGTTGATTGGAGGAGCATACTGTTGCTGATCATCTAAGGATTGTGATGGCTCATTTAGGTTGATTGGAGGAGCATACTGTTGCTGATCATCTAAGGATTGTGATGGCTCATTTAGGTTGATTGGAGGAGCATCCTGTTGCTGATCATCCAAGGATTGTGATGGCTCATCTGGGTTGATTGGAGGAGCATCCTGTTGCTGATCATCTAAGGATTGAGAAGCATTAGTATATCCTATCTGTTTCCGATATTTCTGAGACGTCAAAAAACGAACAAAAGAGTCACAGAAACAAACAAACTAAGAGCATATCAGATACAAGGGACGAGGCAAAGAGGCCTCACCTGCAAATGGCTTGCCACATGCCTTCGTTTTAACCGTGGATCCGCCATAAATTCCAGGATTCTCTTAGGCGTAGTACCTGAATCAATGAAGAAACGTACGTGTCAACAGACTGCATACTTCTGGTTAGCCTGGGCGAATCAACGCAGATAATGTAAGGAGTTGGTACCGATTCCAAATTTCTCCACGGCCTTGACGAACTTCCCATGAAGTTCCTCGTTCCAGGAAACCCTTTCCTTTTTCTTCTTATATGAACCATCAACGCTCTCAACTTCTCTGTTTGTGCTCTCAAAGCTTCGTCTCTGACTTGTTCCAGTCGGTGTGTTGAAGGGTGCGCCTTCGATGTCCCTGACATATTGGTTCATCACGCTGCACACCTCGGGCATTGGTATGGGTATGTCGTAGCAGAAACAAAGCGCACGCCGCTCACATAAAACCACTGCATAACAAGAAAATAGGAACAGCAAATCGGGAATAATGAAAGATTCTTGGAAACGGCATTAGAGCGAGCGCCCACCTAGAACGGGAACATTGTCCGGCGCGGCCTCCTTTTCGATTTTCTTGAATTCGCCGTCAACAGATACCAAGACGACTACTTGATCGATTTCATCTGGCAGGGACGCCAACGCCGCCGTCAGCGAACTACACGGCATCACTAGAAATATAAAGAATCTGCGTAACCATCATAACAAGCAACATAATCTTGAACTCTTAATAACCAGATGAAACCTTCCACAGCACCTTGGTAAACGCCCGACCGCTGAACATCCATGGGGTAATCCAAACCTGGAAAAAGAGCCTTATGGACAGAGGTCTCCTTATATAAACAAGAAGACCCATAGATGACTAGTAACTGAAAAAACAGAGCTCCAGCTTACTCATACTCATTTAGATGCCCAACCACAAAAAAACACAAGGACATATATTATATTTAAATCATAAAAATTAAATGGATTTATATTTAAGTACCATCTATAATAAAAAAATATATTATGGATTATATATTAATTTGACTTGAATGTAAGTATTATAACAAATAATCTCATATTTGAAAATAAAAATAAAATAATTAAATACATAATAAATTATAAATCAATAATAATAGATTGTATTTAATATTTTTTAATATAATTCATGTTTATTATTTACTTAAACTTCAAATATGCTAAATCAATCCAGAGAACATTTCATTTTAACAAGATTCAATTGATATATACGTGATCTCTATTTATTTATTTATTTGAAATTTAATTATCTAAAAACTATTTTATTTTTAAGACATGAACAATCCGGATAAATGAAAAAACAAAACAAAACAAATCGATTGACAGCTTTCAACATTTTCAGCTAAAACCAAACAACAAAACATGATCATTAAACGTTGTGTGTGCTGTCTCTCTCAAAGCTTTCAGTATAAAGGAAGGGAATGTACATGGTGAGTGAGTGACAACAGACAAACAATGGCTATGATGGGAGGATCCTGAATCACGGTGAGAAGGAGCTCAGCGGTTGGTGATGGCGACGAGTGGCCTGGTCCTATTGTTCTTACTAATTCTGGAGCAGAACATGAATATGAGGAGGACAGAAGACAACATGAACAATCTGAAATAGGCCCTGATTTCCTGCAGTCCAAGGTCAAGAACTTCAATCTTCTTCCCGTATCTACTTCTTCTCTGCATTAGATATCCATTTAGATAGTCATCTATTGATACCCAGTTGTGGAAGCCGCCAGCATCAATCGATGATGAGGAGGAGGACTCATTGGTGCTCCTGGACTCGAGCTCATCTATGCACTGAGTCCCCATGCTGAACATGTCCAGAAATGCACTAGACCACTCATTCACAACCCTCTGCGCAGTTTAACACACAAAGGCTGTTAAGTGTTGATGGATCTTACTGATCTATGGATTAGACGGTGTGGCGTACATTGAATGTAGTGATATCCACAGGATTGAACATTTTGAAGCAGTCCTTTGAAGATGCTTTTGAATCCCCGTAAATCTGCAGATCACAAGTAGGCTAGGATGCTAAAAACTATATCAAAACAAAAAGGGAGAGAACAATGGAGTATTGCTGATTGACAACCTCAAAGGTAAAAGCCATAGGAATTCTCGCAACATCATACATGTAGTCTGTTGCTGTCCCATGCGCTAAATACCTACACATGATAAAAAAAACAAATGACATTGAAATAGGCTGGAGACATGGCAGGCTCATGGTAAGTACAAATAACTGTTGTGTTGAGGGTATACAAACCCAACAGAGCCTCCCCCGGAACCAACCAAGCAATGATTATTGAGGTGTAAATGGTTCAATTTTTCAAGCATCGATCTCATGATACGAGATGGTGTTCCATCTGGGGTCGTGTTCTTGTGATCGTATGGCATAAACAATGCCTAAAAACGCAAATAAAGTTCATCAACGACAAGTACAGAATCCAATATTTGCGCAAGCTTCATCATAGCTAGGGGGAGGGTTGAACTTTGAAGCCTTACCTCCATCCCTGAGTGTACATTGACCCAAATATGTGGTTCAAATGATATTGACAATTTGCGCATAATTTGAGTCTCCGGTTCGCTGAATGGAGAGGAGCCAGGATTTTCTTCATTTGGATCATAATCCTGGTAGATGAACTGAAAGTCTTAGCGCCTACAGGATCCAATGGATAACAAGGAGCCAGGATTTTCTTAAGAACAATCAGGTTCCTCATGGAACATCCAGTTATTCATAACTGCTTATTTGTTGTCATAAATAGCATCTCGCAAGGGAAGAATTAAACAATAAACAAGCAGCATTCCTTTTCAAATGTTTTTTTTTCAGGCATACCTTCTCCTTTTTGCCCCAGTCCACACCCCAATTCCTGTTCAGGTCCACTCCTCTTCCTGTAACAAACCCAAACTAAAACTGTTTCTTTCCAAGAATCGATGTCAAATCTATGATGAAAAACAATGGTACTACTCAATACCATTTCTTCTTTCACAAAGTTGCCCTTCTTCAACAACCTTTCGACCATTCAAATTCTCCACTGGGACAATCTGCGGTATAATATACAGCACACAGGGATCAATATTCGAAATAGCATATGCCTTGTTCTAACAGATTCAAAAAGATGTCATCGTGCATATGTTTACCTTTATAACGAGCCGATCAAGTGAACTATAAAAAGTAGAGCGATTAACATCTGGCAAAAATTCCTCCTCACTGAGAACAGAAAGAAGCCGCAATGCCAGCTCAGTTGTGATAAGTTCCCTAGCATGCTGTCCGAAACTCTGGAATACAAGGAATCATCTGTCAAAAACACCAGTATTAACAGAGTAAAGAACTAGGAGATATAAAAGAGTATCCTGATATTTCACCTTCATTTTAAGACACTTGGGTGAAATAAACCCCGCCATGACTGCATACAATTAACAGTGCAGAAGAAGAAAACTGAAGAAACACTTACAAGAAGGATTCGAAGTTTTTCTCGGCCATCACAGTCTTTCTGGTTTCTACAGTAAGTAATTACATTCATCTCAGCCTCATAACCGAGATTCTTATTTGAAATCTTCTCCAACTGATCAAAAAAAGACAAATAGTCAGTAAAACAAGCATCAGTATTGTCTAAACATAAAAAGAAATACAATAAGAACAGGATACCCACTGATAGTCTCTCTGGATGGCGATGAACCAATGACTCAATTTCTTCAACTAACGCTTCCCTAAGTAAAAAATTAAATCCTCATGAGATCAGGTCTGTGCTCCATTTAAGTGAATGAACCAGCAAAATGAGATGTAGTGAAAACCAAAATAACAGAAAAATCCTTAAACTTCATCAGTACAGAAAACAAAAATCCCATTTCACGCCACGATTCAAGCTTGTGAATATTCGACACCCGTGACATAAGAAAAACAACTACAAAAGATAACCAAAACAATTAAGAATAACCATGTATGATAGAGATCGTGGTTAATAGGTGTCACAGCAGACTGGGTGCCGTTAGATTCTCCATGGGCGTAGCAGAAGCAATCGCAAAACAAAAACAGCAACGCGAAAATCACAAGAATCGTTGGGGGATCGAAGCCTCCACGAAATCCCATTTAGAACTTCCCCTATCGTGCTTTAAAATGCAACAAATCAGCTTCACACTCATTTCATTGTTCGTCAAATGCGAAAAATTGGACTTGCAAACTCCGACGCGCGCGATCTCGCGAAACGCCGCAATGGAACTCCAGAAAAAAACGGATAACGACAGCGCTGTTCCGGGATTCCCGATCTGACGAGCTGGATTCCGAGCAATATTTTATTGCGCCGTTTGATGAATAGAAGAGAGGTGGTTTCAGATGAGCAAAATGTGTGAAGATCGGTCAAACACCTTTCTTCTTCACCATTTGGCTTGAAAGCAGTTGCTAGTTGCTACTTCCATATTAGGGTTTAGAGCAATGTGTACGGAATTAACGGTTCTTGTTAAATAAATCAGGGATTTCCTTTTTTTGTGTTCATATATTTAAAATATTATTTTAGTTAACGCTCCAAAGGGGTCATTGACCGTTGACTGACATACCGGGTCAGACCCGTACCCGCGCGGGTCGGATCGGTACCCATCCCTAAATTTAAAGAACTCCAACAAAATGTCCAATGGCACAAGGAATGAAGTTATCCAATTCTTCTCATCAAGGCCGAGGATGTATGTCTCTGTAACAGAAGACAGTGAGGGCGAGAAGAACAGTAATGGAAAGCCTTGAGGGAGTTCATTGAACGGTTGGATGCACAGGTTGCAGGGAAGATGAATTGATTATCAATACAACACATATATTTAGATGGAATATAGGCCAGGAAACACATGAGAGAAAGAAACACAGACACTCATCTTGAACATGAGATAGTCCACATGAATCCAAAATGTAAGATGTTCATGAGCTCATCGTTTCATAAGCAGATGTTTCTGAACTTATAATCAAACCTCTGCTGATAACATGTGTTTCAAAGTTGCAAATTTCAAACATAGGAATGTGTTCCATAGCACAAGGGGCTCAAATCATGCTCCTCCCTCATTCTTCTTATGGACAAAGGAACTTTAGACGTAGGAAGTAATTCGAAGGGCAGAAATGGTACCGGTTTCTCCTCTGTGACAAGAATGATGCTGTCTCTCAGCTTTCACCTACGCCCATTGAAGCTTGCCCTCATGCTCCACCAGATGTTGAATTTTGCCATTAGGCAAAAGAGCCAGGCGCTGTACTCTTGCAGGCTGAGTGATGGACTTTGGTTTCATCTTTGTTAATGGCCGATCATGCCCTGTATCTGATGAAATAACCTCATCAATGAACTCGTGTGCAACATCCCCATCTTCATCGATTCTCAGGCGCCTCGCGTACCAACCCAAGCCCTGAGGACACAAATCGAATAGGGTTTTGATAAATTCAAGATGGTCACAATTCGAATACGAACAAACCCCAGGATTTAAGTGGGGAATTAGCAGATCCAAACTTAGCAAATTGAACAACGGCTCAACAGACGAATCAGCCGGAAATTTCGAACTAACCTGAAGTCCGCCGTCACCGGCGGGGCAATACTCTAGCAGAGGATGCGGCGGTGTCCTTTCCACGGAAACCCGAACTGGGACACTGAAACCTTTGCGCTTTAAATGCTCATACGAAGTGGCGGCAGCGGTTACATCGGAAGCCGGGAATGAAGCGCCGGCATCGGCGTCGGAAACGGTATCTCCTTGTTTATGCTCCTGATCATCATCTCTAAACCCAAGAATATTTGCCAAATGCTTGAAGAAACGCATCTTAACAACTTGGAATCATACCCAAGACAAGCAATCTCCAGCGTCAACACGATCTGGTCCAGCAACAAGTGTAGGCGAGAAGTTTGACGTAGAAGACGACAATGAGCTACAGCTTCTACAGGTAAGAAACACAAATAGTACGACGGCTGGATTGGGTCAGTTTCATTTCGTGCTTTCAAATGGGCCATTTCAGTTGGATTGGACCAGGCTTTAATTCATATATTCAAATGGGCCTCCGAATATATACATACTAAAAATTCATTATGTTTGTTTACCAAAGAGGGGAGGGCTTCTTTACGTTCTTCGAGCTGTTGGAGGCAACTTCTCAGAAGGGCCACAGGGGAGCTTGCTCCCTGTTTCTTGCTCGATCTTGGCTTTGAGCTCTCTTAGAATTCGAATCTGGCCCAGCTTTTCTGGAGACAGTTTTTCCCAGTATATACCTGCAGTGCATCATGGTAACAGGTATGAAGACTGACAGTCATTCGGTAGCTTAAAATGAAGATGCAGCATCAGCTAACCTTGAGGCTTTGGAATGGAAGTATTGGTAAAAATAACTCGTGTTGGAGTGCATATTATATCTACAGGGACATCATGAACAAGCAACTTTTCCACTGGAATGTCATCAACAAGTTGCTCATCATGCACTGAGATTGGAGGAAGCAAACATGAGATAGAATACATGATTGTGTTTTTAGAGCATTATGATCACCTGCAAAAGTCTTGCACGGCAAGAGGATGGGACGGAATCTGACCTGAAGTTACAATTGGTGTAGAATCATCTATGGCACCCATATACCGAAGCATACCATACTCAAGTTCTGCGAATCCCTTCACCGGGAAAGGTTTCATTTCATCACATACTGGGACACAACAGACAATTCTGTTAAGTGCATCAAGAAATAAGAATGGGTAATACCTCGCCCTTGCCGAGTCTAGCCCCTGTCAGTGGATCAACAGCAACCGAACCAATGACAATCAAGTCAACTTTGATCTTCTCATCCAAACCGATTGCTCTGCCAAATTTCGCAACTCCAGCAGAGGTGCATGCTTCTTTTATCGTTTCAGAAGTTAACTTGGATTCCTCTAGTACAGAGAAAAACCCAGTCCTCAGGCGCGGCTGAGGAGTTAACAGCTTTTTACCTCCTATAAAACAGACCGGGGATTTAAAAAAAAAAATAAATAAATAAAAGCACGGTATCATTATCCATCTTGAGGTAACTAGAAACACAATGCAGTTAGGGTATCTCTCCACCAGGTTCACAACAGATAAGAGAATTGAACAAAATGGACCTTTGAGTGTGAGAAATCTGACTTGCTTCTGAGGCGTATCTGGATTCACCTTGACGCAGCTTGCTCCCTTAAACACCTCCAATCCACTTAACTGCCAGAAGCTTTCTCGTTAGCAGAAAACCTCTACCAAAACAATTAACAAGGATAGAGATAAACAAGAAACAGACGGAAGAATACTGATGTTTTTGCAGCTTACTCTATCAGCAGCAACGTTGGCTCCAACAAAATTAGGAATCCGATGGTGAACCGGCCTAGGGAACTGTGCTATGTTCCTGGCCTCCATCCAATCCCAAACCCTCTTCCTAATTACCCATTTCCACGCCTTGGAATCCTCCACATCCAGCAATTCAACCTCCGACTTTTGGGCCATCGTCTCTCGGGCGATCGCGTCCAAACGCAGACGCTCAGACTCGTAACCCGCCTCATCGAAAAATGCGTTACTTCCGCTTCCCGCCGTCGTATGACTTCTCCTAATGATTTTCCTCCGACAATTCACAAGATGCGGCGGCGCCTGACATTCAAAATGAAGAAGCGAACAAAAATTTTGGGGAACTCTCAACCTGCATCTTGATTTTGTTGCAAATGAGGATGAAAAAGAAAGCTTGAGATACAGCACATCCATCCCCCAAAAATCTATTATTTAGAGAGAAAAGGCTTGAGAAAAACCTGCACATCCACAGTTCAGATCCTTCTCGTCTTGGCCCACCAAAGCGCAAAAAATGAAACACTGGTTACTAGCATTGGAACGGCTGCCCCCGGCCCGAGCAATAACTCTAACGCCGAGGAGACGCGCTGACCCATAGACCAGCAGGCTGATCTTTTGGGCCTTACCTCTAAAAAAATTAATATTTGAGCCTTTGGCCCAGCTATCAGATTTTAAACTGACAAGAGCAAATACTACACTTGGTCTTAGCCGAAAGGCCTAGAAACGTATGAGTCCAATTTGGTGGCCCAATTGATCATTATAAGGCATCTGAGTTAAGAGCGAAAATTATCAAATACCGATGTGGGACAAATCAACCACCAAAAAAAAACAAAAGGCAACCCAACCCACTCTACATGCATAGGTAGAGAGTACAAACCCTAATATAGAAAAAGAATTATATTATTTTATTTCATACAAACCTCACGTTTCACAATCTACCAGAAGCAATGATGCCAACCTCCTTCGTGGCATCACAATCCCCTTAATGCTCCTCACCCTGTCAATAGTCGTAGGATCATCTAGAATATAGGCGCGTGGCAAACACGCCAGAGAAAGGACAGCATAAAAAAGATTCGCACCACGTACGGCAACACAAGTTGTTGTCGAATGGAATTACTCGGCTAATCCTCTTTAGCTGGTTGAAGCTTCAACGATTTGGAAACGGCACCTTGATTTTTCCACAAGAGAAAGTGGACGTGTGTTGTGATTTAAACGTGAATTTTCTTAATCTGGTCGGAAAGTGATGCATGTGATCATAACGCCACGTCAGCATCATTAAGTTGATCCCCATGCACTACGTGACTTGTCACCCCCCTCGTCAACGATGTGTGGCAGAGTTTTGAACGCGGAGATCAACCGACTTTGGACCGGGTCGTACTTCAACATTTGTATTTTTTTAATGTATGGTTTTTTTATTAGTATTTGTATTTTTTTTAATGCAGAAGGGAATCAGAGAAATAAAAAAGATGGAATATGAAACAAATTTGTCAGCGAAATTTAATAAGGCGTAATGTGTGTGGTCCTAGAGACGTACGAGGCCAGATTGGGTTGATTGCCAGGGCCCTTCACTCTTAGCACCTTCACTAACTCGTTGCACATCTGTCTTGTACGTGCGGAGCAATCGCTCTGCATCACGAGTAGTACCTTGGTCAACCCATTGGCACCACGGGCTATTTCCTGGGCCACCGCGTCACGTGCCAAGCAGCACACGCTCCAGAGCACCGTTATGCCGTGCTCCGTCGCTGCACCGGAACACTTCATCAGCCTGGAAACGATCGCAGCCACACATTCGCTGTCCGCCGCAATCGCAGCTCTGCCCTCTGTACACGTGGCTGCAATCTCTACCGTTGCTATGGCCGCCTCGGTTAAACCTCGGATGGAGGAGTTGGAGAGGATTCTTGTGGCGGTTCTCACTATTCCCAATCGAATCAGCTCCGTTTTCGCTGCTCGTGTGACGGAGACTGCGGTTAGGGATGAGAGCGCGGCTTGGATTGCGGTCGTGTCGGTTTCTGTTGCGGCGAGGGCGTAGATTCCGGTGAGAATCACCGTTGTTCCGGCGATTTTGCGCTTCGATTCCGGGTTAATTGCGATCTGTTCCAGGATTCTGACCGATTGGATCTTCGCCGCGGTGGTTCCTTTTTGGAGAACCACGGCAAATGAGGATAATTGATCTTTGACGCAGTCGCCGGTCAAAATCAGGCGATTCAATCTCTCCGTGGCTCCATCTTCATGAGAAATCAAATCGAACAGTTGAACGATCTGCTCGCGGATTCGGATCTCGTCGGACCTCCGGAAGAAGGAAACCAATTTCGCTACCGCGTCCTCCGACCGAGCAATGAACGCTAAGTTCTCCTCTGACGCCGTTGAGAAACCAATTACCTTCGCCAGAGACTCCGAGTCCAATTCACCGCCAATGATTTCCGCCAATTCCCGTTTCGATAATAGTGACGACGGTGACGGCACAGTGCCAGCCTGGGAAATCCATAGGTCAATGAGGCGGCGAAGGGTGAGATTAGGGGTTGTGCGAGTCGACGACAGAGTCTGCATGGTCGCGGGACAAGTGTTGTTGCCGAGGGCGAGCCATCGCTGGATTGAGCTCCGGTCGTAGGTGACGCCAGTGGAAAGACTCACCGGGGACCTCATCAAATCCAATGAAATCGGGCAGCGGAATTGCGCCGGAATCGCGAGGTGTAGTTGTTCTCTTGACTTATCCGGTGCCATTCTCCGACGGTAGGGCTCTGGGCATCCGCGTATTTATGGTCCCAAGTCAAGGCCCCGTAACGCAGTCATCCAGTCAAACCATACATCCCTCCTTCCTTCCTACCCTTTTTTTATGAGTATTCAACAGCCGTTTGAAAGGTGACTCCCCCGGGATCCAACTCGTATGGAAACCCGTCACGCGGTCACGCATACAAATTGCGACTCTTCGCATGCTACCAAACTGGGACATTGAACCTCGGATTCTCACCGGGAAATGAAACCTGGTGTGGATATGCGCAGAGTATCGCTTCGACTCCTTTGAAATTTGGTTGTTGGTGGACAAAAAGTTGTGATGGGTAGATATGTGCTGAGAATAGAGACCGACCACGCTGTTTCGTGTATCGTTTTCTGTTTTTCACTCTACTCCCTACTTGGGCTGCCTTCCTCCTAGGGTCCAATTATGCACCTAATGTGAGTCGAGTCGTCTCTGTTTCTCTCTTTTTCTTTCAAGTGGCAGGAAAAAAGCAGGGACACTGCCATTCTCCATGCCGGTGTGGGCCCCATCGCTATCCTGACAAACCCTAACATTTTGACCCATCGTGTTTGTAATCCCGAGGCGCACAGAGGCATTGATGGGGTGTTGTGGCTGAGGTTAAAGAAAACCCCCAAGAGCAATTTAGGTTAAGGGCGGTAAACACACACGAATCAGGGCAAGGGGGAAATGACAGAGAAGTCGGGGGCTTGGCTAGTTACATTACTTTAGGATGATTACAGGATTATGTGATTTATCAAGAATATCATTCCTAATGAGAATTGTTTTTATCATCATCAAATTTATCATTATTACATGTTTTTTCATCTCTACTAACTTCATCATTAATACTTTTCGTCAATGTTTTATATGAAATATAATATATATGTTTTCTTTTCCTATAACAACATATGAATTACGAACATGTATTTCACTGATTTTGCTCAATTTCACATGTATGTTTGTTGTTTCTATAGATTGAAAATCTCAAATTTTCGCTTTCAAACACTAAGATAAGAGCTTGTGATATAGCGAATTATTGAATTTCAAGATTTTATTGATTTGATGAAAACATGTGAAACACAAATATACAATAAATGTATATAATATTAGTAAAAATTAATCTTAACTTATTACTAATAATTTATAATATATTATATAATTAATATTTCATTTTTATTTTCTAATGTAGTATTGTTTGTTATAATACAAATTATCTCATTCATTATAGCAGAGTTTTCTCTCCGACACCTCCCCCGTCACCTCTCTACCGGAGGTGCTCGCTCCGGACATATGTCACCGATCATCTGTGCCGCCTTTTGTTGTTTCTGAGGCACCCCCCGATGTATCTTTGATGCTTATGATAAAAAAAGATGTCACTCTTGAGATTTTCATAGTATCTTAGACATAATCAATCTATAGTGAAATTATGCTTCATGATGTGTAAATAGACTAAAGTGATTCCTCGTGGTTAGAAAATCAATCCATTTGTAAATCAACAGTATGCCTCATATGCTATAGGAATTATTCAGGTTTTATAAAAGTTGGAAAAAAAAAGCTTGTATTTATGACATCATTTTTTGAAATGATTGGAGAGGGAGCAAAATAACAAAAGTTGGCGTATTTTCATGGCATTGAGTGGGTGCCAGAACTGCTCTGTCGCTGTTGACTTTTCCAATTTCAGGACACAACATTTATGTAATTATATTTGTGTTGCAGGAATCCTGATTTTGATTTAGCCTGCACGTGATCATTTCTGCGCATGCAAATTCTTGCGTAGACACGTCTCTTCCCATACTCCTCATACCATCTCGTAATGTAATTGTGCCTCAGTGCCCAGGCACGTAGCGTCATCTCCGAGACCTTTTTTTTTGTAGCTATAAAGCGGGGTGGGTGTTTGGAGAGGAAGGTGTAGGGAGGGGAAGAATGGCTTCTCACTGTCTGCTGTTTTGCGTCTTCCTGTTCTTGAGTACGAGTGTGGTGGCGAATGATGGGCTCTCCTCGGCTCCGCCGTATGTCTACCAGTCGCCGCCGCCGCCGACGCGCCATCACTTGAAACCCAAACATGCTCCACCGCAGAAGAAGCCGCATCTGCACCCACCGCCACCGGCCCCGGCAAAGGCGTATCCTCCTCCTCCTCCTCCACCGGGGCACATTGAACGCCCACCGTCTGTGAAGCCGCCGGTGCATCCGGCTCCGATTCCGAAATCGCCACCGCCGCCGCCAGTACACAAAGAGAGGCCACCGAAGGTGAAACCACCGCCACATGCACATAAAGCACCTCCACCTTCTGTGCACCCATCTCCAGGACCGCCTTCACCCGTTAAGAAATCTCCTCCACCGCCGGTGCACAAGGAAAAGCCACCTGTTTTGAAGTCACCTCCATTGCATCCACCTCCTGTTCACAAATCTCCCCCTCCAGCGCCTGTCCATAAACCGCCTCCGCCGTTGCCTCCTGTCTCCAAAGCCCCACCATCGCCGGTACGCAAATCCCCGCCTCCGCCTGTCTTCCCACCTCCCCCACCGCCGGCACACAAAGAACACCCACCTGCATTAAAATCACCTCCAAGACATCCGCACCCAGTTCACAAATCCCCACCTCCGCCCTCTTACACTTACAGGTCTCCACCGCCACCCTCCCCTGTCCACAAATTCCCGCCCCCGCCAGTTCACCATGAACGCCCACCAGTCTCAAAGAAGCCTCCACCATCCCCAGTTCCCAAATCCCCTCCGCCGCCAGCTCATCATGAACGCCCATCAGTCTCAAAGAAGCCTCCACCATCCCCAGTTCCCAAATCCCCTCCGCCGCCAGCTCACCATGAGCGCCCACCAGTGTCCAAGAAGCCACCACCATCCCCAGTTCCAAAATCCCCTCCGCCGCCAGTTCACCACGAACGCCCACCTGTCTCAAAGTCCCCACCACCACCTCCACTCCCCAAATCCCCTCCGCCGCCAGTCCACAAGGTACATCCGCCGCACCATCGACATGCCCCTTCTAAATCCCCATCGCCGGCGTACAAATACACGTCACCCCCTCCTCCAGCGGGGTACGCATACGTGTCTCCCCTCCGCCCCAGCATCTGAATTAGTTTCGGTGTTTCCAAGATGGTCCTTCAATGTTTGTTCAAACGAGTGCTAGTCTCTGCAAACCTCCTTTGCTGCATGGAGAATGATGAAAAAAAGAAAAGCATGCCCCATGCACTATCTCTTTCCTTTGGCCTGTCCTTCACCGCGTCTGTGTGTGTGTGTGTGATGTTTGCTGATGTCAAGTGTAAACCTGACGTGAATTTCGACATCCATCTTCAATTCAATCATGTGCCCAATTTTCTCAACATTAAAAAAGAAAATTAAATCCTGACCCTTGTGAAGTATTCGTATTTTATCCTGATAAATAAGCTAAGCTTCGTATATTTGCAACGTTTTGGAAAATGACTATAATTCATATTTAGTTTAATATTTTCAACTTTTTTAAAATCGCAAAACAAAAAGAGCGCAGCAAGCGGGAGGGGGGTGGGTGCCACCTTTAATAAGAAAGGCAAGAAAGATGTAAAAAAAAATGAATAATTTTCTCCTATTGAATTTAAATTACTTTTTTTGTGAATCATTTTATCCTAAAACTATGAGTAAAATCTTTTTTATTAAAGATAATTATTTATAAGGAGGGTATTTTAGATATTTCAAAGGTTTTCTTTTACCTTTTTCAGCAGCCCATGCACCGCATGTTCCACGGAAAAAAAAATAGTGGCCCATTGGATTTGGGCCACAGGAAATCCCGCTTATCAAGCCGGAGTCCATGAATCAATCCCGCGGGCCGACCCAAAACTATATTTGGCCCGATTCATCCTCGACCTTCCTCCAACTATTTTTCCAAACACGTGTGTGCGTTTCTTTCTGTTTCCCAACATCATAAAGGAATCTATGTAACGACATGAAATAGAAATGAAGGCGATATTACAATTAGTGAAGAAAAGCAAATGGGCCATCTTCAACCCTATCTACAAATGTTACTTGCGGCATTCCTCCTCCACGATAATGGTTTCCCTCTCACCCCCACGACGTCGTATAGTTACCTCTTTGAATGGGGATCTGTCTTGTCTTATCATTGTCTACGTACCTTCACCGTCCTCCCGATGAATGGTGGATTATAGAATGCATAAACGTCACTATGCGGGTCGCTACTGTGGTAAAGTTGATAGAGAGTAGATGCATGCACCGGGCACTCACAACAACACATAGAGAGATAGCTCCTGGCTCTCGTTGAGTTAACTTGGAAAATATGGTATTGGATAACACGTATGGAATCCTACATCTATTTCAACTAATTTATGTAGGATGATATTCCTTTTGTATTGATGGATTTGAAAAGCAGTCATACCTATTTATTAGATCGACCCCGAAACCTAAAATTCTACGCGTTCAGATGGGGTGCAAATCTGATCCTAAAATGCTACGCGTGTTGGCAAGCCTAGCCCACATTTTTTATGTCTGAAGTCCATTAGAGTTTGGGGATATATATTCAAACTTGTTTGACCTAGATTGTACTCTCAACCGGACTCTTCAATCATGAAGATCAAAAAATCCTTTAGTACAGTGTTTGTGTAGGAGGATTTGATTGTTTTCTCGTATTTGGTGTTTGGTTTACAACAATTCATACCCCATTATCATTTGAACCGGTGGTTGGTTTTCGTTTGGATGGCTATGGGTATGTGTCAAGAATGGGAAAGCAAAGCAAAAATGATTGTTTCTACAAACCAATCATGCCTCGAAAATGGACCGCGACATTTGTCGAGAGCCTTTGTGCTAGTGAATATCGAGCAGAAACCCACTTGTTTTCGATAATAGTTCGCTCCCTTTTTCAACTTTTTCAAGCTATTGCATGTCGCTTCACTCGTAACAGAATGTCGCACCCCCAACAAATTCGATGACCTAATCTTTTACTGTCTGTGACTCGACCTGATGCACAGTGTTCATTCCAACAAACGCAGATAAAAATAAAAGACCGAGCAGATCCATAGTATCGATATCTTATTTTTATAGTGTATTCAATGCAATGCAAGGTGTGGGATGTTTTTGGGGCTGGGAAGTTATGTTAATGTCGAGAAACTGTAATTAGATCAAATAATATCGAATTTAAAAGTAAAATAATTAAATATATAAAAAATTATAAATCATTACTAATTGATTGATACTAATTTTTTTAACATGATTTATATTGATTGTATACTTTAATTTTATGTGTAAATGTCAAATCCATTAAATTCTTAATTTCAATATGAGACATATCGTTATAATGTACACACCCCACGAGACTAAGCCTTCAAACTCCAAGTCTTCGTTTTCGCCCAGACACCTATTAGAAAGGTCATCAAGTTTTCCTATCACACTCTAAAAAAATGAACCATTCAATACGGGAATCTGTCGCCTGCCATTAACAATCAAGTGCTTGATCCCCTCCATTTTGAACTGTAGCTGTTCTTGTACGGTATGGGCAGACGTTACAATCCAAATCGCCATCCCATGAACTGGGGTCGCTCGGAAAAGCTTCTAGGGTTTTGTTGTTTGCAGAGTGGTTTTGTTTCAGAAGACGTGGCTAGTAGCTAACACCCTCTGCCTCATGTGTTTTCTTGTTGATTGGGATGTTTGTTTTACATTCAAAATAAAATGATCATGCTTTAACTCTCCTTGTTGCACATCACTATTTCCAAAATGCTTTTCCAGATTTAAAACCTGTAAATAGACCTTGAAAATCCAATGCAAGTGGATTCTAGCGTCATGCATCATACAGATAAAGAATGAGAGGTGCGAAAATTTATGAACCATCAAATATTTGTGTGGTAGCGTTTTTGAAAAATAAAAAAAGAAATGGAATGATGAAGTAAAAGCCTAGAAAACAGGTCTTTTTTCTCTTATATATACTAGAAGGTTGATGAACTCCGGTAACCACCGATAACATCAGTGATCCGTCGCCGCAGGATCAGGGCACTGTCCGGCAATGGATGCCGAAAAATCAAGCCTCCCTGAGCAACAGACCATACCACCAGCTGACGTCGAGCATGGCGAGGATTTTGACTACTCGAAGCGTTCCCAGTGGCTACGTGCCGCCGTCCTCGGCGCCAACGACGGAATCCTCTCCACGGCCTCCCTCATGGTGGGCGTAGGGGCTGTCAAGACCGACATCAAGACGATGATTCTGGCGGGGTTCTCCGGCCTGGTGGCCGGGGCCTGTTCCATGGCCATCGGCGAATTCGTCTCCGTTTACTCCCAGCTGGACATAGAGCTGGCCCAGCTCCGAAGAGAAAACAAAGCCGCTGGCGCTGCAAATGACGTGGAAGACAGCCCCTCTTTACCCAATCCCATACAAGCGTCCATGGCATCGGCCCTTTCCTTCTCCCTGGGCGCCATGGTGCCCTTGTTGGCCGCTTGCTTCATCAAGGAGTATAAGCTCAGGGTTGTCGCGGTGGTCACGTCGGTGAGCGTGGCGTTGGTGGTGTTCGGGTGGGCCGGGGCGGCTCTCGGTCGGGCCCCGGTGGTGCGCTCCGCCGTGAGGGTCTTGGTAGGGGGGTGGCTGGCCATGGCCATCACCTTTGGCCTAACCAAGCTTGTCGGATCCACGAGCTTCTAAATTTTACCTCTTCACCTTACCATCTCAACAAGTATGTATATTTCTCAACTGTGGTGAATAACACTTGTGCTTTGGTGTGTACCTCGAAATGAAATAAAATCCTTCAAGATGCAAACCCAACTCAATCACAAGGGGTTCCAAAGTCCCATGCACCAATTCACACCAAACAAAGTCACTCCCATTGTACTATCAATAACTTAGAGGCAAAACAATTTTAATTAATTAATTGGTGAAATTTTCCAATATCACTACAATTTATAGTCGATATAAATAGTTTAATTCTCAATTTTTAAAATTACATCATAAAAACCTAAATTTATCTTATTATAAATAGTTCACCTCCAAATTAATGAAATTATATATTTCATTCATCATGTTATCAAAATTAATCGATTTTAACCTTAATAGAAAATCATTATAATGGTGCTTCATACGAGATACAATATAATTATCACTACTTAAAATTATATGATATATAAATGTTATATAACTCTAATAAAGATATTATTTGATTTATTGAATTTTAAACACAAATACGAAAACACCTAGCACGAAAATTTATTGGGTTTGAAACTAGAATCGATCCACAACACTGTATACCAGTTCATTTTTTTTAAAAAATAAAAACCGTTTGGATCTTTGTTACACGATTTTGATAATTTGAGATGTATTTTTTAAAATTTTAAGACTTAAAGAATTAAAATATTTATATCGACTGAAATTTGAGATATTGTTTTTTTTTTTAATTTTCTCTTAATTAGTTACATATATTTTTTTCAGGACATCATATCTAACATGTTACACTGCGATTCCTTGTCATCAGGCTTTTTTTTTTCTTCATTAGGAAACGACAACCCTAAAATGTGGACTTAATTCTCCCAAAAAATCAGGCTGACTGCCTGCAGGAAAAACGGAAAGCTGCTTCATTTCTGAATTTAAACACGTTGATAGAACAAACCCATTGCTTTTTCCAAATGGATTACACGAATTGACTTCTTCTATGGGGAGCCAACCCTAATCAAGACCGTTGATCCTCACAAAAGAGAGCAATCCGACACAAGAAAGTATGGAATCCATCGTGTACCACGATTACGGACAACCTTGTCCGAGTTTATTTGGATGATGATGTCTCCGTCACATACCCAAAACGGTGCGTTTTGCAATAAACAGCGCGATTAGAAACTGTTGGGCATGCTCCTACTGGACCCTCCCAAACAGCACATGGAGCCCAATTCATATGCAGGGCCCAAAATATAAAGCCCAAAATGGAAACGGGTGAAGCGTCAATTCGAAGGGCTAGCCTATTTATCCCTTGTTGTGTGGACAAGAATCCCAACGGAGATTTGCTGTCCGGATCGAGTCCCATACTGAAGTATTATCCACTTCCTAAATCTGGATTAATGGAAACCCATCTATGATAAAATAATCGGAAAATACGACATTTGTTTTCGACTTGGCAAGTTGAAGAGTATCATCGTCATATAAAAATAAAAATAATTAGTACGTCAAATTTTTATCATACACATATCAACGTATTCACACTTTTCTAAATCATTCCCAAAATGCTTGTTTGGAGAATATCTTCCTCCTATGCTCAGAGGAGGAATGTGAACCATGGGTTAGCATAATTTAAGCCATTTAAAATGATTTCCATGAAATGTTAATAATCAGTAAATAAGTGTTTGATTGACGAGAGTAGTATAAAAGGGGTCGAATTTAATTTACTTGAATTTAAATAAAGTTAATACAAAAATTTATTTTCCTTAGATAATATTTAATTAATACGATTCAAATTGGCATTAAATAAGGTAAGAAAGGATATGGTTCTAAATAAATTCATGTACATAGATTTTAAAAAATACTCATACCCCAAATTTATTTAAATACATGAAATAAACACGTTAAATATTCCGTAAAATATTATTTTCATCCTACATATAAAAATATCTCATAATAATTGTTTAATGTGAAAAATATTGTCGTATCTATTCAAAAACATTTTGATATTTGTTAAATGATGTGGTGTTGATTGAATAAACACGTCAATGATATTCTCTTCATCGTACATAGGGGATGAAATCAAAGATATATTATATAAAAATTGTTGGAGCTACTTCAACAATACAATATCGAATTTAATAATGTCGAATAACACCTTATCACCCATTGAAAGATTTAAATATCTTGTTGAGTCATTAGATTAATGAAGAGTTGTAATTCTTCCATTTCAAATATGCGGATTACAAAGCATGAATCTTGATAATGGTGGTGGTTTTTCACCTTTTTTTTGTAGTTTAGAGGCTATGCTTCTCTTGTAAATAAAGAAAGTTTCTTAAATTTTTTGGATTTTCATTTTGCTAGGGTTTATGTGCCAAAACCCTGAGATTGCAAGAATGATGTTGAAAATAATGCCTTAGGAGGAAGCATTCTTGGTTGGCGCACACTATTTGCTTTGTTTATTTCCAATACAAATAAAAGTATTGTTATGTTGACCTAAAAAAGACAACATCTGTGCATAGAATTAGTGCCCGACAATGAGATCATGAACCCATTTAAAGCCGCAGCGGATTTGGGATTCTGTAATGAGCACAAGTTCGGGCTGGATAGCCCTCCGGCGGAATTCCAGTACGGAGGGAGGCGTCCTTTCCGGCGGCACAGATATCGTGGGCGCAAGCTCCGGAAGATGGAGGTGATGTATGCATGATTTGGAGACTTATGATTTAATTAGTGTTTTAAAAAATATTTAAAATCTACTGTTTTTTAAAAATAAAAATAGTTTTATTTTATAATAATTTTAATTGTAAAATTAAATATATCAAAAATATTTTAAAAATTATATTATAAAAGTTAATTTTGAAAGATTAAGAATTTGATTACTTTTATTTTTTATTTTTATTTTTTAAAAATTAAAAATAGGTTTCAAAAATTTTACAGAATACTAATTTAGTTTGTACGTTTCGAACATCTACCCCAAATAACAATATAAATCCCGTGCTTGTTTGGTATATAGTTATAAATTGGTTTTTATTCAATATACGTATTTGATTATATTTTTTACATTAATTTTAACATGAATTTAGAAGCGGGAGCGCGAAAAGCAAAAAAGTAAGTAAAAATGAATAAATAAATAAAGCATCCCACGATGGGGTTGTGGTTATAAATGAAGAGAATAAAAAGAAAAGGTGCGTCCACATGGATGACACATGATGCATCCCCATGCTTCACATGCGGGCAACGTTAATTTAATTCCTTCTGCATGTTTCCCTTGATAATAATTTATTATTTTTAATTCCAGGAGGGGCCCCACCCACACCCCCAATACACCCGCACTTGACACTACAAAGCTGCTCATCATTCACTCACTCACTCGCTCACAACCTTTAGCTTTTTATCCACATCTACAGTCGTATTCATGAGGAAGGTGACCACTTTCAACCATTCCTTTTACCATCCAACAACCGCCTTATCACTTCCCACCAACTCATGTGTTTATTTTCACATTCCATCTTTACGATTTTACGTTTTTTTATTTTGAAGTAAAACATCAAATATAAGATTGGAAGATCCTTTTTGTTATTACATCTCATTTTTCATCTGTAATGGATGCTAGATTCCAAATGTTACGTACATTCTCGGTATACAAAGTGCTTTTTTTAACCATTCAACTTCTATGATTTTATGTTTTTTACTTTGTCGTTTCATACTCATTTTGCATATGATGCTGAATCATGTTCCAATCTTGTTGAAATTAAGAATTCCATAAACCAAACGATTAAACATGAATTACAAATACATAAAAAACATAAATCATATCAAAAATATTTTAATCGTGAGTTATAATTTAATATTATTGGTTATAATAAATCCCGGTACTATTGTGGCACGTGATGATGCACGCATTCTCCAACAAAAAAAATAAAGTTTTCAGAAAATTACCTCCCCCCGTCACAAAAAAATTTACCCCAACCGTTTGTAACTGTTTTTACACAAGAGCAGGAGCAGCAACAGCGTACTCATGATGTCATAATTACCTACCAACCCCTATTTACCTGCCTGCCACTACGCTATGTTATTCACTCACTCACAAGCCTTGTCTTGGCCCACCTTTTCACTGACACCTGTCCACGTGACCCACTTGTGGTTACCATAAGGCATTGCCACATTTAATATCTTAAAACCCTAATTTCCGTTATTATTCATCGTAGGAATATTCTAACAAAATAAGAATAAATTAGGTGTGTCCTACTAGTACTCTCACGCCACGTAATATTATTAATTAATTAATAATATTAATAATATTATTATTGAGCAGTATTTTGGGTGGTGAATAGGAGGGAATAATTAGTACGATTAGCGTAGGCGGTGAGGAAAGTGGACGAAACAAAGAAAAAGGCACACAGCATCTTTAACAGCTAATGAAGCCCACAGCCAGCGAAGCGTGTAGACAATAAAATTAAACAACGCCTCCTACAAACCGTATACTATATTAATGTCTTAATAACTTACAAAAATAATTCCAAAAACAGATTTATTATTATTATTATTATTATTTAAAAATCAAGAAATGGGAATCTCGCAGAAACATCGTATTCCTGTGTTTTAATGCGAAAATAGCAATTTCATTTATAGGCAATAAAAGTATCCGTCCCCCGTCGCCTCAACATGAAAGCCCCAAATCGCAAGATTTCGGCCACGCGATGCGTATTTTGAAACGGTGTAGCATAAATTATATAAATAATCACGATTTGGAAGATATAATATTGAATATCTCAAATCCATCATTCTTTAAATCTTGTGTATAAAAGATATAACATGGAGGCTTTATTAAATGATAACATATACTCATGTTAGATTTTTGTAGCCATTTAGTTCTCATTTTATTTTTTTACCTACTAATTCCGATGTTAATTAAACTTCATTAATGAAATAAATTTTAAAAAAGGAAAAGAAAAGTGTGGGGTTGGTGTAAATGAAGTGCAGTCTCAAGTTACCTAATCATCTTTTGGTGTGTACTTACTACCTATGATGTGTTGTATCGGGTGGGGACCACCTGGAGATCAATATACGCCCAAGCTTTAATTACATGAGAACAAAAAATGGACGGGCATTTACGGTAAGAAAGATAGGGGGAGGTGGGGCCGGGAATATGAGTATTAAAATTAATATATTTATATATATAATGAAATATAATATAAATTTATATTATATGATGAGATCCCATTTAATGGGGTTGGTTGCAACCCAACAGAAATTGGGCACTATTTAATTCATTTCATAAATGTCTTTGCCTAATAATTATGTGCCCTACGCCTACTAATATTTCCCTCCAGTGAGTGACGTGGACGTGGAACCCACCTTCCTGAACTACCCTTCTCGCTCTTTAAACTTCCCGAAATGGTAGCAGATAGGAACGCCGTAGTCGGCATGACCATGGAGGGGCATATCCGTCTTTCTGCACCGAATTTTTTTTAAAGAAAAAGAGATTAACCGGAAAGATCCGTAGCCTCATCCGGGTGGGCCGGCTTTTTTTAATATATTATTAATATTAAGATTTTTAAAAATACTAAAATTTGAATTCTTCTTATATAATTAGATTTTACTTATCTTATATTGAATTTGAACATTTGAAATTATTCGATGCACGATCTACTTATATGATATTATTTATTTTGAATATTCATATTGTTTTATATTCTACACTTTCAAAGAAAATACATCAATGAAAATTAGAATAGTTATTCTATCTAAGTACGTATCTTCACTTATTCATAATCAATATGAAATATAGTCACAAGTCTCTTGACCTTGCGTTTATTATCCTCCTCGCATCCATTGGCATCTACTTCCAAATACTTTCCCATCTTTATTACTTCCCAGAAACGAACTTCATTTTTTCAGGTTTTCATTTTGAAATACCATGACACCATTTAGAAAAAAACAACTAGTTTCAATATTAGAAAGAAGCGGGAGCACACTTGGGAGGTTAAACATGAGATGTTTGGGGTTGGGCGACAATAATTGATTTATATGTAAATAAAAATCATACCAAACATTAAATGTTACGTGCCCGAAATCAATCCCCATTAAAAAAGAAGTAACGCCCATGGCCATGCTCCTCCTACCTTTACTTTACAACCAGTAAAAAAAAAAAAAAAAAAACATTTTAAAAAAAGAGTAAAAACACACACACGCACATAGCGTACGGAGGTGTTGGGGTCCGGTCCCCGTAAGTACTTCACTCTTTCCCATAAAAACAAACATTTCTACTGCAACTCCATAGATTCAGATTCCGTAATCATTTCCAAATGTGCATCCCCATCATCACCCCCATTCCTCTCAACCACATAACCCTAACTAATTCCAGGCCATTTACAAAATCCCAACATCTATCTCACACACTCAATCAAAAACTTTTAATTACTCATTTATGATGTTTAGATTTGTAATACGCCCAACTAATCCCCTATTTTCAACGTGCCCAAATCTCCCTGAAACAGTTTTTGAAATGCATTCGGACTTAGATTTGGTGGTGAGATGGTTCTTGTAAGGAGACACACGCGCACGAACGCTCTACGGGTTTTTATCATGAGACTGGGGAATGTGTCGGGGGGGAAGTTATCATAAAATTTAGGGGATTCATTAATTAATTAATTAGGGAAAATTACCGAGGGGAGAAGGCGACTGCTGGAATTAAAATAAATAATAATAATTTAAGATATGAAGATTTGTTTTCTTGGGGGTCAGATCCCCCACCCAAATAAATTACATAAATTCACCACGCCGTGCATCATCCCATCTTCTTCGCTCCTTTCTTCCTCCTCCGTCTTTCTTACAATTCACCCTTTTTCTTGATTTGATGTGATGCATTTTTTTTTAATTTTGTGTTATTTTTTCATCTGGTAATTCGTTGAGGAGCTTTCTATTCTCCTCTCCCATTTTTTTATATGATTTTCGGCGTTTCGGAGCTGATGAGCAGCCCCAGGGATGGAGGGATTGCTGCGGCGGAGGTCCATGAGAGCGGGGGGCTAGCGGCGGGAGCAGCGAGATTGGAGCTTCGAGTTCGGTTCCCGGCGGGGGAGTCGAGGAAATCGAGAGAGTCGGCGGAAGCGGTAGTCGGTGGCCGAGTAAAGAAACGATAGCTTTGCTTAAGATTCGGTTGGAAATGGATTCCGTCTTCAGAGACGCTTCTCAAAAGCCCCTCTCTGGGAAGAAGTCTCGAGGTAAACAAAGAAGAAAGAACAATTCAATTATGGTGTTTTCTGGGATCGCGACTCCCTCGAATTGCGAAGGGGGTTTGCGATTTGTGTTGAGATTTTGAACTGATTCGATCACTTGGGTGGACAGAAAAATGGGGGAGCTTGGTTTTCAGCGAAGCGCAAAGAAATGTCGAGAGAAATTCGAGAATGTTTACAAGTATCACAAGAGAACAAAAGATGGGCGAGCATCAAAACCTGCTGGAAAGACGTACAGATTCTTTGAGCAATTAGAAGCTCTTGACAACAACCCTTTTTCTACTGTTGCAGTGCCACCGCCGCGAAATCAACCGCCGGTGACTGTGAATAGCGCCAATCCGTATACTGTTGCAGCGAGTTTTCCCACAAGTCCGACGCCTTTGAGTGTGTTGCCCCCGAGTCTCGCCCCGCAGCATCAGCATATAAGTAGTTCGTTTCTACAGCAGCAGTCTCAACAGTTACCGCCGGCGCCGACTCTTCCGCCGTCGTTTCTGAATTTCTCGAATTCGATGTCTTCGTCTTCTACCTCCTCCGACAAGGATATTCAGCGGAGAAGGGGAGAAAGAGGACATGGAAGGATTACTTACAGAAGCTGATGAGAGAAATGATTCAGAAGCAGGAAGAGATGCAGAAACGTTTCCTGGAGACGCTCGAAAAACGTGAGCGCGAACGAATCTCGAGAGAGGAAACGTGGAGAGTGCAGGAGATCGCGAGATTGAACCGCGAGCACGAGCTACTCGTGCAGGAAAGATCCGTCGCCGCCGCTAAAGACGCCGCCGTCGTGGCCTTCCTACAGAAAATCACGGATCAGCAAAATCTCCAAATCCCGGTGAGTCTCCCTCTCCCTCCTTTCCCCGCAATACCCTCACAAGAGCCCCCACCGCCGATACGGCAACCCCAATTAGAGATTGGGGAACTTGGGGCGGGAATGAGAGAAGAGAACGTGGGTGGTACGGTTACTGCAGGATCATCATCTCGGTGGCCGAAAACGGAGGTTCTCGCGCTGATAAAGCTGAGAACAGACTTGGATCTAAAGTACCTAGAGACAGGACCAAAGGGTCCACTCTGGGAGGAGATCTCAGGTGCTATGGCGAAGCTGGGTTACAACAGAAGCGCAAAGAGATGTAAAGAGAAATGGGAAAACATCAACAAGTACTACAAGAAAATGAAGGAGAGCAACAAGAAGCGCCCGGAGGACGCCAAGACGTGCCCCTATTTCCATCTGCTTGAATCCATATACAAGGAAAAGGCTAAAAACGAAGACCCGATGGCGGTGCCGATAATGGCCCGGCCGGAGCAGCAATGGCCGCAGTCCCAGCAAAACCTGATTCAGAACCAAGACGATCTCGGAATGGACAACGAAGACGATGAAGATGACGATGACGGTAGCGGAGACGGGCTGACTAATCCGCCGCCGGTGAGTACAGCGGAGTGAATGGAATGTCGCGACGGCGATGTTAAATCGGCGGAGAAGGGTCCGCTGGTGGGGCCGTGTCGCAGACTGTGTCAGAGAGAGGAGCGGGATGCTTTGTGGGTCAGAGACAAGCAGATGCCGGGGTGTCGTCACGGCGGTAAAAGACATTTGAATCACAGTAAAAAAAAAAAAACACTGTGTTGTGTTGGTTATTTATTTATTTTTTGGGGGTGGAGGGGGAGGTAATAAATTGCTGCGGGAGGGGTAAAATTGGGATTGGGTTGTGGGGGTGAAATTTTATATTTATAAATACACAGAATGTCACTGAGCTGCTCTTCTTCTCCTCTGGAGTGTAAATGTCTGTCTACTTGTGCTACTTGTACGGTGCCCTCATTCAAATTTGTATAACATGCGTTGACTTTATTGCCCCTCGCCTCTTTCCACTTGGATCGGAGGATGATGCTCTGGTGACCCAAATACGGGTACGCAGTTATTGCCTTGTTTAAAGCGGGATTAAGGTGTTCGGTTGTGAAATGAATGAGAGGGGTAAAAGCGTCTTTGCATCGACACCATATCACATGGGTATTTGTATCAGAACAAAAAAACAACTAATTTTTATTAATTTATTAATTCACATGCCCCGACCCCGACCCGATGAAAGGAGGATGGATGGGTGAACAGTTGTGCCGTTTTAATTCACATGTTACGGGATGATGGTGGGGCCGGGTGGAATTAAATGGTGAATTATTTGATTTCAAGATAAAGATTAAAATACATTTTCTTTTTTTGTTGTTTACACAAATAATTCAACGCGTAGAATTTTCATGTGTGACGTGGCAAGGGGGTCGCGTCACGGTTACCATCACGCGTAAATGACTGCGCCATCTTCAACATATTATTCCGAATAAATATATTTAAATATTTATTTTTATTACATCAAATATTATTGTAACGGTTTCTCCGTTAGGGTGTTTTTAGTAATTTTACTGTCGGCGGGTGGTTGTTGGTCTTCACTTCTTTTTATAGAAACTGATATTTGGAAGTATAATGAGTGAAATGGTTTATTTTTAGTAAAAAGCGTGTATTCGTTGCTTGGGCTTAAAATTGACGAGTCAGGGGCTCAACTGCAGTCCAATTTTTGGTTATTTAATTCATTTTTATGTTTTAAATAATCAAATTAATTCCCTTGCTTCAGAGCGCTATTTTCTAAAAGATATGGGCTCCACTGGATATTTTAGGATGCTGGGCCTAAGAGCAGTAAGGCCCACTCCATCTGTGGGCGGTTGTCAGTTGCAAATTGAACAGAATTTATAATAATAATAAATATTTTTCCAAATATTTTAGATATTTATTTGCAGACATAGGGATCGATTGAATATTGAATCCTAATGTTTGAAAAACAGGTTCTGGATATTTTTCTGTTTTTTTAATTATAAATTTAATATTATTCTTAATTTTTTATTAAATTTATTATAAAATATAAGTTATAAAAATAACAAATTTATTTAGCTTCTCGTTCCAATATGTTTTTTTTAATAAAGTTTTGAATTCCATTTAATAAGTCATGAGTTCGAATTAAATAGAATTTAATATTGAATTGAATCTATGCTTTTGAAATATTATTCCACCCTGTTTGATATCAAGGAATTTCATACTCTAACGTAGTGTTTAGTTGATTTGAGTTTAAATAATTTTTTATTTAATTTATTGAAACTAATTTTTTAAGTAGTTTTTAGTTTTTGAGATTATAAATGAGATTAAGTGATTTTAAATAAAGTAAAGTAAGAGTGTAGTTTTAAATGAATCTATATGAATCTAAAAAAAAAACATGTGTAATTTCGAGTTTATTTAAATCTATCAACTAAAATATATTATAATTTATAATCCTATTTTTAAAGTTGTATATTCCCATAAACCACTTGTACCTTAATTATTCATTTTTATGAACAAATCTACATACGCGTATGTGATTTTAGATTCTTGTAAATACTCATCTTTAACAAAACTAATTTCAAATGAGGATTCAAGTAGTTAACATTATTAAAATAAAGTACAACAAAACGAGTCTGATATTATAATATATTGTTTTCAGGTCTTCCGTATACCACACGCGCTTCGTTTTTAATGTCTTTTTAAATATTTATTTATATTTTTATACCCAAAATTTTCAAAAATTATTATTTTGTACACACACGGAGATATTTATCTTTCTTGCATTGTTTCGTGACTTGATTCGTACTTTTTAGGATAATGTGTTTTAAAAATTATACGTCCTACTAACGGAACCGTACACGCTTCCGCATAGGATCTGGAAGTTATTATGCATGCACCGGATCGCCGGCTTTAAGACCTAATTGCCTGTTTCTCTTAGAGTGGCTTGGAATCAAACCGGGAACCTCAGAATCTCTGATTATCAATCATTAAAGCTGAAAGCAGGTTTATTTAGTAGTTTTGTGCTGTTAATGGCGGTTAAACGAGTTAATGATCCTGCATTTTGATGGGATGGGGTTCTGAGGGAGGAGGAATTCTCGAGATTGGTGGGCTTGCTCTGTCGTATGGGCTATGGATATGGAGCCTCTGGAACGGCAGAGATTGGGCCAATCGGCGGGGCAAATTCACCCGGAAATGGATCCCGTCGCGGGGCTTTTTGATGATGCGGAGGGGGACAACTCGAGGGTTTTGATCTGGTTCTTTTTTTATGGAGAAGACGATCAGCTCTTCCTAAGTACGTAAAATGCTCTCCACGGACTGGAGATTGATTTTTGGGAATGGGGGTGTGAACAAGAAGATGAAATTGTGTGAATGTGAAATTGGCTAACGATGAATTCCGAGGGTTTATACAGAGATTCATCCATATGGGGGCGCAAACCTGTAGATTTGAAGATCTGATGGTAAGAGAAATCCGGCAAGGAGAGGCTATCAGTTCTCTTTTGTGGGTGGTATGAAAACCCTAAATTTCTCTTTTTGTTACTGTGGGCGTCGTGAAAAATGGAGTCTTGAACCTGCCGCTAGTTGCTCTCCTCGATAGGCGTTTTGTTGATGTTTCTTTCTCGGTGTATTTTAAACTTTCTCTGACATTCCCTGTCTTCTGTAATCGTAGTCCAATTTTTTATCTGTTAATTGTTTCTGCTACAGCGCTCTAGGACCTTGGAGCAAGAAGCTGCAACTTGATTCAAGCTTTTTACTGGAGCCTTGAAGAAACCGGAGACGGAGGAACTCATTGGACCTGTACATGCTTCTGAATTAGATGGACAAATTGCAACACTTTTCCCTGCAATCTTTCCATTCCCATAGGGAAATGAATGAGCTTCCCAATGCTTATTCTACGTCAGGCTCCCTTGATGCGTGAATGTTAATAGAGATTACACTGCTTATAGGCCATGCAACCTTTGTTCCCATAAGATTTAGATTGAAATTGATGCATAGTATGCACGTTTCAAGGACCTGCTCTGATTTTTTTGCACACAGGGAAAACCCTTAACCTAGGATACTAATGGAGGTTTCACTTCACTAGGAACGATAGGAAGTACACTATGAAAAAGATTCAACAGACAGAAAAGAAATCCTAGCAGTGGATCAACGGAAATCTGGGCCTCCAACAGTGCACAGGAGGATTGCGTTTCACTGTGCCAAGAAAGGGAAAGCTCCCCCTGTAGCAACAGGGGCTCTAAACGGCGTCGTTTGCTGCCGCCTTCTTCCTCTTCCTCTTCCTCCTCCTCCTCCTCCCGCGAAACTGCTGGAAGCCCCATGGATGACAGAGGCAGAGAAGTGAGCACTCCCGGAGACGAAGCTATCACATTTTCATCTCCTGTTGCTGGAGCCGGACGCGGCACGCCCTGATATGAGGCCAGGTATGCATAGTCTCAGCTTGCCAAATTCAGCGAGGAGAAGGCAACTTATAGACGAATAAGAGATTTTTTTTTATTTCCCAAATTAATATACATTTTGGTTTTACCCCAATTCCACACTTTTTTCCTTTCATCAATTCCCAATTTTTGATAACATTTTATTTGGTTCTAGAACGTGCTTTTAAAATTAAAATTAAAACCACACATTAAGGCGTGTATTTTGCAATAAATCACCGTATCAAACACACGTGCTGCAAGCAAAACACATACCATAAAACCCACTTTATCTGTGTTTGATACCATAAAACACATTCAAATATTGTTGTTTTTTGTTTTTTTAGCAGTAAACTTAAAGGGAGGGAGGGAGGGGTTGCATGCCCTTCCTTCCTTCCTTTCTTCCTTCCTTATCCGAAGCAGATGCATGCGCGTTTGTGTGGTGAGGGATATTCGCATATACATTATCCTCCAAGCTCGCCAAGGACGTGGATCTTCCTGGGGATACCCTCCCTGCCCCGGTTCGGGCGACGGAGCCGTAGGGCTACAGCCCTACGCCTGGAGGGCTGGACACTGGGTGCAGCCACAGCGATTGGATTGGATTGAATTCTGGACCTACCCACCCACGCCCCATCCATGAAATCTCTCACACGCAGTCTGTCTGCTTCTGCTTCTGCTCTGCTCTGCGCTTGTCGTAGCCTGCGGGTAAATCTTTTGGTAAAATCCACCACCGGCCAACTCGGCCCGCTCAGGGGTTAAAAAGAGGGACCCCGACAAGGTGACACTCGGAATTCACACACTTTCCGAATCAAGGATCCGGGTCGGACTCTCTCTAAAAGGATCCAACTCCCACGCTACGCCAAAAACCAAGGGACGGTCACGTGTGTTGCTAGGGTATTTCAGTCATTTTTTATATAACGAGTGAATAATGTAAAAGACAAATACTTTTTGGCAGTCATATATATTTAGTAGCTGTTAAATGAGAATTAGATGTATTTTTTTTTATTTTGGCTTTCAAAATAGATAAGATTTAAAAAATATTAATAAAATAGATGATGTTTTGATTTCAAATAGATTATATTTAAAAAATTTTATATAAAAAATTATCTTTTTGAATTTAAAAAATATATAAAAATTTTAATTTTATTGTATTTATTTCAAAAATATTAATTTTATCATATGTATTTTTAATTTTTGATAATTTTATCATCTTAATTATTTGCTTCATTTATTTAGTTCACATATTATATTGATTTTAATTATGATTTATTTGGGTATTTTCCAAATTATTCTAAATTAATATATTTTACAAATTAAAATAGTTTATACAGTAAAACACGAAAATTAAAAACGTTTTTTTTTTTTTTAAAGTATCATTTTCTAATATTAAAACTTATAAAATTAAAAATCATCTATTTTATCGACTTTATACTAATCTCATCTATTTTGAAAATTAAAATAGATAACTACATATATTTCACCAACGAAGCCACAATTTGCAATTTGTAATTTGTTTTTTTTTCTTTGTAAAATCCATTGTCTAAAAACAATTTTCTTCTCACTGAAAATAATAAAATATTTCTAAATTGATATTGTTTTTAAATAAAATACTGATTCAATAAAGCTTTTTCTGACATACTCCATCCTCCCTTGGTCTTCTTCTTCGAAAATACTCCACGCAATGAAAATCAGCTGAACCTTCTCAATAGAACCAACACCGCTTGCATGTGTTCTTGCAGCGAGGGGATTATGAATCAATGCTGATGTCGCAAATTCCAAATAATAACAAGGGACAGCAAACAATACAATCGCTACAAGTTGGAGCCAACGTGTGATTTCATAATCCTTGCGTGGAATATGTTGGACATAGAGTCAATTAAATATATATTTAACTGATTTATGATATTGAAAGATAATTTTCAAATAACCTATTGAATATTAGAGAATCAGAAAATATTTTAATACAGTATTTAATCTTTTATTCTTCTTGATATTCGATTTACAACAAAATATACGACGATTTGTGCCCGCTAGGGGTTTGGCTTACGGCTGGAGTCATTTTCAGGACTCCGTGGTAGATAACCAAATTGTTGTTGAAAATGATGTGCGAAGCTCCGCCATGCTTGCAATACACATATAGATTACACACACACACACACACACATCTGATGAAAGGTTGCGTCATGCAGTCGTCACATGTGATAAGGTGTCGACGAACGAACCATGACTGGAACTCAGAATTGAATGAGGGGTTTTTTTTGTTAATTTTGGATATGAAGGGAAAAATATAGTAAAAATATTTAAATATACGGAAAACCAAATTCTAAAAACCATGATTGAACCACGAATCGTTCATGATATTGATCACATTGGATTTAAAATCATTCCAAAACATAAAAAAATTAAATAATGATTTGATTACGATTAAATCGTAATTCAATTATTATTTAATATTTTCATATAATATAATATATTTAAAAATAATGAGATCATTATTTTAATCGCGGTCAAACAGTATTCTGCAACTTCAAAACATTTATCAAGTATTCGCTATATAATACAACTAATCCCTATATAAAAAAAAATCGATCACCCGTAATTTAAATTTAAAGTGTACGGATGACCCCTCGGAGTACATTAGGATCAAAGTTACTGAAGTCAACGGATCCGACACGGTTTTAGGGGGCAGGGCGCAGCCCTAGAGAGGCGATGAATGTCCGATGGGTGTGACCGAGTCAACTGGGGGCCCCATCCCCGGTCCGGAGAGCATTTTGGTCATAATGGAGCACATAATTGACCGGTAATGAGAATTACAATCAACCAACCGCCATCCATCACCGGCCTCCGCCCCCAGCCAATCAATTTAACTCCAACCCGCCCAAGCAATCAATACACAGGCGGGCGGGCTCCATTTTCTCCCTACCTGAAAACCCGGCTTCAGGTTGGACCGGTTCAGAACCTAACCCCCGGGTTATCGGATATTAATTTTGTTTTATTTTAAAACATGATAATCATCGTTTTCAAAATGATTATTGCCGTTGAGTCACCATCGGAATTGGTCCAAACCAAACCGAGTGGATGGATGCTCCTTTGCTTTGTTTAAAATTGGACACAGAAGACGATTTCGATGTAATCTAACTAACCACGTGATATATACGTGAAAAAATTGATCATTTTTAATATAAAATTTTTATTTTAATGTATGTGAGAGAAAATGATCAAGTTTGTAAATGATAAGAATGTTAAAAGATTCATGGAACCTATCTTGGATGCCTTTGGTCTCATAGAAAGATGAATAAATACTTATTTAATAAAATATGAAATATTATTATATATTAAATTATATATGAAGAATTTGTATTTAGTATTATGTGTTAAATATGCTAATAATATTATTATTTAGTAAATGAGTGATATGAAACACAAACTCATATGTTATGATGATTAGAAAATATATTTATCTTTATTATTTTAAAAAAATCCAATTTTATTATTATTTTGTATAACTTCAACCAGGTAATTTTTATTAAACATATGATAGTTGATCTTTTTTTAATTATACTCTATAAAAAAACACATGCTTTTCGAATTCATTGTTTTTTTGCAAAAGAAAAACTCCAATCATATTTAATTTATTATTTAAATTTAAATTTGTATTTTATTCCTTATGTGGGACCTTACATCACGTAAGTTGTAATTTTTATATAGATAAAAGCTTCCCTTCTTTATTTGGCTTTCTGTATTTATTTCCATTTTTCGGACAGTTGGTGTCAGTTCCCAAGGGGTGGTCGTGTTTCATAACCACAAGCATGCATTGGTTCCTATGTCTTCTTCTTGCTCAGACGAGGTTTAAGTGGAGTACTGTCTGTATGCTCCCTGTATCATGTGGATCTCGGAAGATCTCATTTCCTAATCACCACCAATACCATTGAAGAGAAGAGCTGAGAGCTCCTATTACATTGCTGACAAAATACAGAAAAGACGAGGGAACAAACAAATGATTCCTGGGCAGCTACGTTTGTCTGCGTCCTTATTTGGAGAACATGGTTTAAACTGAAGCGGGTTTCGACTGAAATGATGAGATAGATGGTCTTTTTTTCAGAAAAGCGGCGGCCCTCAGCGCTTCCGCGATCGTCACATATCGGGTCTCCGGGGGTCGTAGAAGCTCGAAGAGAAGGGAAACGCATCGTAGTCGTTGACGCCTTGGTACGCGCCGCTGCCGTAATCGTCGTAGAAGCCGGCGGCGTAGCTCGGAGGAGGCGCGTAGTCTGGGGCGTTGAAAGTGTGGTTGTGCTGTCCCGAGCCCTGGCTGGGCTCAGCCACATTGCCATGGTACGGATTGTAGTTGGGGTTCGATTCCGAAGTCAACCGCTGCACGGTGGACATGAACTCGTTGGGTTGCACGTGGATGACCTTGGGCTCCTCCGAGTATATGATCACCGGCGGCCGTGGCTGCGGTGGCTGAGTCGCCGTCGGCCTTCTCTTCCGGTGGGAGTCTTTGCTGGATTTCATCATGGCTAGCTGGCTGCGTCTGATTTTTATGATCTAGGAAGCTCCTTGCTATGAAGCATGGGGTTCGAACCAACGACATATTTATACATACGTGCAGGAGATAACGTCAAGGGACTGGAACCCTGACCCGGTCAAGAATCAATTTTTTTAATGGGGAGTCTCAAGGGAGAAGAAGTTGTCAAACAATAAGTTTCCATTCATTCCCGGGGGCAGTTCCTTGTCACCCTACACCATCCCTAGACTAGAACTTGACCGGATCCACTGTCTCCTCGTCCGTACGAGCATAGTTCGTGATTTATTTTCCTTTAAGGCTCGATCTCAATTATATGTGATATGCATCATAATCATTTTTTTTTGAACTACCAAACACTCTATTTTCACTTTAATATATGGCTAGCTTGGTACATGACCAAGTCAATTGAGATGGTAGTTGCCTTTTGTACAGAAAAAAATGTGACTGTTTCTATTCCTTGGAGCTCCAAGCTCCTCTATTTTCAAGTATGCGCTGTGGTCCGCATTATGGTTCGTCTTGCTCGTTCATCGGTTGTCGCTCTAGCGAAGATGGGATTTTTGTGTTTATGTTCAAAATACTTGGATGGTTGCACATTATTTAGCTTGCAACTACAAAGTTTCAAAACTCAAGGTTTGTATTGTGGTGATTTGGACCATTTAACTTGCGTGAGTTCATTAGATTAAGTTCCTGTTTTTATCATGTCATCTGATATTTTCGATAATCCCCATCCATCTTTAGTTGGTATGTACTTTTCAGAAAGTATAGCAGCTCATGAATTGCCACTTTCATGTGTTCGTGTTGTGTTGAGACAGGATTGAACAAAGGAGCTTTAGAGTGGAACTCGGGAGCTTTTATTACAACAACACAATGAACTGAAAGGAAAATGCGATACTAAAGCAGCACTCTAGGCAAAGGAGCTATAATGTACCAAACCAATATGGAGTGGCATGCAGTCGATCAGGATGAACGCCCTTGAGATCATCATAGATCAAATCAAGAAGGCTTATAGAAACTTGAAGCGTATGGAAATGCATCAAACCTGTTGCTGTGATCAGGGTATTGGCCGGAGGAATGGTTCGAATGCGGCGACAATCCAGGAGGTTGATGAGTCGGATTATGTGGGTTGTACATGGGGTTGGGTTCAGTAGTCAAGTGTTGCACAACAGACATGAACTCATTGGGTTGTACATGGATGACCTTTGGAGCAACCTCGTAGATGATGAGAGGTGGACGCTGCTGTGGCTGTGGCGAGTGGGTCTGTCTTCTCTTCCTGCCTGCCTCGCGGTTGGACGCCATTGCAAGAAGCTGCAGGGTTAGAGTTAGCTTTGAAGTATTGAGTATCATTGCCCTAACACAGACACGTACATATACACACCGAATGAAGAACGTTCAAAAGGATGACAAGTCAAAACAACCAGGTTATGCCATGGGATTGAGTCAAATTTGCAAGAAAAGTCATTGGATCTCTTGAAGTCCTACAACGTTGAAGCTTGGCTAACTATTATTACAACATTTGCTTAAACTGGCAAGAATGGGTCTTGTTCCTATTTCGTTTCATTACTTGGTAATATTCTGATGTTCAGAAATGGCTCTCCATCTAGAAACATCCCACCTGAGAACCGGCCGTGGGCCAGATAGGCCTTCAAAAGAAAATTCAGACACTTATTTGCCCATCGCTGATATCGCCAAGTAGTTTAGGTTCATCATCATCTTCTGCATCTTCAACATCCATGAAATCTAGAGATTCCTCTTCCTCACTTTCATCCCGGTATATGGCAGGCACGACTGGGTCATTCTCCTCCGCCGCATCATCAGCCATCTGAAAAGCATGGATTAGTAAGTGTTCCTGCTTATGTCTAAACGAGATAATCAACTGGCACTGGAAGTGTGTGGTTTTTACTCACCCCTGTATACAGCAAGTCCAAGCTTGTTGAGAGTTTAACAGCAGTGCTAAGACTCGAAGTTCGAGATTCTATTAGCTGCATAGGTTTGGACAGTGAAGATGATCACTATTTATTATTATGTCATATATGTAGAAAAAAGTGCTTCCTTTACCTGATGCAATGAGTTTAGTGCAGCTAAAGAAGCCTCTTGGGAGATTATATGAGTTGAATGCTGAAGAAGCAGGCTTCTGAGCCATGGTAGAGCACATGTTACCACGGATCCCTGTAATGTGAGCACAAACAAAATCCCTCCAGATAAATCGATACAGAAAAACTGAATATGAGAGGAGATTGAACACTTTTGAAAATGTAGAACTTCTTCACCAATTACCTCAAATGAATTATGGATACAAGGTATTGCAACAACTTGAGAGCATCGGAAGGATCCAAGAGAGCCAATGAATTTTTTATCACCTGTATTATATCAGAATAGCTTACTCATGAGCATAAAAAAGGAAATCGGAAAAAATATATCCAAACCTTTTGATCTTGTCTATACATGCACTCTATAATCAGGGCTCGATCATCCGCTCGGAGTGCTTGTTTGAGTAAAATGTATAGTGAGTCAGCACTAGGTGGCTTCATCGGAGGAGCTATAATTTTCCCATCTGGCACATTGAGGCTAGCAAGTTTTTCTCCCATGGTTGGCTCATTCAGTTCATCCGTCAGTTGGTCTCCAGTTTGAACACCGATAACTTAAAAACCACAAGAAAACCACACCATCACTCACCCTTCAAAGCTCAAGATAATCGAAAGAAGACAATGAAACAGATCTTTTTTGCAAAATTTTGACCCTAGACGACACAAAGAAGATTGTATGGACCGCTAATCTGATATAATCTACGTTTATAAAGAAAAATACGAGCTTCAGATACTACGGAGACACTAAAAAGAAGTCATATTTCCCAATTTTCTACAGCCGCATTACGCGAACACCTCAGAAAACAATTCCCAGAAAATTACGACATTTAGAAATTGCAAACTGCCACCAAAACATAGGGATCCATTGATCTTACCCTGCTTAGACGACACATCAGCAGCAGTATCAGTTTCCATCTTTTTCCTTTTAGCTAACTCAGCCTTCTTCCCCATAACTAATTTGATCAAAAAACGTATCCGAGTTGCCGAGTTTAGGTTTCAGGCGGCAGTCGACTGCAACACCCCGCTCTTCCGATTCTTGTTGGGAAACACCGCCGTCCCCAGTTTCTCGAATGTTGTTGGGTTGGAACTCTAACCCCTTTTTTCGGGCTCGTTGGCCCAATACATAAAATTGAGCCGGCCCATATTTATATCAAATTAACCATTTATTTAAATTACCAAAAAAAAAAAGAAACAGAAATATCCGTTGCACCAACGGTACTAAATCCCGGCAGCATCATTCGAAACTGTAAAAAGAGAAAGAAGAAAACCAAAGTAAAAGCCATTTATTCTGCTGCTCTTTGACCCTCTCCCTTGTAAGATTATTACAACCTTGTAGCTGCTAACTTCTTCGCTCCATTCTGCAAAAAAAATGGGCTCTTGCATCAGCAAATTCGGAGATAATAAGAAATCGAAGCGAGGTTTCAGCGACAAGCTCGTGATATTGCAGAACCCCATTTCCTCTGTACCCACAGAAAAGCAGCTTCTTTCACCCATCTCATCCTCTGTTTCATCCTCTTCTCTGCTCTCATCCTCCATCAATGGAGGATCCAGTTTGGTCTCAAGCACGACGTCGTTTTCGTCCAAGGACGATCCGTCTTTCTCCCATGATATCATGCTAGATGACTTACCCGTTGCAAATGAAGTGAAGATCCAAATTTACGATCCACCGCCAATTCTTCTGAAACATATCCATTCAAGCTCATGCAGCCCTGCAAGGAGGAGGAGCATGACTAAAGATCGCGTTTCTCATAAAGACGGGTTCAGATCTCCATCTCCAGACAGAATCCTCCATGACAAGAAATGTAAGAGAAGAAGTGCAGATTTTTCCACTCACCAGAATTCAACTCGGCGTCAGGTTGTGCACAAGGCGGCAGCTAAATCCCCTCCCAATCGGGTGAAAAGGGAGAGTTTCAGGGACAGCCCGATTCGTTACTCGGACGTGATCGCGAGTAAAAGAAGCCATGATCATCCCCATTTTAAACCTTCTCCTCGTTTCTGTCAAGAAAAGAATCCAGAAATGGAAGATGTCAATAATCCTGTCATCGCGCTTGACTGTTTCATATTTCTATGAGCCTTTTCCTCCTCGATGTTTCGATCATCTTCTACCGATTTATTGGGCGAATTTGCATGAGTTCTTCACTCATGTACACGCCCAGAATATCCTAATTGCCGAGAAAACTCTATCTGTGTTGTGGGTGTGATTGACCATGCTTTGAATCTTTCATATTTTCAAGGTTTTCAAGTCATTTTCATTTAATTATCCATAATTGATTGTCAATTTTATTTTTTAAATATCTCATTTATCTTTCATTTTTAATAAAGAAAAATTCTAAAGTGATTATATTGTTATAAATGTCCTATATATACTTATAAATATGCGTATATTTGAGATACGTATTATATAATCTATATATATATATATATATGATTTGTAAAATAATCGTATAATTTTCTTATTTACGTTTATTAAAATTCATTTTTCATATACAATTACTGAACATAATAATTTTTTTAAAATTAAAAATTTATATATCGAACATATTTTAAATTATAACCATATTATATGTATTTATTTAAATATAAATAACTTAACTATATTATTAATTAAACATGGGGTTAGACATGTAGTTTGGATCACCATATAAACGGGCTGGAAATTGGGCCCAATAAGCGAGCATTAGATGGATTCTGCTGACCTTCGAACTGAGAACGAGTGGTCTACATTTCTTCTAGTTGATATGAAGAGGATTGTGTGGGTGTCCATCAAGAAGCGGCTGGCGTCGTGTTTTCTTCACGGCCGCGAGGTGGGGAAGTTGCAGGGAAGGTGTTTGTGATAATGCTTACGAGAAACGCAGGGAAAGTTTAGCTCGTTCTACAGATGTCATCCTGATGAGTATTCTATGGTAAGATGATTGCGCAGGCTACGACATTCTCCCGTTACTGCATCTACAGCCGCGAAACCAGGACTTCAACTGCCACACCGGCTGCTAACTACCCCACTTCTACCTTTACTGATACGAGACCCTTTTACAATGGTCTTGTATTCCAGGTTCGATTTTGATCAATGTTTGTTGGGTATGATTGATGCACTCTGTTTCTCCCTGGATTTCGGTGTTCATCTTTATTCTGTGTATCCAACTTGTTCAAAGGCTGCTAGACTATTGCCTACTCCGGCTGCATTCGAAGCGTCGAAGCTTAAGATTATATTCGTGGGGGATGAAGTTCGTCAGCCTGCAAGAATTGTGCCGAGAACTTACACACTCTCGCATTGTGATTTTACGGCTAACTTAACTCTTACCATTTCAAATATCATTCATCGTGATCAGGTAAATGAATCCTTTTCATTAGCATGATCACCTGTAAATATGAATGTGAATGTTATTCCTCTGGTATTGTAGTTGAAAGGATGGTACAGTAAAGATGATGTTGTTGCCGAATGGACTGAGGTAGATGGAAACCTATTCTTAAACGTGCATTGCTACGTTAGTGGAAAACAGTCGAAGCTTCAGGAAATGGCTGCAGAGTTCAGATACCACATCTTCTCGAAGGAATTGCCACTGGTAAGCCAAATTCCTTGGTCTGTGATTAGTTATAGGGTCATTATGTTGCCTTATACGCTGATCATGGCCTGCCTATAGGTTCTTGAGGCTTTGCTGTACGGAGATTCGGAGTTTTTCAGGAAAAACAAGGAATTAATGGATGCTATTGTTAGAGTTTACTTCCACTCAAGCTCCAAGAAGTACAATAGAACTGAGTATTGGGGACCTTTAAAGGATGCTGCTCTGGTTAGTGTTCTCCAGGCTTAAACCATGCTTGAAACTGCAATATAATATTGCAATCAACTTGCTCTTTTGACAGATTATGGATTTAGATTGTGGGGGTTCGTTTGGTAAGCTCATTTTTAAATTGCCATGTTCATTTTTCAGGGAAAGGGAGTGGAAAGAACCAACGGTTATTCCTTGGCACAAATGGAAATTTCAAAGTTCTGGGGTGAGAAAAAATCATTGTTCCTGGCTCTTGCTACTCTGCTGCTATGACCCTGAATACAAGGCTGACACAGAGCAGGGATCAAAAACCTCAATTCAATTCTTTTGTAAGTGAATTTCCAGACCAATATTCTTGTTCATCATCTGGAAAACATTGATTTCAATGAAAAGACAGAGGTGTAGGGAGTATATATACAAAAGAATCAAGGACTGAAGAACACAACATTACCCAGACCAACATGATTGTAAGTAAATATGCTACAGAGCGTTCCAATGTAACCTAGTCTTCTTCTTCTTCAAGATTTTGAGGACTCTTGCCATTGGACAGCTCCCCGAGCCTTGTTAAATTGACATAGTCTACGGGGAAATGGTCGATTAAACCAGGAAACAAGAAAGCTATCACCCTACACATCTTCATCAGCCATCCTTCTTCATAGGCTTTGCCCAGTAGCCATGGCATGAAGACACTCCTGATCAGCTCGAAGGCCGCATTCAAAATCTTCGGCACAAGCTGAATCAAGGAGAAGTAGTTCTTGTTTGGCTCTTCTTCAAGTACCTACATTTGTTTTTTTTCAATGAAATTATCAATGGGAACCAGAGAAAAAATAAAAGAAAATCAATAGTCAATGTATACCATACCTGCCCTTTGTACAGGCTGTTGAAATAGAAGCAAGGGCCAAAATGCTTGTAGAATAATAATCCATAATCAAAGGGCAACCTTGGAACAAGATCATTGCAGTAGACAAATCTGCAGTAGTTCACATTATACTCCTTAAATTTCCTCTTCATGTACTCCCCAAATTGTTCATCTCCCACTCTTGGCTGTCCAAAAGTGTACACTCCCTCAAGCTTATCAAGAAGGAGCTCCTCTTCATGAAAAGTCAAGACGGCGGCGAACAAAATCGCCATTGCGCCACCGAGGCTGTGCCCTGTGATCACAATCTTGGCATTCTTGTTTTCCTGGATTATCGATTTGAGCTTCTCCCTGATGGAGTAGTAAGCATACTGTCTCCCATCAGATGCTTTGGGAATTTCCTTAGGCCACCCTCTAGACTTTTGCATTCCAAGAGCCTTGAGGAACCCTGCGTGGACTTTTCCGACCCCTTCAAACTCGAACCAGGATAAGTCGGCATCCGTTCGCCATGCATCCGCATCGAAAGGCTCAGTACCTCTGAAAGCCACCACGATTAGATTCGGATCTGTTGCTTTGTCTTGGAACATGAAGGCAGCCTTTGCGTTCAACTCTTGGTAATCTGTCACAAAGTTGCTTCATTTCTCAGTCACATATATATGTATACATTTTTTTAGAAATGTTGATCGCAAAAAGGGTGTGCTTCTTACCGTTCCAGAAGGAGAAAAATCCCAAAAACGTCATCTGCACCAATGCCACAGACAATAAACTTCAGTCATCTTTTTGCTATAAACCCTCAAAATGACAAACTCCTGAACAAGCATTGTTTGAAACCCTACCTGCCATTTATTCTTGACTACACTGTGAGCAAAGGAGGAGTTCTCGTAAGATATCTTGGAAGCCATCATTGCCAGGGATGCGTAATATTTGTTGCTTGGGTTCGCAAGGCTCTTGTCCAAATCCACTCTGTTGTCAAAGTTTCCGATCATTGATAAGAAGGTTGCGGAGGATCTATCAGGTCTCACCACCTTCCCTCCTGAAACACACAATTCATTCATTCATCAGAAACAAAAAAGGATTGCAAAAAGGAGGATGCATATAGCCAACTTGTTCAAAATTTTTCGAATAGACCCATGCATCACCTGTCATCAGATTCCAGATCAATTTCTTGTATCCTCCATTAGCCCGGGGGTAGTTCAGGCAGAGCTCGATCACGTATCCGGCGGCGGCCAATGGCTTCTTCATGAACATAAGCAATCTCTGAAGCAACAAAGAAATGAAAAGAAGCCATCCCCGGCAAAGCCCTCCGCCACCTCCTCCACCGGCCGCTGCATTCCCATAAGCTCCCTCCTCCGAACTCCATCACCTCTAAATATTCTGATGAAATCCAATAAGCTGAACTTCTCCGGTTGCAACAGCATATAGTTAGAACAGAACCTCTCTTCGTCCCCCATTGTTTCTGCTATGCCTTGCCAGAGTTGCCAAGGCTACAATTTATAGGCGTCCATGTTTGAATTTTCACACCACTAGCATTCAACTTTCAGACAAAAGAAATTATTACAATAATCAATTGAGAATATATTGAGGACCACTTCCATGTATTAATCTACGTACAGCATATTAAAAAATTATTTTCTTCAGAGTCATAGACGTGTAAAATACCGAAGGTGATAATGATTCAGGGGAGTGTTTATCCATTTGGGGTGGACTTTTACTTGGTCTCGTGCTCAAATTATTTTGAGAAAATTATTTTTTAATTTAATTTTTCATTAAATACATATAATGTAATGAAGAATATTGATACTATATAATGGGTAATTTTGAAGAATAAACCAAGACACAAGTGGTGACGTGTAGGATATGGATTGGAGGAACTTGTAAAATTGTACTGCCACCTTATTCAACATGCTTGCCGCACGTGGAAAATACGAAAAATGTAATAAATAATTTTCAAAAATAGAAGTAATTTATGTTCATACCCCTGATTTCTCGGGCCGGCTACTTGGACCCAGACCCGCCTTGTCCATGATTTCAGTGTTCATGGACTTTGTTTTAGGAATTTTCAATTTTATAATAATTCCTACTTTTCCGAAAAATATAAAATGACGTGTAACAGTAAAGAATATTCTTGGTCAACCATTTGACTGGTCCCTTTTGAAAACATCATGACTTGGTTTGAATCTTATTTTGGAATTTTTAAGGCGTCAGTTTCTTTATTTTATCAAATTGATGTTTATTTCTTTCGTTCATATGCATTTTGATTTGAACGGTTTATTGTTAGTTCTAAATTGTTTTAAATATGGGATTGAATTCGAGGTTAGATTCGATTCAATTTGAATTCATAATTGTTTAGATTTGATTCAATAATTTTTTTTATAAAAATAAAAAAAATAAATTTAAATAATTATTTTATTTTACTTAATATTTTATAATAGATTGAATTGGATTAAACCCATTTTTTTTTGAAAAAAGTTCAATTTAAAACTATGAATAAATTAAAAAATGAGATGGATTCGATTTTAAAATACTGATTTTAATTTGTGAATAAACCAAATATAAATTCTATGCATATTGTTTACTCACTATAAGTACCAATTTTTTGAGATCGATTTTGAATTAGTATACGTTATTGTTTAGATCTAATTTAAAGTGGTTTATGTTTCTCATTTGCTTTTAATACATGAATTTAAATAAAACACAAAGTTTACATCCATAGTAACCATGAATTGTATTAAAATTGATTTTGAGTCACATAAAAACAAAACAATCAATAAATATACAATATTTTTAATTATATTATTCTTTGCTTCATGGGCAAATCTCCTGGCGGTTATTGTCGTTGGTCGTTACTGACGGCGGCGGCTCTGGAGACTCTTCGGCGGTGATCGCGGATTCAACAAAGGCTTCAACTTTGGCCTCCGCCTCCTGAACCTGCACATTTTCCATAGACGTGAGTGGGGATTGAAGAGACTAAGGCCCTCGCGCCGTTGTTGAAGTTACAGACCTTATCTATGAAGTCGTCTACGAGATGGGCATCTTTAGCTGCAATTTCAGCTACATGCTCCACCAAATCGATGGTTTCCCTTAGCTTGGATCCCTCCGGGAGCTCCTCGGCGATATCCTCCGCCACCTTCTCCACTCCTTCCGCAACTTTCTCCACCGTCTCGACTATTACCTCCACCGTCTCCACCGCCGTCTCGATTTCGGCTGCTCAGGGATACATACAGTTAGTAGGCTGGAAAATGTATTAGAAGTAAGGGGAAAAGATCTGTATTGCTTACTCTTGAGTTGGCCAAGTGATCTCCATTTACCACCTAAGATATGCAGCAACATGGTAATAGCGATCCCCCCTACCCATTTCCTGCACCGGGACCGGGAGATTCGTCAACATTCAACTAATCCACAAAGAGAAAACAACAAAACAATGAATCCAATGAAAACCCACGTTAAATCGAACGGCAGCGACGGAGGTGGAGTTCCGGGGATAGCACGGCAGCGCCAATGAGCCACCCTGAAAAGCGAAGACATCATATTAATCTCCCGAGTTTCTAACTTTCGGATCATTTGCAAGTACCTTGAAGTCCTTGAGGGAATCCACAAGGGCAGCCCTTGATCCACACCCCTGAATGGAGAAGCGCGACTTAACGCAAAAAGCGACGACTCCTTGATCGGAATCCGGTCGTGCCGACGGGATGGCTGGAAGTGGGGACTTGGCAACGTGAGGATAAACTTGAAAACGGACATGATCGCTCACGATTTAGAGATGAATTGAGCGGTCAAGGTAAGCTTTTATGCACACCATGGCGCATTGACTTTTCTACCGTACACAATTCTTCGTCTTATCCAACGTTACGCGTCTGTTTGTCCTCTGATTTCTGAACTTCATTTCAATTTGCCTACTTGCCATAAGTTCAACGTGCTATAATGGATATGGGCCTTGGGGAAGATGGATATGATTTGGGCCTTGGAGAAGCCCATACGTATAGCCCATATTATGATATAAATCCGGAGCAATTTTAATTTGCAGTCAAATTCTTCCGGGAACCACCGCCGATTGGAGAACGGGACGATGTCGAGGTCGCTGGTTCAGCCGATAGGGCAGAAGCGACTGACTAACGTGGCAGTTGTGCGTTTGAAGAAGCACGGAAATCGCTTTGAAATTGCTTGTTATAAGAATAAAGTCCTGTCTTGGCGGTCTGGGGTGTATGTATTTAGATGAAGATTTTTTTTTTTTTTTATGTTTCGCATGCTAATTTTGATTTTTCTCTCATATAATGGAGGAAAATGATGTAGAAATTGAAGTTTTCGGGAACTTCTTACTGTGTGTTTCTGAGTTCCTTATGTTGTGATCGCAGAGAGAAAGATTTGGACGAAGTTTTGCAGTCTCAGACTGTTTATTCCAATGTTTCCAAAGGTGTCCTTGCTAAATCCAAGGATTTAGTTGCAGCTTTTGGGACGGATGATCAAACGAAAATATGCCTGGAGGTTTGTTCATCCTTCTTTTAGTTCCAATTCAACATTCTTGTGGAAGGGCGCCTGTTAAATTGCATAATTTTACTTGATGCTGCTATTAGATTTTGGATAAAGGTGAATTGCAAGTTGCGGGAAAGGAAAGGGAGTCTCAGTTATCCAGTCAGTTTAGGGACATTGCAACTATAGTAATGCAGAAAACCATCAATCCTGAAACACAAAGGCCTTATACGATTAGCATGATTGAGCGACTAATGCATGACATCCATTTCGCTGTCGATCCGAATAGCAGCTCAAAGAAGCAGGTGTTTTTTTTTTTTTTTTTTTGTTGCTGTAGTTATCAGGTTAGCTTCTTCTCTGTTGTTATACATGTTGCTGATCCAGTTATCGCTCTCTGTAAGGCTTTGGAGGTTATTCGTGTCTTGCAAAAGCGGTTTCCGATCAAAAGGTGTCCTATGAGACTTCGATTATTTGTACCTTCACAAAACTCATCATCTCTGTTGGAGAAGCTTGATGCTTGGGGTTCCACCATTGACTCAAAAGATGAAACCGGAAATCAGCTATCCATTGTGAGTTTTAATCTTATTCCTTCACTCTGAGACATGGTTGTCTTGAACGAAACTTTGATACATTTCTCTAATGCTTCCAGATTTGTGAGCTAGAACCTGGTCTCTTCCGGGAATGTGATGGCCTAATGAGAACCCTGCAAGGAAGACTAGAAATCCTTGCAGTAAATGTCCATGTGGATAGCGATACCATAGTCGACAACTACGACGATTTGGACTACGAACCATCTCTTCCTCAGAAAACTATCACTCCCTCAGTTTCCCAACTGAGTGAAAAGCTTGAGAAGCAGGTTATCTCGGAGGAAGCAGAAAGTTCTCAAGGGGGAAGAAGAAGCAGAAGTGCAACACATGCGATGCTCTGATAGGTGATGCTAAAGAGTATAGAGAGCACTGCAAGAGTGAGTGGCATAAGCATAACTTGAGGCGGAAAACCAGACAGCTTCCCCCCTAAGTGCTGAAGAATGCTTGGCCGACTTGGATATCATCGACTCGAATGTCGATTTGAAGGATTATTCGTTTTAGAGTTATGCACTGGATTCAGAAGTCTGTCACCACTTTCATTCATGAGTGTTGTGCTATGTGAAATGAACGGGAAGCAGTTGATTCCTGCTTCTAGCCAAAACTCCAGTGTGGCGAAGGCAATAGTAGTTAGCTTTTTATATCTAAATTCATTAAAATAAATTAATATTTATATTTATTTTTGGTAAATTTTTTAGAATATGCGTAATTTATAAAATGTCTGCATAATTTATTTAATTATATGTTTCAAAACTGTTCTATAATATAAGTTTTTTTACGAGTTTTAATTATTTAGTATATTTATGAGACATAATAACATTTTAAATATGTTTTACCATATACAAATAATTTAAATATATTAGTAATTAGATTATATTAATAATAAAGCAGTGTATAAAAATAAAGGTAAATGGATGGATTTAGATTTTACGCCGTCTTCGGCCATTGACCATGTGGCTAAAGAGATGCAGAGCTCTCGACGGCTGCGTTAACGGAGTCATATCCGACGCGCCTCTCACGGTGGCAAACGTCAGAATATTCCCGTTCTGTGTCTGCACAGCCGGAAAAAAATTGGGCAATTGAAGCAAGGTGATGGATGATTCCTCTCATAATGTATCGAATTCACGAGGACAGTAATCGGAAGATTCATTTCTCGAGCAAGCCAGCGGAATAGGGTTCGAGACCCTATCAATGGTACCACCGGATCCTGGAACGGCTGAAATTGGGAGAGTGTAAGTAGTTGATCTTTTGATCTTTGCTTTGAAAATTGCAAATTTAAGCACCTGTAGACCATCAGTCAGATGCCATTTTGTATGATCCTGTCTCTCCTTCAGCGTCGTTGTATTGTAGCTCTCTGTGTAGAATCGATGACGAAGAGGAAAAGCTAGTGAGTCTGATTGAATGAGGGGACGATAAAAATGACAACTTACCAGTTACCTGCTGCACATAGGCCAGCCGGTAAGGCAGGTTGGCTCTGTTAGCATGGAGAGCGCTCTGAACTGCTGCTGATAGGCTACAGTAGTAACTTCACTGGTATGCCATGGAGGTAGTAACTCCATTGCTGATCTTTGTGGCCTGCAGGATAACTGAATTGTTTCTTTAACCTTTTTCTTTGAAGACACGATCATAATAAAAAATTAATCTTTATTAAGATTTAGAATACAAAACACTGGTGCTTTCTGCGATCAACACCTTCGTTCCACCAACTTTTGCACACCGACACAATAGGATCCCGCAACGGGTGGCCTGACCGCCCCAGTCCTCATCAGTATGAAAGTTTAAGACTTGGACAAGGGTGTGGGCGAAGCATGAAAATTTCTTCAGATTTCAGAATAGAAACGAACCAAAGAAAGTGAGTCTAAGGGAGTGACCAAGCGCCACTCTTTCATCTTTTTGGTGAGTGGTCTTCCTTTCCCTGATTTTTCCCTATTTGCCCTCACATCTGCAAGTCCCCAGGTGCAGGAACCAGCTTCTGGGTCGTAACTTATTAATCTGAACACCCCATCCTGTTCAGAAGATGAACCAGAGTCACCGTCTTGGACTCCACTTATGTACTTTACATACAAGTTCCGGTCTTTGAACCGTTTAAGATCATCAGGAAGTCGAAGGACTCTTTCAACACCAGGGGAAGAAACCTGTGAAGAATCTAAACATGTTTTAATGGAGTTAGGAGTACGATATATAGGAAAACATCAACATTCACCTCCAAAGATAAGTTAGGAATAGCTCCTGAAGCCTCGGCTTCCTCCAGCCGGTTCCTGTATATTGTTGAAAAGGATTCGATATCTATCATACTGGGAGAGCCAGACCTGGGAATATTAGGGCAGAACAAAGCAGCCTTCAAATAACAGCAGATCAACATCAATCAACAATAGCTGATGTATGGACAGTCTTACGTATTCGTTAGTCTCTCTATACGAACTTGAATAGATTCATTTAACAGTGTCCTAAAGGCATAGATACCTAGCTCCCCATTGAATGAGTTAGCAACTTCTTCAGCAATTTCCAATGCCTTCTGATCCCATACTGTACCTGCAAGAGATACTCCCCCGCCTCCACCACCATCTCCTGCCTTACAAGAGACATCATAAGAACATAAACAGTACATGAGCCTCATAGATTGCCGTTGCCGGGATGGAGCTAACTTCATAGTAGCCTGTTCTAAATAGCAAAACCTACAAAAGGCACATCCTCTTCTTCAAAAGACTCTTCTTCAACATATGCATCCCCATCATCATCTATGAGTTCATCTGCACAATCAATGGATAATTTACTTCTATGTTACATAAATTTACATATACGGAACTATGAGTGTGAGATATTCTCATATATGCAGTTAAGTAAAATTCATCCGGCAAACAAATTCAAGGAATTGATAAACAGAAGCATAAGTCACAAGATCAAAACCGGATAATTTCTAACAAAAAGCATCACCATCATCAAAGTCCTCCACAAGAACGTCATCATCTTCCAATCCCTCATCATCTCCCAAAGAAACATCATCGAAACTTGAAGGCTCCACGGGAAACTTATTCTTCTTTGAGAAGCTAATTAACGGCCTCCGCCGAAAGTGTAATGAGGATCCGGGAGCCAAAACACCGAGTGCCAATGGTCGTGGCTTCTGCCGGATTCTGATAAAACTCGCCGTCTCAAGGCAACTGCATCCTCGTTTCCTGTTCCAGGAAAACGACAAAGCCCATTCCGTTAACTTGCGCGGAACCGAAGAAAACCCTGTGGACACGGCCATTTCCCGGCGTCTCTTCGCCGTGGGTAGTTGCCGAAGTATGGGTAAGAGAAACCTGCCGTTCAAGAACTAAACCTTGGGCTGGGCCAGAAATTCTACACATTAGCCCATTTTGGTGGACATCTCCTAAAAGTAGACATGGGCACAGCCCATTATAAAAATATACTTGAAGCCCAAATTAAAATATGCAGTTTCATTTAAAATTCAAGAATATATATATATATATACATACGAACGCCGACCTGATTATAGCATTGGCCCACATAAGCTGGGCCTAGCATAAGTAGATACCCACCCATTGGCACGGGCTAGGCCCTAAAGCCCGTACTGTAGGCCTCGGATTCAATTTATTAAATTCACAAGCTACCAATTCCTAGTCGACCGGCCAGACTGAATCTGGAGTCGCGATCAACACTACATGTTGCATGAGTACCGCAGAAAAGACCTATTTGCAAGAAGGTTAATGAGGAACCTGGATTACATACATTCTCTTCTGTCCTCCCAAATTTCGAGGATGCTTCAACTGGAACCGAATGAGCTCCTTGTAGATCAGGAATTAATCAGTTAAAATAAAGCATACTTTACAGGAACTTGTAGCGCCTTGTGGCATGGCATAAGCACATTGCTGTATCCTGTTAGATGGAAAAAAATGGAAACGAATCCTCCCAGCTAAATGAATTTTCTGTACCCTTTCCTAAACCTTACTGAAAGCCATTTCTTGCAGCAGCATTACTCCATCCGTTTCGAATCCGAACCCACGGTGGTAGCTTCGGCTGGTTCCCTTTCTGCTGCCTAAAGAATTTCCTCCCCAACTTGTTAGAGTAACCCTGATGAATGTCTTGGCGATTGCTTTCAACACAGACGTACTTTTTTGGCGGGTCCATGCTGCATGCACCATTACAGTTCTCACCATTACGATAAGTGATAGTAGTAGTAGTACACTGTCCTGAGTTTCGGGCATCTTCCAAATCTGCTTGGTCCCCGGAGCTACAAGCCGATGGAGTCAGTGGAGGATATGGATGGAATGGCAGACCCGGAGCCGTAATCCAATTCTCATCTTTTCTCACTCCGAATAACTGGATAGCAGAGTAGGGAACCCCATAGGATAGGGGTAGATCGGCATTAAACTTCATTTGTGCCTCACCACACACAGAATTACACATGTCCTGCTCAATGTGCATCTCTTTCTCTTGAAGATTCTGAGAGGAAACTGGGGTAGGTGTGGAGGGGCCTTTGCAAGGAGAGGAAAATCCTGGAGGGGCATCATCATCATCATCTATGCTCAGCCTCTCTGTAGTTGCTCCTGAATTTGGATGCTGCTGTATGTTCGGATCACATTGCTGGTGATTGGTATCAGGAGCAGGAGTTCCTGGTGGAACTAGATGACGGCCAGCAGAAGAAAAACCAGGGGAAAATACATCATACGATTTTCTCCATTCTTCACAAGCGAGGCTGTCACTAGTTATCAGCTGTAGAGAGTCACTACTGCATTCCTCTCTATCTGGGAGACCAACAGAAGCTGAAGACAGGTTATATCCTCCCACGGGAGTCCTACAGAGAGATGAAAAACCCGGAGGCAAATCTTCCTCAGTGTTCAATTTTGCATCGCTAGAGAGGTTTTTCAGAATCCTTGAATCTAGAGCATTTTTTATGAGCATACTCGTCTCATTGACCATCGTGGGTGGATTGCAAGGAGATGAAAAACCAGGTGGTATAACGTCCATTGCTGCCTCTTCTCCTTGGCTGCTAGCAGCAACTGGAACTGCAGCTGAGATAAATATAGTCTCGTGACAAGACGAAAACCCTGGAGGGATATCGTTGACATTATTCATATCTTCCCCTGCAAAACTGGTCCTTATTCTTGACTTGGGAAATCCTCTGCTGGGCAATCCCATCGACTTTTGCGCTTCCGTATTCTTGTTCCATCAGTAGCACAATTTCTAACCAAAGAAGACATGTCTGCCGGGATGGCTGACCCAGCTGCTCCAGAAGCAGTGGGCTGCAAATCACTTCCAGAAGATTTCCCACTTTTATCATTTAAAGAAGATGACCCAAATGCTACACTGCGGATTGAGTTCTGGATCCTCCCTTCATCCCTGTTAATGTGGCACCTTCTACGTAGATGTTTTGGTATCCACCTATCTCGAAAGCTCCGCGCTATTTGATGTACCTGCAAGCAGTAGAAGGGTGGATATTACAAGTCAACAATGTAAGCAGGGAGTCCATCTTTCTATCTTCCATTTTAAGAGAAAATCATTTAACTTTCTTCTTCTACCCTTTGTTGCATGTGTTGGAATGCACAACCGCTAGGGGCCGTTCATGACGGTATGTGTCCATCCATGAACCAGAGGAGAGAAAATTTAATCTCAAATTTGAAATAAGCAGGGCACTGGATCATCACTTCCCAAGATAACGGGAAATTTCAACAGGATTCCAAAAGGCATTGCTTAAAATAAAAATTAATGGGCATTGTAAAGACAGCGTTGGAACTGATAAAACATTGTGAAAAATAATTGGGGAGAATGCACTATCTTTAAATGAGCGTGTAATATAGTTTAGCGGATTTCGCCTTTACGTAATTTCTAGTAGATGCTGAACAGTTTTCAAACAACATTCTTGAATAATAGTACCTGTTTGTCAGCATGTTCGGTGAGCGTCAAAACTGAATCCTTAAAGCTGAAACACAAAAAAAAATATGAATCAGTAAATCATATCCTTAGAAAAAGAAAGGTTAACACAGTAATGGTATTGAAGAATACAATAGCAGAGGGAGGTATATGGGTAAACATAAAACGTAAAGCATGGTTCGGTTCATATTTGTCTCCTACCTCTCTACTCCCGGACAAGGTGGGCCTCCAATTATGTGCTCCAGAGTAAGAATATCCCGCATGGCAAGGTATTCCAGCACCTACCAATAAGAAAACAGCAAATAGAGATAAAATAACTATATACTTTAATAGATATATGCACTAAATACAGACTTCTCCTAATAGATGCCAGAATAAAAGCAATGCATGATGTTCCAAGAAAATCGTCTAAAATTAACGAAAAACTTTTTATTTGATCAGCATAAAGTAAAGTGAAAGTAGTTACCTTAAGAAGCTTGCGCAGAATAGGAGTTTTGATAAATTCTTTCCTGTATCGCTTCATTATGTTGTGCAACATCTGCATACCTGTTGATTAAAACGATAGGTTATTGATAAAAAAAAAAACAAAAGGCTTTCAACAAGGAGAACATGGACATCTTCTACTGAAGATATTAAACTACCATTTTTATTGATAATATCAACAAGCACAGAGCGAGATTTTGTCTTCAGCAACGCATCCAAGATCATTGAGAGGTTCCGATTACTGCATGAAATTTAAAACAATTAAGAAAAATGTCTTAATGCAACTTTAATGTGCTAGGCACTATCATATCAAATTTAAATTAATTTCTGAAAGTACCTCTGAAGGGCTTCACCATCACCACTACTCTCTGAAGCGGCAGTCAAGAAAAGAAGCTTCAGGTAGCCTCTCGAGGCATCCTATCAAGCCATGATAAAGCATAAGTCATATGATCTCACGTGGACGTAGAATAGCCACACAAAAATAATAAGAGTGCATTTTAATTCAACAGCATTAAAAAAGTCAAAACTTGAGCTCTGCTTTTACCAGATTTTAATAGTAAAAGATGAGAATGTAAAAACAGGTCATCCACACTTGAGGATTCACCTTTCTCTTGCTTATCCCCCCTTCAGGATCAAGCAACTCATTCAGCGTTTGCTCAACTGCATGAAATAAAAATAACATTATACAGAGATCATGGTTTAACGTAAAACTTCAATGAATAGTTGTTACTCTTACCTGCTTCAAAATGGCCATTCAAGGAAAATTCAAGAATATTTTTTGATTTGTCCACTGGTGCATTTAACTTATTTATTTCTATAGCATTCGGCTTCTTTAACTTCTTCCTGAACGGCAAAGATGGCAATGTAGTCTTAGTTAGCACATGAAGTCTTTCGGGTTCTTCCCTTCCTACGACAGGAGACTGTCCCAATCCTCTCTTAGAGTCAAGTGCCACAGACAATGATGGCGAAAAATCAGTGGGCTGTGGAGATGAGCATACAGTCTTTGCAGGTTCCTGAGATTTAACCTTCATTTCAGCACGATGTGTGGAATCTTCAGAAATCTTCCTATCCAGCTCCTCAGCTTTAGCAGCAACATCCTGCCCACTGGAGCCTTTGAGCTCCAATGTTTGCTCATCTAAACTTACTGCACTCTTTGTAAAGGTAACATCATCAATCTTTTCAGTTGAAAGTGGATCAGCAACACTCTTTGCAGCTGAACTCCTAGACTTCATACTGGATTTTTTTACCGAGACTGCTCTCTCTGTGGCCTGCTCTCCTATGTTTTTATCTTCATAGATCACAGCAGATTCCCTGTATTCCTCATCTGAATCATCCTGAACAACTAATTCAGTGTTTGTTGGATCACCACCAATATAGCCACGACAGTGGGCGGAACCACAAATGCATTTTTTTGCAGCAGCACCAAACACCCTCACATAGTTATAATCAAAGGTAACCTCTTCACCCTACCAAGAAAAGCAAAAAAATTTAAAACTGAACTAGACAAAATAGAAGATGGTGCACATTGGACGGATGCTTACCTTCTTAATATCCTTTAATGCAAATAGCCCAACACAAACCTCTCCATTAACCATCCACTGTCAAGTGCAGAAAAACACTGAGAGTCAACACATTCTGAACCCAATATACACATCAGTTCATTCATAATGCTACTAATACTAAATAGTGCAACTCCAAATTTCTCCTAACCGATTCTTAAGAAAAAAGCAAGTTTCCAAAATAACATCATGTTTTTATGATTAAAAGTAAGAAAAAACAGGTACAAATAGTCTGGCAATACACATGCCTTTTCTGTACGGCAGTTTGGCTCACAACTATGGTTGATAAAACGTCCCAAATTCCCTTTAGCACAGGCATCTATCACCTGAAAACAAAATCAAATAGTAACCAGACAGAAGCAAGAGAACTCATAATGCATGAAATCTCCAGAAAAAAAGACTTCTAGGATGCAGAAAAACAAGCAGGGAAAGGAGACACAAAAATAAATGGACGATTAAAGACACTTCAGCCTAATGAGAAACTAAGATGTTGATATATCCAATAAAATCAATCTGCATCCCGACCAGAAATTCCAAATATTGCTGCCCAAAAAGATTGACACAACTTACACAAAATTGATGGCATCACAATTTTATATAGAGATGAAAGCAGTCTTTGTGCTCTGTCTACTATAAACTTTTCTTTTATATCAATAGCACACTTTCTAAAAACGAAATGATAGGAATCAAAATGATACCTACCTCGCTCCCATTCAATGTCATGAAGTAAAAATGCCTATGACCCTTCATGGCATACTCCCTTTGCCTTGCTTCATACGTATGCATATCGAGGACCTACAATATTAGCATGTTTCTTGATGCAAAGGCCTCAATTTAGTATACAATAAGCATATGTTTGGTCTGTATGCTAACTAATCGCATGAGGATCTAAGTAAGAAAATCAAGTTCGCTGTATAGAAGGCTCTATGGTAATCAGATCAGATGGCCCAGATTATGAGAAAGGGGAGTAAGCACTAGTCGCAAATATGGTTAAAAGTGGGACGCAACCAGATTATTTGTTCAACCCATGAGTTAATAAAGAAAAGATGGCACCACAATGGTAAAATACCACCTGGGTTTTAACATTGTAAATTATCCATATTTCTTAGCAAGAGAAATTAGCATTTTGACATTACCAATAATAGTGTGTTAACCAAATTGCGTCTAAGTTACCTCCCCAACATATTCAATGAGAAAACGCCCTTCACTTATGTCTTCAAGAGCTTGAAGTCCGTAACCCTTCTTTCCACATCTAATCCACTTCAACTTAGAATATGCACGCTTTTGAAACTGCATTCATTTAGCTACTTAAATTAGTTGGAGATAAAACGGATATGATGTCAAGTACAACGAATGAAAGAATGCACACCTGCTGATTTGAACAAAGATTGCCACAGGGGCAAGTTCCTCGAACACATTCAATGTTGAGCATCCTGTTCAGGCATTTAGTTCCACACCCCATTCTGCCATCGGATGGAGGTTTGCAATGACAAACCATTACCTGATAGCCGAACACATCGGGACATAGCATTCATATAAAGCAAATCCATCCACACATAATTTGCATTGTCAAACGTATGAATCTTAAATGAGTTCATGCATTGAAAATAGAAGGCATGCAAAGTCAACCCATTCACCTCATCTATAGTCTGAGTTTTACGCTTTCTATGCAGAAACAAATTAGACTTAATGGGCCACCATGAGGGTTGATCAGCCACTATCAAAAGTCAGTAAACAATAAGTCAGTCTCAAAAATTTAAACGATGAAGGTGCATAAAATCATGGAAAATAGGATACATTTTGATTCATTCTGATTATTGAGGAAGACACTGCCAGCATCTTCCTCACAAGATCCATCAGATAATTCCAGTTCTTCATTAATTTCCGAATCTGACTTCTCTTGTGGGACTGAGCAATCAGCGAATTCTTTGTCCATGTTATCTTTGCATGTCCTTATCCATAAAACAATGAGACCAACTGTTAAGGACCATAGAACAATTGCATCACAATAAATCTTAATAAAAATCTAATGAAGTTGTTCTTAGCAGTAGCATTTATCATCATTCCAATCAATCACAGATTTCTGGATCTGCAGTGCTTACAGTCTCTAAATAAAAAGAAAAAAATCAAGTAAACAATGCCTTCTTCATTGAAAATATGGAAGAGTAAGGAGTCTTTAATTTATAAGGAAGCAATGCGCAAATTTTAAGTGTCCTAAGCAGATCATGTGAGAGATAAAAAAAATATAGGAAACATTCACTAACAACGAAGAGATGAATTTTCAAAAACTGGAATGTTCATGGATTTGATTTCCTATAAAACAATTGTAATTACTTACCATCCACAGTCTGTTTCTTCAATTTGATCAGCAAGAGCTGCTGGTATTCGGCGCCATTTTTGGCAGTCATCACAAAGTACCCAAGCATTTCTCAATGTGTGATATTGATCATCCGTTGCTGTGATTTGACAAAAAAAAAAAAAAAGTTGTTACCGTAAAATAAATTGCTAGTACAAGCACTTTAAAATATCAACGAATTTATAGAAGTGGCCTGCATCTACAACCTTCTATTGGATGACTCTTATTTTTTAGGTGGACACCCAAGGGACTAATCCTCTCATTTACATGATGCTGTTCAACAACCGTACCATTGTATCCTTCCTTCATTTTAGAGGGATGCTCACTATTTTCTCCAGCCACAACCATTCCCTTGGCTCTATTGAGATCCAGAGACATTTTTCCGTTGATGCTAGTCATGTTACATGCTTGTGATGCTGCAGATCCAACTACATCAGCATCCCCCTCCCTAAAATCAGGATCTAAAAAACGATCCATGCTCTCCATACAATTTTTCTTGCTTTCATCACCACCCTCACCTACACAATGAGGCTTACCTTTACTCCTGCTTTTCTTAGAACTACCTACAGGCAAGGTCAAACATGAGCTTTTTCCAGATGCTTGAGCATAATCTGTGGTTCCTGCACTTATTGGCTTGCCCATATGACTTTCCACATGAAACCGCTTATCTTTATTCTTTCCCTTCTTGGCACTCTTCTTTGGTGGAATAGAATTCGAGATAGCAGCAGTGGAAGCAGAAGCACTCAACATCCTAGAAGTGTCTTGGCATTTGGATAACCCCTTTTCACACTGAGAAGCATCAGGAACAGAATTTATAACTTCCGAATCAGGTGAAGTTCCAACATCTGAGAACTGGTTTTCTGTAGAAGCCACCAAGTTCAAAATCTTCAAACATGTGGCTTGATGGGCATCTCCTTCACTCTTGGCGTCAATATGCTCACATTTAGCAGAAACATCAGACAGTATAATCTTCCCCTTATCCATAGCAAACACTGAAGCATCATCTCCAGACATGTTTTGCCTGATTCTGCATCCATTCTCAAATAATTCAGAAATTTCTTTCTCAGCTGAGCCAGTATTCACATCTTGATTACCAATCACGCAGTCTCTTTTTCCAAACTTAATCTTCAAGGAGATGGGTCGCATAGGGAGGTTGCTATTCCTGGACGATGCATGAACTGTCTGTAACCTAGCAGAAGTGGCTTTTCTGCCATTTGAATTCTTGCCTGATCGATTTCTTGAAGAATTTCTTTTCTTCCCATTTCGTCCTTTTAGTTCAAGCCTCACGCGTGTACCATAATCTCGTAAAATCTGAACCTGGGATCCCCATATTGAAGTTCTAGCAGGTTTGGCATATGAACTTCGAGATTTTCTCAGTATCTTCAGAGATGTGAGATCAAACCCTGAAGTTTTCACTGGTTTCCTCCTGTTCATTGATTCATTTATGGATTCGCTTTTATTCTCTGATTTTTTCCCACCCACACATCTCGCAGATGATTCACTTGGAACTTCACAAAACTGATCAGTTTCAACAATGCATACAGCTTCACCTCCTGAAAACGGCTCTCTGATATTTATTGATTGAAAAGGATTGAATATCAGGCTATTCCCTTGCAGACCATTTTGCACCAAAAACTGACTAGATTGGGTTTCCACCTCAAAACCAGTGTGTTTATTTAAATCTGTGGCCGCATCTCCACTTGGCTTAAGATTTTCTAACATGCAAGTACGATCTAAATCCAGATAACCTTGAGGAGTTGGGGAAACAATGAAGTCTCCCATCTCTAAATCAATATCAACAACAGACGGATCATTAACAGCTTCACATGCACTCTCCCCAGATACCATTTCCATAAATGTAGTGCCCTATCTACGGAGATTACAGGATGTCAAGACAAAGCACTGATGCACTTGTCAAGCAACCTATAAATCTATCATCTCCTGACATAATAAATGAAGTTCTTCAAGAAAAAACGCAGGATAAAAAGATGAGGAAACAGCGAAAGGAAACGTAGAAAAATCACACAGGGATATCACAACTTGCTGTTCACTATATACAATACAGGGTCTCCGAGGGAACCACCTACTACAAATGCGAACATACCTTTTACGCTTAGTTTCAAAAGGCAAATGATCAGACGTATCCAGACATTCAAATTTCCCATAATTAACCACCAAGGATTAAAGAATCTGCCCTTGAAGTAAAAATAAACTACTCTTAACATCGAAACAAGAATTACGCATTCAACTTGGAATCTAGAAATTCATCAATCCATAGATACTGCAACCCCGGTAACAAACCTAGGCGAAACACGGAAGAGAAGAAAGATTAATGGTACAATTTCGCGCTAATGTAGGTTGAAACTAGAAACATTAATACAACAACGAGATCGCGGCCGGCCTAAGAAAACCCTAGTTCTCATATACATTAACAAAAACCTAAACTCCGCGTAATTTACGAGAAACGCGAATGCAGATTCCCCCACGCCTCACGGAACCCAGAAGATGAGATCTAACCTGAATAGAATACTCAATTAACGCGCTGCAAGACGAACAAATTCTTTTGTTGCATCAATTTTGATCAGAAAACTCGTAGATGTTCAAGCGTGTGGGCAGCACCATGAACATCCGTATGGGGTTTCAATATCAGACGTTTTCAAAGAGGTGAAGGGAGAAACAGAGAGGAAAGGAGAGAGACAATTTCAGACTCGGCTGATTCCCATTGTAGGGTACAAGTTTCGAAGGGAAAGGTACACTACTTTGGAGGGGTCAATGACCTTTCTGTACTTTTTGTTAATAATCTTGTTAATAAAAGGATTCATGGCGTCACTGTGTGACGCTTTATATACGTTAGACTGGAATTGGGCCTCAGACCCATTTAAATGGCCCACCGTTTGGGCCCATTCTAATAAACAAATAATTGACTTATTTTCTTTCCTCACAGGTGCTCCTAAGCTTCAAAGGGATCCTGACGTTCAGACACCAGCAGCGTATACAGTTCCAGGCTCAAAATCAGCATTGACTCTTCAATTCCTTTACTGCGGCAATGAGGGCGCCGGTCCGGCCATTCAGAATCGCGCCGTTTGTCTTCATCTCCTCTTGCAACTTCTCAGCAGTTTCCCAATCTAAGGCTTTTAAGCACAGGGACTTGATAAGTTTATTGTATTCGTCATGGCTGGGGCGTACACCGTGCTGCTTCATCTCTCGCAACAGCTTCACGGCCCTGTCAAACTGTTCAGTCTTGCAAAACCCACGAATCAGAATGTGGAACGTGATGGGGCTCAGTTTCGAATGATTCCTTTTGGCTTCATCAAATATCTCGCATGCTCTCTCCATTTCACCGGCCTTGGTGAAACCACTCATGACCATACTGTAAGTGAATACGTCTGGTTTTAAGCCTCTTTGCTTCATCAGATTCATCATGTTCAGTGCTTCCTCCATATCCCCTGTTTTAGCGAGGCCATTGATCACACAGTTGAATGCATCGTTTCCAGGGGGAGGTCCTGACTTGATCATCTCAAGAATCAAGCTTTTTGCTCTACCCACGTCTTCAATCCAACATAACTTCTTAATCACCTTGGTGAAGGGCCTTGTAGCATTCCTCCGATCTTCTGTTGGATAATCATTCAACAACTCTAAAGCTGATGACACAGAGGACTTATCATGTTCCTTATCGATTTCCTTGATCGGTCCTTTATCTGATCTCTTGACACGTGAAAAAGAGAAGATCAACCTGGAGATTAAAGATCCTGAAGGATTCATTTTCTTATCCTTCATGTAAAGATAAACCAGGTGGGCGTCTCGTGTCATGTCTCCTTTGCATAAGGAATGTATTATCTTCTCAACTTTGTCGATGCTGGGCAGCGTCTCTGCACTAAGCATTTGTTCAGTGACCGAGCAAGCAAGATCGTACAAGGACCTCCTGCACAGAGCTTCAATGGTTAAAAAATATGTATCACCAGTCAGTGGGCATCCAAATTCCCCAAAGCTACTGAAGACATCATAAGCCGCCTTCGCTTCACCAACCCTTGAAAAAAGTGCCACCATTTCGTTTAGAATCCCTGAACTCAATAAATCCCTGTTCTTCAACCCAATTTCCTTCAGAAAATCCCATAAAGCATATGATTCTCTCCTGCGGCTCCCCAAACATATAGCACTAACAAGCGCATCTAACATTGCCGCAGTTAACTTGATTTCTGCACTCTTCATAACCCACCTCATGAAACTGATCAAATTCTCCCCAGGAACTTGTGGGGTTCCAAGTATCTTTAATACAGATTCTTCACTCAAAACCAAGTTCATTTCCTCCAAATGATGATCTAAAGGTCCGTCGACAACACCACGACTCTGAAGAAAAGACAGCAAAGTTTCCACCTTCTCCAAATCATTCTGCTTCAGTTGCCCAACTCCTTCATCCTCGATTTCCAGGAAACCCGGACCAGCATCTGGATCAGCTAGACCATCGAACACTTCCGGAAACCCCTCCTTCTCTCCCACAGAATCATCTAAAGTTTTATCATCCACCGAAGAACCAACATCATCAATACTTAAACCTCTCGTTGCCCGATTAGTCTCCGGGGTGAATGTCTCAAACTGGGGATCTTCGTAGGTTTCAGCTGAATTTGAGGAAAAGAACCTAGCCATCCACCGAAAATGCGAAATTTCAGAGAAGCATGTTGCTGAGTGAACAACATGCATTCCTGATTCCCGCACAGGTGGAATAGCATGAACGGTCGGAGGTTGCAGCTTCGCCACATCCGCACATGAGCGAACCCATACTCTCGTGATCAGAAGCCTCCGCATTCTTTCCAATTTCAGCGACGACTGACGAGGCGCATAGTAAACCCTAGATGAAACTCATTTTAGTCAAGTTTTGGATTCCTGCGGTTGCAGCAGGCACTATCGGAGCCGGCCCAATTGCAAAGCCCATTCCTTTTGTTCTTAAAATCGTCTGCCGGAAACCGATGGCCGATCCTTCGGAGAAATGCACTTGTATTAAAATGTTTTTAAACAAGAAGTCTTATCCATTTACGAAATTTTGGCAATTTGCTGCTTTCCATAATTTGGGATCTTAGTGGCTGTGAGGGGTCAACCTCTCCTCCTAAACTGATCCGCTTAACCATGAGTTCTACTGCCATGACCGCCGCCGCCGCTGCCGCCGCCACATCAGCAGCCACTCGATTGATACCTTCGATCACAATCCCTAACTGCTCTTCCCGCGGATTCTGCTCCTCGTCTCGCAGGTCCCTTTCCTTTACCGTCGTGCGGCCCTCCTTTCCCCGCCTCCTCCCTCTGCAGGTTTCTGGCAGATATTCGATTTCTTCACTTTGATGCATCTCTCTTGGTATGTATTTTATATATATACGTAAATGGGGACAGGCTGCTAGAGGGAAAGCAGGATTTTCGGCAGCGTCGTCGCCAAAATGCGCTGCCGCGTCGGATATAGAGCAATTGAGGAGCGCGCGCGAGGATATTAAGGAGCTTTTGAAAACAACGTTCTGTCACCCAATTCTGGTAACTCAGATCGTTTAATTTTTCTTCCACAGAAAAATTCTTAATTTATTCACGGACTATTCTGCTGGTGGTTGATTACTACTTAAGAAGATGAATGCTTTATGTGTCCCGTTTTCTTGCCCTCCATGATACTTGGGGAAAGAAAGAAATGGTGAATTTAGAAAGGAATGTTCCAATTTCAGGAAAAAAAAAGTGAGATAGAGAATATGAATTGAATCAACTCATTCCAATGAAACTGATGCTGTATAGGGTCTTCTTCTTGTTTGCTTGGAGTAGAACATGCAGCTGCTTTGCTTTTACAGATACAAAAGTACTACCTTCATAGTTTTTTTTTTTTTGTTTAATTAGGTTCGTTTAGGCTGGCATGATGCTGGTACGTACAACAAGAATATCGCGGAGTGGCCACAGAGAGGTGGTGCCAATGGAAGTTTAAGATTCGAAATTGAGCTGAAACATGCAGCAAATGCTGGTGAGCATCTTTGATAATGTGACGATTGTTAATTATCACCATGTTGTTTTTTCTGATTTAATCGTACAGGGCTTGTCAATGCTCTAAAACTCCTCCAACCTATTAAGGACAAATATACCAATGTTACATATGCCGATTTGTTCCAGTTGGCAAGTGCTACAGCTATAGAGGTCGTCATTATGTGATGATTAGTGAGTGAAGTTATTTTTGCAACAATGTCATGTTTAAAATTGCTTCCGTTTCAGGAGGCAGGAGGTCCCAAGATTCCTATGAAGTATGGAAGAGCTGATGTTTCAGCAGCTGAACAATGCCCGGAAGAAGGGAGACTCCCTGGTAATGTAAAAGATGTGTACTTAGAAAGCACCCATACCCACCTCAGAGAATTTATGATTTAATGTTTATTTTCTCAGATGCTGGCCCCCCATCTCCTGCTGGTCACCTGCGAGATGTCTTTTACAGGATGGGGTTAAACGACAAGGTGATTAGTTGACCAATCTATTTCGGTGATACTTCATTCTCTCTGGTGCGAATCTTAAACTTGTTGAATCCAGGAAATAGTTGCTCTGTCTGGTGCACATACGCTTGGGAGATCAAGGCCAGAGCGCAGTGGTTGGGGTAAAGCAGAGACAAAATACACGGTAACTTTACAAGCAATTGTTTTTATGGCTGATTTCTTGTTCTCGTGGATTTTTTGCAACGTCTAGTTTCAAAAACGGAATATCTTTAATCAATGATAAACTACTATGTGTTGCAGAAAGATGGACCGGGAGCCCCGGGAGGGCAATCATGGACTGTGCAGTGGCTTAAATTTGATAATTCTTACTTTAAGGTGATCCACAAAGCATGCTCTCGGTTTCTTTTTCTCCATTCGCTTGCTGTATTTTAATAAAATCTAATTATGATTTTCTTTTCTATGATCTAATTCTGCTTGACTGATAAAAAATAAAATAAACCGAAGGTGCTTCAATTTTTCTCTTTAAATTCATTGGCGTATAGGATATCAAAGAACGAATAGATGAGGATCTACTAGTTCTGCCTACGGATGCTGCTTTATTTGAGGATCCTTCATTCAAGGTTTAAGGAGGGCATCTCTTCTTGCTAAATTTCCTATTATGTGGATTCTCAGCCTATCAAACCTTGCAGGAGTACGCAGAGAAATATGCAGAGAGTCAAGATGCTTTTTTCAAGGATTATGCAGAAGCTCATGCAAAGCTTAGCAACCTTGGTGCGAATTTTGTCCCCCCTGAGGTACTTATCGCTGCCATTGTATTTTGTATTATTCAGCGATATCTCAACTTCATCTTCCCTTCAGAAATAATGTTTCACCATCATAAAATGACATTAAAATATTTGCAAGAAATTTGCTGAGTTGCATGTTACTTCTGCAGTTATTTCATTAAGATTCTGAATGGAGATGACAAATAATTATTCTCTCAAATCATACTACAGGGTTTTTCATTAGATGAAGTTCAGCCACAAGGTCAGCCTGAAAAATTTGTGGCAGCCAAGTACTCATCTGGAAAGGTTTATACCTCTTTGGTTCTTCAGTAGCCTTTTTCTAGGGAAAGAAACATCGGTTGCTTAACATATTCACTCTTATGGTTGCTGCAGGCCTAAATACACATTCGTGTTCTTTTCATGTGCTGTGTCTTAAATTTTATCTCAAGAATGAACAAGCGTGTGAACTTTGTTGTTAAGGAAGGGTGATTTCGAATTAGTATTGCTAATTTGAATTGCAGAAGGAACTTTCGGACTCAATGAAGCAGAAGATAAGAGCCGAGTACGAGGCTGTTGGAGGAAGTCCAGATAAGCCACTCAGCTCAAACTACTTCCTCAATATTATTATTGTGGTTGCAGTTCTAGCTTATGTTACATCTTTGGTTATGAACTAAACTTCGATGCTATAAGAATATATAATCTCTCCCCTCGAATCACCAAGGATGAATGTAACAAAATACAGTTACTACAGCTTCTTCATTCAATTTCAAACCTAGTTGCAAAGTATTAACGTTTTCTTTGTAGTAGTAGAGAAAATGCATCAATGTACCCTGCTTTGATCATGGGATCCTAGAGCTGCCGGCTTGAGTTCCTTTTTTTCTGATCAGCAAAAGTTAGTTCTTTCAAATACCGTTTAATCTACATCATGACTGTTTTCAGAGGTAGCTCAGCTCGTTCAGGTATCTCTCAGCAATGGCTGCATGAGCAGCAGCACCAATGGGGAGGGCATTTTCATCCACCATGAACTGTGGGGAGTGAACCGTGTGCACTGACCCTAATGTCTCATTCCTTACCCCAATATAGAAGAAGGCCGCAGGGACAAGCTCCGAGTAGAACGCAAAGTCCTCAGCCCCCATCAGCGGCTCCACCTCCTTGAAGCCAGGCTTCCCCACCAAATCAATGGCAACCCTCCTCATGTGTTGGTACATCCTCTCATCATTCACCAACGGTGGGTAAATTGCATCGGAGTTTTCGAAGAAGTCGACGGTAGTGGAGCATCCGTACACACTGGACTGAGCCACAATGACCTGGTGAAGGAAATGAACCATGGCGATCATCAGAAACTCTTGCTGATCCAACAGTGGGTTCAGAAGTGTCACCAACCTCCTTGATTCGCCTGAACAGTCGGCGTAAATTCTCCGTGGAGAGTGCTCTCACCGTGCCGCCGAACTCCACCTCATCCCGACCGCCACCGCTGTTCTTGAGAAATGTAACTGATACCACCTACAGAAGGTACTGATCAGCCACATATGATGCAAAGGTATTACAGTCTCGGGCATGGCGCATACCTGAGGGTCCAATGGATCGGACTCACGTGACACGATGCCCTGTAAACTGATCACTGTAGCAGATGCAGCCAAGATGGCGTTGCCTCCGGCGTGAACAACCGCCTTGAAGAAGCTGCACCCGGCTAGCAACGCTCCGGGCCTCGACCCGATTGACCCGGTAGGAAGCAGATGGGAGACATGGATCCCGAAAATGGCTTCCACGTCTTCAAGCGCGCCGTCTTCGATCATTCTCTTGGCTCCGTTGCCGGCCTCCTCCGCCGGCTGAAAAAGCAGCACCACCGTACCCTGCATGAAAAGGACACCACTGGTGAATGAAAGAAGAAAGGTCAAGCACACGAAAGGCTCCCATACGCCGATTCACATGTGATGACAAGATTGAAGTGAGCTTGCCGACAACTTCCACAACGGTTCCGATCCATCACCAACTTCGAAACCCCCAGTGTCGTTTATGCCGTAAATCAGCGTCGACAGTAGGTGGAGATAAGGTATCGAATCGGTGGTCGGAATATCATATTACCGCCGCTAGTGGCGTCAGTTTTTTGTATTAAAAAAAGTTGGGAAAGACTTGGCCATTTCTGTGAAGTACTTTCAAGTTAAAAATCACCCACAAAAAAACTTCCATTAAAAAGGGTTTCCTTGCTTTCTTTTACAAACAAGCTCAAGTTTTCTGGCTTTTGAGGTCACAGCCGGAACCAGAATCATTAACCCATCTAAGCAAAAGAGTATGTATTAATCCAACATCAAGAGTGCTTTCTAGCCTACTTTCATCTTGTCTGCGTAACTATGCTGTTCATGCATATGTAATAAATGCAGTTAAGAAAAAAAAAGCTCAGTGTCTGAGAAGGAACCTGCAAGTTTCCCTCGCGAGCTTTCAGTATCCTGGCTGCTCCGAGGAGCATCGCCACATGAGCATCGTGGCCACACGCATGCATCTTCCCAGCAACCTTGCTCTTGTGCTCCCATTCCACCCCTTCCTACAAAAACAAGCACGAGTGCTAAATCATCAACCCAGCAGCAAGTAATCTAAGGATACACCAACGCAGATATCGACGGTTTCTAAAGTTGGTTTCGGAGGCTGGCGGCCTAGTGGCTTATCTTTTACAAGGAAAAGAAGGTTTCAGCTCCCATTAAAAGTATCGAGTTGCCAACATGTAATAAGATAAGATTCCAACCCTTCTGCGCTTTATTCGTATGGATTGGGATACGAGATGAAATCCGCATTGTGGAATCATTCTTCAAATTTATTCTACATGAGAGTTAAACGGCATCCATTTTCATCAATGGATCCATTTTCATTGTATATTTTGTGGACTCAGATTTATGGATTTTTTAAAGTTTTTTCCTTGATGAAATACCTGAATGGGCAGGGCATCCATATCAGCCCTAAGAGCAACGAACGGCGCTTTCCCGGTGCCGATCATGGCCCGGATCCCCGTCCGGGCCAATGGGAAGCGATACCCGATGCGCAGCCGGTCCAGTTCCTCCCGTATCATCCGGCTCGTCTCGTGCTCTTCGAACGCTAGCTCAGGATTCTCATGAATCCTCCTCCTCGTCGATACTATCCAGCTTTCGATCTCCGCCGTCCTCGCACTCCGCAGTATTTCATGAGAGTCCTCGGGAGTGACCGGAGAGGAGTGATTCTTGAGCTTAAACACCGGCCGCCTGACGAGGCTGTCCAGTTCGAACAGCGGGAGGAGGTCGTACGCGGAGGCGCTCGCCGCAACTCCCGCCGATGCGGCGGAGAACATGCAGGTGAGGGAGAGGAGGATAGCGCCTATCATGTTGGGGGGAGAAGGGGAATGGAATGTGCGCCTTTGCAGCAACACGTGGGGGATTAAGAAAACAGTGAACGCGAGAACGGTGACATAATCGTCACATGGGGAAATTTTTCTGGTGGGTGCTGGGACCCACGTGTTGAATCTTTAGGCGCTGCTCTTATCTAGTACATTGGGCTATGAGAGGTCCGCCTTTTTTACAGGCGTTCCTTTTTTTCCCTTTTGTAAGGGCAGCCCCTGTCTTGTCTTTTTTTTTTTTTTTTAATTCTCATATTCATTTCCAATAAAAAGAAAAAAAATCTAATTTATTACAAAATCCATAATAATAAAGCTTGTTTTTGTTCGCATTGCCCTACAATGGCACATGCCATGCTTCTGGTAAAAGACAACCCGACTATAACAAAGGCATAGCACCCTCTAACACGTGGGTTTTCGGGTTGTCTCATCAAACCCGACCCACCACGTTTTCGAACGAACAGGGTTCATTGCTAAGCCATGCGGACTGCAGGCTCACCGAAACATTTGAAGATGAATATGAAACATAACATTTTAATTCACATTATCATTTTAATTCACCGAAACTGCAGGCTCACCGAAACAAAGGCCCACACTTGTTTCCATTTTAATTCACATTATCATTTTTTAAAAAAATTATTTTGAGGATGAATATGAAACATAACATTACCGTTGTTATCCCATTTAATGAAAGGCGGCTCTCATTTGAAGTTGTCTTGCCCACGTGATTCAGCAGTCTTCTCCTTCTTTGCCCTAAAAATCATCGTTTTATGTCTATACAATTTTATGTCTTATAGAAATAAATAAAAAAGTATCCCATGAAAATGTATTACTGATGTTATTGTTATCCCGTATATTAAGATATATCATCTTATGTTTATTACCAAACATGGTCTTACCGTTAGCCCTTTGCGTTGTGAAATTTAGTGCCATGCATGTGGCAACAAAGACCCAACAATGTAATAAGAAAACCCAGCAATAGCGTGTGTTTATGCACGTTATAATTTGCGATGAAAACTACATGTGCTGCTGCAAGTCAAATTTTTATCAAAATGACTAAGTGTGAGAGTTGACTCCATGTTTCGGCGCCTACCCAGAAACATTCATTAAATGCTATTACTTCCACACAAGCCGACGACCAGGTCTCGAATTGCGAGGATTAGATACTGTCACTGTACTTGAGGGCTAAGTTTCAACGCCTCTTGTCTTCCTTTCCCACTTGCTTTTCTATCCCTTTCCTCTACTTGCTTTTTAATTAGGGCATCAACTTTTCTGGAAAAATGCGCAAAACTAGTCAACTTCTTATGATGATTTTGATTGATAATGTATTTTAATTACATAAACATTTATCATGGGGTTATGATTGAAAGATTATATTTAAAATTGTATTGCTTTATATATATATGCCTGTATTTAACAAGAAGATTAAAGAGGTTATACAATAAAACGACGTCGTTTTAGTATCAAAATTTTATTGCTTTATGTATATGCCTGTATTAAAAAAGCATGATTAGAGAGATTATACAATTATATTTATGTGTATATTAGAAAACACGTCTATTAAAACGATGTAATTTTTAATATACGTGCTTTTGAAGATAAGAACAAGTCTAGTGATAATATCATTATATATGATACAATGCACCGTGTCTGAATGTTACGTATGCAACTTGCATGTTATAACACGTGAATTTATGTGGTCGGAGTTAGCCCATGCCCTCGTCGGTGAAAGCACCTAAACCAACCCACAAGAAAATCACGGGTCGTTTATATTATATAATAATAATTATATTATTATATTATTATTAGGTCATTACCAACCACCGGCATCTTTGTTGCTATTGGCATGTGATGATAGGGCTAGTATCATGAAGCACCTAAATCAGGTTTGGCAGTTTGTTGTCTTGTCTTGTAGTTAGTTTCTAAAAGTATCACTAGTTCTTGACAATGCGCACTTTCCTATTAAATATTATCTTGCATGAATAAATTTCAAATGGTGAGTAGATCTAAACCAAACTAGTTTGTCTTGCAGCCTTTCACCAAGTCAAAATGCTGCACTCTTATTAAAATGATGGCTCAAAATCCATGATAAATACATCACACCATACGCAATTTGTCCCACATCGACTAAATATGTCATTTATAAGATGACAATACTACCATAAATGTCCATGTCCTATGTGATGGAATCACAGAAATTGGGATATGAGTTCTTGGCTGGCTCAATCCAAAATGGACAGCACCGATTTGAAGCAGGCAGGCAGCCCTAGATCACTGTGTCCAAACAGTACTGTGGCGGAAGAACAAGGGCCATGTTATTCTTTGTAAGAATGTGGCGAAAGAACTAGGGGAAATCCTATCTGGATCAGTGTAAATCTTAGACCTGGATAATCTTCTAACAAGTTAGGCAAACCCCACCAGGCGTTGAACCTTAGGGGTGAGTTTCTTGAGGAGTCTCGATCCATAATGTGAAAGAGTTTTATAGTATTAAAGATATAATATTTAATTAAAAATCAATATTTAATTTTTTTAAGGGCGGGTCGGGTGATCATGGCCCAGCTCTGCCCTAGCATATTGGATGGGTTTAGTTTATTTGAGTTATAGTAAAATTAAATTAAAGATTGGTTTGGTTAGTAGATTAGGGTTTTGGAATCGACATGTTAGGTTGGTGGGGTATTTAATATTTTATATGTAAATTATTAAGGAAGTGATTGGAAAAAGTATTAATGTGTTTAAATATAAATGTATTAATAATGTTGGTTTGGTACGAGTGTTTATGTGTTTAAACATACGCGTATTTCAAAACTTACATTGTAGTTGAGTTTTGAAAATCAATTCAGATTTAATTTTTTTCCATATTTACCCTCTATTTTCGCTTTTGATTTCTAAAATTTTTGTGTTTCCCTGCTTTAATAATGCAGCCATAAACAAGTTTTCAAATAAAAAAATGTAGCAATAATATGAACATAAAATAATTAATAAAGAATTTTTATTACTATAAATAAAGTATATAATATTATACTCCAAAAGCATGATATAAAACATATTTAAAAGACACAATATGATAAAGATGATAAAAATATCAATTTAAATAAAATAAAGGATGCATTTTATTTTTTCTATTAATCATTATAAATGATATATTCTAAATAATTCAACTACAAACCAAATGTATGTATTTGTTATTAAACACATCAAACAAATACATAGTATTCAGACAACTTCTTGATGATTAATTTGGAAAAAAAAGTGATGTTAATAATAATTTTTTGTGAATGATGTCTCAATTCTTCGCCACCGGATGTTCAAAAAACCTAATTTTTTGTCATGGTTTTTTCAGTATTTTCTTAATTTAAAAAAATACAAAATGAGGGAAAAAGAGGTAAGTGTGGAGAATGGGCCTTTACTGGATTCAGTCCACTATTTGGGCCAGGCCATTCGATTTTGCTGCGGACTGCGGTGGTCTGAGCATGGCTTCTCGAGCGGGAGTAAATTTCAAAATAATAAATAAAAAAACGAAATTCGAGAATTTGGCGATTTTAAATTAATAAATACTGAGCGGGATTGAGAGCAGGTGGGGGTGAAAACCTGGATGATGTTTAATGGCGATCCGACGGAAAATATGGTAATGGTGTATGCTGAAAGATTTGAAGTTGGTTTCTGGGGTAATGTTCGATCGATTGGTGACGAGTACTCCTAAAATCGGTAGCTGTGTTTGCTTCATTGTGTTTCTCTGGTATGCTCCTTTTGTTCGTTCTTCCAGTTTCTTGTGCAGTTTTTTTTTTTTTTTTTTAATAGATAGCTGTAGCAAACTATGGAGTGAAGTTATCATGTTGTGAGGTGTTACCCGTTAAAATCGATGGGATTTGAAATGGGGAAAGTGTTTTTTGGGTGTTCTTGTTGCGGTTTTGGAGATGAATGTTGTGTGAAGAAGGTGCAAACTTAACAGCCAATCGAGATGCAGAAGAGGAAGTGGCTGTGGAAGCGGAAATCTTCCGAGATGAGTTCATTTGACAGTGGAAGCTCAGGGTCATCTTCTCTACATTCCGACAAGGATTGTAATGACCAGGTTAGTATTTCTTGTTGAGGTCAAAAGAATTAAACAGGTGGGGGTCTCCCAAAATAATGAGAGAGGTTCTTGACTTTACGGTTTGTTGAGTGTGCTTCAGAAATTCTCGTATAGAGTTATTGTTGGCATTCTCTTGCTTCTTAATTCATGAAGAATGGCTGCAGCAGGAAGCGTTTCGTCGGGAAGATATAATGAAGGAAACTGCGAGAGATGTTCTAGAAAAGCTATCAGCTGCTTTGGGTAACGTTAGTGCTAAAGAGGAACTGGCGAAGCAACACGTCAAAGTTGCTGAAGAGGCCATAGTTGGTGAGTCATTTCGTGCTATGATACTCTGTTTGAAAAATAAGTCTGTGCACAAAGATTTGTTCTGCTGTCTGTGTTTTTGGGTGTAATCCGAAATCTAGATGCAACCCAAAGCAGATACAGAACAACACTGAAACCCTAAACCAGAACAACCCTAAACCATTTTTGGTATCTTAGGTTGGGAAGATGCGGAAAAGCAAGTGTCAAATTTGAAGTTGCAGATTGATGTAGCTGTGCAGCAGAACGTGAACCTAGAAGTTCGAGTTACTCATCTTGAAGCTGCCTTAGAAGAATGCATGGCACAGCTTACACACGCAGAAGCCAATGCTTGTTCTGATCCCAAATCTTGCTTCATTCTGGAAAAAGAAAACTCGTTTCTGAAGAAAGAGCTTGTTTCCATATGCAAGGACTTGGAAATCGTGATGTATGAGAGGGATCTAAGCATACAAGCAGCAGAGAACTCAAGGAAGCTGCAGTTGGAGGCCATGAAAAAGGTTGTTAAGCTCGAGTCAGAACTCCGAAGAATGCAGCTTCTTACTAGGAAACTATCACCTCCAAACAACAAAAGGAGCGTAACTGCTGCTTACTTCTATGCTGATTCTTTCACAGATTGTGGGGACGGGGCAAGTGTGATTGATGCTGAAACTTTAGTAACTAGTAATATGGAACTGAACACCTTGGAGCAGGACCCTGCAAGCCTTTGGGCTTCGGCGTTAATTGCAGAGTTGGATCAATTCAAGAATGAGAAGCCTTCATCAGAAGGTTTAAGAGCATTCCCAATGGGAATCGGCCTTATGGATGATTTTCTTGAAATGGAGCGTCTAGCAGGATTACCTGACACTAAGACCAACACGCCTGATTTATCTTCATCAGGATCGCCCTGTAGACGATCTGCTTCACTGGATAGCCCCTTGATGGCAGACTGTTATGCGGCTTTTGAGAGAGCGGATGAACTGGAAAAGAAGTTGGAGAATGCAGAAGTGGAGAGAATACAGCTTGAGACAGTCTCGTTCGAAAGGCAAGTTTCCTTGAATGAAGGCAGATCAAAGTTGAAAGAGCTGGTGTCTAAAGAATCTCGGGCCCAGTTGCTTGACACGGAAAATGGAGCAAGCATTTTTCTAGGAGATAATGTGAAGAAGATCGAAAATGAGCGTGAGCAAAAATCATCCGTAAGGATGATGGTTCAAGAGCTAGATGAAAACGAGCCAAGAGTAACTACAAAGGGTGAGGGACCTATGATCCACGAAAAGGAGAATACAGTCAGTGAAAAACAGAAGAATCTATCTGCTGCAGATAAGCTTGCAGAATGCCAAAATACAATCGCTTCTCTTAGAAGACAACTTCAATCTCTAGCAACGCATGAAGATTTCATGGTAGACACTTCGAACATACCAGGATTCTCCAGAATCCAAGCCATCTTTGCTACAACTATAGCAAGTGATGAGAGTAGGAACCTGGAAAAAATGGCTATTAATCAGCAGCCACTCTTTACCGTATAGCAAGTTCTACGAGTCAAATGTTTTTCAAAAAGGCCATATCAAGAAAATGCGGGGTTTTTTTTTCACTTCACTACAAAACTTTTTTAACTAACAAGCTTGTTGTACTTGTTATTATGCGTTCCGTTTGAAACATTTGTTATGCATGCCCATATCTGCTATCTTTGGTATTAAATGTAACTCAAAGCCTAGTTGATGAAACTGTTTCGTAGCTAAGGGGAGAGAGAACTATATTAACCACTAGGTATCGGAAGGATAAGGTCAACGGTTTTTGTACTTTTTGCGGTCATTATGGTTGCTGGAATTTTTAGATCGAAGCTATTGTGATTGCATTCAATACCACCAGGAAATTCATTGTGGCAAGGGATGTGCTCTATATCTATACCCTTGTTTCTTGGTCATTATGGTTGCCGGAATTCTTAGATCGAAGCTGTTGTGATTGCATTCAATACCAGTAGTAAATTCATTTTGGCAAGGCATGTGCTGTATATCTATACCCTTGTTTCTTACATAATCACCTTGCGGAAATGAGCTAATTGAATCAGCTACATGTTTCAATATACATGAAACCTGAAGGCGATAAAGCAGCCATTCTTCTCATTTTTTGGATCTAAGCTTCCATAACTTTTTATGTCATTCATTCCATTGATGCGGTGACTTTCAATGTTGTTGGGAGTCGACTCATCTTTTTACAGAAGCATTTATCATCTTTTCCCCTTGATAAAGACATGTTCACTGGGATGCCTGTTGGATTCTAGCAGTCCCCAATGATACCAGAGATTTCAATGAACTTGTGTAATGGTTCCTTCAAGAGGATCCATTTCTTGTTCACCTCATCTTCTTACATGCTCACGGGTTGCCGATTCAGCCGTCCGATGCGGCATGACCCTCACCAGCTCTACCTTCTATGGATGAACAGAGACAAAGCTTTTAGGAAAAAGTAGCAGTAGACCTTTTTCCCCAGATGTATTGAACTCCTCATTTTAGCAATCAATCCATTAGATTCTGAAATGCAAATTCTTACACATTTCGGGTGATTGAAGGCATGTTCATAGCTTAAATCACAGCCCAGAACTTAGGATTCTACAAACTGTTAATCATGTAAAGCTAGGCCAAAAGCCAGAAATTCCTGTGCCATCTGGTGCTAACGAGGTATCCACCAACACCGCTGCTCTGCTTCCTCACTCCAATTGTTAAGCAGTCCAATGTGTTGATACACTGCTCAACAAACTCATCTGCGCTACTCTTTAAACACATACTGCCAATGAACACAAACCAAAACAACTTTTAAGTAAAAAATCTGCGCTTTGGTGAAAGTTCAAGTCATTCATGTACCAAGTACTAACCATTTAAGGAGTAAAGAAGGCTTCTTCTGACCCAAAACCAGCACCTTCACTTCCAGCTTCTTCACTTGGCTGATAACAGTAGCCATTTTTGGTCCTTGAATCACCAGGGCTTCTACTTCAACCTACAAAAGAATTTTACTTGTTCAACTCCACAGCAAAAAGAAAAGAGAAGATTTGCTAGCTGAAACAGTGCAAAGTGAACTCTCTTGCAACATTGATGTACACTTGGCCACTAGAGCCAAAACAAATCATCCAGATCCATCTACAAGAGTCCCAGAAAGTTGAGAGCCAAGTTCATAAAGCCCAAAAATTAGACTGACCTCAGGCTTACAGGCCTTACAGAGTGAGCCAAGCGTGGTAGCAAGCTGAGACACTGAGGAATCCTCAGAAGGAGAGATTATCTGAAGCAGAGTCAAAACATCACCCGTTTTAGCAACATGGGTGAGAGCCCACATCATAGCTTGCTTAGAATGTGAAGACTGATCCACCACCACCATTACTCTTTTCTTTGCCACAAAACCAGCACTTCCATAGCTTCCGTACATCCCCTTCATCCCTTCGAATGTATCATCCCACTTTCCACCCTTATCCCATCTCCTTGATGATGATTTCCAGCTTTGGTTGCTGCTCAGTTGCCTCAGAAGTGAACCCATTTCCCCCACCACCTGACCTCCCTTTCTTCTCGCTCTGCTATCGATTCATTTGGCATTAAAGCATATTTAAGAATGCCACACTCCCTGCGTGAAAATGTGATTGGGAAGATAGAGACAAAAATATGGGGCGCCACAAATATGGAAAAAAAGCTACATCTCATACGTAATTGTAGACCATTATTGTGATGAGATTACTTCAGAAAAAAAAAAAGAGAATCCATGGGAGCTCACGCCATGGACTGAAAAAAGTGAAAAACTGAGTCAGAATTCGTTAACACCGCCTGCTTCAACAGTTAATGCTTCCTCTGGATTGATAATCCCCCCATGTTACGCAGGCATTCTTCGAAAAATTGGGATTAGAATTTTAAACCTTCACAAGCCTTGGAATCCGTGAATCCACGTGAAAGCAGCAGAGCAGAGAAGGGGAATCCGCATTGATGTTGTCTTGTATCTGTAGCATAGCAGATGGGCCCAAAGTTTCATGTAGTTTTTAGGAGCTTTCAATTCAGAGTACAGATTAAAAAGAGAGAAGTGGTACCCTCTATCATTGCTCTTCTTGAAGGTACTGTCAATCCAACTACTACTGCTACTTTTTCATTACTCCTTTCGCTGCACCTTCTTCACGAGCCGGTAATTGAAAACGCATCTGCGTTTTTATGGGTGTTTACTGAAGCTGCAACGCAAGATAAGTGTTAGTCCGGTTTCCTCAGCAGGACCAGCAAGAAAAGTGACAGCAAACAAAAATTCCTCCATCCAAGGTAACTCAGTGAACCCATGTTCTTAATTTGCTGCTGCGCAAGCCTAGAGCGCTGGGAGTTCAAACCAGGAACTCAGTCACTGCAAAGTCACAATCTTTCTCAAGGGAGGACCATGTGAAATGAACCCAACATATCAAAGGGCAGCATACCTGGTGCTTCCCAGCAGCTTAAAGGAACATTCTTGCAACGAAACAGGAAGGTGATTCCTGGAGTTAATATTCGTTGGCAATTCCTGCATTTAACTTCTTTTGGATCATAAAGTGATTCCGATGAAAGACTCATGCTTCCTTCTGGAAGAAGCCGTGGCAAAAACAACCCTTGCATTGTGATCAAAATTGAATGTTCGGGTTTACAACTGTGGGCTATATAGACAACTCCTAATATCCGGTTGATTCAGACACATGTGGATCGGAAAAGCGCCCCATCTGCGACGGCGGACGGAACGGCAGCACATTGTGCCTCATCCATTCTCACGACTGAGTTTGGAGGAACTACCATCGGCATAGCATCATCCATTTCTTCATGTGGGGGTGATAAAACGGGGCACAGAGCTTCTGCAGCGTCTTGCATTTTGACATCGCAGTGAGGATTCGATTCTGAGGCACACTTTCCTGGCACACTCTGGCGTTCAACAGTCGATTGCCCCGGCTGAATGGGCTTCTGCAGCATGTCGACACCTGGGAATGCAATCAAGTTCATGTGCTTCATTTCTAGCCTCTTCGATTCTTCAAGTGGGACGAAACCGAACACGTTGGTCCATGTGTCATTGAGTTCAGATATTGCAGGTATAACAAGTTTCTCCACGCCGAGTGAGCTAAGAACCTGGCAACAGAACGAGGAAACCGTCAAGCTCAAACCAGCACATTGTCAAGTGGCAGTTGCTGAACAAAATAAACTAAAACCTTTTCAATGGCACCTAGAAGACGACTGCACATCCCTTGACGGCGGAAGATGTAGCGAGTTCCTATAAATGGCATCTCTGCTAGTGGACTCCCATGTATTCTATTTCCAGGTATCATGGAACAGAGTCAGTGATCACGGTCCTCATACTGAAAGAATGTGTAGTACGCAACCCATGATTTTCTTTTTCTGTTTGAATGCAAACACGAAGAGCTCAAACTAGAGCTTTTTAACTGGGTAAATAAGCAGCCTAACTACGAGTTAAATGAATTGCAGCACTGTGAAAAAATGGAAATGATCAGAAGTAGGACACTCCAATGATGCTTTTAAAATCCCATCACAATGAGTGAAAACTTGGGCACACACAGAGATTGAGCAATGAACCAAATAAGTGTGTGGCTTTGAAAACAGAAATTTAACCTGATAGACGCAACAGACACAAGTTCATCGTCCTTCTCTAGGATAACAGTAAAAAATTTCTCAAAGTTTAGCCTTCTGATGTTTGACCTGAGAGCAAAAATGAATAAGGGAATGATTACTGATCAAGCTTTAAGTTCAGATGAATTCACAATCCTAGCGTGAAATGAGACAAGGGAGCAGAGTAATAAAGGTGCATTCTTGCAGAGAGAAATGAAATCATAAATTGGAGATATCACTGGAGTGCAGGCTCAAACATATCCAGAGATGATACGAACTATTTTGGACAGAGAAACACTCACCCACAGCTGTACACTACATTGTGAATGATGTTAGATCCACTCCGCTCATCTGTGATAGGTTTAAAGCACTCATCCATGACATTGAAGGCAACAGCTAACTTCGAATAATCCTCCAAGGACAAGATGTCACCATCCAGAGGCACCTTGGAACTGAAATTACGAAACTGAAGAACTGTATAGGAAAAACCTTCGTCGAGTTCATTTTTTAAGCCAAGAAGGTCCCTGAACTGTTGAAAAATCTGTAGGTAAAATGCACATCTCAGTAACACGAGCAACTAAAATTTACAGCGAATGCAAGATGGTGTATCATGCAATGCGGGCATGGGTTAAAAATATACAATCCGAACATGCCACTGAGAATTTCAAGATCATACACAAGCAGCATCCTTCAAATCATTACGACACGTCAAAGTGACAATACTAGATAAGTTTTCTAGATTTCAGGGCGATAAGGTTACTACGTTTCTATAATCATATAAAACTCATACCTTATAGCATGCACTTCCACAGAAGGACAGGCTTCCTTCTTCGAAAGTCATCTCGATGGTGCAATATTCATGAACTGAAGAGAAGGCAGACAGTACGATATACTTATTGTTAGAACTGTAAGAAGGGGAAAAGAACTATAACCCCTTGATGACAGGGAAAAAAGCACGAGCTCACATTTCTCATTACAAGTATGGCACTCCACCAACTTATTCCTTTCTGAGGTTTCTTCTGCAGTCCCACAGAACTTGCAGGAACAGTAAACGCAATGCCAATCTCCAGATGGAACCTGCAGCCAATAATATGAAATTCTATGATAAGGGTGTAGCTACTTATGGGTTAGGACCAAGAATGCATACACAATCCCTTACACCTTTCAAGAGCTTAAAAAACATCAATAATAATAGTAATAAAGCTTTGGATCCTTAAGAACACCGCCCAAAGCAAATAGAAGGTCAATACTGCAATGCATACATCAATACGCAAACAGCCATGATGGAAGGTTGATGGACAGCTATCACAACAGATAAGGTCACCACCGTCGCCACAGACATTGCAGGTGTCATCGTTGGGATCATCACCATCCACATCAACATAAGCAAACCCAATACCATCAGCTTCCACATGTTTTTTCCACGAATCAACAAGGCATTGAGACAGAGAGGTCCCAGAATCCAGATAAATGTTCTCATAGGGTTTGCCATGCATGCATCCTACATGAGACCCAAAACCCCTGATCGTATACAACATATTACAACAACCACAACGGATTCCTTCTTTTTCAATAGTCCCTTCACGCAGCTTTTTTTTACACCTTCCTCTCAAATACATCACTTTTCCACTTAAAGGAACTGTTCCAAGATCTATCATCCAGGATAGCAAAGAGCGTTTTCCATGATATAGCTCAAAACCATCCTTATCAGATCCATCTTTGGGTCTACGGGCCAACAAAGTTCTTTGTTTACCTATGGTACATCTTGATTTTTTCTTCACATTGATATTCTTTTCGTCACTTCTCTTGCCTCTCCGATCGGCTCTGAACAGCAAGCTAAGCGTCTCCTCTGGTATTGCGACAAATGCCGAGATATCTTTCTCACTTGCATTTCCTTTGTCAATCCTCTCTTTGAATTTTTTGTAGGCCAATGTAATTGACCAGTAGCTTCTTCCCTGGAGATCAACATAAACAGCATCGTAGTAATCCTTGGACTGCCTTTGCCTGTATTCCACAAACCACCCAGCACTCTTCAGCATATCAAGTATGCTGTCCCTCAAAAGTTGTTTCTGTTCATTACGCCCCCCATTTGTTTGTTTAGCAGATTTAGCTCTTGCTGGTTCCCCTTTCAAGATTCCATGCCGTGAAGCATATGAACTGCGTTTGAACCTTTTCTTTGGTCCAGGATTTGCAGATCCTCGACTCCCGGAACATCTTTTAACATCATACGTCTTAGACATCGACTCCACATTTTCTTTCGGAGTTTTTGGAGGCCTTCCTAGCTTCCACTTCCGTTTCAGATTTCCTTGTCGTTTGCATATGCCAATACGCTTCCGATCAGCCTCCACCTGCCGTACACTATCCTCACAACTTAAAATAGAAGCCACAATGTTAGCTTCGTTTTTCGGAGGTCTACCCCGCTTACTCTTAATTGGCGCTGTTAGCTTTACTCCACCTTCGGAGATGCCATAAGTGTTCGAATTGGCATCCTCCTGTCCCATTGCACAATCCCCACAATTCAAGATCACGATTTCACCTTGTCTTTTACGAGGTCTCCCCCCTGAAGCTTAACTCGTCCATTCAGACTAGAGACCTCATTTCCGGACTCCGATTTCTGAGGCCTCCCCCTCCTTTTACTCCTTTTCCTCTTCTTGTGAGTTTGTTCGGGCACCAACTCAGTTCCAGAATTGAGTTTTGTTGGTCTTCCCCTCTTTCTCTTCTCTGCATGACCCAATGGTAGAGTCTCAGCCTCGGTCCCGGCTCTGGCTCAGGCGTAGAATCCGCTTTTCGAGGCCTCCCCCTCTTACGCACTATCTTTGTCTCCCTCTGCGGCTCAGCACTCTGCCCTTCACCCTCATCCTCCAACCCAGAAGCCTCATTTGCACGGCTATCCGCCATACTGACTATCTCCATCTTAATCACTTGCTTCTCGCCATCACTCATAGCCACCGTTCTCGACCTCAAAACCCAGCCTTGCTTAACTAACCCATCAGGCCGATCACACCCACCATTACCCAGGACGCTTTTCTCTATCGCCTCCCATTTTCTCTCCACCGGCAGTTTGTTCAAATCGATCAACTCTTCCTCCGCTTCACGGCTACTACCCCCACTCATTCTCGCCGATCCACACATAAAGCACCCACGCCAAATCGTGGTTCCTACGATAAATAAACCCAAAAGTCACCCAAAAACGAAATAGAGGGACTTCTGATCTGGAGATAAAAAAAAATAGTACCGCGGCTCAAAGAAAAGCAAGCGGCACCAACATTGCTGTGGCTGCTGCTGCCGTCCTACACCCTGACGTAGCCAGAGGCCGTATCTACTTCCTTCAACTTCGTATAGCTTGTCCAGAAAACAAATTACGAACAAGAAACGGGGTTTTCGGTAGAAGAAATCAACCCCTACTCACACTCTCAGTCTCGCCTGCCTGAGTCGCTTTCTGCTCTTCCCTGGACAAGGGAGCGGGATTGCAATCTCCGGCCTCTGTATATAATCTGAAAACATTTTTATCAAAATTTCCCTCCAATTATTCTTTCCATTTTTTTTTTATATAATAAAAATTTGAATCACGAACCCAGTCTTCGGGCCTTCGGCTACTTTCCTTAATAACGCAAACGCCTTCTCGAGGTGATGAAGATGAAGACGAAGAAGAGCACATCTTTTCCGATTCAATAACGTCTACTCCGAATGAAGCATTTTCCGATCAACCGGTCTGCTATCTTGATCGCTTTCCTCCCGCTGTATCTTTGGCTCCATTACTCACTAGCACTTGATAATCTTGGCCAGGGTTTCACGATCCACTACTCGCCTAGACACCGGGCTTCGCAAAATAGACGGTTCGATTTCGGGCTTTGTGCATAACCGGTATGCCCGGCCCACTACGATGTCATCGTTCAGTTCCCTTAGTGGCCCAAATCCATCTGGGCCCATCACGATCCACTACGCTCGAGTATTCTCAATGACATCTCACTTTTTTTTTATTTTGAGGGAACAAACAATCAGGTTCTATGTTTTTAAACCTATGCTTTATATTATATATAATATAATTCATTTTAATATTTTATAAATAAACTCAATTTCATATTGTAAAACTATTTTGTGGAATAGAATAAAACTATATTATAAAATTTGATAAATTAAGCTATATGTTGTAGAGTTTGATATATTTAATATATTTTTATAATGTGTGCATGAATCTAAATAATCTTCTTATTTAGTTAGTAAAATCAATATTCATAAATTTTAATAATATTTTATATTAATTTAAAATTTAGAATTTCGATTTTTCTGATAAAGATTGAAATCTATAAAAATTAAAAAAAATTATAATTATAATTATAATTACAAAAGAAGCCTTCACTTGAAACTGGAATTCCGAATCCCTCCTCTAGAAAACAGTTTACAAAAGGACTGATACTCATATATTTATTATTATCCATTGAGTTCTTTTTTTCAAAATTACTTTTTGAAAGAACGTTTATAATAAAATAAAATATGTTAATGATTTATAATTTCTTAAAATAATAAAATATTTTTTAAATTTATATTCTAATAAAACTAACTTTGAACCATTTTTCTAAGAACAAAAATTGTTCCAAATAAATACCATTTGTGTTTGTAAATAAAAGTTAGAAAACCTAGTGAGTGCGATCACGGCGGCTAGTTTGTGTACAGTCGTTTTATTATTATTTAAGTAGGCAGGTGACCTAACCAGAATCAATCATCGCTGGGCATTGTGCACCTAATTATTACTGGCGCTCTCTATTCTGTAATGGCATCCTGCTTCAAAAACACGCATTGTGCACCTGATGGAATCCTCCTCCAAACCCAAACGGTTCACACAAATTGTAGCATCAGTTGCGACGCTACAACAGCAAATTCCAACTCCTAGCCACACATACGCATTCGTGGGCCAGGGATTCAATAAGCTGCCTGATCCAAAAGTGCGAGCCAATGTGCATTACGTGTAAAGATAAGCATGGGGCAATGGTGGGGCTGGGTTGGAACGTGACATGCATATTAGGATCATGGCAGGGAGATAATGCGCAACCCCACTACAGATAGGCATGGTGCGGGAACTGACAAGCTTCTATTCTATTGATGTTCTCTCACGACTATTGAAGAAGTTGTGTTTTCACAATCTTATTGCTTCGGAAAACTTGGTGTGTGTGAGTGAAGAGGAGCGTACGTACATTGGATGTGGATTCCTGTTCAGGCGTCAGAGGATCCCCTCCCTTTTCTTGTCAAACAAAGCGAGCGAGCGACCGAGACCCCCTGCACATGGATGCTGTTTTTTGATGCGTCAGATGATGTTGTATACAAAACAAAAAGAGGGAAACAAAAGGTCACTGTTACCATTTCTTCAGTGACAGATCTGACTCATCGGGTTAGGTGGAATAGATTCCACTGCCACCGCTCAGCTTAGCCTTTAGCTCCCGGGTGGAGGGGGTAAACTTTTCTTTTATAGATTGCCAATCGATAAATATGGCTGGCAAGCAACCTTCAGATGTTGTCGATGTTGCAAAATTTTCCATCAATTCTATTCTGAACAGCCTTGATTGCTGCAACCCTAGCAGCAGCAGCTGCTTTGTTTGCTGCCGCGACTGCCTTGTTCACTTGCTCGTCCACGCGACGAAGATGAATGGCGCTTTCAGATGTCGTTCTTGCGGACTACGTGATAAGATGAGCTCAAATTCACTAGATTTTAAACTAGGGATTTTAAGGGAGTATTGGGATGCTGGATTATTACCTGAATAGCATGGAGAACAGGTTCCGACAGTGCAGGATGTGGCACCTTGAGATTGCCGCTGTCCCATTCGCCCCATCTCGTGTCACCGGATCGGAAAGTGTACATACCATAGCCTTGTTTACGGCCCTCATGCCATGAACCTTCGTAATAATGGCCATTCGCGAAATGGTAGACTCCAAAACCATGCATTTTGTCTTCAAAATACTCCCCTGCATATGTATCTCCGTTTCTGCATAAAGATCAATCGATAAATCTGACAAGAACATCGCATCAATCTGCAGAATTTCATATATGAGTTTCAAACCTGAAGTGGTAGCAACCACGGCCATGTTTAACCCCAAACTCGAACTCCCCAATATAGCAACTTCCATCAGCACAAGTTTGAACTCCAATACCATGACTCTGCCCATTGAACCATTCTCCAGCATAAGTGTCACCAGTGTAGAACTTAAAGATCCCACATCCATGCCTCAGTCCTTGTCTATACTGTCCCCTGTATCTGCTTCCTTTTGTCCAGGTCTCAATCCCAAAACCATCATACTTGCCATCAATCCAATCCCCTTCATATCTACCACTGGCAAAGTAATTGTACACACCACTGCCACCAGGTCTCCCTTTCTGAAATTCTCCTTCATAGAGATCACCATTACCGTACAACTCCACTCGTTCATGGACAAGCTTGTGATCATTCTTCAATTTATTTCTGCCAATTTCATAGGAATTGGCTTCCCCTATGTACCACTGTACAGAATCTGAATGGCCTCCGGAAGGAAGAAAAGAAGGGTTGAACCTGAATCTTTGAGCATATGCATCACATAACTGCTTACAGACATGAACTACCCTGTTTGCTAGATCCTTGTTTTTCGCAACAATACACAGCAGCACCGCGACGAGAATTAAAGCTAAAAGTAAGCTCTCAGACGCAGGTATATTATTCCTACTAAAAAACGAAACGAAAGCGTATGCACACAGCACAATTAGTGCAAGAACCGGCGCCAAACGCGACGACGAACGCCGCAGTGATGGAGGTGCCGGTTTATCGTGCGGCTTCTGCTCCTCCAAATCCAAAGTTTCCCGATCACCATCAATCTCACTCAGTGAAGATAAACTGTGAATTGACGACCGTATCGTCGGAGATGAACGGAGAAGCGAAGAGTTCGTCCTCGTTAGCTTTCCCTGACTCCTTGGTGACTCCATTTTAGATCTTTCCGCCGATTATCGCTAGGCCGGATCCCCGTACAGAAGTACTGTCATGAATTGTCCGGCACGGCGGCGCAGTGGAGGTTTTAAAACAACAGAGGGGAGCGATGATGTCGTGTAGCGGGGAGGGAGAGAGGGAGAGAGGGAGAGAGAGAGAGAGAGAATGAGTGGTTTATTTCTGATAAATTTCCAATTACGGCCAATTTTTCTTTTGGCTTGTGGCGATAGTGATTCATATAATCATATGACGGGAAAGAAAGCGCAATGGCGTGGGCCCAAGCCTTACAGCAATACTGGCCGTCGATGTTCGATCACGTACGATTCACGCCAGCCGTTGGATGGATAAGTTTAGTTCTAGACGTTGACTGCATTCAACGACATGGGCCACATTTTACTAGTGGGCCGGCTAAACCCCCGGCCCAATTCTTGCGATCCTTTTCAATTTCACCCGATGAAGGATAAACACCACCCTAACGGCTAACACATTGAACAACGCCTTCAACTCGGTGGCTTCGAAGAACTGGGACTGATGTTGGCTTTAGCTGCTGTAAATGCGGACTCTCTTCTACTTACCATTTGCTCAAGTTCTTCAACTTTTTCAGATAACAGGACCCCATTGGAATGGGCCAAATCCATCATCTTGTTCGCAGTTTCCAGTGCCGAGCATAGCTAGAAATAGAGCAGGGAATGAAGCAAACTGATAAGCAGGTATCCACGACATAAAGGTTGATAAGAGCAAAGACAATTCATACACAAATAAGGCATTTTGAGAAAATCCGTCAATGCTCTATCCATGAAAATAGGCGTTACCTCAAGGGTAAGGCCTGCCCATGAATGATCTGCTCCATCAAGTGCTCCCTTCAACTCAGCAAAGCTTTCCTGAGAAATAGACACTTTCCATATGAATGCAAAAGCTCCTTGTGTAAAATCATTCCATTTGTTTATCTTGATACGCTCCACTACCTTGTAGAACTATTTACTCAATCACAAAACACGTTTAAAAGAGAGACAAATAGTAAAGTTTGAAAGAATATTACTGTAAACCTCTTTCAGATACGAGTCTATCTGATTTGAAAAGGAAAGAACTTGAATCCTAAACCATATTGCACAATCTCATTGAATAAAACGAAGTTTTCTACAAAAAAAAATGCATCTTTAGGTTATGCTGACTACCAATAGTTCCTAATTCTTAATAATTATAGCATAAGTTGAACGAAAGCTGTTGAAGAAAAATTATCTACCCCAAATCAATGCTCAAACAGGGCACCAAATGATTATACCTTCTAAAACCTTCTTTTTCAGAAATCATCAGTCCAAAATCAACGTGTCATCTATCAATTATTATGCCACGGATGCCTGAATAAAGGGTTATTCACAGTCAACGAATTAAAAGGGATAAATCACCTTGAAAATAAAGGGAAGATGAGATGCCGGAACATTGAAAACTTCTGAACTGATAGCAGGTTGCGTTTGGGATTGAAAGTCGCCGGCGTTTTCATCTCCAACGTCGCTTAGCAGATCGCCGATCGAAAGAAGAGGCCCTCCTCCGACCCCCTTCATGTTTCGGGCTCAGAACAGAATCCTTCATCAGCAGCCCAAGTATTTAATAATTAGGCTTTGCCTGCACAGTGAACCCATTGGGCAATTTTAAAATATAAAAAAATTAAAAATGATTTATTAATCATTATTATTATTTAAAATATTGTTTTTTTATATTTCATTATTTTGACAATTTACTGTAAATCCGTATTTTAAAATCAGTATCAATAACTGAATTTCTGTTTTAGTTATGATTTTGACTTGAATTAATTTTATAATGGATTAATAACATTTTATGAATATAAAATAAAAAAATAGTGAATTCAACTGAACGTCCTTAACTTTATCAAATTATGAATATTTAAAATAATTCATAATTATTTTGGGTTGTAATAAAATAACTTATCTTTTTAATTTTAAAACATTTTAAAATTAATACTCGATAAATTCATAATTGAAAAGTGTTTTATGGTTTTGTGCCTGTATTTTCTTAGTGAGCTTAACTACCTCCACTAATGGATGATCAAACTCAACACACTGTATAGATGACAACGAAGCAGGGAAGAATGGCCCTGGGATTGAAAACATACAGCTCGTCGGAGCTGAAACTCACGGAATCATAATCCTCGGAGCTTCCATCTCGGCTCTTCTTCACCCGGCCTGCGATAACACGGCATACCAGCATCGCCCGCTTCCCGTCCTCCGCCGCCGTGCACCGATCGTGGGCTGACACGCTAGTGCCAGTGGTGAGTATACCTGATGAAGTTAAAAAACCAGCTTAATGTGCTGCAGAATTCACGCTTATAGCATACAGCTATACCGCATTTAGAAGAGAAGCTGGAGATCGCCCTGAATCCGTATCTGATGACGGAACAGACGGCGCAGCTGGGAATGGAACTGCATAAGCTGGAGGATCCGTTGAGTCCGAGGGAGCATTTGACGGCGCCGCCGTGGAAGCGGAGAAGCTCATTTCCATCGGCGATGCAGCGGGGGTGTTTGTTCGGCAACTTGGTAGCTTTAGCCTTGATGCTCTCTCTGTATTCTTCGAACTTCCTTAAGGTCCTGGTTGTATTTTGAACCTTGAGGATGCGGTCTATCTTGCATAATGGCGCATTCTTCTTCACCCAGCTCGACTGGAAGATGATCTCCACTATGTTCTTGGTTGTGTCGTCAGGCCCCAGCTCTGTTACGGCATGCCTGACGGCATGATGAAGCTCCAAATATTCAGATTTCATGAACATTTCTCCACAATCAAGACAGGGGAAAATGGCGTTTTTCAGAGAAGGGTCCCTCGTCATCACATGAACTGGATCTACCACCGCTTTGCACTCACGGCAACCTGACAGTCTCCTAAACGGGGCACCCACGAAACACGGAGAAGAACCAAAGATTGGCGTTCCGACAGAAGCCGAAGACGAGGAAGAGGAGCAACGGTTCGGACCGTCAGACCGCTTCTTTGCTTCCCTCAGTAAATCGAGTCTCTGCGCAACCTGAAAAACACTTGCAGGTTGAAACGGCTTCTTACACCAAACTGAAGAGTATAAAATAGAGTTCACTCACGTCCTCTGTTTTGGTGCACAGTGAATCAGAGCACTTGTATTTCTTGCACTCTTTGATTCTCTTCGATTCGTGGAGCCGGGGTTGGTTCTCCACTTGAAGAAGATACTTGCAGGTGAAAAGGCTTCTTACAGCAGCCCAAGCTGGCGGTTTCTTGTTCGAAGAGAGTTGGTGTTTTGTGCTTTTTGCGAGGGTTCTTCTCTTCGCCATGGGTGTTGCAGAAGAAGGAACGAAGATGGCGGAGTGTATATGTATGCGATGATGGTAACTGGAAAAAGGTAAAGACAAAAGAGCATGAGAGACATGAAAAGAGGCATCATTAGCCAACGGTCAGAAGGCGCATGTCTAAAGACTAAAGTAGCGCTACATATGAATTTATTTTAATTTATAAAAGAATAAATAAATATTGGGCCGTCGGTGCGCAGATAGGTAATAGTTTATTGGGCCTTCTGGCCCAATTAAAGTATCACGGAAATCGTTTGGGGGCGCCAGAACGAAGTTCAAAATCATTTCGGTTTCCTCTGGTTTCCGCGGAAGGGCACCGGTGGTGGAGGTCTTCAATGGCGGCATCTGCTTGAGCTCCTATTCCTTTCTAATTTCGCGGAACCCTAGAAATGCTCCAGCTTATTGTCGATGGAACGGCAGTCTGAAGTTCCAGACGCACCAGCGGCAGCAAGGTTCTTCAAGCCGAATCTGAGTCGCCCAGTCAACATTAATCCTGATTCCGTTAATATTAGCCGCACATTCAATACATCCATTACTTGCACCTCGAGCACGTCTTCATCATCCTCGTCTCCTCCCGACTTGGTCAGGCATGTTCAGGCTGCCTTCAAAAGACACCGTCCAGTAGGTATACTTCTGCCTTATTTGGGTTTCTGCTATTGATCCTTGTTATGCTTCCTTCCTAATGGATGAATTTCCATGAGCCGGCATGTTGGTGGGTCTAATGAATGTGTGATGTGATATCAGCGGTTTCTTGCTTGATTTTTGGGCTTTTTCTCTGATTTTTTCTTGATAATGCACTGTCGGCATATAGGTATGATGCAATCAAATAGTACGAATCAAGGAGAGTTTTGGCTGCACGACGAGAGATTTCCAAAGAAACAAATATAAACTCACAGCCCACTGACAGCAGGAGAAGGGAGGATTTCTTGCAGTCTGAGAGATCAAAAGGCTTAATGGTAGATAAAAAGGATCATTTATGCATAACTCCACCATCAGAATCATCAAGAGAGGATACCTATCCTGATGCAACTCAGGCTGCTCAAATTGGAGTTTCAATGATTTCTTTAAGTAGTAATGCTAATGCTTCGTCGAGTTTAGATAATGGAATCGGTACCGTTGATGTGATGAGGAACGCCCATTTTTCCTCCCAAAATCTTGCTGTGTCCTGCGGTAAATTTTTTTTTTCCACCTACTGTCAACCAATGCTTGTTTTTTCCATCTCTCAAAGCAAGTTCTTTCGTAAGTATGGATTATGAATGTGGAAGTAGTAGGAATTGCTCATTGCTCGCTCATATTAATTTACTTTGATTGGCAGAAAAAGAATGGGTAGAGAGCAACCATGGGCATATGCCAGATGTTATCAATCAAGGCAAGCATCAGTACGGTTTCGAGAGCATCAAAGTGAGTAGTTGTGTTAGGTCTGAGGGTGGGATTTCTTCATATTTAGATCAGAGAACACCTGGCATTCTGGATCATCAACATCAGCGTGGAAACTTTCTGCAGAAAGACTTGGGTAATGTCATGAATCAGTCATCTGTGGCTGGGTCATCTTGTGTTAATTCAACTTTTAACAACCCAATCTCTGCTCCTGGGCTAGCTCCGTCGGTTACAGCTCACAACCTCCAACACTTGGAAGTTGTTCTAGCAAGGAGCCTCATGAAGAACCTGAAGTTAAATTGGCCAATGCCATATCATCATGTTCTTTATTGAAATATGCTGATCCCGATGGAACTTGTAAATCAGCTTTGACCTCCCAATCTCTCATTTCCTTCACTGCCACGCCCTTGGAAAGTTCATCCAATCCATCTGAGAAGTTGCAGAACAGTTGCCCGAAAGAGCATAGTGCTTCAAACGTTTTCCCTCAAGAAGGAACCCGTTTAGAAGAAAATAATGCAGCTGATGCTAAATCCCTGCCCTCTAGATTGGATAGAATCGCTCCACCAGAGCCAGCAGGCAATCCCAAGGATAAACTTGAAACTGCTGTTGCTGGTAAAGCACCCTCCACATCACGGAAAAGAGGTTATGACCCTGATATGTTTTTCAAAGTTAATGGAAAACTATATCAAAGGCTTGGTAAGATAGGAAGTGGAGGGAGTAGTGAAGTCCACAAAGTCATATCGTCAGATTGCAAAATCTATGCTTTGAAGAAGATTAAACTCAAAGGTCGTGACTACGCAACAGCATACGGGTTCTGCCAGGAGATCCACTACTTAAACAGATTGAGAGGAAAGGAGAACATTATTCAACTAATTGACTATGAGGTGCATTTCTGCTATTAGCTGCTTGCTGCCTTGATAATTTTTATTTGATACTTTTTTTCATGGGCAAGCAGTCCGATTATCGTCCTTATGCTTCTCATTTTCTTCTTAGGTGACAGATAAAACTTTGCTGCAGGAAGTGATGGATGGTTCCATGAGTAAGGATGGCAGGGTGAGAGACGATGGTTATGTGTACATGGTTCTTGAATATGGGGAAATTGATTTAGCACACATGCTATCTCAGAAATGGAAAGAAATAGATGCTTCTGGCGGTAATGCATCAATAGACGAGAACTGGCTGCGATTCTATTGGCAGCAAATACTTATGGCAGTTAACACCATTCACAAGGAACGAATTGTGCACTCTGACCTGAAGCCAGCAAATTTTCTTCTTGTAAAAGGTTCACTGAAACTAATTGATTTTGGCATCGCCAAGGCAATAATGAACGACACCACCAACATTCAGCGGGATTCTCAGGTTTTTCAATCTAAATGCCATTTTTATTTGAGAGCATGCATTTCAGAGCATATTTCTTAAGTTTTTAGGTATCTCATGATCATTCAGTATATTCTAGTACAGTTCTTGACCATTCATGCATCCATGCTCTCATCATGCTCCTAATCCAAGTTTACGTGATCACTCCAGGTGGGAACTTTAAGTTATATGTCTCCTGAAGCATTCATGTGTAATGAGATGGATGCAAATGGAATTATAATAAAATGTGGCCTTCCATCAGATATCTGGTCCCTAGGTTGCATCCTCTACCAGATGGTTTATGGTCGGACTCCCTTTTCAGAATACAAAACTTTCTTGTCCAAATTCAAGGTCATAACAGATCCTACTTATGAGATTTGGTACGAGCCAGTTTCCAACCCCTGGCTTCTCGATTTAATGAGGAAATGTCTCGCTTGGGACCGTAATAAACGATGGAGGATTCCTCAACTACTCCGGCATCCTTTTCTGGCTCCTCCCATTCAACCTGAATTACCAAGTCTGAATTCGCATGTTCAAAGTTGTAAGTTGCTTCAACTAATTACTGAATCTAGTCCAGACGATCGGGAAATTCTGGAGCTGTGCTCCCAACTGCAGGATATGCTGATGAACCCAGGGTTAATGGTTCAACCTGGTTCGAGTGCTTCAAGAGAGCATCTGTGCAAGTTTCTGTATAAGGCTTCAACTACCTGGCATCAACTGCATGATGTGTTTTCAAACTTATAAAACGCCAACAGTGGTATCATTGACTGTTCACCCGCTTTCCGAATCAAGTAGTGCAAAGGTGATATGCAATAGCTATTACATTTACGTGGCTCTAGATGATTCATTTTCATTAAGAAGTGCAAATAAGCTGTGCGTATTAAGGCACGATTTGCATTTCAAGTTTGCATATCAGCGGCAATATGGATCCGGATCCATGCCCAATCTCGGAGTCAGTTGAGAAAAGCTTATCTGTCACCGCAAATTTTGTATTTGGTAGGAATTGATGTTTTGGAACTCCCTTTATCACCTCCAATGTTCAGCCAGTGAGATTCTATAAGGCTTTCATCTTGTCTATGCTTGACCAAGTGTCTTATCCCGGGTTGAAGCTCCGGTAAGTGGATTAATTCAAGTGCCGCAGTCATCCATATTCCGCTGAAAATATCCAAGAAGAAAAATGCATAAAGAGGATGAATTTCTTCAGGTGGTCAGAACAATTGCATGATCAGAACATGCTTACAAGCTTGTACATGTACTAATCAGCATGCAAGTTGAATATGCCATTAGGCCCAAGCTTTGGTGGAAGCTGTGGGCCTTTGACGATGCGCAGAACATCTCCTGTTGCTTGGGAGCTCGCGTAGGCAAGCGCAGTACCACCTCCCAAGTTCAAGAACTTAAGCAGCAAACCCCTTTTTGGTGAATGGAGCAGCAAATGTCTCAAAGAACTTGCTCTGTAACAGTTTTCGGTTCCAAATTAATTTCTCCAGATAGTGTTTAATGGACCTGGAGAGGGTTATAAGGCGATGGGGCATCGTAACCTTACAAATCCTATTGCCCGGTGGTGCTTGGGATGTCTTTCAGATCGAAGTAGGCGCTTTTGTCCCCATATTTGGCGGCCACAGCACCAACACTACAACCAGTTTCACTTCCACCCCATCAGGATTTGAACGAAGAATGGCCATAAGACCAAATTGGTTACTTGGAGGTGGTGGGCTTCAAGGATGCGCGAGATGGCTTGGCGAATAGCTTATTGCCGGAGATGGAGCTTCTGGCGAGGCCGTTCACGACGGTTGCTGTCGCGATCGAAGCCATCTCGTTAACTTTTGATCTGTGTCAAAATCTTGGCGACCATAGAATGCCCATAAGACAAAATCTTGAAGGAGTGGGTGGAGCCCCCGGAAGTCAAGCATTTCATCTTGTAACTCCACGTGATCGTCAACGGATAAACTGATCTAAGCAGGCAAAGTCATTGGCCTCGCTGATAATCCAAACAGCCGCTTCTCACGCAAGGTGCATTTTGATACTGAAGTCAACGGTTTAGTTTTAGGGTATCACCATGTCCGACATCATAAGGACACACACATCAACCAACGGTATCATTGGCTTTTCTCCCGGTTGCTGGATCAAGTAGTTACGTTATTATTTTATGGCTATGTGATGCAATATCCATTCCTATGATGAACTTCGTTTACATGGCGCCAGATGGCCTATTCATGGAAGCATGCAAATAGGCTGGTGTATTGTCTGGAACAGTTGGCATCGGCAGCAACATTGATTTGGAAAGCGGATTCAATCTTCGTTCCCTGAGTGTACAGAAAGCATTGTTCTATGAAGACGAATTCTGTATTCAATAGGAACTAATGCGCTCAAACTCTTTGCACCACCTCCAATGTTCATTTCTTGCAAAGCTTTCATCTTGCGGATGTTTCTTGAAGTTTTTCAGTACTTTGTAAGCCTGTGGACTACAAAGTTTTTGTAACATGCTGTAGAAACTCTAGAAAGAAAAGGAGCCGTTTTTTTAATATTGTCACATGTTCCTTCATACGCATGCTTGGTTTTGCTCATTTCTTTAACCCGAGTGTAATTTTGCACTGGCGTCACCTTCCCTTTTGAATATGCTTTATTAGTAACCTGCAGTTTAAGGGCGATTCAGTTCTTTCCTTCACTGCTTGTCCTTAACTCTCAACACAAATTGCAGATGCAGATGGAGGATACCCTCGGCCATACACTTTTTTCAGCATGTCGTTGGCCTGGAAAATGACACAGAACCAGAAGCAATCAGCTGAATGTCATCAGAATGTAAGCCCTCGTGACACTGCAGAGCATGCATGATCTCCTCTTAATGCCAGTATAATGTGGCCATGCATTCTGCATCACGATAATCTTAAAAATGGGCGGTTTTCCTGTCCACATAAAATCTGCAAGTCTATGATCTTCGACGCCACTTCCGGTAAGGGGTTTTTATTGGAAAAATGAACGTTAAGTGGCTTATGTGATGCACTATTTTATGTGCACTTGTCCGAACCATCCCACCTCGCCGTGCATGAACTGGCACCACTGCATTTTATTATGACCTCATGCGTTGGTTTTCTTTCACTGGAAACGCTGGATCAGTGCAGCACCAGGCACACACACAATGGAGTCATCCTTGATACCAGACTGCTGAGCCTGTTGGATCATTTGGTGGGCAAGGACCACTTACATTTCGTTGTAACAGGTCCTGCACTGAAGAGGATTCTCTGGTCAAGGTACTACTGCTAGTCTTCTGCGGTTCTAGCATTGGCATCGCCGTGCAGCGGATAGCGAGGTATCACAGAGCAGAATAATGAGGACCTGGACAAAAACCCCTCACCATGTGGTCACAGTCAACCAAATTTTCCCTCCTGTTGATGCTACTGTGACAGTAAATTGCTTTTACTGCCCGCAGGGGATAATCTGGTTTCATCTTCGCCCCTGCCCATGATACCAACTCCGTACGGGTGTTCCCATAAACCCATTGGTTCCTAAGACGACCTCCCGGACTCCTCCCCTTATCAGGTGATCATTATTCTTACTCCAACCAGTATTAATGATCTAAATTCAATTTACTTTCTAATAATTTCTTGCAAAAAAATGGTGCTGCTGAGTCTCTTACAGATCACTTTTTAAACATGATTAACCTTATTTGGGCGTCTAAGCAGTGTGTATTACAAATTTGGTCATTCTTAAAAAAATTCTTATCTTAGAGTATGAGATAGAATAGAAGTATGGCCAATTTTGCAAATGACCCGGTGTAAGGAAGCATGTTGTGGGATGATCGGACTTGTTGGGGTTTGGTTTTGGGATGTGCTCCGGGGGCGAGTTGCTGTTGGGATTGATTGTGCTGAGTCGGGGTCGTGTTCAATGCCACTGAATTTGTTGTGGCTGGAGAGTGTAGTGTCACGGAATCGAATCTCAAGATATGTGTATCCATGCTGAATTGATCTCTTTGGCTTCGCATGTGCGTCCTTCCCATCGTTTTTCCCCCCACAAAAAAATAAAACTAAATATTATTTTTCTCTCCATTTTTTAGTTTCACTTTTACAAAAATATTTTATGAGTTAATTTTTTTTAAAAAAATCGAGTGTTTTTATTTTTAATAAGATATTAAATCTTTTTTTGAAAAATGTTTTTGAAGTAAGCATATCTTAAGAATTAAGTATTGATTGGTTTTTGTTTGATGAGAATCAATTTTCGAGAATTAATTATAATAAAACAAAAGTTTGGTTTTTGTAATTCTTTAAAAATGAAAATTCCTTTTGAATTTGTTTTTTTTTTCAGAAGAATCTATTTGTATTTTTTAATCAATTTTAATTTACGTTTCGTAAATTAATATGGGTTCAATTATATTATTAAAAAACTAAACAAATTGGATTTTTCTGGGGTCATGATTGGATGGGGCACAAGATATGCATCCAACTTCCTTCTTGTATCCTATTATTGTCATTATTATAACCATTATCAATAACGGAAAAAAAAGACGAATAAGAAATTGCATGTGAGGATTCAATGATTCTAGCACTTGGTCACATGGTAGTGAATGTGCTCCCCCCCTGTAGTCGCGTTAGGGTTAGGTGCTGCCTGTGTCCCCCAAGCAGCCCATCGAGTCCCATGACACGGCGGCACGTGTCGCCGTATCTGGGCTTCGATCCGCCCTGATCACGACCACCCCATGTAAACAAATACCTTGGAGCAACACATACCCCCGTTGGTCCCCCTTCATGGCACCATCTACGTGTTCCCAATGCTCCTAAACTATATAATGTTTCGTTTTCAAATTAATCCACGTAACCAAAAAACCCTAAAAATCCATACTCTGTTTTTGGGGTTTAGGGTTTCAAACCCTAATTTATTTAATGAGGAGCCGCGGGGAGATGGAGATTGCATTGAATGCGGACACTGTGGATGCGGAGGAGCCACCTAGGAGGATGTGAATAGGGTGGGCCCCACCCCGGGGTGCTGTTTTGAAATTTAAAAGGCGGTTATAGTGTAATAGCCATACGTGGATAACCGGGAATAATAATGCTAGTAAGATAATTATATCCTAACACATGAAAGGTTGCTCAAGTGCATGTACTTGGTGTTTTCAAAACCGGGGCCTCACCAATTTCTGTTTTCTATTGTAGCATTGGATTGTAGCAACAATGAAGATGAGACGGAATTTAGAATATGGTTTTTAGTTATATGTCGTCTTAAAAATAAAAATAGGAGATTCCCAAGTCATGCGAAATCTTATAATAAAAAAAATAAGGTGAAAACAATTTGCCATCCAACAATAGAAATCGAAATCAAACATACTTAAAGATAAGTATTTGAAACTTATTCATTTTTATCCAATTGATTCTAGATAAGAATCGAATATATTTTTGTTGCTTTTATTTTTATTTTAATTATTATCAATCTCAAAATTCATTTTTCTGTCTTACTCCAAATATCTAATTTCAAATAAATTTAGATTGTGTTGAGTAGCATAATATAATTTATAAAATATTTGATTTATTTGTATTTGGATAAACATGTTTATATAATTAAGATTAAATTTTGTTTGATATACAAGTTTTGAAGATATATATTTAAAATAATATTATATTTGATAAAAAGTATTTAATATATATATTTTTATAAATTCATTTATTTAACAAAAACTAACTCTTACATGAGTTTTAAAATATCTCATTTGGAATGTTTTATATTACTTTATAAAATACTAATGCATTATTAAACTAATTTATCAAACATGCATTGTTATTAATACACGAATATTTAAATTATATAACTGGTCTACCAAATATTTCGCTATCAAGTTGAGATTTTATTTATTTATAAACATATATTATTTTTATTCATATTACTTAATAAAGTTATATAAAAAAATATTTACATACAAATAATTGATTTGTAACATGGTTTGGATTCGGATTCGAATCATTTATAAACGGTTTTTATAACTTTACACTTGTATCCTAATCATTTATCATCCATTTGGTATTTAGTGTTTCTCAAACGATTCCGGTAATGGAACGCGATCCATCAACATCCTACATTCGCGATTAGGGTCATGGCAGTTTAGTAAATATGTCACACGAACAGGGGCAACGGAAGCCGATTGGGCAGAACACAAGGACGAGGGACGCCGTGTCCGTCTACCGTAGTGGTAGCTATTGAAATGACCGATATACCCATAGTCACCCACGGCAAAGACCAATATGCCCTGCCACTACGTTTCAAAATATACCAGTAATTTAAAATAATAAAAAAGAATGTATTTCTAAAAAATACCGCAGCCGGTCCGGTTCAAAGTCGAGCGTCTGTCTGTCTGTGTGTGCCTTGATCGATATTCCACGCATCCAATCACAAAATTCATTTATTTATTATTAAAAAAAATACAATTACAATAAAATAATATATATTCTGAAATAGGAAATAATAAGGTACGTACATACATAGCTTGAATGCCTCATGATCTTGTGCTATGTCTGAAGCGTCTTGTCACGCCAACTATTTTCGAACAGTTTTCTCGTACTATCAATTTTTGATAAAAATGGTAATAATCTATTGTGATTAAAAAAATTATAATATTGTAATTTGGTATTGTGAAATTCTTGAAATAAATGGAAATTAAAACGTGAGAATGAAAATGAGGGGACATTATTTGTGTCAAGTATGGAAATACAATATTATGGTATGTTTGGAGGGTAGGGGCATATAGATAATTTCATGATTTGTCGCGTCATCGCATTTTTTTTAATTAAAAATTTAACGTCTCTTTTTTTTTTCCTTTTCCTTTTTTATTTATGGGGAGTTTGTTTAGCTGGCATAAAATGTAAATGCTGAATACGGCCGCGTTGATTTTGCCTCCGCTCTCTCTCTCTCTCTCTCTTTCTCTCTCTCTCTCTCTCATCTGCCTCTTGTCGTCGTCGCTCTCGCTCTCGCTTCTTTCCTGCTTTACTCTTTTAACCCCTTGCTCGTCCGTCTTTCTCTGTCTCTTTGAACTCACATTCCCTCAAAACCCGTCAAGCCATTAACGGAGGTAATGCTGTTGCTCCTGCTACCGTTGGAGTCTGTCGCCGGTTCTATTTGCTGATTCCTTGACGGTAAACTGCAAAAAAAACCGGCCAATTTTAGTGGGTCGGAGCCAAAATGCCCGAATCATTCTTGAGCGTGAAGCTAGCAGCGGAAAATGAAAACAGAACTGCGTCTGAGGATCTTTTTATTGAAAGCGTTTCCACGGCGACGACGCCCAGATCACCGATTATAATACCCAGAAGCAAGTCGCAGGCGGCTTGCCGTAGAGTGACACCCACTTCGATTTCTGAGACTGACTCGGCTTCTGCTATCATTGAGAAGCATCTACCCAACGGGGATCTGTATATCGGGACCTTTTCCAACAAGACGCCTCACGGATCTGGGAAGTACTTGTGGAGGGATGGGTGCATGTATGAAGGGGATTGGAAGAAGGGGAAAGCCTGTGGTAAAGGAAGATTCTCTTGGCCCTCTGGAGCGACTTTTGAGGGGGAGTTCAAGTCTGGTCGGATGGAGGGTACTGGGACTTTTATTGGAGCCGATGGCGATATGTACAAGGGTTCATGGTCTGGGGATCGGAAGCACGGGTTTGGGGTTAAGCATTACAGTAATGGAGATTATTACGAAGGACAATGGAGGAAAAATTTGCAAGATGGGCAGGGAAGGTATCTATGGAAAAACGGTAACGAATATATCGGGGAATGGAAGAATGGGATGATTCATGGGAGGGGTGTTCTGGTCTGGATTAATGGTAACCGATACGATGGGGATTGGGAGAATGGTATTCCTAAGGGTCATGGTGTGTTCACTTGGCCGGATGGTAGTTGTTACATCGGTTGCTGGTCGAATGATTCAGGCAAAAACAATGGTAGTGTAGAAATGCTGAACGGTACTTTTTACCCTGGCAAGAACGGGAACAACAACAACAATAGTAGTATGGTGATGTGTGAAGCTGGTTTTGGTAGCTGTTTTTCAACTCATAAGCTATCCACCCCGCTCATGGTGGTCTCGGAGGAAGGGGTGAATATGATGATGGGGGAGAAGGGGACCATGGAGAGGAACTTCCCAAGAATCTGCATATGGGAATCTGATGGGGAAGCTGGAGATATAACTTGTGATATTCTTGATAACATGGAAGCTTCGATGTTGTTTAGAAATGGCCTTGCCTTTGATCGAGATGCTATCAAGCAGTTTAGGAGGAATCCAAATTTTTGCAGCAGTGGTGAACCTAAGAAGCCCGGGCAGACAATATGTAAAGGGCACAAGAATTATGACCTGATGCTCAATCTCCAGTTGGGTATAAGGTATAAAGAAATTGGCATCAAACTTGAAGCCCTTGCTACACATTCCGTTCACTCTTAATGTGATGTATCTTGCTGCACTCTCAGGTATTCTGTTGGGAAGCATGCGTCGATTAGCCGAGACCTTAAGCCGACTGATTTCGATCCGAAAGAGAAATTCTGGACAAGGTTTCCAGCAGAAGGATCCAAGCTTACCCCTCCACATCAGTCTATGGACTTTAGGTGGAAGGACTACTGTCCTGTTGTGTTTAGGTGACCAAATAAAGTCCTAGCTATTTGTTCCGTATTTTCTTATTTTATGGGTTTCTGATTCCATTTGTTTTCAGGCATTTGAGGGAGTTGTTTCAAGTGGATCCTGCCGACTATATGCTAGCCATCTGCGGTAACGATGCTCTGAGAGAGCTTTCATCTCCAGGAAAAAGTGGGAGCTCCTTCTACTTGACACAGGATGATCGTTTTATGATTAAAACGGTGAAAAAATCAGAAGTGAAGGTTGGTTTCAGTCTTCTTGCCTTGTTAAAATTGCAAGAAGACAAAGCTGAACATGGATAACTTTTTTCTGCAGGTGCTCATTAAAATGCTTCCAAACTATTATGAGCATGTGTATCGGTATGAAAATTCCCTTGTCACAAGATTCTATGGTGTCCATTGTGTTAAAAGAGTGGGTGGCACGAAGGTATACTTTCTTTCACACATGCCCCTTTTGCTACCTAAAACCTTGTTTTCTATGGGTTGCAACTAATCTGCTTACTGTGTGTCCATTTTTAAATCAGACGAGGTTCATTGTAATGGGAAATCTATTCTGCTCGGAGTATACAATCCATAGAAGATTTGACCTGAAGGGATCATCCCATGGACGGACGGCTGATCACCCGGATGCGGTGATCGACGAAACCACCACTCTGAAGGACCTCGACTTGAACTATGTATTTAGGCTGCAGTCGACTTGGTACAACGAGATGATCAAGTCAGTGTTTCCTTTCCCACGTTCCCTATTGATTTTTGCATCTCAATGTCGGCAAAGCTCCTGATTCTTCAGTGTATTGGATGGATGTAGGCAAATTGAGCGTGATTGCAAATTCTTGGAGACAGAAGGGATAATGGACTATAGTCTCTTGGTTGGCCTTCACTTTCGTGATGTTAGTTCTGGGGACAAGATTGGATTATCCCCTTTCATAATTCGTGCAGGTAAACCGAGTTCTTACTGCTTCAATGATGCACATGCTATGTTTGTTCCAGTCACTAAAGGAGTTAATGCAAGTTCTTTGCTTTCCAGGGAAGAGCGACTCATGCCAAAAGCTGAAGTTTTTGCGCCAATGTAGATTCATCGAGGCAGAGCTACAAGACAGGGATCGTGTCTTGGCTGGAAGGTACATATCCCATTTTTCAGAGATGTTGTTCTCATTCTTTACAGTCTGTCATCTTGAGTTGAAATATCAGCTTATTAACTATTCCATTGAAGCTGATCACGACAGTGGAATTGAGTTTTTTAAATGCCAACTTGTTCTAGAACCTCCCAGTTTGGCTGTTCTTATCACGTGGTGATTTTGATCCCAGTCCCCTGGTTTCTGTCAGGAAACCATTGATAAGGCTGGGAGCCAACATGCCTGCTCGCGTGGAGCAGGTGGTTCGGAGGAGCACCGGATACAACCATCCACCCGCCAACACCGCTGAAATCTACGAAGTCATCCTCTACTTTGGGATCATTGACATCCTGCAAGACTACGACATCAGCAAGAAGCTGGAGCACGCCTACAAGTCCTTACAAGCCGACCCCATTTCCATCTCTGCCGTAGATCCTAAGCTCTACTCCAAACGATTCCGTGATTTTATTGGAAGGATATTCGTGGAGGACAGGTAGCACAGATCATTGGTGGGTGCAAAAGTGCTTGTGCTTCTTCACTTTGGTAAAAGGCATTGGGATTTGAGGGGGCTACTTGCCACAAGGTGGGAGGGAGGGGAGATACACACAGACTTACAAGTCACTGCTTTCAGAGTGGGAGGAGGATAGAGGATGTAAATAGGAAGGTAGTGGGGGGAGGAGGAAGGGGGATAAGTTTTGGAAAATGGTCGCCTTTGGGGTCATTGAGATTCCTTTCCCTTTTGTTTTGTTTTTTTTACAAGGTGCAGTCAAAGGGATCCGGGCCCGAGTGGGATGGGGAAAAAGAAAGGTGGGGAAATGTACATATTGCAGCAGCAGCGGCAGCAGGAACTGTGCTTGCTCATAAAAAGGAGAGAAAGCAAGCGTCGTTTATGTCGCTTGACTTTGCCTCTAGCTTGCTTCTTCTTCTTCTTCCTCCTACTCTCCATTGGTTTCACCTTTACACAGTACCCGCCTAGCTGCCCTCCCCTCCCCTACACCTCAAAACTTTTTTCTCTGTATTATTTGCTGCATATGCAATGTGTTGTAATGCATCATTCATGGCGATTGTGTGAAATGGGATAGGACAATTTTTCTATCTGATGGTCCATGTGCGTTACCCATTGCAGAGGTGAGTACAGGGAGGGAGGATGGGGGGGAGGGGTCCCCCCCATCACCACCCCCAGGCCTTGTCTGAGGGAAGGGTAATTCCGTAAATGACTAAAATGCACAAGGGTTTAAAATATTATTATAATTTCTGAGGGAACAAAAGTGATTCCACAGGGTCAAGGTTATATGGCAGCAGGTCGTTTGTGGGGGCCCACATCCACTGCTCTTGCTTTGACCGGATCATCATCCCATCTCCACTGCAGGTGCACTCCACGGAATAGAGATTTCCAAATCCCGACATATATAATAAATAAATATGTTTATATATTTATTTATTTCCATTAAATAAATGAAAAATTTCCACCCTCAAATTAATTGAATCATAATTAATCTATGATTGAATCACGATTTTAGAATTATTTGAATTTAATTGAATCATTATTATGCACCGTCCAGAATTCATAGGGATTTTTTTAAGCGGTGGCCAGCACGCACGCCAATCTCCAATAATTGATTAAGATAATTAATCCGCATTATCAACTTGTTTTATCCAATCAGCAAGTGGTGTACGGGGATTAACTCATGACGTCATCAACGCATTATGCTATTCAGTATTAATTATTAATTATTATTATTTTGATTCAAAAAGCGACCAAAAGAAACAAAGCATGGTGGCTCTCTGAATACATTGCATTCGGAATGGATGACGCTCCACTCGCTTTTCAATATGTTAATGTGTCTTGTAGATGTGCAACCCCAACCATATCTTATAATCAAAATGCCTAACACAATCTTATAAAAGAGATTATGAATTATTATTAATAAGTTGAATTTAATATTTTTAAATATAATTAACGTTTATTCGTAAAAGCTATCAAATCTTTAATTTCAATATGACATTAGAACATTTGTCATGTGTCATAGCTTGAGTAACCAATATGGTATTTTAGCAGTATGCATATGATAGTATTTTGAATAGAGTGTTTAGAATATATGTTTAATTTATAAAATATTTAGATAATAAATCCAACCCGATATATGAAACTACTATCTTGTAAGAGTTTTCCTAGTAAAGCAAATTTTATTTTTTATCTTTTTTTCAAAATATATATTAATTATAACGTTATTTTTTATATTCATTTGTAAACACACATGTATTATATATATGTGAGTGTGCTTAATTTTAATCGTAAAATGTATATTTATTTAAATACGTTATTAATTAAATTATAATGTAAGTTAAAAATGTAATAACAGATGCAGATAGTGTCGGATTATGTGTTTTTGTACGGTGGCTCGGCAACAAAATACATGACATAACCCAAATAACAACACAAGTCGCATCAGATTGCTGCTTTCTTGCCGTTTATTGGATGGGGTGGCGTTTTGTAATAACTATTTCTAATTTTAAAATGCACGTTATTGTTATTTTCCTTTTTTTTTAAAGAATTTATTAAAATTTATATTGCGTGTTTCACGGAATCCATTTACAAATTCCAGAATTTCTCTTTTCTAAAAAATTAATATTAAAAATGATCAATTTTTTAAAATATATATGAAGATGTATAATTTTCTAAATTGAGGAGGTTCAGCTCCGTAGCTAATTTCTACCTAAAGTATAACAAATTGCGTACGGATTCCCAAAAAAGTCAACTTCCGATTCAGACAAAAAAAACTTGAAATTTGAGAACGGGTGGTGGACGGCGGCAAGCGGTGAGAACGCGTCACTGTTAAATGGTCAAAGCCGGAGGCGGTTCTGCATGCTTACGCCTAATTGAAGAAAGCAAAGCAGTTAGCAGCATCGGCGCTGCCTGCCTGAGCTGCAGCCTTATCAGTATGTATGCTGGTTCACTGTACACTGTAAGAAAACGTTATTGTTTTTTACTTTACCCCTTGCGGCAAAGCACATCTTTGAATGAGTTCGTTTCCATGCCCCAAAAGCATACCCAATTTCATGCATTTAAAGGGGAAAAAAGAAGGGAAAGTTGCAGGGGGAGACAAACGCAATCAATCAATCAATCCCAGATCAAAGATCTGGGCTTTAATCGCAGCCGTCGATCGCAGACTGCTCTGCGCTGCTGCCCACAACCATGTGTATGTGTTATACTATTTTCTTTTTTTCATTCAATTGCTTGTCTGCTCATGCTACGGAACCTAACCCTCGCTTTAGCATTCACTACGCTGCGCCCCTTTGGTTCACATTTGTGCATGTGATGTTGGTTAGTTACTGATACTGGGCTGTAGCATTACTGTTGGCTGCGCCATAGAGCTGCAAGGAGAAGGCAGGAAGGTTCGCTCGACGTGGGGGCTGAAGCGTAACCACTGAAAGAGACTGAGCGGCGAGCATTGAAACGAAGAGTGATTTTCACAGGAGGCTGCATGTGATGTAATAGTATCGTTGCATTATATCCTTCGGGGAGATTCATGAACCCTCATGGATAATAAATAGCATGTTGTGAAGAACAAGGGAACGAAGAATCATGATCAATGCGTTGGAGGGCTGGGCACACTTATGTCATGCATCAGCCTTTCCAACAAAAAGATGGCTGCCTATCTTGGAAGCTGCAAGACAGACAATGTAGATGTAGGGCAGCCCCCAAACTTTGGGTCTCTAAACCACAATCATTCTTCTTCATTAGAGACCCGTTTTTGTTGATTAGAGTTGTAAAATCTACAGGAATACTGGGTTAGGGTAGTGTCTGCACAGCTTATGGGTCTGTGTTATACTTGTCAGATACCCTAGAACGTAGCAGAAACTCCCAAACAGAAGGCGAGCATTTGGTAGTGATTTTGAAGAGTACTGTCATTAGAATCCATTAGACAGACCACCATCGAAACTCATTCTACAATTGCTGAACTTGATGAAAGTAAAGGCTGAGTACTGAGAAAGGCCACCAAATTGGATGTTGATGTAGTAGATGTAGTAGGTCTAGTGCTTTGGGGGGAGTATGGCATGTGGGGTGTGAATGCACACACCTACACAAGCATCGTAAGCACTACTAAGGAACCCCACCAAATCAATGCAGTGATATTCATTTTGTGGGGGAGTAATGGAAGCTTGGTGGGGAGGGTTTTCTCTGTTAGGACCACCAAGCCGTTGTGCTGTTCGCCATTGACACTACCACAAAAAAGGAATGAGCATCCTTATAAAAGGGTGAAAGCCCCTCCCCCTCCTCTCACATCAGTAATCCCTTAGCTGCCTTCAAAGCCATGATGCACATGAACTATGAATCGGTGGCAACACTCCCCATCATATCGAAGAATCCTGAGCTAGATGATGTGGTTTTGGGTCTGGGGCGTAGGGTTTACAGTCCCTTTTGGCACAATAAATTGGAATAATTAGATTAGGAAGTGTGTGCTAGAAATAGACTTGACACAGCAGAAATAATGAAGGGTTGTGAAGTTGTAATGATGGTGATCGGGGCTAAGGTGAGGTCTGGGATGACGAGGTGGAGGAGACAACATGGAACCGTTTCTTTATTGAGTCATTACTCCGCAACTACTCCTCACTAATTACACAGTAAAGAAGGCAACAAGGCATCATAAAAAAGACTGTGGCCGAGGAGCCCAATGCCTTCGTCTACTGCAATCAATGACTCGGTGCTCGCCACTTCTCAATTCAAAGATCTTGCCTCCTCCATCCCCACCAGAAACCTTCCAACTCTCACGTTCCTACCCAAAAGATACGCAGAGTAGAGCCCAAGGCATGTCCCAGGCCGCCAATGAATCATCAATGAGCGACTGCCTTGGTTATTTATTTATAGAGAAGAATTTCTATTTCTTCGTATTTGGGCTGATGAAATTCGCCCAATTCGAATGGGGGTTATCATGGGCCCATTAGCGTATTTACGGGCCTGGGCTTTTGAGGCCCACTTTCAAATACTTCAAGCCCATTATTTTGGATGCCTGGCCGACGGCCTCTGGGTGGTGGACGAAACGATGCCTCTGGCTTGGGTATGGTGCATTCTTCAGTTCCCAGTTCTGGCGTGGTGCCCTAATTTTTGGATACTGTTTCTTCAGCCATTGAGGATGGAATATGAATTTATTTCAGGTACGCTGCGTGTGGTTAAGTCGTTCATCATGCTTTGGGCGGATTGTAAATTCTTTGGGTTTGGGCAGCTGCCCATCCCCTTCCTATTCTGCGACGAATCTCGCGGGTCTTTGGTGCGATCGAGGGAGCTGGGTGATCACTTGGTGCACCAAAGTATGGTACTTGGGGATTGCATGATGGCTTTATGCTCTTAAGGTGTTTGATTCAGGATAATAGTATTTCGTGGTGGGCGGACAGAATTGCTAATGAAATATGTATGGTGGCATGGTCACCTCGTATGCATTGTACCCATGATTTGATTCGTTCGATGACGCTTGGATGCTCACAACGCTGGTTTTTCGATGGGAGGCATGTCTAAAAGCCGGGTTTGCAGAACCCAGGATTGATGTTAGAGAGACTTCCCATGATAGGTTTTTTATACAGCAGCAAGGACGTGGAAAGATGCTGCAATGTTTAGATGAATCACAAGAAAGGAAGTCTGAGAAAAAAGCTGGCAGCTGGATCGAAATGAAGTATGAGTTACATACTTTCTCCCGATGGAAGAGTAGTGAAACATGGAGACTATGGAAATGATGATATTGACATTTGAGACACAAGAGGCGACTCCACCTGTAGACTGCCAATGCGGTTTCAAGTGCACAGACAAGTTCAAGGGTGCCTGCTGTTTCTATGGATTTTGTTGAACCCTAAATTTTCCTCATAGCTCTTTTGTTCATTGGAAATGATTAGGCAGTATAAACTCTTCTTAGTTTTCCAAAAGCTATTGAAGCGTTCCGTTATCATGCTCTCTGTTTTGGTTGAAGTCGTCTACTTCAGCATTATGAATCTTTTGATTCTATCCAAATTTATATTATGGTGTAACATTCTCTGTATGCTTTAGCTTTTCGCAGAAGATAATTTTACCAAATTAGTAGTGGTTTGGGAAACTGTGAACAGGGTCATCTCTTATATGAAGAGTGAGAGGAACTCAGAACAAGCTTATCACCTGTTGTATCATGGGAGTTCCACTGAATCCCAACGCTCCTGAGTGGAGGCCAACCTCGCAAAGGGGCTCTTTGTTTCTAAATCAAATGTTTCCTCACCTTCTCTTGCAGTTCCATCATCAGGCTCCTGGAGTTGTGTTACCGCTGCTGCAGCAGCCAGTGGGTTACAGTAACGCATGGAATGTTACAGTGTCAGCGATTGGAGAAGATGATTTTTCTCTTCTAAATGAGATGAAGCAGCGCCCCGGGGAGGTTCAAACACCGTTTTTCTCCTGTTACGAAGAAATGTCGCAGTATACGAGTCCGGGAAGAGAAGGTGAAGCCTGTTCCCTCGCCGAAAAAGAAAATGCGACCCCCACGGGTACCTCCTGAAAGAATATGGGCGGTGAAGAACTCAGAAAAGATAGTAAACCAAGTTGAAAACTTGCCGTTGAGGCCATTTACTTGTGATAAACACCCAGTTTTTACTAAAACCACGGTGATGATCAGAAACACCCCAAACCAGATAAGGTACCGCTTGCTTTGTCTCTTCCTTTTCATCCATGTCTAATGATCTAGCATGATTTCCAATGGGGATGGGTAATAACACTACAAAAACCAGTGACTTTTTGAAAAAACATAAGAAGAAAAGAGGGAAAGCTTTTTTTATATGCATAACGTTTTCAGCATGCAGGTTATAGGCTCTTTGACCTAGGAATCTGTGGTCTATTTTACCATATAGAATCCATGAAGGGCACCACATTCTTTGGGTTTTCCAACTTCCCGTGTTGAAAATGGGATTTGCTTGTAGCGGATGATTTGTTGGGATCTTGATGCAGTGATAAAGTTTAAAAAGGCATGCTATTTTCTCTGCCATGCAAAACGCTGCTACTCTGAATTCACTGTTTTGTCTATTTGCAATATGCCGTCGAAAGCTCTTTCTTCTCAGTCCTCTGAGTCTTGAACGAAAATAGTAACGCCATACATCTCTCTCACCTTTTTGCCTTCGTGAATTAATGATGCCTCTCTGTGATTAATGCCAATGATTTGCTTCTTTAATGCCTTTTCTTCTTTCTATCAATGACTTTCTTTGACAAAGCAATCAGTCAAATTTTTTACATGAAAAAGACCTGCTCTACAATTCTTTACAGGAGGGACTTTATGCTGAAGTTTCTTGATCAGTGCTGCCAAAAATACTCCCTGGAGTACGATTTCTTGTATTTGCCGATGGATTTTGGGTTAGTTCTGTGGTTAAAGATAACATCTTGTCATTCGACTGTAGTTCTGTGTACTGAAAGACCCTAAACTCCCAGGAAGCGACAGAATCTGGGCTACGCGTTTGTCAACTTCACCACCCCAGCTGCAGCTGTGAAGTTCGGAAATGTTCTCCGTGACTACAAGTGGAGTGAAGCCATTGACTCCAGAAAGATCTGCGACATCAGCTGGGCCAGGATTCAGGTCTTGTAGACAAGCCATTGATAATTTTCTCCCGAGCTGTGTTGAATATTTGAATTCATTCTGCATTTTTCAGGGGAAAGAAGCACTGATCAAACGATTCAAGGACTGTGCCTTCGAGTGTGATGACACCGCCTTCTTGCCGGTGATTCTCGAACCACCCCGCAATGGCACTAACTCAAATCCTCCTGCCCCTGTAGTTCTTGGTATGCTGCGGTATCGTCTTCCAGAAATTTTAACTGATGGGCAGAAGACATAGAGTGAGTGGTTCGTTTAGTTGCGTGTAAGTTCAGGAGCAGCATATTTTGGATGAAGGGCCTGTGTTTTCTTCATCTCCCTGGCGCTGAAAAGTGCCGGGGCGAAATGGAAACATGTTGCTATCAAAGCTCCCTACTTTGCACAACTCTTTTATCATATCTGCACTGTAATCACTTATCATTAAGAAACAACAAAATATGCTCAAACATCGTATTCCAGTTTGAACTGATTCGTTTCTCGATGATCATTCATCCAGTAAACTTAAACTCTTTATCAGTCTGACAATATTATCATTATGTATCAAGAAGAAAAAAACTTGTGCAAATTTGTCTGAGTGGCTCAAAGTCTAGGCATCTTTATGCCACACCAAACTGAAGAGAACAATGGGCAGGAGGTGTTTTTACACTTGACGGAGGACTTATTAACACAAGAAAACGCCTCGCTACTTCTTCTTCTTACCGGGAATTGCAACTCTCTTACCTTTTAGAGTTCTGCAGTTGTTCTTCGTGCGTTGACCTCTACAGGGCAATCCCTGAATATGCCTCATCCCTCTGTAGCATTGTATCTCCTTCAACCTTCTAATAGCCAATGCATTGAACCTCCTCTGTGTAAAAACAACACATCAAAAATAAACTCCTGTCAACAGTCCAAAGAAAATACGGATTTCTGTAAAATCTAAGGAATATATGATCAGCCCATATTTGAATATAGGGATATAACCTGGTATGTTGACAATACCATGTTTGCTGCAGTTTTCCTTCTAAAAACAGAGAAGCAAAACCATATGAAAGAAAGTGAGAATGCTTACAAGATCTCCTTCAATCATATACTTGGAAACCTCCTCACGCAACGTTGTGAGTTCCTCTTCGGAAAATCTTTAGTCAACTTGTTTTCAAAGGTGAGATCGTTTAGTATCTGCCGAGCAGCGGTGCGACCAATGCCATGAATGTACTGCAGCGAATACTCAACTCTCTTGTTGTTGGGTATTTCAACTCCGCCAACACGCGCACATTTGATGCTCAGCCCACCAATCTACAAGCGGGATAAAAAAAACCCATCTTAAAAACGAGCACCAACTTGAAATCAGAAGCGGAAATGAAGAAGACATTGAAAAAAAATTCGACCTTTGATGGCGGGAAAGAGAGCGATGTTTTCGGTGATACTGCTGTTGGGTTGGAGATTAGAGAGAATGAAGTAGGAAGAAACGCCGTCGCCAGAGATTGCGCCATCGCCAGATCTCGTGGTTTTCACAGGGACGGTGAGGAGGAGGAAGAACCTTTCTGTTTCTTATCCGTTCCCTGTGGCCCGACCCGGGTTATTTGGATCCATATTTGGGCCTTATGGGCTACGCTCGGACCATATTGGCCGATTATACTAAGCACTGTGGAGTTATCGTTGTTGCGGTTAAGTGTGCTCCCAGAAAACACAGTAATTTCCCCATGTAAAATGGTCCATTAGAAAACTACTGCAGACATCTTGCAGCAGGGAAATGAACCAAGCCCAGGTGAAGGAATGAAATGACCCACGATAGTCACATTGTCTCATCAGACAGGAGCAGTGTGTCAAATAGAAGCAAACAAGGCCAAACAGAGAGTGACCTTGAGATATGAATCATCATCGCTTTGCAAAAGCTTTTGTTTTTCACAGAACCTGTTAAAGCACGTACTTTCAGCTAAAAATGAAGGAGAAAGGTAACCTGGTCATCATCTGCCTGCTCTCAGCCTAGCAGCACGCCTTGCAACCAAAAACCTTGCACGGTGGCCGGTCGGCGGTGCTGCAACTCGAACGCGGCTGCTCCGGAAGTCCTCTTCGAATAGATCAGCGGCTGGGAATCTGCGCCTGTTCCATCGTTGAAATGGGAATGCGTCATCATCATAGTCCCTATGACTGCTCCTCTCTATTACATAGTCACCGATGATGATTGCTCCAGGGATCGCAGATCTTATTGTGCTGACCACATCCCTGAGATCATTTTCGTTCTCCAGCTTCTTCCATTTTGCAGCATGTGTAGGATCAACAGCTCGAGGGCATGCCAAAGGATGCTCCTTTTTCACGTGCTTCCTAAGCTCTTTGTAAGTTCCAACAAAGGAGCAGTTGTCCTGCATACATGCTCGCGGCTTAGCATTCAAGTAGCCTCGTGCAGTTTCGACCACCGTCCAACCTTTCACTGGGCACCGGCATAAAGGGCACAACAGCTCTGATCCCCCTGGCTTCCCAACCGCATCCTCTAAAAGATCCGGTGCTGCAGTCTGGTTCAATGATTTAGTGTAGGCTTTCTTGTATTGCTTAAGACAATTTGAAAATCTATGGCTCGTCGCACACATGAAAGGACGGCAGCCCTTGTCATATGAAGAACAAAGCAAGAGAACAGCATTGTGGGGATGCTCCATGCAGACTGAGCAAACAGCGTCTTCCCATTCCCTTCTTTCGGTCGCTTTCACATGACTCCTGCCATGGTAAGCAGCATCTCCACATATCTTGGTGCAACGGGATGACAACTTATGAAGGCCAGCTCCGTTGCAGTGAGTATCAGATTTTCTATCCAGTTTCTTGGACTTGGCCATCATACAATCTAAACGTCAAGAGAATCGCATTCCCCATACCAACAAAAATCGTCAGAACATAAACATTGAAACCTGATTATCCGAACAAAAAAAAATCATACCCAGACCACAAGCCACGAACAAGTGAATCAAATAAACCCTAAAACAGAAATCATTTCACATTCAAGGGCTTTTCGCACCGGAAAAGCAAGAACCCTGATTCAAACATGGGATTTTGATTTGCGGGATCCATTTCAAGGAGAAAAGAAAAGTAGATCATCGAACATCCAAAGGCATTAAGCGTGAAATTAGGGTTATTAACGAAGGATTAGGGGAATTTTACCATGGGAGGTTATGCGGCGAGACAGTTTGTCTTCCCGCAGTTGCGCTTCCATGAATTTATAGGGAGACTACTGAGTGGATTGTTCCAGAAGGGATTCCAGGTCCCTCCCTCTCGCGTTCCGTTTCTCGTGATGATTAAATTACCTTTTTGTCCCCCACGATTCGACCAAATACGTCACGTCCTCCACGTTTCGATATTACTCATTCAGCTCCTTTTGGGGGAGATTTGTCAATTTACAGTTTATACGGGGGACTAAATTGACTCAAATTTCAAAAAAGGATTCAATTGGTTTTCATTGAAACTACAGGGACCTGGAAATGCAATTTCTCCGGCGAAATTTTTTACTCGATAAGATTTAGGTTACCCCTGCCGCAAATTTGATTTTCTGGATCAAGTGATGATCGAATTCGGGGATCCGTGGCCGGATTTCAATGCAGGAATCGAGTACAGCGACCGCTGCACCATCTCCGACGCCGGAAAAAAGTTGATCGAGTTCTACTGTCAAAAATACCCAAGCTCCGCTCCTCTAAACGGTTGGCTTCAGAGAATCCACAACCACCAGATAACCGTCAAGGGACGGGCTGTTACCGATCCCGATACAATACTCAGTGAAGGTGATGAGCTTGTTTATCACCGTCTCCCGTGGAAAGAGCCTTCCGCTCCTCACTCCATCGGAATCCTATACGAAGACGATGATATTATCGCCCTAAATAAACCCTCTGGGTTGCAAGTTCTACCTGGAGGACTGTTCCAGCAAAGAACGGTTTTAACACAGCTTCAGAGATTTAACCTTTTGTCTTCAGAAACACACCCTGTTCCAGTTCATCGGCTTGGTAGAGGTACATCAGGGGTATTACTCTGTGCAAAGACAAAGCTCGCTAAGTCCCACTTATCAGCATTGTTCACTGATGCAACTTCATCATCATCCGGAGCGGCAACCAGGAGAATCAAAAAAATGTACAGAGCCTTGGTGACGGGAGTGATTTCAGAGGATGAGATTGTAGTTGATCAACCTATTGGGCTGGTTAAGTACCCTGGTGTTGCACAGGGACTATATGTTGCTGCTGGTTTAGGTAAACCATCTTTGAGTAAAGTTTACGTCTTGGAGAGGAACTTGGTGAGGGATTCCACATTAGTTCAGGTGGAGATTCAAACTGGGAGGCCTCATCAAATAAGGATTCACCTATCTTTCATTGGGCATCCCTTGATTGGAGATCCGTTGTATGGTGTTGGTGGGCAACCAAAGTACAGCGATTTCCAGCTTGCCGAACGGGGCCTGGGAAAAGATGGAGGGTATGATCGCCCTGAAAGCCCAGTTCCTGGAGACTGCGGGTATCATTTGCATGCACATTACATAGTTTTCCCACGTCCAGTGACTCAGGAGATCATTCGGGTCACTGCACCTCTCCCTTGTACTCTACAAACACTTGAAGAAGCAGATGGTTAGCAGTTCCAATCAAGGAAATTCCTTGATATATGCAGGGCAAACTTCGTGTTTTCCTCTGAAAAATTTCGAATTGGATACACTTTAAGGGACATCAATGGTCTGTGCCTTTTGTTGTATAAGATTCCGCGTTCTCCAGCATACTAGGAGAGAGGCCAGCCAATTGAAGGGGCCTACTGCATGCATAAACAGTTATGCAGATACAAGACAGTGATAACTCGGGGCATGAAAAGGAAGGGAGAAATATAATTGTTTACTTGAAACGTTCGCAAAAGTTTCCTGTAGGGAAGAAAAGAAAACAACGATGGACAAATTTTACATGATCGATCGACCCATCCATCAGAACACACAAGCTCTCTGGTTGGAAAAGTGCTGTTAACGTCATTCAGGGTGAGATATCCAGTAAATAAGGCCACTGCGTACATAAGGAGCTACTAGTCAGCAATCTTTATCTGCCTCCTGTGACAAAGTTTAGTTGTGGGAATGATGGTTTTACCTGATCAAGACAAATACACATTGAAGAACACCAGCAACTCCTGTCCATGCCGAGGGACCGGATTTCACCAAAGCGTCTTGTATGAGTAGCCCCACTGACGCAGCTAATGAAACAAAGGAGACCACATAGGCAATGAAAAGCCACAGCTTCAACCTGAAATAACAGAAAGTTCTTGTCGTGCACTTCTTTGATTTCTCATGGTAATTCATTGCAATGCAACTTGGCATGCAAACGCCAGAACATTGTTGTGTCCTATAACCACACCAATAAACTTAAGGTGTGATATCAGGTGGTTCACTGAATGGATCATACCCGCAATATGTGCAAATTCTTCTATTTGCTACTGTCTTACAAAGGAACCAGACAACCCATAAAGAACCATTTGAGGAGAACAGCAGTTGATTGCCAAAAAGGATATCCTTATCAAAACTTGGAGCATCATTACTGACATAATGCGTCAAAGTCTACCCATCAAACGTTCTATTTCATTTCGAGTAAATCTGACATACCAAATACCCCAATTAGGAAAAAGGATTTGAAAACCATCAACAAAATGAAAACTTATAACTGTGGTTTCGAAGAGGGGATAAGAACTCGAATTCAATGTCACACTTGCAAATCAAATAAGAAGCATACTAAACACCGAGCAACAAGAGAACGCCACATGATAAAGGAGTAGTGAACTCGACCTCCAGTCGCCATCATCGTAAGGAGAGTAATCAAGATCCCCTTTCCTCACGCAATTGAACATCAAAGCGGCAAAAGACGCAAAAATCCCTAAAATTCAAAGCAAGCCCAAAACTAAGAGCAACGAATCACTCACAGTTTCCTCTTATAATCAACCAGCTTCACGTACCTGGTAGGTAGTGGACAAAGGGGACACCAACGGCGCTGCAAACGACGGCGTCCACCCAAAACCACCACCCAGTCCCGAAAATTGCCCCGGCCACACCAGGTCCAAAGATCGCCATGAGCTCTCCAAACTCCATCTCTATCAGCCTTTCCCTGCAACAGTCGCGAGTTGGACGACCCACAAACCCTGAATTTTCAGTTTCCGCACAAATGCGTCGATGAAACAGAAACTGAATTTCGCGAGCTGAGTTTTCTCTCAACGAACATTTGTTTCATTTTTTATAATATACTTTTCAGATATATAAATAAAAACTTTACGTATGATACCCACGTTCCTAAATCAAGCCCTAACCTGCACAATATATCTCAAATTTACAATTATTCGAACAAGGCCAAGAGGCCGTAATTGGAAACATTCGGCCCGTTCCGCTGGGGCCATGTCATCGGGAACATTCCATTTGGGTATCACGCAATCACTGAATAAAAAAGTATTCCAATTGAATGATGAATCGTCAGATCGCAAACTACTCATACAACGATTTTTTTAAACACTTGGTTGCAACGGCTATAATAAACCAATTTATACAGGAACTTGCTTTCATCTCTATACTGTAACAGGAACAGGAAACTGCACCTAATCTACACACGATGGGATCAATGGAGGAAGCCGGGTAACTAAACTGCACATGCTGTTGTGGGAAACATCAGATGCATGTATAAAGAAAGCAACACATGCTTACAGACTCACATGGCGTCCTTGTCCTTGAGGTGATCGCTGATTGCCATCGGTTCCTACTCCGGTATCAGCTCATCCCCAGATGTTTCTATGTGCTGCACCACGAGAAGCCCATTGCCGTGTTGTTGTTAGCTAGTAGGCAGTTTCTGGGAAGTTTGGTTACCAGAAAAGAACTTCCCAGAAAAGGGCAGTGGGTCTCTGGTTTGGCAGGAGATGAGCTGTCGTCTGTTTTCAGACCGAAGGATATTGGCAGCGTTACACGCCGTTCATCTGCTACTGTGCAATCGAGAGCTATGTCCATCAGCTCTTTGTACCATTCCACTGCATGAGTTGTTGTCATCCACATAGGCTCTATGGGAGGTTGTGGCTGATTCGGAACTGACTTCAGGTTGGTAAAATGGATGACGAGCCAATGCAGAGAGAACAGAATCTCGACTTGAAGCAAGCACGTCATGGGAGCATAAAACCAGTTCGCGCTGGAGAGGAAGGCCAAAATGAAAAAGGGAAAAAGGTACCAAGTAAAACAAAAGGAGAAACATCAGACATAGTAGTTGGGTTACCTTCAATTTCTCCCTTTTCACAATTCTCTCACAAAGAAGGCGAAGCTTCTCTAATTCAACCTAGAAGAGAAAATAAAATCAAAACAAGAAATGGATCTAAATCTAAGGATATAAAAGGAAATAAAATCATAAACGTATGGTGACTAACCCTGACTTGCTTGAGACTCCGAAGCTCTTCAGTTCCATGCTTCTGGACCCCAGCCTAAAGAAGTTGAAAGTAAACCCTCTTTACTTGAACACTCTTAGTTAGGAAATAAAGAAAGAAACATGCAGATGATGAGACGACCTTAGCTCTTTGTTCTACGCTATGCTTTTCACAGTAAGCCTTGTGCTGCAGTTTGCCACCAATGGTTCTTACACTCATATAAAAACCAGCACTTCTTGCACATGTAGGATGAAATGAGGTATGACAATGACCATAACAGCACTGTGAACAAGAAGGATAGCAGAAAAAAATGTAAAAAAAATCTTCCACTGTTTTAGTTGAAAAAATTTGTACGAGTTTGCGTACTCAGTGTCACCTTAAAGCAAGCACCTTGCTTGCGACTGCATACTGTACAAACATCAGCTCCTATGCCAACAGAATTCTGGAGAAGAGAAGGCTTGAAGGCTAAGACATCATAATGCCATGGAATAGGATAATGAAGAGAAATAATTACAACCAGTTTGATGCTTACAATTCCTTCAATAGGACTGGCTTGCCCCCTTCGGTATGTTGAATCCAATATCCACTACATTTGATTAAGATAAAAATGTACAATTCCAGAGGAGAATTAGATTGAGAAAACATGTCATAAAGACGTAAGACAAATTTTACTTCAGCACACAAGGCATGCATCCATTGATCATCTCCTGATTTCCTAAAAGCACCCGCAGTCCCACCACATAAAGCACATTCAGGGAGAAAATCAAGCTTTGCCAAAGAATCTGATGCCAAGGCTCCAGAAGTTCTTGAAGAGATCAATTCTTCACACAGCTCACAATACCAAGGACCAGCAGTATTCTTATCACTGCGGTAGCAATTCAAATGAACAGAAACCTGAAATACAAACAGCAAAGACACAACCAAATTTTTACTGGACCTCCAATACGAATTCACTGTTTATACCAGGAACAAGATAAAAAAATATTTCGCACCCACAAACCTTGCAACCTGAGCAAAGCAAAACAGGATTCAACATGGTCTCACTGCAGTGGCATACATCGCATATCTGAGTATAGTTCTTATTTGTGCTTGAAGCAAACAGATCAAGATCGGAGGATCTCGTAACAGTTCGTCTGAGGCTATGCAAATCTGTTAATTTTGACTTCAGAAGATCCTACAAATTCAATATTTTAAATATATATTTCGTTAAAAATAATGTGTAGCAGACAGCACGAATTGTCAAATGAATAATACCTTCTGTCTTGAAGATTCTTCAAGATTGTCCTTCCTACTTGAACACAGCCGTGAGGATGCTGCAGCAGCAGCAGTGGCTGCTGCCAAGACTGCTTGCACTTCTTTATGGCGTCGTTCTTTTCTTCCCTGCTTCTTGGATTCTCTTTGATTGTGATTATATTGGTTGACTAATATTGCATCCCATTTCCGCTCTTCAGCATTTGCAATCTCTCCAGGGAGAATGCCAACTACTTTTGAAATTAGATCATCTGCAAATTGGTGAATGAATACTACCCCTTTTACCTCTAGTAAATCAACATCAGACAAGCAATGGAGAGGCATTGCATACCACTTAAATGCCTTCTCAAAACTGCCACAGAAATTAGCCTTTGCTGATAGTACATAAGCTCTCCTTCCACTTCATCTAAAGGTGCCAGCCCAAGCATGCCACTATTTCTCAAAGATTTTAACTCCTCTAGATTCAGCCCATCGCATTCAGATGTCATGTAAGGAGAGTTTGCTAGCAGGATAGGGTTATTACAACAGAGTCCGGAACTAAAAGATACTTGTGAAGCTTCCCGGTACCTAAAAACTGCTTACAAAGTTATTAACTAGGCCAGTGAACGCAACTCCAGGCAAATCAGATAGGAATTTACCAGCAGATTGGCACCACTCAGTTTCTTCAAGCATGCCACTCTTTGACTCCATTAGCTTGCCATATACATTAGGATGCATATATGAAGCATAACTCATGTCTCCAATCCTACAACCACATATAATTATTTTAGACCCATGAATCAAATAATTCACCTTCCACGATATAGGAAGAATGAAAACAAGAAATTGTCCAAGAAATGCAGAATCCACGCAAAACCACAAATGCATAGCAGAGTATCTCACTTTAGGACTGATGGGTATGCCATCAACTGCATTAGTTTAGCATCCTCAGAGAAACATTGAGCCAGCACCTTAAGTTTCACTGTCAATAATGCAAAATGTCAGGGATGTTCATGGCCAAAAGTACAATCATTTACATATCAGCAATCAGTAACAGTACAATAGCCAAAATCCCGAAAATCCAAGAGAATTTATATGGTTACATCTCACACAATTCATTTTTGCTAAGCCAAAAGAGAGAAAATTCACTACAAGAACTCAAGATGAGCACCTTCATTTCCACTAGAGTCATTTACTGCAGTGTCATTGTAGCCAGGATCAACCAACATCTGCACCACAGAAACAAGAAAGAGATATGTGTGTGACGGATAACAAACTGAATCTAAGCAAAACAATGCGAGGTCTATTCCCAGTGCCAATATACAGTTATATCAGAAAAAAAACACATATGGCTGAAAAACGAGCAAATGAACCATAAAGGATTTTACGTTAGACCCAAGAAAAATATAATGGGTCCAAAACTTGGCTACATCTTCAATGAGTTACCATCCGCATAAAAAATGTCAAGTGTAAAGAGGCATCATATTCTGATCTTGTACCTTCTCAGTATCACCCTGATCAGAAAAATCATTAATACTGTCCTTAGAGGGGCCTTTTAAATCATTTTTCATAGACCGCAAGCTGCCGATATTTCTTTTACAAGACGCAATATGTTTAACAGGAACAGCACGAGAATAACTAGAATCTGCCTCTGATATAGTAGAAACACCTTCAGCAGCCCCTGAGTTGTCTTTCGCAGCCAAAAGTGATTGAATCTTTTGTTTTAGAGTTTTCTGAAAGCTCCCAAAATGAGCATTATTTATCAACCACCTCACCACTTTGGTTTGCATCTTAGGATTAGTATCCTGGATGTACACACCAAAGAGACTGGTTGGTTAACTATTACGAACAAATAGGTTAGAGATAAGATAATCCGAGTAAGAAAAATCCAATCAACATCACGTGCACATCAAATATGATCAATGAAATGAAGATGCTGAGAAGTATCGAGTAGAGTGAATAAATATTACAGTGAGTATCTTTGTCAATGAATGTGGAGCAACACCAATCTCAATAGCTACTATTTCAGCATTGACTCTACCAAGATCAATCAACTGCAAACAAAAAAACTCCACTCAGGAGAAAAAAAAGTATGCCATGATAATCTTTTCTAATAAAGTATATTGAATACCTTCCGGAGAATCATGTTAAAATTGATAATGCAGCACGGGTCGGATTGTTTTGTCTCAGGCCTATCTACTATGCAGTTACTGGTGATGGGATCCAAAACATTTCCATTTTCTTGCAGAGATTCCAAATTTCCTTGGATGTCTTTTGAATGTTCCCCATCTACATAGAGATTACCGTTCAGCTTGTCAACCAGAAAATAATTATAGAACTCTGTAAGAAATAACTTCATGTGATGTATCTTACTGCCATTGGAAACACAATCACTGGTTAAAGAAGAATCACCCGTTTCTGCGTAGTCATCATCACACTGAACTCCTGAATGCCTCAAGCAAAAGGCATGGAGTTCAACCTAAATATGATCCACAATAAGTATTAGGGTGAAAAACATGAAAAAGAAAGGTAATGAAGAAACCATAGACATCGAGAACTACATGCTATAAAACAAACTCTCCCAAATCATGCATGTTTCTCCATTACTTCAATCATCAACAACAGAACAGACCTCATCAGATCCACGTTTTCCCCATATTTCCAGGCGGTGCCTTGCCTCTCGTGCACAAATAGGATGGAATGAATTTCTACAAGATCCTAAAATAGTAACAGCCTATTTTATGAAATCAGAAAATAAAGGGAATGACGTGAAAAAGAAAGAATTTGAACTTCATACGTTATATGTAACAGGGCGGACTATTGTGCATAACCCACAAATGAGTACTGGAGAAGCAACATACGAGGGGTTCATGGATACAACGTAAATCCATGAGCACCACTCACCACACACACCAACTCTGGCTTGTCATGCAATGCGTGGCAGTGACACGGCCTTGGAAATTTTAAGTGCTAAGGTTTTGACTATCAAAACAAACATTTGACTCATATCCTATATGTGATATCAATATCTCCGAATTTCTCGCAGATTGAAGAAAATACTTTAAATAATTGGCTTAAGGACCAAGACACTCTTACACATATGATGTTTCCATGTAAAATTGAATTAATGATCAAGATGCTATGCATACCAGTACTGCACCGAACACAGGTACCACACTTAATCTTGCAAAGAGAACAAACTGGCTTCTTTCTCGTATCCTTTGATTCACCCAAATTCATGACAGGCTCCATATTGTTGGTATTCTCCACATATGTCTCATCCGACCACAGACAACAAAACAAGTGAGCAAGCTCCACCTTAGATTCATCTTTTTCTTGGTAACCTTCCGCTAGATTTATAGGCTTCAACGCACCTCCTTGCTTTGGGCAAAGTATACATTGTGCTTCAGCATCTACTTCAGCAACATCCCTCATTTTGCACCATGAGCATAACCAAAATCTATCTACACTTTCTTGAACACCGTAGCATCTTTTATGGACAAACATTCCACACGAGTGGCATTTCATCAGGCAATTCAGTGGGTCAGCAACGTCACCATAACTGCAATAGTGACACAGAGATTCTTTGCCTTCAACTGGGTGTGCTGTATGCAGCTTTTCCAAGCCAGTATCAGAACCTGACAACTTTCTTTTTTTCGAAGGCCGATCTGACGAGAAATATATTTTGCTCCTACATCCTAAAAGCCGCTCTACCCCAGAAAAAGAATTAGAAAGGGTCTCACAATTAGGCCGTTCGACATTATTGGGGTTGACATCAATTTCACTAGTTTCCTCAGCAGTCCCATCAACAACGTGATGCCCATTCTGCGGAAACATTAATTCATTGATATCCTTCAAACAGTCATTTGCAAGCATTCCGCTAACCCTTTCCTGACGATAAAAAAACTTCTTATCCTCATCCAAACAGGGCATCAACAACAGGCTCTCATCGCAGGAAACCCCAAAATCCGAAAGTTTTTCCAATCTGTCGACATCCTCGACGTTCAGTTCCCGAAAATATTCTTCAGTTTCTTTCCAAATGCTATTAACGCAAATCTTCGTAGAAGCTGAAGACTTCTTCTCAGTCTTAGAATGCAATTTCTTCTTCCTACTCTCTGCATGCCAGCTCAATAAATTCGACACCCCGGTAGGAAGATTGTTAGCAGTTGAAACAAATGCATGAGCTGAAGAAGCGTCGTCAGAATCATAAGGGGAGCAAAATGCGAGCGTTTTGCGAGCTTGACTATATAAATCAACGGGTGTTGTAGAAGGAGAGGGTGTTTCCGTAATTTCTGGAGAACCCAGGGACTTTTCTGCAATATCCTCTTTCAAATTGGGGCTTCTGCAATCATCATCGGTTTTCTTGATTTCGGCGGTGTCCTTACCACCCGCCACGGATTTCCTCCGCCTCTTGCATCTGCCTCTTCTGTTCATCGCATGCAAGACCCAATTTCAACAGCGCCACCACCATCCGATATCAAAACCCTATAATCAACCAATTCACGAACCAAAATCTGAAAAAATGGAATTGTGGTACAATTCGCCGTCCCCTCCCCTACATAGTCCAGATAATTGAAAGCGAAAATATGGGAGCTACACACGAGTCAGGAATTGGGGAAAGTGATTGCGACTAGGGTTAGGGTTCGTGGTGAGTCTTGTAGGGGAAAATGAAAAGATTTGGGGCTCATTTTTAATTATTTTTTGGGAATTTCCACTTTTTTTGGTTCGTTAGGAGAAAGAAAAGAGTGCGTTTTGCTGAAGCCAATCATTTCAGTTCCCGCCCAAAATTTCAACTGTCTCTTTCGACCCTATTGAATAATTTGCTTCGGTAAATTACTTTTTGTTTTTAATAAAAGAATGTAAACTTAATTTTTAATTTTGAAAAAAATAGGTACTATTTTTAAGTAAAATGGTAAAACAATGGGCCCGCATACAAATAGCACATACATTTATTTCGTAATTTATTTGTTGGAATTTATTAAATTAAATGATTTATTCATTGCGGAACCCTAAAACTAAATACCCGCCCATTTGTCTCTTTGTCTACTTCACAACCAAAAACCCTGACGAAGATCATCTTCTTCTTGTACCATCATTTCTGCTGCGCCGCTTCGCTCTTCCTCCGCCGTCTCGCCGACAACCGTACAACTTGAGATGCGCTGGAGTTATGCAGAAGCTTCTGCCGAAGAGGCCTGTGGGTTACGGCACATCGATTTTGTTGGTTAACTCTTCATTAGTTCCACCACTCTGTTGCTCCAAGTTTCTGTCCTTTTCTTCTTACACTCTCTCTTCTCAAGCTAGAGGTACTATGCCTACTTCCTCCGCTTACATGCGATATTCTCAGCCGATACCCCAGCCAGGTAAAGCCTTGTTTGCTGGTGCTCGGTGTCTTAGTTTTGCAAAATCTTGTACTTGCTCTTGTGAGAGCGGCGGTGAGGCCGTGCCTTTGAGGGCTCGGTTAGTTTCCAAGGTGGCGAGAGTAGGCGGTAGCTTCTGTGGGCCTCGTAGGTTTTCTTTGGTGGCTAATGCGAGTGAGAGTGGCGCTGAGGTGGCTGCTGCAGATGACTTCAATGGTGGCGGCAATGGAACGGAGAATGTCAAGGCTAGAGTACTCAGGAGGCATAGGAATAGCAGTGGAGATTGTGGGGCAGTAGTTAGGGGTCCGGATCTTTTGGCGATTCCTGGAGTTGGTCCTAAGAATTTGAGAAAACTGGTAGAAAAGGGCATTGAGGGTGTTGACCAGCTGAAAAAACTCTACAAGGACAAGGTACCTAAATTTTGAACAGTGTGTAGTACCATTTGGTTTAGGCGTCATGAACTGTTGTGCATTATCGAGCTTATGCGCTTTTCTTTCTTGTGCGTTACCTATTGTTTTACGTCTACCATTAGTCACCATTCAGTTTGTGGATATTCTTGTACTGAGTATTGTATGCTTCAAATTTTCAGTTCTTTGGGAAATCGAATGAGAAAATGGTTGAGTTCTTGCAGAGCTCTGTTGGAATCATACACAAAAATCATGCAGAGAGCATTGCTACCTTCATTAAGGATAGAGTGGATGAGGAGCTGAAGGATGGTGCTCGGCAAGGTCAAAAGAAGCGGATTACACTGTGTGTTGAAGGAAATATCAGTGTTGGAAAGACAACATTCTTAAAGAGGATTGCCAATGAAACACTGGAACTCAGAGATCTTGTTGAGATTGTGCCCGAACCAATAGACAAGTGGCAGGATGTTGGCCCTGATCATTTCAATATCTTAAACGCTTTTTATGCCGAACCAGAGAGATATGCTTATACTTTCCAAAACTATGTTTTCGTTACAAGAGTTATGCAGGAGAGGGAATCGTCGGGAGGAATTAAACCCCTCAGGCTTATGGAGAGGAGTGTCTTCAGTGATAGAATGGTGATTACCTTTTTTTTTCTTCTTAAAATTAAGAATTTGGATGCATTATTACTACTGCGAATAAATTTGCTCGGTTTAAGAGGGTGTAAAATGCACATCATGAAGTTGCATGAGTTTGTGTTGCTTACATGCTGTGCGATTCTTTTTTGAACCAGGTGTTTGTTAGAGCTGTTCATGAGGCGAAATGGATGAACGAAATGGAGATTAGCATTTATGACTCGTGGTTTGATCCTGTTGTTTCTAGTTTGCCTGGTCTTATCCCTGATGGATTCATCTATCTTAGAGCTACCCCTGACACATGCCACAAGCGAATGATGTTACGCAAAAGGTCAGAAGAAGGCGGAGTCTCTCTTGATTATCTACGTGACTTGCATGAAAAACATGAAAGTTGGCTTTTTCCCTTCCAAAGTGGAAACCATGGGGCACTCTCTGTCAGAAAACTACCTGATGATATTGACTGGTCCTTGCACCCCAATATTAAAGATAGGGTGTTTTACCTGGATGGCGATCATTTGCACTCAAGCATTCGAAAGGTGCTTTGCTCTTTCACATTTCTTAATACCAGAGCATGTATTTTTCTTACACTTGTTTTTTTTCTGAAGCAGGTGCCTGCTCTGGTCCTTGATTGTGAGCCAGATGTTGACTTTAGCAGAGATGTGCAGGCCAAGCAAGAGTACGCTTACATTTTGAGTCAATTCATTCCATACATTTTTTTTTCTTTGTCAATTGCTAATCAATGCCATTTCCTCTTGTGAATATGAAGATATGCCCGTCAAGTTGCAGAGTTCTTCGAATTTGTCAAGAGTAAGAAGGAAGATTCTGATGTTAACGGTGGTGAGGAGGATCCCCCGAATTCCAATCATAGCCACGTATTTCTGCCTCATCATGGAAGATTATGGCTGCCTGGTTCGAAGTCTCCCGAGTCTGCTCTCAAGCAGCTGAATTTCAGTCGAGCCATGTCCCTCGTGCCACCCCAGTAGTGGAGTCACTTGCCGCAAAGCCCATACATCATGTTAACATGTGTTCCTTCCCCTTTCAGGTTTAGTTACTGTGTAGCGTAGTGCATTGTGCTTCATAGGTTGCCTTCAAAGTTTGAAACCTTGTAGTTTCCACTTTTTCCAGTGTACAGCTTGTGGTGCCAGTTTTCAATGGTGCAGTAAAACCCTTGGTGGCTTTACCATCAATACAACTCTAATGATTTCAGCATTATGATCTAAGAATCAAACTCCAAGATCAAAAGATGGGCACGACAACATCCCTCCCCTGTCTTCACCAGGTTGGGTTTTCGATGTGGAAAACTCTAATTTTTGTTGGATTATCCTGGTTGCTTCCCTTTCAACAGCATCGAGATCTATACCATCAAAAAGTGAATCATCTTCAAGAACGCCTCTGTTTTCATTAGTTAATGAAAACTTCTTGTCCAAATTGATCTTGGGAATTGCTTCTGCTTCATCTTCGTGGAAGGTGAATTTTCTCTTTCTGCTCTCTGATGTTCTGTAGTTTCTACCAGTCGAATCTTCTAAACCAGTCGCAGTTTGATGCATATCATCACTATCTACATTCTTCCCTGATGATGAGTTCATTCCAGAAGATGGACTGGACTTCATAGTCGACACCGGCTTTCGGAACAAAGATTGGCTCAGCAATGATTGCCTGAAATGAAAGCAGAAATGGAGATGAGCAGGAAGAAGATGATGGCATCTAGGGGCTGTTGTAGGGAAGAATAAACCTATAAATTGCCATCATATTAAACTCATTGGCCCCTGCTTGTGTACTGGCTGATGCTGCAGGATTTGCACCATCATCTATGAAACTGTCCTCATATAAACTACTGTCATCTTCCTCCCCGCTTGAATCAACGGCATTTGGTGATACCCTTAACTCAAAATACAGTATTAGGTTTTGGGAGAAGGATCATTTAGAAAGAAGATAAAGAGGACTTACTCTGCTTCCTCTTCAATGTACACAGAGGCACGTCGTAGACGTTGACACTTCTCAACCGAAAGCCCTAAAAGAATGAAACAAGAAACATCAACACGCAGTCTACACAACATATTCCAGATAAGCATCAATCACTCCACCTTTAACAAGGAAGTTATTTGGAGAAGCATCTGCAGTTTTGTGGTTTCGCTTGGAGTTGTGTTGCTTCTGTTTGATATCCCCCAATTTACGCAGCCTTCTGTACTTCAACTGCTTCTCAACTGGAATAGGAGGGAGGCCAAGGCGTTGTCGTCACTGTCTGAAACGCTCAACTGGACATTCTGTGGTGCCTCTTCACCGTTTTCAAAAGGTTCCATGAAGAGGTTCCTCTGCAAGGATGGGGAGGACGTAGCCAAAGGAGAATGGGACTTGCACATGCCTGAACCTGTACTTCAAAATCTCAGTGATACAAGAAACAGTATAGGATGAAGTATAATGAATAACAGAGTTCAAATTTTAACTACGGACCGGGAGCATTTAAAGGAGACTCTGGGACAGTCCCACTTTGTATAAGACTAATCAATCGAGGACTGAGCTCAGCCTCTAGTAGATTATCCGTGCTAGCCATTCTGTTTGAGTTTGGGCTGCTGTAGAACTCCTCATTGGGAGAAAAGCACGCTGGAGAAGGTCCTTTTTGGCCATCTTCATGGTTCACAGGAAACTCTTCAACAGCATCAGCAGGATTCTCAGAACCTGCAATAGAAGCTTGAGAAAATTTTCATGGTTTCATCAGCAATAAGGTGAACATCCCAAGCTAATATATTCGTGCTTGCTTTCTGTGGTCAATAGTTTATTGCTATTCCCTTATACTTTCAATCTCATAACGTACTTAAACCAGGATCATTACACAGGCTACTATTGGTTGTTCTATATCCATGCAAATTATCAAAACAAGCACGATGTTACCTTCCACTGCTTCATCATCGAATGCCACTACATCCTTCAGGCGAGACTCAGATGCACACACATCCTGATCAAGATAATGAATAGCACCATTGGGTATCGAATGAAGTTATCACTGAATAAGGAGTTGCGATGAAACAAACCTCAACTGGAGGAGTTTTGTTGTGCCGTTGAAATTTTGCAGCATGCAAGGCTTCATCACATCTACCAAAATCCCTGATCTAGATGAATGGAACACCTTGTACACTGGGGAGGGAAACTCCTGGAACTGAGGAAATACAATAAGTGACGGTCTCCAGGAACTTCCTCCCGCGGAAGGAAAATACTTGGCAAGTTTCAAAGCCTCAGCATTTGTCAACTTCATAGCTCCATCATTTAATGAATTTTTGCAATCATCTTTCAGTTTCTTTCGGTGATGAACAAACTTTTTAATCGACATCTCGAGAAATTGCACTTCTGGTGTGAATATATGGGGAACCTGAAAATGCGCAACCAAATAGCTGAAGCACTGATAATAATGGGTGCCCAAAAGAAACCATTTTTCTGCATAAATACCATCCTTGGACTGGGATGGAAGTTAAAGCTTTTGATTCCACCATTGTTCAGGTGCTTCTTGATACCCTTGCTATTTTTCTGCTTGCGTATGTAACCCCTCAACTCAGGTCCCTCGCATGCCAGAACTAGTGGAAGTATCTTAAGGAAGTCTGCTAGAAAAATGCACTATATACTAAATGATCTTGCATTTTTCGAACGGTAAAAATTTCATAGATAAGAAGCAATGCAAGAAGGATATCAACTCGTCCTTCATGTTGCCTCCCAGTTCTTCCCATTCGCTGAATCATTCGCAAAGGCGAGACATTAGCATCAAAACATACAACAAGATCAACTTCCATGATATCTAGACCTTCTTCGCCGATTGATGTAGCAACAATAACATTGTAGCCACCCGCTCGAAATTTCTGCAGGGACAAGGGAATAAACAACCAAAGAAGGTTTGAAGTGTATGAAGAAAAGAATACAACCTCCAACACTGCCTGTTGGGCCTTCTGCGATTGTCCCTTCATTATTTTTCCTGGATAATGAAGACACTCTAAAGTTAAAAAAAAAAAAAAAAGGTAACTTGCAGAGCTAGAAAATCGTCATCAGGAAACTAAAGAGGAAGAAGAACGATTGGCTTGGCACCTGAGCTTTGTCCGATAAATTCTGTAGCTTTGACAAAGTCCCCAATGCTTTTCAATGCATTTAGTATCTCCCTGATATTGCATTGTCACAATTAGAATAGCCAATAGACCAATGATTTAACATAAATACAACCAAAAAACAAGCGTCACCTGACACTACCCCTAAAATTCGAAAATATTATTACTCTGGAATTCAGCAGATCTTTTCTTTCTGCAACAAAGTTATAAACCTGATAAAGTCCTCATGAGCAGTAATAACAATCACAACTCATCATTTGATTCTTCTAAATTTGACGGGTCACATTAACTTAAGTTCAATTTTCCTCTGCATAACACGGTACAAAATCTACCCCAAGCAAAAACTATGCCTGAGCAACAGTTTAATTCGTGCCATAATAACTGTGGTAATGGCACATACTGAAATGATCAGTCAGGACTTCCAGTAGTTTTGATAACTTTGGACTTGGGGTACCAGTTGAAACAGTTTGTTCCATCAAATGCTTTGCCTTCAAAAGAACTTCATTTCTGCTGACAAACCGGGCAAAAGAACTGGAAAAAATAGAGAAGGTAGTGTACATTCATCCTAAATTTTTTGAATCATTCAAAATAAAAATGCAGGATCTTCAATGATAAAATTTCAATGACTTAAACTATGTATCTTAAAGAAGACTTGATGGGAAATTTATGAATGATATATTTGTAAGTATCAAGTGGCGCATACCCCTGTTTAAGTTTTTCATCCAGCATCTCAAAAGCAGGCTGTATTCCATGGCTAGAAAGTAGCTTCCGGATGTGATAAAGTGTTATGAGAACTCCAAAGTAACCTTCGATTTCTCCATAGTTGGCATGTGGAAGAGGTCGCTCCTGACGGAACTTGTCCCTTGAATTAAGTAAATGGCACGGGCTCAACTGTAAGATGGAACAGCGACACTAGATTCATACTAGTTTTTAGAGAAATAACAATTTTTCCAAGTAGAAGACGCAGCATATGATTGAAATTATATAACAGGCACGTCACAGGCAAGATACAGAAAAAAAAACAAAAAATGAGAAGCCTGCAACTGAGAAGAAACCATTAATAAATAAAAGAATGCACAGGACATACTGTTTCAAGATCCCTGCTGCATAACACTCCAAGAGCAGAAAGTCGGGCTACAAATGGACGCACCAACTCCAAGAAAAGTTTGTTTATTTCCATGGCAGCATTGCCCATAGCAACCTAAAAAATCATTGGAATTTCATCCACAATATGAAGGGTGCCTGCTATGTATGTTAAGCTAAAAATACCTCAATTAAGTCTATCTTTCTTTCGTGCACATACGGAAGTACATCAGGATCGCTTTCTGTCCGATGTTCAAGTGAAGAAATTTGAAGATTATCAATTACACTCTGAATTGTCTGCTTTTTATCTGAATTCAACAACAACAATCATTTTTAAGCATAATGGAGTGTGAAGCCACTGTACCATCCAAGGCATGCCAAAGAGTACTCACATCCTGGAGTTGCACTCAACGCTAATATTCTTAGCTGAACATGAGCATCCATCAACTGAAATATCGAAAGGTGGTGTTAAGTGGCAAGAAAACACACAGGAAGATTAACTTGAGCACCTACTTGAAACATTAACAAGCCAGCATTAGCCCACACTGAAAACTTAACACACACAAAATTTGATCATACTATTAACGCTGCATGCAAGAGTGTTTATGCATAATTTGATACATCATCTCAGATTTCGGATTCTTTGAATATTTTGAGAGCCTTAATGAAGTAACATTTCTCAATATAAATGCATAGAAGAAGAAAGAGACAAGAAAGTCCAAAAACCTCACGGACAACAGCACAGTACGAGTAGTTTCCCATAGCACGATGTGCCTCATCGATTACCAAGCACACCAATTGCGTTACCACGCATGATCCTACAACAATGTGAGGCAAATCCTATCACTACGAAATGCTCCATGTATTTAAAAACAAAAAACAACAGAAGTCACTCAAAAGAATAGAAGAAAAGGACATCTCAAAACACATTCACGAAGACAAAAAATTGATTAATCGATTTAAAATATGACCCAATTCCAGAGAAACGAACCTGAGCGTATATCTCTCTCCAAGACTTGAGGAGTAACAAAGAACACTCTTTTATTTTTCCAAAATTCTGCTCTTCTCGTAGGATTTGTCTGACCTGTTAGGTCAATAGTCCACTCCTAAAATGAAGCAGCCAACCAAACTCTTCGGAATAAATAGAGATTTATAGCAAATACACTGACAGAAAATGAAGTCATTCTCTTACTTGAGGAATCCCAACAACTTTGTGGCAAGCTTCGATTTGCTGCAGTACTAAAGGTCGAGAAGGAGCAGCAAAAAACAATTTTTCCTACAAAAAAAAACACAGGTTGATTCTACAACTATGAAACAATACTGGTTAAACTTAATAAGCAACTAGTTTTGATCAGCAATGCGCTGCATCACATTATATCCTTACCCTCAGGAAACCATCTGAAATAGTTATACATGACAACTGCAGCAATGAGAGTTTTTCCAAGCCCCGTTGGTAACACAACAAGGGTATTAGAAAACAGAGAGGTTTTTGTGATTGAGAACTGATAATCTCGGCGAGGGAAATTGACTGCAAATACCCGTTTATACTTCATAGTCAGTATTATCATTTACAGAAACACGAGAACAAACTAAAAACAAAGCAGAACCTGGGTATATCCACTGCTTCGCAGCTTCTGAATCAATTTTGATTAACTGATTATCGATTTCCATATTCCCAACCACAGGCTCAGAAGAACAGGCACTATTCTCCTCTAAATATTGACTATTTTCCGTTGACCCTTTCAAAGACTCCCTTTTTCTAACATCTGGGTTCGACTTCTCCGACGAAACCCCTGCTTGATCAAAACTCTTTTTCTCTGCGGCGCTCGAGCACACTTCATCGATTTCCGGTAATGCCGCTTCCCAATCAAAACTCTGCACATAACCCAACAAAAAAAAAACATTAGTGATGAAATAGTCATATATGGTAGAACTGCTTGAAGTAAGCAATCAAGGGGAAGCCTGATTCACATCTTCATCGTCGGCGAAAAGCTCAGAAGGGGCACTGGAAATCATGGAAGCGCTGCCCATAAACAATCTGGGGAATTTGATAAGTTAAAATGGAGCAGAGTGTCGTTAGGCGCATAGACGAATACAGAGAAAAAGAGCGGCAACTTCAAAATGTGCCAATTTTGATAAGAAGAGGGGTTATGGGGCAATTATAGGAAATATCTACGTAATTATCTCTTGATAAAAAGGCCAGCCTAGAAGGCCCAAGTAATATTAAATGAGGCCCATATAAAATCAGCCCATTAAAGTAATCGGCCCAGTATTTCAAATCTGCCCATAAACGACGGAATTCCGAGCTGCGATATTACGGCTGTAGCATCCCTCAATTTGGTGGCATCGTTTTCTCTTCTGGTGGTTTGGATCCTGAAAAATGGCGATGATGAATGCGCTGAAGTCCAAGGGGATGATCCTATTCCCAGAAACTGTGTCGAAATCAGGTGTTCTTTATCTCCATGTCCTTTTTTTTTCTTTGTCAGAAGTATTATTTTTTATTTCTTGGTTCGATTCCTAGTTTCTTATTTCGCTGATGTGCTTTTCCATGTGGGTATCTGTGATTTCCTAATTTTTTGATTTCCATGGATCCTGAATTTTGCGATCGTTCCATTGCTATGGCGAAAATTTCACATTTAGGTTTCGGTTATTTTCAATCGCATTTCTGTTTTCTGTGTGCCTTCGGTGGTTGTTGAAAGTATCGATTTTTATTGCTTCAATTCAATTATTCTTCTTTGCATAAGCGTTTCTAGGGAGATGACGATGTTTCGGGCATAAATTTCCATTTTTTGGAATAGTTGTTAGGGGGATTCATTCAACTGGCTTGAAGAGAATGGGAGGTGGGCATGGACATGATGAGCCTTTCTACCTTCACGCTAAGCACATGTATAATCTCGACCGAATGAAACATCAGGCACTGAAGATGACTCTTAGTGTTGCCGGCGCCTTCAGCATTGGCGTTGCAGTCCCCTTTTCGCAGTCTTCCATCAGCAGAAGAAGACTAGTTCTGCCTAATTCTTCCCCAGTTCTCGAATAGCATGGGTTGCTTCAAATGGTTCAATGTGTTGAACTTAGTGTTTGATGCTGGGCATCTTCAATGTGTTTGAAGTGTTTTCTTTCTGATGAACCATGTGGTTATGACGAATCACAACTCCATCACGAGTTTAATCTAATAAGTCCATGCATGCTGTTTATCTCTTTGTTTTGCTAGGGCCATCACCATTCCTATATGGGCTGGTGAATTGTTACCACGCCGTAGATCCTCTGAGTTACCATACAACTACATTTGATGACTGGCATTTGTTGGATTCAGTTGACCCAATAGAAACTTATGCTGTGTCTCCCAAACTCATTGATATACAGAGAAATATTCGTTGTTTATATAGCAGGATTCTCCAGCTCGCTGAGATATATTCCTGAGGCCGAGAACAACCATGTGCCCTGTGCTGCACGCAGGTTAGAATTTAGTAGTTTACTTGAGTTATTGGGAATCTGATCTCGGGAATATGTGGTTGTTTTTGGTAAATATGCACATTTTTTTGGTGCGGAAGCGTAGCACCACACACTTCTCCAGAATATACTTGAGAATAGAAACCGGATTTTGTTCCATCTCCATAGGGGTTTCTATGGTGAATAATATTCCCATTCTTCAAGGTTTCGAATATTTACTGCCGCTGATGGCCTGCCTCCATGAAACCTGTCCACTTGGCGATGAAAGAAGGGTAGTAGGCATGTAGCCATGAAATTTTGAGGTTAATCTATAGCCATTCCGGTGGTTCATCAGGTTCAGAATCTCCCCAGCCCAGATCTGATCCTCCTTGCAAATGAAGTTCAGAGATGCCAAAATGTGATTTATAGCTGACATGAAAAGCGGATCCCAAGATGGTTAAAGGTAAAATGTAAAATTAGAGTTGAAAACAAACATTCCCCAAATAGTTTACTTTGGAGTCCTGATTAGTGAGCAGAAGCAGCAGCACAGACTTATCACTGAGACATTTTCACCTCAAAATCAAAAAAGAAAAAAGAAAAGAAAAGCGTCTTCCTTTTACTGTGCTGCGTTTTCTGTTTCCAAAAACTTTCACTGACAGTGAGGTGAGAGTGGGTAAAAGTAAAAGTGTCGGCATTCCATTAATGCTCCTCCTCCTCACCAGATAAGATCACCGGGACCCCTTTCTGCTATGCAATCCATGAAAGAAAAGCACAGCAATTGCACAAGTCAAAGCCTTTGCCTGCTTGCCAATCACCTTCCGTGTGTCACCCAAGCCATGTAAATCAAAACAGTGAAAATGAAAACTATCCATCTTTCTGAAATCGGTGACTGAGATGAGGATATGGTGTGCACTGAAACTTTCATACTAAAAATGGTGTCTTTCGAAGAATTCTTCAAACTTGGAGCAGACCCAGATGCATAGTAGTAGTAGTCGCACATTTACACACAATCTAAGGAGCAGAAAAGGGTAGGATTCATGAAAGAAATGCTGTAACTCATTGAGATTCCTTTGGCTCGTCTTCGTCTTCCTCGCCACCGCTGTCACTGTTGTTCGGCTGATTGTTGTGGTCCAACAAATTCATACCCAGATCAATTCTACTGTTACCGCTGTTGTACGGATTGATGGATCCCAACATTCCCATGTTGGTGGTGGTGCCTGCTCCCCTGCTTCACCCGCGCCCCACCCGCCTTGCTGCTGGACCACTGAACCACCCAATTGAACTCTTCCGCCCCTGGGGAACCCAAATCCCCCATTCTTGATGTCTTGTACCCCCAATCTTGCTGCTGCTCGACTGTCCCCGTGACTCCTCCGGTGACCGGAAGCATCCAGAAGGCGTTTCCTCCGCCAATGTTCGGGACAGCCCACAAGGCGTGACCCGGGATGAAATTGGAAGACGATTGAGCGGCGGATTTAATTTCGGATCCGGGCTCGTTTGGTTTGGGGGAAGCCTCGTCGTCGTCTTCCCTGAGGCGTTTCTTCAGGTAATTATCATCAGGATGTTGCCCGAAATTGTGGAACCCTAGCAATCCAGGCGAAAAGGGGGAAGATTTCGAGGAAGGAGCCGAGATGGTAGCGGCCGCCGTGCTCCGTAGCGACAAATTAAGAGTGGAGAAATTGGCGGGGATGGAACCCGTCCCAGTGGCGGCGATGATAGCCGGCTCGGCCTGCTGCAACAACCACTCAATCGTCTCGCCGTCAGATTTGTGACCCAGTTCTCTGGTGAGCTGAAAAACACGCGCAGCGCATAACGCCGGCATCCGAATCCGCCGCCCCCGCCCATCGACTTTCGTGTGGCGGTCCTTTGAAGGCTTCTTAGGCGGAGGCTTGTTCTCGGTGATTATACCGGTATCCTTGGTGTTGCTCATGATGGAGGGAGAAGAAGAAGAAGACGACGATGATTTGTGAGGCGCAGAGTTCAGTGATTGGTCCATGGAGACGGTGATGGAGCCCATAAATGGACCACGAGGGGGTCATCTTGACCTCTACTGTTCATCGGAAGGCTCAGCACCACTAGCAACCCTGTGATTGGGCCTTAGGGTTAGGGTTAGGGTTAGGGTTACTGATTTTGATTAACAGACAGGAGAATCAGTGGGTGGTGGTGGTGCTGGATTCGGAGGGAAGAAAGGAAGGGGGTGATGATAAAACAACTGGATTATTTCTTTTTTAAATTCATTATTTAAAAATCCCTATATTTATTATTAATATTATTAAAAAAACAAATAAACGTACGGACACGGCAGCACCACACCAACCACTGTGAAAACAGCTCACCAACCTCCTCACTTTCTTACAAATCACTGCAACATGCACACAAACCTTCATTTACATACAATTCATTAGGCAGTAAACTTTTACTGGTTCTACTGCTAACACCTCCCTACCTGCACACAATGCTTGTTAGAGGATGAGATGTCATTCTCACCAGCCAAAAGGTAAATATCCCAAGTCCCTTTAAAAATAAAGCAAGCAACAGGCTAATGGATACATCTCAGCACAGACACCATTCGTTTACTGGCCCTATCTCTGCAATAATCAATCATGGAGATAGCTAACACTTGGGGAACTAAAAGCATGGTTTTTCAAATCAAAATGCAATGGAATGGACGAGATGAAGAGTCCCTTGAGCACAATAACGACAATAAGAAAGGAAAAGAAGAGCAACTTCCATGGTGTGCTGCAGCAGTGGGAAGCTGAAGTGGGGATGCTTGTTGAGGAGGAGATGCTGGAGTTGGTCTAAAGAGATTAGGTGGAAAAAAACAAGGAAGAAAGAGGTTGAAAATGATCGAGGTTGTTCTGGCTCAACTTATTTTAATGATGAATGATAACAATGGGACTCACATCTGATTCCCTTAGCAGGTCCAGGATGAGGATCTTTTGATGAGGGGCTTCATTTTCTTGTCTTCCTCCAGGGATATCATGCCTAAATGGGAAGGATCCTCGAGCATCATCTTCGCCACTAGATATCCTGCGATGGACCATGTCTGGAATTTTCGAGCCTGCTTCCCGATGTATCGTCCAAGCTTACCATCGTAGTACTCAGGCCAACTGTCCTTTAGCAGACGGCTCTCTGCAAGATCGATGGCCCGCCGTGCAATTTGAGGCCGTCCAGTTTTTATGCAAGCAGCCGTCACTAGCCATAAAAGCACTGCACGGTGGCACGTAGTATCAGTCACTGGAAATTTCAAGGGAAACATGGAGGGTGAATGAGAAAGAAGGATGAGGACCTGGCCAAGAGCCCCCGTTGTGATAACTCCATCGTGTGTTCTTTGGATCACAACCAGTTACGATCCGCCACTCATGGTTTTCAATAGCAGGATAGCATATTTTTAATGGCATTTCTCCAACGAGTTCCTCCCACCTTGCCTCGATAAGGTCCATGATAGCAGAAGCTTGCTCAGCAGTTGCAAGACATGACAATATGGCAACACAGTTACCTAAAGCAAACCATCTGAAATCCATTCTCGCCGGGCTCACATTTCCAACAAAATAGCCACCACGAGTTGGCATGAAGTCAAACACCCAATCGGGGATAGAATCAGGGATCACGTTGAATTTGTTAACTGCTGTGTGGGAGTATTCCTCAGTTTTGTACCGATATATGTCGTTTAGTTGCTGAAAGTCGATCCAAAAATAACTCCTCATGTGGTAACTCAAAGCATGAAGGCGCTTCACAATTCTCTCAACAAACTCTTTCCCTTCAGCATCATGTTTCAGCATAGCAAGTGCAGATCTCAATGCCATGAAAAAGAGGGCTTGGATCTCAATGGGATAACCATAAACTCCCTGAAAAAACAACAGACCGGAAATTATCAATAATACAAACAATGTTCAATAAAAAAAAAAAAAGGCGCAATGCACCTCACCATCCGACGATCAATCATGGAGCAACCATCAGCACAGAGCAAAGTAGGAAATGTGTCAAAACCTTCTGAAAGACACAAGCTCAGAATAAGTCTCATCCCCTTTTGACACTCAGGTGTTTCAGACAGAGTTAAGTCACCAGTTGACTTTGTATAAGCCCGAAGTAGGATTATCCACCAAAAGCCAGAATCAACAGGGGCCACTCTACCAATAGCACTTTCTCCAAAATCTGCTATTATACTGTCTGTCTTGCGAACTGGATCATGGAGCACCTTGAAACTGGCAGGCATGGCACCCTCTCCAAGCTTGAATCTATCAACCTTTTTTCCCACCCCTGAAGCTGAAGAGTCTTCATCAGGAAATTCTTTACGATATCTGACTCACCGTTCATCAAGAAGGCCAGTGCACTCGGAAAAAAATCTCGGACAAAGACCTGCCATCAGAGGAAATATCAGCTAACATTTCAAATCTGATAAAATACTACCCATCAAAGCCAACACCCAGTTCCAGAACAATAGGTTTTACCTGATCATAATTTAAGACCTCCTCAGAAGCATGATCATAAGCGGCAATTGTGCCAACTGGCTGGCCACGAAAGTACACCATAGACCGGCGGAGGGCTTCCCAGGCCTCTGCAACCATAGGATGTGGTTCAAATGAATTCCTCGTAGATGATGCAGGGGTGTCGAATCCTGATCTACCAGGTGAATATACACCCTCGTACATATCCAACCCTCTGGGAAAACCAATTGATAGTTCACTAAGAGATCTCTCATCAAATGATCTCTGCCTGTCAATATTCAACCTTGGCCTATCATGCAGCTTCGAGAAATCAAAATCATCCATTTCTGACAGTGAGCAATGGGAGCTCACATTTCTAAGCCCCAATCCCTTTGGTGCATCCATTCCACCCCCGAAACCACCAGCACTCTTAAAATTATCCATTCAGCATATGATGATCCAAAACAATACGATCTACACCAAAACGAGCATTTTGTGTTGAGGGCATAATGACACATTTGAAATTCAAATGCATACCATGAGCATAAGAGATACAACTTTAAGGAGAACACACGACATTCAATACACAACATAAATAATTTTTTACTTACAAATACAGCATACAGCCTAATACTTATTCCAACAAAAATTGACCCTAAGCAAAGGCCACATCCGGTGATGCATTAGATAACGCATCGAAGAAACTCATTCAAAACAGATGGTAGCAATATATCCTTAGTAGAGAAATCTAAACTCTATAAACCGAATCCCGCTGAGCACACACAAATTAAGAAGAAGAAGAAGAAGAAGAAGCACCAGCCACAATGAATCAACAGAAACACGTACCAAACTAGACAAGATCCGGATACAATGAAGCTATAAAACACGAGAGAATGATCAGAAGAACATAAAAAAAGGGAAATGCAAGCGAGAAAGGATGGAAAAGAACAAGATTCAGTGAGGGATCCAGACTTCACTGCTTGTGAGTGTGGTCCATAAACGTACAATCTTTTATGAATCGGGAAAAATGGATAGTACCAAAGAAAACAAAAGAAATCGAGATTCGCCGGGGCGGAGGACGGCCGGAGGAAAGGTCGCGAAACCGGCGAAGAGAAGGAAAAGGAAAACATAGCCCCTGCGGTTAGCTTTATAATAGAGGACGGCCAACCAGAGGAGTGATGTAGTGATTTACAGACATACTAACAACATTTTTTTTCACGTTGGCTGGCCAGATTTCTCACACAGTCCGATGACAGTGGCCAGATTTCTAAATCACCCCTATGTTAACATAGGAGTATTAATTATTAATAACGCACCTACATTTTCGAAGGATAACTGATCCTTGCACCATTTTATGTAGACATTTTATTAATAATATATTCATTTGTATTATTTTGATATTTATTATTCAATAACTGAAAATAATATTTAAAATCATAAATTTTCAATACTCAACATTTACTACAAATTAAAAATTCTATTTATTTAAAATATTGAAATTTTAAAATGATAACAAGATTGTAAATATTAAAAAGTATTATTTATATATTGGCCATTAATCTTTTTTTTATATCTTATTTTAAAACTATCAATAACTATATCGAAATAATTATAATTGAAGAATACCTTACAAAGTTCGCTTCGAAGCGATCTGTTGAAATATGATAAACTATTCCTCAGATGATTGGAATTCGAAAAATGATTTTATGTTAATGATAGCATATAGTTTTTAACAATTTTAAGTCAAAAAATGATTATTATCATCTTGTAAAATTAGAATTTTTTAAATATTTAATATTTTTTTACGATTAGTAGTGTTAATTACATATTTTCTATGCTCTTGTACACACTTGTTTTCTTACGTTTTTAGATAAGTTTAAAGTTGTTTTTGTAGTAATACTTTCGAAATTATTTTTTATTATTATCTGATATTTATCTACACATTTATGATTTTATTCTATATTTTGAAATAGATTTCGAATAAACAATGATATTAAATTTTATGGAAATTTCAATATTCAATACCACGTATTGGTTATGGAAATGGTATCGAATACCCAATAGACTAATAGATGATTATTTGATACTAATGGATAATGATAGTTAATTTTAAAGAATAATAATATATGTGAAAAAAACAAAAAAATCAAACCTAATGATGGTGACTGCTGATGGTTGTTGGGGGCATATGCTTTCCTCTGACCTAACAAACGACAATTGTGTGATAACTCAACCACCAAAAAAATAAATACATTTATTAATTAATTGATGATGTATACATCTAATGGATCTGTGACGATGCTGCAAAAAATTTCTCTTTTTAAAATTGACTTAGAATCACTTCATGTTTTGAATTTATATGATTAAAAAACGATAGAAAATATAAATATTTTTTTAAGATTACAGAAAAAAATCTAAATTTTATGAAAATATATATGTGGTTGAAGTTGTTATTTTGATTAAAATTGCGAGAATTCCAAACTCAACTAAACGATATGAGACTTCATATGCATGGACTGGAACTATTTTGATAGATTATTACTATGATTTTTTATATTTTAAAAATCTAATATGAAAAATCATATTTGATATAAAAAAATATTCTTTTATGAATACTATTTAATTCTTATCTTATAATTCACCATTGTCCAATTCATTCAAACTTCTCAAGTTCAATATGGAATTGAAGTTGCATATCGAACTTGTTGGCCCATTAAGCATGCCTTGAAAAATAGTTAGTTGGGCTTGAGTTCTTGTCAATTATAGGTTGATTGGGCGGACTTGGAGGGATGAGCAAGCCACATCATTATACCATCTTTATCAATATCCAAAAATGATGACTTGATATTTCCGAAATTGAGTTATTGGGTTTTCTTTATTAAGTTTTCTTTAACTTTGTATCAATTTTTAGAAATCATAATATTAAAATAACATTAAAATAAATAGTATAAATTATATTTTAAACGATTTACGAAAGAAAACCAAATTTACTCATTTCGTTTCCGTAAAAAATTAAAAACTAGTGTAGTGGTTTCCAAAAACATTTTCCCATTTCCGAAAATGCCACGTCAGCATTTCCGGAAACTGGTAAAGATGCTCTTATGGGGTGTATTATTTCCTCCGTTCGTTGGATAAGGTCTCAATGGACGTGTCTACGTACGGTGGGGGTTTGTGAGACTTAGTCCTTGCCTAAATGTGGGACCCCATTTTATATCGAAATTATTTTCTAATGTTAAAGTGTCACGGGGAAAAATAAACCAATCATAGTTTATCATCATAAGCTTGTTTTGTGGGCAACGTCTCTAGGCATTATCACACATGTGCAACTTTTATTTTAATTAAACATAAAAAAATTAATTAACATATTTTACTAAATATCTAGAATTAACAAAAATCTCCCAAAAAAGGATGAACTTAGTCCTTGCCATGATAAGCTGTTTTTCTTTAAATACAATAAAGTACACATATCATGCTGATCATCATATACTACACTTTCAATTTGTACCCCTTGCAAGTGATGGCTGGATTTTTTTAAATCATGAAGTACTTTGGTGGGAGCTATTCTATTGGTTGTCAAATGGGTCCCATTAATTACCTACAATTTAATACATGAGTCATCCTATTTATTGCATTATATATCATATATTTAAATTCGTACAATTTTGTGCTTTATTTACTTTTTAATATACAAAATGTTTACAAAATTGGGTAGTAATAATATAAAAATAATACAGGTATCTGATCTATAAATATAATTAATATGAAAATAGTTTAAATATTAATTTAACCGAACAATGCTAAATAAAATTAAAAAATATTACATTATTAATTAAGTTATATTCAAGGTCCTAAGAATGTTTATTGCATAGTTTTTAAATAAAACGTGTATTGGACTTGACGACTATATGCATGTGCTCACTTTCCAATTTAGTTACTTTTGTGCAATATTAAATATAAATATAAATATATATTTTTGGAATATTCCAAACAAAATCATAAATGTATTTCGTTTTATCCTTTTTTTTGCATATTAAGACCAGATATTCTCACCCACCAGTGAACCCCACATGATTATGGGAATGCTGACTTTGTAATACCATCATTTATTTCGAGGGATTTTTTTATTAGGTATTTTAAACTCATTCTCAAATAATTTATAATAATTTATTGTTTTTAAATGAAGTAATTACCCATATTTAAGATTCGATGTATTAACATTATACGAATCGAATTCTGGATCGTAAGGCTGGTTGAAAGAGGAAAGACAAGCGCATGATTGTAGTAAGCGGGGCGAAGGGGGTACTGGTTGGTGGCTTTTCAACTGAAGAATGTGGAAACGGGGAGGAAGACGTGGAGGGCTGGACGGAGATAAGGCAAACTCGCCGGGAAACTGTCAATTGGCGGCTACTGGAAACGAAAGCACAAAATTTTAAGTTGTGTTTATGCTTTTGGAATCCGTCCAAAGACAAAATTGTCGGCCTCGTCTTTTTGCTTTGTGAGGTCCTACACTGCAACATGTGTGGGCTTTGCGCTCGTGATGATTGAAGTTAATGGAAATCGTGATGCGTTGCCGTCGGTGTGCTACGGCTTATCTTCTCTTGCCCTGGCCCTCCGTCCTTTCATCATCATCAATACCCACTTGCATCGGTCCCCGAGTTCAATGAACCAAAAAGAAAAAAAAAACGTCATTGATGCACCATCATTTCGTCTTCTTCTGTGTCTCGTTCATCCGCATTATATTGAATGCCATTCTTTTTCTGTTAGTTGTTGGGTGTGAGGGATTCCGCTCATTGTGTTTTGTTCGCTTCTTCCTGGTGGTCTAGATATGTAATTTGAAGCTGCTGCTTGGTGCTTGGAACCAAATGTTGGGAGATTTAAGGTTAACTGGGATCCCTTCTTCTTGGTAAGAGAAAGTTTGAGCTTTATAGATTTCAAGTTTTGCTGCTATTCCGTTTGCTTTGATGGTTTAAAAGTTGATGCTTTTATATCTATAGTCTGCTATCTTCATTCTTATCTTGCACTGCAACTTTATTGCGTATTCTATTGTTTTACACCCATTTATGTGGTGCAGACTGCAGACTCTGTCGGGTGCTGCTAGTGTTTATCGTACTCTGTCAAGCATGGACGCGTGACAATTGTATCAAGTCTGGATTTTCAAACTTATGAAGAGAGACTTGACTTGTCCCAATAATTGCATAATGGAAGCACCCTCAAGAAAGCCGATTGCCATCCAGATTCTTCTTACCATCTTGTTGATTCTCTGTTATGTTACCCAGGTATGCTCTGGTCTTAAACAAGAGGCAGATGCTTTGTTAGAATTCAAGAAACAGATTGTTGATCCTTTGAACTACTTGGAATCCTGGAAAGATGCCAGCTCTCCTTGCCAATTCTATGGGGTTGTTTGCGATAAAACAACTGGACTTGTAGTCGAAATCTCTCTCGACAATAAGTCCCTTTCAGGCGTGATTTCACCTTCACTTTCTGTGCTGGAGAGTCTTACTTCGCTGGTATTGCCAGAAAATCTTCTTTCAGGAAGTCTACCAGTTGTACTTAGCAACTGCATAAATCTTCGAGTTTTGAACGTTTCTAATAATTACTTGAATGGCAGCATTCCAGATTTTTCTGGTGTTAAAAGGCTTGAGATTCTTGATTTGGCGGATAATGAGTTTACTGGGCCATTCCCAAGTTGGGTTGGAAACTTGACTGATCTGGTTCAGCTGAGCCTCGGTGACAATAACTTCGATGAGGGTGAAATCCCTGAAAGCCTGGGGAAGTTAAAGAAGTTGTCCTTCCTTTATCTTGCTGGCTCCAATTTGAGGGGAGTGATTCCAGAATCTATCTTTGATTTAGAAGCACTAGGAACACTGGACATATGCAAGAACCAGATTTCTGGGAAATTTCCAACTTCAATAGGTAGACTTAAGAATCTTGTGAAGATTGAGTTGTATAAGAATAACCTGACTGGTGAAATACCTGTTGAGCTTGCAAACCTGAGCTTGCTGGAGGAGTTTGATATTTCTGCCAACCAAATGTATGGAAAAATCCCACCTGAGGTAGCCAATTTGAAGAAGTTGACTGTGTTCCACTTGTTCAAGAACAACTTCTCAGGGGAAATCCCATCAGCATTTGGAGAGATGCGGCATCTTATTGACTTCTCCATATACAGGAACAACTTTTGGGGAGAATTCCCACAAGATCTTGGCCGCTTTTCACCTTTAAACCTCATTGACATCTCCGAGAACCTGTTTACTGGTTCGTTTCCCAAGTACTTGTGTCAAAATGGGAATCTGCAATTCTTGCTTGCTTTGCAGAACAATTTTTCTGGGGTATTGCCAGATACTTATGCTCAATGTAAGCCTCTACGGAGGTTTAGAATCAATTTGAATAGGCTTGAAGGGGTGATTCCTGAAGGGGTATGGTCACTTCCAAGTTTAGAAGTTTTAGATTTTAGCAACAATGATTTTGCAGGAGGAATATCACCATCTATTGGTGCTGCTGCACAACTGAATGAGCTAATGCTGTCGAACAACAGACTTTCTGGAGATCTACCAAAGGAAATCGGCAAGCTTTTGCATTTGGAAAGAATATATCTGGATAACAACAGTTTCTCTGGAAGAATCCCATTAGAAATTGGAGCTTTAAGGCAGATATCATCTCTGCATTTGGAGGAAAATGAATTCAATGGACCAATACCTTCAGAGTTGGCCGATTGTTCTCGGCTTGTGGAGTTGAATCTTGCCAAAAACTCCCTCAGTGGTCATATTCCTAGCACCTTATCAAAAATGGCTTCACTCAACTCATTGAATCTCTCAAGAAATTATCTCAATGGGCCAATTCCAAAAGATTTTGACAAACTTAAACTGTCATCCATTGATCTTTCAGATAATTCTCTGTATGGAAGTGTTCCCTCCTATTTCCTCGCTGTGGCTGGTTACAAGGCTTTCTTAGGGAACAAAGGTCTATGCGTTGAAGCAAACAGTGCAGGCAGCCAAAGATTGATGAACTCTGGATTGAGCCTCTGTGATGGGAACACTACTAGAAAGAACTTCACACAAAGCAAAACGTTTCTAGCATGTCTCATATTGCTAATTCTTGCCTTCATCCTTGTTGGCTTGCTGTACAGTTTTCGGAGAGAGGTGCAGGGAAGTAGTCTATGTGATGACAGGGTTACCGACTCAGGTTGGAAACTGGAGAATTTTCAGAAAGTGGAGCTGGATGTGGATGAAATATTATTCAACATAGATGACAACAACTTGATCGGCAGTGGAAGCACAGGCAAGGTTTACAGGCTCAATTTGAAGAAGGGCGGAAGTACTGTGGCTGTGAAGCAGCTATGGAAAGGAAATGGGGTGAAACTCTTGTCAGCAGAACTGGAAATTTTAAAGAACATCAGGCACAGAAACATACTGAAACTGTACGCCTGTTTGACGAACCAAGGCTCTTATTTCTTGATACTGGAGTACATGGAAAATGGCAACTTGTTCCAGGCACTTCATCGAGAGATTAAGGATGGTAAACCAGAGCTTGACTGGTACCAGAGATACCAGATAGCTGTAGGAGCAGCTAAAGGGATTGCATACCTGCATCATGATTGTAATCCGCCAATTATCCACAGGGATCTCAAGTCCACCAACATACTACTTGACCAAGACTATGAGGCAAAGATTGCTGATTTTGGGGTTGCCAAAGTGAGTGCTTCTCCAGGATCAGAGTCTAGTTGCTTTGCCGGAACTTATGGATACATAGCTCCTGGTAAGTTTTCTAGAAGCCTACACCAGAGTAACAAACTCTAGCTAGTCATGTAATGATCCAGTCTGTTTCCCATGCAGAATCTGCGTACTCTCTGAAAGTGACAGAAAAGAATGACATATATAGCTTCGGGGTGGTGCTGCTGGAGCTAGTAACCGGAAGAAGAGCAACATGGGATGAAAATGGAGAGGCTAAAGACCTGGTTTGTTGGGTTTGGACTCAACACAACAACAGAGACAGCAACATGCTGAACATTCTTGATGAGAAAGTGGCTTCCCCTGTGGTTCAAGAAGACATGATGAAGGTCTTGAAAATCGCCACCCTGTGCACTGCAAAGCTCCCAAACCTGCGGCCGAGCATGAAGCAAGTCGTCAAGATGCTGCTGGATGCTGAGCCATGCACCCTCAAGTCTCCTCCTTCCATCAGCGCCAAGGATCTTGCTTGAATATTGCCAACATATATGACTTCAGTCGAACGCAAGTTCATTATTATGCATCATATTTTATTCGATGGGATCATTGGATCCAATTTGCTGATAGCTATCTCAAACTAGGAATCTGAGCAGAGATTGGTGTTGATAATTCAACTGTGTTACTGCTCTGAGGTTGTTGTTCAGCTCTTCAGTAGAGCTTGCATTTGTATAATATGCGTAAATACACAGTGCTGAAGCCCTACAACCATTTGAGTAAACTGATCAACTGTAAATCAACACCCTCTGGTACTTTGTATAAAATAGTGACAAAGATCATGTAAAAATTCGAATCAAATTTATTGTGTTCTACATCAGTAGACAAAATAGGATTCAAGGAAATACGGAAACAAAATAACATGCATCATTCACTCTCTGATAAAAAAAAGGTGGCCTTTCCCGACAAAGCATTCCATTTTCTTACAGCATAAATCCATGAGTAATGGGGATCAGGACCAGAAGTCCACAGCAGCTAAAAGGTGAGATCTTTGGGATCCTCGATTATCTTCGAAAATGTTTGCAAGAAAGCAGCTAGATCTGCACCGTATATGATGCGATGATCTGCAGTAACATTTACCTGGAAACAAAGTGAATGTTGCGATATCACTTCATGAAATGAGAGATCCGAGATATGGAAAAAAATAACGAAAAGTACCTGCATCTGAGTTTTGATCCCGATACGCCCATCCTTGGTGCCTACTGCTGTTGGTCGGGAGCCCCCAACTGCCATGATCGCGCCCTGTGGAAGCAGTTTAGTTATGTTTCACGCTTCACCATGGGTTCTTTTCTTTTTCACTGTTGTGTAGGTGTAACAGGTGGTAGACTTACAGTTCCTGGTGGTAAGATGGCATCAAACCGGTCCACCCGAACATTCCAAGATTAGATAGTGTAAAAGTGCCTGGACAGTGAAGCAAACTTGGAGTGAGTTAAGGATGCAACATCAATATAGAGACGAATGATGGCTTCCCAGTGATACCTGTAGAGTATTCATTTGGCTGGAGCTGCTTTCCCTTGGCCCTTTCCACTAGCTCCTTCCATTTTCTTGATAATGAATATATGTCAACCTGGTAAGCAGACCAGATGGGTTATCAAAATGATTTCAGGAAAAAAGGGGCCAAAGGAACAAGAGCAACAGTATTCATCCAGAAAAACAGATGTGGTTTGACCTTGTCAGCGTCTTGGAGGACTGGTGTGACTAAACCACCATCTATGGCTACTGCCACGGCAATGTTGATATGAGAGTTATAGGTAAAACTGTTTCCATCTCTGCAACTGGAGTTAACCACAGGATGTTGAACTAAAGCAAGAGCTGTTGCTTTTGCAAGCAAAGCGGTCATGGTTACTCCCTTTGACTTGATCTGCAAAATAGTCAAACCATCAAATTGTCTCCACTGCAACTGAAAAATCATGATTTTAGCTCGACTGCAACCGTCACTGAAATTCCCATTTACAGTCCAAGGATATACTACACTATCAGGGCACTAATGATCTTCGAACTACTAAAAACTGATAAAAACCAATGAAAACTGTAGAGTAGACTGTGCACTCTACATAGTTAAAGAACCTTAGCTAGCACCTATAATCTGATTAACTCAACTCCATGGACTAATTAACGATCTACCCAGGGGACTAAAGATCTTTCTTACTGCAACACAAAGAAAAAACGCTTTTCAGAAAACAACCAATATAGAAAAGCACGCACTTTATGGATAAAGATCCTTACCTTCTAGTGTAAATCTTCAAGAGCAACTTTATATGTTATGTCTACAGACACTAAAAAAGTAGGATTAAGTACACTCCATGGATCAACTCGACATCATTCCCATTCATAGTCTAAGGATATTACATTACCAGGGAACTAGTGATCTTTGCTACTACTAAAACACTTTCATCACAAAAAAATGATAAAGAAAAGAATGATTCAATATTAGTTAAATAGCGTTACCTTCTTGTATAATGCATCAAGCGCATCTGTGTTAACAGTGTAGCCCACTCTAAATACAGGCACCGTCAAGCTTTCGAGCATATTCCTGCTCACAGCACTCTGCATTGACGAAAATGGCACCACGGAACCCAACTCCAAACCTTTAGGCTTAGTTGCCTCTCTACTGATTGAAGCATCGCCTTCAGGGGTGATCTTTACAGCAGAAAGATAAGCCTCAACGTCCCTGGCCACTACTCGACCATTAGGTCCCGTACCCACTACTTTCCTCAAATCAACAGTCATTTCCTTTGCCAGTTTTTTAGCGAACGGTGATGCAACAACTCTCCTCCCTCCATCCGATGCTGGATGTAAAGCCGATCCGATAGAACCCACATTCACATTGGCACTTTCAACCACCACTTTCGGTGCAACTTTGGCTGGGATTTCTTCGGGCGCCTTCTTGGCCTCGGTTCCATCAGCAACTGGCGCTGATGGCGATGCAGCTCTTTTTGACTGGGCAAGCGCAATCTCTTCTTCAGTCTCAGCAAGCAAAGCTATTGTTGATCCAACATTAGCAGAAAGCCCTTCTTCGACAAGAATGGCAGCCAAGTACCCATCATAAAACGACTCTACATCCATATCCGCCTTATCAGATTCGACTACCACAACTGACTCACCCTTCGTGAGCTTATCACCTTCCGACCTGATCCAGCTAACAATCTTTCCCTCCGTCATTGTAGAGCTGAGGGCAGGCATGAAGATCTCACGAATCTTTGCTTGAATCGGCCCATTCCTCTGCGCAGCAGAAGATGGGCGGCCCCGGACGCGCCGCCGAGAGGAATAGATAGGTGAAATGAAGGAGCTCTGAAGAAGCTGAGAAGTCGACATGATCAAAGTCGCAGCAAGAGAGGGAACAGGGCAGTGTCTTCGTTGATAAACGAAATGGGTTTCATCTTGAGTTCATCGAAGGAGCGGCGGAGATACCAAGAGACCAATTTACAGGAAATCAGAGGGTCTTTCTATGATTAAAGTTTTATCTTTTCATGAACCCGCTTTAACGTATCAATATATTTTATAAAAAACCAATCTTCAGGCTCCGCTATGGATTCCTGTCTGCGAGTTAGCAGAATCTCGGGCTATCTCGTTTCCTTCTGCTCCCCACATCCCCTCGCAATTCGAAATCTACCCATTTCGGAGAACCCAAAACTGAATCGTCCGAAAATCTTCAAGATCCGGTTTTCAGAACATTCAGTTACCCATTTGCCTGTAAACGATGCTAATTTTCTGGCGTCACCGCCGGAGAACAAGATAAGGAAGAAGAGGGTGTTTTTGTTGGATGTGAATCCTTTGTGTTACGATGGGAGTAGACTGAGTTTGCTCTCTTTCGCTCGTTGGATTTCCATTTTCTTTTCCCAAGTTAGCCTCGATGACCCTGTTATAGCTGTAAGTTTATTGCTTCTGTGGTGGTTATCTTCATTCATGTATTGCGTCTGCTCATGGGAACCTGGTAAAAATCACTACTCATGTTTTAGGTTTTTGATGGGGATGGAGGAAATGACTACCGCAGGCAGATGCTGCCATCATACAAAGCAAAAAGAAGGAAAAAAACTCATATGTTAACCTCTGTTGAGGAACCTCGATTGTTTTATTCTTTGAGATTAAGAGAAGTCGTGACCAATATTCTTCAGCAGTGCAATGTACCTGTGAGTTCATACCTTTAGGAGTAGTTTTATCTGTTTGGTACTGATGCATGGCAATGTATATTCAGGTTGTAAAGATTGATGGACATGAAGCTGATGACGTTATTGCAACACTTGTTGATCAAGTTTTACTGAAAGGGTTCAAAGCAGTGATTGCTTCCCCAGACAAGGATTTTAAGCAGCTGATTTCTGAAGATGTTCAGATTGTTTTACCTGTGGCGAAGTTAGAAAGATGGTCTTTTTACACCCTGAAGCACTATGTTGCTCAGCACAATTGTCACCCACAATCTGAGTTGAGCCTGAGTAAGATGCTGATTTCATCATGCCTCTGTTTAATTCCAATGATAAACAGGCACCTTAGCTTTTCTCTGAACTGCATATCTATCTACAGGATGTATATTGGGTGATGAAGTTGATGGTGTCCCTGGGATCCAGCAGTTTGTTCCAGGTTTCGGCCGAAAAACAGCCTCCAAACTCGTTCGAAAATACAAGTCACTCGAGAATTTACTTGCTGCGGTCAAAATACGCTCTGTTGGAAGAAACTATGCTCAGGAAGCTTTAACCAAACATGCTGACTTTCTGCTAAGAAACTATCAAGTCCTCTCTTTGAAGAGGTGAGTTGCACGAATCCCAGTTTCTAAGTTTTCTTGGTCAACATTACAAGTTGTTTTTCCATTTTCTGGTCTACAGAGACATAGATATCCGTTTTGATGATCACTGGCTGAAAACAAGAGACCAAGGACATGACTCGGAGACGCTTTCCAGATTCACGCGCTGCTTGAGGAGAGAACAGGAATCAGGCTATCAGTAGTTGCAAGAGCATTTAACACAAATGCAGGAACCAATTTACACAGTTTTTTGTAGCAAACTTGGTTCATAGATGAGATCAGAGTTTTGTATCCTGTTAGCTTCCTTACAACAAAATGAGAATCACAGTTTCTTTTGCGACAAGCGTGTTCCATTGTGTCAGCTCCTTACTTTCTTACAACAAAATGCGAATCCATGCAGAACGGTAAGTCGAAAAAAAGGATCTTGCAAGAATTTTCTGAGAGACGATCCATTAACCCCACCAATAGCTGTTTTTGCCAATTAATCTAGTTTCCAGGTTCAACAAATACCAGGCCCCATATCAAAATTTTTTTGAGCCATTATCTTCAACACGCCAATGGTGAGCCAGTAATTCTTTCTCGCGTTACTTCTCGAGATTTGTACTCATTGAGGTTTCGAGGTCAAGTACTTGGTAACACATGAACGAGGAATTAGAGTACAAGAGAGAATGCTGATCCATTGGAGCTTACCTCCGCCGCTTCATAACTTCGACAGTGCCAGTCTTGTTCGAGTAGGAAGCACGCATATGCAGGAAGTTTCTTGTGCCTTTTCGATAAGCGGGAGAATCCCGTTTATCCTCAGAAAGCCCACTAAAAGTAGGTGCAGCAAGGCCAAAACTCCCCTCAAGGTATTAACTTCTACTTGGGTTCATATGGGTCGCTCTGGATTGAACTGGGTATGATTTTTTTGGATGTTTCTTGATGATTTCAGGTTCTTGGAAATGGAAACAGGGTCTTTTCGTTGACCTTGGTGAAAGATGAAGGTAATGGTGCCAAGCTCCTTCATACGAATGTTCTAAAGAAAATTCATCGAAAACAGGGCAGAACACCATTTAGATTTTCATTTTTTATGACTTCTGTAACTCATAATGATGAGTAGGATTCATTGGATGTCAGTTGCTATCGTCCCTAAGATAGATTCACCCCCTCTTGGTTCTGGGTCTGATTTTTGGAGTAGTATTGCAGAAGCTAGGTGCACGTTAGCGTTGAATGAGGAACGAAAGGGCGCTAAAAGAAACTTGCTTCTTGGAACCTCAGTTATATCTTCATCATTTCCATGGCTAGCAACACTCCAGGAGGCAAAAGCAGCAGGGACAATAACGAACCCTGTGTATGATGTTGGAGAGCTTTTTGAGTTGGGAATCCAGCTTTCCTACTTGCTTTTGCTTCTGGCATTACTTGGGGTTGGAACTTTCTTCGTGATTCGACAAGTTCTAGTTCGTAGAGAGCTTGATCTTTCTGCAAAAGAGTTGCAAGTAAGTTCTCCACTTGCCCATCTTGAGCACACCCCTCGCATAGGTGTCATTGTTTATATGCACAGGAACAAGTTAGGAGCGGTGATGCTTCTGCTACAGAGCTTTTTGAACTGGGAGCTGTGATGCTGAGAAGAAAGTTTTATCCAGCTGCAACCAAATACCTCCTTGAAGCAATTGAAAAATGGGATGGAGAAGATCAAGATCTTGCTCAAGTACAGTTTTTTCCATCACATCATAGCATCTGTTTCAAATTCGAGTAATCGATGATTTTGTGTCGTTCACCAGGCTTACAACGCCCTCGGTGTCACATACACGCGCGATGGAAAAGCTGAGAAGGCCATCCCACAGTTTGAGAGTGCTGTCAAACTCCAACCAGGTTATGTTACTGCATGGAACAATCTTGGTGACGCGTACGAGAAGACAAATGACCTGAAGTCTGCTCTCGGGGCATTCGAAGAAGCTCTGCTCTTTGATCCCAACAACAGGATCGCACGCCCCAGGAGAGATGCACTCAAGGAGAAAGTGGACATGTACAAGGGCGTCCCTCTGCAATCCAAGAAGAAGTAACTGTCATATTTGCATATCTTCTTCTCCAGCCATTGGATTCATGTGTTACTTATGATTTAGTGATGAGTGATGACACACACCTGCTCTCCATCACACAACCCCAGTCTCTGCATTGGGAAAAAGGTGTAAAAGGAAGCAAAGGATCTTTGCCCATGCTTGATACAAGTAGCGCCAAATCATTGTCAGTCAGGATTGCAGTTGTTACTTTGTTTATGGTGAAACAAAAAATGTGCGCTGGGTGTAGCTCGCAGGTGGTATACTTGTCCTTACGTGGGCTACTTTCAGCCCTTGAGGACTATATATTGTGTGCTAAATATCATTACAAGAGGACTCACTGCCACAAAACTTTCATGCACAGTCAATGCAACTAGAAGAAGTTTTCTGTGATTGCTGATCTTTAGACACATGAAAAGCACTGCGGGCGTGATAAATAGCTTTGCTCCTGTGGAACAACATTCCGTAGTGAAGGTAAGCTTTCTGGTCACATTGTCCTTTTTCAAGGCCGCACTCCTGCTACACTGCAAAAAGGGGTATGCTGCAACTTCTTATCAATAGCAATACAATGAAGCAAACACTAAGGTTGAACAGGCGGAATTTAAATGTAACCTTGATGCCACAGATGTTGAGGGGTCAGCTGATGATTCGATAACATATGCCTCTCCTTAGTTTTTTAATTAAGATGAGCAGCTATAAAAACCTTGACCTGAACTCAGTTCGACGATTGCAGTAGTTCCTGCAGTTTTTTTATGTCCGGGATTGGGAATTGTGCCAGCTCTAGTAGCTTGGAGTATATAGTTCTTTGCCTTAGGCATGGATGTTTTGAAATGCTTCTGCACGCGAATTATCCTCTTTATACACTTCGTTTCAACTGCAGACATGCCTAGAACCTAGTAGTGTTTGTTGAGTTATAAGAGATTCCATTTCAGTAACATGTAAACAGATACAAAATGGGCAAGTCTAATCATTTCAAGCATACTCCTCTTTACATTGATTCAAGACCATTATAGCGAAAAAGTGCAAAATTGAAAATAGACAGAAAATAACTCTTCTCCAAACTATCAGAAAGGCAAGTTTTTTAGACTGCCACCAACAGAGTATTCCATCAAATAAACATACAATAAAACCTAGACAAAAAAAGGCAAATCTTCTTGAAAAAGTAGCAACGGTTGGTGAATCATCCTTACAGGGTCTATCTTTTGTTTCCAAATGCAGCGACAGACTCCCACCAGCAGGCAAGATTTGCTCAGCCATTCACAGTCTTCGGTATTCTGGACCTGGCCACAGTCTGTATAGATTCCTATCGGTCATGGCTTAATCTTGAGGCGGGTTCGGCCACTCACACAGAACCATCCTCGACTTCTATATTTTGCTTTTAATCGCCCTCCTTACAGAGTGCCGCTCAGCAGTATCATCTCTGCTTGCCGCATATGCCCTTCTTGGTCTCATTCCACTGGTTACCCTTTCAGCTGTCGAATGCTTTTCATATGTTTTGCTTTTAACCGCCCTCCTTACATAGTGCCTTTCAGCACTATTATCTATGCTAACTCTATGCTCCCTTCTCGGTCTTCTTCCACTGCTTACCCTTGTAGCTTTCAAATAATTTTCATCGGAAGACTCATAAGCTTGATCATCTTCACTTTCGGTAATCCCATCATCTTCCTTATCCGATGCATCAGCATCAGTGTTTTTGGCATCGGCATTACTTTCTTTTTGCTTGTGTTGGGAATTATTTTTTTCCTTAGCAACGCTCATCAACTTAGCATACTTCATTCTCACATCCATCAAGGGATGCCTCTCAATCAACATCCCTCTCCTGTACCCGTCCCTCAGAACCACAGTATGCATACCAATCCTTTTAGAGACGTAAAAAATCCCAGGATGTTGCAAGATTGCATGCTTGAAGCTAGGGCGCAGCCCCCAGAACTTTCCTAAGCAAAGCAAGCTCTCTCTATCTGCCTTCTTTCCAACAAAAAGGTTGAGAACCTCGTGCAACACTGCTACCACCCAACATCACAGTCATCAGTCTTCGATGCTAAATGCGTTGCATTCTCATACGGCGATAAATAGGGCATCTTTCGCCAATCATCCAGCCACTTCTTGTACTTCTTATCCATCTCAAAGCCATTCGAGTATTGAAGCGCAAAATTCATGTTCCCGCACAAGGGCCCGCTTTTTTCTATCTCTGAAATTGCTAACTCATCATTCCAGAAAACCAGCTCAAGTAGCTTTTCATTTTCTCTCAGATGCTTCCCACAAACTACCCTAAAATAATCTGGAAACTCTGGAACTATTGATTGTATAAAATCATGAGGCAACCCCAGCTCCCAACTCAGACGTTCCACTACAAAGATTGGAATTTTACGGATTCTACGGATCATCAGCAACTTCAGAAGGCGGGATGCGATTTCTTGCTTATAATCCACACTCTGATACAAAAGAGTTTCCTCGGAGTTCAAAGACAGAACTTCAGGCGTCAGCTTAACGTGGGGATGGACATTAGAAGCCCCGAGTAGAATTCCTGAAAAATCGAAGGGTACTTCCGAATGAACTCAACAGGACGAAACGGGATTCCTAGTTTTTCCTTCATTTCAGCAATTACAGAGAGTGGCGCGGACTTGGATGGCTCGGAAACTATGAGATTCTTAAGATTGATGATTGGTTTAAGATGCCTCTCTCGCCCTACAGCATGATCGAGCCCCCGGTCTGGAGGGTATCTCATTGAAGAAAGTACGCCGTATAGAGAACGATCCTTGCTGCGAAGCAACATTTCTTCCAAAAACCGCCGTTTGACGTAGGTTACACGCCGTGGAGATCCACCGCACTGCAACAGGGTTACACAACCGCCGCCGTGAAAATTAAAGGAAATTCAGCACCTGTAATGGGCGCCTGGCCTGGTCACTGAGAGACGAACTAAAAGGCTTTTTGGGCTTTCATTTTGGGTCCGGCCCATACTCCTACCTCGACTTTCAGCCATATCGACTCGAAGAAAGAATGAACCACCGCGGGTTTCCGGTCTTTGCAGGAATCCAGTTCGGAACCGTGTTTCTTGATTGATTTTGTTAGTGGTTTCGTGTAGCCATTTTGCGTGACTGCTTCAGTCAGATACTACTCAGGTAAATCGCATGCTTTTTGGAGGCTTTTAGTTTTATGCTTGGGAAGCACTCGGTATAAATTGAGTAGCTTTGCTCCTAAAATTCTCCAATTCTACTTGAAGCCTTGTATATAGTTTCATGAATAGCTTTATGAAGATTATTTTTTAGTCTTTCTCAGATATGAGTGCTGGAGGAGAGTGGTACATTCTTGGTCAGGAACAAGAAGTAATTGGCCCTTACACTGCCTCCGAGTTGCGAGGTCAGACATTGGTTTTCGTAGTTTTTTTTTCTAGCAAATAGTATGTATTTTTTTGACTTATTGAGATCAGCTTTACCTTCATTTAGTAGCTTTACTTTTTTTGAAGCTCAGCATTTCTTTGTCTGAACAGCTGCTTATTTCGTGAGAATCACCTGTTTTAAGTGTATTAAGTTAATCTGTGCAGCACACTATTCCAGTGGGTATTTGTCACCCGATACTCTTATATGGTCAGAGGGGTGCTCTGAGTGGAAGCCTCTTTCATCATTTCCTGATTTCGTGACTGGCCTTCCTGAAAAAAATGACCCAGTGCCAGGTTTTGTAATAAATTTATTTGCCAAGTACCTGGTTTTTTTCAAGATTTCAAAGATGCTTGATTTTCATGATGTTGCAGCTGAACCAAATGAGGAAGATGAGTTTGAAAAGTGGCAACGGGAGGTGAAGGAGGCGGAAGCTGAGGTGGAGCTTAATAAAGTTGATGATCTTGACCGACCTGGTACGCCGCCTGAGGGTGAGGAAGAATTTACTGATGATGATGGGACTAGGTACAAATGGGATTCAACTTTGAGAGTATGGGTGCCTCAGGTTGGTTCCTGTGTTTTTCCGGTAAAGTGTCTCCAACTTTGGTCAAATCTGAAAAAGTAGGGATAAGAAAAATCACGGGTGATATATCTTGGCTTACGTCATTATTGATTAAGTATGGTGTATCTCTTCTTATCAATGATCACAACAATTGTTTTATTTCTAATAGGAATCCGCCACCCAGAACAAGGATGATTATGGTCTGGAAGATATGGTATATCTGCAAGAAGAGGAAGTTTTTCCAACAGCAGATGCTGGAATCCACCCACTGCATAAAGAGCCTGATGATCCTCCTGAAACTGCCCCGGAAAAGCAAAATGCCAAAAGGAAACTACCTGAGAAATCTTCTGATAAGAAAAATACAGAAAAGAAGGTCGGTCCTTAGCATGTCTAGGCATTGATGTTATTTTCCTTACCCACATAGCTCGTCTATTCAAAAAAAATATAGATATTCCAATCTACTATTGATTCACTTCATGGAAATCGTTTCCTTAGGAAGCCGATAAGCCACCTGATTCTTGGTTCGAATTGAAAGTTAATACACACGTATACATTACTGGGTTGCCAGATGATGTCACCATTGAAGAGGTTAGTAGTGTGCCGTTATCTGTTCTCTTGATTGTTTTGGTATTGTTTGCCAGGTAAGCACCACATGCTAAAAGTTGCTGCTATGAGATGCAGGTGGCTGAAGTATTTTCCAAATGTGGTATTATCAAGGAGGTAACATGTTTCCTAGTTTCCTGTTTTGCTATGGCAGTTGTCGTTATATATTTCATTTCTTGATGTTTCACGAAATTCACTACATCAAGGGGTTTTCCATGCGTTCGAAACTTCTTCTTGCCTTAACTTTGTTCTGTGGTTGTCTAGAATTATTTATGATGTTCGAACTACTACTCAGGACCCAGAAACTAAAAAACCTCGCGTGAAGATTTATGCCGACAAAGAAACAGGAAAAGCCAAAGGGGATGCTCTTGTCAGTTATCTGAAGGTAGTACTTTTCACGGTTATGGTGATTAACCCCAGTTGAACTATGTGCTTGCTCGATGCCATCTGTGAATCATTTCTGTGTTCGCTAGGAACCTTCTGTAGCTCTAGCTATCCAGATTTTAGACGCTACACCTTTAAGGCCCGATGGCAAGATTATGATGACAGTTAGTAAAGCCGTCTTTGAGCAGAAAGGTATGGCTTTCTTTCTGATGGCAACATTTTGAATGGATTCTAATTTTTGGTAGCTTGGTTGCTTGTCATGAAATTTCATATTGATAACATGCTTTTATATCCTTCTGTAGGGGATAGATTTATATCGAAACAAGTGGACAAAAAAAAGAAAAAGAAGCTACAAAAGGTTGAGCAGAAAATGCTTGGCTGGGGTAGGTCTATTCCAAAGGGGGTGCTTTTTCACTACCCTTCCATTTCCACAAGGAAATACATTGGCGCTATCTTAATCTTTTTGATGTAGTTATGAAGCTTTGGATTTTAACAGTGTTGCAAATAAACAGGTGGGCGAGATGATGCAAAAGTGGCTATTCCAGCCACTGTTATTCTCCAGCACATGTTTCTGCCTGCTGAATTAAGGGTGGGGTGTTTATTCCCTCATCCTAGTGCCTTTGCATTTACATTTTGAATTAGTATGCGATGTATTTTTTTTTTCTGCCTCTGTTTTAAATTTCTCAGCAGTTACCTCCATGAGCATGAAATCATGAATCTAAGCATTTGATTGATTGCTACATTTCGTTTCATAGGCTGATGACCAATTCCGCCAAGAATTGGAGGAAGATATTCGGGATGAATGTGGAAAACTTGGTCCCATAGAATCAATAAAGGTATTTTAACATAATCTAATTGCATTGGTCAAATGATTTGTGCACTCATTGTCTTGAATGGACTGGACTGTAGGTCTGTGAAAACCATCCACAGGGTGTCGTCTTGGTTAAGTATAAAGATAGAAAGGATGCCCAAAAATGCATAGAGTTGATGAACGGTCGGTGGTAAGTCCCAGGCTTGTATTTCCACAATGAAACAGTGACAAGAGACTGCCAGAGTTTGGTTATAAAGAGATGATTGCAGATATCCGCCACCATTCCGTATGATTCATCTCCATCTCCATGTCTGTGAATAGGTTTGGTGGAAGACAAATTCTTGCAAGCGAGGATGATGGATCCATCAACCATGCGTTGATTCGCGACCTGGACGAGGAGACGGATAGATTAGAGAAATTCGGTGCGGAGCTTGAAACTGATTGACTGAGCTCTTATGCATCCCATTGCTGCATGTGTGGAAACTGAAAAGTAAGCAAATGGAGTCCGGAATGCAAATGCAATGGACTGCAGCTGCTGCCTGCCTGCCTGCCCTGCTAATGGATGACTGACTTCCAGTGTCTTAAACACGTAGATGGGTACAAGCTTTTGATCACTTCTCGTTTAGATGCCTTTTTTTTAGCCTGTTCCTAACTTTACATGGCAACTGGGTCCTTGTCGCATACCCTGACCCTCTGGTCTACATGAGAGACGTCCCTGAATACTCACCGCCGTCTCGATCCACAATTCTCTCCGGCAACCAACTCCGGCCTGTTTTGGACCTTGAAGCATACATCATTTTTGAATAATCTTTTTGATTGAACGACGGCGCCTGCAGTTGGATCCCAATCGGAATAGATGCAAAGTTCACTGTTTGATTCGATACTGGGATCGGAACTGAGCATTCAGGTGTGTTTGTGTTGGATGTGGTGACAGTCATTGGGACAAATAACTACCGGTTTTCAAAAATGCGGGGGTCCCAACAACGGGCATCGGAAAACGGTCTTCTCCACCCTCGCCGGAGGGCACGGCGGCGACGCCGCTCCGGGACGTGCATGAATGACTGACTGACTGACATGGGAGTTGAGGAAACGCTCGCTCTCCAAATGGGTTTACTGGAAATCAACTGTGGATCATTAAAACAGTGTATCGAGCGCGATTAATGAAGTAAATACATGGGATGGCAACCGCACCCCTTCGGAAAAGATGCTCCTCTTCCAAAAGGTGTGTATCGTTGTATTATATGTAGGTGGAGGCGGCTGCGGCTGTGGCTGTCGCAAGGGAGAATGGACGCTGGTTCCAAAACGACGCCGTCCCTTTTCCCTCTGGCCACGCGCCACCCGCAAGTGACCGACCAGGAATTCAATCTCTTCCACTCCATAGACCGGCGGCTCTACGGCCGCCTGGTCCGTGCCCTCCACCGCGACCCAATCGAATCCGCCCACGTCATGGCCTTCTTCATCTTCCTGGAAAGGGAGACCCGCGACTTCCACCTCGTCAGCAAGATGCTGTCTCTGGAACCCCCTTCCTGGATCAACTCGCCGACGAAGCATGGACATGCTTCACGTTCATGGAGACGGGTCGCTTCGCCCCGACCCAAACCCGCTTCGACATCACCACCCTGCGCCACCTCGTCGGCGCTCCGGACCTCACGCTCGCGCACTTCCATCGCCGCCGCTTCCAGGTGCTGCTGGAGATGAGAAACATCTTGCACACCGTGTGCTGGCGCGCCTTCAACGACGTGATCGTAGCGCACGATGAAAACCAAGCCACACCAGTGAAAGACAAGGCGGAGGTGCCACCGGACGACAGGACGGTCTTCCTCACGTTCTCCAAGGGCTACCCCATCAGGGAAAAGGAAATCAAGGAGTTCTTTACCAGGAAGTTCGGGGACACGGTGGAGGAGCTGATGATGCAGGAAGTCGGGGAGGAGGAGCAGGTGCTGTACGCCAAGATGGTCGTCCGGGGGAAGCCGGAGATGGAGGCGATCGTGAAAGGCAACAAGGCCAAGTACACGATCAACGGGAAGCATGTGTGGGCGAGGAAGTACGTCAAGAGGCAGCACCAAGCATTTCAACACTGAGTACACACGACACCACACCAATCTCCACTTCACAGATAAGCAAGAAGCTCTTGGCATTTTATTACATGATTGGATTCTATAGTCTATATACTATACGAGGTTTTGGTCAGATCGAGATGCTTCGTCTTCTTCGGAAATCATCGGGAACAGAACCCCCGTGCTTTTGGGGTTTCCATGCAAACGTAGCAGAATTTCCAAGAGACTGCAACAGTCATTGGCGGGAAAGGACGCGTCCGCCCGGGAGACGGACACGGCTAGCTTGTGGGCCCAGAGCGAAAAAAAGTAAAATTGGTCAGAGTGCAAATGAAAAAATTATAATTAAAATTAAAATCATTGCATTACAAATAATTATTATTTAATGAAAAAATCGTTAAAACAGCGCATTAAGTTTCAGTCATTATAAATAATTTAACTTTCAAATTCTCAAAATTATATAACGAAGATCCAAATAATAGTTAAAACCATACAATCAATATTAATGTATGAGTAATTAAATATATAAGTTCATAAGTTTAAATAAAAACTGTTTAAAAAAAAGTAAATTGAAAAGTATATGATTAATTTTAAAATTTAATAATTAATTATTTTAATAATTAGGAATAATAATTAAATAAAAAAAGTATGTTAATTAAATTATAATATTTTAAATTTTTAATACAAAAAATATACAGTTTGAAACTTTGTGAGATGACAGCTGGCACAACATAAGCCGGATGCCGAATTTGAATTCAAACAAGAGCAACGGCCTGGTGTACCATTAAAATAAATTCCAAAATATAAAATATAATAATAATGATGAAGATGGGCCCGGGCCCGGGGATGGTTAGGTGTTGAGGGAGGGTCGGGTCGGGAACAATTGTCCCTTCCATTTATTTACTTTACTCCCCCTCCCGTGTAGACCGAACCTTGAATAAAAATCGTCCGCATTACTACACTACGTGTGTTTGTCGCCACGAGACATCAATTGTCCCAACCAACATTTTCTCTCCACGGCCTTCCTTGCATTTATGCTGTTGTAATGTTTGTTTCCTCTATAAACTAGCGACTCCCTTTTCGCTCCATTCATTCTCAGATATCCTCCTCCGCTCCTGCCTCCCCGTCTCGCTCTGCGTTTCTGGGCTTGCTGCTTCCTTCTGGTAAACCAGAGCGAGCATTCATCTCGCAGAGCGAGAGAGAGAGAGAGGTAGATGGGGCTCCTTGTATAAGGTTCGTCCGCCGGTCCGATCCATCGGACTGTGAATCCATACACATGCCTGGCTCCCCGTATGCCATTTGCGTCGGCGGCCGGAGGAATCGGCCGCCACAGTGTATGGCTTATGCGGAGCCAAGCATATGAACGACACACACGCTCCGTCCTCCGCGTCGGAGACCAGGTTTTCTTGCTTGCAGGTGGACACTCCATCGCTGCCGCCATTGACTCAGACGAAGCTTCCTGTTCCTATTTCTCCAGGATTGACTTTTGAACACAGTAGCTTATTATCAGCTTGATCTTAGCTTATCATCTAAAAATACATATCATTGACGATAGTCTGTTTAGTTTAGTTTCAATTTTAATAAAAGTACTTATAAAGTAATTCTTGAATAAAAAATATATTTTTTCTATCCCAAATGGAGTTGAAACACTAAAATAATTTAATTTTTTTTATAAAGTAAAACATTATTATTTTGATAAAAATTAAAGCGTTTCTTAGAAAAATAGAATTATTTTTTTACAGTTATTTTTAAGAACAGTTTCAAATATACCATTATATTGTATGAGTTTTCGTAATCAAAATAGGTTTTGTTTGATTATATTTGTTTTAAATATATTTATCAAGATAACATCGTTTTAAATGCATATTAATAAAATTTATATGATAAATATAATTTTTTTAATTAAATATACATAATTTGAATATATTATTAATGACAATTATGAAATTCATGATTATATATAATTAAGAGACATTAAATGCAATATAATTATTATCAGCATTATTTTATTAGGGTAAGTAAATGAGCATAGACTGCACGTGTGGATTCCTGAATTTCTTCCGAAAAGTATAATAAATAAGACAAAATTGGATAATTAGGTGTATTGGGCTCGTTCGTTTTTATCGACTCATTTTGTATGTAATTGGGCTCAACGTTGATATTCATAGGCCCATGAACTTCATCGTCTTCCACGTTCTTCCATTTTCTAGTCAGATTCAAGGATCGATGACCTTGTTATACGCAAGCAGGATACGTTTCTGATCTGCATCAGATCGAACGATTTGATTCGACATTTGTAGGTACTGTGAATCGGATCTCGGCGGGTAGTGCGGTCTCAAAATGAGCTCTCAGCAACGATCGGGAGTGAGTGACCATGGAATTGCGTGTAATTGTGTGGCTGTTCCTTGTGGTTCATTGTGTCTACATTTCTTCTTCAGATCTAAACTTTATGCTTGCTTGATTTTCCGTTCAACCATTGGAAATGACTCTGTTCTTATGCTCTGTTTTGCATACAAGGGCGGGATGAGTTTCTACACGGGGTTCACTCGCTTGTGTAAAGGTCTGGCAGTTGTGTTGGCCGGGGGCATATTCTAGTGCAGATTTTTCCGTCTGCTGTTTCGTGTCTTGCTCTTATCCCTGCGAAGTAGGTGTCTTTGTACGTTCGCTCTTATTTCGAACTCTTTCATCTGTCAATGTGGGATAATATTGTGTGCGCCTGTATGATACTTTGGTTTTGATTGGTAAGATTTTGCAATAGGACTAGCTTCTTCTGTACTTGACTGTTGCAATTGATCTTGAGAAAGATTGGATCTATAAGAAGTCAGTCCACTTTCCCGTCTAGAATTTTTGATTGATGAAGTTAGTTTGCTTTGGTGACACAGTATCTGAAGTGCTATCTGCTTTGGGTTTACCATTCAAGCCTTTTTTTGTAGTTCTCCAGGGCCTGAATCAGCTATGTGGTTTATATGAACTTCATAGACACCTCTCACCTGAGGAAAATGAAACTGTGGGCCAATTTTTTTACTTATCCATGTCTACAATTTTTATTAGAATAGGAGGGACTTATTCTAAATTTAGTGGCAGCTTTATTCCCTTTTCCACGCATACAACACGTTGTTTTGTTTTTGCAGGACGATACCCTTCGTCTGGAATCTTATCACTGCTGGGTATCTTGAGCAATCAATATATGGGGTATCTTTTTTTTGGTTTCAATATTTTTACTTCCCTGCATTGCTTACGTCTCATCAAGTCAAATTTTGATCCGATGTTATCCGTATACTGCAGCTGGCATCAGCAATGTTGGCCTTCTTTTCATTGGAAGTCTACTTGAGCCAGTTTGGGGTTCTAGGGATTTTTTGAAGTTCATATTTATCGTCAACTTTCTGACTTCAGTTTGTGTCTTCATCACCGCTATTTCCTTATACTATGTCACAAAGAAGGAAACTTTCCTGTAAGGGATCCAACAGCTCATTTACTTGTGCCTTATATTGCTTCTTGCCTGCTATAACTGATGAACTGAAGCTTTCAGATCATTTTAGCATGACCTCTCCTAAATTAGTCATTGCTTTTGTTCTCATATGTGTTTCTGCCCTCTCCAGTTTCTTTATACCTCTTTAACAGTTTTTGCACTAACCTTGTGTCAGCTACATGCCTATTTCTGGCTTCTCTGGAGCACTTTCTGGATTCTTAGTGGGTGGCAAACAGATAATTCCTGACCAGGAGCTGCCCTTGTTGAAAATTAGAGTGAAAGTACGAATTTCAGGATTCATGCAAAGATTTCCTTTTGCTTTATACTTTAGGTTGTTGGCCTGATCTTCACGTGTACATTCATGTCACTTGATTCGACCCTTTTGCAGTGGCTGCCTTCTCTTGTAGTGTTGGGGTCACTTCTTGCAAGCTGTTTCGTCAACGAACCAGCATCGTATGTTCCTACTATAATATTTGGTGTGTATTTCGGTTGGGTATACCTGAGATACTGGCAAAGAAAATCAGAGACAAAAGTAGTTGGAGATCCAAGTGATGAATTTGCCTTCTCTACTTTCTTCCCCACATTCTTGAGGTAGCTATCTAACTTTACATCCTTTTTCCTTTTTCTTGTATCTCCAGATTTCAGCATTCTACTTGAAACAGGCCTTCTGTCGATAGAGTTGCAACCGTTTTCCACCGAATTTTTTGTGGGAAAAGATCTGAATCCTTGGATGACTCAAGAGACCATAGTTTGGAACTTCATTCCTTGCCAGGCTCAGACCCCATAGAAGCCGTAAGGAGGAGGTAACCAATCTTCTTCCAATTTTGTGCATCAACTTCACCACCTCCATTGCCATGTCACAAAACACCCAACCCACCCCCTCCAGGGAACGTGGCGCTCGTGCCCTCGAAGAAAGATTAGCAGCAGAGAGAACCCCTGGTATCGTGAGGACAGACGAAACGAAGGGAGATGCAGCAGAGAATGTGTAGGGAAGAACCCAAGCTACCATCCGCCCCAATGTATTTACCTGTATCCTCCTCTCGCTGAACTGCATTTTATTTGAATGGATCATCTCCCTGACGGTTGCTTCTTACCCTATCCCAAAGTGCTACCCACAACTTGATCAATAGTCTGTGCGTTGTTTTGCTCCCTCTCCTCACCCACTACTCTTTGTCCCCCAAGACTTGTCTCCATCCACATCAACCAGAGGTATTTTAAAGCTTTTTCTCCATGGCCACAGGTGGTACGAAAAATTTTCCAATCAGCAGGCAATTGATCGGTTTCTGTAATTCCTGTTTTGGACTACTACTGATTCTGTCCAATGGGTTTCTGAGCGCCATGGACCACATTGAGAATATTATGTCATGTGTACACACCCTGGATCGAAGATCGGTTCAGTATTTCAGTTCATCATTTACTCAAAAACCCAAGACTTTTATAGTAGAATCCGCATCTGTTTTCGGCCCTTCGATTCTATGTACTCATTCTGTCATGCGCGGATGTGCGTCTGAAACTGTAGCCACTTCTCAAATATCTCAAGTAGCGTGTTTGCCCCTGCAAAAACATCAAATCACTCTCTCCATCTTCCGTCTCAAGTTCAGCGCAGTCGCAAAAGTTACCCCTGCTTCACAGCCATGTAAAAATCAGGTCTCGCTTCTTCAAGAAACCTCTGGATGGAGAAGCCAGCAGAAAGAATATCACCATGTGCGAATACACAGTGCTGGAATCACTTTCCATCCCATGACTGTCTGAGAGTATCCATCCATTAGCAGTGAAGCGAGGAAGCTTAGTCTCAGAGAGAGAACGAGAGCAGTAGAGCGACATGGGACTCTCGGGCGATGTCTCCTACCCAAAAAGAGTTGCCTGTGAATCTTACCAGTTGTTCTCTGGAGAGCAATCGAGAATTTTCAAGTAAACCGACGCTCTTGGGCTGGCTGCTGCAGGAGGAGGGCCAGGTTGATGAGCGCATACGTGTGCTGTTTGTCTCGAGGAATGGAAACAATAGAACTAATGACGGGGGCCACCACGTGAACCCGTCGCCAATCGCGTACCGCCACCACTGCTTGGCGGACCCTCTTCCCCGTTCTTATTACCGCACTGCACACGCACTCTCCCGCTGACGAATTTACACTCTCCGGCTCCTATTGTCCCTCTCCTCTCTTCTGTACATGGATCCCGAATCCGGGTCCGGGGCGGCACCTGCGACGACGACGACGACGACGACGACGGCGGGGCTGAGCAGATACGAGTCGCAAAAGCGTCGTGACTGGAGCACTTTCCAGCAGTACCTCCGCAACCATAAGCCTCCCCTGACCCTGCAACGTTGCAGCGGCGCCAACGTGATCGAGTTCCTCAAGTACCTGGACCAGTTCGGGAAAACTAAGGTGCACCTCACGGCCTGTGCCTACTTCGGAGAGCCGAACCCGCCCGGGTCCTGCGCGTGTCCCCTGAGGCAAGCTTGGGGCAGCCTCGACGCGCTCATCGGCCGGCTCAGAGCGGCCTACGAGGAGAGCGGCGGCCGGCAGGATAACAACCCCTTCGGCGCTAAAGCAGTCAGGATGTATTTGAGAGAAGTGAGGGAGTCCCAGGCGAAGGCTAGAGGCGTACCCTACGAGAAGAAGAAACGGAAGAGATCAGCAGCTTCTTCCAGTTCTTCTGCAGCCACCGCAGCTACAGGTGATGGCGCCGGTAGCAGCAGAGGAGATGCTGATTCCACCGTCGGCGGTGCAGGTGGAGGAAGCTGCAATGAAGAGAGCAGACAACCCCTTTGATTTTACCTGCCGACACACAGGATTCAAACTGTAAACAAACGAGTTGATCATTAGAAACATATTTCTGCCAGTTCGATCCTTCTTCTTTCTGAGTTCATCATCTATTAACACAGACAATTAAAGTGAAACTGAAAGTGAAAATTTCCCTTTACCCAATGTAAGGGGAGGAAAATAGGGAGTGGTGGCACTGGCGGCTGATGAAGGATGGGGTTCTTGTTCCAAGTTCATAGCTCAACCAACATATAGAAGCCGCCTCATCCTGCTACTAGGATTCATTCATGCCCTTACCCCACGTGCATCTCCCCCATCGCCTCCCCAACACCCATTTCTCCTAAACTTATGTGTTGGTTATCCCATCACTCTCAAGTTGGCTGCACTCCGGTTAAGGTTGTTCTGAGAACTACAAACCAATACCTTGAACAGTGGCGCTCCTATGAATAACTCCTTTTGGGGTAGTGATGCTGCAAAATCGGGATGGCTGTTCCATCAGACACACAAGTTTTTCTGCGTGGTGATGACATGAGAACCCAGTCGGGCCAGATTGAAGGAATCCAAACCCTATCAATATAAATATCGGTGTACGGGAAAACATAAAATAAACCAGAAATGACCCACAAGGGAAAGCGACTCGCACCCAACCACATTAAAAAAACTGAGATACATAATGGAAGACTAACCTCCCATGGACAACTACAGTAGGTGGTTACATCACGGAGACTTTCGTGTTTACCTTATGAACTAAACTCCATTCTAAATTCAAATCAAATTTAAATACAACAAAACAATTCATATGGGGTGGGTTCTAAATACACGTCACACATTTAAGTATCACTTTTTTTTTTCATTCGCATATTTAAATGTTATTTTTCATGTTTAAGAAAAACAAAACATACATGACTAGAATGAACCAGTTTTTGTAGGCATGGAAATGTTAATTCTAAATAGGGTTTACAGCAACGGCACAACACAAGATGATACCTGATCCATTTGAATTGCCAGACAGCAAATATTCATGATATTTTAAAAATGAAACAATTCAGTTTTACATAATTATGAATATCAAAACAAAAAAATAGATAAGGATTGGAATTTACCTACTACCCCTGCCCAACATTTTTGTTGCATGTTTAGATTTCAAACCTAACCCAGCCATGGAGGTGAACTCGGGTTCCTGGTCAAGGTCAAAATTGGCACCATGCAAAAAAACATTTTTTTAATCTTTGTGTATTTGAAATTAGAAACCGGGAGGTGGGGCCCAGAAATCCTCTACCCCGATCAGGTGGGACCTTAGGATTCAACTTTTCTCATCCCTACCATCGTTTTCAAAGGAACCAAGGGTGAGGTCCGGTCCAGATCAACCTGCGGCCCAGCGGGACCCAGAGAGCCCAATGACAACCCTAAGAGGCCCAGTGTTCCGCCCATGAGCAGAAAATTGGGCCGGCCGTCAGCCGTTGTTTTTTCTACAATCTTGTGTTCAAAAAGAATAGAAATTCTCAACACTTTTATTCTCTTTCTCACCATCCCTACCCTGTAAGCCACAACACACATTCACATTCTCCCCTAGGATCCTTAAATTCCATGAATCCTTACCTTAAATCCTCTTCCTGGTACCACTCAATAAGTCACTGAACTAGGTGCAAGAACTCTACAACTCCTAAGCCAAATCATGAATTTTCGGTAGTTATCCATCCAAGTTTCAAAATAGTTACAGAATATGATTACTCGTCATCAGAATCAGATAGAAATCGGACACCAAGCAGTGAAACAGATCATTTACCAGGATCTGTGCAGTCACTCCGGTGTCTATTTTTCAAGTCCCAGCTCCATATCATTGAGTATGTGTCATTGAATGTTGTTGTTGAATAGCGGAGGATAACTAGGAACTGCACCAACACCGTAGTGCGGGATAGCAACGTAGTTAACCTGTTTCAAATTTTCAATGGGATCTAATTACCATCAGATAAAATAGGGATACAAATAACTGGAACACGAAGTTGCGTATTCTCTTTCATCTTGGAGATTTTACAAAACCTGAGGAGCTGCATTTGAAAGAGGAATGAAGAATGGATTTCCAGTGTATCCAGGGCCAACATTTAGTGGCCTAGCAGCATATATTGGCACTGGAGGGGAAAATAAAAGCTTGAGTTAATATCTGGTAATTTTGCAAACAGAACAGTAGTTACTTGAAAGAGTAAAAACCGGGCGTTTTCTGCTTACACGGATAGGGAGGAGGATTCGCAGCTGGCATCACTCGTTCAAGCTGAGAGCGTAACTGTTCTTTTTCACGAACTAAAGAAATCAAATGTTTCGCCATTATATCACTTTGTTTCAAGTTGGTCGAATGCAACTCTTTCTCATGTTCTATTGCCTTCCTTCATGCATTCACCAAAGGGAAAAACGGTAATGAAACAAAAGATGATCAAAGATGTTGTTTTTTTCCCTAAAAAATGGAGTGCAATCTTCGAGAAATCATGAACATATGAACGATCAGAACAGTGCAAACTTGTTGCTTACCTTCCGCGTTGCTCTTCTCTTTTCAAGAACTCCATCTCGGCTTTAAGTTTGGAGAACTGCTGCAAAGCCGGACGAACCTTCACCAACTCTGCATCTACCACCATTTTTTGTTCCAAGAGCTCCTTGTGCTCGGCTTTCATTGCATTTATCTCGGCATGGAGTCGCTCTAATTCTTCCTTAAACCGCTCGACGGACAGCGCATCGGCCTCTAACCTCACCGACCGATCGCGGATATCACGCACATGCGTGTCTCTCTCAGCTTTCACGGCGGATGCGGAGACAGAGAGGCGTTGAATTTCCTGCTTCGTAGCCGCCAATTCATGCCGTAGATCCACGTGAATGGCGGCGAGGCGCTGATTCTCGCGGAGGATCATTTCGATATTCTGCCTCTGCGCGACTACTCGATCCTCCATGAGACAAATTTCCGCTGGCAACCGACGGCGGTGCACGTCGGCGTTCCCGTCATCTACTCGAGGCCTGATTCTTGGTGACGGAAGCCGATTTCTGATATCCATGCCCAATTCTCATCTCGATTGGAACTGGAAATGGGATATTCACTTGGAATTTATTCAGGGTAGTAATCAATTTTTAACCGTGTATTAAATATCAATAAACCTCCTATTAATATCTTTTTTAGCAGCCGTTAATTTGGGCCGCGCATTTCCCCGTCCCCCTAAATCTTGGAACCCTAGTTTGAATATATCGAAGAGAATCTTCTGAAAGTTTGGGTCAAAATCGGACAATGGCGTTCGATGAAAATGCCGATGTCTGAAGCCTCGTATGGAGAAACTCTTCTCGAAAATTCAACGACTCTTGGATTCTAATTCGATTTTGCCTTTCAGCGTCGATGGCTACCGACGCTTCTCCGAAGTTCAAACAGGACCTGATTCCAGCGCCGCCACACCAGCAGCCGGAGTATCACAGAGAGATGACGGAAGCGGAGCATGACGGCCTCCGTTTTTATGAGTTCATGATTGCGGGTTCTGTCGCTGGGATGGTGGAGCATATGGCTATGTTTCCCGTTGATACAATCAAGACCCAAATGCAAGCTTTAGGTTCTTGCCCTATTAAATCGGCGAGTGTGAACCAGGCACTTCAATCGATTCTGAAATCCGATGGCTTTAGGGGTCTGTACCGTGGGATCGGAGCTATGGGGCTCGGCGCTGGTCCAGCCCACGCAGCTTATTTCTCTGTGTATGAGTTGTGTAAGAAGCGTTTCTCTGGTGGCAAAGCTGATAATCATGTTGCCCACGCGGCGTCTGGAGTTTGTGCTACAGTTGCGAGTGACTTTGTGCTTACCCCAATGGACATGGTGAAGCAAAGGCTTCAACTGTGTAGCAGCCCATATAAAGGGGTGTGGGATTGTATCAGTAGGGTGATGAAGGAAGAGGGTGTGAGAGCATTTTATGCTTCATACAGGACCACCGTGCTGATGAATGCTCCTTTCACAGCAGTTCACTTTGCCACCTACGAGGCTGCAAAAAGAGGTTTGATGGAGGTTTCCCCAGAAAGCGTGAACGAAGAGACGCTTGTGGTTCATGCTACAGCAGGAGCAGCAGCAGGTGCATTGGGCGCTGTAGTGACCACCCCTCTTGATGTGGTCAAAACTCAATTACAATGCCAGGTACCTAGATTGAGTATGCCATAAAATAAGCTTGTGGTATTATGTCCATTTCGAGTGTAGCACACTTCAGATTCTGCTTTATCAGTTGACGAATCCGAATAAGGCTTTGAGCAATGTTTCTTATGAGCTTATGCCATCGAATTCCTGCAGGGTGTGTGTGGATGCGATAGATTTGTCAGCGGCTCAATTACGGATGTTGTTCAAACCATTATAAAGAAAGATGGATATGGGGGGCTGATGAGAGGATGGATACCTAGAACCCTCTTCCATGCTCCAGCAGCAGCCATTTGCTGGTCGACATACGAAGCTGCCAAAACCTTCTTCCTGGAATTAAGCCACAGGAACAGCAATGTAACCTGAGAAACCAACCATGTTTGAACAAGAGATACACATGCATGTAAGGTGAACATTTTTTCACGCTTCAGATCAATAATACGGAGAAAAAAGGCGATGATTTATCATGGTTCTTATGGTTTCATTTGAAATGGTGTGGTAGCAAATCTATATGGTCCATGTACTAAGTTAACTTGGATTACTTATCCACAAATGCTCCTGAATGGCTGCAACACGAGCAATTACTGCTTTCTATTCAGAGCCTCACTCTGAATGGAACTGCATCACTGCGCATTACCTTGATACAACAGTTAGTTTGTATAGCTATCGCCTTCAAGTGTGTGATGAAGCACAACAGGTGATTTCCCAAGATCCTACCTTGCTGCGCCGGGTAATATGGCGCCTGGAGAAGCGACGAACAGCCGTGGAATGCCAAATCCGTTCATTCATTCCGCGGTCCTCTGTTTTCAGGCGAAATCTGCCGGCGTACTCCGATGTGGGTGTCCCGCCGTGAAACTGGAACTAGCTTTTCTTTAACTACCGGTTTCGGGCATGTCTTGTCCTTGGAATTTCGATCGAATTGTTCGAAGTTCTAGTATTTGCATTTCTGCCCCAGAACTTTTGTATACTTCCTTGGCCCCCTCAAGGATTCGTTAATTGCAATTGTCGCCTCTCGAGCACTGGATTAGAGAATGTAATTTGTAAGGTACTAATAAATATGCGTTTGAAAAATTAATATATTTACTAGTTTAAAATTGAATTGATATTATCCATTTATTAATGTTTTGAAAAATTATATAAAATAAAAATAATCTAAATATTATATTTAAACCAACATATTTCTAGCTATTTTATTGTTACAAAAAATATTTGATGTAGAAAAAAAAAAACAAACAATAAACAAATTATCAACCTACGATCTTTTTCAATCAGCATAGCAAAGAGTTAATGAAGTCATCTTCCTCTCCAGGCTCCGGCTTAGGGACGCCTTGACGGCATCCGAAGCTCGGTATCATCTCCAGAGTGTGCGGCGCCTGAGCCAGCGAGCTACCATGGTACCTAGGGAAGCTTTGAACTTGTGGGCAGTGTGTCGGCTCCGCGCTCATCGAATAGGCTGCACCGCCACGACCCACCGGCACGTCGTGGTTGTGCTTCCCTTCGTATGTCGTGATGACGGCGCGTGGATTGGATGAGGATCGCTGGACGTGTTTCCTCACTGGACACGCCGGGGTCGTGCATTTGTAGTAGCTCCGGGGATTGTGATTGCCCTTGACAACTTTCTGTCCGTACTTCCTCCACTTGTAGCCGTCGTCGAGAATATCGAGATCGCTGGTTGTCTGAACCACCACTCGCGGCTCTCTTACTGGGTCGCTCCCCGTAGACAAAATCCCTTCTGCTTCAACCTCACCTTTCCTGATAGAGAAAAGGAATCAGAATTCGAAGTTTGAAATTCATCTATAAGATGAAGTCGATCTGTGAAATCCTTACCGTCTCTTTGCCTCAGGCTCTTGTAAATCATCGAACTCATCGCGGCTCTGCTCAAAATCACGGTCGGGGGAGGAATATGCGTTCTCCGTAGTGACGACAGAGGAAGAAGTCTCCGGGAATTCTGGAAAATGTGATGGGATTGAGGTGGAAGAAGCGGATGACCTTCGAGTTGACGGCGGCTTGGGGTGATTATGAGCTCCTTTGTAAACGATTTCAGTTATGGGCCCATCGATTGATCTCTCCACCTTCTTCTTCGTTGGGCAATTGGGGAACGTGCACTTGTAGTAGCTTCTGGGATTTTCAGAACCTTTCACTTGCTTCTGCCCGTATTTTCTCCAGTTATACCCGTCGTCCTCCATTTTCTTGTTTGATGGTTTGACGGCGTGCTGCTCCTGGTATCAGAAAACTGCTGTTAGATATCAAGGGGAATAAATGCAGAATCAGAAACAGCGTATCAACGAAAGTACCTGCCCACAAGATGTTTGAAACTTTGCCTGAGTGGGGAAGCTGAAGCTGACATTCTGATTCTTGGCATCGTTCTGCTGCTTGGGTAGCTCAGAGGTGCGGTCGCTACAAGAAAAAAATTTAGCAACATTCCCAGTAGTCGGAGATCTCAAAGCCTGCGCAAATCGCCCGAGGATAAGCTACTAACAGAACAGAGATACACAACCAGAACAAAAAAAAAAGGCAACCAAGATTTTTACGTGGGACGCAGGGAGAAGAATAGGCGACTCCAATAGCTCTCCTGGGCTAAGCCCCGGAGGAATAGAAAACCACGGGGAAGGAGAAACAGTTCGCGGCGGAGCTATGGGAAGCGATGGCGGCGGCAACGACCGGAACTTAGGGAGTTCAATGCCAGATACACGATCTCTGAACCCGAAAGAAGACATGGGTTTCTTCTGCAAGGAAGAATGTAAGCGAGAGTTGAACTTGAGAGGGAAACGGAAGGCGCCGAAACCCGAAGAATCGATCCAACATGCAGTGTAAAAGAACGAAAATTGAGGCTTCTTAAACCGACGGAGAACGCAGACGGGTCAAATCATGTTCGGTGGGAGCACGGCGTTCGCAGGTTGCCTCTTTTGACTCCTTTGAATGACAAAAAGAAAGAAAAAAAACACTTGAAATATATTATTAAAAATTAATAATAGTAAATGGGACACTAAATTTCATCAAATTATCATCATATCACTACATAATTCGATTTCTTAATGCTATTAAGAAATGAAAATTCTAGACTGTTTGTAAGTCAAAGCTCGTGTCTTTGACTGGGGTGTCGGGTGCGGCGAAGTTGCCTCTTCGCCACTTTCTCGACAACTTCCCCCTCCTCGGCCCCACTCCTTTTTCACTAATAAATATAAAATAAATAATTAAACTGAAATAAATACATTTAATGATAATTTCTTGTTAATTAATATTAAAGGTAAGCTTTCTGTTATCAGGGCCTGATTGGGCTGACGGTGCTGGGCCTGCAGTAGAGAATCACGGTTCACTTTCTCATTTCCTTACCGGGGGAAGCCCTAAACACAGTGACTGGAGTGGTGAAGGGACGGGAAAGGAATGCTGCTCCGATCGCTTCGCCGATCGATCGCCGTGTCTAGGGCTTTAAATCGGCCTCCATGGGGGAATTATACCGACCGTAGTATGGCTACGAAGAAACCTATTAAACCCCCAGCTCCGCCGAAAGGGAAGAAGGCTACGTCGAAGTTTGACCCCAAGGAAACTAAGCCCGAGATAGTGCAAGGGATGAGCCCGGAGCTCCTTTTAAAGGAACAAGCCGAGCTTCGCCGTCGCCAGCTGGCGGAGGACGAAAAAACATCGATTCTGGATGTTACCCCTAATGGGCGCCCACTATTCACCTCTTCTCCTTCACTCTCCTCCCTTACTAATGACGACGTTAACACTTACTTTAAATTTAGGTAACGCGTGCGTTATTGGATTACTGCATTCTTTGTTCATGGGCTGATGAGTGGTATGAAAACTCAAATCTTTTTTCTGCCTCAATTGTTTTTCAGCATGGATGAGTTAAAGGCGGTATTGCCAGAGGGTTTACCTTTAGGAATGATTAAGGAATTTGAGGAGTCTTGGAGGAGTGCCTTGCTCGTTCGGCAGTCTTTCATTGATCTCCGTGATAATTTCAGAGGGCTGTTGATCCTTCATGTATAGATGCTTCTAGAGGTACTGCATTTTGTCGTTGCTGTTTTAAAGTTGAAAAAATTGATACGAATACCAGAAATGATGTATCTGTTATCGTGCATCAGTTCCTAAAGTCAGAAAGCAAGTTGTATTGGATGGTCCTCTAAGCTGTGGAAAGAGTATCACTCTTGCAATGCTCGTTTATTGGGCCCGTATGGAAGGTTGGCTTGTGTTCTATGTTCCCGGAGGTCGATATTGGACACATGGTGGATTATTTTACAAAAATCCTCATACCGGCTTATGGGACACGCCTGTCCAGGCATCATATATTCTACGTGTGAGGATTTTATACTGGAAGTCTTCTTCTTTGAACATGTAGTATCTGATGGTCGTGCGTTAGACATATAGCGATTATGTAGTGTTTTGTGTTGATTGTGTTCTCTACTTATTTTTGGCTGTTTTCAGGACTTCATGAAGTACAACAAGTCTACTCTTCAAGGTTTGAAATGTAATATACTTGATCCTGTACCTCTGGGTGAGGGTGCAGGCATTGGGAGGCCTAAGGGCGTTGAGGAGATGGAAATATCCGAGGGGACAACCCTCTGTGACCTTGTTGAGGCAGGAATCAGGAGCAGTCATGCAGCTGTTGGAGTATTAGTGCGATTGAGGAAAGAACTGTCGCAAGTGTCTAGTGTTCCGGTGCTTTTTGCCATCGACCAAGTGAGTATTTTGCTTTCTTAGCTCATTGAGGCTAATTTTCTTCCACATCTTAACTGTTGCCCTTGCACTTGTACAGTATAACAATTGGTTTACCTTTACTAATTTCGAAGAGCCGGTTACAGTTCGCTCCTGCCGTCCCATTCACGCGAAAGAGCTATCTACGGTACTCTGCATGCTCCTAAACTTGTGATTTCTTCCTTCTGCTCATGATACATATCCGCTGGCAAATCTGATCCTTCACTGTTTTCCATCATGCTGTAGATCAACGCATTTAGGCCAATGACCCATGATGATATGATGGTGGGTGCATTTTCCCATTCAACTGCAGTTGGCAAGTTACGCCTGGAGCTGCCGGATGTTCCTGTTAACGCCCGGATCCACCTCCCTCGCTACAGCTTAGTTGAAGCTGCCACCGTGTCCCACTATTATCTGAGGTCTGTTTACACCAGCTCGGTCTGTATTAGTTAGATGTGTCGCCTTTATGCACTATAGTTAAGACTCACATGGCGCGGTGCGTGTGGGCAGGCAAAGGATGGTAAAACCAGAGGCGTTCTCGGAAGAGAACTGGAAGAAGATTTTCTTCTTGTCAAATGGGAATGGAACAGAGATGAGGCATTTGTTTCCCTTCATGCGGTGACTGCACCAAGCTCCTTCTTTTCCTCTATCAGAGTCATCTCCTGCGCAAGATGAAGATGAAGACGCAGGAGCAGTGGCTGCACCCTCCCCTGGCGTCGCCTGATGGGTATAGTTTATGGCATTCTTGTGGTTCACAGCGCGTGCATTGTGTGCGGAAAAATCCCGCCAGCCGAGACATTCGGGCACAGAGTTGTTATAACTTCTTAATGAAACTCTTTTTTGGGTAGTTTATTAACATTTATTTTATATTGAATAATATATTTTAATTACATTGTTTGTTCAAGAATGACATATAATATGATGGACTATATATTTATGTTTCATTTATTTTATTCATTTATAATTAAAGACAAAGCTATGTATTTAAGTGTTTTGTTTATTTTTTTAATAAAATATTATACATAATTACTTATAAATCAAATTAATTTTTTTTGGCTAAATACATGATAATTTTATATTTTTAAATAATATTTTTTAAAAAATATTTATGTTATTTTTTAATTTTAAATTAATATCACGTATATTTAGTATATTATTAATTAAAACATAATATAAAATGAATTCTCAATATGTGGTATTTTAATATAAAATTAAATAATTAATTGATTTTTTTAATTCAATATTGTTTTTGATCTGGGCCTGAGGAATTCCAGCCCAACATATCACTGTAACGGATGGACGGGCCCGGCCTTAACGCCTTCCCCATCCGATCTCCCAATCGGTAGCTTATCTTCGTTTTCGATTCTTGCTGTCCTCGGTATTCTCCGTCCATGGCGTGTCTGCCTACGCTCTCTCTGCCGTCGTTCGGCCAGGGGAGAGCTGGAGAAGATTACAATGTCTCATCACGTCTACAAACTTTGCATCCATCTCCCCGTTTTCTATATCCCTTTCTGGTGCGGTCCGGCAGCCTTGGCTTCAACCGCTTCAATCTTCGTCGCCGCTTCAAAATCTCCTTGGCTCGCAGCCGCTCCTTAGTCTCCGGGATTCGTTCTTCTTCAGCTAGCACCGATTCTCCGGCTGTGGATTCAGGTGTCTTTGGAGAGAAAAAAGAGCTCACTGGTGTCCAGTCCTTTGTGGACGTGATTCCACCGCCTGTACGCATTGCATCTTCTGCGGTAATTGTGGCTGCGGCAATTGTTGCTGGATACGGGCTTGGCAATCGCTTTGGTGGTTCTCGTAATGCGGCGATTGCTGGAGCTGTCGTGGTTGGTTCGGTCGGCGTTGGTGCGGCGTATTCATTAAACTCGTGCGTTCCAGAGGTTGCTTCGGCTAATTTGCATAATTATGTGGTGGGTTGCGGTGATCCTGGGGCTGTGAAGAAGGAGGATATTGAAGCGATTGCTAAGAAGTGAGTTTAATTGAATGATAATTTTTCTGTTACTCTGTTTTCAAGTGTCATTCTATTAAATATTTGGTTTTATCATTGGGTTCTAGATATGGCGTTAGCAAACAGGACGAGGCATTCAACGCTGAGCTATGCGATATTTATTGCCGGTGAGTATGGTGATCATGCAAGTAAGCCATTTTGTTTGTTCGCGTCAAAATTTTACTGCTTTTATTTTGATGCTTTAGATTTGTATCCGCTGTTCTCCCTTCTGGGGGTGAAGACCTAAAGGGTGACGAAGTTGAGACCATCATTAAATTCAAAAGTGCATTGGGCGTTGATGATCCTGATGCTGCAGCCATGCACATGGAGGTATTTTCTCCCGCCCTCCAGATTCAGGACGATGTTCTTGAAGATTCACAAGTCTTTAGTTTCTCAGATTGGTAGGAGAATTTTCAGGGAACGGCTTGAAACTGGGGACTCTGACGTGGAACAGCGTCGGGTACTACTTTGTTCAGTCATTCTCTGAAATTTTTTTTCTTGTGAAGAATTGAGCTTTGACCATTTTATAAGTCTTCAGTACAGGCATTTCAGAAGCTGATTTATGTGTCGAATCTTGTCTTTGGAGACGCGTCAGGTTTTTTGTTGCCTTGGAAGAGGGTTTTCAAGGTCACTGATTCTCAGGTATGACCTGATTTTCGAGATGCTTTTTCCCAATAACGTTTTTTAGATTTTCTAGGGTTTTTTTTCCTGGCAAGAGTCTCAAGGCTTTTGTACTTGACGTTTTGATGAAAATAGGATAGCTTGAGCATTTATTTTCGTATTATTGCTCGCCAATGTAGGTAGAGGTTGCTGTTCGTGACAATGCTCAAAGGCTGTTCGTCCACAAGCTTAAAACCCTTTCGCAAGGTAGTGAACCTGTTGTATTTTTGTTTTCCCTTCAACCCTTTGCCATCTTATCTGTGTGGACGTTTCTATTCCAGCCATATGACGTTTATGTTTTCAGCATTATTTCGTCCTCAAGCTTGTTAGTTTCTCCTTTACCCCCTACGATTGAGTAGCTATCCTGGATTTAGTCTTTGACAGTTTCAGATTATGACTTTTACATATATGCATAGAAGTAACCTTAATGGTTTTATTTCTTTCCAGAATTTTTCTTTTGCTCTGCAGCAGTCATTTTTATGTACTTTAGGAGAACGCAATGTTGGAGTAACTTGTGATTTATTTTCTTGCAGAAGTGGATGCTAGTCAACTAATAAGCATCAGGGAAGCACAACTGATGTATCGCCTTTCTGACGAGGTACATTTTCCATTAAGATAACAACTAACTGCTGCTGCGTTCACTTTTCTGCAGCATGCTTATCTTTCTAAGGCCTTTTTTTGTAGTAATGAACCTAATTCATGGGTAGCATACCCGCATGACTTTTTATTTGTGCGTTACTCTTTGTCTTAGGTTGCTGCTGACATGTTCAGAGATCATGTTAGAAAGATTACTGAGAAAAATATATCCATTGCACTTAGCGTGGTGAAGTCAAGGGCCAAGAACTTGTATGAGCAATTTGTATGATTAAAGTTTTTGTACACAAGAAACGTAATTTTTATTTTGTTTGTGTTTTTGCCCATCTATGATATTCTACAGGCAGCCAGCGATCGAGCAGTTGAATAAGATATTGGAGTTTAATGGTGTTTTAGCTTCTCTTAAGAACCACCCTCAGGTCAATAACTTTGCTCGGGGAGTTGGACCTTTGTCCTTGATAGGTTTGTTTCTGTATGATGAACTTCATATGAATTAAGATTGTCTTTTTTGTTGCTCCAGCGTTTCTTATTCCATTTTTTCGTAATCTGTTTCCATAGCTGAACACTTGATTTTGTTATTGGCTTTTCCAAGTATAAGTCTATCTGTGTGTTGGTTCAGGAGGTGAATATGATGGCGATAGAAAGGTAGATGACTTGAGACTTCTTTACAGAACGTTCCTGGCAAATGCTTTAGCAGGGGGTCGAATGGAAGAAAAAAAGGTGCCATTTCTACTGCATTGTATGCATATAATTTTCTATTCTAGATCAGTGCCGATTTTCCATACTATAGGGAACTTTTCCTATCCATATTTTCATTTGAGGTGCTTGTCTCCTGATTTTGATTTATTTGCTTTATGTTGTAGCTTGCCTCCCTGAACCAGCTGAGGAACATATTTGGCTTAGGGAGGCGAGAAGCAGAGGCAATTGCATTGGAAGTTGGCTCTCAAGTTTATCGGAAACGCCTTCAGCAGGCTGTATCTAGCGGAGATTTAATGAATGCAGAAAGTAAAGCAGCATATCTTCAAAATCTATGTGAGGAGCTTCATTTTGATCCTGAGAAGGCTGTTGAGATTCACGAAGGTATGATTAAATTTAACTTGCTTTTGAAAATAAAGGATGATTTTTATCTCGTTGCCATTTTTTGGTCCTCATTCCTACTCTTGATGACCAGAAATTTATCGGCGAAAACTTCAGCAACTTGTTTCTGACAAAGCTGAACTTAGTGATGACGATGTGAAAGCCCTGGAACAGATACGGATTATGTTCTGCATCCCAAAGCAGTCGGTGGAAGCTGTCCATGCAGATATCTGCGGCACTATGTTCGAGAAGGTACTTAATTTCAACAGATGGCATGGTCTGCGTGCTGGTTTCACATTTTTTCAATGTTTTCAGAAACGGCGTTTTCCTGAACTTCAGTTTGAAACTGCTGCAATCTGCAAAAGAAAGCCGTTTTCTAACGCACTGACACTCTATTTTAATTGGGTTCTTCAATGTCTCCATAGATTGTCAAGGAAGCAATTTCTGGGGGTGTGGATGGGTACGATGCAGAGATTAAAAAGGCAGTCCGGAAAGCTGCTTTTGGCCTGCGATTAACAAGGGATGTTGCCATGTCTATTGCTAGTAAAGCTGTAAGTGTTCATTAACGTCTTTTGTAGTAAAGCCACGTTGCTTTCTACAGGCATTCTAGTGCCATTCTTCTATTCTGATACCTGTTTTTCCCAACGATTGAACTGTACTCAGGTGCGCAAGATTTTCGTAAGCTATATTCAGCGTGCAAGAGCTGCCGGTAGCCGAACAGAGTCCGCTAAGGAACTTAAAAGAATGTTGGCTTTCAACAGTCTGGTTGTTACTGAACTGGTTGCTGATATCAAGGGTGAATCCACTGATGCCCCACCAGAAGAGCCAGAAACAGAGCAGCAAACCGAGTTAGATGAGGAGTGGGATTCATTGCAGTCACTCCGAAAGGCGAGGCCTACCCATGACAAAATTAGAAAACAGAGCCAAAAGGAGATAAATCTCAAAGATGACCTTCCAGACAGGGATAGGGTCGATCTCTACAAGACATACTTGCTGTTTTGTATTACTGGTGAAGTAACGAGAATCCCTTTTGGTGCCCAAATCACCACAAAGAAGGATGACTCAGAGTATGTCTTCCTAAACCAACTTGGTGGGATCTTGGGGTTGACTGACAAAGAGATAGTTGACGTACACCGGGGTCTAGCAGAGCAGGCTTTCAGGCAGGAAGCTGAGGTTATTTTGGCCGATGGGCAGCTGACAAAAAGCAGGATCGAGCAGCTTGACCAATTGCAGAAGAACGTCGGCTTGCCACCGCAGTATGCTCAGAATATCATAAAAAGTATAACCAGCACGAAGCTCTCAGCAGCTCTTGAAACTGCTGCTGGTCGAGGAAGGCTCAGCATCAAGGAAATCAGAGAACTGAAGGAAAATGGGATTGATGTTGACACCATGGTCTCCTTAAATTTACGAGAGAATCTCTTCAAGAAGATGGTTGATGATATCTTCTCCTCCGGGACAGGAGATTTTGATGAGGAGGAAGTGTACACGAAAATCCCGAGCGATCTCAACATTAACCATGAGAAGTCAAAGGGAGTTGTCCAAGAGCTCGCCAGGAGCAGACTGTCCAACTCCCTTATCCAAGCTGTGGCTCTCCTACGCCAGAGAAATCGCCAAGGCGTGGTAAGATGTCGTTGAGCTTCTCCCGATGAAATAATCCCAGAACGTCTTCTAGTTTATATACCCACACTTGTTTATTCCTTGCAGGTTAATTCTTTGAATGATCTACTAGCCTGTGACCGTGCGGTGCCCTCAACACCTCTCTCATGGGAATTACCTGAGGAACTCGCTGATCTCTTCCTCGTCTACATCAACAGCAATCCACCACTAGAGAAAGCCGAGAGGGTTAAGTATTTACTCAACATCAGCGACTCAACAGCAGAGGCTTTGGCATCTGCTGGTGATAAATAGAGCGCAATGGAGCCAACGAGGAAGAGTTTGTTTTCTGAGACCAGGTCAAGCATTTATTTCGGTTGTTCTAGTTTATGATGTTAGATCAAGTTTTTTGCTGGATCCTTCACAATTTTGGCAGTAAGATTTTATCTTATTCCCTATCATATCTGTCTGAGAATGGGAGAATGAGGTACAAGCATACACAACATCTGTTGTTCTTAGGTAGAACGAACTAAGGAGAGTTGGTCAGGTCAATTACTCGAGGCGAAAGATTCGCCCTTCTCCTCTTGAAGCCTGAGTTCACACAACGCGGAGGTGTTGCAGTGCCTATGATCACAACTCCATTACCACCAACAGTATAACCAGGACTGTTTAAGATTATGATGCTTTCATAATCTGCCGGTTTCGAGGGTTGTTTCTCCAATGGACTACTATCTTGCTGTATATCCAACCAGGAGCTAGATCTTTTCCTTGAAAAAGGGTCTTTTCCAACAATGGCGTCATCATTATCATGGTCTCTGGGCTCCAAATGCCGTTTCTCGAGCAGATTCTCTAGCTCTGGATCCATCAAGGGACTTTGCCTTTCCAGAAAACATGATGTTTTCCTTAGATTCACTTGCTGGAAAAGATGTTCTTCCAGACAAAAACATGGTGAACCATCTTCCCCCGATGATGGATCGGAAGTGGCATTGCATTCATCATCATCTGGCAACGAATTCTTGTAACAGGGCAGCTCATCCAGGCTACGGATCTGTGTGCACATGTTATGGGGCAACGTGGGGCAGCCTGAGGTGTAGGTCTGATACTTCGTCGAGATCAGATTCACTTTTATGTTCAAACTGAAACAAGTGAGCATGATCGTGAGCACCCAGATCCGATTTTGGGACAGGAGCGAAGAGAACGCAGTACCTGTTCCAGGCTGGGAGACAGAGCATGGTATAAGCTAACTTAATCTTGTTGGCCGGACCGTTCAGGGATCTGAAGCTTGCAGCAGCATCCCGGACTGCCAACGATTCCCGAGGATGTTGCCAAGCCCACTCAAACTGCAAAAAGAAACAGAGCATCTCCCTTCACATTAAGGATTTCGAATTCCAACACTGCATCTGTATGCTCAATCCTAGTACAGTGAAAGTGAAGGATCAAATCTTGATTCATTTTCCTTTCCAATAAACAACGCGCCTTGACGGATCAAGCGCATCCAAGGTTCCGAATGAGTGTGTTTGTATTGTTTAGGAATCTGACTGACTGACATGCATTTTCGATTACCTACCTGGAGAGCAGAGACATTATCGGGAAAACCGTAGATGCATAAAACCATCTCCCACGGTCGCTTCTTCTTCGTCCGGTACGCGCCGCATGCAATTTCGCCGTTGTGCTGCCTTATTCTCCGCCGTGGGTTGACCGTGAAACTTCATCGAATACACCGAATCAGGAATTTTTTTTATCAGGTAACACCCAAAACTGAAGCGCAATTTAATCAGCGACTCATCGTACCCTATGTAGGTTTGCCCCTTGAAGCTGGGAGAAAGAGAAGTCAGAAGATAGCAGCAATAGAACCCCGGTCCCTTTCTTTCTTCTTCTTCTTCTTTGTCTCCCTCATCGCTCTCCTCTTTCATTCTCCGCGTGAAATTCGAAGTCTCTTCTGACTGCTTCGTGATCCTTCTTCTTCTTCCTCCCATCTCCAATCAACTGATCCCAAATTTCCGAAAGGATGACTGAAATTCGACCGTTGTAACGTAGATGTAGTTGAAAAGCCATTTAATGGATCGAGCCGATGGTTCGAAATTGTTTGGGCCGTTTACTGCAAAGCCCACATGATACCTATAGGCAGTAGAGGTGGGCACTGGCCAGGTCCAGAGAACCCAAGCCCATAACCGGCCTAGGCTTACGTTATCCAAAATTTTTAAAATTTAGAGTAAATAAAATAATGTTAATATCTGATAAAAAAACTCAATATTTAAAAAATTAGACTTCAATTATCGAATTGAGAATGGAATTAAATTTAATATAGTTATAATTAAAAAATAATATTTACCTACAAACTATTTCATATGGGGGAAATAATAAACCCAATAAATAATAAGTTTCGATGGGATCAACTATCAGGGAAGAACTGGGAGGAAGAAGATGAGGACGTTCCTCCATGGAATTAGAGGTTCAAAAACTGTGGGTGAAGGTGAGATTGCAGTCTCTTTTTCCGAACGGGATTACAAGGAAGTGTAGAAATTCGGTAGATTTTAGACACGGAGTTTTACAAAATGGAGAACGTGGAAAGTGCACAAGAACCTGAACCGAATTGGATCCAGAATCAAGGAACTACTGGGTCTTGTTCTTGTTCAATGCCGGACAAGGCGAGGAGACCAAATTCCTCCACAAGTACTTGCCGCTCGCCATGTCGACGAATGTCCAGAACCCCTTCCCCACAGCCGATCCCACCTGAGAAGTCCAAATACGCACAATCAGGGATTAGGTAATCCTAATTCCACCCCCCGATCGTCCCAATTCTTCCACAATTACATCGGAGACGAAGGTCATACCTTAGAAGAAAGGGGAACAGCGTCGGCGGCGGGCGAATCGGTAGTCTCTTCCGATGCGTCGTCGTTCTGGGAGGCGTTCACGCTTCTGAGGACGAAGAATCCGGCAAGCGCGGCTGACAGGAATATGAGAATGATCCTGAGCGGACACATTTTCTCCTCCCCTTTTTCTCAAAGAGCGAAAGAGAGAGACGACGGATAGATATCAGGCGAATAGTAAAATCTGCAATCGCAGTTATTTAATCAACCCAATTTCCAAAAATAAAAAACCCTAAATCATGAAGTGGTTGACGACCATATTTCTAAAACAAGTCAACGCGTAGCCGACACGCGGAATAAAAGCCTCCAATTCTCAAAGCCAGACACTGCGTCCGACACGGCGGTTCCGTTTTTCAACGGTTCCATTGCCAAAAAAATCGAATTTTTTTAAAATAATTTGAGTGAAAAGAAGAAACCAAAGGGTTTGTAGGAGGATTAGGTCAACAAGTTCGGTGGAGCAGGTTGGAAGGTGAAGAAAAAAACCGTCCGTGGAGGGCAACAGCAGACCTGGTCTGGTCTGCACCTCTCAGCATCAACTAAAATTCCAATAAGAATGAATGATGGTGGCATCACTCACCAAGGGGACAAGAATGGTGGCCGCCAGCGCCCAGTGAACTGATCAGCAGAGGCTGGGGTAGAATTGGGCTGATTTCTTGAAGGCTTCCACATCTGTGATGCTCTGCCGTGAAGCCGCCGCCGCCGCCGCCGCATCGCGGTTGGTGTTGCAGCCCCACACCCGAATGGCCATCCTCCGGCACTTGGGGGAGGCTTTTACCATGTATGTTCTGTACCATTCGATGACGTCTTGCTTTTGGATATCGTGTAGTGCCTCGACTTCCCTCTCGGATAAGTCGAACATGTACCTGAGAGACAATGACACCAGTTGGGAATAAGCAATCAGGAGATTGTTCTCCTTGGAATGAACCAGAGAGGGCGTGCTACCTTTTGCTGACTATCTGACCCCAGTAACGATCTGTTTCATAAGAAAGACAGGGGTCTTTCTCCAACAGTTTTCCGATCAGGCCGTTCTTGTAGTTCTCGAAAGATTCGGGATCCAGTTCGGCCTGCGAGGTCGAAAAGCGCAGTTTAATGTGTAGTGCAATATGAAATCAATCTGCATTACCAAGTAGGCTGCCCTCCTTGCTTACCAATGTGACCCCTAAGCTATTGATGAAATTGTCAATCCTGCTTTCCAAGTAATCAGGGTTGTATTCAGAAGACTGAACACGGAAGTAAAATCCTACTACCCTGTAAGATGTTCTTGGGCCACAGCCAACCACATATCCGAGTTGTTCTTTGGTTCTGCGCAGACACAAAGACACAGCATGAGATGTTAATGTGCTAGCTTCTGTATGTCATGAATCAGCAGTAAAATGTTTTTAACGAACTGTAGCATGCCTGAGTTGGTTAAAAAGTGGCTCCTCCACTATTTCATCAAACATATCCACCAGCGCTTTTAACTTCGGTAATGTTGAATCTTCCTCTTGTTCAATTTGGAAGTAGAGCTGCAGGGCAACAGGAAGAGGAGAAAATGTGGGTAAAAACAAGATAGACCTTTGGGGAATAAAAGCCTGGCACATTTAAAAAGAAAGGGTGTCACCTCTACTACTGAGTTTGGTTCTAGCTTATTTTTCACATCCACGTCCCTGACAAGGTCAGCATTCGGAGGAAGGCACACCACTGACTCCTTAAATCTCAGCTCAGTAGGGATAGGTTGCACAGACAAATTACTCCGGAAGATATCTGATATCCAAAGAGCGTCCTTTTCTAGCAAATTCCCATGGCAAATTCCCTCAATATATAACTGCAGTAAGGAAAGATAGGTGAGCGTGAATCACTTAAAACAAAGCAGCTTTATAGAAAACAACCAATAAAAGTGTTAGGCTGCCCGGAATTGAGGGTACCAGGCCACATTCTTTTTACCATGGTCCTAAAACCAGCCTCATTTCATCGATTAAATTTTTATCTTGCATGTGCTGAACTTGTATGCGCAAAGAAGAAAAAAAGTAAAAGCAATGATGAAAATTAAGATTAAACGGGGTCAGCTACCTGAGACATAAGATCAGGAATGAAAGTCATTAAATCTGAAAGAGAAATATCATTTAGCGTTCGCAACTTTTCTTCCACATCCCAGAAAATTCGACATAAAACTTGCAGTGCCAAATATGAAGCATGATGTAAAGGCTTGATGTTGGCATTCCTCAAAGTTCTCTCTAAATCTTCTTTAATCACCTGTTAGGAAAATGTCTTTGTATGTCATGTGGTGCACTGATCACAAACTTGGCAATAATGACTATAGACTAATTAAATTACACAAAACATGGATATCACTCCAATTGTTTTTTTTTTTCAGTTTTCTTAATGCATCAAAAACATTACCTCGTGTCCCCTCTTTGTACTAAAACATGGATATGACTCCAATTTTTTTCTGTTTCCTTAATACATCACAGTCATGAACTTCTATCCCCTCTTTCTATTTCATCTCTATCTAAGGCTTTATTTTTGGAAAATAAGATTACCTTGAAGCGGTCTATATTCGGGGTAAATGACTTTGCAGCTGCCAAAATGCTAGATAGCAGGACCGACATCTTGTCACTAAAACCATATAATTTGAGCTCTAACTTATCACTATGCAGAGAGACAGAGGTGTCTAATTTTGCAACGCTAGCCTGAAAAAAATGCAAAATGGTTGATGAACAATATGAATAATTTCATTGACAGACGCACCTGATAAATAATGCATGGGTGCTTAAGGACTCAGCCCTCAAGAGACGTACCTGATAAATAACTTCATTGAGATAATCCTTCAGAAGCAATATAAATAGTTCTGTCATCAAAGAATTTCGCATGCTACTGCCTCCACTCATTAATGTTATACGAAAATATGAGCTGGCACGAGGAAGTTTGAAAACAGTGTCAGGCTTGAACCATAACTTCATGTGAGGTTCATCGAGAATGCATTTTGGAATCCTTGCATCTGAAAACAGAGTAGATGGCATGTGGGATCGAATTGAGAAGTCTTGTGGGATAAAATCGTTCCTAGATGGCAGATGCAACAATGCGTCAATTTCTGGAGGGTTCTCCCATATCTTAGACAAAGACGTTGGGATTTCTTCCACAATATATTTTGATCCAAACCATGGCTCCTCCTGGATACCTTACGTGTACAGATAAATAATATCAATACAACATTAGAAGAATAGCACATAGATTGTAAGCAATAACAAAATCATATAAAAAAAACCAAAGTAAGAGCCTTCATTTTTTCCAATAAACAGACGCATTCACACTCTCATATATACTGGGTAGTAAACCAAGAACTAGCTCTAACTCTCTAACTCTTAGCAGTTAATACTAATCAACAATATTATTCATTATGATTCAGGAACAAACATTTTTTCTGACACACTGAGGTCTTGTATAATATAGATAAAGTAAAAAAAAAAAAAGATCATGTATCTATGCCTCAATATGTAATGAAGATTCATCAAAGAGAAAAAATACCATCTGACTTCTTGAATGATTTGGTTAAGATATCAACTCTCATATTTCCTGGCTTGAAATAGTCGAGAAGATGCTTGATCAACTGCTCGTCCCAAATTTCATAAGCAAAGGAACCATATATCACATGCTCCGGTGGATAAACAAGAAGATTCTCTGTAATAGAAAATAGCCTAGCATTATGGCCTTTCTTGCAGCAGAAATCACTTTTCATAAGAACGATGCTAATTCTCAAACTACTAGAATCAACATATTTAAATATGTGCATTTACTTCAGCATTTGCTTCAGCATTAAAAATAAATAAATAAAATCACAAGCATTTACATAAGAACGATGCTAATTTAACTCAGATATTGAGCTTATGTTCGAGTGCATTTACTTCAGCATTAAAAATAAACAAATAAAATCATAAACATGCATAATTTGGCAAATTGATTCACAAACGAAAAACTGATCCTTGAAAATCTTCGACAAAATTCATCACCATTGGCTACTAAAGGATACATTAAGCAAAAAGAAAACTGCAGAAAAATAAATAGGAAATATATGAAAACGAATACCAGCAAGTTCAGACGCATAGTCATCCTGAGGCTGCTCCTCGGCAAATTTGAAATCCATGTTTCCTATATCTTGAAGTTCCTTGAAAGCCCATTCCCGGGGTGTACATTCACGCAAGAGTTTGATGTACTGATAAACAAGGCCGATGATTTCAAAGACCTACAACATCAAAAAGGAATGTCAGATAATTATCACCTAAAAAACACCTTGAGTAAATGATAATTTTGACTGCATCCCTGACAAAATTACAAAAGATTCATCAATTTCTAGAATGGGAAAAAAACAAATAAAAATGACTACCTTCTCCACCCCACAATCTGTGAGCTTCAAAGACATGTTAAATACATATGCAAGAGAAGAGCGAAGAAGTCCATCATCACCAACACCAGCAGAGAGAGAGGTAGCCAAACCTTTAGCTTTCAAGTAAAAAAGCAAACTTCCTCTGCCCTCTGAAATGATTGGCATGAACTTTAATCCAACAGTAAACATATTAATGAAATCCAAATAAACTATGCCCATGGATGCGAAAGCTCCAACGTATTGACAGGTTCAAAACATTAGTTTGTAAAATAAACCCTAACAATCAGCTCACCGTGACCGAGAAGATGTGCAAAATAATCCTCAGCTTTTTTTAAATACTCCTTCTGCAGTGAAGGCAGCGTCCAGGACAATTCAAGGACATGAACATCTTTAACAGCCTCTAACCAGTAAAGTTTCCCAGGTTCCCATATTGGAAGAACCGACCCAGTATTGGGCTTAGGCAAGGTTCCTTGGCGCACATTGCTGAATAGCTCAAGAACCCAACTTTGAAGAACCTCTAGTGCTTCTACAAAATCAAATTAACATATTGTGAAAATGAGAGACAAGATTTTTGATAGTCATGAATATCTTACAGAGTAATCTAATAAAAATCTCATCGAAAAGCGGATGCACAGGAAAATAGAATACCCTGGAAAACCATGTTGCTACTTTACCACACATGGAACTTCCCAATACCTATTGGAATAGCTAAATGCACAATAAGAACAAGATTGTTGCAACGATAAGCACATCAAAATCATATATGCACCTAAATACGAACCCATTCTCACATGGACTTTTACCAAAATGTCCCAATGATCAACATAATGACATTCGTGAGCCTAAACAACCACAGGCAAACTAGCTACTCCACACACTCTTCCAACTCAGGATACTAGAGTCATGAAGAGAGAAAAGATCCCCAATTTTAGCAAAATGAAAGACATAATCTCACCTCCACCTATGACAACTAGCTTCATTAGTCCACCATAATAATTTTCTTGATACATATTCATAATATGCTCTCTTAGATTAATTCCCCTTTCTGCAGCATCTACCAAGCTCTTCTTGTTCCCTAGAAAAAAGTTAATTCGTTAACCATTGAGGCCTGCATAAGCTAGATTACAGTTTCAGAAAAAAAATATAGGGCTTTTCAACGGACCCCAAAAAAACCGATTGAAGGGATGTCCAGGTGCAGAGGTATGGCACAGCAGTTGCTGGAGACGGCATGAATCACTTTGAAGTGCCTGATTAAATTCTGATATTGATAATGCGATCCATAAGAATGGGACACATCAAGGGGGAGCTGGGGTGCACCATATAAAATCAAAGTGAAGGAAAGTACATAAGACAAACCTGAATCAACCGCTAACATCTCACGTTCCATTGCTTCAGCTTTAATCAATGGGGAGCTAAAGAATTGAGCGAATCTGAAAAAATTCGAAAAAAATAGCATCACATTAGCAGTCCATCCTCAATGCAGGTAACTAGAAGAGTTGTGCTGGATTTCAGTTCTGACATTTCGAATATAATAGTGGTCAACTATCTGAAAATCACAAATAGAAATTAGAATCATAACGGGAGCAAACACTACATAGCTCTCTTACCTGCATTCTAGAGAAGAATATAAGGATTCAGCAAGAAGAACTAGCAGTTTTCAAGGTAACTTGCAACTTTTTCAATGATAAGGGCAAAGCTAAATTCACCTTTCCAGAGCACCCTTCAGAAACTCCCTCTTCACATCAAAGTGGTAGCATGTATACTCAGTTTCAGTATATGCATTGGATGACCCCCATGCTTAGACAAGTAACTGTCATACTAAACAAAAAACCACCACTAGAGTTGATCAATAGAAATTTAAGTCCGCTGGATTGTGCAACAGACAAATGGAATAGTGATGCACCAAGCAATGATGATGAATCTAGGAGACAACTAACGAACCTCATTTTCATCAGGGAACTGAGAACTTCCCATGAAAAGCATGTGCTCTGCAAAATAAGAATATATGAACTAAGTAATCTAATGGTCAGTCATGTAAAGCATACCAGCACTATTCGCTATACTCTGCCGCAGGCCGCAACCTTAAATTTAATTCTTTAGTTTTCCAAAAGAAAATGACCTCTCATTTGACCAAAGGACTCAAACGCACAAAACGCAGGAAACTCAATCTAATAAAAAACCTAAGAAGTGAGCAAGTCCCTGCGCTTCGTAAGGGTCTGCAAAACTCCCCATCCCCACGCACATTGCAGCAGCAGCCTAAAAAAACCAATCGAGAAGGAAGATGAGAATCTTTCTCCATAAAAAACGCAACTTTACACACCAATTGATGAACTATCCAACCTTCTTCTGCACCGCGGCTTTCAATTCCTTCCCTTCAAATTCTTCCTCCTCATCATCATCCTCGCAGTCTTCCTCGTCATCATCCCCTCGCTCCCCTCATCTTCCTCTTCCTCTTCCTCCTCATCCTCCATAATTCCAGATTCTGGGACTCCACTAGACCCGTCGGAATAAATCTCAGGATCATGAACCAACAAGGCGCAAAGACCGTTTGCAAGCTGTATGTATCTGTAGAGACGCCTGTCGTTAGGGGACTTGACGACTACTTCATCGGAGGAGAAAACGAGCCCCCCTGCCGCCATCGCCCGCAACGCTGGAAGAATTGAAGATCCAGAAGAGAAGAGAGTGACGAAAGATTTTCTTCCTCGAGCCGGGAGAGGTTTATCAGTTACTCCAATCCCACGGGCATGGTAACAAAAATTCTTCAAAAAAATCATATGGGCTTCGCCGATGTTCTCAGAGCCCACTTTTACAGTTTTACCCCTTATATATAATCTTTTATAAAATACCATAAAATTATCCTTTTTTTAATGATTAATAAAATGCATATAATATTTAGGTGTTGGCATTTGCTGTAATTTAGTGTGCTAATTGAAGGTCTGGGCAGCTGCCGGAGGTATGGGGGAGGCCAATTGATCATAGCGATGAAGGGTCACCCGGGAACGGGGAAGAGTACGCTGGCCAAGGCCATCGCCGCCGCCATCGGATCTCCGTTAGTCGATAAGGACGATATCCGCGACTGCACAAGGCCTGTCGAAGAGGCCATCCGGCAAACAGAGGCCGGGGCCAAGCTGATGAACGACCTCTCGTACGACGTCGTTTGGCGGATGACCTCGACCCTGCTCGATTTGGGGCTCACGGTTGTGGTCGACTCCCCGCTTTCGAGACGAGCACATCTCGATCGGTTGGTGGAGGTCACGGCTCAGAGGAAGGCTAAAGTTGTAGTCGTGGAGTGCAGGCCGGGGGACAACGAAGAATGGCGGCGGCGAGTGGAGGCGAGAGCGGCGGCGGAGGCGCCGTGGCATAAACCTCGGACATGGAAGGAGATGGAGAAGCTAATCGATGGATACGCCGGGTGTTGGGACTACGATTTCGGGGACATTCCTAGGGTAATCATCGACACAACTGGAGAGTCCGATACTCCAGATCTCGTTACCCAGGTCATTCACTTCCTTAGCTTCCATGGATTCAACGTTTAAGATCCATACGCCACTGAATCAATGACGAGAAATGTGAATTGCACGACTGAAAACCGATATTTGCAGCGGAGGCTCAGATTCGCCTTTTAACATCACGTTACAAGCAGCGAACACCGACCACCGCCGCCATGGCTGCGAAACGAGTCGCCACGCCAAGATGCGCCGGCGGCGGCGTCACTCGCTGCCTCTCATTTATTGCCTTTAAACGATCCTCACCGCCTCACCGCCAACTAGATTGTGATCATCGGCTTCGATTTCCGACGGACGGAGAAAGCCGAAGCAAGCCCCCCGTGCCGAATCGAAGCCTCAGACTTAAACTAATGAGATTTAGGGTTCTACCTCGCCGCCCAGAGCCATTTATACCTTTTTTCCCCCAATTTTTGATTTTCCCCACATTAAACTTTCTTTTTTTAGTACTTATCACTTTTATTTTAAGCATTTAAAATTACGAATTTGATATTTTCCCAATGCCATGTCACACACGCAGGCCGCCAATGCAACCAAATTAGAGCACTCCATTGAACGGTACAAGCACAAGTACGGAAGAAACTCCGGCGGGATACCAACTTCTCCGCCCATCGGAGAATGGGCTTTCAAAAGGATCTAGGTTTCATCACAACAGTGGAATGCTTGAGTATATGCAAACTGAATTGCCCCCCTTTCTCACTCGTATCCAGCTTCTTCTGCCCCGGCGGCGGCAACAACTCGAAGTTCTGAACCAATCTTCCCAAGGTGATCCCGAGGATGGGCAGCGCCAGCACTATTCCGGGGCAGCTTCTCCGGCCGACTCCGAACGGAACGTACCTGAAGTCATTCCCATTAGCCTCCACTTTAGACTCCTCCTCCAGGAACCGCTCCGGCCTGAACTCCTCCGGGTTCTTCCACTCGGCGGGGTTGTTGGCCAACCACCAGGCGTTGACTAACACCTTGCTCTCAGCGGGGACATCATACCCTCCAAGCTTGGCTTCATTGAGATTCATATGTGGGACTAGAAGCGGGATCGGCATTCGGAGACGAAGCGCTTCCTTGATCACTGCTTGCAGATAAGGAAGCTTGTGGGTGTCCGGCTCCGTCACGGGGACTCCTACCCCCAGAACTGTATCAATTTCACGGCGGAGCTTCTCCTGGACCTCGGGATGGTTAACTAGTTCAGCAAGTGCCCATTCCACTGACCACAGGGTTGTTTCTATTGCTGCATTACAGATAACAACGTAAGCCCAAATTGTAAACACAATCACACCATATCCTGAAAGACACGACTCTGTCACCACTGTAACCAATACTGGAAGCATTTATGGAAGTAGGAATCAGGCCAACTACTTCTTAAATGTGTGCACATGTTGTCATAATTCAGGAATGGGGGTACTGCTCTGCCCCTACCAAGTCACTAACCCAGATTTGACGAGCTACGAATGTGTATGGAGGCAGAATCATTTACCTGCAACATTGATGTTCTCAACGATGTACAGAGTATTGGCTTCGTTTATCTCGCCCTTCTCCTCTGCTTCAAGAATGTGGTCAATGGCGCATTTTAGGCTGTTTTTATCGGTTTCCTGTGTTTTATACACCTTCCTGCAGTTGAGATTCAGGGAATGTAAGTAAACATGACAGTGAATTGTAGAGAATGGGGACAGGGTAGAGCAGCACACCTTCTCTCGTCTACGAGGTAATCCTTGAAAAGCTTCAGTCTCTTGTCCTTGAGCTCCTGGCAGATCTTGAGGTACCCTTTCAAGAAAGGTCTCAAGATGGGAATGAAATCGCCATAGTTGTACTCAAAGCTCTGGGCCAATCTACTTCTCTCCCCATTCAAAGCCCTAAGTTGCTTGAACAGGGGATCATCCATGCTCTCGAACCTCCTATTGAACATGATTCTGTACAAGTTGTTGTACATCATGAACTGCAATCGGTGCCTGATGACGATCCCATTCGTTGCAGATTCAGGATTCTTCTTCACATCTTCCACCACAGCGTTAACTTCGTACTCCCAACCTTCCCGGTACTGCTGAACAACTTTATTGGTGAAAAAGGGCACCGTCATGATTCGCCGCATTTTCCGCCAATGGTCGCCGTAGACGGTGAATACCATGTCCTGGCCTTCTCCGGTGAAGATATCGAACACCACGTTTCGGGTACGGGATCCGAATTCAACTCCCTGGGTGTGAAGCACTTCCTTGGCGAGTTTTGGGGAAGAGGCGACGACGAGATTGCGTTGCCCCATTCGGAGAAGGAAAATTTCGCCAAATTTCTTGGCTAGATCGGTGAGGTTGCGGTGGTTCAAATCGTCCCCGACTTGAAGCCAGTTTCCGAATATGGGGACGGGGATTGGGCCCGGCGGCAGCTTGAGTTTCCGACCACGGAGCTTGGACACGACGGCGGCGACTACAGCGGCGAAGAAGAGACCCAAAAGGGCCTTCTCCACGAAAATCAAATCCATGGTGGACCGAGAGACGGAAAGAAGACGAAGAGCAATTCGGGGAAGCAACTCTTGCTGTTGTACCAACGAAATGCGGGAATGCTTATAAGGATACGAGAAGCGGTGTTAGGTGGCCACAACATGGCGGCAGTTAACGGCGTCAAGATAACGGCGAGGGCGAAACGGGAAAGGACGGGTTGGTGAGAAGCGTGGCTACAGGACACGACCGGAATTTGAGGCAGGGCCTACCGTACAAAAAAAAACCCACAAATAAATCAATACATTGGAGCAAATTCATTATAATCTCGTTTCTTTCTTGATAACAAGTTTATTTTCCAAACACATTTTCAAAATGAATTTTTCAAAAATAAGAATGATAAAAATAAAATAAATTAATCTTCTATAATGCTTTATTCTTTTTTTTTTCGATACACTTAGACTTAATTCCTTTATGGTCCTAGAAAAAATGAAAAATAGATGTATTTTACATAATTATTAATTTCCAATTTTTAAAATAAAAAATATGATAACTTTAAAGGGCAGGAGGGGTGGGGATCCCGATCACAGCGACAAACACGGGTTAAACGTCAGTAAGTCTGATCCAATATTATATTAATATTACAATAAATGCAGGATATTTTGTTTTCGCAAAAGGGAAGTGGATTTACGGGAATGCCCTGCGAAGCCGGCGCAAGCAGCGGGGACTGGGAGGGGGAAGTCAGTACACCAACCAACCAACCAACCCCCAGCCCACCAAACTGTGGTCAGACGTCAGACCACGGAGCCCATGATCCGATCCGACCTTTCTTCAAATGGAGCTCCAAACCCCACTTTGGAGCTTATCCCATCCGTACCCAACCCACTCAATGAGGCAGACGGTCTCGGTTTCACAAAACCAAAGACAGGGGGCGCACATAGACAAGGAATGAAAGGAAGCAAGGAAGGGTGGCGCCCGCGCCCGCGCCCGCTGTTTTCATCCAAATCCACGCAGCTTATTGCATTAATCTAGTAAGACACATGAAGCACGAGCAGGAGGCTGACATCGACGACAACGTTTCTTTTGTTACGAGATTTGACTCCTCCTTTCAAGTGGTGGTTTCTCTCTTTCTTTCCCCTTCATTTGACGCGGCTCATCCTCATCCCTCACCGACACCCAGACTCTCTCTCAACCGGACCGGGGTAGGTAGGTAGGAGGAGGAGAGGAGCATGAGCATGGGCATGCATGTGCCGCGCCGCAGCCATAAATGTCATCCATGCCTTGTCAGCCCTAACACAACATGCTATATTAGTGTACTACTATCATCATAGCATGCTATTACTTACTATAAATGAAATGACACTACTAATTTAAAAAGCTGATGATTGGTTTCAATAAAAAAAAACTATATATTCCAATCCAGGGAGTGGATTTTATGTGGTCCCACTTCTACTGACCTGCCTGGCACCAATTATGGAGTAATACCTTTTTTGTATAGATAAAAAAAAATTAAAATCTTATAAAAACAAAAATGGAATATGGAAGATTGCACGTGCCAATGAAGGGAATGGATGGGGGTTCTCAGAAAAGTGCGGGCGGGGGGTACTGAGAGAAAACGGGGGTGAAACCTTGGGATCATGTGCCGGATTTGCGACGGCCAACGCGAGCAACGAACCCAGCCTTGATCGGGGCAACCGACCTCCCAGAACCACACTGCGAGATACATAGCATATTACAGCCTTCCTTAATGTGCAAGAAAGACAGGAGGGAGAGAACAAGGATGATTTAAGATGAACAACTCAGAAGGGTGAAAAAGGCCAGGACTAGTTTGAATCAGAAGGCTGTCCATGAAGGCAACTCATATGACCAACAAGAAATCCTGTACAATATGGTGTTGAATGCAGTGCTAGCGTATAGTCATGGCTTCTTGTGACGCCTCCTAACGATCACGAGAAAAAAAAAAAAAAAAAAGAGTACCTTTTCACATCTGAGAAAGAAGAGGCGATTCTCCTTTGAGAGTATGGTATCAGGGCTCTTGCACCCGTTGCATATTACATAGTCATCTGCAGGCATCAAAAGGTAAATACAAAGACATGCTCAGAAGATGCAAGAAAAATCATAGAAGATAACAGAATGTGCGACCATCCTGAAACATGCATTTCGTGAAGAGAACAGTAAAATTAAAATAACGAGTAGCATACTGATGTATCGTCGTAGAATCCCCTCGAAATTTTTTGGAGCAAACCTTCCCTTGACGACCAGCCGCTGTTGCCCATCCAACGAACCACTGGTTCCCATCTCAGCTAGCAAGAAAGCCATCACGTGTTCAGGTTGTCTGTGCATTCTGCAGGAAGAAGATGTTGATGGTCTAAAAGTTGAAATATGATCCTTGAATGCTCCAACGAATAAGATAAAATTAAGGAACCACATACGTTTTGCACAGATCCATAAAATTAGCAAAAACTGTCTTCTTTGTGCCTTCACGAAGAACTTGAGGTGGCCTCATTACTGTCCGACGCCGATCCCCAGCAAGCTCAGGATTATTTTCTCGAAGGAAGTTGACGACCCGGCCAAGAAGCTAGGATTGCACACCAGATAGTTTAAGTATGCTACATAAAAATCCTTTATACATTCGAAAGAGAACCACAAAACATAACATTAAGTAACCTCTTCATACTCATAATCACGGTCGCTTCCCTCCCAAGGATATTGTTGTAAAACAATTCCCTCTCCTTCCTCGTACTCCAATGCTGCATCTACTGATTCAGTAAAAACAATTACAGCATTCACCCAAAGGTGAGAATATTCAGGTCAAGAAACAAAAAGTCCCAAGAATTTCTAACCCTCCAACTCTTCAACAATTGCCTCTTCATCATCAAGTGAAAAATCTGCATGCCCCTGAAACAATGGATAACAACAGTTCACAGAAGATCATTTCCAGGATTATGATTGAACAGAGCAGAAAAAAAAAATCACTTTACAGGCTTTTTCTTCTTCTTTTTGAGTCCAGCAAATGAAGTTTCTATGCCATCAGAAACTGCATCAATGTCAAGGGTTCACCTTCAAGTAGCTAAAAAAAGGAAATCTGGAAAAAGAAACTTGCCAAACTGCCTTCAGCTTTTACCAGATAAGGCCTCAGTTTTTTCAACAACAGAGTCCATAGTTCCATCTTCACCTAAATCTTGTGCAACAGGCTTCTTCTTCTTCTTCTTTTTTGTCGGGTCAAATGAAACTATCTGAAAGAAAGCACCATGATGGAAAACATCGCTGTAATATATTAAAACAGAGCAGCACGCAGGATGAAATTGACAGAGACTTGTGTGAAGAATAAGGTAACGATTAACTCTTTTACTGCAAATGATTTTGTTTCGAAAATAACACAAAACGCAGCATATTCATGGAGGACTACGAGGCACTAATTCTGCCAGTCACCAAGAATTAGATTTCAGAACAGCCACATTTATACGAGATAAAAAAGTGGACATGAACTCATTTTCAAGCAAGTATCATGCAATGTCCAAATGAAATATTAACTCAATTGACCATCAATGAAACTGAAAAATTACAACTTCAACCAAAAGCAACTTCGCAGTGGCTTACATCAACAGTATCTTCTTCATCTGCCATAGCTTCTTTCAAATCTGTTCCACAGAATCCATTCAATAAAACTAGTTTGCAAGACCAACTACAAAATCATTCACATAGTTCAACAAAAATCACGTCATATAAATAACCAAAATGAAACCGAAAAGCGAAGAATAGTTGTTCGGACGCCGACCTCTTCCGCTACAATGACTACTTACAACATAAACCCTAAGCCACATAACCTCAAGGCACAAGCATCCGGTACAAGAAAATCGAGAGTGACGAGTAAAAATGCACAGAAAAATATTGCCACATACAAAAATTTCAAGACAGATATCGGTAACCCTGCTTCGCAGGACGCGTGATCCAAACGGGATGACGAACTGCTCGAGAACCAGCAAAAACCCGTTGATATTTACAGTGACTATTTACACAAGAGCTTCCCAAAATAAAACCACCGTAAATTGCCACAAAAAAAAAAAAAAAAAAAAACCGGAACGAATTAATTGGTGATTATAAATAATTTATTATTTTTTAATTACCATTTTCATAGATTTAAGAACCAAAGGCCCACCAGGTACAGGAATGTCCCTGAGCCCCACTCCACCACACACATCCATCGCAGAAAAGGAAGATCACAGAACACTTCGCTTCATGTTCACCAGAAACTAAGATACGAAAAACAAGAGGGTTATCCAAAGTTCTCCACAGTTGGTGGTCTCTTTTTTCCCCTTCAACCAGAGCTTAGAATCCCATCATCATCCCATGGCATACTTCTGTGTCCAGCTCCGGGCAGTCGCCTCGTACTTGCCACGGTCGGCCTTGTACATGTGAGCGATTTCGGGCACGAGAGGATCATCAGGATTGGGATCCGTCAGCAAAGAGCAGATGGACAGAAGGACCTGTGGTTAACCATGGAGAAGTAAAAAGACCGGCTTAATCACCAACCCAAAAATGGAGTGGAATGGGTAGATTACTAGTTGCTACCATCAAACAAGAAAGATTAGGAGAGTGATGGGGGAAGCATAGACAGAAGAGTTAGAAGGATTCATTTAATTATACCTTGGATATGGTCAAGGCTGGACTCCACTGATCCTTGAGGATGTCAAGGCAAATGCTTCCGTTGCTGTTGATGTTGGGATGGAAAACCTTTGTCCTAAATGCAACCTGAGGTAATAAAAAAAGATCACATTTATGTGGGGTTGTAAGTGATCACAGAGGAGTAAACTACAACATGGACGGGTACTGGTGCAACTGTACGGATCATGCTGCTGAACTCAGATCTTATATAGGTTATGTAAAGACCGTTTACATCAGCCATCTTGCTGAGTGCAGTGAAGAGCTATTAGAAAATTTGGGATTTTAAAGAAGAGCTAACTCAAACCATTGATCTGGAATGTATACCACCGCTGAAGCTCAGAAATATTGCTAATCACACCATGATACAGATTTTTCGAAGCATAAAGGTTCCTTAAAGAAAGAATCAAACAGAAACTGGGAAGAGTTAAATACCTTCGGAGGCTTGAATGGGTAGTCTGGGGGGAAATGAATCGAAACCAAGAAGACACCACCCGAATAAGGGCTGTCAGAAGGACCCATGATTGTGGCTTGCCAATGAAACATATCCTCAGCTACAGGGCCTACACAACAAAATTTCATAGAGATCAAATTCATGGTAAACAACACAACGCACTGAAAATACATGGAGCACATCTTGAAATCTCCTGCATGTTAATGAAAATCGGTTCAAACTCAAACTTTCCGCTCACAAAAACAACACACAGAACAATAAGCAGATAATTAGCAGATCGAAGCCAAGTGGGCTTAAGGCTACTCATCCTAGAATCAAAATACCAAAAAAGAAAAAAAAATCGATGCGAAGCGAATTGCTGTCACCTGCGCTGCAAGAGGTGGGAGGATCCCTCTGCAGATCCTTGAGTTCCTTGAGTATTCTTTTCGACGCCATCAAATCCCAAACCGAAGAACCCTAGCCTACACAAGAAACCAAAGATCCATAACCAAACACCCCAAAAACCCACCAAAACTGGAGAAAATTCACAGAAAGCACAGCACGTCGAAGATCCAAAACAGGAGATGAAATACCCAGACGGCAATCAAGGGACGGAACCGAGTCAACCAACGGAGATGAAGAACAAGGAGGTGAAAATGGAATCTTACGGCAGGGGAGATTTATCGGAGGAAGGGGGGAGGAATCTGGTCCGCGGTCCAAGACACCCACAACTTGCCGCAAGATGGCGTCCAATCAACGCAGACTCTCTAGCCGTTCCTACCGCAAACACGCTTTGCTTCAATACCTCCACCTGGTTGAACTGATTTTTAAAATTATTTTCTGATTAAATTGCTAGGGCCGGCTATCAAAAAGGGGAATGAATAATAAATCAATCATCATACTTTGGCATCACTAAACCAATTCAGAGTGGGGGAGATGCTAAATACTTTGTTGCAGCCTTCCCCTGCAAAAGCTCCACAAACCCAGAAATACAAGGAATGGTTCCATGAAAGAGGTTCCCAAAATGATCAGTGCATTATGTAGTTCTGCATCATCAGGATCACTTATAGAAATCGAAGTCTGAGTCGGGCTTCTTCACGTTGGATCTGTAGCCCTTCTCGAAGTCCTTGGGTATTATAACGTAGCGGTTCTTCCTCACGGCGTGCATGCCTGCTTCTTGGCAAATGGCTGCAATCTGAAACAGGGAGGGCGAGGAAGAAAGGCCCATTTCAGTGCGTTGCAGGAATTAGGTATCCACAGAGACTTGGTAAAAGAGTGTTGAGTTACCTCCGCTGCGCTTATTTTATCGGGGCGAGAGACATAGTCCTCTAGATCCACTTCATCACTGAGATTCATTTTGGCCGTACAAACCTGAGAGGAGGCAACAGAGAGGAAACTTGATTAACGAGGAAATGGATGAATATTTGCTAGGTCTCGGGTATGCCTTCAATTACTTCACCATTTTTTGTCATTGAGGTTAACCCATGAACCACTAGGTGAGTTTAGGCTCGTTGGTAGGTGTGTTACCATGCAGAACATAGAATGCACATACAGTGTGCGAAATTTCACCTGAAAAACGAGCCTCTTTTGCCGCCTATCTGGCAAAGGGAACTCAATCTTCCGATCCAGTCTTCCTGGACGCAGAAGGGCAGGATCCAATGTGTCAGCACGGTTAGTTGCCATAATGACCTTGACATTGACGGTCTGGTCAAATCCATCCATCTGCAAGAATCAAACGAACGGGAATAATAAAGCAAACACTGCTAATGTTCGTTCTTTCTGGAAGAAGAAGAAAAAGGCGAATCCATGAGTTATTCCGAGCCATATAAAAATAAAAGATTGATATGCATCCAGCTCCAAAATAAAGTAACACACTGGCCTACTAAGCTAAACAAAGTCTAATTTTGATCCATTTACAAATACAATCTCATTATGTAACATGCTCTGCATAGAATAATGTGCTATGCTTTCTGTATCCAGTATCAAAAAAAGGGCCAAGCATACCTGATTCAGAAGCTCCATGAGAATTCTCTGAACCTCCCGATCAGCTCCAGTCTGAGCATCAAATCTAGCCGTGGCTATTGCATCCACCTCATCAATAAAAACAATTGAAGGAGCATTTTCCTTTGCTAGCCTGAAAACATCACGAACCATGCGTGGACCCTGCAAAGACACAACAATAAGCAGCCAGCAAGAATAATAATGATAACAAAAGAAAACAAGATAACAAAATGTTAATTCGAAACTACCAAATAGCCTCGTCACTAAAATCGAGACAAACAGAAACAAAAAAATAATTTCATCATTCATCTCTGAGTGAAAAGCATTCATCTACTCATTCAATAGACTGCCCATCAGTGTCGAGAAACCAAGATCACAAAAAAGGAAAGGCAAAGGGCGAACTGTTGCACATTGGGGCAGGAAGTAAACTAGAGAAAACATGCTTCTCCCGAACACAAACGAAAGAATGCCACTCGGTGTTTGAGCATCATAAACGAGCATCAGATCGACAATTCATTTTAGTATACCTCTCCCAAGTACTTCTGGACGAACTCTGACCCAACGACCCTGATGAAGGATGCGGTGGTGTGGTTAGCGACAGCCTTCGCAAGCATAGTTTTCCCAGTACCAGGTGGGCCGTACAGGAGCACGCCCCGAGGCGGGTCTATACCAATCTGCTGATACAGTTCATGGTGAGTCAAAGGCAACTCAACAGCCTCACGAATTTCTTGCTTTTGAATGTCGCACCCACCAATATCCTGGCAACATCATACCGATGTTAAGTTAAAGCGATACATAGCGCATAAAACAAGTAGAAAAAAAACTTGCATTGTAAGTAACATCTGGCTTCTCGGACTGGCTGAGTAGAGAGATGCTAGAGTCCGCTTCAGGGGGCAAGACATCGACGAGAGCATTAGAGTGGCGGTGCAAAGCCACAGACCCAGAAGGTTTCAGTAGCTCTCTGTTAATGGTGCTGAGAATCCGGACGTAATAATTCGAGCCGGTCGTCGATCCAACAATGGCGTTATTCTGATCAATCATCTCCATGAACTGACCGATAACGAGGGGCACCGACTGAATTCTCTTCACCTCTTCCTGCGCACGAAGCACCTCCCTCCGAAGATTCTTCAGCTCATCCTTCACATATTCCTCTTGAATCTCGACGAACTCCAACTGACGCTGCAGCGATTTTAGCCGCGAGTGGAGGTCCTCATCACCATCACCAGAAAATGATACAGAAGAATCCAGCATCGGTCGGAGCCGTGGCAGCTCCGATTGCGCGGGCTTTGCGTTACGTACGATAGTAGCCATTGATCGTAGATTTCTCTTAGTGCACCAAATTCAGGCAAGCGATGTTCGGGAGACACAGCCCTAATCAGAGAAACGGAGAGACTAAAACGACGTAGTATTACCGCTATCTTGGGCGCCACGCCAAGTATACCAAGTAAATCTTCTAATACTTATAATGGGCTTTGGCCCAAGAAGGCGTGACGCAAGCGCATACATAAGCCCATTTATGCTCCATATTTATACACATTACGCCTTCAGAAACCCTCGAATTTCATTTTGACTCGTCGGCCGCGGATTCTTTGTCAGATATCCGCCATGGGGAGGAGTAAGTTTGTCCGAGCTTCTGCTTCCTATGTTCTATGTGCTGCTGCTATCATTCTCTCATTTCTGATTACGAGTTTGTTGATCTGTATAACTTTTTTCATTTTTTGATTAATCGAGAGAATAGTTGTTGTTTCTTCCCCCTTTTTTTTAACAAAATCATGAATAGTGATATTGAATTTTTGGTTTTCATTAATTTCATGTTTCCTTTTGGATTCATAGTAATATTTCGATCCTGATACCGTTTGTTGGTTCGTTAATTTCTTGCAAACGTCTGCTTTTGATCTCTTACCGTTCTGAATCCATCTAGGTTTATCAAATCTAGAATTAGATGCTTAAATCTACGCAGCTTTGTGATTGTTTGGATTTGTGTATAGGACCTGCAAGGTGTTACCGCCAGATTAAAAATAAGCCATACCCAAAATCGCGGTACTGCCGTGGTGTGCCAGATTCGAAGATCAGGATCTATGATGTGGGGATGAAAAAGAAGGGTGTGGATGAATTTCCCTTCTGCGTTCACTTGGTTAGTTGGGAGAAGGAGAATGTTTCCAGTGAGGCCCTTGAAGCTGCTCGGATTGCTTGCAACAAATACATGACCAAGTTTGCGGGAAAAGATGCGTTCCACCTGAGGGTCAGAGTCCATCCATTCCATGTGCTGCGTATCAACAAGATGCTTTCATGTGCCGGAGCTGATAGGCTCCAAACAGGCATGCGAGGTGCTTTCGGCAAGCCTCAGGGCACTTGTGCGCGTGTTGCTATTGGCCAAGTTCTGCTTTCGGTTCGTTGCAAGGATTCCAACAGCCATAATGCTCAGGAGGCTCTGCGTCGTGCCAAGTTCAAGTTCCCCGGTAGACAAAAGATCATTGTGAGCAGAAAGTGGTATGACCCCATCTAAACACACATCTTGGTAATCTTTTTTCTCTGTCACCCTGTAATATACATGTTATGTTCACCAGGGGTTTCACTAAATTCAACCGCAATGATTACCTCAAATGGAAGTCCGAGGAACGCATTGCCCCCGATGGTGTCAACGCCAAGGTTAGCTATCTAATCTACACTCCACATGTTCTCTTCCTGAATCTCCTGGTTAACTTCATTGTGTACTCTTATTCTACAGCTTCTTGGTTGTCATGGCCCGTTGGCTGACCGACGCCCTGGAAAGGCTTTCATTGATGCGGCTGGTGTGTCTGCTTAAGCTGCTAGACTATCTTTCTCCTGTCGTTCGATTCAGGAATTTTTTTGTTGCTGCTTCCGAACACCTGTCGTTTCTTGTTCCAGTACTTAAGTTGAATGTCATGACTCTTTCAAATCTTATGATTCTATCAGTTCAAATGTGTTTTTTTACCCTATAGTTTCCGAGGGCGTTAAAATTCAACCACAAAAGAATGTAACAATACATTCCATTTCCTTAACCTGCATCAAAGGTATGGATTCTTTGAATCAGAGCATTGAGCGCTCGCTGTGTTCCAGACAACTGGGGTTCCAAGAAAGAAATAGGCAACAAAGCAAGTGACTTCAAGTTTCACAACATAGATGATGATGATGATGATACTTATTGACTCCTGAACCAACAAGCTTCATGGAATGATTATATGGCACACGATTCAGTATCTGTGTTCCATCTTTTCCTTTTCTTTGTACCACTGAACATACCTGCATTCAAACGTGGATTTATATGTCTTCAGTGGTATGCAATCAAAGAGGAAACTTGGAAAGAAAAAACCGCCCACAATCTCCAGAACAAGACTGCAGTTAACTGGCAATTGAGGGATTGGCAAAATCGTGGAACAATACATATGCATAGTAACAGATTTATATGGTTCCTTGATGCTGGAGCAGAAGACCACATGCTCATTGTTTTCAGGAGGCTTGATCCAATAGAATGTATGCTAGGGATGACCAAAACCACAAAGGAAATCACGGAGGTGGGGAGTGGGATTATAAAACTGATGGGAGATCCTTTTGGGTTCTTATTTAGGAAGATTATTCAGCGATCGTGGCTCTACCAAATCCATAATCCGTCAATCCATATTCTCTCTCAAGCAAAATGACACAGAAGCAGCTCACGAACTCTATTTCCCAGTGCATCATTTCATCACAATCCTTCCCCAAAAAAACTATTTCACAAAACCTAATAAACGAGAAGCCTGGCAACTCTACGAATCCTCACAAAAAAAATGGATATCAACAACCAAACACCGTAGACAATCAATTTCACCATGAAGAAAAGAAAATACTTACGAATACGTGCCGATGAGAGGACCCAGTAAAAGAGTCGCGCTGAGCCAATTCTCGGAGACCTTGTGAGAGATCTTCCCCGGCAGATCCTTCCATAAGCCCGGCATCACCTGTTGCTGGAACGGCGACAACGCGTAGATCACCGCCTTCATTCTCACCGGCTGCTTCCCCATTTTTCTCTTGAATTTGGCACCACAAACTAGGTCAGAAACGCCCAAAGATCATCACAAGTAATCGAAGCTTTAACCCTGAAATGTCGAATCCTTCAACATTCTCCCACCCCATTGGGCTTCCTATGGGCCGCCCTTACCACAACCCACACCATCGATTTCGAATTTTTTAAAAAATTCGAATTTCATATTTAATTTAAACAAAAAAATGATCAAATTTTAAGAAAATTTGGAAAATAAAAATTCCATAAAATTTTGTCGAAATTTTAGACATTTTCATTATTCGTCTTATACAGATATAAAATAAATACATAATTTATTTTTAAACACGTTTTAAGTTATTTTAAATACATAAATTCATAAAATTTGGATATATACATTCAAGAATTCTAAATATTTCGATACGTAAAAATAATCTTACTTGAACCCGGTTAAAGAGAAGGTTCTAGAATCCGGCAAAAATTAGTTACATAACAAACAAATCCAATTAATTAGGTATAAACCCTACCCCTGCAAAGTTACTGCATGATTTTAAGGTTGCAAAAAAGAAAAAGGGATATGTGATTATGAAATGGGATGATTTTAACTTCAAAAAAAGGCTGATTCAGATCTACCAGCCAGTCTTGGGACGTTTTATTCCACCGGAAGTGAAGGGGGAGAGACTCCCATTTGGCTGGGGACTCTCTTCTCCCACGTTCCTCAGCATTGCAAGTTCCCTCAGCTGCTCCTTCTTGTACACATCCTGCGACTCCTCCTGCCGTTCGCCCGTCCAAAAGTCACACAACACACAAACTGAAGCAATCAGATGCAGAGAAGATGATGATGTACCACGGGCTTGAGCAGCTCCTCGATGATCTCCTTTGCTTGCTTCAGTCTGATGTCCACGATGCCGGCGGGTACCTGCGCTGCGTCTGGTTCGATGAGGATGTGCAATGGCTCGTTTAGGTGCTCGTATCCCGGTTTACCCCGGAGGTTCTCCTCCTGAAGAAACCAATGTTCAGCATCGCCACAGCTCAGAAATGGATCAGTTGCAGAGGGTGGGAGAAGTTCACCTTCTCTGTGTCCTTTAGGGAGCCTCGTCCTCGAATGAAAACACGGCAGCCGGTTGAAGCCTCCACCCGCTTCAGAGAGTTGCCTCTGGGACCAAGAAGCCGCCCCACAAAGTTGAACTGTTGATGAAGACTGAATCAGGGGAAGACGTGATATAGAATGAGGGTGTAATACCAGTAGAGGGGCGCATACATTTGGATATGCGTCAACTGGAATGCCGAGACGAAGCACTCTCTTCCCAGGGAATGAGCTGGGGCTCCCGGGAGGTCTCCAGTCCACAGGCATACCCTCCACACCACCATTTAGCCACTGCTAAAGAGAAATCTCAGCCTTCAAAAATGTAGTGCTCTGGTGTCAGTCTTACACAAAACTATATGATGGAAATGTGAGGTCACCTCTGAGTGCAACCTGCTCCAGTCATTCCAGTTCCAGCTGCTTAGAGGAAGCTGCCCTAAGGGATTGGGAGCCATCACATCTAAGGAAGAGAAGGGACTGTGCAGTCTGTCATAGTTATTCAAACCATGGTTTGAGATTCTTCCAGATACTCTCATGATTTCTGCGATTGGCAAATGGTTACAAATCCGAACAAATGAAACCACATAGCTATAGAAGCAAATAAGAAGATACTACAAGGGATCAATATAAAAGACAATCATATTTCACTTAATACAAACATGATCCTATCCGGAGAGCCCTTCATCATATTTCAAAAGACAACAACAGAAACTGTATAAAAGATGCAGGTATCCTTGATCTCTCATGCATTCTCAAAGAAGAATATAAGAGTTCGAGACTACTGAGATATCATTCAAATGGAACTGCTAGAGTATAACATTGAATGAACTTGAAGAGCCGGTTCTTGCCAAAAATGGATATCAATGGAAAACAGGAGTAGGGACATTGTCTAATATCTGAGCATTTTAAACGAGTACATGTACACACTGGGAACTAAGCACATATTCAATGCTTCCCACCAAACACCAACAACCACCAGAAGTAAACACCCCTGTAAAAAATCAACACACAGTCTCAAATACTCCGCAGGAATTGTCGGCGAGGATCAGATAAAAATTGATTGGATGCCATTGTTGATGCTCAAATCAAGCATCAGGTCAAAAACCAGCAGCGGAATGCGTTGAGCACAGATATCAGATCCAGAATTTGAATGCAGGTGCTACTAACCTTGATCCAAGAGACGACTACAAACGGGTAGCACTTGCATGAACGGCGCAAGCTTCTGCCTTTCCGACAGTAACTCCGACAAGTACTGACTGCAGCCAATCAAGCACACGCAAATTCACAGGCACCCCTCATCAAGCACCTGGAAATAAACAATCCATAACACAAACTATAAAATCCCAGTTACCTCTCGACATCAGCATTAGTCCTCGGACGAGGAGAAGGAATATTTCTTGCAGGGGAGAAGTTCTTATGAGTGTACAAATTAGCCATGAATGCGATGCGATGCGCTACACAGTCTAGAAAACCAAAGAGAGCAATGGGGTCAACAAACACAGAAAGAAAGAATATTGCATTGTCAAAACCCAGAAGAAATAAATCAAGAAACGGACCAGGCTTTCTCCGACAGTGAGGAGTGGAAGGAAAACCCCTGCTGCTACAAACAAACAAAGAAGCAGTAAAAACTTATTAAAAGAGAATCGGAAGATGAAAAAAAAGGTACTATTTTCCATGTTTTGATGAGCTGGAGGCTTCAATGGCTGTGGGGGCAAACAGAAAATATGTATACCACCAGTCAAAATTCCGTCCGTTTCACCATGAAAAAAATTTACAGTTAGCAGTGGGAAGGGTGTTCGGTGTAAAAGGTAGATGCGAAGGGGTTCGTGGGGTTCAGCCTTGAATGCACTTGTCAGTGATTACGTCATCGTGTCCTTACCTTTCCACCGGCGCCTCTCCTCGCCTCCCCTTCAACTTCCCCTCGGAAAATCACCGGAAGTTGGACGGCGTTAATTTCCACAAAACTGAAAAACGCAGTTTCCTAATACATCCGGGAAAACTAAATGCATCGATATCGCAGCATTTGTTATTGGACGAAAATCAATTTAAATATCCAAAAATACGAAATTTAATTGGACCACAATCATAGAAAATAAACACGGAGACGATGATCCAGTATCTCAAGAAGCATTTGGGAGGCCGTAGGGGGAGTCCGCCCCCCCTCCATCCTCGCCGGCGAAATGACCAGCACACGGAAAACAACCGTTTCAATTTAAACAGACTCCGGCTCCGGCTCTACGTCTATCTCCTCCACTTCCCACGCTCCGACGCCCATTCCCCAGATAGCCTACTTCCGCCACGCCGGAGTGCCCAGTACGTCTTCGCCGTTGGGCCGTAGACAATACCATAACCACCGGCCCGGAATTCAATTCCCCGCGCAGCGTGCGTTTGTATAAATATATTTTTATTAGAATATTTATTTTAATGAATTTCGGTGAAAATAATTAATAAAAATTGTATTTGTCAGTTAGAGAAATAATCGATTATATATGATATATTTTTTGTATAATTCCAAACCAAATTACGTTAATCATGATTTAATTTTATTTATTTATTTTGTAAATATCTGTCAAATATAATATAATTTTAAATATGTATTTATAAAATTTATTAGTTAAGTTGATTTAAATTAAAATTCAAATATGGCAAAAATCACAGAAATGAATTAAATAGAATTAAACTTAAAAGTTCTGAATACCAAATACAAATGCAGCAATTCGACTTTTAAGGCGCAAACTCTGTTTCAATAGTCGGCCTCGTCCGCATCTCCGGCGCCGCCGGCGCCTTCGTTTCGCCTACCTTCGTCATCGGCAACTCGACCCCAACTTCAGACGCGGCCTCCATCTGCCGGATTTTCTTCCGTTTCCGGCGAACCCAAGTAACAACCGCTGCGATAATCAGCAATGCTACTCCTCCGATCAGTGAACACACGATAGCGAGCACTCTCCGGCCACCACGGGGAGCCGGATGCGGACGGGTCGACGACGGTGACTTAGACACGATGGAAAAATGGCCCTGATCACTAAAAAGACAGCTGCTTTGATTCACAACAGCACTCAACTCGAAAGAACCATTCAAACGGAAATGCACGCATCTCGCTGAAATCCGATCTGAAACTGGATTCGAAACCAAATGTGAGAAACTGACTGTAATGGGATCACCGGTGAGTCCCATCTCAAGCGGGAGCAGATCCCGAGCAGATAAATTAGAAGCATCGTACGCCAGCAGACCGAGAACCGGAGCCAAGAAATTGAAGTCATTCAGATGGTAGTAACAAGAAGACCAGTTCCCTAAATTCTGGTACACAAACGCAACCCTCTCAGCGTAAGGGTTAACCACGACACCCGTCGGAATCCGGAATTCTTTGTACCGAGAAACCCCTCTCCGCAACAGGCTACCGGTTCTCAGGCGCAGCCCCGCCACCCGGACGCCCGTCAAATTAGAAGGGGGATGCCCTTGGTATACATCACCAGTTTTCGGGTTGGAAAAAGCCGTGAACCCACAATCTTGAAGCAGGGAATCAAGCTCATTTCTTGCATGGAGATTCACTCCATGGCATTGAGAAGAAACCAGAGGAAAAAGGAGAAGAAAACAGAGATATCCGATGAGCATTGATAACTGAATATAGAGAGAGTTCAAGGAAATCGCCTGGTCAAAAAGAAAGAAAACGAGAATTCATGGATACCCATTTGGCCTCTTCGACGAATTCCACAGAGAATGATTAGCTTGTGTATGAGGAATCATGATCAACGGGCAAGAACGCAGCTTTACTGTGTCCCGGCAAAGCAAAAAGAGGGGAAACGATATAAAGGAAAGGAAGCAGAGAAAACAACTGGAAAGCAAGTAGATAATCAACTAACACCCGCGCACAGCGTGGGATTTCCAGTTCTCCTCCCCTTCATACCAGGAAAAAATCTCAAACCAAAACAGAATCATTTTCTGTTGGTCCGAAATTTCCTCCTAAATTATTGAGATATTTTTTTTATATATTTATATTATTGGAAAATATTTGGATTTAAACTTAAATAAATGAGATTTAACGAATATTTTTGCACATTTTTTCAAATGATATATACAATATAAATTATTTAAAAAAAGATATCACGTTTTAAAATCGTCTTTTAAACCCTAGCGGACGGTGCCCGTCATTCGTGAGGACTCTGCGGCGGCGGTACCAGAGGAATGGGTGAGTGATCCTTCCTTGTTCGTTGATCCTCTTCTGCATTTCGTCCTCGGCTGCGAATTTGTGTTTCGGAATTTGTGTTACATCTGTTACATTCTCGAGTTAAAATGAAATTGGATACCTGATATTCGATTTTTTTTTTGTCTTAATGAAGGCGCCTACACTTACGTTTCGGAGCTATGGAAGAAGAAGCAATCCGACGTGATGCGTTTCCTACTTAGGGTTCGCTGCTGGGAGTACCGCCAGCTTCCGTCGATAGTGCGGGTGACGCATCCGACCCGACCCGATAAGGCCCGGCGTCTTGGTTACAAGGCAAAGCAGGTGCTCAGATGTCGCCCATTTTTGTTCATTCCGTTTCAATGCTGGTAGATTTTTGAATATTTGTGGTTTCCGGTTTTGGGGTTTCTTCAGGGGTATGTGATATACCGCGTTCGTGTTAGGCGTGGTGGGAGGAAGAGGCCTGTGCCTAAGGGAATTGTTTACGGGAAACCCACAAATCAGGGAGTCACTCAGTTGAAATTCCAGCGGAGTAAGAGGTCGGTCGCTGAGGAACGAGCCGGAAGAAAGCTCGGCGGACTAAGGGTTCTTAACTCTTACTGGATCAATGAGGTTTGCATTCTCATCTGCCTTCACTCTACCCGTAGTTCTTTGTCATCATATCCATGTGCTTGTTGTGGTATTTAAAGTGACAGGAAAATGTATCATTTGGAGATGAATTTGAGCTTTGTGATTTGTTTGATAACTGATTGTATTATCAAACATGCGTGTCTCAGGACTCGACATACAAGTATTTCGAAGTGATACTGATAGATCCAGCCCATACGACGATCCGCAATGATCCCCGGGTGAACTGGATCTGCAACCCTGTTCACAAACACAGGGAACTCCGAGGGTTGACTTCAGCTGGGAAGAAGTACAGAGGCCTTAGAGGAAAAGGCCATTTGCATCACAAAGCTCGCCCCTCGAGAAGGGCAACATGGAAACGAAACCAGACACTCTCCCTTCGCCGGTACCGTTAATTTTCTTCTATTAGACGTTGGTGTCGCCAGTTTGTTGATGCAGATAATTATCTGTGTCAAACACGATGAGTGTCTTCAGTTGACGAACAGTTTTGCTTCCCATCTTTGGTTTTTTTACATGCTGATTATGAGCACCATGCCGATGATAGAGTTGCGTAGTAAACAGCTCGGGCCATCCGACTGGACTTACCCGGTCCGAAATGTGCGTCAGCATACGCACCTTCAGTGGCGGACCCGATTTCGAATATAGATTTTATTTATGTTTGTTTGTTTATATTATTCAAATTAAAATAAACGATTTTAATCAAGTCGAACATAATTCGAATACGAATTATTTGCTCGTTATAACATTCCAAACAATAAGATCTATTCGAAACAACATACATTTTCATAGATATATTCAATAAATAGTTTTATTATTAAATTAAATTAGACGATTTTTTTTTTTTTAGGACCGTACTGGGCCGGCCATACATGGCTTAGACGAGGATCTAGTTTGGTCTTGTGTCGGGTTGGGCTTTATTTGAGGACCGTTGGTCATTAACTGGGCTGGTGTAGGGCTTATTGGGGTAAGCATTCGGCCTGATCTGGAGCTGGGTCTTGTCTCTGTGTGGCTCAGAGAGCTTTGGGCCGGATGAATAGATCCATAAACCTGACTGAGGGCTGCGGTTTTTTCTGGTTTGGATTGGAGGTCTTTCGGGGATTTTGCTATCCGGAGCTTGGATTTAGGTTATAGATTCTGGTGTCATTGCGTCCTTCTAATACCTTGTTTGGGGATTCATAAATTTGCTTCGCAGTTTCTAGATACTCCTCGCCACGCCAAGAATGTCGTGGTGCACAATCGAGTCAGATCCTGGTAGGTTTTCACTCTCGAACTTTTGTGTTCTTGTTTCTACCGTTTATATGTGTTAGAGATTCTATTTGGATTTTTTTGTGACTTTTACCTTTTTGTGTTGGTTTTTCGATCTAGGTGTTTTCACCGAACTCATACAACAGATGCAAGTTAAAGGTGTTCAGGTACGTTTTGACCTAATATATGTATCACTATTCATACAAATCTGTCTCTGTAAGTAACGTGATCAACTGATTTTGACCTAATGTGCCAATTATTTTGTGACTTTGATTGATGCCGTTGCTTATTATGATCTGGGTATGAATCGGCCAATTTGCCAATTATGTGCACTTTATAGCTTTGATCCATTCGGTTGCTTGTAGTTTTGTTGTAAGATGATTTCGTGAATTGAAAACAGTTCCAAGTTCTCATTTTCAAGTTATTGCCAAGCAGGTTGAAGAGTTATATTCATTGGATCTCGATGCACTAGATAGTTTAAGGTAAACCCAGTTTCAGCTGGTGTTTTGAACTTGAATTCCGGTCTTACAAAATCCTGAACTTACGTTCATGTGTTTATGGTTTTATTTTGCAATCTTTCTCTTTTATAGGCCTGTCTATGGCTTAATATTTCTTTTCAAGTGGCGCCCAGGGGAGAAGGATGATCGTCCTGTGATAAAGGGTCCAACTTCAAACTTGTTTTTTGCCAGCCAGGTTAACATAACATTGACATTGGTAGTTGTGTTTTTTGTAGACTAATGAAATGCGCTTTAAGTTGTATCATTCTTGCTGCTGTCAGGTGATAAATAATGCCTGTGCCACTCAAGCAATTCTGTCTGTTCTGATGAATAGCTCTGAAGTTGATATCGGTCCTGAGCTGTCAGAATTCAAAGAATTCACAAGATCCTTCCCACCTGAACTCAAGGGTTTAGCCATTAATAACAGTGAAGCTATTCGTGCAGCACATAATAGCTTTGCGAGGCCTGAGCCTTTGATTCCTGATGAACAGAGAGCGGCTGGGAAAGATGATGATGTTTATCACTTCATCAGCTATATACCCATCGATGGTGTAGTTTATGAGCTTGATGGACTGAAAGAGGGGCCAATCAACCTCGGGCCATGTTCTGGTGGACAGAACGACGTGGAATGGCTACGGGTGGTCCAACCTGTGATCCAAAAACGTATTGAGAGGTATTCCCAGAATGAGATTAGGTTTAATCTGATGGCCATAATCAAGAACAGGAAGGAAATGTACACGGCCGAGCTGAAGGAACTTCAGAGGAGAAGGGAGAGGATCCTTCAACAACTTGCTGCCTTACAGTCTGAGCGACTGGTTGATGGACGTGATGTTGAGGCGATGAATTCAAGTCTTTCGGAGATAAATGCTGGGATCGGAGCTGCTTCTGAGAAGATACTTGTGGAAGAAGAGAAGTTCAAGAAATGGAGAACTGAGAACATTCGTAGGAAGCACAACTACATCCCTTTCCTGTACAACTTCCTCAAGATTCTTGCTGAAAAGAAGCAGCTGAGACCTCTCATAGATAAAGCCAGACAGAAGGCTGGGAAATCCTGACCTTTTTATTGCTCCAATGATACTTTTGGAAGAAATTGTTTAAGCTTATTTAGCCAAACATGAGCGTCCATCTATGTAACAAGGCACGCTTTATCCCCATAGTGCCTCTGTTTAGTTTACTTTTGCCTTGAAGACTCGCTGTTCAATTTTTAAAGCAGGGTGGACGAAAGCCCATCAGTCATTTTATTCATCAGTTCACAACCTTGAACATCAAGTTTGGAACATCTCAAAGCATTCAAGAGAAACACAAACAAACAGACATTTACAGGACTGAGTGGCTCAAGATTCAAGCTAGAAATTATTTTTCATCATCATCATCATCATCATAGTTCTAGTACCCTCCCTGAATGAACGCATTCAGGCGGTTCAATTCATCACGATGCTCTTTCACAACTGCACGAACAACATCACCGATGGAGACCATACCAATCATCCCAGTAGAATCAACTACCGGTATGTGCCTGATGCGGTTATCTGTAAAAAATCAAGATTGAAGGACCAGAGAGAACCCAAAGAGGAGTTGAAGTTGGCAAAAGTTTTTCACGACTAGCAGAACCTGTCATTAATTGCATTGCCTTAAGAACTTTAGTATCTGGGTCAACTGTGATCAGCTTGTTCTGCAATTGATGAGGATCCATCAGACTATTTTCTTAGAATGCTATAGAACAATTTAAAAGTATATAGTTACCTCCTCAGTCATGATGTCCCCAACTTTTGTGGCCTTCGATGATCTCCCCTGAACAATGATCTTCCTAAGATAATCTGTCCAAGTAACAAATGTCATCAACCCTCACACAGTGCACAACCCCATAAACAAGCTCGAGGTGAAACTAATCCAACGAAAGGATTTCTACTGATAATGTCATCAGCAAAGACTAAATAAACTAGATGGGACATGCGGTCAAACCATTTGGTAGAATCACCGGAAACATTCGTAATCCATACCCGATACAGCAAATACCAGTCCATTAACTCATAGCATAAATAAGATAGAAAAATCAAGGTTGCCCCTGATAAATTTTCCCCAAGAAAAGAATGAATTCCATCTCAGACCAAGTTCATTTCTAGTCATAGATAGACTCTCGGGAGATATGCATAAAGAGATAAAGATGAAAACAAACACAATTTGATCTAATTAAAAGATTAGAAATGAGAAAGGAATACCTCTCTCTGTGATAATTCCAGCAATTGCTTTCTGCTCCCCAGGCTTAACCACCACAAGAGCACCAACGTTGTGCTGTGTCATCTGCAGTACAAGAATGTAGTCAAGGCAGCGACACGGAGAACAAAAACTCAAATGGAGTTCATATCAAGAAAAATAAGCCAATACAGATTTCACGGCATCATAAACAGTGTCTTCTGTTGTGCACCAAAGCCAAGAGCCATCGGCATTTTTCCCTTTGTCTTTCAAAACATCAGATATCTTGGTGCTCTCAAATCCATGCTCCTCAATTTTCGCCGCAGTGGAGGTGGATTCAAAGCGGGCAAAAGGAGGCGAACGAGTAGCAACAGCGGCAGGAATCAGGCGGATATGGCGCAAGACAGCATTCTTCAAAACATTCCCATTCGACAAAATGGCTTGAACTCCTTGCATCTTTTCTGTAGCAAAAGAGCCTGTCAGTGATTTTCCAAGAAGCCAAACAGTACGATTACACCAGCTCCCACAAAGCATACGCATACATCATATATAACCCAACATGGAAAAACAACTATAACATCTCCCTGATTATTAAAACAAACAACCGAAGTTTAAGAATCAGAATTCGAGGGGATCTCGAACCCATTAAAGAAAAAACCCGTGTAAACAAGTATTTTACACTTTACACTCATCGAGAAAACAGAACAGCAATGCCTTCAGAATCAAAGAAGAACACTACGCAAAAACCTATCCAACTTTTCTACAAAAAAGAGAGGAGATCAACTTCCAAGAATCATATTGATCTGGACCCTTCCCAAATAATTTTTTCTCCCATTTCAAAGTTCCCACAAAATACACATGTGCAACCGACTACAAGAACCGATCGGGAACCTTTCCCCTACCCAAAAGATCAAGTATTTTCAACAATGGAAGTGAAGATACAGCGAGTTTGACCTTCCCGGCTTCAGAAGAGCACCCTAACCTTAAACACTTATCCTACTTTTTCTGTAGACGACGACATTTATCGAAAGGAAAGACTGGGCTGTCTTTGTCATTTGAAATGAAACTAAGAATTTTCTAGCAGTTAATTAATGGGCCCATATGTCCGGCCCGTTAAGGGCCTGCTTTGAAGTCAAGACGCAGGGACTCAAGTGTGGTTTCGGCAGATCGGCGACTCCAAAGAGCGCCCAACCTCCGTTGCACATTTCCGATAACCTGATTAATCTCCGGTGGGGCGCGAGTATCGAGGAGACTGTGCTTGTTTTTTGAGGGTAAAGTTAGATGAGAGAAAGGAAATCTTCGAAATTGAATAGCCAACAGCAGCAAGACCATGCTAATGGACATTTGATTCCGTTCAAGATTGGCAAGTTATTGGATCCTAATGCTTCGTGGGATAAGGTAAAGAGAAAACGTTGGCTTTCTTTCCATCTTGGGTCATGTTTATTTTCGTTCGCGAGGCATTGATTGGGAATTCCTTAGCTTGGATTTGATTTTACTGGCCGGAAGAATGCGTGGAACCGTAGAAGGGAGCAATGAAAGGATTCTTTATATAGAGAAGTTGTCGCTTGTGCTATTTCTTTTAATGGATATCCTGGTTTGGTTTTACTAATTGTGGCTTTCAATCTTCACCATTGGAGCTTTTGTTTGCTGCCCGTTTCTCTCTTTTTTTAGTCGAATTTTGTGTAGGATATACTCATCCTCAGTTGAAGTTTTCATATTTTTTTCAGGATCAACTAGGGGATGTATTGCACTGGATTAGACAAGCGTTAGCCCTTGTGTGTGGATTACTATGGGGTGCAGTTCCTTTGGTTGGAGGCTTTTGGTTTATTTTGTGAGTCAATTTTCTTTGAATTTCCGCTCATTTTTTTCATTTTTCTTAGCTGTTGGAGGCATCCATCCAAAAGGAACTGTGAGAATTAAAGTTGCTAGTGGTATAAGATAAGATAACATGCTATATGGAACGGTATCAAGGAAGCGATGTGAAGTAAGATGGAGGAATTAGCGAGAATTTCGATAATGGTATGTGCAAAACCAAAGGATTAAGAACCTCGTTCAGTCTTTAGGCTTAACATGGTGACCATCATAGGAAACAATATTCCAAGTGATCCTACAGCGAAACATAGATCATTAGAGTAAATCTCTTTTTCTGTTATAGTTGTTGTTCCGAAAACTTCCTTCCTGTGATGAGAATGGTGAAAAGAGAAGAGAACTGAGCCCCTTTCTACTTCTATTTGGATAGACAGGGGAGTTGTTATTGTATGGGCTGTTGAAGAATGTATACTAGAAGGTTATATGAAACTGTGAGTGGAACAAGTAGAGCAGACTAGAAGGGTATACGATACTGTGAGTGGAAGGATGTATACTAAGCACTGTATATGAGAAGTTTACTGCAGGAAAATAAGCAGAATACATCTAGAGTCACTTATCACCCTTTACCTTGAATAACCCCCGTTTGCTTTTCCAAACACAGGTTTTTAGTGTTGTCCACCGGTGTCATTTACGGCTACTACGCCGGCATCTTGAAAGTTGACGAAGAAGAATTCGGCGGCCATGGAGCTTTACTCCAAGAGGGCCTCTTCGCCTCAATCTCCTTGTTCCTGGTACGTTCCCACTTCCCCTGTATACCATCTCCATCGCCCCAGCTCTCCTAACAGCCACCACCTCCATTTTCTGTTCAGCTAGCTTGGATCGTAGTCTACAGCTTAGCTCACTTCTGATCCAGGCATTGCCTCCCATCTCTGTGATCTGTCTCTTGGACAACCAAACTCCCGCTATCTGCTTTAGTCTTCGAGTCTGCTGTAATTTGTTCGTTTCAATTCGGTACTCAAAAACAGTTGTGCTGTGGAACGCAGAGTCGATTCCACGGAATATTCAACTTTTTTTAATAAGAAAAAAATGCAATAAACTTGCTATTTTTAGATGGAAATTGACATATATTTAGGCCTTTTTATCAAAAAGCCTGTGTCAGTAAATATTTTTAATGAAATGTCTGTTAATTTTTTATAATTATTAAAATACCTGTATTTGATCACATTGTTACTAAAATACATGTGGTTTTTTTTTACATAAATTCATTATTATTAAAATAATTGAAGTTTTTTTACATTGAATTATTTTTACCAATAAATAAACTTTTATTTCAAATAAAAATATATTTAAATTTCATAAATTTATACAAATCATAAAATCATTGACTAAACCAATCACACTACATGAGATTTGACCCAGTAACAAAAGATTCACAATGAACGCCACCTCATCTCTACTGCTACAAGTCACGCCATTATCATCCATCCCACATCATTCTCAATGATTTAATGATTTTTATATCATTTTGTAATTAGATATTTGGAAAAGAAAAATAATCATGTATTAAACTCAAACAAGTTAAAAAAACATTCTGATTTTGTTTACATTAATGAGTTAATAAAAAATTGAAATAAAATTATATTGAATTTCTGTAATAATTAGAAATTACACTTCATTGCATAAATTGATTTATTTTATTTTCCAATCTCACTATTAATTAAACTTAAAAAATGAAATAATACAATGTAAACATAATCATTCAATGGTAATTTTTTATTTATAATGAAAAATAAGATGAAATTTTATTTAATTGATATAATTAAAAACATGACTTGAATATTTCACGATAAAATAGGTATTAAAACAATAATTCCAACAAAACGCAAAAATAAGAGAGATGCATTTTAATAAAATATAAATAAAATACATATTAGAACAAAACAGGTATTTTTAAAATAAAAAATAAAGCCACAGGCATTTTGATGAAGAAAAAAAGTCACAGGCATTTAAGTAAAAAGAAGATCTGACACAGGTAAATTACTAAATTCCTGCATATATTTACCAACATTATCAATATTTTATATTATTATTTTTAGTCCCACTTGTTATTTTACATTGGCTTTGTTTCCCTTTCTAGAAGCCTATGGATTGCGGAATCTTTTTTTTTTTTTCCTTTTTTCCTCTTTTTATTTTTATTTTAATGAGATGAGGTTTTATTAATTAATAATTATTAAATAGGATGAAATGCCATGTAAGAAAAAAACAAAAAAAGAAAAGGCCCGGGAGGGATGAAAATGATGTAAGAGATTCAGTGAATGGGGCTGGGGGATGGACGCCATTGCCAAGGACTGACAGCTCCAGAGAAGGAGCGCAGATGGAGTGTCGGTCGGGGGCTCGAGAAGAAAAATCTGCCCAAAGGAGCGGCTGTTTTATGTGGCGACAAGAAAAGAAAAGTCCATCTCTGCTTTGAATCCATCATTTTTTACAGGGATCGGCGTTGACGGAGAAGAAGATTGTGGCAGGATGGTGGCTTGCGACTACTTCAATGGGGTTTTTGAGTACATAGAGAAGATTCTGATGGAAGAGGACGATGATGCTGATAATCTGGGTGCTTTCTCTTCGTGTATTGAGAAGACTTTCTATGATTTGTTGGATAGTCAGGCGCAGGATGAAGCTGCCGGGACCGGAAGGATTGATGGTGATGGTGATTCGGGTCAGGGTCATCCGTTTCCGGGTGGGGAATCGCAGGGCAAGGGACGAAGGAGAAGGGACGATGAAGAAAATGAGGATGACGATGACCAGGAGCGTAGAAGGAAGCAGATAGCAGCAGGGGATGATGATGATGAATGTGAGCCCACGGACAAGTATGATAAGACACTTCTTTGTCAGAAAATGAACCCCTGTTTCTATGAAACGTCAACGGCTTGTACAGGCAACAATCAGGATTCATCGGAAGATGAGAATGTCAGCAGGAAGTACATAAAACCGCCCGAGCTCAAGAGGGGGAGACCGAAGAAGGGGAGCAAGAAACAGTCCGGTGTGAAGGAGATCATTGATTTCAAGACCCTTCTTTCTCAGGCAGCAAAAGCTGTTTCTGTGTTGAACAACGGCGCTGCGAGGGAACTGCTGATGGGGATCAGGCGGCATTCTTCCCCATATGGGGATCACACAGAGAGATTAGCTCATTATTTTGCCAATGCGCTGGATGCTAGAATAGAGGGCACAGGCTCCATGTTGTACACTGCTGCTGCGAGCTCATTGTCAAGGAGTAGCCAGCCTGCACAGATATTGAAATGCTATCAGGCATATTTTCAAGCTTGCCCATTCCAACGGTTGTCGAACATAGTCGCAAACAAGACGATTGCATTGTATACAAGGGAAGCACAGAAGATTCATATCATAGATTTTGGCATAATGTATGGCTTTCAATGGCCATGTCTGATACAGGGTATTTCTTTGAAGCCTGGAGGACCACCCCTTTTGAAAATAACAGGAATAGATTTGCCACAGGCGGGATTGAAACCAGCAGCAAGAGTTGAGAGAGTAGGGAGATGGCTGATGAGCTATTGTAAGAGATTTGACGTACCTTTTGAGTATCACCCCATTGCCAAGAAGTGGAAAGAGATTAAACTGGAGGACCTCGGGATCGAAGAGGATGAGGTTGTTGTGGTGAACTCCGTGTACCAAATGAAGCATGTACTGGAAGAATCCATGAGCCTTGACCTGGAGAGCCCTCGTGATTCTGTACTGAAGTTGATCAGGGAAATCTACCCCACCATATTTGTCCATGGGATATCCAATGCCAATCATGGAGTTCCTCTTTTCACAACAAGATTTGGTGAAGCACTTAATCACTACTCATGTCTATTCGACATGCTGGAAGCAACGATGCCCCGTGAAGACAATGAAAGACAGGTTTATGAGAGGGACATTCTTGGGAGTGAGATCATGAATGTGGTTACATGTGAAGGATCGGAGAGGGTGGAGAGACCAGAGGGGTACAAAAAATGGCAAGTTCGGGATAATAGGGCTGGCTTTGAACAGCTCCCACTGGACAAGCAAATATTGCAAGAAGCAAAGACGAAGGTTCGTCTGTGGTACCATCCTGATTTTTTGGTGGAGGAAGATGGCAAATGGATGCTACAGGGGTGGAAAGGAAGAGTTGTGTATGCTCTTTCATTTTGGAAACCGACATCTTGAAGCAACTTTAAGGGCTGCAAGAAGAAGCAAACAAACCTTTGGAAGCAAATTAAGAACTGAGCAGGATTCAACCTACCTAAATAGTTTGAGAAGCACAAAACCTTTGCAGCCAGTATTATGCTGAGTAGGTTGAGATTTGCAACTTCCACAACTATGTTCATTTTCCTTTCCCTCGTAAAACTCATGTTCCGTATGCAGCTTTAAGTTTTAGCATATCATCTACGATAAATCATCTCTGGTTCAAACCACATAAAGGGTGCAGGTATGCTTAAAAGCACCGAAAAACCCATTGGCATTGAGCACATCAAAGAGTACAAATATCACGTGGGAAACAAAGGATCAGAGAAGTGCTGTTAAGGTACATGCAATCAGTTCCTGCTGTTAAAGGTACTTACAATCAGTTCCTCTTACGCTTCGGCTTGTGGATCTTCCACTGTTTCACCAAATATTCAATCCCCTCTATCACAGAAGCCTTCCTATTCTCACTGCGATTCCACAACTCGGGCAACGGATATCTACCACTTGGGTTACACTCATTCAACTCCTTTAAGGCTGTAGTCACAGCCACAAACACTTCATCACCCAGATCATCTTCAAGTTCCCTTATTTTCTGATCATCTTTGTCAAGTATCTCCTGAAAGTGTAATTTGCGGTGGACATCAAAAAGTTGTGGGTAAAACATAAATTCCAATATCTTTTTCTTTTCCGAAAAAGAACACGAAAGGAATCCTTGAATGGTGGGTAAAATAAAATATTCAAGCATCTGTGTCATATAAGTCATCACCTTGTAACTTTCTCCATCCTTAACCATTTTATAGGGATGCCAGTTCGGATCCCGGAGACTGTCTTCCCACAAGGAGCACAGCTGTGCTGCTTTTTCTGCTACATCTTCCTCACCGGTGATGTTCCTCTTTGCAGCCGCAATAAAAGGCCTTCCATCAAGTTCACCCATTCGTTTAACACATATGTTAGCTTTGCTAGCTTTGAATCCCTAAGGCAAACAGATATTTACAATGCATCAAACCACAAGGCAGTTTAAACCAAGAATGCTCACTGATTCAGCATCAAGGCCACCTGATGCAAGCACTGCAAGTCATGCCTAAGAGCCATTGTGTAACAGAAGAAACAGAAGAAAAATTGATACTTTTATCCAAATAACGTATAACATGAAAAATAATGCAGGGAGTTCATAGGAACTGACTTTTATTAGCTCCTTGCGAGCATCTTGCAGCTCATCGTTTGCTTTTCTCTCATTTACTATAACTGCTTGAGTAAGAGAGTCCAGCATTTCTAGTTCCTCTTCCATGCTATTAAGTTCCCCTTTGATTGCATTCATCTTTTCTATCTCTTCAGTTTCTCCTTGGGCAATGATACATTTCCTCACCTCAAGATCACCCCTTATGCGCTCTATCTGCAATTCCAGGGCCTGTTTATGATCAAACATTTTCTCTAGTTCGATAATCTTTTTTTGCAGACGCTCTTTCTCTTCCTGAAATTCGAGGAAAAGCCTCAGCATTTATTGTGTCACAAGGGTCAAGAAGTTAAATACACGAGCTAAGCCACACCTTGTGTTCCTGTGCAAGCTTTTCCATTTTCTCATCAGCCTTTTTTTGTTCCATAATTGCCATCTCATTCTGCACAGCATCAGGATGACACGTTCATGAAATAGTAGTTTTAAAGCAGAATATATTATATAAGTTAAAGCAAAACGGGAATAATTCATTTGACCAGGTCTGCACACTGTCACACAATGAGAATACTTGAAACACGAAAGTGAAAGTAGTAAGAAGTGAATCTTGATATCATCTGCGACTTTGCTTAGCAATTGGGACAGGAAAACTAATAAACAGGGAAAAAAGGTACCATTTTCTTTTGTTTATCTAGCTTCCTCCATGCACTCTCATTCAGAACTTGAAGTTTATTCAATTCCTTTTCCCATGACTTCAGTTGTTGTCTCCGCGCCTCCAGATGGGATTTACTTCTCATATGATCCTCTGAAATTTTCCGTAGCCGATCAGATTCATTATCCTGGATCTTTTTCATCTCTTTCACAATAGTTAGACAAGGGATGATTCTTAGTTGCAGCATATTGAAATAAGAAATGGAATAGAACAGCAGAAATTAATGGAGAACCTTTGTTGTAATTTTCAGTCATCTCCTCCATCATCATCAACAGCTTTTTGATGAAATTGTCTTTCTTTGTAATCTTCCACTTTATCTCCTTGCATTTCTCATCCTTTGACGACAACACATTGGCTAAATTGTTCAGAAGGGATTTTTCCTTCCTCTGATTATCTTTTTGAATCTCTGAAACTGTTTGGAGGTCCCCGTTCTTTTGGAGATGCTTACCTATGGGTCCCTTCAACCGATATTCTTCTTCACGTGCAAGCCACCCATATAGCATGTCTCCCTTATGCGTAGCTGCATACCAATCCCTTTTCCCATGCTGACGCATTTCAAATGCCTTCTCAAATGCCAGAGCATCATTGAAACCTTCCCACTCTTTACTGAAATCAACAACCGCAAACCCAGAATGGCCACTGTAATCCCATAAGGGATGGACTTTTAAAGGATTGAGTCCTTCACGAAGAAATTCCTCTTTTATCTTATTGCCACTTTCACCCACATATTTTCCATTAACTAACTGAACAGGGATATTGGCAACAATCGCCATCCAAGGCCACACCATCAGTTCATCTTTACTTCCATGTTCTTTTCGGGTAGCAAACTCAAACCTCATGGACGTTTTGCTCGATTTCTTATTATTTGAATCACGTTGCACTGATTCTTCATAAATTCCCCCAGGTTTAATGTCCACAGCCTTCGGATGATTAGATACACATGTACTTGCATCTCCACGATTGAGCTCATTCTTACTACCTTCCTCCATACATTTCCCAAGTTTCAACTCTGAGGACCTATGAACATCCAGATAATCAAGCAACCCCATATGTTTTACCTTGTCCCTGAAACTGGCACTTTTTGATTCTCGAGAAATCCGAGATGCATGAGATTTTAACTCAGTCAGCTCATACCTTCGATCAGTCTGACAATAAGGGCAATAGAAGTACCCCCTAGAACTAATGCACCTGACTTTTTCATTAATTAACTCGTTATAATACTTGAATTTCAGATCGTAGATCTCTGATTCCCTGGCATGCTTCCAGTCTCTTGCATGAGACATCTTCCACTGCTGACAAATGAAGGAGACAAAAAAAGATCATAACCGAAGGTAATAGGCAACTGAAAAGTACATTAAGGAAATAAGATCGTAAAGAAGCTTACCATATCTCCATCAAACATAATGAAAATCCCAAATGAAGAATTTGTTTGTATCAATCCATTTATACAAGCATGAAATTGAAACCAAAATGACCAGAATTTTTGTTGCACATCATTCACACTGATAACAAAATCAAATTCCCAGAAAAGCCTTCGACGCACACTGATTAAACGCCGGAGAACGAGCTACTAGGAAACACTTTAGCAGATTCATTTCAGCTCCTGTGCCACTTTACTGTCCATAATTAGGTAAAAATGATGGATTTCGCAACGAGATGAACCCTACGCAAAAAGAAAATGAAAGAACTATCGGCTACTTTAAGATGACCATAGATAGCGCAAAAGAACGAAACATTACCCAATGGGTTTTGTCGTCAATGGAAAAACCGTAGTCACCTGATGACAACCAATTCCAAGAAAAAAAGAACCTCAAAACCTTACTCCGTCACCTGATCCCAACCTAAAACCCAAGCACTCACCTAATAAACGCTGAAAAAGCCCCAGTCAGTGAATTGCGAACGCTACGAAAGGTGGCAGGGGAAGCGTCGGTAGACAGGGTTTAACCCAAAATTAAATTACTAATTTTTTTTACCACTCATTTTTTAAAATAATAATAATAAAATTTTAAGATGAAATTTCTGGAAATAAAAATAAATTTCAAAATTGAGGAATAAATTAAAAATATTTTGATAAAATTACAAGTAAAAATGAAGTTAATGCACAACTAAAAAAATATTTATTATTTTCCTTTTCAATTTTAGATTAGAAAATAATTGCACTCACACTGATGAATGTCAAGGTCATGAATAAAGTGGAGAATTTAATTAATAAAATGTTCATTTTCATAATAAATTAACGCAATGAAAATGAATAAAACTATTATTATCTTGAGGATGCACTTAATATTCTATTTATAGCCTCCCAAACTGTTTTCTGAGGAAACGCGTTTGGGAAGTTTCCCTGGAACTTGGTCAACTGCTCGCCCAACGCGCTTCTTTTTAAAACCTCTTCAAAGCACGCCACTGCTCAACCGTTCAACATCCAGGACTCGGGGATGCGGAGCCGAGAACCGGCCGCCGCTGCCAGGCGGCACTCATACCCGAGGACGGGGAGCGACCTGGATTTGGCTGCCATGGTGGAAGACTTCCTAGAGATCGGAAGCGCCGACACGATGGAGCCGTGGTGCAGTCCCGATTCCGATGGCGGTTTCTCTGACCTTCTGTACCACGCTGAAAGGATTTCGGTTAGTTGTATAACAGCAGTAGATTGATCGGCAGCGTTATCGGAAATGGTAGAGCCTTCTCTGAGGAATACGGTGGTGCTGAACTTGCAGGTCTGCTTGCGATCATCGGATAAATATGAGAACGAACTGATGGAGGTAACCAGGTCGCAGATTCTCTCGATGCCGGAGTCGGCGCAGTTCGAAATGCGGGGGCCTTGCGACTCAAACGGCGTTCTGCATTCCTTGGTGAAGGCCCTGCGATCATCTGGTTACAATGCAGCTCTGTGCGTTTCCAAATGGGAAGGCGTTGGCAAATACCCTGGAGGTAGCTTAACCTGTTCAAAAACATGCCCTAGATTGTCAGCAGTTATTCCCTAATTATCATCAAATCTCAGGGCAGCATGAGTATATAGATGTGTTAGACCAGAGGGGCTATGGAGAACCAGAGAAATGCATTATCGAGGTTGATTTCCGACGCCATTTTCAGATAGCTCGAGCCGTGCAGCCATACAGCACAGTCCTTGATTCTCTTCCCCCGATCTTCGTTGGAAACATGGCAAAGCTAAAGCAGATTCTTCGAATCATGGTGGATGCAGCAACATGCTCTCTCACACAAAACTCAATGCCTCTTCCTCCTTGGAGATCCTTGAATTATTTAGCAGCCAAATGGGAAACTCCCTGCAAAAGAATAGTGTCTCCTGACACACAAACATATTCTCCTTCACATAGTTGTGTAGCACATCAATCCCTTCGTTCAATCAGAGATCATTAGATGGGAAGTACAAGCCGGATCTGAGAATGCAAATTTTTACTTTCGCTGGTTCAATCAAACAAATAAGATTTTTGTACTTTTTCTCTTTTTGCAAATAGCTTTGTACCCGTCTGATTCTTATGTACCAAACATTCATCGACTACTGTGCATTAGAATGTGACAGAATCACAATTGATATGAATCTTGGATTTCTTGGTGGAATAAGAAATGGAATTCTCATAATATGTTTAAAACTTCCAGCACATTCAAAAAGTTACACGAGCTCAGGCTATCGAATCAGAACTGTACCTAGAGCTGGTTTGGTTAAGTCTCCATGAATGTTGCTTCCACACAATGCATCTGCCGCTCCATCCCATGGATGTGTGACACTTTATAAAACTTTGCTTTGCACTGTGGAAAGGGAGAAAGCAGAAAGGGTCTGCAAGAATAACAAATAATGCTATCTTCATGCAACCGTAGATTTTCCCTTCCCTTGCACCGTGTGCTACAGCAATAGCTAGGTGTTGATGAGGACATGAACTTCCAGAACTCGTGAAAGCATCAGGCATGATACCCATCCTGCTGTGCCTGATTCATTTCAGCAAACTGTATTGACACCCTCATAGAAAGCCTAAGAAACTTTTCAACGCAGTGCCTGACACAGTTCTCTTCTTGTTTGCCCAGGGACTTGCGGTAAAAGCTGTGCACACAACCGTTGAAGCATCGCTCTACAAGCATATTGTATGTCTTCAGACTGGAAACACAAATCATGAAGCATCAGTGTAACACCAAAGAAAAATAATGGAAACATGACAAGAAACCACATACAAACTCAGTAGCAATCGCCAAACATTTTCGCCGATTCAGAGTATGTCTATTCGCATCAATGAAAGAACAAAAACAGCGTTCACACAAGATTCATAATCTTGAATAAAAAGTGTCATTCCCTTAACGTCCAGATGCACAGTAAAAACAAATGATGCCCTGGTTTATAAGGAGAATGCTCGTTATAGCTTCATGTACAAAGTTGCATAACATCTAACAAATTCATGCAACCTAAATTCTCTGAAGCAACCTACACTCACGCAAGCGTCGTTCAAAGATCACCAAGCCTCCCAAATCACGAACGGGCCAAAAACACTACACAGCTCAAAACCCTTTTACCTGTCCCGCGTCTGAAACTGATCTATCATTTTTGCGATTCGATCATTGTCTGCTTCGGAAAGAGATGAAATGCCTCCAGGTACAGAACAGCTATCCATGATCGCCGACGACACTCGCACCCCAGCTAGGGTTTAAGACATCCGCGTGCAGCTTGCGGTTCGGCAGCATTGGGTACCCTAAAAGGCAACGTTCGATAATTAATCAAACCAGCCCAACGCTTCTTTAAATGGGCCGGCTCAAAACATAGAAAAGAAAATATTAATCATAAATAATTCAAAATTTAGAAATAAAAAAAATATATTAGAGATGTACGGAAGGAGTGGAGGCCAGTGTCCTTGATTCAATTTAATATTTTTTATTAAAAAAATTATGACATTTCTAAAAATAAATAATTATTATTTTGTTTTATAAATATTTTAATTTAATTCATTATAATAGTTGCAGCGCCTATTTCCTTCGACGGCAAAATGCATCTTCCGTATATTGGCTATGTATCAGGGCCTAAAAGCAGAGGCTTATCGAGCAGTTGGACATCGACGTCAACTCTACCTGAGCCACGGCTCGTTTTAATGATTGATAAGCTCTTGAAGCTGCTTGATTTGCATGATTTTCAAGGCTTGGAGGAGCTCACTTCGTGCAAAGACATAAACTGAAGAAATTGTAAGAAATATCATAAGAGGAACACTGCAAAGATAGAATATTCAGCAAACTAGAAAAAAAAAAAAGAAATAAATTTTTATCTTTTGTGTGCTAATATTTATGATCTATTAGTGATAAAATGGGTTTTCAATTATCAACTTTAAGTTAAAGGTTCTTCTGCTGAAAATCATATCCTACTGATCATTGTATTCTCTCCCCACCTCATCCCTCACACTCTTTTTTCGTGGTTGGTCTCTGTCCAAAAAATCTATATTTCTCTTCTTATCATTTTCCAATACAAGTATAGTTTCTTACAACCATGTTGTTCCTATTTTGAATCTATAATATGAGGCGATGAAAATTGCACTCATTGACTTCCCTCTTTGTGCTACATGTCCTGCTGATTGGTTTCTGCATGAAATTTATGTCATGTCTCTAGTTTTAAAACTTTGCTATTGGACTTAAAGTTGGTTAATATATATGGTGGCCTAAATCCTCACATTCACACAAAATGACAATTATTCATAAACCTTAGCAAAGCACTGAAAATGTCACTATAAACACTTGATGCATGTTGTTTTCCACAACAAATTTAAATATTTTTAAAACTCGTAAAACACAAAAGCGTAGTACGGGTGTCGAACATAGGGAGTTGTTTTTGAGTGAAAGTTGAAGTACACCAGATATAACTGTCACGATTTGTAAACGGTTTTGGAAGTAAAAGGTGCAAAAAACGTAAATAACGAAGCATGAGTAAGGGGGTAAGAGGGTTTTAAACAAATATAAAAAGTAAACGTAAACGATTAACCTTAAATAAAGTAAATGTTCCTAGGTTTGGAATTCTGCCCAGCTATATCCGTTACATCTTCACTCTTCTCTGGTCTTCTTGAGTACTCGGTTATAGAAATAAGGAATGCCTACCCTCTCTTACACTCTCTTGCAAGAAAGCACGAGAATAACCCGATGTTACTCCTCCTTGGACGAACGTGAGAATAAGAGGTCCTGCCAATATACCATCAGTCGAGTTGTACGCGTGTGCCCGAGTGTTGCCAATGACCCAATAAGTTCAGATACGATGTCACTATCTGTCCATTGATCCTGAGATACGACCATAGACAGAATATTGTCTTACTCCTGCCAAAAATGGCATGAGTTGGTGCTCTCCACATTGCTCCTCTTCAAAACCTGTGGGTAATGATCAGCTAACCATGAATCTTGAATAAGGGGATTGTTATAGAAAGACTGCAACATAGTCGCGTGAAGAGATACAGAACTCGTTTAGATTCAAAGAAGAGATGAAGATAAGCTAACGAAACATAGATCTGGGAGTATCCTCACCCAAAAATGGAAGTTCTTAGCCGCGAACGGTCATATAAACTAAAGAAAACAAAAATAAGGTTCTAGAGGGAAGCTAGAGGAAAATCCTCTAGAGAAAAAAGCAAAAGTCTAAACTAAACTAACTACTCTACTCTCTGCTTCCTCCAACTGAACTGAGTTGAACCATCTTGTCTGAGTTTTCATGTCCTTGTGGTTCTGCTGATCTTGGGGTGACTTGCAAGCAAACGTCTGCTCTGTCACTTGTGCACTAATGATGTCGCCTGTCAGAAACTCCTGTGTTCCGCACGTCAAGGCTCATGATTAGATGTTTGCAGTCTTCCGGAAATCAAGGGAGTGTTAGCTCGGGAAGATCTAATTTGTCGTCATTTGCTGCCCTTGTTCTCTCACTTCATGTCACGTGTGCGCCTCTAGAAAAATTTGATTAAAATTAGCAAAATTATTAGATAAAATACAAGATTTAGGATAATTACCCTAAACTTGATAAAAACCTAAATCTCATATTATAGACTAATAATTAGACACTTCTAAGTACATTTAGACATAAAAATAACCTAAGAAATAGTAATAAAATGACACTGAACAACACTCAAATTATAATAAAAAGTTACAATTTTTATATCTTAAAAATATGAAAATTCATGTTTATCAAGATACAAATGGGATATGAACCTAATAGGAGTATTATTTGATTTACTGAACTTCATACACAAATACTAATCTTTAGTACAAAATATTCTATAGAAATTTTGTACATGTCCCTTCACTTCATTCTTTGCCCTTGACTTTTCAAATATTTTATAGAAATTTTTCTAACATTTCTTGCTATTTCTTAGTAAATTTTTTCAAGTATCAAAAATCACATATTACAACTTTTTTCAGATTATTTACACAACATAGCGACTTTTGTTAAAGTGAAATTACAAAATATATATTACAATTTTTTTAGAATTACTAGTGCAATGTTATGAGTTTTGTAATGCGCATGATTAAAGTGTAATATTTTTCAAAAAACATAAACTTTTTATTATATAGATTTTTCTCCTCAACACTATATAAGAAGGTGGGATGATTAAACCTTGCATCACAAAATGTAGGCAGATGAAATCTATACATTGGCGGGCAAGTTATTCAACTACCCAATCTGGTGTGATGGCCCCATGAGGGGGGCCATCTTTTGGGTAAGAATATTTAATAGAATCATGAATTAACAATTTATATTTTGAAAGTGTAATGAGGGGCCAGTTACCACCAGGTGCCAGCATATAGAGCATGTGATAGAGACGGCGCTTCAAGGAAGGACACCCCCCAGTCCATGTGTGGATAATAAAATGAAAATAGACTAGTTGATTTTATATAGGCTTCGCATCTGGTGCTATATATACTAGTCTAATTATCCACACGTGGACGGCTACTTGTCCTTCGTTGAATCGCGGTTTCTATAACATGCTCTATATGTCGACATCTAATGGTAATCGGCCCAGGGTAGAGTAGGCATGCTGCAAGTCGGTGTAAGTAGGGCTCACACACTATGTGGCCGTGAGTCATTTTGAAAAGTTACCATTATAAAAAACACTCTTTAAAAAATTATTCATCATGTGAACTGTTTATATTAGAATTTTAAAATTATATATCTTACTTTTTATATGTATATATTATATTATAAATATCATAATTAATATTTTTTTTGTACATAAAAAGTCATTTATGTACAAATTTTTTTGTAATATTTACATAAATGAATTTTGTTTTGGAAATTTATATTTGTAACATTAAAATTATTAAATAAAGATTATCCATGATGTGTGTTGTTTTCCACAACAAATTTAAATATTTTTAAAATTCATAAAACATAAAAGCGTAGTACGGGTGTCAAACACAGGAAGTTGTTTTTAAGTGAAAGATGAGATACACCGAATACAACTGTCACGATTTATAAACGGGTTTGGAAGTAAAAGGTGCGAGAAACGTAAATGATGAAGATTGAGTAAGGGGTAAGAGAGTTTTAAACAAACAGCAGAAGTAAACGTAAGCGATCAACCTTAAATAAAGTAAATGTTCCTTGGTTTGAAATACTGTCTAGCTATGCTCGTTGCATCTTCACTCTTCCATGGTCTTCTCGAGTACTCGGTTATAGGAGTAAGGAATTGCCTATTTTCCCTTACACTCTCTTGCAAGAAGGCACGGGAATAGCCCGATGTTGCTCCTCCTTGGATGAACGTGAGAATAAGAGGTCCTTCCAACGTACCCTCACGGCCGAATTGCGCGCATGTGCCCGAGTGTTGCTAATGACCCAATGAGACCAAATACAAGGTCACTACCTGCCGATTGATTCTAAGGTACGGCCACAGACAAAACGTTGTCTTCCTCCTGCCAAAAGGGCTGGAGTTGGTGCTTTCCACCTTGTTCCTCTCTAAAATCCACGAGTAGTGATCAGCTAACCATGAATCATGAATAAAAGGATTGTTACAGAAAGACTGCAACATAGTCACGCGAAGACATACGAAACCCGTTCGGATTCAGAGAAAGTGTGAAGATAAGGTAACGAAACATAGATCTGGGGGTGTTCCAACCAGAAACGAAAGTTCTAGCCACGAACGGCCATACAAAATAAAGAAAACACAAACAAAGTTCCAAAGAGAAGCTAGAAGAAAAATCCTCTAGAGAGAGTAAAACAAAAGGGAAAACTAAACTAAAGTAAACTAAACTTGTCTGATCAAAACTGAACTTCATTAAGAGTCTGAGCTTTCGTGCCCTATGATTCTGCTGAATTTGGGATGACTTGCAAGCAACGTCTGACACTGGTACGCTAATGATGCCGCATGTCAAAAACTCCCATGTTCCGCACGCCAAGGCTCATGATTAGGCGTCTGCAATCTTCAGGAAATCAAGGGAATGTTAGCTCGGGAAGATTCAATTTGTCGCCATCTAATACCCTATTTATCTTACTTCCTGCCACGTGTGCAACTCTAGAATAACTCAATTAAAATTAGTAAAATTATTACATAAAATACAAGATTTAGGATAATTACTTTAAACTAGATAAAAACTTAAATCTCATATTATAGATTCTTAATTAAACAATCCTAATCATAATTAAGCATAAAAATAACCTAAGAATTAGTAAGAAAATGACACTTAACAGTGAGCAAGTGTTAAAAGGTCATCATCCATTTATCTATATTCTAAAAGATAGTGGTCAAGTTTTGATGTACAATTTGTTTATCGAGATTGATATTATACAACACGGGAATTGTTATTTTGAAATACAAGGTCCACATTGGGTAGAGTATGTTTTCATTACCTTGTTGTGGGTTTAGGAATTAGATTGCGAAAATTGATGTAATATTCACAGAAAAAAAAATATAACATTTTTGTACAAGTATTAATTGGATTTTCCTTTATTAGCAGGACGAACCCGAGGTGACTTTTGTCAAAGGGTATTCTTTATGACGTGCTCCACGTGGCGGCATTTCCGAGTGGGCCATCCCGCCAGTCCGTGTGATATTTGTAATACACCCGGATGGCCTGCCTATGGGGCCGTCCCACACACTAGGTATTTAAAAAATTCTGCATGAATCCCAAAAATTCGTCTTCTTGCATGTCTTCCCTAATACTAGGGAAGAAAGTTCAAGCCCAAGCAAGTGGGCCAGCCCAATCCGGCCATAAAATACATCGCATTTGAGCCTATACATTGATGATCCGAAAGACTGGATTTTTTGGCCCGAAACTCTAAGTCCTTAGGACCGATTGAGCTTCGGGTCTAAAAGTTCTATGGACCTAGTACCAATTTAAAAATAAAGTTTTATGTATGATAATTATAATTATTTTTTTTATTTTGAATAATTTAAATTCATTTTATATACAATATTTTATTTTTAGGATAAATAATATGAATTAATAATTTATATAATAATTTTATTTTTTTTCTATAAATTATTTAAATAATATTAAAATGTGTATTAATGTTTATTAATTTTTAAAAAAATTGTATTTATTATATGGTAGATCCATGGGTCAAGTAGAGACAATCCAATTTAATGAATAATCAGATTAGGATCATATTAATCATATTTTTATGTAATTGGACTTAAGCCCAACCTAAACCCGAAACTTGGCGAGACCCCTCTAAAATAGGGTCGGCCCAGCCCGGCCCGGCCCAACTTTCATCTCTACGTAATACAAGGTTAATTGATGCTACGTAGGAATGAAAATGTAAACCTAAAGAGTGGGCCGGCCCGGCACGGCATTAGAAAATATCAACATTGGGCTTATATGTTGACGATTTGAAATTTAATCGAGCTTTTGGCCCCAATGCCTTAGGGCTGGTTGAGTTTAGGGCTTAAAAGCCCGATGGGTCTAGGGCACGATGGATAATTTTTTTGGATTAGTCGGGCCAAAAAAATAATTGGGCTAGAAACATATTAATTATGATTATATGTAATCGTGCTTCAATATGGCCTTAGCCCGAAATTTAGCAGGAACCCTTTGGGTTAGAGTTGGGCTGACCCAGCCCGACCCAACTTTCATCCTTTGTGGTACGTAAGATTTATTTCTATCTCCCTGATTTTTTAAGTTGCCTTTTTGGGGTGTGCAAGATTTTTATTATGTAAAAAATGACATGTAAAATAACATATTACAATTTTTTTCAGAATTAGTTACAATACACAGTGAATTTTGTTATACACCGAATTAAAATTTCATTGCAAAATACATATTATAATTTTTTTTAGAATTAATAGCGCAATGTTATGAGTTTTGTAATGTGCATGATTAAAGTGTAATATTGTTCAAAAAATATAAACTTTTCATTATATAAATTTTGCTTCTCAACACTATATAAGAGGGTGGGGTGAAATTAAACATTGCATCACAAAATGTCGACAAAAGATATTTATACAGTACCGGGCGAGATATTGAGTTGTCCGATCTGTTTTGAGGGCCCGATGAGGGGGCCCATCTTTTCAGTAAGAAATTTAAGTTTTATTTTATATAAATATGAATTAACATTTTCTTTTTTTTTTGAAGTGCGGCGAGGGCCATGTCTGCCAGGCGTGGTCCCAACGAATCTCACGATGCCCTTTCTGCCGTGGGGCAGTTACAACTCGATGTCGCCACACCGAATATGTTATAGAAATCGCGATTAAAAGAAGTACACCCACCCGTCCGTGTGTGGGTAGTAAAATCAAAAAGTTTTTTTGTATGTAGGCTTCGGCACTTGTTGGTACACATACTTGTTTTTGTGTTTTATTTTAATAATATATATAAATTATTGTTATTTTTATAAAAATTATTGAATCCAAACCCAAAATTAAATCAAACAATGAACTGAACGTGTTTTATTGTAAACTACATTAATCGTTCCCATAGCAGATGCAAATCCAATTTCGGGTCAGGCTGGCCTAACCCACTTTAAGACCCACTTTAAAATTAAAATCCACAATGCCATCTGTTGGGTGCGGCGCCACACAAATCCAATGTCCAGTTAAATTCAAAGGCCCAACTCGCCTGATAGACATCTTGAAGAATGGGCCTGGCCATATGCAAACCCAAATTTCAACGTCAGATCCAATTATAAATGGGCCTGATCCATGCTCAACTCAATGACGACCAAATATTATTGTAACGCTTTTATTGATACTTTTATAATTAATAGAACTAGGGATGAAAGTTAAAGTCCAAGCCCGTGGGCCGGCTCGGCCTGACCCTAAAAAAAAAGCTTGGGTCTAAATATTAATGACCCGAAAAATTATCGGGCTTTCTGGCCCGAAGCTTTAAGCCCTTAGGGCCGATTGGGGCTTCGGCCCTAATAGCTTGGGTCTAAATATTAATAGAATATAGATTGCCACAACAATGTGCATATATTATCAATGTTTTCTGTGTATTGATTATTAGTTATTACATGGTATTAGATATAATATTTGTCGTATATATTTATAAATTCTAAATTTCAAGTGGGTATGAAACTTTATATATTATTTTTATATTATATTATTTCTCATATAATTAGAAAATTCGGATTCTACTATTTATTCCGAAATAAAAAATGTTAATCATAAATAATTCAAAATTTAGAAATAATAATAAAAAAAATATTAGAGATGTACGGAAGGCCGAGGAGTGGAGGCATATTTATTTATTAAAAAAATTATAGCATTTCTAAAAATAAATAATTAATTTTATTTTTATAATATTTTAATTTAATCCATTATATTATAAGAGTTGCAGCGTCGACAAAATGCATCTTCCGTCCGTATATTGCTATGTATCAGGGCCTAAAGGCTGAGGCTTATCCAGTAGCTGGACATCGGCGGCGACTCTGCCTGAGCCACGGCCCGTTTTACTCAGTGATAAGCTCTTGAAGCTGCTTGATCGGCACGATTTTCGCGGCTTGGAGGAGCTCACTTCGTGCGCACTTTCGCCTTCTTCCTCCACCCTGGCAACCATGAGCAGGTTGCTGATGCTGCCGCGGCAGAAGGGGCAAACAGGAGCAGGAAGGAGGGAAGCATTTGCAGGCCTTGCTTTGCTGTGGCAGCACAAGCCGAGAGTGCACTGCGCACACATCTGGTGCCCACAGTCTTGGATCTGGATCGAGCAGTGATGATCGAAGCATATTGAGCAGAGATCGAGGTGGGATGTAGCAATAGCAGTCGCAGCATCGTTGATCAGATCATCGGAAGGTGATGGAGATGGGATGGAGAGAGGGGTTCCTCTTAAGATGGCTTTCTCCCTTTCCCTGTTGGCCTCCATTAGAGCTTGCTCCAGAAGGGCTCTTGCTTCCTCGCTGAGTTCACGCATGAATTTCAGAGGGGTTGGCCAGACGAGGGGCTCCATTGAGGAAGGATTCAGTAAAGCAGCACATGCGTCGTGGTTGTATCTCACAGCTACTGCATATGGTATTCTCCTGAACCATGCAACATGGCAGAGATGAGAGTTCAGATCATAGTACCTATACAGATTCATGTTTTCAGATCCAACGAGCGTAAATGGAAGTACCCCGATGCATCTCGGTGATGCCTGTCTGCGCCCCAGGCAAGCAGCTCTCTGATGCAATCAAGAGAGCCTCCTCTTGCAGCTAAGTGAAGTGGCGTGCTTCCAGGAAAGCTGCAAGCATCTTGTTAAAACTACTCCAACAACAGTAAAGGGAGCACTGAAGGATCAAGTTCTACTGCAACAGATCTATACCCGTATCCACCGGTTGAAGCACAGACAAGTGCTTCGTTGTTCAACAGCACATGAACACATCGAGGGTGTCTGCGGCGCGCAGCCAGGTGCAATGGAGTAGCTCCTTTTCTATCTCTAATGTTAACAAACCTTGAGAATCCCCTGAGGTTTTTTCAGTAGAAGATCAGTATCACTGTCATTCTTTGGACCAAATGGATGCTTCTTACAGTAGACAGTTACCACGAAGCTGCAACTGAAGAGGTTCGGGCTACGGAGAGAATGGTGTCTAGGCAATCAACGTGGCCATAATAAGCTGAATAGTGCAAGCAGGTTCTTCCATTCACTGAATCGAACAGTAAAATCTGCTACCCAAGAACAGAATAACATGCAAAGCAAGCACCAATGAGTTTAAGATAACCCAACAGGAGAGTGAGATACAGATCTACAGACACATACATTGGCACCAGCCTCAATGAGCTTCTTTACACACGATATCTTGCCGTGCATTGCAGCCAACATCAATGGAGTCTGAGAAAATTAACCACAACTCTCAAAACATAAATCATACGGCGTTAATGGCCTTATAGATGGTACTTTTACCTGCTTTTGCTTATTCGGCACATCCGGTTGCACTGATAACTCCAGAAGAAAGGAAAGAATCTAAGAACGGGTAACGATAAAAGTATGAATCCCCCGACAGATCAAGAAAACCCAGAAACAAAAAAACAGAGCAATTTCAAAAGTTACAACCTCGATCTGGCCATGAGCAGCAGCGATATGCAGAAGCGAGTTACGATCACTCAATGCGAAACTACGAACAAGGGATGCATCCCGATTCGCCACTCGTTCAATAAACTCCACATCCCCCATCTGAACAGCGCGAAATAGACCCTTCCCTTCAGTTCTCCCGCAACTCAGCCCCTGACCCATCACCCCTCAAGATCCAATTTTTCGACCAACAAACCGTCAATCCAGCAGCAGCCCCTAAACCCTCCCCGTCAAGTCAACAACTACCGTTGAACTTGAGGAGTTTGCGTGTCGTGGTGTGGGGATGAGGAGAGAGGAAAACTAGAACAGCAGAGTAGAGCAGAGCATAGTAATATGAAAGCACGCAGAACAACGCAGACGTTTGGAACCGGCGCGTGCCTTTAACGACCAGCCTTTAATGCTTTCCTTTATACCCCCCAAAATATCGATCATGGCCGAGCTCAGCACAGACGCCCAAATCCAAAACAGCTGCAGAAAAACGAAATCTGAAAGCGTGGGGCATTGCACAAGGTCTCAGGTTTTCTTTTTTACTACACGATCAATCAGTTCATTTGATTTAACTCATGATATTCACATGTTGAAAATGAGTAGCACGTCGTTCCCGCTTTGGGAGATCTGCAAGCACTAATAATTTAATAAACAATTCCTGATATTTTCTCACGCCTTTAGGGACACCTCAACACTCAACCGTTATAATATTATTATCCATTTTATCCCGCTATTTATTTTATAATTATATTTACTGTACATGATATGCCTCATAGTTTCATAAAAAATTAAAAGTATTTAAAATTTTATTTGATATGTGCACTTTGATGAAAGGTTAGGACAAGTCAAATTTTTATTATCATAAATAAGAATTATCAATATATTTTATTAATTAAATTAATATCAGTGAACAATTGATATTGTATTCAAATCTAGATATTCATATTTTTTATTGATAAAAATTATTTACTATTAGCGCAAGTACTCTGATAATCTATGTATAAAATGCATATTTTAATGCATAATTTTAAGTGCTCTTGTTGCTGTAGAGGTGGGTGGATAAGCGGGTTTCAATGTCACCAGATGTGTTGAACTCAATGGGATGGATATATGCTCAATTGCCATTTGGGAAACATGAATGAAGAAGAAATCAGGCAGAGATGGGGAGGTGATCTTCCACCTTCACCCCAGCAACCAACCCAGCTGCAATAAGCCAAGGCATACAACACATGGCACTCAAAAAAGAAGGCTGTAAAAAGAGGACTTACACAAGACTGCTGGCTCTCAGCTGTTTCCTTGAAGGAGGGTGCTGAAATTGGCTTCAGAGTGTATCAACTTCAGGATGAATGTGGGTGTCGTTTCATCAAATCTCTTGGATCATCTGTTCAAGTAATTGTGCTTTTCAGGTGACTGAGGGTTCAGGGACTGATTTCAGACTCTGCCGGCTTGAGCCTGGGGCGGTTTCTGTGCTTTCTGCAATTCTGTTGATCCGTTCGAGCAGTTGGGCAGCTTTCCTTTTGCCCCTTTCCGTCCCATTCTGGGATAAATCAAGCAGAGGAGCCACCACCCCTAGTTCTTGAGCCTCGATGAGGTGCTGCTGAGCACCTGAACAGAGGTGTACTAGCACGGCTGCTGCGTTTTCTTTGTTCCTTGAAGAGCCATTGCCTATGACATCGACCAAAATGGGCACAGCCTCGGCTGCTCCAATGGCAGCCTTTCCTTCCGGGTGCCCAACTAATATTGCCAGTATGGCCAATGCTTCATCTACCATGTTGCCTTGAGGTTCAGTAACCAGTTTCATGAGAGTAGAAATTACTCCTGCTCGCACAGCTTTTCCTTTGTTACCTTGGTATATGCACAAGTTAAAGAGGGCAGTTGCAGCATCTTTCTTCCCTCTTTGACTACCTTCCTCAAGAAGTGCCACGAGAGGTGGGATAGCTCCGGATGAACCAATTGTGATCTTGTTTTCATCCACAACTGAGAGGCTGAATAGGGTTGCTGCAGCATTTTCTCTAGCTTCCATGCTCCCCTTCTTCAGAACTTCGACTATGCCAGGAACTGCACCGGATGATATGATGGCACCCTTGTTATCTTCACATATTGAGAGATTCAGCAGCGCAGTAACAGCATGCTCTTGAATGCGAGAATCAGGAGTTGACAACAGCTGAACCAGCAGAGGAATCGCACCAGCTTCAGCAATCGCCAAACGGTTATCTGTGTTGCGTTTGGCGAGAAGGCGGATCTCACCAGCTGCAGCTCGCTGATCATCAGGGTTGTCAGATGTGAGCTTCTGGAGAAGAGATTCTATTTCATGGTCAGCCTGGGTGAGGGCGGATCGTGGTCTATTTGGAGGTTCAATTCCCATAGTCTCACACCATTGTGCTATAAGGCTTCGGAGAACATAATTTGGTGTGAGCTCACTGGTGGTTAGAGCTAGCTGTGTCTTGGGGCAGGTCCTATGCCCTGCTTCCAGCCATTTCTCAATGCTTGACCTTTCATATGTCTGAACACGAAACAATCCGATTTTAATGGAAACCATCAGAAAAGATCCACGATTAAGAATCCAGAATAGCTTAAGACAGCAAAAGAAACTACGCATCCTCACCTGTCCGGTTGAGATGATGACTGGATCCCTCATAAGCTCTAATGAAATAGGACACCGAAAATCATCTGGTACGTTAAGACTTTTCTGGTTCTTCAACGTTTTGTCACCTGTACTTCCAGGGGCCAGCTTCTCTTCTTCAACTGAATTGATGTTTGGACTCATTATCTGCACAAAATCCTTGATTTTCTTAAGCAGCATTGACATCTTTTCCAGCCGCTCCTCTGGATCCCCATCAGTTGCCGCAACCATTTCATGTAGGGCTAATGATTCTTGAGTTAAGTCAGCTACTCCGGAGAGCTGTAGCTTATCCACACACCTTCTCAATACATCAAGTTCGTCATCAGCATCAGCATTGTTGTTATAAAGAGACAAAAGATCTTCAGACAGCTCTACATCCGGAGCATCAACTCTTCCCTTGGCTCTTCGAAACTGAGCAAGCACGAGTTCTACCTGGGAAAGTAAATATGGTTCTCAGATGATACATGAATAAAAATAGTAACTGTATCGAAACTAGAAGAGACTGCATTTCAGGAGTGAAAATCAAGTAAAATTTACCTGCTCCTTCACCTCATCTGATATGTCAAGCTTCTCAAGGGAAACGCTGCAAAGAGCTTTCTCTAATTCATTAGTAACTTCTTGGAATTTAACTATAACTTGATCTCTCTCCAAGATCTGCAAGTACCAGAAATGAGGCAACAGCAGCAGTAAAAAATTTGGTTATGCTTAACAGTGAGACTCAGTCGTACCAAATAAATCTTGCTCCCTTCACTGCCAAAGCGCAGTAGGTCCTTGGCCATCACAAGAGCGCTCAGCAAGGAACTCAACGCTCTCATGGTCTCTTCAGGTAAAGGGTCCTTGCTGTCCCGAATTTCCTCAAACATTGGCGTCAGAAGCTTCAGTCGTCTAGCCAGATTCGTATATTGCTTCTTGACGCTGCTTCTATACCCAGATATTGCAGATATTTCACCCACCAAATCGATTAGACTGAGCGATAAGGCGACTCGATCATCCTCCATTATCCGATCATTGACGTAGTGAGAGTTCAAGCTGCTGCCACAATCGGGCCCAAAAGAAGATGCCGGTGACGATTTGGAGCTCATCCTGGTGCACGAGACCAGCTAACTATCCGTTTCAATCCTCAACAAATCTCCAAACACTCACCCGGATGCTGTACACCACAGGCAAGCCCCAATTCAGGAGAAAAACTAGAAGAAAAAAAAAGAACGAGAAAAAGAGTCAAACGGAGTAAACCTCCATAATTCCAGAGCCTCCTTACCAAACCGCCAGACCAAGTTCCCAAAACACAAGGAACGCAAACCGCACAACTCAGATAACAAAACGCTTACAAAAACCAAATCAAAACCAGAAAACAACAACAACAACAACAACAATCAACCAGGCGGAATCCGAGATTAAGCAAGCAAATGTAAAATTCCTAAGAGAAAAGCGTGAGCAACAACCTGCAGTCAACGGGAAAACCCGAAAAGCTTAGCCAGATTAGCGCAAGCTGAGAGGTGGTACTGGTCGGGGTCCATGTCTCTCTCCTTTCCCAATGACAGAGAGTCAGAGCAGCCACTGAAAACGGCAAGTAATTTTGGTAACTCGCCGACTCCGATCCGGTTTCCTAGTCGCGCCTTTTGCAAGGCGTTTCGGCTTAACCCTGGTTAGTTTCCCAACTCCGACATCGGCTTCATCTATTGGTGGGCCCTCCTAATTCCTATCACCAAAGGAAATAAATTCAATTTTTAAAAAGGATATCTCTATATTTATATCTCAAAAAAATAAAAAAAAATTTCAACTCTTTCAAACAAGGATTGAAAATTATAGTTTTCTTTTCGGATTTTCTAGATGCCAAAATCCTCTTAATCGCTCTTTGTTTAAATTGAAAATTCAATAGATTAAATAAATACATATAAAATTTAAGAATATAAAAAAACATAAATTACATTACAAAAAATTATATTCAATCGATTAATATTGATTTATAATTTTTTATATATTCTAATACCCTACTCCACCAAGATTAAGTACAATTGGAACCAAAGTAATCAATATTAATGACGTATTAAAATACATAGGAGCCTACAATGTTGAATCAATCAATGTGAATAGTAGATGAAGGACTTTGTTATATGCAATGATTAAATGGAGCTCATTGATGATGGCTCCATTCACACCAATTGATACTTGTAGCTCATCTCATCTCATGGTGGTCATCATTATTTTTAAAAAAATAAAAATTGTTTTAAAAAATTAAGACTTGAAAAAGAATTCAATATCAAAATTTGTGAGATTTAAATCATTAATTAAAAATTTAAATTGATATTAAATTTTGTGTGAAATAATTTCTTTTTTTGGAAAAGTATTGTAAAAACTTTTTTGTTATTAAATAGGAGTGATTTATATTTTTTAAAAAATAGAAATTTATAATTTATTGGACGAATGTACTTTTAAAATAATTAATTTAAACCAGCCCATGTGCATAATTGGGGGGCTGTGGTGGGGTTGGGGTTCGGGTGCGCCCAACGCTGTCGACTACGGAAACGTAAACGTATCGCCTACTGGTGCGGTGAAGCAATTTTTTAAAATCATAGGGAGGGAAAGTGTTGTTTGTAAACTTTGTGGGTTGAATTATAATATGTGAAGTCCTGGAGGACTGATTATGTAAACATGACAGAAGGCCAGCCCGATAGCCCTAGACAAGACGTAAATACTGGATTCAAAACCGATCGCGTTCTCCTCACGCGTTATTTGTGAAAGCATCCTTTGGAAACCCTAATTTTTGGGTGAGTTGGATTCTCCAGACTGTCTCCGAAATCGCCGTCGAGATTCGCTGCTAAGAAGACGATGTCGGGTGCTGCGTTAGACATGACTCTCGATGATCTCATCAAAAGCAACAAAAAATCCGGTTCTAGAGGCGGAGGTCGTGGCGGTGGGGTGCGGGTGCTGGTCCTGTCCGCCGCCAAAATGCTAGAGTCGCTAATCGTGCTGGTCCTTATGCCGTTGCAAAGGTGAGTTCTTGTTTCTTTCAATGGTTTTACTAGAAGGTGAGTTTTGGGCGAAATTTACCATATTTAGCTTTTTGGTTCTTTCGTAGGCTCCTGAATCAAATTGGGGTCATGACATGTTTCAAGCCGGAGGGCGATCTTCTAATATCGAGACAGGGACAAAGCTCTACATCTCTAATTTGGATTACGGGGTATCCAATGAAGACATTAAGGTATAGATTAAAACCGTTGTCGCTATTCTGTCATTTTTATGGAAGTTTTCCTGCGCGTAGATTCTATTAAATATTCAGCATCCTCCGGTTCCGTTTGTAGGAACTTCCGTGGTTACATGTTATTGCTTAATAAGTCGATTAACTGTGGTATTAGACTGAAGTTTTTTTGTGTATAATTATGCAACTCTGTGGCTGCAGCTGATGGCTTTGCCTTTTATTTGTGTTACCGCCTTTTAGTTTGTTTACATGTTAAGATAATTTGTTCATTTATGTGGCTGAGCCTCGTTGGGATCTTTCTGTATCTGGAATTACAGGAATTGTTTGCGGAGGTCGGTGATCTGAAAAGATATTCTGTGAATTATGATAGAAGTGGTCGATCGAAGGTAGTGTTCACGAATTGACCTAGTGTTAGCTGTTGGTTGTGAAGCTTGTTTTCTGCGTGGTTTAGAAGAAAAGCTTTTTATCTAGGGCACAGCTGAAGTAGTGTTCTCACGACGACAAGATGCAGTGGCAGCTATAAAAAAGTATAACAACGTTCAGCTTGATGGGAAGCCAATGCAACTAGAGCTTGTTGGAACAAACATGCCAACCCCTGCTGCTGCTGCTGCTCTGCCTTTGGGGGCCTTTTCAAATCCCACTTATGCTACTCCTAGGTATGCGTTTCGGATACATTCTGTCTGATCTTGTAATGTAAAAGGTTTGTGCCACTGTGCTTGGAATTTGGCTTAGTAGATATTACATTTTTGTGGTTAGCATTTCATGTTATATATTTAGCTTTCTGTTTACTGTAACATCTAACGATGCATGCTGTTCTAACAGTGGCCAAGCTACAGCTGGTTTTCCCCGAGCGTTTAGTGGTGGACGTGGCCGTGGTCGTGGGTCTGGAAGGGGCCGTGGACGGGGAAGGGCCCGTGGTGAGAAGGTGTCTGCTGATGATCTGGACGCGGACTTGGAGAAGTATCATGCAGATGCAATGCAGTCTTAGCTAATTCCAGTCTGGGAAGTGTGTAAGCCTACTGATTCTGATTGCTATCTTCATCTACCAAGTTCAAATTGCTTTGACCTTGTTAATCGGTTTACAAGGAGCATTATTGTGAAGGAGTTGAATTCTGGCCCAAGAAATGTGGTTGTCTAGGCAGCTTTATCTTCCATTTGGATTTCTACCCGTGATGTGTTGTAGATTTTGAACATCTTTTTCCTGAAAAGTTGTATTCTACGAATCTACTGCCACTCCCTCGTCCTTGGATCTGAAGGGTTGTCGTGGGATACCCTTCTAGGGCAGCGGTATTGAGATGGTCTAAGCATTCTGTGTTACTGCAGTCGTCTTGGTGAACATTTTACCATTGTGGCTATCTTTATTATCTCCTCAGCTGACCTGGTTGACCTATTTACAAGGCAGGCTCCTGTTTTGTGGAATGACCCTTCCTGTACGAATGAGCTTCCATATTCAGGAGTTGGTATCATCATGTTTTTCAGCTCTTCTGTGCTCCTGTCGTAGAGAAATTCTGCGTTCGGAGGATTTTTTCTGAATGGTATAATTCCTTCAGAAAAATTATGGCTGCTGCATTGTTTAATGTGATGCATATTTTAGCCGAATTGTTGGTAACCGGGATTCTGGTTAAATGTATGCCAGCCCATGCCAACACATAGTATCCAATATATCCCCTGTTAGAATGCGGAAACTCGGTTTGTTCAGGGTGACAAGATGTTGGCTGGCTGTTGCTAGGATATTCTTCAGAACCAGAGGAGATGGATGTTTTGATATACCTCGGTTATCCTATGAACTAACCGGCTCCTGATTCATTTAAGTTCCGTGGAATAGTGACCTTTATCGGGGACTGTGCTGCGTATTTACGCCGCAGGAAGACAAGAGCGGAATCATGACATTTTATTTCTGCAGTTAACACCGGAGAAACCACCCTAATATACAGTCACCAGCCCATCAGTGCTCTCCTAACTTTGTCCACAATCAACTTGCTCGACGGAGACCTGGGGCTGCAGTTGTCATCCAGGAGAAACCTGTACACCTCCCATTCACGTCCTGCAGCTAAATGCCGCCCGATCTCCGCCTGTTTGACGTTAAACATCACAACCCACATACACTTAACCTCTGTTCGCAAGTTTGAGTTGAATCTTATGTGTGCATGGTTGAAAATTTACCAGGAATATGCAGATCCCCAGGGTTTTCAGAGCGAAGGTGACGTCATAGAACACTCGGGGTCTTCCTCTTCCCGACAGCTCCACTGGGTTAGCTACCAAGAGCTCAGTGTCCGGACCACGGCTCGTGATGAGTACTCGAAGTGGATGCAGCAGTTCCAGCTTCAAACGTGAGCAGAGACCAGCTTGCTTCTCAGGGTCTACTATCTTCTTCCCGTCTTGTTGGATGAATAGATCCAATTCTCTGTGGCCATTTCTCACTGGTGAAAACCGCCCGTATGATATCTAAGGCCAGAAAACAAGAAAGAAACCTTGAAGAAAATCACAATGGCTGCCTTTTTGGTCATGGGACTAGGAGGTGAACTGCTACCTGAATGCTATGATCTTTCAGTGTTCGCATGATATCATAGAGAAACCCCTTGTGATCCACGCAGCTGATCTGGAGCAATGTGTGGGCAGGGCTCAGGGTATTGTCGATTTTTACACTGGCTCGTTTCAACTCCGTCACATCCGTGCTGAGTTCCTGTAATCTGGTATCCCTCTCCAACAAGGTGGATCTGAACATTTCTTCAGCAGTTCCAGGAGACAGACAAGCACTTGTGCTCTGAAGACTCTCATATTGAGAACTTGGTAACTGAATTTCACACCCTATGATGGAGTCTCCGAGCACACTCCGCAGCTTCTCACATGTCTCCTCTTGTCTAGAGCTCAAATGCAGCAGCGACCTGAGATTCGACCCCATCATCATCAAAATGGGTCTCGAACTTAGTGAACTGAATATCAAGTGGAACAACTTACAGATTATCCCTTATGAAGAAGAGATCGAGGACGCACCCATCTGGGGTTGTGCTCACTTTAACTCTCTGAATCCCAAGCTCGAGCTCGTGGAGGACGCGTGTGACATCTGGATGCAAAAGCTCGGAATGAGAGCGCGAAGCAGAAACAGAGAATTGGTTAAAAGGGCATCATAATCACCGTGTAGCAATCCCTTTCTATCGAGGCTACGGAACTTGAGGAGGTAAACAGGGGAAGAAGGGGCGCAAGGGTTCGGAGCATAGAACTGCGGTAGCGATGGTGGGCAGATGGACAGCAATCTGTCTCTCAGATTCACCCACATGACATGAGACCCAGGTGAAGGAACCACCCAGAAAACCACGTAACACCACTTCCCATCTGTGGAAACATCTGGAACAGGGAGTCGAGAAGAGCAAAATCAGGAACAAAAGAAAGCGAGAGCAGCGGGAAAGCAAAAATCAGGACCTCCTTTGGTGATGTAGAGGCCGAAATCGAGGATAGTGTGACAGATATCACAGCCCAGTCCCGTTTTATCGGGGCAATTCACGGTGATGACGTGGGGGTCGCCGGGATTCTTCCCCTTGTCGATCAAAACGGCGTCGTCGTTCATCATCATCATCACCCCATCCGTTTTCTTGTGCAGGAGAAAGGGAACTGCTTTTATCAGCAGCTCCACACGCGGCGGGGAGGGAGAGTAGCCGCCATAAACAGCGCACACCCACGAGTACGTGTTCGAAGATGACGTGTCCACGCCATTACATAATATCCCCGTCGTGGCCAAGATGACTGGGACGGGACCACACTGGGGGGTGCATGTAATTGTAGGTGGGTGTCCTGATTGCTAAAAATAATAATAGTAAATGCATGTGTGGCGGGAATTCGTTTACGGGTCGCATCACGTCCATGGACTGCCCCAATTAGTCCAGAACATTCTCGAACATCCTCGACGTCGATATTTACCAGCAGGAAATAGATTCAAAAGAATATCAACACTTGCACAACTGGGAAAATGAGGGTCATTTGATAATAAAATTGTTTTAAATAAATTCTTAGATTCTTTAAAGAAAACATTGAGTTTAATTCCTACCATTTTTTAATTCGTATTTGGTAAAATAATTTCAACAAATGAATGATCATTTCTCTAAAAACTATTTTCCAAGAGAATATTTATTGTCTAAAAACCAGTAAGTATTTTGGAATAGTAGAACCCCAAGGACATTCACTATAGTTAGAATATATTAGAAAAATGACCATTCTTCTCTATCTTTGAATGTATGATAAAATGATCATAAAAAATTGATCCTAGTATAAAAGATATAAAAACAATATATTTATTTTTCTATATTAAATAGTTAAATAGAATGCAGCCCTCTTCTATTTTAAAAAAAAGTTAAATAGATTTAAAATTTATACAAATATTCAAATTTGAACTGTTTGTTTTGTTCTTTATTATATTGAGTTTCAAGATTTTAAATTATTTGTCTTTAAATTGAATTCAAAGAACCGCCTTTGTGGAATGAATGTTCTATCTAATTTTGATTCTCAAATAATATTTGAATAAATAGAAAATAAGAGTAGATAATTTTAAAAAATAATAAGCTTTCTAAATTTGTAGTCATTTTTTGAATGAAATAAATTATTCCATACCGACACGTTTTATCATAAAATATACACGACATAAACCCTAGATCCCGCCTTGAAAATGTATCCTACTGAACTTTCTGTTTTCTTGAGTCAAGTTGAAGTTGAACTTCAAATTCAAATTTAAGGGAGCTCCTGGATAACGTTGAACGCCTCACGCGTACTGCGTAGTCTCTCTTGCCGACTGTGGAGAACCTTGGGCGGTTTTGGGAAACATGGAAAAAAGTTGACTCCTAGGAAAAATGTCCCACGAACGCCGTTGATGTTGCGCGCTTGAGGTGTTCTCGAAATTTCAAGTTCTTGCGCTTTTTGGTTTGGATTGTGTCCCGTTTTCATTGACCCGATCGATTTCGAGTTCCCAGCAGGTCCTATGGCCTCATCATCAGAGAAAGCAGTGAGACCCGAAGCGTCTGGCGGTCTAGCGAGCTCTGAGGCTGGGGCGTCTTTATGGAGCGATCAACAGCTACTCTTCCGAGGGATTAAGAAAGCGAAGAAAGAAAGAGGATGCACTGCCAAAGATCGAATAAGCAGAATGCCGCCATGCACTGCTGGGAAACGCAGCTCCATTTATCGAGGCGTTACCAGGTATGATCAATTAGCTCTTGTAGTAAAGTTTGTAAACGCTTTCTAATCTTGGGTGTCCTGCGGAGAACTGGGTGTGTGCTCCTGAGAACCCTATTTCCCGCTGTGGGATTTTTAACAGTTAAATGGGATATCTTCCTTAAACACGCGCAGGCATAGATGGACGGGCAGATATGAAGCGCATCTTTGGGATAAAAGCACTTGGAACGAAATCCAAAATAAGAAAGGAAAACAAGGTACTGTATTTGATTCGTGTGCCAGTTGGTGCTGTTGATTGTATACATGAGTTTCTAACTTATCTCCTGTTTCCCTTAACCGCTTCGTCATTGGAAAACTGAACTTCCATCTGTGATTCCTTTGGGTAGTTTACTTGGGTAAGTGTATGTCATTTTTGTCGCTTGAATCTTGGAAAAAGGGCTGTTGGTAAAATTTTGTGAACTCTGTATTAAGGTGCCTATGATGAAGAGGAAGCTGCAGCAAGAGCATATGATCTAGCTGCCTTAAAATACTGGGGCCCCGGAACACATATTAACTTTCAAGTAATGTCTTTTTCTTTGCAGTTATATGTTCTTCTTCCTTTTATGACCTACATAGAAATGCAGGTAAAAGACTATGCCAGGGACCTTGAGGAAATGCAAAATGTTTCAAGGGAGGAGTATTTAGCATCACTCCGAAGGTAACTTCAATTTTCCTCTTAAGGTTGTCTCATATTCCTTTAGCGTTTACCCATTGTGTCTGCTGCAGGAAGAGTAGTGGGTTCTCCAGGGGAATGTCCAAATACAGGACTGTTTCCAGGTACAAACTAGACATGCATACTTTCTTCTTTTAAGCATGGTTGTTAGTAATAGTGAATTGGTCAGTCATCAGTTATGCTCGTTTTTTCATTCATAGCCAATCTTTATCGCTGGCTCTCATTTTCTAGCAGCCGTTGGGATACGCCATGTGATCATACACAGAAAAATGAAGCATATCATGAACTTTATGGTAAGATAACGTTTCTGGCTGAATTCCATGTGCAGTTTGTGTTATTATCTCTATTTGACGAATCGGACTCCATTTATTTGCTGGATGCAGGTGAGGGTTTGAGCAGAGTTGGCTTAAGCAGTGGAAGGAAGATTGATTTGTCGAATTACATCAAATGGTGGTCGTCAAACAGATCTAATTCATCTGATGTACATTCCAAAGCCTCAGAGAAAACAGAGGGATGCCCTGATGATATAGCAAGTGAAGTTGAAAGCCTTGAATTGCTTGTCCAGCCCACAGAACCCTTTCAAATGCCGTGTCTAGGTGTACCTCTAGAGAAAATAAAGCACACCAGGATATCTGCTATGAGCATTCTGATGCAATCAGCTGCCTATATTCAACTGAAAGAGAAAGTATCGAAGGCCAAAGATAAGGATGACGAGGGTAATGAGAAGGATAATCAAGCCGATCCTGAACTCTTGCAGCTGTCTGACAAATTATGTGATGACGAGATGCAATTCCAATCCGGCGGAGTCCCACTGGAAAATGATGCATACCCACTGTCTTCTCTTCTCTCAGCTCCCCTTCTCACACACTACAACACCATAGACACCTTAGCTGATCCTGCTACTTGGAGCTCTTTTATTCCTGTCCTTCCTCCAGGATCATCAGGCGCAAATGAGGTATTCTATCTCGTAATACCCTCTGTTTAAGGTCTTTTTTTTTTAATCTTATCAACATTACATACCATCACAATCTACTGCAGGGCATGAAAAATGAATCCGCATCAGATTACACCTTCTTCCAACCAGATGAGTGAAACTCTACTATCAGACCATCCTCTGAGTTTTGTAAAACAGGTGCATTTTTAGTTGATTTGAGCTTTGCTGATGAGTTGGTTTTATCTATTTCATTCATGTGAAGAATCATTAATCGTTCTCTCCAACTTCCTTTCCATGCCTTAAGCCAGCGACCTTGCTCTTTGTGCAGCTTTTTATTGCATAAATCAGGCTTATTGTGCATACATTGTGGCTTGTGACAATATAATCTCATTGTATTATACTAAATCGTAATCATGCTATATATAATCTGCCAACTCTAGTTGATCTGCTGCCCCAAAGCTACTTCTAGTTCTACAAAACTTGGTCTGATTAGACATTGCTCTTTCCTTTGGTTCTGCTCCAAGGTTTCATCCTCACAGGCCATGTCACTTCTCTTCACTGAGCCACCATCGCCTGTTTTCAACTCGCCAGGGGGAGGAAAGTATCCGCTGACAGCCCCTTGATGTTGAAGTCTATTTCTTCAATCCTCCAACGTTCTTGCATCCTCGTCCTCAAGTGCCTCTCCTCGTTCTCCAGGTACCTGTGAAGCGAAACGCTTGTTAGCCCTTCATGAGCAATGCTGACCCCATCAATTCTCCGGTAGTCTTCGATCGAAGTCTCCGTCTTCGTCTCCCAGAAAACGGTCTGGTTTTCCAGTTTCATCCTCAGCATGTAAGCGTCTTCGAGCTGGATCAGAAGCCCTGTTTTCTGACTGAAACAGCCCCATAACGTGTGACGGATGATCTTAACGTCTGGAGTGCTTCTGAGCATAAGCGCTCCTGCTTCAGGCTCCATCTTCAGCACGAAACAGTCTTCGTTTTGTACACTCTTCTCTCCGTAGCAGATGGATTTGGAGAACAAGTTGGCTGTTGTTCTTGGATCCAGTCCCTGCATGAAGAACACCAACCCAAAGAACCTAAAACTCCAGTTAACAAAAATAGGCCATGGTTAATTTGACTGACCATGGTTAGATTTATGCCATGATCACAAGGATTGATTTTTCAATCTGATGGAAAGTTTCGGAAAAAGTGATTTGTCAAGAAAATCAGCTGAAACTTGACCAGGTAGCGATTTTTTCACCTGCAGTGATCGGCGGAGAGGACGAGGGTAAGTGCATGAATTCTGCCACGGCGTTTGCCGCCACGCCACCTTGCCGTCGCTGCCGGAACTGAATTTGTAGCCGGAAACCATCAACTCGAAGCTCCAGAAATCAGGCTTTTTTTGGAATAGAACGAATCCACCTATTTCACCTCCCTGCTTCATCATATTCTTCTTCTTGTTCAATTTGTCCGATTTTGAATCAGACCGGTCTCCTTCGACGAACTCCGACGCCGCCATCGTCACTCTTCCGATCGCGTGCATGCTTTCGATCGAGTTCAAAGCTGCCTCCCCCCCGACCGCCGCGATATACTGCTTGACAATGTACTTAGCCATCGAATTTTTCTGCACGAAATATGGAAAGCAAGGAGCGGTCAAATCTAAACCGTATTCATGAGATTGCAGGGATCGCTTACGATAGGACATCCATTGATGTTCTCGTTGATAATTCGATCGCCAGCGACTGGGATGGGGATCAGCGGTGCGCCGATCACTCCGACCAAGAACTGGAGCTCGGATTCATGGCGATCGGAGACGGAGACTTCCTCCGGCATCGGAACCTCCGGGACGGTCTCCAGGCCAATTTGCCCGTCGAGATACGAATACATGATCGGCATGTGAATGTCGAAGGATGAAGTGATGGCTTCAACGATGAAGTTGGAGAAGGATTTGACTAATCATTGATACGGCGTCCGCCATTCCTACTTCATATCATACCTTCTTTCGCTTGGGGTTAGTTTGTTTATTTATTTATTTCTTTTTTCTTAGGTCAGATTTTCAAGAGATATTTGAAAAATAAATATTTAACGATTTAAATAATAAATTCGAATATATCAGCAATATTTCGTATTTCAATTTTTTTAAGAATTTGGGCTGAGTTTGAGCAACAATTCGATTGGGCCTGCATCTGGACCTGAAGTAGGGAAAATGGGTCCAACAGTGGCGCCTTTCTTCTCGCGCGTTTTGTTTGAGACCCTGACGACGCATTTCGTGTTTTCCAGTTGCTCATCATCGCAAGTAGAGGTGAAATTCAACTCATTTTCTTTTATATGAGAAGATCAGTGTGATCCTGTTGGGATTCATGTTGGACTTGACCCGTTCTGCGCTTCTTGATTGCTTCTTTTTGTGGCTGTTGAATCCATCGGGGATTGGGTTTTTTCTCATGGAATGCGAGCGTGTTTTCATATTTTGTAGTCATTTTTTTGGGAAGGAGGAGTTCTGAATCGCTGCAGTTACGTCTCTGTGCAGATCATTCATACGGCACCCGCTGTAGTGAAATGTCTAAAATTAGGGATAGAGCAGAGGATTTTAAGAGGCGGTGAGACGGGCGGCCTTGAATGTAGGATAAATGAGGTTAAGTCGTGCCTTGAATATAGGATATAATGAGGTTAAGTCGTTCCTTAAGTTGATATATTAGTGGTTTCATCCGAAGATCGTGGATGCCGTTGGGGCATTACTTGTTTGTTATTGTAGTGAGACTTCAAGTTTTAATATTGCGTGAGATTGATTTTTAGTTGCATTTTATCAGTCCAAAATTGCATCCCTGATGACATCTTTATCATGCCTAGGTGTTTTCAGAGGTCATCTTTCTCGAAAGCAGCTTTGAGAAAGGTATTGTGGGGAATCTAGGCAGTTGAAGCTACAAGGAATGTGGAGGTTGGCTATAGAGAGTTAAAAGGAATACCAGTAGCAGAACCTTTCTCCTGGTTTTTCTCATAGTCCTTACTTTTTCAGTTCTCTTTCTTGGTCGGTTATCATTGAAATGGTGAGCTGTTATACTTACCAATTGATTGCTCCATTATTTGTTTCTCGTCTGATTTTCCCCAATCTCGCACTCGATCATAAACTCCACTCAGGTAGAATGGGTCAGTTAGTCAACCGACTTATTCCTTGCTTCCCCCCTTCTTCGTGTTACAGTGCATCCAGCTCATCCTGCAATACCCCATCTATGCAAAAGCTCATGTAGAAGATCCCCTTTCCGTAATAATGTAAAATCAGATTACTGTATATGCAATTGATTTTTGTTTTTGAGATTGTATATGCAATTGATTGAAGACGGTATGTTCAAAATTTTGATTAATATATTGTTATGTAATCAGGAATTTTACTTTTTCTTTTTCGTTTTCTTTGGTGGGAACACAGAATTTTTCGTCGGTCGTACAGCACAACGCGGCGGCCGCCACCCGCGGATTCAGAAAGAGAGGAAGCTTCGCAGTTTGCATCTCATCCCTGAGGGTTTTCACTGTTGGATACCCCTCTCCGTTTAATTGCACATGTAAGTTGATCGGTTTTTAAGTTTTCCTTTTTAATGGGTCTCGGTGAGATTTGAACTATTTTGTTTTACTCAGATTCACCGCCGAAATGTTGCTACAAGGACTCCGTTTTTTGTCTCACCACAATCATCCCTTTTCAGCCCTTGTAGATCCACCTCGCATCTTTCGCTAGCCCGCCTCCAAGATTTACTCGCTCGTTGATGCGGTTTCTGGGCTGTCTCTGAATTGGGTTTTATTGATCGCGGTCGCCCTCTCTAGCCTCAACGATGTCGACGGGGAAGGGGTCCGGTCGGCTTTTCACGATCGGGTTAGTAGCATCATGGTATTCTACCAACATTGGAGTTTTGTTACTGAACAAGTACTTATTGAGCAATTACGGCTTCAAATATCCGATTTTCTTGACGATGTGTCACATGACGGTTTGTTCGTTGTTGAGCTACATCGCTATTGTATGGATGAAGACTGTCCCGTTGCAGACGATAAAATCTAGAAGTCAGTTCATTAAAATATGTGCACTTAGCGCGATATTTTGTTTTTCGGTTGTTAGTGGCAATATTTCCCTCAAGTATTTGCCAGTGAGCTTTAATCAGGCCGTTGGCGCTACTACACCATTCTTTACCGCAATCTTTGCTTATTTGATGACTCTGAAGAGAGAGGCATGGTTGACTTACATCACTCTAATACCTGTTGTTACAGGAGTTATCATTGCGAGTGGGGTAAGTGCTCTTACTTCTTTATTGATTGCTTGGGTAGTTTCATTTGTTAACAGTGTTGCTGATTAACTTTTCTCCATTTTCAATTCTCTGAGTTTTCAACGTCCATGTGCCATTTTGATAAATAAATGAGGGGAAAGCTAGTGGCATTTTGTTTGATTGGATACTTCATCACTTTTAACACCGAATAGCTGAATTATTGTTATTACAATGGGGTCTCTGGGGATGGGGTTGTCTTGAATGAGAAATGGTAGTTTTTGGTTCCTATATTTTCATTTAGTGTGATAGCTGATTTTCCGCCGTTGCTAGAATGAAAACGATTCTTTTGCATTTTCTGCTGTTAGGGTGAGCCGAGTTTCCATCTGTTTGGATTTATCATGTGCGTTGGTGCAACTGCTGCCAGGGCCCTGAAATCAGTGGTTCAAGGCATTTTGCTTTCTGCTGAAGGGTATTGCTCCTTCTATGTAGTATTAAAAAGTTTGTGGTTCTAATTTATGCCTTTTATGAGGTGTCATTCTGAAAAGCTACCATTTTTTATTGAAGGGAAAAACTGAATTCCATGAATCTGCTCTTGTACATGGCTCCTCTGGCTGTTGCACTTCTACTTCCCGCAACTCTCTTTATGGAAGAAAATGTACTTGGTCTCACGTTGGCCCTTGCAAGGAACGATATGAGCATCATTTGGTTACTGCTATTCAATTCCGCCCTCGCGTATTTCGTAAACTTGACAAATTTTCTAGTAACAAAGCACACAAGTGCTCTCACCCTCCAGGTACTTTCCTGCTGCTTCCTTCAGTTTCAGTGAATGCTCTCCCTGTATTACCCCTTTTCATTATTGCATTGCTCTCTCCTATAGGTCCTTGGAAATGCAAAGGGAGCATTGGCGGTTGTGATCTCTATACTGATTTTCAGGAATCCCGTATCGATCACCGGGATGCTCGGATACTCACTCACAGTCGCCGGTGTTCTCCTCTACGGCGAAGCCAAAAAGCACTCCAAGCCTATTGCCTAGCTCGGGAAAGCTTCAGGTCGTATACCCCCCCCATCTCTACTATATTCTTCTATTCTTTTCATGGAAGCCGTGAGCATGCAGACACTTGGATCCCATGGTACAGAAGGCAAACAGCATTTGCAGCTTCTTGTGTCTCAGAACTTGCCTTCTTTTGAAGGCTTTTTTGAACTCATTACTCAGCATATAATCTATGAATCTGTGCGGCTGTGCCACTCTACAGTTAGTGATCTTGTGCCATTCACATTTTCCTTGCAGTGCTGTGTACCTATCAACTTCCAAATCATTGTAGTGGACATGTAAACTGCCATTTACGATGCAAAAGGCAAAATGACACTTCCAAGTTTTCTTCATCTAAGATGTCATGAACATGATCACCACCAAAGCAATTCGAACGTTCTTGTGCACTATGAAATGTGCGGTGAAACAATGACAGAAACCGGGAAGTCGATATCTTCTCGATTTTGGAATACTAAGCTTTCAGGGTTCTTTTTTCCTGTGGAGATTCTTCTCCATGAGAGATTGTTTGTTTGTCTGTGACTTCTAATGTCATGCACACAGGAACGTTTTAGGCGTCAGGATCGCACCCCACATCGGAAGTGGAAGTATTTGGATGGGAGAGGCTGTAGTATTTCAGGGGAGGGGCGTCCACCGTGATAAATACTTACCTGGACGGGGTCGATGTACGATCAGGAGTGTCCATGGCCTGGGTTGGCGACCTCCATTGCACTTGGGAGGGGCGCCCGCCTAAGGTCGGCCCAAGTGGTCGAGCCTACGTCGTAATTTGTTTGAGAGGGGGCCTGCGTCCGCGCGGCCCCTGCCCAATTCTAGTCCCCAAGTTTAGTCTATCTCGCTTTAATTTGACAGTGTTTATCTGTCGAGTGCAAGTCTTGTACGGTTACGGTGTAAATATCCCGAACAATAACTCACATCGTACAAGGTTTCTAGAAAAATTCGATAATTTGATTACAAACTATACTGAGGGTACTGATGATTGGTTTGATGGGAAAATGCATTGCGTAGAGGTGTTGATAATCTGGATCAGAATGCAATCACAAATGTAGCAGAGAAACCAAGTTCTTATCGCGGAAGGGGTCCAACTGCCACCGTGAAATGAATCTTGCCTTCAAATACCAAACCCCAATGAAACGGAACACCTTTATCTGCTCTTTTTGGGCTCCTTGGCATACTCGTCTATGAGGGCTTCCACGTCCTTCCACAGAAGGCCTTCAACCAGAACACCATCTTTGGTGAACCTGCAAGGACAGATTATCAGTGCGTGGAAAAATAAAAGGATGGCATAAATGGAAATGAGGGAAGGTGATCTGCCATCGGGCAAATTGTAGAAACGGAATGGTGTAAAATTACCAGCGCGTGACACTTTTGGACAGCTCGACTGTGGGTTTAGCAGCTTTTGACTGTGGATCTGCACTTGCAATTGTAAGAGTGTAGATATCTGAGAATCTTGGAAGTTTGGAAGTCAATCGCAGGCCAGTAGAGGTGAAAGATCCCTGTTGAGCAATTCCATCATATAAAACTCTTGGCCAGAAAAAAAAAAGAGAGAATACAGGCTGAACCTATAGGAGAGTTGGCTTGAGAGCAAAATGATTGCAACTGTTAGTTACTAAAGGAATAAGAAGACACAAGGGGACAACATCTCCTTCAAGGTTAAAAGTCTATAGAACTATCTTCCAGTGGAAGTGAATCCTTAAATCGAACATTAAAGACAAGCTTGTTGGATTATGAGTACAAGGAACTGAGCCAAGGCATCCCCCTCAAGAAAAATAAAACCATACACCGGAGAAGAATAACAATGGTAGCGTTCAAGAAATCTAAACCACCCTTTAAATGAAGTTTCCAATGGAAGTAAACCACAGAAGGAAAAAACTCACAGGAGGTGGATAGGTGAACAGAATGGCGTTCTTTTCCCTGAAGTGTATGATCAGTTGCAATACCCCATTCACCAGAACATATTTGCCACCGTCAAGGAACATAAATTCAAAAAATAGAGGGAACCGTAAACGGAGAAACGGAAATAATATTTGAATAGTGCAATTTACTTGCCAAACATATGACAGCAAACGCTACCATCTCGTCACCCACATGATTAATAAAAGGATATGAGACAATGCAAGTGATGAGGAAATTGCGATTCTCAGGAAATTTCTTGTTGTAAAACTGAGCAAATAGAGCAATCACGATTACGATTGACCCAAGTAACAAGCGAAGGTTGCTCAGCCTCACATCTTCCGGGTACCCTTTGGCAGTCACGATCTACAACAGAAAACAACTAAAAGTCGTGGAAACCAGGATTTCCCAACACAAATAAGTAAATAAACCCCGAAATTCTATCAAACGATGCGTATATCCAAGTACCTCAGTGACGGATTCATCAAGGATGTGCTTGATCGAGTGATGGTCCAAGAGATTTGCCTTCTTAGCGTTTTTGTCGGAAGACATTTTCCTCAATTCCTCTCCCACTCCCACCTCTCGACGAATTTCTAGGGTTTCCTGTCTAAACTTGATTCACTGCCAAGAGAAGGGAGCTGCGAGACTGGAAACACCGGCTTCAATCTTCGTTGCATAAAATTTGGGCCTAACGGGCCGATGTAAACCATATGGGCTTTGTCCGTCGAGCTAAATACGGGCCCATGTGCGCCTGCTTGAACAGTAGCACGTCACATGCACCCAAAAAGATTGGAACTTTGAACAACAAACTTGTAGCCTTCAAGAGGCGCATCCACATCTCTATTGAAGATACTAAAATGATACAAAGTGTAGGGATTTGTGCAGTTTCGTGTATGCAGAATCAAACAAATGCACCAGAACTTTTTAGCCAGGAAAACCCGTAAAGGGAAAAACCTGGGTTCGGGCCACACCTCCCGAACTACGGGAATCCACTAAAAGAGGTGTTGTATACACAATACAAGATATGATCAGCAAGAAGAAACCCCTATCTAGTTGCTCTTCAATGTGCAATCTAGAAGAGAAAACCAAAGCTCTCCTCCGCTTCACCTACATAACGGTGATTGAACAAAAAAAACCAGAACCCTGCTGTATTATCTCCCTCCCTTCGTGGTCATGGGTCTATTACAGTTTCTTCTCCCTCCATTTCCGGTTAGTTGAGAACATGTAGTTTGACTTGGATCTTGCTGTCTTGGATCAACTTGACTTGGGTCTCAGCTAGGTAATTCTGGCCCAATACGAACTACTTAGCTGAGCCCAACACAAAGATCGTGAGATTAGAGGCGATGGCCCAATTGAGAACGGTTTTGTTCCCAATTGGATTATGAGAAAAGATATTGTTTGTTCACAAACTATCAAACAATACATGAGAAAATTAGTTATTCGTAAATTTTTTAAGTTAAATGTATATTAATAAAATTATACGAGTGACCAATTTTCTAAATGACCCGATAAAGTGCATGCTAATGGCCTCATGAAACGAATATTAGGGGCGATTTTTGGTATCATTTGGTGTAGGTGTGGAATGCAGCCTTGTTTGAAATGATTAGTAATGGGCTGACATTCGTGATTACAGTTTAACGTACGCTTGACGAAAATAGAGTTGGTAGGTTCATGTTGACTTGGAGATTTCGAAGAGCGCATTGAGCGCGGCAATAGAGGAGCCGCCGGGAGACATCGCCGCCGAGGCGGCTGCTTTCATCTCGGCGACCGTCTTCCTTATTTGGATTCCTTTTTCAGATTCTGGCGACATGATTTCCCTAATCCGCTGCTCTACTTCTGCTGCCAGCACCAGCCCATCGGCGCCGCACTCCACGGCCACCGCCAGTTTCATCTCCTCCACTAATAGGGCCCGATTAAACTTCTGCTCCGCGTACAGCGGCCACGCCACCATCGGCACGCCGCCGATGACTGCCTCCAGGATCGAGTTCCAACCGCAGTGGGTAACGAAGCCACCCACCGCCGGATGCCCTAGAATCGCCACTTGCGGCGCCCACGACTTGACCACGAGGCCAAGATCCGCCGTCCGCTCCAGGAAACCCGGCGGGAGGAGGGATTCCAGATCTGGCTCCGGAGGTGGAAGAAAGCGCCTGCTCTTATCGCTCGACGGGGGCGAGCGGACTACCCATATGAAACTCTGACCAGATCTCTCCAATCCAATGGCGAGTTCTCGTAATTGCGGCGCGGATAACAAACCCAAACTCCCAAAACTAATGTACACCACGCTTTTAACCGGCTGTTTCTCCAGCCAGTTCAGGCAGTCGCCGCCGCCGCCGCTTTTCGGCTGAGTATCTAGCAGTGGGCCGACGCAGAAGACAGGCGGCGTAACGCCCCGGGGGTTGCATTTTCCTGATTGTATAGCCTCGAGAGCTCTCGTTTCCAGGCTGTCGAATGTGTTGATTAGCAGGCCGGAAGACAACGGTAAAGATCGCGCGCCTTCAAGAAAGTCCCTGTAATCAGCGGTGCTCCGATTAAGCAAGGGCACCACCATATCAGAAGACGGAAATGGCGGAACTCCCGGAACATCCAAAATCTCGTCCAGATCCTCAAAGCTTTTATCGTACAAATCATGGAGAACAGGCAAGTAAAGAAAAAGCGCAACAACGCCAGCACCAGACGTTATGAAATAGTACGTGGGTATGCTCAACTCGGCGGCCACCAGCTGAGCAGGACCGCAGAAAAAGTCGATCACAAAGGCGGAAACCGGACCGGAGCAGGAAATCGACTTCAGGGCTTCCCCGACTGCAGGGTTGCTGCGGAGAATCACCTCCAAAATAACAGATTCCATGGTCGGAAACGAGTTGATGTCGAGTTCAATAGACGGGAGTGGGCGAAAGACGATGGAAGGGTCGGTGGCGGAGATGTGGCGGATGTAGGCTGCGGTGGACCCAGTGTTGAAGGAAGCCTGGATGAGGAGGATGGTTACGGAAGCGGACGGGCGGTGGCGGAGGATGAATTTTCCGAGCTCCACCATGGAAATCAGGTGGCCCATTCCCGGAGAAGGATACAGAACGATGGTATCCATGTGCGCAGTTGAAGGCGGGTGGATCCAAGGCAGCAACAAAACCTGTGTTGCTTTCGGGGGCATTTATGTAATGGCACAAAAATGATGATGTAAAAAGTGGGCCCATCAAATTTCAACGTGACGTCCGGATGTACTGAATATTATATATAAAAAGAGATGGAAGAAGGCATCTTGGGTTTGTATTCTTGGTGCAATATAATATTTAAAATTGAATATCACCGAAAATAAGACCCCAGGCTCCATAGCGCATCATGGTTGGGATCATGTCTACAACCAGAGCGAGCCATTGGGAGCCGTGGGCTGGACCCCTCCTCACTTCAGAGCAAGCCGCTGGGCTTCAGAAGAAGGATGCTGCTCAGTCTTTTAAATTTTGCCTGCTAAAAATTCCCTCAGAATCTTGCCACTCAAGAGGTTCTCCCCTGTCTCTCAACATCCTCCTCAACTGAGTTCTTTTAAATTAAAGTTTCCATCTTATCTCAAGGCTGGAGGATGTATTCTGGCTGCTTCAAGCCCAGAAATTCTCACCCGTGTCTCTAAGGTAATCAAGTTTCCATGAATTTGCAAACCACACTAAAACACGATCACCCATATTCATGAAACGACAGAAAAAGATTGTAAACCGGCCCTTGGCTGGGACTGCAAGAAGAGGAAAGACACAGCATGAGGATGAAACACTAGAATTAAACCTCTTAGAAGATGACAAACAGAGAGCAGAGCATCTAATGCTCGTTGATTTGGGAAGAAATGATATTGGAAAGGTTATTCCTCTTCAAGCCCTTCGTTCTACTCACCAAATTCCTCCATCACAATTCAGATATGATCGCTTCTTGCTACAGGTCTCGAAAGCTAGCACTGTAAAAGTGGAGAAGCTCATGACTGTAGAACGATATTCCCATGTGATGCACATCAGCTCAACAGTAAAATCCTACGACGAGACGCTTTCAGTACGTGAAATGTGTGAGGTTTATCCCAATATTTAACTTGTCCTTCACAGGTAACCGGTGAGTTGCTCGATCATCTAACCGCATGGGTCGCACTTCGAGCTGCATTACCCGTTGGAACTGTGAGCGGAGCCCCAAAAGTAACCGTCTCCTTCAAACACTCATCATTTTCCTCATCTTTCTAAAAAGACATGCATACAACATCAGGTTAGGGCAATGGAATTGATCGATCAATTAGAGCCGATTCGACGAGGCCCTTACAGGGGCGGATTCGGAGGAATTTCGTTTCAAGGCGACATGGACATCGCTCTTGATCTGAGAACGATCATCTTCTCGAAATGCGTTCGGAACGACACCGCCTATTCTTACAGAGGCGACGGAAATCGGCGAGAGTGGATCGCTCATCTCCAGGCCGGCGCCGGCATCGTTGCGGATAGTCATCCACACGATGAACTGATCGAGTGCAAGCGGAAAGCTGCAGCGCTCGCACGCGCCATCGATCTTGCGGAATCAACGATCGCGAAGTACGGCCGCGCGCCGCCACCGCAGGTCAACGGCTTCTCGTTCCCAGATAGCCGTGGAAATGACCATGCTATCCGTCCCCTATAAAAGGGCCGGGAGTTCAGCCCAACTGCTTTGCTACCCTGCCCCTTCGCGCTATTTCTTGAAGTTTGAAATATCTTATTAATAATGAAATTTTATTTATTTCAATTAATATATAAGCTACTCCATGCACTTCAACTGATCATGTACAACTAAATGACTCGATCGAATTGATCATTCATCCTCCAATCTTTTCCAATCCCCTCAAACCATAAGCCTGAAATTGATCCCTATGGATCGCATTCCGGGAGGTATAACGAGTACGAAAGAAATGTTTCGATTCATAACATGAAAGATGCATAACAAAACATGGAGTAACTACTGCAGGAATGATTCAAGCATAATGTCACCAAATGTTATGTACAAGAAGAAGAAGGTAGAGGGTTTATTAGCTTCAGCTACAAGGTGAAACCTGGAACCAATAGAAGATTACTGACTCTCTGCATCACTTTCTTCACTTTGAGCGGTTTGGCTGAAGGTGTAACTGGTATCATCAGGGCCAGAAATCATGTATCTGCGAGGGAGAAATGTGTGCATGAGTAGGTATGAAACCATCATGGAAAGCCTGGGATTGGAAACAAATTCGAACCGTTCAAGAACAGATTTTCCTTCTTTGTATTGCTGATCCTTTTCATAAGCAGTTTCCTGGTTATGATGGAAAAAACAGACAGGAGTGAGTGAGCGAAGCCAACGTTTGAAGGATTTTTTGTGTAGCATGTAGGGAATCTTACATATTTCCATCCAACGTTGGAGCCACACCACACACAGAAGATATCAGCAACTATATGGGAACCGGTCATCATCATCCTCTCCTCCTTTTGCCCAGGAAACACATTCCAACTGCGAACCAAATTGAAAGTGAACTTAAATGTTCCCAAATCCTGCATCTTTATGGTATGTGCTAGTAGGATGATGTGGTCTGCACTGGCTTGCCTTGAGCTCTATCTTTTTAAAGAACCCATATGGTTCTTGAACGAGTGGAGATTAGGCAAGCCGTAGAGCAGCTTAAAAAAGAAATCTAAAGTGGTATTGGGTGCAAGAGACAGATACAAACTTACACCCTCTTGAATAGATAAGCCTTTCCATGCCTGCACTGGAAGTTCTGGACCAGAAAAGTGCCAGAAAACCAATTATTACAGTCGCCCTCTCAATGTAAAAAACGGAAGTAACCTCACAATGTAACCAAAGTGGCAAAAAAGGCACAATGTGAATGTCTGCACATTATGCACTAGTAACTGCAAATTGTAATCAAGACCAGTGATGTAAACCATATATCATTCAAAATTTCATCACCAAAACCCTAATCCAAAAGCATGAGTACAGCCTGGTGACATTTGAAATACAAAAATACAGATATAATCTTTCACACTCCATGGATTCATCAAAACTCAATGAACAAGAACCGACAATCTTCTCCAAAGGAATCCCATCCAAATCTTTACTGAACAGTATCCAACGAAAACCAAAGAACTAAATCCGTAACAGAAACCGGCCCACTATTTCATCAAAGAATATCAACCGCACTAACAAACAAACCCATGTTAATATCAGAAGGTTTAGGGTTCACAAACAGCAATGAATGGAGAAAACCTTAGAAACGACGTCGTCGGCCATAGCAAGATGGGTTTTGCAGTGCTTGCAACTGTAGATGTTGCCTTCAAGGGTCACCGCAAATATTCGCCCCATCTCCCTTCTCCACCAAACCACAAACCCCTCTTCCTTCACCCAAAAGGCTTAAATATGCGACGAACGCTCTAGAAATGACGACCCAACCAAGAAAATCCAATTCACCATGACATGATTTTCAAAATAAAACAACCAAATGAGAGATATACACGGAATCCCAAATCATCGAAAACCAATTAACTTTAAATATTATTATTATTTTCTTGGAAAGGGAAAGCAATTTGGGTGAGAACCCGGGGAGACGTGCGGCTGTTCTAGAGAGCTTTGTTTACCTGTCAATCTCCATTGCATTTTCCTTTACATAAAGCCTCCATTTTTACCATATTACAGAGCTGTATCGCGGTTCAGAAGAGTCAGGATAGCCCTTTTCTCTCCATGGAATCTCTATTAGCCATTGATGGGTTTCGAGTTTGAAAAGATGGCCCAAAAATGGTTCTTGCCGTCTTCAGGGTTTCATCCGAATACCAGTAACCTCTTTGTTGAATTGCCCTGGCCCAAACCCAAAGGAAAGGAATTTGCAGATACCTTTCACTTGGAATCTGCGCATACTGTAGAACAGCATGTTAGTGGATCTAAAGATGGATGCTTTGGAACGGAATAATGGTGAAAAATGAATAAATTTGCTGTAAATAAAACCTTTATTTTTCTAAGCCAGTTATCCCAAATAAAAATCAGTATAAATTTTCCCACACACTTGCAGAGAGGCGGAGGGGGGACATCGATGGCGTCTCATCTCCCAGCTTGTGCAATTCCATGGATGTCTGTGAACCACGTAGCCACGCCACGTTCAGAGCCCTGTAAGTTGCTGATCTTTTGCTTTTCTCCGGCAAAAGCCGCCGGAATAATCAATGGGAAGAAACGGGTGTACTTCAAAACGAGGATAAGAAACTACGGGCTAAAATTGTTTCATGAATTTTCGCAAATTTTCAAGTGATTCGTAGACCCATTTTCTGATTCCTGTTTTTCGGTGTCTTCCAGCAAGCAATTTGACGCTCGTTAGATCACAAACCGAATCCAGTTCGCCCGGAGACACGCACAGTTGCGCTGCTTCCAGCAAACGTGCAATCCCACAAGGGAAATCTGAGGTGGGATGTAGTCACTTATGGCTCCACCATTGTAAACGGAAAAATTTACAGTGTCTGGCCTTATTTCAGTTGCCATTGAATCAGCAGGAACCACCTCCGGCGACTTCCCGCCGCAAATATCTGGCCTGCATCTGCTCGACAGCAGCTCTGATCGCGGGAGCGCCGGCTACAGCTTCAGACGGCAGAGAGAGGACTGTTTGCCGCAACTGCGGCGGCAGTGGAGCAGTCATATGTAAAGTTTCTTCATACCCTTGAAAGCGAACACATCTGAATCAAGTCTTTGTGCAACAGCGTTTTGATTTCGCCTTGGTTCAGGCGACATGTGCGGTGGAACAGGGAAATGGAAGGCGCTTAACAGGAAACGTGCCAAGGACGTGTACGAGTACACGGAGTGCCCCAATTGCTTCGGTAAAGCTCGCTTACTTTTCCGTTGCGGCAATTCTCCGAACACTTTGTAGGCCTTCCCTTTCTGCCAACCAATACAACCATATGGTCAAATGTGTGTTCAGGGAGAGGGAAGCTGGTTTGCCCCGTTTGCTTGGGCACTGGTCTACCGAACACGAAGGGTCTTCTACGGCGGCCAGACGCCAAACGCTTGCTAGACAAGATGTACAACGGCAGACTCCTCCCGAACTCCTAGGCGCACACCCTTCAGGCTTCAGCATACAACAACAAATTTTACACTTCCAAATTGACTGAAACGAAATTTGGGATTTTGGTTTCAATATTTGACCTTTAAAAAAAAAAATTCAGAACTCGAAATCTTTTTAATCATTGAAAAGTTATGAATATTGTGACCATATTCCATATTACTTATAAATAAAAAATTTCAGTGTTTAAATAGAAGAAATATCATAATTTTGTATGAGTTCTTTTATCTAGAAGTATAAAATATAAAATTGTGAAGATTGTATGTATGAAACAGAAATTATTATGCAAAATAAAGGTAGTCCTTACGATTATCAAATTTTTACAACTTGTGCATGATCATATACTTCGAAAATATGATCATTTTCGAAACAAAAGTGATATGATTTTAAACATTTTTTCGATTCATTTTCCTATACAAACATGACTTTGTTGGTTCTTCATTTTCTTCACAAAAGTGAAACAAAATGAAGCGCACATCAGACAACATTTTCCCATCCTTTGATTGGCTCAAGCTTCCTTGAAGCTCTTTGCGCGTCCATAAATCCCTTTTGGCATGCTGACACCTACCAATCCAATGGCACTATTTAGAATGTGATTCTGATTATAAATTATGTGAAAATCAATATAATATTTTTAAATATTAAATAAAAATGGGTTTTGAAATATTGTCTTAATTTAATTAAAAGTTGACCAAGGGATCGACTCACGGCTTGGATGTCAATCTTGAACACCATCAGTTTCCTCCTCTCCTTGCAGCTAGTGCGGTAGGCGGCGACCGCGTGGCCGATGCCAAAGCCTGCGAATGAGACCAACAGCGCCGCCTCCGTCCCTCTGCCGGCGAGGTCGCCGCCAGGCCTGGTGTCACCGCCGGCGACGATCATGATCGTGTATGCTTTCAACGACACGAACACCAATGACGCCACCGTGGAGAAGATGGATACCCCCAGGTACGCCCTGCCGGACAGCCGCGTCCCGTTGGAGAAACTGTACACACCTACGATCCCAGAGCTATTCATTAACTGTATGAATTGAACTATGGACTGTTTTAATTAAAACATAACTGCAAATTTACAAATTGACGAGAGCGCATTGGAGGGAGTGCATATGTGGAGAAAACTGAGTGCTCCGAGAGGGATTAGCGCTTACACAGAATGACGAGGGAGCGGAAAATCGAGGCGACGGGGATATCAGCGAGGGAGTACCGGAAGTCGTAGCTTCGGAGGAGGGAGGAGAGGGTAGCGGGGGAGGCGTAAACGGAGAGCACGGCGGAGGGGAGGACGGCGTCGGCGACGATGAGGAGCAAGGGGGTAGAGAAGAGGAGAAGAGAAGCACACATGGTGATGAAAAAGACGAGCGTTTTTAACCATCTGGGTAGCAGGATCCGCCGCCATGTTCCCCGGAAACCCCTGTCCTCTTTGACGAGTCCCATCACCGGAGAAGGCGAAGCGAGGGCGGAGCTTTACCTTGCAGTCGAAGTCAACCGCGTGAGGCGGCTCATCAGGATTCACGCTTCTGAAGGAGAAGCCGGATCACTTTGAAGGAACCCGACAATTTATATAATCCACACGAATATAATGAATGATTAAGGCTTAATTATCACATTAATTATTTAATTAATTGGCGTGATGAGCTTTTTTTCCACGGTGGAGATTTTTCAGACATCGTGAGACCTGGTAATTATTGCCGTTGACTCTGTATTTTAAGGGGCTTGTAAAAGTATGCTTCTAGAGGGATGTTTTATTTTATAGACGAAAATATTATTATTTATTTAATTATTTTATTCTATTTAAAATGAATATTCTGGAGACGAGTCTTTCTATTAATAATTAAATATAATATTAAAACCCTAATTTCGTCCTTCTATGGAAGTAAATATGAAAAACAAAAACCCTTTTGTTGACTCAAGAAATGAGGTTTTACACAATTGCGTGAAGAAGAAGAAAGGAGACAGCAGCAGGGAGGAATGGCGGGGAAAGCGCTTCTAGGAGGCGCCAAGAAGCTATTATTGGCTGTTACTTCAGTTGGGGCGGCGGGGGGAGTGACGGCGGGGGCGGTGGCTCTAGCCAACTCCGACGATCCGGCTACGGCACTCAAGCTCTGTTCCGCTGTTCCTGTACGCCTTTTTCGCGATGCCGTAACCGCGGCCTCTATTGCGTTTGGTATGCTCATCTCAATCGCTCCCATTTTTCCGCCTATTGGGTTTTTATTGTTTATTGCAACGACGAGCCATTGCTCCTATCAAGGGGACGTTTATAAAGGTTGAAACATGAAGGTTTTTGTTTTAATTTTTTGAATAGCTGTACTGGGAGTGATTCGTTCTTGAATGTGGATTGGGGTTGAACACTTCCTGCAAGTTGTTTCTTTTCTTAGAGTTCCATTTGGGGCTGATTTATATGTCATAATGATGACCGGTGTCCGAGTTTCGTTCTAGACTACAAGTACTCTCTCTTTGGGTTGCCCGAGGATAGTGCCGAGAGAGAAAAAATAAAGCGTGAAGTACACACGAGGAGTGCCGCAAGGCTTCGTGATCTCTGTTTTAAGAATGGTGGCATCTACATTAAACTAGGGCAACATATAAGCCAACTGGTGCGGCGCTATCATGATGTTTATCTTGTTACTTCTTGTTTTTAGATTTGAATGTTTTCAGTCTGAATTAACTGCCACGATTCAGGAATACTTGGTTCCTGACGAGTATGTACAAGTTATGAGGCAATCAATGTTAAATAGATGTCCCGTATCGTCTTATGAACAAGTGTGTGAAGTTTTCAAGAAGGAGCTTGGAGGGACACCTGATAAAGTAATTGGCTTTGCACAACTCTGTCACGTTCAAATCAAGTTTTTCTCTTTTCTTTGAGCCATGAAGTCCACGACATGTTTGTAAAGAACTTTTGTTGATGTTGCTTCCTTATCTTGTCATAAATCTAATGAAAATTTTGCACCAGTTCTTTGATGAATTTGATCCTGTTCCGATTGCTAGTGCATCATTAGCACAAGTTCACGTTGGTCTTACACCTGATGGACAGAAAGTTGCTGTTAAGGTACGTAGCTTACCCTTGTTCAATTTCTTCATGCTAGTTATGGTGTGTTTAATAGCTTTCAAAGCACTTTTTTCCCCAATTGTTGGATTGATTCCAGGTTCAACATGCTCACATGACAGACACTGTTGCTGCAGATTATGCTAGTGTAGAGTTAGTATTGAACACATTGCATCGGTTTTTCCTTCTTTCGATTACAGGTGCACATTGAATTCCCATAGCCTTCAGTAATCTGATTTAATTATACTTATATGGCCCATGCTCAGTGGCAAATGATTTCTGCAGGTGGTTGGTTGATGAAGTAAGGGAAAGTTTACCCAAGGTTTGTTCACGGACACCTCTTGAGTTGTATTTATAACATTTTCATATTAGTTTTCTCTGTCATTTCTTTGGAGCATGTTTCGTTGGGTTTATTCACGTTTGCAAAGTGATTTTTATGTTCATTTTTTTGTTTTACTTTGGTTTTGGAGCTTGTGAAATTTGAATGCAAGTACCACATTATGTAGCATTTTTTGTAAGTGTATGAATATTATGCTTTTTTCGGTAGCCAGCTTTCAAACTTCGAGTTCAGAAATTTTACTTCTTCTTACTGCTTTTGCCTTTTGCAATAAACATCCCAGGAGCTAGATTTCTTGAATGAAGCCAAGAACAGCATAAAATGTATGGATAACTTTCAGAAGTTCTCTCCACATATTGCAGAATATGTTTATGCTCCAACAATATACTGGAGCTTGAGTACCTCTAGATTGCTGGTGATGGAATATATTGATGGTGCTCAAGTTAATGATTATAGAGCCATACAAAAACTGGGAATTAAGCTTAGTGACGTTTCAAAACTGGTAATTATTTGTTGTCCTTTACTTGATTATGTGTGATAAAAAATTTGATTACTTAGTGTTTTGGCAGCTGAGTGGAGCCTTTGCTGAGATGATGTTTAAACATGGTTTTGTTCATTGCGACCCGCATGCTGCAAATGTGCTTGTACGCGCCCTCCCTTCGGGAAGCACAAGTATTTTTGGTGAGTTGCTTTCTAGATTATGCAGTTCTGAAAACTGCATCTCTTCTAATTACATAAAAAGTATCCACTGAAAATTGACGATTTTCCTTATTTTTTACAACTCATTTACATTTAAATTTTTGAATTACAAGAAGTCTCACGGTTCAGATGGCGCTGTGTTTGTTTTTATCTCGTTCGGTTGCATTTTCAGGAAAGAAAAAGCCTCAGTTGGTGCTTTTGGACCATGGTTTATACAAAGAGCTGGACCCCTCTATGCGAATAAGTTATGCTTCCCTATGGCAGGTGAGTGGTTTTCTACAACAGCGAACATGCCCCTTTGGTGTAGATACTCTTTTATCTGAATTTGCTCTTGTACCTGAACCAATTACAGGGCTTGGTATTTTCCGATGTTAATGCAATCAAAGAAAATAGCGTGAAGCTAGGTGCTGGCGAGGATCTGTATATTCTGTTTGCCGGCATTCTTACAATGAGGCCTTGGAAAAAGGTCATAGATACATCAGTCGACCATCTTGTGATCCAAGGCACTGATGATGATCGTTCCGAACTGCAGGTTCTCACTTGCTAAACTACCTCATTGCTACAACACATATTGTGAACTCATTATGAATCTACGTCTGACTCCCTGTACTTTCCTTTTGTTGTTTGGACCTCAGATGTACGCTTCCCAGTACTTCCCACAAATCTCGGAGCTCCTGAGAAGACTCCCCCGTGTTATTCTTCTGATGCTAAAAACAAACGACTGCCTGCGTGCAGTTAACAAAGCTCTGGTAAAGTAGTTTTCCCTCAATCAAATGCATTCATATGAGAATGCCTAGACACCACCACCACACCCTCTCTACCACATCACTAGGAATTGAATTTTCAAGCATACTTGTTTGTGCTCTCCATTTTCCCTGATACAGTTTCACTATTGCCTCCTGCAGAAGCAGGGATCTTCCCTCGAGGAATTCCTCATCATTGGAAGAGTTTCTTCCGAAGCAGTGATAGAGTCCAAGCTTCTGCAAAGCAAGTCTTTCCTCTCGCGTATCATCGTACGTGTGGAGGAGCTTCTGATTGAAGCCCGTCTCCTCGGGATGCGAATCTCTCTGTGGCTTCTGAATCTTCGAAGGGCAGAAATCCTTTGAGCTGTGACCATTCTTTTCTGCCATGAGCATCATTCTTTACCCAAGCATTGACTCTCTAAACTTGAGCATCACATTGATGGCACCGCACCCGCACCCACTTCTTTTTTGCTGTGTTTCCCTTCACAAATGAATTGTTTCGAATCATATGGAACAGCGTTTTCCGCACCATGCAATCAAAGGAGTTGAATTTGGGCGTATTAGAAATCTGGTCACCCTCTGTATGATAAACTTGATCATCCTTAGCATATTTTTTTTAAGGTAATGTGTGTGTGAGAGCTCGATTTGTAAATAACCACTTGAATTTGTAATGTATTGTGTTTTGGAGCAGCTTTTTTACAACAAATTTCTTATATTTATTATTAAATATAATGTAAAAAATGACAATTAATAATTGCGCATTTGGATCCAAGAATGTTGTTAGAAATGAAAAGTGGTGTGTCTGTACTTTATAATAATAATGATATTACATTTAATAGTATAATTATTATTTTGTTTTTTTAAAAAAGAATTAATTATTGCACCGGAAAAAGTAGGAAGAGGCACAGGACAAGAAATGTGACGCAGGCAGCAGGCAGCACCCACCCCAGCTGCAATTCCCCACCATTATTGATCTGCCCCCCACAACGCACAGATTCCGCCCCTTCTTAATTACCCTAAAACTCGAATTAATCACCATGATTAGGTCGTATGTGTCTGCCTTCTAATCTTGTTTACAAATCATCAAACAAATCATGCCCCCATTTGCTTTCTAACATCAAGGACTTGTAAGAGCAGGCAAAAAATATGAACTAAAAGTTTATTATTATTATGTCTTTTTTTGACTACGTATTTGTAGTAGGTAGCAGCTTGGTAGAGGTTTGAGTTGGTCCATTTTCCTACAAAACGAAACCAACTCCGGCATTTACGGGCATTTGGGGCTGCCGTTGTGGATGCTGGTGCCTTGTTCTCTCCCCATCGTCATTCATCTTTTTGTTTTTCATTCAGTTCTCGGAGCGGGGAGATGGTGGGTCCTTCGAGGCCTTCGTTCGTCTTGTTTGGCTCTTCAATCGTTCAGTTAAGCTACAGTAATGGCGGTTGGGGGGCGATTCTTTCTGATATCTATGCCAGAAAGGTATTGGTTTTGCCACCCTTTTTTTTTTTGCTTTTTATGTGAAACTGTTGTTGGGTCTAGGAAGGGTTGTGGGTTGTTTTAGGGGAGACATGGATTCGGCAATGTGGATTGTGGATTTTCGCCCAGATTTTTCTCTTCTGAGCTATTCTGGATTTGGGTATTGCGTATTATGCTTTGTTTTTTCTTGTAGGCTGATATAATAACTAGAGGGTATTACGGATGGAACTCTAGACGTGCTGTGCAAATCCTTGATCAAGTCTTCCCAAAGGTAATCATGCCTTCCTTTTTTTTTTTCTTGATTTGGCAACACAACAGTATCAGTCGCATTCGATTATTGTAGGGAATCGAACCAGAAAATCCATCTTCGTTTTCATTGTCGAACTTCTTTTGATGTTTGGCATTAACTCCGATCTGTCTGTTCTGCTTGGTTTTTTTGGTTGGCTTGCACCATTACAATTGAGATTTGGTTTGACTTTACGCTGAATGTATCATGAATTCTCAATAGCTTGTGATAGAGATAGCTTCCTCAGACACTTGTGTTTAGCTTTTCCATGATCCTGGTGAAATGTTTGTTCTTTCTGTTGCAGGATGACAGTAATCAACCTTCGTTGGTGATTGTGTATTTTGGTGGGAATGATTCGATGGGCCCTCATCCCTCCGGTCTTGGTCCTCATGTACCACTTCAAGAATACGTGGAGAACATGAGAAAAATAGCGGTTCATTTGCAGGTATTGTGCATGGCTTAGAATCAATCCTCATGTCTTGAACTCAGCTGTTTGCCCATCTCTGGATTTCAGAATCTCTCAAAGGAAATTCGCTTGATATTTCTAAGTTGCCCTCCTGTTAATGAAGTTAAAATTCATGAAAATCAAAGGTATAGTGCCCTGGTTGTTTACTCTAGTTCCCTTCCTGTTGTACCCAGGGTGCGTCTCTTAACTTCTTCTCTTCAACAGTCCATATTTGAGTGAACTCGTTCGAACAAACGAGCTCTGCAAAGCGTATTCAGACGCATGCATTGAGTTGTGCAGAGAGCTGAACATCAAGGTGGTTGATCTTTGGACAGCAATACAGAAACGTGATGACTGGATGAACGCTTGCTTTACGTGAGTACGCACGCACCACACAGTACTTAAAACAGCCATGGACTTGTTTTCTAACCACACTTTCAAGAATTTCCATTCCATTTACTTTTTTTTCCCACTCATCAGGGATGGAATTCACTTGTCTGAGGAAGGCAGCAAGGTGGTGGTGGAGGAAGTACTCAAGGTGCTGAAAGAAGCTGATTGGAAGCCAAGTTTACACTGGAAATCCATGCCAACTGAGTTCTCCGAGGACTCACCATATGATCTGGTGGTGGCCGATGGAACGAGAACCGTAAACGCCTCCGAGTGGACATTCCACAGACAAATTCAATGGGACTAGGTACAATATCTATGCTTCTCCTCAGCTGTGATCACATTCACTCTGATCTCAGCTTAGGCGACCACATATGTTCTCCCCTTGTCCGAACGATTTCCCTTATCATGCAAAGTTCGCTCTATACCTGTGTTTTTCTCTGGATCTTAAAGCCTTGAGCTTTTCAATGAAAGAAAGCCATTCCACTGAATAATGTTGGCTCTCATGTTTGCTGCTCTTTTGCAAGTAAATGGATTCGGATTTGAAGTCCAGTGTGTAGGTTTAGCAGCAGAATCTATAGAAAAGCAGGAGATGAATGATATTTTGAGGTTCCACTTTCCTTGTAGCATTGCAGGATATTTCCATGCAACCCTTTAGATAAAAAAGGAATCCCGAGTGCTTCGGTGGAACAGACAAAGGTCGTCATAGAAGAAATTTGCAAAAGTTTTGGGGTCAAACTGCAAATTTAATTGAACTGAGTTAGGAATAGGATTTTTATATCTAAAAAGTCATGGGCTGTCCTGCATGGGCCCAAAAGTTCTGCACTTTTCTATTTTTATAAAAAAAAGATTCTGAGATATTTATGACTAGAACATAATTGCACTTGCACCGTCAACGCGTTCTCTTCACTCTCCCCCTTAGGTCAAAGATATTTTTCACAGAAAAGAGAAGAAATATTTCAAATATAAGACACTTGAAATTAATTAAATAATGTTATTATTTTAAATAGAATGATCTGACAGGGCAGCCGCGTGAGGCGGACGCTCTACATGAGAGCGTGGCGAAAGCATGAGATTCATACGCAACCTTATCTGTAATTGGTGGGAAACACGTACTCCGGGAAAATCAACTCCTCTTCAAATCCCTCCATTCCTCGTCCCCTCCTCAAATCGAACACAGTCCGCGATGGCGAACAAGAATTCCGGCAACCAACGCTCCTACCCCGCCGTCAGCGTGGAAGACGGTGAAGATCTCGACGGAGATCCCGCCGCCTGGGCAGCCTTCACCAACGTCTTCGGCGAGGTTCAGTCGGTGCTAGATCGGAATCGAACGCTGATCCATCAAGTGAACCAGAATCAGCAGTCCAAGATCAAAGGGAATATGGTCAAGAACGTCGCCTTGATCCAAGAGATCAACGGGAATATGTCCAAAGTTATGTCGCTTTACTCCAATCTCTCCGACGACATCTCCGGTAGGTGTCCGCGCAGAGACAGCAACAGCCGCTGATGAAGAAGGTTAAATTTGTAATATCACCCCCTCGCTCACCCCCCCCTTTTGTAGCATGTATCTAATTGTGTTGTATTACCCTTATGTCCTCATCGTACTCACCCCCTTTTCTTAGACAACTCGCTACTACGTACGAACTTTTTCCGAGGGTAGATTAGTCCAATTTTTTTACAAAATTACATTCATATTAAAATAATTTATTGTGTGTTAGGGACAAAGGGTTTTGAACTCATACCTCTGGTAATAAATAACGGCAGATAATAAAAAAAATGTGATAATCAATGTAGACACGAACGGACACGTGAAACAGAAGAAATTGGACACGGCGGCGGGGAGGCGTCCGCATTCATGCCGCCGCGCGGCGGCCACCCCACTCCTGCATTCATGAATCACGTTGAACAAAATACTTTTTATTTATGCAGTTTATAGAATATCCTTATTTTTTAAATATATTTATTATTTTATACCCTACAAAATTATTTACGCAGATTTTCAGAATATTAAATTGGAAAGCCCTAGTCAAAGGATTGGTATTTGATGTAATATCTTTTCAATTTGTTTTTCTAAATTCATTCTGAAGAACTGTCGTTGTCGGAGCCGCTGGTGCGGATGTCGGAAGTTAGAGCCAAAGCGCGTTCCAGGTTCCCGACGACGTCCGCCATCGTCGGTCGATTTTTGCCTTCCAAATTCACGCAGTGGATTGCCGTGTACGCCAGCAGCTCCACCGCTTCTGCCTCCGCCTCCGGCATACCCACCCGCCGATCCACAATCCTCTTCACTTCTCCGGCCATTATCAGCGGGATGGCAAAGTCCACCACACTAATCGGCGAACCGTCCGCCCCATTTCTAAACATCGCTCTTTTCCCCGTCAACACTTCAAGCAGCACGACACCGAAACCGTACACGTCGCTCTTCGTCGTCAACAGATTCAGCGTGTAATACTCCGGATCCATGTACCCCACCGTGCCGGCAGCTTTCATCGACCTGAAAACGCCGTCTTTCTCCGGACCCATCAATGATAACCCGAAATCGGATACTTTTCCGGTCCAAGTGTCATCGATCAGGATGTTTGAAGACTTTATATCTCGATGAATTATCGGTGGAACTGCGTAGCTATGCAGATACTCGATCCCCCGAGCTGCGTCTAAACAAATCTTGATCCTCGTCTTCCATGAACTCAACATTCTGCTACTCTTCTTCTCGTCGTGTAGGTGATCATAAAGAGCTCCATTTTTCATGTATTCATAGACCAACATCTTCTCATCCCCTTCATCACAAAAACCCACGAGCCTAACCAGATTCTTATGATGAACACGAGACATGAACTCCAATTCCGATTCAAATGCAGCTTCCTTTTCCTGAAACTTTCCACTCTTCCCCAGTTCGCTTCGTTTGATGGCAACTTGGCGCCCATCAGTCAGTTTCCCAAAATAGACAACTCCATAACTCCCTGCTCCGATCTTGTTCCCGGCGGAGAAATCGTCCGTCGCCATCGAAAGATGAGTGAAAGAGAACTCCTCCGCTCTTTCTGCGTGTTTCGAAGAAGTTCCACTTCGCTGTCTCCTCGTCAAAATTGACCCCTGGCTCCTAATGGTAGATGAACGCGACAAGGGATTGGCTCTGGATTGATGGTGTCCTACAACAGTAGAACCAGCAATTGTGGGCTGCACAGTGTTGTGTATCTTCTTCTTGCTACTCCACAAACAGTAGATCAATGAACATATACCTACTACACAACCAACAGATCCAACAATGGCGAATGCCAACAACCCTCTCCTTAATCCTCTAGATGGAGGAGGAGGAGAAGGAGCAGGAGAAATAGGAACTGGTTCATTCTCACAGGGACCGCAAACGCGACCATTTCCAGAGCAGAGATTTTGAGATTGAGGGTAAACATTGCACTCACAAGGTGTATCAACACAAGGAGCAGGGAGAGTTGGGTTCAGGGGAAGATGAAATCCATACCTTGTAGGCCAACCGAGACCCCAGCAGATCACTGAAAAATTACTCGTCGTCAGCCCACAAGTGAAATCTAAACCAGAAACAATGGATACAAACGAAACCCCATCAGTAATTCTTGAAAATTCACCATCTGCACCCCAACAAACCACTGTGTGATTCAATCGTGTGATGGCGCAGGAATGATTCTCTCCCAGGGATAGGCTTCTGTATCGAAAAGGGAAATTTTCAGGCACATTTATCTGCTCATGGTTGTTATGCCCTCTGCATACGACGAATCCAGAAGTATTGAATCCGCAGGCATGCCTGCCACCAACTTGAATATCCACCATGGATGAGTTCTCAAATTGAGACTGCAAATACCGTGGAAGCCCATCATATTCATCTCCCCAACACAAGACCCGATTATCGAACGTTACTCCGCAAGAAAACCGCAAACCAGAAGAGACCACGCGTAGTGGACGGGAAGAGTTCAAGGAATTTCCCCGCCAGCACACGACATTTCTCTCAGTTGCATTCCGAAGACCACAAATTTGACTCCCTCCCACCACAAGCGTAGTCAAAGTTACAGCATCGTTAATGTAAATTCTCTTAGGGGAAAAATTCCTGTCCCAGCAAAGCATAGCGAATCCGCCGGCGCGGACGCCGCAAAGAATATCCCTGCCGCCGGCGATAGCTTCGAAGGACACACCAGGAAGTAACGGCGACAGCAATCGTCCGTTGCTCCAGCATTGAATACTATGGACAACGTGACCGGCAATTATAGTGCAGACGGTGGTGGCGGAGCCGAACACGACGGCGAGGGTGGCGCCGGAGCCGCCCAATCCGGAGACGTTTGGGGAAGGGCAAACGCAGAAAGGATTAAGACCGCGGCCGCGACGAAGGCGGAACTGGGCGTCTTCATCGGAAGGATGTTACCCTTAACAGCAAGGCTATGCAAAATGAAATCATCCCATCGGCGAGAGCGAGAGCGAGAGAGAGAGAAAGAACGGGTGTGAAAATAGAGGGAGAAAATTGTGCACGAATAAATGCAATTTGGCATACTGAACACAAACCTAACGGAAAATATGTTATTATATTAAATGTAATTTATTTTCTATTTCTTTTATTATTTTGTAATTTACTGGGAAATTAATTTTATATTTCTCGATTAAAGTAGAGTTTTTATTTCCTAAAACCACTGTTTAAGTAATAAGTAAAATATTATTTTATTAGTATGTCGTGGCGAAGAACGAGTACCATTGACTCGGTCAAAATATTACACTTTCTTCTCATGGTTATCTAAATCCAAAGAATTGATGTGAAATTAGATTGAATACAAATTCATGTCAATGAAAACTGATGCTAATTAGGAAAGTGGGAATGAGGCATTATTAAATATAGAAGTTGAGAGTAAGAGATGAAAAATGTAAAGTAAGAATTGAATATACAAAATAGTAAAGTCAGAGATTTGGTATGTTACAGAAACTAACAATCTTTGAATATGAAAATACCTGCTCTGAAATCTGGCAGTGGGCTGGGCTGGGCTCCTCCAGGGAGATACGGTTAGTCTTGTCCGATCTGATCGACTGGGATTCCCTGTTTCTTGAACCACTCCGGCATATGGAACTTGGTACGGAGAAATGGGCGTATCTTTCTGCAGAGACAGGTGCTTCAGCAATGGTGGGATCATCTTTGTTGGAGGAAATGTGGAGCACCTGATGGTCTTGAGGGTGAGCAGGAGAAAATGGTGCACTCGGGGACTTCATTCGATGGCTGCATCGGAAAACTAAACGGGTTGTTGTCTTCAATGACCACTCGCCGGAGATCCTGCAACAAGCAAGTGATCACGGTACTGACTGCAAAATTAAGCACCACCTGATAGAGTTGCTCAAGTTGGATCTACGGATGAACACATTGTTGATATCGATTCTATCTACCAAGAACAGGAGTTGAATGAGTTGAAAAAGAGTGGCATCAAACCAAGAGCAGGAGCTAGTTGAGAAACAAGTAACTTCAAGAACAGCACTAGATCAGCAAATTCGTTGAGATGCTTCAAAAATTCCTTCAAACCAGGACGTTCAAACACAGTCACATGGTTTGCCATCAATATCTTTTAGCATCCATCAAAGAATACAACAAAAGAAACAAAAAACTTTAGATGAATAAACCATGGAATGGGTGGGTGCATATGGAATTTTCCAGTCATAAAACGAAGAACGATAGCATGGGTAATCTCCCTAGTCATTCATCTCCACCAGAAAAGGCTTTTCACTCACTTTTTTCGGCAGAGAAACACCCTATTTCAAACTAGTTGATTCCACCTTTAGTGTTTTGATCACGAAGATTAACCAGCAACCTTGAAGGCTCGTAAGCGCATACTAAAGTTTCATCCAAATCAAGAACCACCTGAGTATGGAAAAAGGGTATGACCATAAACAGAAACATCATCCAAATCCATGTAAAATCTCGTTATCAGCAGGAATTAAGAGACATCACATTCCAAAACTCGTTAAATTCATGATCACTCACTGCATAATATAGCAAGAAACTTAACTCAGCACTGATTAATAACCCTAACAATGTTCACAGCCTTCTCCAAAATCGAAGTCTATTTAATAGCAAACTAAATCAACTAGTCATTAACCTCTCCAAAGGAGTTTCATCAAGATTCCCTATCTGTCACTCCGCCGGCGAATGCAGCCCTCCATTGCTGATATCATGGAGTTCAGTCACCGGCACGGGATTAAACTGAAACTGTCACGTCCCTGAAGAGAGGGAAAAAAAAAAAACAAAGAGTCACGCGGAGTCCGGTTTAAAGTTCAAACTCAAGTAAACGACAGGCGCGCCACTGAGCTGGGAGAAGCATCCCATCCAACCTTCCACAAATGTATCATCAGCGGCTCGTATTCCTCCGTCGCCGCCATCTCAACACCAACTTCCGTCGAAGAATGCCGCCGCGATGGGGGTAGAAGTTTGTCGCTCCTGTGTCGGAATTGAGTCAATCGAAACAGTCAAAGAATGATTCAGCGTCCACCCGATTGGACGAAAAGAACGAGAACCAGTCAGCGGTCATGGAACTTGCGTGAGACGCACGCTCCGAGCCTCGAATGGCCTCTGTAATGCTTTGGATTGAACCATTATCCAATTTATCCAGGATTTTTATTAAATCGTTTTTTAATATGGGCCGGCTCCACATAATTGAGCTTGGGAATTTTATGGGCCTCAATAGCGATCGGCCTTGTTTTGTGCCACGTGTATCTCCATATTTTAGCCGCCGGAAAATTTCAACTGTCGATCTATTTTCAAAATTCAATCATTTTAAATACGTAAAGTAATTAAAATAAAAGAAAAAAGAGAAACGATGTGTCGCTGTGTAGATCGAGTCCTCTCTCTTTCCGTCGCCTCCGCTCTCCAGTCTCCACGAGCAAAGAAGCTTGAAATGCAATACACACCTTTCTAGCGAGAGAGACAGCGGCGATCAAATATGCGGATGCAAATTGCCGATCACCGATTTGAAGCTCCAGAGAGGGTGCCCCGAAGTACCCATGAAATCGCGGCGTTCACTTGAGTCTGTTTTGTGGTGAAGGAAGGCCTTTTCCTCATGGCTCAAGCGGCCGAGATTGAGTTGGAGGCGGTATTGGAGTTCTTGCGGAGGAATCGCTTATCTGAGAGCGAATCAGCGCTTATGGTGGATGTCTTGGAGAAATCTGATCCGAGTGCTTCTTTTTCCGAGAGATTCAGTTTTCCTGTAGCGAAACCGCCTCCACCGCTCCGGATTCCATTGTCACGGAGAGGTCAGCCGCCGGGGAACTTAATTCGAACTTAGATGGTTCGTCAGAGGAAGAGTTTCTGAGTTTGGGCTCTTCGGCTACTGGTTTATGCTCTTCCGGTACTCATTTTGTTTTCCTTCACTATAACTCTCGTTTGTTAGTTTTTAATTCGCCAGCTGTTTTTTTGGAGATCCATTCCTTATGATAGAAACTGCTTATCTCACACAGCCACTTAAGAGATGTTTCTCTGCCAGTTTTACCAAATCCTAATTGCCCTTGCATCTCTGCAATTTCCAGAATTCATAAATCCATATGGGGTTCATGATACTTGCCAACCGTCTCAAGCTTCGTCCGATGGGATGTCTCAGTTCGGAACAGCAAGGGATATTCCTGATTTTGATATGCAAAATGATCATCTCTGGTATAAAGAGAGGGATGAAGACTATGCTATGCCAACTCTCTTTGTAGGTAGAGAAATCGGTGGTGATCTAAGTGAGGATAAGTCTGTTATGACAATGAAAGTGGAGGGGAGTGAGGACCCATTGTGGAATACTGTCTTTCCCGAAAGAACCAGAGAGGATGTACAAGATCCGTTGCCATTAAACTTGAGAAAGGAGTTGAAGGAGCATGCTTTCACTGATTACTTTGACTTGGAAGAACATTTTCTGCTCCAAGAAAATGATGAGATGCTTGGTGAACATCTGGATGACTACAGGTGTTCATCCCCTCTTTGTGCTTGTTGTAATGATGGGATACTGGTTTATCAGAGTAATTCCGAAGAACATGAAGCTGGGAATCTGTATAGATGTAATTCGAACAGAAATGTTGTCAATTCTCTTGTAGTCGATGCAAGTTTAAATGAGATGCGGTCCAGTGTGAATGAGGGCTCCGACTCTCCACCAAGTGAGGTGAATGGAAGAGAGCGGCATGAGCCTGACACAGAGCCAAAAGATGAGGGAGTTTGTTCTTCTGACGAGCTTCTGATATACAATAAAAATGATGATGATGATGATGATGATTATGAGGAATTTGACTTAAGAATCATACACAGAAAAAATAGGTAAGCAAGGCACTGCTCATGCTCTCATGTTGGCTGTATGTGATGTTTTAGTTACTTGAGCTGTTCATTCACAGGACCGGGTTCGAGGAGAACAAGGATTTCCCCATCGTGATCAATAGCATTATAGCATGTAGATATTTTGTCATGGAATTCCTTGGCGCCGCAGCATTCAGCAAAGTGGTCCAAGCTCATGATCTTCATCTGGGGCTAGATGTTTGCCTGAAAATCATAAAAAATAACAAGGACTTCTTCGATCAGAGCTTGGATGAAATCAAACTACTCAAGTTCGTGAATAAGAATGATCCGTATGACGCATACCATGTTCTGCGTCTTTACGATTACTTCTACTTTCAGGTAGCGAAAACTGCTGGATTTCAGTCAAGACATCAGTGACATGTACGAAAGCCTCTCAATTTCCTTTTACTTTTTGCAGGAACACCTGTTTATTGTCACCGAGCTTCTGGGAGAAAACCTATACGAATTTCAGAAGTTCAACAAGGAATCAGGTGGAGAGCCATATTTCACCATGCAGAGGCTTCAGGTAATTCACTTATCACATCCCATACAAATGTCAGAAAATTTGAGTTTATCGTGTGCTTGTGTACAGGCAATTACCAGGCAATGTCTAGAAGCACTGACCTACCTTCATGGTCTGGGCATCATCCATTGTGATCTGAAGCCTGAAAACATTCTCATCAAAAGTTACCGGAGATGTGAGATAAAAATTATTGATCTTGGAAGCAGTTGTTTTCTCACAGACAGTCCTTCAATGTACATACAATCCCGCTCTTACAGAGCACCAGAGATTATTTTAGGCCTCCCCTATGACCAAAAGATCGACCTTTGGTCCATCGGCTGCATTTTAGCAGAGCTGTATTCCGGCGAGGTAGCTACTACATCCACATTCATATGGGAAATCCATATGGTTCATCATTAATACTAGTATGCCTTCCAGGTGCTCTTCGCAAACGAGGCGGTTGCGGTTATCCTCGCACAGATGATCGGAATTCTTGGTCCTATGGAACCAGACATGCTGCAGAACGGCCAATATACACACAAGTACTTCACAGATGACTACGATCTCTATTTCCTAAGCGAGGTGACATCTTCGAAACCTAACCTTAACTCTTTCATTCGTGAGAGCTTCCTGATTGAAAGAATTAATCATGCCCTCAGGAAACAGACGAGCTCGAATACGTCGTCCCTGAGGCATCGTCTCTGGAGAAGCATCTCCAGATCTCAGACGCCGGTTTCCTTGATTTCCTGCGGTGCTTGCTGGAGGTCAATCCACGGAAAAGGCCGACGGCGGAGGAAGCGCTGCGCCACCCCTGGTTTGAGACCCGATACGATGCCAGTTTTGAGGAAAAGTAACCTCCTTGTTAACCAAAGAGATGAGCGTACATTCTAGAACCCGGAATTTACAAAAATTGTTTATATTTAAAAAAATTAAAAGCCATTTCTATTATTATTTTAAAATTACAATCATTCTCATTCAAATCCTATGGAATTAGTTATACAATTTTAATATAAACTTAAAACTTATTACAACCTAATTATTGATCATTCATTCTTCGAATCACCATGTCTTCCATTTTTATCATTTTTTAATTACTAATAATAAGTAACGTAAATTATATTATAAAATTTAAAAACGTGTGTGGAGGAAAAGTAAAAGTCGGGGGAGATGAGGGGTCATGATGATAATAATTTTATTATGATGGAAGATGCATGCGTGCGATGGAATCCGTTAAGCAAAAGTGACCCGATCTGCAGCCGTCCATTTCGTGGTCTCCCTCGCCGTCCATTTTTGACTAAAGTTGTCAAACCCAAATGGTGTTTGTCTAGTAATTTTCGACGCACTTCATTTTCTAATAACTACATTTAACCAATATTTCATTTTTAGAAAATCTTATCTATAATCATTTATACCCCATTTTGGGAGGTGTTTAATTTAATTAAATAAATCATTTTCTTTATTTATTGCTTCTCAAAATACGAAATAAAATGCCACGACAGCCAAAATTACAAACTCTACATGGTCGGTCCATTGTTCAATTCTTATCCCTTTGCCAAGTTTGGACAGAAACATGATGCTGACGTCAGAATCAACAATACATGCAAAAAGTTTATCCGAATCTTGTGCAAGATTTTTATAGAAAGTATCTTATTTAGTAATTAATGATAAGGATTAATGGAACTCGTGTACTTTGTGGAATGGAAAAGGAAGTGTTTTTGAATTTTTATTAATATCCAAAGGGCCATATGAAATAAAATAAAATTTTACTCCTAGGAAGGAAAGACTTTTCAAAATTTTCTAGGATAGAAAGGTATTAAAAATATTATTTAAAAAAAAAGGAGGAAACCGGCATTAAAATAAAGAAATGGAGAGGAAAAGTCGCCCTTCCCCTCTCACGCGTACCTCTAAAGTCTTCGCTTTTTTTTTTTCTCAAACTTGGGCTGCACTGTGAAGGTGTGAACATCGGGGCATTTATTCTCTGTTCAAAGCTTTTTTCGTGGTAGATTCAGAGCTTTTAGTCTTCGTTGGTGAGAGGTGAGAAGGGCGAAGCTTTTGGTTTCTCAGATTCCGTTTTTTTGTGCGTAGTTGTTTGGTTGGTAGTTGAGGTGGGTTTTGTTTTCCCTGTTTGTTTCTCGGCGACTTGTCGTCAATTCTTGTTTTTGTGATCTGGGTTTTTATTTTTGATCCTGTAGACCTTTTTGGGCAACTGGGATTTTCTTTTGTATGGAAATTTTCGATTTTTTTGTTTTGCTGTAGATATGGCGGTGATTAGTTTTCGATTCCTTGTTTCCGTTCCAGATTCTCATGTGTGGAGGTGGGAAGAGTGAAAGCAACGGTTATAATTCGGAGATGGAGGCTGAATTTCAAGTTGAACAAGGGGGAGAAGCTCGGAAATATTGCACTGTTTTGCTTGAATTAGCTGCGTTTGATGATCTGTCAGGGTTTCTCCATGAAATCGAGATGGGTTCTTCTTTAGATGAAATGGGATTTTGGTACTGTAGAAGGTTAGGTTCAAACAGGATGGGGTTTGAAGAAAGAACCCCTCTCATGGTTGCGTCTTTATATGGGAGCTTATCGATTCTCAAATATTTAGTTGAATCAGGCAAAGTTGATGTCAATAGAGCTTCCGGCTCCGACGGCGCCACCGCCCTTCATTGCGCCGCCGCAGGCGGTTCGTGGTCATCCTTGGAGGTCGTTAATATTCTGATCAACGCCGCGGGTGATGTTGACGCTTTGGATTTGAAGGGGAAAAGAGCTGGAGATTTGATGGCTCCTTGTGTGAAAAGGTCTTCTCAATTGTTGAGCAGGAAAAAGTTGGAGATGCTGTTGAATGGGGTCGCCGGCGATTGCGAATTGGACGAGGAGGAGGAAGCAGAAGAAGAAATAGCAATACAGAAGAAGAAAGAATATCCTTTTGACATATCCTTGCCTGATATAAACGATGGGATTTATGGCACTGATGAGTTCAGAATGTACAGTTTTAAGGTGAAGCCTTGTTCTAGAGCTTATTCTCATGACTGGACGGAGTGTCCGTTTGTTCACCCCGGCGAGAACGCACGGCGCCGGGATCTGAGGAAGTATCATTATAGTTGTGTTCCTTGTCCTGAATTCAAGAAGGGAACTTGCGTGAAAGGAGACAACTGTGAATATGCTCATGGTGTTTTCGAATCATGGCTTCATCCCGCTCAATACAGAACACGTCTCTGTAAGGATGAAACTGGTTGCTCGAGGAAAGTTTGCTTCTTCGCTCACAAGCCCGAAGAGCTCCGGCAGTCGTACGCCTCTACTGGTTTGGATTTGAGTCAACTGCCTCTTGGTTCACCAGGTTCGTCTCCGATCGTAGGGGGTTCGCTCTGGCAGAGCAAGATCAATACCACTCCTCCGGCTCTGCAGCTTCCGGGGAGCCGATTGAAGGCGACCCTGAGTGCAAGGGATGCGGATTTAGATATGAAAGTTCTGGGATTCGAGGAAATGGGGAACATCTCTTCTCCATACAGCAGAATGGGAGCTGGGGGAGAGCTGAAGCAAGGCAATCTTGATGAACTTTTTGGTTCGTATGACCAGTCTCTGATCTCACAGATGCAGGGATTATCTCCAAAATTCAGCTCCAACTCGTCCCCTCAGGTGCAATCTCCAGCATACCGGCAGAACATGAACCACCTCCGATCGAGCTTTCCCTCAAGCATCTCATCTGCACAACCAAGAAACTATGCTTTCGACTCTTCCTCAGCAATGGCGGCCGCCATCTTGAATTCAAGATCTTCAGCTCTGTCCAAACGAAGTCAGAGCTTCATCGATCCCGGCCGCTATTCCCTCTCATGCTCAGCCAATTCCCCCGTGCACTCAATTCCATCCGAGTGGGGATCTCCGGATGGGAAGCTGGACTGGCGATTCAATGGCGACGATGCGACTAAGCTCAAGAAATCTCCATCTTTCGGAATCCGTAGCGAGAATGGATTTCACGCCAGAAACACAATGCTGACTCCGAACATGGATGACCCAGAAGTCTACTGGTGAAGGAGACCCCCCTTGATAACATGGTGGCACGTCGAGAAATGTAAATAGAGCGGCGGAAGCAGCCGCGTAAGCAGATCATCATGGCCTCCGCCGTCATCCCGGGAACTAACCGGCCGCGCCACCTCCAAGCTGATTTATTTTTTCTCATTGAATTATTGTTTTTAGAAAGCAGCCACGATATAAATTCGATTACTAAAATCTTCTTTTAAAAAATTATTCCATTTATTCATATTCCTTATTTTCTCACTATTATCTTCTCATCTATAATAATTACACTTAAATACTAATTAATTCTCACTTTTTAATTAGATTTTAATGTCATCTAATGTGTCGACATGTTTACTTAGGTGGGGTCCAGCCTGCCATCCTAATACTAAACACGTGTACATTATTAGGGTTATCCCATGAATTGGCAGTTGGAAGCTTCCTCCTCTCCATGATTTATTAGAATGTGAGATTTATTATTTAATAAAAAAACTAATTTTGGTTCTACATTGTTTAAACTTATTTATAGAAATATCGAACTAGGCCTCAATCATTCATGCTTCGAATCCGATGCCCTGCACGAGAAAGGATGGTCTAAGTGAATTCATGTATGAGAAATGATAAAATTGAATAAAATGACTATGCAGAGATCTATTTTCTGAGTATGGTGAAAAGTTATTGATAGGAATTTCAAAATTAAATATATTTAATCTAGAGTAATTTGAGGATGAAAATTGAAAATACCAAATATAAAACAATGAAAATTAAATATCTAAAATGAATAATATTGTTATATTGATGTTTGTTACATTTGTTCATTCATTTTTAATTAGATCAATTTATTTGGCATATCTGAGTATTCTCAATTTTCCTTGGGATTTTCAGTTCACCAAAATTTTTGAATTTGTTTTTGCGTGTTCTAATCACAAGTATCGACTATGCACGTACATCAATCCGTATTCAAGTGGCAGACGGGGTTTATGCAAAGGAAGGGCTCATCCCATAATTACGTCATCCAACGGCTCTATGGATTTTACGGTGGGCCTTCTTTAGGTGGATCGGGCCGAACGTGAAATTGGGTTCGTATCAATGATCCACTACCATTCTATGACTAGAAAGTTAACGACTACAGCCGTCCATATTTTAAAATAACGGTTTGTCTAAACAATTATTTTTATTGTATATAATAAAAAATTAAGGAATCCAATTTAACCGTAGGGATCACTAATTCAAATCATGAATTGAACACGTTTTTAAAATATTGCTCACAGAATCTGATTAGAACAATTTTCTTTTCGCCAACTATTTCCTTTTATTCATATTTCATATTTTCATAACAAGACGAAATAATTGTGGTGAAGCAAATTATAAGATTAATTAAATGTAATATTTTTAATTTTTTTAAATAATTTTTCGATTTATATAAAAATTGTTAAATTGAATTCATAAAAAAAAACCCATTATTTTAAAACACTCGTCGAGGCCTTGGACTCACATGAAGTAGGTATAGTTGCACTAGGATTTTCATTGAGGGAAACATCTCGCGGTAATGGAGGGCCAGGATTGAGTGGATTGTGTTATTCATCTTTCTGGTTTTCGTTGGATTGATTTAATTGATATCAATTTATAATATTAATTTCCCGATAAAACAGAAATTGAAAATTGTGATGGGCTGGGGCTCCTTAATTCTTAACACCATCGCTAATTCACCTTCTTTACAATAAAGTATAATAAATTATTTTGTATAATTATACAATATTTAATCTTGCTTCTCTTTGTGGGCAGCTGGAGGACGAGACCGCGACGTCGCCTTGGGTTCGAAGCGCGTCGTTTGGAAAAGCGCTTCGAAATGCCTGCATCTACAGCAGACGTCCTCTCCGCAGAAGGGGCATCTCCCTAACTTCTGCGAACACGGCCCACACAGAATGTGGCCGTTCATGCACTGCCAAAAAAAAAAAAAAATTAAGAACACATACACTTGATTTAATAGAAACACAGCAAAACAAACCCAAAAAACTTACGGAAAAGATGGCCCCTCTGATGGGGCCGTCACAGCAGATCGGGCAGTTGTACATCTTCATGTCAGCCTCGATTAATTTGTATTCAGCCATTTACTCTCTGGTACAGTGTTAAATTTCATCACCAGCTTGTTTATTATATAGAGTTGTAGAAGTAAGATCTATAGTATGAAAAAGTCGTGCTTTTTAACAACATTGCACTTTAATTACACATATTACAAAATTCACCTGAGATTATAATAATTCTAGAAAAATTGATAATGACTTAGAAATATTTGCAAAATCAATTTTCTGGAAATTTCAAAATTCTGATAATAATTCAAGAAAAATATGTAACATGCAATTTGCGATTTGATTATTCGAGGATCATGAATGAGGTGATGTGATGGGTGTAGAAGTGCATGTACATACATACATACATACATACATACATACATACATACATACATACATATATATATATACATACATACATACATATTCCCTCCAAATCACGTTAATTTTCATGTAGCCTAATTCTTCATACTTGAAACAATTTAAAGTATAATAATATTAAATGAAGTAATTGATGAAATTTAACACTGTACCAGAGAGTAAATGGCTGAATACAAATTAATCGAGGCTGACATGAAGATGTACAACTGCCCGATCTGCTGTGACGGCCCCATCAGAGGGGCCATCTTTTCCGTAAGTTTTTTGGGTTTGTTTTGCTGTGTTTCTATTAAATCAAGTGTATGTGTTCTTAATTTTTTTTTTTTTTTGGCAGTGCATGAACGGCCACATTCTGTGTGGGCCGTGTTCGCAGAAGTTAGGGAGATGCCCCTTCTGCGGAGAGGACGTCTGCTGTAGATGCAGGCATTTCGAAGCGCTTTTCCAAACGACGCGCTTCGAACCCAAGGCGACGTCGCGGTCTCGTCCTCCAGCTGCCCACAAAGAGAAACAAGATTAGTAAAAATTGTACAAATATTTGTGTGTACTTGATAATATATACAAGAACCAAATATTGCTTCTACACCCAACCTATGCTTTTCAAATAACACCAAACCAACAAAAAATTAATATTTTTATCAATAAAGAAAAAATGAATGAATGAATAGTACTACTTTGTAAAATTGAGTGAGAATGATATAGCGTCATTTAGAAAATTGATCATCCGTCATGAACCTCCATCTACTTGCCTGCCTTTGGAAGGAGGATGGTGTTAAGAAGAATTGAGAATAATCCCAAGAAGACACAAACTGGATGGTATTCTAGTGCATTCTTAATTCCCATAATGCCTTGCGCTAAGTCACTTAAATAAGGGGATGAATCCTTCTCACCACAATATTATTATCCAAATTTCAATAAAATCGATTCTTTTGCATGGAAAATACATGCAATAAATAATTATGATGTTACAAATCTTCTTAATCCATAATGGTCTCCACTTTTGGTCTCCTTTAAAATGCTTCTAAGCGTGATATTATCTATTAAATAATATATTTCTTTTCCTGAATCTAATATGAATTTTTTTATTTAATTCTAATAATATACATATCATTATATTAATTTTTTTTTACGTTTTCGAATATCGAATCAATTATAATGAACGTTACATCGCTTCCACTTTGCTGTCTCCAAATTCATAGACTACAAGTAAAAAATAATAATAATATGTAGTCATGAATACACATTTGAATTTTCAACCTACTTTGAGTCAGAATTTGTAACCACACATGACAAATAAATAATAATTAATATATATTATTGATGTCAACAGAGCTTCCGGCTCCGGCGGCGCCACCCCCCTTCACTGCGTCGACGGCGGCGGTTCATGGTCATCGTCGGTAATGATGATGTTTTGTATTCGAAGGGGAAAAGAGCTGGAGATTTGATGGCTCCTTGGTCTTCTCAATCGTTGAGCAGGAGAAAGTTGGAGATGCTGTTGAACGGGGTCGCCGGAGATTTCGAATTGGAGGAGGAACTAGGAAAAGAGATGGCAATACGCAAGAAGAAAGAATATCCTCCTGATATATCTTTGCCTGATGAGATTTATGGTAGCGATGTTTTTTTTTAAGGTGACGCCTTGTTCTAGAGCTTATTCTCATGACTGGTTGCTCACTCCTGCGAGAACGCACGGCGGCGGAACCTGAGATGTCGGCCGACCCGACCCGAACCTGTGTTTTACCCGTACGTACGTGTTAGTGGCAGCTAGGTATTGGCAATAGTTAATACTTGGTGCATTTTTTGATTCTCACGGCCCCATTTACATAGTTGCTTTAAAAAACATTGATGGTAGGTTGTGTTTTCTGTGCCCAGCACAAGGGTTGCCTACAAAATAAATAAAAACCACAATTTATTCTTTATTTTTGAATTATTATAATTAATATTTTAGTTTTTTTTTTAAAGAAAACCAGAAACTCATTACTACAAGTTTCTTCTCAAACATTATTTCATTTTTATTGTTGAGAAGCAAATTGTATTTCATTATAAAAAAATTAATTAAATATAAGATTTATATTTTTTTAATTCATTATAAAAAAATTCATGAATTTAACCAAGAAAATCATACTAAAACAAGTTGCACTAATGCTTTTTTCATTGTATTGTTGCCGGAATCGATCCAAATTGATATCAAATTATAATAATAATTTACCGAAAAAACAGAAATTGAAAATTTGCGTATTGGGCCACGCTGATCACTCTTTTTCATCGGTGGCCCAGCCCATTTTGATCTGATAATGGTTATTTTATATATAATATAAAAAACGTATAAATATTCGTACTTGTTCGAACTGGGCTTTACCCTAATTTGCGACCTGGTCCATTTTGATGGAAGGCTTTATGATGACTGTTGGGCATTTGCCTCCTCAACAAAAATACTTCTCATTTTGAAGAAAGAATTTAGATAATAAAATTTTTTTTATTAACATAATGCCTTTAATTAGAAAGGAAAATGCTTTTAGTTTTTTTTGTTTTTGAAGTATTAAGCGGCTATTTAATGCGATAATGAGGATTAAACAGCCTGGCAAAAAAATATATATATATTGAAAATTCAATTTGTGAGCAAACTTCTAGAGATCTGAGCAAGCGACTGCAAATTGCATCTCACGATCGTATCCGCAAAGGCACGAGTCTCCTCTACCGTATTCCCTTCCGGCACATCCACCTCATACGACTCCACCACCACCGTCGCGGCCGCTCCCGCCGCATGGAGTGTCGTGATGGACCGGTAGTTCCGGAGACGGTGATCGCCGCCGACGACTCTGAAACTCATCACATGCTTCTCATCATCCAGAATCTCCAGCTTCTCCGTGCTCCTCCCCGCCGGCAACCCGGAGACGACCGTCACCTCCCTTACAGTACCCACCTCCCCGCCGCCGTGAACCACTCGGCAACTTTTGAGAAAATGCTTGTACGCTTGTGGGTTGTCGAATCGTCGCACCAAGGACCACACGATCTCGATAGGGGCATCGATCGCCTGCACCACCGCGGAGCAGCACTGGTTTTCCATTACCTAGAAACGGCACATGATTAAGAAAGGGTTACCCGTATGAGGCGGAAATCAATCAAAACGAAATCAGACAGTACCAGGTGAGTGTGACGGCGGCGAACATCATCCGGCAGGGGAATTTCAGGGGAAATCGGAGAAACCCACATGAGATCCAGGCGGTCCGTGAAGCGAGGGCTCCTGGAGCTAATCCTCTGAATCTGCAGAGAAGACGGCATTCTTATGCTTCTTCTTCTTTATTTGTGGCCGAGGAACCTGGGGAAAAGCGTCTACAAGAAAACAGTCGATGAATCCTATGAGCGATTCACGAAGAACAGACAAAGTATACGAACCGGCAGAAGAGAAAATATCTCCGAATAGTTGCAGAGCAAACATCATGAAGATTTTTCTGCGTTTCTCGCCCTCGCTTTTCCATTGTCAGGCGGTTTCGAGCAAGTGGGGTGCGCAAGTTGCAGGGGAATTCGGAACTTCCTCAAGGAATTACCCTCCCAACATCTTCTTAATTACACAAATACGCCAAACCATTTGCCGAAGAATCATCATATCATGGGTAAATGAACTGTAACCAACAGTGTCGTCGTCCTCCGCCATCGATGCTTCCAGAAACGGTGTCGTTTCTTGGGTGGGTGGGGTGGCATCTTCGTCCATCCCCAGAATGCGAATCCGGGGGGCGACAGGCCGCTGTTTTAGGTTTTTACCCGTACGGATTTGTTCGTGGCAGTTAGGACTACCTTTTGTACAATTCTGAAAAATCAATAATGATTATTTTTTAATACATAAAAATGGTTGTTGTTTAAATTGCATAATCGGGACATGAGCTGCATTAATTCTCTTTCCATGTTATAATTTTAAATACATTTCTAAAAAATTATAAAAAAAATTATCATGCATTCTATTCTACAAAGAGGTGTCTCATCTCAAGCTTTGGGCCGGGGAATGGGTTCACCATGGAACAAGCCCATACGTTTCCTGGACCGGCTCCTCTTTATGGGCCTTCGCCCGAGGTAAGGAATAGGGGGTGGGGGTCTTTGCCCTCCAATAATCAAAATTGATACATATTGCACCATGCATGTCACCAACTACAATTACTTTTCACAATATTATGTGTATTGACCATTCAACCCTCATGATTTTACGTTTTTTTTTATCTTTTTTAGAAAATGTCTCATATAAGATTAGTAAAATTTTTACTCATTAATCACGTACCGATCTATAATCAATGTGTGATAATTGAAATATACTCATAGACTTAATTCTCTCTGTTGTCCCACTATTGATACACACCCAGATTTTAGTCTGATATCAACATAATGATTCATACTTATTTTATATGATATTATTTAATTCAAAAATCAAATCTTTATAGTTGTACGTTATTATTTTTTAAGAAAAAGTCCTTAGTAAAAGATTCAAAATATCTCTCTATTTAACCACATCAATTCCTTCATCTGTAATTAATGTAGTATATCATAATCAGACCCCTGACTTTACAATACGCACCGTTAATATCGCAATGTCATTTTCGAGAATTATTATAATATGATAGCGCGTTCTTAATTAAAGCGTAATCCTGTCCGTAAATCACATATTTTCGTAACATAGATTTTGGTCCTCCATCGATATATAATAAGTTGTTGGTGAAATGAAAACTCGTATGAACAAGATGGAGAAAAAGAAGCTATGTTATGTCCCTGCCCACCTCTTTAATTGCTCGGCGTGCGGTGTCGGCCCCATCAGAGGGCCCATCTTCTCGGTAACCTTTTTTTGGTTTTATTTTATTTGTTGTTTTAATTACCAATATTTATTTTTAAGAAAAAAAATAAATTGAATGCAGTGCGGAGAAGGAGAGATTATTGTGTGTGAGCCATGCTTCCACAAATTGGCGGAATGCCCAATCTGTAAGGGACCAATCTGTTGCAGGTGTTCAGACCTGGAAAAGATATTTCGGTCTATTCTCGAGGGAGATGGAGATGGAGATCCGGCTCCTCCCCCAGTCCCCGACACCGACAAACAAAAGAATGATTAAGTCGTATTTGTAAAATAATATACCTGAGAATTTAATTTTCAGTGGTAAATAAAATTAGTTAATTATCATAACATAAATCCGTATAAACCGGATGAGAATGATACCCATTCAGATATGATGCAATAGGGTTTTCATGGAGGGTAGAATGGGCAACAAATAGGATGGTATAAAGTATCATTTTTGATTGGATTGTGTGAGGGATTATGGAAATTCTTATAATTTTAAAATACTAATTGAAGAAAGAAAAAGAAATTGAAAATTATGTTTTAACTTAGGCGGTAAGGTTAATATTTGTGTGATCATTTTTTATACTAATTGAGTAATTAATTATGCAAAAATTAATCTGATGGAGGAGGAGGAATATGAGAAAAGTCTTCCTGGGAAGGGGTTGACTGGGATGACCCGCTCCATGGGTGTTTTTAAAAAATACTCACTGTTCATTTCTTTCATACATTAAGCACAAAAAAATACACGTAGAATAGTTAAATTTCTAATATAATCAAAACATAGTGGATATTTTTTTTAAAAAAAACCCCGCTCCATGCCCCTTCTCCCGGGCCCGCCCGATTTGAATAACCTATTTATTAGATTAATTACTGTTTGCATTTTATCATGTTATTAGAGTCATTTAGTTGAATCAAGAAATTATCATAATAAAATGCACAATAATGGCACATTCTTGCATAATAACCGTTAATCTCCACCAGAAATTCAGCTAATTGAAAGAAGATGATGCCAACCCTTGAAAGAGGATGATCCGCAAGGACATTTGATAGATTGACATGCATTATATTATGAAACGAATATCTTAAATAAGTAGATGAATTCTTCTTTCTAAAATACTATTCTCAAAGTTAGGTAAATGAATCATCTTTTGCATTCAATTGAAAATCCAGAGAATATTTGACTGTAAAAATATCAAAAAAATATTTTTATAATACAAAAGGAACAATATCAGAAAAGGTAGTATATAAATAATCATAAACATTAATTTTACTGATTAGGTCGGTTTAAATACCTGTTGAGGATGGACAAAAAAATCCTTCAACTGAGATAAGGATTGCACTAGGGTTTTGATAAAGAGTACAACGGTCAATACATCTGATTTCAAATACGATGGATGGCTAGTATAAATGAAAGTTTAGGTCGAATCTATGGGCTGATCTGGCCCGATTCTAGAATCTATAGGGCTTTTCGGCCCGACACCCATATGCTCAGTATTGATTGGGCTTAGGACCATAAAATGCAATGTAGAAAATTGACCAGTCTTGTTTTCATATTTTTTAAATAAAAAATTAAATATTTATCTATAAATATTTTTTATACTTTTTGTCTTTGGATGATTTTAATTAATTTTTGATTAATCACATTACATGTTTTATAGACAATGAGAATTATACTAATTTATTTATTTATATTAATTAGTTGATTAAAATCAATATTTAAAAATTAAATAATTTATTTTATAAAATATTCTTTTAAACAAACACTAGGTCGATGGGCCGGGGGTGCCTTGCAAAATATATTAATTTAATATAATAAATATAAAACTATCAGTCTTGTTTTTGTTTATTAGGAGGGTCGCGAGGCGCATTTTGCCGCAGCGTGTCTGTCGTGGAGTGATTTAGAAAAGTAGTCACTGTAGAAAAGTGGTAAACTTATGTGTAAAAATTTTGAATTAAACAGTGTTCTGTAAAATTTTTAAAATTTATTTATATTTTTCAAAAATAAAAATATTTTTGTTCTAGAATAACTTTTAATTCGAAAAGTAATTTTATCAAAAACACTTTTAAAATTATAACTACAAAAATTATTTTTGGAAAAGTAAGGAGTTAGTTAATTTTACTTTTTATTTCTACTTTTTAAAAGTAATTTTGAAAAATAAAAATAGATTTCAAAAATGTTATAATATAGGTGGGAAAGATGTCCATTTTTCTAAATGACCCGTCTGCCTGTCCTGTATGAGGTGCTCTACGTGGCGGCACGTGCAGTACAGTAGCCCACAACAGTGTGGGTATCTTTCCAGTTTGTGGCGTCACACACAATGTGGGCTTCCGGACACTTCCAGAAAGAATATGTATGTTTGTGGAAGTGTGCGGAAGGCCACAAACTTGAAAGATGCCCACAATGTTGTGGGCCACTGTCTTGTAGGTGCCGTGACATGGAGCACATCATAGAGGACAGACAAAGGCGCCTCGGGGCCGTCCTAATAAACAAAAACAAGATTAATAATTATTACATGGAAATTATTATAATTTTATAATACTAATTGATGAAAGAAAAAGAAATTGAAAATTATTGTGTTTAACTTACGCGGTCAGATAAAATACATATAGTAATCATACAAGAATTAATCTAATTGTTTATTCAACACGTCTGGAGGAGGGGAACGACGAGGAGGTCTTCCTCCAAAGCGGTTGACGTTGGATGACCCGCTCCGTGTCCAAGTAAATCGGGCGGCCTCGCCAGAACCGGGCATAGTGACAGTACACAGGACTTTCCAAATAAAATTCATATTACGTAAAAAAAAAAATACTTTCTGAATAAATTCGAGACCCATAGTAGCATACAAGGGCACTATTATCATCTACAATGGGTCCATGACGGGTCTAATTTATTCAGTAGTTTTTTGTTTTTTTTACTTGCATGAATTGTATTTGAAAAAAAAAACGATTGTCACTATGTCCCTTCTGCGGAGGCCCGATTTGCTGTAGGTCTCGGCAGCTCATCCAGTCGCCCACTTTCGAGGAAGACCCTCTTCGTCGTCCTCCTCCTCCAGGCGTGTTGAATAACATATCATTAGATTAATTACTCTATGTATTTTATTATGTTATAAGAATCATTTAGTTAAACCAAGAATTTATCATAATAAAATGTAAAGTATATGGCAACATCATGTATAATAATGATATACCCTGGAGAAGCAAAGAGATTTAATATATTGGCTTGTGTTATGTAACGAGTCTCTTAAATAAGTAGATGAATTATTCTTTCTAAAATAATATTCTCAAAATTCTTTCAATGAATCATTTTTTGCAATCAATTCATGGGGGAAAATATAGAGAATATTTGACTATAAATAATAACTGATATCAGTAAAAATATCCAAAAATTATTTTGATAACACTAAAGGACATAATATAAGAAAAAAGCAGTGCATAATATTGCGTACATACGTGTTTGAATTTTCAATCATCATTGATTTAAAATTTGTAATTATATACAATAAATCATTTCATGTAATAGTTAATATATGACGAACTTTTGTACATTTCAGACATAATGTATGCTGTATATTATTATAAATTATAGTTAATACTTTATATTTACATCTCAATGCTAGCTATGTTTCAGATGATTTTGGTTCATTTTACGTTAACCAACCATATTATTTAGTACTTACTGTATGAGAAAATGAAGAACAAATAAATTGTATCTAATGATTTTATGTTGTAGTAATAAAATTTAATATAACTTTTACCATGAACAATTCCTCATGTAAAACGAATTAAATAGTAATTTTTAAACAATCATGGAAATTGTGTGATACGTTGAATTAAATTATAATTGCAAAACACAGATTACAACTTTTTCTAGAATTATTAGCACAACAATATGAGTTTTGTAACGTACCTAGTTAAATTGTAATTGCAAAGTATATATTACAAGATTATTAACATATCATAGTGAATTTTGTAATGTTGTTCAAAAGATATTAACTTTTCATAATATATATTTTGCTCCTCCAACACTATATAAGAAGCTGGGGTGATGAAATTAAACCTTGTATCAGTGCAATGGCCAAAGATGGCAATTAGGGCATCTTTCAAGCATTCTGACTTTTTTGACTTTTTTTGTACAAATCAGAATTGTCCGTTTCATGTCGGCTCATCATTTTTGGAAGCAATAAAGGTTTAAGTCACCCTATGAACAGCTATGGATGCCTGAAAAAAAGGATAAAAAAATATTGTTTTTTAGACACCCACATATTATGGATACATGAAACATAGTAGATATTTTTGAGATATTTACAGACATCAAAACAAGTCATTATGGGTGATTGAAATTTTTTTAAAAAAATATAGTGTTTTCAAGCATTCATAATAATCATTGAAAAAAAATTTGATATTTTTGGAAATGTTTCTAGACATCCATAAAAAAATTTATGAAAAATATAACTTTTATTTTTAAATTAATTATTAATATTTAAAATTGGGGTTCGAAACGAAAACATGCGTTTCGGTTGCGATTTTGCTTTGGGTTCGATTCAAGATTTATAATTTCAGTTTCAAATTAAAATCAAAATTGAATTTAAAATCGAACTGTGGTTTATGAAGTATTTATTTCAAACCGATCAGAACACTAATTCAAAGTGGGTGTTTAGGTGGGTTGGGCTTGCGTTACCTGGTCTGGGCTTAGTAGCTGCACTTAAAAGGTTAAATCCCCAACTTTAAAAAGAATAGATATTTGATCCACACGTTTTCTTAAATACGTGAATTTGTAAACATTCATCAAGATTATTTACGCGTGGTGTCAGAGGAACGGTGGGTTTATGTGTGCCAATAATTTGCGATGTTTCTGTCCTTTTTTCGGGTGCTTGGAAAAAAACTAAAAATCAATTTGATTTAAAAGAATTGACATTAGGGTATGTTTCATAGAAGTTTTAAATGACTTTAATAAGTTTTTGTTTAGTAAAGAGTTTTATATAAAACTAATTTTATTTTAAACCCAAAAATGGCTCTAAAAAAGATATTGTTAGCTTACATAAATGTGCATGGACATATAATCAAATACTCAGTCGTATGAGGTTACAACTCTCAACAGTGAATTAATTTTATTTATATTTCTTATTTTGTTCCTCGTATAATATCTTTTTATCACTCGTAATAATGTTTATATTTATAAAATATATATTTCCTAGCTAAAAGAATAATGATGGATGATTAGGAATATATCAGAGAGTCATATTCATATTTATTGTTATACAATATATATATATATATATATATTTCATATACTTAGATTTTGTAAACGGATATAATATTTAGTAATAAATTTTACTAATAAAAAAATATATAATTCACATGCAAATTACTAATCTAATTCTACTTTAGCACGCAACTAATTGTGTACTTTGTCTAGAATTATTTAAGTGAAATTGTAAAGTACGTATTACAATTTTTTCTAGAATTATTAGCACAACGTTATGAGTTTTGTAATGTCCCTAGTTAAAACTTTTCATAATATAGATTTTGCTCTTCTAACACCATATAAGAAGCTAGGGTGATGAAATTAAACCTTGTATCACAAAATGGTGTAAGATAAACCATACACTAGACACCACAAGCAAGGCTTGATAAGTCTAAGTTGTACAAGAACTCAAGGAAGGAGAATTTGTTCTCAAAAGTGATTACAATTAAAGTTGTCCAAAACAAGAGTAAGACCCTTCTTATATAGTTGAAGGATTGGGCCTTATTGGAGGCAAAGTAGTCATAATAATGTATTTGGTCGTAATAGGCCTTCTCTAATCAAGTTGATCCACTTTGATAATGTTGAATTCCATCCCAAACACCTCATAGCTTGGGTGATTGGCCCATAAGGTCTTAAGCACTTCTTGATTTATTCTTGCTCTTGATCTAGTGATTGGCCCAACTGAAATCAATGGAAAATTATTGATCTTGTGTCCTTTGTCTTCATTGGAATAATCAGTAGCATCCATGATCTCATCATCCCCCCCTTCTTTTAGCAGATTCATCCTTGAATCGTCACTATCTACATCACAAGAAACCAAGTCAGCAATATTGAACGTGGAATGCACCGAAAACTCACCTGGAAGATCAATCTTATATGTATTATCATTGATTTTCTCAATGACTTGAAAGGGTCCATCTCCTCTGGGCAAAAGCTTTGAATGTCTCTTGCTTGGAAATCTTTCCTTTCGAAAATGTACCCAAACCCAATCTCCTGGTTGTAGAGTAACTTTCTTCCTATGTTTATTTGCTTTAGCTGCATACTCCTTGTTTTTGGCTTCCAATTGATTTCGAACCTTCTCATGTAGTGTTCTGATGGCTTCTGCTCTCTTAGCACCATCAAACCTACAAAATTCATCAGATGGCAAGGGCAACAAATCTATAGGAGCACGAGGATTAAAACCATACACAATTTCAAAAGGAGAACAATGAGTAGAAGAGTGTACTGCTCTATTGTATGCAAACTCAACATGAGGTAAGCAATCTTCCCATGTTCTAATGTTATTTTTGATGACGGCACGAAGTAGGGTAGCTAGGGTTCGGTTTGTTACCTCGGTTTGTACATCAGTTTGAGGATGACAAGTGGTAGAGAAAAGAAGCTTTGTTCCCAACTTACTACAAAGTGTACGCCAAAAGTGGCTAAGAAACTTCGTGTCACGATCACTTACAATGGTAAGTGGCATACCATGAAGCCTAACAATCTCCCTGAAGAATAAATCAGCAACATGCGAAGCATCATCAGTCTTGTGACAAGCAATGAAATGTGCCATCTTGGAGAACCGGTCCACGACTACAAATATTGAATCCTTTCCCTTTTGAGTCCTCAGTAATCCTAAAACAAAATCCATAGAAAGGTCAATCCAAGGATAAAGAGGAGTAGGAAGAGGAGTGTACAATCCTTGAGAAGTTGATTTTGATTTGGCTTTCTTGCACACCAAACATCTTCCACATATTTTTTCTACATCTTTTCTCATGTGTGGCCAATAGAAGTGTTGTTGAAGCATGTCCAACGTCTTGGTGACCCCAAAATGCCCCATTAGACCACCACCATGAGCTTTTTTCACTAAAAACTCACGAATTGAACATTCAGGAATACATAATCTGTTCTTTTTGAAAAGAAAATCATCTTGCCTATGAAAGTTTTCAAGAGGTTTATGTTCACATGAAAGATAAATATCTTTAAAATCATGATCAAGACTGTAAAATTCTTTTATCGTTGACAATCCAAGAATTTGAGCATCAAGAGTAGCTAAAAGTATGTACCTTCGTGACAATGCATCTGCAACAATGTTCTCCTTACCTTTCTTGTATTTGATAACATAAGGAAAGGTATCAATGAACTCCACCCATCTTGCATGTCTTCTATTGAGATTTTTTTGACTCTTGACATGCTTCAAACTTTCATGGTCTGTATGGATAACAAACTCTTTGTGCCAAAGATAGTGTTTCCAAGTTTCAAGTGCTCTTATCAATGAATACAACTCTTTATCATAAGTTGGGTAATTGAGTGTAGCTCCACCCAACTTTTCACTGAAATAGGCAATAGGTCGACCTCCTTGCATGAGAACAGCACCTATTCCAACTCCAAAAGCATCACATTCAATTTCAAACGTGTTAGAGAAATCAGATAATGTAAGTAAAGTAGCTGAGCTAAGCTTATCCTTACGTGTCTTGAAAGCATGTTCTTGTGATTCTCCCCACCAAAATTGAACATTTTTCTTCACAACCTCGTTCAATGGTGCAGCAATTGTGCTGAAATCCTTGACAAAACGACGGTAGAAGCTAGCCAATCCATGGAAACTGCGCACTTCTCCAACTGTGGTAGGGGTTGGCCATTCTCTAATTGCTTTCACCTTGTCTTCATCTACTAAAATTCCTAAATCACTTACAATATAGCCAAGAAAAGAGATTTTGTTTGTGCAAAAGTCGCATTTTTTGATATTAGCATATAAACACTCTTTTCTCAAGACGAACAACACCTCACGTAAATGACATGTATGTTCATCCAGTGTCTTACTATACACAAGAATATCATCAAAGTAAACAACAACAAATCTACCAAGAAAGGGACGCAATACATGATTCATTAACCTCATAAAAGTACTAGGTGCGTTAGTCAATCCAAAAGACATAACCAACCATTCATATAAACCAAACTTAGTTTTGAAAGCAGATTTCCATTCATCCCCCTTTCTCATCCTAATTTGATGATATCCACTACGCAAATCGATCTTAGAGAAAATGCATGATCCATGTAATTCATCTAACATATCATCAAGTCTAGGTATAGGATGACTGTACTTAACCGTTATTTGGTTGATGGCTCGACAATCAGTGCACATTCTCCATGTTACATCATGTTTTGGCACCAATAATAATGGAACTGAGCATGGACTCACACTTTCCCTCACCAACCCCTTAGCCATGAGTTCCTCTACTTGGCGTTGGATTTCTTTGGTTTCTTCAGGGTTAGCTCTATATGCAGCTCAGTTTGGGATTTGAGCACCAGGAACGAAATCAATTTGATGTTCTATTCCTCGGTATGGTGGTAATCCAGACAATTCTTCAGGAAAAACATCATTGAATTCCTGCAAAACAAGTTTAATGCAAGTAGGAAGATCCTCTTGTGAGTTAGAGTTGTGTGACAAAGTCTCTTTAAACAAGAGCAAAAGAAAGGGATTTCTGGCATGTAACACTCTTTTCACATCACTCATTCTTGCAACAAGGCATTCCACTTCTTTTTTCCTCACAACTCCTTCATTCACGTCTTTCTTTTCACTCTCTTTTTTAGGTGTTCTTTTTCTTTCTCGTGATATCTCTTTTTTCTCTCCCAAGCTCTCATTCCTCGAATCACCAAAGGATTTGATAGCAGTAGCAATCTTAACTTGATCCTCGTGTGCCTCTTTTGGAGATAAAGGCACCAATGTGATTTGTTTTCCTTTCATAGAAAAGGAATACTTGTTAGTATAGCCATCATGGATCACCTTCCTATCGTATTGCCACGGCCTTCCCAAGAGTATGTGTCCAGCATGCATGGGCACTACATCACAAAGAACCTCATCCTGATACTTTCCAATTTGAAAAGCAACAAGAACTTGTTTAGTGATCTTTATTTCGCTCCCTTCGTTCAACCATTGAAGCCTGTAGGGATTTGGATGTTTAAGAGTAGGAAGATGAAGTTTATCCACCATGAGAACACTAGCAACGCTTGCGCAACTGCCTCCATCGATTATTAGGCTACAAACTTTCCCATTCACAAAGCAACGTGTATGGAATAAGTTTTCTCGTTCCTCCTCCATTGGCTTAGCATCCATGGCTAAAGTCCTTCTTGTTACCAAACTTTCACCAATGACAGGTTGTTGTTCCCCATCATCTATCTCCTGTACTTCACTTCTACTTTCACACTCAACATCAGATTCAACGTCTCCAGAGTCCCTTAGAATCATGGTCCTCTTGTTTGGGCATTCCGAAGCAATATGACCATGGCCAAGACATTTGAAACACTTGATATTTCGTGTTGGTCCAGAAGACTTAAATACTCTTTCCTGGTTTCGAGTATCTGAAGTGCCCTCTTTCATCGGTCCAAACTTGGTTGATTTCCCAAATGAAAGATAATTTGGTTTCTTCTCCTTACTTCCAGCAACATTCCACGAGGTAGAAGGTTTTGGATGGTCTCTATGTTGTCCCTTAGACTTTAGTTGCTTCTCAATCTTTATTGCAACATGCAACATGTCTTCAATCTCCACATAGTGTTGCAACTGGACCACTTGAGAGATTTTCTTGTTTAAACCATAGAGGAATCTTGCTATTGTAGCTTCCCTATCCTCTATTATATTGGCTCGAATCATTAACACCTCCATTTTTTTCCAATATTCTTCCACGGTTTTGCTCCCTTGGGTGAGCTTCTGCAAGTTTTGGTGTTGATCTCTTTGGTAATGGCTGGGAATGAACCTTTTTCTCATGATCCTCTTCATTTCAGCCCAAGTGCGAATTGGTTCTTCATCATTTCGTCTTCTGTTGAGTACTACTTTATCCCACCAAGTTATGGCATAATCTGTAAACTCAACAACAGCAAGCTTGATCTTCTTGACTGCAGAATAGTTGTGACAATCAAACACATGCTCCACACGAGTCTCCCATTCCAAGTAGGCATTTGGATCGTTTTTCCCTTGAAAAGAAGGGATTTTCATCTTGATGTTATCAAATTCCTTGTATTCACGTGTGTGTCTACCCCTGGGTCTTTCATCATATCTCACACCACGATTTGGCCTCCAATTTCTTTGAGATCTTCGTTCTGTATCATCACCACTAGATGAATCATACTCATCAGGGATGTTGTCATTGTTTCTCCTTTGTTCACCATGCTTTGCCTCTTCAGCCTCAGATTCCAAATCTTTTTCTTGTTGAGAATTCCTTCTGCTATGGTGTGTTGGAACTCTTGTTCTTCCATGGAAGACACTGTCCTCTTCTTGCTTTTTGATGTTCTTGAGAGATTCATCATGGTACTCTAGTTTGACGTGGATTTGTTCCATGCATCTTTGTAATCTCCTGAACTCACTTTGCATTGCATTAAGTACGAAACGAACATCCATAACATTTGATTCTTCTGCAGGGTTATTAGAGCTCGACATCCTACTACAAGAGAAAAGTGTAGACAAAAAGAAGGAAAGAGTACAACGACAGAAAGATAGAAGTAAATGAAGAAAGAAAGAATTTCCAAACCTCAAGTCCTCTTGAACTTTAAGACTCAATAAACCTTAAAAAATCCATCTAAGTGTGGTTTAAAGAGATAAGGGTGGCTAGAGTAATGAATGGGATAAAGAAAGCGAACAATATAAGACTTGGTGATGGTAATAGTAATAATGGTTAAGTAAGAGTAGGAATGGAAAGATAGAGTGTAACTTTTTGTGATTAACACCAAAAGAGGTAGGTAGACAATTGAAAAGAGTTAAAATGAAATAGAAGTAGGACAATAGACAAAGTTGTACAATATTGACTTTTCTTTTTTTTTGGTAAAGAGAAGATTCAATGGATTCAAATGACTAACTTCTTTTTTTGACTTTTCTTATGTGTGAAAAGTTGAAAATTCAGCTACTAACTTTCTTTCTCCCTTCAACACGTTTTTTTTTTTTTTTGCAGCAATCCAGAAGAAAAGGATGGAAGAAACAAAGATAAGAAACCCCCCTTGGTTCTTCTTTTCAGAAGAAGAGATGAGCAAAAGACAAGATAACCAAATCAATATAGATCTGGACTAGTTTCTGGTTTTTTTTTTCTTTCTAAGAACGAAACAAAAACAAGATAAATAAGAGATGAAGAAGAGAAAGATTGGCTCTGATACCACCTGATACGACCCTCCAATCAACAAGTGATTGGCAAACCAGATCTTGGTTGAAAAGAAACAATCCGTCAAGAAAAAGAAGTTGGCCCTCAAGGATTGAAAGATCCTTGCAACCCAAACTATGAAATTGTACCACACTCACAGAATTAAGGAAGAAATTGGGAGTGATAAACCACACACTAGACACCACAAGCAAGGCTTGATAAGTCTAAGTTGTACAAGAACTCAAGGAAGGAGAATTTGCTCTCAAAAGTGATTACAATTAAAGTTGTCCAAAACAAGAGTAAGGCCCTTCTTATATAGTTGAAGGATTGGGCCTTATTGGAGGCAAAGTAGTCATAATAATGTATTTGGTCGTAATAGGCCTTCTCTAATCAAGTTGATCCACTTTGATAATGTTGAATTCCATCCCAAAAATCTCATAGCTTGGGTGATTGGCCCATAAGGTCTTAAGCACTTCTTGATTCCTTCTTGCTCTTGATCTATTGATTGGCCCAACTGAAATCAATGGAAAATTATTGATCTTGTGTCCTTTGTCTTCATTGGAATAATCAGTAGCATCCATGATCTCATCAAGAATCATGGAATTCAAGACGACGGCACTGGTGAGGTGGCCATAGCAACAACAACCTAGTACAATGGAAACCTATTTTGAAGTTATGTGAGGTCGAACAAACTGAGCTGGAGAGTATTCTGTAGGGTACGGAATACGAGCACCTGGAAGGTCCTCAAAACGCCGCCTTACCTGGTATTGATTCGGATGCTTGGACCTTCCAAGTGGTTGTGTTCCGTAGCCTACAGAATACTCTCCAGCTAAGTTAGTTCTACCCTGCATCACTTTAAAATAGGTTTCCATTGTACCATGTTGTTGTCCTAGGGCCACCTCATCACTGCCGTTGTCTTGAATTCCGTGATTTTGTTCTCTAAGATTTCAATAATATCCATACATTATTACTTTGAGGTCTAACTGCGAGAGTGAGGAGGCATCACATAGTATGTAGCTCTCGCCACACTTTCAAAATAAAAATTATTAGTTCATAATTGTGCTAAATAAAAAATATAAATCTCTTAACGAGAAGATGGCCTCCCTCATGGGGCCCTCGCATCAAATCGGGCAGTTGAATAATTCTCCCGTCATAATATAGCTTTCATTTTCCGCCATTTATGATACAAGGTTTAATTGCAATTCGCATCACCCTAGCTTCTTATATAGTGTTGGAGTTGCAAAATCTATATTATGAAAAGTTAATGCTTTTTGAACAACATTACAATTTAATCATTCATATTACAGAACTCATAATGTTGTGCTAATAATTCTAGAAAAAATTGTAATACGTACTTTGTAATTTTACTTTAATTCAGCATAATAATTATTATGCATTACAAACAATGATAATATATATACATTATTGATGTAATTTATACTTTATTTTATATGTGCAACTTTATGACAGTAAATAAAAAGAGTTGTTCGTTGATTATAAAAATCTAACATATTAGGAGATACCATTCTGCATTTGAATTTTAAGATGGGTATTAATGTGGGCTTTGCGTGTGCTATGGGGAACGACTCTATGCAATTTTAAAGTAGACCTACGGCGGTGTCTTTAAAACCGGCTCAGTTGGTTGTTTGATTCAATTTTGTTTTGGGTTGAACCTATTTATAAAAAGTAAAATAATTATCTAAACTTATATATTTAGAATAAAGATATTAATTTACACAGAAGATGCCCACTATGCCCTCAATCTACACTGGAAGAAGAACCCCACTAAGATAATGTAACATTAATCTCTGTTTATAATAATAAGACAAAAAAATCCTTCTACTTCGATTAAATAAATAAAATTGCCTTAGGGTTTTGATGCAATAAAGGGTATAATGGGCAATACACGTCCGATCTTAGTATCAATAATGATAGACAATTAGGTTGGGGATCTTGATAATTTGAGCGAACAGATCTCACAGACCATGACCCCCTTTTTGTACCCCATATACAAACATGGCTTCATCTCTTTCAATGTTATCGGATAGAATTGAATTGTTATTCAGGAGGCCAAGAGTGGACTTTCTTTGTGATAATACAAACTCTAGAATAAGTAATATATATCACATTTATTGAACTAAAACCATATTGGGGGCATATTTTAGATATGATAGTCTAAATAATATATATGTAGATAGGATAAAGATTTAATTAAAATCAAATATCATATTCTGAATTTTATTAATTAATGAAAATAGTTTTTAGATAATATGTAAAAATATTAACAATTTAATTTGATGTAAAGAATCTATTCAATTTATTTAAATGAAAAAATAAAATTAAGATAAATCAAATCATTTACATATCAGATAATCGTATTTTTCTATCTTGCACATTAAATCAATTTTTCACACCCCAAATACTACATTGTCATTTGATCATTTATAACACTAAATATTTTAATTTGTTTGTATATTAAACAAAAAACAGTATGTATTAATATTTTTATATAAGAATTTATTATATACAAAACAAAATTAAATTACCTTTTGTGAGCAAGCATTGCATACATACTACGCGTCCCACGATACACCCCAACAAGTATTGATATTTTTATATGAGAATTTATTATATACAAAACAAAAATATATTACACAAATGGTTGGCCACCATCATTTCCGTAAAAAGTATCATTTATTTTGTTTCGTATTAATTAAGATTCTCATTGAGAAATATCTATACTCGTGGACGTGTATCGAAGGACGGGTAGTCTGTATGCAGTGCTCACAAAAAGTATTCACCTGATTAACACTCATAATGTTCAAATGATGATAATAATATACCTGGAAATTCATTTCTATTATAAATTGAGATAATTGAAATTACTTCACCATAATAATATCAAACTCTGTAAAGTGACTGCAGATGATGCCATGGTAGAAACGATGATGATGCCCTTGGTGCTGCCCACCGAGTACAAAAGGATTGTGAATTTACAAGAGGAACAAATTCATTTAAATAAATGGATGAATATCTCTTTCAATAATATTATTATCAAATTTGGTAATTGATTTTCTTTTAATTTCAATTAATGACAAAAAACATATGTAATAGAAAGAATATAGAGTTACGAATTGTAATCACTAAATGCAAAAGCATAGCTAATCGTAAATATCCAGTTGACTTTTTATTTTTATTTTTTATAAATCCGTAAATATATTTCATAATTAATTAATATATGAAAAATATTTATAATATATCAGCATTATGGATGTAATTATTTTGCATAAATTCTAAAGGTATTTTATTTGTGCAACAGTCGAACTCGGGCATGGGCTGGGCCGAGTTAACTGGATCTGGCGCTGCAATTTGGGTTTGCACTGACCCGCCCCGTTTGTCAAGATGCTTATGTGTTGAGTCCGGTCTTCATATATAACGGGGATTATTTTCATTGGGCACAGTCCAGGGGGATGGCGTTGTAGAGTTTAAAGCCCAACTGGTCTTTTATTACAAAATTGAATACTAAATATTATATATATTTTTATCATCTCCCCTACTCTCTCTATCTCTCTCTCTTACTTCATCAAATATTGATAAAAATTCTATTAATTAAAGAATACGTAAACAATTAATACCTTCACATTAATTTTATTTAAGTTCAATGTCATTAACTAAAAACTCTTGGATTCAAATCCAATTTCAGGTCAGGCTGGCCTGGCCAATCCCACACTTACAATACATATTTAAGTTCCAAGAGTTTTTAGCTAATGAGATTATGATAAAATAAATTTAATTTATTTGAACTTGATATGAAGGTATTACTTTTTTACATATTATTTAATTAATATATTTTTATCAATATTTGATAAAAGTAAGAGAGAGAGTGGGGGAGGTGATAAAGATATATATAATATGTAGCATTCATTTTTTTGAATAAACAACAGATATTAATCTAATTTAATTTGTGTTGGCATCTCAATAATTTTTGTGTACAGACAACGTGATCCTCCGTACAGTGGACACAAGTATCCGTATTTTTAAATAAGAATTTTGTTAAACCCAAAATAAACTATACAGTTGCGAAATCAATTCTTGTACTTCTTGTAAGGCCCTGGCAGCAGCAAATAGGGCAGTTGAACACCTCTGTATTCATCAATCTCTGTTGCGATACAAAGGTATTCAACTGTCCCCTATGCTGCTGCCAGGGCCTCACAAGAAGTACAAGAATTAATTTCGCTACTATATTTTTGTTTTGTTTTGTATTAAACACCAATTCTTATTTAAAAATATGGATACTCGTGCCCAGTGTACGAAGGACACGTTGTATGCTCACACAAATTTCTGAGGTGCCCACTTTGTCGACACGACTCTGGTGCGACCCGGAACCTGGAGCATGTGACTGAAACCGTAAACTATGAATATTTATCCATAACATTGATTGTTCCAGGATTGCATAATAATAATATACCTGAAAATTCATTTCTCACATAAATTGAGATAATTGAAATTAATTCATCATAATAATATCAATATAAATTGATTATAGATGATGCATTTTTCTGCTTCCCTCTGGGTCCAAAGGACGTTGCATTGCTACTACAAGAGTAACAAAGTAATTCAATTAGTTCCAATGTGCTTTGGAACATGAGTGATTTTAATCATCCTATCACTCAAGTCCCTTAAATAAGCGGATGAATGTTTCTTTCGATAATATTATTATTAGAAGTTTGTAAATTGATTTTTTTTTAATTTTAATTAATGAAATATACTTGAGAGAATATATGATTGCGAAATATAACTACCAGAAGCAAAAGTACAAAAAAAAAAAAGAATTACAAATATAATATTAAAAGAATGAGATGTTTATAAATCTGACCAACTATAATATGTGTGCGAAAATTGGACATTTAATGTAATTTTTTTTTATTCATGTGTGAGAAATAAAATCCAAATAATCATATTTCTAAAACACCGAAAAAATAATGTGTAATCATAAAATACTCGTTGGAATTTTTACTCTGCTTTGTTTTAAATTTTTAAATATATTTCATAAATTATACATGTAATAATTAACATATGAGAAATACTTATAATATTTTATATGTAAAGCAGTCAAACGAAAATAAAATCGTTAAAATAATATTTGGTCTTATGTAATTCCTCACGACTGAGTTGGGCATGAGCTGGGCCGAGTTGGAACTGGATCTTGCGTTGAAATATGGGCTCGCAACTGAGTTAGCCCATTTTTAAGATGTATAGTGTGAGTTGGGCCATTGTATTTGGGTCTCATTTGATACAAAGCAGGGGCAACGTGTTATAGAGTTTAAATTGGGCTGGGTTGATCAAACTTGAATTGGATTTGTATTCGACTAAGGTGTTCCGTGTTTATTAACTGATTTAAAGGATGGCGTTATTGTGTTGCATAAATTCTAGAATGGTTACAATAGTATTTGGTACTATGATTTTCATCTCACGATTGAGTTGGGCATGAGCTGGGCCGAGTTGGAACTGGATCTAGCATTGCAATTTGGGATTTCACTGTTATAGAGTCATGCATATAACATAAGCAAAAGCATATAATCTTCTTTATTTTAAATTTAGTGAAAAGTGCAAAAGCAACACTTTAAATTTCAATCAATATAAATATTGGAATCCCCAAGTTTCACAATTTCGAAAAACACACTTTAATTTTTCAAAATAATTCAGAGAATACCCAAGCATGAGCCCCTTTTGATTTACATCTAAAAAAATTCATAATAAGGTTTTTCACATATGAAATTCGACAAATAAAAATCCATTGTTAGGATTATATCACATTCGCGTATTGTCATTTTTTAAGTTTGACAAGAGTAAAAGCATAAGGGTAATAATCATGATATTTGTAGATATTATTTATAATGATATACCGTTATAATAATATTAGAGGTCAAACTTTTGGAAATATGGAAGGTCAAATACGTAATTTTATATGTTCATGGACAAACTGTTTGAAAAAAAAAAGAGTTAAAGTAAGTGTAATGCAATTTTGAAACTTGAAAATTAAATTTTTTATGTTGATTATAACTTGAGATGTCATCGTCAAACTCCAACTATTTAATTTGTGATGAAAGTAACATAAGAGATATTGTGTCGTAGTAATGATGCATTCCCTTGTTTGCAATTTTACTCTTCTTTATTTAAGAATTTAAATATATAGGTGAAATAATACATGTAATATCATGTAATAATTAAGATACGTGAAACACTAATGATTTGTGTGGCCAAATTTGGTTAGTGTTTTGCACCGTATTAATGAATCATATAATAATGTTAAATTAGTTTCTATAAATTATTTAAATAATATTAATTTGTATATTAGTTTTAATAATTTTATAAAATGTTTTATTAATTTATGTCGTTGGGCCAGTCCAACTCATTGTATAATCAAATTAAGAACATATTAATCATTATTATATATAATTCGGTTTCAGCCGGATCCAAACCCGAAACTTGGCGAAAGTCTTTTGAATTAGGGTCAAAGTGGCGAGTAAGGACCCAACTTTCATCCCTATTGGTTGACTGCAATATGGAATTGGATCTGGCTTTGGAATTTGGGTGTGCGTACGGCCTGGCCCATTTGTTACGATCTCTATGAACCGGGCTGGGCCTTTGCATTTAACTGAACATTCGTTTCATCTGACGTGGCATCCGGGAGGTGGCATGGGCCAGCCTGACCCGAAATTGGATTTGATGTGGTCTTCGATGTAGTTTTGATGCGCACACGTTGCAGACGACGTGGCCTTCGCTGCACTGGGCATGAGTATCCATGTTTTTTAATAAGAATTTTTCAAAAAAAAAAAAAAAAAAGAATACTACCGTAAAGATAGGAGCCCTCATTGGGCCACTTCGGCAGATAGGGCAGCTGAAGACATCCATATTCACCCACTTGTATTCGGGCATTTTTAATATGTAAGTTTTGATTTCATCACCAACTTATATAGTGGTGGAGGAGCAAAATCTATACTACCAAAAGGTGTGATTTGCAAACAACGCTACACTTTAATTCCAGCACATACAAAATGCACCGTCATATGATAATAATTCTATAAAAATTCATGTAATTACACTTTAAACAGGCATATTACAAAATTCACTATGATGTGCTAACAATTTTTGAAAAATGAATATCAATATTGTGTACATTACAAAATTTACTGCCACATAGCACAAAAATTTAGAAAAATATTGCAATATCAATTTTGAATATTCAAGGGCAAGGAAGGCAGTGAAGGGATGGGTACGGAATGATATCACTATGGATGGAATTTGGGCCGGTCTCGGCCAAAAGCCCAATGAAATTTGGATCAGGTCTAAGCCCAATACTTCCTAGAACCGGCTCGGACCGGCCCATGAACTTGGGCTTAGTTTTCATCCCTAGATATCCCATATTTGAATTTTAATCTTCCTCACCCCAAAGAAGGGAATTTAACAAAAAAAAAAAACACACACACACAAAAGAGATACAAATTACGTAAGATCTATATTTGGAAAATGGGTTTCACTCATTTTGGGACTTGGACCATGAACTTTAATGATTTTTTTTAGAATACCAAAATTCTACACAAATATTATCATAAAATATAAATCTAAAATATAATATTTATCCATAACATTAAAAACACATAGATTCTGCTCCTCCAACGCTATATAAGAAGATGGATGATGAAATAAAAAACTTACATCATAAAAATGACTGAATACAAATGGGTGAATATGGAGGTGTTCAATTGCCCCATAGGGCTCCAATAATTTCGGTACTATAATTTTGTTTTGTTTTGCATTTAAGAAAATTCTTTTTTGAAAATATTTGTGAGGATTGCTCAGACAAAATATTATGTTGAAACAGCTACCACCAGCACCTCATAAAGACCAACAAGAGCCCAACAAGCACAATATATACAACAATTCTCAAATAATGTTTCCTGGATACCTGAAAAAAATTGAGATAATTGAAATTATTTCGTCATAATAATATCGAATTTGATAAACTAATTGTAGATGATGTGAAGGTCGACCATCATCCATCCTAAGAAGAGGATGATGATGCCTTTTTGATGCTTCCATCCGAGTCCAAAGGACTTGAGAATAATCTACACTTGTATTGCTACTACAAGAGGAACAGAGTAATTCGATTAGTTCCAATATGCTTTGGAGCATTGGTAATTTTAATCATTCTTTGAGTCAAGTCGCTTAAATAAGTGGATGAATGTTGCTTTCGATAATATTATTATCAGAATTTGGTAAATTGATTTTCTTTTAATTTTAATTAATGACAAATAATTGAGAGAATACAAGATTGCTAAATATAAATACTAAAAGCAAAAGACAAAAATAATAATTATTGATATAATATATGAGAAAGAATATAATAATAAAAGAATGAGTAATTTATAAATCTGACCATCTGTTAAATATATGTGAGAAAATGATGATTTTAGTACAATTTTTTTGTATTAATGTGTGAGAGCGAAAATACAAATAATCAGATTTTCTAAATCATCGAAAAATAGCATATACTCATAAATACCCGTTTGAATTTTTACTTCGCTTTGTTTTCATTTTTAAATATACTTCATAAATTATACATGTAATAATTAATATATGAAAAACACTTATAATATTTTATATGTACAAGAGTCAAACGCAAATATAATTGTTAAAATAATATTTCGTCTTAATTCTTACATAATTCCTCACGACCAAGTTGCGCATGGGCTGCCGCCTGGCGTTGAAATATGGGCTCTCACCTGATGTGGCCCATTTGTTAAGACGTAGTGTGAGTTGGGCCTTTGCATTTCGATTTTCGTTTGGCACAGTGGGCCTTAAAGTGGGCCGAGTTGATCTAACTTGAATTAGATTTATATTCAACATAGGTGTTTCGTGTTTGCTAACTGATTTATAGAATAAAATCCATAGTTTTTAGAAGAAATGCTAGGGAGAAAAAATTTCAAAATTCAAGATACCATATATCTACATTTTTCCAGTGCTTGAAATTAAAAATAAAAAGATTACTTACTACAAATCTATCTTTGTGGTGCTTCAAATTAAAAATAAAAAAAATTCAAGATTTGTAAATCAAATTGATATTTTATGTTATTTATTTATAAAATTTTAACACATGTTTTTTGTTAAACAAAAATACCTTTCCACCAAACACATGTTCCTATATCACATATTATTATTATATGCTTTTATTTAATAACAAATACATTTAAACACTACTTAAGTACGGCTGGCTACCAAACTAGACCTACATTTGTTGCGAATATGGAGGTAACTTGGAACTAAGCGTGAGTCTGGGATCGAGTTGAGGATCCGATCCTGGAATCTAGGTTGATTAGACCTGGATTTGTTGAGAGGATGCAATGCAATGTGGAAACCCCTTGCCAGATGTGATGATGAATAATTTGAATCTACGAGACGGCCGTCGTCGTTCCCGATAATGGAAGTTGTGTTCTGATTTATGAAATGAGTGTCATCTACATTGTTTCTTCATTTCTCTTCGTTCAGTATTTAGGCGTTTCAGTGCATGTTCTTATGGAGGGTGTACAGTGGGCAATAATCTTGGGATATTTGGTGGCCGGTCAGGATTGTGTATATTTTTCGTTGCCTATGTCTCAGATCGAGTCCAAGGTCGGGTGCTGGAATCGAGGTTGATTAGACATGATTTTGATGACATGGATATGCGGAAAGTCTCGCCAGATGTGACTAATAATTTCAGGCAACCGCTTCTGTATCATTCATCTGATAACTTAATTGTTTGTGCTCCCATACTTCCATTGTTTACTCCCTTCTGCGGCTCCACGCGTTACCATATCGGATGAGCCGCTTTGATCGATCAGCATGCGGGGCACCGGATGGTCTGGAGTTATTTCTGATCTTCATTCAATGCTTTGGCTATTACTTGGGCTGTTCTTGATTGCTCTTGAAAAGAACCGTTTTTTCTCTCGTTACTTGTGCTTCCCTTTAAATTCTTTTCGAATTCCTAGGAGTTTATGCATGGCCCAGATCTGCAAGAAAAGCAATTATTATAGGAAGAAGAGGAACGGCGCCATTGGATCTTGAAATGGTCGCACTGTGATGAGGACCAAGAATTCAAGTGTAGTTGAATAATTCTTTTACAGATGTCTCAGAGTTAGTGTTCATAAATGTTGGTCCAGTTTCAAAATATTCTCATGAGCCAATGTGTGGTGCCATATTCCTTTTTTTTCCTCCGCAAGTAGCTCTCACATTTACTAATATTCCATTGGCTTCTAGTTTATCTTTCAGAAATAGCACCAACATTCTTATAGCATAAGCCACCGTAATGTCCCCTGTTCGTTTGCAACTAGTCTTGATTTGTGTTTATATTCATTTAATGCTTCTTGTCCTTCATGAATGATGAAGTTGATCTGCAATTAAATCTTCCATAAAATTCTACAAGTTCAAAAGCCAGCATGCTCTATGTACTTCAAGAACTGTGGGTGTAGGAGTGCTTTCTGTCGTTTATTTGGTGTTTTTCTAGTTTTTTCTCGATAATCAAGGAGAGGTACGAATAAGATAATACATTCGAAAGTGTTGGTTTTTATTGTGTGCATCTCACATGAATGTGGTATTCCAACTTGGATTTGTTTTCATTATATACTGGTAGCTGGTGATGCACATGGTGTCTGCAAACTGCAAGTGCTTTCTGATTTATTTACCAGTTTTTTTAGTGAATGATGGAAGTTCAAGCAAAAAACACTACAAGCAACGGAGTCTTAAACATCCAACCTTTTGATTTTCTTGTGTGATACTATGAACATAGTGGTAACTTTTGCAGAAGAGTTACGCCAAAATGGAAAGCACCATTGATTGCCTTGAGATTTTGTTCAACAGCAGAAACAGTGCATATTTGAACGAAGATTAAAGATCAGAATGTGGCTGAGTTCGTTGGTACTTTTCATTCAAATATCTCACTCTTTATGAAATAGGGACCAGATTGGCCTTCTATTCCAAGTCCATGGGGATTCAACTGTGATTCAACTATACGGTTTTCAACTGATACTCTGTCTAGCTCCATGGCCGGTACATTACCATCTACGCATGTACATTGCAGCTCTCTTGAGACGAATAATGGACTCTGGTGTGTTTCAACACCTAGAGCATTGCAGCATGGCTTTTTTGAGGTGATATGATATTCCCCAACGTGGTAAAAATGCAAAAGATTCACTGTCTCAATTTGCTTTTTCTTGAATAACTTCTTCTCCGTATCTTTGGGTTTAAAATTTACCATGGTCTGTATGCCAACCTGCGATGGGGACTAAAATAAATGAGGGGGGACCCTTTGCATGTTACGGTATAAGGGGTTGGTTTGATTGCAAGATCTCAATGTCTCTGGGTTCCGCGAGTCTCCTTTTCCTTCTCCAGCAGACTGATTGCTACTTCAACTAACCGTTGAGCAGATTCCATCTCATTTGCTTGACATTTGTTTACTGTTATTATTTATTGTTTTGATTCTGATGCTAGGAGGATACTCTATAGTGTGCCTTTCACTTTGGTCCAGTCCCTAGGGTCCCTATGAGTCTGATTTCTTATCTTTGTTACTATATCATCATCCCACATTCTGTTTTCGGAATCCCATCTTTCACCTGTGCAAGCTTTGAGATCAGCATAGCCTTTCATGGCTGATGAACCTACGGATTCTTTCTCAACAGTTACAGAAACCAAGACACTGCTGGATTATGGACTGGAAATTGTATCAGAGAAGCCCATGGATCAATTAGGCAGCAACATGATGCATTTACGGCATGTGAGTTTTTTCTTTCATGCTACTGCATTTCTCTGGTTTTTCTGCATTGAGAGAAACATTTTTGCAGCGCGAAAGGGAGAGCTTTGATGTGGGGAAAATGCTGGAGCAAGTGGAGCAGTTGGAGAGAGATCTCGTAAGAAAAGAACAGGAGACAATGAATGTCTTGAACCAACTTGAGGCAACAAAGAAATTTGTTCAAGGATTGAAAGCTGATTTCATGGCGGCCTCATCATCTTCTCTGGTGGATCATCATCCTGCATTTTGCACTGGAGCCATGCTTGCAGAACTGATGCGTACGCAGTCCAGTTTCAATAGGGCTTCACTTGCTCTTTCGATAATTCAATCGTCATTAGAATCGCTGAACAAGAAAATGAGAATAGATGAGCTTCAGCAGCAGCAGCAGCAAGTGGAAGACAGAGAACTGGTGGTTACGAATGTGGATTCAGAGCAGTTGAAGAAGATGAAAGATGCTTCCAGATATGAAGTGAGCAAGGCGATTAGAGAGATCGAAAGGACCAAAAACAGCATCATTATAGCAGAGATGAGACTGAATGCAGCTAAGAAGATGGAAGAAGCCGCAAAAGCTGTTGAAGCCATAGCTGTAGCGGAGAGAAAATGTGCGTTCGCCCCTGACAACACAAGTGACCCACTTCAGAACCCGGATGGGGTAATCAAGTTCATTGACAAAACCATCATTGGGCGAACTCAAGAAGTTCATGGGAATGGATATGTGAAAGGCCACGAGGCAAAACCAGGGTTGCAAGAGCCAGACAGGGGCATTTACTATCGCAGAAGGACACATGGGGAGAATGGTCCACGAGCTGAAAACCACCAACCCAATAAACACAAGCAATACAGGAATTCCCGGTCTGGGCGTCGACAGAACACCGGTTCGGAGTTGAAAAAGGAGAGCCGGGCGGTTTCCATCGGAGCCATACTCACCAGAAAGCTCAGCCACACGTCGCAGGATGATGATCAGGTGATGAAGAAGCGTTTGCTGAAATACCCCAAAGAGGAACATCAGCACCTTTCTCTCAGCCAGAGACTGAAGGAGCCATGTAAACTCATCCTCAACCTCTCAAGGGCAAGCGTCGAGAAGCAAGTGGTGGTTCCTAGGAGCCACTCTGGATTATTCTCAAATCCTCTTTACTCAGAGGGAAGCATCAAAAGGGCGTCATCCTCTTCCAAGGGTAGGCCATGAAAGGATATGTGCGGGGCAGGGGGGCGTCATCCATGCGTACCTCTGCTGCTGTCTGGATGAGTCTCCCTGTGGGAACTGCAGTGAATATTTATTAGTGTGGTTGGCGATGCTGGCAACTAATGCACAGAACATTAAAAGGTCAATAAAAAACCCTTCTGGCAGTAGTAGTAGTATTATCAGTGAACCCCATTTCGCAGAAGCTTTTTATTACCTTCATGGTCTCCTGAGATAAGCATGAAACGAGGATAACCACGAGAGACATTATTAAAAAAACAGTGTGTTTCAGAAGGCGAGTGGAAGTTGGTCGGTCGGATTCTTACCCCAAACAGCCGTGGTACCATCCTCGTATGTCATAAACCGTAGCTTTCGGCAATATGTTCCCTGAGAGAGGCGTCCGATGTGCCTCTCCAGAGAATTAACAGCCCACTGAAGAAGATTTAACCGACAGTTTTTACCACGGGTGGGTGGTGACCGCTGGCTCCTTGAAAAAATGAAATGGACATCGCAGGGAAGAAGCAAGTGTCGCCTTCAGCCCTCCATTAATCTTTTCACAAGGCTGGTCCCCGCCTCATCAATGTTCGCTCATTTTTTATTTATTTTATTTCATTTACATTTTTTCTCTGGAGGTTAATAAATCTGCAAATAAAATAGAATGGAGAATGAGTCTAACATCCTCATTTTTGTGTATCAACATTTCAAAATTAATTATGAATAATTAGAATTATAATTATCCATATTATATATTGCATAAAATGAGAATAAATGAAACATTTTATTTTTATTGCAGGTTTGAAAATGATAACTGACATTTTTATAAAGATGTTTCAAAATAAGATTTGTAGAGACATGATGATGTTATGATATGAAACAAGTTGAAAATTTAAATACAAAATGTATAGCTATCTTTTATTAGATGTATATATTTTAATATGTTACTAAAATTAAAGTTGATATTTTATATTAATTTAAAATTTTTATTCGTTTAAATTCTGTTTTTTTATTTAAATATACAAAATATGTAAAAATCTAATATTATTATAACTTATTTTTTTATTTTTTAGCAAAACATGTTTTTTCATTTGACATCAAACTCAATTTTCGTTTTTATTCTCATTTTGGAAATTTTATTTTGCAAGTGTATGCAAAAGTCAAAACATAGTCTAAAAGTGCAAGGATGATTTTAATAAATCTTATTTGGTAATTATTGTAATAAAAATCCCTTATTATAATTCAAAACTGAATTTAATTAAGATGGAAAAAATAAATAATTTTATTAACGACAATAAATAGTTGCAATAATTAGAAAAAAAAAAACAAGAAAAAGAAAAAGAACTGGACACAAACTGTAATGAATCAGTGAGTCGCAATGCATCAGGTTTGCGTATGAAGCAGTAATATGCAGAAAAATGAAGAGGATCTCAGTGATCAGTACCTGATTCCTTTAGCAACCTCGAAGAAATGAGCAACGTTCTCTTCTGGGGTGCCTACGACTATCCCATGGCCGAGATTCAGAATGTGCTTCCCTTTCCCTGCTTTTTTGACAGTGTCATGTATTCTCTCGGTGATGAACTCTTTTGAGCCGAAGAGCACGCCGGGGTCGATGTTGCCTTGGACCGCTACCTCCGGCCCGAGGCGACGTCTTCCCTCGGCCATGTCTACGGTCCAATCCAGACTGATGACGTCGACTCCGGTTAATGGTAGCCTCTCGATCAGGCCGCCGGAGCCGCTGGCGTAGAGGATCAGTGGGAGAAATGGGTGCGTCTGTTTCACTGTGTCGACTATTTGTTTCAGGTAGGGGAGACTGAACTCTTCGAAGTCAATGGGGCTGAGCTCGGTCGCCCATGAGTCGAAAATCTGAACGGCTTGAGCTCCCTTATCTGCTTGGTACTGAATGTATCTCGCCATGGATGTTGCGAACTTGCCAAGGAGTGCATGGAGGACCTGGAAGAGAGAAGGGGCAAGGGGAAGGATTCATTGTCGACTCTAGTTTGGTTCACAAGACGACATTCGCAACGGAAAAAGGCACGATCAAAAGAGAAACAGTCACTGCTGTGAAGCCTTATTGGAAAAGCAAGAACCTTAAAAAAAAAGTCTGATTCTTGCATTGCTACGAGACAAACAACTTACCTTTGGTTCAGAGAAAGCCATTCTTTTGATTTTCGTGAAGTGCTTTGAGGAGCCTCCTTCTACTACATAGGAGGCCAATGTAAATGGAGCTCCAACGAAGCCTAGCACTGCGGCTTCATTGTTAACCTGCAAGGTCGTTGGTCATCTAAGAAATCAGATAGAAAGAAAAATGAGAAACGTGAGAGACTAATGCACACCTCCTTCCGCAGTATTGTTAACGCTTCCCCGACATATGGAACCGAAGTGTCGGGGCTGAACTCTCTCACATCCTCAACATCAGCAAATGAGCTGATCGGATCAAAAATAATAGGACCCTTTCCTTTTACAATGTCAAAAGGTATGTTCATACCAGGGAGTGGGGTAAGAATATCTGAAAACAAAATAACCTGAAATGCCAGAAACAGAACCAAGATTTGTGTCTGATGATCATTCAAAGGTAGTGTCACAGAGGAAGCAAATATCTTACGCCATCAGGTTTGAACACTTTCCATGGTTGAAGAGAGATTTCTACCACAAGATCCACATTTTCAGATCTTTCTCGGAATGACGGATACTTCTCGCATAGATTTTGGTAACTCTATTGAGAAAAGTTAAACTAGTGCAGGTTCAGGATCCCATACAACAATCCCAATAGAAGTAAGTTGGAATGAGGCTGTTTAAATGAAGCAAATATAAACCTGCCTTCATGTACCTCCCGGCTTGTCTCATAAGCCAAACAGGAGGCCTATCTACTTCTTTTCCTCTTGCAGCATTCAGTAGCAGAGGCTCTGTAACATTTAAACTCTTTGTTGGCTCTGCAACAGCCCCTAAAACAAGGTAGGAAAATTATACAGGAGGTGAGTTCTCTAATCGACAAAGGCCCTGATTCTTTGGTCCAATTAAACTAGATTTTTTAGACATCCCACCCCATTTGGCAAAAGACACAAATCATTAAAAAAAAAGAATCCGTGATCCGAAAAAAGCAACAGAGCTGAATCTCGGAAACCCACATTATGCGCTCACTGAAGACCGATCCTAAAAAATGCTGTTCACCCAGATTAACAACTTCTTGGGTCTCAACATTTCTTCTCCCATCCACCCAAGACTAATTTTTTTTGGGTCCATTAGTAAAGAAAGAGCAGTACCTGCAAGAGAGCAGAGGAATTTAGGTCTTTGATTTGGGCGAAGATGGGGAGGTTGATGCTCGTAGAAATGCTAGAAGCCGAACTGAAGTTAATGCAAGCCATCTCCACGTAGGAGGACGTTCACCGCCGAAAGAGCAATACTCCGATCAAAATTACACAACGAAGGAATCGAAAGAAGTACAGAGATAGGATAAGGAGACGGACTGTGAAATCCCATTCACAAGTCTATAAACGCTCCTCGTGGGTCCCGCTACTGCCACCTGGCGAAAGCCGACAAAATGTAATTAAATGGTTTTTCAAGGGGTTCAATTAGTTTAATTGCCACGTGTTTTTTGCATTGCAATGTAATAATGATAATTAAGATGCAGACGGCGTGGGAATTAATAATAAACAATGGCGTTTGGATTTTACTTTTTGTTCAGACAACATAAACCATTCCGACTTCAAGCAGCGACGCCGGCGGCACTTTAAGTGCCACATCGGCACCGCGGCAGTTCCGCCTGAGAAAATTGTACCCGAAATCAATTGCGGTTCTCTTCAGAAAGGAGGACCCGCACTTGGCGCGCATTTGCGAGTGCCCGACGACGAACGCCGTTCCCGCCTGCCGAGCCTCGAGCAGATCCCGGAGCTCTTCTTGCTCCTCATCCACGGAGAATCGGTTCCTCCGATCACTTTCCACGACGTCGTTTAGGCTTACCACGGAAGAAACGCCGTCAGACACGCTCGATGGCTCCAAGTTGCTACCGGAGAAGGTCACCGTTCCGATCACGGCAAGCCTGCATTCGCCGGAACGTGATCGGGATCCGTTGTGGTCACCGTCGGTATCCTCGTTCGGAGTTTTACTACTCCAGTCGTAGTGAATAAAATCCACCAACTTGGTGACCAGCTCGTTTTCAAACGAATCCACATCCTGGTGAACATCTCTGTAACCGTATCTCACGATGCATCTGTACGATCGATGAGACGCCGGTCCGACGCGGCCGACGAGGTACCTCTCTGCCGGAGGAACGAACGGAACGGGGACGTATTTGATGCAGACGAAGACGAGGACGCGGTGGAAGGCCGGAAGATTGGTAACAAACCGGGAAAAGTTCGCCGGAATACCAGAGGTAAGTTCAGTGAAGACAAGGCCTATCCCGGGACTCGAGCAATTCCCAGACTTGGGCCCAAGGCCAGGAGCCATTCCAGAGAGAGCTTGTTGTGGAGGTCGTATTCGTACTTCTTGATGGTGGCATAGTGCCATGTGAACATCACGGTGACCAGGAAGAGGGCGAGGAGGATCGGAAGCCATGCTCCATCCCTGAACTTGGTCACAGAAGCCGAGAAGTAGAGCAGCTCAATCGAACCAAAGAAGAGGAAGAAGCACAATGCCAGCAATGGCGGTTTGTGCCAACAGAGGATGATCACCAGTGAAGTTAGACATGTTGTCACCATCATCACTGCCATTACAGCCAACCCTGCAGTGCATATCAATGGAATCACCTAAATTCATAGTTTTCTCAGGAACAATCACAGAAATTCAACATTTTCTTATCACTAGACAGCTGCTGTTTGTAGCTTTTGATAGAAATCTTACCAGATGCATTTCCCAGGTGCTTAACATCTCGGAATCCGATCGTTACGGCGATGCAGAGGATCATCAGCAGCCAGTTGATCTCTGGAATGTATATCTGGCCATGGATCTTTTCATTAGTGTGAATCACCTTCACTCTTGGGAAGCAGCCTAGGGACTGGCTCTGGTTGATAATTGAGAAAGTACCACTTATGATTGCTTGGCTCCCAACAACTGAAGCAAGTATGGCAACCACGAGGACCGGCCATCTTACGGATTCTGTCGAAGAATCGGCATTAAAAATGCATGAACAACTAAGTTGTTTCATGAATGAAAACTTGCCTGGGACTGAAACATAGAACCCAATGCTCTGGATCATGTCATGATGCTGTGATAAGTAAGCAGCTTGTCCCATGTATGCTAATATCAGTGCAGGATAGACCATAAAAGTGAAAGCAATCTGCAGCAGAATGAAGAAAAGTTCAACTTCGCCTTCTTCATAAACAACACAACGAAAATTGCATTGTAACCTGAATTGCAGCATAGGAAAAATGACCAAGATCAGCAAACATCGCCTCAGAGCCTGAGATACAAGAACAGAGTCAATTTGCAATCGTGCTTTTGGAAAATTTCCTTGAATCTAACTCAGGAGCTTCTTTACCAGTTATGCACAGAAGGATGCCACCCAGAGACATCCAGCCACCCTTCCTGGTTTTCTTCAGGAAGGTGAACATGTAAGCAGGGGAGAGAGCTCTGTAAATGTGGGGGTTCCATTTGAAAACGTTGTACAGTCCCAGACCACTGATTGTCAACAACCATGTGAACACTATAGGTGCGAAGCAAGAGCCGATCCGGTGTGTACCATAGTGTTGTAAGGCGAATAGGCAGACTAGTATGAAGCAAGTGATTGGAACCACAGCATCTAAAATCCAAATATTGGTTGTAAGAATGGCTCAAATCAAGGTTATACCGTGAAGCTTTGGGTGTATATGATCTTACATTGGTGGTGATCCTTTGACATTGATAACTCAAGCCCAGAGACAGCAGAGAAGACTGCAAGAATGCATCATGTGCAACTCCATTTTTGTAGAGTAAAAACTGTAAGGCAATATATAGTAAGAGGTAAAGAGATTAGTTACCAGATATTGCAGGAGTTAGCAGTCCGTCTCCAATGACCATACAAGTTCCTAAGAGAACCAACAGCAACAACGCAGTATGCAAAAACTTGTGATTCTCCAGCACCATCTTCACCTTGGAGTTGCTCTTCATCCCAGGCAAGGGCTCTAGTTTATACGTCGAAAGCGCCTCATCGGCAACTTGAGTACTGGGAAGAAGACTAACTTTGGCATGTCTGCAAATGAGGGAATAGAGAGCAAATGTCCCACCTGCAAGAAACGAGTGCTCAGACTAAAGAAATGAGCCTATTATGCAAGAGTCTTAACAAAACATCAATTCTTATTGGGAATTCTCCACGAAACCTCAAAGAACAACAACTGGTCATTTGATTCATCACCTTCCCCATTATCATCTGCTCGAAGAACAATGAAGACGTACTTGAACAGAGGCACAAGTGTGAGTGTCCAAAACACAAAGGAAAGGACTCCAAATATCTCTTCATTGGTTTCGGAATGATGAATATCTTCTGCAAATGTAGATCTGTAAACATAAAGAGGCGAAATGCCGAGGTCTCCATACACCACTCCAAGGCTCTGGTAAGCCAAAGCCAACGTAACTCTCCAAGAGTCCTTCTGAAATTACAGACACAGAAACCCAGAAACACATGATTCAAGAATTCAAGAAACCCACAAAATCCCAACAATTGAAACCGCCCAACCTTCGTGTTATTCTTCCAGCATTTGCCTTGCCCAAGATCCATACCTTAAAAGAGGAGCAAGAAATCAAGCAAGCAAGCAGCTAAGACTAGCAGCACGAGTGAAGCAGCTCCAGCCTCTTCCTTGTGGAGACATCATGATTTTTTTAGCATTTACTAGACTGACAATTATATCTCATGGTGCAATAAAATATTGAGCCTATAAATAAAGAAACAATAACAAAAAAAACACACACATCTTTCACTTACCTCATTCACTAAATTTCTCAAAGCCACATGCATTGGATTTTAGGAATTTAATTTTACATTATTTTTTTGTTTTGAATTCTCTTATTCATGGCATTTAAATCCCTAATACACCACAATTATTTTTTTATTATATTTCAGGGAACAAGACAGGAACTTGGTACATGGACATCTTCTTTCCATGTTTCACATTAATTACACATTTTGCTATGGTAGAGACATATTTTAAAAACAATCCTCTTTTTTCAAAATACCCCCACAAAATTTATTTATAATTATATTTCGGCCCCGCGCTAGGGTTTGGATCCTTAGATTTGGGCACAATTGTGAGCATGATCAATTTCCACCAACTTTTGAGCCCACGAAATTAAAACCCTACATCCATTTCCTGTAGTATAGCCTATGCTTTTCCGGCACAGCTACAAGACACGCATTATTTTTTTTTCCCACAATAAAAAAAATTAATAGCTTGGGTACTATATATTATCAATATCCTAGTTTTCCCATATTAATATAAAATTCCCTTTAGACCCTAAAGCTTTTTCATACTAGATTTTCAATGCCTGATTTTATAATAAATATTAAATCCCGATATTGGGTGGCATTTTCCGTTTTAGGTGCTTTTATTTCATGTCATTATTGTGATTTTCAAGCGCTTTTTTAAAATTAGACCCTTTTATCTCATGCCGTCCATCAATTTCAATTTTAGGACAACCGGGTGACCGTGGTCCGATGGTTTCTGGGAATTGTCCAATCAGCACCACTGGGTTTTGACCATGGTCAACAAACTGACTGTGTTGTTATGTGTCATTTACAAATGTGATTATCATCTCATTATATTTCACGTACTTAGATAATTTTTTTAATTAAATGTGACTAATTTTATCACATAATTAAAGAGGATGACCACATTTCTAATACATGTGTTTAGGCGATGGTGGATGCGGGCCATTTAGAAATATAATTCATATATGTGAAAAATATGGTCATTCATCGTGTATTTTTTTATCTTAATTTGTGGCATAAAATGTACGGATGATCATATTTCTAATTCTAAATGATAAAAATTTGAAAATAAAATCCAATATGAACATGTAATAAAATCCAAAATCAATCAATATTATCACATGCATGTGAAAAAATGGCAAGTTTTCTAGAACATGTAATAGAATCATGAAAAGGCGGTTCTTCATAAATGGTGCACGAGAAGAATGATGACGGGGAACCAACCCCTCTCAAAAATAGAAATAATATATTTTTTTTACATGAAATTATTGTGTCAATTATATTTATTTTATTTTTTTGAAGCAAAATTGAAAAGAAAGGGTAAGATGCTTATTACACGTTCCAAAATGCCAGCTAGCGAAGCCCCCAGTGAGCTTTCGGCAGCATTCAAGATCCTTATCTTAAGTGGGCCAGCCCACTTTTTAATTAATATTAATTTTAATATTTTAACCCAATTTATCAATTTTCAAAACTAATTTAATATACCTCTTTTGTGAGGGTAATTTCAGTGTATTATTGAGTATTATTGAACCCCTTAGGGCAAACCGCCATGACGCAGCGGTTATTCGCTTTCACTGAATCTTGCGTTGTTTGAATTTCAATATTTGTGCTGCGTAAAGCTCCTAAAAGTGAAGACTTGGGGGATTGTTAGGGTTTTGAATCAACTTTCGGACCGCGGGACAGTTCTGGGATCACGGATTTTGTGTTAACAGTGGGACTTCTTAGTGGGACGCGAACGAACGGACGGACGGCTGGTTCGCCACGACGTCCAAGATCACCGGTCAAAAATTGCTCACTGACCAGCAAACAAGTGGGTCCGAACTGGGTTGCAAACTTTTGTCGATTGTTCGTCCAAAAGGGTATCGATAAATCAAGTGCCCTAATGATACACTTCACGGCGGGGAAGAAAGGAACCAAATTTGAGTGTTGAGTTCATCAATGGCGGAAATTAGTGAAGGATATGCTATTGGATGCTTGTTTGTAGCAGCATTTGTTTGTGCACAACTCCTTTCAGCCGGAGTGCGCGCTGGAGAGCTGCCTCTGCACCCCTATTTGAGCGGCGCAGAGCAGCCTCTCAACGATATCTTTGATACTTCCAAGTATGGGATTTTTCAGCTAAGCAATGGGTTGGCTGCGACTCCTCAGATGGGGTACTGTGAATATGTCGTTTCATAGCTCAATTTGAATTTCACATTTTGTCCCCTTTCGTTGCTATTGCTTCTTTTCCAGCTAATAACCTCGGCATTGTGTTCGTAACTACTATCGATCAGACGGATATCTTTGTATTATGTTACCCTTGTTTTAGATTTGTAATGTTGGTTTTAATATCTACCAATTCAAGCGTAAGATTCATGGTTGAATATAATATTATGGAAAGCGTTTGAGCTCGCTCTGAAAGAGATTTACTTGGTTTTGAACGCTAAATTTGCCATGAAAAGTTGCACGAAAAAGCAAACAAACGCATCGTTCATTACATTTTGCATGGTTGAGCTTTTTGATGTGTGGTGGTGCAGATGGAATAGCTGGAACTTTTTTGCGTGCGGCATCAATGAAACGGTTATCCGCGAAACTGGTATGGCTTCATCATCTTTGTTAATGTCATTGAGACAGTCTCAATGCAATAGGAGGCCATGCTTGTTCTTTCTCTTTGTTTGGTTTATTGTAACCCTCTCTTGCTTAAATTATCTGAGACGTATTATATAACTGCATTACGGAAGAGAGTTCCTGGTCTCGTGTAAGTTTTCCTGGCTGAAGAAAGAATACTTGAGTATACTATAAAAAAATGAAGTCCATTTCATTTTGTGATCAGCTGATGCTCTGGTTTCCACCGGCTTGGCAAAGCTAGGGTATAACTATGTGAACATTGGTAAGCAAGCAACCTACTCCGATATCATACTGTGAGCTTCCATGATCTCATTTTTCATGTATGGTGGAGTTGCAGATGACTGCTGGTCGGAGCTGTACCGGAATCCAAAGGTTCTTCTTTCTGTGATCTTATCTGAGATGTGGCATTTCTGCTTATCAAAGCGTGGCAGGCGGGTCATTTCTATTTTTTTTTCAGGATCACCTGGTTCCTGATTCGAAAACATTTCCATCTGGGATCAAGGCCCTTGCTGATTATGTACACTCCAAAGGCCTGAAGCTGGGAATCTATGGAGACGCAGGGTGAGATGAGTTACTGTGATCTAGACACTACTTGGAGTAGAATGAATAAAGTTTCCATTTGCACGAGCGACATTGCAGGGCGTTTACGTGCCAAGTGCGGCCCGGATCACTCTTCTACGAGGCCAATGATGCCAAAATCTTTGCATCTTGGGTAACATAACTTCGGTTTCTGCTTCATTGATGGTTTTGAGTTGACCCCTTTTGCAATCTTACATTGCCTGTTTTTCTCTCTTACAGGGCATTGATTACTTGAAGTACGACAATTGCTTCAATCTGGGCATCGACCCACGAGAAAGGCATGTTCTGTGCTGCTCGTGTTAGTTTGATTCTGAACTGTTAAGATCTCTTGTCTGATCATGAAACCAGTTTTACAGATATCCACCAATGCGTGATGCCCTGAATGCCACTGGCCGTACAATATTTTTCTCTCTCTGCGAATGGTCAGCCTCTTCTGTTTTTCGTCTCGAAACACATTTGGAACACATTGTGACATGATATATGCCTTTGCAGGGGAAGGGATGATCCAGCATTATGGGCAGGTAGCGTCGGAAACAGTTGGCGGACGACGGATGACATTAAGGATAACTGGGAAAGGTGCGTTTTCATCCAAGCTGTGCTGTATTAAGGAACAACTGACTGAACATCTGTGTGTGTAGCATGACTGCTATAGCAGACATGAACAATGAATGGGCGGCCTACGCAGGCCCTGGTGGGTGGAATGGTAAGAAGAGTAGCAGTTTCATTGTAGTGAAACGCTCATCTTTGGCCTGGTTTGGGATCTGCTGCAATCTTTGTTTGATTACTGCAGATCCTGATATGCTGGAAGTCGGCAACGGAGGCATGACATACCAGGAGTATAGATCACATTTCAGCATCTGGGCATTGATGAAGGTGGAAGTTGGCTTCCTTCATCAGCTATTCTTTTGTTCTTAAATCACCACAGGCACGAGACACTTTGTGCAAGAACTTGCAGGCACCCCTCCTCATTGGATGCGACATCCGGAACATGACTGCAGAGACGTTCGAGATCATAAGCAATGAGGAGGTTATTGCAGTAAACCAAGGTGGAAGGAAGGCTAATTGACTTCTTCTCTGCTTGGGAGTTGCTCAATTTTACTGCTAAACGCCAACTCTTTGATTGCAGATGCTCTTGGGGTCCAAGGAAGGAAAGTGTCGACATCCGGGCCGGGTGGCTGTTATCAAGTTCGTTTGCTTGATCTTTCCTGGCATCCCTCTTCCTCTTCTTCCCCCCTGTGCTATCCATTTAGCCAAAAAGGTGCTGACTTTCAGGTCTGGGCTGGTCCCATCACGGGGAACCGGGTTGCTGTTGTTCTGTGGAACAGGTGCACCGAAACTGCGAACATAACCGCTCGGTGGAGTGTTCTAGGACTTCAATCTCAGACCAGTGTCTCCGTCAAAGACCTGTGGAAGGTTGATTTCTCGTTCTCAGAGTAAAACTTCACCATTTCATCCTCTACATTTTTTATGACTGCATCTTCTCGATTGCAGCATCAATACGTTTCACTCAATGCTGTGGATTCCTTCACTGCCCATGTCGAGGGTCATGGCTGTGAAATGTACGTTTTGACTCCGACCTTGAAGTATCATGGCTCTCGACAGAATCTAGCTTCCACATGAGAATGAACCTGCGGAAGACCATGCGACATGATTGTGTTTAGGTTGCTGTGTCAGGTGCTTTTTAAGACGTTTGCCGTGTTGCTGTTGGCCGAATAAACGGCGTTGTTCCTCATTATCGATATGTGAAGCCACTTGCACCTGTTTCAAACACAACAGTAGAAGATCCCACACATTATTGATAGTATGCTTGTCAAGCTACGTACTGCTTCCCTTGAAGTTAGGACAGTGGCAGGTTCAGCATAGGAAGATGCATCAATTTTGCAGGAGCTCACTGGCTTTCTCCACCCACGCATCGTAAATGGCATCACTAAACAAAACAAAGTGAACCTGCAGCACATCACAAGAAGCTTTCAGGGCCTAATCTGAGTTTAAAATAGCACAAGTCCCAGTAAGGCGAAGAAACACAACCTTTATGATACACAAAAGGTAGTTCCAGGTATGAATATGATTGTAGAATGTACCTCAGATATTTCAGCCGAAAATTCCAGCACTGTTGAGATTGCCACAGATGCAGCTTCGTCGCACGGATATCTGCATTCAGGGTGTTACGCTAACAAAGCACCCTCGAAAATGGAAAATGATCATTCCATAAGCTGTAGGCAATCAGCATACCCAAATGCTCCGCATGATATGGCAGTAAATGCAATGTACTGGATACCATTGTCTTTAGCAACGAGTAAGCTGTTCCTGTAATATATACCACGAAAGAAAAAGAAGATAACATCAGCATCTTCACCAACAACAGTCCTTAAAAACATACAGTGGATGCAGATGGTTACCTGTATGCATTCCTCAAAGAGGCTTCAGGGTTCTTATCACTGTCGTAGATGGGCCCAACAGTATGAATAACATGAGAAGCCGGCAATCCAAAGCCTCTATAAACTTACAGATTTGATCATTAGATTAAAAAAAAGGAACAGAATTGAATCCCATGATCAACATAGAATGTGCATACGGTGTAATTCTTGCTTCTCCGGTGGGGCAGCGAACTCCAATCTTAACTTCTGGGATCTCAAAGCAAGCAGCCTTTAGTTCTGGTCCAGCAGCATCATGTATAGCTTCACACGATAAATCGGAAAAAAGAATGAAATCAGCAGGATGCATACATAACATTCTAAAATCTTACAAAAGATGATGCAAAATCCGAAGTAAAAACTATCACAGCAGTTAGGTCTACCTCCATCAGCACCACCACCACCAAGCATCCGGTTATTAGCTGGATTCACCTATGCATGTCTCAAATGAAACATATTTAGACGCCATTGTAAAGGGTGTATGTTCATGGGGAAAACACGATAAAAATCATTTTCCAGGCATTAATTCCTTCAGAAAAATACGGTGGAGTGATACCAGTCACACATGATATCCTACCTTAAATTCAATTGATAAGAATGATAAGGAAACAATCAACTTTGCCAACACCTGAAAAATCTAATTTTGATTCGCTTAAGACCTCAATCTAGATTATGCGATCAAAAGGAGCACGAATAACCGAAACAACACCGACGCATCCGAGAATTCCCATATTTCTTCTCTACATATTTTAAAACAGCAACAAGGATGAAATAGCGCAAAGAGTATTACAATGGCGTCGGAGGAACCATCGACGGACCACCGGGTTATGTCCCCCTTCTGAATCTTTAAAACACTCGAATCTGAAATTCGAAACTCCACCACCGGCCTTTCATTGCTCCTGCTGCTCGACATCATCGAAAACTGAAACGGCTTTCCGCCACAAACCTTTCTCGAACACGTAGACCGCTGAGGCGGGGGCGACGAGGCGGCGAGAAACCCTAGGCCGAGGACGCCGTCGATGGGTAAGATACGGGGAAACCTACGGGGAGTGACAAGGGCTTTTTGGTAATTCCATACAGGGGAGAGCCGTTGAAGTCGCTGGGACATTGAAGCGGCCGAGCTCATCTGTTCGGTTGACTTGAAGCTTCACTTCTCCTTTGTTTTTGGCAAAATAATTTCCTTAGAAAACAAGAAAAATGTCATAAAATGAAGTCCTTTAAAATATTCTTAATAAAAAAATTCCGTGATGCCAGCGCAGCCAATAAATGATTTTTTATGGAAAATATACCTAGAAAACAAAGCGCAATCTATTTGTAAGATATGTTTTGGGCTCGGCCCGTTAATTAAAGCCCAATATTCCGAAGCATTCTACACTTTGTTTGAGAATACTCCTTATTACACGGATTATATGGCTCATGTTAGAACCCCTACATCCTGACGCACGTGCATGTTACATTGAAGAAGAAGAAGAAGCGGGTGTACAAGCCACCACAGCTTCGGTACCCTACGATGAAAGAACGGTACACCTAGAACTGGCCGCCGTCAAATGTCTGTCCGAATTGCCAGTTTGCCGGAGCGACGTTGTAGCTCGTGACAGTCTGGCCATCGCTAGTGGTGACCTGGAACGAGAGGCTCTGTCCGTCGAGAAACGAGTTGCTCTGCCAATTCTGCCCCCAATTTCGCGCCATGGCCTGCCATCCGGTATTCGATCCCTTGATCGAAACCGCTTGGACATCGCCGGCGCCGGCGACGTTGGTGACGAGGACCAGGTTGAAGTACGAGTGGCCGTTGATGGTGAACCGGATCCCACCCTTCTTCACGCACGGAACCCTGGTACATCAAAAGTTTAGCGAAGTTGCTGTTTCAAAGCATAGACGATTCGTCAGGCATCAGCGTCACCTTCGGTAAGAAACGGGGACGATCCCGGCACGGTACTGTGCGATCTGCGTGAAGGCGGGCTGGGAGAGGTCGAAGTGCTCCCGCGGCGGTGCACCAGCCGCCGTTGTCGTTGGGGAGGTTATTGTTCGGCGGGCAGAAGTTGGTGGCGGTGACGATGATGCTCCCCCGAGGCAGTTTCCCGGCGAGTTGACACACTGGAGTTCGTAACAAGCGCCGCATGTTTGGCCGTTGTTGAAAAGGGCAGTACTTAACGCTGCCGTGTTTGTACCGTATCCTTGGCTGTACAAGTCACCGTAACCACAGGCTCCCCTGCAATACGCAACATTGAATTTAGACCTTAATGTGACATCATAGGAAGCATACCTATGCTCATGGACATATCCTTCATGATATATTTTTATTAGAAAAAAAGCAAAAAAAAAAAACCCTAATAAACTAAGGTTATCAAATTTAATCCATAGCCTCTATTTTCCTCACAGCGTTGTGTTTCGTATTGAAAGCTACGAAAGAAATTTATATAAACACTCACCCATGGTTCCGGAAGCATCGCTGCCGCCGTAAAAAGTGGCGTAAGCGTTGTGCCAATCTCCGTTCTGCGCCGACCCACCGGCGGAGAGGAAAAGGAGCATGAGGGCGACGATTACTCCTGCCATTGAAGAGGGAAATGAAGAAGAGCGCAGGAGAATGGCATCGATGAATGCTGAAGCGGAAGATAACATATTTATACACCTGGAGAGGACAGAAAGCGGTTAGGGAATGGAGCTGACGAGGGGAGAAATAAAAAGAAAATGAAGTCGTCTGAGAGCACATGCACTTGCCCCATTTCCCAAAGTCTACCCCATGGGAGTGAATCCAACCCTCCGCCCTACGATCACGCCCACTGCTCTAAAAAGCGACAAAAGACAATGAATTTGGTGCATACGCCTGAGGTTCCAGAGAACAGACAATGGAATACTACTTCCATGTGAGACATTTTTGAATGGAGACTCAAAACATCATCTATGTTTAGAAAATATTGAAATTAAGGATTCGATAAATCGAACAATCACACATGAGTCATGAAAAATGAAACACAAGTATATAAAAAATATGAATCATATTAAAAAATTAAATCAAATCAATTAATAGTAATTTATAATTTTTAATACATTTAACTAATTCACTTTAAATTCTAAATGTGATATTGTTCGTTCTAATAGAAAAGTTGATATCAAAAGTCATGCAGCTACTTCTTCTTCTTCTTTTTTTTCTATAACAAATCACTACAAGGTATTCCGTAAAATGCAATTACGGACATGTCATGATGCTCCTGGTAGGGGGTAGGGGTATTTGGAATTGGTAACCCTATCGCTATTTCTAATGTAGAGCCCTAAAACTATGGCCTAGGGAAGTAACATTTTAACGTGCCCAAAAGTCAATAGGCACCGGAGGCACGCGTTGCTTTAATTAAACAAGCAAATGCAATGTCACAAACTCCAACTCTGGCCAACTATACAATCAAATTCACTTCCCGTGTTTCGTGCAAGTGACCGAAATGCCATTAAAAATAGAAGTCGGCAGAAAACTAACGTAAACTACGGATGGTACCTGAAGAAAATATTTTATGAATTTATTTTTGGTTGATTTTCAACCCAATAAATACATTTTTTACGTGGCACATGCACGAGTAACAGCTTAATCAATTTTATCATCAGAAAATTCTTTATGATGATCAAATCATCGTCTAAATTTTAGGATACAATTAAATCGTGAAACATTATGAGGTTTCAAAATATTACATAACGTTATTACTTTGTAATTTTTATCTTTATCTCATAAAATTGAGTATTTTGATAATATTCCATGTAATGTTACATATTTTCAATATCTCATAAAATGTTCATAAATATTACATATTGATAAAATTATAAAATGTTATGTCAAACTCATCATAATTAATACTTTTTACGAAATATATTTAATTTTTTATTGTATGTAAATTAATTTCGTTTAGTATCTGAAACGTGAAGCAAAGGAAATGAAAGTGAAACAAGTGTTCCCATTTTCTTTTGTAAATTCAGAATTAATATAAAAAAGCGAACATTCCACGTCACTCTAGTCAATGAAGTTTAAGCCCCGTGAGCGAAGCGGGAGATCCACGCTTGGAATATACATTTATTTAAATAATTCCAATAGAAAATGCAATATTAGGGCTAGAGGTCCACTGTCTTTTAGAATCCGGCGTCGTTTTGATGACCCGTAAGTCGTCACGCAGATTTGATAGTGTCATTCGCAGCGAAAACTTCAGCTCCAGGAATATGCCCCACGTGGTAAAATATTGGATTGAGCACGTGCGTTATTGAATTAAACCGAATCCAAAGGGTTTTTTTTTCGATTTCTGATAATTAGTTTTGGTGGGAATGCAGTTTATTGATAGTTGGTTTCAAGACAAGTAAACAGATTAACTAACGGTAATCAAACACCAGCAGTAAGAAGAAGCGGGCGTTCCGGCCGCCGCGGCTTCGTCGCCCTACGGCGATATGTTGATTATTTTTCATGTTAATGTGCACGCACAATTGCTGTGTGAGCTGCTAGACCTGATCGCCCTCGAATGTCTGTCCGAATTGCCAGTAATCGGGGACGACATCGTAGCTCGTGACCGTCTTCCCATCGTGGTGGTCACCTGAAACGAGAGGCTCTGGCCAACGAGTAGCGCGTTGCTTTGCCAATTCTGCCCCCAGTTTCGCTTCATGGCTTGCCACTCGGTCTTCGATCCCTTGATCGAAACTGCCTGAACGTCGCCGGCGCCGGCGACGTTGCTGATGAGAACCAGGTTGAAGTAAGAGTTGCCGTTGATCGTGAACCGGATCCCACCGTTCTTCACGCACGGGACCCTGTGGGCATGCCGTTCAGTATGACATGTCTAAGAACAAACATATAAAAGATGCTGAAATGGAGCATGTGATGGGCAAGATGAGTTAGATTTATTATTGCTGTTCCCATGATCACCTTCGGTAGGAAACGGGGACGATTCCGGCACGGTACTGGGCGATCCTGGTGAAAGCGGGCTGGGCCAAGTCGAAGTGGACTCGGGGCGGGTTGCACCAGCCACCATTGTCGTTGGGGAGGTTGTAGTTCGGGGGGCAGAAGTTGGTGGCAGTGACCCTGATTGTTCCCGGAAGGCAGTTGCCTGAGGAGTTGATGCATCGGAGTTGATAACAAGCACCGCACGTTAGACCGTCATTGAACAGAGCGGTACTCAGCGCCGCCGTGTTTGTCCCGTATCCTTGGCTGTACAAGTCACCATAGCCACATGCTCCCCCTGCACCCATGCATTTCCCCCATCAAAAAAAAAAAAAGATGACTGGATTCGACAGAGTGAACAGAATATAACGACATGTTAGTGTTCGAAAGTTCAGATTACAATGACAGATCTTATCAAGCGGATGAGGACATTGTAAACAACTAACCCATGGTCCCTGAGGCATCACTGCCGCCATAGAAGGTGGCGTAAGCGTTCTGCCATGACCCCGTTTGACAAGAACCAGCTGCGAAGAGCGAAAGTAGAAGAAGGGCGACGGCTACAGAGGCCATGGGAGACCGAAATAGAGAAGAATGGTGGTGACGAATGCCAAAGGACAAGGAAATAATATATAGAGCCGACTGCCGAGCAAATGATGCCAAAGGTCAAAGTTTTTCTGAGCCGATGCAAATGATGTTGAAACCATAATGCATCTGGGGTATTTCACGGGGAGCATACAGTGCAGGCTATCTGGTTCCCGGCTTTGTTCAGGAACATTTGATTCTACTCTGCAATTGTTCTTATTCGGAAGCTTGTCCTGTTTTGAGAAAATATTTACAACTTAGATTTGAAAAGCTGAGAACAATAGCGGAGTGTTATTAAAATTTTTTTGAATGTTCTTTATTTTTTTTCAAAAGTAAAAAGTAAAAATAGAATTTTTTTGAATAAATAGAAACAAAAATGTAGTATCGTGAAAAAATTACAGAAATAGAAATATTTTTGAAAATTTAACTTCAAAAATAGAAATAAGAAATATAATAACTATTTTGTATTTGTATTTCTAATTTTATTTTTAATTATATTAAAAAATATTTTTGTTAAAAAAAATAAAAATAAGCATTATTTTGTTCAAAATTATTTTTAATAAAAATAAAAGTAAAAACATAACCCACAAAAAAATTTTGAGAGCTTTAATCTCTATATTTCCATATGTCGTTTTTTTGTGCCGTGATACGTGCAAAATCTTTTGACGAGTACACTTCTTAAACAGCGTTTCTCTCGTTCTTCACTCGTGTATTTGACCATTTGCAGGGACTCTGCAGCTTCTTCTGTTGCGGCGACACGAGTAACGACCTTTCATATACCAAGAGTTAACTAACTTTCAAGATTCAACTCCACACGTGCTGACATCATCGCAGACACGAGTGAGGTAGACCAGTAAAGAAAGGATGTGTGTCCGCAGGATGCATGCATCTGCCCCGATTATCACACCCCTTCGTAGAGTAGTATTGCCTCAGGGCGTTGTTATTTGCCATGGTTCATTCTTGCACCAAGTTGACTGCTGCAAGCTTCCAAATGCGTTGACTGCTGAGGATGAAGGTATGATGGTGTAACATGGGATGACATGATGCTCTCGAAAATAAATTTTTTAAAGGTATTTATTTGTTTGTGGATGTTAAGAGAAATGGTTGTTGGTTTTATAAAAAGAAAATGAAAAATTGGATTTATATATATTTTTATATATCTAAAATTCTATTATTATTTATGCAAAAACCATTCGTGTTTAGAAACATAATTCTTTTTAAAATAGTTTTTTCAGAAACTATTTTAAATCAAACTATGGACAATGGAAATAACATTTAATATGATCCAAAGTCAATGGCGTTTAACTCCAAACCTTGACCCATGGTTTTATTATTATTATTGTTAGATATTTGAATATTTTTATTTGTGCTAATATGAAGAGCACGATTTAAGCGCCATGTAGCCCATGGGCTTTACGGACCAGGCCCATATCCATGTCTATTCGAACAAGCCCGACAGTGTACGGCGCATTGAACTACTTGCTATTATTAGGGGCTGTTTGGTCAAGTTAATACGCGATAAAAATAGTATGTATTATTTTGGGAGAATGACTAACGACAGCCCACTGGACGTTGAGGTACACGTTTGACACCTCCGCCAGCGCCACGTAATCTCCTCATGCAGTTTGCGAAGCTTTATGCCTACACGAGGGCGCCTTCCTCCGAGTTTCCTTTCCAACCGACATGGCTGATGACTGGAAGAAGGCGGCGGCGGACGCCCACAAGGCCGTGAACTCGCGGCGGTGGGCGATGTTCAACAACCCTTACGTCCTTGCGGCGGCTGGAGTGGCCGCCGTTGGTGGCGTTTGGTACATGGTCGGTATGCGCCGCCGCGAGCTGACGCGTTCTCCGGGCGTCGTCGACTCCCAGGACAACCGCCGCAAGTGATTATCCAGAGCAGACGCTCGGGATTCAATGGCCTTCCTTGCTTCATGTCTGTTGGGTCTGTCAGTCACTTCGCAAAGTCACCGTCTTTCTTCTTCCCTGTTCAGTTGCTCTTCTCATACATAAAACGAAAGGTTTCCACATTCATTTTCAGTCCACCCAAATTTGCGTGTACATTCTATTGCTAGTTACCCTGCATCAAACTGAGTGGAACATGAGGAGATGAACATGCATTCGAATTCATGTCGAGGTTCAATGCACTTAACAGCAGCATCATAAGCAAAAAAACGGAACTCCGGACAGTTTAAACGCCCCCGAAAACGGTGAAAAACTTCATGGTCCAGAATACATAACGCACTGCGTCACAGATTCTCCGCATATTTCTTCGTCACTGACCTTAAATGCCTCAATCGCCATACGAGACCAGGCCTTTCTTTGGCGAGCTATCAGAGGACGACGACCCTGCTTTACCTTTGGCAGCATCCCCGGGAGCGGAACGTGATTTTGGGGGGGACGCGGAGACACGGGGCGACGGTGATCCAGAGGCGCTTCGACTGCCGGAGGGTGACCTACGCTTTTTTACACGTGGCGACCCAGAAGCACTCCGGCTGCGGGAGGGTGACCTCTGCTTCTTTATGCGTGGCGAACCTCCGCGACGTCTGTCAGCTGGGGAGCGGCTTCGGCCCGGGCTTCTGCTACGACTGTAACGGCGGTTCCGGTATCGGATTGGGCTGCGAGACCTGCTGGGACTACGTGTACGGCTTCTCTTCCCCCTGTATCTGCCAAAATTGCAGCACAATTGTCACCAAACTTTGATAGCAGTATGAAGGACATGACGCAAACACAGACCTTGGGGGTGTTCTTCCTCGAGGTGGGCTCCTGTAAGGCCTGGGTGACCTTCTGTAGCCAGGGTATCTGGCAAGAATTATAAATGCAGAATGTTACGAATACCAGGCCTCTGAAAGTCCTAAGAGAAAAGAGGCAATGATTTATTACCGGCCACGGTCAGCTCTATCTCCATAACGATAAGACCTTACAGGAGAATGATCAGGAGAACGGCTTCTGTAACGCTGGACATAAGAGTAACGGTCACTAAATCCCCTCCCTCTTCTGACTCGTTTTGGTGATCCATCTTCAGGACTCCTTGATAGGCTCCTACCGCGATCAGATGGAGGTGATCTTGCCCAACGGCCAGAATTTGCACCGCTCCTTGAGATTCTTCTAGGTGGTCTCACGGGACTTCGGCTGCGGCTTTTTCTACTTGGCCTTCTTCCGGGGCTTCTGCTAGCACTTCTACGAGATGATCTAACAGGGCTTCTACTCGGGCTTCTTTGAGAAGACTTGCCGGAGCTCCCGCTCAAGCTGGGTCTGGGAGACCTCACGGGGCTGCGACTGACTGATTTTGCTGATATTCTTCTGGGAGGAGACCTTTGAAGAGAACTCTGCCGATCGCTTCTTCCCTCAATGACCCTCACTGGGTTTTTACTGGCACTCCTTACTGGACTCTTACTCCTGCTTCTCCCGGAAACCCGATGTGGACTTCTGCTTACAGTAGAACTTCGGCTCCGTTTTTTAGTAACGGCTGCACCATTTCCTGGACTGATGCTCATACTCTTACTCTCGGCTCTTCTAGGACTTATGCTTCTACTCCTGTGTCACTTATCCAGTTAGTAGCAGTGTCTGTGAGCAATAAACAGGAAAGATGAAGACAACACAGTGCATATACCCAGATTTGCTTGGGCGATCGTCAACTTCATCAGGATGTTTCTCTCCATTTCTGTCTGTTCCCCTTCCTACTTCAACTCCATTACCTTGATAACCTCCATTATCTTGTGGGAACACAGCCTCTACTTGTTCGGGAAACCTAGCAGCCTCTCCGTTCCCTCGACTCACATCAGCCTTGTCTTTGCCAACTTCAGGAGATTGATTTTCTTAACATAATGAAAAATTCAAGAATTAGAAAGTGCACAAAGGTAATCAGAGATTCATTCATTCAACTCTGCCTTACCATTCATTTTAGGCAACACTACATCATCCTTTTCAGAGCTGTTACTTTTTTTACTGCCAGCCTCACTGTCAGAGTCACTGTCCCTGCATTCCAAGAGTTGACAACTGAATCAATAAAATAAACCTGCATCAGTTTTGACTTTCAGAACATGCATTACCTTCTTAATTTACGTTTTGACTTTTTATCCCGCCTCTTGCGCCGTTTCTCATGACGCCTATCTTTCTTTCTCCTTCGCTTACGCTTGTCCTTCTTATATTTCTTTCTTTTGTTACGTCTATCGTCATCTGATGAGCTAGTTTCGCTCAATGATGATTCATCTGATTCAGAGTCGCTTTCAGACTCAGACGTGTCAGAATCAGTGTCTGTTGAACTGTCTGACTCAGATGAATAATATCTTCTTCTTCTTTTCCTCTTCCTCGAGGATGACTTTCTGTGTTTTTTCTTATGTTCTACCTCATCACTACTTTCCTCAGCAGCGTGCTTCACAATTTTCAACGTACTTCCCTTCTTACCATCTGCAAAGACAACACTTTGGTTAAAGTATAAGGTCAAAACGTCTGAAACTTAAGACGCTGGCGCAGGTAAAGGTGCAGCATAATGATTTTCTACCCTCGTGTAGTTCTCCATAGTTGATTATTTTCGAATTGGCTTGCTTCCCAATCTTTGACTTACTTCCCTTCTTACTATCTGCAAAGACAACATTTTGGCTAAAGTATAAGGTCAAAACATCTGAAATTTAAGACACTGGCGCAGGCACAGATGTCAGCAGAATAATTTTCTACCCCCGTGTAGTTCTCCACAGTTGATTATTTTCACAGTGACTTCTGGTCTTCCTTCAGCATCTCCGGAGTTTTCTATTTTCTTCAAAACATCATAACCATCAACGAGCTTCCCAAAGACAACATTTTTCCTGTAGAAAAGGCAAGACGATCATCAACAAAAGCAGTACATATAAAGATTCATATCCCTCCCTACCCTTCCACAAAAGCCTAAATCATAGATAGGCGTGCCTTGAGGGGCCATTGGCATCAAAAGTATCTGAATAGGAAATACTCTCTATATGAATAGACAAATACACGAAAGTTGCTGAAAACATTCACTTTTTAGAAATTCACAGAGGTCTTTTGAAAAAAAAAAAAAAGGAAATATAGACCTATCAAGGTGATGATCTGCCTGCAACATGATCCCGAAGACTGAGCCCCTCTCATCTCTATCGGCAATTGCCATTGATAGTAACCCAGGGCCATCATGCTTTAGCTTCGGAGTCTCATCTGGAAATTCTCAGTATATATTAGTGGCTACCCATGTTAAATACAGAGAACTGTAATCAGTAACCCGAAAGAAATTTCAAAATCCTAGAATAACAGTATCTATCTTATGCCAATATATATCGTGTAGTCTGGGGTGACTACAAGAGGCATCATGTGAGGGATTATCTTGGAAAACTACGGAGAACTGTTTGAGCAGAAATGTACCAACAAAAAAAAAAAAAAAACTACAGCTACCAAGTTCACAACACTAGTTCAAACAAGACAGCCGTAACATTTGGATTTCCCTACCATATTAACCGAAAACAATTGTTCCAATATCATTGAAGCTCCAATGCAGCGAGTATAAGATCAAAATCAGCCACAACCTTCACAGGCAATAGACAGAAAATCCACATGTTCTCAAGACACAAATTATAGGAAAGGCTGAGGATAAAGAATCATACAAAACAGAGACTCCAATCTAGCTTCTATGGTCTCATGCTAATGATACTTCCAAATATTTTTACACTTCTAAGCACAACAACAGGCAAGCGAATCATTAAGAAACAGAAAAAAGTCATTACCTGGAAATTTTCTACCGTATATGCTTTCCCCGTAGTTTCCTGTCGGTATATGAATAAATTCAATTTCCTGTCAGATAACCTACCAGCCACAAATTATTCTCACACTAGGAAGACATACCATCTCGACGAAGAAGGTCCCCTCCCTAAAAATAATAAAACGCTTTCAATCATTAACTTGGAAAAAAAAAAAGACAATGTGCTATCTACCAGACCTGAGTAAAAATTAAAAAAAAATGCACAGCCCAGTGAGCAGAACCTCGAAATAATATCACAACAAAAGCAGACATATCCACCAGCCTTGTACTAGGACTAACAACAACAGCTGACAGAAATAAAAGCGGCTATCACTCCTGGTCAATCATCGAGTAGCTTCAAAGATAACATTCAGAACTCACACTTTTATGTATTCAGTTCATAGAAGAAAAAATACCTGAACCATAGATCCTTTAATGATGCGGTGGAAAAAGGTCCCCTTATAATGCAGAGGCTTCCCAGTTGTAAGGCTAATGCCTTTTTCTCCTGAATATTTAATAACGGAAGCACATCTTTCAGAAAAGAAAAACAATTCTGAACACCTCAAATATGATTACTAGTAGCAAAACAGAAAACATGTATAAGGTCCAAGCAAATCTTAATAGATCTATGTTTCGAAACGAATGGAAGTTTGAGCAGCTATCTTTATCTCCTGATCACATAAACTCAATGAAATCATCAATCCTGAAAGGGTCAGCAAATGCACAGCAGAGGCGCACAGCTGATTAATGGAAAAACACTTACCAGTACAGAGTGCACGGAAATTATCAGCAGTCTTGGGAGCCACATCAGTGAAAAGCTGCGCGGTAGAATTCAAAAAACGTCAGCAGATTCAAGCACAAGCACACCATGGCTCACTACACGTAAGAAAAACAAAGTACCTCAAAAATCATCTTCTCACAAGGATCACCATCAACTGAGACATCCAGAAAAACCAATATCTTCTTCTTGTTCATTTTTTCCATTGTCCCACTTGACTAAGCCAACAGAGCGCATACATAAAAAAACCCTTCTCTGTGAACCCGCGTGGTTAAAAAATCAATTAATCTCCATTTTGGCCAAATGTAAAAGGGCAAAACAGGGTGTGGCTAAATAGATCTACCCAAGTGGACAAAGACGGATCCGCATGGCAAGTCCTTGGAGTGCGAACATTTTCGCAATTCAAACATCTTACTAAATAATTTATGAAAGAAAACAGTGAAAAACCGTAAACCCCGAAAGATAATTTCCGCCGCAGTATCAGCCACCAGCGGCGGCGACCAGCATGCCCAAGCAACCCAACACAGTAACAGGATAGAGTAGCAACAACTTAGCAGAAAAAAGCATCTACAGAGATCACAGTTAAAACAGTGCTGTCCTCCAAACCTGAGAATCTTCCGCACCGTAGAGAAAGACGCAGCCGGCGAAGCTGCTCCTCCCCAGACACGCACGACGATGACCAAAACCTACCTCAGTGAAACCACTCCCCACAGGTTTCGGCATATATATCCATAGGTGATAAAAGTAACAAATAAAAGTCTTATTTTTAATGTAGTTTATGGGTCTGAAATGGGCTATCCAATGGGCCTTTCTAAGAAATGTCTTCTCGATAAGGCCCAATAACATGAGCCCGGACTTGTAAGCGTTTTTTTTAAACCTAAATTAGTTTAAAAAATATATATTATTTTATCCCGGAAAAAGAGGACAAAGAGAAGAAGCGCGTGTCGTGGGGTAACAGAAAATGCGTGCATCATGAACCTATTATTTATTTATTTTAATTCTACCAGAAAAACGAATAATCAATAAAGCAGGAATTTCTAAAATGACACGTATGTTCTATGTATTGGGGAATCCGTTCCACACCTGCGTCATGTCATTCCTTCTTTCTTTTTAATATTTTTCCCTTTCACCAAGGCAAACGCAGAATACAAACCCTAGGCCTTTCAAAAAGGGCGAATCTGAATCTGTTGATAATCTGCATCCGGAGATTGAAGCCACATAATTGCGACAGCGCTGACTCCGAATTTCCTTTGAATTTTGAAGAAAACGTTGGATTGTTGGTGTTTCGGTGAGTAAAATCTCAATAATTTTAATCTGATTTTGATCCAGGATTCGATGTTTGGATTATCGATATGTTTCCGTGGATGTTGAGGTTTTGGTATCCGGTGTTTTTATATTGAGGATTATGTATTTTTTCCCTTGACGTTCTGGTTAGGTAGTGCTGAGAAGTCGATTCTTTACTTGTGGTGATGATATTGGTTGCTGTGGTTTTGAAAATTGTGAATCCTTTTTTTAGTTTATTTTTAAAAATAGAAGCATATATGAAGTTCTGAAAATTAAATGTATATAGTTGTTGGGAAGATCTGTTTACAGATAATGCATTTTGTATGAAATGGTGGCTGATTTTCATTACCAGCAAGAGAAACAACGAATCTGAATTGAATATTCATTGTGTTGTACATGATCCTTGATTTGCTTACTTATTTATCTGAACTTTTCTCTTAAACATCTGCAGGGTATTAATGCTTCTTCAAGGGATACGATCAAGATGAGATTAAAAAAAGGCGACAGAGTGGAGGTTATGAATGACGAGGAGATGCCAATTTCTTGGCGACCTGCTGTGATATTGTCGTCTCATGTTCACACCTGCACTGTGCAGTATGACTTATATCCCGGTATGGCTACTGATGGAATTGTTGAAGACATTCCAGTAGATTGTCTTAGACCATCCCCTTCTAAGGTGATGGTGGAGCATGGAACTGAGAATTTTGATGCTGGAGATGTTGTGGAGGTTTTTCATGATTATTCGTGGAAGGCTGCTGCTATTCTAAAGGTTCTGCGAGTTCAGCATGCTGGTAGAAGGAGCACGGCCTATAAGAAAGCTGCTTTGTCTGGATCTCGATACTTAGTCAGGTTACTGGGACGCTCATGCCAACTAGTTGTTGACATATCAAATATCAGGATGAGAAGAACCTGGGATGATGACACATGGATTCTAATGGAGAAGGTATGCCTTTGTTTCCTCTAAAAATACTTTTTCCTGTGAACATTTTTTAACCATGACATCTTTATTTATTTATTTTTTTGCATCTTTCAAGCATTTGCTGGAAAATCATTACAATGGTGACACCTAACTTTCTGCTTTATGTAGAATTTTCGAGCAGCTGGTTATTTGGCAGCAACCAATGTTTACAACGACGATGATACTTCAATTAGGGAGCCTACTGAGATATCTTTGCCATCCAGAAAGCGGATGTCGCCCTTTGATTCGTCAACTGCAAATCGCAACTCTTCTAGACATATACAAAAATTTAGAATAGTGAGAAAAAAGGAAAGAAGAATAAAATGGCTGCTGACGTGATTCCTGAAAAGGTACATGCTGTTGCTTACCCAATTTTGGGTGAACAGAACATGCATGCTTCCAATAACATTATATCTATCAGATATAATCAAATGGAGAGGGCAAGGCATGATAATCATATTGGCCTCGCTGAGTCCAGGAACACGGAGTTAAGGATTGATGACAAGGATGCTTGTTCTGTTGGAAGTTGCAGTATTACTAGCCAGGGTGGCGTGAACTGCTGTTACACATTTCCTGTGATCGCAACATGCGCAGAGGCAGACTCAACTTGTAGTGATGCAGAGTCGTGTTGTGGTTCAGAGTCAGATAGGGATGCTTCTCCTTCACCTCCCAACCGCCAAGAGTTGGAGGTGAGTATACACTGGTTAGAGTTGCATGCTTATCGATGCACTCTACAGGCTTTATTTGTTTCTGGTCCTTTAACATGGGAGCAGGAGACACTGTTGACGAATCTTCGAGTGGTGCTTCACATTTCAAATGATGAACATTTGGAGGAGCTGAGGCTCCTAATTTCCACCAAAAACTCATCATTAACAGTATAATATATTCTCTCATCCTTCTTTTCCTTTAGAAGATGGAAATGTTGTCGTCTCATTTTATTTTCATGAATGTCTTTAATTTGTGCAAAAAGTTGACACCTTGAGGACTATGAGGCATTCTGTATCAAATGTATATTCATTAGTAAAATGCTGCAGTTCCTTGAAGAAATGCTTGGCTCATTTTAATTCATATGTTACCCTGTTGTTGTAATGCTTTTAACTCTTCCTGAAACTCTAAGATGCGGAATCATGTTTAAATGGCATTGGACAGGTTACGAAAGCCAGTATGATGTTTTGCCTAAAGCTGGTTTGGCTGTTCTCGTTTATGTCCTGTGAGGAGCAAGTGAATTTTGTAAGGCCATACTTGTTTCTTCTTGAACCCATGTACTTCATTTTCCAGGGGTACAACAGGAGGCATCCCCCCATCATCTTCCACTGCTTTGCAGATCATAGCAGGATTAACTGCCTCTCATTTCTCTTGTATTCGATTGGTTGATTCGATCAGCCAGCATCTAGCAGATGCTTCATCTGATATTGGCTGATCCTGGTATCACACCCTATTCACAACATGGTTCTAATTTGATGAAATGTGATGGTAGAAGCTTCATGTTGTGGTTTTATTTCTACGCACTTTTTGCTTATTATTTCCTGCACATTTCAGGGTGTTGTCGTATTATTTCTGCAGAACAGGGCTCCAGACATCTGGCTTATTCGAATTAAACCCGAAAAATGAAGCTCCAAGAAATAAGTAATTAAAATTTAAGAAAAATGTTTTATTTTTAAAAAATCAAAACTGAACCGATAATGCTTCCCCTTGCTTGCCTACTGATTCTTTTCTTATTGAACGTTGTGGTTTTTTTAAAAAATTTATTACAAGAATGAAAATATATGAAGGCCGCATAAAAGTGATGGAAAGTAGAAATACTTAGGATTTAAAACAGCAAGGAGCGAAACAGAACGATCCACCGTCCGATAACAAACGCACACACCTCGCACAAAGAACAGAGGCTCCCCTCCCCCCTAACGAAACCTGAACGGAAAAAACGAACCAAAAGGACTGGGGGAGTCCATCATAAACCATATGTTTTAATCGAATGCATCATCGTCGTCGTCGGGTAGTGGCTGATTAGCAGCATCACGAAGCTCAGCTTCATGCCTGGGCAACGAGTAGGGGCAAACAACACATCAATGTCAGTAAAGACCTTATCACATGGGTGTGTTGCAACGTGAAAAATAGGTACACTAGGGACTTACTGTTGCTGTGCTGCAAGATCGATTTGCACTTCAGGTGGAGCAAGAGCAGGGGACTCGACAAAGTGCAAGTTAGGGTCACTGCATCCAGTTAATAAAGGTTACACTATTTCACCGAGAAATTGGAAGACTCAATGCTTCAGCAACAAGGATGCATACCCAGCTAGTTTCCTGGCAAGGTACAAGAAGGGCTTCTCGAAGTTGTAGTTACTTTTAGCAGATATTTCATAGTATTGGAGATTCTTTTTCCTGTGGAAAGTGACTGCCTTGGCCTTCACCTGCCTGTTCTTGACATCAACCTTGTTCCCACAAAGAACAATGGGAATATTCTCGCAAACCCTAATATTAAAAGCAAGGTTTTCAGCCGAATGTAGAGAATGATGGGAACGTTCTTGAAAATTAGGTATGGAGAACTACCGGCAGAGATCACGATGCCATGTAGGGACGTTCTTGTAAGTCAATCGTGCGGTAACATCGAACATGATGATTGCACATTGTCCATGGATGCTGCAATGGTTGAACAAGCAGTATCATGCAACTTTAGCTTACTGCTAAGGCATACAAGAGTGAAAGCACTTACTAATAACCATCCCTGAGGCCACCGAACTTCTCCTGCCCAGCAGTGTCCCAGCAGTAAAACCGGATCTTTCCACAATTGGTGAAGAAATCCAATGGGGAAACTTCAACACCGATGGTAGCTGTTTCAACAGAGAAATAAAATAATGTATCTTTTAAATAAAAGGCACCCAAAAAATTAAATCTTGTATCCTAAATGAAAAGAAGGCAAACTCACGTTCATATTTCTTCTCGAACTCCCCAGTAATATGCCTTTTCACAAAAGTGGTTTTCCCTGCACCAGTTACCAAGACGAATATCACCAAATCCTGAATTCAGATACAAAAAACGAACCCTTCTCACGCATAATCTCACAAAAATTAAACAACTCCTCAAAAACTGCGCCGATTAACAAACAAAGCCACAAATCACATACACTCCCTTTCAACCAAAAAAAAGTCACCTGTTCCACCATCGCCAACAATTACAAGCTTGAAACTCGGGTAATCCACAGCCTGTTGAGTAGGCAACGCCTGGAAACACACACGCAATTCGTCTAAATCGAGCAAACAGCGAATCCAAAATAAAACCAGGGCTCACCATAGATCGAGCAAGCCACCAGACGAGAGCAAACGACGAAGCTGCCCGCTCTGCGAATCGCAACGCATATATAAGGACTAAGGCAGCGTTATCGAGCCAGCCCTAAAAGAAGCATTAAGTACGGGGGGTGCGTGATTGATTTTCAAATTTTTGCCGACTTCGGTGGCTTTAATCCGACGCGTTGATCCCCACCGTTGGATCTAGAATCACGTGCCTTACGCGTGTCCATGATTTTTTTTAATTGAAATCTAATGGGCCATAGGGCACATAAGTGGGCCGGCCCAATGGTATATTTATCAAACCCAAGTCCAATCAATTCCCAAACTTCTCAACACCAGCAGCAAAAATCCTTCACAGTCAATAGAGCAAACATTGTTCCGACAACAAAATTTGATATCATGAATATGCATTGATCACCTTGGAAGGAATAACCGAATATGATGAACCAAGAGCTTCGGGACGGTGAAAATGATTGCCTCAGAAAGATCATTCATTGAGAAAGAAGGTTTCCCTTACTGTTTCTTGGGTTGGGGCTGTGGAATCATCTTGGTGACAACGTAGCAGTCCGGAGGGGTGATGTTTGTGTAGTAATTGTGAATTGTCTCCGTGATTTCAAACTCAAATTTCTTGTAGAACTTGATGGCATCGTCGTTGTTTGTCTGCACATGTAAGTACACCTCCCCAATGCCTTGTTTCGAGCACATGTCGAGGACATGATTCAACAGCTTAGAGCCTGCAAGGAAAACAGCTTCAGTTTGATGCCATAATCCTCAAAGATACGCTGAAGACGCTGAGTGGTATATCAAAAATCACAGGCTAACAGGGTAGTATGCAAAATCTGAAAGGAACCACATTGGTTATATTCCTATGCAGGAGCGAGAGAATAGCTCACCAATACCAAGCCCGCGGTATGGTGCCAAAACGCCTAATGTCATGATGTATACGCATATGGCACCACTCTCCTTCTTCTCAAGGCGACAAGCAATAGCCCCCACGCAAATGTCACAATAATAAGCTGTAAAACAGAAAATACTACACTTCAGATACCTATGGTCGTTGGAGAAAATGCATAAAAATGGAGAAGCACAAAAGCCCCGCAGCATAAGGCTAGTCAGAACACAAAATTCCAAATCAAAATGCATTATTTTGCACTAGCAAAGAGCGAACAACAAAGACTGCTACAATCACAATTTTCATTGACAAGCTTCAAGATTTGAAAACTACTCCATATTGCATCATTCCGGATCCTCCTTGGATAAATGAAATAAAAGAAATAAATTAGAAATCTTGAGGTGGAAAAAGGGACCCAGAAACCAAACAAACCTAATTTGGTGAACTCTCCAGAAGCCAGAGCATCGGCGTAGTATTTGTCATTATATCGAACAGGAAAGAGAGCAGTATTGAGCTTCTTTAGCTGCATCACATTCTTATCCCTCACGCCATCTAGGGATATCGACATTTCTCTGCCTCCTGCTCCCATCCTGTTGATCCGATTCAAAGAAACCTACCTGATGAGAACAACCCAGAATCAGACCCAATTAACGCAGTGAAAACTACGCAATAAACACGGATTGATTACCGCTGCGTTCGGCCGCAATTAGGTTTCTTCTATCTTTCTTTCCTTTTTTTTTACGGCGGCGTAGACGCTATATGTGAAGTCAATAGGAAAACAATGGGCACAAGGATTTTCAGAGAAAACTGCGTGAGATCATGTAGTCGCCATTCAAGGGTAAAAGCGTCAGAGCACTTAAAGAATAGTCTTATTTGCCCTTGAAGAACAATAGCTAAACGGCGTGTGATCACCAAAAGGCCAACTAGGGACAAAAGCGTCATAGCACTCTCAGGGCCGACTGGACTCACTCGTCCTTGAAGAACAGTGCAAGTAAACGGCCAGACAAGGCAGAAAAGCGTCATAGCACGAGATTCTTTTTAACGCCGTTCCGGCGGCAAGCTGCTCGTCCCTGTTCTATTAGGGAATATGCATTAGAGTAGTTCGAATACGCACAAACCCAATTTCTATATCGAACTTCAAAGCACGTAACTTAGAAAACTTAACTACAAAAATCCTTCTAAAGTCAGGTGTTGCATCGAATGCGCAAGACATTTCTGTCATCAGTAGTATCGACTTACGCAACAGCAATACCCCAATAAGGGCAAAATGCAGACGTTTAGGGAACCCGTGGGAGTAGAAAAATCAAGTTTGCTGTCAAAATGGTACATCAATGGACAGATAAATTCAAATGGTAGCCCCATAAGGCCTAAACACCTACCCCGAGGGCCAGAAACGGATGAAGAACAGAGCCACCATCAACGCTGTAGTCCTTGGCGGTGTTGTCATCAGCGAGCTGCCTCCCAGCATAATTCATCCTGCCAACGACGCCAATAAAACACGATAAGTGATCACATTGCGAATGAAATGATGCCTAGACATAAGCGCAAGGCATATCGAGCAATGCTGCTGAGTTAAGGAAACCATGGGAGGCATCTTTAACAAACCTTTGCTGGACTGCGGGAATGCCCTCTTTCTCCTCAACCCGTTCCTTCATCCTTTTTCCATTGTGCCCGTTGGCTTAATATCAATCTCTATTTATTTTCCTGTAAGGGTCTTGACTTTTATCATGGTTCCTCCACTCAGCCTCAAAACAAGGTGGAGGGTAGATTCTTTCTGAATGTTGTAATCAGCCAAAGTCCTGCCATCTTCCAACAGCTTGCCAGCAAATATTAGTCTTTGATGATCAGGAGGGATGCCTTCCTTCTCCTGCCACACCCATAAACGATCTAAGCCGAAATTTTAAGACAACACCTACAACGTTTTCTTTTCTTTTTAACCAAATCATGAATACATTCAGATCCCAGCAATCCAAATCCATAATCAAAGAACGGAGTTACAAATATAGGTCAAATTTCACGAACTGTTTAGCTCCAAAAACCCTAGTTACAACCAAAACTCTCTCCTACTGATACAAAAATCGATATCAGAGCAGAAAACCGTGACTAGGAACTAAAGCTATCAACAATCGCTGAACACAATTACAGCAATTCAAAAAAAAAATCTGAATCTTACCCTTGATATCCTCGATTGTATCACTGCTCTCGATCTCGAGCGTGATCGTGCTCCCCCAATGAGGGCCTTCACAAAAATCTGCATATCGTCTTCTTTTTTCAAAGAGTGATCGATGCCCAACACGGCCCAGATAAGAGAGCCGATTGGCGAACAATTCTTATTGCTGATCCAGCGCCAAAGCTACGCGATTCTTATTCCTTGCTTAATGGGCTTAACGGTCATTAGGCCCACAACATCTTTATCTCATAATAAATCACAATTTCCCACCATACCCCTGCCAAAAAAAAATAGCACAAATATCAGATGGCCATGGATGGATAATCTATATGATGTGGCAATAAATAAAATGCCAGAACGTTCCAGAGGGCACCGGACACGGTGTCCCTTCGTCTGGCTGAAGAGATAAATGGAAATCCTCTCAGCCAATCACGTTACAGAAATTAGTACTCCATGGGCCCACGATCCCTTTCTTTTTTTATTAGATTTTTCTCATTTCACAAAGAAACAAATATTTGCATTCAAGTAGCGCACGCAAAATGCCAATAAGTAGCGGCTTATCTAATTTCTCGTCCCTCCACCTTGTAATTTGATTTTTTTCAAAAATAGCTTTATTGATCTCGTCATGGGGTTCCCCGGATGACGTCACCGAAAAAGCTTAGGTTCTTTTGAATACATCGAAGATATTTCTTGAGCACAAGCGTACCCCAAAAAGAAAGGAGCCTGGATCTAAACTGGATTAGTGGAATAAACACGAGGATTGATCGATTGGAACCCGGTTCACGGAGTAAGTTTCGGTTTGTAAATTTTTTTATGAACCGGCGGCTGGATTATTGGAAAGTTGAACCGACAACTTTAGGAGGATGCAACCTTATGAAGTACATTGTGGTAGATGAAGTGAGGCACTCGAGGTTGTGATTGGATGGGGAAATAGAAACGGTTGACTAGAAAACGGGGCACGGCAGTACAAAGGGGAGAAGTCACACGTACAGAGAGATGCAAAATACATATATATAGATAATATATATACATGATTAATTAACACTAATATTTCAGAGAACTAGCTAAAACGACGGAACGACGCCGTATGACGACGCGTCTTGGCCGATGAGCGAATCGGCTTCCAGCTCGGTTCGTTTGGCGAACCTTCCTTTGATTCTCGGCCGGGTCTCTGCGTAGGCTTTCCGGGATGCGTATCTTATCGTTTTCTCAAACTTCCGATTCTTCCTCTTCTCCCTGTATCTCAGAACCCTCGCCTCCCGATCGACGCCGGAAACTGGCACCGGGACGCCGCCGTCATTCTTGCCGTACGTGTTGGACACATCGGCTTGATCCGGCACCACGCCGACGTCAACCGACGATGATGATAACTGTAAAATCAATTCTTAACGTCAGGACTTCACTCATCTCTAGATTTCACACTTCAATTCTACGGGAGGAGGAAAAATTTACGCTGTGGCTGACGCCCTGAGAGGAGAAGCTGTACATCAGAGGCTTGGTACTCGGGTACTCCACATCGTAGGAAGGGTAGCCATCCACGACGGGGCCGGGGTACTGAACGGCGGAGTCGAATTCACTTTTGTGTTGAACAGGGACGACGCCGTCAGAGGAGTAGATCTGTTTTTCATCAGCAGCATCGCCGTGGTGGCCGGGCTTCTGATCTCCGGCAATCAAATCCAGATCCAAGTAAGGGTTATCCATCTCATTGAACAGATACTCCGCAGACTTGTACTCGGGGGAGCCCGGATCTTCAGCCGCGGCGGCGGTCTTGCAGTCGGGATCAGGGAGGAGCCACGAGGCGGCCTCCGCCTCCTCCTCCGAGAAATCCTCCTGTGCGGAGGGCGGGTCGGTGGATTTCGTCGCCGACGCTGCATCATAGAAAGGGACAACCGGGATCCGCTCGTGTCGGCGAGCAAGGGCGTTGGCGGAGTGGATGTCGCGGTCGCAGGTAGGGCAGAGTGCTGCCGCGTCGGCCTTGCAGGTGAAGGCCGCAGGTGCCTGCTCGCACACCTCGCAGACCCAGACACGCGCGTGCCGGGACGCGAGCTTGTTGGCGGCGTGCACTCTGCCGTCACAGGGGACGCAGAGGAAGGCGGAGTCGGCGCGGCAGAAGACGCTCGCCGGCACCGCCTTGCAGAAGTAGCAAAGCTTCGCAGTAAGGCTCCAGCCTCCCATGGATGGTGGCGATGATTGCTCAGAGAGAATTAGTCCCCTGTAGAACGAAACCCAGAGTGGTTTTCGGTATGGCAGTGAAGTGGGGCTGAGAAACAGATATGCTCCGTCTTCTACTTTCCTTATAACAATCAATGAATTGACTCGAGGCACAGTGGGTGCAAAAGCATCAGGCTTATCGCCAGGACACGACGATACAGCCTAGCCGAGTTAAGCCTACCCAATCAAAACTCGACAGTTGGCCAACTCTTAGCCAAATAAAATTCACCCTCTCCGGAGCCAAACAAAACACCTGCAAACGCACAAATATGTCATCATAATTCATAATACCGCAGGATCACGAAAATAATAGCTCCTGGGTAAAAAAAAGACACCTTATTAAAAAAGGGCAATCGGTAAAAGGTGCTTGAGCATGTGAGTGGGAGAAGGACAATTTACAGGGAGAAAAGACAGAACAACCCCTCGATCATCAAGGGGTGGGGCCAGAGCAGTAGAAGCAGGAACAAAGCTAAGCTGGCTGGGTGGGAAGTAGGCTGTTCCAATTATTCTATCCTTGTTTGACATATAAAAGAAACAAAAATAATGAAGAACAATACCCCTACGCCAACATGGCCATTTGTAGTAGTAGCGCCGGATCCGATCTCCAGCAAGGCACATCCCAATGAAGAAGGCCTTAGATCAAGTGAAAGAGAACTAGGAATCTACCTATACCTTTATTAGCAAAAGGGAAGTGGGTTCTTCCATGTGTTTTGAGAAAACCATTTCGACCCAAAATAACCAAGAACACGCCTGCTATAGAATATGGAGCATGCAAAGTGAATCTAACCTGATGTAGTTGTTGTGCTGATGAGAGAATCATTGGCCAAAGGCTTGTTCAAAAGGCAGGTGGAAAAATGGTAAGGGTTGGAGGCAGCGGCTATCCATCTCACCATCGCCTACATTCACATTAGCCTACGCCGAACGGTATTCCCTGAGGAAAAGTATACAACTACCTTACAGATCAGCAAAGATGGACCTGCAGTATAATCTAAACAATGACTGCAGACAATGCTTAAGTTACCAAACACACTTTATTTACCCAAAAAAAGTATTTCTTTACCCCTTAAAAATAGAGAGTTAAAAAACATTAATAGCAAGTTCATGAAACCTGTGCAAAAGGACACAAGTTTGTTGGCGGAAGTCATCCATCTCTTATCCCATTAATCTTTCCATAAGTTGTATTGCAAATACCCCCCTTAGAGAGGGAGATAATGTGACAAACAGAAGTCAGGAGATCACATTAATACCTTATCCCCAAGAAAGGTTGCAGGCATCATGAGCCAAATATAACGTAAGCGCCGTTTATAGAGGCTGTGATCGCAGAGCAATTTGGACAGCATCTGAGTTTATGTGTTAATCCGGTAAAGAACTTGCTTTCTTGAGAGCGCACTTCTTAATGCCGGTCACCTTTGCTCCTCAAGTAACTTATATTCCTGATGTTTGCAGCAAGCGTAAGCCAAAACAAAACGTCGTTAGCATTTGCAAATTTGTAAATACATTCAAAGTGACCAAATTCACATCGCAGATAAGTTCAGAAACCACCTCTTTCTATGCTACACTTTACTTTTTTTGTTTACCTGCGATAGCATATGAACAGAGAATGATAGGACTAAAGGTGAACAAGTTCTGCCGCTCTAACTGTTAATGGAAATATAACCATATATAGTAGATTATAGGTAGCACGGGGAAGAAAATTTCCAGGTTGAAACCACATGAACATGAATAATCTAGTACAATTATCAAGAAATAGATATCGAAATAAGCCGTGGGAAAACTTCCATGTCCCTTGGATAGGAATAGGAAACTGAAATTCACACAACGATTACCGAAAATGCACTATGAAATACCGCAATCTATATGCAGCAGAGAAACCGGGATCCCATACTCACCGACTTCATCTATTGGAGTAACCGACGGCAGAAAGCGGCGACCAGCAACGGCGGGGTCAACTTCCACGGGAACATGGGAAGCTAGAAATTGTGGACAAGCTGCAATATGAATTACCGGCGCCATCTGAACGAGTTTGTTGGACGCCATTCTTTGAAATTTGGGCCCTATAGTAATGGGCTGAAAAGGCCGACTAATTCGTGGGCCCAAAACTTGATAAGTGATATTTGTTTTGTTGCAAAGCATCATTTAACTGCCCATTATTGGTTTCATTTTCCACATTCTTTTTTTAAATAAATCTAAAATTAAACTAAAACTGGAAGAAATAAAATCGAATCGGAATATCCAAAAAGGGATCATTTAAAGGTAAATAAACACTTTCCAGCTAAGAAGCCACAAGTCTCTCGTGATGCGTGATGTGAGCCGTCTCCGCCCGCCGGCGAATATTCCGGCCGCATCTATTTGAAAAACATGCTCAATCTCTACTTTAAAAAATTCCCATAGAATCCGGAATCTAATGGTGCATAAGGAGAGTATCCATGCCATGATTCTACTGTCCACTTGCTGCTAACTAATCACAAGGGAGAAGATCGAAGGAGAGGGAAATGAGGAAGATGAAGAGGAGCACAATTTTGCCTTTTTCTTTTTATTTTTCATTTTCTGGTTTCAGGTAGAACTTCCTCCGGCAGATTCTTCATGTACTGATCGGTTTTCCCCGAGATCCAATGATACATGATTCTCATCTTCCCTCTCGACCCACGTCGGCATCGCCAGAAAGGTTGGTTTCACTTCTCCGGCCATGATCACCAGCACCCTGTCGCCGTTGATCGACGTCATCGACACCTCCTTCCCCTCGGCACCGCCTTGGTGTTCGACGACTTCCACGTCGTCAGGTTGCCCGGATAGCTTCCAGTAGGAGCAGGCGAGGATGAGGAGGGCGAAGGCTATCAGCCCAAGCATGGCGGCTAGGCCCCCAAACAGATAAGGCACCGGGGAGTGCCAGGGGGAGGCCTGAAAGGCGAGCGACGGCGGCGCGAAGGTCTCCGTCGCGGGTTCCGGCATCGTCATTTTCGCAGTTCCGTGGGCGAGTGATGCGTCAAATGAATTTCACGATGTTCAGTTGTTCAAAAGCTGTTTGTGAGGACCCAGACGCATTTATAGATGACCTCGAAAGCAGACCGACTCATTGCTTTGCTCACCACCTCCCACTTCATTATTTGGCATTTTTTATTTTTAATTAATTTATAATTTAAATTCTAAAATTTTGCATTTTAATCAATTTTTATTAAATACAAATAATTTATATTTCAAAAAATTAAAATATAGAAAAAATTTTATTTTTATACCAAATAAAATCATGATATATGGTATGCTTTTGATTTAGGGTAGAGTTAGTAGATGGGCTTAAATTATTTGAATTTTAATAAAAATTAAAATATTTTATTTAATTCTCCGGCATATACACAGTGTAGTACACGTCATCTCCAAAAAAGGATAACAATGGCCCCACCATTAACAACTTCACTTGGGAGTTATAATATTCATGTGATATTTAAAATAATAATATTAAAAAAAGGTGTTGGAATTTGGATGAATATTATCTTGGCTACCCTGAATAAAGCAGGATTGGACACTACAAATAAAAATATCACCATCATCGTCTTATTCACGTCTGTATGCGAAAAAGAGCTTTGGCCAGTAGTATCTCTGCCCACCGTTTGTATCCGCCACGTTTTCCACTGGTCGCCGGTGGCCGTCGACTCGGACAGCTTTCCGGCGGCACCTTTTTCATTATTGATAAAGAATTACAACAAAAGGGTGCCCTAAACACCTTGTAAGAATCCTAATTCATGAACTGATCAACCACTCGACTTTCAATGCTGAGAATCACATGCAAACTTCCCATCAATAATTTCTCTAATATCTTATGTTTTTGTCACATTCATGGCGCCACTTTTGCATCGTAAACCAAGGGTAGAAAATATCTCAGATATTTAGCAGTTTTGAAACTACTGAAATGGGTTGGCACTGCCGACAGTTCGATTCGACTTGCTGATCACTAAACGATCAGCAGTAAGTAACGCCTGTAAACGGGGCTCGTCTCGGATGAGCAGCGGTTGGGTTTCAGACATCAGTCAGATAGGAAGTGCGTGTGTCGGGGAAGGGTAAAACTCTCCACGAGAATTCATTTGAAAAGCAAGAGGGGATACGGCGCGAGTCGAGGGGACACTTTCGCGTGTCGTGCATCTTGATCGAGGGAGGCATCATCACGCCACCCAACAAAAGTGGCATCCGACACCTCCCTTTTTAGTATCAAATTTCAATAATTCACATCCCCACTACTTCATCTCTCTCTCCTTTTTTTTGCATTCTCCTTGTATTTCCTTATTTCAATCCAAAGCAAATAGTTAAACAGTTAATGCTAAGTAAACCCTCTTCACCTTTTAGTTTTCAAGAATGAGGTATCTTTTATTTGTAGATTTTATCAGTAGCAGCAGTGCACTGTGCACTGAAAGAACAGATCAGTTATTGAAACTGCACTCAGGCTTCCTGGTTTTGGGACTGGCGCAGTAGTCATAAGTAATGAAACGCCTGTAAGCTTGCATCTGTGCCTTCTCTTGTGGGGTGAGATCCGTTTTCTTATTCCAAGGGTGCCTCAAAGAGGCGCATTCTTGTATGTTGGTGCTACTCTGCGCCCTGCAGGCCTCTACCACGAAATCCTTATAGTGGGTCACGAATGGGGCCTTGGACCAGTCGACCTGTCCAGCCCAGTCCGCGTCCCATAAGCTCCTTCCGCGTACATTGCATGCGATGGGAATGGAATCCCACGATGCACGTTGTTCCTGAAAACCCTAATCGGCACTCCATCCACCCGGAACCTGCCAGTACGCAGACACCGTGAAGTTCTACTGACTTCATGTTACAAACTATGAGACGGATCGAGGGAGTGAAGGACGTACACTATGAGAAAGGGGTTCCAGGATATCTCGTAGGTGTGGAAATCTGCAGACGGATCGAAGGGAAGTTTGAATTTCTGTTCGCGATGGCCTTGATCGTTGTCGTAGACATTGGTTTGCAGTACGCCGGTGGTGCCCAGGAATTCGAAGTCAAGCTCAAAATGGTTCCCATAATCGGGATCAGGAGGCGACGAGATAAGCTGCATGCATGGAATGGAGGGCAATCCAAATCACAGACGTCAAAAAACCAATTCACAGTTTCAAATCAACTATGGAATTACATAGAAGTTCGGCACGAGTCCTCCCGTCTTCTGCTGTGGGATCTTCATGCTCACACGAAACACACCCGACCCGAAAGCCGCAACCGATCTAAACCCGGCGCCTGCATTCATTTCTCAGCGTGTTAGAGCATTTGACAATGAAAACATTCACCAAACAATACAACAGACTGAACCGTTCAGTTCCAAGAACGTATTTTAACGAAAAGCTGTCCTAACCTGAGGATCGATCCATCAAGAGATCCACCTGGGTGCCCGCTGGGTTAATCGTAATGTGATTTAACCCCCACAGAGGCTTGTAGTAGGTGAAAAAATTGTCAGCAAAGGCATGTTGGGTTGACAAGGCAAGAGCAAAGGCCAAGACTAAGAGGGCTGAGGAGAAGGCAGAGGAAGCCATGGTGAAAAATGACGCATGGGCCCCATTTTTATAGCCGTAAATTGCAATAACTTTACTTCGAACACATTATTACATCCAAAACTCCCAATTTTACAGTGGTAAATTACGGCATTTACTTCACTTGATAACAAGGGTTCCAACCCTAAGGATTTGATTGGTCAATAAAGACCGTACTTGTTAAACACTTGTCGCCATTTGCATCATAAATTAAAAGGAGAGAATATTTTTTAAATCTTATTACCCAATATAGAATAACTCTCATTTAGTAAAAATATATATATTTTTTCGCTTTTCACGTTTAAGTCAACGATGAATAAAAAAAATTCGAAATTAAACGAATAATCAATATCAACCACTAACTAATACATATTATTCGATTAAATTCTATTCAGTAATTAAAGTGGCATTCGGCCTTCCGTGTGGTGGGACCCCCACAGTAGTCGTAAACTATGAAACTCCTTCTGTACGCCGCAATTTGTTGTCTCTCTCTCTGGGTGAGAGACTTCTGTCGATTCCAGGGGTACCCTTGGGACCCACACTCCTGGATATCTTCACCTCGGGCCTCGCAGGCCCATAACTGAAAGTTCGAGTAGTGTGAAGTGAATGGGGCCAAGGACCAATCTACTGGGCCAGCCCAATATGCGGCCCACAAACTCGCTTCCACGTGCATCTTCAACCTCGGGTAGGGTATTCCCCTGTTCGCGAGGTTATGGAACGCTCTTATCGCAACTCCATCGACTCGAAACCTGTGCATGCAAAGTAGAAGATGGAGTTCTGGGAAGGAAACTCTAAAGAGAAGACGAATACGTACAGTATGAGGTGCGGATTCCACATGATCTCGTAAGTGTGGAACTCCTGAGAGGGATCGAATGGAAGCTTGAAGGACTGCTCTCTGTGACCCTGATCGTTATCATATACGTTGGTTTGGAGCACACCAGTTGTGCCCAAGAACTCGAAGTCTATCTCGAAATGGTTCCCAGGGTCTTGATAGTCCGGCGCAGAAGTAAGCTGTAAACAAGATTCACCCATCACAGAAGATATTCGCATATGGAGCATTGAAAACATGATCGTAATTCAATTACGTAGAAGTTGGGTACGAGCCCCGCAGTCTTTTTTTCGGGTATTTTCATGTCTATGCGGAACACACCAGACCCAAACTCTGCTTTCGAGCGAAACCCAGCACCTGCATTTCATGTCAAACACTCTCACAAAAGCAGAAAAATCACGGCTTGAATGGTTATTCTCTGTGTTTACCAGACGACTGGTCCATCAACAGCTGAACTTCAGTGGCCTGTGGATTAACGGAGATGTGATTAAAACCCCACAGAGGTCTGCAGTGATCGTAGAAGTTATCTGCAAGAGAACGGATGGAAGAAGCGAGCACGAGGGGAAGGAGAAGCAGTGTGGGAAAAGCCATTGCATGAAAACTAAAAAAAAAAGAATTTACTGGAATTCATCGCGCCGTAATGCCTTTATATACAGTAAATGACATGCAAATATTTACAGTAATTAGAAATATTACTGGAAAGTTGACGAAATCTGATTATCTGTTAATGACGTTGACCGAAGCAGTTAGGGAAATTCTGGTTATATCGTTGGGTTTATTTGTGCAGGCTATGGCATTTAATGAGCATGGCCTTCTCTCTATTGGTAATGAATCTTTCTTTTTTATTTAACAATTATTTTAAATAATTATAATCATGCGGCCATGATTATATTACATAACTATGGAAATGAGAATTACTTAAAATAATTATTTTAATATTAAATTGAAATATGCCTAATTTGAGGTAACAAACCAAAGTGTTTATTTTTAGAATACAAATATCTCTGTGAAAAAAAAGATCTTTTGAAAGATATTTAATAATTGAAATACTAAATATCTATATTAAATAATTTATGCTTTTAGAAAAATAGTGTATAAACAATTTTATTATCAAAAAAAATTTAAAATTTTTTTTTTCGAAAGACAAAATCAACTAGAATTTAATTTTTTGGAATTTTTTATGAAAATTGTAGATAAATTGGGAATTATAAAAAATTAACTAAATTAAAAAAGCTTTTCCTTTTTTTTAAAAATGTTGCACAGATTCAACCTGCGCCTTGCGGTTTAGGGAATCTGCGGCGTAATCACGTCGAATTAATGTAGAATTGTACGAAAGCAGGCTTTCTATTGATAGGCTGCGTACCCCCAATCAAGAAAATTTCCAAGAAGTTTGTGTTCCATGATAAAGAACTCGCCCGTGTGTCATCTTTGATCTAAAGCGATTTCCAACGCATTCTTGTTTTCTGTTTTGAATTTCAGGGTGTGATTTTGTTCTGGTTATTTTCGAAGGATAATGCATGATTGTACTAATAAGCCTCTTTCGAAGTGCGTTGACTCAAGAGAAGATGTTGATGCTTGATTGCTGATTTATCTACTTGGGACATCTGGATCTGATGAAGTGAGAAGAGGGCTGCTGTATCTGGAGCTTCATCTTCATATAATAGTCTGGAGTTTGTGCTTTGGATGGATATCAATCCTAAGGGTATGCAACTCTTATATGGGAAGTTCGTCTTCGACGGTTCTGACAAAAAGTTTATTTCTTTTACGTGTCCTGCATATTTCGTTGCGTAATTTGCATCTTTCAGACCTTCGAATATGTGCTATTGAATATTCTGCGTGTTACTGCAGTATATTTGCCGCTTCGGCATATGGAGTTACCTCGATGGCAATGGTTTTCATCAATAAAGCTGTGTTGATGCAGTTTTCTCACTCAATGACTCTGCTCACCCTCCAGGTAAATCACACAGTTCGTACTTCATATTTTGCTGTCTACTTCTTTGACTGGAATTTCTTCTTTACATTCCTCGAGTTGCTTCCAGCAATTGATGACGACTTTGCTTATACGCTTTTCCAAAGTTATGGGATACACAAAATCTAGGGACTTCAACATAGATACTGCCAAAAAACTTTTGGTAGTCTCCTTATTCTACAATGCAAATGTGGCTTTTGCGTTAGCAAGTTTGAAGGGAGTTAATATTCCTATGTACATAGCCATCAAGAGGCTCACTCCGCTCGCTGTTCTTATGGCTGGTCTCTTTACCGGAAAACGGAAGCCCACAGTGCAGGTTATCTTTGCTGCCACTGTTTAAATTTGAATGATGCTTCTCAAAAATATGGTGCCTTGTTCTCAATATCTTCAGGTTACTTTGTCTGTGCTACTGACTGCTGCTGGATGCCTGGTAGCTGCACTTGGAGACTTCTCTTTTGATCTTGTTGGCTACACCATGGCATTTACCTCTGTCTTCTTCCAGGCGAGTGAGCTTCTGATTACCATAATATTGAACTCAATTGATCTACTGACAGAGCAGTTTGCAGTCGATGTATCTCTTGTTAGTGGAGAAATCCGGCGCAGAAGACGGGCTCTCTTCAGTCGAAATCATGTTCTACAACAGCATCCTGTCTCTACCATTCCTAATGTTCCTCATCATAGCCACTGGAGAATTCCCAGGATCCATGTCATTGCTATACGAAAAGGTAAGTTGAGCATTTCAAGAACCACCATATCCTCTGTGTATTGATGATCGATGGGTTCTTCTTTCACCAGAGTGGCTCATTTTACTTCATCGTGATTCTCCTTCTGTCACTGGTGATGGGAATCGTTCTGAACTACACAATGTTCCTATGCACGATCGTGAACTCAGCGTTAACCACAACCATAGTTGGGGTACTCAAGGGAGTTGGCTCCACAGTAAGACCTGCTGAAGCTTGAACACAGACCCCCCCAATTTGGTTTGTTTGCTCTTCTTCTTCTTGCCAGTGACTCCTCCATTTACGAACAGGTTCTCGGCTTTTTTGTGCTCGGCGGAGTTCAGGTTCATGCATTAAACGTCACAGGGCTGATAATCAACACTTCCGGTGGGATTTGGTACTCAGTTGCAAAGTATAAGCAGAAGAGATCAAAGCTGCCGAAGGTGACTTCTGAGGCAGCAGAACACAGCAAGTGAGAGATCTTCTTATGTTCACTTGCCTTTGCGAAGACTCTTTTGGATATTACTTTTATAATCATCAAATATTTATCTTCTATTATTTAATATTATTTCTAATATAATATTTCCGAGGACATCTTTTTTTATTTTATCAAATTATTTTAAGATTAAATTTAGCGGTTGTGCAAGACGTGTCGTGGGGAAGTGGGGTCGTGGGTAGGTAGCAGCCCCATGGGCCCCACGATATTCCGCCATTGCTGAAAATCTTCGTCAGCAGATTGTGCAATTTTTATCAGGCGACCGGATTTTTGACTTTGGGGTTGGCGATTCTGGCGAAGAGAAAATGACAAGTGAATGTCGACACCATCCGCAACTACATTGAACTGGTGCACCGAGCGCTTTCTTTCAGTGTGTTTGTTCTGCAAACTTAGGGTTCGCGAAGCGGAAATGATATCTTCTTTGCAACCACACAAGGCCTGCTTTTCTTTGACTGGGTTGCTCTGATTGTTATTTGGGCCGGTGGTTATACTCCAGGCAGGCTGTAAATGTCCATACACGGAGTAAATTGCCGATTTAATTTAGTTGCGGGTAGTTGAAACTTCTGGAAGATTTCCCCCCTGTCTCGAGACGTGTGCTTTTTGATAGGTGAAGCGCATTTGTGGAAGGGTAGAGAACAGAAAAGGAATGGAAGTTGATTTCTTTTGCGATAACCCAGATTGATTTCTGTGAAATGTTTTGGTTTTTATATTGAGGGGGAACAAGTGGAAAGTTGTTTGTTTGTGCGGGGAACAATGGATGCAGGCATTGAGCACGTGGTGTCTGCTACGAAGGCAGTGAAAGCTTGTTTGGAGCAATCCAAAGCTCTTGGGTCGTCTTTGGATAGAGTTGGGTGCAGATTCGATGGGATTAACCATCGATTGCCGTCGCTTGAAGTCGCGATTCGGCCGATTTGGGCCCAGCGTGACGCACTCAGTGCTGTTGCAGAACATATTAGCAGAGCTATTGTACCAGCAACTGCAGTTCTCAAGGTTTTTGATGCTATTCATGTCCTGGAAAAATCCTTCTTTGATCCTCAAACTGATCTTCCAGGTTATCTCGGTGTACTCAAACGTCTTGAGGAGGCTTTGGCGTTCTTAGGAGAGAATTGTGTGATGGCAATCCAATGGCTAGCCGGTATCGTCGAGTATTTGGAGGATCATAAGGTGGCTGATACACGCTTTACTTCTGGATTAAAGAAGGCACTTATTGATTTGCAGGAGCTTGATAAAGGTGATCAAAAGGGTCGTCTTGATGGAGGTCTTTTTGATGCAGGCTTGGATAGACTAGAGAATGAGTTTCATCGCCTTCTAAAAGAGAACAGTGCTCCATATCTGATGTCCTCTGCATCATATTCAATGAATGAAGAACCTTCAATCTCTGCATCTCCAATGCCTGAACCCATAATTCATAAGTTGCAAGCAACTTTAGGTTGGCTGAATATGCGCAAGAGAGTTGACAAGTGCATCTCCATTTATGTCGAAACCCGAAGTTCAACTGTGAGGGAGAGTTTGCAGGCACTTGATCTGCACTATCTCGAATTGTCGATTTCTGAGTTCAATGCCGCAGCTGATAAGGAGATTTATGTAGAGAAATGGGGCAGGCATTTGGAGTTTTCTATTAAGCATTTGTTTGAAAGGGAGTATAAGCTTTGTAGTGATATGTTTGAGAGGATGGGATTGGATGTGTGGAAGAGTTGCTTTGCCAAAATAGCTGCCTCTTCAGGAATTGTTTCTTTTCTGCAGTTTGGGAAAACAGTGGCTGAAAGTAAAAAGGTTCCCATCAAGCTACTGAATCTACTGGACATGTTTGCATCATTGAACAGACTGAGGTTGGATTTCAACAGGCTCTTCGGCGGTCCCGAGTGTGCAGAGATAAAAAACCTAACCAGGGACCTGATCAAGGGGGTGATCCAAGGGGCCTGCGAGATTTTCTGGGAACTGCTGGTTCAAGTTGAGCTGCAGAGAAAGACACCCCACCGTCGGATTGTAGTGTTCCAAGAGCAGTGAGTTTTATTACAGATTACTGTAGTAAGCTTCTGGGAGATGACTATAAGCCAATTCTAGTACAAGTTCTTGAAATTGAGAAAAGCTGGAAGCAAGTGAAGTTCCATGAAAGAAGTCTCATCAAAGAGATTGTGAGCCTGGTCAGAGCCATTGAGTTGAATCTGGAAACATGGGCCAAGGGCTACCATGATGCTGTTACTTCCTGCGTGTTCTTGATGAACAATCACTGGCATTTGTTCAAGCATCTCAAAGGAACGAAGCTCGGCATGATTCTTGGAGATTCATGGTTAAGCGAGCAGGAAGAGTTCAAGGAGTATTACGCTGCTGCATTCGTGCGAGAGAGCTGGGGAAGCTGCCTGCACTTCTAAGCCGGGAAGGACTGATCCTGTTCTCCGGCGGGCGCGAAACCGCCCGCACTCTGGTGAAGCAGCGCTTGAAGTCTTTCAATGAAGCTTTTGACAAAATGTATCAAAAGCAATCCATCTGGATTATACCTGAGGAAGACCTCAGGGATAGAATCTGCAAGGACATGATTCAGACAGTAGTACCCATCTACCGTAGCTACATGCAGAATTACGGTCCATTGGTGGAGCAAGATCAAGGTGAAGGCAAGTATATCAAGTACACAGCTCAATCAATAGAGAAAATCTTCATGTCCCTTTTCCATCCCAAGCCCATGAAACAGGGAAGCTTCAAGATGAACAAGGTGGTTACAGTAGATAATCAGCACCAACCTGGTGAGAAACACAAGGGGGGTGTAGGTGGTTCATGATACTGATTCGGACATGGGACTGAAGATTTTGGGAGAAAGGGGTGATAGAATAGAGTGTGAGGATATCCAAATACCCTGATTTGTACATGATAGCAATCATGCCCTTTGAAGAAAATGATGTGATCTCCAATAACGTTTAGAGAGGACTTTCTACCTCCCCGTATTATCATCATTGGTTGTATTCTTTGGGAACGAATGAAGTTTACTGTCCATAAGCAGTGAACAGATACTGTAAAAGGTATGCACGTCTTAGAATTTCGCATTCTCCAGAGCACTTAAAAACAGCCTAAGACTATTATATCAGTTCAGAGCTAATGTGTTGGCAGTCCATTTCGGATTTTATTAGCAGTAGACAACATGGAACCATATTAAAAAACAGATAAACTAAAAAAAAAGAGCCTTTGATCGGATCAAAACTTTATGGGAGTGACAGAAAATGAAGACGTTTACAAACTATCATATCGGTTCAAAAGAAGTCTGATTGCAAAAGACAAGGCCTTGGCAGCATATTCACAAAGCAAGCAAAATATTCAACTTCTAACAAGAACCAGACCGCCCCAAATGGCCATGACATCCTAAAGCAGTAACCATAGAACCAGCTAGCAATGACAGAAATATGAGAGAGCTTCTCAATCATTTATTCGGGATGGATTCCGAAGGCAAAGCAACCAGAAAATTGTTGCATTCTATACCTAGATTAAACAAATACACAATGTTAGCTGGTGCAATGGGAAAAACCAACATCGATCAAGCACACCGATTCACAAAAAATGTATTTTTATCCACGTTAGTGGAAGAGAGAATCAGGTGTAACAGAATAATGCATATGACAGAGGAATATACTTACCTCATCAATACGAAGCATAGTAGAGTGACGCGGTGGGATGCTGTGAGACAATAACTTCAGTTAATTTCGAGTAGGAAATAAATGATCAGCATAAGTCTTAGATCAATTTTGAATTTTCAGTTGAGTGCTTCAACACTGGCTCACCTTCCATGTTCAGTGAACTCGAGATCTCCAAAATGATAGTTCTTTGCTGCAGAATTTCTGACCCTTGATCTTCTTCTGTTCCTTGATTTCCTAAAATTCCCAAGTGCCTTACAAAATATGCAAGAGGTCCACCATTTTCCTACTCGATCACGAAAATCAAAATCATCTCCAGAGTTGTAACCCCCATAATCAATCACATAATCACCAAGAACAACCCCATTGGGAACTTCTGCGTGAATGGTCCCCAAAACATCAATAATCTCTGAAGACTGCTGAAAATTATCCCAATCCAGTTTCCGAGCTGGATCAATTTTCGCCGGACAAGCATGAGGATGTTCTAGCTGAGCATGCTTTTGAAGCTCAAAGTAGTTTCCTGAAAACCGGCAGTTATCCTCTTCACAATTACGATTCATGACATCCAAATGCAATCGAGCTTTATCAATCACCACCCACCCAGTAACTTCTCCACGGCACAAGGGACAGAATAGCAACCCTTCAGGTGCGGGATCAGCAAATTGAGCACTTTCAACAGAGCTAGGTGACTGAGAGCCAGAGGACTTGCCATTTGCTTCCTTAAGGCGTTCCAAACAATTGGAATGCAAATGGTCCGTACCACATATAAAAGGCCGGCATCCCGTTCGTATGATGAGCACTGGAGGAGAACGCAGTTGTGTGGAACATCTAAGCATATAGGACACAAAACGTCATTCCAGCTAACACACGCCGCCATATCCTCCATCAATTTACTTTCTGGAGGGTGTCCATCTGCCAGCACAAGCATACTTTCCAAGTTTCAGGACTCTGTGAACCAACCACGTATACCCTTATCTCCAGACATCTAGAACATAGAAACCAATACGAAATCAATGAACACGAAATTTCAAATAAAACATCTTTCATTATCAGCAAACGAGAGACAGTTTAATCACACACACACACAAAAATCCCATTCCTACCCATATCCAAATTCAAATTCTTCACTAAAAACGCCCTGAATAGCATCCAACACAAATTAAAGGTTTCTCATTTCCACAGAATAGCATCAACAGCACCGCTAAAACGTATCGCTGGAACGGATTCACCGAAAAATATCGTCCCCAAGAAATCCCTTTTTTTAAAACAAAAAAATGGTGAGAAACGACAGAGATCCGATTCTCTTTCACACGATAAGTCAACCGATCTAGGTATGAAAAAAACAGCGATAGCGAAGCGAATGATTAGACTAGCGGTGTTCCAATCCCCATGAATAAATGCAAATCAAAATAAAGAAAAATGAATGCAGCGGCCACCTGAACGTCGAACATCCCAAATCGACATCTGCAGAAGGAACTCAAAGAACTCTTCCCATGGGCAAACAACAAAGTTCAAGATTTCATGTAGCTGACGGAGGAGGACCTTTTCGTCTTTTCACATAGCCTTTATTCCAAACCCGTTTATTTTTATTCTGTCAGTCTTATCTTCATCAATTCTTGATTAGATATAAACTTAATTTTATATTATGATTTATATACTTATGAAAATAGGAAGACCAATCGACTTTAATAATTTTTAATATTATATATTTTGAATTTTTTATTAAAAAAAAGGAGGTCGCTGGGAGGTCAAACTGCAAATACATAACAAGGAAGCAGTTCAGAGATTATCGGCATGCTGCTAGTCTGCGCAGATCACGGCGAACCACGATCCGATGCTTATAGTCCCGATCGCAGCGCAGGAACTATAGTTTCTCATTTTGCTCCTCGGCCGGTTCATTGATTTTTCCAGCTGGGGGATTGTCTGCAGTATGAAGGCATTGTTATTTTTCGGGTGTGCTGGGCATTTCGTCGAACATTTGGAAGGGGAAAACACGTTACCAGATCGGGCTTGTAGATGTTGTGCACAAGCGAAGCGCCGCCTAGAAGTGACGCTACTACTACAACGCATGACCATGCCAGTGACGGAGTCCCCGTCGGCTGCTTCCCGCCGCCGAATTTCCGATTCATCTCCGCTGCAGCCGTCACCACAGACGGTTAGAATTATTGTGCTGCGCGTCCAATTCCGGAAAAAGGGCCTTCAGGATTCAATCAATTAAAGAGGGCTAACTTTTGTAGGCCCAAATTGTTCGGCTACTTTGGGCTATGAAAAACGTATTCACACTCCGGAACACACAAATGAGTGGTGGCGGTTGCTTACCGATCGGATACATAGCGGAAGATCGAGCAGGGAAACGAGTTGCAGAAGAACAAGTGTTGCAGATATGTTAGCATTGGGCATAAGATTTCCCTGTTGGCAAGTCGCGAATTACAAACCATCGTCATCGACAGCACCCCAGGGTCGCCTCAACCCTGCAAGGTGCATCAATAATATTACTCAAGTCGATCAAAGCAAGGTAAGTGCCAAGCCAGCTACATTGGATCACTCCCTTTTACACTGAACCTCAAATGTGTGGTGGCAGCAGGCGGTTGATTGCTGCTGTGATGGGAGAGGGTGGGTCGTTTGCACCTTGTGCCAAGGGCAGAAGATGAACGTAAGAGGAGACAGCAACAGGATCTACAGGCGCTGCCCAGATTGCAGAGCTGTAAGTCTTCCACAGAAAAACTATCAATCAATCTTCCATTTATCTGCTCAGCAGCTGAGCTAATGGGAGGAAGAATTGAATGGTGTTGCTGCAGATTGGATGGGTTATGTGCTCAAGCTGCAAAGTTTACAGATGCGTCACATTCCCAGGCTTCGATGATGAGATGTGAACAGAGTGTCTATGTGCTCTTTGTCAAGGTTTGATTATAACTTGGAACATCAGCTATGGATTACCAAAGGGGAATCAACATTTCCTTCAATCTTGGAACAAGAGTGGCCATGATTCACACTGTTTAGAATTGAACTTTCAAAAAGATGCAAAGAGAAAATGCATGTAAGATCACCGTCATCAGGGTGCTATTCTCTGTGGGTCACGAGGGAACAATGAAGTTTTGCGGATGTTATTGAGCGCGCAGAAGAGCATCACCACCCGCTCTAATCCAACTCCGAATCCACCATGTGGGGGTGCGCCATACCTTGCCACGAACCACAGAGGATGATGAGAGGGGAGGGGGATGATTATATATGTGTATACATACTAACCTGAAGGAATCAATGTAGGTTGATATCGTTTTGAGATCAATCCCACACGCTTGAGCACGCTCCGTCAAGAACTCTGCTACATGGACACGCTGAGCACCAGATATGATCTCCTCACCTACCCAAGCAACCAAGAAACTTCAGAGAATGATCTATTTGCCCGACTGAGATGAATAAGATCATCTGTGGATGATACCTCGTATGAAAACATCAAATGAATTGCTGTACTTCGGGTCATCGTGGCATGGCATCGTATAGAACGGTCTAACGGCAAGAGGGTAGCGATGAAGTATGTAAAACTCTGTACCGTACCTGGCAGATTATGAACCCAGCGTTGGACAAAATGAATCTGATTCTTGAAAAACAGAATGTATCTGGATAAAAAGGTTGTGTTTCAATGCATGATCTCCCATGGGAAGAGAACTTACTTCTCAAGGACAAGTTGGCCAAGCCTTCTCTCAGTTTCCGTGTTGAGATCTCCAAGTGGATCGATTTCAACACCAGCTTCCTGCAAACTTGGGTGATTAGCATCAGCATCGCTGACAAATTGCTCTTCTCAAAGCAGAATCCACCCAAAAATATACAAATACACATCATGACGGCAAACTGTATCCTCTCACCTTCAGCATTTGCACACCCTCTTCAAAAGTCAGCCGCAAGGTGTTTCTTAGATACTGAATTGAAGTCAATAATAAGCAACGATAACAGCATGGAATACATGAGATGATATGCATGCCAAACAAAAAACTGCAGTACAATTAACCTTGAGTTTTTCAAAAGGGTATTGACGATTAATGGCCTCAAGCTCTAGTGCACAGTGCTCATTCAAGTAGTCAAACATTTGGACAAATAGATGATCAACAACATCCATGACCTGCACACAATTTTCTCCAAGTCATTATCTCATAGATGTCATCAGATCCAAACAAATTTTAAGAGAAGTGGCATACTTCTGAGTAATGCTCCTTAATCTCCATCTCCACATCAAGACCAGTAAATTCACATAAATGCCTGTGTGTGAAAGAGTCCTCAGCTCTGAAGACTGGACCGATCTCAAACACACGGCCAAGGTCTCCACAAATCGCCATTTGTTTGTGCAGTTGTGGTGACTGTGCCAAGCACGCAGGAGTTCCCTTGTAATCCAATCTAAAAACAGCTGCACCACCCTCACTGGAACCTGCTATCAGTTTCGGGGTGTGTATTTCATTAAAACCTTCAGACAACAAGAATTGCCTAAATACCTGCATGATAACAGAACAACATCAAAGAGATAATGCAACATGGACAAAACATACTCCATACAACGACAGTAGATGTGCAACAACATCTAATTCTAATCAAACACACACTTACATTTCCAACTTGGCTCTGGATTCGAAAAATTCCCTGATTAGCAGGAGTTCTAATGTCAAGAACTCTATAATTCAATCGGGTATCCTGATTGACAGTAACCAAGTGCTCTCCCTCCTGCAGTCAATAAAGAATATGTACACAGCCTCTCCCCCAAGAGCAGAGAATACTCTGCACACTTATTAAAAGCGTGGATAGCATCACGACTCATACCTCTAACGCCTTTTCAATTTCAATCTTGCTTCTTGCAGCATCCTCTAGATTAATAGGTAAGACAGGAATAGCTCTATTTACACAATAGAGCTTCCTCACTTGCACTTCAACCTACACCAAGATAGTTAAATGCATTCATAAAAGCCGTGACTAAAACAGCATTTGCATGGGTCAAATGAAGAAACGCATCGTAAGCAGGAGAAAAAGCTTGAACTTTAAGGTTAAACACTTTGATGCACCATGAAACATACCTGCTGAGTAGCGCCTTTGATGGGCTGCCCCGGTACCGAAACAATCCCAACTACATCAACTATGCTCTCTTTGTTTAAGCTCGTGGCAAATTTCACCATCTGAGAGCTCACTAAATCTTGGGCCACCACTAGAACGCATTGCACCGTAAACCCACGCTCCCTAACCACCACAAACGCCATCTTCTTTCCCACTGCACGGATTGCCTGCGCGCGGCCCCTGATCAACACGACTTGGTCTCTCAACTCATCCTTCAAGTTTTTAATCTCCGTCCACTTCTTTCCAGAGATTTCCTTCGATTGCAAATCTTTGATAGGCACATCTCCATAATTCCCCGCCAGTGGATCCTCACCGTCGATGGAAACTGCTGACACGCCAGACGTTGCTGAAGCCGCCGCGGCTGCTTCTTGGCGCTTGCGCTGACGTTCCAACTTCGCTTGTTCTTTCTTGGATAGCTTCTTCTCGGAGCCCTCCTCGCCTGCCGCATTATGCGACTGTTCTTCGGAGGTTTCCATCGGAAGTCAGGAAATGGGATTAGGGTGAGCACAACCGTAATGAGTACACGCGAATCAGTCAATTGTGCTGGTGAACACCGTTTCTACGTGGCGTACCCCGTAGTTTTGGGATTGCGTCTTTATTGTGCCCATAATCTAACCGAGGCTTTTTGTTTGGGCCCATGGGCCAACCTTTTGAAGAACAATGAGGCCCAAATAGAGACGGCTCAATCCTTATTCATCATTATCATGAATTAAAAATAAGAATTAATAAAAATACCAATTTTTTTTTATAATATTCTACTATTAAAGCATATCTATATTCATAAAATATTTTTGGATATCTCAATTTTTAGAAAATAAATACCCACACAGTATTTACCTCATTCGGGGATCGTGAAAACTGGACACTCGTAGCGTTGGGAGAAATCAGATCCAAACCCTAGGAATTGCGCGAATCGTGCAATCATGTACAACGGGATAGGATTGCAGACTCCTCGCGGATCCGGCACCAACGGCTACATCCAAGCTAATAAGTTCTTTGTCCGGCCGAAGGCGCCAGTCGTGAACGATGACGGCAAAGGCTTCCAATCGGGACAGGGAACCGCAGGAATCACGCGAAAGCCCAACAAGGAGATCCTGGAGCACGATCGGAAGCGCCAGATTGAGCTCAAACTTCTTGTTTTGGAGGAGAAGCTGATGGATCAGGGGTATACCGACGCGGAGATCGCTGAAAAGCTTGATGAGGCTAGAAAGTCGTTGGAGGTTAAGGAGAAGGAGGATTCCACGAGCGACGCGACTGTTTTCTCAGAGAAGTAAAAACCTTTTTGCCTTGCTTTTCCTTCGCGTAATTTGAATCACATAAACTACGAAATAAAAACTATGCGGTACTACAAAGATGGGACTTGGCAGCGGTCTTTGGATTCAGAGTTCATAAGCCTCGATTGACTACTATGGAGCACGTATGCATACAGATGTTATTGTAGTAATCATTTTTCTCTGCTTAATGAGAATAGTTAGCTTAGCCCTCAATTCCCAAAAAATTGGTGTCTGTGAATACAATCTTACTGAGGTCTGGAAAGTGCCATTGCATTTAATATATCTCTCTTTCACGCTTATATGTACCCCTAGTATTAGTTAACTATTGGTTTTGAAGCTTGAATGTCATAGAAGAGTGTTGTCATGAAGATTGAACTGTCAAGATTGCGTTTGCATCATGCATCCATATGAGTTCTTGGGGAATATATTCAGTTTTCTGTATTGTTGTGTTTCCTGTTAATATTATTTGGTTACAGGGTCTCGGAGACACAAACTCATCAAATAGCAGCTTTAAAGGAAAGGCAGATGGAAAAACTGAAAGCTGCTCTTGGGATCGTATCAGACAAAGAAAAGCAGCTACTTGATGCCGAGTTACCGGATGTCTGGGATAACTACGAGGAAGGTGAAGTAAAGAATATCAACAAAAAGGTTGATGCTGATCATCGTAAAGACATTAAGAAAGTTGAGAAGGGTAGAAAGGGTGTGGATGATGATTCTCATGGAAAGAAAAACAGTGGAAGGAAAGATGAGAGGGATCACCGATCAGGGAAAAACTCTAAAAAAAGGCATGGTAATTCGTCTTCTTCTGGGAGTGACGTTTCTGATATTGAGCCGGAAAAAAGAAGAAAGGATATGCTGCAGAAACGCAGAAGACCTAAGAAGCATACTTCATCATCAGAAGCTGATTCTGAATCATATTCTGGTTCAGAAACTGAGTCTCAGAGCAAGAAGAAGTTACATCGCAGGCGTTATGATACAGATGATAGTGGTGACTCTGATAGAGAAACAAGGACGAGAAAGCACAAGCAAGGTTCATCTTCAAAACATAAAAAGGTTGACTATGATGATGAAGACCAAGGACGGACCAATAAGAGATCTAAAGCCAGGAGTTACTCCGATGTTGATTCAGAAGAAAATTATGATGAAAAACACGCCCAAAGGAACAGGAAGGGTGAAAACAGAAAGAGGCAAGGGTCTGATTCGGATGATGATTTCTATGCTACTAAATCTAGCAGGCATGGTGATGATTTGCCACAGGTAGGTCGTGACAGGCGTACTCATAAAATCGAAGATGGGAAGAGGCATAAGGATGAGATAGAGGAATTTGACACACTCAGGAAGTTAGAGCAACTCTACAAATCAAAGGAAGTTGGATCTAGCAAGACTGAAGGGACGGAAAAAGCTAGGAAGAGGGGTCGTGATGAGATTTCGCTTGAGCAGGCCCAAGGTGACTTCAGACGACGGGAGTCAATGAAAGCTATCCAGGAGTACGATAGTGAGAGTGAGAATCATAGAACAGATTATCGACCCAAGAAACAGAATGACCTCCAAAATGAAAAGAGCAGAGAGTTTCGACACCATGGATCTCGTGGTGATACAGAAGTTCAGCGTGGGAGAAGGTACGAGAATGATGAAGATGAGAAGCGCTACAAGGGGCACAAGGAAAATGAAAGAGATTATGAGAATGATGTGGAAGGTGATAAAATTCGAGAACACAATTCAAAGAGAAGCAAGCAAGAAGATGTACGCCATAGTAGAAGAGAAAGAGATGATGTAGATGATCACCGCAGGATGAAGTATGAGAAGGGTGAGGATGACCTTCGCTATAAAGGAAATCGTGACCATGGGAGCGAGGATGAGGATGGCTCAAAACTTGACAGAAGCAGAGAACACGGTTCCAAGAGAAGCAGGAAAGAGGATATACCTCGTGGTAGAAGAGGAGAGAGTGATGATATAGAAGATCTTCATGGAAGAAAGTACGAGGTCAGGGATGATTCCCATTACAAGGTACATCGAGAACGCGGAAGGGAAGATGAGGATGATCGAAGTGATAGAATGAGAGATGAACGTTCCAAGAGGAGCAAGCATGAGGAAATACCTCGGGGCGGAAGAAGGTACAACCGAGACGATGGAGAGGAGAAAAGGTCGCGTCACTGATATGGTAAGGTTGAACAATGATCTACTTCCATCTATTGCAGAGTGAATGGCAATGCTTTTCTCCTAAATACTGTCTTGTTTTCTCTATTTCAGACGTGGGTGAAACCTCCTTTTTGAAGGACGATCTCTCTCCCCCATTTGTGGGGAGCTTGTTTTTTACCTTTCCCGCACCAGTTGCCGATGTGTGATGCTTGCTACTCTGTCTTTAGTTCTCTGAGACAGCTTGGTACATTGTCGCTTTGCTCCATTGCCTTCTTTCAAATTGTTTAGCTGTGCACGGGGTATGGGATGGAAACAAAACTGCATGGACAATTAAAGCAAAGGGCCCCCACCCTTTGCCTGTTGCCAGGCACAAACTAGCATGCCGACGAGATGCATTCATTACCAAAAGTGAACTTTTGAGCCCCTCTACTTTTCCACACATGTCTCGTCCCGGTTCCCTCTCCGCCAGAAAACGTAACTCTCCGAAGCTTCACCGCCGCCGTGACGGGGAAGAAGAAGAGGGGGCCCTCGATATCGGCGACGAGCACCGCCACCATCAAGATCTCATTCCAGGAATCCCCGGACATCTCGCCGAGCTATGTCTCAGGCGTGTCCCTCCCACGACTCTTTACTCCGTTTCCCGTTCATGGCGCCGCCTGATCTACTCACCTTCTTTCCCTCCCTTCAAATCCATTTACGCCCTTTTTCATCCCGCCGATTCTCGAAGGCACGTCTCCACGACTTTGCACTTGCACTCCTTCGATCCGATCTCCCAAACTTGGCTCCCTATCCTCCATCCTCCGATCAGAGTTCTCCTCCGTCACGCGTCGTTCATCTCCCGGAAACTGCCGATTCAATCGGTGACCGTTAATGGGAAACTCGTGATCCTCGCCGCCACCAACGATGACTTCCTCCCAGCGCTGTCCCATCCACTGATTTTTGATCCTTTATCGATGGAGTGGACGCAAGGACCCGATTTCTCCACCCCACGACGATGGTGCGCCGCCGGAGCTTCTCAGGGAGGTGTATATGTGGCGAGTGGAATCGGGTCAAATTACAACACCGATGTAGCGAGATTGGTGGAGAAGTGGGATCTGGGTTCCGCCCCGCCGTGGAAATGGGAAAAATTGGAGAGTCTAAAAAACGGGAAATTCAGCCGCGACGAAATCCAGGCGGTTGGTTGGAAGGGTAAACTGTGTATGGTAAACGTGAAAGGCGATGGGGCGAAAGAAGGGATAATCTACGATGTGAAAAAGGACTCGTGGGGGATATGCCAGAGGGGATGCTTTCAGGTTGGAGAGGTCCGGCGACAGCGATGGCAGAGGAGCAGATTTTCGTGGTGGATGAATCGAGGGGCTGTTTGAAATTGTACGACGAGGTCCACGACAAGTGGACGGAGGTCTTCGAGGATGAGATTCTGAAAGGGGCTTTGCAGATCACGGCGGCGGAGTGTGGGAAAGTGTGTGTGCTGTGTGGCGACGGAATGAACATCGCCGTGGTGGATCTGGCGGCGACGGCGAGAAGGGTCTGGATAGTGGAAAGTCCGCCACATTTACAAGCTCCGTCCATTCATATTTTGCCACGTGTTCCAAGTCGAATTTAGTACATCACATTTATAATTTTTTTAAAAAAATAATGTTCTCCAACAATTTTTTTGAACCATATATTTTTCATTATTTTTTTCTAAAATCCTATCCATATATTCTGGTCCAGTTTTATTTATAAAGAATATTGTTTAACAGAAAATCGGAATTTTATATTTCTCGAAAAAGGCTCGAGAAACACATAAACAGATTATTAGAGATTAATTAACAGATAATTGCAATTTTACTTATAAAAAATGTTAATCTCAAATCAAATTTTAGATTTTTAGGGTTTATGAAAAAGGCTCAAGAAACACATAAACTGATGATTAGATATTAATTAACAGATAATTGCAATTTGTTTCTCAAACACAACCCCAACACATAATTAAGACCAGCAGTTCCCTTCTTCCTTCGCCAGTTGCTCCAGGCATCTTGGAATTCTTCAGCCTGATTTGGAACAATCAGTCGGCTGAAAGTTGACAACGCCCTTCACGAGATCGTACCCAATCTGGTAATTCATCTGGTGCAAGTTCCCGAAGATGGCCAAATCCTGCGACGCCACAAATGTGAAGCAGATCACCCCTTCTTGGACTTCCTGGAAAGTCCCGTCTCTAAGAACCAAATCGGCGCCGGTGAAATGCGCGACAATCGGTGGGGGCGTGAAGGTCCCGACGCTGGGCTTCTCGTAGCACAGTCCGAAAATGTTGTCCGTATCATTGACGCGGCGATACCCCTTAATGGCTCGCGTCACGGAGGACTCAAGCTCGTAATACATATCATCCGGAAGGTAGGTCAGCGTCGTGCCGGAGTCGATTATGATGTTGCCCGCCTCAACCGCCGCAGATCTCGAACGGCGGTGGCGGCGATGGTGCCGGTTTCCTCTGGAGCCGACGCTGATCCCCTCCAGGGTAAGGAAATAAAACGTTTCAGGATCTTTTTGAACCAGGGGCGTTGATACGACGGCGGCTCCCTTCACATCGGCCGATGCGCCAAAAGTGATCTTGCTTGTAGTGGTGGAGTCGATTGATGTCAAGCAGTAGGAGAATTTTCCGTCAATTGAATCTCTCAGTTGCTTGATTATCGAAATCTCGCCGCCGCCGAGGCCAACAATGCCGGAGGCGTTAGCGCTAAAGGTCCCCTGGTTCTGGTGGCCGCACCCAAACGAGAACCCCGGGAAAGATGCCTGAGAAGAGATCCCACAGAGAAAAAAACATGAACACTTTACACAAGCCAATTTCATGCGACAACCGGTAAAAGCCATACCGTCCTCCCGACGCTGGAAGTGAAGGTCAATGTATCAGTGGCAAGATCACCCATGGTGGAAGACTGATCGCCATAGCCAACTGTATAAGTACACTCATTCCTCTCGCCACACGAAGTGCTTCCCGCAGCCTGGCAGAGCGCAGAACCGCATGGGACCCTTCTGTAAGAAGTAGATTTTCTGGGGTCGAAGATCGGCGCCACCTGATCGTAGCACTGGTCGCAAGGTAAGCACTGCGTCCATGTCAAATCACTGCCGGTGTCCGCGATCGCAAGAATTTCCCTCGGCGGCGACCCGATATCAATCTTCATCAGATACTCCCCGCCACCGGCTCGCAGCGTCGTCCCGAAGGCATCCGTCGCTACAGCCTTTGACTTCCGCAAAGCCGCCATTGCTGTGAAAGATGACTTCCTGGAGAAAGATCGATCTATCGCCCTTCTGAAACGTTGAAACTTATCCACGGAAGGGTTGTACAAAGGCGAATGCTTAGAATCTCTGTGAATAAGATCCAGAGTGATGCCTCCATTCCCACCAGCTTCAACAAAGAAGAAGAAGCAGAATGCAGACAAGAACAGCAGGAAAATAGAAGCCATCTCTCAACAATGGTTAACTGTTGATTAACATGAAACCCTTTTATAACAAATGCATGCCCAGAATTCGCCTCCTTGGACTCGGTTCTTCCCCTTGAAAGGAAATAACCGGCGGTTTCCCTTTTCGCCTTCCTTGAATTCATCGTCGGGATGTGGGGGCATAATGAGGGGTACATGTAATCTGGGATTACGGCACTAATTACCATTTGAATTCAGTAAACGTTACGACTAATCAGGATTTATTACCATATGATCCTGATTCCATGAACAATCTTCCCATAAATGCGATTAACACAACCGCGACTGGCCGCCTTTCACATTTGACTCCGTGTTTGAAATTTGGAATAGATTAAAATAATATATATTGGGATAGATTCCAGATTTTCCATATTAATATCCCGCCCTAAAATTGCCTTTTCTGGTAATTAATTACGTCCGCATTTTTAAATTAATGTTTTTTATGAATGGAAAACTGTCGTTATCTTTTTTCATTTTTGAATGTCAACCCTGAAATCTTATTTATGTTTCAGAGTTATTAAGTTACTTTATCCATCACTATCAAAATTAGAAAAATTTTAACCTAGGTTCTACATACATACTATATAAATAACAATAATATTGTAAATTAATAAATATCTTCTGTTATACAGTCAGAAATTATTTTATAATAATATGATATTTCATATAATAGATTTTGCTTTCAATTTCTTGAGTTCCTCAAAATTAAAAATTCGAAAAGAAATTTAAAAGTATCAAAATGATTTATTTTATATTGATTTCTTATTTTTTAGAATAAAAAATTCCTATTTTATAACAAATGCACATTCTTTCCCAAAATAGAGTTTATTGTAATTGATTTATTTAATTTTTCGCATTTTTCTATATATTAACTATTTTGTATCGGGTAGAAAAAATCTTTGGAATATAAATGATACAAATATTTTAGAATAAAGTACTAATATCCAGTGTTTTAGAAAAAAAAAAAACCAAAACAAAAGCAAGATGAACTGGATTTTTAAATAATATTAATATCACCCGGAAAATATGTAATACTATAGAGACAAATCTGGTACATGAGTCACACATGATTTATAAACCTAATTTGTTTGGCGCACATTAGGGCCATCGGATCCCAGATTATGTGATACATCAGAGTTGCAGGTGTTTGAGATTCATGGGTTGGAAGACGTGATCCGGATCTGATTCCAGAGCGGCAGCCAATTCTTCCCAAATGATCGTCGACACGACCCAAGAACCATCTCCCTTGCAGCTCGGCCTCTGGTTTATGTACCCAACTCCAAGTCTCCGAATGGTTGAACACACAGTTCCCAGAATGGGAGGACCCAAACCTAAATCTATGTCAGCTACAGGGAATCTTCTTCCTGAGGATATCACCACGGTTGGAGCTTCAAGCCCCATTACGGTTCTGGAGAGAACCAGTCCGGGTCTATGAAGCTCTATCCAATCGATTAGATTTCTGAAATGGGTTTCATTTGCCACCTTTGATATCGCTTTGTGGATCGTTTCTGCGATATCCGCGATCGACCCTCGATGGATTTCAGCAACTGTTAGCTCCTCTGCAGATACAGAGAGCACATTGCCTATGTAGTTGTCCATTGATTTCTCGCTACTGCAGATTCTGGTCCTTCCATCAACCAGCCATCCCATTTTGCAGCTCTGATGGGAATGGTCTATTGCATTCACCATCACCTTCCAGACGTAAGCTGAGAAAGCTTCGATCTTGGTACGTTTGATGCCGTTTGCGCTGGCGAGAAGCTGCAGCCGCTCGATGCTCGAGTTGCCGACGTAGTAGGCGCGCTTGAGCAGTGAGGGGATTGTTGGCATGGTGCGGATTTCCTCCATGGTGCAGTTTGTGAAGAGATTATCGAAGATGGGATCGTAGCTCGGAGGGGAGCGAGCCTTGAGGTCTCTGCTGTGATCAGGGAAAGAGGAGACTGGTTTCTGCAGGGCAATCTCTGAAAGCGTCAGAAGAAACTTTCTGAAAGCTGATGCGTCTCCCAGTGCATGATCAAACGTGAAAGTAACTGATCTGCCTCCGCAAGTGAACCTGGTGCTTTGGATCATCAGTAGAAAGCTGGGTTCCTCTGGAACCAGCTTCTCAAGGGATAGATTGAGGTCGTAGAAATCGAACTCTTCGAGGGGAATATCTGCTTTTGAGTGCACCAGAAGAGCGCCTCTGTTGTCGCAGAGGATTTCAGGGTCCCCCGTCTCTGGGTTCTCAGAAATGCTCCCAGCGAAGGGGTAGAAGAGTTTTAGGCAATGGGAGAGTGAAGCTTTGAGGAGATGATCGTGATTTACAGAGGAAGGGGAGCTTCTGTAGAAGAAGAGATACGTAACAGGGAATCTGCCTGACAGAAGATCGAGATTGGAGAGACGGATCACCTTTGAATCGCCCCCATTAATGGCTCCTTCTTCTTCTTCTTCTTCTTCTCCTTCTGGTTGCCCTATCGCAACCACTTCTTTGGAGATGATATCAACGTTAATGGCTTCGGAGTTCGCCATTGGAAAGAAATGCTTCTGCTCTCAAAAGTGCATACTTGTTCCAACACTAAAACACTCGTGCTAACGAATACTAAAAAGTAAAGAAACTCCAACATGGACGGCTGTGAGAACGACTTTGAAAATAAGTGTGTCCTACTTGTCGGACATAAGCTGTATATATATATTGTATCTTCATTACATGTCCGAAAGAGAATATATATATATACATCTAAAACTAACATAATTATATAGTATAACTTAAATAATAAAATACTAATAGTATATATATTGCTAGAATAAAATTTGAATTTTGGACAAAATGCGTTTGGTGTGCCTAATACGGAAGAGATGGAGGCCGAAGCGGCGGCGAAGGCGAGAAATTTCGCGGAGGAGTTGTCGTACGTCGTGGATATGAAGACATCCGACGCGGCTGCTTCGATCGATTCCAAGAAAGAGAATGTAGAGTAAGCGTGATGACCGAGAAACCCTGGAAAACATGTTTACTTCTCTGGTTAGCGCTAAAACTTTCCTCAATCGAAAAAATATTTCTAGGATACGTGGAGATGACGCTTGCAACAGATCATTTTAATTTGAATAGCGTTTTAGTGGACAACTCGCAGGAAGTATCCCGATCTATTTGTGGAACTCCCGGAAGGTAGAAGCCCTATGGTACATGTCTTTTGACTGTTTCCGGCGATCCTGCACCTCCATTGCATAGATCCTGCTTCCAGACATGTTGCAGCTCCGTGTTCCCGATCGTGATTCCTCCTGCCTTTTGTAAAGGTAAACGTACTTGCACGTTTGGTTGCTATCTTCGAGCTTCATTTATGAAGTGTGTGCGGTTCGCCTGTACCAATTCTCGTGTTAGACGTTCTGAATTTACAACCTAGGCAGTAACATTGTATTCTCGTGTTTAATTTCACAACCGTATATTACGGTAGTCGTACTACCTAATGTCCAACTAGCACCAGCGTCCATTTGCCTACTTGTGGTTTGGATTACGTTTGTGTTTATTTCTTCTTGGATTAAGTATTCTGGCGCTGGGACTGAAATTGAATATAAATGCTTCATCCGGAGTTGATCTTTATTTTGAATATCCTACTTTGCTTTTCGAGCGTCTCTTCTTATAAGGTTAGCCAACAAGTCATTATAGTACTGAGTATTTGATTTAAATAAACATAAAACTATTAGGTGGAGAACGTTGTCATTCTTGGGCATGTCTTCTGGCAGAGATTATTGATGTCAGATTATGAAGTTTGGTACATCAAGGAATCCGCCTAGCCATTATTCAAGCTGCTGTGTTTATCGATTAACTATCAATATTCTTCCATGAGCTTCTTGTGCTGACAGGCATGTAGCTTTAACTAGTTTTCAAGTTCCTTTAATCGCTAATCCATGTAGCGTCCTTCTTGTCTTGGTGATGCGATATTTCCACTTAAACCCCAGTCCATCAACTGATCATTTTCCGGATATTGAGTGATTTCATGGAGGATTTGGGGAGCATTTGCAAAGCTGGCAAGGCCAAGGTTAGAATTACACAGCAGGCTCTCTTCAATACAAGGTAAATCTATATTTTGTGATCTAGGCCGCAATGTCACATGGGAAGTTTTTGAAAAATCATTCTTCGGAGTTCTAAAGCGTTCTATGTTGGCGTATCCATGTGTGTGGGATGGCATGTTGAGGGATTATGTCTTCATGAGTCTCTTTGGAGCTCCGAATCTGTCGTATCATCGTAAGGGTAATCAACTTGGCTGTCGTATTTGCCGGTCTTTGGAGTTCTTTTTGTTTTTGGTAATAGATGTGTCACCCTCATTTGCATGTGATGATATAACTACCATTCCCCCCCCCCCCCCCCCCAAACTTGTTTCTCAGTTCCTGTATGTTGATTGGAGGGTAACCCTTGGCCTTGGGTTGACACTAATTTTTTTTCTTGACCAGGTTAGTTAGCTTGAGTTTGAAAGTGGTTGGGTGATTTAAAATTCGTTTCCATCCAACCCGCCGGGTGTCCTTATCAATTAAAACATTTAATTTGGCTTAGCTTTAGATTTATGATTTGAATTCAGTGAGGGACTTAAAATTAGAGATTTATTATTACCTAAGTGACTTTATTGTATATAAACAAGTAAATAGGCGATATTTTTATAGTCCATGTAATTTTTTAGTTGTTTTTTGGCGCGATTACAATACGCTGTTTGGTGCTTTTTGTGATAAATGAATTCTCTGATTTCTTGCATATCGACATCGGTAACAAACAAGCTATATAACCACCGTTGGATGGGCACTTTTGCAAGGAGTTTAATTATGATAAAATGATTTTAAAAGTTATAAAATTCTTAGAAAATTATGTGTATTGGAATAAATATATATGTATTATATAGTGCACTTAACAGTATACAAATTTAAATAAGAAACTTCATTAGAAAAAAGTTTGAAAAAAATAGGATTAAAGAGTACCGTATTTTATAAAACGCATTTACATTAAATAAAATAATGTAGTCAAATTTCAACATAATTAAATACATATATTAAAAAAGTACGTTAAATGACTAAAAACTATGAATAAAGTTCACTAACGATACATGTTAAATATATTCGAAAAAATTTAATTACAATTATATCCAATCTCTACTAGTTTAATCATAGTTTTTTAAACACTGTATTAAATAAATTTAAATTACAAAAACTTAAATATCAGATAATTTCTTTAAATAAAAAAGCTATACTTAAATGTTTTCAGTAAATTTTTATGCAAATTAATTTGGGTCGAGTTATACCAAGTTTCGGGGCATTCTGACACAGAATCGATCATTCTCATTGACCTTTTTCCACATTCCAGCAAAACCAAATCTATCTAAATAATTTTTTTCCTGATTTGTGACGATGAGTGGATGCTAATGCGTATGACCTAAATCAAGTGACCTAAATATACGACTAAGAACCAACCTGCTGAGGCTGATCCACGGGGCCTGCTCTCAAGTCTCAAACTCCAGCATTTCATTTTTTTTTTTGTTTTTACAAACACCTGCCGACAATAAGAGTTTTTTCCCCAGGAAGAGCATGCATATCAACAAGGTAAACTAAAAATCATGAGTAGGGTTACCTTGATGATTTTTTCTTCTTTTCTCCTGTTTTTTACTGATAAAAAAAAGTATCAACAAGGTAACCGTAAACGCTATAGAACAAATGGCGAAAACAGAACTCATTGAAGTCACATTAAAGAAAACGAGCATTGAACGGTAGTTTTAAGAGGAACTCGATAGGATAAAGATTTTCTTCGCACAAAACAGTTCAGTGAGCAAGAAAACATGGAAAGCAGGAAATTCGAAAAAAAAAAAAACAAGAAGATTCAAACGTCATGCATGTCCGCTCACCAGTTCAACTGAAAAGCAAGGCCAAGGACTGAGGGCCTGGCGACTGTACTGCAGTACCATTTGGAGCTCGCGGGAGTCTTCACGAACATTAACGAGGTTTTGTCAAGAAATGTAAATCCCTTTCGAAACAGGCACGTTGCTTCCTTCGTCTAAGAACAACTCACGTGTACAAGAATAACACAAAAAAGAGTTCAGTCTCTATTTCAAACGAAGCAGCTAAGGAAAGAATCCACGCATCACGCACTCGATTTCTCAACAAAAATGAGATCTATGATATCAACTAGGGATCCAAAACATAAAAGAACTTACCCCGAAATATCAGTCCATAAAGTTCGATAACACTGATGTCTAAACAGGATCTCGGAAGAATTCGATCGGTGAAGTAACGAAGCACTAACGATGCATGACCGTCCACATACCGCACCGTATTTCTTACTTTGACTCGATTCGCTACATTTCGAAAGGAAAATCAGGATGAGTAAAAAATCCAGGCAGAATACGTCAGTTGACACACAACTGAGCGATCGGCCCTCTTCAGATTCGCGGATCATCAAATTCGCTAACCTTCAGAAGATAATCGCCAACGGTGGCCAGAAGAGCATCAATTGGAGCATGGTGAATCCGCCTGAAAATGCGACGTAAACGGATCTTCGAAAACGCTCTCGAAGAATCGCGGACACGCCATTGATTTTGTAACAAAATTGACGACAATGCCAAAGAATACTACGGCTGGCTATTTAAAGACCGTGAATCCAATAGCTAACACATTACATCCAATCGGCTTCTTTGGCCCACGAAAATTATTTTTCCTTTAATGAATATTCTTTAATATTAACTGATTATTACATTCTTTACATCCCTGAGGCCAGCGTTTTAAAAACTGCGGTCAGATCGCGCGGGTTGCCGGTCCAACCGGTACCCGGTAACCATACCGGTCGGGTTGAGGCCCGAGTTGTATATCATTACTTTCATAAAACCCTAGTTTTCTGAACATTTATTTAGTTAGATATCTTGAGTTGAGACTTTAATTTGATATCAAATTATTCTAATATACACTTATTTGTAAGTTGATATTTTTTGAAGATATGCATTAGAATGAAATATTGCAAATTTATTATAAAATATATTTAAAAAGTGAGCAACGGATATGACCGGTTTGACCACGGTCTGGCCGGTCCAACCGCTGCCCGCAAACTACACCGGTTGGACGGGCAAACCATTATTTAAAACGCTGCTTGAGGCTGCTAAAACCATGACCGTCAGAACCCCTGGTTCAGCAAAAGAGGCCTCGGCTTGCTGGCTTTCAGAGAGTCCCCATCCTCGAAGTCATCACAAGATGCATATGTAAATATCAAATCAAAGAAACCTCCACAAGCATTTTGATACCAGTCAACCCCCATGGCATGATGCACTGATCATTGGTTAGGCAGTGTTCGCAGAAACTAAACGATTGTACGGAAATACTAATTACCCCAGAAAAACTGTAACCATGATTTGGGTGCAAAAGTGAGGCGTGGAAGGGGAAAGAAACCAATGAGGATCAACGGGGTGCTAAGCATAAGGTGGCGCTGGACTGTCTCTTGCTGCAAAAGACACACAGGAACATCATCAAGATCCAAACAAACCGCAACCCTGAATCACATCACCCTTTCAAACCGTTTCGGAAAGCCCTAATAGAAAACATTCTGAATGGCGAATCTGGAACAAGAAAAAATGTGATATGGATTTAGTAGACAATCGGCCAAGGGGAGGCGGCGATCATCTGTGGATCCATCTCAGCGGTTGTCTGGCCGCCGCTGACTTTCCCATCAGCATTCGATTTCTGCACTCTCCCTCAGAGGCTTGTCTATTTTCATTTCAACAGAAACGAGAAGACGAAGCCTTTCATAAGACAAGAGTGCAATTTCCTCACAGATCGAAACACCACTTAAGAAAAAAAAAAAAACAGCAAATCAACCACAACTACAAAAAAACTGTCTTCGAGCACCATTCCAGTCTGCAAATAAACCCTAGAAGGTGAAAGGGCAGGAAGACCATTATATATAAGCTATGCTGGGCCAACAATGCCCGGCCCAAATATGCGTAGACGCATGCAACTTCTATTTGTTAGCTAATCATGGCCTTTCAGTTGTGAAACTCAGACTGGATGGAACGTATATTGCCACCCTTCGTCTGTAGCAAGTGTGTTGCATTATGTGATTCTGTTGTGTTCCAGCTAGAAACCTGGGTCTGGGAAACATGAAGCCAACCAACGTTTCCTATATTTGGCTAAGTGAATAACGAACACATTGAGTTTGAATTGCTGCTTCATCGAAGAAAATGGAGCAGAAATGAGAGCATCATCGATCTCATTGCCTTATTCTCCAGATCGATCATCCATCCCCACGAAATGAAGCACAAACACGGTAAACTGAACTTGTCCGGGGAACGTAACTCCCCCGCGGTGATCTCCAAGGCCATACTTCTGTGTCTGCTCTGCGGGGTTTCTTTCTACCTCGGTGGGATCTATTGCTCCAGTCGAAACAATGACGAACACGACATGGGCGTCGAAGAACGACTGATCGTCTCCGGTCCTGTTCGGTTCCCCGTTAGTTTCCCTGAGTGCAACCTTGATTTCCAGGACTACACTCCCTGCACTGATCCTCAGGTTATATCTTAAACAGATCTCAACATCCTTAGATAGAAATGAATCGGCGGTTTCTTATGGGTGCAGAGATGGAGAAAATTCAGCCTTTACCGACTAACATTCCTGGAGAGGCACTGCCCTCCAACCTTTGAGAAGCTTGAGTGCTTGATTCCTCCACCTGAAGGGTATAGGTTGCCAATTAGGTGGCCCAAGAGCAGAGATGAATGCTGGTACAGGTAGAGCAGCTTATCTCGTTCATTCCACTATTCCACCTGCTTCGAGTGTCCAAAAGAGTCTAGCATGATGGTGGTGTGTGTGCGTGTTGCAGAAATGTGCCATATGATTGGATAAATACGCAGAAATCAAACCAGCGTTGGCTGAGAAAGCAGGGGGACAAGTTTCTTTTCCCTGGTGGAGGAACCATGTTCCCCAATGGAGTTAGTCAGTATGTCAATTTGATGAAGGACCTGATACCAGAGATGAAGGATGGAGGTGTGAGGACCGCCATTGACACAGGCTGCGGGGTAAGTAGAACAATGCACAATCCACATACTGCCTACATCAAAAGCTATATCAGAATTGTTCCTTTGTGTTTGGAGTAGGTTGCGAGCTGGGGAGGGGATTTGCTGGATCATGGGATTCTGACAATATCAGTAGCTCCAAGAGACAATCATGAAGCCCAAGTTCAATTTGCTCTTGAGAGAGGGATTCCAGCGATGCTTGGAGTTATATCCACTCAGAGACTTCCCTTTCCTTCTCATGCCTTTGATCTGGCTCACTGCTCTAGATGCCTCATCCCATGGACTGAATTCGGTAACCAACGCGACTCCCCTGATAACAAGCAAGTGAGGTATGTAAGTAAGACGTTTTCATTTGCTGACAGGGGGATATACCTCTTCGAGATCCACCGGATTCTCCGCCCGGGAGGATTCTGGGCGCTGTCAGGGCCGCCGGTGAACTACGAGCACCGGTGGAGGGGATGGAACACTACGATTGAAGAACAGAGAACAGATTATGAAAAGCTTCAACAACTACTTACCTCATTGTGCTTCGATTTGTACAGCAAAAAAGATGATATCGCCGTATGGAGGAAGTCCTCCGACCCCGCCTGCTACAAGAAGATCACTTCCCCCGACAGCTACCCTCCGAAGTGCGACGACGGTATGGAGCCAGACGCCGCGTGGTACGTTCCCATGCGGTCCTGCGTCGTTCACCCTAATCCCAGGTACGGGAAATTGGCGCTTGAATCGATACCTAAATGGCCGGTGAGGCTCCACAGCCCACCGGAGCGGTTATCGGAGCTCCGTGGCGGGAGTGATGGTGGCTTTCGAATTGACGATGCGTTGTGGCTGAAACGTGTGGAGCGGTACAAGAAGTTGCTCCCGGCGATTGGCACGAATGAGATACGAAACGTGATGGACATGAATACCTTATACGGCGGCTTCGCGGCGGCGCTGATTCAGTATCCGCTGTGGGTCATGAATGTTGTTTCCGAGTATGCTTCCAATTCACTTCCGGTGGTTTTTGACAGGGGACTCATTGGGACGTATCATGATTGGTCAGTATCCAGAACTCGAAGCTCTGCGTAAATATCTGCCACTGACGACTAAAAATATGGTCTAGATTGTGCCTTTCAGGTGTGAAGCGTTCTCCACGTATCCACGAACTTATGACCTTCTGCATCTTGATGGACTTTTCACGGCGGAGAGTCACCGGTAAGTTTATCGGATGGATCTGATAACATTGCACCAGATGCTGTGGTTGGTAATGCAATTCGATCCACTGGTTTATGGATGATCACAGATGTGAAATGAAGCATGTAATGCTAGAGATGGATCGGATTCTCCGGCCAAACGGGTACGCTTTGATCCGAGAATCGAGCCACTTTGTGGACGCTATAACGGCATTGGCCACCGGAATGAGGTGGAACTGCCGGAAACAGGACACCGGAGAGGATGGTGGCTCCAAGGAGAAGATCATCGTCTGCAAGAAAAAGCTATGGCAGTTCTCCAAGCAAAGCTCAAAATGATGAATGTGTTTCATACCTTCCCCTGGTGGAATAAAATTTTGACAAGGCTTTTACTTTCTAGGAACTCATGCTATGAAGAAGAGGATCTATTTACATGATTAGAACTCTCAAATTCACAACAAGATACTCAGAGCAAAACGCAATTGTCAACCGCAGATAACCAAAAAAATGCAACTTTGATTCTTGAAAAGCTTTACCGGCTTCAAAGACAGCAGCAGCACCATGGCATGCTCAGAGCACAAAACGGTGGTCTTATTCCGGCACTTGAGGACTAACTACAAATGAGAGTTGCTTGGGCTCGATCGGCTTGCTTCTATGTCCTGCAATCTCAGGGTGACAACTCGCTCTTGAGCATCCAGCTCCTCTATCCGACTTACATATGGTCCAAGGTTCTTCAACCTTTGTTCTGTCAGCGACTGAACAGTGATGTACTTCACGAATGAGTGTAATGGCAAGCCACTGTTCATGCGCGAGTAGTCTCGGACACTCTACGGTGTCCATTTAACTAAAAGGCAGATCATGAATCAAGACATCCATGATAACGTTGACTCAACAGGATGGCAAATTCTTGGGTAACGGTGACTGTGCAGGGCTAGGGCTCACCACGTCGACGCTGGATGAAAATCAATTCGAGCCAAAGCCAGAAGGCTATTACCCTCAGTCCTCGAAAGATCCAACACCGTACAGGACTTCATCGAACAGGTTGGAACCGAACAACGAACATTTCCAAATCGCAGCAAAGAAAATAGGGATCCACACCAGAAAGTAACTTAATGTCGAAGTTCACCGATAGAGATGCAAAAAATGCACCGATCAGCCACCAACGCTGCTGGACTCCATAGAAAGACGCCATATCCAAGAAACGGAGCTTGAAAAGCAGCAGACAGAGAAGAAGAAGAAGAAACTAGTCACCGTTTCATTGAAGATACTCACGATTCGAGCGAAGACCATCAGGAGATTGGGCGGACTTAACAAGAAGCGTTATACCATCTCAATTTGAAATGCAAGCCGTTAGTCAGGGCGGCTTACAATATAATTTTTAATTTTAAAAAGTGTTTTAAAAATAATTTTATCATTAAATACTAACAATTTTTGTTTCAAAAAAAAAAAAAAAAAACTCGTATACAGCAAATAGAACGACTTTCAACCAATTGGAGGTTCTCTATAAGCAAATTGGACGATTGCTCGTATCACGTGTCATGTACATATATATCATTGTCACATATAAACAAATTAACAAACACATCAGATGCGCAGCTGAGTGCAGCATCCCAAGAGGGAAACACAAGCTTCTTCTGTGACTCCTCTGAGCAGAACCAGCAGCAGCATCTAACCACATCATATACACAACAGATACAAATACACCCGTCTCCGGGAAATAATGTGATCTATCTCAAACCGAACTGAAATCGAAACCAAAATGAACCCATCTCGTGTCATTGTATTCTTCCATACAATGTGGTATCTTCCACCATCTCTACCTGGGATGAGGGCATCTCCCTCCTATAACCGAACTTCTCTGCTTCTCTGGCAATCTGGATGTCACTCGGTCTCAACAACTGACCAAACACTTTCACAGTGAAACGAGGAATGAGTGCAGCTACTGTAACGATCAGCAAACAAATCCAGAACATTGCAGTTCCAGACACATGAAAGAAAGCCCTGCACATGTACAAACACCAGCAGCCATCAGTGCTCAGGCACCATACAGCAAGAACAGATCATATTTATGTATTAACTGACTTACCAGTAGCCAGGCAAGAAAGGGAGAGCATCAATAATCATAACACAAATGAATGTGGCAACTATGGATCCCCAAATGGCAGCATGTATTACCCAGTGCCAGCGCTGAACATCCATGGCCAGATTAATGTTAACTATAATTGCTGCTGCGATGGTCCAAAGATCTCCTAAGCTGGAGATATCAATGGTCCTGGCCCAGTATGCGATAAGGGGTATAAAGAAAGCAACTGCGCTTTGCCACACAGTATCCAACATGGTCAACCAGAACAATTTTGGGTTGTAATTTTCTTCCCTTTGTCCGGCCCCATAGAGTTGTGGTTGCTTCATCAGAGTTTTTCTGGTCAGATCCTTATCAAGAATTCCAACAAATATTGTAGGAAATGATGTGTACACCACTGAATACAGTAAACTGCTCCAATCTGTGATCGCTGTTGTCAATGTGAAGCCCGTGAACAAGACATACCTGAATCATGGAAGAGAAAAGTTTTATCAGCATAAATACAGTCACTGTTCTTGTTAAGAGAAACTGCACTTACCAGAACATGATCAGAACGAAAACTGCATTTCTGTAAATATTGTACAGTATCATGTAGCCCATCCGCTGATAGTTCCAGTGTCCATGAACTAATAACAATGGAACCAAAAATCGGAATTGACCCATTGCAAAATCTGATGCCATTACAGCTTGACGGCCTTCTTGGCCGCTGATTCCTATGCCAACATCGGCCATTTGGATCATAGAAACATCATTGGCGCCTGAAATTCAAACGGGGTGTAAAAAAGTTGACAAAAACAACAATCATGTTTTGGATAAATTGCTTCCCTTAAATTCACGAGTATACATACCATCTCCAATAGCCAGTGTCATATCATCAGTTCTTTTCTTAATCAAGGCAACAATTGCAGATTTCTGCAATGGTGCCACCCGACAACACAATACCACAGTGCACATCCTGGTTAGTTGAAAAAGCTGCAAAAGACACAGATCACATGGTGAAATGACATACACAAGGAGAGCTTTCTCATAGAAAAGAACAAAGCAATTACTTCTTTTTCAAGTTCTGTGTCCAGGATATAGACAAGGCTTGTTCCATCAATGATTAGAGCAACTTGATTTACTTGATTCTGAGAGGTTCCAGGAAAATCATCAGAATAATTGGGGAGATCCTTCAATCTAAGCAAAGCATCCTGTAAACTCTTTCTGCATGACTCCTTAGAGTTCTTATTTATCACTATTTGGCTCATATTGCTTGTCAGGAGTTTAGATGAGTAGCCAATTGAGATTGCTGTTTCTTGCTTGTCACCCGTCAAAACCCAGACCTTGATTCCTGCAGTTCTTAAGCATTCAATTGCTTCTGGCACACCTTTCTGCAGTTTGTCCTCAATCCCAGATGCACCTAATATTCTGAGATGATTTTCAATGTTGTTTGCAACTCTGCGAAGTACACGCCCCCTCCCAATCAAGGCAGTACTTGCTGACTCATAAGCTGACCGCCATTGTTCAAATTCAAATGAATTGAGCTCACGCATTCCAACAACAAGAGTCCTTAAGCCCTTCGAGGAATAGGCATTAACATGCTCTGCCGTGATATCTAGCATTTTCGTGTCCTGTGATTTATCCATGGCACTGAACATTGATGTATCAGCACCTTTAACGAACACCTTAACAGTCTTATCTGGACATCCCAACACAACTGACATCCTCTTCCTGTCACTATCAAACTCATGCAATCCCAGTACATCAAACCTGCAAGTTAGAAAAGGTAACAAAATGAAGGTAAAAAAATCCAGATTATTTATTTATCAGATACACCAGAAGGGGCAAGTACGGAGCATTACGCATAACAGACCATGGCATAGTGAAAGTATTACAGAATACGCATAATAGTGTAAGAATAGATGAGTTGCTACCTTAATCTTTCTCCTTGGATATCAATAACAATGTGCCCTGAAGTTCTCTCAACAAGCATAAACCCATAAGCTGCAGCAGCATAAACCAACGCCTGCTCATCTGGAGATTCCCCTTGATAGTCTACCAACTTCACTGCAGGGTCTGATGTTTCTTTAGTCAATGGGACAACAGTGTTACAAGCAGCCAACGCTATGAAGAAGTCATAAGCATGACAGCCTTCACTGGTGTGCCTATATTGGCACACATTGAAAAGATCTGGGTCAATCTTTACTCTCATCTTTGGCCTCACAATTTTCCTGCTCCCTGCTATTAACTAAAGCGCATAAAACTCCACATACAGCTGAATTTGGTAAACTATTTAAAAAAAAAAAAACCTTGAACACAGAACAAATAAGGAAGGAGATGGAAAGGGGAAGAAGGTTTATATGCACCTCGGGTAGTGTAAAGTAATCGGCTGTCTTCATTACTTTCTTCTGCATTGCTGTAATCCCTGCCTCCTATGCTAGCACACTGAAACTCCATTTTGTTCTCAGTAAGAGTACCCGTTTTGTCAGAAAACACATACTTGACCTGTCCTAGATCCTCATTTATATTCAAAGCTCTACACTGGAATCTAGAATTCGAGACTTCATCAAACATATGTTTATCTCGAATCATGTTGAATGCCTGTCCCACACGAACAAGCTCCATGGATATGTACAACGATATAGGAATCATAATTTGGAATACAATGACGGCCATAAGAAATACAAAGAATACTTCCAAGCCCCAGCCGTAGTAATTATAACTCCGAACTCTAGGCATTGAATAGTCATGCCTCCTGAAAAACTGCATTAGCACCAACTCATTTCTGTGGACTCGCAACCAAACACCATTACAGACGGAGACTACTGTACACAGAGCAACAAGGAAAGCAGAAAGGAAGATGATCTCCCGGTTCATGCGTGTCTCAAGGCGGCTTCTCTTGGATGGAGCGCCAGAGTTATTGAGCATTGCTTTGGTCTCCTTACCAGCATATACTGCAATTCCCAGGACCCAGTCAGTGTTTTTCAGCTCACAACCACGTAGAATTATATTTGATGGCCCAAGAGAAATTTGCTTTCCATCAATCTCCATATTCGCATGAAAACCATAAATATTTCTATTTGGTTTCTCACACTTGATCAATCCACCCATCTCCCCTTTCTCTGGATTTTTCATTTGAGTTTCTTGCTTGGCATATCTTGTTTTTAAGTTTGATTCACCATCCAAATTGGTGGTCTGCACATATACAACACCACTTGGGTCACTAGTTGAGAGCACCACCATATCACAAGGGAGAGTCTCACTGGATGAAACTTTTATGATCTGTCCAACACGGATATACTTCCACTTTATCTGCTGAAACCGATCATTCACCAGAACCCATGCCAGACGATTGTTCTCAATCTTGTCAGATTTGTGGCGCCTGTAATCTTCGAAAGCATCCTTTATGGCAGTGACCAACAGGACAAAAGCTAATGGCATAACGGAAGCTCCACGCCCAAACACGGCCAACTGAGGGATCTGGTTGAGAATTGCTATAGCAAGAAAGTAGATATAAGCTACTCTGTGGAACTGTTCAAATAAATTACGCGGAATGAATGTCAAGATGGTATACTTCGCAGTCCTAACATGGTTCCCCACATACTGAAATCTCTCATTTGTTTTCTGAGGATCATTAATGTACACCATGCGTGCCTCCTCATCATTTATCTCTTTATATGAGGAGCCAAAGCCTTCAGACTCACCGCCCTTAGAGCCCTGTCTCACACGCTTGGATCCCATATCATTAAAGGTGACCTCTTTAACAGAACTGCTGACAGAGATCCTTGAGTGAGCAGAATGGAACGAGGCAGTACTGTGCTGAGAAGATGAACGAAGATCAGGCATGTTAAAGGAATTTTCATATATTTCTTTCCCTGAGTTCGAGTCCATCATCCCCTTGACTCTAAAACCAAAGATGCCCAAACCACCAACAACAAGAAAAAAACCCTCGTTTATCAATGATAGAAGTTAGTGTGAAATCTCCGCCATGAAAGCAAGACCAGTAAATCTAAACGAAGTGACCACATCAAAGCGCTGATCATCGCAACTTGCAAAAACCCATGAGCCGTTGGGCTTTTCTACCCAATGATAGAAACCCTAATCCAACTTGCACCAACCAAAAATCCAGATCAAAGAATACCACCCGAGCCTAATCAAAATTCAGCCTTCCTTCTCATACACACTGCGTAACGAAAACCCAGATAGAAAACAAAAAGAAAACTTCCCACAAATCAGCACCTCCATTGTTTTCAAAACCAAATCAGCTCGGCGACAAGAGCCCACGGTGGAATGAGATTGAATCACAATGAAAACGTGAGCCGAAATACAATACCAGAAAAAGAAAACTACTAGACGTTGACCCAAAAAGCGCGCAACCAACACGGCATTTCGGCTAGAAACAGGAATAACCGAAGATTCAAAGTACTTGTAGCTCTAGAAGAGAATGAATCAACGAACGTGTCGACGTCGAAGTTCAGTGCAACAGGAGAAACGCAGAGAAGTCATAATTTGTGAACCCGCGTGGAATAAACTAAAAAACAAAAACAAAAAAAAATTTTTTCTTCATAGCATCCAGAATCCATCTCGCACGAATGGCTCCGTAAAAAAATGAATGCTGGATGAGATTCAGCGCATTCTATCCAGATTTCCCCAGCTGATCGGTCCCGTTTGATAGTGGGTTTGATATGTAACTTTTTTTTAAAAAAAAGATTATTTCTGATTTATTCATGATTTTGCAATGAATTAATTGATCAAATTAAACTAAATATTCATAAATTTTATATTATTTTAATTTGTTATTGAAAAATATTAAATTAAAGAAAAAAAATTAAATCGGCCAACAAGCTATTGATTATCACCCCTCTCCAAACCAAAAATTAAATGTTCCTAATTATGGTGTATTAGTGTAATACATACCCGCCACAGATACTGCTTTAGAGAAAATCATTTATTATTACAACTTGATTGAAAAAAAATGATGCCATACAAGCATTTTGATGATTTTAATGAATATTCTTTGTATTATATTAATTTTAAATCAATTTTAATTTACGACAAAACGAAGAAAGTGTTTTTATTCGAAAATTCTTAAATAATTTAAAATATAGGGAAGGGTTCTCAACTATTTCAAAGGATCCCTAACGCACCTAAGCAAGAGCCAGAGCCAATAACAAAACTTGATGAGTGTCAAGTATAATCTACACGACATAGTATGCACAAAACTTAAGCGACAGATTTAAATCAAGAAGTTGCACCACAGGGGAGACTGAGTTGCATTTTGTTCAGCAGCAAGCTTGTACAAAAATGTGGTCTGGATTCATACAGCCACCGTCTCCTCTGCATCTTCTGGTTCTCCTTCTGACGCTGATATAAGAGATGCTGATTGAATTTTTCCAGCGTGTTCAAGCCGCATAAGAATCACCCCTCTGCAAAGAAAGACAGATTTTTACCTTGATGGGAATGTGAAATTGCAGGATGATATGAAAGTTCATGGCATTCAACTACAAACGCAGCGGCGTACCTTGCAAAGCGAGATTGAATTGAGATGTCCCGAACTTTGATTCTGTTGACAGTTCCACTTTGGCTCACGAGCACCACTTGTTCGTCGCTCTCTCCATCCTCTGTTGAATGATATTGCTTGTAATGACAAGAATCACACTGGCTTAGAAACTGGAATGTAAGGGGTGCCAAGAATATTTACCTCCTGTGGAGTAGCCAACCACAAATACTGCTGCCAGGCGGTCTTCTGCTGAAAACTGATGAAGAAACAATTCATATTGTGGATTTTAGTATGTTATCAGTTAATCATCTCGCATTGCATCCATGAAAAAACAAGATTTACTTGCCTTGTAACCAATCAAACCAACTCTATTAAGTCTTGAAACCCGGAATTTACTAAGAGGAACTCGCTTTCCGTAACCGCTCTCAGATATGAAAAGCAGCCATGGACCACTGCAAAGATAAACGAAGACCAAATAAATGATCTGGCATGAATCAACTGAATAGCACTGAATCGAGAATCTAAGGCAGAAGCATGCAGCATCAATAGATCAAATTCATAGTAGCCTTCCAGAATACTCAACCAAAGAAATAATAAACTATGCTCTACAAGTCATAAAGGCATTAAACGGCTACAAACCAAACAGAAAAATGTAGTATAGGAAATATTTAATTTTCCCTAGCAGGAGTATAATGTGGTGTAAGGAACTTACATTTTTTGAGGTGTACTCGTACTTTGATCCAACTTCTTGGCCAATGATGCAGGTATTATGTCCATGCTTGCCATTTTATCATCTTCCTTCAGGTTCATTGCAATCCCACCTCTAGTATTTCTTCCAAGAGCTCTTATCTAAGATACAAACATGCATATATACAAAACGAAAGAAGGAATGCTTGAGAAAAATGCCATTCAGCACATTGCCTCTCAATGAATGACATAATGAGGATATTATGCCCATGTGTAGTTCCGAGAGGAACCGTTGATTCGCACAAAACATCACTCTTAAAAGTAGTTAAACGTGTCATCGTATTAATACGCGTAAGCCCAAAATTGCACCATTTGAATTAATTCAAAAAACCTGAATATTATAAAAGAAGCTTACATTCTCGCAGGGGCTCAAAATAACCATCCCATTCTGTGAAGCCATGGCAACATAATCATCATTGGTGCAATGCCTTACCCATTTAAGTTCATCCCCTGGAACCTAATTTAGTTGTATTATCAGTCACCATTCATGTATTTAACCTGTATCTGGAAATTAGTGAACATACCAGTTGAATGGCTATGATTCCAGTTGACCTTATAGAAGCAAAGTAGTTCAATGAAACCTTCTTGACATATCCATTCATTGTTAGCATCAGAAGATATTGGTCTGCTTCAAATTCTCTAACCGGAATAATCGAAGTTATTTTTTCACCCTCTGAAAGAGAGAGGATCTGGATTCAAGAAGAATTCAGTTATAATTAGTCAAAAGACTTTAAATGAATTACAAGCCTAGGAGGGTCAGACGTACTTGGACTAGAGGGGTGCCAGCGCCAGTTCTAGTGCACTCCGGAATTTTGAAGGCATAAGCAGAGTACACAGTTCCCTTATCACTAAGAAGGGGAGAAATAGAATAAATAAAATTATGCTCATATTTGTCAGTAATGAACTGTCAAGACTCATCTATGCACCAATAACCACCAATCAAACTTCGCATGACAAAAAGATTGCATTAACAAACTTGAACACAAAGGCTGCACCTGAAGTATAGTACACGATCATGGGTGTGGCACACAATGAAATTAGACATCACATCGTTCACCCTTAGCTTTCCAACAGATTTTCCAATTGTTCCACGAGTTTGCAGATTAAAAGTATCAGGCTTCATTCTTTTCAGGTAGCCTTTCTCACTCACTGCCTATGAATAGAATTAAAAAGTACTTATGACCTGCACAAGCAAACTGCTTTCACTTCGAAATATATAAGAACTGACTCATTTACCAGGAGCATTTCTTCATTTGGAATAACATCAATATCTTCAACTTCACCGCTGTCAGTATCCTCCAGGAATGAACGCCTTGGGTTAAAGAATTTATTCTTTATTTCATTCGCTTCTGCCTCTATCATCTATGTATCAAAGAAAAAAAATAAAAAAATAAATTTACAGAATTGGGTAACCTAGTGACGACCTGTGAGAGAAATGAGGGCAACTTTTTAAAACTTTAATTGAAATAAGACGCAGTAGTATATTGGCTTTGAACATACCCCCCAACTAAAGCCATGCCTCATGAAGGAGAAAATCAAATTAAAAAAAAACACGCGAAACATGTTCATAAGAGTTAACGAAAATATGAACCAAATATTGGAGGCAAGAGAGGATACTATAACAAGTAACAAAGAGCTTCAAACAGAAAATCTACCTCATATATTAGCTTCTTAGATGAAAGAAGCTCTTGTAGGTTGGCTATTTGCTCTGACAGCACCTTTTTTTCTTCAAGAAACTTATTTTTCTGATAAGAAGAATATATGAAAGGGATAAAGAGGATAAATAAATTGATCGTCGACATGAAAAGCTCACACAAATTGGCAGACCTCAAGAGACGTCAGTTTTCTAAGGCTTATATCCAAAATTGCTTCCGCCTGCTTATCAGACAAGTTGAACTCTGTTGCAAAATAAAAAAAAAATCAACCCATTAGAAATGAATGGGGCCAATCCATGAAGCAGGAAAAAAAAACAAATTTAGAATTTTATATTTTACATAAAATGATCTAGTAGCTTGATATGAGAAGGAATCAATGTTTCTCCACATAACATTTATTGCTAACCGCAAAGTTTCACCCAAAATAACACTAGAGAGGAGAAAAATCAGAGAACATGTTCTAACCTTTCCGTAGGTTAGTTGAAGCAACTCCGTGACTTGAAGCACTCCTGATTACGTCAATAACTCTATCCAAGTCATTGAGTCCTATAAGAATACCCTTAATTGCAATTAAGGATAGATAAATTCATGCAATTAGTAACATAAATCGAGTGACAACTGGATTACAGAAGTGAACAGAAAGTAGACCAACTCATGCATAGAATAACAAAACGAATGTGCATTGCAAGTCATATGAAAAAAAAAAAAAAGATGAATGGGACACTTCATTTTTGTGCTACAGCTTTCCATTTGGCTCTCTTCCCAGTGAAATAAAAAATTGCAATAGAAGAATCTAAGGAATTCGTATGATGATAAAAGGTCATTACTTTACAGAACTACAAACCCACCTCCACGATGTGATAACGATCTCTTGCATGAGACAGTTTAAACCTTGTCCTTCTCTCAACAACCGAGCATCTGAAGTCCAAAAATGCCTGCAAGTGAATGATTCATCACAATGCAAACAAGAAATTCAAAATGTTTGAACCATCCGAACTCCACTTTTAATGAGAAGCATTCACTAAAAGCAATGGCTACAATTTGCAACCTGCAGCAATTCCTTCAAACCCATTAGCTTAGGTTGACCATTGAGAATCCTGTGACAAGTAAAAAAAGGTAGGTGATCAAGGTGCGCAAACCAACTATAGTTCGAACATGAATACAGAAGGCATAAGCTACAATTGTTCACTCCATTTGACTAATGAGCACTAAAATGTGAAATTAAAAAATTAAAGGCAACTGAACCTGGCATACCAGCCAAATCAGCCCTGGCATATTATGTAAATTTCTCACAATAATTTATTAAAAAAATACGGCTAAGATTTTGTAAGCCACGTACCCCACCATGTTGCAGTTAAAAGTGGACTGCAGAGGTGTTAAACGGTACAGATTATTCATAACGATCGACGGTTCTGACCCTCTCTTAATCTAGAGAAAACCATGCAGGGAAAAATTGATAATGAAGACAGTCATCGCCAAAGTATGAGGTCCAAAAACATATCGCCTAAATTGAAAAAATCTTTTCCGACAAAAAAAAAATCGAAACATAATTTTTTTCTTTACCTCAATGACTATGCGCATACCAGACCTATCACTCTCATCCCGTATATCACTTATTCCTTCCAAAGTCTACAAAATACAAAATTGAAACAAACCATTATGAGAAATATAAATTAATTCAATGCAGACAGAAATACAAGCCCAATCATATTTTTAACAATGGGAAGAAGTTGGAAGAGTCCTTGTTATAAAGAAATTGGTATAGCATTAGCACTACAATATACCTTGTTTTCCACCAGTTCTGCAATTTTCTCAACAAGAGATGCTTTATTTGTCTGATATGGAATCTGTTTCCATTACATAGAAAAAGAATAAAGGAATGCATCCCATCCAAAAAAACATCTGAATAGAAGGATACAACCATGGCCACGTGGATATTTATTTCAATTGGGAAAGGCAGTGAAAGTCACTACTTGGATCAAGAAGGAAGAACCTCTTTTATTATAATTGCTGATCGCTTGGTTTTGGAATCCAGTAACTCAATCTCTGTCTTCCCTCTAATAACAACACGCCCCTTCCCGGTCCTATATGCCTCTAGAATTCTTGGAGATTAAACAAAGCATTAGAAATAGCATATAACCCATAAAATAAAAACAGCAAAGCCCAAGAAGCATAATAAATTATTGCGGACATCATGTAAGAGATCATGAACCAAAAGTTTCTTCTCAAAATCATTCCTAGATAGATTCTGACTGCAAAAAAACAGGTGAATATCTAAAAACAGTGAAAAAAATCAATACTTACCCCATATTTCCCATTATTATTCCTCCCGTTGGGAAGTCTGGTCCTGGCATATACTCGAGTAGTTCTTGTAACTGAACAGATTAGCATTTGGATCATGAGAAACAGGGGAAAATAACTTGCCTTACATAGCACAGGAACATTATCAGATAAACTGATGCCTTCCATAATTGGAAAAAGCACCACAATGCATACTAACATATTTAAAAAAACATGTATGATAAGAAAAATAGGCTCATATAAAGCGATGGTCCTCCAGAGAAGGCATCTGTCATACATGTGATGGAGAAATAAGTCATATTTGATAACAGCATCTGATGATTTAAAGTTACAAACATTAGATGAACATTCAGGTATATGTATAATGTTCAGCACATAACACAAGAAAATCCTTCTGTATTATGAAAGAAAACAACAGAAATCTGACACAGCTAATGAATATTATAATTCAAAAATCAAAAAGTGTTCCTAAAAAATGTTGACAACTACATACTGTTGCTTCAGGATTGTGAATCAGCACTGACAGTACATCAACTAACTCTCCCAGATTATGTGGAGGAATATTTGTTGCCATCCCTACCTGAAAGTTCAAATAAAAAATAAAATACACATTAGCAACTTAGGTACAACAGATCGTTCATAACTAATACTGAAGTTCAATCTAATTCCAAGAAATACCGCAATGCCTGATGAACCATTTAGTAGCAAGTTCGGAATACGTGCAGGAAGCAAAGAGGGTTCTTTCTGTGATCCATCAAAGTTAGGGAGGAAATCAACCTACAAAAGAAAAAAGAACCCTAGAAACATTAAGAATACATCAATTAAAGGAAAACACATCAACCAAGTGAAAGCTCACAGTATCATGTTCCAGGTCAGCCAATAGCATTGCCTCAGCGAGAGCCTAAGAAATCCCAGAGCAATAATGTCAATAAGCAGCAGCAATATGGCTACGAAAGGATTAATCTGCATATTCATAAAAAGTGAATGCCAGTTCTCATCAAAACTGCTTCTGTAGAATATCCAATATAGTGTTTTTTTTTGGCAAGGAAAAATAAATATTGTATCACAAGCTGTAAAGGTGATTTATGCAACGACTAAAATAATAAAAATTGAGGCATGTGCTTCATTTGTAATATGTTTCCACCAAGATCCTTCTAAGGCGGGGAGAGCTCTGGAGAATGGACGTAAATTGTTTTTGCAGCCAGCAGAAGAGAGCAGTTGTGAAAGATTTTGTCACCAAATAATAATGTGAAGAGCTAAAAAGGGGTATAAGGGGCATAAAGAAACAAAAGCCAACAAAGCTACCTCCAATCTACACTCTGTGTAGCGCATTGCTGCAGGAGGATCTGCATCAATTGAACCAAAGTTTCCATGCCCACGAATGAGTGGAGATCGTAAGGAAAAGTCCTGTTAATTGTGTCCAAAAAATTTAGTTTCCATATGTAATAAAAAGGATATATGATCGGTTATCAGTGGCACACGAGAATCACTTGAAAACAATTGATTACTTTGAAAAGCAGGTAAATCCTAAGTACTCAATTAACTAACAATCATAAAATCTGAACTCGTAAAGTAATTCTACATATCGTTTGTTAACTTACACAGGTAAAAAGACCCTAATAGGCTTGGTTAATGATGTCAGAGAACCCATACTCTAAAAAAACCCTGAGCACAAAACGCACACATTGGATGAAATCTGATCACTCTAAAATGGCCATCTAACCAAATAACACCATACGTGAAGGAAATTATAATCTCACCAAAAACAAGTAACACGAAGGACCATGTTATTTTTCTACAATGCTTAAACACGAGCGTGTCATAAGCATGCCAGAGGCCTCAGGTGCAAATTGGATATTGACTATTCCAAAGAAAAACATTTAATTATCCTTAAATTCAGACAAGTTACCCTCAAAAAATGTAAGCAGTTGACGATGCAGAAAGTCACTGGATGCACCTAAATGAGACATATACCTGAGCCATTCGCACAAGTGAATCATACACTGCATTGTCTCCATGGGGATGGAATTTCCCCAGGACCTGGAAAATAGAAATTTGAAATCAAGGTATAAACAAAAGAAATACATTGGCTTATATCCATGACTTCCAAGAGTATTCAGGTCCGACCTCACCAACTACTCTAGCGCACTTCTTGTAAGGCTTCCTTGATGAGAGACCTAACTCATGCATCGCATATCTGCTCGAAGAAAATAGATGTAAAATATAGATAAAAAGGAGCTCATGGGCTTTAGGAGGAGAAAAAGAAAAGAAGACGAGAGATAACTAAGAAACAAGACCCTCAATCGTTCCAGGTCATGGAAGGCGAAAAGAGAATCTAAATCAAATATTCAAAGATGGATATTAAGACCCCCCCCCCCCCTGTTCATTATCCTTAATTAAGCAGGAAGCAACGATTCCTCATCTAAGAAAAACGTAACAACAGGCAAAAATTTTCAACAACAATCCAGGAAAGTTCTAACTTAAATGCACTAACTCACAGTATTCTGCGGTGGACAGGCTTGAGCCCATCTCTGACATCTGGCAATGCCCGGCCCAGAAGCACAGACATTGCGTACGACATGTAAGCCTCTGTGGCTTCCTTGTGCAGTTCAGAAACAACGATTCTTCCCTCACCCCCATCGCCACCATTTTCCCCCAACTCCTCACAGCCGCGACAGCCCCATTGCCCTCTTCTTCCTCCACCTTCCTAGAAGACGCCTCGACAGAACACAATCTTCTACACACATGGGGTCGCAAAGGGAAGAGAAAACGGAGTTGGGAGGGTGGAGCACCTAACAGCCAACGGCGAGGACAAGCGACGGAGAGCGAGAACTGGCGACAACGGTGCAGATGAAGCCTGGTGGCAGAAGCCATTCGAAACCTCGCTCGAAAATGGGTGTGGGCGTCAATGCAGTAAGGATTCATGCCATGGAATACAAGTCAGTTGCTCGAAACTCGATGAAAGGTGCAAAAACCCTAGAGTGGGGTTTAGGTCCGACACATTTGAGCGCCAAGCTCTCCGTTCATCTGGATAGAGTGAACTGACACGTCTCCTAGAAAACTAACAATAATTAAACATCATCTATGCTAATGACGATGTTAATTATATAAATATAAAAAATATTATCTTTAATTATTTATCAATTAACTATATTTAATTATTTATCAACAGTTCTTTGAAAACATTATTAGTGCCCTTGATTGGGTTTATGAATTCTCTTAGAATTATGTTTTAACATAATTTCTTGAAAAAGATTTTTTAGTATATATTTTTGAAAAAAAATAGAAAATGAGATTACGTAGTTTTTTAACTAAGTATTTCTGAATTTTTAAATTTTTTGAGTAGAAATCATTTGTGTTTAATTTTTAATTAAAAAATTAAAAATTTAAATACGTTTTTTTTATTTTTAAAAAATTTAAAATCAAAATTTCGATTTTTTTAAAAAATATTTATCACAAAATATTTTTTTACAACAATTATATCAAATAAAACTGTAAATAATTTCTGGCGCGCATAATCATTTGGGTCAAATGGGCCGCATGTTATTTTGGTAACATTCAACTTATCAGCGTTGGGCCTGTGATAGTTCCAGCTCAATTTTCTTCATCCCCAAGTGGAGGTACTGCTGATTGCAGAAAACTGAATATCCCTGGGGGTTCCTTATACGCAGTCCCTCTCAAGCTTCATCGGCCAATCTCCTCTGCGTATGCACGTTGTGTCAAAAGACTGATCTTTTCCAAAATCTAATTTCATTCATGGGTTACGAAAACGACCCGTAAGATTTTATTTCGACATCGCGTGTTTTGTTTTTTGGTTCATGAAATCTTCTCGGAATTGTGAATTTTTTGGTATGGTGATTAATTTAATATATACTGCTGGGATTGTTCATCGGATTGTTTCTTTTTGCGGTAGTAGTTTGTGCATGATTTGGGTTATTAGGAAAAGAGGTTGATTTTAGGGTTCTGAATTTTTTAACCGGTGGTTTTTTTTATCTAGTTACCGTGATGAAGATGGTGAACCATTAATGAACTTTGATGACGATGTTCTTTCTGACCGTGATGAGGCTCAGCAAAATTTTCCTTATGATGATATTTTGGATGGTGATGTTGGGCGTTTTCTGATCGCCGTGAGCGATCTCTCACACCCGTGTATAACGAATCAAATGCAAGGCCACGAAAACGATTGATCAAGAAATCATCTGGGAAGGATTCAGCTCCAGTGAACTTTGAATTGGATGACGGCTACAATGATGATGGGGATCCTGAAGGGGCTGGGTTCTCCAGGGATGATTACATGGATGAAAGAATGATGAAGCATGGGAAATTTGAGAAGGGTAAAGGGATTGAGAGAAAGAATAAGGGGAGAAGGGAGAAAGAAAGTTCAAAGTTAGGAAGGTTGGGGAGGGAGAATGCGCCAGCACGAGGTAGACCCTGAAATGAAAGAGATGTGGGACACCATTGCGGGTGGCAATTCTGAGGTGTGCACCCTTTACTTAGTGCACTCATGTTACCTTCAAAGTTGGCGTGTGGGATGTCATACTATTAACTGCATGGTTCTTTAGGTTCTATGGTCGATGCCTACTCATTGAAAAAGTTAATTTGTCTCCTATTATCAAATTATTTATTATTTCATGTGCATTATAAACGAAGACTTCGCATGGTGAAAAATACATTACTTCTTACTTTCTATTTTAAAAAATGTCACTTACTCAGTTGTCCTTAGAATAGTGGGCATATTTGAAATAGTGGGCTATTTCTCACTGCTAAGATATTTTTATATTTTAGAGAGTATGAACTGACTTTTGACCTCTAAATTTTAAGGATGACCAAGAAGGTATGCGAACAATGGATGATGATAATTTCATTGATGATAGTGGTGTGGACCCTACTGACCGATATGGACATGATTATGAGCATTCTCCTAGTCGAGCACCCCAGGTTGGAATCATGTTGCCTTAGATTTTGTTCTCTGGAATAAGGAGTGAGAATGATTTCTTTATTTCCGCTTTAGTTATGCATCTTTAGTTTTTAAATTTCCATGATAGTTTTCCGTGCAATCCTACCTTCCAACCCAACGTCATACAGTATTAATCTTCTGTTATCGTGATCTTTATTCTTTTGTTTCTGAATGGTTCCATGATTTCTGACAAGTATGTGGACCATTTTGCAGGCTGAAGAAGGTGAAGAAGATGAGGAAATAAAAGAGCTCTTCAAGATTGGAAAGAGAAAGAAGAAAAATGAAAAAAGTGCTGCGGAAATTGCATTGCTTGTTGAGAATGTCATGGCTGAGTTAGAAGTAGTCGCTGAAGAAGATGCAGAACTGAATAGACAGGGAAAACCCGCCATAAACAAGTTGAAGAAATTGTCCCTTCTGACGGATGTCCTTTCAAAGTTAGTTATTTTACATCATTTTTGGGTTTCTTTTAATCATAGATGTATCTGTTGGGTCTAATGATCGCTTATGATGACAGGAAACAACTTCAACATGAGTTCCTTGATCATGGGGTATTGACCCTATTGAAGAATTGGCTTGAGCCTCTCCCAGATGGAAGCCTACCAAATATTAATGTCCGTGCTGCAGTTCTGAAGATACTGAATGATGTAAGTACTTTCAGCTTAGTGATTTCCTGACACATATCATATAATTGTGTCACCCTGCAGCTTCCAATTGATTTGGAACAATATGATCGTAAAGAACAACTCAAGAAGAGTGGCCTTGGAAAGGTATGTAATCATTGTAATATCAATGTTTGCATTTGCCTTTTTTCAAGCTTCAGTGGATTCTTGATTTGTTTTGCTTCCTGTTTTGGTAGGTTATCATGTTTTTGTCGAAGTCTGATGAGGAGACCACATCAAACCGGAAACTTGCTAAAGAGTTGGTTGATAAATGGGTAACAATATTGAGTCTTTTTATTTATTTATTTTTCTATTGAAAACCATACTTTTTATTTACCTTGCACACATAAACATGCATTCCCATACAAAATCACTTCTCAGAAACACCCGATCTCTATAAGTGAAAAAGCTCATTGTTTATTTCCTTTCCTCATGACATAGATAAAGATTGTTTATGGTCATGTTGGAAGTTGCATGCATATGCAGTGTCATGAAAATGCTATGATATTGACATCTGTAACGAATGTATACAGAGTCGGCCAATATTCAACAAGAGTACAAGGTTTGAAGACATGAAAAATTTTGAGGAGGAAAGAGTCGCGAGGAGACCAGCTAAAAAGTACCATCACGTTTCATCTCCACATGCTCATGCTCTGATGTACAAATCATCACTCTGTGACTCACTTTCTTTGTTGTGCGTGCACAGAATAATGACAAAAGCCACTGGAATGTCTTCACGAGATGACGACCTTGATTTAGCTGCAGAGTATTCCAAGTAAGATGCAATTGCTGCGACAGTGGCATTCTGCATCTCAGCATTTGTACATAACAATTTGGTGACTGAACCTCTTCCTGTTGTGGTTTTACAGGGGTTCCAAATCTGGCCCATCATCTTCTTCTAGGCAGCTGACATCAAGGCCTGAAGCGATGTCAATGGATTTTGTAGTACGCCCACAATCGAAGGTGGATCCAGATGCTATCCGGGCACGATCTAAACAAATGGCTCAAGATCCACGTCGAGCCAAGGTTAGTCGAAAAACAAAAGTGTTCTGCTCCATATTTAAATGCAGTGTGGCAATCATCCTGACCTGTTGTCCTTGTCCGCCATGGGAAACAGATGAACAAGAAGTTACAGCAGCTGAAAGCACCCAAGCGAAGGCAGCTGCAGGCCACAAAAGTCAGTGCAGAGGGTCGAAGCATGGTGAAGTATCTGTAATCCCTATGAACTCTAAGCAGAAGGCTGCTCAAAATGTCTTTCCAAACCTATCTGCGCATATCGACTTTGAAGTGATGTGTATGTACTTGGGCATATAATCCTTAAGCCCAAGGGAAATGAGTAATTTGTGCAATTTCGGTTTGTTTAATTAATAGTAATTTTGTTACTTGAAATTTTTTTTACTATCAAGTATTATTCATATGCTCTAATTCTAAAATTATTTTTTTTAGATTTTGAACAATTACTATTTTTGATAATATTTCACGCACCTAAGAACAATGTCACATAAAAATTTATTTAATTTGTGAATATTTAATGTAGGGTTTAACCGAGTGGGTTGCGGGTTGACCCGTGGTTCAAGTTTAGCTCCAAATTTAATAGAAGTGTAGCTGTGAATTAATTATGCACGGAAGCGAACACGGTAGTCTTAAGACCCAACTCTCCGGTTTTCCTTTGGCTGGATTGCCTCTTCCGGTGCTGAAATTAGCTGTTCCCTCCCCCCCTTCTTCATTGAAATCATTCTTCCCTTGCTCTGCCGGACTTTCTGTGGTTTCGGCTGGAGTTGGCATCGGATCATCTCTTGTACTGACTGGGTATGGCTGGATCTTCAGATTACAGAAATGTAGAGATGAGTGTTCCGATTGCTTCTGGACCTGGGGCTATTGTGCAGCTGCCTCTGAAAAAGATAGCCTCGAGTAAATGGGATTCCAGAAAGGGGTATGGTGCACGTTTGGCAATGTTTTTTATTAAAGCTATTGCACTGGAGGGTGTGCGGAGGGTTTCAAAGGCCAAATTCCCATTTTTTTGGACTGCCCTCCAACGCTTACAAGTGCTTTGCTACCCCCCACTCAAGTGGGTTCAGTGCTGGAATCCTCTCAGTTTCCTGGTCAAGGGGATGCAGGTTGGTCTTGTAATTCAAGGGTGTTCTTCCGTGTCTGTTGTTAACCATTCCCAAGTCATCATCCAATGAATGCAAATGTTAGTCCAGGATCATCATCCTTTAGCTTGCTGGGGTTTCTGTGTTTGTTCCAACGCCATCAGCATGAACAAAGTCCATTTGAAACCAGCCCGTTGATTGAAAATGCTCATATTAGATACTTCCTAATCTGAGTTATCATTCCTTAGGGTTCTGTCTGAATTCATTGATCTACATGCCTTATATTATGTTTTTTCTTTGTGTGTGCGTGTTCCAGGCGTTATCGCGGCCAATGTTAGTAATATCATTGGTGGATATCTTCTCTGATCAGCCAGACTCAACCGACGATGCTTCAGGTGAAACTGAAAGGTCATCACCTCCCCGTGGGGGCACTGAACCCTCGAACGAAAGGTATTCTTCCGACATGCTTTGTCTGAAACATTTCTCGATCGATAATTACTTAAGCAGAAGCAAATGCATGCAAACATCTTAACGGTTTCCAATCCCTGTTTGCTTGTAATATTCTTTAAACCATGTAGAGTTGGAGCTTCCAGCACTCAAGACCTGGTGCCTAGGGAGGTGTTGAACCGTCTTTACAAAGAGCTGCAAAAGCAAGGTGTAACTTTACCAGACAGGTGAACTACTACTGGCTTACAGCATGGTGATTCTTCAAGATGTGTAGTAGTTCTCGGCTTTGTTGCCATTACTGCAAGAATGTTTTTGCCATCTTTTTCCAGAAGTGTGACTGCTGCGTTTTTTCTCAGAATTGTCAAGGACCTCCATCGGCATTATGTCAATGCAAATGGTGATTTTCCCAGCTTGCTATCACTTGTGAAGAGGACAGTACACTGGAGGGAGACGTACAGATTTCTGTCTGTGGAAGAGCTCGACTCATGGTCTGATTACATCTTCTGGCATGGAATGGATGTGAAGCTCCGGCATTGCCTTTTCGTCCGCCTTGGCCTGGGATGCACCCAAATACCTGCTCGTGACCGAGCTCTCTTCACTCAGGCACTAAGTAATGTTTCAAACCATTTTCCTCATAAAATCCATTCATACTTTTGCTAAAGGTGGAGATGATGAAAAGGAAACCATGATCTGGTACAGCCCCTTTCATCTTCATCACCGGTTATTTCATCTTCATGCTCATCTGATGGATTAGTTACCTGCAAATGCAGTATCCCAGGTGGAGTACGGCATTTCGAATCTGATGGATGAAGCAAACCCTCAGATCACCGTCTTGGTGGACTGTCAAGGGGTGGCTCCTCTCAGGTTTCCGATGCAGACCATGGGATATTGCTGCAACATTTTGAAGGATCACTTTCCCAATGTTCTGGGCTGCATGATTATAATACATGCTCCCCCAGTTGTTCGAGTGATTGCCAATACATTCATTAAAGTAAGGCTCTCTAGCTCATTCAAGTCTCCCGGTCTTTGTGTTGGGATAGTGGGCTGCATCATGTTGCGTTTTTTCTCGGTAGGTTCTCAAGCCAAGCACCAGGAAGAAACTGAGAATGGAAGGGGATTCATACCACAAGCTGCTCTCAGGGCTTTTCCAAACTCTGCCTTCTTATCTCGGTGGTTCGTGCACTTGCACCATATGCATTAGGCTCGACTCCTACGGTGTATCGACACGAATTCCGAAAGCCGGGAGGCACCTGTTGGAATCATCAGCTTCTCATAGCATGGAGCTTCATGATCTGGGATCACTGCAGCCACCATATCAACATGACCTGATCATGAATTCACAGTGTAACCGAGTGATACGAGCAGCCATAATCGGTGCTCTCATTGTCTTGGTATTTGCAGCCTTGTTGGAGGGGATATATGACCCTGAAACTCGATCTTTTATTACTACATGAATCCATGTTGTAGCGGCTCTGCCACATGTGAACTACTGATACTGTGCAGAGTGTTATTCAGAAGTCAAAATAATCAATGCATCCGGCTGGTGGATACTCTAGCAACTGAATAGAACCATACTTCGATAGTAACAATGAGATTATCGGTAGCATAATGAATGTCGGAATCAAAAGCATGGTGTAAAAAGACATTGGTCTGCACTATAGCCGAATATAGGAAACAAGATACAGCATTCGCAGTTGAAAACTAGATTTCATGCGCAGGAAATTGTGTTCATCAGATAAGGGATAGAGAAAGCACGACCTGAAAATTTAGTGGAGTTCAGTATTTTTATGGTGCAGCAACCAAATCAGGTGTCTCGGCTTCAACAGATAGCAAAGCGGAGTGCACTTTCCCAACCCAGTTATCAAGACGGTCACGCAATGACTTGATCTGAGGGATTCCTAAAACTCGTGGCTGCACCCATGACACATAAACAGTTCCCTCCACTTGGTCGATGATCCCTTCTATGAGATGAACCTGTGGTTTGTTTGTTCACAAAGCAAGTAAAACTTAAATAAATGGTCTAGAACTTAGGCAGGACATGGAATAGAAAGAGATATATGAGGAACGTTGTAAGAGCAACTGCATGCATATCAAAGAGACAATGGAACCCGAACTTTAGGAAGAGGATGGATGCATGGACTTACAGACAAACTCTTCATGAGAAGATACTCCACGTCCTCCACAGCAAGCCTTGTTTGTTCAGCAATGATTTGCAATGGTATAGTTCTTTCTTCTGATGGTCGGCTGCAAATGTTCCATATATTGGGGTTTAATAAGTACGGTAGAGGATCTTTTTTTTCATTTTTAAACCAGTATTGCAATTACCATCAATCACCTGAATATGATCTCCATCAAACAAAGTATGTTGATTTTCTCCAGAAGCCTTTTCTCATTCTGGACTAGAGCTGGTTGGGTGCTTAAAGCAGCTCCATGCACGCGACATAGCTCCTGATAACGTGCTAAATCACCAGAATTGAATGCTTCAAGAATATAGTAAAGCCACTCAATTTTCGTTCCACGAAGGCTTTTTATCTGCATGGAGTGTGAAAGGACCAATTAAACTTCAGCTGAGACATCTAAGCAAGAAATATAACTAAACACATTAGAATGACAACCGATGCTCATTCATGACAGTTCATACGATAGTGAACAGGTTAGGAGATATATAATTATTAACTCTACCCTGGAACATGAACAAAAAGCGATGTGGCATTTGCAATGAACATAACGTGGCAGTGAAAAGAAACTTCGAGAGGATAAGAGAAAAAAAGTTCCTTACAATTGGATGAGCAAGAAGTTCACCAAAATTGTAGATATTGTCCCCAACAACGCAGAAAGTGATAAATCAAATGCCAAGTCCTAGAAGAGAAATGAAGGAATTATTTCGAGAGTCAAATAAAAAAGTTGATATAAACTAGCAGTCAAGCACTCAAAAAGAGATGTTTGATGAAGATAGTGAAGCACAACCACATACGATGCTGCCAAGAAATACATGATATTTTACACAATAAAAAGCAAGTTTACGGATATCATACCAACTTAAATGAGTCTGAAAGTGACTCCACTGATGTGTAAGCTAGATAAAGCAGAGCGCATCGGTAGAACTCTGCAAATTCTTGATGAGATTTATGGTATTGTGATGAAACCCAATAGTAACTGGCGTAAACGGTAGGATCAATGTCTGTCATGCTATTAAGTGTACTTTTTCCTTCCTCGAGGAGGTTCTTGCAATCCTTTTTATCTCCCTGCTCAAGCTTGAATAACGCAATTTGCATTTTAACATAAAGTATTGGCTCCTCTATGCGTGCTTCTTTGGTGTGACGAAGCTTCTGAATCACTCCTTCTAGGTATTCTATTGCTGCTTCTTTCTCCGAATAGTGCTGTGAAACTATGACAGCGAAGTGTGCAAGCTTGAGGAGATTGATCTTTGTCTCAAAATCAGAGATGAAATTGTGATAAAGCTGGATTAACGCATCCCCAGCCTGAAGCATGACAATGAAAATACTGAATGAAGCACGAAAAAGGACAATGTAGATATGATTCAACAAGGAAAGTCACAGAGCCATGATGACGAAGCATGAGATATAACGGTTACAACAACAGAAAGTTTCCATGCACGACATTTTAGGAAAAATTAGCACAGGACACAAAATAAAGGGACTTTAGGATGGCACATAATGAAGAAACACTACAAAAGGTCTCCAGCATAATCATGGAAAAATGTGAACGTTCTTCAAAAGTTCGAGTCACACTTAAATGAAACAGCAAAGAAGATCCACTAATTACCGCTAGTAAACAAGGATTCCTAGCTAATCACAACAATTAAAAAGAAAAACAATACCTAACAGAGTTCAGGTTCAACCAACACCAAGAATACTCCAAATAATTTCAACTAATAGAATGGAAAAATCAGCAAACAATACATGGTAAGAAAAATGAACAAACTACCAACGAAAGAGGAAAATCTACAGAACAAAAAGAACTGTGGTTGCCAGCGAACCTGAAACACGGCGAGGGCAACGAATTGTTCGAGTTTAAGCGTCAGTTGGTGCCAGAGCTTCTTCTGGTACAGATCTGAAAGCGTGTTATACCACTCGGAGAGCTCCGGATGCGCATTCCGCAGGCTCTCCAAATACTGCAGCGCCGCATGGATTCACCTCCGTGGTTCGATAGACGCACCCCCTGCGCGGGACCTCGGCGTCGCGAAATTCCAGAGCAAAAGCGAAAAGGGGCAGAGAGGTTTTATATACGCTGTTCAAGGAAATGTCGCTTCTCAAACTGATCTACTAATACATAATTCTTTTCTTTTTGCCAAAGAAATGCATATTTGGGCTCTCGACGGCCCAACAAAACGGCCCATTTCATGTGAATATTCCTTTGCACTTTTGCTTTCTCCACGGTCCAGACTTCAACTCTCGTGATTCTCTTCTTTTTCACTTTTGCTTTCACGATATTATCCAGATCCAGTAGCCTGTACTCTATAGCGCACAAGGGCGTTTATTGGAGTGAATTTATTTAATTTTTATGAATATATCTTTTATAGAGAAATTAAAAGTTCAAATTTCGAAATGAATTTTAAAAATTATCGAATTTTTTATTCCAAAATATATATATTTATACGTTCATACTAAATGTCACACTAATTTAATTTATCAAACTCTATAAAACAGTTTTGTAATTTAAAATTTTATTTTATTCCGTATAAATAAATAAAAAACGCACAATTTAATCCTTCATTCTACTACATCATCTACACCACAGAACGAGACTTCTGAGAGAACTGAACTCGTTTGAGGGCTCGCCATCTTGCAAGGATGAGAAGAGTCCTTCCTTGGGCGTGTTTCGGGTGTGTTTCCGGGATGGCTACGCTCAGAAGTGCAGAAGGCTGAGGAGGCAGTGGGCAGCTTATCGGTTGGCCCAGGTGATCAGCTGGCTCCATGGGATGCTCCTCAACTCCCCTAAACTCCTCCATCTCCTCCTAAGAAGAACACACGAAAGCACACCGATCCATCATATTGTTATATTAACCCAGCACTCGGTTAGAAGAGAGTGAATCCACCTGAGCATTCCGACCGACGCTTCGTCTTTCCAAAAGTCGAACCATGGCGACTGCGTATGCCGTTCCGGTTAGACTTAGACGGACGGCGCTTGGAGTTGGGCGGGAGAGGAGACCCTGATGAGGTTATAAAGACGAGAGAAGGCAGGCGCATGCGGTTGATCCAGATTTAGGCATGCGCAAGGCAAGGGGAAGGGGCGGTGGCGGTCATCGTTCACGGAAGCAGCCTCGGGATTTGCACAACAGTCAACGTGCACAACACACCCCAACATTCTCAGTGCTGTTTTCCCGTATTGGGTTCATTCTCAAAACAATCTCATAGATCTCGAAAAATGGAAGCTTCCATCGGAATCATTCCGATGAGTTCAATTCCGACTGCATCGGAAAATGGGAGACCCGGCGGCAGTAAAGACGTGTGTTTTTAAACTCTAATAAAACATGGTATTGAGACAATACAACCCCTGAATTTGAATGATGGCATCTTCAAATGAATTAAACAAAATTCAAAATTGACGGAATTGCCCCTCTGCGTCATTGCCGCCATCACGCTAAGCTTCGTCCTCGGAGTCGTTGAACTTTATTTTTGTTGCTTTTGGGGCGTTGGCGTCGATCTCCTTGAAGTGGGCGCCGTATAACTTGGACTCCTGCACCCACAGGATAAATCGTTAGAAGATCTGTGGGAGAACTTGCACCCCGGCCAAAATATAGCGTTTCAACAACACTTGATTCACATGCATGCCGACAGCCGAATGTTCCTTAGTTGAGGGCTTAACAACGCACCTTTTTCTTGACGTGAGTCCCAAATTTGAGTAGGGACTCGGGTACGATCTGATTGGCCTCCCGGAGAACATTTACTAACTCCCCAGCAAGTCCCTGTACAACAATGTTGTCAAGAGACGGATGATGCAGAGGTGATGAGAAGTAATAGGTGCATGTTACCTTGTTCTCCTTTGTGAAGAAGGTGTGGGCAACTCCCTTTTTTCCTGCTCGGCCTGTTCGACCGATGCGGTGCACATAGTCCTCTGTTGTGAGGGGGAAACTGTAGTTTATTACAACCTCGACATCAGGGATATCCAGACCTCGTGCAGCAACATCGGTTGCTATCTGCACAAGGGCATACAGATTGTCTAAGCTTGAAGGCGGCACGAAAGAAAGGTGAAATTTTCTGGAGTTTGTGAATAGGTTTAATCTAGAACAGTGGGATTAGACACAAAAAAATAGCATACCACGAATTCCTCATCAGAAAGAAAATGCAAAGACAGTTTTTTTCATCAAGAGGGCCTACCAAAAGAGGACATGTCCCGTCTCTGAAAAGGGCCAACGCCTGGTTTCTTGCAGTCTGCGCTTTGTCCCCACTAATAGAGACAGCCTTCCATCCTCTTTTGTTAAGAATTTTCATGACATATCACAGAAAAATATCAGCCACCAGAGCCATACTAACAAACAATAGATGATTCTTCATGTACTAAAGAAGCGGCAATGCCAGAGCAAATTACCTATTTTGAAGCATATTCTCCACTCTAGATGCTTCTTTCTTGTATAACACAAATACTAAGACCCTATTTCTGCAAAAAGACAAAGTATTCCTGATTCTCCAGGGACTCTACAAAGATCAAAACAACTGAGAAAACGTGCAAACTCCAATGAAAAAAAAACCAAAGAAAAGAGCTCCGGGATAAACCATCATACACAAAGTATCACTTACTTTCTAGACTTATGGTACTTCTCGAGCAAAGCCTGCAGTCTCTCATTACGTGCATATTCATCCAAAACCTATGTGAGAAGCCATATCAGAAAGGACATATACCCATCGTCTTAAATACAATGAAATCAACCATGTTGTAGAACTTTAATGCTAGCATACCTCCACTATTTGCATGACATCATGGTTGGCAGATAAATCTTCTGAGCCAATAACAACCTGGAACAGAAACGATCGACATGATTTTTTAGGACAGCTGCATAAAGTGGCAAACACAATCAATAATTCGGCAGGTAATCATGCCTTTACTGGGAACGGATCCATAAATTCTTGGGCTAACTGATGTACAGCTGGTGGCCATGTTGCACTAAACATCACCATCTGTCGATCTGGATAATCCAAATTAGAAAACAAAACAGAATACTTACAACAACAAAAACATTAGATTGGCGAAGAGAAGGTATAGCACTTTGTTGCTTACAAAAAAAAAAGGTATGATAAAGACTAAATATAAATCATACCAATTGTATTTCAAAACTAAATATAAATCATACCAGTGTGTGTCTGGCTAAGAATTGATCGAACCTCTGGTTCAAATCCCATGTCAAGCATCCGATCCGCTTCATCCAGTACCTGAAGCAGTATACACAGAGAGTGAATTCATTGAGATCAGTTTCATCAATATAACAGCAAACATTGAGTTTGAATGCAATAAGTAGCCAAAAAAATCAGCCAAAATGTCTTTAGAGTATAATCTGAAACTTGTACAGGAACTCAGATGAATCAAAACATGAACTCATTACTTCCGTCAATCAATCAAACAATGGCTACAAAAAGTTAATACAGGAAGAATAATTTATTTATCATGAATATTTCTCCAGACAGAGGACTAAGAACCCCCAAAAGCATGTGAAATACCAACACCGGTACAAAAATCATTGAAAATATCACACTTTCAATTTTGCACTTACCACAAATGAAACCTCATTGAGACAGCACGCTCCCATTTCGATCAAATCCCTCAAACGACCAGGGGTCCCAATAACAATATCCTATAAAAATCAGCATCAATGCATATGACCAAAAGTTATTCAAATATCGACACTAGCGTTTGAGTTCACACTCATGGCATACCACACCAGACTTGAGCGAAGATAGCTGAGGCCCCTTAGAAGTTCCTCCATAAACACAAAGCGACTTGAGGCCACAAGGTTCCCCAGCATCACAAATAACATCTGAAATCTACACAATTAAACGTACCAATTTAAAGCTGTAAACATGACTGAGCAGTAAAATTAGTTAAAGCAGCACAAGCTGGAAAACCCATATTTTACAATGTGAAACGTACTTGCTGAGCTAGCTCCCTTGTAGGCGATAATACTAGACATAGTGGATTCTTCTTCTTGAAAGATCCACCCTTTCGCTTATTTAAGACATGCATGATAGCAGGAACCCCAAAGGCAATAGTTTTACCTGGGAAAACCAGAATTATACCGATAAACCTTAAAACTAACTTCAACCAACGCAATCTAATATAAAAAACTCACCAGAACCCGTCTTCGCAATTCCAATAAAATCACGCCCTCTAAGGAGAAAAGGCCAGGCATGAGATTGAATAGGTGACGGTTTTTCAAAATTCTTACAGCAATGTAAGACCTCGCCCGAAAGCCCGGACTCTGAAAACGAGTTCAGCGCCCTATATTCCAAGTCGTTCACGTTCTTGCCAGATATCGTAACCCCGTCTTCCCTAATCTCCTTGCTCTCAATAACATCTACTGGCTTATCATGAAATCCATTGCTCTCGGCCTCGGGCTTGTCATTTAGTTTGTCTTTCTTTCTTTTCTTCTTCAAAATTTCCGGTACTCCAGCTTCCACGCGTTTTTCCTTTTTTCTCTTGGGAGCAACAACAGACGAATCAACGGTTCCCTTCTCTTCATTTTGTTCGCCATTCTTGCTCAGAGTTACATATTCGTCGGTTTCTGCAACGAATTCAGCATCAGCCCCTTGTGGTTTTCCCTTGTGCTTGTTCTTGTTCTTGTGTTTCTTCAGAATCTTGGCGTCTTCATAGACCATGGTTTAGTCTTCTGGCCTCTTCCACCAAAAACCCCCAAAACCCTGCAAGAAGAAGCGCCTGAACTCGAAAGGGTCGGAGGGCGGCGCGAGAAGGGCAACGTAGAAACTGGAAACACGCTCTAAAAATTTTTTTTTAAAAAAAAGAAGAACAAAAAAGAAAAAAAGAAAAATTATGGTTAAAATGTGGGCCAGGGCCGACTATTCTAAATAAATCACGTTCAAATTTCTATTTAGGGCCGGGTCAGGTCCGAAGTTCAAATGTGGGCCGAACGTGACGTAATCAAGTCTTCCAACGGGGTTCGTGTTTTACTAAAACTAGAATTAAAATTAGTGTTAATTGTTAAATAGGCTACAACGGCATTAGTTACAGCGATGTACAAGCTGTAAAACACTTGTTTACTTTGACTAATTGTAATTAATGCTAATAAAACGTTCGATGGAGGCGGTGGCGGGAAGCTTGGGTTTGGCGATTCAGTTCATGGCGGAGCACGACGACTCAATCGAAAAGCAACCCGTGATTCTGGATGACACCCAAAACTCTGCAGCTGCATCTGCTTTACAGGTTACACCAACGCAAGAAATTTCACATTCCTCAAGGAAGTTTGTTTGTAGCTGACGCAAAGCATCTGAAACTTCATTTTCAAGGCCTTCGATTCAAATATTCTTGGCTTCCCTGTTCTGGGTCTCTCCGTTTTCCATTTTCACCGCGCCCCACCTCTGCTTCAGAGCGGTAGATGGCTACTCTTGCAGATATCGGAGTATCAGCTCTTATTAACATACTCGGCGCGTTTGCTTTCTTGCTTGCTTTCGCGTTGTTACGTATTCAGCCCATAAATGATAGAGTTTATTTTACTAAATGGTATGTACTGGGGAAGAGGAGCAATGATCCCAGGAATAGAGCTTTTAATCTTGACTTGAAGACATACTTCAGTTTCCTCAATTGGATGCCGCAGGCCCTTAAGATGTCTGAAGCAGAAATTATTACCCACGCTGGCCTTGATTCTGCTGTATTTTTGAGGATTTACACTCTGGGGTCAGTGCTTTGAACTCTAAGGAATTTACGTTTGGAAGTTGTGAAATTGTAAAATTTGTGTTGCAGGTTGAAGATATTTGCACCAATAGCAGTTGTTGCTCTGGTGATTCTGATTCCTGTGAACGCATCTGGTAGTGCATTGTTTTTCCTACAAAGAGACTTGGTTGTCAGCAATATTGACAAGCTCTCGATATCAAATGTTCATGCCAACTCTTATAAGTATGCGCAGATGTGTGCTTCCTTTAGCCTTAGTTTTGGATGATACACATGAAAGGTTCATCTGTTGGTATATTGTTATTAAACTCAGGTTCTTTATCCACATAGCATTGGAGTACGCATTCACGTTTTGGGCTTGTTTCATGCTTTTTGTGGAATATAGAAGAGTTGCAGCCATGAGGTTCAACTTTTTAGCTACACAACCAAGGCGGCCTGAACAATTCACGGTAACATTTCCAAATTGTTTTCGCCCGGGTTCGCACAAAATAATCCGAGATCAATTCAGGTTCTTGTTACGGGTGTGCCACACGTTTCTGGATCCTCGATATCGGATACTGTGGAGAGGTTCTTTCGGAGAAACCATCCTGAGCATTACTTTTGCCATCAGGTCACATAAAACCTCAACCTTCAATCAAATGCTCCTCTTGATTACTGTTATCTAAGATCACTGGTTTCATTATTCAGGCTGTATATTATGCTAAAAAGTTTGCCAAACTTGTCAAGAAGAGGAATAAGCTTCAGAATTGGCTGGACTACAACCAACTCAAGTTTGAAAAAAACCCAGGGAAGAGGCCTACTCGGAGGGTAAGCACTAATTTCAAAACTGTATCCTATCAACAAGGACTGAACTTCTATGTTGGTTTCATGCCATGCAGCGAGGATTTCTTGGGCTATGGGGTAAAAGGGTTGATACAATTGACTTCTACAGAGAACAAATCAATGATCTCAACAAAAAGGTAAAGAAAACTGGCATTTAACCTGTCCTGTTTTGCCAGTTTCTGTCTTTTATAAGTTCTATAAATGGATCTTTGTGTTAAGAAAAGATTGCTCTCGAGCGGGAAAAAGTTATGAAAGACCCAAAATCAGTGTCTCCTGCTGCATTTGTGTCATTCAACTCAAGATGGGGTGCAGCTGTTTGTGCACAGACTCAGCAGAGTAAAAATCCTACAGTATGGTTGACAAATTGGGCTCCAGAACCTCGTGATGTGTATTGGAAGAATCTGGGAATACCCTTCTTTTCAATTACCATTCGCAAACTTGTGATATCTGTACTTATGTTTGCGTTGGTGTTCTTTTACATGATACCTATAGCTTTTGTGCAATCATTGGCAAACCTGGAGGGTTTAGATAGGGTTGCTCCTTTCCTCAGGCCAGTTGTTGAAAGGTAAATGAAACTTGCTTTCCTTTCTATGGCTCCCATAGCATTTATTTGAAATATTGATGTTTTTATACAGTATCTTTTGTGATGCAGGAGGGTTATAAAATCCTTTTTACAGGGTTTTCTTCCAGGTCTAGCTCTTAAGATATTTTTGCTCGTTCTTCCAAAAATTTTGATGATGATGTCGAAAATCGAAGGCTATGAAATTAAATCAGTGCTGGAAAGAAGGAGTGCTGCAAAGTACTACTATTTCATGTTAGTCAATGTGTTCTTAGGTAGCATAATTACTGGTACAGCTTTCCAGCAGCTTGATGCTTTCCTTCACGAATCTGCTGCCCAGTAAGTATCATGGTTCCTTGCAGATGATCTATGTTGGTTATTCTTGTTTTTGTGTAGTAATCTCTAGAATCTTTTCCTTTAGAATCCCAAGAACCATCGGAGTTTCGATTCCGATGAAAGCCACCTTCTTCATTACATACATAATGTTGGATGGCTGGGCTAGAATTGCTAGTGAAATACTACGAATCAAGGCACTGGTGATTTTCCACCTAAAGAACATGTTCCTTGTGAAGACTGAGAGGGACTTGGAAAAGGCAATGGATCCTAAAAGTGTTGATTTACCTGAAACATTGCCAAGTCTTCAGTTGTATTTCCTGCTGGGGCTAGTCTACATGGTGATCACTCCTATTCTTCTTCCTTTCATACTCATCTTCTTCGCCTTCGCCTACTTTGTGTACCATCATCAGGTCAGGAAATCAAATGAACTTCGAGCCAATGTTCTTGTTTGTTACTTGGAGTCATCAATCCTTCTGTTTTTGCTTGCCTGCAGGTGGTTAATGTGTATAACCAAGAGTATGAGAGTGCAGCTGCATTTTGGCCACACGTCCATGGTCGTATTATAGCAAGCTTACTCATATCTCAACTGCTGCTGTTGGGACTTCTCAGCACTAAAAAAGCTGCAAATTCCACTCCCCTCCTTATAATTCTACCCATCCTCACCTTGACCTTCCATAAGTACTGCAAGAGTCGCTTTGAGCCTGCATTTAGGAAGTACCCACTCGAGGTAAGCACACAAAAACGTAAAATGGTATATTATCTGCTACTTTGATGTTACTCATGGAAATCACTCCCTGATCAGGAAGCCATGACCAAGGACACACAGGATCTTGGCGCTGCTGAATTGGATCCCAACTTGAGATCCTTGCTCGCTGAGGCATACCTGCATCCGATTTTCCATTCAATTGATGGCGAGGTTAGGGGCATTGTGTAATGGAAGCTGGTGTTCCCTTCCATCATCCCATTGTCGAAACAACCACCCAAATTCACCCCAACCAGTCTGGTATACTGCAGTTTCTCTCAACTAGAAATATGTTCAGCGTCTACATTATTGTTCATTTTCAGTTCAACTTCATGTAGCTTGACAATTATCATGCTAGTTTCGCTACCCAGCTTCGTAGATTGATGACATTCCCTTTCATTTTCATATGAAGAAGCTTTCATATGGTTCTTCTAAGGAAGAAACAAAGAATAGGAGGACAAATGAAGATGAATAATCGGAAATCCGTTGATAGTTGAAGAAAACCAACGGATGGACAAAATTGAACTATAATCATTACCTCTTATTAACCACTGGATGAGCAAATAGAGGTAAATACATATAAACCACACACTACCCTTATTTGAATCCTTGGATATTGGGAGTAGTCTCCTTGCTATCCCTCGATATTGTAGAAGCATCCCTGCGAGCGCTTCCCCTTTTCAGAAGAAACAAAGGTATTCCTTTCAACCTATTAGATTCCCTTATTCATCTAGAGAGGAATTTATTGGTTTTCTTTCAATATTTTGCGGTGAAGTACATGTCACAAATTAGTATCAATTTTTAATATGGAGCAAAGGCATGTGCTTCCAAGATTATATCACTAACAAAAGAATCCACATGCACATTCAGGTGTGGGGAGGGAAGGCACCTACAAATACCAAAATGGAGGCCACCAGGTTTACCATGCCAACCTCTTTCCTTCTCATGCTCCTTGTTTTCATCCTATTAAACGCCCCATCTACAAAAGCAAGAGTAGATCCAAGCGAGAAAACCGTTGTTATAACAAATAACCACACCAATTACCTCAGTGTTCGTTGCTTCTCCTTTGACAATGATTTTGATGTTGTGCACCTGCTGCCATGGGGCCAGTACATGTTCAAACTCAAGAGGAGATTCATATACCCTTCTTCTACCATGTTCAACTGTTCTACTAATATGGGCACCTTTGTTGCCTATAGATATGACTATGAGTGCAGCAAGGATGAGTATGAATCCTGTGACTGGAGATTTGATGAAGAAAGTGCATACCGATGGGATCCTAGATTGAGTACTTGGATAACATACGAATATGCTCCAAACTATGAGTCTCTTAGCAGAGGTGGGGTTGTAAAAGGCTACTATGCTAACTAGAATCTCACACACGAAATGGAATTTTGTTCACTTCAATAGCTACTACGCTAACTATTCTATGTTCCAGGAATCAAACAGAAAAGTTCATCATGAAACTTTGGCATGAATATGTGTGCAAAATACAGGAGTTACGTACCAGTAACATTTGATTTTTATAATCTTAAATTAAGTATATTAAAATTTGAATTTTATATAATTTGAAACATGTAATCAAAATATAGAATATGTCCATTGTAAACATCGTTTTATTCCATACTATGTTTGGAAGATGGGGATAGTGAAGAGTTGTCATTATATTTGACATTATTTTATTCCTATAATAATTAATTAGAATTTCAGATATAATTTACAGCCCATTAACATGATTTTCTAATTCTAAAAGGTTTTACTTTAATAAAATTGTGGATTTTAATGATATTTCAAAAATGATTTAGTAGTGTTAGTAAATGATAGTGATGGGATATAAAAGATGGATTATGAAAGTAGTTTATGGATTATGATGGTGACACAACTATGATTTGTAATGATGATCTCATTTGATGGTAGTATAATAGATTTAAATCATATTACTATAAATTTTGATAATAGTCAATTATAATGAGTGTTGATGGAATTGATGTTCTCATAAATTGACAATAGACTATTATACTATTGTTGTAATAATTTTAAAATTTAAATTAAATAAAAATATAAAATGGTAATTATACTTCCATTTGACAACTATTTTAAACTATCAATAATCAAATTTCTATTTTCCAAAATTAGGTCAATTATAATCATAAACAACAAATATATGCACCTTCCACGTCTAAAGTTTAAAAGGATAGTCAATTAGAATACCCCAAAATAAACATTTATAAATTATAATTAAATTCCCTCTTAAAATTGATATATTTTATGTTTTTAAAAACCAATTATTACAACAAATTATGAAAAATAAATATTTGAATATCTGAATAAAATAAGATTTTGATTTTAACGGAACTTTTGAAAATTATGACAACGGTGGTTGGTTGGTTGCTTTTTTATTTCAAACTACATTTTGTTAAAGGTGTCTTAAGGCTAATTATGGAAAGTGGAGAGTGTATCGGAGATATTAATGACATAATCTCGTCATTAATATTGACTAGTCGTTCTGAAAGTGACAGTCCACCCCGTTAGATCAAGGCAATCCTACGGCTATTATTCACGAAACTGTTTTCATATTATTTTTCATTTTTCTGTTTTAAAAAATATTTACAGCAGACATTATTACACGTGGGGGAGGTAGGTATCTGAGTCTGTAGGGGGGAGAATGGAGGGGAGAGAGAAAGCTGGGAGTCTTGGAGGAATGGTAACACAAAAGGGGCAAAGAGATTGATAGTGACGGCTGGTTTCCTTGACGGATAAACCCTAGTTCTCTGTATACACAAAAACAGTTTGTTTTTTTGTTGGCGTGGGAGCCCCCCCACACATACAAATTAAACCTCCCCTCCTCTGGTTTTTTCTCCTTATCTTCGTTTTTTTTCCCAGGAAATGTATTCCCAGATCTTGCATTAGTGTGATTGTGGGATTTTGTTTCGAGCTCTGTAAATTAGGGGAGGCTTTATGGGGAAAACAGAAGTGGGCGTTTGCTGGTACGTTCATGGTCTCCAGTTTTTCTTTGTAGGTTTGAAGTTTCGATTGTATGTATGGTGTTGCCGGTGCGTATGTGTGCGTAGCATTTGAAGTTCACTTCCTTACTGGATAAAACGGTCTTTCTTATACGTTTTGTGTTTCGAATTTTGATGGAGCGTGTTCAGGATGGTTGTGTGTGTTTTCAATGTCGGGCTTTTGAGATGACGGGTTGAATTTTTCTTGGTTTCAGGTGATGCTGAATGAGATTAGAGTAGTCAGTAGTGAGAGTTGTATCCCCTTCATTACAGATAATTTGTTTCACGTAAGGAAATCGTTTAGGTGTCTGCGTTCCGTCGCACCATCCACCCCATTTGTTTTGGATTGGTGATCTACTGGTGCGCTGGATTGGTTGGGGATACCAGCTGGGATTACGATGTCATCCCTGAGTCGAGAACTGGTTTTCTTAATTCTGCAGTTCTTGGACGAGGAGAAGTTCAAGGAAACTGTGCACAAGTATGTCACTTAGCTTTTCAAATTTTTTTTAATTTCTTGCAGCTCACCAGCCCTTTGCCATAACTCTAGTATATATCATAGAATGTATTTGGGCCATGAGATTTCTTGTCAGAAATAATAATCATGTTGAAAAGAAACACAAAATTTGTAATGCCCACCCCCACATTCGTCGTTTCTAAAGAAAATGCTCCGTTTTTACTACATATATTGCAGCCTGGGTAATTGGGGAAGTTTCAACTTTGTGGTGTATTTCAGTGGTTTTTGGATCTCACTTGCTACGTTGCATCTGAATTTGTTGTAATATCTTCATTTAACTCAGGCTGGAGCAAGAGTCTAGCTTTTTCTTTAACATGAAGTACTTTGAAGACCAAGTTCAAGCTGGAGAATGGGAGGAAGTTGAGCGCTACTTGAGTGGATTTACAAAAGTTGAGGACAACCGCTATTCTATGAAAATTTTCTTTGAGATTAGAAAACAGAAATATCTAGAAGCCCTTGACAGGTATGCTGGAACTAGGTCCTACATATGATGACTTTGAACGTGTTCAGTGATTTTGTTTGCATTGTTACTTATGTCTTTGACATTGCAGGCAGGATCGAGCGAAAGCTGTTGATATTCTTGTTAAGGATCTGAAGGTGTTTGCGTCTTTCAATGAAGATCTTTTCAAAGAAATCACACAGCTCTTGACCCTTGAAAATTTCAGGTAAAAATTTGGTTTTCTGTACAAAACTAAGTTCACATGCTTACCTGTGAAATTTATGAAGGCAAAATGAGCAGCTATCAAAGTATGGGGACACAAAGACAGCTCGCAACATTATGCTTGTTGAACTCAAAAAACTTATAGAAGCAAATCCACTGTTTCGAGATAAGCTGACTTTTCCTGCTTTTAAGGCTTCAAGGTTAAGGACGCTTATAAATCAGAGGTATTTACATATGCCATTTTATATTCGATGTTCATGCATTCATTATGCCATCATTTTTTTTATCTCTAGTAAATGTGCAAGATTCACGTGGCTTCACTTGATGCTCTGGGTGTTGGCTTTTTTCAGTTTGAACTGGCAGCATCAGCTCTGCAAGAATCCTCGACCAAACCCTGACATCAAGACATTATTTACTGACCATACATGCGCCTCTAGCAATGGTACGCGTGCTCCTCCTCCAACTAATGGACCCCATGCTGGGCCTGTTCCCAAACCTGGCGTTTTCCCTCCTCTCGGGGGTCATGGGGTATGTAAAATTGGTTTATGTGGTGTATTGCCATTTATTTTCTTATCTAACATTTTCTTTCTCCGTGTATAAAGCCTTTCCAACCAGTTGTTTCCCCTACTCCAAATGCGATTGCTGGCTGGATGTCAGCTGCCAACCCATCTATGCCGCATGCTGCTGTTGCTGCACCTCCTGGTCTTATTCAGGCGCCGAGTTCTGGTAAATTCTTAACTATTACTCCTTAGCCTTACCAATAAGAACACTTGCCTGGTTATTATTTTCTTATATTCTTTTTCCCATGTCGCAGCAGCCGCATTTTTGAAACATGCGAGAATGCCTCCTGGAGGTCCTGGAATAGATTATCAGACTGCTGAATCTGAGCATCTCATGAAACGCCTACGTACTGGTCAACCAGATGAGGTATTTACAAGTATAAAAGCACATTGTCTTTCTGATAACATAAATTTTTCAGTGCTATGTGATATTTTTGGATCTACATGTGATAGTTTGTGTGTCCCGTAGGTTTCGTTTTCTGGATCATCACACGCTCCCAACATTAGCTCCGCAGAAGATCTTCCCAAAACTGTTGTTCGGAATCTAAATCAAGGATCTAACGTTATGAGCATGGACTTCCATCCACAAAAGCAAACTGTTCTTCTAGGTTTGAACTTGAATTTTGATCTGATCCTTGTTCTCTTTAATTCTGCAGTTTTTATTTGCATATTTGAATGCCTTGTACTGTGAAATGTAGCATTCAATAGATTATCTTGCTAAAGATCTTAGTGGCACTTGTGGCATCAGACTGCGTAACTCAACTTATTTTCATTGCAGTTGGAACTAATGTTGGTGATATAAGTATATGGGAAGTTGGTTCTCGGGAAAGGCTGGCTCTAAAAAACTTCAAAGTTTGGAATATTTCAGCTTGTTCAATGCCATTTCAGGTGAGTTGGTGTTTTTGGATGCTGTGCTTCTTAAGCCAATTTAGGTGTTCCAACTGTATAGTAGATCTTGCTTCTAACTTTCTATACTAGTGCCCTTTGGATTTAAATTTGAGATATATCTAATGCTTCACAACTGCCCAGACTACACTGGTAAAGGATGCGACGATATCGGTAAACAGATGTGTTTGGGGGCAGATGGTTCAATACTTGGTATGCAAAAACTTCATTTTATACTTTGGCATTTTGTAGTAAATGATTTTTGTTTTTTTTTTTTTGCTGTTGCTATCTTTCTTGTCGGTGTATCATGTAGGTGTGGCCTTTTCCAAGCACATAGTTCAGATATATATGTACAGTCAATCAGGAGAGTTAAGGCAACACTTAGAGGTCTGGATAGTTTCAAATGTTTCTCTGTTTGAGAAGTCAACTTCGAAATTTTGTGGGTGCTTATGTTTCCTAATTGCAGATTGATGCTCATACTGGTGGTGTGAATGATATTGCATTTGCTCATCCCAACAAGCAGCTCAGTATAGTCACATGTGGGGATGACAAAACCATTAAGGTAACAGGTGATCTGGAAGAATATTCTTGTATGGTTGCTTCGGATTTAATAGTGACTGTGTATTACAGGTGTGGGATGCTGCTATGGGGCACAGGCAGTATACTTTTGAAGGCCATGAATCTGCTGTTTATTCACTTTGCCCTCATTACAAGGAAAACATTCAGGTCTGTTGAGTGAGAATTTTTTGTCATCATTTTGTGTTGTATGTCTTGTTTGTTGCTCTCATCTATAGAATCACTGAGGTGATCATGCATTTTTCTGTGTAGTTTATCTTCTCTACCGCCATTGATGGTAAAATAAAAGCATGGCTTTATGATTCAGTCGGTTCAAGGGTAGATTATGATGCCCCTGGGCTTTGGTGTACAACGATGGCATACAGTGCAGATGGAACCAGGTTTCTTTTTTGTGATTTTAAATTATTTCCTGAAAAGTTTTTAAAATGTTTAGTTGATTTTAAAATGTTTATCTTCTCAGGCTCTTCTCTTGCGGAACCAGCAAGGAGGGTGAATCTTACCTTGTTGAGTGGAACGAGAGTGAGGGGGCAATTAAAAGGACGTACTTGGGTTTCCGAAAGCGTTCTTTAGGTGTTGTGCAGTTTGACACCACCAAAAATCGTTTCCTAGCAGCAGGTGATGAGTTTCAGATAAAGTTTTGGGATATGGACAACACCAGCATGCTAACCAGTACAGAAGCTGATGGTGGACTGCCTGTTAGTACTCGATTGGATAAAGAATACAGGGCTTGATTTTTTATTTTGTCTTTTTGTTGGTTTCAAGAAATACCACAAATTACCTTTCTGAAAAAAATTGCAGGCAAGCCCCAGGTTAAGATTCAATAAAGAAGGATCGTTGCTGGCTGTTACAACAAGCGATAATGGTATCAAGATCCTTGCAAATGCAGATGGGCAGCGCCTGTTGAGAATCTTAGAGACAAGAGCATTTGATGGGGCTCGTGGTCTTTCTGAGCCGGTCAATGTCAAGGTGTGTATGTCCTATCTTCTGCTCAGCCATTTCTGATAAGTTTTCATTACCTTTTCGATGATAACTTATATGCTACCCCTTCTGCAGCCATCCGTAGCTGGATCACTGAGTCCAATACCCAACATTCCTGCCTCTATTTCCCCTATTCCCGACCATGTGGATAGGATTCAGCAGCCAATGTCCCTGCTGGTTGTTTATTTAATTGTTTGGGATTTTTTTGTTTATGTTTTATATGCGAAATCTGAGTCATCCGATATGGACATTGCAGACTAGCATGGAGAGCAACAGGGCCGCTGATGTTAAACCAAGGACCCTTGAAAACACCGACAAAATTAAGGGCTGGAAATTCCCTGATATATCAGATGCATCTCAGCTCAAAACTCTGAAATTGCCTGATCCCCTGACACCCAGCAAAGTATGTCTGCACTGGGTTAATTTCATCAAGTAAAGCGATGTGATTTTTTTTTTCTCCTGGTTCAAATATTCATGGGGCACTGTTCTTTGCATTTTTTTGTGCACATCGTGTAGATGAACATTGATGTGAGTTGTGTGATAGACGATGAGTTCCTGACTTCCCTTCGTTTTTAGAATTTTATGTATCTCACCCCAGCTAGCTGGGCTTTCAGAAAGTAGAGTTTCTAATAATTTCCTTATGTACTCTTCTCTGAATTCTAAATGCGCTGCAGGTTTTAAGATTGCTATATACAAATTCTGGGGTAGCTGTGCTAGGTCTGGGCGCAAACGCTGTGCATAAGCTCTGGAAATGGCAAAGAAATGAGCGGAACCCATCTGGAAAGGTCTTAAATGAGCAGTTGTTTTCTGCATCAATTGTTTTTTTATATGAGTTTTTTCTAGTTTTCTTATTTGATGCATCCTTGCAGTCTTCCTCTTCGAATGTACCACAGCTCTGGCAGCCCACCAATGGGGTTCTCATGTCTAATGACATAAGTGATGTCAAAGTGACCGAGGATTCTGTCTCGTGCATTGCCTTGTCTAAGAATGATTCATATGTGATGTCAGCTTCAGGTGGGAAGGTTTCACTGTTCAATATGATGACTTTCAAGGTTTGATGGCATTCTAATATACTTTTTGTGTATTCAATTGTTTATCATTCAAAAACATGCTTATGCATTACGAGCATGACAAGCCGATTATCCCTATCTCCATGATTTTGTAAGCTAAGTAAGAAATTTATGTGCTCTTGTCTTTTTTCAGGTTATGACAACCTTCATGCCACCACCCCCAGCAGCAACGTACCTGGCGTTTCATCCACAGGACAACAACATCATTGCTATTGGAATGGAAGATTCCACCATACAAATTTACAACGTCAGGGTTGATGAGGTAACTTCTGTCTGTGTAACCTTCATTTTTGTTTGTGGATGAAGTTTTCTTCAGAGTGATGGATTGGTAAATTAGTGCGAGGGTGTATGCAAGTAGTGGATGATGGTGTGGCCACTGGAAACACGCTTTACCCATTTTGTTTGTTTTTTCCTGATCAGGTAAAAACTAAGCTCAAGGGTCATCAGAAACGAATTTCAGGCCTGGCATTCTCCCAAAGTCTGAACATTCTGGTGTCTTCCGGAGCCGATGCACAGGCAAGTTTTTTTTTCCTAATAAGTGGTATAGTGACTCTCTTTTTACTTTTTACCATAATCTGGCTGCTTTGAATCCAAACTGCAGTTATTTGTATGGAATATCGATGGATGGGAGAAGAAGAAGTCAGGGCCCATACAGGCGCCACCTGGTCACCCATCTCCTCTTGTTGGGGAAACCAGAGTTCAGTTTCACAACAACCAAACTCATCTGCTGGTTTCCCACGAGAGCCAGATTGCAATCTATGATTCTCAACTAGAATGTCTGCGATCGGTGAGTGCACCGCACCCCTTTCTTGTTTTTGGAATTTCCGGCCTGCTGGGTTGTTCAGAATCCCTACCTTTTACCCATAGCAGATAACCTGAGTGCTCCTTTTTTCAGTGGTACCCAAGAGACTCTTTGGCTTCACCAATTTCAAGCACCATATACTCATGCGACGGGACGTTGATCTATGTCGGTTTTTGTGATGGTGCTGTTGGGATATTCGATGCCGACAATTTAGGTCTCCGGTGCCGGATATCACCATCAGCTTACATATCATCCTTCTCCAGTACCACCACCAGTCCTGCCTTCCCCATGGTGGTCGCCGCCCATCCATCCGACCCAAATCAGTTCGCATTGGGTATGAGTGACGGCGCAGTGCATGTGCTGGAGCCTTCGGAGTCGGAGACGAAGTGGGGCGGCGCATCGACTTCCCAAGAAAATGGCAATGCCGGCGGTGGCCTGCCTACCATCCCTTCCAGCTCCGCCCTGAACAGCAGCCAGCCATCAGAAACCCCATCGAGGTGAAGAAGAGTGCCTCTTTTCATTTCCTTTGGTTCTTCTGCTGCTATCGGTTGTATAGTTTAGACTGCTTTACACTCTAACCGCCGGTGCTGCGCTGATACGCTTCCTTATTTACTTACATTTATTCATGAACTTATTTTGTTCCCGCGCCTTCCCTATTTTCATTATGAGTAAATTTTGGTGTTAATAAAAAAGATAATTATTCTTCACAAAAAAAAGGAAATTGGAATATTTTCTGAGACGTTCAGAGCAGAGCCGAGAAGTGGAGAGTAACCGTTATCCGATTCTCCTTCCCCGGTGAGAGGATGCCGATGATGTTGAGCGGCTTCCCGGATTCGAATTTTCTTATCGAGCGCACATTTTCGTCTTCCGGATTTCGTCTACTCAAATCCAGAGGTGTAGTGGGACCAAGGAAGCGGAGGAGTTTTGGTTCTGTGATCAATGCTTCTTCTTCTTCGAACAGCCCCGTCTTTCCGCGGGATTATTCCGAGCTTCTTCTGCAAGTAGGATTTGTGTGGTTGGTTAATGTCTGTGTGCGCGAAAACTTGAATATGTTGTTAAAGGCAAAGCTTATGGATCGCAGGCTAAACAAGCAACTCAGTTGGCTTTAAACGATACCAAGCAGCTCATGGTACGCGCCTTTCGGAAGCATTTTTTTTCGCTAACTCAACTAATTTATTTGTTTCAATAGGAAATCGAATTCCCTACTTCTGGTCTGGAATCCGTACCAGGTGACCCTTCATGCTGCGCTGCGTTCTCCGCCACTAGCTCGATTTTCACGAATTTTGGTATAATCCAAAATGGCAGGTGATGGTGAAGGGGGAATCGAGATGACAGGAAGTATAATGCTGATGCGTGAGTTTTGTGATCTTCTCATTCCTCCTGAAAAGGCCACAAGGACAAGAATTGTGTGTAGATATACTTCATTACTTACTATAGTACTGCCGAACTGACTGCGGTTGATGTTATCTATTGCAGTTTTTCCCTGAAGCAAATGAAGTAACATTTGCTAGGAACTCGGCTTTTGAAGGGTCTTCTTTGAAACTAGACTATTTAACGAAACCATCCTTTTTTGAAGATTTTGGTTTCGTCGAGAAAGTTAACATCACAGATCGAGTAACCCCGGAGGACCAACTTTTCTTAGCTGCGTATCCGTACTTCAATGTCAATGGTAAAACAAACTTGCATTAGATGGCCATACTCATACTGTTCTTGAACTATTATCTGTTGTGAAACAGAGATTCTGGCTGTGGAACAGCTATATAAGGCAGTGGTGGCTAGCAGTGATTCACGCAAACTGATTATTTTCAATGGTGAACTTGACAGGATAAGATCTGGATGTATGTGTTCTTATGCATGATGTCTAGCCTTCTCGTGGGAGGCATTTCTGACTGAATCCTAATGATGAAGATGCGTTTGTTGCATAGACTATCCTCCGTTTTTCTACCCTAAACTGGCGGCACTTACGGAAACATTTCTACCAAAAATGGAGACCGTCTACTACATTCACAACTTCAAAGGCCGAAATGGGGGAGTCCTCTTTAGGTAATGTTCTTTCGTACACCATGGTTTTTTGGGAAAAAAATGGAACCCTTTTAAGTAATTTTTCTTTGAGCAGGTGTTACCCTGGACCATGGGTGGTTCTCAGGAAAGTGAGAAACAAGTACCTGTGCGTGCATGAGCAGGAAACCATGCCATCGCTCAAAGAAGTGGCATTGAAAATACTTCCATCTGCTTGATGTTGTGGTGCCATTTTTTTTTTTCAGTTTCAAGCTTCCAATCCTGGCAATGTTTGAGATAGTGATCATGTAGTACGTATCCTGTGTACTCATGATCCGCTTTCATAGATATTGATCATCACAGTGGTGGTGTGCTAATATACGGGGCCTTGTAATGGGAAGTGGAGAACATTCCGTAAATCATGATGATATGAAATGAAAGAATGCTTACTCCTAAATGCATTTAGTTTGTATGTGGTATTATTTTGACTTTTCATTTTCAGGGATCTGTAGATGAGTTCATAGATGATGGAGCATGCAGGCACTTCGTCAGTAGTTTGTCGTTACTGACGTGAGTTGTACTAGAAGTCGCCGAACACCGTTTGCAGCATGGAGGATTGGACATTTTATGAGAGTGAAATTCATTATATAAATTTGAGTTTTTCAAATGTCAATCTTGTGTCCTGAACTAACTTTTCACCACTAGCTCTTTTTCAATCTCTAGCATCCAAAAGGCGGCTTGAATCCCAAACAGCATGTGATCATCATCCAAAGGTACGCCTTTCTATCTACTTTCTCCCCCTCCCCGACTCAGACGAAAAGCTTCTCCACAAATGATGACGAATTCATAGTCTTCTTTTTCTCACTCTAAATCGTTGTGTCTCGATCGACACATCTCATTCTGGCCTTCTCTGTGAGTTGAGAGCCCACCGTTGACTGGAGACTAATTACTCGTTCTTGCATGCATAAACAATACAGGCTTTTAGCTATTTGAGTGAAATCTTCTTTCGCTGAGATCCCAGGCCTTGTCGGGACAAAGAGACTCCAGTTTCTTTTTTGCAGTTGAGCGATGGGGTCGTTTATTGGGCATATGATCCCAGGGACATTATTTGTGCTCATTGGCCTGTGGCATTCATGGTGTTCTTTAGCTAGATTTGTTTCAAACCCAAAATCATTTCGTGTGAGAGTTTGGAATCCTGTGCCTAAGTGTAAACATTTGGAGCTTTATATAATTGTTGTGGGTGGCCTTATTGATCTCTGTATAGAGTTTTTAGTTGCAACTCATCTCAAGATCATTGTCAATGGATCCTTGAACCCTTCTCATCTTAACAACTTCGAGCACTCCGGGATGTTGCTTATGTTCATCGTTTTTGGGGTCATTGCACTGGTTTCAGAGAAAACAAAGTTAGTTAATTCAAGATTTTTTATTTTTTATTTTTTATCGCAAAGCGTGTTGTGTACCAAAAAGTTGCTATCATGAATACCCTTTTTATTGCTTGTTTTCAGCATTCTTCCATTGCCAGAAGGAGCATTATGCTTCATAGCATCAACAGCATTCACAGCAGAATACTTACTTTTCTACTTTCACTCAACAACACACGTCGGCTTAGAGGGATACTACCACTTCATCCTTGTGATCTTGATAGGTCTCTGCGTAGTTTCAACAGCAGCTGGAGCCTTGATGCCTGCAAGTTTCCCTGTTGATTTATGCTGCGGGATTGGATACTGCTTCAGGGGCTCTGGTTCTACCAGACAGCATTCACGCTCTACGGTCCGATGATGCCGGAAGGATGTGTGCTTGAGCCAAGGAATGAAATTTCATGTGTTTCAGATGAAGCTGCGGTCCATGGTTCGCTTTTGGCTAATGCCTTGCTGTTCACCCATGTTTTGGTTGTTCTTGCTGCTCTTGCTGCTGCGTATGTCTATCTCGAGCGAAGATTCCGGCGACGATCGGCATCCTCAACAATCGGACTAGATGATCCTGAATAGAAGAACTATCAAGGACTTGAGCCTGTTGAAGAAATTTGCAAAATGAGCAACTCAGAATAAATCTCAGCGTCTGTTTCGAAGATATCCATTGTGGCACAAGTCTGCGAAAGACAGGTACAAAAGTGATGCACTCAAACAACAGAAGACAAGTTTTCACTTGTGACAATGAATAACTTTACACGGATAGGGAGATATATGATATGGTATAATATGTAAATGGTAGCTGTCCAAGAAGCTACAGTTTAGCCTCAATTTCCTCAAGGCTGAGGCCTTTGGTCTCTGGAATGATAAAGAAGATGAAGATGAGAGACAAGGCACCAATGGCTCCAAATATAAAGAAGAGTATTCCAGCCCCTACCAGCTCCTGTTATCGCCACCAAATAGCATTACCATCAAAACACAACCCTTCACAGGGCGGGCGCAGAAAACATTAATTTGGTTACCTTTAGAGGAGAAAATGCGAATGTCACTAGCGCATTTGCTCCGAAGTTTACCAGGACTACGATGCTCAGTCCGCGCCCTCGTAGGCGCAGAGGGAAGACCTCTGAAATCATCAGCCACCCTACTGGCCCAAAAGATAGCTACATATGCAATGTGAGGACCACGTTGGGCATTGAGAGACAATGCTGATAGTATTCATTACCTGGTAGCACCCAACGTATAGAAGCAAAGCAGCAACGGCGACAGCAGATATTCCATACAAATAGGTGTAGTAAGATCCCAGGAAGAATAGAGCTGTCACCTGCCACATGATTCTGACATGAGAGAACTTTCTTGTGCTTTTGAGAAGAGGAGTAAACTTGGTGCTCTACATACCATGCCGGATACACCTCCGAGTAGAAGAGGCCTTCTTCCCAGTCTGTCGATGACTGAAACGGCAACTCCTGTCAGAACGAGCTACAAAACAGACAAAGAGATGAGTCAATGGATATGGTAAGGGAAGCGTGGTTGAGGGAGGGTGAATCTGGTCAAGTTTAGGGTGGGCTAAGTCGACAAATATTACCTTTAACAACCCCAGAATGATTGAGACCTTAGTTGCATCTGAAGCTGCAGAGAATCCAGCCGTCTGCAAGGTTCATGGCATTAGACTGGAAACACACTAGGGATTTAAACAAGATTGATCAACGTACATAGTTTATTACACTTCAAAAATTCTAAATGTACCTGAAAAATCGTTGGAGCGTAGTACAACACGCTCGGCTGTCCTGTTATCTACAAAAAAATGAGGCAAGGAGTCAACTGAATTAACTGAAACATCCTGAAGCTGCAATTAAAAATGGAAGGATTAGACGATAAAAGATATACCTGTTGAAAGATGATGAGACCCCCACCAATTATAAGAGCCTTCAAGCACTTTCCCTGGAACAACTCCGTGATTGTAGCTTCTTCCTGATCATCAAACTGAGAGAGTTCTGATAATATATCGTCGACAATCTGGGGAGCTGTATCATCAACAATGCTGCCTCGCAATCTGCATAAACAAGTTATGGCAGTGTCCCTAAGAGCTGAGGTATCTCCTTTTCCCTGTATGGCCTTCAGAAGAATCCACCTAGGGGATGCTGGAAGCCACAACATTCCAGCTCCCATGATGAGTGTCACGGGAGTGATAACCGCATACATATAACGCCAACCAGCAAATGTGTCTACCGAAAGGCTGCCAACAGTGTATCCTCCCTGCAAGATTCTCAGTGTTAGTGTACGCTAAATTGGATACTTTTCAGTTAAAATACTGAAAATCTAGAGGCAAAACGAAGAAATTAAAATTTTTGATCTTTAGAATGGAAATTTCTTATCAGTGGAAAGATCACTTACTAGCATCCCGAGAACAATAAATAGTTCCTTAAGTGAAATTAATTGTCCTCTTATTTGAGATGGGGATGTTTCTGCAATGTACATTGGAGCAGCATGCATTGCCTGCATAAGCGAGGATAAGACACCACATCACAAAATATCCGCATCAATCTAAACACTTGTGCTGCTAATTACCTTGACAAAGTTAAATATTAAATATGAAATCTGAAAAAAATGGAATATTTTTTCCAAGACAACACCTCCCAGCGGCATATATAAGGAAATAAATTGAAATTGAAGTAGATTGTACAAAACTGTAAATTTCATAGATATCTCACGAATCCGATTCCAACACCATATATGAAGCGCCCAGTAACCATCACACAAAAAATTGGTGCAAAGGCTGTCACCAGAGCCCCAGCGAAGTACACAACAGATGCAAGGACCAGTTCTCTTCTTCTTCCTGCAGAGTAACGATACAATGTTGCATGACGACTAAACTGTTTAATGATATAAAGACACATCGCAGCATACCTAATACGTCTGCAATATTAAATGCCAATGCGGATCCTATAAGAGCGCCATATAATGAACCACTAGTCTGCAGGTTAACGAGATGACACACAAGTTATGAAACAGGATGGACAATAACTCAGTATCCTTGGGAAAAAGTAATATTAAAAAAACAACAACTTCAAACAATAAAAAATGCAGCAACTAAGAATAGAGATTCACTTACAATAAGACCAACTTGAACGGATGACAAATCATACCATGAAATCCCGCTAGATGTAGCAGACTGCAGAAAAAGAATATACTAGGGCAATTAGACATCTCATACATAAAAGTTGGACGTTGTAAGAAATTAGTTTCCTTACATAAAAATCTAGTAGGGTGAGTTAAGGATATTGGGAAAACATTCAAACTTCTCAAAATAAGCACAAACATATGAAGTTTTCAGGTAACTTAAAAACATGCAAGCACCAAGCATGATCTTCAGCAGCACTTCTCAATCAGGAAAATGAACGTAAAAAGCAAGACAACGATTTTCCATCTATACCTGTAAGGAGAGAGTAGCACAAGCTGTCGCCCCAATATCATAGCCGTATAGAAACCCCCCCAAAGCAGGGAACAAAAACCTAAACATATTAAGTCAGCAATCCGAAGCAGCAGGATCACAGATAGCATCAGCATCAATCACCCAGAACGAGAAACTCACGGAAGAATTGCCGCCAGAAGAGAAAATTTTTCACATTCTCGGTGCCCCGTCCCCAAAAGATGCTCCTTCTGTACATCATCTACAGATGGCACTCCATCCTGACAATATCTCAAACTTAATAACCAAGCACGAAAGAAAAGAGTGATCACAACTGCCGAACAGAGAAGCAAGATTCAAGGAACTCTGAGTAGATGATAATACCTTTAGAATGAGCTGCTCCGCATAGGAAGCCATCAACGAAGTGATCGAATGCTTACCAGGAAGTGACAAACGGAGTTAATTGAACTTAAAACAACTCCTGTCCGAGCAAATCGCACAGCGCGGCACGAGCCAACCACCTCATTCAGACGCAACGAGAAGGATTAAGACTGAAGTACGGATGGATACAGTTGCGCCACGGGAATGAGCGAAGTCGTGGGCTTGGGCTTCACTATTATATAATTTTGGGCCAACCTCCAAAACATGGATGGGCTTCAACCATCCGTACCTAGGCCCAACTAATTCTAACCATTATTAATACATCATAAATTTTAGTTTATTTTACAAAGGGAAGTGTTTAAAATACATAATTTTTGAATATTTACTCGATGACCTCACAAAAGATCCAATTTGTAATTAAACGAATTATGACGTCAAAATTCAAAAACAGTTATTCAAAAACTTCGAGCAAATTCTGATAAAAATCAAAACCAACTCAAAAACTAAGTTTCAACTTTCATTATCTATTTAGCATTAGAAGTCATGTTTAACATTCCCAAGTCCCAAGTATTAACCAGATTAACCGCATTTGACAAAAGCAGGTGGAGAAGCAATGAAGTTTCCCCAATCATACAGAAGTACTTTTAGCATATGTTTCGAATTAGAGGGAGAATCAAAATGAGGAAGACGAAGATCATGGAAGAAACTGGAAGCATTGATAAGCATACCCCTTTTTTCCTCTGTGCAGACTGCAGACTATCTCTTCTTCCTTCCACCCTTTCCAGATTTTGAAGCACCGGCAGCAGCAGATGAAACAACTGGCTCTTGCTTCTTGTTTCTACCAGGATGCCGGGGAACCAACTCCGCAACATGCAGCATTAGCTGCTTCCCTGTCAAGGTGAGGCTATATGGTAATTACAGGAAAAACAGTAATCTCTGCGTAGCATAGAATTTCAAGGCATTGAACACTATAACAAGTTAAAGCACTGCAGCCAATAAGCATTCCATCAAGGGAAAATCATATCTCGTTTGCAGTTAGAACTCTGTAGAAACAAGAGATAAGGAGCAAGCAAGTGTAATAACTTCAGTGGAACGAAAAACTGCAAAGTGTGAAGCAACTTTATCTGGTTACCCACTTGAAGAAATGGCAGGATTATAGTGGCTACCATCCTCTCTTTTCAGCAAAACCCTAACGCGTCCTCTTTGCATAAAATCCCGCGGATAAGCCTTGTCGCTCTGAAACAAACCTGTCGATTAGCACCCACCGAGGAAAAAGGAGCAATCTGGGATAACTAGCGAGGTTAATTACTACCTCAATCGCGCAAGGCAGTTTGAGATGGCGCAACAATCAGCAATCTCGGTGCACGTAGGGTTTTCACAAGCCTTGCTTACGTTGATTCTTCGACCTTCAGCCAGCGTTTTCTTCGAATTGATGTATATTGGGTATAAAACCACCCATCTCTTAATGTTCTGCACATCAGCATCCATCATTCTTCCCTGGATACCCAATCCCAATGCAAATCATTCAAAAAAACCTAAAAAGGATCACTCCGAACAAAATCCATCTACACATTGAGATTCAATCCTCTATCGATTGGAAAACCCTAAGAAAATGCAACAGACAGCTTACCGTGAAGCCACCGGACAGAGAACAGGAAAAGCAATTCTCAACTGCGGTGAGAAACTACGCCGCCGATCCCCTGGCACCAGCTCTGGCTATACTCATGCCTGTTGGACCTTTATTGGGCTTCATAGTAAAGCTAGTCTCATGCGGGCTCAAGCCCTTCTTTTACTATTTAAATGAATATTAAAAAATACAATTATTCATCAATTTAATCATTAAAAACAAACAAAAAGAAAAATGAGCCGTCAGCTGTTAAAGTACAGAACACGGCTACGCGGCTCCCAGTTGCTTGGAACTACTGTTGATGAATGTAGCGCTTCTGTCAAAGTTGCCTTGCACCAACATTCTAACACCTTCAACGCCATATTGGAAAGTATACTCCAGCTGCAAAACAAAAGCAACCTTCAAAATGGGCTTCTCTTGCAACTACGAATCATGTGATTCGATACCTCTTCGCGTTCCTCTGCAGTAAAAGCACGCAGCACAAAGGAAGCAGGTAGCATCTTCCCAGGAGGCTGTCCAATACCTACGCAAACCTGAAGCATGAGTGATTTGAAAGCGCTTCTGGGAAATGTTGTGTGTGTTTGTTAGTGCTGCCAAGTACCTATTCTTAAGCGAGGGAAATCCCGGCTGCCTTTGAAGTGATCTATTATGCTTCTCATCCTTATAGAGCAGCATTATCAGTATGGAAATGACATGAATTAAACTGAAGTAGATCCAAGAAAGCGTGCAGACTTACCCATTGTGACCGCCATGGCCACCTTTGGGGAGCAACTTAAGCTTTGCAAAAGGCAGATCCATGTCATCAAACATCTGAAGACAAGGGGAAAAAATAAGTCATGGTTGTCTATGCCAGAAGATGTAATGAATATGATATGTTGCGGTTACCACAAGGACTCGCTTCAGTGGAATCTTGTAATATGAAACCAATGGGCCGACCTGGAGACACGAACAATAAGCTCAAGTAGTAGTTTTGTGCACGAGCGTAGACAATCAACACCTCATGGTTAGAAGAGGGAAGGAACTTACAGACTCACCACTAGCATTCATAAAGGTCTGTGGTTTAGCAAGCATTACAGGGACCTCACCAATGAAGCCTACAATGCTTTGAGAGTGAGAGAAGAAGACAGACACTTGGTGAAACATGAAAATGCAAACCATAAATTGTATGCATTAATGCTTGAAACCTTGATTTTAACAGAAAACGTTCGAATGTAAAAACTGATAACAAGAAGAATGGTGCAAAAAAAAAACCTTTTCCAAAAGAGGCCTTGAATGATACCGTGTTCATGTTGATCCCCTCTTCCATAGCTATGCGATCAAGCAACTCAAAGCCCACCTATTCACACAAGGAAGAATGCATTGAAGGCAAATTCACAAATACTCCATCGGGCGAACCAACCAGTTATCCAATTTCTCACGTTGTGGCGAGTGCCCTTAAAATTCTTCCCGGGGTTTCCAAGTCCAACAAGAAGCCAAGGTTTCTGATTTTCCTCCTGAGCCGTGGAAAAACAAGCCATGGGCTTCCATTGTGAGTATTTTAAACTGAGAGTTTTGCTGATATTCCGCAAGCATGAAGGAAACGCCTGAGAGTAGAAGCAGCAGTGCACGACTGCAACCGGCGTGGACATGGAAGAGAGCCCAGTAGTAGATAAGGTGTTCATTGACCTGTTTGAACAAATGGAAGAATTTCGAGCACGGTGTTAATGAAAGGTTCATAAAAACACGGATAATGCTGAAATCTTGCATATCCTAAGGAAACGTTTCAATCCACAAACCAATCCCAAGTCCCTAGGCATCAAGAAGATAGAACAAACAAATTTTCTCCACGAAATGTCCATAAAGTTGTCGCCTTCTCATTACCTTCCGATTTCTCTTCAGTTAGGGCCACCAGCGTCTCCGAATTCTGCTACAGCGCAATTTCCACAGTGATACATCAAATCAACAGGAATTGCGAACTGGGCTATTGAAAAGGAAATCGAAACCCCAACACCAGAAACTAAAAAAACCTCATCTTGATCACTCAGAACGGAAACCCAGACAAAATAGTGTTTTTAGCAGCACAGAACAAGGGTTATTGAAAGGAATGCGCTTTCCCAGGGTATTTATATTCACGTGTGGACGAGGTCCGGCGAATGCGCTTTCCATGAAAACTGTTCATTAAGCCAGCACAAAAATTACCCTATGAAACATATAATGCAGAGTAACAAAATCTTGTTCCTTAGTTTGTCTTGGTTTCCTTGTCATCCTTCCGTTTCTCAGTTTCCGTGTTTTCCAAATCCAACGTCTGGTACCAGCCATTTCGACAACCCGTTCATGATCAGATGACAATCCGTTCCAGGTTATTTGCTTCGAATTGAATTTTTAGTGGACAGGGATGATGATGGCCATGGAAGGGATGATGGATAAAGGAGTTCTTGATGATATCATTCAGCGGCTATTAGAAGGGAAAGGGGGAAACAGGTTCAGCTTTCCGAGGCCGAGATCCGTCAGCTTTGCGTCAACGCCCGCTCAATCTTCCTCTCCGAACCCAATCTTCTCCAGCTTCACGCACCCATCAGAATCTGCGGTCTGTGTTGAAAATAATCCGATCAGCTTTACCTTTTTCAATACATGGGCTCATTCTTTTTTCATGCGACTCTTGATGTATCATGTGCTCATTTGAGAAAGATGGTTTCTTGTGGGAATTCTTGTCATATGGCACCTCAATGGGATACACATTTCCAGATAGGGCGGTCGTGATATATGATGATGTCTTTGTTTTGTTGTTCCCCGTGTAGGTGATATTCATGGACAGTATCATGATCTGCTGAGGCTGTTCGAGTATGGAGGGTACCCCCCTGCTTCAAACTACCTTTTCTTAGGAGATTATATAGACAGAGGCAAGCAAAGCTTGGAGACGATATGCCTGCTATTAGCTTACAAGATAAGGTACCCAGATAAGGTTTTCCTTCTGAGAGGGAACCACGAAGATGCAAAGATCAATCGGATTTACGGATTTTATGATGAATGCAAGAGGAGATTCAATGTCCGGCTATGGAAGATTTTCACAGACTGCTTTAACTGTCTGCCTGTCTCTGCACTCATAGATGAAAAAATACTCTGTATGCATGGTGGGCTTTCTCCTGAGTTAAACCAGATACCTAAACCCACAGATATTCCAGACAACGGCCTCCTCTGTGACTTGCTTTGGTCTGATCCCGACCCTCGGATCCGAGGCTGGGCGGACAGCGATAGAGGTGTTTCATGTGTCTTTGGACCAGATGTTGTTGCAGAGTTTTTAGACAAAAATGACTTAGATCTCATTTGTCGTGGACATCAGGTCTAACTCTCTTTCTCTTAGACTGGTTAGAGCTTCCCATTGCCATGTAAACACAAGGAAGCTTTTTTTTTTTTTTTTTTGTTCTGTGTGTTCCATCAGGTTGTTGAAGATGGATATGAGTTCTTCGCCAAACGACAACTGGTGACTCTCTTCTCGGCTCCCAACTACGGCGGCGAATTCGACAACGTGGGTGCTCTCTTGAGCGTTGATGACTCGTTAGTATGTTCTTTTGACATTATAAAATCCATCTCAACCAACTCCAAGGGGCCCCTGAAGAAGGTACATCATCTTCTTGCTCTTGAGTTTTCATACTCTTCTTCACCATGTCTGGTTTACCCCCCGCAGCCCCCTAAGATCGGTGCTCTTTGATACTCCTTCACGGGAAGCCTGGAGCCTCTCTGATCATGAAATTGCCGGTTCACTTAAAAAAATCCCTCTCTATGTTCATAGCTGCTGCCTCTACCTCCTCTGATACCCAATGCCTTTGGGGTTGCCGAAGAAAACAGACGCTTGTAGTCTACATACAGAATGTACACATGGTTCTTGTTCATTTGAATCTTTGTCTCCATTGCGATTTCTTTTGTTGTTTACTTCCTTTCATTCTCCACTCGGTCAATACTAATAAAATTATTATTAAAAAAAATACAAAAATTTAATATGAAAATGTGTATATAAATACATTTTTAAAATATCACTTTATTTTAATGCGGTAGTGTTGACGATACATGAAGCTATGATGATGATGATAATATTGTTGATTATGGTGAAGAGGATGATGATGGTAGGAGAGGATGTGTGGCAGTCTTGGCATCTTCCTGTGGCAGCTTCTTTGGAGGCGTCATGTACATGACATAAACCACCATCTGGATGGCTCCGAGTACAAACCCAGCAGCGTTCGGTACCTACACCACAAGCACACTGCATTTTTATTCTATGTACATCACATGTATGTGGAGTGTACATCGTACGGACCCCGAGGAAGCAATCGTGCGTAAGTAGGGCATAAACGGTCCAGATGGCGCCATTGAGGAAGAGGAAGAAGGAGAGGAGGAAGGGCATGTACTCCACGCTCTTGCTCGCTAGGACGCTTCTCTGCGATCCAAATGATCTGTTATTCGAATCGCTCAACGACGTCGTTTGCTCGATTCGATTCAAACTTACCAGAACGGAGAGAGGTGCGGCGTACATGATGACGTTGAGGGCGGAGGCTATGACCCCTACGACGTCGTATCTCAAATCGCCCTTCAACAGACAGGAGGACAACACGATGACGCTCCCGGGAAAGCCCACGGTCATCCCTCCGCACATCCTTGCTCTTTTAGCCTACCGGCGGCGAACAGAATATATTAAAGAAAATATTATTATTTTAATATATCGAATTTAAAATTAGTAATAACCGTCGCTTTGATCAAGAATCTTGACCCCAACATCTTTTCACGAAAAATAGTTTCCTATGAAAGCTACAGAAATTGGGCATGCTTCACGTGTGACAGAGAACACCTACCAGCATTTTTAAAAATTATTATTATTATTTTTCTTGAAGAAGGGGAGTTGTTGGTTACCCTTCGATGAGGAGGCGAGAAGAGGAGGAAGAGAGAAACATAAACGGCCTCGACGACGACGCCGAATCCATTGACGGTGGCCACGAGGTAGCTTCCCGGTTTGGCGACTCCGTAGAAGGTCCAGAGAGTGGAGCTGAGCAGCGTACACATGTACGGAAGAGCGTCGAACTCCTCCGTGCTCCTGTTCCTCACGATCCTCACGAACGTCTTCCTGCACATCGCAAAGTGTTATCCACCGGCGCCTGTATCACTATCGAAAAAGCCGGGCGGAGTAGCTCACACCGGCGACAGGAACATGAGGACTGAAATCAAATTCCCTGCAAGGAAACAAAAAGGTACCAAGGGGAAGAGAGAGTGAATTGATGATCAGGAGGGGATGAAGTAGACAGTGAAGAAGTAAGTGCACCTATAGCTCCGATCAAGAGGATCAGGTGCTCCATGGAAACAGGGAGGAGGAGAAAGAGAAGTTGGCGAAGCGATGAACAGAGGTGCAAGTGAAGGTAGTCGTCAACTGACGGTTTCTTATTGATACCACTCACCCAGCCGACAGTGTTTTATCGGTTTTTAACGGTTAGTGGGCGATTTTCGTCAATTATACACGTGATTTGAAATCATTTTTCAATGCAAGTTTAATTGTTTTTTCGCTTAATTGATATTAAACCCCTTCCCCGATAGCCCGATCGATTGCATCCTTCCGTATCGTGGCCTCCTCGGAAGACCCGGCCCAAACGTCACACCTCAGGCCTCTGTAGTCGTCCGAAACCATGACCATGGGCAAGATCCGCCAACACCCCCGCCCCTGCGCTCTGCCATGGCCACCCCCACGCCCAGCGCTTTTCACTCAAGCCCCACACTGCTCCCTACACCCAACGCACTGCACCCTGGGCATTGCCTGCAATCCCCGTGCTAGCCTCCATGGGGCTGAGAGCCATCGCCCTTAGCACCCAGCGCTGGTCTCTCGGGACTAGAGACACTGCCCGACGTGCCTCGCGCTAGTTCCGCCCGGATTGGACTGAAGCAAAACTCCCGGCACACCTACCTCACTAAAATCCCGTTCACAAGCAAGATAATGAAACCCGATAACCTCCATGTGCCGGGTTCCTGCCCGTTGGCCCCGCTCACACCTTCCCAACCCTCCCCGCCTATTCTCCTATCCGCACCGCCACCTACTACAAACTTTCATTAAATATCGTATTTTATTCACAAATGACGGCCCACCTCCGATGGCTCAACCTCCCCTCTTAAAGACCAAGCCCACTTGACCCAATATGGCCCACCACTTGCACCATTTCAAACCGCCCTTAACTCCTCCTCTACTCCAACAGCCAACCCTGATCCTGGGTCTCGCAAGCCATTAGTTAGGTTTTCCAGTTTGAAACCAAGGATCACCGCATCAAATGTCCTGTTTGCAGATCACGTGATCCTATTGTCACCAAGGGGATTAAAAAAAAATCAAGTTTCCAGCTTAGGCTGCTGGAATTTTAGACGAGTTCCCAATTCACACGTTAGCTCATATAAATTCTCGCTAAGCAATTGGATGTAACGAACTTTTTCCTTCGTTTGACTTCTCTATGTTTAACGCGCATAAACTCTGAGTTAAAGGCCGCAGAATCCCGTCAACGATATACGTGGATCAGCAAATTCGCCATCCTGAAGAAGTATAAAAAAGGAAGAGTCAGGGTCAACGCCTTCATGATTTCTTCACGATCAATGCTTCGGTACACCTGAATCCATTAAGCAGCTCTGGATTTCTACGAGAATGAAATCGGCGGTGGGGCGTCTCTTAGTTTGGGTGCTGGCGGCTCTTCTGGCAGATTCTGCCGGAGCTCAGAGCCCAACTCCATCAAACAATCAATCGCAGTTTAACACTGCAGGGTTCAGCCCACAGGTCGGAATCGTCTTTGTTGTGCTTATTGTGGCAGTGTTCGCCTTGGGATACTGCTCCATCTACCTCCGTCACTGCTATGGAAGCCCAGGTTCCGCCGCCAATTTCCAAGCCACCCCCGGGCGGACGTGGCGGGGACGCGGGGGCTGGGCAAAGATGTCATCGACGGGTTCCCAACCTTCTCTTACTCCGAAGTCAAGGATCACAAGATCGGGAAGGGCGCGTTGGAATGCGCCGTGTGTCTGAATGAATTCGAGGACGCGGACACACTTCGTTTGTTGCCCAAGTGCGACCACGTTTTCCATCCAGAGTGCATCGGCGCGTGGCTAGAGCACCACATCACGTGTCCCGTTTGCCGATCGGACTTGTCGAAGGCGGTGGAGGAAGTGCCGCCCGTCGCCGGAGAGAGTATGGAGAACGATACCGGTCATATGCAAGGTGAGGTCGTCGTAGAAGTGAACGAAATTCAGATCGCGGACATTGATACCAAGTCCCCAAGACGCGAAACCTCTACCGATTTCCCGCGCTCGAGTACAATCGGGAAATCGGAAGCGTTTGATTTGGCGAATTTCAGATCTCATACCACCGGCCACTCTCTCGTCCTTCCTGGGGAGAATCTCGACCGATTCACTCTGAAATTGCCACACGGTGTGAGGAAGGAGGTTATGGAGCGCTGTATGCTGAATCGAACCAGAAGCACCGCCGCCGGGACATCCACCTTCAACAGCGATGGTGGCCGCGGAGGGGGCGCAACGTTTATCCAGAGGTTCCAACGGTCGATGAAGTCAGATCGACAAGCCGTCTTCACGAGAACGGCCTCGCTGTTTTCTCCGAAAGTATCGACCGACGGCAGTAACGCAGGCGGCGGTCGCTCGACGACCAGAATGAGTACACTGAACTGCTTGGAGCCCAAGGCAGCAGACGATCACGAAGCCGAACTAATCCCCAACGATGCCTCACAGCTAAGCTCCAGGGCTGGGTTATGGGCCGGATTAGAACCCGCAAGGCCCAATAATGCCTAGGCCCATAAAGACGTGTGTGTGTGTGTACGTACATCTTTAGCCAGTCAATTTGTTCTTTTTGAAAAAGTAACTGCTGTACGAAACAACTCGGGCAGGCAACTCTATGAATTTTCCTTAGGACGCGGCCGTTGGTATCGATTGTTCTCATATTTGGCCTTGGCGATAAGTGAATACAGCAGAAACGCCTCCGCAGAAGTGTCGTACGGCATGTTCAGGGTGCTGCATCACAGACCAAAGCTGATGGGAAACCAGACGAGAAAAAAGAATGAGAGATGGCAATACACCGTACCCATCGAGTAGCTCCTCCAGAACGATTCTTTGCAACGGCGTGACATAATGAATGCAACTCCTTGGACACTGACCGGCTGCCATACGAACGAGATAATCATCTGCATGACCTGGAGAAGGAGGAGAAACCAACTAGACAGCGAATAGAGCCGTGGAATAACAGAGATCGATGATCATAGACTCAAGGCTCAAAATGTGGCTTGAGAAAATGCAGTGGGGAAGGGATGTGAAGAGCTTCTGAAATCTGTGTGTTAAGATCACGAACAGGACTAACCTTGCGAAGCTGCGCGGGCTGTCCCGGTTTCTGGAGAAAATTTGAAAGCACGAGGTGCGGTACTCACACAGGAATAGGGGCAACCTGCATGAGGGATAGGTCTATCAAACACCACTCTCATTTAAACGGGGAGCTGCATCTGCAACTGTAACTACGAGGAGGCTGTACGAATGAAGGGTGTCTGATAAAAAGTCAGCGAGGAGAAGAAATGGAATGGTAACCTCTTCCTATGCAAGCAACCTCGTTGACAAAGAGATCAAGAGCTTCGCACTCAGGGTGGTCAAATGGATCCATACATTCTCTGCAGAATGAAAGAGAAGAATGGTTATCAGACAACGAGGCATGCTTATTTCAGATTATTCTACAAGAAGGGAACCATAAAACTGAGCAGCATCCCAACTGAAACTTCATTAGATTCCTACACAGCTGCAACATGATGATGCATCATCTCATCTTTTAAGCAGCTTAAAATTCTAAATTTTCGCAGATTCTCAAGGTTTCCCTACATAAGTGCTCGTCAACTACAGAACTTTCAGTGGGTACATATCAATCACGACACTAAAACAGAGAAGCACAAGCATTCACAGTTTACCTTTCAATAATTTCTGATTTGCTATGGCTGCTCAACATCTGTTGAATGAGAAATATCTCTCTGATTACATTTGGTGCCAAAACGCAGAAAATATAAGCGGAGGTAAAATGCTAGAAACCACGTTAATTCAACTATGGGGAACAGGAGAAAATACAGTCTGTCCCCTTGTCAAGTTGCCACAAAAAAAGCTGATACGGCAATCACCTCATATGCTTGAATTACATGCCGAATCATGACATCTGACTGCTGTCCATCTCTGATCAAATCCGGATGACACTGCTTCACCTACAACCAAGCACATACACCGATAAACCAGAAGAACCGAAATAAAAGCCAAGAAAATGAAAATTCGGGAGCGGGTGGATCACTACTTTGGCACGAAAAGCAGTTTTAAGTTGTGCAGACGAGCAAGGAGGCTCGAGTCCCAGAACTCCATACGCCCAAGACGTGCTTCCGGGCGCATCTGCTCTCTCTCTCCCATAATTGGAGCAGCAGGCAATGGAAGAAGAGATTGGCGGAGCTCGCGCGCACAAGGACGGAGGATTGAGTATTCCAAATCCCATTTGGAGCCAGCGCATTCCATACAAATTCTACAGTGTATTTCTTGTAAAAATAATTAGAAAATATCCAAAAATTCACACACACAATCAAACCCCTAGGAAATCGGAAGCTGTGGACACTCGCGAGATAGCCATGGCGATCAAATCCCTCAGTTGTTGTTGCTTTATTTTTCCATTTGATACAGTGGCTTTGATGTCGGAACCAAGAGCTATTACAGTGGGAGCTCGGGGCGGTCATCCTGCGGCCAAGGATGCCTCTGCGCGTGCAACCTTGAAAGTATTTTTGTTTGCTTTTACATTGGATTCTGGTATTGAACCGGTGCTGGTTATTTTCAGAGGTTTTTGCTTCGATGGTTATCTATCAGACGCCATGGATCTCTGATGATCACACGGAAGAGCATGAGAGTTATCAGAAACAAGAATCAGCAAGAGCAGAGAACCTGAAAATTTTCCAGAAATGTCAATCAATACAAGGAAAGCAGATGTTCTATTTCCATACTGACTATCGTATCATCCATAGATCATTCATTCACAACCGGAAATCAAAATCTGCGTTCAAGAAATGAAGGTAGTAAGACATACATCAACTGAACAAGATCATATTAAAAGCAACCAGTGTTTCCATCTATCACCAATCATAGAAACAACTCCTTTCCCAAGTGATCTGGATCCAAAATCGAAGAATATTTCTTTCAAATCAGCTCACGACTGAGAGCAATCCAGCCTCAACCGCCTCGGACTCGCTCAGTGAGAGGTCCCACGTGTCCCTAAATGCGCTGTGAACTCCAATAACAACGACCCCTATAATCAGCGACACCAGAACGTTGAGCCCAACGTGAGTCAAAACCAGAGCAACAACTGTAGCCAAACTCAGAACAACCAAAACAATGCGATCATCCACATTTCGGCCCATAACAGCAAGCGGTTCCTCGCGGCCGAAGTACAATAAGATCCAGACGACGAAAACGATTAAGAAAACTATCATGGAGATCGGGTGGAAGATTAGGCTGCAGAAGATTATAACGAGGGCAATGAGAGAGTAGTTCCTGCGGAAGTAGCTGACGTTTCGGCGGATTCGATTCACGACTTCGACGTAGTTAACTGGACGCGAAAGCGCCGACAAGTCGAAAAGGAGACGCCATGGCCGGATGGAAGCGTACACCGATCTGAATCGCGATGAAAGCGGCTGCGGCGACAGCCTCCCGGTTTGAGGAGGGGCGGAGGCCATTTTCCGAAAATCAAGAAACAGCACAGCGCAGGGGCAAGCGGAGCACGAAAGAGGACACCGCGTTCGTTTTTTTCTAGATGTTTCTTTTCTGTTGTGAGATTGTGCGTTGGAATTTTTATTTTCTAATTTCATAGGGAGCGGTTATTTTTATAAAAGCGAATGTATTTTATTGATAAATATATTAAAAACTCTTTATTACAAATTATGCGACATATCTCATTTAGATAACAATAAATAAATAAATAAAAGCAAGGACGGATTTCGGAACGTGCCCTAATTTTCATATAAACCTCTGCAGAATATTGCCGCCTCATTCGCCGCGTCGCACGGAGGAGGAGATCGATCGGCGATTTGCGTTATTCGTCCTGAGTGTTTGGTCGTATTGCATTCGGAGAAGGTCTCCTCTTTAATTCCCCGAAGATGCAGAGGCTTGTTGCTAATCTGGCCAAGGTATCGCGCATTGTAGTTCTCACCATCATGGTGTTCATATTTGATTTACCATTAACGAGAGTAAAGCAGCATTCAGTGCTCGCTTTGTAGGAGGCTAAGTCGCCGAACTTCTGCACTGTTAGGTTCCTGAGTGTGAAAGCGAATCCATCTCCTGCTCAGATTCCACGATCGGTACGTTAATATTTAGTTTTTCTTGATTCCCTTCCGTTTTGCTATGGACATTCAACTTCATATATGGTGATGTTTAGGTGTTAAAGAAAGAAACTGCATAGTTTGTTTATGGCCTGTTTCGAATGCGATTATACTGTATATTTTAAGTCTTCTTTAATTGATGCCTGGACGTTCACTGCATGCAGGGATCAATAAATGTGTCAATGACGAGTCCCGGGTTTGTGTACGAGCCATATGCACGCCGTGAAAAAATCCCATTTTGGCGCAGGTGAGTGGAATTGTTGCATAATATTAGTTGTCTCTTACTTCTTTTTTTGAAGCAACAATCTGAATTTCTATTTCCTCGGTTTTTGGGCGTAGATGGGTGGAGCTAGCATTTGATTTTGGTTTTTCATTTCAAATTGTTTTTTTTTTCTCCTTCTTTGTTTGGGGTGATATTTCGATGAGGTGGGGTATGGCGTCCATGCCATACTAGTGTCTCACTTGGATGTGAATCCATTTATATCATTATTTAAATCTTGGGTTGTTATCATTTTAAGAAAGAATATTTGAGCATTCATTTTCTGCTAACTTCATCATATTTATGCCAGATGCTTTACTAGATCTGGATGGAAGCGAACAAAGGATGATTTCCTTTTAGAGGTTAAATTCGTTAGTCATGATGTTTGATATAATCTGAAATCTTCCACTGTTCAATGATGCTTTGATTATTTTATCACATCTCAGGAATTGCGATGTTTTATCAAATAATGTTTCTGAAGAAGTTTTATCAGTTCAGAATATATGTAACTTATTTTCTGCAGCTGAAAAGTGCTTACGCAATTGCAAAGTTGCGAAAATCTGGATATTCAAAACAGAAGTTTTATGGAGAAGCAGTTGAATTGTACAAGGAGGTCTGCTTGTTTTCACCTTTTTCTTGATAACCGAGATCTGTGTATCATGCTCTTGTCTTATAACTTGTCATGTTCTCTCTCAGTTCAGATAAATACACATATAGCAAGTGGAGATAAAGGATCACTGAGGAGATGTGTCACAGAGACCATGTATTCTGTAGGTTTTCTTCCAGATACAGCGAATGCACTGCTTCCTTATTGGACTATTATATATCATAGAAACTCACATATGGTTCTCGTCTCTCAAATAGGCTCTTAAGAATGAGATCAAGACTAGAGAACAAGTTTGGAAAAGCATTTACTGGGAACTAGTCATGCCAATTCAAAAAATTCGAACACTTCAAGCTCGATTGGCAAGCATTTCAAAAGGGTTTACATAGAATTCGGTGTTTAAGTTCACTGCATAAGCTCTTTTTTCCATAGTTTTCATTCATTCATTTTTTTTTCACCTAAGCTGTTGAATCTTTTTTTTTTTTCCTTCACGAACATCTTCGAGCCAAAATTTACACTATTTATTGCCACAGTTCGTGTTCTATCTGGTACATTTTCCCAGTTAAAGAAATATGAATTTCACCTGGATGACATTGTGGTAGAGTTTATGCAGTACCTCCTCTTGTTGCCATCTCCCGATATTTAAATGCTGATGTATTTGCAGATTGGAGTTGATCGAGATAACCTCAATAAAGTGTTTGTGCAACTGACACTTGAATTTCTAAGCAAGCAGGTAAACCATTTGAATGCTAACTGTAGTTTTTTTGTTGTGATTCGATACTTGGTCCTTCTCAATTTTTGTACAATGACAGCTTATTTAACTGTTTGATATGTTGAGATATTGTCACGATCCTTGTGGCTGCAGAAGTTTGAGGCATATGATTCCAGTGGAGCTGTTGTGTCGGGAGACAAAAATAAGGAGGTAAACATTTGCATTGTGTCTTCTTTTCTTGATCCCTTTCCTTCACAAGAACCGTTTAATGACTCGCTAGATTGTTCCGAGAACCATGGTGTAATCCCTATTTGAATGAGCAGGTTTTGGTTCGTGATGTTTGGGTGTTTGAGAAGTCCATGTTCCATACAGGATCATACTGGCGCCTTTGTGGAAGAATAAAAGTTTAACAGTTCAGATTAGGAGCGTATTCCCAGTTTCCATGTTAACAATAAAACCTCTGTGGTCATAATCAGAATTCGAGATTCATATGCATTCCCATCTGCCACCTTTGTGTTGTACTGACTTCCTTGGTCTGTGTTCATTCAGTGATCGCTTGAGTTCTTATAACTTCAGTTGTCTAAATGAAGCTTTCCATTGATGAGATCACTACCAAGCTAAGCTCCCTTTTGGTTTGCGTAATTCTAACCCAGAGAAGAATGATATTCTGTGATGATTTCAGAACGATGTACATCACTGAATTTTGAAAAAAGGACACATGAAGGCAAGGAAATTGAAACAGATGGGTAACTAGGAAGAAAATCTAATTATCTGCACACCGCATCTCTCTCACAAGTGATGTTTTCAGTTAGCTGCAAGGATCATATGGGTGCTGCGCATGTTGTCCTGAAATGGCCTGTCTGATTGCAGCGGCTGCAATGCACGACCCTCTTCACACGCCCTCGATCCTCCGCTCTCACCCGCTTCTTCCTGGGCCTACCAGGCGGCTGCAGCGACTTGGGTGGGTTGATGGTCACTTCCAGCGCCTTTCCAGCGTTAGCATCCTCATCTAACATCATCTCATTCCACAGGGTTCTGTCTGGTATTGGATGCACTGTCTGCGTATAGGACCTTCGATATGTAGCTACAGTGAAGCAGCTCTCAGTGAATCGATGAACGTTCTGTCTGCAAGAGAGAAGAGCAGCCACAGCGTGTGGGCAGGGCAGGCCATAGAGTTGCCACCCACGGCAATGGCAACAACGGTTGCGTATGTCGACTGTGTTGGTCCCTTCGTGGGATATCACCTCAAACTCAGCATCACTAGCCCGGAGTACCTTGTAGGTCTTTGCACGCTCAAGGGCCTCTGCAACTCGTCTCTCTGCGCTGGGGACAAGGATGGAGGTCCACTGGATGCTGAGCTCTCGACGCTCGTTGAACCAAGTCATCAGTTGCCTTCGGATGGATTCCATCATCTGGATTATGGGAAGCCCTGAGGCTTCGAGGATCCATGTGTTCAAGGAATCCACTATGTTAGATGTCAACTGTCCGAACCTTGATCCCTCAAAGTAAGCTGAAGCCCACAGCTGCGGGGGACTCTGCCAATCCAGTATGCTGCATCTTGAGATACCGATTCAATCTCAAAGATCTTGGTTTCAAATTCTGTGATTGTGAGAGCATGAGCCGCTTCCCAGAAAAGTTCCACAAGCATCGGATTGTTGAACTCTTTACGGAAGCTTTCAACCAAGTGGTGCAAGCAGAAGCCGTGGAAAGCAGTGGGGAAATTGGCTTCCACGCTCTCTACTATGCCTTTTGTCTGTCAGATAATATCGTAAGCCTTGGCATGTTCCCAGTGTTGACCTCAAGAAGGTTATGCAGCTCTGAAAGAAACCACATCCAGTTTTCGTCGGTTTCCTCATCAACAACCCCAAAGGCTAAAGGAAAGAGTCCACCATCCCCATCAAAGCCAGTGGCCAGAAGCAATGTGCCTAAATACTTGCTTTTCAGCAATGCTCTGTCGAGACCGATAAGGGGGCGGCAGGCATTTAGGAAACCATATATTGAAGCCTGGTATGAAATAAAGAGACGCTGAAAGGACTGGTCGGCAGGATTTCCATACACAGATGCAATACTTCCTGGATTTGTTTTCTTTATTTGCTCACAGTATTGAGGGAGGAGGCGATAGTCTTCTTCAAAAGATCCACGCATAGCGGCCATGATCCTTTCCTTTCCTCGCCATGCTTGCTTGTAAGATAATGTGATCCCATGGATCCTATGAATTTCTTCCAATATCTCTTTTGGTTTGTAGTTGGGATTCTCTCGCAGTCGCTGCTCCACAGAAGTAGCAACCCACTGAACTGAAGCCTGCTGGTGTCCAAGATGAGCGATTCCTCCACATGTATGATCACCATTGATGGTCCGAATGGTGAAAGTGGGTACACCAGGAAGTTTTGCTGCATGAATGCGCCAGGGGCATCCCTCAGTGGCACATTTTGCAGTAAACCGAGTCTTGTCAGATTTTACAGTCTGCATTTCAAATCGCAGGGCAATGGCTGTATCCCTCAAGGCCCGGCGACAAGCTTTAACATCAGAGAATTCTTGACCAACATGGAGATCAAAGTTGGGGCTCACGGCAAGGGTTCTCTGCTGAAGAACATGATAAGGGGTAACCACTAGAGACTGGTGAGGACTCATTTCACGCAGAGACTCCATGGCCATCTCATCATGTGGCATAACTGATAATTCCATGTTCTCATCAAGCTCTTGTATGTCACAGACAGGAAGACCATTGTGATCAGACATATCCAACTCACTGTTAATTCCATGTTCTTGAAGTTCATGATCGGGTTTCTCTTCCATGGCCAACTCATGCTCATGGCCCAATCTCGATTCCCAGTCCTGTTCCAACTCATGGTGCTGAACCAGCATCATGCTACAGTTTCTGCTTAACGGAGCAGGCTGGCTCTGAACAACAGCTCCGGTACAATCTTGTCCAAGCAGCAAATCATGGTCATCCATTTTTTTTAACCCTGAGACAAGCCATCAGAGAAGAACTTCAGACAAAGTTTCCAACACAGAATCTCCAAAACCAAATACCCGAAGCACAGTTTAACTTGATTTACGCTGAAGTGACACTACAACCGTCACACCCAACACCAAAAAGCCACCTTTTTGAAAAATTAAGAAGCAACATGCTGTGAAACATTCTTTTAAACGAAACCCAGAACACAACAATAAAAAATAAATGATCCTCGACACTGAAAATGTTAAAAATAACAAGATATTCATATTACCCTGTACACAAAACCCCGCAACTCGTATTCACATCAGCAAGTTACAAAAGATTCCCTGCGAAAATCAAAACAATTCAAACGCGGAGCATGGACCAGGTGTATGACAATTAACAAGAATTTGAATGTGGCGCGCAAAAGACAAATGAGTAGAAGGAGAGAATGGGGAAAACGGAGGAGGGCAGCCTGGGAGGCCGTAGAAGATGGGTATTTAGGTCAAAGTCTCAAAACTCGTGCTCCTGGCTTTTATTATTATTTTTTTTCCTTTTTGGACTTCAAGTTTCACCTATTCTCATTCTGGACCCAGGCTTTTATTCATTTTGAGCCATTCAATCCTCAGTTATCCAAGAAAGCTGCTTTCTAAGGCCACTCAATATATCACATGATAAAATACCCACTAATTTTATATTTCCTTTATAAAATCATATAACTCAACGATACCTCATCTTGTGTTGCTATCTGCTGCAAGTTGCTGGAAGTTGCGAGTGGCCATTGAACTGGAACCGCCAGAAAGCACATATTCATGGCTTTCCAGAATCTTCTCCTGTATGGATTCCAGAGGCCTTCACCAACTCCTTGTCCTATGTACACTGGCTGTCGCATGAAGTCCGTGACACCGAGAACAAGAGCCTGCCTCTCTTAGTCGACACCCACAGACAGCGAAGAGGGTAGGCGTACATTCAGTAAAAACCAAGAACCACAGATGCTTTGAGAAATATTTCTGTGGTTCCTCCCTCAGTCAAACCTGCTAGATGCTGACAATATTCGCTAGGCAGGTGGGATTTCCAGAGGCAACTGATTCTAGAGAGATTTAAAATGATCGGGTACCCAACATCATGAATGAGGCCAATTCAGTGTTAGTAACTTGCTTAAAAATAAACGATATCGAAGAACAGGATGCAGAGAGTGACGACAAACAATGTCCCAGCCACACTAATCCTTATGGCAGTCAAGGTGAACAGAGATGCAATACCTTGTTCCATCGTAGTGTAGTCTCCGACCAGTACTTCTGCAGTATTGACTTTCCATTGCAGTTTTGGTCACTGATGATGCAACTGAGATCCGCTCATTAGAGCTTTTCGTTGACCCCAAACTACTGCTATTGTTGCTCCAGGTTCCACCAGACTTCGCGCTAATGTAACTGCCCGATGAAGTACAAGAGCCACATAAACGAGGCTGGACACCATTTTCTACAAATTCTAATGGTCCCTGTCCCTGCCCAAGTTGCTCATAACGGTTGTTATACATCCTAACTGTATCAGAATCCGCTGCTCGTTAGGTGGTACAGACATCCCTGAACTGCATTCCGCACAAAATACTCGGCCAGTGTCGACAAGGATGGTTACGGTTAATCAAAGTGCACTGCGCTCACCCATAGTATTAGACCCTGCAGCTCTGATCAGGCATCTCAGACTGTCCGTTGACAGGCACATGGGCTCAGAGTGACACGGAATCCACGATTTCAATGGTGACAGGAAAATACCCTATCTATTCACTTACTGATGCTCCACTCCTTGGCACTGTAATATCTTCGCAATCTTCCACATGGATGGGATCTTATTCCAAAACCAACGAACGATTTGAAAACTTTCATCGATCCACATCCAATTACAGGAAATAAAGGCTGCCGCCCTATTTCATTGAATCTCATCTGAAGTTCCTGTAAACCAAGAATCCAGAAAACTAAACCAGACACCACATGCATTTCATGGACCTCAAGGCAAATGCACAAAGCACCCTGCTTTCAAGTTCGCCCACCGGGAAATAGCAATTGCAATCGATTCCTTCCGTACAAACCACCAAGTAATCAACCGGCGGGAAACCATTGGGCGATCAGCTAAGATCCTTCCATATCGACCCTACGTAGCTTCACTTTCGCTTCTTTTTCTTCCGGACCATACTTCCGTCATTAAACCAGCTGGGTTACTTCGATTCGATTCCATAATAATAACTATTCAGGAAAACCATACTCAACATTCCAACGCAGAGTATTTCATCAAGAAAACACACTCTTGCGTATGATCCAACTGGCAATCCTCGTGCAGTGCAATTTTTCCCCGAGTAGCGTGCCAGCCGTAACACCTAATTATTTTGTTGAACTTGATGACACGGTTTCAGTAAACGTCGTCATTGATTCGACTGAGGGTTATTTTAGTCATTTATGACGTGTGTAAAAAATTAAGAATATCGACTATGGTTTATAGGAGCTGCTGGGATATTCGAAGGGCTACGACTTCGCCATCTTTTCCAGCCTTCATAATATGAAATTTAATCTGGATACCTGTTCCCGTAACGGAGAACTCACATATTAGAGATCTGTGAAACAGAGAGGGTTAAGGAGGGAATGCTGACCTTCATTCTCTTGCAAAAAGGTATTTATGGCGACAGCATGGGAAGTTATCATGGCTTTTGGTTGCCAGTCGTTGCTTTTCCCGACCCATGACTTTAAGTCGAAGATGTCTGAAAAAAAGACGATCCAAAATGCATCAACATGTGGCTCAAGATGAGATCTAGTCGTAGGGAAGAAGCATCGTACTGGAAGTTGATTCGTCGTTGAGATGATGGATGTCGAAAATTCCTCCGGAAGCTCCATCTGCCCGCTTTTTTATATCATGAGATCCTAGTGTCTCATATTCCCAGGTTCTATCATGGAAGTCTCTGTGCAGGAAGAGCTCAATATGCCTGGCGTCCAAGGATTGCATTGTTCCTATGTGTCAAGAGAAGTTAGTACTTCATAGAAGGGAAGTAGCTGCTTAGAGATGAGGGGATTGGACAGACCATCGCATGAATCGAGGTCGCAGACAGGACATCGAACGAGCTGCAAGTCTGGGAAGTAATCACAGTGGAGGTTTAGGAGGAAGGACTGATGTTAGTCATGAACAATATTCAATCTCTTGATTCATCTTACCAGCTATCCAAATTCCGTTTTTGACGTTTTTCACCAGAAAGCAGCCGTTTGATAGCAGTGGTTGTTCTGTTTCCTCTTTCGGGATTCTTAAGGGTGCTACCAGACTCTCAGACAGTAGAGCAGCACGTGAATCAATAGAGAATGCACCGATCCTCATCCAATCTGTATATGACATTTCGGGGAAGAGCAATGAGGTTCAGAGGGATTGGAAAAAGGATTTGAAAACAGAGTATAGATTACCGATGTGTTTCTCCTGCTGCCGGAACATGTAAGTGTGACTCCCATCTACATTGATGAAAATGTTACGTCAATTCTAGTTGTAAAAATTATGAAATGGGAAAAGAACCAAGCTGCTGAATACCAAAAGCGGCAGCATAAAGATCGACCCACTTGAATGCAACTTCTTCAGCATCAGAAACCTGGAGATCACGCAGACATGCATATTTCCACACACTGTCCTCCATCATAACACGATGAAACCATTTGCAGGTTGCTGCTAGCATCATCAGTGATTTACCATCCAAACATTTGGCAATCTCAGTCCACACATCTTCTTCATACCTACTCATGTATTTGGTAGCAGAGCAGGGGGTTAAAAAGTTTGCATAATGAAATCAATGTAAAAACTGGAATGAAATCAATATGGATATCGGCAATGTAAGCAGCGTGATTGGTTGAACCTCAGTACACTGTAAAAGCAAATCGAATTATTTAAAAGAACATATCCCAAAATTTAGACCTAAGAACTTTTCGAACCAAATCAGGTTTCCAACGTGATTTTGTGCTTCCCTAACCCAATACATCGCGATTACTCCAGAATCCAAGCATTCATTCACTCTCGTATTCGAGATTTCATTAAAATCCACAAATCAGAGGAATTCAAGCAAGTGTGATAAAAAAAAGGAAAATCAGAGAATTCAAAATCAGATTTCTCTTCTCAATTCCTCACTCCATGAATAGAAGAATTATGAATATACAAACACTGCACAGAAAAACTTCTACCAAACAATTAACTACTGCTCTCAACCAAGGAACCACAGACATTCCAGAATGCAATTACGCGTCATCGGATTCGACATTTCGCACATCGGAGGTAGTTCGATGAACAAGCTACACGTAAATACTCATACCAGTTGAAGATGACGTGCGGAGTGAGATGCAGCGATCGTGGAGAAGCGCAGCTGCATATCGATCTCGCCTTCCTCAATCGCTTCCCCATGGATATATTCTCTAGAAAGTAACCTCCAAAATAAAATCCAGAATCTATGTGCAGAAGTGGCTCGGATAGCATGCGCAACACCTGCACAGTAGGCGAAAAAAGTTTGAACTCTGAAGTCCATATTTATTGTCGCGGGAAACAGCGTCGAAATGCAAGTGGCTGATCTTTTCTTAATCTCACTTCGCACCTTCAACAATTACATATTTCTGTTCTAGCGACTCTTGAATCAAAATTATTATATTATGGACCGTTAGTCTATCACGAACTCTTGCTATCAGGTCTCATCATTTAAGCATAAAAAAAAAACCAATATAAATTTTGACATAGTACATAATACTCATGGCTTACCGTTTGCGAGCTGGCTTAATTTGTTTACATCTCTACTCTACGTAAATGCATGTAGTTTAGCATCTGCCATTAATCACATAATGTGAAATAAATAAATCATCAGTCATAAATGTTAATATATGTTATGTATACATTAAAAACATTCTAAAAAATCCAATACACTTTATATAAAATGTGTAAAATGAATATATGATGATAGAAAGTAATGAAATAAAAGTAATTCAAACTAATTATAAAAAATAAGGATTTTGAGTTAAAAAAAAATCATTTATCACATTGGAGAAATTGCAAAATGGGCAATCCAGCCTCGAATGATGTCAATTATCTTCATTATGATGGTGGTTTATTTAGTAAGCTTCAAAAAATATTAAAAAAATCAGATTTTGGATTGCAGATTTTTAGTAGGGGTGTAATAGACATTTCATGAAGCTAGCCGCTAGTAAATAGAAAACGGCACTGGTGCGTGAAAGGTGCGCGGGAAATCATTTGCGGCATCGGAGGAACGGGATGGTGAAAGGGGATTTGGAGTTTGAGAAGGCGAGGTTGATGAGCTTGGCTCTAGAATTCGGATTCGAAGAGGAATCGGCTAAAAGCTGCTTGGATCGACTTATTCACTTGTATGGTGAGCCACATTTTTCAGTCCTGGGTCCGATTTTTCATTAGTCCGTGCTTGATTCGTTTGATTGAAATAGACCCGATATCGTTACCCATAAATGGGCTAGGTCTGTGAGTTATGATTGTGCAGTAGGATAATTTTGATCTCTAGTTTAAACACTATGCGATTTGTCGGAATATTGGGTGATTTATGGGGCTGTTATGCATGTCTTGCGTTTCATCCTTAAGGCGAGGTTGGGCAAGAGTTCATCACCGTCGAACACTGTGGTGATGACTTCCTGTTATCACTTGCTGAATGCGTACAAGATGCGGAGGATTGGGAAGATGTGGACGCGATGGAATCTGAAGCTTGCGGTGCTTTAACTGAAATTCTTGATGAGGATTTGCATGTAATAGAAGATACTCCCAATTCGGAGGTGCAAAAAATCATACAGGTGGATTCTTCGACTGATGAGGCAGATACGGATTTTTCTAGAAAGCATGAACAACTTTCCTCGACTACTACTGTTTGTGGCCAGCCTGAAAGTCCATTTAGAACTCCATGCGCCGCTGTAAGATATCATCTCCTTATTTCCCACACTGATGGTAGATTTTTTTCCCATAAATTTGCACTGCTTCGAGCTTTGTATATCAACATTTTTTTTGTAATGAAAAGAGGAATCATCGCACCCAAGCTTCAGTTTCATCAGTTTTTAATGACGGGCGGGGTACTCTATCCTATGAAGAGTTGCAGAAACTGGATGATCTTGAACTGGCAAATGTTGTTGTGTTTGGAAATCGAAATTTTCGACCACTGCAGCATCAGATTTGTAAAGCATTTCTTGGCAAGCGTGATTGTTTTGTTCTTATGCCCACAGGAGGTGGTAAGAGCCTCTGCTACCAGGTAGGTTCTGCGCTAACAAGCAGTTGTTACTTGAATCTGTTAAGGTATACATCCTGTATCTGTCGCTGACATGCAGCTTCCTGCTATTCTTCGGCCTGGTGTTACTGTTGTTATATCTCCCCTTTTATCACTCATTCAAGATCAGATAGCTACTCTAAATCTCAAATTCGCAATACCTGCCACTTTCTTGAATTCTCAGCAGAAACCTTCGCAAGCAGCAGTAGTACTTCAGGAGTTGAAGTAAGCTTTAATGTACTTCCATGCCTATTTTGTTATTAAATAAACCACTAGAAGTGTGTTAGTTCCCTTCAATTGCAGATTTACATTTTACGAATGAAAAATCAAATAAATAAAATGTTGATAATGTGGGGAATTCATCTGATTTACAGCTTTCATTCACAACTCGTTTTTTTTTTTTTTTTTTTTTCTGTTTATAGCTAGCATTGTTTGAATTTTTCCAGGAAAGATAAGCCTTCTTGTAAGCTTCTGTATGTAACTCCTGAAAGGGTGGCTGGAAATTTCCGATTTCAAGAGATCTTGAAAGACTTGCACAGGAAGGTAATAGCATATATGGTCTACTTCACGTCCAAGTGGGATGATTTTCTGTATAGATGTGAAAACGCAGTGATTTTCAGGGGCTGCTGGCTGGTTTTGCTATAGATGAAGCCCACTGTCTCAGGTATTCCTTTCTTCTTGAGCTTTTCTAATGGCGATCAAGTTTCCAGCTTTTTAAAAATATGAATTACCTATGAGAGGAAAAGTTCAAGCAAAAAGATATTCACATCTATTATTGACGGTTGAACCTTAAATACTCATCGAAGGAATATCTTGATATTTAGACTAACGAATCAGTGTAGCCATGTACGAATGTTATGGCATGCAATGCAAGCGCTAGTACTTGAAGCCCAGCTGACATATGTCGGTTTTATTCTATTCAGTCAGTGGGGACATGATTTTCGCCCTGATTATAGAGAATTAGGGTGCCTTAAGAGGAACTTTCCTAATGTGCCGATAATGGCTCTAACGGCCACTGCAACCCATATAGTCCGTAAGGTTAGCTTGTTCATTCTCTAGCGTTCTTTGTTGAAGCAATCATGTATTTTGTTCTTAGCTCTGATTCTTCTATAAGTCCTGCAGGATATCTTGGACACGTTGAGAATTCCTCATGCATTAGTTCTTGAGACGAGCTTTGATAGGCCGAACCTGAAGTATGAAGTGATCCTGAAGACTAAGGAACAGCTCAAGCAGCTCGGAAAATTAATAACTGATCGCTTCAAAAACTTATCAGGGATTGTGTATTGCCTTTCAAAAAATGAGTGCGTGGAGGTTTCCAAGTTTTTGAATGAGACATCCAAGATCAAATCCGTTTGCTACCATGCTGGTTTGCCTGCAAGCCAGAGAGTTGCAGCTCATAAAAAATGGCATAGTGGAGAAGCCCTCGTTGTTTGTGCTACCATTGCTTTCGGGATGGGAATAGACAAACCTGATGTTGTGAGTCTTAAATATAGTCAATCCTTCATTTCTTCATAGTTAAAATTCTCTTGCATCAATGCCAATGCACATTTCTTCTATATGTTTCTCCACCCTGTTCTCTGTTTTATAGAGTTGCATCAAAGCAAGTCTAACGTCTCTTGCCTGTTTTTCAGCGCTTCGTGATCCACAACTCGATGTCAAAGTCAATTGAAAGTTACTATCAAGAATCCGGTAGAGCCGGGCGTGATAACCTCGCTTCTACATGTATCCTACTCTACCAGAAGAAGGATTTCAGCCGGGTGGTTTGCATGCTTAGAAATGGCCATGGAGCTAGAAGCGCAAACTTCAAAAAGGGAATGAGCCATGCTCGAGAGATGCAGAGTTATTGCGAGCTTAAGGTGCATGATATCATCAATACACATTTACAGAGTTGTTAAATTAATGGCACGCCATTTAGCCTTCCCGAGAAACTAAAAGAATGTGAATCTACAGGATGAGTGCCGTAGGAGAGCCTTGCTTCAACACTTTGGAGAATCATTTGATCCAAAGTTTTGCAGAAATGGTCCAAATCCGTGCGACAACTGCTTCAAGATGAAGAACACCCATGCTGTCAACCAGCCAAGTGTATGAGATCTGTCTCATGTCAGAAGTAAGTGCTACTCTAGAATCATAGATCCATGGATGGAATCCTCATGAGAACACCATGCAGGTAACGACCTGTTTTTCACTTTAAAATCAACACTTTTTTTTTTTTTTGCATTGATTTGATTTCCTACCCGAGCTACCCATCCCTAGTTTGTTTTATTTCTCACTCTCTCTACTCAAACAGAAGAAACAAGGAGACACTGAGTAAGGCATCAGCCATGTCCAGACAAGAGTTGTAATGATACGCAAGCTTTCTCCGCGAGCTGTATCCCTACAGGAAGCGGTAGTTGTCATAACAGCACAGTCCCCTCTGATTAGTGGGTTCTAAAAGTGGTGGTGCAATACAGAGATGCAGGTTCCTCTTTGAACAGACATATCATCCCCCCATTACACAATGGAAACCATCCCACATGCCTTCTCTAACAACTTCATGCCCATCCCATAATTGAACTGTTCATGTACTAAGCATTGTTTCCCCTTCCTAAAGTCTTATCGTGACGTCTCTACTTACAATGATCTTTTGTGAACTTGAGATGGAGATTGTGTTGTCTCTTGGGTGATCCGTACGAGGATTAGCATATGATCCCTCTATGCATTGGAAGGAAGACCAATGAAGCGACTTAAGGGTATTGAGACTCGAGGACAAGTAGAAAGGACAGCGCTCTTGTCTTTATGTAAAAATACATATTATAATAGTGAAATAAAATACTATTTTTTGTCACTTTTCTTTATTCGCTGGGCACTCTTGTCTGTATGGAGCTCTATTAAAAGACACCGAAAGACGGAACATTCTACAAATAAAAATAGCTCGAATAAGATGGATAATGTCAATCACGTTCGTCACTCCGAACATGTACTCGAGTTTATGTGACATCATTTAAACATACGATCATCTTATGATATTTCATCCACAAACAGACGGAAAAATCCAAACTCCACTAGACAATATGACCAACAAGGGCTTTATTCGATCCAATACCTTCCCATGGTTTGTAGTGCATTCGAAAGTTCATCTTCAAAATGTCTTCTCCTGCATTTTAAATTGATGATAACTAGATTATAAATCAATCTTAAAAAACACCGTTATGTTAAAATTAAAAATTCAATGTATTAAACAAGCACGCGTAAAGTTTATATATATAAAAAAAATATGAATCGTATTAAAAATATTAAATTTAATCAATTAATAAGAATTTATAATTTTTAATATATTAATTTATTTCATTTTCAAATCTTAAAGTAAAATTGTTTGTTCTAATACACTGCACCTCCAAATTTTAATATTAATTTTTTATAGTACAAGAAATAAAATGAGGATGATTCTATTTATAAATAACCCGCTAATTTGAATATAGAAATCAATCTCTCAACCACATCGAGGAAAATTTCATTTGTTACCAATTCTAATTGGTCAAATTAATCATGATTGCTTCACAACTAATTATTCATCATTAACTAAATTCACTTGGCACAAAACTGAAAAGATCACGTGAGATTTGATTAGTGGGCGAAGGGATGATTTAATGGTGGAGATCGGATGGTTGCCCAATTCAAAGTGTCCTACTTTTTAATTTATTATTCATTCTGATTTTTGTGTTTTTATAATTAAAATATAATATCCATATATATTTTACGAGCGGAAAAAGAAACCAAAATAATAATAAAAAAAGATATAGAAAGAATTAAAAAAGGGGGGAAAAGGGGAAACAAAAAGCTAACGGAAGGCATTGAAGGGCAAGGGACGAAGAAGATCATAATGTCATTCTATCGTAGTTCTTTCTCTGTCTTCTTGTCGTCTTTCGGGGCGGTTTTTGGTTTCCGCCCCACCATTTTCCTTCTCTGCTCCCTCCCCTCGAAAGGAAATTTGAGAACTGCAACGGATTCTGGAAACTTGCGTGGGAAGAAACGCATGCAACTCGAATTCAGGGGCATTTTTATGTTCTAGTTGATCGATCGATGGCGGAGGGGGCTTTAGAACTAGACGTCGCTGCGCTGATCGAAAATGTTGTTCAATACCATGGAAACAGGCTGAACGACGTTGATTTAGCGTCAAGAAAGGCCGAGGAATCTTGTATGATCGCGATGAATGATTCCTTAGTTTTTTTTTTTTTTTTGTATTCATCTGTCTTGATCATTATAGATCATCCTTATCGTCTTGTGGAATTTCGATTGTGAATTGCATTTCTATTTCGTGTGTTTACCGCCGGATTTTGGATTGATTATCGTGAGCGTCACTCGCAGCATTGAGGCGATTCGAGGCTGCGGCATGGTTGAGGAATATGGTCGGTGTAGTGGCTGGAAGGGAGTTGCCCGCTCAGCCTTCGGAAGATGAATTTAGACTTGGTTTGCGAAGTGGGATTATACTGTGCAATGCTCTGAACAAGGTTCACCCTGGTGCCATCCCAAAAGTAAGCCTCTTGTTATTCTGTTCTTCATTTTTGTTGCAGGGTTATCTTCTTGTTGATTTTTGGTTGTTTACAGGTGGTTGAGGCACCTGCAGATGCTAATATCATTCCTGACGGCGCTGCTCTTTCTGCATACCAGTACTTCGAGAATATTAGGAACTTCCTTGACTCTGTAGGGGAAATGGGAATCCCTGCTTTCGAAGTATCCGATTTGGAGCAGGTCTGCAGCTTAAATACAGAGTTTGTAAAGCATTTAAATTTATGGGTTTTGAAAATGAACTACTTGATTTAGGGTGGCAAGTCTTCACGAGTTGTCAACTGTGTCTTGGCCCTGAAATCATACAATGATTGGAAGGAAGGCGGTGCTAAAGGTTCTTGGAAGTTCAGCGGAAATCTGAAAACGCCAACATCAGGGAAGCAATTTTTTAGAAGAAATTCAGATTTGTTTGTCAATTCGTTGTCGAAAAGCTCATCTCCTGCTTCAGAGAAGGGTGCTGATTTTCTAACAGATCAGCAAGTTAATGAAATGGTTTGTGGTATTCCTACTTTTGGTCTGTATGCTTCTCTGTCTCATCAAATAATATTCAACTAAAAATATGCGTTGCCTCTGATCACAGGAAAATACACATCCGTTGCATATCTTTGTTCGTGACCTTTTTCGGGATAAGAAAACCGAAGATGTTTCCTTGGTGAGTGTATTTAGTCTCGTTTTTTGGAGGAGTCACTCGAGGTTTTTGTCATTTTTATAATTGGTCATAAAAATCTCTTGCTTGGAGACTATCTTTCTGCAGATTGTTGGTAATATACTTGGTAAAGTTATGCAAGAATTTGAACACAGGTTGGCAAGCCAAAATGCGAAGGTGATAATAGAGCCCCAATTCCTTTACCGTTTATGTTTGCCAGAAGAAATGGTGACATTTATATGAGTTTATCTAAAATATCCCCTGATCCAAAAGGTGCACGTAGATGGCAGTGGGGCGAAAGAACATGAGACGCATATTGAGACAGAGGTTTGTTGAGAACGGCATTGTGGTGTTGATGATTTCAATTATATGACATTGAGTTGTCTTTTACTCATCTAGAACCATGAGGACTTGGACACAGTGAGGGATGGACAATGGTCCAACGATCGATTTCATGTCTGCAATTCAGAGAATCGTTCTAAGTATCTGGACTTCGTGGAACGCTATGGAAAAAGCGTGCAGGTTATTCAAGTAAGCATATTGACCTATATAACTTATTCTATCCGTAGTATAAAAAGTATATAGTTGCATTATTTTGTGATGTAGGAGCTCAGGAGCGCACTTCACTCCACAAAAGGTGAAGTGCAAATGCTGCTCACTGAGTATCAGCAAGGAGTTACATGCCTTGGTACCTAGCCATATGAATAATATTTTATAATTATTTTGAAGAAACTGAGATCAAGATCTTGTCAATAGGCAAACATTTAAATGGCCTCGCACATTCTGCATCTCAATATCAAACAGTACTTGAGGAAAACCGGAAGCTATACAATCAAGTGCAAGACCTAAAGGGTAAAGAAGATCGAAAAGCTTAATTTAGGCTTTTAGATGCTTAGTTACTGAAGAGGTTGTAACGAAGCAGTTTGTATGCTCATATATCTCAGGAAATATAAGAGTCTATTGCAGAATACGGCCATGCTTGTCTGGGGAGTTTACTGCTTTGAGTAATGTGGAAGTTGTTGATGAGCAGACGCTTTCAGTGCTGGCTTCTTCAAAATATGGGAAAGGGATGAAGTCATTCACTTTTAACAAAGTTTTTAGCCCATCATCCAGCCAAGGTTTATGTGGTGCTCTCAATATCATCTACCATGTTTCAATATTACCACTTGAAAATGAAAAAAAAAAAATGTCTTTTGCTCACTACTTGCAGAAGAAGTGTTTGCTGATATGCAGCCACTTATCCGTTCAGTCCTTGATGGTTATAATGTCTGCATCTTCGCGTATGGTCAAACTGGATCAGGGAAAACATACACAATGGTCAGAACTTTGTAGCTTTGATAGGGACTCAAATAACTGGATCAAGAGCTTTGATTTTCGTTTTCTTTCTTACTTCTGATGTTGTACATTCCATTGTGCAGACAGGACCAAGTCAACTCACCGAGGAAACTGTGGGTGTAAATTACAGGGCGCTCAGGGATTTGTTTCTTCTGTCAGAACAGAGAAAAGAAACCACTGCATATCATATCGCTGTCCAGATGATTGAAATATATAATGAGCAAGTTAGAGACCTCCTCGTCACAGATGGCCGCAATAAAAGATATCCTTTTGAACACCCTTGTCATTGCTTCCTCATTCTGATCCTTAAAAATATGCGTTTAGTTTTTCCTAACTAATAGATACATTAGATATACGTAACAGCTCCATCAATGGCGTCAATGTCCCAGATGCAAACATCATACCTGTGACATCAACGTCAGAGGTCATTGATTTGATGAACCTTGGCAACAAGAATCGCGCCTTTGGCTCGACAGCAATGAATGATCGCAGCAGTAGATCGCACAGGTATTTTTTTTTTTCTCATACCATCATCTACCATTGTAACCAGGAACTTCTTAAGATCAGAAGCATTATGGTTTTGGGTTTCATTAGGACCCATGATGCCGTTTGGCATTGAAGGCCAAATCCACGTGTTTTCAGATAATACACTGAATGATTTTCCTGTGCATCGTGCAGTTGTCTGACTGTTCATGTTCAAGGAAAGGATTTGACGTCTGGCTCCATACTTCGAGGTTGTATGCATCTCGTTGACCTTGCAGGAAGTGAGAGAGCTGATAAATCTGAGGCGGTTGGTGAGCGATTGAAGGAAGCACAACATATAAATAGATCTCTTTCCGCCCTGGGAGATGTCATTGCCTCTTTAGCCCAAAAGAATTCACACGTTCCTTATAGGAACAGTAAACTCACACAACTCCTTCAAGATTCACTGGGTAAGACAGCAGGAGAGTCCATATAGATGCTAATCTGCTTCTGTTTTCTAAGATTATGATATATTCTGTAGGAGGCCAAGCAAAGACTCTCATGTTTGTTCACATCAGTTCTGAACCAGATGCTCTGGCGGAAACACTCAGCACACTTAAATTTGCTGAACGTGTCTCAACTGTTGAGCTTGGTGCAGCTCGAGCAAATAAAGATATTGACGTCAAAGAGCTCAAGGATCAGGTTTTATTTGTCTCAACGGATGATGCTTCATATTATATTCTTCGGGTCTCACCTTGGCAATTTGTTATGCAGGTGGCCACGCTGAAAGCAGCCTTATTGCAGAAAGAGAGAACAGAGTTAAGTGCTCTACAGATGACGCCATTGAGCCTGGATAAAGTAAATCTTTTGGATCTTCTGCATCACATTCTCCATCACGGAGTGTAGGAAACATCACTCAGATGGAGGTATCCAAACTAATCAGACGGAGGCTTTACCATTTATGAACTCTAATTGTACAAAATGCTCTTCTAGGCCTGGAGCAGCTGTTCATCATCATCAAAAAGCAAAGCCATAGCACTACAAATTCTCCTCAACTTGGCAGTCCTCGCCTAGTGGAAGAAGAAAGACGCATCTCTAGCTATTGGATTTACAAGGAGGATTTGGTGGCGAATAAGCAGCAGGATCTGAAACCAAACGGTGGAGACGAACTAATGGAGATGTACCATGGCCATACCAACCAAGATCAACAAACCCATGTTTCATCTCAGAGAAGGCACAGTTTAGACAAGGGGGGTTCAGATAAGAGTCAACAAGAGGAAGTAGTAGTCGCTACTCCAGAGTCCGATGACCTGGGAGCTGAAACAAGTGATTCTTCAGAGCTTGATTTTCAATGGCAACTCACCCTTACAAGATCCCCTAACTCCTTGCCATTGCGAGCAAATCCCAGGCGCCCCGGCGGCGGCACCAAGCATTCAAAGATCCCAGCAGAGTTGAGGTAACATTTTACAAAAAATGCACATGAATGTTAAGTGTTCTGACTATGCCAATGTGGTGGTATCACCGTCTTATTCTTCAGAAGCCTCATTCCTCAACCTCCATCAAGAAGGATCTCCAATGGTATCCACACTCCTCTGTATAAGAAACAGGCGAGGCAGCCAGCTTCTCTTGAAGGGAAACGGAGACCAACGGGTGGCATTGGCAACTAACAAATGAATCCAATCCATTTTTTTAATTGATTTCTTGTGAGTGGCTTTCATTTTGATTTCGTTTTTTTTTTTTTTGGTTTGGTTTCAGTTCCGGAAAATGGCGATATTTTCGTTTGTCTTCCATTCTGGTTTGCTCTTGACGTATCTGTACAGAAACAGAGAGCATGATAGTGAAAAGTTGATTGGTTTTTGGCATCCCAAGTTGCCATTTTCGGGTTTCACTATTTTATAAACGAATACAGAGGGCTGAAACTAATCACCACCATACATGCTGCTGAATAGTACGGCAGAGTTTCCCCTCAGTAGAGGAAATAATTCAGAAGAACGCAACGTACGTACCAACATCAGTGGCCTAGAACCAACTACGCAGCCCAAGTTACCAACTTCAAGTTCATAGAGGCAACCCCTCGCCTGCAAGAGCAAAAAGTATGTAAGTGTTCAGCAGGCCACCATTAATATGATCTATCCACAACATTAACAGCATAAGATGCTACTGACGAAGTTCATCAAGGGAGATCTTGCTTAACGTTTCACCAGACGTAATGAGCCGAATCCTCCCTACAATCAACAAAGCATACTTGGTAAGACTCGTAACAAAAGAGGATGTATGATCAAACCATTGTCATACGGACCATCACGGCGAACACAGATTTCTGGTATGCTTTTTATTTCACCGTTGATGCTGTCATTGTAGACTCTAACTTCGATATCACCCTCGACATAAACGGATGAGCTGAAAACAAGCATTGTTCATTAGATTTCTACTCATGGATGAGGAGGGTGCTGTCATCATTTGGAAGTTTCCTTACTTCTTCAAAAGTTTCTGAACTGCAAAAGCACCTAGTGCAGGATTGTGCACTGCAATCCGATGCCACTGAGCAGGTTTCGGCAAGTCTTTACCAACTATTCTTTGATCGAACATGCCACCAGTTCCGACAGTAAATGTGGTCACGGTCTTACCATTTCTCAAGATCTTTTGAACAGGTTCTTGACCAACTTTCCCACATAGAATTGCCTGTTGAGTCTCAAGAGATTCATTATTAGCTGGAAGTACAGAATCATACAGAATAGTGCCCAGGCTTTGATTCTGCAAGTGTAGTTATACAGCGGTGTGCACACAATACATGAGCCGACAAACATACAATATGCTATTCATGAATGATCTTAGTAACCCGAAATTCATATAAGTAACTGAGAACTGAGAAGTCTATGCACATTTACCAAATATAAAGGGTGCATCTCAAGCTTACCCTATGAACGCCACGAAAATTCCAGCCTTTCCTTGGATCCACTCCCTGCAGTTGCATTTCCGGCCTCTCTGGAAGAAAATCATCATCTACCTCTGCATTGTCATCATTATTCTCCGGGTCTAACGTACCAGTAGACAAGAAAGCCTTCGTGGTTCCCCTCACATCCATCACTAATAATTTCCGCGAAAACAGAAGCAAAGTTATAAAATTCTAAAAAATCCGAAAACCTTCCACTGTAATGGAAAATCTTTGCTCGAAAGGTGGCATGTGGTATGAAGCTGAAAAGGCCAAGGATAATCTGAATGGAAAAATGGATGGTTGACAAGCAGAGTACGGACGAAACTATATTTGCAATGTGATATCGTGCAACAAGAAAAACCATTCACCAAAACAGATACATGAAAGGACAACGATGCACGGTACGCGTTCGATAATATGTCAAGTCAAAACGGTTTTGCAGCAAGTGCAGAAAAGAAGAAAGAACAGAGACTCACTCCTAGTGGACGAAGACGGCCCTGCAGCGGAGGAAACACGAAGAAGCTTCATCAATTTCGGTGCAACGGAAGCCATTGCCAGCAGAATCAATAAGCGCCGAACGCCAAAGGGTTTAAGAACTCGAACTCAAGCCAGGGTTCAACCTACAGAATTTTTGTCAATTTTCTAAATTTACTCTCTATTATTTTTTTCCATTTCTTTATAAATATAAATAGATGGTAAGTACTGGGAAGTGACCCTCGTAACAGTGAACTGGGCGCGGATGCACGACTCCATCGCCTGAAGGCTCAAATTGATGACGTATTTGTGCACAATTCGCAGGAAATATCCCGATCTGCTTGGGTACCTCGCCGAAGGTCAATTGCTACGTTTTGTGAACTTATGTTTACGTTTATGAAGTTTGTGGTATACGCCTGCTTCGATGTATGCCGTTCACACGTTCTGAACTTTAAAGGAGCCATTTATGTTAAGATAAATTGCTAATATATATTGTACGAGTAATTTCTAATACCTTGTCAAACTAGCACCAGCATTGGCTTTCCATGTGCTTTCGAAGTGCCTTTAGTTCTGCGCAGAATACGTATCTGGTTTTCTAGTTGCTGTGATTATGAATCTATCAGTCTCTTGCAACAAACATACCTGTGGTTGCAGACATTTGGCTTTAATTAGCTGTCCTAGTGCCTACAATCTCTAGTCCGAGTATCGTGTTTCTTGTCTAGAAGACTCACCAATATATGGCGGTATTATTGATGATAAGCCCAAGGAATTGTTAGAATGCCAGCGTAAGAATTTTGCTGGTTAGTGCTCTCTTCTAGAGAATTTAGGTCCACCATTTATGATTTATATCCGAATGTCTCACGTATTGTTAATCGTGAAGATCAATCTTAGGAGTTCTAAAGGGTTTTATCTTTCCATTTAGCAGGAGTCATTGAGTGTCTCAATTGGTAATCTATTGGTGTATCCATTCATCGAAGGCTTCTTGGGAGCCCTGGCACCTGATTTCAGCCTCTACCCTGTTGCATCAGCTTGACTGGTGTGATGCAAGTGAGAAAAGTATATGTTACTCGGCGAATAAGGTATGCTACCTCTTACCGAATGCCGAATAATCATTTTATGTACCTCTTCGCCATGAAGTGGATGTTATTTCACATGAATTTATGCGTTTATTTGCCATGAGTAGTCAGAAGTATAGAAGCCAAAGAAATTAAAATATAGATGTCTGAAAATGTTACTCTATTTGTTTCTTAAATCTGATATAATATATTATGCTGATTGTGAGACTAGAATTGAAAATGAACACTGATGCGAATCCCATGGTAGAAATCACTAGTAAACCGTAGGTTTCCATTTTGTGTAGTGAGATGTCAAAATGGAGTGCTTGGCATGATTGTTTTGTTTCCGGGAGTTCCTTGATTCATAGGAAAGTGGTCTATGTTCTTCCGTGTGATGATTTACTCTTGCTATGTGCTTTTCTGGCAAATACAAAAAGTGGAAGTCATGATTTCGCCTTTCTAACAAAACCAAGACTCAGAAAAAGTTCACCGTAATAATAGGATGTCGTCCCGTAGTTGCGACGCGTTTCGGTTCGTTTTGGTTTTCACCTGTTTTTTTATTTATGCATGTATGCGAATCCGGTAGGGATCCGGCTAAATCCATTTCAAATGGCAAAATCACAAGTCCAGCACCATTGTTCATGTTGCTCATTTAATGGACCAATATCGGCCGTTTTGGGTCCGTTAGGTATTCCACAATACAACTTTAGCTTTATTATGCTGGTCTTTAAGATATTATGATGGCCCGTGATTCAGCAATAAGCTTATTTACTGCGCCATTTAAGGGGCCTATCCGACCTACACAATGTGCCGTAACGTTCTTTACATGTGATACCTTTTGTGAAATAGAGATCGAATTTTCTTATAAAATTTGTGTAAATTATAAATATATTACATGTTATCTTAACTTGAAATGTACAATATCAATTGTCTTTTATTCTATTTGAGCGACAAATCTTGAACGTTATTTTCTTATTTTACATTTGTCTAATACAATCTAATTGTTTGAATTTAAATGTATAAAAAAGTAAAAGTATAATTTGTATGTTAATATACATATTACAAATTACCATTTTTCCATTATATTTATAAAATTACACAACTTCATTTTATTTTACTTGTAATTCTTCTCCCACATTTCTTTCCAAAGATTGTGCAGAACACAACCTTAGTCACAGTGATCTTATTTCTGTATAGTCAATGAATCTAATTATGGAGACACCAGAAACTAGTTCAAGTTAATTTAATAGCCAAATAAACGATATATCCTATACTAATGAGCACGATTTTAAATTTGTTAATACTAATGTGCATATTCACTACTTACTCAGCACATAAGAAACCTCTGGAGAATGATCCATTCAAAGCGCAACATTCATTTTCCCCTTAGCACCTGTCACAACACGAATTATTTCAACCCGCCTGGATCAAAAAGCATGAGTCAAAACATCTGAAGAGCTGCCGTGAATCATCGTGTTGATAACTGATTCATTTTACCGTCAGCTTAATTTTAGAAGGCATTTACGATTGGCCGCAGATTAAGAGGCACCTCTGGTTGCGGTCTCCTGAGTCCCTCCACGTTGCCGGAATCCAGGGGAATATCATCAGTCTATTGCCGATTCAGACACTCCGAACATCTGAGAATTGTAGCAACAATTAGTGAAGTAAGCACAAATCAGAAAATAAGAAAATTAGACAAAAAAAAATCCCTCAATCCTATTCTTCGGAACGCATTTAACAGCGAGACATGTTGGGAGGAGAAACGAGATTACCACTTTAAGATAGGGGAAGAGTTGAGAGGTAGTGATGTCAGGAAGATTTTCATGGTGATCGACGACAAGAGGGAGTAAAAGAGGAGGGGTTCTGCTTTATGTTTGTGAGATCGGGGATTCACCAGATGGCAGGGAGGAGGCAATCGATCGTTTATGGAAAGCTGCAGCCAAAAGCGATGGAAAATGCCTGTCCTTCGCTTGAAAACTTCGAAGCCGTTTCGACAGTAATGCAAGTCGAAAGACGGTGGAAGCTTCTCACCAGATCCGCAAGAAGAGCAACCCCACAGGTTTCTAAAGGTTACGCATGCGGATCGTGAATTTCATTGGAGATCCAACAGCAACGGAAAACACGTATTTGTTTTCCTGAAAAAGAAACAGCCGCTGCCGATTGCAGCTTCATGACCGTCGCCAGCGCAAAAAACACGGAAATCAGCGACAAATTGAACTAAAAAAAAAAAATCAGGCATATACGAACCTCTGGCATGCTAGCTCACGGATAGTACCTGAGAATTAAGGTCAAGGACGAAGAGCGACCATAAAGATTGCATCTGTATCACCGACCGGAGTTCATGGTCTCATGAATATTAACGCCGCCTTGTCATGGAATCCTCATGAAATTGAGACAATCACGTCGCTGCCTTCCCCAAGTCTAGCAACAACTCACCTGTACCGTTGTGGTTGCATTACAGATCTTCCTCTAGCTTCTAAAAAGAAATAACACCAAAAAGAATCCGATCTATATTTCAACCGACGTAACTGGGGAAAGAATCAACACATCACGCAGCAAATTGCTTAACAAAGTGAGAGCTATGATAAAACCTAAGAAACAAAAACACAGAAAAAACTTATCCCTCGAAATCTCACCAAAACGTTCGATTAGACTCTTTTCAGAACCGCATTTAGAGAACTGGACCGGCGGAGGAACGAAGAACAAACATCACACCTACCTGAATACCTCCATATACCGCATCGTATTTCCCAGTTTCACTCGCTTCGCGACACTCTATAGGGAACATCAATATTAGCTTAGAATCCACAAAGTATAAGCCAGTCAAAAATACAGCCTCCTTCGATCACGTGAAGCTCACCAGCCTTGAATTGATAATCGCCTACGGCGGCCGGAAGAGCATTAATTGGAGCGCGAATCGGTGACGATCCGCCGGGAGATACGCCGCGATACGGATCTTCGCAGCCTCCTCGTAATCCTCGAGAGACCGCCATTCTTCCGCCATCTCAAACGCGTTGGACGCCCAGGCCCAAATCCCAATTAGATATTTTGACGCGCGACTACTGGCCCAATATGGGCTTTCTAGTGCTACAAATGCTGGCCCAATAGTAAATACAGGGGTCAAATATTATTTAATGAATATTTGTTAATTTTAATAAACTTTCAATTATTGCTGAGCAAAGACAACGCAAAAGGAGGCGCTTAGTCATTACATTGATATCTTATTCGCAGGTATGTACTGTACATTACATACTGAGGCAGCTGCTACAAAACCCAAAAGGAAATATGTAAACCAGTTGCACTTCATCGTTGTTACTGATCATCATACGACAGGTGAGAACTGGTAGTGCAGCCCGGCGCATCCGCATCCTCAGCACCGCAACAGTCGTAGAATTTAGCAGCATAAGGAGGATCATCTGGTCCCAGTTCATAGTACCTTTTTTCACAAGAAGAGATGACAATCGCTTAAACATGCAATCCCAACACTTCAATCAGTGTTCACACCTCGCATATTGTGTAGGCAAAGTATTCAGATTGGAAAGCTCTTAACCACGGTCTAAGGCAACTGTAGCTACACATGAAAAGGTTTTTGCAGCGGTCTAACAAGGTCACAACACATTACAATTTTCTTCTTCAAGTGAAAGGAGACTATTTCGGAATGATGAACGGCATGGTTATAAGTACACAAGAATGTTGTAAATGGAACAATGAATTATTGCATCTGATGAAAAGAACAGATAGCGGACACCCATATGTTATCGAATGCAATTGTGTCACTGAAAGGGGGGAAAAGGTGCAGGTGATTCTTAGGAACAATCGAAAATTTTTCTGGGCTTATCCCTGATCCTCGAGGATCCAGAAACATCATGATCTTTAGGCGAACAATCTTGACAAGAATCGAGACCGGATAAACAAAATCCCAAAACAAGGAGTACCTTTTCTGATCATCGTGGCGGCGACAGACATAGAAAGAGGGGTGAAAGCGGCAGGACGCCGGAGTATTGGAAGCCGGCAAGAAAAGCTGCTTGCACCGTTTGCACAGCTTACGACCTTCTTGCACTCCGTTCACCTCCCGCTCTCCGCGATCGTTACTCATGCTTTCGTCTATCCAGTTTTCCCGAGTACCGCCTTTTTATCCAGAGGAAACCGTATTCCCTTTGAAAGAGGTGCGCAACTTGCGCAATGGTTATGGGTACGCGGGCCTTCCCCTTCGGTGCATCGCGCACCCAATACGGGGGTACGCAACACGTTAGTAGAAGTAGAAGTGTTGGTTCTATAGAAGAACCGTAAACTTGTAAGAAGACGGTTGAAGAGTAGCATTAGTTTGAATCAATATTACATGTCCAGAACCCGATATGAAGAGAAACGGAAGCCGAGAGCAGCAGGCATCTGGATGTAGCCAATAAGAGTAAAAAATGAGGAATTCATGCCACAGCTATTCTGTTCTCTTCCCGCGTTTTCAGATGCTGGTTGCATTAAAGAGGCAGCAAAACCTGAACAGCAGCTTCCATCTTGATTCATCATACCTTTTGCAAAGCATCCATGTTGGTGGATGGTGCTGAACATGATGGAGAAACTTCATCTACAAAAGCTTCAATCCTCCGGTTACATCATCAACAAGTTCAGCAGGTCCTGAACCATGGCCGGCACATCAAACATGAGAGAGGAATTGATTGTAGAACCGAAAACTGAAAATTGAAATAGAAAAATTCCAAGAGATATGAGACCCTCACCTAGGATTGCCATGACAGTCCTTGAATCTGGAAGAAAAAAAAAAGGATAAATTCAAACGGACGCCATCCAAGGAAAAAGCAGTGTCCACAAGGGCAATATGCGGAAGGGGTAAGTCAGTTAGGCAAAAGGTATCATATAGGACTCCCAAAACATTCAAGTTGAGGCAAATGACAAATAGAAGCTTGCTTAGCAACGTAAAAGTTTCATCTAAGATGATGCAGGGATTATAATGAACTTAATCGAAAGTAACTACAATCTGCTTCATAAAGTGATGACACGAACTTGGAGCAATCTGCGTCCTCCCTGCGTCTATTGTAACATGTGTAGGCAAATTAAGTGATGTTGCTCTCTCCTGCAAGAGTAGCGAAAAATAATTAAACAAATATCAGTAATGTAGTATGCATGAATTCACATCTCACATGAGGATAAAAAGTTGAAGTTCAGAAAGACAGTTCATTAAAGGTTACTTCAACTGTCTATGATTCTGGGTAGCTGGATGAACCAATCCAAAAAACTCAATTTTCCGTGAGGATAAAAGGTTGAAGTTGAGAAAGATAGTATAGGTTACTTTAAATGTCTATGATTCTGGGTAGTTGGGTGAGCTAATCCAACACTCAATTTTCATCGACACATCTAATGCCATAAAGCTAACTATTGGAAAGAAAGGAACACGAAAGTTTCCGTAATTATCTTCCATTTTTTTCCACCTGCAAAATGAGCATGTCGTCTTCACTCTCAATTTTCACGACAACTTTAACCTGCCCGCACATTTCCCATCTGCATCAAAATTAAGCATGTATGCCCTTTATAAATTCTTAAAAGAACCTGAAGATGCAGTTAAAACATTTAAAATTTAGAGTACCTTGACAAAGATTTTGGTGCACGTTTTACAAGCTTTTTGTATAGACCCAATGTTGCATGGCTAGGAACAGAATAAGGAAATTTACTAAAAGTCAGGACAATGAATTTCAGTATGAAATGCACTCACAATGATGCAAATTACCTACCGTTTTGACGAATGAGTCAATCTTTTTTTAGACCGAGATTTACGTACTAAGGAAATACTAAACTCGATTCAAATAACCATACCTGCATTGGGCAGCAATCTTTCCTTTCCCCATCTTGAGATCATTTCTCACTACCAATACCTGCATCCAGATCAAACTTTGAAGTAGTCTGCCTCATCATCCTCAGGATCATAACTTTCTGTAAGAAAAAACAAAACCACAGGTTTACCATTTTATAGTCTTCGAGAACCTCAGCAAGCTGTTCAACCTGCAGAGGTTGTTTAACACCGCTATCCTTTTTCTTTTCACTGTTATCAACGCCAATTTCTTTGGGGCGTCTACGTAGAACATGGGAAGAAAGATGAGCCCCGACCAAGTATCCCACGACCAAACAAGCAGCAGCAGTTAAAAACATACTAACCCATGTAATTTCTATGGGTAAAATCCAGCACTATTCACTGCATCAAAAAGGCAATCCTCGTTAGCATTTCATTCCCTAACAAACGGACCAAAATCTACCACGCCCACGTAATAGCGACAAAAAAAATTGGAGGCCAAATCAACGAAGAAAAAGAACATAGCGCAATTGGCTACCAGAAACAGAAAAAAACACGAACCAGATAGAAGTGACAGGGTAGCGAGAAGCAGCATTAAAATAAACGAATTGCTGATTTCCTAAACGTGAGCCCCTCGACTTGGATAACGATTATGGAATCCAACGCAGACGAAACACTGCCGAAAAAAATCCAAATCCTTGACCCGTGATTTGCTCTGGGTTAGAGCAGGCCAATCGGAGATGGAGAAGTCGGATTCCACGAGACTACCCGTTAACAAACAAACCATCTCGCTTGCAGACGGAAGCTAATCATTTATTTATTTATTTATGCTTTTTCCGGAAAATGTTCATTTACTAAACATTTTCAATAATAATTAATAATTTTCGATAAAAATATTACTATTATTGTTTCTCTAAAAAAATCTAATACTTTGGTAATATATTTTTATTTTTATAAATAAAACAATTATACAATTTTTAATAATTGTAAATTTTAAATAATATTTATTTTATACAATTTCGTAGAGCATTTAATACATTATATATTTTCTCATACCAACTTAATCTTCTAAATATATTTGATACTCCTATTTGTATTCATTATTATCTCAAAAATTGTACTTTTTTAATAGTTCTGATGATAATTCTCCAACTTATTTGAAATTTTTCTCACTACCTTGATTCTAAATAATTTACAGTATAACGTACGAGATGATCTTTGCAGTTTTTTTAACTAGCATTATTTATGTAATACGTTGTGATTATTTCTAGATCTCCGATTGATTCAATTGATTAAGTAAATTGTTATCATATCATCTTTCTAAATGGTTCCAGAAAGTTTTTATCTCGTTGCATTCAACCAAAGTATGACGAATTGATTTAACGTATCTCATGCATTGTTCACACTTGGTGGGAAGAGATACTTATTATTGATTCAGATTCTCTATAGTATTATTAATTATTCAGTATATAGTAAAGTTAATCTATAATCATGTCTTCCAATACATTAGTTTTTTGATAACATAGTCTCACCTGCTACCGGATGAAAACGCACCTCTAATCTTATTTAATTTGTTAATGTAAATTAATACATGCTTGCCCATCCACCACCTCCTTTCTCAGACCATACAAATTTCCTGAAGCATAACTGGCTAACAGGTGTATCAGTTCTTCAAGGGAAGGAACTCGAAGAACTGGTACGGACCGGGATGGCTCCGAGGACGACTCGCCCGTTCGCAGCCTCCGTCGACTTCCACGTCGGTATGGACCCCACTGTTAAGGGGAAAAAGCTCTAGGGTTTCCAATTCCTTGGTGGAGAGAATAGTGATCAAGTCCAGAGGCTTCGCTGGAAGCACAGCAACCGCACCAGCGGAGGAGCAAGGGCTTGTGGAGTTAGCGGAGCACGACAAGTACATCATCTGCTGCTGCTGTTGTTGTATCTGGACATCGTTGTCGTGGAAATGCAGCCACCCCTCTTGCAGCTTGCGCTCTCTGTCTGCAGCCTTGGCTCCTTCCTGCGATGTCTGATGCAATGAAAGGTTAGTCTGAAGGGGAAGCAAGGGGTCTGTCTGGTGTTTGTGTCTGATCCGTGTTCCGTTTTCTTACAACAATTGGTCTGAGCAGTGTATTGTCCATGGGGTACAAAATAAGGACTTGGGATATTGAGCAGGCGCTTGCACCTCTGTGGTATGTGCATAAATATGTGCAAGCAGGGAGGCTCAGACACCAAGACGAAAGTATCACAGCAATGGTACCTCAGACAGAGAGGAAGGAAGATATGAAGAGATTTTCTCTCTTTTTATTTTATTTTATATCTACTCTGCAAAAAAATATTTGGACAAGTCCAGCTTTGCTTTCCCTAACAAGAATATCTCTGATCATGCCCTAATTATGACCTAACCTACAACAAGGTACAAATTGAACCTATCTATTCTCTAGATGGGTCAGTTAGAAAAGTGGCCACTGTCACTTTCTCTCTCATACAGTAAGGCAAAAATTTTACACATAGGGTGGCCACTTTTATCACACAGTGAGATCACAGTGGCCACTTTTTTAAATCACCCTTCTCTAGATAGTCCCCACTTCCCCTTTCCCCATGCAAAAAATAATGGAGATAGTTGTGTGAGTTTATGTGGTATTGAAAAGAAAAATGGGGAAAAATAGATAAAAGAGAAGAAGGTTATAAGGAAGGAAACCTCCGCAAGTGTACTTGAGTTAGTAGGAGTCGCCCAGCTCTTTATCTGTTCAACTTCAACCAGCTCTCTTTCTGCAAAATCCAAAGGACAAAAAGACAAAATGAAGAGATTGTGGAAACCTGTTTAGGGTCTTCTTCAACCTTTTTTTTTTTTGCAAACCTTTCTCTGAAGGACTAGTCTTTTGGGACTGTGGCATTAGTTTCTGATAATGCTGTTGCTGCTGCTGCTCATGGAGCTGACGACGCAGCTTTAGGCGTTCTCTGGCCTTGTGGTTCTGAAACCAGTAAAATACATTCTTCCCTTCTATTTTGCCGTACCGCCGGAGCTGCGCGGTTATCTGCTGGATTTGCTCGGCGGAGGGCGTACGTGTCCCCCGCCGATAGAGTTCCTCCAGTGTCTGAAGCTGCTCCGGCGTGGGGTTCCACCGCGAACTCACCACCACCTGCTGTGGGTTCATCAGCTCCCTCTTGCTCTGCTCCGCCATAGCTGCAAAATGGAAAACCATAAAACGCGTAAGGGGGACTGCACAGCGTCGGCAGGCTTTCGTCTGAATCAGCTTACCCAGATGGTGATTTAGGGCCAGAAAGTCAGCGCCGTGGAGGGTGGGGGACGCTGGGATGAGTGGGCGGAGAGCGCGGCGGCCGGAGAAGGGGTCCGGGATAAGGTTGAGCTCTCCGCCGCCACCACCGCCGTCGTATTCCATCATCCACATCATTTGCGTAGAAAGGTCCCCAAATGGTGGTAGAAACCCACTTCCAAAAGTCGTCTATATATGAAGGCGATCCGGCTCCGGATATTAATTGGGCAACAGCGACGGAGCGAAAGAAACAGTGGGGGAAAAAGGGAGGGAAATTCCTGGAGCAGAATGAGATAGAGATTGAACAATGGAGACAATCAGGCGAAAGGGAAGCAAACAAATAAAAGAAAAAGGAATCCAGGTGTTGGTTGAAAATGAAACAAAGAGCAAAATACACTGACCGCAGATCTATCATCATCGTCATCATTATCGTTATCATTATTGTACCAACTCCATTCTACTCTACCCATTTCTTCCTCCCCATTCACACAAAACAAATAAATAAAAAATAATATTTATATTTTTCATCCACCAATTTATCCATCCATCCATCCATCCATATAAACTCGACAATAATGCGCGTCAGTGAGTAACTAATTGACTCGTACGGACACATTGAAATACAGGATGGATTCGAAGAACAAATCTGGAAGGCGGTGAATACTGAATAGTGAAAAAATGGGGACAGAGAAGGGAGTTGTGGGGAAGAAGGCGACGTGACGATGATGAGGGTTATGATAGGCCTCATCAGCACCGCCATTTAATGCCGCCTCTGCATGTCCCGTTACTTTCACACTTTAAACTCAATATCCGAACTGCCCGCCCGCCCGCCCACCCGCCCCCTTTCCTTTTTCTTTTTTTTTTTTATATCACAACACTCAAATCTTGGATTAATTAGAAAATTAATCATACTAGTTTTAGTACATTATAAAAATAATCATTGTATGTGTAAAAAAAAATTATCTTTTTATATGAAAGAAATAATCAGGATGATTAATTTTCAAAAATGTTCACATAGGAGAAAGGAAAGTGCTAAAACTTTAGGGGTTCCTTTGCAATATTTATAAAAAGCACACACACACACACACACATTAGTTTTGAAAGTGGCGGTCCACAAGAAATCGAAAATATTTATAATAATGCGCGTATTAAGATCGAAAATAGAATATAATGTGCGCTCGTGATTTCTATATCCGTACGCACTCCCGCAGTGTGCTTGATCATTTTAAAAAATAATTACTTATTATGATAAACAAATAAAATATTGTAACTAAATCCGACATTCGTGGGTAGCCTTTTGTAGGGCTGAAGAGCCATGCAACTGTGCTTTGTTTTTTTCATTTGTTTTCGAAATTCAAGAAATTTCAGTGTCAGTGGGGAATATTATATAATATCTTCATAGGAACAATTTAATTGATTGACTCATAAGATAAAAAAAAAGGTGGCGCAGAGTCAGATAAATTTGATATTTGTTTATTTTCAGCAATTTAAATTAAATTTAAATCATTATCTTTTTTACACAATTCATTATTTTTTACAATAAAATACACCCATAAATTCTTTTTTGAGTATTTATTTTTAAAATATATAGTATATGGAGGTGGAGGCAGGTAGGGTGCAGAAAAAGAGAGTAGTAGTGCCCTAGTGGTAAATAGGTTGTGGGGTCTGCACATTTGGTGCCCTACAAGTTTATTTTCCAACATCCACTTTGTTGCACAGTGACCACACGATTTTTATTTTTCCACTTGGGGGTGTGGTCTCACACATTAATTATTATTATAATAATCCCGACATTTCAATTCAATGCATTGTATTCTGCTGCCCCTTTTTCGAAGCCAATTTGATAATTGAAGAAAGAAGCCATTTGAACTCAGAGCAAGGGATTGTTTACAATGATCATCCGATGGTGTGTGTGTGTGTGTGTTAACCACCGGAGGAGGGAATGCGTATGAAATGGATCGATCACGTGGTGTGGTGTTGGATTTGGATTCGGAATTTGGAGGGGCAGAAGCTGGCAGGGCGGGCGTTGCAACGTACGATTTGGTCTGGTTGCCCATGTACTCCGCCTTTTGACGCTCTCATTCATAACGGGCGGGGCGAGCGCGAGGCGAGTGAGGAGGAAGAAGGGAAAAGCTTGTGTGTGGCGTCGAGGAGAGATTCGGATCCCTCGTTATACGTGCGCTCCTGATTCGCAAGATGGTCGAATGCTTTTTTCATATTCAAAAGGCGTTCCTCAATTTCAACGGCCACCTTGTCCTAACAAAAACAAATTATATGGCGTCATTTGCAGATAGGACTATTTCATTTATATCCCCAAGTATTAATACAAAAACTAATATTGAGAATAATTAATTTTCTTATAAATGATCTGAATTTCAAATCATGTGAAGATTAAGGATGAAAATTTTGTAGAGAGGAGGAGTTTGAAAATCAATATTATTCTACTAAAATCAATTCTATTTTCGTAAAATTGATTTTAAATTTTAAATAAATAAATAAATAAATATATATATATATATCTGATTTATTTTTTGAAAATCAATTTAATTGTACTAAATAATGTATGTGTAGTTTATCACGCATAATTGTTTTCTAAGTATCAATATTGAGAAATTAAGTTATTATTATATCTATTTGTTAATAAATAATTATAAGTAATATTTTTTAAAAAATAAATACTATTTTTTTATCAAAATTTCATTATACTTATATGGGCTATAACTCTACAAATTTTCAGTTAACAACACAAGAACAATTGGTTTTAAGGATCAAAGTAAAAATTTACTTTTGTAAAATATGATTATTAATAAGTATGATTAAATATTTTATTTATTTATAAAAATCAATTTTTATTTTTATCACTTCAAACATCAATCAATTCTATAATAGTTATTTTTTAAAAAAATATTTCAAAATATATATCAGTTTTCATTTTATTAGAATTTTTAATTACATTAAAATCAATTATAGAATATTTTTTTCCTAAGGTAACTAAATCATTCACTAACTCTTCAACCAAATCATCAATTCATTATTTCAAAAAGTTAATTTTGTTTTGATACCAACTATCATGATTCCATTTTATTATATGATATTGTTTGATGTGTACTCAATATAAATCTTCATGGTTTTATGTTTTTACCTTAGGAAAAAATCTTGTACGGGATTAATTGATTTTTTATTTATCTTCTTTGTTTATTTTTGGATAGACCAGGTGGAAACCGGGTCAACCCATTTGGTGTAAGTCCTACCCATGCTCTCCAATGCTGTTTGTTGGAAACTAGAAAGCCTCGCTCCCAATTGGAGTTTAGTGTAAAGGCCCAAAACATGTATGGGCCGAGGCCCGTTGGGGCTGGTTCACAAAATACGTGATGGTTCGATTACTGGTAGAATTTTGCAGACGTTTCTCCTGCCTGAAGAAATCCCGCTGCTTGATTGAGCTTTCTAGATGTCGATGGAAAGTGAAGAAGGGAAGCAACAGCCGCAGCTATTGCTGGCGCACAAGCTATTCCTTTTGAATCAGAACGATGTAGACGATATCGAGAAAGTTCGCCTTCGAGATGAGGCTTTCGATTTCATCCGCGCCAACGGTGTCATTCTTATTCTTTGTTTCTGCTTTTGTTACAAGTTTCCTTCAGTGTCATTCTTGTGATATGGGATTGCTGGTTTTGTAGATATGGCGCCGCTATACGAAACCCTATTGGCGAACAAGGTGCTGGATTTGGACCAGAAGGCGCTTGACGAAATGCGGGCGAAGATTGAGGATGAGTTGAAAAAGCTTGACGAAAAGTGAGTCAATAAACAGTTGGTTGGGTTCGATGTTCTTTGTAGGCTCTTTCTTGTTGAGATTTTTGAGCCTGTGTCCGTTAACACTGAAATGGGGTTCAACATTAGATGCCCCTTTTTCTTCACGTTTGCAGACTTGATGGCATATGGCATGTTTTTGTTTGATGTTTTTGAAACATTTGAGTTGCTATACTTATTAGGATGCAAATTGTTTTTATATTCTTGTTTCCTTTGTCTGAATGAATCAGGATTGCTGATGCTGAAGAGAATTTGGGAGAAAGTGAAGTTAGGGAAGCTCAATTAGCTAAGTCCTTATTCTTCATTAAAATTGGTGACAAGGTACATAGACATTCGTCATTTTTTGCTTTCCCTTCAGATACCCCTGAATAGTCATCAAGAATATTTTACATTTTAGGAGAAGGCACTGGAACAACTCAAAATAACGGAAACCAAGACTGTTGCTGTTGGGCAAAAGATGGACTTGGTTTTTCACACTCTACAAATGGGCTTCTTTGACATGGATTTCAACCTAATTTCAAAAAGCATCGAAAAAGCAAAGAAGTGAGATGAGACAAAGATGCTCTCTTTTACTTACACCTGCTCTAACTTGAATGCCGAAGATGCTGTCTTCCTTGTGTTGTTTTATTAGCTTAAGACCATCGTTGATGCATTTCATATTAATACAGCTTGTTTGAAGAGGGTGGTGACTGGGAGAGGAAGAATCGTTTGAAGGTTTATGAAGGATTGTATTGCATGTCAACCCGCAATTTCAAGAAAGCTGCCAGCCTTTTCCTTGACTCTATCTCTACTTTCACAACATATGAGCTTTTTCCGTATGACACGTTCATATTCTACACTGTGCTGACAAGTGTCATATCATTGGATAGAGTTTCTCTTAAACAAAAGGTAATAAGTTTAAAATGCTGTGTTAGAACACTGCTTTCTGTTCCACATTGTCAGATTCCATTTACCCCTCTCTTGAGGCATTAGCAGAGTCACCAGCCGAATTGTTTGTGATTATAATGCATGGCAGGTTGTGGATGCGCCTGAGATATTGACAGTTATTGGAAAAGTCCCCTACTTGACGGACTTCCTGAACGCACTTTATGACTGCCAGTACAAATCCTTTTTCTCAGCATTTTGTAAGTTCTGTTGTCATCCGATATTCTTATAAGCGCATGTCTCTAATGTAAGAGCGTTTTGAGGGCATGTTTGTGACAGGTAGTTGTTCTTGCATCTGCATATAACATTCTTTCCGTGCTTGTCTTTCAGCTGGTTTGACCGAACATATCAAGTTGGACCGGTACTTGCATCCCCACTACCGGTTTTACATGAGGGAAGTCAGGACTGTGGTTTACTCTCAGTTCCTGGAATCTTACAAGAGCGTTACAATTGAGGCGATGGCTAATGCTTTTGGTGTTACAGTCGATTTCATTGACATGTGAGATCAAATATTCATCTTTTCATGCGATTTCGGATTCGGCAAAACCCCTTTTTTTGTTATCACTCACTCTCTGTTGGGTTTGTTTGGCGTGTGCCAGGGAGCTTTCTCGGTTCATCGCAGCCGGAAAGCTTCATTGCAGGATCGATAAAGTGGCTGGTGTACTGGAAACCAATCGCCCGGATGCAAAGAATGCTCTTTATCAGGCTACCATCAAGCAGGGAGACTTCTTGCTGAACCGCATCCAAAAGCTGTCCCGCGTTATTGACCTTTGATTTGAGCTACTGCCTGCTACTGCTACTGCTGCTACTAGGTAGCTGCTCTCATCAGGGCCACGCTAGAATTCAACGTTCTACTCTGAATCTTGGATATGTTATAATATTCAGATGCTATTTCGTAGCTTCTTTGTTGTTCGATTCAACCCACCTGAGAAAAAACTTGTGGACCATAAACAGCTTTCGCGTTTGTTCCTCGGCAGTTGTTTGTCTAAGATCAATGGACTTGAACTTTAGAGAAAACAAAACAGAATGAAAATGACGCATTATTCAGCTCGTTGTATCAGAAATCGATAGGTTCAGAATACGATTCGATTTCAAGAACACATCTGATGGTGTGTTCCATGATCCGGAATCCCGAAATAACAGAGAAGCAGAAGCAGCAGGTGACTGAGCAATTGGCCGACCAGCAAAAAAAAAAAGGCAGCGTGCTAGGAAATTGCCTTTTTAATCTCTTCAGTCACCTCTTTGGGCTGTTTCTCTGCAGCAAGGTTAGCAACTAATCCCTTGTGTGTATAGTAATCAATGACCTGCACATGAAACAAACAAGTTCAGGTCGACTATTCGCCTGATCGACGGAGCATTATAAGCAGCAGCTCGACCAACTACAGACTACTGAAAGCTAAAGTGGGAACTCAAGAAATTTATCAATATCATTCATAGCCATGGTCCAACCACAGAAACGAGTGATTGAGAGGAAGGCATGCCCATACCGGTTCAGTTTGCTTATGAAAAGCTTCAAGCCTTGACTTCAGGACAGCAGCCGTATCGTCCTTCCGTTGGATCAAGGGCTCACCAGTCACCTTTGATGTATCAGAAGATATGAGCCATTTGCAAGATTAGTAATAAGCCACCATTTAAAACCAGGATAAGCATACATCATCAACACCAGGAACTTTGGGTGGAGCAAATTTCGAGTGGTAGCTACGGCCACTGGCGGGGTGCATCCATCGACCTGTGATCCTCTCCTCCAGGATGGCATCATCAATTCCGAAGTTGAGAACTTTGTCGACCTTGACACCACGCTTGTCAAGCATCTCATCAAGCTGAAAATAAGAACCCAGATATTGCAGTTTAGCATCATTTCCCCCACAAAAACAATTTGAACCTCAAGGAAGGAGAGGTGACCTTTTCTGCTTGGGCAACTGTTCTGGGGAATCCATCAAGAATGAAACCTTTTTGACAAGAAGGCTTGTTCAGTGCATCATCTATGATTCCGACAACTAGGTCATCAGATACGAGTTCTCCCTGAGAAAACACATTGTACAGATATTGGATCAATTTTGTAGGAACTAGAGAAAGATTTGGAAGTTACCTTGTCCATGGCCTCCTTGGCTTTAACCCCAAGAGGAGTCTTAGCAGCGACAGCAGCCCTAAGCATATCTCCAGTCGCCAAATGGCATAAGCAGTATTCATCCTTGATAATAGGCGATTGAGTGCCTTTTCCACATCCGGGAGGGCCTGCAGTTAACCATTGAATACGAAAAAAATGCTTATAAAAAGAATGCACAGAGAATCTGTATGGAAATACAAGGCAGACAAACAAACAAAAAATTTGTAATCAAGGGAAACAGACAGACAAAACTGCAACATAGAGATCCAAAATAAACACAGAAGGTATTAGTCCGATGACTGCACACAATATCTGTGCCCCGACAGTATCAGAGAAACAAACAAGATCACAATATGGCATCCCCACGTCTCAGTTACTGCTCTCAATTATCCAAATTCAGCACATCGGGTGCCCATTCCCGACGGATACATTGCATCCCAGCCCAGAAAAAAAAGTAAATCCTAAATCGAGGGAAGAGAGCACAAACCGAAAGGGATCGAAACAGAATTGGAACAGAAACTGATAAGAACAGTTAGCCGAATCACCCACCAACAAGAATGAGACGTTTATCAGGTTTTGACTGGCATTTCATCCTGCGGAGGAGCTCCGTCATGAGGTCCACCGACGGCACATCCTCCAGACTCGGGGAAGTCGCCATTTCCGTCCCAACCGAGATAGATGCACGGACAATTCTTCTCACCAGCTCCCTAGGGCTAAAAACCTTTTTATTTTAAATGCCTGCTTTTGGACTTTTCGAACATATACTTTGCAGCAGTTAACAAGTCATAATATCTTTTTTGCCCTTTTTGTAAAACAATAAAAAAAAACGCGAGTTCTTAATTTTTGTATTATTCCTTTTTCTCAGTTACCATTTGAGGCATCAGACAACATAAAATTGGTACGATTAATCCTCAATGTTTAATAAAAATAACATTAGTAATCCTCTATTGTCATATGTAGTTCCTATATTTTACATACTTAATATATTTAGTTTTCAAATTTTGATATATCAAATATATTTAATCTCCAATTTTTGACGTGTCGAATATATTTAGTACAATTAGCCCATCAGTTTTTCTCATCTACCCCAACTGCAACAAGAAACATGCAAGCCTACTAATCCGCTTGCAAATTTCAACTGTTTGGAACAGTTTAAAACATCTTTCAAAAACTTCATTATCCAGCCTAAGCATTTTTACAAAAATTAAGGTTTTCGAAAAGCATAGCGTATCATCCCTGAAGAACCCAGCACACAAGGCTTAACCAAAATCCACGTATACAAACACAGTTGTATTGCACTCTGCAACACTGCAGTGAGAAACAGGCCTCCACAACGTCATGAGAGATCTACCTACCTCTTCGGTTGCTGGGCCAGACCTCACGGAATTGGGTGGATTGCCCCCGCTGATGCCAGTGGCAACCGCCAAGAAGCCATGCTATGAATGTGGAGAAGAAAAAGCAAATCAGGTAATGAGTTTCAAGGGTATCTGAGTATTTGGATGCTGTGATAGAAGTAACTGCTACCCTGTTGGAATGGGCTACAGGCAGCCCTTGCCAGGAAGTGGAGAGATGAGACGAACTAGTTCCAAATGGAGGGGTTTCTGAAGTTGGCAGATATAGCCATGGAGAGAAACTTGACAATGTCTGTCCTCATGACATCCTTCTCTCTTTTCATCTCCATGTGCCGGACCTAACGGTTGTGCATATGACAAGAAATAGGCCGTAAGTGCCACAGAGAGTTAACGGTGTAGAATGGAATAACATTGATTGAAAAACCTTGACTAAACCCTTCTGAAATACGTCTGAGTCAGTCATGACGATGAGGCATTTGATACCATGCTCATTTGCATATTCATATTGTTCTGTGAGGCTTGGATCAGGCAGGGGAACGAAATCTGCCTGCAAGATGGATGTTGCTTCATTATGATCGATTTTTGCTGCAGATATCCCAAGCACAGCGGCTAGGTAGCACTTACTTTTATGTTCTCTTCCCACAGCTCAGCCACAAGCTCCATGCGCTCAACTAACAACCCACCGCCTCCTCTCGAGCAAACAAGAATGTTATTCACGGAATCATTTCTGCTGACATTACTGCATCATGAGGGTGAATCAGCGAAGATATTGCAAATGAAAATCTCATTTTTTGCTACATATTTTCCTTTTTAGTTTGAGAAAAAAGCAGCAATCCCAATAACGAAGAATCTGGATCACGGGAGAGCAAGAACGATACCCAAAATGTTTCCCATCAGCAGAAGAATAAAGAAGGATGGTTTCCAGGGCGACACTTGTCCCAACAGCGCCAGGATACGCTTTCTGCAAAAACATACATAGTCAAGTTTATAAAATCATTACCATGACATGGAATGTTTGATGTTTTCAAATACATGAAGTATCTAAAATTCTTGTCTGCACTTTTAATTGGACAAAGGAAGATTTCTCCAGCTTACATTTTCAGAAGCTGCCATCTGCTGGAGCAGGTAATCATAGCGACCACCAACAGCCAGAAGAATTCCTTCCATCAGTGATGCTGACTTATGGTTATTGCTTAAGTACACCTACGTAAAAGAGTGATCAAGTATTTATACAAAAAATAGGAAAAATTAAACACGGATAAATCATGAACTACACACTCTCAACATGAAAGATGCATGGCATATCTTGGCTTTAGTTATTCAAAGCAAATGAACAGAAGGACACAATACCTGGAAATACAAGTTTCGATGATAATATTCTGTTGGAGGCATTAGTGCATCAAGAAACGCATGTGCATCAATTTTCCAAATTCTCAGGTATTTGAAAAGCTCTGATATCTCATCAAGTGCTTTGCATGTTGATTTATCTGGAATAGCACACTCAGATTAATCAACACTACTTTTCCCGAGGGGAAACTAATGTTAGAAAGCTGAGAGTTCCAACAGGCTATAAAAAAAGTTACCAGCTGGTAGGGCTCCCCTGAGTCTGGGTAGGGCCATATCTGCGGACCCACAGAACCTTAGTCCCACTGTTTGTAATTTATTCAAAATATCATCAGGAAGATCAAGTTCCTGTAGAAATCAGGAGTAGAGTGCTGTAGCACACTCATCAATCAATAACTAAGCTTTGGCTGTGGGAAACTTCATGTGAAACCTGTTTAAGTTGACGTCTAATCACCACCCATTTTGACTTTCTTTCAGAGGACTGGGGACGCAAAGACCCTAAAAGTGAAAGAAGCTACAACGAAGTAAATGTTAAAAAATGGAACAACTGCCATGATTGAAAATATAGAGCTTCATCCTACCTCAGCCACTTTTTGTCTCTTTTCTCTCTTAATCCCCGTCCAAGACCATATCGCTTCCAATAAGACACCATGATTTAGATGAATGTCACATGATTCGGGATTGAAAAAATGAGAGACAATGTCGATTGTTGTCTGTACCAAAAATTCGGGTTTACCATCATCAGTCAACTTTACAATGCCAACAAAATAATTTGAAGCTCCTAACATATCATCGTAAATGTACAACCTTCTTCCCAACTGTTACTTGCAGAATATCTGAAATGCACAAGTATTGTACCTTAATGACCTCAGCTTCTGTCAATGCTGTTTTCCCTCCAACAATATCGAAATCCACCTACAGCCAGAACATATTGCAAATGGGAAAAAACTCGCCCTAAACAATCTACCCACATCCATCGCAGAAAATACCTGAAGGTAACGATTTGGTGGTGAGTGGCCAATTGCCTTCCGATATACATTAGATACTTCGTAACGCCTAAAAAATGATTTCTGCATGAAAATACCATAAGCTTAACATACTATACACACCAAAAATTAAACGTAAATGTACACAGTTATTTTTGTAAAAGAACAAAAGATATTGAATAAAAGAGGATGGATAAAGCACTAATATATGGTCTACATTACTTGATTTTTTATGACCCAGTCCACAAAGGGTAACCGCAGCTCATAGGAAAGTTCAACCATATCTCCTCCACGGGTTAGTAGTTTCACAGAATTCCTAAATTTTTCAGTCCATTAATAGAAAGGAAACGAGATTAGAATTGTTAAAAAAAAATTGTATTGGTGACTTAACAAAGAATGTGAAACCTGCTTCCTCTTTGGGGGTAACCTAATATTTTCATAGGAATGATCTCCACATGAACAGCACAGTGCCTTTTACATATTTCTCTAGCATGATCAACAGCCAGATCCCGATAAGGAGTGTTCTGAGTTGTTAAAGGTACTGATGACTTGTCTTCTTCAAAGGTTTTTGGCCTCCCATCATGATCAGGGCTGTGCTCAGCTGTGAACTTATCTTCATCAAAAATTGCAGACACAAGTTTATCAAAGATCCTTGTATCTTCTGCATTATGAATGGTTTGTAATATATCTGCAAGTATAGGAAAAGCATTACTTTTTAATATGATATACTAGATAAAAAAAGCTTAAAAGAGTTCATCAGACAACTGATCAGAGGATACAAAAAGGGAACTCTGGCAATATTTAAAAAGTAACGATGAATTCAGAGAAGATTAAAACAGTAATCCATAATCTGAACCAAAACATAATGAAATGTAACTTACTATCAAGCATTTCATACTGCATTTCAGGTGGGAAGGCATTCTTAAGAAGTTCAGTTGCTGATGGACGATCAGATGGAATTGGGCACATCAGACGTTGTAGCAAGGATGCCTGTTCAGGAAATTCTTTAACCCAATCTGAAGGCAGTTCCCCTTTCTTTAAATCGGATAGTACAACATGTCTTTCCATTGCTGTGCCAAACGGATACCACAATTCAAAGAAGATGACGCCTAAGCTGTACATGTCAGCCTGCCGGAAAATTGATGAGTAAATACATGTGACAGCTCATAACAAGTATTTTATAGCATATGGTTAAACTGATGCTACCTTCTCATTAATCTTTGGCCAGGATTGCTCAATTTCAGGTGCAGTGTAAAAATATGTACCAATTTTTCCAGTACCGTCAACTGATACACCAACAGTTTCGCTAGCATCAGCATCATGGTCCAGCTGATCGAGCTTCAAGAACTTGGCTGTAAGAAATAAGAAAAAAATTGGCACACCACAGGGATTAATGTGATAAATAACGTAAGACAGAAATTCCTAAGATCACTTCTTGTTTAAAATGATTAAGAACGAAAACTGTTTAGCACAATTTATGAGTTCCTAAAAAAATCACAGCAAGATAGAAATTATCTCACCAAGACCAAAGTCACCAATTTTGATGTCATTACGAGCATCAAAAAAGATGTTATTAGGAGTCAAGTCACGGTGAATAATCCCCTGACTATGAATGTGAGCAAGACCTTCAACAATCTGGCGAAAGAAATGCCAAGCAAGCTCTTTATCCAGATTGCCATAAGATTCAAACATTTGCCTCAGCGTCCTTCAGAGAAACATGCAAGCCTGAATTAGAGTGACACCAAAAATTGAATAAAGAGATTTGAAAACTACATAGTCCTTATATTAACAGTCCCAACCCTAAACCCTAAAGTAAACCATATTATTATTTCAATAAGAAATAATCACATAGCTGAAATATACAGCCATTAAATAAGTGAATAAAGTTTGAAATTCCACAGAAATTACCTTGGACAGTATTCCATTTGAATATAGAGATAAGTTGACTCAATCTTATTTTCAGGTATAGATGGTTCCAAAGAAATGCTGTCCTTGAAGCCCAAACTGGAACTCATGCCTGTTTTCGAATCCCAAGAAGTAGTGCTGGGATTTATAAAAACTCCCCGCTCATACCAAGCCTGAAACTTAAAGAATTTTAATTTCATGGGTGGCATGAAATTCTTCAAGTATACAACCAATGATATAACAGCATTCATACTGGCAAGTGAACACAAAAAATATTTTCATGAAAAGGCCAGAAAAGAAGGTGCCAATTGAAAGGCCTACAACTCAACCTGGTAGTACCGTACAACATGCTGATGCTGCAAGCGTGAAAGAGTCATTACTTCCCTACAACAAAGCCGAACCATAAATGAATATGTGTTCTGAGAATATGCTGCAGAAAACTTTTTTTCTGAAAAATGAAGTGTAAAATATCATAATCATGTAGAGGACTAAAACAGCAGAAAGGTGTAACTAATGCAATATATATCCACAACAAAGGGTTCACATTGATAGATTTTGGACTACTCTGATGTGTGGCAAAGTATGCTATGCTCATAATATTCAATGAAGCCGGCATGGTATACAAAAAAGCAGCCAAGTTTTCAAATCAGCAGCATCTTGTACAGTTGCATATCAGAAAAATCTGATGATTATGTCTTCAAGCTAGCAATGTTAAAGTTCTTCAGTCAGTTGGGTGCAGCAGATCTAAAGAATCTAATAATTAGCAGAGGAGTTACAGACACACTGACAGGAAAGCGCAAGTGGCCAATTATTGCTTTGGAAAATATCATGCCAAGCACTAATAGGAGTCATGATTCATAAATACAGACCTCAATATACGATCATCAATAGGTACACTATCACCATTCAGTCGTATCTTCTTTACAGCATACTGTCTACCATCTATCTTATTTTTGCAAAGCACAACGTGACCAAAACCACCATGACCTGTCAAAGGTGATTAAAAAAATGAAACTGAAAAAGTTAAGCTCAGGATGGATAGCAGATTGAGTAGACTGAGTTTGTAGTCTAGCTGCATCACATGTAGATTTTGAAAGCTATTCATATGAGACTGAATATTATGTTTCTGACCGAATTATAATATCTCATTAGTTCTGGATAAACACAAACCTAGAGGTTGAAGCTCCTCAAAGTCATTAAGATAGCGAGAATTTGAAATTGATGAATTTTTGCCATCATAGTTGGAAGAAGCTCCCCAAAAGCGTGACAGAGTTGAAGAACTCTGAGAATTAAATTCAAGTATAATGACGCCATCATTTACATAATTTTCAAAGTATCCAAGCGAGGTGTTGACAACAAAAAAGGTGACCAACTTACTATATTATTTCGAAACACATGGTAAAAACTCTTGTCAAATGATGGAGATGGTTCAGTGGCCATATCGTGTATAGTTTTTGAGATGATCTGGCAACAGATTAGCATTGAATAAAATGCATGAGATAAATAAAACAAGTGGTCATTTCTGACTAAATGGATTGGAATACCAACCCCCATATCGAAGAGCTCAGTGGTGATATCAGGCAAACAATTAGCAAGTGGTCCTTCTGAGTTACAAGCAAGGCGAAGCAAGTGGACCTGGAAAATTATAACTCCTAGCATGAAAAACTAAAAAAAATAATAAACTTGTACAGAAAATATTAGAAATTACCAAAATCAAATCCCTTTTCACTACTTGAGTAGGTTGATCACCAATAAATTCGGAGGATGAAGATGAATTACTACTAGGCATATTTTCATAATCTGAGTCAGAAACATTGGCTTCCACAAAAAAATCCTGCATTCAAAAAACTACTTGCATAGAGTACCAAGAAATGTGGGCTGGGTATCAAACTTCTTATAAAAAACCCATACAAATTTTGATCCCACATAATACAACAGCCAGAAAATTTTATAGAAAGAGATGTGGAGATTATTAACTTCTATGTGAAACAAGCTCAAACAAAATTGCACATGTAAGATTCAAATCATGACTAACCTAACTACAAATAATCTTCAAAAGAATCCGTGTCTCCAGAAAAAGGTCAAAAAACCACCTTATGAGGCTCGCACATAGATACAAGCTCCAAAATCACCAAACTTTTCAAAAACACTTAATTCTTATTAGATTGACGTATATGTACAAAGCATGAAGTCGTATTTTCTCCAACCTAAAAGTCTTGAATAGTGTTTACCAAATAAATGAATGCCAGAATGAAATCCTTTAGCATTTCTCAAGAACATGGATCAAAACATGCATTCTGGATTCTATGATGCTATAATAATATGGTTTATATATAGGGCCCCATATTGCAAAAAGCATATTAATTAAATGCTGTTAAAGCCACAACGTCATAAGGCCTTTGGCCCATAAGATAATGAAAATGAAAAATCATGAGCAGGGGAAAACAGTAAAAACTACAAAAACGGCCTTGGAACACTGGCCAAAGGGAACAGATAATAAATAAACAAATTATGACAAGGGAGGAGAACAAATAATAAAGAAATCGCAGTGCCTTAGAATCACTGACCGATTTAACTCCATCACTTTGGCTTGAATCAGCACTTTCTGTTTCACCACTCTCTTCGTCAACAGTTCCTAGAACTAGTGACTTTTTGTGCAAGTCCTTATCATTTTTTCCCTCTGAAAGCTTCATGTGTGTTTCCAGGTGCTTGCCCAAATTTGAGTTTCCAGGATTCAAACTTTCAACAGTCGGAGGAGATGCTTTCTCATTGGCTTCCTCCACTCCCAGGTTCCACTGCCAGAACTCCCCACAACCAACGAAGAGATCTACATGACTGCATACAAAAGATATTCCGACAGAAAATATTCTGGCACTTGAGATTGTTGGACAGTCCTCCAAAGACTCTTTCCGCTTGCTTATTTCATGGCTTGGCACCTAGAATACAGCAGCAAAGCACTGAGGAATATCTTGGCTCTTACGACAAGGTACATAAAACAGACCTAGAAATTTAATAACTCTATATATCGTTTAAGTTGTATGCTCAATTGGCATTCTATTTGTGAATGATTACTCAATGAGTGATAAAATAGTTGGATATAATGTCCACTCTAGCATTAACATTCAAGACCTCTAAGCCATTTCTGAGCTTCATTTTGTTTTGATGAAAATTTCAATATTGTTCAAAATTATTTCAGTTAGAGAATATAAACGATCAAAGCAAGAGTTGTAATTCCATTAGGCAAGAATGCATTGAAAAAAAATCATTACTTGTCTCAGTGAAACAACATATGAAAAACACAATTATTAGGAATTTTAATGCAGACCAAAAAACATCAATCACAGCCAGATTAGAAAGTATGAAGCTGGTAATATATCCGTTTTACTGTTCTTGAAGAACTCGACATAGGAAACTACGGAACAAAAAGAAACGCTTACAAGTTTATGTGCATCAACTGGTGGAACTATCTCTGACAAAAACTCTTGGGCAGCCTCAACCAAATTGAAGATCATTACACGGCCTTCTCTAGCATTAGAATTGGCCTGAAACCAAAATTCAATGTTGTATGGCATCCCAAAGGCATCAACCGTATAGAATTCATTTCATTAATCAAACAATATGAGAGAACGCCATGGTTCAAAAAATTGGCAACCGAAACACATCAACTGAGTAAAACTTGATTCGTAATTCATTTCATTAAAATTTAGGACTCAAATCGACAATACTTCTCAGGGCACATAACGCACAGTTGTAATACGATGCGATGTGCTAGGATTTACCAACTTGCGAACACATAATTTATCTCCAACAAAAATTAGGGAAACACCAAAGAGAGTTTCCAAAAGCCATACAAGCTACATATTCTGTATCATAAAAATTGCAAATTGCAATCATTATCAAATCCAGAAAGTCTAGGCAGAAAAGATTGCAAGTCAACCGCTACATGAAAGGGAACCACATGAACATTACAGAAGCTCAATGAAAAGAAACCATTGTAAACAAACCTGTTCGATAAGTCGTGACAAAAGATTGTTAGCTTCAGTTTCTGTCACCCCTTTCTCGGGACTATCTCAAGCTTGGGACATTTGTACGGATAGCCTTGTAAGAATCTATACCAATGGGGCGATCAACTCAAAGTAACACAAAGAATTCTAGGAAAAATCACAATCCATACAGACCTCACTGAAAGTACCGCAAAAGCCTCACTTGTACTGTCCATTGAGTACGGCCTGCATCATCCACCACAATTAGAAAGTAAAATGCTGACACAAAAAACAAGATCCCCATATCAATCTAGAACCTGAGCTTGATGTTTACTTGAAGAGGCTCAGAGACAACTTCACAATCCTCCTGAAATATGGCACACCTGTGATTCATTAACCAATAAAAGAAGTCACTGCCAAAGACATACAAACATTAGCCTGCCACATGTATTGAAAAGTCAACTTACAATGCGGTAACTTCATCAGTCACAACATCAGAATTGTCAGAGGAAAGTGAATGATGGTCTCTAATCTGGGATCTCCGCCCGCCACCTCCACCACCTCCCCGCTTCTTCTTCTTCTTCGAACCACCCATGTTTCAGAACACACGCTTCTCTATGGGGATCATCTGAGACATGTTCGTATCGCTTTGCAATACAGCGAAAACATAAAACCTCCAACTTGACACAAAACCAGTACTGCCCCTTGGTCCAGTCTCCCTCTAGGCGTACATAATACATATACATATATACACCAAGTCCTGCTCTAGCAATCCATCTTCACAGAAAACGGAAAAATGATGGCGCCAGTTTGAGTTCCCAAAGATTTTTAGGGGATGCAGTGTCACTTTTAACCCCCTCTTTAGGAAAATCGCTCATCGAGTAATAGTATACACACCCTCCGTAATTCACTCAAATATTTTAGATTAAAAGCAGATAAATTAGATATTATTTTTAAAAAGTAAGACTGGAATTGATGAGATGCGACAGGCCCCGCTCCCTCAGAAGAACCGAGGCCAGCAACTAACCCATTGAATTAATATATCCATACAGATTATTGTACTTTAATTTAAAATTGTATTTCAGATTACATAAAATAAAATTAATTTTGGGATTATATAAATATAATAAATTTTAAGGCTATAAAAATATTTTATGAGATAATAAAAATTATATTATAGCATTTAGTATTTTAAATTATATATTATAAAATTTAATATGATAATATATATATATTGAAATATATAAAAAAATAATGAATATAATTTTTTGAATTTATTTTATTATTAATTATTAAAATAGATATTCAAAAAAATTAATAATTTTTTAAATTAATTCTAAAATCTGAATTTTTTTTTTATTTTAGTCTTCATATAAAAATTATAATCTATATAAATTATACCAAATAACCTCAATAAATTAATAAAGCATTAGAATTTATATAAATTAAACAAAATCACCTATTAATAAAACATTAGAATCTATATAAATTAAACCAAATCACCTATTAATAAAACATCAGAATCTATATTAATTAAACACTATAACATGCCCAATTCACTTTGCTAGTCGATGTGGGATACATTGCTAAATTTTTATTCGTGCATTTTTTTCTATGTACATTAAAAAAAATTTAACCGACTCCAGATTTAATTACTTGGAGATAACATAATGGTGCATAGCAGTATCAAATGGGGGCAGATGTTATTAGTAGTTCATGCTCTAGAGTACATGATACTTCCAAAGAACAGCATTAACTATTCGCAAAGCCCACCACCGAGCTAGGAGGCGGTGGCGCAGCGAGCCACCGCGCCGGAGTTTGGGAGTGCGGGCTTCTTCCGGAGGGCGGCGGCCTTGAGATCCAAGTTGGCATCGTTGTAAATATCCCACCATTTCTTGACAAGCATCCTGATATCTGCTCTATCCATGTTCTCTTCGTTCCCCGTGTATCTCCAGGGCTTCGATCCCGCCACGCAGTAGTGCACCACCTTCACGTTTTCAAGCTCGACCCACTCCGGATGCCGCCACAGCATCGCCACCAGGAAGTTGTACATCGCCGGCATCGGCTTCGCCGCGTCCCGGAAAAACATGTTCAGGAAATCCTACCCATCCGACAAACAACACAGCCTCAAAGGAAACACGAAAATTTCAAAGCACAAATTCAGAAGAAAGGGGCAATCCTGATTTTCCGAGCATCTTCTACCCAATTTTAACATTCCCGCAACTATAGTTCCACTACTGAACACTATAAATGCGAGTTACCTGCTCGGCGAATGCGGTAGGAGGAGTGGCCTCAAGGGTACTCAGCAGCTGGTTGTAGGTTTTAAGAGCGGGATGAAACATGAACAGGCCGCCGTTGAAGTAAAATCGGGGCTGGGGTCCCAGCTCCTTCGGCCACCGGATCTTTTCCGAGCAACACTGGCCGTGCAGCTCGCACAAACAGTCGGGGACTCCGGCGAATGGGGCCGCAGCAGCAGGCGAGTCAAAAAGGTGATCAATGTTATCAAACACTTGTATGTCTGCATCCATGTATATCATTTTGTTGTACTCCACAAACTACACTCCAGAAGCCAATAAAAAATCAAGCTTAGACATCCACAGAAGACCAAAACCTCCCTTCCAGCGCCTGCATTACACTACACGGACGTATCAACACGAAGCAAACAGGTTGAGTGTTTTTTTACCTCCCACAGTCGAAGTTTACAGTAGTTGACCACGAAGTACGGTCTGAGAAATGGGGTTCCATCACAAGAAGTACTCGGAAACACCCGCTGAATCTCACGTAAGAGGCAGCCCTGATCAGCGACGATGCGGCGGTGCTCCGGTGGGACGTCCGGTAGCACAGCCACCACTAACGGGTACTTGGAGTTCACCTTCCGGAGGCCCTTGGCCAGCCCCACAACTCCCTTAACGTAGTCTCCATCTCCGGCCAAGAAAGTCACGTAAGCATATCTAGGACCATTCTTCTCTGCAGAGAGATTCACAATCGTCGGAGCCATTTTGGATCAACCAGAGAATATTGTTACAAAGTTTCTTCATACGGTGCGGTATTGTAAAGGGCTGTAGAAGGTACTGGAAGAAGCCGGCACGTGGCGAATTAACAGATGCCTTCACGTGTCGAGACCAAAATAAATATTTTTATTTGGTTTCACAGAATATTTCGTTTTATCCGTTGATTATCTTATTTACAAGTCATTACAAAATTATCCATTCTCAAAATTAATTATATCTGAATATTATTTTAATTTAATTTAATGAAAAAAACATTTAACATGATGGTCAGGCCCATTGAGACAAAGCCCATCTTGTAGATCAGCCTAACCCAGGCTGAATCTAACCGTTAGGCACAGCACTATAAAGCCCATGTGTTCAGAAGAGGATCGTTTCTTGAATCCAAGTCTCAGTTCTGTATGTTTGGATCTTTACTCGCTCCCATTTTGGTTTTCTTTCTTCATCAATTTCTTTCATGTGCTAATCCACTGATCAAGACTTCTGGGAAGTCAAAGAGGAGGACATTCCGGTGATCTTGGTATCTTGCAGCTGGGAACTTCGATTTCTACTGAAGGTGATTTTCAGATTCTGAAAGTCCAGGATGTTTCTTTATTTGACGTTAGTTCTCTAGGGATTGATTACATCTGTCGTTGGAGAAAATTTTCTATTAGTTGATGTGTGATTCTCCGAAGGGAGCTCTAAATTGAGTGTTGGTTGCTTTGTAAAAATGCCTCCAGATCTGAATAAAAGGGTTATGCACTCGATAGAAGAGGCAAGAATTTATTTTAAAAAGTAGGTATTCTCATTTGGGGTCACTTTCTTGATGCTTTTGGAGATTTTACTTTTTACATTCTTGCGTTGTGTTTCGATTAGTTCAATCTATTGTGTAACAGACGTACGTCTTCATTCCTTCATGATTTAGCTGATTTGGGTCTCTCGATCTACAATGAAGAATGTGCTATTTTCTCATTTTTTTTCTTGCTTTGTTTATACGGTATCTATCATGTAATGTGTTTGCATCTTTCCAGGCGTGACAAGAGTGCAAATGTCTCTTACTTCCTCGTGAAGTTCATGATCATCTAACCGAAGATGCTTTAATGAGCATGATATGTGAGGCATTCTGTACGCATAAAATTTTTTCATTCAGTTTCGTTGTCATCAATCCCATTTGCTTACTCAAATTAAACTAAAGGGAAAGCAAAGGGTAAAAAAACGATAATAATGAAAACTACCCTTCAGCCAACAACATCGTAACCTTAATGCGGTATGTTTGGATGATTGCAGGACAGAGTAGGAAATGATGAAATGGTATGTTGTCGCCATACTGCTCACCTTCCTAACCAGTTCTCAGGTCACAGTTCCTAGATTTCGAGTATAAGTTCCGATTGCCGTGGGTTTTTTTGTGTATGCAAATATAGTCTCAGGAGAGAGGCTTAATCTTTCTGATTGTGTTTCGACAGGGAATCTTGACTACATTGTCACAGAGCAATGGGGTTTACAAATATGATTATGCCACTATTCCTTTTCTTGCTGAAGTTTTTAAGGTATTTAACTTCATGTTGCTATGCGGGTCGTTCAGTTCCTATACATAGGGCTGAAGCCAAAGTTATCATGGAAAAAAACCACTCTTTTAAGTTTAGAATGAGACTTTTCAATATTGACTCATCAGTATGCGAATGCAGCTTATGGTGTCCAGCATTCTACTCTGGAGGGAGTGCAGGAGCTCATCTTCACCTAAAATAACAACTGATTGGAGAAGCATCCGACTATTCCCAATCCCTTCAATCATTTACCTCATTCATAACAATGTGCAGTTTGCTACATTAACATTTGTTGATACCTCCACATACCAGATAATGGGAAACTTGAAGATTGTTACAACTGGAATACTTTTCAGGTTGATTCTTTGAAATAATTGGTTGGTGTTCTACTTCATGAATTGGAATGTTTTTTTAGCACATATCATATAGATTTTTTTTTTTGGGTATGTGTAGGCTATTTCTGAAGAGAAAGCTTTCTAATTTGCAGTGGATGGCGATCATTTTATTAGCTATTGGAACAACCACCAGCCAGGTGCCTTCATAAGCTTGGTTACTTATAATAGCTTGAGCGTCACTTATGCATATAACATGAATTATTTCTGGGTCCATGATGACGAACATGGTTTGTTACTTAAAAGCGTATACTTACGTATGAGCTATTTCCTTCATTGGCATTTTATTGATCTTCTCTAACGTTGGTTGGTTGAAATAGGTGAAAGGATGTGGAGAAGCACCTTGCGACTCGTTGTTCTCCTCACCGATTCAAGGTTATATGCTGGGGGTGCTATCAGCATGTCTCTCCGCATTGGCTGGGGTTTACACGGAATTCCTGATGAAAAGGAACAACGATAGTCTGTACTGGCAGAACGCTCAGCTATACACGTGAGTCCTTTCTGTGTAATCACCCCTGCCAACTCATTTAGTCCACCTAATTGGTGTGAAAAAACACTTTATTGCAGGTTTGGTTCAATATTCAACATGGCAAAGCTTGTGTTGGATGATTTTAGAACTGGTTTCGAAAATGGACCATGGTGGCAGCGCCTTTTCAACGGATACAACATCATCACATGGATGGTGGTATTAAATCTCGGTTCCACAGGGCTTCTTGTCTCGTGGCTAATGAAGTACGCAGATAATATTGTCAAGGTAATGATCCATGCAAGGACGTACTCTCCTCACCCCAACTGATGAGAATCCTACTTTATCTCTTCTTGTGTGGTCGTGCTTCACAGGTTTATTCAACTTCCATGGCGATGCTGCTGACGATGATAATGTCTGTATTTCTTTTCGGCTTCAGACCGACTCTACAGGTGTGTTTACGGTCCCTCCTTGTTCCATTCCATAGAAACCCGCTCACTCACTCCATGTAAGTGTCGCAATGCAGTTGTTTCTGGGAATTTTCATTTGCATGATGTCGTTACACATATATTTTGCTCCTCCGAGCATGCTTCTGGATTTACCAAAAGCTGCATCCAATAGTGGCCATCCTGTCGAAGTTGCCGTTGATCGGAGATATTCTGCTGATGCAGCAAGAGAATCAGGTTCATGACATGCTATTTGAACGAATGGAATGTAGTATTTTGTGAGGATTTTGATTGGGGCCCAAAATTTGTATTTGTACTCGATTTTCATGGAGAATTTTGAGAGAAATTTATTGCGGGCCTTCACGTCCTGGGCATATTCTGCTTTGGGCTGTGCGTATTTGTTATTAGTTTAAGATTTGTGGGTCTCGTGAACCCAGGCCCATGTTTCTATTTTAGTTTGGGCTTATATATTTATATTGAATTGAGCCTTGTCGATCCTTGTGTCATTGCTTCCAACCGCCGTCCGCTGGTTGCTCGTTTTCCGGTGCAGAGGAATTTTGGGTTAAGGTTTACCATAATGAATGTGGAGTATGTGAATCCCGAAGGTTTGCGTCTAGACGGGCGGCGGCCGATGGAGGTATGGTTCTAAATATTTCTTGTTCGGATTGAAGGTCACACTTTTTTCAGTGTTTCAGATTTCATGGTTTCCTCGTTTACAGATGAGACAGCTTCGCGCAGAAATTGGCGTGGTATCAAAAGCTGATGGGTACTGTTATTGTGGTCAAGACTTGATACATAAAATTATTTAACATCTGATTGTCGTTGAGATGATTTTAGTTTTACTGTATGTGTGCAGCTCGGCTGTTTTTGAAATGGGTAACACTAAAGTTATTGCTGCAGTATACGGTCCAAGAGAGGTTCAGAATAGGAGTCAGCAACTCAATGATAAGGCGTTGGTAACTCCTGTGCCCTAGCAGCTTTTAACCAAGTTCTTCGGCTTTCGTTGTTATTTGGATGATGCCTTAAATCGCTTTTCAGGTAAGATGCGAATATAGTATGGCTAATTTCAGCACAGGTGCTCGGATGAGGAAGCCAAAGGGTGATCGGTAAACACCTTCTTTTAAGTCGTAGATACTTAAATTTGGCCCGTGCAATGACAAGTTTTATTGCTTTTGATGAGTGAGTATGGATTTTGCGGTATTTTATTTCGACTTGGTAGTTATCTTGATGTTGGGCGCAGGCGGTCTACCGAGATATCTCTGGTTGTTCGCCAGACAATGGAAGCATGTATACTTACACATTTAATGCCTCGCTCTCAGGTTTTTCTTTCTAATAGAATGTTCCCATGTTGCACTAAGAGTTTCTCCTTGTAGCTTCTGTTCCCCATCAAACCTAAAATGCGCATGTTTCTTTTGCAGATTGACATTTTTGTGCAGGTGCTTCAAGCTGATGGAGGTGATGCAGTACCATCCTTTATCCTCATATGCTTCTATAAGTTTCTCAACTTAAATAGTATTTAACTGTGCCTTCGTATAGGTACAAGATCAGCGTGTATAAATGCTGCAACATTGGCGCTTGCTGACGCCGGTATTCCTATGCAAGATCTTGTTACATCATGTGCTGCTGGATACCTCAATGGGACACCCCTCCTAGGTACTTGAGGTTTTTTTTCATCATCCATTGTGCGAAGGATCCCATACTAGTCTCATTGTTCATCATTTGGCTATGAAATAGATCTAAACTATGTAGAGGATAGTGCTGGTGGCCCAGATGTTACTGTTGGTTTCCTCTCCAAGATAGACAAAGTGACATTACTTCAGGTTGTTACACGTGTCTATTGACTGTGCTGCCGTTTTTGAACTGTGGAAGGTTTGTTCTTTTTACTTAAATTGGAGTGCCATGGTCAATGCAGATGGATGCCAAACTGCAAATGGACACCTTTGAAAATGTTATGCAACTTGCCATTGAAGGATGTAAAGCGGTAGCTAGTTACATTCGTGAGGTGAGTATGAAATTTTTCTTCTGACCAATAGGCAACAAAAAACGCAATATCATCTTTTGTGTTTTTTTTTTTTTTTTTTTTTTCTATCTCGTGTTCAACGATTCTCATTTCTCTATTTGTTGCTTGCCAAGGACAGATATTGTTGGAGCACACGAAGAAGCTGGAATCTCGGAGAGGAATTTAGTCCATCGGTGGCGACTTCCATGGCCATGAGTTTGAAGACCAAATGACGAAACTTCTACTCCATTTACTCAGGCAAAAGTGAGAATCAGTTGTTACAATCATCTTGTAGTACTAACATATACTAAAGTTGGGTGTAATTTTGGGCTGGTAATTCTGCCAAAATCACTGCCTTTCATCTCATGATCATCTAAATAACCAGCCAGGCATCCAGCCGCCCACTCAACCAGCAGCCACAGCATCATTTCTCAGGCTCTTGGCATCAAGAAGGTGATGAAGCTTATCAGATCTGCCCTCGTAAACTGCTCCTGCTGTGGCTGTCTTCTCGTCCTCCATATCTCGATCTTCATTCAAACTGGAATTGTTCACCCTGGCGAGCAGGTTCATGGTGGCTACTGGCTTCACTCTCTGGTTGTCATCAGTTACTCCAAGATGGGGATCTTTTATTTTCTCCTGCAGAAACGAACCCAAGAAATCAGTGGCAGGGATTGAAATCTTTCATCTTCAAGATGATGCCGATGAAGAAGTTCAGGGGCAGTCAAGTGGATCACCATGAGGGCAACATTCTGAAGCTTCAGCATAGCAGAGCTTTCCCTCAGCTTATTCATCTCAGCTTTGAGATTCAAGTTGTCAGAAGTCAGTGCCTGAACTTTTTTAGCTAGTTCCTCTGCCTCCGCCTTTGTAAGCAAGCCACTGGGGTGAGGAATGAACACAATGAATATCAAGCTTGGCTGGCAATACATACCTGTTTCCGCAGCCTTGATCTTCTGGCGGATTCCCTATTCGACTGCTTCCGTCTCTCCCGTTTCATTTCCCGTTCGTTCTACAACCGCAACCAGTGTTTAAATGGTGGCTGGAAGCTTCAAACGCATTGAGATTTCACTGAAACAGACCTGTAGCCAAGCATCTAAAGGAATCGGCGGTGCAGACTTCGCTTCCGCTGCTGCCTTATCAGAAGCCTGAACATCAGCAGCTTGCTTCGGAGCAAACCCTAAAGCATTGCACGGAAGGTGAAACCTTGTCGCACCCATCACTGTTCTCATTTTTTGAAGTTGGATTGAACAGAGGCGTCTAGAAGAAGGCGCTGACCAGTTTTGGGTGATCTTTGTCGGCTTCTTTTCCTCCCGGCTTTACTGGCCTACGATGGAATGACCAAAAGGATACAGCAGACCTGTTTACACAACAAAGCGCAAATAAGCAGAGGGAGACAGACACTCACCCCTGCCAAGGTTCCATTGTTTCCATCTGTGGAACCGTCATTTGCCTCCCTGTAGATGAGAAAGCATAGCGTAATTCCAGGACATTAGTACAGAGCACAGGAAGCACTCGAAACGACAGACTGCGGCATTCAGAAGTTGCTCTAAACCTTTCAGACGATCCATGGTCACTTGTATCAAGGCTTTCATTTCGTACAGACATCGAGCGCCCATCAACCCCTGCTAGCTTTTTTACAAAAGCTCCCTCTGTTCTCTCAGATGGTTCCACACCGGGAGAAGCACCAGTCTTGATGATGTAACGTTACAGAATAAGCTATCAGCCATGTCCAATCTTGGCAAGAGATAAACAAGATGATAGTAGAATTTACCGGTGGAACTCCAGGACGTGCATAATGAGCATAGAAAGCAGCAGCATGCGGGTGGATCATTGACTGAAGAATGGAATACCTTTTTATGTCAGTAACCATTCAAATATTTCCAAGTAACTTCCATAAAAGCTGATAAAAACCTGCACCGGAGCTGCCCACATATAAAGAGAATTAGATGGAGAAGCAGCAGCAGCCGAGTTCAAGGATGGTGGTGGTGGCATGACACCCCAAGGAATCTAGGAATAATATACACAGTAGTTGTTATTGTCTTGATGAAGAGTTAGCGAGGGAAGAAAACAAGCCAGCAAAGGAAACGTTCGAACTGGCATGCGACTCTGACAGGAAAATCGTGGGAAGTTCCCCTTGTAACTTACAAACAAGACACAAAAAGTAGAAAGAAGCATGCTCACCATAGAAGGTGGTGACGACTTTTCAGCCTTGGCATTCCTGTATCCCATTTTTCACTACAACTTCTTTCTGCACCATGCCCAAATAAGATGCCAGAACTCAGGGCTTTACGTATCTGATGATCATCATGCAGTGCAGGAAAACAATAAAAGATGAAGTCAGGACAAATTAAAACACTAAGGTGAGAAGATAAGAGAGAAAAGAACCCACAAGGGAACTTCCAAATTGATTGCAACTGTATGGTAACCAGAAGAGGAAAATTAACAAAGCCCTTGGATTCTATTTATCATCATAACACAATAGAAAAAGACTTTTGTCAAAAGCTTCTCTCAATACACACATATACATCATCTTCATCTCAAAAGATCTCCAATCTCAGGTTGTGTTTTCAGTCATGTCTATAACATGTATGAACTTTCATATGAAGAGAGAAGAAAAGGGCTTTTTAGTCCTTTCACACCCAGCATCGAGACGAATTCCAAAATACTGTAAAACAGGGTGCTCTCCAAAGAAACGTAAAAAACTGTAACAGTAAACTCAAAGACAGTGTACTTCGATGACAGACAAAGAGGTTTCTGATAAAAAGTTTGCCCCAGCAAGGCAGCAACTGCATATGCAATTTTCAACCGTATCCACAACAACACTGAAAGAATAATCACTGCAGCACCTCAGAAAGCTGTACAAAAAACAGAAACAAATGTCCCCCAGAGACTCTGAAATCCGGAAGGAATATTTAGGTTTTTGATTACGCTTTGAGAAAAAGAGAGACCCGTTATAAGGTGTATTCACAGCAGATTCATATAATCCGAACAACTCGACCAGCAACAGTAGAAAATCCCCTGTGGTCATCAAACCCCTGAAGAAAAAAAAACTATTATTGAATTCAAAAGTTCAGCATACTGGGGAGTTAGCAGGAAAGAAGACGCCAAGTTATTCGAGTTTCAAAGGGCCTGCAGTCTGCACAGAGCAAATTTGCTGAAATTCAATCTCTGCCTGCACAGGGAAGACAGAGGGTGAGGAGGATAGAGACAAGGAGAGAGGGATGATGAACTGCAATTCCACATCAGCAACACGTGTCTTGATCCTTGAATACTTCTTCGTCTCAAAATTCTTTCCTTTTTTCTACGTCATTAATTTTTCCTCCGCCACGCAGTGGGGTATCAAATTAATGCCAAGTTTTACAGGTAAAACGTGCGTGGAGGAGGAGGAGGAGGAGGAAGAAGCCCAAATCACATTCGCCAACTTTCCAAATACAAGACGCTCTTCAACCACGTGGCCACGTGCCATTTTCTTTCTTTTCAACGTTCACGAAGCCCATAATTGTGATTCAAAGGTGGCGTCCAGTTGTCCAAATTAGAGTGGCCACTGCTCAAAGGGGAATTATTTTTTATTATCTCTCATGCTTCTCTTACCGCCACGTCATTCCACCCGTACACGTGTACGGTTATAAGACGATCATCACAGGGGAGCTGTCGGTCAGCTACACCCCACCACTCTCCACGTGGCCTAATTTAACACCCATGCGGACGCGAGAGCGAATATTAATTGGATCTCATCATTGCCTTCAAGTCCGGAGTAGGTCCCACACGGGTCAATGGCCACTTCACGCACAACGATTTGACTTTTCTCAATTCAAACATGAAAGAATCCGAAGCTTATTACCTGCAACTGCTGGGTTGATGCCGTACTCTGTGCTGTCGTATCCAATCTTGGAATGGAGAGGAAAGCTCAGGGAACAATATCCAATCTTGGTTCGAAGCAGAAGCCATTGTAAAGATCAAGGGGAGACTTTTTCGTCACGTGGCATTTCTCACATCTTCTCCACTGCCTCTGAGTGACATCCAATATGAAAACTTCAGGATCTCCATAGCTTTGTATGTAAACGAAGTCATCAGCACCTCTACTGCAAAACTCGGCATCGAAATCTGCACTCCCTTCAAAATACTCGTCTGGCATTCGAGCTATCTCCTCCCACTCCCTCCCGCTGAGCACCCAGATGCCGATCCCCTTTATGGTATCGGGGCGACAACGCGTCCCTACCCCTCCGACCATCACCAGCTTCTCCCTCAGATTCAGCAACCGCCCACAGGTTAAGTACCATGGAACAGGGATGCAGCTTTCCATTAACACGCTCTCTGCTGCACCGGTTGTGTGTTTGTGCTGGTGCATGATCACACCGTGCTGAGTGTTGGGCCCGCCGTGACCCGTTGAAAAGATGAGCAAATAGAGAACCCCATCACATATCACACTCTCACAGCCGCCTCTCCAGCCCGACAGCACCTCTGTCAGGGATGTTGTCCATGCTCTGGTTATTGAATCATAGAGATAAATTGAAATTTCCCACTGGAAGTCAACTCCAGGAAGCGCCCTTGATCTAGCAACGAAAACATTGTAATCACGGGTGCAACGGTTCACATTGATTGCTAATGCACTGTAATCACAGAGTTCAGGCCGCGGTGGCTCAGGGATAACTTTCCCGGATCTTGTTATTGGGTTGAAAATGTATAAATCCCTGCTAACATAGTTGTCCATGAAACAAACAAGCCCCCCAGAAGAAGCATTGGACCAAAAGGGATCCTCCAGATAAGGGATTCTGATGTCATACCATTTCCCAGGTACAGGATCGTATCCACAGCCAACTGGTTGGTTAGCCCACAGCATAATGTACCAGGGCTTCCGTGAAGAAACATCACGGAGTTCATTATGTGTAAACATTTTGGATGACGCTATCTCGTTCCATCTTTTGCACACACAGCGTACCTTGAAAATGCTGGCAATGGGGAGATGGGATATTATGCGTTCCAGCAAATCATCTGGCAGGATTGCATCAACAGGCACTGTTGAAGCATCTTCGTCTATCTCATCCTCGTTCCTGAACTCTAACAAGGAGTTGAACTCTGGTGTTAGCTTGTCTGTGAAGTCGCTGATCCATGAGCTTTCTGTTTCCCATTCCATGAGAAATAATCTGGAAAAACCCAGGAAGCCATTTAAGAGAAGGGATACTAACACAAAAACATAAGAACAATAAACAACTCCTGCAAGGCAGATACAAACGAAAAGAGCTTTCCCATATTGAAACATCCTCTTCTCAGTTTCTTCTTCCATTCACAGGGCAAATTATAATCTATATTCGTGAGAAGATCTACGCATTAATCAGATTCCAAAACCTGACAGATTCCCAGGAAATGATCCACCCAAGCAAAAACGAGAAATGAATATAACTCGCAGTGCACTGGATATAGCAGGAGATGGGTAAAAACGGAGAAAAGGAAGACTCTCATGAAACAAGCAGAATTATACTACGGTATTACCCAGATCTCACAATGGAAGAGACACCCCTTCAAATGCCTGATAACATATCACCTCAAGATCGATTTTTTATGGTAACAAAATAAGAAAGAGCAGTTTTCTTGTACGTTAAAAGTCAGGCAACTTTAATTTGCATCAGAAAAAGTTAGGCTGGAACAGAATTTCCTGAAAAGAATCCGTGAATGTTACGCGGCGAAAAACCTATGATGGAAACCAGGTGATCTTTTGGGTTATAAAGTTGAATGGGAAGATGGTGTTATGGGCCGAAGTTGCAAGGGTGTGGCGATCTGGAGAGGTAGAGTTGTAATGGGTTCTAATCGGAACCATGATTCAAGCTGAAACTCTGATCCTGTTCAATTTGAGTGTACGTAATAAGAATCGTAAAGTTTTGGATTAGTTCAAGATATTTAAAATCAAAAAAATCATAATTTCGACCTACGCGGAACCGATGATTCGAAACGGATAAATCGTCGATTTATGTGCTTTTTTGAAGCACCCACGTAATCTGTTAAGTATACATGAAAAAATTCTGAAAAATAGAGTTTACATGAACCTAATATTGATGGTTAGGTTTAGGGTTCCTGACGCACCTCGAATGTCATAGCATGAATTAGGTTTGATGGAACTTGGGAGTAATGTTTGATGAAGAGGGGAATATTTTATGAGCACAAAGCTCATAGGCATTGCCCTAAATGCCGAGATACACACAGCATCCGAGAAAGAGTTAGTTAAGACAATGATATTGTGTTAAAACAGCGGGGTCTTTCCGTTGAGCATCCCCAGCAAACGGTCCAGAACCTGAGCGCCTCCATCCCTCAAGCCAGAATGCATGTATTCATTAGTGATCCAAAGCCGGGTTCCTGAAATTTGGGAAGCTGTTTCCATGGCCAGCTTAAAGTTCACATACAAGTCTTCATAGTATACAGCAGCTGCAACAGGAACCTGGGGAAAACATCATGGTGAACGGAATTATCACTGCAACTGAAGTTGAAAACAACTAGTGGAGATGAATGCAAACACCTTGTTATTGTTCAGTGCTTGAATGTCATACAATGGAGGCCAATCCTTCTTCTCGGCCAGCAAACTAGCAGCTTCCTTGTAAGGCCTCAGAGCATGAATTTCTTCAAAGATCCAGGGAAATATCATCTGTCCAACCATTGTGAAAAACATCGAGTCAATTTAGAATTGGCAATCAGAATACAAAGCAAGAAAGAAGATGGAAACTCATGTGGCAACAAAGTATATACTTCAAGGAAACCATATGAAATATCGAGGGATGCTTATTTTGGAGAATACCTCTCCTGTAAATAGAACAGGGCGCCCTTCTTTGACGGCACCCAAAGCATCAAAATGAGATTCGTACTCTGCCCTTATCCTATGAGCAGCCCAACTCGATGAAGCGCCCTTCAATCGATTTACAACGAAATCAGAAAAAGCATGGCTTGGGAAAAATTTGGCATCCACTCTGAAAACATTTTTTTTTTCACCTGGCAATATATGGACTCATGCATAATGGCATATAGAGGATTGCTGGAGAAATCTAGCCATTTCTCATACTGCATGGTGATCATTGAAATGCTGAGAACCGACATAACAATAATCACTGAAAGATTCAAAAGCTACTAACTGCGTTCAAAAAGCCGTAGCTGATTCTCTTGGTTGCTCCCGGAACTAGACAAGGGTCCCAGGCTCTCTCAAACCTAATGGCAACAGAAAATCCAGAAATCAACACAAGCCTAATGGTCATGCACACAGATGCACTGACACTTACAGATAGTGCAAGCGTTCAAAACCAGAGCTGCTTCCTAAACCTGTTAAACCTAGAAGTTGTAGGCCTCTTGGTGTCAAAATGCTACCCGATGGTAGGAGAACCTTTTAAGCGCTCGGAAAAGAAAAAACCAAAGACATTTATAAGATGTAGGAAATAAAAATACGTAGACTTCCTGATAAAAGAATCACACAAAGAAAAAAAAAGTTTTCCTCACCCCACCTCCTTCAGACTCTGCTAAGTATTTTACCAGTTCTTGGACTACTGCAACATCACTAGGAAATCTCCTATAGTACTTCTCATTCTGACGCACAACCTGCTCAAAGCAAGCCCTGTAAACAGCATCAGCCGTGCATCCTTTAGTAATTGGAGGTAGCCCACCAGTTAAAAGAACTTGCTGTAATCCTTCTGGAGCAAAGCTCAGGTACGTCACTGCACAAAATCCGCCATAACTCTGCAACCATATAATAAAGAAAACAGTCCCGGAAGGCTAAGATATGCTATCATGCTGATAAACCCTGTTTCAATAGTAACATGACCACAATGCAGTGAGTTAGCTACCAGAACCACAAGCATTATCACTTATACGAATATCTTTTACCTGTCCCAAAACTGTCCAGGGATTAGAATCTGGAACGAGCTGTTTACGAATGAACTCGGCATCATTTACTATGTTGTCAGCTCGGAAATGCCGCAAATATTCGGCCAACTCCCCCGAGGATTTAAATTGGGACATTGAAGACGGTGACAGAGGAGTTGATAAGCCTGTTCCACGCTGCAACGGCAAATCTCAGCCATAAGAGGAAGAAGAAACTCATCAGTATCCACCAACTTGCCTGGTCCATCAATATAACACGGTATTTTTCGCAAGCCTTCCCTATCCACCCCCCGGATTCCGTAGGCCGTGGGCACTCAAAACCTGGTCCTCCCTGCAAGTACAGTAAAAAGGGAAGCTGCGCTTCTTCCTTCCCAACTGCAGATCAAGATTCAGTACTTCATAAAAAATCAGTCCGAAGCAACAAATTTACAAGAAATCCCAAATCCATGAGACAGTTTACTCGACACAACTTCGCGGGCGAACACAGAGATTTTAGGAGATGCAACGTGGTCCAGTGAGTAATCAAGAGGTACGATGAACCGATGGTCCCGTAGTCGGAGTTCAGGAACTGAGAACCAATCGCTGGACACGTACTTGCCACCAGAATCCACGGCGACTGCGCTATCCGCCATTGAAGAAACTTTGAATTCCTGCTTTGATGAGAAGCGCAAGCGGAAATACACGTTGATCGAAAACAGAGACGTTCTCAGAGGTGATGGAGGCGCGAGAAGTGGGAGTGGAAGACCCAACGTCGCAACTGCACGCATTTTCCTACAGTATTCAACAATTGTATTGCTTTGTAATTAATAATATTAAATGAGTTTTATTAAAAAGATGGACTGAATTTTTGCACATTGACAGCTAGAGGGGCAAATGTGCAATGTTTGGGAAGAATAGGGGGCATTTTTTAATTTTCTGTAACTTAGGTGTCAAGAAACTGGAAAGAGCGAATTTAAACAGATTTAATAACAATACTAATTTATTATCTAATAGTAAACACACCACAACATAAGAGATGAGTTGGTTGAGGTACAATCAAAAGAAGCAACACGTTTTCAAATCACTAAACGACTTCTTCATTCACTTTCATGGCTTCCAGAGAATGGTAGTCTCAGCGATCATGGAGGTGACGACGTACGGATCCATGTTCGAGGCCGGCCTCCGGTCCTCAAAATACCCTTTTCCGTCTTTCTCCGTGTCCCTTCCGACACGGATCGACGCGCCGCGATTCGCCACTCCCTGCGAAAGGGCACAGCATTCAAGCCCTAATGGAGTTCCGATTGCAAAGGCACCGTGTTACTTACCCATGAGAAGGTGTTGATGTCTGCAGTTTCATGTCTTCCGGTGAGACGCCGCTCGTTTCCTTCGCCGTACAAGGCGATGTGATGCTTGTGCCGGAGACCGAGCTTCTCGATCGCCTTCTTGATCACTTCGTAGCCGCCTTCCTCTCGCATGGACTTGGTACTGTAGTTGGTGTGTGCACCGGCACCGTTCCAATCTCCCTGAGGCCAAAAAAACCATGTTTTTGCATGCTGTTTGGTCACCATTTTTAATAGCATTCGTGTTACCTGAATCGGCTTTGGATCAAAGGAGAGCACAACCCCAGCAATCTCTGTGATCCTCTGTATTGATAGGAATGAGATGATCATAGAGGAAATTGTTTAGAATGGATTCGATTAGTGCAAGATATACTACCTCAAGAAGGTATCTTGCAACCCAGAGTTGATCACCCGCTGAGATTCCAACAGCCGGCCCGACTTGAAACTCCCACTGATCCATGGAAAACACAGGATTGATTCATAGAGCAGCTGCAGATTCATGAAAGATGCATTTGAATCTACCTGGCCAGGCATGACTTCCCCATTGATCCCGCTGATGTTGACGCCGGCATAGAGACAAGCTTTGTAGTGGGCGTCGACGATGTCGCGTCCAAAGGACTTATCAGCACCCACGGAGCAGTAGTATGGCCCCTGGTTTAAGCAGAGAGTACCCATCAAGTTCAGCAAGGAAGAAGGCAACTACTCAAATCGAGCTATTTTTCCTGATCTGAGTGAATCGAAAATGATGCCATAGCGGTTCTTCTTCAAGTACCTGGGGTCCTGGAAAGCCTCCCACAGGCCAGCCAAGCGGCCACTTCACATCTTTCTGCAAGAGGGTGTACTCTTGCTCAATCCCATACCTGTGATTCAATATTGTCAAATGAGAACCTCTACTCCAAATAGTCGGATCAGTTATATCAAGTCGAAACAATCCCAGAAAGATAAGGACAGGAGACCACATCATAGACCAGAAAAAACTTGGAACTTGGTATCCTACCAGGGAACTTCAGCAACAACATCAGGGTGGTTGAAAATCTTCGCAGCATCAAATCGCTTGTTTGTTGGAATCGGTTCTCCAGCTGGAGTGTAAGTATCACAGATCACCTGTAAATAAAAGGTCAGAGCAAAAAAAAGACATCTACATCAATGAACTGTAAAACACTGAGTCGAGTAATACAAGAATGTGATTTCCTCGTCTGAATGGATCAGGAAAGATTGCTTGTGGGCTGCAAAACAATAAATGAATATAGCAAGTTGTGATATTGTTGACAAAGGTACTGTGAGTATGAAAGAAGGAATCTTACTAGAGAATCACTTCACTATCCTGTCCAGGGGCTTGGCCTGTGCTAGAACCGTCATAGTTCCACTTTGGAAGCTTAGCAGGATCAGACACAGGGCCGGGAAGAGTCTGATTCGTGGAATAAATGAACCCACAACCAAAATACAGTGAAAAAGATGGCCGGCAAAGTGAATCTTGTGTTGCTTTTTAGTATTAAAATGCAATTCTATGAAAACATTATGAAACGTAATCAAATGAAAACATGTTTTTGCCATTTTTCAGTTTTGAAAGAGAAAAATCTTTACCCTGGCCTTGCTTCTAAGGTCCATTCCGGATCCACCAATCCTGTTTAGCAATCGAAGTGAGAAAAAAGTTTCTTTTAAAAGATAACGCACATATGCAGAGGCCCTCAGAAGCAGCCATTTTCGTGGCGATTAAACTTCAGAAGACATGTAGAGTTAGCAAAAAAGTGCCCAGGAAGCGAGAAAGAAACGGAATATACGCAAAAGATCAAAAAACTTGGTTACCCAGATTCCAAACTTCCAGGAAAGAGGAACAAGAAAAGTCTAACCGGACTCCAAAAAGAAACATCCTTTATCGAGATTTTAATGTAAACAACACCACGAAAATCCCAGAAACTCAGAAGAGAGTTCAAAAAAAAAAAAAACTTGAGCACCCAGATCCGCAACCTCCAAAATGAGAAATAAAACCGAAAACGAACCATATGTACTCAGCAATAGTCTTCTCAGTAGTATCGGAGAGATTCAGATTCAGTAGATCATTCAGGAGAGCCATTGTTTATCCTCTCTCGAGTGCCTTGTGGTGCTGGGAAGTTTGACCGACCACCTTGAGTGGAATCCAGGAATGAATGGATGAGCAGAGTGAAGCAAGCAACCCTTTAATAGGCCAGTTGGATTCCTCAGAATCTTTCAAAATAAAAAAATAAAAAATAATACGCAGTTGAAAATGGCTAATTACATCATTTGGGTACTTGATTAACCAACCATTCACATTAAAGTCTCATTTAGAAAATCCGTCACTATCAATTTCTCTTTCATACAACAAATTTTTTACACATATGATGATCTTATCTAAACGCCAATATCATTCGCGCATCACTACTCCGGTCAACGAGTTTGCTTAGAATTATAAAACTAAGGTTATATTTAGTTATGTTTTTTTAAAAATAATGTTTCTAATAAAGCATAAGTTTGATCTTTATTATAAATAAAATTTTTTTATATTTGTATTATTTTCTATATAAAATTTATTTGTATACTTACATGATCACATTCAAATGCTTGTTATTTGAATAATAATAATAATAATCATAAATAGAATATGGTTTTTCAAAACTATTACTCATAGATGCGTACAAAATTTAGAATGAATAGACATAATGAGATATCATTTATAATTAAAAATATTAAAAAATGACATAATACGAAAATGACCTTGCATTATATCAAACACAAATAGAATATGGTTTTGTCGTTTTCTGTAAAATTGTAATTATATATACTAAAATAAAATGCAATTTAAAAATTTAGATATGTTTGAAAATTAGATATGTAAGATTTAATCTTCCCTCTATTTCGATAAATTGAGAGCAGAAAATGCAAAATACTGAATTAAATTATTATTTTAATTTTAATTTTTTTTACCAAATATTCTTATTAAATAAAATGCTTTAATATCACTCATAAATATCTACCATTTACCAACCATGCTTTAAATTTCAAACACCGAATCTAACGTTTAGGATTCGATGTACACCCGTCTATTCATATATGCATATGAATATCCAATGTCAACGCTCAACATTTGAATATTCCTACGTTCCGTGTTGGGTGAGTCTTGACTTTGAGTGGTTGACATTATTTTTTCTTAAAAAAACAGAGATTAGAGCACACGCGACTATAATTTAAATTTATTTAAAAATAATTATCAAAGTAGCACCTCGTTGTTTGACAAAATCTTTAACTTAATTGCGGTTACTCAAAAAGTGAAACAAAATTTCAAATCTAATATAATAAAAAGTAGTGTTTTAGATTTTCAAATCTAATATAATAATAGAAACTGGATTTTTCTTTTGAGGATATTAAAAAAAGATGTGATTGAGATTTTGGGTGAGAGGATAATTGGCATGTCACACATGTATGTCCCACGTACCATATACCATAGAAATTGAACCCTAAATGGATAAGGAAAATTGAGGTGTCCAAGAAGGAAGGAGATGCACGCCTTGTCTTTTTGTTAATTCCCTGAAAATGAAAATAGAAATAAGAAACGATAACAAAAAAGAAAGTCCTAATAATAAAGAAGAATACATGGGCTGCCCAAAACCGTGAAACCCGAAGTCCGAAGGCCCGCGTTGGCCGCCGCCATGGGAACAGCGGTAAGGAATCTTCGACATTCGTCGGAGCACCATAAATCTCATATCCACGGTCGTCTGCGCCCGTCAACGTCCGATATATTCCCTCTCCAGATTCTTATCCAACGCCGTATCTCTCGAATCCGATCTTCGCCACTCCCTAGGTTGCCTCAATCAGAATCCGAATTCCGCGAAAAGAAGCGTTGCCCTGAGAAAGCACTCGGGATCTTCATTTGCGTGTCGACGGCCCGATTCCGCATATCCGAGTGTGCAAATTTGAGATGGTTCGGGAATCTGTCGAGGTAGTTATGGCGATGGTGAATCGCAGCATGGTGGTTCGGCAGACTCGGGTTCCCGAAGCTTTGGAGCTGAAATTGATTTCGGCGGAGGATTCTTTTTAGTGCCTTTTTGGACGAGCCATTGTCACGCGCACGAGTCACGTGCACCGGCACCATGATCTCCCGCGCATATTTGCTTCTTTCCCAACCCAAAATTGCGGTAACCCTAGAAATCAAAATTCGTGGGTTTCCATTGACGCGTCTGTCGATCCACAGACGGCCGAAGCGGGAAAATGGAAAGCAACGTGGAGCGAGGAGAAGAAGAAGAGGACTCGGTGAGCGAGCTCTTGAGAGATCGATTCAGGCTCTGTAGCATTTCGATTGCAGAGGCCGAAGGTCTCAATATAGTACTACTTTCACGATTTTGGCTGTGATGAATTTTTCTTCACTTGTTTTTTTTTTTTTGTTGCAGCGAAGCAGAATGGCATGGAAATTTCTCCCTTGATCGTCGCCTGTGTCTCCGATCTTGCATTCAAATACGCACGTTAGTCCCTTTCTGCTTGTATTTCCTTCATCTTGACTACGGTTCTGCTTTTGCTTCATGTGCCGGTTGTGAAGTACGCATTCTTCCTGCTGTAAAAGTATCATGAGGTATTATTGCTGCCGGATTCCGCATTGCGGGACGGAAACTTTTTGAAGTGATTTCAGGAGTGGCTTTAGCTCCCACATGGTTTCTGGTTGTCGGAATTTTGTTAGCTAGACACGGGAAACCACTCAAATTCATGAACCATGTGACCAGTTTCGCGCATTCTTATTGCTTCCCAATTCAATGGGTAGAAGTGCTGGAAATCTGTAACAACACTTATCTTGCATTGCTTCTGAAAGCAGAGCAGATGGCGAAGGATGTCGAGGTGTTTGCACGCCATGCTGGCCGCAAGTCCGTCAACATGGAAGACGTCATTCTTTGTGGTAACATTCCCATACTTCTCAGCCCTTTAACTCCATCCTTCACCCCTGTATCTGAGGGCTACGCATTTCATTGAAGCACATCGCAATGATAATCTGACTGCCATGCTGAGATCCTTCTGCAACGATCTGAAAGCAAAGGAACCTCTGGCCGAGAAGAAGAGGAAGAAGATCCCTAGGAACGATGACAGTGCTGTTGCAGATTCGATCCCGACAGCTGATTTATGATGTATCTTTTATTCTTTCCTCATTTTATATCTTCAATTTATTGGCTATTATTATGTGATAATTATATCTACATTTTCTTTTCCCGTGTATATTAATTTAATAATAAATGCTCTTATTTTCGCCATGAAAAAATGGGAATATCGAGTGTAGAAAAAAAAAACAAGGTATTTTGAAATTGATTTCTTAAAAGAAACATTTAAATTAAATTAGAATTTCTGGGAAGAGCGAATGAAGAAGATTCATTCGAAGCTTTGTCTGTTCCCAGTTTCCTCCTCCATTTGGAAATTCTCTCGCTGCTGGTCTGGAATTGGAGCACTGCACTCTGATTGAAGAACACGGCGGTTCCGGCGATGAAGAGGTTTTTGGAATTTGGGCGAAAAGCTATGTTCTATGTGAGACTTCTTTCAGGTTACGAGCAGCGGAGAATCCGATCTTATAGATTGCAGCTCCACCAACGCCTCCAGAAGGTTTTCTTTGCCTGCCTTCTCTATTCTCCCGTTTCCATCTAGTACGTGGATTGTCTGATTACGGAGTTTCGTTGTTTGAATTGCGAAATTTCGCGGAACTACGGTTGAATTTTGATTGAGGAAAAAATATTAACCTAACTGGTTACAAACTGAGATAAATGGGGCTGTTTTTTAAATGTTTCTGAAAGCTATTGAAATGCTCACTGAGAGCCAATAGGAAACTGTCTTTCACTTGGATGTTGCCGTTTGCATCTCATAATCCATGATATGGAACAAGGATTTACTCTTTTCTGATTTGTTATGAAGGCACAAGAAAGGAAAGAGGCACTCAAAAGGATTCCTGAGCAGGTTATTTTGTCAGAGGTGCGACGAATGGTAGAGGAGATGCAAGCATTGAACAAGAAGCTAGACGAAACAGTAAGTTTGTGTTTTATTTATCTACTATAACAGCCTTTCTGCCGTGGTTGTGCTTCTGCTGGGTGTGCTCCCATGGATGCTTCCAGTTAACTTGGATAGTATTTCTGGATTGATTTAGCATCATTGGGAGAGTTAGAGGATATGACCCTGACACTTGTTTTAATAAAGTAAAAGCAGAAGCTGATTAAAAAATGTAGTAGAGCAGAAGATACTAAGTGCCTTGAAACGCATGAAGAGTCTCAGGAAGCTGTTGGCCCACTGTAAGGCGTAAAACATAGTCTTAGTTGTTTGAATATAGTGCAGAAAGTTGCAGAGGCCTCGTTTCCAAAGATAAAAGTGCAGAGTACTCGGATTCGACCTAAGCAGTCTCTTCTTTAGGACCTCGTTAAGGAGTTGAGCTTGGCAAGGCTTGCTATATTTTTCTTTTTTGGCTCGTGCATATGTGGTTGCTAACTCGCTCATGTTCCTTCTCATGGGCCGATTATTTGTTTTCAGGCCTGTTCTACTGTGACACTAAACGTGAACTGAATTTGCGCAGGAAGCAGCCATCGAGGAGTACTTCAGCCCCATTGACAAGGAAGCAGAGATCATCATGAACATGCAGCTGGAAGGAGAGGAAGCGAGAATGAGAGACATGATAAAAGCCATGCAAAGGAAAGCACTACTCGACCAAGCTGAGGCCGAACGCCTTGCAAACTCTCACAACAACGCGCCTGAGAAACAGACTCAATAGCCCAACGGCACCACCCAACAGGCGTAGTTTATACCAATGGACAACATTTTGGAGCTTTTAGTCACCATGCACCACCACAACGCCAATAAACATCTAGTAAGCAGTACATCATTCCAGAAGCTGGGGACGGTTTTTTGTTCTTTTGGTTCATTTTTCAACTCCCGTTGTGGGAATATCAGAAAAATATATCAAAACAACTCGTAGGGGTTAAAGACGGATGGATCCACTAAGCTTCAGGGGCTGAGACTTGATCTCCTGTAAGGAGGAAGACATCGGCAGCAGGCGGCGAAAAACCTTTGTAGAGGTGACAAAGCTCAACTTGTGCCCTGCTGTTTTTGATTCATAACAGATTCTAGACATTCTTTGGCTCTGTGGACCTTGGATTGGAGATAGAAACTCCCTTTCGTTGCATTCAGCTCGAATAACCTCTCGTACCTCTGGAAAAGAAGAATCAATCCGAGTCAATAGCAATGAGAAGTGTCACTCGTTCGAAGTGAAGCTGTTACCTTTGAAACCTCTTCCCACGTTGAATTTTCAGACACACCAAGAATCTGTCTCGCCTCCGTCTCTGTCATTGCGCCTCGTCTAATGTTTTGGACTGCTTCCTTGGCTACACCATTTTTTGAAGCATCTGCAACGTGAATGGCAGTTACCAAAGTGCAGAATTTTGATCTCGGGTGATTTGTATTTTTCATCTTCAGTTTGACTCGTAGGGTATTGCATCAAACATTCCTGATTCTAAAGACATCCTCATTTCTTTCCTACTAAACTGTAACCCTAAACCCTAAATTCAAGTCCGAGGTCACAGAAGACTAATTTTTAAAACAGGAATAAAACTGTCGATGCTTCCTACATATATGAAACTCAATTAAAAGCAAGTCCCAATGGATAAATTGCACTCTAAGATAATTTCTAGACATCTGAAACACAGCTGTATCGAAAAATCTAAATTGCATTAGAGTAGAAGACCTTACTCGCTAGAGCCTGACGATACGCTTGGACAAATGCTCTTGCCAATACTCCAGATCCCACAACGATCAAATTTGCAATAATTTTGGCAGCCTGTGAACAAAAATTATATCCAATCAACTAAGGTACAAGGCCATATCACTTTACAGCTTTCAAATGAACCAGCAACCACAAAATTCCATGATAACCAACGCGATGTACTTCTAAGTTCACTTTCACTGGAATCTAACTTCAAAGTGCATACCATGGATTTAGATGTTGATCAAGGCTAGTAGGTTGTCTAAATCAATAGTCTGCAAGAAAAAAAGATGTACATCAGCAAAATATCCAAACAACATGGATTTTAAACAAAAGAAATTGCCTATACATAACGATTTAATACATCGACAGTATCACGAAAAGGCAACAGAAAAAAAAAATTCCGTGCGAGAAAATTTTAAGAAAGAAAACCTCAAACGACCTCAACAAATCGAAAACATGTTCTCTCCTTCGAGACAAAACCGCAAACCTACGTAACTCCTTCCCCCGAACCATCGAACTAACTCAAAAATCAATATACATCGGAAAAACGTACCAAGAAAAACGCAGAGCTCCAGAAACGGCGTCGAAGAGAAGAACACGCGATCCCTAGGGAAGACGAGAAAGAAGCCCGCTTGCGGAAATGGAACTGGAAATAAAAAGTTTATTCTAGATTCTTCTTCCTTCTCACAAAATATATATATATATATATATTATTTATTTATTTATTTATATTTATATGAATATAAAACTAAAGCATTATATTCATAAAACGGGGGCGTGGGCCCGCCTGCTCCACGAAAGATTTGTAAAAGGTTCCATACATCTTGTAAAGCAAGCTTTGAAGGAAAAAAATGAACTCATACCAGCCTTGAGAGTTGAGAATGCACGAGATTCAAATAATAAGGGAAAAGAGCAGAAGGATACCAAAGAGCCAAGGAGCTATTTTCGGAAAAGAGAGGAGGTACCGATCATCTTCGACTTGATGGACGGTGGAGATTGAAGAGCCAATGCCCGTGACTGCGATCGCGTGGTTATCCGGTGACTCAAGTGGGAAACTGCTGTGCCCCTCTTGCAGAGTCGTTTGTTGCCTTTTCCAAGCTCAGCAACCTCTTTTACTTCTTCTACCTGAAGCTTCCGCTTCTTCTTGAGGATGTCCCAGAGTAAGTCGTCGTCTCTTCTGTGGTCTTCTTCAGTGGCTGAAAGCTTCTTGTTCACAGGAGTGGATTAGATTGCTAAGCAGCTATGATTTAGAAGAAGAATATGTACCTTTTCTGGGGCCAAAACTTGTGGGGGTTCTGTAGAGTAGCCAGTGAGGAAAGTGTTCAGTTTCACAACTGTTTCTTCTGATGCCTTTGGTTTATCCAAAGCCTTGGCTGCACGTTCCTCTGCTACTCTGGCTCTTTGTCTTGCTTCCACCAACTCAAACCTTGTGATCTTCAACTCCTCATCCATTTCCTTGATGATGTCTAATAAACGTGAGCATGTTCCTGCTGTGATATCCTGCTTAACATCATTCACATACTCAACCATGGGATTGCACATCTTTTGTGCAAGTTCATGAATCAGGTCATGGATTCCGATTTCCACCGATCCGAGGGTACCTCCAATGAGCTTATATATGGCTTTAAGAATCTTTACCATGATATTCAAGAGGTCATCAGGTCGCCCTGACTGATGGACTGTAGAAATATAGGCAAAGGACTTGATGATCAGCTTCTTGAAGGAGGCCTGGTTATCGGCAAGCTCCTGAAATAGTGTTCTGTGCCTGGAATTTATTTGGAACTCCACTGTTTTGAGGAGGTTGATGAGTTTAGAAAAATGCAGCTTCTGTCTGTTGATCATTTCGTTGCTGGCGGCTGTGGCTTTGCTTGAGTAATTCTGCTCTAGCAACAATGGAGCCTGCATATGCAAAAGATGCAGCATTGAAACACCTGAAGTAAGTTAAAGATCCCGAAAAAAATTGCAGAATTCTTCAACCAAGACAATGATGCCGAAGCTTGAAGTAGAAATTTTCAATGAAGAAGCTTTTAAGAAGTGTCTAGTCAATCCAAGCAATCACTGTATCTAACAGAGAACAATTAAGAGAAGTGTTGAATGAGCTGCAGCACACAAGATAGCATCGATTATCGATCACTTCTACTCTTCGCGGTTTCGGAGGGTCACCTTAGCGCAGGAAAGATCGTTACTAGTCAAAATAGCACTAGATCGTCCGTCACGAACCATCTCCGTCGTCTTAAGTCCCACAAGCGCTGTAAGCGGAACAGCCAACGACGCAAAAACATCTTCCGCCTTAAAATGTAGCACAAATTCATCACCGTAGTAGGCACAATCACAGGAATGTAGAATCGAAGTTCTCGAAGGGGCAGAGTACCTCGATCAAACCAGCTTTGATCTGCGAATGAAGCTGATGATAGACAACCTTCAGCTGCTCGTGTCGGGAAACGATTTGCATGAGCTTCGACCGGAGAACGTGCGCCGGCGCCATCGACCTACTCGTCTTCATCGGCTTTCTCCCGGCGGGAATCGACGATATTGAAATGCCGAAAGATATCGTCAAGCATGCCGTTTTATCCAAAATTAAACTGGTCATTTACTACCTAATCCTAAAAAGCTACCGTCTGTAATTGCTTCCCTCAAAATTAGGGTTGAAGGGTTTCGCCTTTTCTTCTCCATAGCTCACCCCCTGAAAGCCGGCGAACGCGTAAGGATCAGTTTTCTGCGGAATGCTTTTAAGAAAATCTACAGCTTTCGTCTTGTTGAATCTGGATTATTGTAGGCTGTCGGCAATGTATAATGGATCGGGAGTTTTCTTGAAAGTTTTAGGAGCCACGCCCAGCGCCCCAGGAGATTTGTTCGTATCTTTCTAATTTGCTGCAACACTGCGCCATTGAAGTTGCTTTCTAATGAAGAAGCCATGGTTATTACTGATGAAAAACATGGCGCACGGGAGTCCTCTACAATGCACACTGAGATACAACGATGATGAGCCAGTTATTTTGATTGGGGAAGGAAGCGTTTCCGATTTCCATACTGATTCAACTGGAATATGGCATCAAGCTCCTGAGTTTGAAGGGTGCATCAAATACCAAATCTGAGGCTTCTTCTTCCTGCACCTTTTCTTCGAAACAGTAAACCGGAGCTTGCCAATTTGGATCCTCCAGAACCTTACCAACCTCAAATGTCATCACATGCAATTCCATTCCTGGAAGTCGTCAATCACACATCTAAGCATAGAAAGAACATGCAGAGTAGGATATAACAAGTATCCGGTGGGAAGACGATACAAATACCTGTGAAGAAAACCCAGTAAACAGGTCTCTTTGAAACCACATCTTCGTAGTACCAAATGAAATCGACTTTGGTCCACACATTGCACAAAAACCCATCCTTGTTCTCTTGCCCTAGATACTCCGCACCGTCGAGCCAATCGGGGCGGAGAATCCCCACCGAAAAATGCATGGTCCGGCATTCTTTGTTAGCGTCGAGAGTGTAGTAATACGAAGTCCCGTTTCCCCATTCCAAATCGTACGTCTTCTTCCCCAGCTGACTTTGGATGATGTTGAAGTTTCGGCGGTTGGGCCAATCATACCACAGATCGATAATCTGTAGATTCCCTGCTGTGTTGTTCTGGAACAGAATCGAGTGGAATTGCAGTGGCCATGGGGTCGGCGACGGTGAAGACGGCGGTGTGCGCGCCGCCGCAGAGCGAAGGCAATGGACGAGGATTAGCAGCGAAACGGATAGGATACGCCTCATGCTTCTCGTCTGGGAGGAACACCGACTCACAAGCACCCAACTGATAAGATAATTATAATGTTGAAACATTTTTCTCAAATTACTGTTTATAAATAACTAAATATAAGGTTATTTATTTTTATTGTCACAAAAACAAAAAGAAGTATTTCCAAGCGCAATACAGTTCAAAAGCTGATCTCACGCCTCTCGGCGAAGAACTTGCCGGCGATGAGTTGATCGGAGAGCAGCGCCAGCCACACTCCGGTGTCGGCGCCTTCTTCTGGGTTCGTATGCCCAGCCCAACCAGTCATGGCGGTCTTCACCCATCCGGGGCAGTAGCAATTCATGTAAATCCGTTGATCAGATAGCACTTTCGCCATCACCCTCGTGTAACTGTTGACTGCTAGTTTCGACAAGGAGTAATCTGTGAAAACTTGAGGCCATCCACCTTCTGTCCAACTTCCATCCTTGACTTGCTCCAAGAAGGTGTTCACCGTGTGGTCAATGAATTCCTCCGAGAGCGTCTCATCGTCCTCCAGCTTCTTTCTCAGATCAACATTGCCGATTCTCTGTAGATAGAATGCATGCAGGAAACCACGTATTCAAGATGCCATAAAAATGGAAGGTGAAAGCAAATCTTACGTTTCTGCGGCCATTCAATCTTCCTAGCCTCGAACTCACGTTGATAATACGAGCACCAGAATCGCGTGAAGATCTCATGAGAGGCACCATAGCTTTGATCATGTTTTTGGTACCAAAATAGTTCGTTGCAAGAACTTTATCAGCGAAATCCACTGAGTTGTCAGACCCAGTGTTGAAATTCACTCCTGCGTTGTTTACCTACAGGGAGTTCTTGAACCACACAAGCATAAAAATGCATGGCTACTGGAGGGAGATCTCCGAGCAGAAACAGAGAAACAGAGGCGACGTACCAGAATATCTATGCTCCCATATACTTTCTGTACCCATACTGCAAATGCATCGATTGATGATTCATCAGTGATATCGAGCTGATGGAACACGACATTGAGACCTCGTTCTTGCAGGACCTTGGATGCCTCTTCTCCTGCACAAGTTTCCCTTGATGTGAGAATGACAGTCAACCCATGAGACGTGAGCTGGGAAGCAATTTCGAATCCAATTCCTCGGTTTGCACCCGTCACCACTGCAATAGTATCAGAGCTCCACCATCTAACAATGAAAAAGCTTCCTTATTAAAAATCAAAAGCACGCAAGACCATGAGCAAAGAAGAAAATTCATGGCCCTTTCTTTCAACCTCTGTCATATAATATGGACTATATGGAAGTGTTCCGGTTGATTTCCCATCAGAACTCAGGTGAAAACAACTCGGAATGCATAATCCGCGACTCAAATAATTCTTCTTGGTAATTAAATCATCACAGTCAAAAGACACTAATTACAAACAGTTAACATTGGGCACATAAATCTACGCAACCAATTCCCAAATCCAAGTCTAATACACTGATACCACTAGAAATCTCACTTGCCAAAAATCATCGACGACGGTCAAAACACCCTATTCATCAAATCATAAATATCATGAACACAAAACTTCGATATCTTCGGAGAAGAAGTCAGGTATGCTACAAAATCCTATTGTAAAACCTCAGAAACCGCACTTATTCTATAATCATTCAAATTCGCAACCAGTATCCGTCACCTTTGCTCATCGGGGTAGGGAACTGTGCGAAGGATTGAGATCTCCTCACGCCTCTTCTCTCTTCTCTCCTTGATCCTCTCCTTTCTGCCCATTCTCAAATCTCAATATCCTACCGCAGCAGCATCAATTTCTCAAAGAAAAAAAGGAAAAACTAATGAAGTTGGGCCAAAACATGTGTGTAAACTAGGCCCACGAACGCAGATCTGGACTAATTACATGATTACACGTGGCATTTTATTATTGGTTCAATGTACACGTGAAACGAATTTGATTGGGCGAGACAGCTCCGTCATTCAGATCTCTATAAAGCGCGTTTCAGCACTTTTATTTCAATTGTTTCTCGTGCTGCATTTCAAGTTTCTAGAGACTTCTCAGATTTCATTGGGGAATAGGCCTCAGATCGTCAGGGGCTTGATCTCTAAGAAATGAAATCGTTTCTGCTGCTGTTGCTGGCGATAGCCTGCTTCTTTGGGAGTCTACACGCCTCCGATGATGTGGTATGAGTAGTGTTCCTTTAATGCTTTTCTTTATTTTGATATCATCGTTTATTAATTTTATTGGTGTTTTGAGTTTGTTGTTTTCGCTTTCCGTTTAGAAATTCTATGAATCGTTTGATGAGGACTTCAAGGGGACATGGACTTTGTCTGAGAATAAGGAATATACGGGTGAGATTTGTTTTTGTTTTCCTGCTCCTTTTTGTCTTAACAATTATATGTCTAGAGATTTTGCTCCTGGAGTTTCCTGGTTTGGTTTGAAGTTTCTGTTTATTTTCTCGATTGGGAAATAGCGAATGTATTAACGTTTGTGCTTTTTGTGTGGAAAGTAGTTCAAGCTTGTGACTTTCTAGGTGCTGAAATTGTAATTTTAAATTTTCTTTAAAATGTTTTATAATATCAGGCGTTTGGAAACACGAAAAGAGTGAAGGACACGATGATTATGGGCTTCTTGTGAGTGAGAAGGCACGGAAGTATGCAATTGTGAAGGAACTTGATGAGCCCGTGGACCTGAAAGATGGAACCGTTGTACTTCAGTATGAGGTTCGTCTCCAAGAAGGACTTGAATGTGGTGGTGCTTATATCAAATTCTTGAGGCCTCAGGAAGCTGGTTGGACTCCGAAGGAGTTTGATAATGAGTCACCTTACACAATAATGTTTGGACCCGATAAATGTGGTGCAACAAACAAGGTTCACTTCATTCTGAAGCACAAAAACCCAAAGACTGGAAACTTTGTTGAACACCATCTCCAGCTTCCACCCTCTGTGCCGTATGACAAGTTGACCCATGTCTACACTGCCATTTTGAAGCCGGATAATGAATTGAGGATTCTGATTGATGGCGAAGAGAAGAAGAAGACCAATATTCTATCTAAGGATGATTTTGAACCACCAATTATTCCTCCTAAGACCATCCCCGATCCGGATGATAAGAAACCAGAGGATTGGGATGAGAGGGAGAAAATTCCTGATACGGATGCAACAAAACCGGATGACTGGGATGAGGATGCTCCAATGGAAATTGATGACGAAGATGCTGTGAAACCTGAAGGGTGGTTGGATGATGAGCCTGAGGAAATCGATGATCCAGATGCAACAAAACCTGAAGATTGGGATGATGAGGAGGATGGTGAGTTTGAGGCACCTAAGATTGAAAATCCCAAGTGTCAAGAAGCTCCTGGATGTGGTGAGTGGAAGAGGCCAAAGAAGAAGAACCCTGCTTACAAGGGAAAATGGCGCGCCCCGCTCATCGATAACCCCAATTACAAGGGAATATGGAAGCCCAGGGACATTGATAATCCTGAGTATTTTGAGCTCGACAGTCCAAACTATGAACCAATTGCTGCTATTGGAATTGAAATTTGGACAATGCAAGATGGTATACTGTTTGACAACATTTTGGTTGCTTCAAGCGAGAAAGTTGCAGCATCATACCGTGATGCTAACTGGAAGCCCAAGTTCGAGGCTGAGAAAGAGAAACAAAAAGCTGAAGAACCCAGTGGCTCCGATGGGCTCAAGGGTTTCCAGGTAATTGATTGAGGATACTTGTTTAAACCCCCTTTCCTTTATTCACCCTTCATGCTGAAGGTTCTCTTGTTTAACCAAATCAGAAAGTGGTGTTCGACTACCTTTACAAGGCCGCTGACCTCCCTTTCTTGGGTGAACACAAGGGCAAGGTTTTGGTAAGTGTTGGTATAACTAACTAAGATGGATCATTAGCTACTCCATATCATATGTATCTTAACCTGCAATCGTTCTTCATTTTCAGGACCTGATTGAGAAGGCTGAGAAGCAACCCAACCTCGCAATTGGTGTCCTTGTCTCCATCGTGGTTATCATCTTGTCTCTTTTCTTCAGGCTAGTTTTCGGTCGTAAGAAGCCGGTAAGTTATCTCTTCACTATTCCAGCATTGACTTGAGCGCAACCCTTGCTGCTTGGGTGTGATCTAACCATCATTGTAATGTTGCACTACAGGCTCCTCAAGCCAAGGCTGAGAGCAAGGAGGCAACGAACATTGCCCAGTCTTCGGACATTCAGGAGATTACTGACGATAAAGACGAGAATGATGGTGATGCTGCTGCTGCTCCTCGTAGAAGGAACACGAGAAGGGATGATTGATCGGCTCTGGAGAAGAAGACAATCATCTGGTGCTTGAATTTTGTTTGGTGGTTAGTTTCGCATTCTGGATTTTGTCCGGACCTGTTCTTTTGGCCGTTTGTTCCTTCCTTCTAAGGTTTAGAGTTTGTAATGGCGTTCTCTTTCACACGCAGCTTTCAGTTATATGCGAATCGTCGGGTTCTCGAGCCAAAAAATGAATTATAATAAAAACCCATTTCTCATAAAGAATATCTATATAAGAGAAACCGCAACCTCTGTCAATCGATATGTTGCCGTGAATATCTGAAGCGAGTATTTGTCCGGTCGGATAAACTTTGAAGGCGGGAAGCGCAGAGGAGGAGTTCGGAAAATGGTGCTACTTTGCTTTGTGCTGGATTTGAGAAGCTTGTCGCCTCCGGTGTTTCGTAATCTGAAGCAGGTAATAGAACGATCCTCCGTTTTTTACGGACACCTGAAGAATTCGTTTCCGCTGACTGATTCGAAGAATAACCTAGTGATAATAAGTTGAAGATGGACGATGATATTGAATTGTAGTCGAATTCTTCACTGTGCTTTTGCCGGTTGTATCAGTCGTTGTTTCAGCTCGCAAATTACTACGCGGTTTCTCGTCCGAGGATTGGCTCGAAGCATCAGGTTGATCGCATTGGGATTTGCTATGTAGTACGGAATAGAACTACTTGCTGCAGTGAAGTAAACTATCTTTTACAATTTTACCTCTTATTTTTACGCTGTGTTGGTTTACTGTTCATGGACAGGCCATCAGAAAGCGTTCTTGTGAAACTAGTTTGAGAATTGCAATTTTTGTTACTTGACTTCATGCCTGATGGTGTTTTTTTCTACCAGCTGAAGATTGCATATAACCCCCAGGGAAACTTCAACTTGCGTGAGCTCCACCATGCTCTGAACACTCTACCCTCGGATGGTTGTGCACCAGATGACAACAACTGTTGTGACCTGTGTGCGTATCGCATCCCATTTCTTCATCATAAAATAGTTTTTCTAGTGAAAGCTATTGATTTCATTTATTGGTGTTGATTTTTTTTTGAGGGGTAGACATCAAGCTGGCAGATCTTCTGAGTCAAAAAGTAGCATATCCGTGGGCATCGAGTGATTCGAATGATACAAAAAAAGTTATTTTGATAACTTCTCTTTACTTCGTGACACTGGACTCGGTGATGATGAAGGCACTGGTGGTAGGAAGAAATAATTTGTTTGCGTTGGATAATCATGCTTGGAACCACACATCTCACGACTTTCTTTGCAGGATGCATCTGAAAATGTTGTTACTGTAGAATTTATTTTATTAGACCAAAACTCAAGCTTTAATGGAGGAGTAATGGAGACTATGGACCACTTTGAACAGCAGTTGGCTTCTCTTAAAAACTGCTCCTTCCAGAAATGCATTTCAGGTAGTAGGTCTTTGTTCTCTGAATGGGCTTTAAATGATGATGCTGCACTTTTCAATCTAGTAAAATGAAATCTAGAATTCCACTGGCATTCTTATTCCTTCTTCATATCAGGGATCAGACCACTCATTTTTGAATGATGAAAAACTGCTTTAGTCCTTCAATCTAAAAAGAAGAGAAAAATGCATGGGCAAGAAAAATTATTGGGGCTAGGTTTTTTCGTTTATGGAATCCAGACTCTGTCAGAAATTCTCTCAGTTCCACAGGCATTACATGGTCTAATCAAAAGATGGTCCCTGGAGCTACAGGACGAAAGTGAGGACCCCTTAGAAGCTCGTTTCGTTTTTAAGACAAATTTGTTAGGCCCTGTGAACAGTATATGTTGTAACTTGCGTGGATCTTTCAACTCCATTGACGATGAGTTCGTTTACTCTAAGGTATTGAAGTTTGTCATATCCTTCTTTGAGCTTCAGCAACGGTCGTGAGTTCTAAAATTTGCATGTGTATTTCTCTTGCGCATTCAGTTTCAGACTATCAATTATTTTCATTTTCAATATTTACCAGGGTCTATCCTGGGTAACAACTTAAATTGGGCATCCAAGTAGCTTTGAACATGGACTCATTGGATGAACTTTTTTTGTTTATATTCAGACATCCAGATACAACTCAAATAAGAAGCAGAGTACCTGCTCATCATCAACTCCCATAACAGATGAGCAACAAGGGGCCTTTGATACAACTGAAAACTCCGTGAGGGTTGGGGCGTTTACCGTGCTCCACATGCCATCTTTCCAGGACCATCCAGAGCCGAAGCCAGTTTCATGTCCTATAGAATTTAATGTCATTCAGAGGACAAACTTGGGATCACTAAGCGAAGGTGCATGTTTATATCTTTGGCATTTCAGAAAATACGCACCTTAGCCTATGAAACTAGGGGATGGAAAGGAGACAGATATTGCATTAGTTTAGCTTTCGTTATGGTATGCCAGTTCTTGGCAAGTCACTCTTTTCTTGAATGATACTATGGCTTTAGAAGCAAGCACCTCATTATGTGCGTTTAATTTTATACTTTAATCTGATCAGGGCTAATAACTGGTGCCAGCTACTATGTTTCTCCATCTTCTGGTAAAGGCTCAGAGAATGGAAAGTCAGAGCTTAACACCCAAAGTAAGTAGCATTTGTTCTCTCCAATATGACCATGGTCTATGAAGAGTGAATTGATCTTCGCTTTCTCTCTGTCCTCTTTTTTCTTTACTATTCTGCAGTTTTTCAAGTAGTATGCCGTTTTCTTAATTCTGTTGATGATGGGTTGGTCTGCTACACAAACTGTAACATTGAGACTCTGACGGAGACTTCATTCCGGTTCTATTATGTTCTGTTACCTTCCCATCAAGAGCAGATGCTTCTCAGGGTAATTATTTTGCTCATTAGGTTTACCTGCATGCATCAAATATGCATCTCAGATTAGTTTCTTTTCCACGTATGACTAGAGTAAACATTTCAATTCAACCTTGTGTGTCACCATCTTGCTATTCTTCGCTCATTTGCACTTTACCGCAAGATCATTAACTAGAAAATTCCCACCCATTCTTGCAGCCAACTTACCTCCATTTTGTTTCATAATTCTCTATGTTTCTGCTATACAGAGGCTTTCAGCGTCAGAAGAGTTTTTGCCATCCCCTGGCGTCACTGACTCCATTGTAAGTGAAGAGATAGAAACAGCCGTTCAATCCGCCTTGAAAAAGGTTGAACTCTATGGAAATTTTTCTCACATGCATTCTAAGGTTGCCAAGAAAATTTCATATAAATAACAGCAGACTAGCTGCTATTCCCTGAATCAGTTAGTAGTTATTTCTGTGATCTTGTTAACGTCATTTTTTTGGCAAGTGCCTGCCTACATTCTTCTTTCTTTCTCCCTGTGCATCAACTCTTTTAGGGGAAACTTACCAGTTCTGTCCCTCTCTGGCTTCTGACATCCAGGTGGAAGTAGGTGACTACAATCCTCTCCAGCATGAAAGAGGCTTCCATCAGAAACTCAACTTCCTTGTTAAGGAGAGCCTCCACTTAAGGTACCCTTCTCATCTTCATGATTCCTTGATCACTGCTTCCTTTTTGAACTGATTCATTGTTGCAGTGCCGTGCCTCCTAAAATTTCCACTGGTTCAGTCCCACAATCATCTGAGCTGACGCAGACCACACTTGTTCTAGAGAGCAATCACGGTGATTCCGTAACCAGCCACGTGAAAACGATTCCACAAGTGGACACAGAATCGCCACCGCCGTCATCATCAGAGTCGGCACAAAACACCCTCAAGCCATCAACCTGCGACTCCCTTGCAACGAGTCCATGCACTATCGAGGAATGGGAACAGCTTCTCGTTACTGATCTGGAAGGCATAACAGCCTCTCCTAAATGCACATCCCTTGCGAAGCTGGATCATCTCGGTAGCTCATCACCATCACGAAGCATCAAGGAACTGGACCAGAAAACTAGTAGAATACTGGAAAGGCTTGAGGTGCCGAATCGATTGAAGAGAAAGGCAGCGGTGTCCCCGGTACATGTGTCTACTCCGGTTAAGAAGCCCCTCATGCTTCCTTACAAGTCAGCTGTGGCTGCAGATACTAATCATGCCCCGGACTCCAGCCAGCCGCTGAAGCCCATCTTCCAGAGGATGAGAAAGAAACGCTGGTGAGACTCTTCTTCTACTTCTTACTGCCCAAGTTCGATATTATGCTACCTGATCGCTTTACGAACTACACACTCTCTCTCAACGTCCAGTTTAATCGCTGTCAATGCAATGGGGAAGTATCACTGTCGATGGCAAAAAAACCGAAAAGAGGAATAGCTTCGATAGGGTGATTTCCCATGCCAGCTGAATGGGAAAACTAAAATCAATATTAAATGGCCTACACAATTACTGGAAATAATTGAAACTTCATGCAATTCCATAACTCAAAATTACACAGTTTTTCATGTATACGCAACACGTCCCAATAACCACCGCCTTCGGGCTGGTTTAACAGAACTAATGTGAAGCTTAAAAAGAGCCACTGGTTTCAACATACCTCCAGTCTTTGGAAAGCCTAACTAAATAAACTCAGCAATCTCGAAGACTCGAGATGTGCCATCAAGCGATGCAGACACCAAGAAGCGCCCATCTTTAGATGTGGAAATGGACTGGATGTTATCGGTGTGTCCACGGAGTATTCTCGCACGGTTACCAGAAAGACTGTCCCAAATGTGAATAGTCCCACTGTTCGTGCCCGTCGCGACATATCTTGAACCGGAGAGCCATAGCAAACAGGTGACACCAGACTACGAAATAAGATGCATATACCCTTGAGGGTGGCTTTAAGGTGAATGAGAAGAAAGAGAGAGGAGAGTAAAAACCGTGCGGACCTCATGCTCGCATGTGCAACGGGGAGACGAATCCTGATCCCATATTATGAGCTTGTTATCCAATGCACCTGTTGCAGCCCTCCATTTATCTCGTCGAGAGCTACACCAATATATCATTTCACGACCAAAGTTGCAGCAAAAGGAGCTGGCTCAAATTGTTAGGCAATGATTAGATGGAAAGGGTTCCAACCTTGGCTCAAATGCAACACACTCCACTGAATCGGAATGCCCATTTAAGGAACTAACAACCTGCAAATTGTAAGTCATAGGCATCAGGTACACATTCTGTATGCTGGTGCCACAAGTAAAAATGAAAAAGATAACAAAAAAAGGCACCTGCCCAGTTTCTATGTTTACAACACAGAGGGAACCATCCTTTGCTCCGCTAAGTGCAAGCGAAGAATCAGATGTGATGGTCAGGCAAGTGACTCCATCGGAATGATATCGATGGCCTGGAATTACAGAAAGAGGAAGGTGTCAAATTTAATATAGCAATCCCTGAACCCGGATGGATCATTATATTACAAGGCTTCTATTGAAAAGCAACACATGCAAGCTAGTCAAAGCATACCCTCAACTACATGAATAACGGTGGCACTCGTGGGATTGAAAATCCTCATAGTCGCATCATCAGAACAGCTACATATTTTACGCCCTTCAGAATGCCAATTATCATCACGCAAGAAACCGTTATGAACTGCAAAATTACAATTGATTAAATAAATGGAATTACCATCTGGAGTAAAATCACCGCATGTTACACTACTCCCATGACCAGCAAAAGAATTCATATACGTCGCTTTGTCAGCATTCCACATCCAAATAGACGAATCCACTGAACCAGCTAACACCACATGTCCTCTAGGATGCCATTTGACCCACTAAAATATGTATACAGTTATATATAAGCACCATGAGTAAACAATATGAAGGTTTTATTCAGTTTTACCTGAATTTCTTCAGGGCCTTCAAGGGTGCATTTCAGATGTCCACTGACTACATCCCATACTTTAACCACTCCGTTCATATCCCCAGTTGCAAGAAGTTGTCCATCTGTGCTAAATGACAAACTAGAGACTGATTCCTGATGACCTGTGAAAGATACTTACGAAGTTAAGCTGAAATCACTAAAACATAGCATTTCCTTTAAAGAGGAAATTAAATAAGGAAAAGAGGAGTGAACCGACCTTTCAACTCAAAAGCCCAATCTCCTTGGCAAATTCTCCAGAGAAATCCTTTATCATCACCACCACCGGTGGCCACCAATGTGGCATCGGTGGGACTACAGGCAATGGCATACAGTTCATCTACATAACAAAAGACTCACTTCAGCGCTATAAAAAAAACTAATTGTTACACTTTCAATAAGAAAGATCTGCAATCACAAAAACTGAAAGACAGAATAGATACATTTGACCCAATCTAGGCACCTTCCTCCAAAACTATTGAAAACTGCTCTATCCATTCGACAACATCTATAGAAAGTATGGTGTGCCTCGCACAAAAACTACTCTGCCCCGAAAAAACCTCTTTAACTAAGTGAAACTGCTTTTCATGAATATATAATCAAACTCGCTTAATGATAAGCATACTACTTCAATGGAAATAGATAAAGTGCATCACAACAAGGTTCACCTGTATGACCATTAAATATATGCACGGAATCATCAGCTCCCTCTGCTTATCATGCAAATTAATGAATATGTTAATATTCAAATGCAGCAAACTCAAAGTGAAAATAAACTGTCAATAATAATATAACAATTCTTAGAGAATTCAGTAAAAGTAATACGTTGTAATGAAAAGAACCCATGAATAATAAAGATGTTAGAAAAAAGACTAAAGAACCCACCATAGTCTGGTTCTCCATCAGAGCCTGCTTCCTCAATGGCGTCGGGGAGTTCTGAAGATATCACTCAATTAATAGAAAAAGAAGAGTAGAAAGCATCAACAACAATTAAAATGAGATGGTTCTCTAAAAGAAAATAAGCACCACGCTAGCCATGCCATCCACATGAATATATTGAACAACGGAATTCAATGGCCATGAAGTCAACAAGCAAAGCAGCCAACCATGTACCTTCTTCATCAATATCATAATCATGAATTATATCATTTTCATCCAAAAAATACTCTTCACCACCATCTTCAAGCTTGTCTGGGGACGGCACATTCATTTCTCAAAAACTTGTGATGAAAGATATTCCAGAAATATTCAACCCTACCTACAACAGGAAATCAAGAGAAAATCTTCGGTATCAAAGAGCTCCCCAGTCAGATAGCATGCAAAACAAACGAAAAAAAATTATCATGCAGGGATATAAACTCACCAGAAAAAGGATTGGAGTACATAAACGGTTACCAAATTCCTAAACTCACATAAACCTTGCAGAAGATAATCAAAACGATATAGGCATATTCTAGGAGAGAAATTGCACGAAGCAAGTACAAGTACAAGTACAAAAGCATGGGCAGATCGATCAATCAAGCATTTCATCATACATTATGTACACAAAAAGAACACATGAGAATAAACTCCTACACCCTACCGCAGCAGCATCAATTTCTCAAAAAACCCTAAATGTTTGAGTCAAATCCCAGATTCCATTCATAAAAAACAACTCGTAAACTCCAAGACTGCATAATCCAAGCACAACACTTTGATATTTCCTTTAAGAAAACTAGAAGCATACTAATTTACCAACGAGCGGCTCGCTATCGAACAAGTTCCGCAGAGGCGTTCATCAGATTTGCATAAGTCAACATTCCGACTTGTTCGCGGTTCAGAATCCAGAAAGAGATACCAGGGCTTAGTGCGGGGTATGAAAAGATAAATAAAAATTATGCGGGGCTGGTTAATTGATGAAATTAATTAGAATTATAAATTATAAATTATTTAATTAATAATTTTAAACACACTAAACATTACATAATTTTTTAATCCCATTATTTAAAACCATATGTTCATCTTATTTTACTTAAAAGTATTTAATCCTATTTCTAATCTTAATGATTAAATATTACTTAAAAAATTAATCTTTTTATATCATATTTATTTAAATTTAATTAAATTAAAACTTATTTTTTTTCATCCACATCAACCAAATACTAACTACGCATATCATCATGTATCTATATTTGGTAACATTTAATGATATTATATTATTTTAAATTATAAAAAATTTTGAACTATATATTTATTTAATTTATGATATCTTTGAAAAACCATGGTCTATTTTATTATTTCTAAGACCTACCATATTTATGTTTCATAATATTTTAATTGTACTAAAGATCAATGTTTACATTATCATTTTACTATATTATAGAAATGCAACAAATGGTAAAAATCTTATTCAAAAACATTTTCTAAATTTTTGCTTTATTTAAAATCAATTTAGAACGTAGTGAGAGTATGAATCATTATATTTGGTATGATTTCAACTGAGTTTCGATATGAAACTCCAAATAAAAATGAAGATGTTGTACTAGATTCTCATTATTTCGGATATATTACATCTTGTGCTCAAGCCACAATTTAGAGTAATTAAAGGAAAACATGAATTATTCAAATTTTAATACCAATCATCAAATGGTACCACATGTTCATATTGGATGTGGCAATTAAAATAAATGACTACTAGAAATCATTGGAAGCAAGTAGTAGTACGTGAGCCCAAATCATGATCATCATATGTCATAAAACAGCTTCTTGAAAACCTTCATATGCTCCTCCTGAAGAGAAATCGCCAGCGATAAACTGCCGTCGTTCACAGGGCGCGGCAGCACGTAGCTCAATCCCTCATACGCGATCCTTCCGGGGCCGACGTAGATCGGCCGCCCCCATCCAAAGTCGGCGTCGTACATCGGCAGCCGCGCCCAGCTCGTGATCCCTAGATTGGGGCAACGGTAAGTATGCGGCCCTCTCACCAGGGCCTCCAAGTCCGGCTGAACTTCCAAGTAATCTAACGCCGATCTCAAGTACTCGTTATCCATTCGCCTCAACGCCTCCTGGATCATGGACACGGCGTGCCAAAAGGGTTTCCTCACTATGTCACCCGCGGCGGCGATCGGTGTCGAGGTGAATAGCACATTTCCGAAGTATCCCGCGTCGGCGGCGGCTGCAGACGGGATCGGCCGTCGGCGGCGATGTAGAGCTTCGCTTCCTGGTCGTCGGGGAGGCCGCGGGCCAGGCAGACGCACCGCCATACGTGGCCGGAGAGTATTTCGAAGGAGCTGTAGGTGATGGAGTTGAGCCCGTCCTTAGCTTTGGCCTTGAGAGCATTGATCTGGTCGCGAGTGAGCTTGAAAACTGCAACGGAGACGGATTCGTCGGCGCCGGAGCTCGGGGATTTCATTTGCGGCGGCGGGTGGTATTCCACGTGGGGAAATCTAGGGTGGGGATTGTCGCGGGCGCGGAGGAATGTCCGGTCGATGAAGGGGGGAATGATCATTTCGACGCCGCGGGCGAAATCCGACCAGGTGTTGATGAAGTGGATACCGGAAGAGCCGTCTGCTAGGTAGTGTTGCAGCCCCACGCCCAGTGAAACCCCACCGCATCGGAAATACGTGACCTGCACCGGAAAAAATGTATCTACAAATTAATGACACATGACAGTCATAATAAATAGCGAAAGCTCCATCGCATTCACCACTTGGAAAGCCACGTCGCGACCAAACTATAAATGAGAGAGAGAGGGCAGGCGGCAGTCGACACTGAGTCGCAGCACCAGCACCACACATTCCGTACCTGCACCACCAGTAGTGCGAATGCGGAGATTCCCTGCGTATAATCAACGGCTGGAATGAGGCGACCGATCTCTGACGTCGGTACGAAATCGCCGAAGTCATCGACGACGCCGTCGGACTCCGCCTCCACGAAAAGCACGCCCTCGCCATTACAGTAGATCTCAATGCGACCATCCTCGTCTCTCCTCAGCCTTCCCGCAATCGGGTAAAACGGCACCAGCGCGCGCCCTAGCGCCGCCTTCAGCACCTCCGGATCGAAGAAATCCCCCGCGCCGGTCGGCCTGTAGAAGTAGACGCTAGGCGTGTGGAAACTAGGCACCAGGAGATCCAGATTCGAGTTCCAGAGTCTGATACGCGGCGTTTCCTTCTCCGGCGGCACCATCGTCGATCGCCTCACCTCGATCTTCATCTCAGATATCTCTAAATCGAAAAGAGGAAAACGAGAAACTCGCTCAGTAAACTGCACCAAGAAATGCGCAGGAGTGGCGGCTGTGTAGGAACGGCGTAGAGATGTTAAATAAGCATGCGGAGGCCATCGTGTCTCACGGGAGCTTTGGCGAGCTATTATTATCTGCTACAGCTCACCCACCCCAACTAATTTGTGTTGACAGTGGGTATTTTTATAAACGAGCTCCAACTTGTGTGAACCTGGCAAGTGGCCACCATTCATTTGTCTCTAACATTAATACGTGTAACAAGCATGTTATCAAAATTAGAATGATAATAATAAATAAAATAAATTGATATTTTAGAAAATTTTAAAAAGATTGTGTAGTGAAAATATTTTACATTGTAAGTTGGCATTAGAAGGTCAACGTTCAATTATCAAACTATTTATGCGAATAGTGTGTATGAAATATTAATTGTGTCAATTTATAAAATAATGAAGACTAATTATGTAGTTATTTTTCAAACAATAAGGACTAATTATATCAAATCGTTTAAACAATAGGGATAAATAGTAATTGATGGGAACTAATTTTAAAAAAACTCCAAAATGTGGGAACTAGTGGCGTCCGACGCTCGTTAATAAATTTAGTTATTTTAATTGTAAATGTGCCCAATTGTTAAATTTTTTTCATATAAGTACCATAGTGATTATGTAAATTAACAATAACAACTCGATATTCTAATTTATTTAGAATTAGATGTATATGAGATTAATTTATGTAAAAATAAAAAAATTAATTCGACTTAGATATGTTGGTAGAAAATGTTATTCCAAAATGGAATATCATATATGTAATAAAAAAAATTTAAAATTGGGAATTTATATAAAAATTATATAAATGTTCATATGAAACATAATATTTTGTAAATGAAAATGTACAGAAAAAATCTTTTTTAAGATAAAGGGAACAATAATGTTTTCAAATTAGCAAACTTATGTTTTTATTATAAATCATATATTAAATAACTCAAATATCAAAATATTTAATTCAGAATTCTCATCAAAACTCATGATTTAGTATAGAATAAGGTTTCATGCTCTATCAAACAAGTTTTCATCTCCAAATATAATCATAAGCATGCTCTTATAATCTATCTCACTCTGTTACATTGAAACACAGCTTGGCCTCATCCCAAGGGCCATTGATCTCAAATTTGTAAGCTTGAATCCTAATGAGCCAAAAAGGGCAAACAACATTCACAAAAACCACTAAACACAGCATCAGAATGAAGAGCATCTTGTGCAAATGGTAAAGCAGCACCATTGTCAAAGCCACAAGCGCCATGGAGAAACACAGATGCACTTTCAAAGAATACTTCTTGATGCAGTGGCTGACGAATGGGGCAAACAAGAAAACCTGCAAGGAGAAGAGTACAACAACGAAGACATGGAGCCTGGAAGGAAGACGGGAAGCAATGAGAAGAGAGGCAACAATTGAAGCATTGAGAGAGATGTTACTGGATACAGTCCACTGATTCTGAGCATCAGGAGCTTTTACAGGGGAGTAAGAATAGTTATGGAGGAAGAGATGGAGTATGATAAGTGTTGCTGTGAGTGCCCAGATCGAGTCAGAGCTTATCGATCTGGTTAATGTGTGATATACTGGAGAAAGAAGATACAAACCGGAAATGAAAAAGGAGAGTTTCAGAACATAGTTGAGCAGCATATCCAATGGTTGCACTTCAGCAGTTAAAAGGATGACTAAAAAGCCAGAGCATAAGAGGATGATGCCAAGTATCAAGACCAAGGTTTCGCTAAAGATGGATCTCAGGGTGTAAGTCCAGACCAAGACAACCAAAGCAACAATGCACAAGTACTGAGTGATCGAAACCGAGTCCTGCATCACCTTGAACAAGTTGCGCTTCACCACATTGGCATTCATTATCATGTCTTCCAAGAATGAATCATCGGTGTGATTATCATCATACCCAGGTTGCATTCCACCGTATGCAACTTTTTTCCATTTCTGGAATGTCGGGGAAGAACTACTTGGCTGGTGAGATTCCATTTTGTCGTACCTATAAAAACATACACGCTGCATTTTCTTCAGCCATTTTAAGATGAGAAGCTCACACAAACATAAAGCCTGTTGTTAACAACCAAGACTGCAAACCATAGAGGAACAAATGCTAAAATGAGGGCTCAATGGCGACAGGCTATTGAAAACATAGTAAAAGGTCTACATATTTATATGTATAAAGATGGATGACAAAAACTGGAATCCATGATCCATAACGAGGCGTGGACAAAACAAATCCCAGATTCCATTCCTAAAAAACAACTCCTAAACTCCAAAACTGCATAACCTTCGCCATCATCTTCATGCTTGCTCGAAGACGGTACATTCATTTTTCAAAACTTCCGAGTAAAGATATTACATAGATATTCAACCCTACCTACAATAAAAAATCAAAGAGAATCTTTAATATCAAACAGCTTCATAGACAGAGAGCATGCAAACCAAACAAAACAAACCTTAGAGAGATAAGCACAACTTTCTATTAATTTTTTAACCAAATTACTAAACTCACATAAACCTTTTGGAAGATAAGCAAAAACGATGTAGGTGATACCACCCACTTTGATCAATATAGTACCCCCAATTTCAAATTGAAATTTACTTATTGATTGATCATTCCTAGAGATGCAAGCAGTAAGTACAATGCCTGGGGAAATAAACTTCAAATACAACGAAATGCAGATTTTTTTATCCTGGAACCAGAGGAAACGTTAACAAACCCACCATTGAATCCCTTAATTTTTCATTGTGGATTACAATTAAAGGCAAGTAACAAACTCCAAACAGTCCTCAAGAGTACGGTCTTCAAGAAACACCTTGCAAGTACGAGGACGAAGAGGGACGTACCCACTACCCAATGTTGAAACTCCAGGGTCGTCCACGAGTGGAAGGCTGGATACCGGGTCTTGTGGTTGCCGGGATGTGGTTGAAACCTAACACCGAGAGTGCGCGGAGATTCGTTGCCGAGTGTAATGCGCTGCGCTGCGCTCGGCCTCCAAGGACGACGCTACCGAGTGAAGACCCCGTAAAATGGCGTATGGCTCACGCCGAGTGTCAAAATTGAAGGGCGTCGGAGCACGGGCGCGAATGCTAGGGATTATGGGAGAGAATTCATCATCACACCAATACTTGTACACAGAATTCTAATATGTAGCCAACTTTGTACTGTAGTGTTCCATTTCATTTTCACATAATTATTTTTTATTTATTTTTGTACAAAAATTCATATAAATACATACTTTTCTAATAATATATATATTTAATCATATTTTATATTGAAAAATTTAAATATAATATATTACAATATTTATATTAATCAATAAATTAAAACATAACAATTAAATATATGCAAAAATTATACAATAAAATATTTAATAAATGCATAAGCAATATTATTCAAATTAAAATCCCAAAATCTCGAAAACACATTCTCGAAAATATCTAAAATTAAAATATATCAACTCTTGATTTTCTCTTCGAATGTATATGAGTTAAGTTGTTTAAAAATGGTATTGATCTAGCACGACCTCTGGTATTCAATCTTCTTGCTAGATTGTGAACAAGATCAAATAGAAATGCATCCCATCCACTTTCAAGAATTGGTGGATTAAATTGCCTTTTATATATTTTCGTAAGGGTCTTCACTTGATAATATTTTGAAATATATGAACTTGCATCTTCATTGAATTCCTTGTACACCTAAGAGAGAAATAAAGTTAACAGCTGTTATGATATTACAAATAACATGATACATCAAAAGATAATTCTTATCTGAATAGCATGTGAACATGAAATAGTTTTTTGCAGTCACTTTCCATAAGTACATGTCAAATCTGTCAAACAAACAATATAATAATGTTTTTTTTTCTAGAATTTTTGGTCCGAGACATCACAGTGGCACTCATTTTCTCTGCATTGTATTTCTTGATCCTGTAGTTGATTGATTAGTCATCACATTTCCTATACACAGATAATGAATATGGAGTAAGCAATTGACCCCTTTTCATGAGTAAATTCATCTTCACTTTACTATTTGTGAAAATCTTAACACATCTCTTGAAAGTGGTCTCAACAAAAGCTTTTGGAGGTAATCTTTGTGCTCCACGTAAAACAATGTTTAATGATTTAGAGATACTTATGGTATGCACACTACATCTACAAAAATAAGAAATATAAGGTTAACATAGTAATAATATGAATAAAATTATACCATTTCAAGTTACCTTATGCCATCATCATATGATAATGTACATCGCTTTGGATCGATTTCATGGAAATACTCAAATGCTGTCTCATTCTTATTTCTGATTTTCTGCATAGCTATCTGAAACTTTTCTTTTTTTGAACTCAAGGAAGCTTCCCAAAATAAATTAACCAAATGTTTCGACCTGAAATGGGATATGAAATTTGCAAGTAGATGTTGCATACAAAATCTGTAATCTCCTATAGGCTCATTGAAAGCAGGTATATCCTTAATCGCAGATAATAATCCTGCACCATGGTCAGTTACTAGACAAATACGACGTCCTTTCACGATATGCTTAACCAAAAGGTTAAAAAACCAATAGCCGGATTCATAAGATTCTTCCTCAACAATAGAAAATGCAAGTGGAATTATAGTGCGGTCACCATCAAGTATGCATGCTATTAAAAGGTGATATCTATATCCTGCATATAGATGTGTTACATCAACAGTAATAATTGGACGACAATACCTAAAAGCATGGACGCATAATCCAAAAGCCCAAAATATATGATGTAGCATTTGCTTGTCATCATGGGAACGAAAATTCTCATATTCAAATATAGTATCTGTGATAAAACAAATATGTTAGTAAACAAACATCAATATTTGTAAAATAATAAAAATGAATTACTTGAGTTGAATTCCTTAATTGATAACAAATAAGAATGGAGCTTTGTCATTGATTCCTTCCAAGTACCATACATATGCAAGATAGCACGCCTAATAGCAGTCCATCCAAGCTTATATGATATATTGAAATGATAAACTTCATCAATATCATCAATCACATCAGAAACACGTATCCCTGGATTTGCTTTAACCTTGTGCATGATATGAAGAGATACAAATTTGTTAGTAATGCTATCATTTCTAGCAGTTCTAGAACTGGTAGAAAAGTAAGTATGAGGCCTCTCGTATTGTGTCACAGTCCAAAACTGAGTGACACTGCTATTCCATACTCTAACACGCCATTCACATGGAGGTGATGCATTTCGGTTGATACAGTTTATTTCATACTGCTTGTTATTGCTCTTCTCAACATGAAAAGGCCTTTTCAGCTTCTTGATACAATAATAATTCAATGTTACCTTCATTGAAGTTTTATCTTTGAAGAAAATCTCCTTGCATGGATCACCGCTTGTCCCATCATAGAATTTTAAAGTCTTTTCAAACTCAACTACTATTGGAATTTCCATTGCCACATCGCTTTCATAAAACATGACTTCTATTTGTTTATTATCATCATCACTTGAAAAAAGTGCAGATGGAATAACTTCTTGCATCATTTCGTTTTCAGCTTGCTCAGTAGCATCTTCCTCACATAAATGATTCAAATACCATAATATGTCTTCATCACAAGGTGATTCTGATGGTGAAGAATTGTGATATATTGGTAAAATGCATGGATTATTATGACTGGTTGATGATTTTCAAACATTAACTAGAAATAAAACATAAAATATATCATTAGCACAAATTAATCATATGAATTCAAAAAAATATCTTAAATGTAATCTAAAACTAATAATAATAAAGTTATTTGAAAAAAAATTACATACCAGTGTGTTGTTGAATGATCAAATTCAGGAAGCTTGGAGTTGCACTAATATACATATCAACACTTGAAACCATATGACTTTGATTAAAAATCAAAGACAAACTATCATTCGTTTTGATTAAGATGATGGCAATACCTCTGAAAACCCATTATTAAATCCATTGTAACATAATTCACAATTATGGTAATAGAATACTCAGTTGAAGATAGTTGCATAACTTCATAAATAAATGACAGCAGCAAGGATATCGAGGTATCTCGAGCAACGCAAGCAGAAAATTGTGGTGGTGAATCATAGCACACTATTGTTTCCATAAAACAAGTTACCTCCCTAGTATAACCGGATCTCAATAGGAGAGGAAGCCATTGAAATTGTAAGAGGAATAAAAGGAGAAAGAATGATGATATGAGATGTGTATTTCATTATATACTTCGTTTTTGAATTTTGAATTGGAAAAAAGACAAAATGCATCTAATATTACACCAAACTTTTTCAGAATTTTAATTTTAAAATTTGAACATGTCAGTATCACATGTGTACTATTGCTTCGTTTGTTAATTTTGAATATGAAAAAAGACAAATGAATTTAATATTACACCAAACTTTTTCAGAATTTTAATGTTAAAATCTGAACATGTCAATATCACATGTGTAATATTGTTACGTTTTTTAATTTTAAATTGAAAAAAAATAAATTAATTTAATATTATATCAAACTTTTATCAGAATTTTAATGCTATTTCTGAACATGTCAGTATCACATGTGTACTATTGATTTGTTTTTTAATTTTGCATTGGAAAAAAAGATAAATTAATATAATGTTACACCAAACTTTTATAGAATTTCAATGATAAAATCTAAACATATCAATGTCACGTATGTATTATTGTGTTGATCAAATTGATTATAATATAATATAAAAAGAAATAAATATAATATATTATTTATTTGAATTTTCGTGTAAAATATAAATATAAAATGCTAATTGAATTTTGGTGTAAAAATTAAATAAGAAATGATGATGTGTAAATAAAGTAGAGCATTAGAGGACAAAGTTGGCTATATCTTGGAATTTTATCTCCAAAGTGTTGGTGTGATAAGGAAATGTCTAAAATGTCCCTACAGCTAAGTAAGACATTACATTGAATTTTGAGTATTTTACCCTTCTTTTGTATTTAGAATAATTTATCTTTAAAAACATCTATTTTTATATTATATATAAATTCACCTAATCGATACATAGATTTATATAATATACATATACATTTATGTTAACGTATCCAATAAATTTTTATTAAAAATAAAAACTAAAAGCCATAGTCTATTTTACTATTTCGATATTTATTTATTGATTTGATAATACATGTTTCATAATATTCTAATTGTACTAAAAATGCGACAATGATAAAAATCGTAGTCAAATTACATTTATTTAAAATCAATTTAGAGCATTACTAATATTCAATTAAAATAAACAACCATTACAAGTATTGGAATCAATGTAGGACCAAATCATGGTCATCATATATCATAAAACAACTTCTTGAAAGCCTTCATTTGCTTCTCCTAAAGAGAAATCTCCACGGATAAACTGCTGTCGTTCACAGGGCTCTGCAGCACGTAGGCCAATCCCTCGAACACGATCCTTGTGGCGCCAACGTAGATCGGCATCGTACATCGACAGCCGCATCCAGCTCGTGACCTCGAGATTCAGGCACCGAAAGGTATGCGGCCCTCTCACCAGAGCCTCTAAATCCAGCTGAACTTCCAAGTAATCCAACGCTGATCTCAAGTACTCGTTATCCATTTTTCTCAACGCCTTCTGAATCTTGGACGCGGCGTGCCAAAAGGGTTTCCCCATTAGGTCACCCGCAACGACTATCGCTGTCGTGGCGAATAGCACGTTACCGAAGTAGCCCCGCAGGGGCGGTGGCTGCAGATGGGATCGGCCGTCGGTGGCAATGTAGAGCATGGATTCCTGGTCGTCGGGGAGGCCACGGGCCATATGTGCCCGGCGAGTATTTCGTAGGAGCTGTAGGTGATGGAGTTGAGGCCGTCTTTGGGTTTGGCCTTGAGAGAATTGACCTGGTCACGGGTAAGCTTGAAAACTTCAACGGCGACAAGTTTGTCGGCACCCGAGCTATGGGATTTCATTTACGGCGGCAGGTGGTATTTCACGTGGGCGAATTTGAGTTGGGGATTGTCACGGGCGCGAAGGAATGTCCGGTCAATGAAGGGGGGAATGATCATTTCGGCGCCGCAGGCGAAATCCAACCAAGTGTTGAAGAAGTGGATACTGGAGGAGCCGTCTGACAGGTAGTGTTGCAGCCCCACGCCCAGTGAAACCCCACCGCCTTGGAAATACATGACCTGCACCGGAAAAAGGTAATTACAATTTACAAAATTCTACATTAATAACGCATATTAGGTTGGCGTATCGCATTAATTAATCGGAAAGCTACATCATAACCGAAATGTCGATAGACGGCCACCGACAAAGAGTTGGCGGTCAACACTAGCACCACACATTCCGTACCTACGCCACTAGGAGTGGATATGCTGAGATCATGGGGGTTGATCCTTATATTGGTTCTCTAGTAATGATCCATTACAAGCGGCATCCATTCGTCCTCTGATCATGGGGGTCAGTCATTCTAAAAATGTTGTAAAATTTGGCCTTCAGTGAGTCCATGATGTGGATAAGTATTGCAGATCCGATTGAATTTGTCATAATACTCCTGTATATTCTCTCCTTCACTTTGTAGCATGGTGGCTAAAGCTCTTCTTCCCGCGGAGTCTCTCCCTAGAGACGCATATTTATCAAGAAATTTCTGAACCATTTGCTCCTAGGTTGCAATAGAGGATGGTGGTAGTCCATAAAACCACTCCAGAGCTTGCTCAGTGAGACTAAAAGGGAAGACCAGCATCTTGACTTGGTTCTCCGTAGCACCTTTTGAGCGCATGGATGCACAAGTCGTGTGCAACTCTCTAAGATGACGATTTAAGTCGTCATTTTCTCTCCCAATGAACTTACGAAGTGTTTGGAACTGATATGGGCGAAGCTCAAAGTCCTCTTCCGTGTAAAAAATGATACAAAGTGGTCGGTCAGCATGCCTGGCAGTGATTTCTTCTTTTATGGTCCTTAGTGCTGGGCCATGATTAGTGATCGACAGTACTGGGAAAAATTGCGGATGTTGTTGCTCTTGTTCTCCATGTATTGTGGGGATTGTGGCAGATGGTTGAGCATCCATTTCTTCGTCAGGAAATAGATTTGTAGTTTGTTCCCTCTTTCTTGTCAGAAATGTGCGCTCAATCTCCGGATCTAAGGGGCACAAGATGTCTCGGTACGATCTCAAGCTTCGGTGACCCTTTGGTGGAGCTGAATGCATAAAAACAGAGAAAAACAGCAGCAAAACGGAAAGAAAAGAAAAACAAGAAGAAAGAAAGAAAAAGAAAAGAAAAAAGAAAAACTATACACAACACTAAATATAAAAATACACAACTCCCTGGCGACGGCGCCAAAAATTTGTTGCGTGTCATTTCCTCAACAAATTTTAAATATTTAAAACATAGGACACTAGAAAGTGTAGTACGAGTATCGATCACAGGGAGTTGTTTTTCGTGAAAAGTGTTTTGTAAGAAACTACTACAAAATATCACGGTTTTTTAAAAGAGGGTTTTTAAGATGCAGAAATGGAAGTTACAACCTAAGTGATGGGCCTTGACTACGGTACGCAGTTCCTGGAAATAAAATTCCATCTCCTTTCTTTGTCCGTCCTTGCCTCGATTTTCATTGATTTCTTCCGAATAGCTATTTATAGGAGCAAGGAATAGCCTACTTTCCCTTACACTCTGATTGACAAGGAGGCATGGAAATAGTCTCATGTGATTCCCCCTTGGACGATTAGGAAAACAAGAGGATTGACTTCGATTGCTTTCAAAATCGAATTGTGCGCATGTGCCCAACTTTTGTCAATGGCTAGTGGCAGGTCTGAGGTCACAACCTGTCCACTGTTGCAATACCTAGGCCACAAACAATCTGCTACTTCCCTCGAACCAGCAGGATTAGAGTTGGTGCTCTTCACCTTGATCTTCACCAAAATCCGCGAGAAGTGGCCTGCTACTCATGGACCTTGACTAAGAGTCGTTACAGAAAAATTGCGACAAGATGCGTGGAAGTATGCGGAATCCAAATTGCATTCAGTGAAGAATCGAGTGTATTGCTCAGGACTTGGAAATAAACTTCATCTACTTCCCAAAAACTAAAGGTTTTTAGCCCAAAAGGGCAATGAAAACAGAAACGAAAAGGAAGCTAAGTGTTCTTCCTCCTTGGAGGGGAGAAAGAATTCAAAAGTTCTAAGTCTACAAAGAAAAATGGCAAAATAGTTCGAAACTAAATGTTCCAAGTAGCTTTTATATGACTTTCCACTTGCATTAACTCATTTTGGTCCCCTTCCCATACTTTCTTCTGTCTTGCGTGCGCCACCAGACTTTCTTTGCGTGCAAGTTTGCGTCCAATCATTGCTACAGACTCTGACATGCCGTAAGTCAAGGGCCTTGACTAGTGTCTGTCTTCCGCCCACAATCATTCCAACTCGCGTACAAGGTACGAAAACTCAGAGTCTGACTAACTGCAACACTCTATGACAGTCTCCTGACATGTCTCGATCAAATTGTAAGAAAAAGAGACACAAAATATACACAAAATGGGAAAATAAGAATTTTCTAGTAAAAATCAAATACTTAATAATAAAACTCCTAATTTGGGTGACTTCATATATTATTAACACATAATAATACCTAATAATTAACTAGAAAATGACACTTAACATGTAGAATGAGGCATCGTGCTTCCAGGGAGGACACAACATATCCTATCGACATAACCTTTTGTCGTCTATAGATCTTAGGTGCACATGTCCTTTCATGAATCTGACGGTAATAGTAAAATATCAATTTTGGACTGGCAGTTTTTTCAATTTCAAATGGCGGTTGGGATATATTAATCAGTATGATATTATAAACACTTTATTTTAAATGTGATTTTATGGCACTTATGTATTTTGATTTCCACAATAGATGAGGTTGATAAATTATTACTGAAATAGATGTAGTTTTTTTTTCATTTAATAAATAAATGATGTTACTAAAATATTAAAGTGTAAGTATTTAATTATTTATTTTCTATGAATTTAAATGACAATAAATAATCTTATGAATTTATTATAACTAAATAACGGTTTAATATTTAATTAATTAATAAAATTTAAGTTTTTTTAAAATGATATGTTTAGCTTGGTAATATCATATACCATGGTACAAAATGAATGAAAATTAATTATCTATAATTTTATATAATTCATAATCTAAATCAATATGATTTTTAAGCAAAATCAATGAAATAAATAACAAAATTATCAGAAATGAAAAACACACATAATAAATTTAACTTTTTGAAAAAAATGTAATAAGATTACAAATCATTAAAAAACAAATAAATAATTTTTTACATTTATTTAAATTTAAACAAATGGTTTATATATAATAACTTGATTATTTTTCTATTTTCTAAATTAAATATATCATTTTATATAATTATTTATATTTATAGCAATATTTTATTTGTATTAACAACTTTTTTGAATATATATTAAATAGCTTACATTATTTTAAAATATTATGAAAATAATATATATTTATGTAATTAATAATATTTAACAATAATTAGATACATTGTTTTTATAAAATTTCAAAACTCATTTATTTGATAAATCAAAACTCAAATCTCATCTATTTTACAAACTATTTTTAAACATCATCTATTTTGGCAAACGAATACTGAAAGTACATCTAAACAGGCCATTATTATAATTGTAATCTTGTGACCAAGTGGTGGGCACAGATGGGACCCGGGCCAGGGCCTGGCCCCAGGGACTACCAACCACATGAGTCCAACTCATGGGATAAAAGTGGATTCAGGACTTGTCGGCCCCGTGCATTTGGAATGAATTCGGCCCAACTCATGGATCTACGTGGCACGATTTACTGCAATGAAATCAAGCACGTGGGGTGCACTCTGTCTATATATATATATATATACCCTAATTAATGGTCATTTAGAAAAATCAACGTTCTCTTTGGTATATTTTCTATTCTCCAATTTGAGTTTTGAGATGAATGGTTTCTTGTCTCAATATTTCTCTTATTTGAGTATGTTTTTTAACAGATTTTTGAGATTTAATTAATGTTCTGGAAAATTTTTGAATCCTAATTTTATTTTTTAAAAATAAAAATAATTTTGATCTAAAACATAAAAATTGTAAAAATAATTTTATCAAAAAATAATTTTAAAATTATATTATAAAAATTACTTTTGGAAAAGTAAGTAATAAATTAATTTTAATTTTTATTTCTAATTTTCTAAAATAATTTTAAAAAAAATTTCAAAAATTTTTCAGAATACTGTTTTAAATTATTTCTGACTTCAAAACTTTTCTTATTTGATAAATTAATTTTGATTTACTTATGATTGCATTAATTTGTATAATACACATATGTTTTAAAATAATGCATGCGCTCTAAAAATCGGACTTCTGAAATCAACAATTCTTGCATCAACGCACCCGGAATCTCACACCTCATACCAATTTTGGGTGCAACCTAGCTATGATAGAAGGGTTTGGTAGTTTGAAAAAAAATAAAAATTATTTTTATAAATTTGTCATTTGTAATTTTATGTCAAATTCTATTAAATAGTTGAATCATAATATTTAGAAAATCAGTATTTATATAAAATATATAAAAAAGGATTCGAATCAATCGAATATATTTTGTTTCTATGAGATTACGATGAATGAAAAAATTGAGAGTCAACCTACAGCCCAACGGGCCTACCCGTACGGTTTATGGGTTGATTTTGGCCGATCCAATCCGTCATCCACCCAAAAAGAATTGACGGGTGAACCGGATATAGGGGTCGGGCCGGCCCATGCCCACTGCTACATCCATTCTCCTTCATGCTGCCGTGGAATTATATTTATTATTTTTGTTTTAAATATGGAATATAATATAATATACGAGGAAACTTTTCCGTTTGTTTTGTAGAGGCAACATTTTTGAACGTGAACGGAGCGCTTTTGGCAGTGTGTTCTCTCAACTACTGGCTACTCCTTTCTGCGAATGCCAACTATTTATCGATTATATCCCCAGAATATGAGGCGGCGCCGCCCTTTTATTCACCGCCTTCGTCCATAAAGTCGCCTGGAACTTCTCCCGCTGCTCGGATTCCTCCGTTTTTTGCTTCCCAGATTTCGGGTTACGGTGGTCAAGCCCTAGTTTTGGTCCCTCTGTGCGTTTTCTGAGTTTCAGCAAATTTACGGCGCTTCCGGAGCCGTAGGTGTGTTTCTTGATAATGTCTGGGTCGCCGAGAGCGAAATCCATTAATTCCATGAAGGCGGCTGAGGTTCGACCGGTGTTGGGACCGACAGGGAATAAGTCCAGATCTGTTGAATTGCAGAAGCCAATGCTGAAGATGAAGAGCGAGAAAGGGAAAGAGGTTTCGGTTGGTGATGATGACAAGGGGAAGAAGTCTTTGGCAGAATTGCAGTCGCCGGAAGTGGCGGCTGATGGGCCTGCTTCCATGAGGGGATTTAGGCAAAATGGGAGGACCGTGTCGTCTATTCTGAGGTGCAGAAAGCAGAACATGTCCTTAAATGCTTCGTGTTCTTCAGATGCATCGACGGACTCTTCACAAAGCAGAGCTTCTGCTGGGAGGATTAGAAGGCGGAGTTCAGCCCCGGCTCATGTTTTAGAGCGCAGTATTGAGAGAATTCTGAGAAATGGGAGAAGAGATGGAGGGCAAATCGGCGAGGTTTCGGATCCCAACCTTGTTAAAAAAAGATGTCCATGGGTGACATCAAATACGGGTACATGTTCTCACCCTCACAGATAGTAAAAGCTTTTTGCATTTTCGTCGTCGTGTTTGCGTGTTTTTTCTTGATTGACTGGTGATCTTGTAGTTCACGATCAAGGGATTTTGTCATGTAGTATCTGAATATGTACTGCGAGCGAAAAACTGCAGAAATAGTCAAGTTTCTTTCTTGTTGGGTCTATGCCTGTGCAAGTCTCTGCTCTTCCGGTTGGAGATCATTTTTACCTTTTGCATGCTGTATATAACAAGATCCCCTTGTTAATTGTTCTTTATTTTTGTTCAAGATCCATCTTATGCTGCCTTCCATGATGAAGAGTGGGGACTTCCTATCCACAGTGATAAGTATGAATCGATTTCAGCTTGTTTGTACTCTTCATTCACCATCGGGATGATAGCTGACCCTTGGATTCACTTCATCAAATTTCAGGAAGCTCTTTGAACTTTTTAGCTATTCTACTGCCCTGGCAGAGCTATCCTGGCCAGCCATTCTCAGCAGGAGGAAAATTTTCCGGTATGCTACTGTTTGGCACAGATGAATATCCATCAAGAATGGAAAGGAGACTTATTGCGAATATGTTTACAGGGATGTCTTCTTTGACTTTGATCCAATTGCTGTGTCGAAATTACAAGACAAGAAAGTTTCAGCTCCTGGAAGTCCTGCCACCTCACTTTTATCTGAACTAAAGCTTCGATCAATTATCGAAAACGCACGCCAAATTTGTAAGGTATACATTGGTGGTCAATGACCTTCTGTATGGACTGGATTTGTGCGTCTCTTGACAAGGATTTCTATGCATGCACTCCTGCAGATAATGGATGAGTATGGGTCTTTTGACAAATACATATGGAGTTTTGTCAGCTACAAGCCTATTCTCGGTAATTTTCGGTATCCTCGTCAAGTTCCAATCAAAACATCCAAGGCAGAGGCAATAAGCAAGGATCTTGTTAGAAGAGGATTTCGAGGTGCTGGGCCTACGGTAGTCTACTCGTTCATGCAAGCAGTTGGAATGACAAACGATCACCTTGTCAACTGTTTCAGGTATCTGGACTGTGTAAAAGCTGCTGACTTATGGGATAACAGTGATGGAAGTGCATCACAATCTAGCCCTTCTGAAGGTTATATAGACTCGGAATTATCTAGGGATATTGATCATCTGAATTTGTCTGGGTAGCGATTGTATGGCAGAAAAAGTGTGATTTGTCATGTGAGAAGTTAGTTTCCACACTTTGATCATGAAATTTGTATTTTTGTGTACAAATCATGTAGATTGAACTGTGATTCGTCTGTCATGAGAATTTCATTCTTGTTCCTCGCTTCATCCTCCATGGGTTGGAGGCCGAGCCACTGAAACTGCTGTTTAATATTCTTTTCACAAGCAGCTAAGCAACTTCCTACATTTCCTGCCTTCTATCATCTTCTCTTTGTCTGACTCCTTGGGTGAAGGAACTTGCCAGAACTGGCTTCAGCAAGTTACTCTGTAAAACTGTGATCCTTGGTTAAGGCAGAAGCCATCTCCTCCACCAATGATTGTTGAGATTCTGCTTCATAGGCTTCAGTTATTTTACCATTGTAAGCTCTTAAGGCCAGAGATGTGGAGTGCTTTCTTGCACCAGGGGAGGAGCTCTGGTTCGAACCTGATCAAGTCTCCGGCCGGTTATGGATTATGCTGCACTATGTAAGTTGCCACAACTACTGCTTGATCTTCTACATTTCTTTGAACTTGAAAACAATAACCATTAGGAGCTTGTTGATGCGTTAATGCAACTCACCTTTTCCTAACCTTCTTTTTCACAGGAAGGACAAATTGGACAAAACCATATTTAAAGTAAGCTCTTGGACAAGGGTCGTCTCTTCTGGTAATCTTCTGCCCATGTTCCTTCAACTGGTTCCCGTATCAAAGAATCCGTTATTTCATCGCTATTTCTGCCCTCCCCTTTGAATCCGTTATCGTCATTGCAGATTTCAGCGTTTCTCCTCCTCGGAATGCCATCGATGATTTGCTCGAACCGGTGGCTCCACAAAGCAGTCGAAGTCTCACACATCACCACCGATGCTCAGTTAGATTCTTCCCTTCTGCACGTCAACCTCTCCAGGGCCTCGTATCCCCAGTGTTGGATTCCATCGAAGACTGTGGCGCTGCCTACAGAATGAAGACATGAACACGCAGCGCCTCTGCCGCAGAATGGAAGGTCCGAGCCGGAGACTACCGGCGTGAACCAGGCCGCCGGGCGCCACCCACACACTGAAGCCGTAACCTATCGCCTCCTCTTCAAAACGCTGTCGTTTTTCAAGTACTCGACATTCGTCTAAAAGAAAAATTCGAATTTCAGATAAAATTTCGTAGTCAATCCAAAAAGTAAACAAATATTTCAACAAAATGTGTAAATGAAATTAGCGTATATTCAATATATGCCCCTTATGATATTTAAATATTTAGGAAACACGGAATAAATAAATATTTAAATGTAAAAGCATCCGAGAAGGGAGGCGGAGGAGGGAGAGAGTGGAGAGCCTCGGCAGCGAATTCAAGAAGAAAAAAGGTAGTGGGTATTTATTTGGACTTCTGCTTCTTCCTTTTCTGTAGTTAAATACATCGTCTGGACATTCAAAATCCCGTTTTCTCAGCGTGTGTTTTTCGTCCAAGGTCTGAACTGTGCCTTTTTTTTCTCACACATATGCATGCCCAGTAGGGATCCCAGCACTCCTGTGAACAGAAGGGATCTAGATCTTGGTTTATTTGGATGCGTATCCTTTTTTTTTATGGCGACGAGGTGAGGTCCTTTCCTGAAATATGTTGTTTTGGGATATGGGTTCTTGAGGTATGATTGATCTGAGAAATTACTAGCGAAGAAGCGGTGAGCGAATAGTAGATCTGCTTTAGGTTTTACCCGATTACCTTTTTGGGGTTGTGCTGGTCTTGTTCGAGTTTTTCTTTTTCCGACTGATCTCGTTTAGAAACGCTGGGCTCCACGGTAGATCTGTTGTATTGTACTCCGTGTTCAAATTTAAGTAAGATTGTTTTGATTTAATTCCGGTCTGGGCCTGATTGCGATTCCTCGGTGACGTTTCTGCAGATATTAGCTGGCGATAATCTCGATAGATCCGCTTGTGGGGCTCTCGAAAATCTTCGATCGTTGAATGGTAAAGAACCAAGACCCCGTCTTGTGAAAATTGCTGGAAATGTCACTCTTGCCTAAAAGCGATTCGATTCAGATCCGGGAGGTTTGGGCTGATAATTTGGAACAGGAGTTTGATTTGATTCGTGAAATTGTTGATGAGTACCCTTACGTCGCGATGGACACTGAGTTTCCTGGGGTTGTTCTTCGTCCGGTGGGCAACTTCAAGAACTCGAGTGATTATCATTACCAGACATTGAAAGACAATGTAGACTTGTTGAAGCTGATTCAGTTGGGACTCACGTTTTCTGACGAACTGGGGAACTTGCCTACTTGTGGGACTGATAAACAGTGCATTTGGCAATTCAACTTCCGTGAATTCAACCCCAATGAGGATGTTTTTGCGAATGATTCAATCGAACTCCTGAGCCAAAGTGGCATTGATTTCGGTGCGAATAATGAGAAGGGCGTCGACGCTAGACGTTTCGCTGAGCTTCTAATGTCATCAGGCATTGTCCTGAACGATAAGGTCTTCTGGGTGACATTCCACAGTGGTTATGACTTCGGATACCTCCTCAAGCTTCTTACTTGCCACAACTTACCCGATTCCCAAGGGGGTTTTTTCAGCTTGATGGGTATATTCTTCCCTGTGATTTACGATATCAAGCATCTGATGAAGTTCTCGAATAGCCTGCACGGCGGATTGAACAAGCTGGCTGAGCTCCTGGAGGTGGAGAGAGTCGGGGTTTGCCATCAAGCCGGCTCCGACAGTCTGCTCACATCCTGCACCTTCAGAAAGCTGCGGGAGAACTTCTTCAGCGGCCCAATGGAGAAGTACTCTGGTGTTTTGTATGGTTTAGGTGTCGAAAACGGGCAAGCTCCTGTCTCCCAGGTTTGAAGGATGCTTGTGCCATCCTGCTGTGTATTGTACTTTATAGGTGCTGGTGCTGCGTTGTGTGTTGTGCAAAGAGCCGCCACACTCTCTATACTGTGCACTCAAGTGAAATGAAATCAAACTCCTTTCTTGGAGTTCTATTCACCCTTTTCCCCAATAAATCTGATGGCCTCTGCAGTCCATTTTCACCAAAAAAGACCTGCTCAAAACTGCACAACTCAAAAGATGGCCCCAGGCTATCAACCAAGCGTTAAGATTTACATAAATGGGCACACCCTTGATGAGGAAACCTGTCTGGAAGGTGAAAGAACAGCAGCATTAACACCCCTTGGAGCAGTACGGTCTCTGAGGTTCAAGCGATCCGTTTCCTTCTGTGTCGATATAAATTCCACCCCCCACTTGTATTTGAGGCACGGAGAAGGGAGAATCGTTCAGTTGCAGCCCCATAGAATGGAGACAGGCAAAGAAGACTCCACGCACATCAATCTCACAGTCAAAGACAGCGTCTGGCTTTGCTTCATTCTTGCATCCCTTCTTCTCTTAATCCCTGTCCTTCTGTTACTTAGATATGCAATGGCTCCCATCTCGCAGGACGATAACAGAACATTCTTCAGGATCAAGAAAATGACCCCCCTGAAGAAACTTATGAATGCATACTGTTACGAGCGTGGCGTCCAGCCCGGGCACTACGTGTTCATGATGGATGGCCTTCGTCTCCAAGAGGAGAACACGCCATGCCAGGCAAGATATGGGCTTTATATAAACCCAACGCACGCACGCTTTCGAAGGTGAAAGCTTTGTGATAGCAAATAACAGTACCTCTTCTTTTACCGCTGGTTCAGATGAAGCTGAAGGACGGGGACGAGATCGATGCTTTCGTCCATCAGTATGGCGGCGGAGCTCGCATCCACTTCATCTGAATATGCGCATGCGGCTGCCTCTCAGAGCTGGAAACTCTTGGCTTTGGAATAAACAGTTGAAAAATTGCTTGTGATTTCATGAGTTGCCCTCTAAAGAGAGGCATTTAGCACATGCGTTAAAGATAAATTATTTTTTATAGTTTTTTAATAGTTTAAATGAGATAAAAGTAAATTCATATATTCATTTAAAAATATAATATTTGATTTTTAATCATGCGTTTTTGGTTTGGTTCCATTGGTACTGTTGTATAAATAGTGATGCCTACTGCAACCAGTGGGGAGGGTCGGAGAATGGAGCCGGCAGAAGAGACGGCGGCAGCACGCATCAACCTTCGTGTTAAAAGGGTTTTACTCTTCTCCCTCTCTCCTCCCTCTGTCTTTCATCTGTGAGATGATGTTTTGCGGACGATTCACAGGGTGGGAGTGAAAGGATTTTCAGGATGAAAACAACAACGCCGCTCCAGAAACTGATGGATGCGTATTGTATTCGTGTCCGACGACGTCCGGAGATGAATGCCTTTGATTTCTTGTTCAGCGGCAGTTCCCTCCTCGGCGACAGCACCCCACGGCAGGTTTCTACTCTGTTTCTTGTGTAGTCTGATGGCTTATCTATTTTTCACGTTACGCCATTGATGATGCCCTTGTTTAGATGAAACTGGAAGATGGGGATGAGATTGATGTGTTTCTGCATCGAAATCTGGACGAAGATGAGCCGCCCACCAAAATCTGTCTCAAACTCAAGAAAGAGGTCTGTCTGGTAGGTCTCCTAAGGCACTGCAGGAGTTGAGTTCTCCCCTTCCATGGCTTCCACAGGGGCAGGATGATGATGTGAAGCTGTTCAGGATGAAAAGAACAACCCCTCTGAGGAAACTGATGAATGCTTACTGTTACCAACAACAAGTGGAGAGGGATCACTTTGTTTTCGTGTGCCGTGGTCATCGCCTCCGAGGGGAGAGCACCCCAGATGAGGTCTCTTTATCTTCCCCCTGTTTCATGCATGAATGGAGAATCGCAGCTTCTAATGTGTCATTCTCCTTTGAATTGCATTCCCAGGTGAAACTGGAAGATGGAGATCTGATTGATACCAAGCTGAATAGACAAAATGACACCTTGCAAAAGTTCCCATAGCGCCAAATTCGATTCTTGAGCAGTTACCATTGTTTTTGAAACTTTGAGTACTTCTGCAACTGTTACATATGCTCTTATAGAGGACTAAATGCATCGGATGAATCCCCTCAAAGTACATTCATATGAAGAGAATGCATGTTGCCATAGAATTCAAGGGAACAAGAAAAAGAAAAGATAAACTTTAAAGACCAGCATCCAGCGATTCATATATAGTTATATGGCACATTTACCATGGCACACGCAGGGTGAAACAGTTAACTCTTGCTCCGGGCATCAAGAGCAGTAAGTGAACTAACCAAGATACTGGCTGCCTGTTCCAGTTCTTCCGTTGAGATTATCAATGGAGGCACGATTCTGATTACATTTCCCTTTCCTGCGGTTAAAACCAGGAGACCTGACTGTAGGCATGCTTCCACTACTGGGGAGGCTGCCACATCTAGCTCTATGCCGATAAGGAGCCCGAAACCTCGTATTTCTTTGACATGGGGATTGCCTCCAAGCTTTCGTGCCAATAGTTGTTTGAAATACTGTCCCTTCTCGGACACACTGGCAAGAAATCTTGGGTCTGATATTTTGTCAAACACTGTGATTGCAGCACTGCAGACTAAGGGATTGCCGGCAAATGTGCTGCCATGGTCTCCCGGAGCTATGGCAGCAGCGATGCGCTCAGTTGTTAGGATAGCACCAATGGGAAGCCCTCCGGCGAGAGGCTTGGCGACTGTCATTATGTCGGGGTATACACCGTAAGCTTCATGTGCCCAGAGATGGCCGGTTCGGCCGAGGCCGCATTGCACCTTTCAGGCACAAAGCAAGCCACATATCAAAGAAAGAGTCCAGGGTATAAAAACAGGGAAGGAGGCGCAATGACCAATACCTCGTCGAAAACGAGAAGACAGCCGGCATCATCACAGGCAGCACGCAGTTGTTGTAAGAATTCTTTTGTTGCACCAAGTATACCTCCTTCTCCTTGAACTGGTTCCACGAAAACTGCAGCAAACTTTCTGGTCTGAATCAAGTCGACTGTAGCCTGAGTATCACCATACTCCAAAAAAGTGACTCCAGGCATGACAGGATCAAATGGTAATCTGTAGTGCTCTTTGCTAGTCAGTGCAACCGAGCCCATTGTCCGACCATGGAAGCAGTTGCTAAATGCTATGAAATTCACTGGCGGGTCCTCTGCATCAGGATGTGATTTTCTCTGGAATTTCCTTGAGAACTTAATCGCACCTTCATTAGCCTCAGTCCCAGAGTTGCAATAGAACACCCTATCCGCAAATGAGCTGGATACTAAGCGTTTCGCAAGCACCACCTGCAAAAAGATTCAGTCTTTTTGAGTTCAAGCTCTAGAAAAATTCTCCACAGTGCATTTCTCAGGGGACTCAGCCTCTACAACACAAATCGCGTCGTTTTTTTAGAAACGAACACATCAAATACAGAATTGACTAAGGAGAAGGTGCCCCGTTTCAAAGAGGGAAAAGGAATAGCATGTACTCACCGGTGGTTCAGTGTAGAAGACGTTGCTTACGTGCGTGAGCAGCTCCACCTGATCCTTAACGGTAGCGACAAAATCAGGATCGCCATGTCCAAGGGCATTCACGGCAATGCCCGCAGTCAGATCCAGATACTCTCGTCCCTCAACATCATACAATTTACACCCTTTACCTCTAGCGAATACAACCGGCGACCTCGCGTAGGTCCCCACCAAGAATTTCTTCTCGTCGGCCATGATTTTGGCGGTTTTCGTCTGATGAACCGATATATCACTGCTTGATCCTGGTGCCGATACCGCCTCGCCGACGCATGCTCGAGGTCCTACGGCCCAACTGAATGGACCTTTCGCCACCGCGCAGCGGGTGCCCGGAGTTGGTGAGATGTTGAGCGCAAGAGACATCGAACAGCTCATTCTTCGTTGCCAGCAGCGGCGGCGGCGCGTCGTGAGCGACTTGGGTGACAGCGAAAAATCTATTTAGCACGCGTAATTTAAGGGATAAATAATTAAAATTTCACCATTTAAAAAAAAAATCTTTTTATTATACAATATTAATTAATGCACGGTCTCCCTAATAAAGAACTAAGTCAACATTAATAACAATCTCTTAATTAAGGGCTCATTTAACATAAACCAAATTCTTACAGTTACACTCTCCGTTACCTGCGTCTCTCAACGACATAAAGACTAGAGGGGGATCCCTCTCCTCTACACAATGCCACCATGAACTCCAAATCTAACCTGAATTTTGACGAACAACGTTGGATCATCGACATTCGAAGATGGCTCGACGACGTCGATGATGATAGCGACGAATCGGAGTCCGTTGCCGAGGTTTCCATCTTCACCATCCCTAAAACCATGAGTCTCACAAGTCCACAGCACTACACTCCTCAGGTGGTGGGGTTGAGTCCTTACCACCATTTCCGAAGAGAGCTCCGAGGATCAGAGTTTATTAAGATTGCTACTGCAAGAAGAGCAAGAAGAGAGCACCGTGGGTTCAAGTTTCAGGCTCTTGTTGATCACTTGGTCAAGTTTGAGCTGATGATCCGGCATTGCTACTATGAGGTGTTGTGTTTCGACGGCGAAACTCTCGCCTGGATGATGGCTGTTAGCTCATGTTTCCTTCTTCAATTTTTAGCTGATGTCTCAGATCAAAAGGGGGTACTTCAGTTATCAAGATGGAGCCATGATTCAGTGATCAGAGATATCATCATGCTTGAGAACCAGATACCATTGTTCCTGCTGAAGAAAACAGGGCATCATCTGTTGGAATCTGTATGTGAATCAGACGAGTTTCTTTATAAACAATTGATGGGGTTTTTTGAGAAGATCTCACCGTTCAGAAGAGTCAAAGAGAAGCTTGATGATGACGATGTTCAAGAGCTCATGGATTCCGCCCATCTGCTGGATTTCTTGTACAAGCTGACTGTTCCCAAGTTGGAAGAGCCATCACAAGATGCTGCTGATCAACATGACCCAAAATCTATTCCATGGACGAGCCCGCTTAGTTTGATCAGGAAACTAGTGGTTTCAAGGCCAGTGAAGTTCATCTGCAAACTGTTTCTGAAGTTTATTTGCGGATTCCCAGGCCTGATTCTGATCAAACAGGTTGGATACATTTTCTTCAATGAAGAGAATCCGGAAAACAGAGACTGTGACATGGGGAACCAGCCTGCGTTGATGGAGGAAACAACCATTCCATCAGTGACTGAACTATCGAGGGTCGGGGTGCACTTTTCGGCCATGGATTCCGGTATCGCCGGCATCAGATTTGACGGAAAAACAGCAACTTTACACCTTCCCATCATCAGCGTAGACATCAACTCCGAGGTGGTTCTCAGGAACTTGGTGGCCTATGAATCGTGCATAGCAGCAGGACCACCGGTTCTAACTCGATACGTCGAACTGATAAATGCAATAATCGACACCACAGAGGATGCAAGGACGCTGAGGGAACAAGGGATCCTTCTGAACCATCTGAGAAGTGATGAAGAAGCGGCTGAGTTATGGAATGGCATGAACAAGCTTACCCAACTGACAAAACTGTGCTTCTTGGACACGGTCATTCAAGAGGTGAATGCCTATTACAACAGGAGGAAGAGGGGCAGCTTCAGGAACCTCTTCGACAGAAAAAACTTCCAATCTTGGCAGATGATTCTCATGCTATTGCTGGTCCTAATGATGATCATCGTGAGTTCTGAAGGGTTTTTGTCACTGATAGGCTTTGCAAAGAGAAACTAGTCCCAAACATACAATTTCTATAAACAAAAGAACTGCATCGTCAACATTACCTTGGAGAAATAGCTCTGCCATAACAGGGCTAAAGACTTGGGTATCGGGATTACAGCCGCTCTTCATCATCCAACAAGAACAGCAAGCGCAAGACCCATTCTTTTTAACTCACGGGGCCAGGCGAATGATTGGCATCCACCATTTTATCGAAGACACGGAATAAATCCCTGCACATCTTCTTAGCATTGAATTTCGCTGTTTAGATTGCACATTCCCGTCTTCCTTGCTATGAAATTGAGGTGGGTTCTTGAATAGGTACTCGATTTGGAAAGAGCGACATCATTTTCCGCTATTACGGAACCACATAACAGAAGTTCCAGGCTCTCGACGGCTCCGGGTTGCAGAACCTCGGATGCTGAATCTAGGTAATGTGTAATTCCCCTCAAACGACTGACCTGGAAGTTTCAGAAGAAGGCGTTTCAGCACCTTGGTATCGTTTGCGGAGGCCCATTTTCAGAGAGCAATAAGTAGTCGGTCCATTTCAACTGCCTTTCGAGCTTCTTTTGGGCTTTATAAATTCCAGCCCAATTCCGCCATTTCGCTCAGTGTCCGTGGGATCGAGAGAAATACGGTTGGCGTTTCTTCCCACTGTAAACCCTTTTCCCTCTCGATAGTCTTCTTCTGCTACTACCCTTTTTTCACTGTCGAGGTTCCGAGAATCGCCATATCTCATGAGCACAGGAAATCTACTTTGTAGCTGTTTTTCTTGAAGTTCAAAGGGATACAGAGATGTATAACGGACATGATATGTGGAGCAATAATATTCCCAACCCGGCTCCACCGGGGACTAGTGTCCCGGGTGTTGCAGGAGGTATGCCGGCGATTCCCATGGGTCCTCCAGGGGCTACGGAAACTCCACTTCCGGTGCCGTCTCTTAGTGTTGTGCCGACCGAGATGCAGCTCGATGAAAGGGCTCGGAAGTGGATGCAGCTCAACACAAAGCGCTACGGTGATAAACGGAAGTTTGGATTTGTTGAGACGCAGAAGGAAGATATGCCTCCGGAGCATGTTCGAAAGATTGTTCGGTAGGCTGCTATTTGGAGGGTTTTATTTCTTTTATTTGTTTTTCTCTCGATGCCAAAGGTGTTTTATGTTCATATGCTGAAGCTTTTGTAAATTTACATTTGCGCTATTTCTGAATCCATTTCTTGAACCTAAGGTACTTGAGGCTGTTAAATTTGAGTTAGATTGCCATGTTTGTACTTGTAAATGAGTTGCAGGATTATTTTGTTCTTCTTAGTGCCATGTTTGCATCTGAGTTTGTTGTATTGTCTTCTTAGTATTCATGAGAGGTGCTAATTTTCCCTGCTATGAAGATCCTAGGAAAATGGGCATGGAGCATCTTTCTTGGAAAGATGCTGACTTGTTATATAATCTGTACTTCTGCTGTCTATGTCACCAATGAAAGTTAAACCTGTTGATTGGGCAGGGATCATGGCGATATGTCATCGAAGAAATACCGTCATGACAAACGAGTGTATCTTGGGGCTCTTAAATTTGTACCCCATGCTGTTTATAAGCTTCTTGAAAACATGCCTATGCCTTGGGAACAGGTACTTTTTTATATTATTTGTTTTTGAACTTTAAAAAAAAGATGTCATTGATTTGGAGACTTAAAATTTTTTATTTCATGATTTTGATTAGAATGGTCATCTTTAAATGCTTAGGTCCGTGAAGTGAAGGTTCTTTACCATATAACTGGAGCTATAACGTTTGTGAATGAAATACCGTGGGTGGTTGAACCAATATACCTGGCTCAGGTATGCTTAATTTGATTCATCAGTCGTATTTTGTTGGCTTTTCTTTATAGTGATACTCTTCATTGCTGGTCCATTTAGTTTTTAAGTTTCTTGGTTTTGCTGTGTATTTATCAATTATCAATCCTTAGTCTGTTCTATGCATTTCTGCTATGTTTCTTGTACATTTGATATCTCCTTATGATTCTAATTTATTTTTTTAAACAGTGGGGTTCCATGTGGATTATGATGCGGCGGGAGAAGAGAGATAGGCGGCACTTCAAGAGAATGAGGTTTCCACCTTTTGATGACGAAGAACCTCCATTGGATTATGCTGACAATCTCCTAGACGTGGACCCCTTAGAGGCCATCCAATTGGAACTAGACGAGGAAGAAGATTCTGCTGTTCATAATTGGTTCTATGATCATAAACCTCTTGTGAAGACTATGCTTATAAACGGTCCCAGTTACCGAAAATGGCATTTCTCTCTTCCAATTATGGCAACACTCTATCGTCTTGCTGGGCAGTTGCTATCCGATTTAGTTGATAGCAATTATTTTTATCTTTTTGACATGGAATCCTTCTTCACTGCCAAAGCCCTGAATATGTGCATACCTGGTTTGTAATAATCAGCTTCCTTGTTTTGAGTTGATTCTGGCAATAATACTATTGCTTATATCTTTTTGAGCCCTTATTCATGTATTTTCTTTTTTGCCTTCGCAGGTGGGCCTAAGTTTGAGCCTCTGTACCGTGACATGGAGAAGGGAGATGAAGACTGGAATGAGTTTAATGACATCAACAAACTGATCATCAGGTCACCCCTCCGAACAGAGTACAGGATAGCATTCCCTCATCTGTATAATAACAGACCTCGGAAAGTGAAGCTGAGCATTTATCACACTCCAATGATCATGTATATTAAAACGGAGGATCCTGATCTACCTGCGTTTTATTGTGACCCTCTGCTTCATCCCATCACAAGCACAAATAAAGATAGGAGGGATAAGAAGATTTGTGATGAAGAAGAAGATGATGATTTCACGTTGCCTGAGGGTGTGGAACCATTACTTACGGCCACTCCCTTATATACTGATACCACTGCTGCCGGAGTTTCACTGCTATTTGCCCCAGACCATTCAACATGCGTTCTGGCAGGATGAGGCGTGCAGAAGATATACCTCTTGTGTCTGAGTGGTTCAAGGAGCATTGTCCACCAAATTATCCTGTTAAAGTACGTGTAAGCTATCAGAAGCTCTTGAAGTGTTTCGTGCTTAATGAGTTGCATCATCGGCCACCTAAGGCCCAAAAGAAGAAACACTTGTTCAGATCCCTGCAAGCCACCAAATTTTTCCAGTCTACTGAACTTGATTGGGCTGAAGCGGGTCTCCAAGTCTGCAAGCAAGGATATAACATGCTGAACCTGCTGATACACAGGAAAAATTTGAACTACCTTCATCTTGATTATAACTTCAACTTAAAGCCTGTGAAGACTCTTACCACAAAGGAGCGGAAGAAGTCACGGTTTGGCAATGCTTTCCATCTCTGTCGTGAGATTCTGCGTTTGACTAAGCTTGTTGTTGATGCAAATATCCAGTTCCGATTGGGTAATGTGGATGCCTTTCAGTTGGCTGACGGGTTGCAGTATATATTTTCGCATGTTGGTCAGTTGACAGGTATGTACAGATATAAATACAGGCTTATGCGACAAATTCGCATGTGCAAGGACTTGAAGCATTTGATTTATTACCGTTTCAATACTGGGCCTGTTGGGAAGGGTCCTGGATGTGGTTTTTGGGCGCCTATGTGGAGAGTGTGGCTGTTCTTTCTTCGTGGTATCGTTCCACTACTGGAAAGGTGGCTGGGAAATCTGCTTGCCAGGCAGTTTGAAGGGCGGCATTCCAAGGGGGTGGCCAAAACTGTTACGAAGCAGCGTGTTGAAAGTCACTTTGATTTGGAGCTTCGTGCTGCTGTGATGCATGATCTTCTCGATGCAATGCCGGAGGGCATTAAGCAGAATAAATCAAGAACGATACTGCAACATTTGAGTGAAGCATGGCGTTGCTGGAAGGCAAATATTCCTTGGAAGGTTCCTGGTTTGCCAGTTCCCATAGAGAATATGATTCTTCGTTATGTCAAATCGAAGGCTGATTGGTGGACAAACGTGGCCCACTATAACCGTGAGCGTATTAGAAGAGGAGCCACAGTTGACAAGACTGTTTGTAGAAAGAATCTTGGAAGATTGACCCGTCTCTGGTTGAAGGCAGAACAGGAGCGCCAGCACAACTACTTGAAAGATGGGCCTTATGTCACACCAGAAGAAGCGGTTGCAATATATACTACAACTGTACATTGGCTGGAATCGAGAAAATTCTCTCCAATTCCATTTCCTCCACTGTCGTACAAGCATGATACAAAGCTTCTAATCCTTGCTCTTGAGAGACTGAAGGAATCATATAGTGTGGCTGTTAGGCTAAACCAATTACAAAGAGAAGAGTTGGGTTTGATTGAGCAGGCTTATGACAATCCACACGAGGCTCTTTCTCGTATCAAACGCCATTTACTAACACAGCGTGCCTTTAAAGAAGTTGGAATTGAGTTTATGGATTTGTATAGCTATTTAATTCCTGTTTATGAGATAGAGCCCCTTGAGAAGATAACAGACGCATATTTGGATCAGTATCTGTGGTATGAAGGTGATAAGCGGCAACTCTTTCCAAATTGGATTAAGCCTGCTGATTCAGAGCCACCCCCTCTTCTGGTGTACAAATGGTGCCAAGGAATCAACAATCTACAAGGCATATGGGACACCAGTGAGGGGCAGTGTGTTGTGATGCTTCAGACTAAATTTGAGAAGTTCTTTGAAAAGATTGACCTAACCATGCTGAACAGGCTTCTGCGTTTGGTTCTTGACCACAACATAGCGGATTATGTGACAGCCAAGAACAATGTTGTGTTGTCTTACAAGGATATGAGCCATACAAACTCATATGGTCTTATGCGTGGTCTGCAGTTTGCTTCATTTGTTGTACAGTACTATGGACTTGTCTTGGATCTATTGCTTCTGGGTTTGACACGAGCCAGTGAAATAGCTGGTCCACCCCAATTGCCTAATGAGTTTATCACGTATCATGACACTAGGGTGGAAATAAGGCACCCAATTCGGTTGTATTCCAGATATATAGACAGAGTGCATATTTTGTACAGGTTTACACATGAGGAGGCTCGAGACTTGATTCAGCGGTATCTGACTGAACACCCAGATCCCAATAATGAGAATATGGTTGGTTATAATAACAAGAAATGTTGGCCAAGGGATGCAAGAATGCGTCTCATGAAACATGATGGTATGTTCTCCTTTCACTGACTTTTGAGAAGTATGCTAATTCTGTTGTTATTGTCCATGCCTATTAACTGGTTTGCCTTTTTTCAGTCAATCTTGGTCGAAGTGTTTTCTGGGATATGAAGAATCGTCTTCCTAGAAGTATCACCACTCTTGAATGGGAGAATAGCTTTGTTTCTGTGTACAGCAAGGACAATCCAAACTTGTTGTTCAGCATGTAAGTTGTAATTTCTTTTTTTTTTTTTTTTTTCTTACAGGGAGGACAATCTAAACTTGCTGTAGTTTCTCCTGCTTACACATTCTTGTTGATTAGTTGTGAGCTAAAAAATAAGTTTGAAAGTTTCTTACTGCCTTTATTTTGTGTAGGTGTGGGTTTGAAGTTCGTATATTGCCTAAAATAAGGATGACTCAAGAGGCATTCAGCAACACAAGAGATGGTGTCTGGAATTTGCAGAATGAGCAGACAAAAGAGCGCACTGCCATCGCTTTCTTAAGGGTAGATGATGAACACATGAAGGTTTTTGAAAATCGAGTAAGGCAGATTCTTATGTCCTCTGGTTCCACAACATTCACAAAAATTGTCAACAAATGGAATACAGCTCTTATTGGTGAGTAGTTTGAAACTGTCTTTTGCTTATAAGGCAGTCGTATAAGCTGGTTTTTTGTGCAATTGTTCCTGTTTCCTGAAGCTGTTGATTAACACACAGGGCTCATGACGTATTTCCGTGAAGCAACGGTTCACACACAGGAGTTGTTGGATCTTCTTGTAAAATGTGAAAATAAGATACAGACTCGTATTAAGATAGGGTTGAATTCAAAAATGCCTAGCAGGTGTGGCTAATTTTTTTCTACTCATTAATTTTCTCCTGCCTCTAGTTTCATTTTTCACGAATATATTGGGATATTTGTCGCAGGTTTCCTCCTGTTATCTTTTACACACCAAAGGAAATTGGAGGACTAGGAATGCTCTCAATGGGTCATATATTAATTCCTCAGAGTGATCTCCGGTATAGCAAACAGACTGATGTTGGTGTGACTCATTTTAGGAGTGGTATGAGCCATGAAGAGGATCAGCTGATCCCAAATCTCTACCGTTATATACAGGTTTTGGACCTTTGTAGTTAGAATTGTAGCAGTGAATATCAATTTTATCACGATGATGTTGGATAGTTGCTTATTCCACACAACATTGTCTATATGCAGCCATGGAGAGCGAGTTCATTGATTCTCAACGTGTTTGGGCTGAGTATGCGTTGAAGAGACAGGAAGCACAAGCACAGAATAGGAGGTTGACTCTGGAAGATCTGGAGGTTAGTGATACTTCGATTTAAGATGTTGGATTCAGGAAAAGGTGACATAATGAAATCAATTTCTTAATTTTATTATCTGAGAAGCGCCATTCTCTATTTGTTAGGATTCATGGGATCGTGGGATACCCGAATAAACACACTCTTTCAAAAGGATCGGCATACCCTTGCATATGACAAAGGCTGGCGAGTGAGAACAGATTTTAAGCAATATCAAGTTCTGAAACAAAATCCTTTCTGGTGGACACACCAAAGGCATGATGGAAAGTTGTGGAACCTGAACAATTATCGAACAGATGTTATTCAAGCACTCGGAGGAGTAGAAGGAATTCTTGAGCATACACTGTTCAAGGGAACCTAGTAAGTTCTTCTTGAGCATCCGTTTTTATTCATGTTTTAAATATTTTCTTTTCAAAAATAACGTTTGATTGGCGTACCTAAAGTACTTCTATTGAATTGTGTATCAAACACTGTTAGTGAACTTTTCTAGATCATGGAGACGTGCTGTATTACTTAGTTTTCTTTTCTTTTTTTCCCTTTCTTCTCCAGTTTCCCAACATGGGAGGGTCTTTTCTGGGAGAAGGCATCAGGTTTTGAGGAGTCAATGAAATATAAGAAGCTGACTAATGCTCAAAGGTCTGGACTTAATCAAATTCCGAACAGGAGATTTACCCTTTGGTGGTCACCTACAATCAATAGAGCGAATGTATACGTTGGTTTCCAAGTGCAGCTGGATCTCACCGGGATTTTTATGCACGGGAAAATTCCAACTCTGAAGATATCCTTGATTCAAATATTCCGTGCTCACTTGTGGCAGAAGATACATGAGAGTGTGGTTATGGATCTGTGCCAGGTACTAGATCAAGAGCTGGATGCGCTGGAGATTGAGACTGTTCAGAAGGAAACGATCCATCCACGGAAGAGTTACAAGATGAACAGTTCATGTGCTGACATTCTACTCTTTGCTGCTCATAGATGGCCTATGTCTAAGCCTAGTCTTGTTGCTGAGTCCAAAGATGTTTTTGACCAGAAAGCCAGCAACAAATACTGGATTGATGTGCAGCTTCGATGGGGCGATTATGATTCCCATGATATTGAACGGTACACAAGAGCGAAGTTCATGGACTACACAACCGACAATATGTCGATTTACCCTTCACCTACGGGTATGTTGCATAATCTGACTCTATAAGAATTTTGAATGTGTCCTAAATAGTAATCATTGTTCTCTGCAGGGGTTATGATTGGTATCGACCTGGCATACAACTTACACTCTGCCTTTGGAAATTGGTTCCCTGGGTCCAAACCGTTGGTTGCCCAAGCCATGAACAAGATTATGAAGGTGTTCATTTGTCTAGCTTTAATGGATGTTTTAGCTTCTGCCTTTTGTTGTATTCCTTTTATTAAATTTCAAATGGCTCAACTTTTTTTTTTCTTCTCCAGTCAAATCCAGCTCTGTATGTGTTGCGGGAACGCATAAGGAAGGGATTACAATTGTATTCTTCAGAGCCAACCGAACCTTACTTGTCGTCTCAAAACTATGGGGAGATCTTCAGCAATCAGATCATCTGGTTTGTCGATGACACAAATGTTTATCGTGTCACCATACACAAGACATTTGAGGGCAATTTGACTACGAAACCCATCAATGGTGCCATCTTTATATTCAACCCCAGAACTGGTCAGCTATTCCTGAAGGTTTGACTCATTTACATGCCAACCCGGTTGCTTGTTCTATATCTTCAGATTGTATGTTTCAATACTTGTGTTTGCATGAATCTCACAGGTTATTCACACAAGTGTATGGGCTGGACAAAAGCGTCTTGGTCAGCTTGCAAAGTGGAAAACAGCCGAAGAAGTTGCTGCGTTGGTCCGATCATTGCCTGTGGAAGAACAACCAAAACAAGTGATTGTGACTCGCAAGGGAATGTTGGATCCTCTTGAGGTTCACTTGCTTGATTTTCCGAATATCGTCATCAAGGGAAGTGAACTACAACTGCCATTCCAGGCTTGCTTGAAGATTGAGAAATTTGGTGATTTAATCCTGAAAGCCACGGAGCCGCAGATGGTCTTGTTCAACATATATGATGATTGGTTGAAGAGTATTTCATCCTATACCGCATTTTCCAGGCTAATATTGATTTTGCGGGCTCTTCATGTGAACAATGAGAAGGCAAAGATGCTGTTGAAGCCTGACAAAACCATTGTCACTGAGCCACATCACATTTGGCCTTCTTTAACAGATGAACAATGGGTAAAGGTAAGGTTTTCGTTACTCAGTGGTTTCCTGCTGCTAGCTGAACTGCTACTGTAACCGGCCTCCGTATGATATGCAGGTTGAAGTTGCTCTCAGGGATCTCATTCTCTCTGATTATGCAAAGAAGAACAATGTGAATACATCTGCACTAACGCAATCCGAGATTCGAGATATTATTCTGGGTGCTGAGATCACTCCACCTTCACTGCAACGCCAGCAAATTGCTGAGATCGAAAAACAGGTGAGTTTCTTTCTGTGGCACTTTGTCATATCGCTAATCTTATATATGTTGAACGTTCTCCCTATGTGCCTGACGTTACCCATCCTTGCGTAGGCAAAAGAAAATAACCAACTCACGGCAGTAACCACAAGGACCACAAATGTCCATGGAGATGAATTGATTGTGACCACCACAAGTCCTTATGAACAAGCGGCATTCGGTTCTAAAACCAACTGGCGTGTTCGAGCCATATCTGCCACCAACCTTTATCTCAGAGTCAATCATATCTATGTCAACTCGGAGGATATCAAGGTATCCATGAAGTTAATGGCCACATGATTTATCTCAGCTTTGAAGCATTTTTCTATGAAATCTCATATTCCATGTTCGCATTTTGATGTGCAGGAAACTGGGTATACGTACATCATGCCCAAGAATATTCTGAAGAAGTTTATATGTGTTGCTGACCTCCGAACGCAGATCGCTGGATACCTATATGGCATTAGTCCTCCCGACAATCCTCAGGTCAAGGAAATCCGGTGCATTGCAATGCCTCCCCAGTGGGGTACTCACCAAGAGGTCCATCTTCCATCATCTCTTCCCGAGCACGAGTTCTTGAAGGACTTGGAGCCGCTGGGATGGATGCATACGCAGCCAAATGAGCAACCCCAGCTGACACCACAGGTTCATACAAACCCTTGTGATCTAATCTTTGCACTTGCTCCTGTTCTCAAGTGTGGAGTTACTTTTTCATACAGGATCTTATTGCGCACTCTCGGATCTTATCAAACAACAAAAACTGGGATGGCGAGAAATGCATAATCCTGACTTGCAGTTTCACTCCCGGATCCTGCTCTTTAACAGCTTATAAATTGACACTGTCGGGATATGAATGGGGAAAGAGCAACGCGGACGCTGCAAGCAACCCCCACAGTTACCTGCCTTCTTACTATGAGAAAGTTCAGATGCTTCTTAGTGACCGCTTCCTAGGTTTCTACATGGTAAGGCTACGGATTCCTCTTACTGCTCATTCTTCTTTCCGGTGCTTGACATCGTTTGCGTTCTTCTGTCTACAGGTGCCGGATAATGGTCCGTGGAACTACAATTTCATGGGGGTGAAGCATACTGCGAGTATGAAATACGGCATGAAGCTCGGCACACCCCGGGAATTCTACAACGAAGACCATCGGCCGACGCATTTCTTGGAGTTCAGCAACATGGAGGAAGGCGAAAAAACTGCCGAGGCTGATCGGGAGGACACCTTCAATTGATCGCCTACAGCAGCAGCAGCTGGGGAACGTAAAGGACCACTAACCTGGCTGTCAACAGGCCGTTGCATTTCTCGGAGACAGGCGAACAGGGACGACCGGCGAGGCCGGAAAACTGATACATCTGACTACTGTATGTTAAATGCGCAACGAATGGTTTTGGGATGCTTGTGGCTTCTTCGTGCGTATTGTTGTGTAATCAGAATTTAGTTCTTTACCCATTCGATAATCTCGAGGCCGTTCACGACTTGGTATGCCTTGGTATTAAATATGAATGAGATTTATTTGAAAATTATAAACATTTATATTTAAATAAAATTGTTTCTTTCATAAAAAATTTATAATTAAAATCATATGTGTAATGTTATTAAAATAATAGTTGTAAGGGAAAAAATATTTTATGAAACATAAAAGATACACCAACATTCAAAGACCCCTCTCCAGCGAGTGCAACACGTCAAGGTGCGTGTATCTGCTATTCAGTTTGGTGATTGTTATCTGGTTCCCGTCGTCGCCATTCTTTGTTAGGATTTTTTTTTTTTGCGAATCTGGTTGGTTTTTCATCCGCTGCCTTGGTATAGATCAATTCTTTAGTTCTGAATTCTAGTTTGAAGGTGTTTATTGCATCTGAGTCATGTCTATTCGATGATCTGTTGACTCAGTGGTCGAATTCTCAAATCTTGGTTGAAATTTTGGATTCTGTTTCGCGGTTGTTCATGAATGGAAGACGCAGCACTTTTGAATGTTTTCGTTGCTGTCTAATTGCTTTTTCACGCATGTGTTGTTTCTGCAGGAAAAAAAAAATGCGTATGTAGCCTCCGTTGTCTGCTTTGACCGAAGCGCAATTGCTCTGTCACTCAGCATACATATTCTTGTTCTTTATCTGCGAGGATATGGCGTACATTATCCATCATTTTCTCCAAGTTCATGGAGTCTGCAGTCTACAGCTATCATATGGTAAGTTTCCTATCAATGCTTTTATCTCCAGCCTCTTTTAAATGGCACAGCCAGTCCCTAAGTCTGGATGGAGGAACAGGGGAAACATGGCAGTTCAAGGAGTTGAATTCCGTGTTTTTTAATCCGATCGCATGGTGAAGCTCCTTCGGTTTCACCGATTTTGGTAGCAGTCTCGGTTCGGTTGTTTTGCAACATGATGAAGGGATCCCATGTGGACGAACCACAGAGCGGCTGAGTTTGAATAATCTTCCAAGCCACAGGAGATCAGAGCAACCGCAAAAGAACCATGAAGAAGATGGTGGTGCCTATTCCCAACCCACTGCTTGACGAACCCGATTCGGTGCTTGTTTCGGAGCCCATCATCTCACCGGAGACATGCTCAACTCTTACCGGTTTCCGGGGATTCCCCGCCGCACACCGCCTTATTCCGTTGCCGGCTAATGTGCTCAAATCATCATCCCCGATTCCGGTATCGTAACACAGCCCAATGTTTTTCGCAATCCTCAAATTCCTCCCCATTCTCCAAATCTTCTCCCTCTTCAAAGGAATCGCCCCCGTCAATTCATTCCCCTCCAGCCAAAGCTCACTTAGCGCATTCATCCTGGCGAAGCTCTTCGGAATGGAGCCGTTCAGCCTGTTCCGCTCGAGCCGAACCACACGCAGCGTCGTCAGACCGCCGATTGATTCAGGTATCGGTCCTTCCAAGTTCATGTTGGAGAGATCGAGGACGACTAGGCTGGTCAGCCCGGCGAACGTGGACCCTTGAAGCGTCGCCGCCGCTAATGGATTGTCACGGAGGACGAGCCCCTGGAGAGACGTCAAACTCGCCAGAGATTCCGGCAAAGGACCGGTTAAGGCGTTGTGGCTCAGATCCAGAAGAATGAGGTTCGGTAGACCAGTGAATTGGGGGATTTCGCCAGAAAACCTGTTCCGGCTCAGATCAACTTTCAACAGGGAGCTGCTTGTTAGAAGCTGTACCGGAAGCCGCCCCGTGAGCTGGTTTTGGTTCACATCCAAAACGACCAGCTTAGGGTAAGAAATGCTTGGAACTTCTCCAATAAGCCTGTTCCAGCTCAGATCCAACGTCGTCAAACCCCCGATGCGGCCAAGACTCGCCGGGATTGCACCGTGAAGATTGTTGCCGTGTAGATCCAGTAGCCTTAGGCCCGATAGGTTTCCCAGCTCACTTGGTATAGGCCCAATAAGACCATTTCCTCTTAGGACCAAAGTGTGTAAGTTTGAGCCCAATAGGCCCAAGAACAATGGAATGACCTGAGGATTGCTCCCTAGACAGTTGTAAAAGAAGAGAGCCCGGAGATGGGGGAGGTTGGCGACGGAGGGAGAAATGACGGGCCGAGATGAACTGCACGTCGGAAATGCAGTGTCTTCGGACAGAACTCCGAACGACAGAGACACAACGTGCAAAAAGCCGTCCGATTGCAGGACGCACTCGATACCGTGCCACCGGCCGCGGCACACGTCGGGGATGGAGGCCACCCAATCGTTCCCCGTGGCTCTCATGATGTCACACACCGCCCTCTGCTCCGCCGGGTCGGCTCTGGCTTTGGCTCTACTGCTGGGTGCGGGTGCCGGCGAGCCTGCTTGAATCGCCTCCGCCGACGCGCCGATCAGGGAGAATGACAAGCGCGAGGGTCGGGAGCTAGCACCAGAAGAATGAGAAGATGAGCAGCCAAGGACAGCATTTTTGGAACCTTCGGATCAGGAAGTCTGAACTGGGGTGGCATGTGAACTGGGTATAACTATAGGCAGGCCGCTCGTTGTCGGAGTGCTGACTGGAATTCAATGAATCACGAGAGGTGAGAGAAGACAAGTGTCTGTCTGGGACATTCACTGCCGTCACGAGAAGTGCGGGGAGTTGTAACTACAGCTCAACCGTCGGGGTGTGAAGGAGAATGAAATCCATCAACCAACATGGTTTCTTCTCCTGAAATTTCTCAAACAGGAATAGGGATTCGGATGTCAACATACAGCACAAGCACAAGATGGAGGGAGACAATTAGTATTGTTGAAGGGGAGCTGGATCAGAAGTCATTTGGTGGTTTCAGGCGGATGAGTCTCTTGATTCTATCCTTGTCCATGTTCTCCAACAGACCCTTCCAAACGGGAAGCTTCAATGTAAATGCCAAGAGTGGGAACAGTTAATGGGGAATGAAACACAAAGTATTGCTCACCTTCCACACAATCTCATCCAAGCACAAGCATATTTTCCCGTACTTGTCGAGGAAGACACGCTCCGTCGGCGGTTTCCCACACACGTCCTTGATGGCCGAGGTTATGACGAAGATGGCTTCTGCCACTAGGATCATTAACAACAGGAAAATAGAGCTTAGCACAAATCCGAGCTGTTTGAAATGGCCTTCATCAGATCATGTAACAGGAGCAAAAGGATCTCTTGAAAGTAATAGTAACATCTGAATGGTATACTCACAGGCAAGCTCATCATATTCATCTTTTCCAACCACGAAAACAGTGACATCTCCAAGCACTGTGTACACAATGTAAACAGACCTGAAAAGGGAAAAAGGGCCATTAGGGCATCTTGCCATGGTTTGACGATGGCAGGGATCCTCCCCGGGACTTACGTCATGCCTGTTCATTAGGATTTTACAACAAATTGCTTGGAGCATTGTATCTCCAATATTTTACAAGCCATAGCTGCCAAGAAGAATCACAATGGGAAAAATAGAAAACAACAAGTGTCATACTTGTGACTTGCAACGAGAAGCTCCTCGTTCTTGATTCCCCTGATGTTGTCTGATCCCAGTTTCACTAAAAAGGATCTCCAATGAAGACGCTCCTCTGGTGGAACCCCATTGAAACTGAAACAAAAAAAAACACAGAGCTTTTTATTCATGTGATACGGATTTGGCTTTGTCGACAGAATATGGCAAGGAAATATTCATATGGGAATAATCTCCAAAACCCAGAGAACACTCAAGATCGCTGTATCAACTTCTAGAGAGCACCCCCTACAAGACTTGACAAAGCTAAAACTCGATCAGCGCACAGGTTCATGGCATTTCAAAGTACAAACTACTGAATTTCCACCCAAAACAGAGAACGACAACCTACGAGGAAAAACATACACAAGGAATCGAAGATCGCAGATCAGGAAACCACAACAACAGAAAATATTCTTTTTCTCAGCCAAAATGGAACGAAAATTGATGTATACCGTTCAATGAGAATGTTGCCTTGGGAATTGGCGATCAAGACAGCGAGCAACATTTGATGAGCTCCCTTCCTCTGCCCCAAATTTTCAAAGAGAATGAGTTTTGTCTTGGGAAAGTTTCTCCCAGTATTTCCGCTATTTTCAAAAATGCCCCACCTTTTTACTCTATTTTCAACTATTTCGACTTGGGGCCCATTGTAAAGGTGGCCCTAGTGAGCCCTGCCCAGGCCCGCCCAACCAAATAGTGCACTAAGGCCCATGAGTTTCACTGTCACCTCCGTCGCCGGCCGCCGCTGCGCGAGATTAACTCATGACGGTGGGTGGAAATCTTCTTCACTCATAATCCCAATTTCTGTAGCCCCCGATACGAATGCAAGCTTTGTGCGGCTCGTGCCTTTTAGTCGCAAGATGCAAAGTAGGGAATGTTCATTGTGCAATCCTAGTCATCCTCTCTTGTTATGGCCTGCGTCAGTGAAATACAACTGGGAAGATTTTCTAGGTAATAAACATCCCTCCCTTGCTCAGTCTACTGTCGTTGATCTTAAGGTGTTTCATCCATCCGTGCGGTATGTTGTAGACGAACACGTTCTGAAGGTAAGAGCAATGCACCATGAAAAATGCTGAGGTTGGTTTGCAATGATTTGTTCTATTAATGAAGGCTGGTTCTAATGATAACACAATTTGCCCACATATAACAAAAAAGCTTGTCAAGCAAGCAGTAGGCGGTTGCAAGGAGAAGACAGACAGATCTCGAACATGACTAGGAAAGTACTAAAGTGTGGCTATGCGGATACAGAAACGACCTCCAGGAAGTGATGGCTGCGATCATATTTCATTGAACTACTCTTCCTCATTCTCATTTGGTTCGGCAGCCATCAGTGCATCAAAGTTTGCTGTTTTCTCGAGGACTACTTCAATCTGCAGAAGGAAAGGGAAGCAAATGAAGAGCAGACTCGTGATTGGAGACAGAACATCGAAACCCAAAGTTCACTAAGAGCAGCATGCTCTTGACACATAAATGGAAACTCCATTTCTTTACCGAACCCAGAATCAGAAACGCCAACCTCTAAGGTGATCATTGACAAGCATCTTAATAGTATCAGCATAACAATGAAGAATTATCACGCCATACCTTGGCCTTCTGGATGGGCCTGTCCCTTGAATCATCACTTATCTCCAAAGACGATGTGGTGATCTCTGGGATATCAAATGAACGTAAAGTTAAATTCAGCACCATGATGTATAAGATGCACGCTACAGACTACACAGCAATGCAATCATATTCCAACACCGAAAACTCACTCTTCTCAACAGCAAATCCGCTGTTCTTGAGAATCTCCGCAACCGAGACAACAGTCGAAATAGCTGAAGATGGAGAGAAATACATATCAGGCACCGAGTACGAAAACCAACCAGCAAGGCAACAACCGGAAATTACCCATGCCAAGCGCAGAAAGCTCCACTTCGTTATGCTCTTGCATGTATCTCTAGCAGTCACACCACAAATCAAAAAACAAAAACAGGAATTTTTGGAATCAACAACGAAAAGTGAACAGAAATAACCTTAGCGAGATTAACGTAAAAGAAGAGCGGCCTCTTCGTGTTGGACACTTGAATCCGATTCTTCTTCTGGGTTTCCTCTACTCCAAGCGCCATTTCAGCAAACCGACTACTCGATAGCGCAAGAAATGAAAGCTGCTTCACGATTTCGCTCGCCCGCACCAGAGGCTTTGCTTAAATACCCCAAATTTTAACCTAATTTTATTTTTAGATTTAAAGTATTTCATATTATTGATACTTTTTAAACCCAATATCCACAGACCACAGCGATGCTTTTGTCCTCCCTGAAAACCGTCTTGAAATGGAGACGATGGTGATGATGAATCGCTTATTCTCGCCATTGAGGCTGCAATGCCTGAGGCCCATTTCAAGAATCCGTAGCCAAAGCTTTACGAATCACCCTCCCCAATTCAGGGACGCAGTTGCAGTGCCGGAAGATGGAAGGAACTTCAGTTCCAAGTCCAAATTCGCCGCTCGAGCGGGGTGGTTTTCGGGGATGCGGAAGGAGAAAATTGTGCTTCCAGAAATAGTTAAAGCCGGGGATCCCGTTCTTCATGAGCAGGCGGAGGAAGTCCCGCCGGCGGATATCGCATCGGAGCGGATACAGAAAATCATTGACGATATGGTGATGGTGATGAGAAAGGCGCCGGGAGTTGGGCTTGCTGCGCCTCAAATCGGTATTCCATTGAGGGTCTGTTATCTCTCGTTTTTTATGTCTGAGAATTTCTGAGACTGCCCACGTTTTAAATCTCTGCATTCGCTTACTTTTAGTGTACACGATCAGAAAACAGCTTATTCTGATTTTCCATTCAATGCAATTGTCTTGCAGATTATCGTCTTGGAAGATACAAAAGAATACGTTAGTTATGTATCCAAGGCAGAGGCTGAGGCACAAGATAGGCAACCATTCGATCTACTGGTATGCAACTGTGAGCATATGAGTGTTAGTGGATGATCCGGTGGTAAACAATAGATGATCTCCTTCAAAGATGAAAGCTTTGATCCCTCAATGGCATCTATAGCGTGTGTTGTTGTGAGTTTTTTCTCCCTTTAAGCGGACGACTTTGTGGTGTATTGAATGTTTCTCCTCTTTAGTGCAGGTGCTGGTGAACCCAATACTCAAGAAGAAGGGCACCAAAACAGCCTTCTTTTTTGAAGGATGTCTAAGGTGAGAATCCACAACTTTTTCTCTTGCAACAAGTGCTTCCATTTTGTGTCTTCTCCTTGAGAAGATTGTTGAATGCTTGTTGAAAGTGGTGTTTCTAGACCAAGAACATCCGTATCATTTGCTTCTTTAACAACGGCTACTGATATTGATGGCCTTCGTCTATAAACATCATTTCGACTAGTCATTCTGCAATCCACTCAAAGAGAAGACAGATTGTGGATGCCATCATGAAGGTTTTAGGAACTGAAGGTTCATGAAACTCCATACCAACTGAGTTCCTGGGGTAGTATTGTGACCATGGATGATTTGCAGTGTGGATGGATTCAGGGCAGTAGTGGAAAGGCATTTGCAGGTCGAGGTCACCGGTTTAGACCGATACGGCCAGCCCCTTAAAGTGGAGGCTTCAGGTTGGAAAGCTCGAATCTTACAGCACGAATGTGATCATATCGAAGGCACACTGTATGTAGATCGCATGGTCCAGAGAACTTTCAGGTGTGTCGAAAATCTTGACTTGCCTCTTGCTGCCGGTTGCCCCAAACTGGGTAGCCGCTAATTGTTTGCTAGTGTATCGTCTGATATCACTGGCAGAAGCAGTTCTTTTCCATCGATGGGAATCAAAACCATCAAAGATTTGATTCGGTTCGACTGTCCCAAATCCGGTCACTTTGTATAAATCGGTTTTGAGCAAATGTTTGGAAAACATAGATAGTTTTTGTATTCTGTTCTTCACTGCATAAGCACTTCTGTGACATACATCTGCTGGTTCAACTCTTGGCTGGTGTTTATCAGAAGCCTAATGCTCGCGTATTTTGCACCTGTGTACTACATTCAGGATTTTCCTGCTGCCAAATGCGACTATGTTTTATTTGAATTTACCTCCACCATGGAAGCATGAAACTTTCTGCTGCTATGGTTGCTGACTGCCTAATGGGCTTGAACGGCCACATAGCTAGTGGCCAATCTGCTTGAACCAAACTTGCATGAACTGCTACTCTACTGGTTATCATCTTGCTGCTACATTGTCTTTGATGTGTTGCCTCCTCCAGAAGACTATGATGAGGTACACACCAGAAACTTGTCATAGACAGTGGTATGATGAGTAGTTGTGTAACGAGGGGATCCGCCTGTCTTTTTTTTTTAGATCCGAATCATTCCCAGCGAGCCAATAAGAAGTGATCACATTTTTCCATCGGGTCCGGGCAGAGGCCAAAGATCTTGAGCCACAGATCCGGTTCCATCGCTGGGAATGGGATGAATATTTTTGTGTTATAGAGAGACCCTCTTGTAGGAGCAAACTCATGCGTCGTGAACAGCATTCAGCATGATTTACAGTAGTATCTTTTCTGCTCAACTTAAAGCCGTTAAACAATACAGGCTAGTGGTAGTGCAGAAAGATCAAACTAATTGAAGGTAGGGGTTGTTGTCATCTCTGTTGGTCGTCAACGCTGGATTGCGGGTGCTGCATTATTTCGTACAAGAGCGGAATCAATACCCCGGTGACCAAGGTTTACCGCAGCCCACAGGAAAAGGGCAATTGAATATTATATTCCCATTTTTTAGTTCAACCCTGATTCTGTCCTACCCGGTGCAAGGTACTGATTTTTGGGTAGATTTTTATCTGGGTTGTTGGAAATTTCCTCTCTTTTCCTTTCGCTTCAAACGGGGAAGGAGGGAGACTCGATTCAGAGTTTGGATATCGCTTGTAGGCACATAAAACCTGCGGTTTTACTTCTTCATAGGAGATCAACGACGACGCCTATTGGTTAGGTTAGGTTAGGTGGGTTATTTTCTTCATCTATTTGAAGGTCGTTGATCATGTACATCATTTCTTTCTTATCGGAACAGATATTTTTCCACCTCCGCTCGTGTTTCTTTCTCTTGGGTACAACGTTCTGGTGTCCATGTTTATGATATCCACATCATTTTTTTCACAATTCTAACTTTGTACATGTATGACATAAGCTCTAGCATATTGTTTCTGCAGCTGTTGAGACGGGCTTCTATTGGGATAACCTGTGTCCGCAAATTCAGACTTCTACTGCAGGAGGATTTTATGGTATCTATAATGATTTAGGGACTTTCTGTTCCCCGATTGATCTTGTTTGATCTGTCCAGCCGTTGTGGCTGGGAAGATCGAACACAAGTCTGTTGGGTGTTTTTGCGGCAGGATCCTGATAGATTGATCTTGGAGATAGTTGACGTTATATAAGAATGTACTTAAAAGCAAGTTGGATTAGTTCGCTTCTTTTCTGTATGCTTGCTTTCGGTCATCTTGCCATAGCCAGGCATGAGGATGAAACCTTGAAAACAATGATCACTGCCCCACAAGGGAATGGATGGGGCACTGTCATAGATGGGTCTGGTAAGGAGTATGCATTTGACTCGAATGCGGGTGGTGGTGATATTTCTGGAGTCGTTGGTGGAAACAATCGAGTGCCAGTGCTGACGGTTGCACTTTTAACTCTCGCCATGGCTGCTGCTACTGGTTTGGGTGCTGTGCCATTCTTTTTTGTGGAGCTTGATCCTCAATGGGCAGGAGTGTGCAATGGAATGGCTGCAGGTGTAATGCTTGCAGCTAGTTTTGACCTTATACAGGAGGGGCAGGAACACGGGAGCGGTGGTTGGGTGGTTTTGGGCATTTTGGCTGGTGGCATATTCATATTGCTTTCCAAGAAGGTATGCATTTGGATATGTGATTTTCATTTGCCGTATCTATTATTCCCATCTCCCTTAGTTACAGCCTTTGATATTTTCTGGCACGGTTAACTATTTCATACCCAAATGCAAGAAGGATGATGTGATTAACGTTCATTCAAATCTGGTTATGTTCATCGCTATGTGAATCTAACTTTTTATAATCATCTAGCAAGAACTTTTCGAAGGCTTTCTTTTATGTTGGTATTACAACACTTATTTCCTCTTCAGTTTCTCGAGGGGCATGGTGAAGTGAGCATGTTGGATATTAAGGGAGCAGAAGCAGCTAAAGCAATTCTTGTTGTGGGGATCATGACACTGCATTCTGTTGGAGAGGGCTCTGGTGTTGGAGTTTCTTTTGCTGGCTCCAAAGGCCTGTCAAACGGTATATTGGTTACGTTGGCTATTGCCATTCATAATATACCTGAAGGATTGGCTGTGAGCATGGTCCTGGCATCAAGAGGAGTATCTCCCAGAAATGCCATGTTATGGAGCGTGATTACATCATTGCCCCAGGTATGGAGTCTCGACAATTCAACATCACCTGACTTTTTCCACGATTTCTTCTAATCACCGATGATCAACTTGCAGCCTATCGTGGCCATCCCCTCATTTATTTGTGCTGATGCATTCAACAAGCTCTTGCCGTTTGCAACCGGATTTGCTGCAGGGTGTATGCTTTGGATGGTGGTGTCTGAGGTTCTCCCTGATGGCTTCAAGGTAACCATGTTGTCCTTCTTGATGGCCATATATTTGTAAGCGCTCCATGCTTTTGCATCAAACAGTTTTCGTTGATGGAAAACAGATTATTCATACCCCTTAAATCAGGCTGGCTTTCGAGCACAAGCACATCATTACATGTGAACTTCTTTACTTAGCATAAATTGGTTACTTCATTTATGGTGCATCCATATCCACTGCAGGAAGCTGCCCCATCTCATGTAGCATCGGCAGCGACACTTTCTGTTGCATTTATGGAAGCACTCAGTGCAATTTTTGAGTACTTCGGTAACAACTACAAGTGAGATCTCTTTCACTAATGCTATTCCATTTTTTTCTGACACCCTTTTGCCATCTGTGGTTCCTTCTGTCATCTGATCTGTCTGGGGCTTAATATGGGAGTTTGATGTTTCTAACATGTACGTCTCCTTAATATGGGATTTTTCCTTTATTTTTTGTCTTATTTTTTCAGCCCTCAAGACGCCTCTGGTTATGCAGTATCTCTCCTATTTGGCCTCGGTCCACTGCTTGGTGGCCTTGCCCTCGTAGCGTTTGCTCTCATATTCCAACTTCAGCATGCACTTCTAACCGGTGTGGCTGCTGGAATTGCTGCTGTACTTAGTCTGTGGAGACCCCTTCAACTGATCCTTTCCTCAAAAATGGGCCTTCTCCCTGTCCTCATTCTTCTTGGGATTGGATCTGCGTTTGTCCGCACAGTCATCTCCACTGCTAAAAACCTTGGGACTCGTAAGAAAACTTCAGCTGATTCACTGACCAGCATAACAGGCTTCTCCTTCAGCTCCCTGACGCTCCAATCTATCCTGGCTTGTGCTGCAATTGCTCTCCACGCTCTTGCTGAGGGTCTCGCCTTGGGCGTCGCCGCACCGTCGGCTTACGGCCTCGGAAGACACATGCTGCTGCCGGTCGCCCTCCATGGCTTCCCTCGAGGCGCTGCAGTGGCGAGCTGCATCTTTGGAGCAACAGACAGTTGGAATGGGTCCATTCTATCGGCAGCTCTTGTTGGGTGGTCGGTCCTTTATCCGCCATTGGAGCCATCATTGCTCGGATAGATTACAGTGGCTTGGATCATGCAATGATCTTCGCCTGTGGGGGGCTCCTTCCATGCTTTGGCAGCATCTTCCGACGAGCAGTGAATTTGGATAGGAGGAGGAGCATGTTTGGTTTTGTTGTTGGTTCAGTGTTTGCCACCGTGTGTCTAACATGCACCAAGCTGGTGTGCTTGCATACGCCTTACTGCAATTCGGCTCCCGAAGCTGTGAGATGATGATGATGCTCCTGTGGCTGGTGGCAGTTTACCTCACCATCATTCTACAAGGGCAATGGGATAGTTATAATATCTGTGAAGAGCAGTTTCCTTGTATTGTTTCTATGTAAAACCTTCCAAAGATCCCATGAATCATTACAAGTTGCTGTGGCCTTCTGCAATGGCAAACTCATTGAGAAACTGAGGTCAAATATGAAAACATGGGCAACAAAATGGTAATACTATAGAGAAAATGGCCATCTGTATGCTCTCCAGTCATTCAAATATAAAAAAGCCTGCAATAAGACAGGCATGCTCAAAACTGTGAGTTGCTGAGAAATGTCAAGGTGCATCTGGCGCTCTGAAACATCTTATCGAGTTTTTGCCAGACAGCGGAGTGAGTCTCGAGCAGTTTCTGAGCTTTATCTCGTACAACTTGCTGCCGTCTTATGGTTTCCCCGTGAATCTGTCATGAAACAAGCGAAACTATATGAGAATAACTGCGAAAAAAACATTACTCAGCACTGACACTATTAGCTCCAACAATGAAAAATTTCCATCGCTTTGGCTCGCGTTATCAAAAAAAATAAAAATAAAAATGGAAAAATGGAGATGGGTACATACCGTCAAGAATAAACGGATTTGAGCTTGTATGAACTCGAAGTTGTGACCCCTTGAGATCTCATGGATGAAATATTCCATCAGGAGTAAAATGAAGTGTGTTTCAGGTTTCTTCATGAGATCTTCCTCGTCGACATCATCTATAATCTGAAGCACCCTCAATTCCATATCCAAGCTTGAAGCCGATAAGCCCTTGACGTAATCTGTAAAAGCTGCGACTGGAAGCACATTCAAATGTGAGCATAACTAGATTTGTGCAGTTACATGGAGAGTATAAGAATACTGAACTTACAGTTCCCTTCCCTGGATGATGATTCAAGAAGCTGTAGAAACTGTGTAACTGCAATGCCACTCTTTTCCTGTTTCTTTTCTACCTCAGCTATCTGTTTATCCTCACCTTCTGCAGATACACCAGGCTTAAACACAATGTCTCCAGAGAGAGATGGAATTGATGGCAAGAAAAATGGTGCCTTCTCTGGCTTCTTTGGAGGATCAATTGGCTTGTTACGAGCTTTTATTAAATCCAAGTTGATCAAGCTTTGCCACTGGGTCTTGGGCAGCATAGAAAGAGTCACGAGATCAAGTAGGTGATCACATGAAACGTGAAAACTCTGTTCATCTTGCTTTTCTTGATGGTTTTCTTCAGCCTCATCAAAACCGCTGCCCAAGGAACCAGCATTGTCCTTCATACGCCCAAAGGAAACAGCTTTACTTGGCACAGAAAACATTTCCTGATTGACCCACAGATATATCCCATTCTGATCCACATGAGCACTTGCTAAAACATCCATACCCGGTGACAAAGAAAGCGCTATCACAGGCACATCGACGTTCAACACATCAATCCCTCTTGCTAGGATTACATCCCACACCCTGACAGTACTATCCATACTAGAAGTTAAAAGCCACTTACCATCCTCACTAAAGCAAGCATCGGTTATACGGTCCGTATGACCTTCAAATTTCCTAACAATTCGCTGTGCAACAACATCAAACAACCGGATGAGTAAATCATCAGCCATGACTGCTAGAAGGCCATTATAACGGTGGTAGACAATTTTAACCAGTGTACAACCCATATCCATTCTAAATTTTAATGTTAGTCCCTTAAAATCCCATACTTTAATATCCCCATGGAAACCGGCACTAATCAAAATGGTATTTGTTGAATCACAAGCAATGCCAATCACTTCACCCTCATGCGCAGAGAGATTCCCCCCTGACTTGTCGATATAGCTGCCTCGACTGTTTCCTGACTGAAGATTGAAGCGCTCAATCCAACCACCAGCATTACCTACTAGTGCAAAATTTCCACATGCACTGATAGCACATGCCTTAGCTGGAGTTCGGCTCTTATGGCGTGGTGAAAGAATATGCTCTCCGATGACAAAATTTTGAAGCCTCCACACGTATGCTTTGGCTGTATCCAGGTGGCATGTGACTACGTTACACCAATCACGCTCCCTGATTTCTGCTACATCAAATGCAATTACAGGTTTAAGTTTGATTTCAGCATCACTCAGCTTTAGCTTTTTTGCTCTCTTTGATACATGGCGCTGAGAAAGTTCTTTGCTCTGCTGATCCTGTACTATGGAGAAAAGCCGAAAGGACCGATCTCGCCCAGCAGAGAGTATGTGCCTTCCATTAGCATAGAACTTAATACATAGAGGTGGTGCACTATGACCACTTCTAAAGCGCAGAAGACGAGCATCCCCATCACTGGTGTCAAATATCCACGTTTTTATAGAGTTGTCAGCTGATGAACTCATTAACACAGGCTCTCTTGGGAAAAAGTAGAGAGAGATTACAGAACCGTTATGGGCTTCTCCGATAACAGAATGAAGTCTATTCTTCTCAAGATTCCATAGACATATGACACCAGATGAATCACCAGATGCCAATAAAGGGCGTCCATCTGTGCAAAATGATAAAGCAGTCACAGCACCACGAGTGGAGTGAGCAAACGTAAAAAGCTTTTCATCCGTATATATATTGTGAACATGAACTCTCCCATCAGCACAGCCAAGAGCGACTACATGTAGTGCTGGTGATGAAACACAGCAGCATATGGCAGCATTCCATCCTTTAAAATCATAGAGTTTTTTCTTTGTGCTGATGTTCCATAGTTGAAATGAGCCTTCTTGACTTCCAATAATTACCTATTTTATAACATGGAAAAAACGGTTTAGATAACAAAAGGTTAAAAAACAATTCTGCATCAGTATAGTCCTATGCCAGTGACATGTGAAGGACTACCTTATTCAAATATGTATCTGGATGCATCAAGCAGCTCGGAGTAAATTTGCTTTCTAGACATATATGGCCTACAGGAGATATACTATTTGAATGCCCCTTAAAGGGCCAGATGTACACACTTCCCTTAACATCAGTGCTTATAATGTGTTCGCCAAATAGTAGCAAATGATTGATCTTAGAAGTATGTCCACTGCAAGTTGCCACCTGTAAAAGGATTATCCCAGTAAAGCATGGCCACTAACGATTTAATTGTACACAGCATAAAAATAGGCACGTTCCAAATTCTTGACAATATCTAACCACATAGCCAAACCAATATCATACAAAGTATGATATCAAGGAAGGTGTGATATAATGCAATAAATACGTGATGCAACAATCAGCCAAGTTTCACATATCATTAGTTTCCAAAGCATGGCAGGCATCATTGCTAATATCTGGTTAGGGAAGCAAAACATGAACAGTGTTTGATCATACTACTACGTACAATCACATACCAGATGGGCACGCCTCACAATAGCAATATGTTTCCCGTACGCTGCAAATGTATATTCACGATATGAGGCTAAAGCTCTGATTTTCTTTGGTAGCTGGGGGCCTGCAATCCAAGAGAAAGCGTAAGCCATTCCCAAACTTACGAGCAGCCGGCACAAAGTAGAACAGAATCCTTCAAACCGAGCAGGAACTAGACAAGACAAGAACTACAAAATTACCAGAGATTACGAGATTAAGCTTGGAACACTGCACGTCACGAGATAAAACAATTTTAGTCACTGAACCGAGGAAATTGTGAACTGCCTCCAACATAAAAGCTATAAATTGAAATGAAACTGACATTGTAAACTTGAAAAGCTTTTCCGATGCTGACGGTAACGAAAGTCTCGGTGCCGAGACGCTGCACCGAGAAAGGAACGTTTCCCGCTATGTATCCAATTTCACGATATGGCTCGAATATGCCCATTATTTATCTAGCCCCTCACCAGAACCGGCTATCAGACGAAGACGCGGCGGCGCCGACGGAAGTTCAGGGTTTCTCCAACTAATAGGCACGGCGCGGGAGCTTCTGTTAAAGAAAAGAAAACCACAAAGGGTGTTTTCGTCATTCGTTAATAGAATACCCCCTCCCTCCCTTTGTATAATAAATATATCGGATAAGCAAGGTGCGAAACCTTAGAAGGAGTTTCCGGAATCGCGCAATGGGCATTTTTTCGTGGTTCAACGGACGCAAGGCGGAGGAGAAAGGCGATGAATCGCAGATCCTCAAGGCGGGGACAAAAACAGAAGCGGTTGAGGTTCCCGGTTTGAATGGAGCGATGGAGGTCCGAAGACCGGAGATTCCAGCGGCGGAAGTGTCGGTGTTTGAGTTCGGTTCAGTCGCCGCCTCCGGAGACCAGGTGACTCTGGCTGGCTATTGCCCAGTTTCAGAGGAAATAGAGCCCTGCCGCTGGGAAATTCTCCCTGCGAGGGACCCCAAATCTCCCCAGTTCCGGGTAGTTTTTTGATTGTCGAAAGACATTTTAACCTGCGGCTTCTCGTGACTTCAGATGCTTATGTTTATCATCAGTTTCAATTCCAATCCATTTGTGAGAACCCACCCACTGGCACTTCAATCGCATGGGCTTTTAGCGTTTAGATAGATTACTCCACCCATACCCATGATCCCAAGCTTCCTTCTCGACGAGCACTGTAAGCAGGTCTAGTTTCATTATTCATTTTCCGATGTTCACTTCTGATGAACAGTTTCCTCGTTTTGGTTGCTGTCTCTGCCTTCCGTATCATCCAATGCCAGTTAAAAGTGATGGTGTTTAGGGCAAGCCTTTTTTCTGGTGAATGGTAATCGGAACGATATCCAAAGGGGATGTTCTCGGAACGGGCAAAAATGGCGACTCCATATGGCCCCAGATCTAATCCAGAGCAGCCGGGTGCTAGAAAGCTGGCTCTTCTCCTACAGAGTTTTCGGCAACTGGGTAATAAACACGCCGTTGCTGATTGAAGGGTCTGCGCTGCTCCTCCAGGCTCCAGTGCTCTGCCTTCAACTGAATCCGACCCAGTAGAGTCGGGATCATCCAGGCCTCCAGTCCATGGACTCAAACTTGGACTAAGCGCGAACTGGACCACGGCTGACTCTAAGGTTGGGTATGGTGCTGGTTGATGGATCCCACTGTGGATGTGGCGAGCCGGGGAGGTGGAACTTGGAAGTTTGGTTTGGCAACAGATTTTCAGTTTCCGGGACGAAGGGTAATGGGGTGGGACACGTGGCGGGACACCACCGCTTGAGACAGCCAACCAACGTCTCCCTCGTCCCCGCTCCTCCTGCGAGCCCCCTCCGCACAAATTGTCCATCGATAGGGAGGAGCGTGATCAGTTTCTCCGATACCGTGTCGTATCACAAATCTGGATTTTCTGGCCTTCCGCCCCTATTTTGTCTCCAATTATATGCTTCCAGACCGTTCCCCTGCGTCAATCGCCGCTCGGACTGCGTTGCATGCCTGATAAGGATCCGCCGGCCAACAGCGGGGGAGTCGATGCGGCGGGCCGAGTCCGAGAGAAGACCAAGTGTCGGGGTTGCGGGAAGGAAGTGAAACTGCCGTCTCTGTTTCGGCTTGGAAAGAGCAAGAAACATCTGAATCCGAGATGGGAACGCGCGCCGCAGCAGCGTCTTTGCTGCTTTGGGTTAAAGAAGCAGCCACGGACGCTCGAATACGGCGCTGCATCGCCCACCGGTGATCCCAATAGTCGGGATTTCACTTTTGATATGCTGAGACAATTCATCGAAGGCAACGGTTTCTATTCCCAGGAATGCAATCCCTCCTTCCTCTCAGACGAATGAATGATGAGAGGAAATCTGATTCCCATTAGGATGCCCTCCCCAATTGTCGATGCTTTAGAACTCATGCTGATTCCTTTACACCACATAAAAATCTTCTTTTTTCTTTCCCCTTGAATTTGGTAGGTACATTTGTTGATTCTTTATGCAGTGAAGGCCCGCTTGCTTTGTTGTGGAACATGAAGAAGCAACATGATGCAAGGATCACTGTAATGCAGGTTACAGTCAAATGCCTGCATGATCTCATAGTTAAGCAGGTCAACTGCTTAAGAATTTCTCTCAGAATGCAGAGCCACAACCTAGAATCGCTGATAGTGGTATGCTTTCTGTGCTGATTCATTGCGTTCCTGTAAATCCCGGGTTAAGATTTGATTTCACATTTCCTAGACATGGTGGCCAGCCTGTAGCTATGGATCCTGTCACGAGATGCTGAAGAAACACAGTACTATCCTCCAACTCTGGTACTGACTGCTGAACACTGCTCAAGGTGAGATGTAATTGCCAGCCCTTCTTCTCATGCAGCATGCTTGTTTCTCTGTAAATCCTTCTAGTTTTGCACGCAAGGCCATTGTAGTTTTTCGTTTTTCATCTCGTCTCTGTTTCCTGTCCTCCTTCACAGGGATGGAAGTTAAAGGAGTTAAGGGTCCATATCCAGTACAGACATGGACGCAATTAGCTGATGATGTGTTCAAGGTATGTCTTTGTCCGGACCAGTAACTGAATAGGTGTAGTAAGTGCCAGACATCTGTGTGCGTGTGCCCGTACCAAACGCAATGCCACGTCAGGCATGACACTTGCGGCGAATATTGGGATTTTTTAAAGATGAATTTATAAGGTTTCCCGTATATATTTTTTAATCAAGAATTGCAAGAATAAGTATTTGGTGCTTTGGGTTTGAAAAGGAATGTTCCAGAAATATCATGTTTTAAATAAATAAAATGGTAGAAAAAACAGTATTAAAGTGTGTTCATGGATTTTTACTAAAACTGTAGGGAAAAACATACTTGTCCGAATCATACAAAAATGGAAAAAGAAAGTCGGAAAGTTAATCATCCTCTCCGAAAGTAGGACGGGCCAGGGGCATCTAATATATATATCTATCTACTACCTATCAGAAAGAAAAAGGGATAAGCTTTACCAGATAGCTTTGGTAGTCGTGGCTTCGGGAACTGGGGGCGCAAGGGGTTGTTTACTGGTTTTCTGTGGGTCTGCAGCATGTGGGGGGAGATGGAAGGCCGGTCCCCAATGATGCATCTCTGCGGTGGGAAACAGAAACCGATCCAATCGAAGCGTGGGAGGAGGGGATGACCCATTGGTGCGCAGCCCTTTTCCTCTGCCTGTGAGGTGTCTTCATTCTTTTTGTTCTGGGCTTTGGTTTTTCGATTTTGACTTGGTCTATTGCTTCAGGGTCTCAAATAATTGAGGAGTTTTTGGTACCTATAAGCTACTGGTAAGGTGCTTCTGTTGCTCAAGTCTGATTCGCTCATGGATTCAGATTTAGATGGGTAGTTTTCAGAGTCGCGATGAATCAGTCTTGTATGGTTACTTACAGGTCATGTGAGAGAAGTAGGATATTGTTTTGCTCTTTTCTTTAGGTGGGTAATGATGAAGTTGAGTTCTTTTTGGTACCCATGATGCTTTTTTTGGAATATGTGTAGTCGATTTGCTGGTTTGTCCCTTGTTTCAGGTTTGCTGTCAAAGAATGTCTTCTCAACCAGCTCACTCGACAAGTTCTGCGATGTCCCGGCACAGTGCAAGAATACTTACACAGACATCCATAGACGCCAAGCTACATGCTGATTTTGAAGAGTCCGGGAGTTCTTTCAACTATTTCAGCTCAGTTCGTGTAACTGATGGGACTGAGGGAGATAAGAGGCCCAAGTCTGATAAAGTTGTGAGTGCCTATCTGCACCAGATACAGAAAGGAAAGTTTATCCAGCCGTTTGGCTGCTTGCTGGCCCTTGATGAGAAATCTCTGAGAGTAATTGCATACAGTGAGAATGCTCATGAGATGCTCACAACGATTACCCATGCGGTGCCAAGTGTTGGTGACCATGTGGCTTTCGGCATTGGTTCTGATATTAGGACCATTTTCACTGATCCTAGTAGTGCAGCATTGCATAAGGCTTCCGGATTCAGTGAGGTCTCTCTGTTGAATCCGATCTTGGTTCACTGCAAAACTTCTGGGAAGCCATTTTATGCTATAATCCATCGGGTCACAGGTAGTTTGATCGTTGACTTAGAACCTGTGAAGCCTCAAGAGCTTCCAATATCCGCTGCCGGGGCATTACAATCGTACAAGCTTGCAGCAAAAGCTATCTCTCGCTTGCAATCCTTGCCTGGTGGGAGCATGGAGCGACTGTGTGATACAATGGTGAACGAAGTTTTTGAGCTCACTGGCTATGATAGAGTTATGATATACAAGTTTCACGAGGATGAGCATGGAGAGGTTGTGGCTGAGATCACGAAACCTGGCCTTGATCCTTACTTGGGCTTGCATTATCCTGCTACAGATGTGCCGCAGGCGTCAAGGTTTTTGTTTATGAAGAACAAGGTGCGGATGATCTGTGATTGTAGAGCAGATCATGTAAACGTGTTTCAAGACAAGAAGCTTCCTTTTGAACTGACGTTGTGTGGCTCAACCCTTCGAGCTCCACACAGCTGCCATTTGCAATATATGGAGAATATGAATTGTATTGCTTCTTTAGTGTTGGCAGTTGTTGTTAATGAGAAAGAAGAAGAGGGTGCTTCTGATTCTTCACGTTCCGAAAGCAAAAAAAGACTATGGGGTCTAGTTGTGTGCCACCACACATCTCCTAGATTCGTTCCCTTTCCTCTAAGATACGCTTGTGAGTTTCTTGCTCAGGTTTTTGCTATCCATGTAAGCAAGGAGATAGAACTCGAGAATCAGATTTTGGAGAAGAGAATCCTCAAAACTCAGTCTCTCTTATGTGATATGCTAGCACGAGATGCACCAATAAGTATTGTTTCTCAGAGTCCCAATATCATGGATCTTGTGAAATGTGATGGTGCTGTGTTGATCTACAAGAACAAAAACTACAAGCTTGGAATAACTCCATCTGACTTTCAGATGCAGGATATAGTCTTTTGGCTAGAAGATCACCACAGGGATTCCACAGGTTTGAGCATGGAGAGCTTATATGATGCTGGTTATCCTGGGGCTTTGGCGCTGGGTGAAGCCATCTGTGGAATGGCTGTGGTTAAAATAACCAATAAAGATTGGGTATTTTGGTTTAGATCACACACAGCTTCTGTTATTCGATGGGGTGGTGCGAAGCATGAACCTGATGAGAAGGATGATGGAACAAAGATGCATCCTAGATCTTCATTCAAAGCCTTCCTGGAAGTTGTCAAGAGGCGGAGTCTACCATGGAAGAAAGATGAAATGGATGCAATCCACTCTTTGCAGCTTGTCCTGAGGAATGCTTTCGCAAAAGCTGCAGAGAAGGATGCAAATACAACAAGTATTCGCACAGGGCTGAATGATCTGCAGATTGGTGGGATGCAAGAGTTAGAAGCAGTGACAGCAGAAATGGTCCGACTTATAGAAACGGCCTCCGTACCCATATTTGCTGTTGATGTAAATGGTTTTGTCAATGGATGGAATTTGAAGATCTCCGAGTTAACAGGCCTTCCCCTTGACAAGGCGATTGGAAAGCATTTTCTGGAGCTTGTTGAGGATTCTTCATCTGCTACTGTGAGTAGGATGCTTGAACTGGCTCTTCAAGGTGCCTATGTCAAAATGGTTATGTGCTACCTTGTCATCAATGTATTATTCTGTGTCTAATAAATCATTTGATTGATATGTGATCAGGGAAAGAAGAACACGATGTGCAGTTTCAGATAAGAACACATGCGCAGAAGAGTGATTCAGGCCCCATCACGTTAGTCGTGAATGCTTGCACAAGCCGGGATGTGAAGGAGAATGCTGTAGGAGTATGCTTCATAGCTCAGGACTTAACAGCTCAAAAGATCATGATGGACAAGTTTACAAGGATAGAAGGAGACTACAAGAGCATTGTCCACAATCCCAACCCTCTGATCCCTCCTATATTTGGAACAGATGAATTTGGCTGGTGCACAGAGTGGAACACAGCCATGACCAGAGTATCTGGATTGCGACGAGAAGATGCCATCAATAAAATGCTCCTTGGGGAGATATTCGGAACAAATGGGGCTTGTTGCCGTCTTAAAAGCAATGAAGATTATGTAAACCTTGGTATTGTGCTGAATGGTGCTCTGAGTGGCCAGGATTCTGAAAGGGTTCCGTTTGGTTTTTTCTCTAAAACTGGGAAGTACGTTGAGTGCTTGCTATGTGTAAACAAAAATATGGATGGGGAAGAGGCTGTAAAGGGTGTCATCTTCTTCCTCCATATTGCTAGTCATGAGCTGCAGCAGGCACTTCACCTTCAGAAGTTGTCCGAACAAAAGGCACTGAAGCCGCAGAGGGCCTTGGCATATATGAGAAGAGAGGTTAGGAGTTCACTTTCCGGTGTCATGTTCTCAACAAAAATGCTGGAAGGAACTGAGCTTGATGACAAGCAAAAGAACCTTATACGCATGAGTGGTCACTGCCAGCACCAGCTGAACAGAGTACTAGATGATACAGATCTCGATCACATAACTGAAGGGTAAGCAATGTTTCTGTTTGTAATAAAAACCTTCATGATTTCAAACTTTCAAACGTACAAGTTGTTGAAGCTTATTGCCTCATGGGATTTTCTCTGTCTTCATCACAAGGTACCTGGCTTTGGACATGGTAGAATTCTATCTCCAGGATGTGGTTACAGCTTCCATCAGCCAGGTAATGAAGAAAAGCAGAGACAAGAGTATTACTGTGGTGAACAATGTCAGCCGGGATCTCAATCGGGACGTGCTCCTCGGGGATGGTTTGAGGCTTCAACAAGTTCTGGCTGCATTCCTGCTAACCTCAGTCACATCTGCATCAAATGGAAGCCAGGTTTCGGTATCGGCCAACCTGACTAGAAATTCCATAGGAATCTCGGTTCATCTCGCCCGGTTGGAGTTCAGGTGTGTACTGCATTACAACAGCATCCTGCATTTGACAGCTGATCTTGTATTCCGCACATATGCTGCTAGTGGGAACAAGGATTGTTCCAATAGACAACATGCCCTGTTTCATCTGAGAGCAGAGCTCTGTTTTTCATTCCTTTCCCTTGCGAATTCGCAGGATCACACACAGCGCCGGAGGGGTTCCTCAACAAGTGTTGAGTGAAATGTTCGAAGAAGATGGCGGGGCAACGGAGGATGGGATTAGCCTGTTCATCAGCAGAAAGCTGGTGAAGATGATGAATGGAGAAGTTCAGTATCTGAGGGAGGCCGAGGGGTCCACTTTCATCATCAAGGTAGAGCTTGCCATTGCCAACAAAAAGCAGTCCCACGGATAACTGCAAAGCCCAGATCTTCATCAATTTGTGTGAGTTGACTTGTCCTACTCCCCTGTTATTTAGTTCTCTGTACATGGCTTGTGTTGTAGAAAAGGAGAATCCCGGCAATCCCCATAAACCATAACTCCAAGACTGATTGTTGTTGTTGTTGTTTGTTGTTGTCCAGAAAACACCATTTGCATCACTGCATCTTGTAAGAAGATAGATATGGAGGTTTTTAAGGATGGAGTTGCAATTCTCCTGTGTTGTAGACAATCTGATCATAGACAGCATCACTGTCTGATCAAACCGCACCGCCCATCGTTCTGGGCTTCACCAATGCTTCTGAACAGAGGCATCCGGCCCAATGCAAGAACAAGCTCATCTTGGAAAACGCATTACCACTGCAGCTGTAAATAGTTAATTATTCAGCCCCGTGTCTGTCTGTGCACACACGAATGGCGAAAATCAGGAGCTGTCAGACCTGGTAACCCTCTTCTTACTTTTTGAGTGTGGAAGCTTTTGCGTTTGCGTAACGGCCACCAGAACAGGAGACTTTGAAAAGAGACAGAGACTGTAAACAAGGGTGGTGAAGAGGAAGAAGCCAGCAGACGAACGTGGGGAGGCGGCCCCGCTGCTCTCTTCATTTCCAATATTATCCCTTTGACCAAGCGACCTGGTGGCGTTGCCAGTTCATACCTACTAAAAGACACGCGCACGAGCACCACCCTGCGCTCGCCCCCCTGTCCCTCCCGCACCTTCTCCGCATCCAGTCCCAAAGCACCCACATTTATTCCAGTTTCAGATGAACTTGCAAAGCTGATTCTCCAATACAGATCAGCTCAGCCATTCTCTTCAAGAAATCGATCTGGGATTGGAGTGTGAGTATTATTATACTGTCAAGGGGAGGGAAAGGAGATGAAGGAGACCGGACAGCGGAAAATGTGCAGTTGTCTGACTGGCAACTGTTTAAGGTTGACGTGATGGGATGCATGAGGCCTGATGTGATGCAAGAATATTTTCCAACTCTACTGAACAAAAAAAATGCGATCTTTTTCAAGAAAGAAAAGAAAAAAAAACCCAAAAAAGTTGCTTTGTCACGTGCTTCTTAGAACTTTATTATCATTCCAAGAATAAAGATGGAGTTTCCACATGCACCACTTGCTCCAAAGCACCCAACAATGCATGATATTATCCCTTTTGATGCTTGGTGGATGTTAATGGCGATGCCCCAAGTATTTAAACTTCATTTAATGAATCCAGAGTTGTACTGTTTGGTTTCCTTATTCTGACTTTGACTTGGATTTACCCTCCACACTGAATCAATCAAGGCCTCATCTTTTCTCCTCAATGATGTCACTGCATCAAATCAAATGAGATGTGCTAGTGGAGTTTGAAGCTAAACCTGGAATGGAGGGAATTCCAGCCGTAACGATTATGGGGAGATTACGTGATAAAACTGTCGCTTTATATGGAATGATTCGTTGGGGTTGTGAAATGAAAGTGGATGAGACCAAGCTGGCGGGTTGCAAGGGGAGTGGAGGAAGGAATGGAGAAGGGAAGAAGAGCTGATGGATGACTTACAGGGGAAAAAGGAGGAAGGGGAGCCCCACTCTCCATATGGTCCCTTTCTACACCCACGACTCCCCTTAATCCAAACCCCATGTTCCTTTTGTTCTAATCCTACTACTAATTTCCAAAACACAAGGAATATTTCCCTCTGGATCAATCATCTATCTTATCTGTAATCATCACAGGATCTTGGATGCAATAAACAGTTCTCCCATCTGTAATTTGTTTCTTTTGGTGTTGAGTTGTTTCTGTGTTTCTATGCATTAGCTTGGGTGGCTTTTAAATAGTGGGGTGGCGTTCGTATACCAGTGTCACTGTGTCACAGTCGTCTATCTCTTTGGAAAGAAACAAGAGAGAAAGGGACACGAACTCGACAAGACTACTTGAGTGGAGGACCTCTTCTACCTCTTTCTTCGTTCTTCCTCTCCACCACCACTATATGTATACTTGCTAGTTTCCCCTCTTCAATTCCTTTACTTCTTGTCTCGAGATCAGCTTCAATGGTGAGTTTAGTGAACTGGGTCTTCCTTTCCTTGCTCTGTTGTCATCAAAGTTCCCTTCTTTTTTACCAGGGTGAGAGCGGTAGAGGCGGATTCAGAGCTGCTTCTTTTATCTATGGTGAGTCTGATAAAGCTGCTATGTGGGGAATTGGGGAATGTAGGTTTCAGAGATTTGAAATTGTTGCTGGTTTTCGTGGCAGGATTTGTTGGGTTGGAGAACATGGGATTTGTGGCGAATATGGTGAGCTTAGTGCTCTACTTCTCTTATAAGATGCACTTCGATCTGTCCACCGCCGCCAACACTTTCACAAATCTGATGGGATCAACATATCTGCTCTCGTTCGTCGGCGGCTTCGTCTCCGACACTTACTTCAATCGCTTCGCCACCTCCGCCGCCTTCGCCGCCGTCGAGGTTCTGGTAATGCCTTCATATGGTTTCATATTTACCGCGTCGTCATCATCGGTAGAAGTGAGAACATTATTTTACTGTCTCCATTTTCACCTAAAGTTACCGCAGTAAGGCGAGACAGAGGGTCGTCGGTTTCTCTCCATATCTACACATCACAACTTGCATGGTTTCGTGTACTTGTTGCCCCCCTTTTTTCTTCACAGTAGAAATTTGTGAAGACTACTCTTGAACCAGATGGTTTACTATGCTTTACAAGCAGAAGCTGAAAATTTTGACTGTCACTCGGTCTGGTGAAGCAATCAATTCCTTTTGAGAGAGAAGACAGGGACCATATGAGTCGACTTCACAATCCAACAATGTCTGATGAGGTTTGGTTTTCATCTCCAGGCACTCTCAATGATGACAATCCAGGCTAAGACCAGCGCGTTGCTACCAAGACCATGTGGGAAGCCGAGCTGCGTGGAGGGAGGTGTTGCTGTCTTCTTTTATGCGTCATTGTGTCTCATGGCTCTTGGCGCAGGTGGGGTCCGTGGGTCGATTCCAGCACTAGGAGCTGACCAGTTTGATCCAAGGGAATCCAAAGGGGCTAAGGCTCTAGCCAGTTACTTCAACTGGCTCTTGCTCAGCTCTGTCTCTGGCGCATCTCTGGGAGTCACTCTTGTTGTTTGGGTTGCCACCAATAAGAACAATCACAACTGGTGGAAGGGGTTTCTTATCACGGCTGTGGGTGCATTCCTCGGTCTCATTTGTCTTCTGCTTGGCAAGATCTTCTATCGGATTCATGTTCCTAGAGATAGCCCTCTTCTGAGAATTGTGCAGGTTGTAGCAAGATGTAGCTGAATCCGGTATTCTGATTCAGAAAGCCTCTTAATGATTTCTGGGCACCTTGCAGGTTATAGTAGCTGCCATCAGGAACCGTGGCTTGCCGCTTCCAGAGAGCCCCAGTGAACTGTATGAGGTCAATGAGAAAGCATCAAGCTCAGAGTTCAAGAAAATGGCGCACACAGAAGAATTCAGGTAACTGTGTGCTCTGCATGAACTGTGAACTGATGCACAACTCTTTGTTAACTTACTCGGATGCAGATGGCTAGACAAGGCGGCAATTGTCCAGACCAACACAGGGCTGTCTCCATGGAAAGTCTGCACGGTTACACAAGTAGAAGAAGTGAAAATTCTAGCAAGAATGTTGCCGATCATTGCCAGCACAATCATTCTCAACACATGTATGGCTCAGCTACAAACGTTCTCCGTTCAACAAGGTTACAGAACGGATACCCATTTGGGCTCCTTCCAAATCCCCTCGGCCTCAATTCCCGTCATCCCATTACTCTTCATGGTCATTCTCATACCAATCTACGACCGCCTCCTTGTTCCTTCTCTGAGGAATTTCACCAAACACCCATCAGGCATTACTCATTTGCAGCGAATAGGCATCGGCCTCGCTCTCTCCGTCGTTTCCATGGCCATCGCCGCGTTGGTAGAAGTGAAGAGAAGAAGCCATTCTCTTAAAAACCCACTGAAGCCCATCAGCCTATTCTGGCTGGCTTTCCAGTACGGCGTTTTCGGGATCGCGGATATGTTTACCCTCGTCGGATCCTTGGAATTCTTCTACCGAGAAGCCCCGGAGGGGATGAGATCACTCTCCACCTCTTTCACCTACATCTCCCTCTCCTTCGGCTACTTCTTAAGCAGCGTTTTCGTCGATGTGATAAACTCCATAACGGGCAGAAGCAGTCACGACAAACGCGGATGGCTGAGTGGGCAGGATTTGGATCACAACAAATTGGATTTGTTCTACTGGTTTTTGGCCATACTAAGTGCTCTAAACTTCTTCAGCTACCTGTTCTGGGCCAATCGGTACAAGTACAAGAACATACAAGTAGACGCCGTCGGCGGATCAGCCAACGGCGGCGCTATGGCGGAGGCTTCCCAATGATTGATCAGAGCGGCGCGAGTTTCGTTTGTAAATTGTCCGATTTCTCCCCCTCACCTTTTTCCATTATAAAGAAATTTCTAAATATAAATATTACTAAATGAGGGTTTGTGTGTGATTTGTATTGGGAAATATATACATATGAAAATGGCTTTTCTGGTATTTATGTAATAGTTTTTTTAATATTTATATTCTCAAAGTGAAACATAAAATAATAATTATTATTATATTATTATATTTGCTTTTTGCCATGTACGGAACTATGATCTATGTTGGGACAAAACTCGATGATGAGTTTTCAAGAAAGTGCAGAAATGACCGGCGTGAGGGTGCAAGACTTCAGGCGCTTACCATATAATAGATAGACAATTTATATAGGATAATTTTCTATAATTTTGCATGGAATTTTTTTATCAAAAATAAATAACATAAAATCGTAGAGATTGGACACCCAAAATATAAGATATTGTATAAAAAAATTGAGACGTTACATTTGATAATGATATTTATAAAATAATATAGATTGTTTTTTGTAATATATTACTGAGCATGAAAAATCTCAATATATTTATAAATTAAGATAAAATTAATCATTTAATAAGATTAAAAAAAAGTAGCATTCCTATCATAGGACTAATGAAGCCCCAATTTTCTTATAGCCCTAATTCCCAAATCGACGGGTGCAGAGAAATTTGAGCAAACTGGGCGCTTTGGGTGGCCGGGCATCGATTCTCTTCTGGACTTGAAGGATTTTTCTGAGCATAGATTGTTAAGCATATTTCAATTTCATTGAACATCACTATCAGGTATTTGTCAACAGTCTATGAACAGCAACACTTTATGTTTCTAGTAAGCTGCACTGATCACTTGTTAATCAAACAGGGCAGTCTGCAGCTACTGTTTGGCTCATCCAAGGGGAAGCTTTCCCTCCATCCTCTCCCATCTCTACCTTTTTAAGCTTAGCCAGCGCCTTCTTGGAGTATACACCGAAACCTATGACAGCAGCAATCGCTCCGGCGGAGGCAACCACATTGTAGACGATTTCCACCGGCGTCAGATGGCGGTTCTTGAACTGTGCATCAGCTAACGTCCGCATCAGACGCCCGCTGCAATTTGAGGAAATGTAAGGAAGCATCACACCAATGTGGCTGGTAAGAAAAAGAAGGTGAACCTGTAGATGTATATGAATGCTTCTGGTATCATCCCTGCCACAGAACCACACACATATGGCTGGAATCTCATGTTTGTTACCACAACTGCATAATTGAATATGGTGTATGGGAATGGAGAGATTCTGAAGAGAGCAACCACTTTGAATTGATGGTACCAACTTCCTTCGCCTACAAGCCTAATCATAGCAGCAGCTTGAGGCCATCTCTTTAGCCATCTCTAGCAGATAAACAAGCCCAGAGAAAGAAATTCAGTACAGCAAGGCCATAAACAACACTATATATATGTGGAAAGGGTGGTAGGTTTACATGGATTCTTTCACGGAACAGCAGGCCGATTAAATAAGGCAAGACCATTCCGATGGTTGTCCCAGCCATGATTATGCAGAAACCCAAGCCATATCCAAAGATCATCCCAGCCAGCCACATGGAAGGACCAGAAGGGATCAAGAACACGGGGAACAAAGCCAAAGATGCTACTAGTATAACTGCTAGCACTGGACGACCAAATGTAGTGGCTTCCCACCTCAATAGTGGGAAAACGATCTGATAAGAAGGACATGTACAGTGAGAAACAACATCCCAGTCAGATAAAAAGCTCAGGTACTCTTGTAAGCTCTAAGTTGTACTTTATTCTGTTTCATAGACTCTACTGAAAGATCTTGTTCATGGATTTAAGTATCTTGGAATCTTCTTCTTTTAACAGAATCTGTAGTTCCGTTTCCAACTTCACAGCTAAGTAGTCACAGGTTGTTTGCAAGGCATCTCTCTTGGTGATGGTAAATGCAGAGAAAAAAAAAAAAAAGAAAAAGGGATGTTGAAAAGATAAAATACCTTCCGGACGATTGCTGGCATTCCCCATTTGATGAATATGAGAAACAGAGCTACAGCAAGGGCAAACAATGAAATTGCCTTGATCCACCATGTGAGTTTCCTACTTCTTGGTTGAACCGTTGGTTCTGCTCCGGCGTCGGGTACTGTTAGTTCATTTGGCGCAACCAACCTCACACACTCACCTTCTTCCCTCACTTGAACAACGGTATTATCACACTTTATTTCCAACCCCAACTCTGAATCTGGCATCTTCTAAGAGATACCAAAGGCGGGCCTGCCAACAAGACAAACAAATTAAACCTCGAACCCATCTTCTCCTGATGCGCGTTCATTGCATCCGTGAACTCAAAAAGAAAAACCCTAGTAAGTGTTGAACCAGTAAATTTTGCAATCTCAAGCAAGACCCAGAACCCAGAAAGTCCTATAAATCCTAACGCGTCTAAAATGGCCCCAGTAGAAGCGGGGAGAAAGCAAATCTTCGCAGATGTAACGAGAAAACGAGGCATCATTTCCTTGCACAAAAATGATTCTTTACCTGCAACAACGGTCTTTCTTCCTTCCGTAGGAAAAGAAGACAAATATGCAGCAAGGGGAAGTTGACCCTCTGAAGGAAATGAGTAGGCGGGCAACCAGGGGAATATGAAAACGAGCCCCTGTTTCAAATTCTTCTGCAATTTGAACAACCCCCTTCACTTTCGGATTTCGGGTATCGAAGTTGCTTTTAAACGCCATTAATGAGTCAGCTGAAAATTTCGTTAACTTACCCACCAAGATATCAACCCAAAAGGTTCAGAACCAAACCCAAGATCCGTCAGACTCCCACTTAAAAAAGGGTTTCGTGTTCATTGATGAGTTGAATGCACCTTGAAACCGGGAGTCGATTTTAGAGAACAACCGTAGGAATAAAAAGCCTGTCTTTGGGGGATTTGCACGCCACTAAAGCGTTTTCATTTCAATTCGTACGTCAGTGAAGCACCTGGAGAGCTTCTTCAATTTCCAGCCAAACGTTACACAGGCAGATGAACTTGAAAGGAACACAACACCAAACCAATGCAGTAATACGTTTGTTAAGAAACGAAATCTGCGCCTGATGAACACCTCAGTCGCTCTTCAAGTTTTATATCAGATGTAAAAATCCAAAATTTTTCATGTTGCAAGCTGAGAACTGAACACAAGAACCAAAACTGAAATCACATGATATGGGAGATTAAGTAAGCGTTCTGCCTAGGGAAGAGCTGTCATACACGATCCTCTATGTCATTCTCTGGGCGGCTTCCTTGGCCATGAGCCTCTCCTTGGCTTTTGTCTTGGCACGGGACTTGGAGCCCATGACACCACCGCCCCACTTCTTCCTTGTCTCGTCGAACTTATTGAAATTGGCCTGTGGCATTGTGAAAAGATAATGCAAGAATACTTAATGCCATATGTGTGATTTAGCATCATTTTACCTTTATAGCTTCCAAAATTTTGCTGAATTCCATCTTGTCTTCATTTTTGACAGACGTAAGGCATAAAACTGATGCAGTCTTCTTATGAACAATCTGAAAATATATACAATATGGATAAGTCACGACACCTGGCAGACGAACATGATAGTTTCAGGAAAGGCAACCTACAGCTCCAAGCCTAGCCTTCCCCTTTACAATGCAGTAGGGGATCTCCATTTTCCTGCAAAGTGCAGGGAGCCATACAACCAGCTCAATTGGATCCACATCATGGGCGATAACCACAAGTTGGGCTTTGTTCTGCAAAAAGCGACGTGTAAACAAATAAAACAGCACAGGCACTAGATAAGGCGTAAATTACGCAAGAGCGCCAAATCAAAAACCTGTTCAATCAGGTAGGTCACATGATTAAGTCCATACTTCACGACAATAGGCTTCTTAAGTTCAGGAGTTTTCCCTTCAGCCTCAGCTTGAGCCCTTTTAAGAAGACGCTCTTTTTTCTCAGCCTTGTCCTCAGGCCGATACTTCAGAAGCACCTTGAACAGGCTGGTAGCTGCATGAAAAAGGAAAATCGCTTAAGTGTCTTTCTACAGCAAAATTAAAAGTGCTCATCCGAGGATTCCTACTGTATAACAAGATTCAAAACTCATAAGTTCCACACATCATCATTGTAAACGACGAGCAGATGCCATTCAGATACCAATGCGCTAAAACGGCAGGATCAGTGAAAACACGCAACGTAGAAATTTGAAGACTACCGTAATCAGCATCAACTAACCCAGAAAACACCGTAACTAAATTAAAAAGAAAACGAGGAATCAAATCACCAACCCAAATTTTTGTCAAGGGTTTTGGAGAACTGATGGATTGGAGGGGGAACCTTCAACCGCTGCTTCAAGATCATCTTTTTCCTCTGAAGCTGCACAACTTGCGGCCATTTCACAAACCGGTGAAGATCCCTCTTCGGCGGAAGCGCACCTCCGATTCCAAACTGCTTAGGCCTTTTCTCAAACAGAGGATTGACGACTTTCTCCGCCTTCTTCTTGGTGACGACTGCAGGTTTCACACCCTTTTTCGTCACCTAGAAAAAACACATGGCAAGGAAAATCAAAACCAAAGAATCAACAGCTTAAATCAAAGTCGAGAATGAAGACGGCCGGCGACAAATCCCTCACCATTTTCCTCTGAGCAAAGCGAAACGCAATGGCTGCAGCAGAAACCCTCGTGTACCCATTTTCCCTTTCCGCTGATTCATGGGCCATATGTTCGGCTCATATCTCGCGTTTCCGGAGCCCATAAAGGCCCAAGTCTTTCAAGACCTTCGTATAGGCTACTAAAAGGCCTTTGTTTTGGGCCCAAGATGATTTTATTACGATATGATAGGGATAGTTTAGGAATTTTTCACTAAGAAATATAAAACAAAATTATCGTTCCTTGATTGCCCTTTTCGCCCCAGTTAAAATTTTTGGTAAAGGTAGAAAATGACTACACTCCATCTCAAAGAAATCAAATAAAAAATCATTTAAATTTGATTAATAATTTCGACAATATTTCAATTCCAAAAATTAACAAATTCAACTAGCAAACAGTGTTTTAAAAAAAATTGAATTCATTGTCCAGTTTAGTATGCGTTTAAATTAATTTTTTATAATAACTTAAATCATTAATTTTTAATTATATTTAAAAATTATTGTTTAAATGCATTAAATCAATTCCTAGATTTATTTATATTAACTCCATGATTTTAAAATATTGAAATTGATTGATTGACTTGTTAGATTGTGTCACGAGCTGTAGTTATGTGACCATGGACGCCTCCTTTGGGTTTAATCTACGCTTAATTATTAATGCTTAGGGTGATTAACAATTAATTACACCGAGATTAAGAGTACTAATCACTTGCCGCCTTTACTCTATAACCTATTTTCACACACCTTCTCCCCCCTTATTTTTCATTAATAATTTATTTCTCAAAATAGTTTAGAATATACAATACCGATTGATTTTTCCTTTTATTACGAAATAATTACCGATTAATGGGAAAAAAAGTAATAATAATAATGAATATTTGGTGTACTTATGACACGTGAGGTGAGTTCGGACACCCAACCCCCCGCCGCCCATAGAAGGTCCAATCACATCTCGTCACGCGGCGTTGAATGCATGCGGGTCCCACAAAATTCCATATCTTCCCATTTAATTTTTTTTATCCGTTTTTATTTAAAAACGTTAAATCCAAATTAATCTCTGCATGTGGAGGCGTTTAGGGTTTGTTCATCCAGGGCGCTGCCGGTGGGGGTTTGTATCAGGTCAAGGAGACAGTTATGGGAATGGCGATGAAGGTGCAATAAGATAAGGGTTTATTATATTGTAAGAAAATGGGGAAATTATTGTTCCTGAATGCCCCTCTGCGTAACCTAGATTCACATTATGCTGAAGGAGGTGCTATGATTGTACTGGAAAGGCATTATTTACTGATCTTCTGACCTCAGGAATATTTTTTTACGGCAACGTCACATGCTTTCCTGTTGGGTTCTTTGAATTCTTCTGTCTCCGATGCCGCTAATGACAAAGCACACAACTAAGCCTAGATATGGATGCTGTTTCATTGAGGGAAAGGAGAGGGATGGAGGGGGGCTGACTCAGGGTACAGAGTCTTCTTTAACTAGTGGACACTGGACACCAGCCACAAATCTCTTTCCGCTATTTATCTCCTTGGGGCTTCTTGCTTTCTTTTCTCCTTCCTTCTCCCAATTGGAATCTCTTCTTCACCCACCATGGAAGGGAAGATCGGGGGATTTTGAGGGGTTTGTTTCTGCTGCTGTTGTATGGCAATTGAAGCAACTTGTCTAATGAGCACTCGTCAGGAAGAAGAAAGCAATGATAAAGATCGTCACTCTCGAGCTGCTGCTGCTCCTCCGGTGGATGAGCACGAGCAGGACGCCGTCATGCCGGGGTTCCGGTTTTATCCCACGGAGGAGGAGCTCATCGAGTTCTATCTCCGTCGCAAGGTCGAAGGCAAACGCTTCAATGTGGAACTCATCACTTTTTTGGACCTGTATCGATACGATCCTTGGGAACTTCCTGGTATGCTGCCGTTATGGATTGAATTCTTGAGTCAAAATTTTGAATTGAATTCTAAGTTATAAAAATCTAAAAATTATAAGACTAATGCGCTGAGACATCCCCTCAAATCGAGATGAACGTTCAGCTTTGGCTGCGATTGGGGAGAAGGAATGGTATTTCTACGTGCCCAGAGATAAGAAGTACAGGAACGGGGATCGGCCGAACCGCGTGACGAAGTCGGGGTACTGGAAGGCGACCGGAGCTGATAGAATGATAAGAAGCGAGAGTTTGCGGTCGATCGGAATCAAGAAAACCCTTGTTTTTTACTCCGGAAAAGCCCCCAAAGGAATCCGAACCGGGTGGACGATGAACGAGTTCCGGTTGCCTATTCACGAAACCGAACGCCACCAGAAGGTATGGTTCCTTGGACCTTGTTGCCTCTTTCAGATCCTTAAATCTACAGACATTTATTTGCGTTGGTTTCAGGCCGAGATCTCCCTTTGCCGGGTTTACAAACGGCCGGGAATCGAAGATCATGCGTCGATTCCACGATCCATACCGAGATCCAAAGGCTCACAACCAGCCATGAGTCAAGCTCCTCCAGCTAAGCAGGAAGCAGCTAGTAGATCAATGCAAGATGATGAAGAAACCATGGCTTTCCCACATTTCAAACCCCCTTCTAGCTCTTCAAACTCCTCGACAATCTATCGGAATTCCAACGTCGATGATCTGCATAAGCTAGTGAATGGCGTCAGCTTCAGGCATCCCGAGGCAGAAAGCCATGAAAACCCTCATTTTTCGACTCCCGTTGGCCCCATTAGCCTTGTCTCCTACTTCCCAACTCCGCAGCCGCAGCCGGAGGCGACACCGATGACGGCAGGGCCGGATAACCCAGGATCATCCCATGTTACATATCCATGGGATTGGAAAGACATACATGACGGAAGTAAGGATTTCACCGCCCTTTTCAAGTAGCCTGCATCCTTCTTTTTTAGTTGTACGTTATCTTCAGGTTCATTATACATTCTGTGAATGAATGCAGAAGAATTGCCCTGATACAGACAGATATCCATCTTTATACTCCTCAAATGATGAAAATCGAATCACCCAGTTCCTGCCACACTTTTAATGTTCTGAATTTCTTACTCGCACCTTCTTCTTTCCAAATCCATGGATTGTGTCAGATCAGGTGGATAACAGAGAAAATGTCAATGGGGATGAAGGATTCCCACGTTACTGCCGGCTTCTTTTTGTAGTTTGGTTGACTTTAAACTAAACAACAAGCCATCAATCTGGTAATCCAAATGGAACAACCGAGTTTCATGGCGTCTGCTGATCGCCTGTCGGGTTCCCTAATCATTACACGAGAGTCTTGTACTAAACAAACGCTGTCTCCATGGAGTTCGCCATTGTGGTAACAAGACAGGAACGACAGTCGACTGGCAGAAGACCTCGGAGAGAGAGACGTCTTCGTCGTGTTTGCATCAGAAGCGGCGAGTTTGACCAAGCCTGGGTGAGGCTGCCCTACCCTTGGAGGCAGCATGTGGACACTCGGTGAGGCTGCCCCTACCCTATCCCACCCTCCCCATAACCCTATAATCACTGACCGTACCCCAAACTTAATGCCCTGCCTTAGATGAGGACGAGCACCAAAGTCTGCATTATACCTATAAAAATGGTTAAACTCTGTTGAATCAATTTTATAATGATTTGAATTCATTTTATTAAGTTTTAACTATATTTTATAATATCATTTAAAACAGAAATATTATATCCGCATCGCGTCAACCACGGGTTGTGTGTCCTGTGGGAGTGGTAGGGGTATTATAGTAAATTGACTACAAGGAATATTAAAATTATACCTAAAATCATGTTTTAAATTATAAAAAGGTGATTAAATTGCTCGTTTTTTTAAAAAACTATTTTTCTTATGAAAAAAATATTAAACCATAATTATATCATAATTGAATTATGATAGAATTATAATTGGATCATGATTCATTTTTTTATATTTTAAAACGATTTGAATTTAATCGAAAAAATTTGATGAACTATTCACAGTTCAAAATGGTAAAATCGTAATTTAACTGTCATTTTTGAAACACAAGGCAAAACAGCGGAGTAATTTTCGGTTGATTTTATTAAAATAATTAAGCTTCTTATGTTGATGTGTATGAGATGAGTATAGGTGTGATTAATAATTTAAATATAAAATATTCAATATATATACAATTTAAACACATGTTTAAATAGTTGGACATGATGTGGAAAATGTGCCCATTTTATTTGATAGTTTCGACCAGGAAGTGCTGGTCCAATCAGATTCTCTTATTAATTAAAAATTAATTAAATTTATGTAATTTTTTATTTCGTACAATGAGAATTAGGGAAGGTTGGGGAAGTCGTCGTCCTGCTAAGGTATTCTCGTTGCTTCCTTCAGATTCGGCTAATGTATTTGTCTGGGAGATTCCTGTCCAATCGGGTGCCGGTCTGACAACCCTATCCCCAACCCCCAATCCGTTAAATTGGTTTTTGGGATGTTCTGCTTCTTCTAAGGAAGAAGAAGAAGGCCTTGCTCTGGTCTTCAATGATAGATACCCTTTTCGACCGATCCAATTTCACCTTTGCCTTCGTTTTGGTTGTTCGATATTATCGTACTTTGGGATTGAATTCGCGTTGAAGAATTGGGAATGGAGGGAACTCCGCAAGATGGGCCCAGAACTGTTGATGAGGTCTTCAACGATTTCAAAGGCCGAAGGGCTGGGTTAATCAAAGCTCTCACACTTGGTACGTATTCGTTGCCCGCCTGGAATGTGATGCAGCACGTGTTGCACTTTAGTGGCTTTAGTTTCCTGTAACATTAGCATGCACATCGGATTTGTTCTTAGTGCTCGTGTACAATGCCTTTTTTTGGATCAGTTTACTCTCATGTTGATCTTTTGTTCTCCCTGTTTCAGATGTTGACAAATTTTACCAGCAGTGTGATCCCGGTGAGTTGCTTTCGTGGGTTTACTGACTGTCGGTTGCCGCTTGCTTCGGATCTTCTTATATCATCGTTATGTTCGGTCAAAAACGCTGCTGAATTTGTTAATGACTGTTAAAGCTCCAATTTTTCGTTTATCTGCGAATTGCAAGTTATGCACTCTTTACCATAGGCACGTGCAGTTGCTCATCATGTGGTTTTCCAGTGCCTTGTGTTTGTGTCTATGCATAATGTGTCTAGAAGTAGTTGTTCTGCGACTGTGCATGTTTCACATTGTGTTCATCCTTTTTTTTTTTTAATGTTATATAGAAAAGGAAAACCTTTGTCTCTATGGGCTGCCAAACGAGACATGGGAGGTGAATCTACCTGTCGAAGAAGTGCCTCCTGAACTGCCTGAGCCGGCACTTGGAATAAATTTTGCGAGAGATGGCATGCAGGAAAAAGACTGGTTATCTCTTGTTGCAGTGCACAGTGACTCATGGCTTCTCTCTGTTGCATTCTACTTTGGTGCTCGTTTTGGATTCGGAAAAGCTGAGCGGTAGGTGTCTTTTAAAAAATGTACACATACTGGAATCCACACGACTTCATAACATTTCTTCACGTGTTAGGGAAATTATTAGGGTAGGATCATTGCTGAGAGCTCCTTTTTTTTGCTCTACTACTATGTACCATTTATTCAATGCAACGTGTGATATCCATATGACTTTGTAAGAAGATGATTCTGAAAACCTATGTACTTGGGCTGCGGCTTATTTTCAATCTATTTGTTTGCTTTTGCCACTGTTGAGCGAGTTTGTGGATGAATATTCGCAAAGCCGCGCCTCTTGTTTATTTTCACCTCGTCCGCTGTCTACATGCTAGTCCTTGGAAGCATATAACTTGTACTGAATTTTCATCTCCATAGGAAGAGACTCTTCCAGATGATCAATGAACTACCAACAGTATTTGAAGTTGCATCAGGTGCTGCGAATCAGGTAACAGAGCACGTTTCTTCTGGCCCAAATAACAGCAGCAAGAGCAAACATATTGGCAGAAATGTAAGTATCCATCCATCTGGGTCGCCCTGTCTATCTTAATTTCATCGATATGTGGTATTTTAGTGTTTATTTCTTTACTCTCGTTTCTACAGCCATCTAGGCCGATCGAATCCCAGTCCAAAGCAAGCACGAATCCTGTAACAGGGGATGAGGCTGAGAGCGGTGGAGAAGCAGAGGAAGAGGAGGATGAACAGGGAGGTACATTGTGTGGGGCATGCGGTGATAACTATGCGAGCGACGAGTTCTGGATATGTTGTGATATATGTGAACGATGGTTCCATGGTAAATGTGTGAAGATTACTCCAGCGAAGGCCGAACATATCAAGCAGTACAAGTGCCCTGCATGCAGCAACAAGAGGGCTAGAGGTTAGTCCATCAAAGTTACATGGATCAATAAGCTGCTTCAGTTGTTGGTAATTCTTACCCGTCCAGGATTACTAATGCTATTGTTCATGAACACCAACTCTTCTCTAAAGGTCCAAAATCTTTGTTTCGGTGTATTGCCCAAAAAGCACGAAGTGCTGAACCAAAATATACTAAATCCAACTGTTATGCTAGAGTTAATCCATCATGTTTCATGGATAAGCAAGCTGCTATAAATTTTATAACTTTAGAGGCTAACAGTTAAGGTGCAGTTCTGTTTCTAGATTGGTTTCTTGAGAAACATCCCTTGTTCATCATCAGTTAGGGACAAGGCAAAAGCCATGTTTGTAAGTTCAAAGAAATGGCAAAGCTTTGAGATGAATTCAATCTTTTAACCTTTGAATGGGGTTGGTTTGTTGAGTTGCATAGTACTCCTATCTAATGAGCTTGAAGAGTGAGTGTGGTATGGACCACTAGAGCTTGTCCCTAGCAAGACTAGTGCAGTAGTTTGTGTTGAAGTGAACACTAACTGAACAATACATGGACCTCATGAACAGCTATCTGTGATCCAATTTCAATGATTTAAATTGCTGAGGGCTTGTAGCTAATGGGTTTGGAGGGTGGAGATCAATGATTGATTCACTGATTGATCCCAATTCCCAACGATATGCGACGTGGTGTGAATATGAATGACCTTGCATTTAATGCAGCGAAGTTCGGTAGTGATTCCTTACCCCTTTTTCAATTCTGCAAGGCGTAGCTGAAATCACTAGAAAATAACGCTTTTTTAGTGGTTTTGTAACTCAATCCGACTGGATGATTGTCGTTTAAGGAAATGGAATCACCCAAGATTTGATTTGATCAAAAGCATGAAATCAATTGTCTCTCTATGATTCAGACCTACCCATTTAAGAATAGCTTCTTAATTTGTAAGCATCCCATATGTTTCAGCATCTTCTCACACTGGATGAGTGAGTAGCAATAACTTTACAATAAATCGAGTTGTAGTGTAAGAACCTTTTGTTGTTGTTGTTTTATTAAGAACATAGCACAGAACGCCACATGCCTTCACAGGTAAGCAGTTCGTTGTTGATAGGTTAATCATAGAGCTCAAATGGAAGAATCCCACTTGTTTTTTCTTATTTATTTTGTTATGGGACTGGGTATCAGGAAGCAAATCTCGGACAATAAAGCGGCCCACGAAGGCGAGTGCTGTCCGGGGGAGCTCCGCAGAAGGAAAGGTACAGCTTTTACTATTCATTTTCTTGTAGAGAAGATGTTGATGGGAGTGGAGTTCAGTTGAGTTTACTTCTCGTTTATGTGATGTCCATTCGTTGTCCTTCCACTCAACAGTCTAGATACCAAGCTGTTAAGCAGCTGTCCGTGCATTCATGGTGAAGATAGACGAGAGCCCACCTTGTCATTAATGCCGGATATTACAATTTGACAGATCTGTGTGGTGGGTTTTAACATTTTCGAAATGCACAATGAAGATTGTCTTTTTTTTTTTCTGCAATTGGAATGTAGGAGTGAAAACGCCGTTCTGGGTTTTGTTTCTTTTCCAGATCCGCGTTGTCTGAGTTTCTGAAGCAATGGGTTCCGTGAACAAGGATTCTTGCGGTGGTATTTATCCAAGCAACCTTCATCTGAAGAAAGAACTCACTCAAATTCGCAAGGCCGCGAGGGTGTTGAGAGACCCTGGGACTTCGTGTACTTCCTTGATGCAGACTCCTTTTTCTTCAAGAACCGTTTCCAGGCCACGTCTCAAGAGTGGGTACGATGATTGCGGCGGTAGCTATGGTTCTAGGATTACAGAGCAAGTTGATAACAATGATGATACTGTAGTTGGCGAAAAGGGAAACCTGAATGTGATGGAGAAAGACAAGAGGATTTTCTTATGTAACTGGGATAGGGATTTAAGGTGCAAGCAGAATGGGAAAGAACATGATGGTGAGATTAACAAAGGGCAGGAGCTGTTTTCAGCTCCTGATGAAGAAATGGATGCAGATATCTTGAGTGATGCGAGGTTTGGTGGTGGAAATGATTGCAAGAGTGATGCTTGGTTCAGTGAGAGATATGCTTCTATGATCTTGAAGTGTAGAGAAGCGAGTTTTACTCCGTCAGTGCGGAGAACAATCAAGAAGAAACCGAGGAGGAGTTTTTCTGGTGTTCGTGTGAAGAATCAGAATCTGAAATCCGGGAAGCAGAATGTATATCTTAGATATGGAAAACACAATGCAGATGGCGTGTCTGGTGTAGGTTTGCCAGGAGACGATTTTGTGAATTTGGTCTGTCAAATGGGGGAGAGTGAGGAGGACTGTGATAACTTCGAAGATGTGAAAAGGGAGTCTGCATCTTCACCATTTCTTGCTGGTTTCAAGAATGCTGGCTGGAAACATTCATCGGTGAAGCTTATAAAGGGCCGTGGGAAAGATGATGATTCCGCTTCTTTAAGTACCCCTGCGCTTTCCACAAGCTCATACCACAAAAATGCAGTTCCAAATCCTAGCATCGAGTTGTGGGATACAGGAACAGCATCTCTGAATGATGCTGATGATGAGGTAGATGATCAATGGGATTTTCCAGAGCGACAGGGATGTGGGATTTCTTGCTGCTGGTCGAAGAGGTCAACTCCGAAGTCAAGAACAGGGTATGGGAGCTGCTGCTCACCATCCCTGTCTGACATCTTGAAAAGGAAAGGAAGCAGCATTATCTGCCTAAAGCAGCATAACTGTTCATCTTTAAGTTCTGCAAACAGGAGACTTAATTCTCGAGGATTAGTTCAAAGTCTTGTCCCGCTTCTTTCTAATGGTGACAACAGGCATCGAGTGGCATCATCGGATAGTGGGAGTAGTGACAACGAAAGCTTGATGAGTCTTGGAGAGCTTCATCTGGAGGCAATGAGCCAGTTGGATGGAAGAAGATTGCCTTCAGCTTGTGGAAATCGACAAGGGTCTGAACCACTTGCTCTTTGTGATCAACCAGATGATGAAAATGATGAAGGTACAAGAACCCTGAGCCATAAATACAGACCTATTCTTTTCGATGAACTCGTTGGGCAGAATATAGTTGTTCATTCTCTGAGGACTGCGATTTCAAGAAGAAGAATCGCCCCAGTTTATCTTTTCCATGGCCCTCGTGGAACTGGAAAATCTTCAACAGCAAGAATATTTGCTGCTGCACTAAATTGCCTTGCCATTGAAGAGGCAAAGCCTTGTGGGGTTTGCAAGGCATGCAATAACTTCATATCTGGTAAGAGCAGCTGCCTGTTAGAAGTTGATGGATGCAACCGAAAGGAAATCAGCTGCATGAAGAATCACCTGAAAAGTCTCTTGAGCACCCATCCATCAGCTTTGAAAGATTTCAAGGTTTTTGTTATTGAGGAATGCCATTTGTTGCCTTCAAAGGCATGGCTGTCATTTCTTCGGCTTCTTGAGAAACCGTTGCCCCATATTGTTTTCATTTTCATTACAACAGATGCTGAGAGCATACCACACACCATACTTTCCCGGTGTCAAAGGCATCTTTTCAGCAGAATTGCTACTGGTGAAATAATTGCTCGTCTAATGAAGATTTCTACCAGTGAGAGCTTGGACATAGAGTCAGATGCGCTTGAGCTGATTGCTTCCAATGCAGATGGTTCTCTTCGTGATGCCGAAACCATGCTAGATCAGTTGAGTTTGTTGGGAAAGAGAATCACCATATCCTTAGTCAATGATCTTGTGAGTATTTCCTCTCTTCTGATATCATCCCTGCATTAGATTAAATGATGTCTCCTGGTATGCTTACATACTATGTGGCTGGCCATATCATGCAGATGGGTGGTGTCTCTGATGAAAAGCTACTGGAACTGCTAGAGCTTGCAATGTCATCTAACACCACAGAAACCGTGATCCGAGCTCGTGAGTTGCTGGACTTGGGCGTCGATCCGATCGTTCTCATGTCTCAGATGGCAACCCTTATTGTAGACATGATTGCTGGGACTCATGCTGGTGTGGGAGGAAAGTTTGATTCTTTCTCAAATAGGCGAAGCTGTAAGTGGCCTAACTGTCTGCATTTAAGCAAGTACTGCAGTCCCATCTAAGCTGTTTTGGATTTGTTTCAGTGACAGAACGAGAAGTAGCCAGGCTGAAGCAGGCATTAGCCATTCTCTGTGATGCGGAAAAGCATCTCAGAGGTTCAGCTGAGCGCTCAACTTGGTTCAAGGCGACCCTTTTGCATTTGGGTTCTCTGTCTGCATCAGACCTAAGCCATTCAGGGAGCAGTCGAAGGCCGAGCTCAAAGGTGATCAGAGAGGACCAGAGCTGTACGCTAGGACAAGTTACCCCTTTGAGCAGAAAATCTGATGCTCATTTGATCACTGGAAATTCAGCTTCTCCACAACCGGCATCAGCTCCCCGGGATTTCGCCGGCAAAGATGGTTCAACTAAGGCTACCGATAGTGTTGAAGAAACAACTGCTCCGGCAGATGGAAGACTGGCCTTCAAATGCATGGACTCGAAGATGTTGAATAACATTTGGAATTGCTGCATTGAAAAGTGCCGTTCAAATACACTGAGACAACTTCTTTATGCAAATGGAAGGCTTGTGTCCATATCTGACATCAAAGGTAAAACACTCATTCACAACTTCTAATCTCTATGCTTTTTCTTATCTTAAAAATCTTTAAGAACTTTTTGCCTTGATGGTTTCACGCACATTTTCTTATTATCATGCAGGTGGTCTTCTCGTGCATATCGCATTTTCTGACCGGAACATCAGAACCAGAGCTGAAGGTTTCATCAGCAGTATCACAAATTCTTTGGAAGCCGTTCTGCAGCAACATGTGGAGGTTAAGATCATCCTCTTGCCTGAATCTCTTGTCCTGGAACCATCAAGAGCATCCGGTGGTAGATGTTTCAATCCAGTGGAGAACCGGGGTCCGTTTTCAGGGGATTCCCGGATGGCCACTCCACAGAATAGCAAGCCCAGCCTTCCAGATGAGCGAATCGAGTCCATCATCCATGACCAGAGAATGGAAATGCAGGCAACGGGGAAGAGCACACCAGCCCGTGTCAGGCCTGAACGGAACCAGGTCTTGCCTCAGGACAATGAGTATCCATCCACAAATGGAGCAGATTCAGTGAGCTCAGATGCCCCCTCCCGAAATGGGAAGATGAGTTGAATCAAGAGATCAAAGCCATGATGAACCAAAAGGAGCAGAAACTCCATAGAAGCAAATGCCGCCCGCTCAACGGCGGCTTTATGAGCAGTCTCAGCTTGGACAGCATGTAAGCATCATTCTCTCTTTTCCACACAAACAAGCAAATACCTGATGCATGCCATTGAGAGAACATCGTGTCTGCAGGGAATATGAATCAGGATCAGCAAAGGCACCTGGTTGCGGTCGACTATTCTGCTGGAACAGAAGGAGAGCTCATCCGCGAGTCAAGGTAAGGAATTAGCGCACTCTGAAATGCAACCCGGGTTGGGTCCTTTGGAATCCTTTTTAAGTGCACAACTGCAGGGGGAGAAGAGCAAGTGCAGCCAGATTTCATGTTTTGGAGAATGTGGGAAAGCAGGAAGAGCCACAAAGCACAGCAGATGACAGCAGCTGCTTCCTTCCACCCATTTTTGTATTTCTCAGCTGCCTTGGTTCTTCCAACAATGTGAAACATTTTTCTTGTCTTTTTTATTTCAATATCGAAAATATGAAATATTGTATATTTATATATATTTTTCGGTCTTCAATATCATTAGCCACAAAACGGCGTCGTTACAGTATTGCTTCTAAAATGTGGGATGGAATTGGAAGTTTGGTCATTTAATGTGAATCTATAACTCTCTAGATTCGATTCAATAATTTTTATAAAAAAATTATATTTTTTTAAATTTAAATAATTAACTTGATATATTGTAATTTTTTTTAAAATGGATTCAATCTGATTAAAAATAATATAAAAAAGGTTCAATTCAAAATTTATGGATTGAATTTGCCAAATTTTATTATAATTATTATAAAGGAAATAAACTTATTGGGCCTTAATTGTGCTGTGGCTCATTTTGTTAAGGCCCATATAAAGCTTGCTTGAGGAACAAGGGAGGAAGAAGGGGCAGTTTCCTTCCACGAATCTGCTGTGCGGTGTTGAGATCTCCCCTTCCTGCACAATCTGACACTAGGAGCGGCTGAAAATGGCGACGCCGATGGCAGAAGACAACTTTGAGGATGATCAGCTTTCGTCAATGACGACTGAGGACATTCAGCGGGCCTCTCGCCTTCTTGATAATGAAATTCGAATTCTGAAGGTCCCATGCCCGTCTAAAATTTTGCTGATCTTGGGGGAGGGTTTTGGTCGATTTTATGTTTTTTTTCAACTGATAATTGAATCTTTTTTTATTCTCTTTGTCTTGTAGGAAGAGCTGCAGCGTACGAACCTGGAGCTTGAGTCGTTCAAGGAGAAGACGAAAGAGAACCAAGAAAAAATCAAGCTGAACAAGCAGCTGCCTTACTTGGTTGGCAATATTGTTGAGGTACCCATATTTGAATAGTGCATTTCTTTTTTTTTTTTTATCTTACGGTTTCTTAAAGTGCTGTTTTTTCGGACCTGTGAAGAACATTAGGGTTCGATGGAAGCCTTAATTTTAGTCTCTTAAGTTTAAACTGGGTGGTCGAACATAAGTTTTAGTCTGTAGTTGTATTGATTTCTTGATGCGTAGATTTACGATCCTCATTTAGATGGTTTTTCCTCCGATAAAACATTTTTTGGTTAAATGCTACTTGAGGTTCACATGATGATGCTGGACTTTAGCCAATGCATGCTCACCTTATGTTCTGGTAGTTTTGTGTGTGTGAAATCGTTATTTTACCAAGAGAAGCACTTCCTCATACCAGTATATTTGTCTATATTCTTTCATCAGATACTTGAAATGAACCCTGAGGAAGAGGCTGAAGAGGATGGTGCAAACATTGACCTTGACTCACAAAGGAAGGGTAAATGTGTAGTGCTCAAAACAAGCACACGTCAGGTGTGTAATATTTCTCTTTGATTAGGTTTTCTTGTTTGATATATCATAATGAAATCGTTTTTTTAAGGATTTAGGTACTTTTTGCTTCTTATTTGAAGGTTCTCTTTTATAGTGTTGTGAACTCTTTATACTGCATTTGTAGACAATTTTCCTTCCGGTTGTTGGCCTGGTTGACCCTGATAAGTTGAAGCCGGGTGATCTTGTTGGGGTGAATAAGGACAGTTATCTCATATTAGACACGCTCCCATCTGAGTATGACTCTCGTGTAAAGGCCATGGAGGTTGATGAGAAACCAACTGAAGACTACAATGATATTGGAGGCCTGGAGAAACAGGCATGTTTGTCTTGTTTCAACAGATTTATTAGATGCAGTATAAGGCTTTTGTATACATTTTTTATTATCCCATCGCAGATTCAAGAGTTAGTCGAGGCAATTGTTTTGCCAATGACGCACAAGGAAAGATTTCAGAAACTTGGAATTCGCCCACCAAAAGGCGTTCTCTTGTATGGTCCTCCAGGAACAGGGAAGACTCTTATGGCGCGTGCCTGTGCTGCACAAACTAATGCAACCTTTCTGAAATTGGCTGGTCCTCAACTTGTTCAGGTATAGATGACATCGTATCATACTTTGTTTTACTGTTAGGCTGTACCTAACCATCTCCTGATATATTCGCTGCAAGCATATCCCATCATACACTAATGCAGGATAATTCAATTCTCTAGGAGACCTACTCTGAAGTTTTTCTTTTGGGTGTCTTGCAAATCCAACGTATTGTTATATTGATTTCTTCTTGTTCTTTAGGCCAAGGAAAAATGGTTTATTTATGCTTATCATTTTTCTGTGGTTACTCAAATTTCATAATAATTCGTAGATGTTCATTGGAGATGGAGCCAAACTTGTCCGTGATGCATTTCAACTCGCCAAAGAGAAATCTCCATGCATCATCTTCATTGATGAGATTGACGCCATTGGTACCAAACGTTTTGATAGGTAACTGCCTCCTACATCCATGATTCCTATTGTTGGTTTCAAATGTTTACAAGCTTCTGATGTAGTCACTTAGGACTCATCTGTTGATGGCAATTCCTCTTTATTCTTATTTGATTCACAATTTTCTGATACTTGCAGTGAAGTTAGTGGTGACAGGGAGGTGCAAAGAACCATGTTGGAATTGCTTAATCAACTTGATGGTTTCAGCAGCGATGAAACTATAAAGGTTCTTATTTGCTCCTCTATCTCTGTTTTCGGTGTATTTATTGTACAGGCTTACTGATACCTAGCAGTGTCAAATTCAGTTTTTTGTTAATCCGTGTAGTAAATATGTCGTTTGATTTTGCTCTTTTGGGATTTTTGCTAAATACTTCAGGTGATAGCAGCTACTAATCGTGCTGATATCTTAGACCCTGCCTTAATGCGATCTGGCCGTCTGGATCGTAAAATCGAATTCCCCCATCCCACTGAGGAAGCCAGGGCTCGCATTTTGCAGGTAAGATGGAGTATTTAGTGATGCCTTGATGCTTCAATCGGGCTACTTCCCTTATCTCCAAATCCTTGACTTTTCATCTTGAAGGCATCTAGAATTACCTTTGTTTTCCCTTTTACTTTTCAACCCTAGATCCACTCTCGGAAGATGAATGTTCATCCTGATGTCAACTTTGAGGAGCTTGCTCGCTCAACAGATGACTTCAATGGTGCCCAACTTAAAGCTGTTTGTGTAGAAGCTGGCATGTTGGCACTTCGACGTGACGCCACAGAGGTCTCTCTCTTTTCCTGCAAAACACACACACACAGACAGGCTGTTCAAAAACCTAACCTTTTGTGTTTAATCTCCCCAGGTGAACCATGAAGATTTCAACGAAGGCATCATACAAGTACAAGCCAAGAAGAAAGCAAGCCTGAATTACTATGCCTAACTGCATTCAATATACTTGCCTCCGTACACGTTTGTTTCTGTGTTAACTCTTTTTAATTTGAAGCACGGGTTTAAATTAGCTGTGGTATGTGCATTCTTTGCTCATCAGTCACTGAAAAGCAAGCATCCATTGCTTGATCTTTATCACAACTTGTAGTAGATTTTGAAGATTTTCAAATAAAAAAAAAAAAAGCACATGTATTTATCACAGCTCTTTTGAAGTATTAAAAGAAATACGTTGAGGGTGATCAGATCTGTCATGTAGTGCTGTCATATTTCTGAATACCCGTAAATTCCTCTTTTTGTTAAATTATAAAAAAAAGTAAAATTTAGAAAATATCTTTCGTGGTGTAATGACGAATTTGCCCTTTATATTTCACGCACAACCCACTCACTTAACGCATATATATATATATATACAAACTCTTCTTCCATTTCTGTGTATAAAGAGCCACAGGAGAGAGCAGCAGGAGGCATCATCTGTCTAGTGTTCCTTTGCAAAGGGATCCCTCCAGCACCGGTCCTGATCAACCGCCTGCTTCCACCTCCGTCGGAAAACGATCATTTCGTCGTAAGATCTTCGCCGAACCTGGAAAGCAGGAGGAGCAAATCACAGAACACAGACGCACACAAACACAATGCTCTGATCAAAGCATGAGCATACAGCTGATCTGTTGCCGCTTCCGTACTCCACAGCCTCAGCCACCTGCACGTATTCCCAATTCATTCAATTCTGCGATGTGACTCACAGCTTCATCTCAAGAGGAAGCAGATAATTGCACAAACCGGCGAGGGCGATTCGGAGAAGGGGTTCGTAGAGTTGCTAGACGGCTGCACAAGCTGCATACCAAAGAAATGATGAACCAAGAGCCGGAGCAGGTTAGGAGATGAGCTTCATTTTCACCTTGTTTTTATCAGAACCAGAGGTGCCACCAAGGGTGGGAAGGCCCAAGTGAACTATGTATTGCTCGTCGACAACGCCAACTTTCGCAGTCCGATCGCCCTGTAGACGCAATGCATTTCCAGATAGTAGATGAAAAGGGACACTAAACTACGACCAGATGACTTGCCTGAGAGCAATAGCCAAGCAGGGTATCCAGACCCCAAGCATGGACCAGATCATTCTACAAGGATCATGTCATCATCAGTTTTCTCAAGATGTGCTGGAAAACTTGCAGCTTAGGATACCTGGATCATGTGCCAAACGCATCGCCATGATGCTCTGGAGAATACGGGAGCCATCATTTCCACCCAACTGTGCAGAATCAAGAACTTCAGTATGTCTAGGTGAAGAGGAACTCATCAGTTTCAGTATAAGCAGGTCTGGTTGCTCACCCAACGCAGGGAGGAGCTGTGCTGTTGGCGTAACACTTTGCACCACCTTTGTACTTGTAGTAACGCCTATTCATATCGACAGAAGTGTTTGTAACTTGTGAATTCCAAAATTCCATCAAGAAATACCTCATTTTCTTAGTTTTCTGAAAACTGGGAGAAGAAGGAGCATGTGATGTTCTAACCTGTGGACCTTGGACCGTGACCTTCTTACAGTGATGGGGTTATGAACCTCGGACTTGAGAGGATCAAGAGCTGGTTGTGATATTTCTAGGCCTTCCTCCTTAACAATGGACAAATACCTGAAAAGATGAAGGACACTCTTGGTTCAAGTTCACTGTTGATGAAAAAGCATATGCATAACAATGCAATTCATACCGTCCTGGATCGAAGTTTTCGACTCCAAGGTCTTCATCCCATAAGAAAATATAGTCATAATCAGCAACAATGTTGGGATGTAGAAACCGCTTGGCAAACCACCTGTTGCATTAAATTTCAAACACACAAGAGGAGGACACCAGTTGAAAAAACAGCAGATTGTTTCATCATCCTCCAATAAAAGAGATGTAAGAGCATAACTAACCATTTTGTTTGGTTCATTGCGGAAACATGAATGACTTGCGAACTCCATTGTAAATCATGCCATTGATCCACTATTCCATCGTAGTGAAAAAGCATCACAGCAAAATTGTGTCCTAGAAACTGCCACCAGATTGGCCTACTGGTCATAATTGGTGCTTAAAGAGATGGAATGGTGATGATCATGTACCTTTGTTACTATTTTATCAACCAAAATCTTCTGGCTTATCCCAACTGAAATTGCCAAGAGTCCTACAGAAGCTTTCAGCTTTTTCCAGTTGAGAGAAACATGCAATGTGAGTCATAATTCCAAGAAACATGGTCAAAATTTTACTATCTGTACCTGTACGTCATTGGAAATGTTTCCCCACAGGGGATGCATTTCAAGATCAGATGTCCGAGCAACAATTCCTTCAGGCAAAGGTTCAGAGCCAATGGGCCTGCACTTCTCCTGAATAGAAACTCAAAGCATTCAGAAAATGAAAGTAAGGAAACATCAGAGTGAAAGTTCATTTTGGCAATGGAGAGTTACACCTTGCATTTGCTGGAATCCGTAGGTTGTTGAATTGTCTTCATTCCAATTTCAGGTGACAGCTATATTTTACACATGGATTAATGTCAAAAAGTATGACAAAAAAAAAAAGGAGATTGAGGCCATCAAGAAGCAGCAAGAATCTATTCAATTGTCTTGCTGCTTTTACATACCAAATGTAATATTCAAATAAAGAAAATATCCGAGTGTTTGCCTTGAAAATATCAGAGGTGAGATTAGTGTTTGCCCTGAACCATGCACCACCAGCAAAGAGAACACCACAAATCAAACTGACGGTGGCAAAAATGGTACACAGACATGATCTGCTTTTATGATCCGACCAGTGAGCAACCTGAAACTGGAAGAGGTAAACCATGTGCAGAAGAAAACATCATTAAATGCATTAACAACGGAATATGATTTTTTTTTTTAGGCCAAACAAAGTTCCCAGCTAAAGGAATCAGCAACATTCCCTGTGCTCCTCTTGTTCGAGTTCATAAAGAGAATTTTCCGAATCATCAAAGAGTAAAGACAAGTTTTTCAGGGGGAATCAGTAAATTATCGCGAACCCAAAACCAGAAAAACTTGGACTTGTCTCATAGCAGACAAAAGAAGACATCAGTAAAGCTGAAAAGACAACATGGGATCGTGTATATCGAGAGACAGAGCAGGAAGTAGTTACGGTATTATCAGCCTTCATCTCTCGAGGACATGAAAACGAGGAGCCCGAAAAAGTCCCAGATATTTTGATGCTCCGTACACGACCAGAAAAATGATTCCGTCTTCCAAGACACCCACTTTTGAGAAGAACCCAGAAACGATAACGACGCTTTACCAGCAGGAAAAGGCAAAGAATAAATACAAAGCCACTGAAGCCAATAAGGTATTACTTTCTTCCTCCTTATCCCTCCCTAAAATCCCTTACGAAACTTCCCCGAAAACTTGACCACTAACAGTAACGGGCTCCCCTCCCACCGCCCACGTCGCATTTGAAATTGATACGGTTTACCTTCTGACAGCAATTGCCAATTATTTGCGGAAAAAGCGCCAACATCAAATCCAGGGACTTAAATATCGGAATCTATGGTCGAGACCAAGTTATTGATACCATAAAAAGTCAAGTGCCGTCAACCGTACTTCACTGTGACCACCAAACGAAATCTGGGATCATCACAAAATGAGATGTTGCTCTGCTTTCAAGTCAACAAATGCGAACGGTCCCTCGTGGTGAATGATTGAGGGGCACTAAAAAGTCCAATCTTTGCAACAGATGACATGCATAAAAATCCGATTTTTATTTGGTTTCATCAAAATATTTGCGTTCAAAAAGAACATGATGGAAGTAACGTGTGATCATGTTGATGATCATCTATAATCCACACACAAACAGGTTTCCTTGGACTTATTGAAACTAACAGCAGTACACAATTGATTCAACGATTAAGAAACTGGCACTCAAGTCTGAATCATTTCAATGAAAATGCCGTATCCTGTTGAAAATGGATGTACTTATTCGATGTGGGAAGATCATGGAAGCTTCAAGCAGTGGCATTCTTGAGATAAGCGATCAAATCCGCACGCTCTTGAGGTTTCTTCAGTCCGGGAAACACCATCTTAGTACCTGGAATGTACTGCATTTACACAAAAACAAGCGTTACAGATAATGGTGCACAATTTGCTACTCCACTTGCACATTCGGCGATAACTAAAGCAGATTTTACATGCCAAAATTGACTTGGAGTTCATGCAGATTCTACCAAAGAGTCTACCCAATTTGGTGAAAATCTGTGATCAAGTTCAGTAAGTAGCCTGCACCACGCCTTACGGCATAAGACTCCCATGTCCATAGGCAAGTAGGAAGGCAGGTTTAGACCTCTTCAATTTGGGCTAGTGTATTCAGTCATCCATGCTAATTCCCAAAAAGGCAATATTTTGGCATTACATAACAGCAGACTAGAAAAGAAAACAAAGACCAAATACATTGCTGTTGTCTGTGAAGCATTTAGTTTAACGGTTGGCTAACTAAGAAGGAGCAAGTCCTACTGAACGCTATGTAGGATGAAGCTTAATATACTTAGGTGATGCAAAATGAGTTAGCTTGCTTGAGTTGGTATGTATATGTCAAAATATTGATTCAATGGATTCGAATACGAATCCTCATGTGTTTACCTTCTTTGGATTAAGCAGGTAGTCGTAGAGTGCCTTCTCTTCCCATATCACAGCCATGTTCTTGTTTGCAGCAGAGTAAGAGTAACCTGGCGTGGTGCCAGATTGCCTCCCAAAAAGGCCATTCAAGTTTGGACCTGCAGATTTTCGAGGCATGAAACTTGCAAAAATTGAAGTGCAACTCAAAATAATAAGAATTGAATTTTGAATCCATATGTTCCACAGACTACTCAAAAAGGTAGTCCATACAAAAAAATACCATCCAGAAAATATGAGATGAAAAATTAAAGCATAGTCCCAATCAATTAAGTGGAGTTTTGGTCGTTTGATCGAAAACCCGTAAACCAAAACGCGATCCAGATGTAAAAAATGAGAATTAACACGAACACACAAACAATAAGATGTAAAAAAAAACACGGAAACCGACAAAAGAATCGACCTGATAGAAAGAGTAATCGCACCTTGTTTATGGCCCGCGCCTTTGTCGACAGTGTGGCACTGTGCGCACTTGGTCTTGAAGATCTTCTCGCCGGACTTGAGATCTCCCGGCGGTGCCTCGCCGAAGGACGCCATTCTCCTCGGAAATTTCTAACAGCCGTGTAGCTCTTTCGTCCGTTTGTGGAACACCGTTCATAAATTTAATTAAAATCGCATTATAAAATAATTTGAGTTTTAACCTTTTAACTGACTGTGAAAAAATCCGCAAAAAAACTTTGTATAATAAAAAAATAAAATAAATATTCATTACATTTTGTAATATATTTCCTCACATTTTAAGAATCCAAAGACCGACTGAGAAAGAAGCGCTTTGTTCTGTTAAGGTTTCTAAACCGTTGCGGGGGTGAGGGCGAAACGCGACACCGAGCGAGGGATTTCACGAGTATACAAAGTGCCGCGGACGGTTTCTGCGATCGTCGGCATCGTTGAATCTCTTTGATTTTCGCGTATTTAACTGTTGTAAGTAGATTTTACCACGGTGCTTCTACCGTTCAAGCAACACTCCGTAGATCGTGATCCGTTCATCGGTTTTATAGATCTGAGCTTTTTCTATCTCTGTTTGGTTTTTATCATTTTGACTAATGTATCGGTGATCTAAATGGTGGGTATTGACCTCGAATCTGTCGGTAATTGTGTTTTTTTATTGGTCATTTTAGGATTTTAGATTGCTCAGTAGCATTGCTGGTAAAATTATCGAAGGAAAATGGTAACTTCTTGAATTCCTATCATTGTTTTTTCGATTTTGTCAAGTCGCCTATGCGATCATGTTTTTGTGTGTAAATTTGTGTTTCAGGTTGTACTTGCAGCTTCTATCATTAGCAAATCAGGAAAAGGTAGCATCCTGGTGTGCGGATAAACTGGGCTCTCCTTTTGTTTTATCTAACTTGTTTCATTGTTTTTCCTTTTATTTGATTCGTTATTTCTGTATTCTGGTGTTGGATCCGGCAACATTTATGTTTGTCTCATTTGGCCTTATACATTTTTCTTTGTTTCCTGCACTACTCTCTTCTTTATTGTAGCTTCTATGTTCATTGAAAAACTGAAGGCTTTTTATTTCATGGCATTCTTGGTTCAAGTTTTGTTATTATGGAATCTTGTGTTGTTTGATAAGACATCTGATATTCTATGTTTCAGCTCTTGTTTCGAGGCAGTTTGTTGACATGTCTCGCATACGAATTGAGGGATACCTTGCAGCATTTCCAAAATTGGTTGGAACAGGGAAACAGCACACATATGTTGAGACTGAAAATGTCCGATATGTATATCAACCAATTGAGTCACTCTACTTGCTTCTTGTCACAAATAAACAGAGCAACATTGTTGAAGATTTGGAAACCCTCATGCTGCTTTCTAAACTTGTATCCTTGTTCAGTTTGCTGCTTTCTTTTTTGAGAAAATATGTCCATTCTAATGAGGATGTGTGCCCTTTCATGACTATACTTTGTGAAGCTTTTTCTTTTGCCAATGCCTTCTAGTGTCTCGTTTTGCGTGGAAATTTTGTCTCTCCTTGACTTCTCATAGGTGGCTGAATACTGTTACTCCCCGATGAGGAGGGAATTGGCAAGATGGCATTTGAAATTCTTTTTGCATTTGATGAAGTGATTTCACTTGGGCACAGAGAGGATGTCACTGTTTCACAAGTCAAACAGTTCTGTGAGATGGAAAGTCATGAAGAGAGATTGCACAAGTTGGTGTTACAAAGCAAGATTAATGAGACTAAAGATCTAATGAAGAAGAAGGCTAGTGAGATCGACAAAAGCAAGGTATGTTGGTGCAGTCAGTGGGTTATTTTCGTTCCACTATTGTCTGCATGTAATGACGCATTTATCATGCTATTGTGTAGCTTGAGAAGAACAGAACTGAAAAAGCCGGATTTCGCCCTCTGCAGTCCATGGGTAGTACTGGCTTTGGTAGTGATACTGGTTTGACAGGTAACTCTGGTGGTTTTGGAAGTGGTTCAGGGTTTGGATTGATTACTGAAATAGACTCCACCTCATCAAAGCCCAAAGGTTCGTGATTCTCTTACTTGATCTGATTCCAGAAGCAACTTTTCAGTGCTCTTAATCTCTTAATTCGATATGATTCATAAGAAAATTTAGTGAGGATAGTTTTTTGGGGGTTTTATTCTGGTGGTAACTATCAGTGTCACTAAATAACCTGAACTTGATTGTCTAGGCCGATCAGCAGTATCTGCTGTGGCTCCATCTAAGGGCCTCGGTATGCAACTGGGGAAAACGCAAAAGACAAATCAGTTTTTGGAATCTCTCAAGGCTGAAGGTGAGGTGATAGTTGAAGACGTCAGACCAAGCGTGGGCTCTAAACCAGCCGCTCCACCGCCAAGTGATCCTGTTACTTTAACTGTTGAAGAAAAGCTTAATGTAACATTGAAGCAGGACGGTGGAATCAGAAACTTTGATCTACAGGGTACCCTCTCTCTTCAAATACTGAACCAAGACGATGGATTCATCCAAATTGAGGTTTGTTTTGTACTCTATAGCCCTTACTAAGCTGCTTGCGTGTGCTCACAGGTCTATGGTCTTTTAATTTTGATGCTTTTTCCCATACCTTCTACTTCTGTCTTATTTTCAGATTGAGTCTGGTGGTCACCCTGGAATTCTTTTCAAAACACACCCGAACATCAACAAGGAACTGTTTGCTAGTGATAATATATTGGGTCTCAAGGACCCCACTCGATCATTTCCTACTGGCCAGGCTGCTGATGGTGTTGGCTTGCTGAAATGGCGGATGCAGGTTGCAGACGAATCACTAGTGCCATTTTCAAGTGAGTTTCATTTTATCCAGGCTCTCTTCCTGACCACATACTTAGCTGTTTGTAACACAGTTTCCTGATGTTGAAACAATTATGCAGTTAACTGCTGGCCTTCAGTTTCTGGGAACCAAACATACGTCAACTTAGAGTATGAGGTACCGCAGTCGTTTAATTTGCAAAACGTCGTCATCTCAATTCCTCTTCCAGCCCTCAGAGACCCACCAAATGTGCAGCAGATTGATGGGGAATGGAGGTAACTACAGCGTTTTTTAGAATCTCCAAATAATGTTAGTCATAGGTGATCGATCAGAGAGCTTGAATCGTCCCTCCTTTTCCAAACTGGAGATTAATATATGACTCGTTTGCTAATGGTCTGTTCAATTTGGGGCTTAGAAGAATATATGAAATTAGAGTTTCTCTTTTCATGTGCTGGTTTTGTTTTGCATCACATGCTTTTGTTTTTTTTTTCCTCTTTTCGTCTTGCTAATGTCCCATGAACGATGGTGTTTGCAGATACGATGCAAGAAAGTCCCTCCTGCAGTGGTCCATCGATCTCATTGATAACTCGAATCGCAGGTTAGCTCTTCTTCCCTTTCCGGTCGAAGTTATGTTTCTGTGCGTTTGCATGTCATCTAACTGGGAGCCCCAAACGCTGCAGTGGGGCTATGGAGTTCATCATCCCAGCTGTGGATCCAGCGAATCTATTCCCCATTTCAGTTCAATTTTCTTCTACCACCACCTTCTGCGATCTTAAGGTTACTTTTTTTCAAATGCTGCCTCCCTCCTTTTTGTTAGAAATGAACCATGGTGACTAAAAGGTGCATCTGAATCTGCAGGTGCTCAACATTCTTCCCATCAAAGGCGGCAATCCTCCCAAGTTCTCACAGAGAAGGCTGCTCGCAACAGAAAACTACCAAGTTGTTTGAAACCATCCCTCTGTTTCATTTGATGAAAAACACCTGGCACTTGTTTCACCTGACCCTCAAATGCCTTGATACTCTCTTTTTATCAAGACCAGGACCTTGAAACTAAACTGTTGTTGCTTTTATGAACGATTGGGACGTAGTTGCTTATGTAGCTACGTCTGACAGAGGCACATGGCTCTCCAAATCCCAGGTTTGAGACTATCTAACAATTGCAAAGGCTCCACAGACCCCAACAGATAGCAAAGAATATGTATGCAATTCTAACGATCCAAGGCCTGCAGAAGTAACAAAGATCCTCCCTCGAGTAGAGACAGTAAATTTCCCTACTTTTGTTTCCTCCCCAAAGCACAAACAGAAATCAAACCGAAGAAGCAAATGTGCATTCCCTGTCCACTCATTGAAAGAGTGAACTCGAAAGTAGGAGTCTGAATCCCCGGAACGGAACCCATGACAGCCAGACGGGATAGAGTTTGGGAACGAATTGCAGGGAAGCCCGAGGAGGAGGAGAAGTTCTGCTGACAGGCCTGAACCCTAATAATAAAGCATCTATAGCGATACTTAGCCGAGGCTGAGTGGGTTTGCTGCTGTCTTTTGCTGAACGCAACTACCCAATCAGTGCTTGAAGAGTGTCATTTTGATCCAACCCCGAAAATCGAAACCAACTCAATGCATATAGGTTGCGTCTGGGTACACCATTTTCCTGTGCTTGACGATAGAAGAGACGATGCAGTTACCGGCGCGGTGGCGCAATTTTCAGCCGGAGTCGAGATTGGGGCACGGATGGATTTGCATGGATATTGTAGGCGGGTTATCGCTATTATTATTCATTTTTCTATTTATTTATTTATTTAGTTTTTTGCGGCCCATAGATATCCGTTCCGCCATCCTAGGTTTATATGATCAAGGCGCTTCAAAGGGGATTGCTTTTTGGAGTATCGAACTGCGGGATTTTTCTGAATGAATGCGTAGCTTAGTTATCCTTGGTTGGATTTTTATGGGCTTTCAGTTTTCTGTCTGTTGGATGATGCAAATGATGTCAATGTGCGTTTTCATTTCATTCGGATTGATTTGTGATATGTTTTTGGCATCAGGAAGCTGTGATGCTGCGGTGAATCTTTGAAGACATAAATCCCCTACAGCCGATTCCTATGTTGTCATTAAGAAACACAGTTCTGCCACGGAATTTGTGGGGTGGCACTTCTGTATCTGCTCTACTGCTTTTTTCCAATTTTGATGGTGAAAACTTGGGTTCTTGGTGTTCTGATAGAATGGTTGCTGGGAAGAAAACAATGCATGGACAATTTGTGAGATCTACTGGAAGGATTTCTTGCGATCATTATGCAGTGAGAGCATTAGTTCGTTCAAGTTTTTCTGACGTTAAGACCTCCGAAAAGAAAGCTGCATACCGTTTTATGATGGAGACTGAGGAGCATCTGATCGCTGTTGTTCATAAGAAGCCAAATGGTACATATGGAGTTCAAGTTGAGATGGAATTGTTGCCAGATACTGATCAACTCCAGGAGTTGACTCTGGTATGGGGAGTGTTCAAGGCTGATTCAACGAGTTTTCTTCCACTAGGCTCTAAATGGTCAGGGTCTACTGGCTGCACTGAAACTCGACTTGTCCGAAATTCAGCTGGTAGATTAGCTGCTGAACTGGTTTTTAAAGAGAATTTAGCACCTTTGTATGTATCGATTCTACTAAAGTCTCAGCTAGGTTCTTCGTCATCAACAATCAGAAGTCACAGGGAAACAAGTTTCATTGTACCTGTTGGTTTTGGCTCTGGGAATCCATATCCATTGGGATTGTCATTTTTGGATGATGGGTCTGTAAATTTGGCTTTCTTCGCGGGCAGTGTGGACAGGGTAGTTCTTTGTCTCTATGCTGATGAAAAAGCAGATAAACCTTCCATTGAGATTGATCTTGACTCTTATGTCAATCGCACCGGTGATATTTGGCATGCTTTAATCTATGATTCGACGCCTTTTGTTAAATATGGCTATCGTTGTAGAAGCGCCTCAGACAGCCAAGATCAACATATGCTACTGGATCCATACTCCAGGTTTATTCATGATAGTGGAACAGGTTTTCTGGGTAAGAGGCAAGGAAGATTGTATGAGGAGCCTTCATTTGATTGGAGTGGGGAAATTCGTCCTAACTTGCTTATGGAAAAACTGATCATCTACAGATTGAACATCACACGCTTTACCAAAGACGGTTCAAGCAATCTACCTACGAATATCTCTGGTAGTTTTTCAGGCGTTTCTGAGAAGCTGCAACATTTCGTAGATCTTGGTGTGAATGCAATCCTACTAGAGCCGATATTCCCCTTTGATGAGAAAAAGGGCCCCTATTTTCCATGTCATTTCTTTTCTCCTAGTAACTTGTTTGCAGCTTCCAAAGATCCCAAAGCTGCTGCTAAGTCAATGAAAGAGATGGTGAAAAAACTGCATGCCAATGGAATAGAGGTTTTGCTGGAAGTTGCTTTTACACATGCTAGCGAAGGTGGAGCCTCAAGAGAAGTTGATAACTCTTCTCATTATCTGATCGAGGGAGGCGAGGATGTGAAACTTACAAACACTTCAAATTGCAACAACCCTGTTGTCCTGGAAATGATTTTACAGAGTCTTCGTTATTGGGTGAGTGATTTCCATGTCGATGGATTTTGCTTCATAAATGCATCTGCTTTGTTGGAAGGTTTCCAAGGGGAGTCTCTTTCACGCCCTCCCTTGATTGAAGCTATTTCTTTTGATCCTCTTCTTTCAAAAGCAAAGATCATAGCAGATTTCTGGGATCCACGTGGTGTGGAGATCAAGGAAACATTGTTTCCTCACTGGAAAAGATGGGCAGAGATGAACTCAAAATTTTGCACAGATGTCAGAAAGTTTTTGAAGGGTGAATGTCCCTTGAGCAACTTTGCAACCCGTTTGTGTGGCAGTGGCGATCTCTTTTTGGCTGGCCGTGGTCCGGCCTTCTCCTTCAATTACATTACCAGAAATGTTGGGCTGAGCCTTGTAGACCTGGTCAGCTTCAGCAGCAGGGATTCGGAATCATCAGAATTCAGTTGGAATTCTGGGGAGGAAGGGCCTTCCAGAAAGGCCATTGTGCTCGAAACACGACTCAAGCAAATCCGCAACTTTCTCTTCATCCTGTTTGTTTCACTGGGTGTCCCTGTGCTTAACATGGGAGATGAGTGCGGCCAGTCGGCTGCAGGTTCACTGCTATACTCCCAACGCCAACCCCTGAATTGGAATGCCATGAAATCAAGCTTCAGTGTGCAGATCAGACAGTTCATTTCATTCTTGAGCTCCTTGAAAGCAAGGCGAAGCGATCTCCTTCAGAGAAACCGCTTCCTGGAGGAAGAAAGAATCGAATGGCGTGGACCGCACCAATCCCCGCCTAACTGGGACGAACCATCATCCAGATTCTTGGCCGTGATTCTGAAGGCCAAAGCTAGCCCAGCATCAGGCTCCCAGAATCTTGGAGGTGACTTGTTCATGGCATTCAACAGCGGGATCCAAACAGAGAAAGTTGTACTCCCACAGCCTGCTCCCGGCGAGGGGTGGTTTCGCTTGGTCGACACGGCGCTCCCGTTTCCCGGCTTCTTCACAGCGGACGGCGCCGCTCTTGATCCCGGGAAGCTGACGTATGAAGTGAAGCTTCACAGCTGTGTACTGCTTGAAGCTCGGAGATGCTCTGCAGCCTGATCGGAAATGGTGCGGTATCGAATAACTAGTCTTGTCGAGATTTTTTATGACTATTTTTTTTCCCAATAACATAATTGATATTTTCATTATTTATTAAATATTACTTAGATATAGTAACTATTGCTTCAATTACATAAGACAGAAGTAATTTTACAATTACATGAATAGAATTAATATAAAAAACTATTATAATTTTTATAATTAGCTTCTTATTTAATCATTAAAGCATAAATTTAATAATTTTAAAATTAATCTCAAAATCTAAATTTTTATTTTATTACAAAAACGAATAAAGATTAGAATTTATAGAAATTGACACTTCAATAAATTAATGAAATAGAACAGACCCATATTAAAATATTATAGTAATATAATCGTAAACAAAATAATAAACGAGAGATTGGTCAAATTGATAAAAAAAAATTAGTGTAAACATTCAATCGTGTATATATATATTATCTTTCATTTATTTTATATTCAATAAATAATTATAATTGAATTTTATGATCCTATATATATATATATAATTTGAACAACGACACTAAAAATTTAAATGGAAACAAGAACTTAGATATAGTTATTAAAAAGCTATAGAATCCGAGGGTCAAAACTCTACGGTAGTTTATTAAAAGAATGGGAAAAAAACATTCAATTTTCAAAGCTAATGATTAAAAAGGGAAGCAAAGAAAAGAAAGCCACAAGCGAAGCCGGTTCCTGCGGTTCGCCATCTTTTGCGCTGTCAACGATTTTTCGCGTTCCCGAGTTCACACGCCTTGAAAAACGGAAATCCCATGGCGAGGAGGCCTGATGATGAGTATGATTACTTGTTCAAGGTCGTTTTGATCGGCGATTCCGGCGTCGGGAAGTCTAATCTGCTCTCTCGATTCACAAGAAATGAATTCTGTTTGGAATCCAAGTCCACCATCGGCGTCGAATTCGCCACGCGTACTCTTCAGGTTGGGTTTCCCCTTGTTCGCTTGTTTTTTGGCTGTTCGACGCTTGATTGGTATGCTTCCTTGGAGTAGGATTCGTTAAGTGAGGTAGAGGAACAAAATGTGGGGACTGATTTTGGTTCGAATTTTGTTACTTTTGGAATTTATGAGATATGCATTCTAGGATCTAGCTTGGGTGTACGTTTGGATGAGATTTCGTATCGTGTTTAGAGACTGGGTGAAAATGTCCAGAGCAAGGTTGACACAATGATTGGCGCTTCATGAAGTGCAGTTGCTGAAGGATCATTTGAGACCTCTCTCAATTGTGTATTTAAATTTATGTTCTGGAACGGATGCAGATTCAAAGTACAAGGAAAGTTGATTCTGAAGTGAACAGGAAGAAAACAATATGCCTGACAAGTTAAAAATAAAAAACAGCTTGCAAATTTTGATTTTGTGGTGTTTGTACATTTGGTGTGGTTGAGAAAGCATCACAATATAAGGGAACGTTGAAGTCTCAAAATCGTCATTTGAATGGATCTCATCTGCAGTAATGACCATCTTTCAGTATACATTTTTCTAGATCTGAGGAGAAAACTGGGGCCTGGACACTGATACTAGTTTTGAACTTTGAAAGTGAAAGAAAACAATTTTGATGAGCACGAATGTGCTATCCTTATTATATGATTTTATTGTTACATTCTGAAATTATAGTTCTGTATGATGGCAATATTTCACAGTTGTTCATGTCTGGTCCTTTCTTCCCATTAGGTTGAAGGACGGACTGTGAAGGCTCAGATTTGGGACACTGCTGGCCAAGAGAGATACAGGGCTATAACAAGTGCGTATTATCGGGGTGCTCTAGGAGCTCTTCTTGTATATGATGTGACTAAACCAACTACTTTCGAGAATGTCAGTCGTTGGCTGAAGGAGCTGCGGGATCACGCCGACTCAAACATTGTTATCATGCTCATTGGAAACAAAACTGATCTCAAGCACCTGATAGCTGTCAACACTGAAGATGCGCAAGGATTTGCCGAGAAGGAAGGCCTTTCTTTCATTGAAACATCCGCCTTGGAAGCCACCAATGTGGAGAAGGCTTTCCAGAGTATCCTTTCAGAAATATACCGAATCATCAGCAAGAAGAATCTTGCATCCACTGAGCCTGCCGCGGCGAATATAAAAGAAGGCAAAACTCTTACTGTTAACTCATCAGATGCCAACACGAAGAAGGCATCCTGCTGTTCTGCATCTTAATGGTTTCCTATCCCTCGGCAAACCTTGGTGAGTTTCACACTGGCTCCTGCATATGCTGGTGTTTCCATGCCTGGGAATTTATTACTACCCTTACAATTTTTGTTGCATGTTGCTCTTTGACTTGACTTGTAGTGCCGTTGTGTGTATACATTTCACAGTTTCTGGTTGAACATTTATGGATCTGGGTGGCTGCTTTAGATCATCACATTTCTGAATTTGTCTGCTTAGTTCTTCGTGTGTTTAGGTTCTGACCCGAGTTCAAGTTGTATGGCGGCCGAGTACGGTCACCCACGACGCCCTTCGTGTTAGATTATATAGCGCTTTGCTAGATCTTAGATGAGGATCAAGGGGACGAATATCTTGATCCAGATATGGATGGATATATGCTTCCTGTCAACCCCTAAAAAACTTCATTTCATATCAAAGGAAAAGGATTCCGTCGAGCTTTCTGATCGGAAAAACACTTGTCTTGGGTCTGGGAGCGGCGGTTGGATGAGGATGGCTGCTGCTCTGGCGAGTGGCGGGGAAATTCAGATAGCATCTGCACCACCTCCCTCATGGTGGGGCGTTCCACACTGTTTTCCTGAACGCAAAGCATGGCAATGAAGAAAACGTGCATGACCTCGTCCTTGGGAACCACCGTCAGCTTTGGGTCGATTATGCGAGTCACTTCTTCCCTGAGGCAATTCGTCGAACACTTGGTCCACTGCACGATGTCGACGCCCTCGCCGAACTCGCCGCCCACCGGGCGCCGTCCCGTGATGAGTTCAAGGAGCACCACTCCGAAACTGTAGACGTCGCTTTTCTCGTCGACTTTCAATGTGTAAGCGTACTCTGCAAATGCCGATGAATATTGTGGATTAGAAAATTGACAGAACGGAAACTTTTTCTGTATGTATCTTCTTGCTCTTTACCTGGAGCGATGTAACCGTAAGATCCTGCTATTGCAGACATGCATTGAGAGGCGCATCCTTCCTCCAGAAACTTGGCTAATCCGAAATCAGCGACGTGTGCCTCAAAGCTGGCGTTCAACAAGATGTTGTTTGACTTGACATCACGGTGTATGATCATTGGCGAGCAATCGTGATGAAGGTAACAAAGACCTCTGGCTGCATCCATTGCTATTTTGTATCTGAAATTCCAGGCCAATGATCCTCCTTTATTCCCATGTAAGGCTTCACCCAGGCTGCCGTTTCTCATGTACTCATAGAGTAGAAGGTTTGAGTCCTTATCGGAGCAGAAAGCTAGCAGTTTCACAATATTCCTATGCCTGATATTTCCTAGTGTTTGGATCTCAGCCTTGAATCCATGATCATGGCTGCTGATGCGGTTGAGCCCAAACAGTTTCTTGACGGCTATTTCAACACCATTTGGCATTTTTCCGTAGTAGACAACCCAGCACCTCCCCGGCCTATCACATTGCCTTCTTTGACACATTCTAGAATGTCTGTAACTGAGAAATCAAGCTTTTGAAATGAAGTCATTTTCCATGAATGCAAACTAGTTTTCTTGAATGACTTGGCTTTCACTATAGCTGCTGCTGTGAATGCTAGTGAGCAGATTAACAGTCCCAGTGCAAAGATTAGCTTGAATTCATAGTGCGTTTTTCCATGTTGACTTCTACTTGTTATGAAGGTGCAGGGTTTCGTCAACAACGGCCCACAGAGTTGAGGGTTGCCAACAAAAGAGGAAACATTGTATATGGAAAACTGACCTGATTGAGGAAGCTCGCCTGATAGATCATTGTACGAGAAATCAGCAATTGTGAGGCTCTCCATAGAGGCCAGTGACTGAGGTATTGCCCCATTCAAGTAGTTCCTTGACAGGTTCAAGTAATTCAGTATTCTAATATTCGAGATTTCTTCTGGTATTGGGCCGGAAAGGCTGTTACTGCTCAAGTCTAAGTGGTTGAGATGAACGCATCTTCTGATTTCATGAGGAATTTCTCCTGTCAAGGAATTTCTACTAAGATCAATTACTGCTGCTTGGTTGAGGTTGCCGATGGATTGAGGAATGGGGCCATAAAAATTGTTTCCATTCAGCAAGAGGATTTGAAGGGAATAGGACTTTAAAAGAGAGTTCGGCAATGGCCCTGATAAGCGGTTGTTGGAAAGATTTATATGACCTAGTGCCACTGCCTCTGATGACCAATTTGTGTTTTCAGACAGAGAACCTGACAACATATTGTTCTGCAGTTCAAGGAAATTTAACTCTGGCAGGTAAATCAAACCTCCTGGAATGCTGCCATTAAGGAAATTCTGGCCTATCCTCAACCTCAGAAGACCCAAACAAGTGCTCAAATTTTCTGGGATTGGCCCAGATAGGAAGTTGTTGTGAAGAATCAGCACTCTGAGCTGTTTAGAGGAGCACAAGTTTTCGGGATTTTGCCCACGAGTTTGTTAGAAGATAAATCTAGGGCTTGGAGCCTCTGATTCTTCCCGAGATTTCTTGGGATTATACCTGTGAAATTGTTCATCCATAGACTAAGAGTCTCCAGCTCTCTGTATTCAGCGAAAAAACCCGGGATATGGCCTTGAAGTCTATTCATAAATAAATTCATCAGCTTGATTTTCTTGAGCTCAACGAATTCGAATGGAACTTCTCCAGTGAGGCTATTCAGAGACAGATCAAGATTTATCAAGCTTGTCATGTTGCCCAACTCCTTTGGAATGGACCCAGATAATCGATTAATATGCAGAAACAAGGTCTCTAAAGACTTCATCTTCCCCAGCTCAGGAGGTATAAAACCATCCAAGTCACATGTTGAAAGATCCATGTGCACCAAGTTAACCAAATTTCCAAATTCGTTGGGGATCCCACCCTCAAAAACATTGTAATAACCCAAGTAAATTTCTTTGAGGTTGGTGAGATTCCCCAATTCTCTTGGAATTTTTCCTTGAAGATCATTTCCTGCCAATGACAAGTACTCCAACCTAAGTAAGTTTCCATAATTACTTGGAATGTTGCCTGAGAAATAATTTCCTCCCAAGTCCAAGTGCTTGATGCTCCGTAAGTTCGGAATCTGCGAGGGAAGATTTGATGAGAAGTTGTTGTTGTATGCATCAAGAACCTCAAGATTGTAAAGGGTTGAGTAGTTCCAATCTAGGCTTCCATTGAACTGGTTATTTGACATGTTGAGAAATCGGAGTTTTCCCATATTTTCAATGCTGATCTCGCCTGTGAAGTTGTTTCCATCTAGGAGCAGCTCTATCAGGTTGTCTAGTCTTGAGATCTCTGGCGAGACAGAACCATGGAGTTCCATATTCGATACATTGAGAGAGACTACTCGTCCATCCAAGCATTTGATTCCGAACCACAAACAAACTGAAGTAGGTCTGGAAGAATCCCAGCTTGCTAAGCTCAAGTTGGAAAACTCAAATCCTTGCTTCAGTGCAATTAGTGCTTCAGCATCAGACATGAGGGAGCAAAAAGAAGTTTGAGAGAATGTAAGTATCCACAGCAATAAGGAGATGGTGGAAAGCATGCTTTCCAGAGAATGCTTCATGAGAAACAAATTTTGTTCTGGATGAAGAAGCCAGAAAGGATAATAAGAAAGGAAAAATGGAGGGAATCAGTGGAAGTTTAATGTTTTGTATAGGATAAGAGAATCAATCATCTTGTGGAAAAGTGAGTATTCAGCTTGAAGGAAGAAGCTAAAGCTACTCTTTCGGCTGTGTATCTTCTTTTCCTTCAAAGAATAAGAGAAGCATAAGTTTGAACTCAATGTTCTCATTTCCTCTTTTTTTTTTTTCAGGAGAAGTTCATGATGGGCCAAAGGGAAGGAGACAGAGTTTGATAACCGAAATTTAAAACTAAAGGTAAGAAGAAAAAGAAAGTAAAGTTGACGATCTCGTTCTTTAATGCTTCTTCTCTTTATTGGGATGACTGTGGTTCTCTTCACCTTTAACCAAAGGAATAGCTTTTCGCTCGAATGGGAGATGATGAAGTTGAACTTTAAGAAATCATGAATGGCACATGACTTGGCTTTCACATTATCTGATGGACCATGATCTTCGATTCCCGTGCATATCCAAAGCTTTTTTGGGGGTGGTTGTCAAATCACTTGTTATCTGGATTATGAGAATGCTAATTCATCATAATTGGCCCCAATAACACTGTTCAGAATTCATGTGTTTCTTTATTATACATCGAGGTCTTTTCTAAGAACGGATTGATGGATCTACAGAAGCAGTGAATTTTTCAAAATATGCATAATCACTGGACACAAAAGTGTGTCAGAATTTCTGGGACCATCGCATATGCAATCCAAGATGATTTTACAGATTCTGTGCTGTGTCCCTACAGAAGCAGAAGTATATCAAGTTAATTAGGAAATGAGGACACAATTATGATTGAAGAGTGACGATATCACTATCCTTCTCCAAGAGAAGACAATCTACATTAGAAGGTAAAATCCCAGTTTTTGTCCATCTACTTTTTGGGCATTTTTCTTTGTCAGTCAACATCATTTTTCTTATGCATATTTTAATCATTCATGCTGCAGTTGCTTTGGTATACAAGAGCCTCTAAATTGTCTACATCCAAGGGACAAGGATATGGAAAGATTTTGCAGATGCGGGCACAAAACCATTTCCATGGAAATCCATCTTATTTTGTGCTTGTAACTTTTCATCCAGTCTGTTTGATCCTTCTATAATCTCTACATCTGTGTGCATTTTCATGGCACGTGAAGGAGTTCCCACCGCACTGTAAGTATGATGTTTCCCGAAAAAAAAAACACTATCTTCATACTTAAATAAATATTGTGTACCCGTCTCTTACGATACTTCACCATCCAGTGTAAAAAGTTGAGGACACGTGCCTGCAACTTCTGCGCAGAAGAAATATGAGGTTATTATTGCTTTATCATTACATCGATGCTTTCAGGCATAGTGAACCCCCCCCCCCCCCCCCCCCTTTTTTTTTACTATAGTTCTCTTCAACTTTATTCCTTCCTTGTGCTAATGCCATGGAATTATGCTCTCACCATTCGAGCTTTTTCGTAAGTGATTCGTAACCATCTTTTTCGAAGTGGTTTTTTGTCGCTGTATTTGCCATGTTTGTGCATGCTCTTCTATGTGAGTCATGCTTACCCATAGATGCATGCATCATGTTTGACATCAATCTAAACATCTTCTCCCCCCGTAGACTTATTCAAATAGTAGAGCTGTTTGTTATTTACTGCTCAACATGAACCGTAAAAGACACATGAAAACGTTTCTCTGGGCTCCACCCCGTTGAATGCGTTGTCCCTTTGCGGATGTTGTGATTGTGAAAGGTTGGCCCTTCGTCAGAATGGTCATTTCCTAGTTGCTTCTTTCTTTTCTGTCAGCTCCATTCCGACGATTTTTTGTGATTGAAAGTTCGTTTCATAGTCTTTTTACTTAAATGTGCTTATAATTTCGTAGCTGTGCTTCAGTTAACAGTAGCCTAGTTACAACTCCCTGCCTTTGACCTTGTATCATATGCATCCATAGTATCCGCAGTAACCCAGTTCTCTTTTACCTACCAATCAACCAGTCTCTATGCATGAATGAGATTGCATGTGTGTGTAGTTCAAGGTCAAGTCCTAGTCTCAGGAAGAAGAGGGCCGATAACAGTAATCCCTCCCTGGTAATTCAAATTTCAAGGTAACATTTTTGTTACCTTCAGCTACGCAAATGCTCTCTTTTACCAACCAACCAACCAGTCTCTGTGCAGGGATGGTTGAGTCCTAGTCTGAGGAAGAAGAGGGGGATAACAGTACAAGTCAATGCTGGAAATCCCTCCCTGGTAATTCAAGGTAACCTTTTTGTTACCTTCAGTTACTTAAATGTTCTCTTTTACCAAGCAACCAACCAGTCTCTGTGCATGAAGAGTTGAGTCCTAGTCTGGGGAAGAAGAGGGGCGATAAGAGTACAAGGCAATGCTGGTAATCCCTCCCTGCTAATTCTCTGTTGAGTGCAGTGCAGTGCTGTGCAGTGAGAATGATAGGGGATGGGTAGAGCCTGGCCTGGCCTGCCCTGGCCTGGCCTTCTAGTGACTACTACTTTTTCTTTGTATTGGCGATCAGGGGTGAAACTAAAAGGTGCAGACTGCATGCTCAAGGAGCGGCAAAGCCAAGAGATGGTCAAAAATTAAAAAACTAAAGTGAAAAAGGAAAAGCGAGCCTCACTCACAGGCCTCTTAAAATATGCATATCTATATTTTTTTGTTTACTTTCACTGTTTAGATTAAATGTTTTTTTTATTTTATAAAAATAGCTGTGCCACGTCATCACATTCCTTGAGGGTGTGTTATTTTGCTTGGGGTAAATCGCTTCTCATTTATTTATTTATTTTTATTAAAAACTGAAGGCTTCTCATTTGATTGAACGCTAGGTTTTCAAATCTCAACGTCGGCGGGATAGTCTCTCGTCGTTGCATGTAGATGATAGCGGTTACCGATGAGCGACAGGGACTTGAGGATCTTGCTGCGAAAGCGTTGTCGCAAATCGGAGAAGTAAGAAGCGGAGCTTCCGGCGGTTTCTGGTTGCCATCGAATATACCGAAACTTGATTCGATGGCGCGCACAAGCGGCCCTCTGCTTGCACTGTGGTTGGCATTCTTGCGTCCGAGTCTCCATATGTTTCGGTGATTACGAAGGTTAATTGGATCCATATATCATTTTTAATTCTGTACTTCCGGGAGGCGATCCAAAAGGTTATCGTAATAGTCGAACCGTGCGCTCTTAGCGCCTTCTGGTTTCTGTATTTCTGGTAGCTTTGCCTCTGGAGATTGGAGGATAAACAAAGGCGAACCGGGAGAAGATTTTGTTATGCCCTCCCTACTTAAGAATCTTTCTTGCTGTTCTGTTTCGGCTAACCGTCTATTGTTTGGTCTCAAGTTACCACCTCATCAGTCCTCTGTCGTCGAAAGACATGCTAATCATTCTCTTCTCTTACAGGTACGGTACTAACTCGAAGGCGTGCGTACTTTAACCTTCTTTACAGGTTTATGGCGTTTTTTTATGTAGACGAGAAATTCATATAAAAGATGTGGTATTTCTACCCTTAAAAGTAGGAATGCTCTGCTCTCAAACGAAAATGGTTGACCCGATGTAGAAACAGAATAGCACGGTCTGCTGCATTTTCGAGCCCGTTCAGGAACGGTCTTATTTTCATTGACCCGGTGAGATTATTGGCTAATAAAAGTTCATTTGATCTCATAATTTCACTGTATGGGCTACTTCCTGGAGTGACGCATTTTATATGGTCGTTTATTACATTCGGATAACCCGGTCCAGTTACGCAATGGGGCTGGCTTTGCTCCGCCCAAACACCTCAACAAAAAATAAAAACAAGAGAAAAAAGTGCAACCGGGAGCACACCGTTGGCAGCAAGTGTAATGCAACAATCAAACGCTGGAATCTCTAGGGAAAATCAACTGCTTGAACAGGAGTCACACCGCTGAATAATCAAATCATTGAATAGCACCAACACATACCTCAAGGCTGTGACGGCCCAGCGGTTGCAGGATCCTGCTGATGTGAGGATGCAGGCGCCTGAGACGGATGGGGCATCCCGGGCAGGTAAGCCGGAGGAGGAGGGGGTGCATACCCATAAGGAGGCGGGGGATGATACTGCGGATAGAATTGTCCTGCAGGAGGCATACCTAAAGGCCTGTGGCTAAGGCCCTGTGGCATTTGATCTGAACCGGTCCTGCTTTCACTGGAACCGCTACCGTCTTGAGACGGGACCAGGGCACCCATTCTTTGCGGATCCATCGATGGATAGTGCGCTCTATCTTGCTGATGGTGTGAGGAGGTTATACTGAAGTATGGCATAGGAGGCGGGAATGGCTGTGCCCCTGAGGGCTGAAGAGGTTGGTTCTGCTGCTGGGATATGACGGATCGTGGTAACAGTCCACTGTGTGCCATGACTGCTTGCTGCTTCTGATCATTTTCCTCCGGTCTTGGTGCTTGCGGTTTTCCCCAGAGAAGCTTCAGCCTCAATCCTTTGATAACTAGTTTGTTCGCGAGTGCATCAGCTGCTTTCTCTGCACCTTCTCTCGTGGTGTAGGTTATGAAGGCACAGGCTCGCTGGAGAACCATCTTAACTGACTCGATTTCTCCATGAGAGTAGAAGTTATCTCTAAGGTCCTGCTCAGTGACCCTTGCGTCGATCCCGCCAATGTAAAGGGTTCTTATGGTCTCATCCTCTGGGGGTTCCAAAGAAGGCATTTCTCCAGCCTTGCCAAGTAGCTTCAGCGCCACAGGATCGTTGATTCTGCAAACAAGTACAGTTCCGCATGATCAAATGGCAAATCATAAGAATTCCCAGTGTACTGTACCAACAACAACTGCTAGTTGGAACCTCTATGTTTCAACATCATAGTCTATACCAATATATGAGGATACTGAACACTCAAAAGACACAGCTTAGCAGAGAAGGTCCTGCTGATGCTATGGTTCTTTAAAATGGTACTAGGCACCTGGCATAAGACGTGTTGGAAAAAAAAGCTCCAAGGTCTCTGCTCATATTTTGAAAACAAAAACCACTAGAGAACAAAAAATATTGAACAACATAAATTCTTCTTACCCGTAGTAGCGGTCTTTGATGTTCTGTTGAGATAGTTCACCTTCAACAGGCATTTCATGTCTGTAAGGACACTCTGGACCTCTTGTGCATTGACCTCGGATGTAGAAACTGCAGACATGTGCTTGATTTCTCTTGTAGTACGGTGTTGTTCTCTGGAGCTTCAAGATAGTGTCATTTGCGCGTACTTTCCCATATGAGGATTCATAATCTATTCCAGCTCTAGCCTGCAGATAAAGTCTTTTGTAAATACAAATGTATATAAAAACATTAATCAAATAAGAACATTAGATACTAAACCTGAAACCCAACTACGAAACAAATGATGAACCAAAAGGAATTCGTAAGCAACTTACCCGGCGATCATGTTCCTCTGCAAAGTACTCTCTGTTTACATCACTCTTTGGGATGGCATCATTGGAATTAATACTTAGTGCAGTGTCCCGAACCTGGACAGGAAGTCCATATTCGAGATCCAAAAGACAAACTTGACAAACATTCTTTAGCTTAGTGCAGGTTTGACAAATCTCCGTTTTCTTGTATCTTGCATCACGACCAGGCCTCCATCTGAAAACCGTGAAGGGCCTGGTACATATCTTGCACTCCATATCATAATCAGCTTTTGTCTGTGGAATAAAAAACACTCATGACCACAATACAAGCTAAACAGAAAAGACTCTCGCCATACCGCCATTATTACTTCACCTAAAATTTATCTCCAGCGAAGCAAAAAACTAATACGCGTGCAATCGCGCAATCGAGCAGTTATAAGATCCTATTAAACACAGAAATTATCTCCAGCACACACAAGAAACAAAACCCCCAAAAATTTTGAACAAAGCAGAAGACATTCAACATCATCCAAATTTGCAAGCATATGGAGTGAAGGAGCCCTAGTAAGGGAAAAATCGAATACCATTCGAACATAAGGATTATCTCCAAGACAAGATTCGCAAATAATAGGGAAGTCGGACCGCTCCCAACCATCAGCTTCTGCGTTTCTGAGCAATCTATGTGCCATCGAGCCCTATATTATCTCCTTCTCCATTTTCAAGTCACCGACAGACCAGAAGAAACCATAAAACATGAGAGACTACTATACAAACAAAGGAAAATCCCTAAGGCGGGAGTATCAAACCGCGCGAATTTCTTACCTTACAATCGTACGTCTCCAAACCAGAATTCGGCCAATAGAAAATCGCTAACTCAAAAGGCGACGGTGTAGGATACCAATTTCAAGGCGGCTATGGAGATTTCACGGCGATAGCGGAGAACTCGAGAAGAGAAGACAAAACCCCAGATTTTACAAGCGAATGGATGTGAAAACATTTATTTTAATTATATTTAAATAACAAATATTCCGAAATAACAATAATTTCTGCGTGTCGGACACGGGACGGAGATCTCTTAAGTCACATGCAGATCTTCGCTCTGTGTAGTAGTTGGGAGTTAGGAGTATGATGATTGATTCGCTCAGGACGATGTTGTCGGAGGAGGCGGAATCACCGTACATTTTGATGTTCCGGGCGGTGTTCTTGATACCCATTTCCCACTATCTTATCGGGCTTCTGATGATCTTAACTGTCTTTCTCTATAATTTTCTTGAAATTCATTTTCTGCGAGACTTGCTCAGTGGATTCAGGGGCGATCCAGTGGTTCTCACTTTCAATCACTCCTCCCAAGTCTACCGGGATGTCGTATCCAAGTGCCGTCTTCTTCATGGAAGGTGGGAAGCTTTAATTCTTGTAACATGAGGATTGTGTTTTCCTTAGCTTTTCTTTTTCTTGTGTTTGAAAACAGGTATTTGCCGACTCCGTGGTTATGTAGCCCGAACATACAAACTATGTTTCTTCATTTTTTCGGAAACCCACCTCGGGTTAGCTATAGGAGGTAAGTTTCAGGTGGACGTATCTTTTTTGTGATTGTATCTTTCAGTTTGCCGATATTTGACGGCTTTTTTAGAAAGGAACATTGAATTGTTTGTTAATATGTTTTGGCATCTGGGAGTAGTTCTCGTAATGATGTTATCTAGTTCCTATGTATTGAGGAATACTGATTTGTCCAAATGTGCAGACAGATTTTTATGACTTCTGATGGGGGGACTTTAGCACTAGACTGGGCCAAGACTCACATTTATGAAGGTAACTAAAGTGACGTGTGGCTACTCAAGCTACCCATTCATGTTGATAAATTCTTAATGCAATACATTCCATCTCTACACGAATCAGTTATGTTGCTCGATTACGTTATAAATGATTTTTATCAATCTGTAGGCTTAGCTAAGGAACCATCCCCTCATCCGAATGATGCTGAGCATCAAGGCAGAAAAAATCCTATTATGATTATTGTCCCAGGCTTGACAAGTGATTCCAACTCTTCAGTAAGTTAGATATGCATTTCTTGTTTCATTTTCAATTTATGTTGTTTCCTGTATGAATCTGTCTTTGTGCTAAAGAATAATGATTTATCATGGGTTCCGTTTGTGAAATATTTTAATCTCACCTATGAGTAGCATGGCACTTAGTTAGTATGATGATGTGATCTGTACGAAATATCATTTTCTTAGGGACTTCTCTGTTTCCATATCTCTTTCTGACATGTAATTTTTATGCAGTATGTCAAGCATCTGGTTTTCAATATTGCTAAGCATGGCTGGGACGTAGTTGTCTGCAATCATCGAGGACTTGGGGCGTATCTGTAACAGTAAGCCTTTATCCTTCAATACCTTACATCTTGAAACATAAAATCGTCTCCCTCTGATAGGTGCATAGGAAAACCCACTAAATGAAGCCATCACAGTTAACTCTAAAGAGTAACATAGAGTTGTCGTAATTGAGTCAGCCAGTTCCATCAATAATCTCAAAGGGTTTGCCTTCCTATCATCTTCAATATCAAATAACATTGATCTTTGTGTGTCAGTCTGATAGTTTATACAACGCTGGCTGGACAGAGGATGTCAGAGCCGTGATTGACCACGTTCATGGAAAGCATCCTGAAGCTCCTCTGTTTGTTGTTGGCACCAGCATAGGCGCTAATATTTTGGTAAGAAGAATTCTTCAGTATTATCTCATTCTTTCATCTTGTTCGTTTTTTATTATTTAAAATTCAGGTGAAATATCTTGCTGAAGATGGAGTATCTACCCCTATAGTTGGAGCTGCATCCGTATGCTCACCATGGGACCTTTTGGTTGGTAACCCCTATTTTTGTCTTGGTGTTTATTCTGAGTGCTTTTTTTGATTTTCCTTTTTTGAATCATCTATCTGACATACTCTTTTCTTGAGTAGTTTCTCGTTTCCCTTTATTCTTTCTTCGTGTTACTGTTTTTCTCAGTCATTTACTTTCATTATAACTGGTCAGTCACTTTTGCTTTGTTTTCCAAACCATTTTTCCAGGTATGTGACAGATTTATAAACCGCAAACTCCTACAGCGGCTTTATAATCTAGCACTAGCAGTTGGCTTGAAAGATTATGCCGAAATGTAGGTTCTCTCTCTATTTTCTTTTAAATTTCTGAAAGTAGTTTACAGTTACCATCCAAGTTTTCTATTTTAAATTAGTAGACAGTTATAAGTATAAGTCTCCAGGCATGAAGCTGTCCTTTCTCGCCTTTCAAACTGGGAAGGTGTTAAAAAGGTATAACTTTGCACTATCACCAGACATTTGATATTTCAATATCCTCTTTCATTAAGCTTATAATTTTGCAATAGACATGTTTCATGGCTCTGGGAATGAATGGATATGTGCAGCGATTTAGTAATATTATGAAAGGGTTTTGCCACCTTCTCAGCTGTTGTCTAAATCATGATCAAACTGCTGAAGAGAAGGTATAATTTCTTTGCGGCAATGACCAACTTTCATCCTGGATTTTCTTGTTTATCTCAGGCACGCTCAGTTCGAGACTATGATGATTCAGCAACCATAATTCTTGGTAATTACGAGGTAATGAATCTTGTCACCAGCTACTTTTGGCTATCATTATTATCTGATTTACTTGTGCTGTGGCAGACTGTTGATACATATTACAGGCGCTGTAGCAGTTCTATCTTCGTTGGAGGTGTAATGGTACCGTTGCTTTGCATTAGTTCTTTAGATGATCCAATATGCACCTCTGAAGCAATTCCTTGGGACGAGTGCAGGTATTTTGGACAATTTTCTTCTCTAGCTCTAAGTATTTGCAAGCATGAATTATATATTACAAAGGAATATCACCCCTTACAGCCCATGTTCATTCCAGAAGTGATCCCCCCTCACTTTTGTGCATTATAAACACGCATACCCGTTTTCAGTTCTTGTATTTGATATAACACTTCTATGCACTTCTGTGATCATAGACGCAATCATTTGTTTCTCACCTCTGAAGAAAGCTGTTACATTAGAAGGTCTGAACTTTAGATTCATCATTTCTGGTAGCCACTGATATTGTGAATTCGCAGGTTAAACAAGAATGTTGTCTTGGCCACAACAAAACATGGAGGGCACTTGCCGTTTTTCGAAGGTTTTGCAGCCAAACGTGTTTGGTATGATACACTTGCGAAGCTTTATCGAATTCTGCCGGTTCACTGACTCAGGCAATTTTGAGGTCTTGAGCTAGCTAATGCAGAGGAACTTGTGCATTTCAGGTGGGTGAGAGCCGTTGATGAATTCTTTTGTGTACTGAACTCTAGCCCCTTCAGGCAGCGTAAGAAACAGGTAAATGAGGAATGCTTCTGCCCAACGTCTCCTACATGTGCAGACATCCCAAGTGGAAATGAAACTTGTTTTACTCTACCAACATTACTCTCGCTTTTTTTGCATCATGCAGACTGTGACTTCTCCTGTTAGTGCTCTCAACTCATCAATCGATCACGCCCCATATGTTCACATGCTTGAAGACGGCATGGTCACGGCCGTAGGTGATGAAATAACTGATGCAGAAATTATCCATCAAGACAAAGATCATAAGGGGAAGACTGAAGTGCAGGCTATCGATCATGCTCACAAAGATGGTATAATCACAACCGTAAGAGATGAAATGGCTGACACAGAAGTTGAGCAACAGGCCAATGATCATAAAGGGAAGAGCAAGGAAGCAAGTTTCATACTTGATGAAGACAATGTTCATGAAGAGGACAAGCCAAAGACCAACACTGACCAACTGCGTCATCGTCAACGAGGCATCAGTGAGCTGATTGGTCCTATCAACATGTCCCTGAATCAACTGGCGCGCCGGCATCGGTTTTCTCTATGGCTGCTTGCTTACATTGCAGTCATTACAACATGGCCTGTTTTAGGCTCGTCGCTCGCGATTATATTAAAGAGAAGATTCAGGGCCCTTTTCTCCAAGCCTAAAAAGTAAACACTGCGATAGAGGTGCTTGTAAAATAAGCCTCTTCTTTAGATGAGAAACAGTCACCTCAAGATACAATATTTCCTTCACTGCTATCACTCCCATGCTACTGGGATGTACTCTTGCAATCAATGTGCCGAGCATAAATAATACCCTATTCATGATCAATCACCCCCAGACCCAGATATAGATTTGGCCCTCTTTTTGCTTTTGTTGCTTGACGGGGACTGCTTGTTGTGGCCAGAACCAGAGGTAGTGGTAGGCCTCTTGTGGTTTCCTGGAGAGTTAGGCTTTTTTCCTCCAGAGCCTGACGGAGAAGTAGGCTTCTTTTCTCTTTTAACTTGCGGTGTTTGACCAGCCACAGTTTTAGAATCTCTCACGAGGGTACGAGACGGAAGCGACGAGCGACGACTGGACAACGCTGATAATGAAGTCATAGAACGCCGTGCCTGCGCAAGGACTTCACCAGGCTGGTGAAAATGGATCAGTTGAACTCGTCTTGATACTTTCGTGGCTGTAAAACGAACACAGACCAACCCGTTGAATGCTCTTGAGAAAAAGCATAAGCAGTCACCCTTATCAAATCTGTAAACACCAATGATCAAACAGCAAGCTGCAAGAGAAACAAGATACATACCAATTTTAACCTCAGATGAAGAAGGCAAGAAAACCATTGGTTGAGAGCCCCTGAATTTGGAGCTAACCCAGTCATATGATACGCCTAGACTTGGATAAATCAACATTCAGTCCATGTTCAGGCACTGAGTAATATAAATATATGACCATATCACCTGAAGAGTCCTCGAGAGTTCCTAAATTCCCATCACCCTTAAAGCTGAAAGATGCATTTAGCCCGTCGAAATCTGGATTCTAGAATCAAAACATGGTAGTAAATGAAAGCGAATGCAAACGCAAGTTCCGGGCAACAAAGAACAATGCCGAGTGCTTGAAGTAGAAAGAAAAAACAGGAGTGGCCTCTACCTGATTGATGGGCCATTGAAGTAACCACAATTCAGTAGAATCTGACAAGTTGAGATCAATGAGCGGGTCTCGCTTATCCTCCATAAATCCTTGTGTTGGCGTGTAATCCTTGGGCAACGAAGCATCCATTCCGAAACCTATGTCCACCACAAAACAAAATAACCATCAAAAGATCTGAAAACGCAGAAACCAACCACCGGATTGAATGAAACTCTTACCAAAACCCAAAAACCCTAATTCGCCAGTCAGAAAATTGGTGACGCCTACTCAGAAGTGGCGCCCTCAGCGTTCTTATTGGGCCTATTCGAATTCCTCTTACAAATTTATTGGGCTCGGGCCGAGTTGCACTACGGACACGTGGGTGGACACGGCACGACAAAAGAACCAAAAAGAAACCGAAAAATATTTCCTCGTGCACCGGAGTCTAATTTCGAGATGTCCATGGCGGTGAACCCACCGGCGTTTCCTTACGGCTGCCGACAGTGCCAATTAGCCGATGCCTCCTGCTCTCCAATGGCTGCTATGCTTTATCCTCGGCCTACAGCGCCCGCTGTACGTTTCCTTTGTTCATCATCATCAATTGACTGCCAGAAAGACCCATCTTTAATTGATCTACCTTCTCTTCGATTTGCCGTCTCTTTGGCGGTTACTGTGTCTTGTTTTTTTTTTTTTTTTTTTGATTCTCCGTTTTATTTTCGTTGATATAGCCTGATTGGATTTTTGTTAAGTTTCTTTGGTTTTTTCAGGTTTCCAGCTCCAGGAAACATGGTCAGCAGCGCCGTGTGGGTTATAATTTCCCCAACTTTTTTAGGCAGCCAGGTCCGCATTTGCTTACCTTGCCTACGTATTGCCGAATTGAGGATTTGGAGATTATCTAACTGCAATTTCATGCTTGTTCAATCCTCCGATTCATACACACAAAAATGTAGATAGATTGCAGATTCCAATGGAACGATTAAGTTGCTATACTTTTTGCTTCTCTAATTTTTTTTCTTGAGTAAATGCTTCCCTAATCTTGGTATGCTTATTAGTGATATCTTTGTTTTTTTTCATGCTTGAGCAGTAGTAAAAGCTGTGGCAACACCTGATTCAGCTGTGGAATTGCCCCTGACAGCTGAAAACATCGAAAGCGTGTTGGATGAAATTCGCCCTTATCTTATTGCAGATGGCGGTAATGTTGCATTACATGAGATTGATGGAAATGTTGTCAGACTAAAATTGCAAGGAGCATGTGGCTCCTGCCCTAGTTCTGTGACGACAATGAAAATGGGGATTGAGCGACGATTAATGGAAAAGATTCCTAGTATTGTTGCCGTTGAATCGATTCCAGATGAAGAAACAGGGCTTGAAATGAACGAAGAAAGCATCGAAAAGGTAACTCTTTTATGTCACATACCCCATTAGGTTTCTGTTACAAGAAATGATACTCGAGACTTTGCTGGTTGATTTGTGTATTTTTCCTCAAACCAAAATGCGTCTCTTTTAGGTGCTTGAGGAAATCAGGCCATACCTTGTAGGGGCAGCAGGTGGGGAATTAGAGCTAGTGGGCATTGAGGAGCCAATAGTTAAGGTAAGAATTACAGGCCCTGCTGCTGGTGTGATGACCGTAAGAGTTGCTGTAACTCAGAAACTCAGAGAAAAAATCCCAGCAATTGCTGCTGTTCAATTGTTGTCTTAGATACCCCTTTCTTGACTGTTCATACTGGATTTGAAAACTGAGCTCATACCTCTATACAAAATGGAGCATTACCATCAAGCTCAAAACCATTTTGGCATTGGCAAATATCGGGTAAGCAATCCCTCAAAAGGATTGTGTGACTAATTGCAGCTTTCAATGTGTGCAGCGTCGTACAAAAAAAAAAAAACATCTTTGAAGCATCAAAAACAATAACAGAATCGACAACTCCAGTCCCAGAAGCCATGAAATGACCATTGCAAATGTCACTGAGGGTGCTTTGCAACCGAGAAAGAAGGCACACAGTCTGTATAGGTAAACAAAAAAACATCTTACACTATCTTGGATATCGCAGATGTTTGCATCAACAAGCTCGTACAATGGGATTCAGTTCACTCGAGGTTCAACTTCTTAAGAAGTTGACGCCATCTTGGAGTCTCCTTATCGAAGATGTAAGTCAGGGGTGAGATCAGAACTCCACTTCCCCCAATCTGCAGTTACATGGGATTGAGAGTTAGGTTGTTAGAAATAGCTAAGGGATTTGTACACAGTAAGATGCAGATCATGAACTCTCACCTCCCTCAGCTCCTGAACAGATTTGTAAAGGGCTTTCTTGGGCACACAGATAACTACAGCATAGTACTGTATCGATACTTCTCCATCTTGCTTACAAAAGACTGGACTCACGGTTGGTCCCTGTGTGGAACAATTTGTGCAGTGAACAAGGAGCAAATAATTTCCAGCTTTTCAGGCACATTAGAAGGACAAGAAAATTAGAGTGGGGACCTGCAAACCCGATAAGGATGGCTGTTTTAGTATTCTCTCAGCCACTTCTTGAGCACTTGTTCCTCTGGTGTTGGCAGTTACCTGTGACAAGAAAAAAAAAAGTGATAATGAGTATAAGATCAAAATGAATGTTAACACGTTCAAAATAGCAACCCGCACCGTGAACTGGCCAATAGCGCTTAAATGTGCTTCCAGTCTTTCAAGTATTTCTCGAGTTATATCAAGCACCTCTTTTCTTTCCACCAGAGATCTTCTGCTAGCCACAAGCACAGCCTGAGAAAACAGCATAAATTCAGGGAGATGGCCATTCAGCAATGACTTCAGTTCTTGGATAAGAATCGTTTTTGGGTTAGGAGGATAATGAATCCTCAAGATTAGAAAGTCACCTGACTTTGCATGATTATCCCCCTTCAATCTCTTTCAGATTGTTCTCTTTCAGTGTGGTTCCACTACTCACAAGGTCCACTATTGCATCCGCTGTCCCCATCTACATGGAAAGGGAGAAACAACGAGAGATGAAATAGACATCCTGGGAATCCTCAGGGACAGAGATAAAAAGGGGGCAAATGCGTACTGCAGGAGCTGCTTCAAGGGCTCCATCAGCTGTTGAAAAGGAGACATACTTGAGCCCATTGTCCTTCATGAATTTTGGACCCAGCTGCAGATAAAATAATTTTCATGGTGCACATCATGAGCAGAGTGGCACTTTCAAAACACAGGCATAATCACGAAAGCAATTGAGTACAATCATACGTATGTGAAACTCGTAGCCACTCTTAGAGGTCTCTCTGGCATCCACTGGGGCATCTCTGATAGCTCCTTCAAAGAGTTGATGTTCTCAAAGATGCCATAATTCGGAATCTGATAAAACAAATAGAAAGCACAGCATAAGACTTGAAATTCAAAAGGATGACTTTCATGGCCATTTGGCAACATGAACTAAGTCCTTACAGCCAGCGATAATCGGCAATCCCCATAGTCAAGAGCATCATGGACAACAATGAGATCTTCATTCCCCTGATAGAAAAAAACAAGACTAAAAATCTAAAAAAGATCCACAAAGGTTCCAAGCTGGTGGATGTCTCCAGAATACATTTCCTCTATGATGCCTTAATCAATAATGACAGGCATTAATTCATACCTGTCCATGTTCCATGACAATGTCCAAACCCACAATTCCGAGGTCCAAATCTCCAGACACCAATTTCCTCACGACATCTTTCGGCCGCTGGAACCAAACTTCTAAATTCGAAATCTGCAAACATATCACGAGACAAGCTAAATCACTGACGGAATATTCCGCAAACCAAAATGAAAAACCCAAATCCGAAGATCTTTTCTTGAGATTTCATTACGGAAAAGGATTACTAACTAAAGAGATTATAAATACTATAAAGCATCTATTCCATACAAAGAAACTATTTTCGCTTACCAGTGGAATCTCCGCAACATACTGCCGCGGATTCACCTGCTTCACCGACAGCTGACATTCCTGGACAACAGCCGAACGAAAGAGACGAACAAAATTTAGCCCAACCCAGCAAAAACACAACATGATATCCAATAAAAAAACATGCTTATCCAGAAGCACTCCACCCCAACAATTAGCACAAGGGTCCAGGATTTTCACCTTGAGAAGATCAAGAGTATCGGCAGCCATCCGGCCCTTGCTCGGCAACCCAAGACGCACTTCACCCCTTTCGTGAGCCTTCTTCTTATCGACATTCCGATCGGTGGAGGCAGCCGGCGCGGCGGAGGCGCGACATGAAACAGCAAACATGAACGAGCGAGGGGATGAGGATGGGAAACGCGAAATCGCTGAGAAATCCGAGACAGGCTTCCATGTGAGCGACATTGCTGATTGCCAATTTCACAGGCCGCCACGAAGTGTTCGCCACTACAAGGGAATACACCTCTTCAATGTTCCTGATTGCCAGAGCATATTCTCTATGCTCCCGGGGTAAAACAACCGAACTCCCCTCTTTACGAATCCAGTTTACTAAAATTTGCCTTCTTTACGGTTTGGGATTACCCATTTCGTAATAATATTATTATACAAAATATGTTTAATATCACGACCCGTCGGAGCACCAGACCCTCTTACTCTCAATCTGCAGATGAAAAACCTAATACCCCAAAGCGACTGAGAGACCGAAGACGACGACGAGGAATGCTCAGTTGCCCATATTCTTCGTCTCCGCGCAGACAGGGAAGCGGGCAACCGAGGAGTCGGAGAAGATGAACTACGCTCGAATTAGGGTTTATGGAGAATTCCGGAAATTAAATTTATATGAGGATAAAAATGGAGTCAGTTGAATAGTATAATTTTTGTAATTGATTTAATATTTAATCTCAAAATCTTGTTATATAATTTATAAAAATAAATGGGCCATATTCTTGCTAAGGCCCATAACAGCGGCTACTAGGGTTTTGGCGCACTATAAAAATACATCACATCTTCAGTGAAGCTCTTCGAGGGTGGTCTCGTTTCCTGATTCAGTCGTTCGCCGTCGCAGGTTCGTGCTTTGTCTGTCGTTATGGAAGCCCGGATGTCCTGTTATTCATGTTCATTTAGTAAATTGTATGGTATTCTGATTTCGTGCCTTTTCTTGGTGGTCAGGTGAGAAGCGTCGAGGGTAATATCCAGAAGAAAATGTCTGGGTAAGTTGCGATCTTGCGCTTTTAAGCTGTTGATTTTAGTAGAATCACTTGGAAGATTTTTGTGTAAAGGTGGTCATGGTTAGATGCTTATCATTTCTACGGCTTCTGATCTTGTTGCATTGTCCATAGCTTTTGCATTGCGTTATCTGATTTAATGTTTTCAATAGAAAGCATTGAAGTTTTGAGTACGTGTTTTTTTTTTTTATATTGTGGGTATGTTTCGTTCACATTACTCTCGCGTCCTTCCCATTCAGAACCATCCTAGTTATTGATAAAGTTGAATTTTGACTTTCATTAGTGAGGATGCTGTCGTTGCTCCAGCGCCTGCTCTTGGTGAGCCCATGGATATCATGACTGCCCTTCAGCTAGTGCTGAGGAAGTCTAGGGCCCATAGTGGCCTGGCCAAGGGGCTACATGAGGCTGCGAAAATCATTGAAAAGCATGCTGCTCTTCTCTGTGTGTTGGCTGAGGACTGTGATCAAGCAGATTATGTAAAGCTGGTGAAGGCACTCTGTGCTGATCATAACGTTAGTTTGATAACCGTCCCAAGTGCGAAAACGCTCGGTGAATGGATCGGGGTAAGTTACCATGCTCCAGGTTAATGCTTTCCTTATGTCTTGGTTGGTTTTGTATATACTGCTGATTTGGTATACTTGGGTCTGAAGTTTGACTCTTTGGCTCCTTTAACCTTGCCTTAGGGATGAATGCAGCACCCAATATCGATGAATCCTTTTGTTTTTTGGAATTTGGATAGGCCTCCAAAATGTCTTCCCAAACATCACAAATGGAAACATAAAAGAAAGCTTGTTGAAAGATTGGGTTTTTTTTGGTCTTTTCATACTCCTATCTTGTTGGTTTATTTCACCAATGATCTAGTTTGACTCAATGTTCTAACGACAATTGAAAAGCCAAGGGATGATTATGGATTAATTTTCTCACGACGGTCGTCTGAGACATTCTGTCATCATTGATGCTACAATCCATTTTTCTGATGGTTTTACATGTACTCTACTTTATATGGTTAGATGACTGCGTAATGGGTAAAAAATTGTATGGTTTTAAACATAAAAGCTTTCCTGGTGGCTTCATCTAACCTTACCAAACCTTCTATTTCCTCTTTCAGCTTTGCAAGATCGACTCTGAAGGCAAAGCTAGGAAGGTTGTGGGATGTGGATGTGTGGTTGTTCATGTAAGCTGTAGTACAATTGAGAGTTTCTCTTGCTTGGTTTTGTCCGTTAACCATGAAACTTGCGCTAATACTCATATCTGCAGGATTTTGGGGAAGAAACTGAAGGTCTTCACATTGTTCAGGAATATGTCAAATCACACTAGATTGGGGTTCTCAGTCACTTCCGGCCATTGTTTCATCTTCTCTCTCACTTTCAGATTGAAAGTCTTCTAAAAGGCTGACTGAGGGCTTGTGAATTTCGATGAACATTTTTTTGCGCTTTTTCTTCAGCATGTTCTTGTGCATCATGCGTAAGCAACTCAACTTACCAGAACTATCAATTCTGAGTGGATTTTTTAACAATCCCAGAATTGTTTACCAAACGTCAACACCATGAACTGTAAAATAAGTCTGATTAGCATGATGATTACAAAGTAAATGTACAGCACTAATCTTCGTACTCAGTTTGTTCATCATCCTCAGCATGGGCCCATCCGTTTACCATGTTGTCACGCTCCTCTAGAGTTTCCTCACTATCTTCTTCCTCAACAGGCCAGGCCTTTTTACGCAGTCTTATGTTGGTTGCTGCGCTTCTGCGATTGAGAGCTTTAGAAGGTGGCAGCTTCAGATTTGGCTTCGCCCTGCTGCTCTTCTGAGCTTTTCTGCTTCTTCTACTCCGTTTAGCAGCTGCATAGCCGTCTTGATCATTGCCATCATCGTCATTTTCACCATCATTGTTCTTGTGAATATCATCAGGAAAATGTCCAGGGTGCTCTCTCCTCAAATGGAGATTCAGCTTGTACTCATGAATGTACGCCTTCTCACACCCTTCATACGGGCATGCATGCGGACGCTCTGCAGACGGCCGGCCGGAAACTCCGGTAGACGGTTTTGTATTTTTTGGAGGCCTCACTGATGGAGGAGTATATTTTGGTGGATCCACCATTGTTGGCTGCAGCATCAAACAGGCTCTTAGGAGGACAAGCATGGATGGCATTAACACCTTAACCTGGAAACCAGAGGAACTTGCACCAACCTTTTGGTGATGAGAGGCGACATGGTTTTTTAGCTTGTATTCGTGAGCGTAAAGCTTCCCACAATGGGGGTATGTGCAAACATGATAATTCTCCTGAGAATGCGTTTTCGTGTGTGACCTCAGATTGAAGTCCAAGGAGAAAGCCTGCAAAAAAAGAACAGTTTGGATTGAGTATGTTAAGCAGATAAAATGGAACACTGTAGAGGATACACGAAAAAAAACGATCAAAATGCATCGCATTCAGCAATGGAAGCCAGAGAGATAGATTTAGTGGTAAAAGATTCACCCCCCACAAGCAAGCTTCACAGGAAACATCATGGCAAGTTGCATCAACTGTCAAATGAGTTCTGTTCGTGAGGAACCCAAATATTATAACAATCCATGTGCTATTCTATAAAAACACTGGCATTTTAAATCAATCCATGGTGTTTCTATTCCATTGTACTCCTGCAAAAGACCAGTAGAATGAGTTATTCACCTTACCACACCCTTCATGGGGGCAAACATAGTCCCGCTGTCCAGTGTGGATTAGATAATGCCTCTTCAGTTTTGAACTGTCCAAAAATTTCTGCAACGAGAAAAACTGATAAGTACATCACATGATATGAAACCTGCAAGAATAAACACTGAACATATGAACCAAGCTTGGCATTTTAATGATGAATGTTGGGTTACTATCTGATCAAAAGCGTACTTTCCCACAATTCTCGTACTGGCACACATGCTGTCTCTCCCCGTGAATATGGGAATGCTTTCTCAGAGCCCCGGCATCGATAAACGTTTTCCCGCATCCTTCATAGCTGCAAAGAAAAAGGACTTCTGTGGTTGGCTCTGGATCAGGCTCGAGTTTTAATCCATGCGGATCATTCAGTTTCTCTTGTATGGCATTTAACGTGTTCTCTGGTAGAGAAGAGTATAGTTGAAGGAATCACTAGCAACAAAACCATGGCTAAAAGCTTTGAGAATACCGTTGACCCATTTCAGAACAAGGCACTTTCCCTCCAGTCGTGATGAGATCTTGAGGAACCCTTCAAAGGCGCATACACGAAAAGGGGTCAAGATCATTTCAGAAGAAAAAAGAAATGGAAACCATTTCATCAGTAGAACGTAGAGTTTGGCGAATGGTGTGATATGATTCTGAGGATGAAACTAGAAAATCAAGCGAAAAGCTCATCAATCACCATTCTTTAACCCATTTAACAGCAGGAGCAGCGCCTCTAGACTTGGGCATGGGACGTCGATCGAATAAGGAATGCGTGACATGAGAAACCATGGGCGAGGCGACGATCTCTTTCAGATTAAACGGAACCGCAATTCCTCAGACTGGGGGTTTCAAACGACACAGCAAGATCAAATTTCCCAGGCAGACAGAGATTGGCTTATGACTCTTAAATCCGCCATAGATGGTTCAGTATGACTTCCGGTTGCTGTCGCAGGACCCAATCTCGTGGGATGGGCCTGCTTTGCGTCCCCAGTAAAACACTTTTCCATTTTATTAAGAGGAATTTCCTTGATCTTAAACCAATAAAGCAGTGCCATAGCATGAACTGTCAGACAAGACGACAAGATCCCATGAAGAACAACCAGCCGAGAAGACGAGCCATGATAGCATTCCCAAATTCAAAGAGCAATGCAACGGTGAATGGCACTCATCATACTTCCTCAACTCAAAGGCATAACAGAAACAATTCATCGGTATCGCATTAAGATGCGGGAATGCGAGGAGTTATCGTAGCCTCCTCGCCTCCCTTTCCGACTCCAGCAAGGTGAGGATATCACCCTCTCGAACCGGGCCCTTGACATTCCTCATGATGAAACGATTCTGATCATCCACGAACTTAACTCGCACTTGAGTCACCTGCCCTCTCGACCCTGTTCTGCCAATCACCTTCACCACGATCGCATGCTTGATCTGGGAATCCATTTCTACATTCAGCGGACATATTCCACAAATTTACATCCCAGAGCATCAAAAAAACCATCCCAACCCAAACACCAAACTCGCCCAAAAACGACAGAACAAAAAGTACGCATTCCTGAACCAAAACAAGTCAATCAATAAAACAAAGATACCCACAAGTATGCCAGAAAAAGCTTGAACGCATCATACTCAGCAAGTTGGAGACTCGGATCTTCGGACAAGCAGTAGCAGACAACGGAAAAATCCCTAGCAGAGACGACGAGTTATGTACCAAGCATTTCATTGGGCTAGCCCAATGAATAAAATTTTGAATTTTTTTGAAATAAAATATTTTTTTTATATTACCTCAAAATTTGTTCGAAATCTCGCTGTTTGTACGAAATCCGAAATTTTCACGAAATTAGATTATTAATTTTAAAATTCAATTTATTATTTGGTAATAATTACAACCTGGTCCCTTCTATGTTTTTATATTATCATTCCGCCCCCGTCTCCTCGCCATTTACACAAAATTACCGGCTGAACCAATGCATTAATTAATTAATTAATTAATCAAATACCTAATTTGTGCCTAAAGCGAGCTCCCCAACCAGGCATCAATGTGACGACTTTCTCAAAATCAATTTGACTGTCTTTTTGGTTTAGATATTTAAATAAATTGTAAAATATTTAAATATAAATATATAATAAATGAAATATTTGATTGATAAATTGGTAATAAAATAAAAAATATTTTATTTTTATAAAAAGGCAATCATGTGTTTCATCATTTTTAATATAACAAAATAAGAAATCAATGTAAATTTTTTTATATATTTTATTTATTACTACCTATAAAAACACACCATTTCAATTCCAATTTCGCATCGGGATGCACGTCGTGGAAGGCTAGAAGGAGGTGAAATGACAAGAAAAGCCCTGTAGTCTTAGCGTAGTTGCATCATCATCTAGAGAGGTATGGGGGGACTTCCTAAGCAAATGCCCTGGTCTTCAGATCGCCTAGAGGTAGAAATTTTCAATGTAGCACCAAAAATGGTGACTTACAAAACATGCCAGTTTCAGTTGAGTATGAGATCTACCCAGAATTGGGTGGATGAGGGAGAGCCAAACTTGTTCTGATATCCACTACAATTTGCGTCAATGGGCTGGTGTGCATGGGATGTTGGGTTGTTCTTGTTCTCTGAAGATGTATTACTTGAGTAGTGTTTAATTTTTTTCGGTATGAGACAAGTAAAAAAGTGATCTTTGAATGGATTGAGCCTCGTGATTTTGTAGAAATACGAAAAGAATTGGGAATAGTGCATACATTGGTCCACAAAAGTTTGGGGAAGGTAAGAAAATTGCGTTACTCAGAGGAGTAGTTGGTGAAGGCGAAGGAAAAACGGAACTTTTGTAATAATTGTCGTGGTTCTTACCCGGTGAGCGAACCAACGGCGGACTGAATTGATAATAAATTACCGGGAAGACTTCTTTGGCGAGTTGAAGCGCATTGGTTTCCACAAATGATGAGTATCAGTGGATATTCCGGAGCCAGTGTATCTATTTTCTTCGTCCTGTCTGTCTGAGCTGGTTACAAGCCCACCTTAAGATGAAATTGAAACCCTCGTCTTCGATTTTGTGTGCAAGTGCGTGAAAGAGAAGGTGATTGGTGGTGTTCCCTTTTTTGTGGGTGTGTTTTTAGTTTTGTCTGGAGTTGACCAACGTTCATTTTTCCGTTCTTTCTTTGATCTGGACCTTCAGCTGCTTCTTTGTCTGTGAAGTTATTTTGATTTTCAGCTGTAACGAGCTCGACCCTTTTCAAATTTTGTTGTTTTTTTTCTTTTTAAAGTATGGATCTTTGATCCTTGGTTCCAGTCTTTGGTTTCGTGTGCGTTTGTACAACTGCGATGCCGTCGTCTTTCTGGGCTTTTTAGTTCCCCCTTTTTATTGCTGTTCTGAGCTGTGAATCTTCTGGTTTTGGTTTCTGATTTTGCTATCCAGGTCTATTTTTGTGCGACTTTTCTCTCTTATCGTGTCTTTGATTTTGGGGTTTTATGACTACAGTGTTTGTGAGAGATTTCAATTACTCGTGTTGGTCTTGCAGATTTGAGAAATTTTGTTCTTGGAAGATTTGATGAACCTTCTTGGCTTATATGCAGGTATGCTCTTAACATGTTCACAGTTTCTGCGGTAATCTTTGCTCCCCGAGGTGATACCTGTTCACCTGTTGCATGCGTTCGTTAAGTTGCTTCAATATTCATGGTCTATGTGCATTTTCTATGGACACTCCTGCGGACTATGCTGATGTAACTCGTGAAAGACAAGATTTTTCCAAGGTCAAACCATGCTTTTTTTTCTATTGCTACCTGGTAGTAAACATATGAAAACTGGGTTTCGCTCAAGATCTTTGAGTAGTTTTTCCCAAGCTTAATAACATCAGCTGGAACTTCCCATGCATCAAGTACTGAATGTGACACAACCAAAAGAACCATAGTTTCTGTGGTCTTAGCAAACGTTGATTCTTAACTTCTTTTGCTCTCTTTGAGCCAGATTGTCACTTTTTCTTTCAACTGGCTATAGTTTCTGAAGATCTGCATCGGCTTCTGAAGTGCTTGGTATTGCTAAGAGAGATATCCCATCTAAGGTGTCAAGAGGGAGTGTTGCTGTTCCACTTCTTTTGTTACAAAGGCTTCAATGTCTTTCCGAAGCTTAGCTCGTGACTTAAGGAGCAGTTTTGGTAGCTTGTCGAGGCGGGGCTTTGATGTGAGGCTTCCTGGACATAGCAGGGGAAAATCACACGGCTCATTTCATGATTTGGGTGAACGTCCCACAGTCATTCAGAATAGTCCTTGGGCTAATCTCCCACCAGAGCTGCTTTATGATGTGATCCGGAGGTTGGAAGAGAGTGAAAGCACATGGCCTACCAGGAAGTATGTCGTTGCATGCGCTGCTGTGTGCCGAGCTTGGAGGATCATGTGCAAGGAAATTGTTAAAGCCCCAGAGTTATGCGGAAGGCTCACCTTCCCAATTTCCTTGAAGCAGGTCACTCTCTCTGTGTTTTTTCTTCTTCTTTTGCACAATCAGGCTGTTGCAATTCTTCAAATCTGCAGTCCTCTGTGTTTGGGAACTTCAATCTTATGTTCTACACTCCTTTTCCAGATCATGATCATTATAGCTGATTATTATGGTGGGCCTCTGTGATCTCATAATATTGTGACATGCTTTCCTTCTTGTAATCTGCAGCCTGGACCTCGTGATGGAACCATCCAGTGCTTCATTAAGAGAGACAGGTCTCATTTAACCTACCGTCTCTTTCTCTGTCTAAGTCCTGGTGAGAGCCCTTGAAAATGTTGAATCTATTCCCGTGTGTCATCTCTGTACACTGCTGATGTACTGTGCTTGATGTTCTTCAGCTTTGGTAGTTGAAAGTGGGAAGTTTCTCCTCTCTGCGAAGCGAACCCGGAGAACCACTTCGACTGAGTATGTGATCTCGATGGACGCTGACAACATTTCGAGATCAAGTAGAACATACATTGGAAAACTAAGGTAGGACTTGCTCCATATTAGTTGAATTCATCTCTGCTCATGGCATGCCTGGTTCTGGAATCTGAGTTATGATATGGAATTCTATCACCAGTTTGATTAGTTTCGTTTCGTTCCGCAGGTCAAATTTTCTGGGAACAAAGTTCATCATCTACGATACTCAGCCTCCTCATATGTGTGCACAAGTCTCGCCTCCTGGTAGATCGAGCCGCAGGTTTTATTCAAAGAAGGTGTCTCCAAAAGTACCAACGGGGAGTTACAGGATAGCTCAGATCACGTATGAGCTTAATGTTCTGGGGACGAGGGGTCCGAGGAGGATGCATTGCATCATGCACTCTATTCCTGCTTCATCCATCGAGCCAGGTGGATATGTACCGGGGCAACCGGAGCTTCTTCCACGGCCTCTGGAGGATTCCTTCCGGAGTATCTCCTTCTCAACGTCACTGGATCAGTCCTCTGAGTTTGGCAGCTCAAGGTTCTCTGATTTGGGTCTGCTAAATGAAGACGATGAGAGCAAGACAAGACCATTGGTTCTGAAGAACAAGGCTCCTCGTTGGCACGAGCAACTGCAATGCTGGTGCCTCAATTTCAGGGGACGCGTCACGGTTGCCTCCGTCAAGAACTTCCAGCTCATCGCCGCCACGCAGCCCGCAAACACCACAACTGCCGCCGCTGCGGCCACCGCCTCCACACAGCCGGCTCAAACAGACCATGATAAGATCATCCTACAGTTCGGTAAGATAGGGAAAGATGCGTTTACGATGGATTACCGGTACCCCCTCTCTGCTTTCCAAGCTTTTGCGATCTGCTTGAGCAGCTTCGACACGAAATTGGCCTGCGAATAAAGGATGAGGGAAACTCAGCTTCTTCATTTCATATCTGGAAAAGAAAGAGTTGGTGATGATTATGTACTGTACTCTACATCTGCCTTTCATTCGTAGAAACTGCTGCAGGATGATGATAGCTGCTATGAACTTATAATACACTGAGCACGATGCTGCTCATGACCATTGAAATCCAGTTCTCTCTTCCACGCTCTATTTTTTATACTCTGCTTTGTATGATGATGATGATAACCCCTTCGTTGAACTTGCAGAATGCCTAATCTCAGAAGATCGAGCCTGATGGAAGTGCATGTGGCACAAAACCAGGCAAAAAAGACTGAATCTTTGACTGTTGTGCTTTTACATTAAGACGATGGTAAAAACAATGGACAAGATTTTACCTTTGAAATGTCAACTCTGTGCGTAGGTGGGTGGCGTTTCTTTTGTGTTATTAAACCATGGAAAAATGACAAAGGGAGGCGGATTCGGGGAAGGGAAGGTGGGTAAATGAAGAGGTTTTTGAAGGGATGACGGCAACCAGATCGTTGAAGTTTTAACCTTCGGTTGCCATAATTTTGTCTGCGTTGCGTCAATCGAATTCCGAATTCGTCGGTTTTATAAACGTTTCTCTCCGAACAGGTTCTTCTCCTCTGTGTCTTAGCTGTTCTGTGGTTGGTGCAGGGGGCTTTCATGCCCTCATCCCGGCTTCCGATTTCCGATACTGTCTTCTTGTGGGTTTTGTCTTTCGTATTTGAAATCGCAGACCCTTGATCCAGTCCAGAGAGGTAAACCATCTGTTTTCCCCTTCGTTGATCCCGTCTCTCTTCTTCCATTTTCTGTAATTCCATTTCATTTTCAAATCTGGGTTTCATTTGTTGCTGCGGAAATTTCGTTTTTCTACGGTGATCTGGAGGATGCCAAGAATGTTTTTTTCCCTTTGTTGATGTTGAAGTTTGTGTCGTCTGAGAAAACAGACTGCGCCTTTCTCTGAAAGATTTTGAAGGAAACTAATCAAAACTGGTTGCTGCTAATCTGTGGAATACATTGTTAATCCAGTCTCTTTCAGGGTTTTGGATGCGATCACTAGCGTCTTGGAAGAAGATGCCTTCTTCACACAGCCACCACGGTTCAACAATTCCATTTCCCTCGTTTCGTCGCCCCATTTTGACAGTCAGAAACGAGCAGGTTGCCTCAGAATCGAGCCGCCAATCCGACGCCCCCAACCTGTCTTCCTTCGATGAACAGGTGTTGTCTCGTTTCAAGGGACTTTCAGAGATGAACAATGATGAGTTTCTGTCACTCCCTTGGATCCTCAAGCTGTTAGATGCATTCGAGGGCTGCCTGGAGGACTTCCGAGCCATCTTATGCGGCAACAGAAGGGTTCTCTCGAAGCCATCCGCGGACAAGCTCGCCACTGAGTTTTTTGACAGATCTGTCAAGGGGATGGACATTCTGAACGCGGCGAGAGATGGCATTGAGACCATCCGCATGTGGCAGAAGCACATGGAGATCGTGGTTTGCGCCTTGGACACGAAGCAGAAGACGATCGGGGAAGGCCAGTTTCGTCGTGCTCGGAAGGCCCTCATGGATCTGGCACTCCTCATGGTACATGAAAAGGACTCCGCTGGCTCCATATTCTCCAACCGGAACCGCTCCTTTGGCCAGAAGGGCAAGGAGCAGCAGCAGCATAGCCATCGCTCAAGCTCATCAGGCGGCCACTCCAGATCCCACTCCTGGAGCGTTTCGCATTCATGGTCAGCGTCCAAGCAGCTGCACTCCATTGCCAGCACCTTGCTGCCTCCACGCGCAGTCGAGGTCTCAGCCACAGACGGCTTCGCCCTGCTGGTCTTCTCCATGAGCTTCATCCTGCTGTTCATTCTGTGGGTCGTCGTGGCCGCCGTCCCTTGCCCGGACCGGGGCTCGCTGGTCCACATCTCGATCCCCCGGCAGTTCTCGTGGAGCTCGCCCCTGCTGACGCTTCACAGCCGCGTAGTCGAGGAGTCGAAGAGGAGGGATAGACGCAACTCCTGTGGACTGTTGAAGGAGATACACGGAATGGAGAGATGTGTGCATCAGTTGACGGATCTGGTGGACGCCGCGCAGTTTCCACTGTCGGAGGAGATGAAGGAAGAGTTGAGGGCGAAGGTGCATGAGCTCTCGTCCTACTTGTGCAAGGAGGGCCTCGACCCTCTCGAGAGGAAGCTGAGGGAGACCTTTAGAAAGGTCGTGGTCTGCAGAAACGAGGGTCTGGAGCTGCTGGGGAAGGCCACAGAGCCCTAGGGGGGTAGAGAAGAGAAGGGTACAGAGTAATAAGCCATTTTGGCCTTGGACTGGTCACTCTATTACTAGTTGAATCAACCATGCAATATGTGATTCATTTATTCATTCTTCTTCATACCATATTTCCTCTCTTCTACTTGTCAGGCAGCCACTGGTGTTCTCTGGTCTTCCTGTGAAGCGAATTTTGAACCAAGAACCAGTAACTGACAAGAGGTTTCTAACAGACTGGCAAACCAAATGGATGATGAATCGGTAGGCGCTTCACCCAGTTTTTCCATTTCTTATTTGAGGAATGCAACCTCAAAATGGATGATCAACAAAGGAATGAATCTGCACTTCCCACCAGTGAAATTCAGAAGCCATGAATGCAGTATGTATATGGATGGCATTGGGGGGGTTCCCTCTCCTTCGACATCCTCATTCAAAAAGAACGAGCAGAATAACTTTTACCTCTACTCCACGAGTGTAGCTCCTTATTATGCTGGGGAAGATTGCCATGTCATCGACTTTCTTCTTTGCAGAACGCTGGAGGAGGGTAAGCCCATGTTCGTTGCATGATCGTTTGAGGTGGATGTTCTTGAAGGCCATGGCTTCTCAACAATGGGAACCTTCTTTTCTCGAAGCTGCAATGCAAATCCTATATAAGTTGTGTCTGAGATGCTCTCATTTGAAATAAATATGGGTAAAAACTAACTCTATTTTAAACTCAGAAACCTATGCAGCACACACTAATCGCATCTAAAAGGCAAGGCACCATAACTGCAATACATGAAGCAGGAAGGCCACTGAAGAATTGGTTGCACCGCATTAATCCTTCATTGATCACTAATACATACATGCTAAACCACTGAATGCCTCTTCAGGATAGGAGAACCTTATACAGAAAACAGCTACAGGATGGATAAAAGAGAGACCAGAAAGAAAAAAGGTTACCTGCTTGTATCTCTGCCTGTTCTTTTCAGCCTGCATTTCCAATACGAAAAGTTGGTTTACTTGACATTTTTTCATATGGTGGAAGTTATTACATGCGTAACAACATGATTACATGTTCTCTCAAAAGCGAGGCACCATCCTCCTCAAGTTGTGCGACCAAGGATTCCAGCTCCACTGTAAGGGCCTTGACGGTTAAAGAAGTAAATGGTGAAGAAAAGCAGGCTTTTTATGACAAAAGGTAGCAATTTTAATACCATTGCAAATGCGTCGCAGAAAAGAAAAAATGGGACGACGCAGCTGGGAAGAAAGGAACCTGCTTGCGTTCCCTGGATCTGGCGGCGGATTCCCGGTTCTTTATCATTCTCCTCTGCTTTTGTTGCGTGGCCTTATCCATGCTAGCTTCATCCATCGCCGCGTTCCGTTTCCCCCTGCCGTCGTATCCGATGCTTCCACTCGAAGGCGAGGCCGCCACTCCGTTGGCGAATTCCAGACCATACCCATTCTGCACACAAGTCGCCGCTGTCTGAGCAAACGGCAAGGCTGGCACACTCGCCCCGGGATTCATGAGAGGAGCATCCATCCCAAAGGCAACAGTGGCCGCACTACGTGGAGCCATGGCCATCGCCGGGGGCATCCTAACATCCACCTCGTTCATCATCTCGGCCGTAACAAGAAAATCACTCGGCGTCAACAGCGGCTTCCCACCGTCGTTACCCCCAACATGAAGAATATCCCAGCATTCCTCATTCGCTGCCTTGCTCACGTTCCTATTGCGCATCCCTCCTCCTCCGGCTATGGCGGCGGCGTTGCTCCCCAGCACAAATGAATCCGAATCGGAATACATATTCCGAAACAGATCGTCCATGCAGACAGGGGAGGGCCCCGAGTGTCACCAGAGATGAGATTTAAGACAGGATACGAGCTCTGCAGTGGAGGATCCTAATAGGGCGGTGACCGTGACGCCATCACCCTCGACGACGCCGTATGACAAGGACTCCGACTTGCGCACTGGTTCAGCTACCGCTTCCCTGGATTCCCATAGAACAAAAAAAAAAGAAAAAGAAAAAAACAATCCCTTTAAGAGCAACAAAAAAAATCGAACAAATCCCGAAAGGTGGACTTGCTGACAAACAAAAAGTGTAACGAGAAAAGTCGGGAGAAACTCAAGGCAATTTTCTTTCCTTATTGTCCGTTAACCGCTGAGTGGAATCCACGCATAAAAAAATCACTATTTTGGCCATTTTCAAGCTCTAAATATTCCACTCAATAGCTCTTAAATTTCAAGCCCAGAAAGATCTCTCATGAGCCCATGACTTAATATAAAACTTACCCTTTGTGGCCATCTTCCTTCATTAAGAGAAAAGAGGTGGAGTGTGATGAGTACTGGAGCAAGAGGAAGCAGCAAGTGAAGACAAGCATCCTGTTCGTGTAACTTTCGGCAGAAATATGAACAAAGAGGCTCCACCACTATCAATTGATGATCAAGTTCTAGTCATTCAGATCGACCAGGACTTCATCCGTGCCTGGGTTCGGATACAGAAGTCGAGGAAAACGCCGGAAGTAGAGAGAAACAAGGCTGGAATGGGAGAGCACTGCATTTGTGAAAGTATCAGTATAGCCACAAAACACAGCAACTAAAACCAGATAAAACCATGGTTGTTGGAATTTATGCTCGTAATACCATTAGCAATACTATTTTACCTCTTTGGGATCAACTGATCTTAAGGGGAGTCATGCTTGAACATAGACAAAGAAGTTTCGACAAGCCTTCATTCGATTACGACTTTCAGTAAATACCCCATCCACCGGAGATGATTTCCATTCACCTTTCAGTAAATGGCACACTTTTTCCAGCCAATGACTAAAGACTCTCAACAGCAGAAACATTTTCCAATTCCTAAAGAATCTCCTTCACAAAACCTAGAACTCTCACAACCACATGAACCAATCCAATAAAAATAGCAATAAACTTAAAGCGGAGACGCGAGGACAGACGATGAACCAATGCAGCATAGTCAATGATGTGCATTCGACAAAGGAGACGAACCGCGTAAGGGCATTCAAATTCAAAAGTGGAAACCCGGGTATCGTAGACGATTATGGCTGAAGAGAAAATCCATTGATTCAATGGCAGGTTATGAACGATGAGACCTGGTTCAGACCAGTAAAATCCATCGACGGCAGCGCCGCCGTGACTGACGGTTGTTCCCCACTCCGTCAAACTTCCCAATTCCGGGCTTTGAGAATGGTGTTTGTTAGAATCTTGGGCCGTCGGCAATTCTAAAAAACCCAATACCTTCCTTAATACGTCTTAGTCTCCTAATTTCGCTTTAATCAAATTCCCACCATTATATAATCAATTTTTCAAATTATTGTAATATAATTTAATAGTATGGCATAAAGATATTTTTAAAATATGTAAAAAATAAATAATATAATTTTTATAATTAATCTCTTATTTAATCATTAAAATTAATATTCAAAAAAATTAATAATTTTTAAATTCATTTCATTATTCAAATTATAATTCACAAAAAATTAAACAGAATCATTTAAGCCGATTAGAGTACCATAACAGACCCAATACTTTGCAACTGATTTATGAGAAAGTTGGATTAACAATAATTTGCATTTTCGTACTAATCACCCTTTTATCGGTAATTAGCATTCATAATGAACTCCTGTTTTTTTATTTTCCCTTTAATCCGAGTCAAAAACTTTAAATTTCCCTACAACAACCAATACAATGCCATAAATAGCCAATGCACCCACGTATCGAGGAATCTTTCTTTTTTTACCACACCGGAAAAACTAAATAATATCCCTTATTACCAAAACCTAATCTCCCCCGGTCTTATTTAAACATCAACTAAAAGTTCGTTGGTTTCCAAAGGGAACCCTCGACCACGATGCCAGTTCTTCAACTGCCGCTCTTCGCTCTTACCGCACTACTTCTGTTGTCCAATTACGTTGCTCCACGTGCGCATGGCGTGAAGTATGACTACCACTACACGAACGAGGTGATGTCCCTTGCGATGCTTTAGAGCTTAAGTAGATGTGTCACGTGCGATACCTTATGTATGTGCGTGTGTAGTGTTTGGAGCATCCTGAGAGGGCGCAGTACGGTGGGGGCTGGTGGCCAATCCGGAACTGAAGGAAGGGTTGATTGGTTGGACTGTGTTCGGCTCGGCTACGATACGGCACGGCGGATCCGGTGCCGGAACTAAATACATCGCCGCGTCGGAGAGGAAGCAACCGTTTGCTAGCTTCTCGCAGCAGTTCGTTCTTGATAAAGAGAGACTATATACGTTCTCTGGTAAGGGATCATTTTATGTTTATGTTTGTTTTGTTTGTGTGGTGTTGTGACATGTGGATCGTTTGTGATTACGTCAGCGTGGGTGCAAGCGAGTGATGTCGACGTCAGCGTGTCGGCTGTTTTCCAAACTACTGGGGGCTCGATAACAGCGGGCTGGGTGATCGCCCAAGAGGGTTGTTGGGCTATGTTGAAAGGCGGCCTTGTTGTTGAGGAATCCGGCTCGGCCCATTTATATTTTCAGGTATAACGCTACCAATATATATATCTTTTTGTCCGATTAATTAATGATTAAATATGATTTATTATAATTCGTGTTCTGCAGAGCAACGACACGAGTGTGGAGGTCCGGGCGACCGGCGTCTCGTTGATGGGTTTTACGCGTGAGGAATGGGACTCCCATCGTTCCCATGCCGTTGAGAAGGTATTTCTTTGTTTTCGACGGGAGATGTGAATGCAGCAGATGCGTCAGCGGGATTCCGTGACTGTATGGTTTACAGGGGAGGAAGAGGAGGATGAGATTTCAGGCGGTGGATTCCGATGGCAGACCCGTTCAGAACGCCACCGTTTCGATATCCCAGAGTCGCGCCAGATTCCCGTTCGGCTGCGCGACGGCAGAGAACCTCCTCGGAAACGCAGCCTACCAGAACTGGTTCTTCAGCCGATTCAAGTACACCGTCTTCGGAAACGAAATGAAATGGTAAAGAAAAAAACCCTAGTCCCCAAGTGGAATATCGCCGATCTCAATCGATTACCTCGTCAGGTACTCGACAGAATACTCGCGCGGCTCCGAGGACTACTCCAAGGCCGACGCTCTGCTGGCGTTAGTGAAATCCACGGCGTCGCCGTTCGCGGCCACAATATCTTCTGGGACGACCCCAGCTACCAGCCCTCATGGATCCCCGGACTATCAACTCCCGATTTGGCCGCCGCGACAGACAGGCGAATCAGAAGCGTCATTAATCGGTACAGGGGGAAGCTCATCCACTGGGACGTAGTGAACGAAAATATGCATTTCAGCTTCTTCGAGAACAGACTCGGCCCCAAATTCTCCGCCACCAGCTTCGCAATCGCGCGTAAGCTGGATCCCACCGCGACGCCATTTCTCAACGAGTACAACACCATTGAGGAGAGCGGCGAATTCACCGCCTCACCGGCCAATTATCTGCGGAAGATTCGAGCAATCCGGGGGCAAGGGTATTCCGGTCCCATGGGCATCGGTCTCGAAGGGCATTTTCGGGTTGCCAACTTACCGTACATCCGATCCGCCCTCGACACCTTGGCCTCCGCCAGGTTGCCCATTTGGATCACCGAGCTGGATGTCGCCGCCTCTCCAAACCAGGCACTGTACTTGGACCAAATACTGCGGGAAGTGCACGCGCATCCGGCGGTGAATGGAGTGATCCTGTGGTCGGGGTGGAGTGCCGGTGGATGCTACCGAATGTGCTTGATAGATAACAACTTCCGTAACTTGGCGACCGGCGATGTCGTCGACAGATTCCTTGGGGAGTTAAATCACAGCGGCGGCGTTGATGGCGTGACTGACGCGGAAGGCATCTTCGAAGCCTCGTTGCATCACGGCGAATACGAGATCACCATCTCCTCATCTTCGCAGACGTTTCGGGTGTCTCCGTTGGAAGACGGGGGCGATGGCGACCATCACATTGTAGTTGTCTCGTAGGGAGGACTGAGTATTTGTTCATGTGACCATACTGAAATAAATGCTAATGAGGAAGACGATGATGTTTCTGAACCAGCAAGTTGCATCTTTTTCTACTTGAGAATGTCGTATGTGCAAGGAGGGGAGGGTATGTATAATAATTCACCTCATTTTAATTATTGAGTCAAGTACACGATTCGGATAAGGGTAGTAGATAAGCTCAGAAATAGCAAACACAGAGAGATGAAGTGCAGCAATCAACTGGAAAGAAATTGCAACAGTAGGAGTATGTAATACATGATGTCAGCATCCATGGCGGGGATCAATGGATGAGGACGAAGGTCTCTGAGCCTGTCATGGATTAAAAGCAAGCATCCAGGACACAGCAACAGCAGAGGGCAGCCAAACTGTAGAATTTCACACAGAAGCAACAGAAATGAGTAACATTCAAACTTCAAACCATAGAGTTTTGGGGTGTGGAACGGCAGACAGGAAACCCACAAAGTAGTTTTGGTATTCAGAATGGGGTGGTGTTTGAGTAAAAAACTGATAAGGACCCAGGGAGAAAAGTGGGAGTAAATCTATCTGTGGATGACGCCAGAAGGTTTCAAATTTTCTGGAATTCGAAGAAAAGTAGTAATACCAAAACTTGACCAGAAGTTGTGAATCCGGATTCATCAGATCTGAAGCACAAACGTGTTTTTTCTGGAAAATTAAAAAAGAGTATATATGTAGATCTACTAACCATCCTTCCATGAAACCCACGCCGCCAGATTGCTGCTGCTGTTGTTGCGGCGGCGGCTGCTGGTACTGCGGCGGATACCCCTGCTGCGGATACCCCGGCTGCGGGTACCCTGCCGGCGGATATCCCGGCGGTGGATACGCGTCCTTCGGGTACCCCTCCGGCGGCGGATATCCTGCAAACCACCCAAATCAAGAGGCTACTCTCAACAAAACTCCCAATCCACAAATCAAGTAAATCGATCGATCGATCGATCGAAGAGAAGCAAGAATCAAGAAAACCTAACCTTGCGGGGGAGGAACGCCGACGGGCGGTTGCTGTTGGTTGTAGTAACTCATGGGTAAGAGAACAGCGATTCGATCCTCTCCTGCGCAAGCAGACCTGCCGCAACAATTCCCTTTTGACGAAGAAGGCAGTCTCAATGTGTATGGGCCTTTAGGCAGGCCAACCGTCATAAATACGCACGGAAGACGCGTTTTCAGCGCGTTTCAAATACGAATTTCAAAGATATTCCCTAATACCAGGGTCGGTTCCCAAAAAACCATCCTATAATTAAAATTAATATATATTTCAATATCTTTATTAAGAATGATCTACATAATTAATTTATTTTTAAAGTACAAAAACTAAAAAAAATAATATTTATAATTAAATGATTTATTTAATCATATTTATAATATTATTTTACACATCATATAAATTACAAACATCTTATGTAAAATATGAATATAATTTTAAATCTATAGTATCATAATAATTTAAATATATTTATATTAAAGATATAATATACAAAAATATTTTATTAGACATAAAATACACAAAAAATACTGTATCTAATGTTCTTTGATCATACGAGTAAACTCTCATCATCATCTTCTACTTTGATAATCTAATTTTTTTTTTGTATTTTTAATATTTCAATTGCGTATGTACGTATTATTTAAAAAAGTGGGATAATTTTTTTTTTTGGCAACGTCACGCTTTTGCGCATCTTATTACGTTCTAGTCAGCGAGTTTGAATTGGGCAAGGTGAAGGGCAGGAAATTCCACTGCACAGTTAATGAGCAATTACTGTGCATCTTTGACTGGATGGATAATCAACACACGCTTCAATACAATTTCATTTCATGCTTATTATTACATTCCCAACAGGACATTGTAATAATTTTGTTAAATTAAAGTCGCCCACAGCCCTGTCACATCATCCCCCCCCCCCCCCCCCGCCCCTCTGGCTTTGTAAGGGGAACAGATCGGTGGCATGTGCCGCACAAGATTTTTGCCCCCCCGGGGATCATCCGGTTCGGGTCGATCTGTTTCCCGCTCCAGTAAAGCATCGATCCACGGCTCTACAGTAAACCCTATGGATTCATCAGAGTTCAAGAGTTTCTTATACAAGAAGGAAGCCAATTCAAATCACTGGTTTCAATTAGGGTGTCAATTAAAACCTAATCAATTTTAGGGTTTGATCAGGTTTCAAGTGAACCAACCAATTTCAATTGGGATTTTATTTTACCGATCAAAGGTGACGTGAGAAAACGTCAATTAAAAAGCCCTTTTTCTCTCTCTTCATAACTCCGTCTCGCACATCCGTATGGTGGGCCTGAGGAGGCTCAATCCTCATGTTGTATTATAATGGAGGTGGGCCCCGTTAAAATGCGCACAAAACCCATAAACTCCCCCCCGGGCCCCAACGACATGAAAAAAGAGGCCTTTTTCAAGCACGTGGGACAGGACAGGGGGGAGAGGGGCCCATTTAATTCTTCTTCTTGGGTCCCCATTTGATCACGTGCTGTGTTTCCTTTCCTTCCAGCTAGCGGGTGTTTCTTTCTTCCTTGATGCCTGGGGAGTGTCCCGAATCCGATGCATTAACCTCTCCCCACGATTCTTTGTAACTCTCAAATCATGAATCATCCCTCTATAAATCAACACGGTAATATGTAATTAAGTAAATGCCTCCAGCCACCGCGCCGGAGATGGCCAAGAAGCCCAGCCTCGGGAGGCGGAAGATCAAGATCGCCAAGATCGAAGCCAAGACAAACCTCCAGGTCACCTTCTCCAAGCGCCGCGCCGGGCTTTTCAAAAAGGCCAGCGAACTCTGCACGCTCTGCGGCGTCGAGATCGCCATCGTCGTTTTCTCGCCTGCCAAAAAGATCTTCTCCTTCGGGCACCCGGAGGTTCGTCCCATTGTCGATCGTTTCCTCGCCCGGAACACGGAAACCGGGTGCCTTGCCGGGAACGATGGCGGCGGGATTTTCGAGCTGAATGCGCATTTGGACCAGATCCTCGACGAGGTCGAGATGGAGAAGGAAAGGGGCCAGGTTCTGGAGAAGATGCGGAGGAGTGGCGGCGGTTATTGGTGGGAGGAGCCGGTGGAGAAATTGGGATTACAGGAGGTTGAGCAACTGAGAGACGCCATGGAAGAGCTGCGGAAGAAGGTCGGGGAGACCGCTGCTCGGATCGCCGCATTTGACCCCTACGAACTCGCCTTTCTCGGTAATCCGGCGGCGATCGGGCTGGGTTCCGCGGCCGCGGCGAAGGCTCACCTGGATCCGATCAACGAGAATCTAGGGTTCCTCCATGGGTTCTTCTGTGGATGCTGAAGCAGCCATGCCATGCGATAAATGAATATTAATGAATCACTGTCGTTTCAATTCCTTCCCGCCAACATCAATAATAAAAATTAAAATCTATTTAATGTATTTATAAAATAAATATGACGCAAAAAATGAAGAGAGTGGTTCCGTTACAGAAGCTGAAGGGCAAGCGGCGCAAGAAGGAAGAGTGCACCAGGTTTCAGGCATCAATCACTATCACAATGGTACGGAGGAGCAGCGGCGGCCGGATCAATGCAACGATGACTTCAGGTGGAAAATCTGGCAGCTCGGCCGGTACGATTTCTTCGCTGCCGCCTGCTCGAACTTCTTCGTGGCCGGTTCGTTCTCCTCCAGGTTGGTTTGAATGAAAAACCGCAGCCACCACGAAGAGGTTCGGTATTTGGCCTATTCGTGGAAAATCACCGCATGTTAAGTGAGCGGGGAAGAATTTGATGGTGCAGAAAAAGGAAGCATACCGGGCGACCAAACTTTGGCAGTTCCGGTGCCTTGACTTTTCTCTGGCCGGGATACCCTTCAAAAGAGAGTGAGGTGAGGTACCTGATAACACCTTGGCCTTGGGAGTACATACCAGGGGTGAGTTGAAGTACCTGATAACACGACTAAGCCGTCAGCGGAGACCCTTGCGAGCTCCGGGACAGTCTTGTTGAGGTACTTGGGGGACAGATAGTCGACTGCATCAGAAACTATGACAAGGGAGAAGGATTTTGGTCTGTATGGAAGAGGGAACTTTATGTCTGCTACACGGACGATTCCTTTCCGGACGAGACTCCTGCACTTGCTATCAGCATCGTCTAACTCATAGGGCTCGATGCCCCAGGCTTCGGAATCACCATCTTCTAATAGTTGAGCAACTACTGAACATGACTCAGGGCCGACGTGTAATACTTTCTGCATTGTGCTGCCGTATGTTTTCTTGAGTACAGGTATTAATGCTGGAAGCTCTTGTGTGCACGAAACTCTACCTGCAGGGGAGGGGGAGGGGGAACAGATCTAGTCATACTAGAAACAAGGCATGGACAGAGAATGCATGCACTCTGAATGAGCTGAAAATGATTTAGAGAAGAATACAGCATGAAGATGGCTGAAGCATGGAGATTAAAAAACAAACAAACAGGAGCTAAGAACATTTCTAGCACCAAATTCAAAAGAATGATTGCAAAGAAAGACGTAACGAGAATAAGTGGAAGTGCAAATGGCGAAGTAACAAAGTTCATATGAGAACACCAAGTCTGGGAGTCATGTCCAATAACAGCATGAAAGGCTAGAAAGATGTTTAGATGATTACCATCATATCTGCTTAAAGCAGCTGCATCGCTGCTGCTGCCTATCAAGGAAAAAAAAAGTTAATCAAGTCGAAGGCAACTAACCACATGGCTTTCTAATGTTCAAATATATGAATGGTTAGAAAATGACCTGAGCTATGATAGAGATAACCAAGAAACAAGAGAGCCCCCTGAAAAGCGATACATGTATCAATTCAGCTTGCACAGTTGATAGGAGACAAAATACACATTGGGCGTGTTCTGAAGGTCTAAGATTTGCATCCATGCTGCTAAGTTTTAAATTCTCCAGATTCACATTCAACATTCTATCCAAATAAAAAATATAAGCTTGGATAACAACCCATGAAAGAAGTCGGTATTAAGAACCAGGGATAATGCGTTTAGGAAAAGGAGTGTGCAAGGGAAACCGAACATCGAGAAGAAATTTTTTCGAAAGATTGTTACATATTCTGTGGGATGCAAACAATTATCCAAGACATTACCACAACAACAGCTCCCAACAAGAGTGGCGATCGACGGACTTTTGGATGCAATGAGCTCACAAAAGGAAGGCCCGCACTGTCTGTAAGGCGACGTGAGGCACTTGGTCTCCTTGACATAATGAATTAATTCTGGATAAACACGGTATACACATGAAATGAGAATATTACAAGACATTCATGGAGAAAAAATTATCTGCTAAATAGCATCCAGTTCACAAAAAAACAAATGCAGAATCAAACAGATTAAAGAAGAGCCTTTGGCTTATGTTTGGCCCTACGTCTGACAATCACACTTCAGCATTTCTCTTATTTCAAATCTGGCAGACTTCATATCAAGAAAATATTTCAAGTAACTGCAGCCATGGTTCATAAGTCACAGCCGACAGGAAAAAGCAGCATCTTTCAGAAACTAAACTATCAAGAACTGAAGCTATATCCTGAACTTCAATTCCATGATCTGATCATTTGATCTTGTCAAGATCAAAAGATAACGACATTCCAGTAAAGCCACAACGGCCAACAGCCAATTAAATACAAGCAGAACAACGAAAACCCACATCACATATCGAAATTTTACACAATCACCACGCCCCCACTTCAAGTAAACCCCACAAATCCGAATCCGCACAGCAGCCTCGTGCAAAGTCCCCCAACCCATCGCAAACAAAAGCAAAACCAGAACTGTAAAAAAAGATTAAATGGAAACAGAGACGTTACCGAAGAGGCTAGCTAGGAGGAATAGGTGGAGACGGGATCTAAACTAGATCTGCAACTCTCAGATAACAAACCAGCATTCCGGTGGAATCATACATGTCGATTTCAGAGAGTAAATGCCTAAGAATAATTTATTCACGAGCGAGAAAAACAAACCCTGATTTAATCAAAAGCCTTGAGTCAAATTGGGCTGTCGGTGGAACCTCATTTATGGGCCTCCCTTTTTTGGCTGATGAAAAAAAACTATATTTTAATAATTAATAAAATTGCATAAAATTTAATTTAAAATTTCTAAAATATGAAAATTTAATTTAATTTAAATAACACACATTAATTATATAATATCATGGTTACATATGATATGAATTGGACATAAATCTCCAACGTTTTTAAAATTGGTAGAATTAGTCTTCAATATTTAATGAAAATAATAGAATTAATTTTTATTAACATATTTAGTTCTCAAATTTTGATGTATCATTTAGTTTTAAACTTTTGACATAATGAATGTATTTAATCTTTAATATATTTTTTACTTTAATTATTTTTTATTTCACTATTTATATATCATATATATTTGATTTTGAATATGAAAATCAAATATATTTAATTTCCATTATTTAATAATTTGATAAAATCAATCATGCCACCGACCAATACCCATGCCACACACCATTGGGTGAATGGTGATTGACTTCAATTTCTAGTCGGAGAAAAGGGATGTTGCCCCAGGAATTCTTCCAGAATAACTGGCATTGAAGCATCTGCTGCAATCTGAGAAGAGAGTAGATGTTATGTATACATCGAATTCCAGTCAAGGAGGCGATTCATTTGAGTGTGTTGGAGAAGGCTTACCGTTGCAAATTGTACCAGCTTCTGCAGTTTCTGCGGTGAAGGAATTGGGGCTAAAATGGAGCCTGCAATGTAAGCCGATGCTGCCATGGATTGTAGAAGCAGTTCCTGAGGTTCGTTTTTCAGGCCAGACATCATTCCTACAATTCCCTTGGATAAAACGGAGCCCACATTCAGGTATTCGAAAAATGCTTCCTGAACATCTCTCCGTATTGCGTCAGGCATCGCGTAGGAGATTTTAGCGGCGGCATTTGCCAAAGTGTTCATCGTGAACGCGGCTGGCTGCAAAGAACAGGAGAGTTTGTTAGTGAGTGCGGCTTTGAGTACAAGGTGTTCGTCGAAATTACTGTGGGAGGTTACTTTTCGTATATCATAGAACTGCGCTATCCGTTTTGTGACTTCAGCTGAATCATAGAGATCCACTGCTCTTAGAAGATCCTTGAGCACGGCAATATCCTGTAAAGCCACAGCCATCCCTCCTCCAGCGAGGGCGTGACGCATGTTCAAGGCGTCTCCAAGAGAAATGCTCCAGGAAGAATGCGCGGAGCTGCTGCCATAATGTGGCCTGGCATTATCTTGATCTCATGCTTCTGAATTGCGGTTACAAATGGACTCCGGAGCTCTGGTGGCAACTGAAGTGTGCAAGTTTTAAGTATCTTTTTATAATGCATTAGGAAACAATTGGGAGTTACCTGAGGAACCACGGCAGTATGCAAGAGGCGATTCATTTCTCCATTGGAGATGGAAGGCAGCTTTGTACCTGGGAAGTCGATGATGAATCGGATATCTGTGTGGTTGATGGGATAAAGAACGAAGTTTGTTTGACTTCCAAGAACCAGGTGTGCATAATTTGGATGTGGGTTGGAGCAGTTCTTCAATACTACGCCAACGAAGTTGCAAGCTCGATCAACCTGGTGAACAATGCACACAACATTACTGCAAAGTTGATGATGCTACTAGAAAGCAAATTCAGGTTACACTCGACCAAATAGAATTTTATTTTTTCAAACTGTAACTGGCCCGTGGTTTCTGTTTGCAGTTGTTTCTGTTACTGAAGAAACAAAATAAGCAGAGCCAAATAATGCTGGTTCAACTTGTTTCTCAGGAACGAGTGAAATATCAGTGATCACCTTCACCCTTGGTTGGAAAAGGAGTTTGCGGAATCTGGAGGAACAACCATCAGATACGACAGTCAGAGGCGCATGCATTGTCAAAGATTCACCATTCCTGGTATATTTTACACCTTTGATCACCCCTCGCTCTTCTATCAAACTGGTCACTGTTCCACGCTCCATTTGGACGCTGCAGTGTGGAACAACCCGAGTCTTATGATTGGAAAGTCCAGAGTTTCAAACAAGCAAGAGAGAGAGAGAGAGAGAGAGATGCAAGTTGTACTTGAGGAGGGATTGAGCTTTGAGACGCAAGTTGGTAACAAAACGGCCATTTCTAAAGCTTCTTCCAGCAACATGTGAATCATAATTCTCCAATGGATATGGGATCCTAATGCTCTTCCCATTCATGGAAACTGCGTAACCAAACAGCTTTTGTGCATCGATACCTTCCACGCACTCTGCAACAAACAAGAGTTGAGACAGGCAAAAGTTGCACCAAAGGTTCATCCTGTTAGGTTGTTTTTCCGAAATTGCATGATGGTATTTCTACAGAGAGACTAGGTATTCAGACTTTGATCTGTGTATGTTTGATTTTTCTAGGCATCATTGAGCCATAACAGAAGCTCAAGTCCCTCACCTTGAAGCCCCAGCTCAACAAGTTTGAGATATCCAGCAGGCTGGAGAAGCTCCCCGGAGAATCTATCAGGTTCTCTAAGGTCCCTTTCTATAACATAAACTCGGCGCCCTTCCTGGACACAAACAACATCAACTTTTGAAATCTAAAAGCATCATTACAAATTCATCTTCCAAACCTTGGCCAGAGTGTGTGCGAGTGCAGATCCAGCGATCCCTGCCCCAACGATGATCACATCACAGTTTCTTCGTGTTACTGCTGATGTTTTTCCAGGACCAGAGCTTGCCTGATGGGAATAGGATGAGGCATTTGCAGGACATGGTAACGAAACCATCTCTCTGGTGAGCCTTCTTTCACTTTCCAACTTCGAGTACTCTTTCCAGTTTCGTGTATCCTTGTATCAACTTATCAAATATTTTCCGCCACGTCTTTTCTGGCACTCTGGCGCAGCATTTTCAGAAGGCCTATTCTAGAAGCATCGTATCATAATTGAATTGCTAGAAAGAGGGTCAACTGTTAAACTCGTTTTCTCGCAGTATACACGCTTTTAATCGTGGTGGGTACACTGTTGCTTTCGTCTAATTTACACAGAAGCAACTGGGAGAATCGACACATAAAGACAGTGATTGAGAATCTCAGTCTAATGTGTCAACCTTGTTAAGTTTCAGATCTCAGAGAGTGAATGGATTGGGAGGCTGATGAACGATTGGCACCTTGGACATGGAGATATTGCCAACGAGTGCATCAGGTGTGAAGCTATCCTCTGCGATCACCGGTTCCACAGGGAAAACCCTCTCCGGCACAACCTTGTTTCCATCAACCTTTGCCAATACCTCAAAATGCATTCTTATATTCTGAGGCCGTGTTCTCCACTCCGGGAAGCCCACAAGATCACTCTGCTTTACCTTCTTTTCAACTGCAAAGCCTATCTTGACAAACGTCTGGGCTGATACATCTGCTTTCGTGAGCTTAAAAGAACCCTCCTCATTCGCCCTTGAACCGAGTACAGAAGTGAGCAATGCCTCAAAGCCAAGTAACCTTGTGTTTGCACCGTTGATGGAGGTTATTGGCCAAAGGGTGCTGAATCGATCCGGTGTGAGAAGTGCTGTTGCTCCACTCTGTAAGTCAACAGCCGATGCTACTTCAGCTTCAGCTTCCATGACTCCCCTTTTTGATGCTGAGGAAAGCTCAACAAGACCAGGTGCAAGGCGCTTGAGTTTCAGCCTGTTTGTCGAAGAGGATGTTGTTGATGCAGGAGAATTAAGAGATGTTGGGCCGACGATGCGCAGGGAGACGAGAGGGCCATTCTTGGTTCGGACAGTGTTTCGAAGATGATCAGCTAGTGCTAGAAGTCCAGAGGCGAAACCACTGGTACTTCTGTTCAGAGGAAGAGGAAGCTCAATTGGATGGCGCAAGCTAACTGATCGAGCACCCTTTACAGTGACAACTGCACCGTCTGCTAGAATCACTTTCCTCAACTCACCGGCATCCACATCATTCTGAAAGGCAATCAAACAAATCAATCATGAACCCATTAAAGCATTACACAAAGGGATGCTAAACGAGAATTCACTCACAGGTAGCGAAATCCGCATGTCTTTGGCATCCTGAATCCAGAGTTCCATTGGGCCTGCCAACTGAAAAGGGGCAAGAACAGGCGTCTGATCATCAGTCAGCTTCCTCTCAGCCAAACCGCTTTCTTCATCGGGTCCGAAACGGGGCTCCGCTTGAAAGATCGGTAACTCAACGTATTCCCATCTGCTCACATCCTCAAGGAGCTTGAAAGGGAGAATTTTATTATCGATCTCAATATCAAACTCGTACTGCACCGACTTCCCCACCATCGCATCCCTCAAATTGAAATCTGAAATCTTCACATCGTCGGACTGAAACCCGAAACCCTTGACAATCGCCTCCTTCAGATCCTAACATAATCAAAGGCGACAAAAACTTCCTTACTCTAATCCAATAAGAACAAAAAGAAATACATCAGCGCTATGCTGAAGCTTACCGAAATCGCTTTCGGATACGGAGGATTGAAATCAGGGCGATAAACAAGGGCTTCCACCCCTGGAGCATGTTGAACCGCGATTACAACCAGGCAAGAAAACACGATTAATCTCCACATTCGAACTCTGGAATCCATCCCGAATTTACAGAAAACACAACAAGAAAATTCAATCAACGCACGAATATAGCGGGGACTGGGAGGCGAGAGGATCCGGAAACTTCTGGAGAAATGCAACGGTATTGTATTTCTATTTCGGAATTTGCATTCCCAGGCCAGAAAATCAGCGTATGATAAATGCCATGGCATATAAATAGTCTGGTGGTGATGACGTGGAACGTAGGAACCAATAGAATTCGAGATTGTGATGTGGCCCTTTGTTTGCATTGGTTGCCTCCTGGCCATACTGATTTTATGGGTCCATTCAAAGGGTAAAATCGGAATATAGAAAATAAGTTTGATTTGACTCTCTATGCGGGTTGGCCCGCCCCACCAAAAACTGGGTTCGGGTCAGCATGCCGGACATTTTTTTTTTTTTTTAATTTTGGAAACGATACCAAATTTATTTCATCCGATGAGGACTTCGGAGCATTTCAGTACACACACAGTGAGTCGAGAAGCCGGCTAAAAATGGCGGCCGCGAGGGTTGCTGCGCTGACGAGTAACGCCGTCGCCGTCACTATGCCGGCTGGGAAGTCGTGGAGGGGAAGACCTCGAAGCTTGGGTGTTTGTTTCAGAAGGAGCAAATTGTTTTCCCGGAATGGACGGGGATTTAGCTGTGCTGCTATTTACAATCCCACGATCCAGACCAAAGAGGAAGGGCAACCTGAAACACTCGATTACCGGGTTTTCTTTCTCGACGGCTCGGGGAAGAAGGTTAGCGAATCGGATATTTTCTTTGATTGGAGGTTTCTTTTTTTTTTTTCTTCTGGGATTTGGATATTGTTTTTACCTGATTCGGCGCAGAAGCAAATGACTCTTCTTTGATGCGGTCGTCTTAAAATGGGATCTTGGTGATTTATGTTCATAATGCTTGCACTTGGCTCTATTAACAGAGAGGGAACCTGTTTTTAGATATTAGAACGCTACTTCCTTGATTACTTTTATGCAATGCCTGCGATTGGTACTCTGTTTTATATTTAGTTGTGCTTATGCTCTTAAACTGAGTTGCAGGTTTCTCCCTGGCACGACGTACCACTACATCTGGGAGGTGGTGTTTTCAATTGCGTTGTAGAGATTCCCAAGGAATCAAGCGCAAAAATGGAAGTTGCAACAGATGAAGTGTACACTCCCATCAAGCAAGACACCAAGAAAGGGAAACTTCGATATTATCCGTAAGTTTTGCTCTCATATATGTATGTTCACTCTTTTTTTTCTTATCTTTTCACTCGCGGTTATTTTCTACTCTTCTCCAGGTATAATATCAACTGGAACTATGGATTGCTTCCACAAACATGGAAGACCCTTCCTTTGCTAATGATGAAGTGGATGGTGCATTTGGAGATAATGACCCTGGTAAGTGGTAGTCATCCTCTTTGCTGTAGTTCACCTTATCCAGCATTTGAATCGATGCTTCTTGTTGCAGTTGATGTTGTGGAGATCGGAGAATCCCGAGCGAAAATCGGGCAAGTGTTAAAGGTCAAGCCTTTGGCTGCTCTGGCCATGATCGACGAAGGAGAACTAGACTGGAAAATCGTTGCTATTTCCTTAGATGATCCCAGAGCTTCTCTTGTCCATGATGTAGATGATGTCGAAAAGCACTTCCCGGTTCGCAGTCCACCCTCTTTCCACTATTGTGCTTCCATCCTTCTCCACTGACTTGTGTAAATAACCACAGGGAACCCTCACTGCAATCAGGGACTGGTTCAGAGACTACAAGATCCCTGATGGAAAACCAGCCAACAAATTTGGCCTTGGCAATCTGCCAGCAAACAAGGTAATACTCAGCTCAGAACCCCCTCTTTTTTTTCCTCCCCTTTGGAGCTATGACGCTGCTATACTTTCCTCACAGGACTATGCTCTCAAAGTAATCACTGAAACCAATGACTCATGGGCTAAGCTTGTGAAAAGATCAGTCCCTTCCGGTGAGCTTTCACTCGTGTAAACAGCATCATAAGGCGGTGAGTATCCCAAGTGCAACCTCCAAGGAATAAGCATGCATTCACCTTGTTCATTTTCTTGATCCCTCTACATTCTTTCTTGTGCTTGAGCTACTGCATTCGTTTCTATCATGTGTGATTTCATTATGCAACTGAATCATACTTCATATATCTCGGATCCTTATTGGGCTCGCCCTCCCCGCTCTCCAGTCTCATTGGGCCTAAGCCCCAGTCGGCCCAAAAGGCATACAAGGCACAAGTAGGTGTCACTTTGCAAATGAAAAAAATTATAACACTAGATTTTATTGAGTTTGAAACTAGATTTGGTTTTAATAAATTGAGGTGTTTTTTTTTATAATTTCGAAAGTTAAAGATTACATTCTTTATATTAATCTAAATTTGAGTTTATTTTTCTTGTAATTTCTATACAATAAATATTTAAAATATTAAAATATAAGTATTAGAAATAAAACATATTATAGGAAAAAAATATGTATTATTTTCGTATAATAATATATTATTGATCTTGATCTTGGATAACGTTGGGAGGTGTCCTCACGTCACGTCTAGTACGGAGTGAGTGATGGGTGATCCACGTCAGCGGCCCAATTATTGGGCCCAATAGCCATCATTGGCAGGCATCCTGTGCCCGAAAGATGCCAAAATTTCATCATAACCAAAATTAGAAACCTATTTTTTCAAGGTAAACATGGGATAATGAAGGTTAGCTGGGTGGAGCATGGAAATAAATATGAATTATGCCCAATGGAAAGTGGACACGTGGATGTTAATCAGTAATCACCACACGCTCCCCACTTGCCTGAGAAATGGCGGAATTAAAAAAACGCACCCGACGCGGATTTCAACGGAATAGGGCCCACGGTGCGCGTGCCGGTTGCCACGTCATTGGAATCCAACGGTCGTCGGTGGATGGGGAGTCCCTGTCGAAAACCACGTAACGGGACGCCAAGTTTCGTGCCGCAAGCGGCGTGGAGGTTTTTAAACGCGCGGCGCATATCAATCATTGATTCACAGACACGCACTTTTTTCAGTCTCCGGTCGCCGCCGATAACGTGCGCCTCATGGAGAATTACGGCTACAACTCATCGTCGTACCCTGGGTCCGGGCACTCGTCGCCGCGATCGCGTGAGATCGAGTTTGATAACCCGACGCCGTGGGAGGAGAACAGTCAGCCGCCAGCTAACTATAAGGTCAAGTTTATGTGCAGTTATGGTGGGAAAATCCAGCCGCGGCCACACGATAATCAGTTATCGTACATCGGAGGGGAAACGAAGATTCTGGCGGTTGATCGGACGGTGAAATTTGCGAATCTGCTGGCGAAACTTGTTGCTCTGTGCGATGGTGATTCGATTTCGTTTAAATATCAGTTGCCGGGTGAGGATCTGGATGCGTTGATTTCGGTGACGAATGATGATGATTTGGAGCATATGATGCACGAATACGATCGGTTGTTTAGGGTTTCACCGAAGCCCGCGAGATTGAGGATTTTTATATTTCAGAGTGCGAATTCAGGGATGAACTCATCGTCTGTTCGTAGTTTCGGATCGGATGAGGGGAAAACAGATAAGGAGAGGTTTGTGGAGGCGTTGAATTCTGCGCCAGCGACTGCTCCGGTGCAGCAACCGGCTTCCCCTGCTTCTGCCGCGCAGATACAGCCGCCGTCGAGTACCGTGGATTTTTTGTTCGGCTTAGAGAAATCGAATCCAGGAGTTGTCGGTGGTCAGCCGCCGCAGCAGCCACCAATTTGCAGGGTTCATGAGGTGGAGGATCCGGTTGCATCGCCGGGGATTGATGAGAGGTTACTGGGGACGACTGATCCCATTCAAAAGCATATCCAAGATCTGCAGAGACTGCGAATCGAGGAGCAACAGGGGCTCTATCGAAGGACAAGCAATGAGACTCTCTCCGGACTATCTACTGGAACAGAGTACTACAAGGGCCCTGAGAGGATTCAACAGGTGGCAGTTCACAGTGGTAACCCTTACTGGGCAGCAGAGAAGCAGGTTCCTGGCGGTGTTTACCCTTCTCACACCACCGCCTTACCCAACGACCAGCCGATTTACATGATACCAAACCCATCTGCCCCTTTCCCCACGCCGATGGCTAGACCGGTCGCCGCGGCGCCTCCTCTTGGGTACTACACCGTTCAAAGAATACCGCAGGAAGTTTACCGCGATCATCATCAACAACAACAACAACAGGCGATGTACAATATGATCCCCTCCGGAGGCGTCCCCTCAATGGCGGCGTTACAATCACACGTCACTGGATTCCCCGACGGTCTGCAGTTGATTCGATCAGCCAACGCGGCTGGCGTGGGGATGGTGACGGAGGCGCCGGCGTCGTATGCACAGATTGGTTTCGATACTGGGTCTGTGAGACCGATTATGTATTCGACGCCGGTGGATTCAGCGGCGCAGTATCACGTTCTGACCACCGGTGAAGCCAGACAAACTGCTGGTGTGTTAACAACAGATGCAGCCGGGAAAACTGTGAAGACTCAAACCTCCGTCTGACCGGATGAGAAGGTACGTTTAAACGTATAACTCCGGCGTTGCTGTCTAAAATAATTCCCATCTTTGCCTTCCATTATCTTGTTCTTGTGAATACAGTGAGAAAACAAAAAAAAAAAAAATCTGAAGTATGTTCGTCTCTAGTTCCTCACTCTGCCTTCGCTTACTGACAAATGACGCCCCATCCTTCTTCATAGCACCACTCACTTTGTCTATCTTAGTTTTTGAGTTTTCGGTCATGGTGAAATAAAGACCGGCGTTTGAGGTCCAGGAGTTCAAGCCTTTAACCGCTAGGGAGCACTTTTGACGAGGCGTATAAGATCCACTCATCTGGTACTCTTCGTCTGGGTATGAATTCAGGAAGATTATGAGTATCTCACATGGAGTTGTGAATAGTTTTACAAGGTGATGATGTCCATTACTTCATGGGTTGCGGGCGGCGCATTGACTCATTGCCAGTAGTAAAAGGCCTAGTGGACATGGTTATTAACACGACAAAATTCTAAGGGATTTGTCAAGGCTTCCCGCATGTGTGGGGTATTGTCCATGAAGCCAGCAGGGGGACTGGCAACACACACAACAGCAAGCTTATATCAAAATGGATGCAAACAGGCAAACGTTTGCGAATGCTGGCTCTCGCACTGTGGAGTAAACTAAAACCTTATTGTTGAGTTATGGCCATTAGAAACAGGTGCTCGGCAATAGATGTGGCGTGTTCATGAAGGAGGCGGCGGGATGGGAGCAAGTTATTGCTCGGCGGCACCTGCGCTAGCTGCACTCAGGTCCACTGACAGGTCCAGCACCTGAGCAAATCCAGAAGAATATGCATCACGTCCTATATTTCTTGACTCCTGGACCAAATTTTGGCTCTTACCTTTCCAGTTATCTTGGTGTACATCTCCAGTACATCGACTACGGTGGACTCGAAGTGGGTCGACGCGTCGTAACTCTGAAGAGACACAGATGAAATGCCACGAGAGATTTGGTAATGGATCGGATGGGATGCAGGAGAAGCGTACCCTGGATATATAGCAGTGATCGGAATCGAACTCGTTGGATGGCACGAATCTGTCGTATGTTTCGTAGAATATCTCATCCACGGGTCCGAGGAGGTCCACCCCAGGCTTCAGTTCCTCCTCAGGGTTATCAGTCTCGGCTTCTGTCAAGACGAATGCTATATACTTCCCCTTGGGAGCCACATTGTGAGCATATGAGCAGCAGAACAAGTACCTATCATCACAGGTATTAATTACACAGGGGCGTCTTGAACTTCAGTTCTAGGGAAAAGATGATCAAACCTACATATCTGATTTACGTCCGAGCTGTTTCTGAGGGAGGATTACTTGTGCGGAATGAGAGTCATTGGTTTCCGGGATAGGGTGGCTCATGATACACACTGCACGGGCAACTTTCCCAACCTTTTGGACCTGAGTGAATGGCAATCGAGTGGGATTTTAGAACTGTGTAAACAAGCTCTGTCGGTATCCAGAATTACGTTACCTTGTCAGGTAGGTACGAGGGGTCACATACAACTTTCTTGCATTTAGCAGTTTCTCCTTCAGATGTTACACCAACTGCTTTGCCTTCTCCGTCGAACTCCACCTGCGTGTTGAAAGTCAGTGCCAAAGACGCGTACAAGAATAACATCCATCGACCTGGGAAATTTACCTTACAGTCTGGCTTGTTTAGCATGTATGTTCCACCGTAGACTGCGCTTAGACGAGCAAAGGCCTGTTGATAATAGAGATGAGATCCAAAGCCCCGAGCATCATTAGCAGCACCGGTAGTAGATTTGGTAAGAGGGTAACAAACAAACCTGTGGCAACTCTCCTAGGCCGTACAATGGATAGATGTAGGGAGATCCAGATTGAAAGCGTGCCAAGGATTCTGCATAGAGCTGATTGAAAGAAAACGGAAGTAGAATTACAGTGAGCAAAAGTATGAGAAAGAGTCTGCTGTCTAAGAGTAACTGCACCTTCATTCGCTTAACGAATTCCATGGCAGGCTTCTCCAAGTAGCTATCATCAGAATATAGAGCCAGAGCATGGCCAATGAAATCGATGGTATCATCTTCGAGTTCATATTTTCTAAATCCAGCTTACCATAGCAAATATTAGTACCATCATGGAGGGAAAGATTCACTTGTATATGAGTATCAGGGAAGACTAACGCTATGACTTCTTCTGCTGTGATGGTCTCCAAGTTCATTCCCTTGTGGGTCTTCGGATCAGTCTCTTCGAAGTCTTGAACGAATACAAAGAAATTGCGCGCACGACGCTTTTCGAATAGTCCCATCAACGAGGATTTCAATGCCTCAACATCTGTAGCTGGAACCTTGTATATCTATAGATAAAAAGCTCAAGCAATTCTGAATCTGAAAGTTATAATAATGCTTGGGAAAGGCGCATATGTTTGGAAAAGCAGCACACCTTTCCTTTGTTGTAGACAAAGCTACCATCTACTGCCTTGAAATTCAGATACTTGGTAACATTTGCATGAATCAACACGCGGACCAAAGCTCCATTTGCCATCATGAACTTCAAGGTTGAGAAGAAAGTTTAACCAAAAAGTTTTACTGGTTTTAAAAAAAGACACGGATACAAGTATACCTTTGGAATCATATCAACATTGTATTCTCGACTCGCTCCTAGTTTCTCAGGGGGCTCTTCATCTCCACGAAATCGCTTCCACAGCTGAACAAAGTATCATGGACACAGAATAGTAACTAGAAAATAGGAATACCCATTTACCTTCTGGCTACTTGCTCCCTGCTCCCTTTTTTCTCAACGTATAATCAATATACGCAGTAGCGCAGCTATTAATGGTTCAATAGGTTACCTGGTTTAAACTGAGAGAACTTGAATCTCCTCCATAATAATCGTTCTTGTCCATGTGGAGAACCTGAATGGAAAATGAATTAAAATGCCTCGGATAATTAAAAATAAAAAAAATCAGGGTTATATGGACTTATTATAAACATCAATCACATAAAGAAGCGAATAAAATCAACGATCAATGGAGCATTATCGTTGAGCGGGACATGTACAGAAGACGAAAATGAGCGGATTTCCGATCTCCATTACAGAACCAAAAAGAAATCGAAACTGAGAGCCCGATCCATGTGATTCACAGAGCATTGGACGCAAAAAAAAAAAAAAAAAAAAACATAATTTACTTTCAATCCATCAACGGAGAGAAGGCCACTGAGGATGCATTCTTTGAGACCAGTGCCGAGAACGATGACGTCGTACTCCTCATCCATAAGGACGATCTTTTTCCTCCTGAAAGTTGCAGAGCAAACAAACGCTAGATCTGAAGAGACGAAACAGACGATGAAGAGCCAGCTGTGTGGTATTTATAGGGACACCAAGAGCGCGGGTGATTTAAAAGGAACGAGTCTTCAGCCAAAGCTGATGGTTCTGCTCGCCCCATTCCCTTAACACAAACACGTAACTCTTATTATTATTATTTAATAAAAAATTCATTTTTCTTATATTTAATTTATATATCATATGAGAAAGTATATACCGGAATTAATACATTGAGAGGATGTTTGATAGTTTGATATAACTATTTAAATATTCATATATTGATAATAATATGTGTTTGATACATTAATTTAGTAATACATTAGTGTTTTACAATTTAAAACACTTCAAATTATATATTTCATAATTATGTTTTAGATGGATTTTTCTAAATTATCAAATTTATAAATTATTTATTTTAAATATATTTATCAAATATAATATTATATTAAATACATATGTTATACCATAAATGAATAATTAATGGATTAAATACTTTAAACAATTACATATGATAAATGATACTATTCAAATTTGAAATCCTTATGTATAAATTTTGTTAAAAAATTAAAATAACAAGTTTTTACTGATAAAAAAATTTAAAATTAATTTTCAATTTTTAAAACGTGTAAAATAATTGGGACGGATGCTTCGACAAACACAACAGGCGGCAGGGGAACGACCCTCAACATTTTCAAATCCCCATTATACCCTGACGTCAGCAGAACTACGGCGCCCATTCCGCCATTACCCCCTTCTCGTGGCCCTATAATGCAGCCTGCAGCTTTGTTCAATCTCCCCGTAGTCGCCGTCCGTCGGTGGAAATGGAGCATCCATTTTTTCCGACGACCACTAATCGGGTGAAGGCTCTCCAGTGGTTGTCGATCGCGGAGAAGCTGCTCGCCACCCGTGACTTGTTAGGCAGCAAGACGTTCGCGACGAGGGCGCGTGACTCCGACCCCACGATTTCATCGGCGGAGGAAATACTTGCTATTGCAGATACGCTTATCGTTGGTGACCGGCGGATAGGGAGCGGATTGGTGGATTGGTACGCCGTTCTTCGTCTTTCGCCGCAGCAGGGGCAGGATGGGGAGCTCGTGGCTAGTCATTACCAGAGCTTGGCTTTGCTTCTTAATCCTCAGATGAACAGATTTCCTTTCGCAGAGGACGCTTTTCGCCTCGTGTTTGAAGCATGGTCCGTACTGTCGAACCCTTCGAGGAAGTGCGCTTTTGATAAGGAAGCTTTCAGCTTCGTGCCACCGCAGCAGCTCCCTCATCCGTTTATTACCTCTACGCAAGCTGCCATGCACCAGACTTTCCTTTTTTTTGGGAGAGAAAGTTCGGGTGGTGTTCCTCAACCACATGGTGGAACTCATTTTCCTCAAGTGCAGGCTCCCTCAAGTTGTCGTGTTGCGCCAGTGATTTCTGATTCTGTGAGAGAGCCTCAGAATTTCATGCGATTTGCTTCTGATTCCACTTCGTCTTTTGCTCCTCTAATCAAATCGACCCATGAAACCAGGACTAGGAGTGAGCAGTTACAGGAGGAGACCCGCACGACGTTTGAATCGAATGTGGTTCCAGCTCCGGCTCCAGCTCTGCCGCCCGCTCCTATTCCGATTCAGGAGCAAGTGGATGCTATTCACAAGAAAATGCATACAGAACGATTTGATGGGGATGTGGATTCGATTCATCATGCTGGCTTAAATAGTAATGCTGGGGAGAAGGAGAATAACGATGTTCCAGGGAGAGAACATGGAGACGAAGGAATAAACAAGCCCGTAAATGATGAGGGAACAACCTTTTGGACTGCATGCCCTTACTGCTATTATATGTACGAGTATCCCACCCTGTATATTGACTGCACTTTGAAATGCCCAAACTGTAAACGGGCCTTCCAGGGAGTCGTGGTCTCAAGGCCTCCTGTTGAGGAAGCGCAAGGAGGGTTTTTTTGTTGCTGGGGTTTTTTGCCTTTGGGTTATTCAATCGAGAGTTGGAAGAAGAATAAGGATGCTGCTCCCTCCTGGACTCCATTTTCACCTATGTTCAGTTGCCCCCAGCCATGGAGTAGGAATTCTGCTCCTAAACAGAAGAAGAGCTCTGTTCCTAGGGTGTATTTTGATGATGATGATGAGCTTTTTGTGGATGTGTCCGACTCAAGCGGGAGTGATGATATAGACTGGAATGGTGAGAGCGACACAGAATCGAAGAAAACTAACACTTTGAAAAGAAAAGGGGCTAGTGGGACGCCAAGTAGAGGTCCAAAGAAACCACAATCTCACAATGCCAAAGATTTGAACTTGCAAGATGCAATTGCCTCTCCAAATAGAGTGGAGACACCCCATAAAGCGGTTTCCGAATCAAATAAAAAAGGGCTGGCTGTTAATGCTAGGAAGCAGCCTGGAAGAGTCGCTATGAGCTGTGGGAGGCTTGATCTGAATGTTGAGTTTAACAATGAAACTGAGGAACAACCTGTACCAAGGGTGGAGGAAGGACCAGGACCAAGCTGCGGGGACGATGATAACATTGAAGCAAATGGGTTCTTTGAGGGACTTGATGAGTTTTTTAACAGTCTTCCGATTCTAAATACTGTTGCTGATGATAAGGTGGTAAAGACAGCATAATGATTGCATTAACATTTTCCTTGGGTTACTGTAGGTATCTTGTGTTGCTGATTAGAGCTTGCTAACGAAGGAACCAGCGTAGTTTGTTGTAATTCATTGAACACTGTATATTATGCTGATCTATTTTTGCTGTTTTCAAATGGCAAGCAGACAGTTAGTTACATATCTCCCCTTGCTTTACAGGGTAATCTTTATGCTATTGTGGTTATTGATATCTTCTCAAGTGACAGTTTCGATGATTTGCTGCATCCTCTTTTGAGTTGTTATATGTTCCTCCTAGAGTTGTATCATTCCCCCCTGCATTCTAATCTGGATTACTTTTCTGTGCAACTCTTCAATGACATATGAAGAAGGCCTTTTTGCAGTTTGATTCTTCCTTTACTGTACAATGGGGTTGTGGCGTTGACATACAGGTTTCTTTTAATAGTCCCGAGCACATTAACCATTGTGATTTTTTCAGATACCTAACTGGTTTACTTGTTTTCGCATTGTGAGTTGCTGTAGCAGCGGCATATAATTCTGGGCAAGTGAGTGGTATCCTAGAATTTAAAATCTTGCCAACTTTTGGAGAAACCACATCTGATTTCTTAGTTAAACCTGTTAATGATGCTGTTGGTTGTTAGCATTGCTTCTTGCAGGTTTTTCCTTGTGCCGCCGGCATTCCCCGCCTGCTGCCTCCGACGTTCCCTGGGCTTCCAGTTCCCAGGGAAGAAGAATGGCTGTCTGTATTTTCCGAAACTAGAACTGGATTGTTCCACCTTTCACAAATTATCGCTACTGCAAACGAACAGTGTGCAGTCCAGCATCTGTTCGTTGATACGAAATTGAACTCAGACCTCGAGAGAGTTGATACGAGGTTATGAAAACGTCTTTCATGAAAGAAACCCTCTGTAATTCTAAATTCGGATTTTTGTTGACTTTTTTGGGCTATTTTTGGAAGTTTGTTTGCATTTGCAGGCGGCGGCTATCTTCGTTTCCGCCTTCGTGTCGGTATATCGGCCGCTTGATGAGGATGTGAGGAAATGAAACTCAATCCTGTCGGTTAAAATTTCAGTCGCATCCAAAGATACAGGGATCTCCAAAAAGAAGAAGCCATGGCCGCCGCGACCGCCTCCGCCACCCGCCTCTCAAATCCCTTTCTGCCTGGAATTCCGATCAACCCCGTACTCTTAATTGGGTCTCTCCCACCAAAACCCTCATTAAAACGAATCGCACCCGTTCGATCCTCCAACCCACAGTCGCCCGCGCCCACCAATGTTGCGTCGGAAAAATGGAGCCTTGATAGCTGGAAATCCAAGAAAGCGCTCCAAATCCCGGACTACCCCGATGAGGCTTCTCTAGAATCGGTTCTGAATACACTGCTAGCCTTCCCTCCTATTGTTTTCGCCGGCGAGGCACGACGCTTGGAGGATCGCTTGGGCCAAGCCGCTATGGGGAATGCGTTTCTCTTGCAGGGTGGTGATTGTGCTGAGAGTTTCAAGGAATTCAACGCCAATAACATTAGGGATACCTTCAGGGTACTCTTGCAGATGAGCGTTGTTCTCATGTTCGGTGGGCAAATGCCCGTTATCAAGGTGATTCTTCCTCTGCTATATGTACAGATGGTGCAACATTTCTTGGGAGATTCTGACTTCATATTTGATGGGGAAATCTGCTCTTTCTTTTTCTTCTTATGTTGATTGATCTTGAGCAGTTAGTATTCGGATTCTGTGTATATGATCAGGTGGGAAGAATGGCGGCCAGTTCGCTAAGCCAAGATCTGATCCATATGAGGAAAAGGATGGAGTGAAGCTACCAAGTTACCGTGGTGACAACATAAATGGTGATGCATTCGACGAAAAATCAAGAACTCCAGACCCGGAGAGGATGATCAAAGCCTATACACAGTCCGTGGCAACGCTCAATCTGCTCAGAGCATTTGCCACCGGCGGCTACGCTGCAATGCAAAGGGTCAGCCAATGGAACCTTGATTTCACTGAGCACAGTGAACAGGGCGATAGGTGCGCGCTTCAGTGTTTGGTTTCGAGATAATGCGTTAGTTAACCTTCATTGTTCCTTATTGTTTGGGAAAGGTATCTGGAGTTGGCTCATCGAGTGGACGAGGCCCTTGGCTTCATGGTTTCCTGCGGCATTACAGCTGACCACCCCATCATGAAGACTACCGAGTTCTGGACATCGCACGAGTGCTTACTTTTACCTTACGAGCAAGCTCTTACAAGGGAGGACTCGACTACCGGCCTCTGGTATGACTGCTCTGCTCACATGGTTTGGGTTGGTGAAAGGACTAGGCAGTTGGATGGTGGCCACGTTGAGTTTCTACGAGGAATTTCCAACCCCCTTGGAATCAAGGTTTCAATACTCCTGCATACTTTCCCCATCCGTCTGCTTCATTTGCCTGTTATGATATTTCTGGTTGTTGACATTCAATTGCTTGATGCTTCAAGGTGAGTGATAAAATGGACCCATTGGAGCTTGTGAAGCTGATTGACATTCTGAATCCTGAGAACAAGCCAGGGAGGATAACTGTGATCACCCGAATGGGAGCTGAGAACATGAGAGTGAAGCTTGCTCATCTCATCAGAGCAGTTCGTCGAGCAGGCCAAATCGTCACCTGGGTCAGCGATCCAATGCACGGAAACACCATTAAAGCTCCCTGTGGTCTCAAAACCCGCTCCTTCGATTCAATCAGGGTAAGCACTTCTCTGAACCAAAAGTATCCCCTTGGTTTCCTTCGCCATGAGTGGTTGCTGTTTCTCCTGTGTAGGCCGAGGTTAAAGCGTTCTTCGATGTACACGACCAAGAGGGAAGCTATCCGGGAGGCGTGCATCTGGAAATGACCGGCCAGAACGTGACGGAATGCATCGGAGGATCAAGAACCATCACGTACAATGATCTGGGCTCGCGCTATCACACGCACTGTGATCCAAGACTGAATGCTTCCCAGTCCTTGGAACTCGCTTTCATCATCGCCGACCGTCTTCGGAAGCGCCGAATCGGAGTGCAACGCGGCTTTCCGGCGATCTGATCCAGTAGCAATTTGGCTTTCTTCCTCCAGACTACAATCTTTGTCGTCTGAAATCCTCCCACCAGTTCTGAGATGATGAAATAAAGGGAACACCCGCGCTGCATTTGTTTTTATGACGTCAATATAAGGGTTAAGTTATCAAAAATAAACGATTTAATCATAATGTGAATTATTAAATATTCCAAAATATCATTCAAACCTAAGTTAAGTTTTTTTAATCTATTATTATATTAATAAAATATCGATTAATGCACTAACCAACGCATGTTGTAAATGCATTCTTGATTCATTCAAAAGAACAACAAAAAACACATGACAGGTTTCAGAAGCGCATTAGAGCAAGCAAACGTGTGTGAGTGTGGAGGATGTAAAGGGTCAAGTGTCGGGTCATTTCTATGGCTGGAGCTTGGGCCCCAGAGCCGCCGCCGCGTCCGCCACCGTGAGGAAGACGTGCTCCTCCCCGATGGCGGCGATGAATCCCGAATCGTGGAGCTTTCCCAGCACCCCCTGCCCCGGGTTCGCCAGCGCCACCTAAATCCACACCCATGAAGTCATCGGAAAACAAGGCTGGATTGAGCTGAACGAATCAATCGAATGCAGCTTACTTGCACATCCCTCTTCTGCAGCGTCTTGTGCAGATCCTCCAACGCATGGATTCCACTGGTGTCTATATCAGTCACGGCTGAAGGAAGAAGTATTCAAAGCAGTTAGATGCAGAGGACTACGGCCTGCTGTAATGGGTTGAAAAGGGGGGGCTGTTACTTACGTGAGAGTTCTATGACGACGTACTGGGTCCTCTGCACTTTATGCTCCCTGACAGCTTCATCTTCATAGGCTAGCTGTGATAGGATCCTTTCTCGTACATAGTTTGAGTTGGAGAAGTAGATGGCGGAATCCACTCTCACGATCACAACGCCGGGGATTGTGCTTGCTTCGGGATATTGCTGAACGTTTCTGTAAACATTGGTCCTCGGAATCTTACCGAGGAGGGCGATTCGGGGGCGTGTCACTTGAAGCAGAATCTTGAGGAACGAGATGCAGACCTGAAGTTGCAGAAACAAAAAATGTGCTGCATGAGATGATGATCGATGGCCATTCAGAGAGGGCTATGGCTTACAGCAATGAGGAGACCGATTTCAACTGATTTGAAGACGACGCCCAAGAAGGCTCCCATGCAAGTAATGAAATCAAATTTGTCGACCTTCCAGAGGAGAATCACGGCTGGAATATTGACCAGCCCCACCACAGCTACGATGATGATCGCAGAGATGACGGCATTGGGAGTGTACTTGAATAGAGGAGTGATCACTTCTAGTGTCAGCAGTACAACGATGGACATGACGATGTTTGAAACAGTAGTGTTCACTCCGGCCATGTAGTTCACCGATGAACGGGAGAACGATCCTGAAACAGAAGAGGAAAACTACCCGTTCATTACAAACTAAGAAACGAAACGCCTTGCAAGTGACGAATGGAGGCTAAAGCTACCTGTGGTGACATAGCAGGATGTGAAGGAACCCACAACGTTCATTGCTCCTAGAGCAACCATTTCTTTGTTCCCATCCAAGCTGTAGTCTTTCAGCGCAGCGAATGTTCTTCCGATTGCCACAGCTTCCTGTGATGGGAAAAAATGGTAAGGAAAAAGGAGTAAACTGTGAAGTTGCAACGTTTTTTTTTTTTTTTTTCTTTACCGTGAGACCAATCAGCCCTGAGATGACGCCAATCCTGAATCCAGTGAGGACATAGTGGCCAGTGAAGAAGATTCTATGAATAGATGAAGGATTGACTCCCGCAGTGATTTTCCCAACCTTGGAGATCAGAGAAGATGGATGAGAAATTTCGCATGCATTGTTGTTGTTATAGTTGACAGAATTTCGTCTTTCAGCTCACCACTTGAACTCCTCTTTTGTCAGCACGAGTAAGGTAAACGCATAGCGTTGAGATGATTACAGAAAACAGAGGTGCTGTCGCTGAAACCCAGAAGAATATTCTGTTTCTCTTCCCCTGGTTCAAAAAAAAAGATCAACCCTGTTACTTTTCAAACTAAAAAAAAGGAAGTTGTGAGGAGAATGGCAGGAGTCTTACCATGTATCTGCAGAAAAGGAGAAAGATCAAGAAGGCAACTCCTATTACAATGGTTTCCCAGTCCCACTGTTCATCTAAACATTAGATTCCATTTGTTGGAGCAAAAAATGCAGAAAGTCGAAGATGGTGATCCTCTTACCCCGTGTTTCGCATTGGAGAAAACAGAAGTCAGAACAGAGACGATATCAGTTTTCTTGGTGAAAGTCTGGATTCCAAACAAGCCCTTCAATTGCTGAAGTCCAATAGTGATTGCTGCTCCAGCCATGAACCCAACAATGGCGGCGTGTGAAAGAAAATCGATCAGGAATCCAAGCCTGAAAACCAGTTTCCAGCGTTATGCTGCTGATATAGTAAACATGGGGATATTCACCACCATACCTGAAGAAGCCGAGCGCCAACTGAGTGATCCCAGCAAAGAAAGTGGCAGTGAAAGCAAGGTTTTCATAATCAGTTCGATTTTTTTTGGGATCGATCTCATTCTGCAGCAATGTTCCAATCAAGAGTGACACCACAGCCACTGGCCCGATTGCAATATCCCTCGAGCTTCCGAAAATGGAGTAAATAAGAGGTGGAACAAAACTCCCATCTGCCATTCATTCCCACCCAAAACAACTCAAAACAAAGTCATCAAAGCTGTGTAGTCTATATTGAAAATCTTACAGAGGCCAAACTGTGGTCTCAAGTTAGCGAGTTTCGCATAGCCGAGATCCTGAGGAACTGCAAGACTTGCAATGGTGAGACCAGCTATGATATCACCTCTAAGCATGTGAAGCTTGTACTTTCTTCCCCATTCAAGAATGGGAAAAACAGACTGAATCCCGAGCCACAGCTGCTTTGATCTCGGCTGATCCTTGAATCTACGTAAAGATTCATCGAGGAAAAATGTCTCCTTCACTGCATGCTGTATCTCACTCAGTGTATCCTTTTTAGGAGGCACTCCCACTTTGTAAACATACGGCCCTTTCTCTCCTTGAATATCTTCGTCTCCCTGAGTAATCCTACCGCTAGTCATCCTGAAAGAAGTCGCCATTCATAAATAAAAGAATCAAGCAACTGAAGGAAAAAGGAGAAACACCCCACCTCGGATTTCTACAGGTTCGTTATGCCCAGGAATGAAGAACACCCACTGAGATATAAAGGAAACAAATCCAGATGAGGTCAGCTATAAAACGAAACTCAACCATATGAACCTGGATTGAACATCAGCCTCATTCATAATGAATCACCCCCTAATCTAGACTCACATCTGAGTTTTCGAACCCAAGGCAACAATAGGTGCAGGTTCTATATCTCGTGCTTATGCCGTAGTTGACCTTGACTTGCTGCCCTAAAGCGTATCATCCGGATCATGGTTAGACAAGTACAAAAACACGTGGCACGAGATGACAATTCTAATCACATGTGGGAACACATCCAGAATTCATTGACGTTGCCCATTAACGGCAATGATATTCTAATCGCATACAAAACAAAAAGAAAAAAACTTCATAAGAGTTGGTCAAAGCAAGACTTTACTCTGTTTAGGAGTTTCACACATTTGGAGAACTGAAGAGCCTGTCCACATTCAAAGAACTTGTAGAATTAATGGCGGGTTGGGATATTTCGGTGCACGGTTCCTTGTACCTCGTGTACTTCGGGATACCCACATCTTTTTGCTTCTTCAATATCTCCTCCCGTCACTCAAAAGTGCAGTTTTGGGCGTTTCTCTCCTTTCAGCACCATAAAAAATCAATCTTTCTTCACCTGCAAGCCTTCCAAAATAGAAAATCAATTCTAAACGGGAATGCGTTCCGGCGTGTGTGAAACGACACAGTTTGTGATGGTGGATCATCGTCGTTCCGGATAGCACCGGGGTTTTTCTAGACAAGAAATCGCCAGCCGAAAGCGAAGGCAGTGAGCTCCATCATTTCAATGGAGGACAAGAATTGAGGCGCGAGGTGGAAACTAGACGCGGCTGTGCTACGGTGAAATACGTCCAAATATGCGCTTTTACCCATGATCTGAGAAGAAGAAGAAGAACAGAAGGAGGAGGGTGGCCCACCGGCCGCCCAGCCCTTCCCCTCCATTAACAGTACACAAAGTTAGCTCGAAACCTGGTTTTCCTCCAAAAGGCGATTCCTGTGCCCTAACTAAGAGAACACCACCTCTTCTGTTTCTGATTGCACCGTCAATCCAATCCAATACCCTTTTTTTTAGGGAAGAATATGTTTTTAAAAATTGAGAAAAAAATCACACCGGAGGTTTCTGCAAGTGATTCTTAAGAATGCCATCGTTCCAACACCCGAGCTCTACAACGAAGCAGAAGACTCTGTTCTTGATCAGCAAAATTCTAGTTATCGAAAACCAGAAGCTACGTAGGAAAGGGGAAAAACAGGAAACATGTACAAAGAAGAAAAGCCATTGATTTTGACCAGGGAAAAGCTTGAGCGACGGATCATCTAGGGCCGGAAAGTTCGTCTGGTCGGATGTGCGAAGTCGAATCCGGGATTATCCAATCCGCGTGGGGATGAGGGGTGTGGTTGAAATCCGGCCTGAACATCTCTTCCTTCTGCCATTCTTCCCACCTCTCAGCCAGGCCATCACCCTCCAGCATCCGGACGACTTCCGACATCTTGGGCCGTTCCGTCGGAGAACTCTGCGTGCAGAGGAGGGCTACCTGGATGAGCTGCTCCACCTCTTGCTCATTGTACTTGCCCTGGAGATCAGCATCAACCAGTGTTTCCAGTTTCTTTTCCTTCAGGAGTCCTTTCACCTGAAGCGGAAACAAGCACATGATTACGTGGAAAGAGTGTAGAGCGATGGCCGCTCAGGCACCACAAGTGAAGCTCACCCAATCGAGCAACATGACATCATCGTCGTTGGCGAGCCGGGCAAGATCAAAAGCTCTCTGTCCTGTTATCAGTTCAAGAAGCATGACTCCATAGCCAAACACATCTGTTTTCTCCGATGATCGGCCGGTGGAAAGGTACTCCGGAGCTATGTGACCAATCGTTCCACGCACAGCTGTAGTGACATGAGTGTCCTTGTAGTCCATCAGTTTTGCTAAACCAAAGTCGCCAACCACGGCTTCAAAGTCCTCATCCAACAGTATATTCGCGGCTTTGACATCACGGTGAATAATTTTGGGGTCACAGTGATCATGAAGATACGCTAATCCCCTTGCCGAGCCGAGTGCTATGCCTGTTCTTCTCTGCCAGACAAGGGGCTCCTGTGATTCCGGTCGCTCTGAGAAGGCAAATTAAGCAGCTCAGTAAGAGTAAGTAGGAGCTCATAACAGCATAGACTACGGTCACCGGTACCTCTCAAGCACGAGGCAACACTTCCATTGGCCATATATGGATATACAAGCAGCCTTTCTGTTGGGGTCATGCAAAAGCCGCGCAGTCGGAGTAAGTTCCGGTGCACAGCCATGCTGATCATTTCGACCTCTGTTTGGAACTGCAGCTCTCCACCTTGAGTGCGCTCTTCTTTCAATCTTTTGACTGCAACTAGTGACCCATCCGTTAGTCGCCCTTTATAAACCTTACCAAATCCACCTCTGCCGAGGATGTTTTTGTTGCTAAAGTTATCCGTTGCCACTTGGAGTTCACGCAGAGTAAATCGTTTAAGCTGCCCCAAATGAACTTCAGGATCCTCCTCAGCTGAAAGTAGAGAGACATACTGAGTGATAACTGAAAGCAAGTGTACAGGGATGCATCATGTTAAATTGACAAACCGGGCACGTCAAAGAAATGATCTTGCGGCCTCCTCCTTCGGTACCAAGCCAGCACAATTGCTGGAGCAGCAAACAGCACAGCAGCCCGGCAGCAACACCTCCAGCAATTGCTCCAGTGGCTCCGTTGCCGACTGCAATTATAATTCCTTTTAAGCCATCATTTTTTTTTTGTAAGATGAAGAATATGTAACTGATGCTATTCTAGCAGAAGATTCTCAGTCTGGAATGCAGCATTCATGAGCAAGAAACTTGGGTATTCAGTCAGGATTCTGTACGGTGTGTTTGGTGCCCGTGCACTAACACATTAAAAGCGAAACCATCATAAACTGCAACTTTTATACGATTTCAAGAACTCTACCTGAGGGAGAGGGAGTGGATGGCTGAGCCGGGGGTGGAGGAGATGCGGGCAGGGGTGCCAAGTTGTTTCCGGCAAAACTGAAAGAACACAGAATCGTTTGCCTCAACTAAAAAATTTTCAAAACACCTCATCTTCGATAAATATATGTAAAATATAAACCTGATAGGTGTAAAAAGCTGAAACGATCCATTAAAAGGAATGGTTCCTGTGAGCAGATTACTTGAAAGATCACTGCAGATACAAGCACAGACATGCACACATGCGTATATTAGAATTCGTAGTGTAATGAAGACTAAGATCAATGATCATCTGAATTGATCCATACAGGACTTGAAGTGTTGTGATTGATGTTAGAGACACGGGAATCTCTCCAGACAACGAGTTATTGTTGAGCCTCCTACATGTTTCAGAGAGAAAACAACGTTCAGGATAAACAAAAAGAATTTTCAGTCACGATATATTTGTACACAATGCACAACAAGGGGTTTAGAAACAGCAAACGGGACAGAAGTCATGGATTTTCAAATCCATAATAATAAAACTTTGGAAGCAGCACTTCCAAATAACAGCATACAGGATAGAGCACGAGTTCTAGGGACAAAAGGCAAAGAGTAGAACAACGAAGTGTAAACCGTACAGGAAGCGCAAGTTTCGTAGGTTTCCCAGTGTTTCAGGAATTGGCCCACTTAGTCTGTTCAGATAAAGATCCAAACTAACCAAGTTGGTCAAGTTACCCAACTCAGTTGGAATTCTCCCACTTATATTATTACTGTAAAGTTCCCTGAAACAGAAAGGAAAGAGAATATTTCTCAACAACTGAGGCCAAATAAAGAGCAAGTCGATTAAATCTGTATTCAAAGAAAGGTGCTTACAAATACTGCAAATACAACAGCTGACCAAGCTGAGGGACTAGTTGCCCAGATAAATTAGCATTACCGAGATCTCTGTAAAAAGATGTTAATTAATGTCTTATACAAAGACATCTGAAGCTAGAAGCCAGACAAGAATGTGAGATCATGAAAACAACTTACACTCGTGTCACAAAGTTATCTTGGTTGCACGTTACATGGAACCAAGTGCAAGGATTGACAAGAGTAGGATCCCAACTCTGAAGAACGTTGTTAGGATCAACTAAATTCCTTCTCAGTACATTCAAGGCATCCCCTGTGAATATCAATGTTTCGCATTATAGTATCAAACCCTTCCAAGATGTATGTGATCTTCTAAGCATATAAGGTATTGTTCAAAGACAAGCAAAGAGCTTATTTTCATCTAAATGTAAACCCAAACTCCACTAAGCAGAAAGTTGAGAAAAAAGGCCTCATTCAACTAGGACCGGTAGAGATGGATGGCACAGCTGGTAAGGGAGCGGGAGCATAGCATATGAGATTTAGGTCTACAGTTCAAGTTTAGTACTCATCAATGGCGTCTATCATACAAATAGAAACTAGGAATCTTGTTGAAAGAAACAGATACTAGTGCTTCTACACACATAGTACTCTCAACAGTACACCGCTTTAAAGCAATAGCATGCCGCCAATCCATCACTTTCTATCCTAACCGAATTAGGCAACAGATTTGATTAAAACGAATTCCAGGTCAACTTTCAAAAAATTGACCATACTCGCAGAGGAACCAGAAGCACAAGAAATAACACATCAACCAGAACGAATAAAATAAATTTGATAACGAATTAGCAAAAAATACCTTCGCCGTTGGAAGAACCCTGATAAAATCTTGCGAACACCAGAACCAAGAAGAGAAATCTGGACCTCAAGATCATAACTGTGGACCAACGATCCATAAAACTTAGGATCCAACTCGCTAAAATCCCAGATTCTCCATCAAGCCTACAATAGATCCTCCAACCACATAAGCGTAACCAGCCGCCAAGCTGATCCACAAGACACCAATTTTCCGAAAAAGAAAAAGCATCAAAATAATATCAAATGCAAGACAACAATAAGCAAGTACGATAAACACCCACCCCAACTGGGTTCACCTTACCCACCCTCAGGAATCAAGAGAAACAAAATACCCAGATGAATCTTGACCAAAAAAGTGGTCTTTGTTGAACTGGTGCAGAGTTTATGTGACGAATGGATGCAGGCCTCTCTAGAGACGAGAAAAAACAATGAAATAACAGAGCTCCTGTATTTCTCTTTCTCCCTCAATTTTGTATGTATGATGTTGAGCTGTATTTCTATTTCCCCAGTAAATTCCGCAGACAGCTCGTTTGACGGAAAACGATGAAAGCATTTGCATTTACGTGGATCGGTCAAACGCGATTGCTGCTTTTCGTCCTTTTCTTTTCACGCCTTGACTCAACCAAACTGCTGTAGAATTTTTTTCATTTGAAAATTCTGGGGAAAAAAAGACAAAAATCTTTTTTTTAATAATATTACATTTTAAAGATATTTCATAAGCACGAATACATTTTTTTTTTTTCCTAATTTTATTTAATAGTCAATGGCTTAATAATGTTGCTTTGTTCACATTGGTTTATTCCTTTGATTAGTAATTAATTAGTATTAGTAGTAGGATTAGTGGTCATGGTTTCCTACGTAGGGCCCACCGTCGCCTGTCTTTTACGTCAAATGTTGTAGTTTAGTAGGTTTTGAACAAGGGTTTCCAAAAACGTATTCAATTTCACCAATAAATGACTACTATAATTAGTCAAAATTTAATATATTTGTATTTATTTCCACATTATTTATCACTATTCAAAACACAATTACTTTCAATTTCCACAAATATCATTGAAAATTAAATTATATATATTATTATCATTAAATTTTTTTGAGTATATATTAATTTTATTATCATTACTTTAGAATAATATTTTCAAAACTTACATAATTGAGTTATTCTTAAAATTTACACATACACATATAAATGAATTTTAATTAAAGCAATTTTGATATAAAACCACTTTTATATATTATTTTAAAACTCAACTTGATTGTTATCATTTCTTTTTAAGTTATTTTTTAAAAAATAACTTAAAAAGTAATAATCTTTATTAATTTAATGATTTACATAAAATACCATCATAATTTATTTTAAAATTGAGTTTAATTAATTATTCAATTTAATCATATTTTAAAATTAAATCCCTTTTACTGATTTCATTTTTATTATAAAAATATTAGACAAATAAAAATAATTCTCTAAATTTAATATTTCAAAACTTCAAAATTCAATATTTTGTATAAAAATTATTAAATAAAATCCAAAAAATCATAGATTCGAATTAATCTAAAAATCTCCTTACGGTGTTATTCCCGGTTCGGTTCCTGGTTCAGGACGGCACGGCGGAAGGATACAGTTGTACGGCGCAAAGGAAGTTCATCTTCTTCCAAACGCATACCAGGCACCAGCTGGAGTCAGTTACCGGGTGTGGCCTCTCTGCCGTCTCCGGATCAAGAGTCCTCAGCTAGAAACAAGATGCTGGACAGCAAACAGATAACTCCCAACAATGACAGAGGATGCAACTCCGCAGCGACCCATCCGCAGCCATATCCCCTTCAGAAGTAGATTTCTATCAGAAGGGTGGATACCGGTGAGTCGCTCGAATCGTTTTCCGGGACGTCGAGGCCACTTCAGGAATCGCCTCTCCATGGATACATGCTGCATAATCATGTGCATTCTCAGCACGAGAATAAAAGGTGTTCTTGTAGAAGTAGCATACCTTGGCAGAACGTAGCACTGTGAGCGTGTTCTTGTTGTATCAAAAGCATGGGAGGCAGCAGCAGCAATTGCTCCAGAAATGCCGGCGGTGAGGCTAATAGCTAGAGGAGACAAGGGGGGACTTCACTGTAATACCTGAATGTACCGAACCACCGGAGTTCTGATCAGGAAACACGGCTGAGACTGAATGCAGAGCAAACAATGGAAAAATGAGCAACCTTGGTAAGGGATTCATTCTTGAGATTTTCCAGTCTCTAAGCTCTAGTTGTAAGATTCGCCAGGAGGAGAAAAAAACGGCACCGAAAATCGAATCTCGGACAATGCCCGCCCTGAGACTTCTCCACAAGGCAGCCCATCCTTCTAAAGAAACAATGTCTCTAAAAGTCCTGACATTTTCTACTGGTGGTGATTTACCGGAGCCAGTCATCATCCATGGATACTGTTTGAAAGCTTCAAGCAAATCTACACGTCTGGTGTTCAAGGCAGACAAGAGCTCCACAGAGTTACTCATCGCTATCATATCCACCGAATATCGGGGCAGTATCCTTGAAGCTAAGGGAGGAACAGCATTCTTTTCAACAACGGATTGAAGGCTTGCAGTGCGAGAAGCAGAAGCCACCTGAGAACGAATTTTAGCAATTTCAAAAGGAGAGGTTACAAGACACTCCATTGCACCAGCAGCGAATCCTGCCATTAGAGCCTCAGACACATACACGTAATCATCTCTACGACCATCTGATGAAAAAAAAAAAAAAAGCAAACATTTTTAGGAAGATATCAAATTTAAAACTAATCTGTGGATCAAAATCCTGCACGGCAGTCAAAGATCACACAGAACATGAAAATGCATCAGTGACAGGAATACAAGAGACAGAAATTGAAACATCCAATACTAGGCCTTGGTTGGCAACAAGCATAACAACAGTGCTACATATCATGGGCACTGATGAGTTTTTTGAATTCTATTTCAGCCTAATCATGAAGTAAGGAGATGAGAACATTGATACCATGGCAATCACAAAAAATGAACTTGCCTTTGAAGAATGCAGTTAACATCTCATAAACGCCAAACCGAGTCCCAATGCCCAGAGTCCTTCCCAAGGCCGAATATCCCACACCATTATATAAACCTACAAGGGTTTATAAGTTTATGAAATAGCAAAACTTGCCTTAAAGGTGTCATCCTAATCAACTAGAATGCATTTACATGGCTATACACAGGAAACCGGGACAACCCTGAAGGACACAAGGTTCACAAAAATACAAGGCCAAAGATGACTGACAAGCTGAATTCCTCAACTCATTATGAGAATTTAGAACCAGAGAGCACGTGCAATGTCACATTACAGTATCACTCTCATATGGAAATGGAAATCACGATCAATCCACAGCATTAATCTAAGTTACCTGATACACCTGATAAAAATAGAACCCTGTAAGTAACATCAGCCGCCAAAAGTTTCTGTTTAGCACTGGAACCAACCTGTTTTCAGTTTCCCGTTAAGCACAAGGCCAAAAGAAATGCACACACAAAGCAGGATTTCAATCAGTATTCAAACCTGAATCAGAACTTTAAGAGTATCAAAAGGGTATGTTACAGCAGTTCCCAGAGCAACGGCGGCGCTGCCCGCGCCCGCATGGATTGCGAATATTTTATTCTTCGACAACTCGTCCATCTGCCTCACCGTGAAGCCTCTGGAACTAATGAATGCGCCATCGGTTACCTTTAACTACCAAACCCCTACAAATGCGGATAGCATTGAGCATCAAACCAAAAATGTCAACACATACCCTCAAAATTGAAGCCCTTTTCGGTTGTGATCGAAGTATTTTCCGGTTACTCCGATATCACTTCCTTTGGTTTTCTGACTTCGTGTCTTTATTTGGATGAAAAACCCGGAAATTGGCTTCCTTTTTGGTATTCTTTAGAAAGTCGACCTAGGTTTCCTTCAACCATGAACCCGACCCAGCCCAAACTTGAGCACACGGGTTGGGCCGACCGTTGGTGATGCCATCTTCTTTCCTTTTTTGCTTCACTGTGTATTTGATTAGTGTTTCGCTCTCAAACACGGGAAAGTAGAGAAATTGAAGGTAATCTCGTAAACCTTTTGAAGCTTTATGTATGAAACAATGGCAATCTTCGAGGATACCCTGAAATCCGCTAGTTTTGGGTTTTACTCTCTGTGGGTGCTTTTGGATTTTTACAAGTTTCTTCATTTATGGTTGTATTTTGAACCCAGAAAGCAATTCTTTTGATCAATTTTTCACCATGTTGTTCTTGTGTAAACTCCTGTGATATATCCATGAGGATACTGTTGTTGCAGTTTCGAAATTCCAGTCAGCCCTTGCATCCCATCTCTGGCATACTGCTGCCACATAAATTGCTCTTCTAACATCAATTTCTGCTTCTTCTCCATTTCAGCCATCTGAACATATGCTGGTGGTGCTATGTAAAGGGAAGCAGCAAATGGATCGATCCCCTTTTCGATGGACTCTGGTCGGGTATAAGAACTGGTCTTTGCCATTGCCTGCTGGATGTACATTCTATCAAGTAGGTGCTTATCAAAACCTTCTGCAAATGACGTTGGCTGACTTGATAGATGGCTTGCAGATTGAACTAAAGCTGTTTCCCAATCATCACCTAATTCCTTCAAAGCTTCCCATGGATTCTTTGCACTTTTAGGGGCAGATGTTCCCTGTTCACCATCAAATAAAGCAAGAGCCATTTGGTCTTCTGCTTGCTCTTTGATCGGTACATCGTCCCTGAAGTTTAACAAATCGCCTACCTCCTGGAAATCTTTGTTGTTTTCTTGCGGCTTTTCTTCTTCTATCTCAATAACTTCTTGCGGTGGTGGTGGTGGCAATGCCCTGATTGAAAATAAGTTATCTTCTTCCTCTGTTTCTTTCTTCTCTTCTCCGCTTTTCAGCTTTGATTCTGGGGTGCAACCTTTCTTGTTTCTCAACATAGCTGACTTCTGGCGAATAATATCTTCCATCATATCAAGTTTCTTGTTTGGGATTTTCTCAACTTCAGGGTACTCTGAGAAACTCCCCCCAATCCCAGCAACCTTGCACCACTTGTAGAAAGCACCTAGCTCCTCGTACTGAATCGAAGCACGGCAGAAAATGTCGAAAACCTCAGCCATATCATGCGGTTGAAGGTCAGAAAATCTCTCAGTCAGTGTCGCCATTAATTCATTCATCCCATCACACAGCTTGAAACTCTCCAGTACGATTGGATGCAGAGCTGCTGCAATAAGCTTGTTGTGTTTTGCTGCACCTGAAACTCAGCAAACGGATTCATGATTCTTGTTCACTTGTAGTGATGCAAGATTGTAATGGACATTCATGATGATGCATACCCGTTGGTCTGCAGGCTATGAACCTCTCCAGAAGCTGTCTCATATGATGTGCCATGGAGAAAAGGACTTCATCTGCCAATTCACGAACGGGTGTGCCTCTCCTCAAAACGGTAGCAGATGCAGTGAATCCGACATCAAAAACGCCGTCGTGGTAGCTCCGGCGTCGCTTCATCCTCCGGCACCCCTGCATCGTGAACTCGAGTTGGTGATCTAAGTACATTGCGTAGGTGCGAACGAATGCCGAGAAGTCCCAAGCATCCGAGTCCCTGAACTCCGACATGTTGAGGAAGCGAGTCCCTTTCCGTGTCGAAAAGAAAAGCTCCTCCACGTAGGGGTAACCGCCCTCTGAGAGCAGCTGCTGGACGAGCATGAGAGCCTTCAAGGCGACGACCCAATTCTTGGTCTTATTGAGCCTCTTCCCGATGATGTCGATGCACGAATTTACAAGGGAGCGGGAGTGGCTCGTCAGGCCGAGGATTTCTCGGACGTAACGATCGTCCGGCGGAGCTTCCCCGTGACGGGTAGCCTTCACGACGGCTATTTCCAGGTCCGAGAAGACGCTGCTACCGACCTTAGCCAGACCTATGCTGGTATGATCTTTGACTGCCCCAATAGCCTGTCTCAGCCTCCTCGGAGCCATCACACAAGTGCAAAAGCAGAGCTTTGAATGCGATGAGCTCACCCTGTTCGATGCAGAAGGAGACGACGGGGATGTTCCTGATGGATTTCAGGGACATTTAACGATTTGCTCCCAAGGTTCTTCTACCTCCAACGCCGCCGCCCTTCTTCTTCTTCTCGGATCGTCCTCTGGCATGATGAAAACATGGTGTCCTGAAGTTTTGCAACAAAACTGGGATACCATACAAAGTGCAACTGAATTTGCGGTAGCTTGAAGATGAATTCTTGGCATCTATTTGAATTATATTTTAAAGTATTTTAATATAAGGATATTGCAGCAAAGTTATCACCATTGAATGAAGGTAAGTAACATCAACAAACAAAAATTATTCAAGATGACAGTTTTTTCCCCTGGGATTTCACCACTAAGTGAAGAAATCGTGAATCCAAGTCTCAGATGACTTCTGACTCCTTGTGGTCTCAATGGTGACGTCGGAGGTCGGGTACGCCACGCAGGTGAGCACATACCCGGCATCTATCTGATCGTCGTCCAGGAAGCTGCCGTCCTGCTGGTCGACGGTGCCTGCCTTCACTTTTCCGGCGCAGGTAGAGCAAGACCCGCGCGGCAAGAGTACGGGAGCTCGTACCCTAGCTCCTCCGCCTTATCGAGAACGTACACTTCTTCATCGCACTCAAACTCCACCTTCCCCTCAGGCGTGATCAGCGTCACGTTGTAGCTCGCCATGCATGTGACACGGCCGCCGCAGGAGCGGGACGACTTGAGTCCAAAGAGCGCCGCCTGGTTAACGCGGACCGCCATCGGGGAGGATATCGGCCGGCGGGGGAGGGAAGCGGTGCTGAAGACGGCGGTGGAGAGCGTCGCCATGGTTTTCCTCTTAGGGCTCCGGAGGTGGGAATTTGGGAGATGGGTGAATGGCGAGGAAGGCAGGCAGATAAGGGTTGGGGGCTTGTGGAAATAGTGTGGTTTGCTCAAGTTGGGGAGTGTTATCTGCCACGTGTCGCCTCCTCGTTAGTCGCTTTATCGCTTTGCTATCCTCCTCGGAGCCACACGTTCGCACCCAACTCCTCATCAAGTTTCAAATCCCATGGCTCATTCATCCAACACCACAGGAATATTTCTCCCCAATAATTCTTTTTTTTTCATATATTTCAAAATTCCCAATAATTTTATATTTATTTTTTTAACGCATTTTTTGTGTGATTCCAATGCATCATCATCTTAATATTATTTTTGTTCAAACACACATAACTTTGAAGTTGCCATAAAATTTGATGATGGAAACGAAATAGATCTATGCAAACAAATGATGCATAAGTTTTACCATTTGATTAGAACACAATATTTTCTAAATTGTTTGAATGTATAAACTTCACAGTATGTCATTTTGAAGCTTTTTTTGGAATTTTGATGTGAGCTTTTCAGTATGAAATATTTTTAGGTTGCGAGTACTGGATATAATTTCTAAACCATATTCTATTCGTATCATTTAAAAATGTGGTCAATTTCTCATACTCTTTCATACACTCAGACAAATTTTTTTAAATGAAAGTGGCTACTTTTATCACACAATCAACGGAGTATGGCCACATTTCTAATATACCATATTCTATAATCATTTTACGGTTTCTTTCTTAATTTTTTATGATTAATTTGCAGTTAAATTTAATTAATCCACCAATTGAAGCCCTGCCCCGAGCCCACTTTCTCACAACGTGGGCCGGTCTGGCTCTCATTTGGGAACCCGGCCCGGATGAGAATAATGACAATAATAATTTAATTTGAAAATAGTATACAAATTGTGCGCCAATCGTTGGATGGGGGCCCACCCTATGACGTTTGCTTTCCCAGTACCACTACATGGGCTTATTTTGGTTTATTTTCTGTAAAAATATTATATTTAATAGAGTGTGGGGCCAGCTGCCTCGCTTTTCCTCCCACATGGCGGAAACGTAAATGCTTGACGGTCCTGAAAGGTGCGCGGCGGTGGCCGTCGAACTGATCGATGCCGTGCGGGGGCAAATTGGTGATTGCTCGGAGTGCCATGTCACGCAAAGTACCGTTACAGAGGATGTCGATGCTGTGCGGCGTTTTCCCTTCTGACGGAACCGCGACTTTCCATTTTTCAATTTGAGAACGATTTTATAGAGCTTCTGTTTCTCCTTCCCTCCTTGGCTCCATTTTCTCTCAATGCTTTTTTTTAATCGTTTTTTTTTCCTTCAGTCTCTCTCGTTGATCTGAATACAGACCCCGCTGATTTTTGTGGATCATTCCTGTGATTGGTTTGTATTTGATGAAATGATGAACTAACTGTGTGAATCCCGAGTGGTGTTTTTGTCGTAGAGTACTTTTTTGAATACTGGGTTGAGTTCTTGGTGTTTGTATATCTGTTTGTCGTTGTGGGTTTCTTTGTTTTTGGTTTCTTGTAATGGAGTCGCCGGAGCGGGGGAGATCGGTCGAGTCTGTGTGCATGGAAATTCCGGCGAGTGAAAGTGCTTAGTCATGGTCGCCGCTGACCGTCCCCTCGTGCCTACGTCGGAGGCTTTCTGAGGCCTAGACGCCGCCTTTTACTAGTGTAGACGAAATTGAAGCCAAACTCCTTGAGGCTGATATCCGGCGCCAGGTGTTTGTTTGATATTTATTAAGTTTATTGTCTTTTCCTCATTTAGCATACCCATCCCCTCCCCTATTTTCGATTTCATGGCATTCTCGATTTTCGACCATTCTGTTTTCCATGGTCATCTTTAGCCTTTTCAACTTTTTATCAAGTGATGACTTAAGTTATCAAGTGATACAATCGTTGGATTTCTTTGTCTTAAAGATAACGTCTTTGTGATGAAGTGGGGATCTTTTGAGTTTTCATGAGTAGTTGAAATCTGGGAGAAGGTGTGATAGATTGCCGCACCCAACTGAGAAGGAAGAGAAGATCATGCTAGAAAATAAAGCTATCTTGAATGCCATTCTTTTAATTGGTTTTTGAATTTCAAACCTTCCTTTGTATACTTCATCGCGATGTTATGGTACTCTCACAAGCTTTGATTGAGATGCGTAACTTATCTTGACTCCTGCTCTTTTGCTTTTATAATGCCTGGCGTTTGCTTCACTTCATGCTTTGTAATTCGAATTTTAAACCTCAGAAAAGCGTCAGACATCTGATGGTGTGCTTATTCAATGGCGGAAATTCAATGAGAATCATTCTAGAAAGGCTAGATCAAGACCCAGAAGGCCAATCCTTGATTCACCTAATCAAGATGACCTTGGCCGGCTGGCAGCCAAGCTTCTAGCTGCAGAGGAAAAGAGGTTGACTATCAATCATTGTGTTGTGTTTTATGTTTTATTTTTTCAAATTCATAGCTAAGACAGAGTTTTGATTTTCATATCCTGATGCAGTTTCATTCACATTAACAAACCATGGAATGCTTTATTTCTTCTCCATCTGATCATATTCTTTCTGGATGAAGTTATTAATTTCTGAATATTTTCATGCTTCATTTGAGCATGCAGGTTAAATATCCTCCCAACTTCTCACAGGCGCCTGGCAAAGCTTCACAAGTTATGCCAAGCTACCAAGTTTAAGGCTGAAATGCGCTTGAAAAGTCAGTGTGCTGAATTAGGAACAAAAGTTCAGTTGCGATATCAAAAGGCAGAAGCCAATGGAATGCTTTTGCTTCAGTTATTCTCATAAGCTTTTGTACGATAATTTTTAAATTGGATGCAGAAGTAATATTTATTTAGTTATGCATCTTGCAGGTAGCTGCAGATCAGAACCTTTTGAGGGAGAAAGTGCTTCACCTGAGTGGTAAAGCTGGAATTGAGCGTTTGGAAAATGCACTGTCTAGCACACGGGATAAGTTCTTTAATGCACAGCAAAGTGGTTACCCTATGACTCCTTTAACACATCTTGTGTCATCCTCAAGTTCTGGATCACCTTCTCCTGGGATGTCAAATGATGCCACTGTAATGAACAGTGGTTTTTTAAAACATAAATCAGTGGTCCGATCCTCATTCAGCGCTGAACCGGAGGACTCCTTATCAAGCAATGGTCCTAGGGAGAACTTGGACTTGGAAAATGCACGTGTTGTCAATGAATAGGTTCATGGTAATGGTCTGTTCTTTGAAGATAGATGTCGTTCAGCTTCTGAAAATCAAGGCAACATTATGGTTCGTGCAATGCAGTCTGTCCCTCTGGTTTTCATTGCCCTTGTTGCATTCTACGTTTTATGCTCCCTCTGAAAATATGATGCTCACAACAGGAAATTATTAAAGAAACCATGGAAGGAGCCTTCTGGGATGGAATCATTGAATCAATTAGGCAAGATGTCCCTGACTACAGCCGTGTTGTGTGTTTGATGCGGGAGGTAAGGGACGGAATATGTGCAGTAGCTCCACTAAGGTGGAGAGATGAGATAAGTGAAGCTATTGATGTGGAGATTCTCACACAGGTTCTAATTACAGTACACCTTTTGCTTTTCCACAAACTCTGGTGTAATTTGCAAATCAAAGATGCTTATTTTAAGCTATCATTTGGGCCAGGTGCTGAATTCAGGGAGTTTAGATGCTGCTTATCTTGGAAATGTCCTTGAATTTTCGCTCAGAACTCTGCGGAAGCTTTCATCTCCTGCTCTTGAGTCCGAATTGATGAAGAAACACCATCAGTTCATGGAACAACTTCCAGATGCATGTGCACAAGATAAACTTGCCAATGCACAAATAGTTGCTTTGATAAAGGGGTTGCGTTATGTTCTAGCAGAGTTACAGGTCTGAAAGATTTTTCCTTCTTCGTTCATGCTTGCCAAAATGCAATTTTCATCTGACTGTATGAGATTGTGTTGCGACAGCTCCTTCAACAAGAAATAAGCAAAGCAAGGAGCAGGTTGTTGGAGCCTGTCCTCAGGGGCCCTGAGGCTCTGTTTTCTGGAAAAAGCTTTTTTACCAGCGTTTTCGGGGATCCCTTCAAGGCGTCAATTTCTTTGCCATTAACTGTCAAGTGGCTTTCATCAGATCAGAATGTTAAAGACAAGGAATGGAGTCAACACGCGCATTCAGTATCAGAGTCTTTTAGAAGCTCTAATTCTTCCAGCTTTCTTCCTTTGACAACCCTGTGCACGGGAGGGGTTCTTAGTTAAAGGTCAAGCTGATGCGCCGTCGTACTCAAATGCTACAACTTATATAGGTTGGTGCCTTCGTAAACAGCTTTAAATTTCAAATGCTATACTTTCAGAACAATTAAGTTTTACTTGCTCCATCTTCAGAGAAGAGGTGGATCTCTCCGTTAGGCTGGGCTTGTTGAAGCTCGTTACAACGATCACCGGTCTGACAGAAGCCGATCTGCCGGAGACCATGATTCTCAATCTCCACAGACCAAGAAGCCTCCAGTCGCAAGTGCAGAGAATCATTGTCATTGCGTCAAGGTAAGCAAAACTTCAAAAAAATGGAGTGCCTGCCTCTGATGTGCTCTCAGGCCTGTACTGATGTTGGGGATTTCGAATACGCAGCCCGTTGGTCATGAGGCAAACTCTATTGAGTCAGAGAATCGTGCGCAGCCAGGCCCAGATGGACAACATACTGATGCTCAGCCGCAAAAGACTCTCTGAGTGCCTCGACTCGATCCCCGACGCCGGCATCCCAGAGATCATCCACGCGCTCGTGTCCGCCGCCGGGGACAATGAAAACAACCTCAGCCTCCAACCAATGAAGGAGATAATGGGAAGGATGCTGAGCAAGAGCCTTCAAGAAGATGATGCAGTGCTCACCCGCGTCTCCCACGCCGTGTACCTGGCTTTCAGAGGGATGGTGCTCGGAGGAACAGGAAGTCAGGGGAAAGCATCAGCAGAAGCCGCACTGCAGACCGTGGAAGCATCTCTCCTCGCCGACGACGTGGCGGCGGCTGCATCGGCGTTAGTGATCACCGCCAAGGTGTCCGTCGTTGTCCATGGCCGGTGGTACCAGACTCTGATGAAACAATACAAGTGAGAAAAAAAGGTGAATTGCAGCAGCGCAGGTGATCGGGGAGGCATCTCCAGCCATGGCGGTGTGTGATCCCTTCAATTTCCTCTGCGTGTCGTAATGATGGTCTATTTATGGCACGTGTCCTTCAAATCTTATCCAATGTTGTAAGTGGGCCCCATTGTAGTCATCCATTTTCCTCATTTTTTTAATTATTTTATTTAAAACTGCCTTTTCGGTTGGAGTGTGTTGAGTCTTTTAAAAATAAGTTAAATTCGTTTTTCAGTTATTTAATTAGATTATTATAAAATATAAAATATTATGTTATTTAAATTCAATATTTTTAGAATTTTATTTAATTTTTATAAAAATTATTAAAATAAACCTAATTAATTATGATGTAATCTTGATTAGTTAATTAAATCATTCTTCTCAAGGGGTTTCGTGTGTGTTTGTGTGTGGGTTTATATATTCCTGTGTTTAGCCTTTAATCATCTTTCTTTTGTTGATCCCGAGCGTTTGACACTTGACGCGATGCTTCTGCTGGTCAATTGTGGACAACAGAGGCAAGTATAAAATCAACTTCGTTTGTTGATCACGAGCACGGCGACGAGTAAGAGTTGAAAGGCGGCGGCGAGAATTTCAAGGGGGGTTGCGGGAAAGCCAAAGCCCGCATCCGGAGATTTGCAAATCTTTCCTGTAGTTTTGGGTTGAAATGGGTTTTTGTGCGAGGTTGAAGATGACGGCTTTTTTGGGTTTTTTTCTGCTGATCAATTCTGGGTCGGTGTTGGGTCGGTTTGTGGTGGAGAAGAATAGTTTGAGGGTGACTTCGCCGGAAAGCATAAAGGGGATTCATGATAGTGCGATCGGTAACTTTGGGATTCCGCAGTATGGAGGAACCATGGCTGGAGCGGTGGTGTACCCAAAGAGCAATAGGAAGGGATGCAATGGTTTTGAGGATTCTGGGGTTTCCTTCAAGGCTAAACCTGGAGCGATGCCTAGTTTTGTTCTTCTTGATCGTGGAGGTAGGCGTCTTTCTCCCTTTCTTTCAGTTAATTATGGTACCCTAGAGTATTAGTCTATGTTTCTTTCGGTTAATTGGATCAATCGCTAAATATGTAATAACATTTCAGTTTACTTGTCAGTTTACTTTTTGATTGTGCATCAAGGCTGTATCTTTAAATGCTTCTTTTGTTGTTGTTTTAACTGCGGCTTCTATGGACCTTTGTGAATTTTCCGCTTCTTGCTCTGCAGATTGTTTTTTCGCTTTAAAGGTTTGGAATGCTCAAATTGCTGGTGCGGCTGCGGTCCTTGTAGCTGATGACCTTGATGAAGCTCTGATCACAATGGACACACCAGAAGAAGATACTGCATCTGCAAAATATATTGCAAACATAACCATTCCATCTGCACTAGTCACGAAAAGCTTCGGTGAAAAGTTAAAGAAAGCACTGAGTGATGGGGAGATGGTGAATGTTAATCTGGACTGGAGAGAAAGTGTTCCTCACCCTGATGACAGAGTAGAATATGAACTGTGGACCAACAGCAATGATGAGTGCGGTGTGAAGTGTGATATGTTGATGTCGTTTGTAAAAGATTTTAAGGGTGCTGCTCAAATTCTCGAGAAAGGCGGTTATACTCAGTTTGCCCCTCATTACATTACCTGGTATTGCCCTCAGGCATTCACAGTGAGCAAGCAATGCAAGTCACAGTGTATCAACCATGGACGGTACTGTGCTCCTGATCCTGAACAAGATTTCAGTACTGGATATGAAGGCAAAGATGTGGTACTAGAAAACTTGAGACAACTTTGTGTGTTCAAAGTGGCCAATGAGTCCAAAAGGCCATGGATTTGGTGGGACTATGTCACCGATTTCCAAATCAGGTGCCCCATGAAGGAGAAGAAATACAACAAGAACTGTGCGGAGTCTGTTATCAAATCATTAGGTAATCATTCTTCATGTTTTATCACAAAAAACACCGCCATTTTATATCATTTCAATTTCCTTATTTCAAGATTATATACTGATGCTACTCACTTGTTAGACCTTGACCTGAAAAAGATTGAAAAATGCATGGGTGACCCTGAGGCTGATGCAGACAACCCTGTTTTGAAGGAAGAGCAGGATGCACAGGTAAGAGATGTTCTTTTTTTTTTCAATGAATTTGTGTTTTTGTATGTGGTTATAGGTAACTAAATATCATGTTTTCTATGGCGTAATCCACAGATTGGAAAAGGATCACGAGGAGACGTTACCATACTGCCCACCCTTGTCGTAAACAACCGGCAATATCGAGGTTTGCCTACCGAGATATAAATTTTGCTGGTGACTGTTATACTGGTATCTTTAATGTTTTGGTGTTGTAGGGAAATTGGAGAAGGGTGCAGTCCTGAAGGCTCTCTGTGCTGGTTTTGAAGAAACTACAGAACCTCCTGTTTGTTTAAGTGAAGGTAGACGGAGAAAAGCTATCCTTTTCATTTTGTATGGGTCAATTTTCCGAAATACCATATTTGTTTCCATTGAATACTGCAGATGTGGAGACAAATGAATGCCTGGTAAACAATGGAGGTTGCTGGCAAGACAAGATAGCTAACATTACAGCATGCAAGGTGTTTTCTTTCTTTTTTTATATTTATCACGCTTTTGGGTTCTTACATTTCAATGGAACAACGTTCAGGATACATTCAGAGGAAGAGTCTGCGAATGCCCTGTTGTTAATGGTGTGAAGTTCAAGGGAGATGGCTACAGCTCTTGCGTTGGTAAGGCAATTCAGTTACATTACTTAGCCTCGTCTCTTCAGTTCATCACCAAAGAATACAAATCCCTTTGTCTTCAGCAAGCGGACCGGGAAGATGCACGATCGGCCATGGCGGTTGCTGGCATGACACCCGAAATGGAGTCACCTTTTCTGCTTGCATGGTTTCTGAACGCTGTGTTACTTTTCTCCATATCTGCTTCTCTGCAACCTTATTTCATGGTGCGTTATCAACAGGATAACGATGATGGCAAGTGTATGTGCCCCGATGGATTTAGAGGTGATGGCGTCAACAGCTGTGAAGGTATGCAGTTCTGTTTCTGTTACCAACAATGAAACCAAATCATGGATCTAACCGGAGACCGGTCTCCATTCCATGTGCAGACATCGATGAATGCAAGGAGAAGAAGGCATGTCAGTGTTCAGATTGCAGATGCAGGAACACATGGGGTGGCTACAACTGCAGTTGCAGCGGAGACTTGTTGTACATCTGGGAGCATGATACCTGCATAAGTCAGCTCACCCTCTCTTGTCTGTTCAATGTTTGAGAGATGGCTCACTCTTGGTCTCATTGTACACAGGTAGAACCGCCGCTATGAGAGCCAAGTCGGCATGGACAGTCTTTTGGGTCATCGCACTTGGTCTAGCCATCGCTGCTTGTGGTGCATATCTCATCTACAAATACCGAATCAGGGTTCGTTGCTCTAGCCTTCATCTTCATCTGGTTTTGTAGTTGAAAGCTTTCCATTTCCAAGATCTCTGCTTTCTCAGCTGAATGTCTGTCTGGTCTGTTCCTCTTCTTTATCCAGTCGTACATGGATTCAGAGATACGTGCGATCATGGCGCAATACATGCCGCTTGATAGCCAAGTTGAAATCCAAAATCACAGAAGTGAAGATCATGCCTGAGGAAAGAGCTCTCCTCCTCCACGCTGGGTCTTCACCAGATGCTGAAGAACTTTTCTTTGCTCTGTGGTGTTTGGTCTTTCAAACTACATCTGTACTGAACTCAAGCATGTAAACCCGGCTTAGTTGAAGAATCCTGTTCATTGTGAATGTTGTTATTTTGCATCTGCAGCCTTTGTACACTGATAGCAATAAAAAGTGATCCCCATCGTCATTCCGATCATTATCCTGTCAAAAGATCATGCACAATGAGCTATTCCTTGCCTCAACCTTACTGCGCAGACCACACACTGTGCGGTTCTATAGAACAGAACTTGTTATTTTCCATGGATATGGTCTTTTGATCTGTCGTCAACCTGAAAAAGAAACAGACCTAAAACAAATGTTACCAAGAAACTAAAACACCATGCAATGATGTCATTTTTCAAAATGAATTTCACATAAACAAGGGATCAATCAGATCAAGCCAAGTATGATTCCACAGTAGCAAGAAGAAGTGGGTTGAGAATATGCTTTGGATCTTACTGGATGAGTTGGCTGGACTCCACCATGGCCTCTAGCTCCAGGAGACAGAAGCATAGCCGCTTGGCCGTATCCCATTCCACAGTTCACCTTATAATCCTCCGCTTTGCAAACTCAGGCATTAACCATCAAAAGGGCATGATTTATCTCAGCAAATAGGACTTCAACTGGCATGCTGTCAGCTACCTTGTTCGATGACAGGGAGGGATTATATGGTGAAGATAAGAAAAACATGTGATCAGGAACTTGCGGAGACCATGTCTGCAATGGCATAAGCCTCAGTTTCAGATCCAACATCCTCATCCTCATTCTAAGAGAGCGTATGAAAACGATGGTCCAAAACATGCTGATCCCATTGTAATGACGTGAGGCTTGTTACCTGCGTGCCGGATGAGATGATGTACAGATTCTTTGGTTCCATCCACAGAAACTGAGCAACAAGAGGCTCAGTCACAGCAGGCTCAATCTACAGGAACAAGAGAAACAACCAAAATTAAAAATCTTCATTACCGGCATTCCCAGATACACAATTCGGGCATCTAAAAGCAAGGAAGGCAAAATCAGGGTCTTCCTCTACCTCTACCTCTACCTCTGCCTGCTCCACGGCACATGCTGACACGTGTCCCCTCGCTAACTCTTCCACCTGTCAGGGACTAAACAGTAAATCCACACGCGCACGCGCAACACGTGTCCTTACTTTTTCGTACCAGAGTCCGACATGTAAGCATAGTTCTAGAGAGAGATTTCAACACTGGATGAGCAATCATTGCCCACGTGGCGTATATCCAGATCACATGCATTTAAGGCTAATCTCTAATCTCCCTTGCTTTAAATCATAAACACGTGATCATATTACCCCCAAGGCGACGTGTTTGGGTAGGAAGCCCTTTCTTTTGGATCCAACGGCTGTCGCTTCCAGGTCCCATGGGTCACGTGGCAGAGGATCACAGCCCACGGCATCCAGCCCGTATCTCCCAAAGTCTCTATTGCCATCACACAAAATCCTCGGAGTCATGATTTGGGTGGCAGTCGTGGCACTCTGTCACACACTTCATAGTATTTATAATCACTTGGGGCAATCCTCCCCGGTACCTGAATCCCTATCTATGGCGGTCGACGCAGCGGCGGCGGAGTGGTGGGCGTCCCAAACCGGGAACGACGTCTACGACGATCAGAAGTACAGGTGCGGCGTCTGCGGTAGGAGCTTTCCGACGTATCAGGCGCTGGGGGGCACAAGACGTGTCACAGCAACAGGAAGAAGAGCGCCGTGGGGGTGGACCCGGCCGGGAAGAGCCGCCGTGGTCACGAGTGCTCTATATGTCACAAGGATTTTCCTACGGGTCAGGCGCTGGGCGGCCACAAACGGAAGCATTACGACCGCGCGGTGGGCGGAAAGGTGAGCAGCGACGGCAGCGGGACGAGCACCGTTTCGTATAGCGGCGATGGTAGCTACTCCGGCGGCGCCGTCGGCAAGGATTTTGACCTTAACCTGGCGCCGACCCCTGACCTTGAACTCAAGATTAGCCTTGGCTGATTCTATTTATTTCTTGTGTTTTTTTAGGACATATTAAGTTGGTTCGATCCAAATTAGAGAAAGCATTCAATTTTAGGCATTTTCTATTTTCGGCGCCAAACATTAAAATAGTAAAAAATTATGCTACAATTAGAAATGCAAAAAAAAAAAAAATACAATTTAAAGAAAAAGTTAAATATCTTGTATTTTTATTTGTAAGGTTTTTGCATTAAAAAAAATTATACGGATAATAAGTTTTAGAAAGAAAAGATAAATGCAAGAATATTACCCTGAAATTCGCACGTGTGAACTGGGCACCGAAGCTGGGGTTGTGGTGGACAAACCCTGGGATTGGGGGAAGATTCGACTTAGGTTTTTGTGTCACGAATTAGATTCTGCAATCAGGTTTGTTTGCTGGAACCTGAAAGATTAGCCAACTTGCCGTGGGTGTTGGTTGATCAGCCGCCGCTACTTGGGAAAGAAGGGGGGAAGTAGACGCGCGTTCGTCGTCTTCAAAATCAGGTCAATTTTGATTGAGTTCTCCGATTGAGTTTTTCGGGGTAACTGGTTTTGTCCTTGGCGATCGGAGTTCATCTTGAGTGGTTCAGTAATGTGCTTGATTTCTGACGCGATTCCTTACTAATGTGAAATGGGTTTCCTGCTGCTGATTGGGGCAAATTTCTTGAAAGCTTGTATTTTTACTCTGTTTCTTTGCCATTAGTTCGGAAGTTGAATGCGGTTTCATCTTAGGGTTTCTGATTGCAGGGCCGTTTGGGAAGTTTTGAGTTGCTTTGAAAATTGAATCTTTTTCCTGATCTGATCTCTAGATCCTGATGTGGATGGTGCCATATTGAACTGTGCAGTTGCTGAAGGACATGATGAACTGTACATAGTAACGCGCGTGTATATATTTTTTTATCTGTTTCCTGGAGATCAAGCCGGAATGGTGGCCACTCGTGATTTTACCCGAATTGACACACAGGAGCTGAAAGATCTTATATTCCAAAAGATTGGGTGCCAAAGAGCTGAAAAGTACTTCGAGCAGCTAAAGAGGTTTTTGGGATATCAGCTTAGCAAGGCCGACTTGGACAAGAGCTGTTTACAGACGCTGGGGAGGGAGCATATCCCTCTCCATAATCGTCTCATTCGTGCCATTGTTTATAATTCATGTCAAGCTAGAATCCCGCCTCAGAAAGCTAGCAAGGTCGAAGGCCTTGGAGTCAGAGTTGTCAATGGTTACCAAAAGAGTTGCTTTCAATCTCTCTATGGGGATGGGTTGCCCCCATCTCCACGAAAGTGCCGATCACCAGTTAACCGGGATCGTAAGTTCCGTGATCGGCCAAGCCCTCTTGGACCGCTTGGAAAGAGCCCAAGTTTTACTTGTGAAGAAACCGTTTCAAGAATTCAAGAACAAAGTGGTGCTGAATTGCATTCTAGTTGCAGCAAGCCTCCAAGAGGTGAAGAAGGCGAAGAAGTTGAACAGTTTACGGAAATCCCAAGTGAATGGAGATCCATCACTGCTCCATATGGAGTGTCTGTTAAGTCATTTTGGCATCCTAAAACACCTCTGTCTGCTGAATCCAGTCGGAGTGCCACAGAGACCTGTCAAAGCAGCGGTGTGTTGCCTGATACAACATCTCTGATGCGTCGTTTGGAGGCAAAGCTTGCATCTGATGGAGTTTCCATTTCCCTTGATGCTGCAAATGCTTTAAACAAGGGACTTGATGTTTACCTCAAGAGAATACTCGAAGCTGAAAGTCACCTTACTGTTCGTGGATCGCATCAAAGGGATAAGCAGTCCTTCTTGAGGCAACAGAATGGCCAAATGATTCCTCAATCCCATGAATGCTTACCAGGAATTCATCAAACACGGCCGAATCACATGAGTATGCTTGACTTTCAAGTCGCCATGGAGATGAACCCCTTTGTTCTTGGGGAAAATTGGCCTACACATCTTGAGAAGATCAGTCACCACTCATTTCAGTGACCCAAGTGACATTTTCCGGCCATGGATAAGGTCGAATTCGTCTCCCCTAACAACCTCTCACGTGTAGTTGACAGAGTATTGGAAGCATGAGTTTCAAGAGTGCCCCCCATTTGATTCAGTACAAATTGTGATAGTTACTAAGAGTGTGAGGCTATCATCTCCCCTGTGCATTAATATTTTCCCTGGATTCTGGAATAAAGCCATTGTTGTTGTATCTTTCTGGTCCCTGTGTTATTTATTGCAGCAAAATGTCCTGAGCTTTTGTCTGAAATGTTCGATCTCTTCTCACATGCAAAACAATACATCCCAAGCGCAGTGAACATACCAACTTTCAGACAAGCGGGTAAACCCTGCAAGAAAATCACACAAAAGCAACAGAAGCTATCAGCTGTATACAGGTGTTTCATTAGCCGATGCATCTGAGGAGATGGAGATTAACTACTGATACGGGGCTCTAATCTCACTAATCTCTTCGCTGATTGGCTGATCACACAAACTGATGGGAACTTCCACAATTTCAAGAACACATCAAGCATCTAATACTGTGGGGCATAAAATTTTAACTTTTCCAAGGAAAAGCAAGTACGTGGGTTGTACTCATCCACACGCGAGTCCAACCATCTGAACTCGGGCAGTTAGCTTAACCTTTTTATTACATAATGTGTCTATACAGTTTCATGAAAAAAGGATCCACGATGGAGGAATATGCAACATTAAAAACGAACAAATATTTCAGGCATCGACATGATGTAAGATACTGTGCTTCATACAGTGTACTTGGGAGGACAACACAGACTCCTTTTCCGTAATGGGATTCGGAATACAGAAACTTCTGAAGGGTCATGAAGAGAACTTATTCCAGCTTCAACTAAAGCAACGGCTATATATGTAGACGCAGATTAGTGAGTGTGATCTTGTAAACAAGGCCATGAGCAGCCGTCTGATGGTGATGCAAGCAATCACCAACACCCGCCGGTTGCTGATCCAGAAGGCGTTCCCGGAGTACTCTACCCCCCCCCCCCCTCTCCCCTTCCCTTCCTTTTACTTGGGTCTCATGGGCTGTCTCCTGTTGTGTGCTATGTCTTGCAGGCGAGGAGTTTCCCTGGGTGCTCGCTGCATGAGCAAGTTGGCCAGGGAGAACAAGGGGAAGAGCGAGGCGAGGGGATCGGAGAAGGGGAGGAGGCGGTGGTCTGCTGGAGGCCGCATCCAGTCTCCGGCATATACTTCCCGGCGGGACAGGAGGAGGTGATGGAAAGCATCCCCAAGGATGCAGCTTCTCTGGATGTCTCCTACTGGCTCAGGGGCAGCGACATGGTGGACGTGGAAAAGCCCCTCCACTACTACTATTACTAGTACCAGTCAACAGTATCTTACTCCCCTATGTCAACTATATCATTTAAATAACACAACGTTATATACAAATAAAAAAAAAGTTATACATCAGATGTTTCGCAACACTTCCCCCATGGGGTCAATTTGATGATCGTGAATCGTGACGAGAAAACGGAATAACAATCTTTTGACTTCGATTTCGTCTATGGTTAGCATAACATAAGGTATGTTTACTCGGATAAAATTGATATAATTGAAAATGTTTTAATAAAAAATGATAAATGGAAAATTAATATATTCAATAGGAAAACATTTTAAATAATATGTTTGATTTTTTCCGTAATTTTTTTAAATAAAAATTACATTAATTACTTGTATTCGTATCCATTGATTATTTATAAATTATATTTTTTTTCAAGTAGTTTTACATGAAAAAGAGGAATAAAAACAAAGTAAAATACAAAATGTTTTGGAAAGACTTATTTTTATAAAAATATGATTATATTTTTTTTCTATTTGTTATTTTAAATATTATATATTTGAAATACCAATTATGTAATTTCAATCTCTTGAGATAATCAAACACAATGACAAAGAATTTATTAAGATATAAACTACTATTTTTTTCTAAAAATTGGATAATAATAATAATTATTATTATTAAAATGAAATTTAAATGTAATATTCAAAAAATTATTAATCATTTAAATTAATGTTTTTTAGATTCTCCTGATTGAATTCATTAATATAATTTATTAAATTTAATTAAAATTATATGGAAAGCATTAAAAAGAGAAAAATACTTTGCTTACTCCTCCGAATAGGGTTTTCTATTCCTTCCTCCTCGGAGCTACAAAAGTGCAGTGGCGGGGATTGCGATGAATCGGTCACTTTTGGTCGCGGAATCGGTTTGGGAAGCAGTCGAGGCCACACAGTCAGGTCCGTGTTTGCCTTCCTATTCTCGTCTTCAGGTCGTCTTCTTCTTTTAATGAAATCTGTGCTAACGACGGAGATTTGGTTGTGCGGCAGTCACCGACGACCAACTCTCCATGTGAGTTGTTTCAGTGTGTTGTGTTGTTTACGCATATTCTGGTTAAAAGGACAATTTCACGGTGCTTCTGCTTTCAGTTTGCATTTCATATTCGGGAGGAGTTTCGAGAAGGCTGCCAAGATCGTCGACGAGAGAGGCGTTAGGCAGATCTCCGGTCATCCTAGTGGTCGCTCCATTTTCCAGGTTCAGTTTCATCTAATCAACGGCTTGTTCTACCATAACGGTAGCTGAGTGTCGATCTTGTTGGAACTGTTTAAGGTTATGGGAGAATCAAGGAGGAAGGAGGAGTATCTGTGCTTCCCTCGGCACTTTTGTAGCTGCTACTCATTCTTCTACGATGTTGTGAACAGAGGGGAACACCAGTGTGTGAGCAGAGCAACTCACTCACCGCTTGTTGCTTCTGCTTTTGAACCCCAATTCAGTAACCTGATTCATCATCTGTCACATTGATCACAGTGCAAGCATCAGCTAGCCGCCCGACTCGCTGCTTCGACCGGGAGATGCCTCGGCATGGTGGTTTCCGATGAGGTATTAGCCTTGCTCCTATACCAGCTTTGAGAGTTTCACGCACCACATCACTGGTAATCACTCATACCTACTGATCAAGTTTTCAAACATGGCATACGTACATTCACATGAGCAAAACTGAGGAATGCAAAACAACATGTTACGAATCCGAGCATGTTACAGGGCATTCTTTCTGTCCACAGCCCCTGAAAGCTGCCGCTGCTTACTTGAGGAATGGGGACTCTATTCGAAAATCTTCTTCAGTTTCTCATCCAAGATAATCATCTTCCTGTCTGTAGGATGCTGTAAGCAAATTCTGTTATTACATTTTGGCTCACTCTCATTCTCCTGATAGCATTTGAGCTTACAAGGCAATACTGAGTAATGATATTACTCTAAATACTGAAGGAAAGCACACACGCTCAGCCGGCACGGGGTATCACGGCTTCAGGAAGATCTGATACCAGAAATGACTTCCTTTATGTCTGTGAACTCCCTCCTCTTCTTGAGGAGAGTTACAGCAAACCGCAATGCCTTGCGCTCACATTCCGCCCGCTTGCTCATGTCATCTATCGACTCGAAATCTTCGACGTGGGCTACACCAACGATTCTCCTGCCAACACCAAAAGAAAACTCATGGTAGAAAAGAGTTCACTCCTCGGTAGTTGGCAGCACAAGCAAAGGGAAATCTAGGAGCAGTGGGCAAACCTTATCATTTTGGCTGCACCAAAACCCAAACTGTCATGCAAAAGATCCTCCATGTACCTTTGCTTTACCAGGGACCGGAGTTGTGGATCATCATAAATTTCTGGAAGATAGGCCTCACCAGGGCCATCACTATGTTTATCCCAGATCGCTGTGAACTTTTTATGGAAGAGGTTCCATGTATCTGATATTGTGTTCAGAATCCATTCTTTGTAAAGCTACACAGTTTTGAAATTTAAGGAAACAGTGCTTCAGTAAATAGCAATGTACATGCATTAACTCCTACTTCTGCAATCTTTTGTTAACAAAAGGTCTTTGAACAGGCAGATAACCAAAGAAGATAGAAACACACTGTCATAGTACAAATGAATACCTCACGGTCATTTCCTTTTTCCGAATGGCCATCTTGGGAGAAGTAGGCTAAGATAAGGTTCCCCAGAAAAGCTCCAATGTCGAACCCCATCGGTCCGTAGAAAGAGAACTCAGGATCTATCACTTGTGTAGAATCAACCGTGACCATCACTGATCCGGTATGAAAGTCGCCATGTATAAGTGCTTGGGCTTTCTCACAAAACCTGTATAACCAACACGCAATTTCAATGCTGCAACAATCGCGATCACCCCTTTACAAAAGACTCCTCAGAGCGCAACAAAAACAGCACAAATCAAGGATATATTCAACATGGCAGAAGAAGAAAGGGATAAAAGGCATGAGGGGCAGTGACACTTTACTTGGACTTAAGTTCTGCGACTTCAAGCTTCAAAATGTGATCTTCCCGAACGGACTTCGCATCATCATCGAGGTAAGGTGATGTCCATCTGTTGTATTGGGAAACTTTGTAAGGGTCAGAAAACACAACTTGCTCAGTAAGTCTGCATAATTCCACATTCGCACAGTATTTTGCAACTGCAAGAAATAAAGAGATCAAGCAAATGAGATGCATTTAAAAGAAGCACACACTTTCACTCTAACTCAGGTAGGATTTCATTTTACCGGCAGCTTTATGATCAGCAGTGTTCAAATACAGCAGAGAAGTGTAGAAGAGTGTTCTGGCCAAGTAGTCCGAGATATGCTCTGCAAGTAATGGATATTCAACCCCTCGGATCAATCCTTTTCTAAGGATTATATGTGGTGGCTCTATATAGCGCATTGCGATGACGCACAGTTTCCTGTCAAAATGGTAAACTTCCGGTACATGATCTGGGCACAACCGGCCGTGTTCAAGCAAAGTTTCGGTCTCAAAATAGGCACGCTCCTTCGTCATCGGCCATGACTCGCCTATGCAGCGAACATAAGGAACAGCCTGAAAAGATCAATTCATTGAATCGGATAAAAAGAACACTACTTCGGCGAGCAATCATCAAAACAGAGTACGACTAGGTTAACAGTAAATGTTAAAAACTGTAAAGTGAAGAACACTATCGCTCAGAAGGAGGAGTTAAATTCCAAACCTGTTTGATAACAAGGGAGCTTGTGGGTCCTTTAACGATGTAGACGAAGTTGAGATTCCCGTCGCCGATTTCCTTGATCTCAAGCTCGTCAGAATGGCCTCCGACGCCCAATTTCGCTGCAAGAACCGCAGTGGCGTTGATGTACTCCACCAATAACTTCTCGTCCAGGGTCCGGAAACCATCGGTAGCCATGAGTCGATGGAGAAGGAGCGGCGCCGACCGGAGTTTGGTGGCGAAAGCTCAGTGAGGAGAAGATGGCGAATCGGAATTCCGCACTTGTTGGTTCCCTTATAACGAGAATAAAAAAATAAAGGGTTAGTTGCTCAGGACTAAACGCACCCCCATCATTCATGTCGCTCCCAAAAACATTGAACCTGGACACCTTTTTCCCTCACCTTCTAGAAGAATCATTTCCCCTCCGGAGCATCTATGTAAATTTCCGGCACGCCGGTGTCGGCTATCGGAGCATCTACAGTGGTCGGCTGAAGTATTCAGGAAAAATCTGGAAGGGCAAAGAGCACAAAGAAGATTCGTCCACCCACTTCGGTTGGAGAACATTCAAGTAGTAGTACGGAAATGTACTCACGTAGAGGGCGAAGAACAAAAGGGAACACCAATTGGGTACCGGAGTGGAGTACTCTTCTCCAGAAAGCGCGAGACCGCAGCACAAAAGAGATAGTACGTACTTACTCTGTGTAAAGAACTTAAACCAGGAGATGGGGCTCTGCCTCTCATCATGATGGCAAGCACGTCAAAGTTACCAAGTGATGAATTTATCAACATGAACATGTGAAAGAGCTCACCGTTCGCAGCATGAGAAATTCAGGTGACGATAGTAGGTAGCAGCTGCTCAAGTGAAGAGAAAACTTTGGAGAACAACAGAGCCACAAGGAGTGGTGACAAGAGCCATCAACGTAACAGGAATGAGTACTGCGCAGAATACACACAAGGAAGGCCCAAGTTGCAATGCACATCAAAGGCATGGAGGAAACGGAAGGGAAGAGGACGGCCCTTTCAAGACGACGGCGACGGCAGCATCATCTTCTTCTTCCCCTCTTCCTGTGGCATTGATTCAGAATCTGCACTGCTTCAAACCGAGCCTTTTCCCCCACGGCGTTCCATATTCATGCTCCCCATTTTCCGCCAAAAAAATAATGTAACGACTTCATTCCACCTGAAAAGCAAGCGCGCCAGGTAGGGGTCGAACCTACGACTTTCTGCTTAGGAAACAGACGCTCTATCCACTGAGCTACAGGCGCCGGTTATTGTATTCTTACAAAATATTCACATTCCTCGATCAATCTCAACTCATAGTAAACTTCCATTTTTTCTGAATAGGCAGTTGTCATATATGCAGCTAATGGCAGCAGGGCCTTAACACGACAGTTGATCAAAATGGCCAACGGGAGGAAATATACATGAACCATGAACTCAGGTGAAGGGTCTCAAAAAAATGTGCAAAGATGCTGTTAGTTTGCTTCTGCTTCTGCTATTCGAATATCTTTGAAAACGCTTTTCGTTCCTGGTTACGTCGATCAACGATCTGTCAAATAAGAAGAAATGGGGTGGAGTGAGGGGGTTGGCTCTGCATCATTGGCAATTCACATCAGGCGTCATGAATTTGAGGCTTTGCCATTACCTTCTTCTTTGCTGCCGCGAACTCCTTCTTTATGGCTCCTACAGCAGAAGAAGAGAAAAATTGTCATGGCGAAGACAGGAAGAGAGATCTCTTACTACAAATACATTATGAAAGAGGGCAGACGGGAAAGAAGTGAGATCTCTTACTAACCATCATTAGGTTCGAAGGATAACGCCTTCTTGAAACTCTCGAGAGCACCATCGATATCATTGAGAGCAATAAGTGCCTGGTAGTTTCACAAGTAGATGGATCAGTGGACGTTTATTATAACCGGGAAAGAGATCATTTACAGCATATGTTTCATCGTGTTTCTTGCTTTCCAAAAGAATTTTTAAAAGCATAGCAGAAGCCATTTACAGGTACACAGACAGAGACCAACCTGGCCTTGTCGAAATAATGGCTTTGCATTGTTTTCACCTCCTTGCATTGCGAACTCAGTGTCCATAAGGGCTCCTCTTGCGTCACCCAGTTTCAACTTGCACGACTGGGCAAAGATACAATTATCACAATATTACTTCAATGAGAATATTTAAAAAATGGAATCAGATCATGAGGTTGTCCAATGTAATGGGTTGTAGGTCCAGTGATTGCTGGGGGTTCCTCATAATGTTAGAGCAAAAATACCAAGAACTCGGATGATAAGATCAAAAGCTACTTCGGGAACAGAGGAAACTCACAGAACGGTTGGTGAATATCTGTGACTTCATCTTTCTCAAGTAACTGCTCTTCTCTGCACAACGGAAAAGCAGAAAAGTGAATAATGGGAGGAACATTTTTTGTTGATGACCATCTGGGTTGCTAAGTAACCACCTTCATCAATTCCTTCCTTCTCCCAACAGGCATCAAGATACCGCAGAGCCTTCCTGTACTTCCTCAGAGCCATCTTATAATCTTGTTTCTACAATGAAGAAACAGAATGCCAACACTGTGAAAGAACGAAATCACAATGAACCGCATCATATACAAGCCTTTTGGAAAAACTAGTACCTTAAAGCACTCATTTCCATAGCCCTTCACTGATTCAACAGCTTCAATCCACCATGACAAGTCACTTGAACTTTTATGCAGATCAGCGGGCCAATCAGCATACAGATCACCATCTTTAAAAAAGTTAATAGTACCATCATCTTCCCCCTCTGGAATTTCTCCGCAATCAACAATGACAACATCGACAGTAGGTCGATCATTTTCACCAGTAGTAACATGCTCGATGTTGCGAACAATCCCTATACCCTTGATAATCTTCCCAAACACAACATGCTTCCCATCCAGATTAGGAGCCCGAGTAGTGGTGATGAAAAATTGTGAACCATTGGTATCAGGTCCAGAATTAGCCATAGACAACATGCCCTTCCTTTGATGCTTTAACTCAAAATTCTCATCATCAAACTTCATCCCGTAGATTGATTCTCCACCAGTTCCGTCACCGGCAGAAATGTCGCCACCTTGTATCATGAAACTCTTGATCACCCGATGAAATCGGGTTCCCTAGTAAAGTCACAAAATCACTCATCTCTAAGATAAAGCAATGCAGAGTGGGCAGCAAAACAACAGCAACAAAAATAGCCAAGAATCTCCATTATGTTCGTTACCATTGCAACTCTACTTGGGGATTTTCAGGTGAGCCCTAAACTAAGCATTCAAACTCCAAGGTGTCAGAAAAATGTTGAACCCGGTACACTTTGATCAAAACTTTTTAGCAATTCCGTACGCTACCCACCAATAATGCAGGCTACATTCTTAAGTTGTTTCTCTCCATAGCTAAAGAACGACAAGAAAAACAAAAACAAAAACGAATAGAGAACAAAACCTTGTAATGTAAGTGCGCCCCGGTATTCAGGCCAGTCCCTTTTTCTCCAGTACAAAGCGCCCTGAAATTCTCCGCTGTTTTTGGAACGACATCGTTATAGAGTTCAACAACGATTCTCCCCTCGAGTTCATCCCCAATGGCGATATCAAGAAAGCAGCGCGGCCTCATGCTTCGTCAATCAGAATGAAGGAAAACAACAGCCCTCCGACGGCGCGTATACGCAAATATAGATATATATATATATTGGTAGAATAGGAGTCTACAAGAAGCTAGAACGTGGAAGAAACCCTAAGCGCGCCATGAATGTATCCAAAAAAAACTCCCGATTTTCAACACGAGCCTTTCTTCAGTATTCACACGGTTATTCAGAAAAAACGCTGCGGACTTCCGGCTGGTTACTGTTCACTCACTAACTTGCACCGCATCGCTGTCACTTTCATTGTTTTCGGGTTCCGGTCCCCCAACTTTATTATTATTGGAACTCTGACCCTCATTTAACCAGCCTTATACATTTGTACATACATAGTAGGAATATTCATTCATTTATTCATTAAATGTTTTCCCAAACAAGATATTAATTACATCACCATTTTCATTATTTTATTTCCCCAAAAAAATTGCAGACACAGGTGGGCTCCCGTCTGGCCCAACGGCGACCATCGGTCCAATGGAAAAAAATGTAACTACCTATTTTGTTTTTGTCCCATATTCTTGATTTCGTATATTCAATTATTAGAATTTTACGTTTTTTTTTTTACTTTTTGTAAAAACATATTATACAAAATTAAATGATATTTCTTTATATTTTACATCTGTAATCAAAGTGAAATTAGTTTAACGTACTTCTAAATTTCAAATACCACAAATGTTAAATGTTAATTTACGATGTCAATGAGTTCAATCCGATATCCGGCGGAGCGAACCCGTACCCACGGTTAGGTTACGCCGGAGAAGACCCACGTCTAAATTACAAACAATCCAAAGTCAGAGATTAGAAGCGGTGTTTAGGCTACAAGGCATTCACTTCTTCCCACAGCTTTGTGACCATTTCTTCGTTCCCTGCTTTGCTGTACCCATCAATGAAAGCTTGGTATATATCTGCGCATGGTTCGTACCCTTTCAGAGCCATCTCTGCCTGAAGCTGCAGACACTCCTCCATCGCTCCCTTGTCACACAAACTTAGTATCAAGACCTTGTAGCTCTCCACATCGAGACCACCATTTCCTGTCTTCTTTGCCGCTCTCCAAATATTCAGTGCTTGACAGCCTTTATTCTTGCTGCATAGAGCTTGTACAATCCGGTTAACCGTCGAAATGTTGGGGATGAATCGTCTTCTGGCCATGTCAGTGTACAGAGCCATCGCGGAATGGCAGTCCCCATTTCTGCAGTGTCCTGATATCAGATGATCAAATGTAGCAGAAGTTGCGTCCACGCCATTCATGGCCATTTCGCGGTACATCTCCTCGGCCTTCTCTGTGTCTCCAACTCTGCAAAAGCCTCCGATGATTGTGTTATAGGAGATAGCATCAGGGGTGAAATCTTTGCTAGTCATTTCTTCCCAGATCCTAATGGCTTCCTCCATTCTTTCCTCATCACAGTAAGCTGACATCAGAACACAGAAGCTATAGAGATTTGGCTCACACCCTTTTGTTCTGAACTCTTCCCAAACTTCTTCCACCCTTCCCACCAATCCTTCTCTGTAAAAACCAGCCATAACGATATTCAGTGTGCTAGAATTCGGGGGAGCTCTACTAGGAGTATGATCATCACTAAAAAAGATGTCTCCACACAGTCTGTAGCCAGCAGAAGCTCCTCTACTCTCAGAAACCAACTCAATCAAAGCGTTACAAGTGCTAGTTCTCAGAAACACATGCTTAGTTTTCAAAAGCGAGTAGATTTCTACTGCAACATCCAGCTTTTTTGTCTCTATACAGGCCTTTACCAGTAAATCAAACACGAAAGGAGCAGAATCGCAAACCCTGTAACTTTTGATCAGCGATTGAAGAAGGGCAAGAGGGGTGGGAGTTGAGGACTCAGAAAACGTGCAAATCGCTGATTTTATCATAGAAAGAGCTAGGGTTGTCATCCTGGAGCGACAGAGAATGTGAATCATCGTCGAATAGGAGGACAGTGAAAGGGTCGAAAGAGAATGGCGGAGGGTAAAATCGAAGAACTCCAAAGCCCGGCGTGGGTTGTTGCGTATCTGGACAGCGATCTGGGAAAACTGGGATGGAGTGAGGCGACCATCCGGGAGCGGAGCGATGAGAGACCGGAGATAAGACCTCCGAGTTCTTTTCAACCGGTGATTTTTCAGGATCAAAACGGCGGCGTCCACGACAGTATCTCCGGGAGTCAGTGATCCTGAAGAAGACGAGTATGGAATCAGTCCGCAAGCAAAGGACACCGATGAGAACCACAATTTCGTAAGTGGGCGTGACAACGCCATCCTTGTCCGCAAGGGAATTTCATCGAACAGCTTGTGTGCCTCCCCAGTGCGACTACATCATCATCAGCAGGCCTGATTCACGGCGAGTGGGCAGCCTCCTCATGGGCTCGCAATCCGGACGGGCCGTCATTTTTTACCACATTCAGAAAAACAAAGAAGAGAAAATTAAGCAATAATATCCCTTTATTCAAAATATATAAATAATCCTCAAAATATTATTATTATTATTCCACACTATTAAAAATAAAAAATAATAATATATATTATTTCCAAAATTAGGCATTTCCACTATTTCAAATTATAATAATCATTATGTGAATCAAGATTAAATATATTATTTTTATTACCTAATAAAAAATAAATTTATCATTTTAATAATAATTTTGTTCGTTCCAAAAAATAAAAAAATAACAAAATGGAGCAGGAGAGTATTTCTTATTCAGCAAGCATCCCCACAGAGGACAAAAATGAATATGAATATTGAATATGGGAAAGTGAAGAAAGAAGCCCAAGCCAGAATCTCTGAACAGACCCAGAGCCTCAGATAATTTCAGCGACATTCTGATTCCTTCCAATCCGGTCATCCCCTCCGAATCCCCTCTATAACTACTCCTCCCTTCACCTTCTCCGTCTCAGCCGGAGAAGAGGGAATGAAATTCACCGATATCCTCCACTTCAGCCACCCCAACCACATCCTCAAGCTCGGCCACGCCACTGCGCCGTTTAAATGCGACGGCTGCAAGGAAGCCGGCATCGGCGCCGTCTACAGGTGCGTCCACGCCGCCTGCAACTTCGATCTCCACGCCCACTGCGCCGTGCCTTCCGCCTCCGTCGCCCACCCCTTCTACACTAAATGCGCCTTCGACTTCCTCAGCCGCCCCCCGGGGCCGGAGGCGCGCAACTGCAACGCGTGCGAGAGGCGCGTGGGGGGTTCACGTACCACTGCAAGCTCTGCGGCTTCGACCTCCACCCTTGCTGCGCTAAACTGCCGATGGCGATCGACGGCGGGGATGTGAAGCTTTATCTATACGCCCACGTGACGGCCGCCTGCAACAGGTGCGGGAGGAAGGGTAGGGGCTGGTGTTACCGGTCGTCGTGTAAAAAATATAACCTCCACGTGGCGTGCGCGAAGGAGATCCTGGTTGACAGCTGCCGGGAGATCTACGGCGGAGGGGGAGGGCGGCTCCCCAGCTTGAGGTCCACGCTGGACACGCACGTGTGCCACTCCAAAACCAAAGGCAAGGCACAGAGGTATTCCGACGTGGCATCACTAGCGTTGCAGGTGGTGGTTTCCGCCGTTCTAGGGGATCCCACCACCCTCATCGCCGGCGTAGTGGGCCAGTTGATTTCCAAATAATAAATTATTCATTTAAATTGAAAAAGGAAATAATAATTCCTTGGAAATCAGTCACACATTTTAAATTACACCACATTGACTTGGTCAGATACATGATTTTCAACCATGAATTTCATGACTTGTATCTTATTTGTATCATGTTAGTTGTTTTAAACATTCAATATTCATAATTTTATTTATGGTTTCTACCATAAAATAAAATACGTTTGATTAAATAGGAGATGTTGAACATAACTATCATCTACTTATCATTTGGGATTTTACACCAACAATTATTTTCTTAGGACAAAAATAGTTAGAAATATTTAATTTTAAATACAAATTTTAAATGAGATATAATTAGTTGAAACATTGAATAAACAAACTATGTATTCCTATAAATTTGAAAAATCAAATGTATTGATACATGTCATCATTAATCATTTGTAATGAATAAATTATATGTTGTCTAATAACTATTATGATAAATATTCAATTTATTTGAATTGTTTGCATTTTGTCGATTATATATGACATAAAGTGTGATATATAAAACAACATTGATTTATCATCATTAAAAATTTATTATAGATAATTTCTATAAATTATACTTAGAATGAATAATAAGAATCTTTGTTTATTAAGGATTAAAAAAATGCTTCGAAGCAATAGCAAGAACAGTTAGTCAAGCATCATTTTTTTCCTAGTTGGAAGCATCATTTAACCAATCATTGTCTTCCACGTGTCAACGTTGGCATCAGTTAACCGGTGGCTTAATGATCCGCTGCAAAACTACCGTCCTTGCCCGGCGGATATCCCGGCTGCAATTCTCGGCCTGCGCCCCGAGGTCGTCCACATTCTTCATGAAAACGGTGACTTGCTTCTTCATCTCCTCCACGCTAATCTTCACCGCGTTCTCGTTAAGACTGAAATCGGCGTTCTTGATCATGGATTCAAGCTCCATTTCCAGCTTATCAACAAGAACTCTGATCCCATCAAGATCCTTGATGCTTATATACGTTCCCACCTTCATCGAGTTCAGGATCTCCTTCTGTCTCTTCACCTCTTTCTCGTGATTCTTCATCAGGGAGTCCACCCACTTTCCGATTGAACCCAGAGGAATCACGGTGGCTGCGGCGACCGCAGCAGCTACCGGCGGCGCAGCCAATGCCGCCGCTACCACGGAGCAGATCACCACCGCGGCGAATATAGTTGCGAATATGATACTCGAAATTCTTCTCCACCCCTTGATGGATTTCAGCTTGTGATCTAGCTTCTTCTTTTTCTGCTGCAGCTTCTCTAGCAAAGAGATTTGCTTCAGATAAACAGACCGAAAAAGATGGAAGAACTCCTCTGTGAAGGGATTCCCTGTTTCCTTGAAGCGCTTCAAATCTTGCAGCATTTTAGAGTGGTCTTGCTTCTCATCGAACTCCTGGATCGCCATCAGGATCAGAAGCTGGGTGTCGCGTGCACGCTTCAGGGATTTTTCAAGAACAGAGCAGAAATCAAGCGTATGGAGGCTGTTGTCGAAGTAATCTTCAACAAGGGAGAAAAGTTCGCCGTTGTCCCAGATATCTTTCTTGCAATCCAAAATCACTCTCACCACCTCCTGATTCATCTCCAGTAAGCATCCCGTCACATCCTTCAACGAACCCAGAGACACCGTCCGTACCTCCACTCCGGCGGCCAGGGCCGTAATGACGCTGTTGGTTCTATCCCGAAGACTGGTGTCGAATGTGTGGAGATCTACGTCGAGGCGGCAGGCTTCCGCGTAGGAACAGAGCTCCGTAGAGATATGGAGGTTGTTTTCTCCGTCGGTCTCCGCTCTCCCCCTGCTGCTATTGCTTCCCATTTTCGGTTCGATTTCCAAAGAAAGCTGAATGCTGTTGCTTCAAGATCGAAACTCTCAACTTCCCGAGATGGGAAAAACTCCGATCCCAACAAAGAAAACGATGAATCTAGTCGAGAACCAGAAGAGGGAACTTGAGGATTTTGCTTCAGATTCGGGAAATGGGGTTCACTGTACGTGGGAATGGGGTAGATTTATAACGACAATCGAAGACAGAACAAGGCTTGGAGAGAAAGGGTAAACGGTTGAAGATGATAATGGGTGTCCTTCGTTGTTGAAATCAAGAAAACGCTTGCACGCAGACAGAAGCACAATAAAATACACAAATGGCAAAGCAAACGCGCTGGGGTTCAAGAAACGGCCTTCCAGGAAGCCGGACACGCCATTCCACGTGTCCCTAGAGCTGTGAAAACCAAAAAAAAAAAGAAAAAAAACCCCTAGCCAACTCCACTGCAGAAACTTCGGCCTGAAGTATCTCACCGCCCTTCCCTCACGGCCCCGCCCCGCCCCACAATACTAAATACCCGTTTCCTACCGCCCGAAGGCCCTAATATTTAAAAATGTTGACACCCATAATATTCATAATATGTAAGAGAGACATACAATATGATCTAGACGTTGAGTTTCCAAAGAAACAGAAGAGTCAGGGCCAAAGAAGGTTATAAGTACCTTTGGACGAATACTACATCCATTGGGTTGAGATATCTTCTTTAATCTTTTATGAGGATTTTCTTTTAGAAAGCAAGAACGTAAAATCGTGAAGATTGAAAATACGAATCAAATAATATCATGTTAAATGATGATGTATTCTAACATTTGGTATCAAAGTAATGATTATTAGTGCGGGTTTAGGAAGCAAGAAGGCGGTTAGTTAGCAATGACACAATGATCACGTTGTTGTATGTGTTGTGATCATCCTGAGTATTCATTCGTGTTTTGGATTGAAACGCGTCGTCTTATGCTCCTTTGGTCAGCCTGACTTCCATGGTCTATGGAGTTTCCGAATATTCACAATTTAATTAAGTATTTATGATAAATTATTTAATCCGGAAGCTTCCAGAACAAGTGAATATTGGATTGAATTGTGAATTTCAAATGAATTCAATAAAAAAGAACAATCCAGAAAAGAGACGCAAACGCCATTAGTCGATCCACGATAGAAAGCCATTCTTCTCGACTGAGACAAACCCTAGAAGCTTAGAGTAGTTTTAACATAAACGATGAGGATGCAGCAGGAACCGGAACGATGGATCAACGGAAACCTGGAAGATGAAGGATGGTGGGATTGAAACAGCATGGAAGTTGAGTAATCAGGAAAAACACAGTACGTTACCGAGTTGGAAGGCGGGGTCAGGATTAAGCTGATTGCACATGGCCAGATACGCCAAGAAGAGTACCCGGTTCTTGGCTCCGGTACGGTGGTTGTAGGTGTGTTTACAGAGGTACTTGAGTTGGCTGAGAGTGCAGCACCCCAGAAGCGTACCCAGGAACAGAAACAGCCAGTTGATGTTCCGCTTCTTGGGGGCGATCAGGGGGCGGGCGGCGTCCTCGGTCTTGCAGAACTCGCAGGGCGGGAGGGTGGGATTCTCCCAATGCTCCGGGGCGCGTTGGAGCATCGAGTCCTTTTCGAGGGCGACGAAGGTGGCGATCTCCCGGAACATGGTCCGCAGATCGTACTGGATTGTGAACACGCGGTCGCATTTCCTGCACTGCACCTCGCCGCTGATCGACGTCACGCCTTGGGAGAGAAGATGTGACAGCGCATGCACCGTCGCCCGCCGATTGGTTGCCCATGGGAAGGGAGGCTCAATGGTTTCGGACTTGCCTTTGGCGATGAGTTTTAAAGGGGCGCGGCGGGCTGTCGGGATTATCTGGGGCGGACGGAAAGAGGGAAGCGGCCCCGCCGGTGACCGGGATCGCGACCGCGACCGCAATATGGGGGAACCGTCAGAGGGTCTTTGTAGGGGTGTTGACGCGAACAGACTCCCCGATGTCCACTCCCTCGGTGGAGACAGATTAAGATTTAACCACTCCAGTGGTCTCACACTTCTCCCCGGCACTGGATTCCGGAGTTGCGACAGTGACGAGAGATTGAGACTCAACTCCGTGGACGGGCCGAGCGTCAGAAAACTGCCGTCACACCTCAGGGAATCCCTCCTGGATTGGTCCTCCTCCGTCAGACGCGGCGGCGGCGGCGGAGCATCCCTAAAAATGTTGCACGGCGTATCAGTGCCGCTGCCCATATTCCTCCTCTCGGGAAGAGAGATACACAGAATGTGTTGTTTTCTCTCTAAAACTGACTGTCTAAATACATGAACACGCATACTTTTACCATCCCTCAACAAACTAATTTACCCTATCCCTTTTTTTTCTACCGCTTTCAAAAAGCGTGTGGTTAGTTCGTAAATGTCCCCCGGTCCGCGCACTACATTTCTCTCTTCCTTCGTCCGGGACGGGTCGATAGACGAGTCAATTGGAAATATCTTCATGAATCGAAACCCCAATTGATTTCGACGAAATTGAATTTGGATCTAAACAATTTATAATCAATTCATATAAATTATCGGTTTTGAATTTAATCGATTCTCAAGTTTCAAAATTGTAAAAAAAAAACATCTCAAGTTGTCAAAATTGTACAATAATAATCTAAAGAGTTTTTAAAATTTTTAAAAATAAACCAAAATGAGAAGTTAAATATACAATTAATACCTAAGTATTAGAAATTAAATATACAATAAATATCCAAACAATTATCAAAATCGTGCAACAGAAAACCACAACATCAAGGATTAAATATAAAATTTCATAAATTCGAAATCAAACTATTTATAAAAAAATAAATTGAAAATTCTATAATATAATTTTGAAAATTAGGGATTAAACTGTTTATGATGACATTAACTTGAAGTGTGACTGACAAACTATATCCATAAAAATGAAGTTGTAATCTGTGAGGTAAAAAGTACAAATTCTCAATTTTCTAAATGACCCCTGTATTCCTCATGACACATCCAAAATTAAATTATAATTAATTAAAATGATTGATAATAATCTAAAAAGGAACCGGCTGAAACCCCCCCTGACATTGACGGTGCGCTGCTGCAGGTGCTACGGAGTATCGTACGGTCGATATACTAAATAATAACAATAATAATAAAACAATTTTATTTTCCCAAAAATAGGAAATAAAACAGCTCATTGGGCGCCTTTTGAGGAGATTAAGGGGGCAAATATATCTCCTAATATTTGTTTACATTTTTATTAATTCTATTTTTTGAAAGTATTGGGGATGCGCGTGTTGAGTCTCCTCTTCGGCCTGCCCTTCTCCGTACGGTGAGGAGGAAGCGCCCGCGCCCTTGTGAATTTTCTTCTGTAGTTGGGTTTCTGTTCTGTTGTGTGTTTCCTTGTAGAGAAGGGAAGGGGGGCTTTTCAGGATGTCGTCCGATTCTGCCTCATCTCCGCCGCCGACGGGGTCATCTGACTCGTCTCCGCCACCGCCGGAGTCAGGGGATTCTTCTCCTCCGCCGCCTGAATCTTCAGGGTCAGCAACACCTCCGCCGCCCGAGGATACGGACTCGGAGTCATCTTCGCCACCACCTCCTCCGTCGTCGGATGAGTCGCCGCCGCCGCCCACGTCGGATGATGCAGCTTCTCCACCTCCACCTCCGCCGGAAAGTGCAGACTCCGATTCGGATAATTCGCCACCTCCACCTGATGGTGAGGACAACGGTGATGCATATTCCCCACCCCCGCCGCTTCTGCCAGAGTCATCACGTAGGTCTGGGTCGCCGGATAGTGATTCACGGCTTGCGCCGGCACCGCCGCGGTCTAGAAACCATTCCTCGGGAAACGGCGGGTCTTCCTCGTCGAATGAAGGTCACGAGAGAGCAATCATCGCCGGTGCGGCTGCTGGCGCAGGACTCCTCCTCCTACTCATGATCGTCATCTTCGTATGCTGTTGCCGGAGGAAGAAACGACGTCCCAGTGACAACCACATGGAATACTATCCCGAATCCCACCCGAACATGGGTACGTACCTACGTGATTCATAAGATTTTACCGGAAATGGCAGTCAATGAAACGTTGTAGTTTTCGATCAGCTGCTCGCCCCGGCGGTGCCGGCGACTACTACGGCGGTCAATCCACTGGAAATTGGCAGAACAGCGGCATGTCCAAACTCCCACCACCTCCCGGGAGCGCCGGAGTCAGCTCGGAGCAGAACTGGATCGCCCCGCCGCCTCCTCCACCTCCGATGATGTGCAGCAGCGACATGAGCTCCGCCGGTTTCTCCGGACCCCACCACCCCGCCCTCCCTCCGCCGCACCCCACCGTCGTACTGGGTTTCAACCAGAGCAGCTTCACCTACAACGACCTCGCGGCGGCGACAAACGGTTTCTCGGCCGCGAATCTATTAGGCCAGGGCGGGTTCGGGTTCGTGCACAAGGGCGTCCTCCCCAACGGGAAGGAAGTCGCGGTCAAAAGCCTGAAGGCCAACAGCGGGCAAGGCGAAAGGGAGTTCCAGGCGGAGGTGGAGATCATCAGCCGCGTCCACCACCGCCACCTCGTCTCCCTCGTCGGTTATTGCATCGCCGGAAATCAAAGAATGCTGGTGTACGAATTCGTTTCCAACAATACCCTCGAGCATCACCTCCACGGTACACCCCCTTTTCACTAACAGAATATTTTTCATTAAAAAAATACTAAAATATTTGAAATTGCAGGCGGCCGTACTCCTTCAATGGATTGGGCTACAAGGCTTCGGATTGCTCTCGGGTCCGCCAAAGGATTCGCATACCTTCACGAAGACTGTAACCTATTTTTTATTCCCATTATTTATTATTATTATTATTATTATTATTATTATTATTATTATTAAAATAACTAATTATTATAATATTCAGGCCATCCTCGTATCATTCATCGAGATATCAAAGCTGCCAATATTCTACTAGATGACAACTTTGAGGCCAAGGCATGCAAAATTTCTTTTTCTTTTTTTTTATATGAAAAAAATGATTTTTTAATGTAATAAAAATGCAGGTAGCTGACTTCGGACTGGCGAAGCTGTCCTCGGACACCAACACGCACGTATCCACTAGAATAATGGGGACATTTGGGTAATACTGCATTTGAATTTATTTTATTTTTTGAAAAAAAGAATATTGTTGAAAATGATTGGCCACGATTATTGAACGGGGGTAGGTACTTGGCACCGGAGTACGCATCGTCGGGGAAGTTGACTGAGAAGTCCGACGTCTACTCGTACGGAATCATGCTTCTGGAGCTGATCACGGGACGGCGGCCGATCGACATCAGTCGTGTGGACGACGAGGATGACACGTTGGTCGACTGGGTACGTACGCGCCGTCGTGTCTGTTACAGTGAGTTGTTTCTGCTGCTGCCGGTGTTATTCGAGTGTGTGCGTGGTGCAGGCGAGGCCGATCTTGATGAGGGTCACAGAAGGAGGAAGCTACGAGGAACTGGTGGACCCCAAGCTCGGCCAAAACTACGATCCCCATGAGATGCTTCGTATGGTCTCTTGCGCCGCCGCCTGCATTCGCCAATCCGCTCGCCGGCGCCCCAAAATGAGCCAGGTAACTCACTACCCACATCTCCTATTTCAACAGCACCTGATTTATTCTATACGGATGCGGAAACAGATAGTCCGGGCACTGGAGGGAGACGCGTCGTTAGACGATCTCCACGACGGCGTGAGGCCGGGGCAGAGCGCGTTGCTGGGGTCGAGCAGCAGCTCGGATTTCGAGTACAGGCATTACAGAGGAGGGACAACGACAACCTCGAGCCAAGAGTACACCAGCAGCGAGCTTGGAGCCACGGGCGAGTTCACGCGCTCCACTCACGGGAACTCCCAGTAGATGATGCGCCGCGGCGGAGGCGCGCCGCCCCATTGAAATTGTGGCACCCAATGACTTCATTGCTGTACTTCGCCATTGTTAATGGACTGTAAATTCTCATTCACCGGATTACCGCGGAGTAAATAGTGACAGATTGGAGTTTAAGTTTTTAACCTAATGTGGAGTACATGGTAGAGTGTACTGCACTGTACTGGCATCTTTCTATGTGTCCCGGAAAAGGCGGATGCGGCATTTGGGTTTCACCACTTTCACCCCTCTGAATGTACTTCATTAATAGGCAGTACAACGGCACACACATGGGAATTGGGATGCAAGAAGGCAAAGGTTAGTAAAAGGAAAAGCAAACAAACACACGTGGGATTAAATGATTGGGTTGGTTGGTGTCCTAATTAGCATCACTTTTGTATTGGTCTGCTTGTTTCATGGCATTCCATGGATGGAAGCAGTGAAGGTCAGGGATCTGATCTTGCGAATAAATGAGTGTTGACTACTTGGGGGAGTGGAGTACTTACTATGAACAGAGAACATACGTACATGCACGCACCTTCTAAGGCGGTGGTTATCGGCCGGACCGGTCGCCGCAGGACTGGAAATGCACAGGTGCTGTCTCTCGAAGTGACCCAGCTTCCTGAACATTGCTCACAGATCAGAAGGTGGAAGGAGAGAGAGGGGGAGGGAGGGAGGTGTAAATAAGGTTGATTGGTGATGCTTACTGAGCGATAGGATAGTTCATCAGCCTCGAGCATGTGAACAATCTGGCCCATTTTGGGTCTTTTGTGGGCGTCAATGTCGATGCAACGAAGGCAGATGAGGAGAACTCTCTTCAAGGCTCGTGGAGAGGGGGGGCCTCCATCAAAGGGTCGACCAGCTCTTCACTTCTACGGCTTGAAATCATCCCTTTGAACCAATCCACCAAATTCATCTGAAATCGAAATGGGTTGGTTAGAATTGTAAATGATGATTAGGATGAGATCAGTAGTGGGCTTAATGGTTCACCTCTCCAGGTGGTTTGGAGTAATCTACAGGTTGCCTCCCTGTGATGATCTCCATAAGGAGAACTCCGAAGCTGTAAACATCGTTCCCTTCATTTAGCATGCCTGTGCTAGCATAATCCGGTGAGACGTATCTGCAGTGACAGAACCTGTGAGTGCTATTATGATTTGAATTTGATGAAGCGACTGTGTAAACTTACCCAAAAGTTCCCATTACTCGGGTTGTAACGTAACCTTTATCTGGTCCTAAGAGCTTCGCAAGTCCAAAGTCTGAGACCTTGGCATTCCATTTCCTGTCTAGAAGAATGTTGCTTGATTTCACGTCACGGTGTACCACTTTGGGCTCTAGCCCTTCGTGTAAGTATGCTAATCTGAAACAGGGGTAATGCAATGTAATTCAAATGAACATAATCCTGAACAACACTAGGAGCAGGACAGACAATTATGGCATCAAGCTCACCCCCTGGCTGTGCCAATGGCAATTTTCATGCGGATCTCCCAAGTTAGGGGGCTCAAAGGACCAACATCACCGTGGAGCCACTGCTCCAAGTTGCCATTGTTGACGTACTCGTATACGAGTAATCTGATCGTAGTGCAAAACCAAAGATCAATCATGCGAAGGTGACACAGATGAAGCAAACTAAAAGGTAGGACATGTGGTTTTTAACCTTTGAGCACCTTCTGCACAGTACCCGAGCAGACTCACGAGATTTTTGTGTTTAACTTTTCCAATGGCTTCAACCTCTACCTTGAACTCCTTCTCGGCTTGTCCCCTGCAGTTCATCACGTCTTAGCAGTCTAACAGATCAAATTACCACAAAACAGAATTTGAGGGAGACTGCACTGCTCTATTGAAATAAAGACACTGTAGGAAAAGGGCATCTAATCTGAGAAAACATGGGGGGAAAGAAAAGATTCTTCAAGATAAGAGCGCGGTCCAAACACACAACTGCAAACAGTTAAAGTGGAGTTAATTCAAAGGTACAAAGTTTGCCAATGTTTGTTTAAAGACAGAACCTTTTACAAAATAAAGCTTGCAACATGCAGATCCAACCGGAGAATCCCACCAAACACGCGATAGATGAAAGATGAAGCAAGTTTTTCATTAGAAAGAAGAAATTCCCAATCAAGGCAGACATTAAACCTTCGATCAGCTTATCATAAACTTACTTCTTGTTCAGAAGATGCTTAACGGCGACGATCGAGCCATCCGGGAACACTCCACGATAGACAATACCATACCCTCCTTCGCCAATCACGTTCCCTCTACAAAACTGATTTGTAGCAATTTGAAGCTCTGTTAAGCTATACCATCTACCCCAGCCAAAATTCCCCAAACCATCAGTAGAAGCTGAGATTGCCGATGAAGAGTCGCTACGCGTAGTAGTCGATTCCTTACTCTCCGAACTCCCAACCTTGCTCCCAGCTTCAGCCGTCCCCCAGGCGCCACATTCCCAATCACGAAAGCATTGCTCATTTCTGTCGAACCAATAACACTCGGCTGCTTCTCGTTCGCGCTCTTAACGAACTCCTTGCACACGAACGGTAGACGCCCTAACCTCCGCCCAATCTCACCGCATCTCCGCTTGGATCGCCGATCACGAAGAAACAAGAAAATCACCAAGAAAACAACGAATCCGATCGCCAATGGAACGAATATCACAATGTAAATCCTTTTCCCTGTGATCGGAGTCCTGACGCCTAAAAAACGCCTCGGCACGCCGGCATCCGTCATCTTCCGGCACCGGAACAAGAAAAAAACACACTCAAAAAAACCTCAAGCGAATCGCATTAACTGCTCTGGATATGCTTCAAAAGAATTAGTCGAAGTATACAAGATGGTGGTGGTGACCGAGAGGAAGCCATTCTCGAAGCTTAAGAGGTTGCAGCCATGGATTGAGCTTCTCTATAAATACTGAAAACGAAAGAGGAGAAGAGCGTTGGGTGGGGAGTTTTAGTCAATGAAGGAAATGACCGTTTTATCCGTCTCTAAATTTTGTTTTATTATTATTATTTTAAAACTTAAAACCCCACATATTTGACTTTCTAAGAATTGGAAAATTGCAGGAATCGCCCCACATTTTAGCGAGCTCAGCAAAACCACCCCGACGTCGGCCGTCTAATTCGTAAAGTTGGGAGTTCCAAATGGCATTTTCGGGAAGCATGGGGTGCAAAACGCTAAAAGCAAAACATCGCGGTACATTTGGGCCATAGATGGGAAACAAAGGCGTGGGGGGAATCATTGGATGTTGAAAACGACGCCGTTTCGGTCCGTTAGCGCACCCAGATGCCGACTCCTCTCCTACCCGGGGGGTGGTTAGTTTGTTAATTAATACGTAATTAAGTTTCCATTTATGTCCCTCAAGTGTAAATCAGAAGCCATTCCCGAGCTTCATTAACTCCTCCTAAAATAACAATAATAATATTATTTTGTAGGTAAATAAACGCGTAATAGGGTTTTTCTAGGGTTCGGACATTGGCCCCTTTTCTGGTGAATCCAGGGTTTGAAAAAGCTCACCCCGGGGACACTTTGAATCCAGGGAAAAAGGAGGCGGAGCCCAGGGGATGGATGAACTGGAGGAGGGAGATGAGTTTTGGCGGGGAGGCGGTGTAGCAGAGGGGTTGGTCTGGGGTGGGAGAGGGGGGAATAATCTTGGGAACACAGAAGCGACAAGAGGTGAAAACTTAGTTTTATGGAGAGATCAATTTGTGTGTGGTACTAAGAGAGCCACAGTGGTGGTGGTGACTTGTGAGGAAAAAGACTGGACCATGCTCCTCCGCCCCCTCCTCGAATGACGCTTCTTAGATGGAATGATGCCTCTGGTCCATTCCCTTGTCTTTGACCCCCAGCATGGAGCTGGTCATCGCTTGCTAGAAGATATCTCCGGCGAGCAAACACACATACACACACCCTCTGCCCACATATCTATGCATCCATCTCATGAAGCCTCTTCACAATTCACATTCTTGGTGAAAAGGGAGCACCTGGATTGGGTTGGATTGGATCGGATTGATCCCAATAAACCTGGCTACAAAACAAGTCACATTTTGAGACTGAATGAGATGTTGATCACTACAGTCGTACCAATAAGCCGGGAGACGATGGGGGCGGGACTAATGGGGAGGGGGGGCATCAATCAATTCAGGGATTAAGGACCATTAATATCATCAATCCACACACTAAGTACTCCTCCCAGATGGTGATATCAGAAGATGCTGACTCACATCCCCATCTTTCCCCTCACTCATCCACTCCTTTATTTTTATCATTTTTTTCTTTTCCAAGGAGTTGGGCGCAAGGGCAGGGTAGGGCAGGGCAGTCTCTCTCTCCCACTCTGTGTGGAGTGGAGTACATGTACAGAGGCGTTGGCCGTTGCGTGTTGGGGATGGTGGGCGAGGAACAACAAGGGCAGGCAGTATGTGGTATAGCCTTTACCTATACTTCTAGGGAGTGAGTGAGTTGCTCTGTACGCCTATCCTATCTTGTAATTAAGACCAGTACGTGATGATGGAACCATAAATGTGACAAATTCTTTTCTCATGGCGCCATGGTCCACCACGGGGACCACGACCTTCCCCTTTAAATCTGCACATTCTTATCACAAATCTCAACTCCTTGTTTAACTATTCCTCTTATTCGAAATTAGTTTGGGGAAAATGACACATCAGATTACAGCATGCTGATGATGATGCACCGGAACACACAAGGCTGCGGGCTGGTTCGCCCCATGGCCTGTAATGCCTGTATATTGTGGGAAGCAGCACTTGAAAGAGTCATTTTCACAACGCAGGAATAGCAAAAAAAGACTACATTTTTGGAGTGACGAGTACACGTTGCAACCCAACTGATCCAAGATTGTTCAACAGAAGAGGGAAGCATTGTCCGACACAGAGGGCTACTTAGTTACCTAGTAGTTTACCCGGTGAGAGATCTCACTTCCGGTATGGATGGAACCTGCTCCCCATGGCGGCCGCCCCATACCCTCTACCGGCGGCATAGCCACTGGAGCCGGTGCCATAGCCTTTCACAGGACCGAACCCCCCACCGCCGCTGCCACTGCCGCCACCCCCGTATCCTTTGCCATCATCATATCTGTCGTCTGGGCCTCCGAATCCCCTGCCAACACCATACCCAGAACCTCCACCATAACCCATAGGACCGCCAAACCCACTACTACCTCCTGCTCCATAATCGCCACCACCACCGCCACTGTACATGCCACTCCCAAACCCATAACCATAGCCATAGCCACCATAGCCTGGGTAAAATCCTGAAGGCCCACCGGTATAATTACCAGGGAAGCTTCCATAGCTACCATATCCGTTGTAACTTCCATAACCACCATATCCTCTACCCATTTTACCACCGTAGCTTCCTCCAAAACCTTCCAAAGCTCCTGAAAAGGCGCCAGAGGACCTTGAACCACCAGCACCACGACGAAACCTACTTTCAGTTGCATAATCAAAGCTGGATCTCTTTGGCTCAGCCCTCTTTATCTCCACCTGGACATGGTGTAGTCGATGTAAACAAAGTTTCTATGACGTAACAGAAGTAGTATCGAGCATTCTAAACTGACCTGCTTTCCATTGAGTTCATGCATTCGACCATCAGATAATATCTTATCAACAGCTTCTTCATTTTCAAAGGTTACGAATCCGAAACCCCGAGACCTGCCAGTTTTATGATCCAGCATGATTTGGTACTCCACAATGTTTCCATAAGAAGAGAAGTACTCTCTTAAACCATCTGTGATAAAAACATAGTGAAGCCACAGAAGATTAATCTAATCACATCTATGATTTTTTTTGCCATACCTTCATTCAGTGATAAAGGCAAACCACCTACAAATATCTTCTTTGTCTTTGAAACACCTCTACCCTGGATGTCCTCTCGGGGTACGGTTCTCTTTACTTCAACCTAGATTCATTAAATGACTCCTTGAAGCTAAAAAAACAAGAGTCATGGGAAAATTTCATCAACACACAGAGCTTTACAAAGAATTCCCACCCCTCTACCATCGATGACATGCTCTTCCTGTAAAACCCTTTCAGCAACTTCTGGGTCTGAAAATGTTATAAATCCAAATCCTCTTGGTCTTCCAGTCATCTTATCCATCATTATAACAGAATCAGAAATTTCTCCATATTTTCCAAAGTATCTACGGAATGACTCTTCAAAGGGGAAGGGTGAACAATTATAAGTATATGAAATCAAAACACATACACACGCACACAAAACGAAACAGATACATGTGACAAGATGTGAAATTTTACAGCAGTATTTCTAGTATAAATTTTCAATATAAACATCCTAAAGTTTTAAAAAAGATCCAATGCTGAAAACTGAATTGAATACTCAACAGGGAAATAACCACACGGGTGGTTGCATCAAAGTCGGAAAATATCTGGTTTTCAAACTCATTCCATGAAAAAACAAGAAAACAAATAGAACCCTGAAGAGTACCTTCTGATGTATCCCAAGCAATGCCTCCAACAAAAAGCTTTCTATCACAACAAAAAACACAAAGTTACAATATTTCCTTTTCAGATGCCTCCACTTTTTCGGGGATAGAACCCGAACACTGAACCTCATCCCCTCATAATACGCAACTAACCCCGCAGACACAAACTAAACTAACACAACTAACCCTGCAGACGCCGAAGAATCGTGCTTCACGCCTACACTATCATCTACGTTATCAACCGAATCATAATTTCTCTCTTGTGCTTCGTAATGCCCTTCATACTCTGGCTCCTCTTCGCCATACCCGGGGTTTTGTTCTGGTAAGCCATAATCCATTGATAATTCTTTTCTATCCTACCTATAGACAACGAGAAATAAACACCTGCAAACAGTCACAAATTAAAATCTTTTTTTCCGTAACTTCTCGATCAACCCTAATCACGCCCCTGAACCTAGAAATCAAATAAGCTAACCAGATCGACAGTTAATTTGGGAACACGGTTTGGTGGTTCTACAGCTACTGGAATCCAAAGGAAGAAACCCTCTTTCACTGAGTAGAAGAAGAGGCGAATCATTAGACATATTGCAGCAGTACATGACCAATAAATTCAACAGTCAAGCAAAAAATCCCCAGCCAAAAGGGAGAAAGCAGGGAAAGAACAAGGCCGGGATACCTCCGGAACACACCGCGGCGACAAAGAGAACAGGTTCTTGAGGAGACGGAGGAGAGAACGAAAAGTGACGTTGCTATTCCTCCGGCCCAAATCTTTTTTATACTATAATCTGCTGTGATGATTGGGCTTTAAACATATATGGGCTTTTAAGAAACACGACAAGGCCCAATATGTTCGGCCACTGCGGACAAAGCATACCCATGGGTTCACGTGAAACGTGGCCTAGTGGATCACGAGGGGTGGGCCCTACGGGCACAGCTTCCTTCCTTTTCGTGTTCCAACATTTCGGCGGAGTTTTGGATATGGAAATGCATGGAATTAGAAAAATAAAATAAAATAAAAAAGAAATGGAAGAGGCGGTTACAGGTACCGCCGGACCGGAGGGGGGACGTACTGCTTTCCCACGCACCTTTGCATTGCACGTATCCTCCCGGTTGACCTGAGAAGTGGAAACCGCCGGAATTTTCTTGAATCGTTTACTTCGATCGTCGTCGCTCATCAGGTCTCTTGGTTCCGCAGCGTATTCAACTTTCAGGACGGGAGATCTCAGGCTTTGAATTACTGGACAGGTAAAATGAGCGGTTTCGTTACCGCTCTTCTCTGGTAGATAGATCGGAGACTTTCCTTGAAGAGATGACAGCAGATTTTTTTGGTTTTTTGTTTTAAAATCTCCTTAAGGTGGTGTTGTTGCTGGCTTGAGCTTGAATTTCGTTCGAAATTGAGATGAAATCCTCCGGTGAAACTGGCATTGGATGGGAAAAGGCTACATCGTGGCGATGCCCCTTTCATGAGCAGTGGTCAAAAGAAGGCGGCATTAGCTCTTTGGTAGACCAAGCCCTTACGAAGAATGGGTCCATACGGAGTCACCATCAGGCATCACACAAGGACATGCATTCTCGTGTAAGCCATGTGAAGCTACTACGGTCCCTTTTTCGGGTGCCTCCCTTCAAAGAGCTGGTACCAATTCCCCTAATGCATAGGCAAGGACTCAGCAATGGCAGCAATAGTGACATGAAGATCGGATTCCACTTAATGGCATCTATAAGAAAAGTATGATGCGCGCATCTTTTGACTAGACACCAAGTGAATCTTTAACTATGAGAAACAGCATATTCAAGTCTCCTCAACCGTAGGTGAATTCCGTATATGCACTCGCTAAGGCTTGTCTGGGGTGATGCTGCGTTTCATGCCTATATGCAGTTGTTTGGAGGTAAAATCAGTAGGAGGATAACAATGATTGGAACGCAAGCCTTTTTGTGTGCTGAGAGAGGGAGAGAGGCTCAGTAAGCTTAGAGCATCATGATCCATAATGGTGAAAGCTCAAGGAAATTTCTAGTCATGAAATTTACAATAACCGTGGTGGGTACAGAGGTTAGGAACAGAGGGGCCGAACGGTTTCACCAGCAAGAGAACTTCTTTTTCTGTGCATCGAAAGAAGGACGCAGTTCGTTAGCAAAGTATTATTGCAAATGGGAGAGAAGTGATACGGAATCATATGAAGCCTTACACGGCATGAAGAGCTTTCTTGACTGTCTATATAAGCGAGCAACTCTTCCTGCCTCATCAGAGCTTCATGTAGCGCCTGGGGTCATTAAAATTGTCAGCAAGCAGTCGATTATCATCAGCACCTTAAGTTCATCAGGGCATGCATCCCATACCTTCTTGGTGGTAATCAACTCTGCTTCCAGCGCATCCACTCTATAAACTGCAGCATTCAGAAGTTCTTCCTTCTCATATGGCATCTGCAGTGGCTTTTCTTGTAGAGTATACACCCTCTCTTCAAGCTCACTCAACCGTTTCAAAACCGTGGCTAAAATCTCCTTATCAGTTAAAGATGGCAATGGGGAGGGAGGGGCCGAGCCCTTTGGAAAACCAAGCTCCTTGGTTGTTTGATTGTGCTTTGATGATGAACCTAGAAGCTTTGCGGTAACGGATTGGAAAATTGAATGGAGAAACAACATAAGGGTCATGAGAATGGCCATGAATGCTGCAAGAAGTCGGCCATGCAACCCTTCTGGTGCTTTCTGAGAGTTGGGGGACACATGCATATCTGTGTTCAAAGCCATGGTATACAGACACCTTAGATATCTCAAGTCAGAGATCACTTGGAATAGACAAAAAAAAAAAAAAAAAAAAAAAAAAAAACAGCAGCAACAACAGGAAGAAGGAAATATCAAATTGTAAAGACAGATTCTTTTATTTTTTCAGTTTCACTAACCGAAACCACAACTGTCCTGTTCTTTGTGTCGGAAAAGTATAAGAATTTTTTAGGTTAGCAACACATGAGTCTGGAGCCTTGCTGATAAAAATGGACACAACACAGAAATAACTTGAAAAACCAGAGCTTCCAAACTAAATATAAGCGCAATGTTATCTTAACCTTTGGGAGCATCAAGTGTCTGTGGTCCCATGCGCTTCTTCCACACAGAATCAACAGGTTTGTCAACCATTGGAACGTACTCATCATACCCAGGGAAATCGCCCAATAGGTTTATTGATTTCACCTGAAAAATAAGTAAAATGTAGGTATATGAGAACCTACATGAACCAAATAGGAGTCTAAAACAATGGAGAAGATGAAAAATGCTCAATATTCCAGCAAACGCTGCCTATCAAAATATAGAACTGAAAGATTGAACACCTCTTCGCAGACTGGAGTCAAACGAAAATGAGGGTAGTTTCTACTGGCTTTGGGCGAAACAATGTCTTCAGCTTCAGAACCAGATTCAGCGGTAGATGTATCACTGTTTCTTAACTGTAGCAACAACCATGAGAAAACACAAAAGCTGAAGATATGCACACTAATTCTCAAAGAAACTAATGACATACCAAAGGATAATGAGGCTTGGCATACACAATCCTCCCATCACTGCTGATGATCTTAACAACCTGCCTGGCATGGCGCGCCTCTCCATTAAGCACCAACTGCAATGACAGGAGGTGGAGCAACTCATTAGAAAAAAAAAAAAAAACAAACAAACAACATTCTTGGCTGATAACCATCAAGATGCTTTATAACACGGGTTTATGAATGCTGAGAATGCTGAACCTTTAAGATTTCCTGATTTTTCCAAGGTCCTTTATCAGATCTTAGGCAGCCGCCTTCTTCTGCGCACGTGCATGTTCCCCCCAAGAAATCCGGCAGTTCACTACACAAACACAACATGATTAAGCAGATGCACCAAAAAAATGTTCCAGTTGTATGAAAGAAAATAATATTGCTTCCAGCACATCACCTAGCATCAATAAGTTCAAGTAGCTTGCTTTGGTACTTCGTTCCAAGAACCTGATGCACAAGTTCAGTTTTAAGTAGTGTTTCCTCCAAATAATAGGCTAAGAATGAAACATAATAAAATACATACATGGATCTTAGTTGCTGTCTTGGGATCTATGAAATTCTTAACCGTATTCCATAGAAACTTGAATCCTGGACCAGCATTCACAATGTACATTTGATGGAGTGTCTGTAACACAATCACACGCCTTAGAAACATAAAATCATATACAGGAAGAGGAAAAAAGAAGCAAATTTGAGTAAGTCTTCACTTCAGGATAATTATCTCCATCGATCTTTTGGAGTTGTGTAATGAGATCACGTGCACCCTTCGTAAAGTTTTTCAAACCCTACCATGCAACCAAGACAGTATTAATCATACATGGAAATCGAGTGAAAAGAAGTTTTTTAGATTTTAGCAATCAAAAAACATGACCTACCACTCCATGGACATCCAAGATTGTCAGGCTACAGTCAATGTGTCGCTTGGCAGCAATGCTACAAGCAGGAAACTTAATAGCGAAGGTTCTCTCAAATTCCTTGACATGGTATTTCACAAAACGGTCCAAGGTGGTGATCTGCATCAGTTTGTTTGGATCACACTTCCCTAGTCTCTCAATGTACACGGGTCTTCCATCTTTATCAACTCCGTGATAGCCATGGGGATAATACTTCTGAACCTCAGTGAACTCTGAGTATTCAAATTCCTGATGATAAAAAAGAAACGAGTAATAAAATTTTAGAACAAATAATGAAAATAAAGAGAAAAATAGAGCACAAAAAAGAAACCAGGATTTGACCTCGGGAAGGGTGTCCGTGCCAAAATCCTTCCTCCATTGAATCATATCAGCCCACATGAGTTTCGCCCTTTCGATATCGAATCTCCTTGCCTTGAGAAACCTGCATAGATATGTCCCAGCGTTGAGGAAAAATGAAGATTAAATGTAGGACTGCATTAAGGCTGCTCACCTCAGCATCATGTGGTAATCATCAAACTTTTCAGGGAGGAGTTCATCCAAGATCAAGGCTTGCCGAAATGAGTCAACAGCCTGTAGCTCCTCAACATCCCTGATATCCTCGATGGAAACCGAGCTTACTCTCACGTCGCTCTTTCTCCTATTCTTCTTCTTGAGAGAATGCTTAAACTTGGATGACGCATGCAGTGCTTTCTTTTTTAAGTTACCAATTCGAGTCTTCCTTTCATCTTCCGAGTTCTCAAAATCCGATCTCCTTTCTCTCCTTTCTTCCTTACTCGTGGATCCATCATGGCCTGTTGCAGCAGTTTGTAATGTGAATCATCATGAGGACTCACTCCATTGAGAAACATAATGAGGTAGCAGGAGAAAAAACGCATATGATTGATAATTTCAACTTGTAAAAAGCGCTGGAAGAACCACATCCCCCAATGCCAATGAAGATTTCTCTCTATTTCATTAGGGGGTAAGGTAGCGGAACATTAAACATGCCAAGCTATTCTCTGAACAAGGAACAGAAATTCTGAAAGAAAAATGAATATCAGCGATTTCAAAACGACAACGAGGTACAAGTAATCAATGAAGGCAATCTCCCTCATCAAATGTATACAAAACTAGCTATTTCTCATCACCATTACACTCGCACATCAAATCCAAAAAGCAAAAAACCTTTTAAAACATCCATAGCTCCTCCTCAACAAGATGAAGATAAACAGACTCGGAGAAAATTACACAATGAAGCCTTGGCAAATCGATCCACATGCCCAGGCGCCGCCATAAAAGTTAAATCCCCCTTTCACTCAACAAAAAACCTCAATCCAATCAATAAAACATCACCCATTCACAGGAGCTGGAATCCAAATCACAACAACCGAGAGAATTCTTTTCCTTTCGGCAGATCTGATCTGAATTTCTGAATTCTGAAGCGTACAAGAAGGAAAAAAAGGATTCCTGAAAAGTCAGTGGCATAAAAACGAATCACGAGGGTGGCCCAACAGCATTCAATGCATCGGAACCCGTAACGGCAACAGAGTTAATTCAGAAGGGGACAGCCTCTGAGGGCACCTTGTACCACCGGCAGAGGAAGGGGAGAGAGGGACTCCACCATGCCATTTTGTTGTTTTTTTTGTAATAAAATAACAATAATAATATATAAAGATCCAACGGCTAGATTGACGTCCACATCCGACTGAAGGTGGGTGGGCCAGCTGAATCCATGTGGGCCGGTTTGACCCGTGGCGGCCCACACACATCTTCTATTTCCATCTCAAGCCTAGCAGCACATGCCATGTGAACTCAGTATCCTATGGGGGGAAAACCCATGATGCCATGCCATGTGCGACCAAAAAGGGGACTCCATATTTCGATAATAATTTTATAATAATGGCAATTACATTTTACACGTCTGGTCAAAGTTATTGCATTTTTTTAGTTTATTAATTTACACAGTAATGGATGCAGCTGTCAAATTTAATTCACAAATAAAAAATTACCACTGCAAGTCTTCAAGAGTACAGATATCCAGAAGCTGAATGAAATTCATTAGACACTGTGAGAGGAAGGGGAGAGGAGACGAATACCTGGGAAGAAGTATCTCATGTACAAACCCTCAGTCACTGAAACAGAAGAAGAATCCAATTTTCTATCGAAGCTCTCACCTTGGTGTTGTAATCATTCCTGCTTCAGTTGGCGCCTACTCCGACGGCCTCAACCTTCCTCGGAGTGGAGGAACTTCCACTGCGGCGAAGCCGCCCAGGTGATGGTGGATAGGACAGCCGTTTCTTAGCAGAAGCAGTGGATGCTAGGTGACCATCCTCTGGACCCAGGGGGCTGGAAGAACTCAGCTTTGCCTTCGTGGAGCGAGTCGGGGCCATGTAACTTGGGATGGAAGGAGAGCTAGCTAAACTTTCATCATCTCCAATGGATGATCCAGCAATGGTGTGCCTCCTGGTGTTCTTAGATGATTGAGCGCTGAAAGTGCTTCTTGAGTCGTCATCTTGAATTGTCTGTTTGCTTTTTGAGCCGCTGCCACTCTTTGCCTTTCTTGAGGATGAAGAAGCTATCTTTGTAGTCGGAGTTGCAGGAGAAGATGGATGGTTGTTGTCGGAGTTTAAGTGATAACGAGCAAAAGACTTGGTGATGTCCCCAGCGCTCAGCTCCTTCTCTGGAATATCTTTCCTTGTCTCGTTTGGTTGGGAAGCCATCCATCTTTCAAGCCAACTCCAGCCCCACTGCGGATTCGTTGGGTCCATGAACAACAAGCTGGTTTGTTTTGTAGATTTCTTCCATGTTTGCTGTTCACCAAAGACATCATATCAAAATAGGGGCAAAACGAGGTGATCAAGCATCACATTGTTCTGAAATTGATTTATTCGTAGAATAAGAAATTTATGTCTGCTATAAACTATAGGGCAGAGGTGCAACAAAAGAGAACTCTTGATGTACCTGGTGGGTGTAAGAATAAGCAAGAGCCCTTTCACGCCTCATTGCAGCTTCGTACTTGTGCAGCAAGTTCTCCTCAATCCTCTCCTTGGACTGCAAACTATCATCCCATTCCTCACCAATCTGGAAAAGAGAGACAGGTAAACAGCAACATCATCGTCGAAGTACCCTCTTTTGGCCGTAGGGTTCTCGTTTAGATATCTCAAACTTTTATATTTTAGCCCTCCAAGGAAAAAACTGTTATGAATTTAATCTCATTCAAACTTTTACAGTTCCTAAGATCCATGCACGTTTTCTGATGTTCAAAGCCAGTAAAACCCAATCCAGTTATTAACCAGATGCCTACATGCATAAAAAAAGAAAAAGAAGGGGAGAAAGTGCATGTGGCATAGAACTAACCCTCAAGCTCTCCATCTCTTGAGCTCGTTTCTGCAGGAGCTGTCTCTGAAGGGCCCTGTTCTCCTCCAACACGCGAGCTCTTCTTGACTGAATCTGAGACTGCACATGAGACAGAGCCTGCATGCGTTTCAATGTGCTTGACGTCTGGCGCTTCACAATTGGCCCATCAATGAATGTCTTCAGTCTCACAAGCCCCCTTAAACCTCGAAATGCCCTTCTTGCCTGATAATATTAATACATAAAGATGTTTAGAAATCAATGAAAGAAATTCATATAATCGGATTCAACTTCCAGTTTACCTAGATTTAAAACCTTTTCCTATTCAAAAGTCCCAAAGTTCATTCGTAAGACCCAAAGGTCCGCATACCTAAATGCAGAGCATTATCAAATACCTTCTAATTCCGGAAACGCCCAACATGCTACTACCCAAGACACTACTATTCTTATCTCAATGTGGCTAGAAAATATTTCTATGCGGAGCAAAAATAAAGGAACACTGTAGTATAGTAAGAGCATACAAGGTAACCACGGAATGCAGTTTGGATTCTGACTGCAGCGGTATCAGCCTTTGATTTCGCCGAGACGTGAGTAAATGTAACATACTGAGACGCCATAGAAGCAGCCTGTGCAGCAACAGCCGCAGCTTCTGCTGCTGCTATTGCAACAGAGTAAGCATGATTAGCACGATCATTCTCCGTTTCAATCAGATTCACTTCTTCCAATGGTAGTACACGAGGAGGATTAGGCAGTTCAGGGACCAGATCTGGAGTCGGTGTAACTGATGCGTTTTCGTTTCCAACAGATTTTTTATCGGATTTATTCGTCTTCTGTAACAAACGAAGCCCCTTCTGTGGATTATAAAACGAACAAAACCGATATAAAAAGTTATCAAATCGACGAACCTCAGCTCTCCTATCCCTGAAACTTCTGCGCGTAAAGGCCCTCTTAACTCTAGACAACCAACCGCCATTTTTTCTACCCATCCCTCGATCAGGACCAATTTATTCTCCCTGAAACAAAGTTGAGTACATTTCAAAACCCTACACAAATCAAAAAACAATCAAAATGCAAAACAATCGACGCGGATCAAAGACTGTAAATCCAGAATCCTGCACGAACTCATGAATCAAGGCAATCAAACCCAACCCGAACCCACTGTTACACTCATCAACACTCTGGTTTCAAAATAGATCACCTCGGAAACCAGCGGAATGTGAGCACCGGAGATCTCCAGAGACCACTTCCTCGTCGAACAGATCTTGGCGAAGAAGAAAAGGACGAAGGCGAACATAAAAGGAAAAGAGCACTTCACTTCTTTTCATCATAGCTGGTAAATGCTCCGTGGTTGGAGGTAACCGCTAGATTGGGTCCCACATTTCGGAATTATGCAGCACCGTTTCCAAGAAAAATCCCTCCCGCTGGCCTTTGAACTTTCGGTTATGTGTTGGATTTGTTTCTACGGGTAGCTTTTTTAGCATTTATTGTTTTCTTTCTTTTTTTTTTATAAGGTGTCCGGACAGCCAATCAATAATTCTGATGTATTATTACTCGCGCTGTTAAATTGATGGATAATTCAAGAAATTATAATACCATTAAAAGGGACGATTGCATATAAATGCACATTGCTTCACTTACCTGCCTATTAAAGTTCCCGATAGCCAATAATTCACCATTCCCGTCAATACCGCTCTAATTATTCATTGGTTGGTCTGTCTGCCTGTTGAGATTTTTCTACGGTCCTTGGGACCTTGCTGAAAACTACAGAAACCGGGAGAGCAGGAAAGCCCATGTACAGGTTGGTTACGCTTTAATACAGAACAGGAATGTACAGTGTAGGTAACTATGCTTTCACTTCTTAACATATGAAAGAATGGCGCGCACCTGCCACTCCAGAAAACGAGAAGCAGGCGTTCGCAGAAAGAATGGTCCCAGCAGCAGATTTATTCCCTGCAAGAACCGCATAAACACAGCGTGTTTGGTAGTTGTTAGTTCTAGTTATGGGTGATGAGTGGCCTCTTTCCAAAACGTTCTCACCATCTTCATCTGTGATTCAGCTGAAGGCGAAAATCCGATCTGTGATCTCTGTTCGGCAGAGTGGGCATTCCGAGCATGCAAGGGAGCAAGACTTGCACACTGAAAGAGAGAGATTAAGAATCTGGGGAATGACTTGGCAGTAAAGAGATGGGTAGGCTTGATGACTTACAGCAAAAATGGCGACATGGAAGAAGCATTGCGGAAGCGGGCGATTCGAAACATACTTTGCAAACATGATGGGAGTTTCCATCTCCATTTTTGGCGTGCTTCAGTTCTTTCTCCTTCATCTCATGCATCCTTGCCTAAGAACAAGGGCAAAGGGTTTTCTTTAGCAGAACATGGACCAAAACAATTTTAGATATTGAAAGAGCTCGAGCGTAACCTCCAATGAACGATGATTTTACCTTCAGCCGGACAACTAAAGGCTCATCTTTTGAAACATGGGAAGTTGGTGTTGAATTATTCAAAATTTGAAGATCTTCAGGCAGTGGATCCATGGAACCATTGGCAACTAATGGCTTGATTTTCTGGTCCGTAGCCTCTGTATATCTCTTGTTGATCTTCTGATCTTGCATTATGTTCACTTCTTTTTTAAGTTGTGCCACAAGCACCCACATGTTCGCCAGATCATTCTCCAGTGAAGCCTCCCGCTTCCTTCCTTCCTCGAACTTTTTCCGGTAATCATCTTCCAAAATGTCCTTTTCAGCAAGAGCAGCCTCAAGCATAGCTTCCCGTTGTTTGCGAGCTTGCAATTCCAATTTCAGATCATCATAATCAAGGTTCCAAGAGTGAAACTCATCATTGACCATTCCTGAATCCCAGCCTCGGTGGGGCCTTTGGAAGTCAACGTGCTTACGGATGGTGGTGTTTCTTGAATTCACTTCCTTGGCAGCCTGCAGTTCCTTTTCCAGTTTACTATTCAGAAGTGACAGTTTAGTAACTTCAGCAGCCAAATTCTTCAGCTCGACTGCAGCTGCAGATGCTAACTCCTTAGCATAAGAAGCTTCCTCGGATAATTTCTGTTTTTGTACACGTAATCCACTATTCTCCTCCAAAACATGAACAAGTTCTTGCTTCAACTTTTCATTCTCTAATTCCTGCTTAGAGAAACAGTTTCAGCTCTCCAGACAGCAGGCATGCAAAAACTTGTATCAAAGTCTCCCTACTCCATCAAACTTAAATGCACGACTCATAGTGTAGACCACAAATTCGTACGGATTCCACAGAAGTGTGTGCGCGTGCGTGCGTGTAGGGGGAGAAGGGAAGTATTGCCTGAGACTGAATTTTCCTTCTCAACTCGTCAGCATATTCACTAGACAGGCTCGTTTCAGGATTAGCTGACATCTTATCACCACAAGATGAAGCCAGCTGCTGCTCAAGGCAGACAACTTTTTCTTGTAACCCCTTGTTCTCAGAACACTGCCCAGGATTTCAATCATATAAAATAGGAAGTGTGTTGTACCGCACTTTTGACTAAATGAATATTGGCCTGTAAATATTCTTTTTACGAAAATTACCTTGTTCTCTAGTTGCTCCTGAAGTATACGGTTGTCAGCTGTTTTAATCTGCAGCATAGAATCCAATATGGTGAACATGAACAACTGAGAAATGGAAAGACAAGATGCTGCAAGAAGGAACACATATAGAAACCTCGAGTTCGAAGTCCTTTTCACTACACTCCGCCATCAACTTCATGACAGTCTGCCAGGACAGGAGAAAAGAAAACCTTAATGCGTGGTACAAAAGCCTTCTAATACTGACGTAGAAAGGGGAGGTCTAGAGAACCGTTTTGAATATAACATCACCTGTTGCATTTCAACCAGAGATGCATTCGCAATAGAAGCTTCACGACACTCAACTATACGCTGCTCTAATATACTCATCTGTTTTTTCTTTTCATTTATTTCATACTCCAAGCTTTCTATCTGCAAATGCATATTCGTATGTAATGAATATGCTAGTAATATAGTGGAGAAAACTAAAACATTATAGCAAATAGAGAATAAGAGCGCAACATTACGCACACCAAAAGTTAAATGAATAAGCCAGGATTCAGAAAAGAGGCTCTACAGTTTTTTTCCCTTTCTAGGTTACTAGAGAACTGGAAAACTAACAAGTTGACATAGCATGATTTCGATATCCAAAAACAGAGAGAAGCCATGTCTAGAACCTGAGGCCTTGAGCTTTCAGGATCATCAACTGACTGTTCGAGCAAACGCTTCATTGCGCTATTGCTCAATGCAATTTCACCATTAAGCATCTTGACTTGCTCAGATAGGAGGTCCACCTGATCTGAAAATGACACACAATCCTACAACCCAAAAACAAATATAGAATCAAATACTTGAGAATCCACCAGCCTATAATGATGACTGAATAAGAATGTTAAAAGGTTAAGGGAGAAAATTTTGAGGGAAAAAGATCTAGGGCCTACAATTTGCATCTTTGACACAAAGGAAGAATCACTAATACGTTCCCCTGCATGACTAGATTCTGTTATGGTGCTACCAGCCTGTGATTTGGCATCATTCCACTTGCTATATGACCGCCGATGTTTATAGTCAGTGGCTTCAGAGGTAACAGTTAACACAGAAGAAGGAGAATCTTTCAAATTTTCACTGTCCAGTGTCAAGGAGCCATTGTGCAGAGAATCCAATTTCTGTTTAATGAGATAATAAGGGAGTAGTGAATAAAAGAACCGAAACTCAAACTGGTAATAAATTAAGAACCAGGAGAAAGAACTTGCATTATCTTTAGAGGCTAAGTGACCTCTCTGATGACCTGACATCTCGATTCCATATCCAGGTAATCTACTTTTAGAAGAAACTAGAATCAATTTTGTCAATCTTTGAATTCTGCTCATTAAAGCAGCCTTGGCTTCTTCCTCTTCCTCCAGTCTCGACTGCATTTTTACTTGCCCTTCTTCCAACTTTAAGGAAAGTAGATCAAAATCTAAGTCAGCCTTCACAATATGTGCGCCGCATATGTCAACAATGAATGGAAATACGGTCATAGCTTCTTGATGAACACTCTCAAGCATTTCAACTTCCATATAAAATCAAAATAAGAGAGCCAAACCTGCTGCCTCAAGACCATAATTTCCTCTTGGCTGGCACCAGCAAGCATTCCCCTTTTGAGTTGATCAAGCTCTGCTTTAAGGCATGAAATTTCCTTTTGATACTTTTTGATCAATGATTTCTCGTCAATTATCTGAAATGAGTATCATTCAGTGCAGCTCCTTTTACAGTTTTGAACACTTGAATTAAAAATTGAAAGAATCTCACTCTATTGCGTGATGCATAAATTTCCACGCATTTTGCTCTGTTGGCAAATTTTAAAGTATTATGCGTTTCCTCCATGTTGCTTGATGCTGGAGTAATCGTACAAATAAGCTGACAGGATAAGAATATTGCTTCGGTAAGTCATATGTGCAACACAACAAACAGACAGTCGCCAACTCAATAACAAACTGTGCAAAGAGAAAGATGAGCTCTCATTGCTCACCGAAACATGACCATGCCCGCTTAGAGAAGATTGCAAAAGCCGTGTAAGTTTAGAATCCCGATAAGGAATGTGGGATGCTTTTCCTTCACTAAGCTTCCCAATAACCTAATTATCAGACAATTCACAAGTTACAGGAGGGTGGGATACAATATAAATAAAATATAATCACGTAAGTGTGCAGAGTGGAAATAAACGCAGAGCATTCAGAGCATGTTCAAATCACTAACAGTGCCAAGCGTCAGCAGACTTTTATTGATGTATGATCCTTCCTTTCTTCTCAAGCCAATTGTTTCAGTTTTAGAACTTTCGGATCCTGCTAAGTCAATCAGGTTCTGCATACAGAGAGCTGGTATAAGCCAAAAATTTATGTTCTGCAATTCTGCTAACAATCACTGCCAACAATTCCAGATGACGAGAAAATAATAATAATAATTACCAGTTGTGAAAACGTCACTCCATCATAATCATCCCCATGTGCACTACTCTCTATCATCTAAAGCAAGCGAGTTTAAATGTCAGAAGGGCTCTAAAAACAACAAGAATAATCAAGGCTGCGATTGCAATTATTCCAAAAGGAAAGGAGGTTGTGGTATAGGATATTTTAGTAAGATAATGAGAATGTGTCAAGATAACCAACAAACTTGAAAATACCAAGGGCTATGAGTTTACCGAAAAGAATACATCATTTAAAACAATTACTCCCTGTGTGAAGGCAATTTCAAGGTTCAACAAAATCTCACCTCTCAAAAGCACGTTACACGCATGCAATGTCAATGCCAATGAGCCTTTATCATGGAATTCGAAATAAAACTCATTTCAAAATCTTCACTTTATTTTTCAATCCCTTCACATATACCCTTTAAAGAGGAAAAAAATTGCAACACACCAGATGGCGAAGCCAACCAACATTTATCAACAACATAAAAACTGCTAAAAGGATGAAAGAAATATTTTTTATGAGGACCACTGATTTCAAGCATATGGTAATTAAGCTAAAGCACACCATGCCCATCTCTGTTATTTATCAGTGAATATATAAAACATGCTCTACGTACCAAAGTGAATATGGTATGGCTACGGCTGCTGAATAGGTTGAAATTATTTGATCCAACATGCCGATGCTCTGCAAAGATCAAGGGTTGTTACAAAATTCTTTAGAGGTCATGAAACATGGTAGAGCAAATGCATAGAACAGTCACCTATCAAAGAACTTCAGTTTTATTTTATTATGGGATCGGTGAGTACATTTATATGAACGAACGAAAGAACCAAAACTCATGAAATATTACCTTCCCCTGAAGCAATAAATGATAGAGCATGCCCTGGGGACAAAACGACTTCTTCCTTAATGCCTTCAACGTATGTTCCCTGTAGACATATAGGAATCAGAATCAAAACGGCCTAGATGTCAAGACAAATTGCAAGTAGAAAATAACCTGTGCATCCTCTCTCACACGCAGATTCTGGCCAGTGGGGTCTAGCAAATCATTTATCACCTGGAGGTAGAAGGGATATGTACATGAAAACAGAAAACACTACAAAACGATGTTTTGAAACACTACTGAGATCAATGTAATGACTTGTCAAGATCCAAGACACTTCACAAAATCACTGTAAACCCACAGTCACCAACCTCATTGTAGATTTCAAGGTATGAAACTCGGAGTAGAAATTCACGGCCTGGAGTCTGAAAAAAAGTCACCAACATCACTGATGCATTGATCTTATTTTTGTATACCCACCAACATAAAATGATAGACAAAATACCTCCATGGTCAAAAAGATAAAAGGGAGCTTACATCTTGGATGATGCTAAAAACATCTTTTATAGCAAGGGGAATGACTCCTGGAGAACTTTGATCACCCTAAAAATCATAAAAAAAAAAAAGGAAAACACCGGAACCAAGATAAGGGCATGGACTTTTCAAAGCACATGCAGCAAGTGATAATTTACTGAACCACATAACAGTGAAATTACACTGACATGCATTGTGTGTGTCTTTCCGCTACTAGTTACACCATAAGCAAAAACAGTTCCTGCATACCAAGTTGCCTAGATTTAATCCCAGAAGATTAATAGATATCTAACTGATGGCTTAGCCAGCACAAGACATTCTATATAAAGGAAAATGAACCATATGACATAAGAAAATGGATTAAGAAAATCAGCTGCTCATACCATTTATGCCTTCCATGGCAGCCTTGACTACAGGCCGAGCAGCTGCTTGATAAACTTCATCGGTGCTTGTATTTGGTCCAAAAACCCTATCTATAATTGGATACAGGAAACGATTTGAGCTCCCCGGTCTTACAAACTACTTAAATCAGATACCATATCAAAACTATGGGAACAAGGCTAAATGGTGCAAAATTGGGAGGCAAATGAAATTCAGCTCCTAAAGTTTTGAACTCCATCCACAGTGCTACCATGACATTTTACTGCTAAGTAGACATACAGAGTAAGATCATGGGGCAATAAAAATAAAAGAAAGTTGAGAAGCTTACCAAATGCATATGCCGTTCCTGGATTGTACTCATTGCGAACAATTTTCTCCCCATCTGGATACCACGCGATCTCATCTCCTCTCTCATACTCTCTTTCACTGAAACCACGATGAACAAATGACTCAAATTACACAAATTCCGCTTCAAATCATTTTATAGGCATGAGAGCTAAAAAGCGATTCAGCCAAGATCTACAGTTAACCTTAACGGGCGAAATCTAATGGTAACGGAAATACAATCTGCCGATCTCGATTGGCCGTCCGTCCTCTCTTCAATCAGATGCTCTTCCATTGACGGGTAACTCACCGGCGTCCTACTCCGAGAATAATCTCCTATATTTCTGTTCGGCGTTGTGGATCTGGAGACATGAGCTCCACTACCGTAAAATGGCGTCGTCGCAGAGCGTGAACGCGGAATCAGTCGCGCATTCATCAAAGACGACGACGACGAAATCGAAGAGTACGGACTTGAAGGCTTCCGGTGACTAAAAGGTGAGCTACTTCTTCCCCGTGAAGATGACGCCGCCATTTTCTCCTAGTTCCTACTTCACAAGTTTCAACTCCAATTAACATGGAAACAATGAAACAACAACACAACGAATGATGCATTGAAGAGGAATCAACTGCTCGATTTCAACGGCCTCGAACAAGCAAAGCAAGCTCCATTGCTCCATTTTTCCGAACATTCAAAGCCTCATCCCCAGCAAAGTCCTCCGTCCTGCGCCTCAAAACCATACAAAAACCTTCAGATTCACACCCGCGCACATGATCTTCTTCCCCTCCGACACTCCTAGTTTCCGTATGCTTCAAGACATTGGAGACCCGAGAAAGAGAGAGAGAAATGAAACGAGAACGGGTGGCGAGCAGCGACGACGGAGACAGCTTTTCCTTTTACTTGCATTCAACTGGCTCACACGCAACGAACCTTGAAATCCAAATAATTAAATAAGATTGTTGGTGAGTTTTTGCGTGCCAGGTAACTAAGCGCACAACCTCCACTGCACAACGTACAAGCTTACATGCATTCCTGGTCAATAATCTGACCTAATCTCGTCAATCAACTACTTTCATCCCTAGTAACTTACTTTCACCTCGTAATTATCGGAATTTTTGAGAAATTGAATAAGAAATCAAATTACAGGGGCAGATTAGTAAATGTATAAGATTTTTATAACTTGAATTTCAGGTGATAAAATAATTCAATTCAAAAAATTTCACTGACAGAATGAGCGGGAATAACAGCGACAAAGGTGTCCCCACACAGCATTAAAGACAGAAGAAGGCTAATGAAATAAAAATGACAAATTTAAACTATGTAGGAGCTTTGTGATTGATTTTGATGTTAATAAATGCCAATGTTTTTTGGTCCATATTTTCTGACAATTTTTTATTATTTTTTCCAAAAAAAAATACCCCCAGCCCTATTTTATTTTCGAGTTTTTCATATTATATTTCTAATTTTTTTATATGGATTTTTATTTGAAGCTTGTGGTTTGGAAAATATCCCCAGCTATTTCAAAAAATAACAAATATTACAGCCAAGTCCAAAAAAATGGCACGAGGATCTGTCTGGTAATACGACGCCGTTTCTTGCGTAATCACGAATATTCGTCGTCTGTTCATCTTTATCCCCATTTCGCCGTTCGATTCTTCCTCCCTGACTGAGTGGGATGTGAATTCCGTTCCGTTTTTCCTCTGAATCAGTACAGGATATCTGATTACACCGATTCCGTATCGAGTTCCTGAATCGATTGAGTAAAAAAAACAGGTGAAGGAGCCCTAGCTCGGGGGTTGAGTTTTGATCGAACTTTTGTTTGTTGTAATCCCTTGCCAACATAGGAAGTTTTCTTTTTTCATAATATTTGTATCTTCTTTTGTTTGTTGTGAAGATGGGATGACTGACGAGCTTGCTGGTTTCCATGGATTCGATTTCCTGCACTGTTGAATCACATACCTGTGTGTCTTGTTTTTTTTTCTTTTTTTGTTTAATTGGGGGAATATGATTCGTCATCCATATTTTTGTGCACTGTTTGTTAAACAGTGAACGCTACTCAACATGTTTAAAGGAAAAGCAAAAGCAAGATGCGAAACTAGGTAGAGCGAGAACCAGCTCTTTTTATGCATTCCAGCCCCCTGCTTGCTAGTATTTCTGATGTGTGTTGCCGCTGAACTGATGACTATAGTTATCTGATCTTGTTTCGGTGTGAGGCGGTCGCCTTGTTTTCTGGTGTATCTAAATCAGGGGAAGTGAAAGCTGATATTTCTTCACTTTTTCAGCCATGGCAGTCGATGATGGTGCATCTGGAAGCCTTGGTTCTTCCTTTCCTGAGAATGATGTGGAGATTGGACCATCCGTTTTGTCAGAAGAAGATTTGGCGTGGGTGGATTCCTGTCTGAGCAAAGATGCTGAGGCACTAGGCAGTGGCTGGGATTCCCTAATGGATGCACTGATGGAAACTGCAGAGGTTCAGCATTACCCTTCAGACCGTGAAGATGGTAACCCCTCCGAAGGCCAAAGATCAGCAATCCCCCATTCTGATGAGGGTATACCCACTTCAAATTACTTAGTAAACAGCTACATGAGCACTAGCAATAGGGATCAGCTGACTGCTGAGTTGGTGGATGAATCCTGGTCAGAAGATAAAGCCACTGCCGTCTTTCTTCCAACTTACAAAGGTGAAGCAATAGACACGGGGGGCAATGATCCTGATACTGATTTGTCTAACGAACCGTCACCGTCCGATTCATTATTCGACGACATATTCAAGGTATGGGATTTGGACATTCCCCAAGAAGAGGAGCCCCTCGTTAAACAGCTCACTAAGGTTCTTGATGGAAGCTCGTCCTATCCCACAGCCCAAAACTGGAAAGATTTTGAGGCCTCAAACGACCTGTCCCTCGACGAACTTGTCTCGGGATGGCTGATCTTTCATTGAGCCCAGATCCAGGTCCAAACTCTTGAGTAGGTTAGCTTTTCAATGGCAATGGGGGCTTCTTCGGCTCCATGACTGTTGGTTACCGTTAGCTTTGGTTAGCCATTTGGTTCAGGCAGAAAAGTTTACCGGCGTCTGCTGCTAGTTTCTTCCCTTAAGTTAAAGCTGCTGAACATTTGCAGTGCAATGTTTTTAATGTGACCAAGTCGTAACCCAACCAGACAACGACAGGCTTGGGAAAATTCAAACATATCCTACAGAGAAGAAGCTTCGTCTTCGGAAATTAGTCAAGTAGACGGATGACTTGAGCGCCACTTTTTCACGCGGAATCTAATCCAACCTGGAGGAGATGAGTCTCCTCCCCAAGCTCAATCCATTTTCCGATCGTTGCTTATCAGCTGGTGATCGCGGAATTTTCCAGGTCAGTATGCCCAAGTTTGTAGCAGCAACCGTAAACTTGTTCTTCGTCTCTGTAATCATCTCATCGGCGATTGCAACCGATGATTCACGGTTCGAAGCGTGCCAACGGGCGAGATGCAGTAACTCCTCCGAGGCCCCAGACATCAGCTTCCCATTCTACCTTGTGAATCAGCAGCCGCCTTACTGTGGCTACCCCTTCGACGGATTCGCCGTAAGATGCCGGGCAGGGTTCCCGATTCTCAACATTTCTGGGAACGATTACGAGATTCGAGAAATTTCTTATGGGGAAAAATCTTTGAGTGTGAGACTGTGGAACGCAACTAATTCTGCAGGCTGTATTGCATCAAATATTTCGAACACCACTCTTCCAGAGAATTTCCGGTATGGCGATAATACATCGTATCTGAATTTTTTCATTCACTGCGAAGATCCTGAGTACGACCAGGACCCGTCGTATAACGAGGGTGTGATTCAAATTGGGGTTGGGCTTATTCTCAGAGAGGCGGAAATGTGATCGACGTAGCCGCGAGCAGTAATTGTGATCGAACCGTTGTTGTTCCGATAAAAGATGGAGGCAGCAGCGGCGGGGATATATCGGCGAATGCTGCTTCGTTGTACTTGCGGAATGGATTTTCCCTGAACTGGACCGCAAGTAAATGCGACCGCTGTGAAGTTAGCGGCGGCCGCTGTGGGTATAACAGAACGACTCGCCTTTTCAAGTGCTTTTGCCCTGATGGGCCGCATTGGAGAACCTGCGACGGTAATCACTTTCTCCAATTAATTTTTTTTAATAAAATTCATTTTGGTAACTAATAAAATTAACAACTGCGTTTTTTTTTCGCATGTTGAACTCAGAATCCCCGCGGAACTGGAAACTCCTCCTTGCTATAAGTAAGTAGCAGTGTCATCTATTTTGAATTCTATATCTAATCCTATGCCTTGTTAATTCTATTTTTCCCCTTTTTTTGTCTTCATTGTTACAGTGATACCTGCGGCTGTAGTGATACTTGCGTTACTCGTAGCAGTGATGTTCCTACTCTGGCGACAATGGAGATGTATACGAACCAGGGGAGTGTACCTTAGAAGTGCATCTTCCTTCACCTCTTCTTCACAAGTCGAAGCATCAAGCTTACATGGAGTTCAGATATTTTCATACAGAGAGCTTCAGGAAGCCACCTGCAACTTCGACGATTCCAGGGAACTTGGTGACGGCGGCTTCGGAACTGTTTACTATGGTAAGCCTTTCATCACTCACCAACAGGGGTTCACTGCATGTTGTGTCACAAAATGTGCTCGTTGGGTGCTATGTTTTGAATGGGGCTTGTGCCAGGAAAACTGGGAGATGGAAGAGAAGTTGCAGTGAAGAGGTTATACGAGCGGAACCACAAGAGAATGGATCATTTCATGAACGAAGTCAACACTCTGACCTGCTTAAGGCACCCGAATCTGGTGTCTCTGTACGGGTGCACCTCGAGGACAAGCCGGGGGCTCTTACTCGTCTACGAGTACATCCCCAACGGCACGCTGGCGGATCATCTACACGGCGAGAAGTCGAAGGAGAATGTGCTTCCATGGCAGGTTCGTATGGAGATCGCGGTGCAAACTGCTAGCGCGCTGGCGTATCTCCACAAATCGGACATCATCCACCGCGATGTGAAGACGGACAACATCTTGCTGGACGACCATTTCTGCGTGAAGGTGGCTGATTTTGGTCTCTCCAGGCTTTTTCCGAACAACGTGAGCCATGTCTCGACGGCGCCGCAGGGAACTCCGGGATACGTGGATCCGGAGTACCACCGATGCTACCAGCTGACGGACAAGAGCGATGTCTACAGCTTTGGAGTTGTCCTGATCGAGCTCATTTCCTCAATGCCTGCCGTTGATATCACCCGCAGTAGGAGCGAAGTGAGCTTGGCGAACTTGGCCGTCAACAGGATCCAGAGATCCGCGCTTCACGAACTGATTGATCCGCGTATCGGATTCGGGTCGGATCCGAAGGTCACGAAGATGACCGAAGCGGTGGCGGAGCTGGCCTTTCGATGCCTGCACACGGAAAGCGACTTCAGGCCTTCTATGAACGAGATCGTAGTGATTCTGAAGGGCATTCAAGGCGGCGATGAACGCGGTCGCAGGTCGAGTCGGTTTCTCGACATGGACGAGGCATGGCTGCTTAGCCAGCAGAAGCTTCAGGATTCACCGAAGGCGGTTGTTGATGGTTGGCGTAGCTCTGGTTCAACAGCTTACACTTGCTCAGAGGGGTAGATCTGGAAAATGAAAACCGTACGATGTTTTAATATTATATATATTTTAAATATATAAAAAAAAAAAAAGCTTTCCAGAGAGGGAGGGAGGAATTGGGAAGGAAAAGAGGGGAAGTGAATGCGCTCCACTGGGAACGATGGGTCAGTGCCAGCTGTCGTCCAATGTATCCGAACAGCAGGAAATATCGCCATTGCAGCCTCCGCAATGCTGATCTGTGCCATGGAATGACATCTTCGGAGAATGTATATTTAATTTCTGAATTTGTTATTCAATGCGAAAGCTGGGGATGGGTTTTCGTTGATTTTGGGCTTGTTCTTTCGTTCACAGCTCGGCAACACGCTTTCCCGGTTGAATCTTTCCGGCTTTTATTTATCAGTGGCTTCTTCTAAGTTGAGCGGTCGCTATCAGATCTGCCTCTGGTGTTCTTTTGGAACTCTGAGGAAGTAGTACAGCGGGTTATTGCAGGTTTGACTTTTTGTGGAATGTTTTCCTTTCGCCGTCATCTTTCATGGATTTGGCGTCCTGCGGTGTTGGAGCTTATTGTTATGTTAAAATTGCAGGTGAAATCTTGAGGAGGATTTGAGGTGATCGGAGGTTGTGGGGTGTGGATGCTTTTGCGCTTTAGTTGTGGTATGGGGTTTGTGGGAAATTGAATAAAAAGGACTTCGATTTTTCCCTGGTTTTGTAGAGATCGAATTTCAGGGAGGAGGGCATCAAAGATGGTGTCTGCTGTTGTGTTCTACTAATAATTCTGACTTTTAACTCCAGTAATTGTTAGTTAGATATAAGGTGTTCATAGATGGGATCTAGGAAAGACAAGAATAGTAGTCGAGGAGCTCTTGTGCCTTTAGCTTCACTGATATCAAGGGAGTTTAAGCATGAGAAGCTGGAGAAGCCAACAGTAAGATGCGGCTCTGCTGCACAGTCTAGGAAAGGGGAAGATTATTTCTTGATGAGAAGTGATTGCCAGCGAGTTCCTGGCAATCCGTCGTCGTCATTCTCTGTTTTTGGGGTACGCTATTCCTAGTTGATTTCAAGGATTATAATCTCCCTCTCGATATGCCTGATGAAATGTCAAACCTGTGAATGGCATATCAAATGTCCATGGTAGTAGCTTGTAATTTTTCTTGTATTAACATTCCCTCTTTTCAGATTTTTGATGGACATAACGGGAACGCGGCTGCCATTTTTTCAAGAGATCATTTGTTAAACTATGTCTTAGATGCCATCCCTCGTGGTCTCGATCGGGATGAATGGCTTCATGCCTTACCACGTGCTCTAGTAGCTGGATTTGTTAAAACTGACAAGGTTTTTCAGAGTAAAGGCACGTTATTCTGTTCTGGAGAAGGTTTTATGAGTAGTTGTTCATGGAAGCTGATACCTCAACTCTCCCCAATGTGCAGGAAAAACTTCTGGGACTACAGCAACATTCGTGATAGTAGATGGTTGGACGGTTACCGTGGCATCTGTTGGAGATTCACGCTGTATTCTAGATTGTCCTGGCAGTGGAGTATCTGTCCTCACAGTTGATCATAGGCTTGAAGAAAATGCCGAAGAGTATGCTTATTTGCTTTTGTCTATCCTGATTCCACTTCATCGTTGGCCATTAATTTTATGTCCTAAAATCGCAGAAGGGAACGTGTAACAGCAAGTGGAGGTGAAGTTGGGAGGCTTAGTCTTTGTGGTGGTACTGAGGTGAGATGCCCGCAAGCCTATTTGTGTGATAAGACTTTTCACAGCACCCACAGTACCCCTAATGTTACACAACTTTAGGTTGGTCCTCTTCGTTGTTGGCCCGGAGGTCTATGCCTCTCGAGATCAATTGGCGACATGGATGTAGGCGAATTCATTGTACCCGTACCATATGTCAAGCAAGTTAAAGTAAGCTCCCAATTCCCTGTTTTACTACTGTGTGCTTATGCAGCCCTGACATCTTCCATTCTTGTAAAGTTATCCAGCACGGGGGGAAGGCTGATTATTGCCTCTGATGGCGTCTGGGATGCACTTTCATCAGCAACTGCAGCAAAATGCTGCCGTGGGTTGCCCACAGAACTTGCTGCTAGACAACTTGTCAAGGTAATCATCTGCTTCTAACCCTGATTGATGATGAAATTCGGACTCAGTAAAATCTGATACACTGCGACATATAGGAAACATTACGCACAAATGGGCTGAAGGATGACACAACATGCATTGTAGTCGACATAATCCCTCCGGAGAGCACTGTGACCGAGCTCCCCCCTCTACCTCCACTGAAAAAGTACAGCAAGCTTAAAGCTTTGTTTTCAGGGAAGCAGCGTTTTTGGTCTGCTAACAAACTATCAAAGAAACTGTCTTCAGTTGGGATTGTGGAAGAATTGTTCGAAGAGGGATCAGCAATGCTTGCCGAGAGGTTCGCATTTTGGTTTTCTGATTCTCACACGGGATGGATTGGGGATGCACACACACTGATCTTCTTTGAAACTGGACAGGCTGGGGAACGATGACGCGGGGTCTGACGCCAACGATGGGTTGTTCGTGTGCGCCATCTGCCAGGTGGATCTCGCCCCGCACGAGGGGATTTCCGTTCACGCGGGCTCCATATTCTCGATGAGCTCGAAGCCATGGCAAGGCCCGTTTCTGTGTGCAGACTGCAGAAACAAGAAGGACGCCATGGAAGGGAAACGACCCAGTGGAATCAAAGTCGTATAACAAGGCAGTGGCTGGCTCTCCCTTTCTTCTTCTTCTTCTTCTTCTTCTTCTTCCATCATCATTCATTGATTCATCAAGAATTCGTTGTCCTATTTGGCTCTTCCCTGATTCTTTGTACCTTTTCGGACATCGCCTGCCCAAAAATGGCACTTCACTCTGGCACAAAGTGTTTCCCATCTAAGACTAACTGCCCCCTGTGGCACGTGACTTATTCAAACACCGCACGTGCTTTTAAAGGAAAAGGATGCACCGTACAAAACAAAAGTAAAAATATATTTAATAATGGGAGTATTAAAGGGAAGGGACGTACAGATGCAGGTTCTGTAATTGCTTCACCCAACGCTCTTAAAAGCTGGTAAATCGATGGAGCGGAGTACTACTGGTGGTTACCCATAGCTTTTTCTGAAGCCCGCTTTCTGAGAATTAATGGCGGCGCTTTACAGTTAAAACTCCGCGCCCGCCACTCCCTCTGACCCCCCGGACCGCCGCCGCAAGTCTCTGGCATTCAACGACAATGCTGCTGCCGCCGCCGCCGCCATTGCGGGAGGTACTCCAGAGACGAATGGTGGTGGTTCGCTTCACGGCCGCGGTGCTCCTTTTCTTCTTTCTTCACTGCACCGCTGCTGGGGACCACCACCCCGACGCACCCTCTCTTCTACTCCTTAAGTCCGCCGTCGATCCAAACGACGCCGTCTTCAAGTCGTGGAACGCTTCTTCAAACCCATGCAACGCTTCCGCATCCTGGCGCGGGGTTTCTTGTCTCCACAACCGCGTCTCCCATTTGGTCCTCGAAGATTTGAATCTCACGGGGCCGTTCCCCGGACCAATCGTCTCCTTAACCCAGCTCCGAGTTCTGAGTCTCAAGAAAAACGACTTCTGGGGTGGGATTCCGGATCTCTCTCCACTCTCCAACCTCAAACTCGTTTTCCTCTCCCATAACCGCTTCTCCGGCGACTTCCCATCTTCGATTACCTCTCTTTTCAAGCTTAATCGTCTCGATCTGTCGTATAACAACTTCTCCGGCGAAATCCCGTTCAGCGTCGTCGGTCTCCTACGTTTGCTTACTCTGAGACTCGAACAAAATCGACTCTCGGGTCCTCTTTCCTTTTTGCGGTTACCGAATCTACAGGACTTCAATGTCACCGGAAACAACTTCACCGGAGAGATACCCGCCTCGCTCTCCGCTTTTCCGGCGACGGCATTTTCGAATAATCCTAATTTATGCGGGCGGCCGCTGGATAATCTATGTGCAGCGACTTCTAATCCTCCCTCCTCCAACCCCGGCGGAGCAATGGCGTCGCCGCTCACCCCGAACACAACCATCGCCTCTTCTCCGACCACAATGCCGGGTGTAATCGGCGCTCCAGCGAAACCCCACCGCAGCAAAATAAGTTCTTTGGCATTACTCTGTATAATAATCGGAGACGCCGTTGTTCTGGGGCAGTTTTCCTGCTTCTGTACTGCTACTTCTGGGGAAAGGCTCCAGAAGTTTTCTGCCATCCGGGAATAAGAACAACGAAGCAGAGAAGATCATGTACTCAGCTAGCAGCCCCTACTCGTACTCCAACCCCCCACACCCCTGTCCACTACAATCCCTCTCCGATTCGAGGAGTAAAATTGTGTTCTTGTACGGGGAAAGAACATTCGAATTGGAGGATCTGTTGAGAGCTTCAGCTGAAATGATGGGAAGAGGTGGATTCGGGACAACTTACAAAGCGATGCTGGATGATGGGACTGTGGTTGCAGTCAAGAGATTAAAGGATTTGAACGGGTTTCCAGGAGAGAATTTGAGCAACAGATGCAGATTCTGGGGCGATTAAGACACCCAAATCTAGTTAATCTCAAAGCTTACTACTTCGCCGGAGATGAGAAGCTGCTGGTAGTTGATCATATGCCCAACGGCAGTCTGTTCTGGCTTCTTCACGGTACCTCGCTGTACTTTTTTTTTTCTTTTACCACATGGGGTTCTGTTAGTTAACCCTGTCGCATCCTGTCCATGTGCTACCATCACCATACTTACTCGGGTTTCTCATCTCTCGTTTTCTTTCACCATTTTACTGACAGGAAATAGAGGACCGGGAAGAACCCCATTAGACTGGGCCACAAGGTTCAAAATTGCAATAGGCGCAGCTCGTGGCTTAGCCTACATCCACAGTGCATGCAGATCGCTCCGGCTCATCCACGGCAACATCAGATCAACCAACATTCTCATCGACGGAGAAGGGAATGCGAAACTCTCCGACTTCGGCCTATCGGCATTCGCATCACTCAAATCCAACGGCTATCGAGCTCCAGAGGCAGCGGTTGACACCAGAAAGCTTACCGCGAAGTCTGATGTCTACTCCTTTGGCGTCCTTTTACTCGAATTGCTTACCGGGAAGTGCCCATTTACCGTCGAAAACAACGGTGTCGCCGCCGGGAACCTCGGAGCTGTCGATCTGCCGAAGTGGGTGCAGTCCGTTGTGAGAGAGGAGTGGACTTCGGAGGTGTTCGATTTGGAGCTTTTGAGGTATAGAGATGTTGAAGAAGATATGGTCGGTTTGTTGCAGATTGCAATGACGTGCACACAGACGTTACCTGATCAACGGCCCAAGATGAGCCACGTGTTGAAGATGATACAAGAGCTTCGTGGGTACGAAGATTCGCAGTCACATGAATCTGCCATAGATTCTGTTTCGGATTCCCCTTCTGTGTCTGAAGATCCCTGCCGCTCTAGTCACTAATTCTTTCTTTCATTAAAAGGGAATTCAATTTATGTTTTCATGGATGCATAGAACACTAGGATGGATGGATGGATGACTCATGGTGTCAGCAACTTGGGTACATCCATCAATCACTCTGTGTTTCTTGAGAGAATAACCTTACCGGGATATAGGACGGCCGCAGTGGCGAGTGCTCCGGCAACCATGGTGTTCGCTGCCGGGAGACGGTGGCGCAAACACTCCCATATCCATAGCAGAAAGAAGTTCATCTTACAAGACGACTGAAATTTCAGCAATGAAAATTCCTGGAAAGAGAATGCACATGGTAAGGTGTTTTCAAGGATCATGTCCAGGAGATCATGAGACTAAGACGAAAAAAGGATTCAAAAATTGTAGTTTATAGGCAATAAAACCCTCAATAAGTCATCAGCATGGAGAAGGCTGTCCAACCTAGAAATGCAAGGAAGCAAAGGCAAGTTCTTAAAGGAGCAGCGTTCTTCAGGCTCAGGGGTTTACTTTACGCATACTTGATTCAAATTCAACTAAACTGCCTTTGAAATTCTGAGAGAAATCCTGCATGTTCAGGTTAAAAAAAAAAACACTAGTAACTTCAAAACCCAAGAGTTTTTGTGTGTCTTCAATGGACAAATCATGTGGTTTTTTTTTTCCTTATTTTTTTGTGATAACTGATAACCAAACCAAAATTAGAGCTAACTCTGCCTAACAAGAAGGCAGAAGAATCAGCAAGTGTTTTCAGCTCAAGCATGTTACCTCAGGTAATTTACCCTGCACAGCGAGGTGTTGGATGTGCAGTCTCACATTTGAGGAAGCATGAAGCCATAGACTTCGATCAACATCAGCATATGTATACGCAACAACATCAAACAGAGTTCTTGCTCCATTTTGTATGGCATCTAAAATGGTGGATTCTCGTTTTCTACGGTTTCTGAAAATTTTAGGAAACAAAAGTTTCTAAGGACCAAGCATCAAACAACTAGTTCAGAAGCGTCAATACTGACTTGAGATAGCTGCAGAGCATGTGTTTTGGCCACATATTTGCTCTACCATGCATTGGAATTAGAACATGTGGTGACATGTCCATAAGCTCGTACGTCGTTCGGAAGTAATCCTACAGAGAAAATAATAAGCAAGTTGTGTCGAGCCCAAAACAACAATCACGAGTCCATGACATAAAAAATAAACGCAGTGAACAAGAAAAGGCAATTATTAGGTCCCTTGATTTTGAACTTACACTCATATTTCCACCAGATGTTATATCCAATACAGCACTTCCCTGACTGCATCCAGGTAACAAAAAAAATTCCTATAAACAATTATGCATGACTAGAAACGTGCAAGACGTTATATTTCACCAATTTCATGCTGCCCCTCTATACAGTCCAGCTATAACTCATTGCAAACTTCATTTTCAAGATTAGCATCCACATTTACGGGGAACCTACCCAACACAATGATCTCCAACGACCAAAGTATTCGTAGCCACATGCAGCAATGCTAGATGACCATCTGTATGTCCCTAATGAGATTGTAGGATAGAGCAGCTTATATGAAAGTCAGATAAAAAAAAAATCACAAATGGGCACATAAATACATGTACAACAAACATAGGATAGTCTACCGGAGCTGCAATGACTCTGAGACGTTGACCAGCAATGCAGATTTCTTCAAGCCCCACTACCGGAATATGCCTCGAGGACCAATCTTCTGTTAAACAACAGGATCACATGCTTTTTTCTTAAGATGGTTTGTGCTGTTAGATCTTGCGACAACAACTGTATAGGCCATAAACTTAAAAGCAAACACACCTTTTGAGATTCGGCGACACGTGTTTTCATGAGCCAAGAGAACTGCATCAGCATTACATTTTTGAACAACAGAGAGACCTGTGAGGCAACAGGAAAATATAACTAGTAACTCAAATGGTGAAGCAGTATCTTCGAAATGTGGTAAAGGCATTTTACCATCAACATGATCATAGTGATGATGGGTTACAAACACGAGTAACTTTTTCGGGAGTGCAGAAACAATTTCCTCCAGCTGATCATGCGATGCATCAGTAAATGATTCTGGGAGTGTAAATAGACTAGGCATAGTTGTTTCGTAGCATGTGCATGCAGCAGGAAATCATCCATACTGAACAATCACATTCTAAATTAAAAAGATGATATGTTCTAATGTGTATACTAGAATACCTCCTTGTGCATCACAGAGCTGCATCCCGGATCTATGATAAGTGCATCTCCGCTTGCAACAAAATCATCCCCACTGACGCTACCACATTTGTTCGCAGGCACAAGCACAATCAAATTTGTGGTATAAAAAGGTTTTCCAGTTCTGCTTCTCATAGGCACAACTTTAATGCCCGGAGGATATTCCTGGATATAAACTCATAAGAAAATTCCATGATTCGTGTAAGTTAAAACTGAGATGCCCAAAAATCTCCTCTAGTACCAAATAGCGGAACTAGCAAGGGACAAACCTGGGATCTCAAGTTGGGGGCAACATCAGAAGTTTTTTTCAAGTCATTCAGAAGACCAACAACAACAAGTGGACCAATACGATCATTTTGAGGCTTTACTTGTTGAAGCAAAGCATCACAGGCATCGTTGGTCATCCACTTACAATGATCTGTGCACACGAAAATATCACATTGAATCACTTCTTAATATCAAAAACCTCCAATCAGACAAACACATAGCTCAAAGCAGACGCAAATAACCACTTCAAGAATATATTCTTTTATAGTTCGTGTCCATGCATAAATGATGCATAACATGTTCACAACTTCAAGAACATTCATTAAAAATCTCATGTGAACGTTAACGTCATTCGAAAGAGCTTCAAGTTTTCTCCTGCAAATGCTGTGGATCATCCCTTTCATATTGTCTACATGATAACACTACGCACACTCACTACAGACTAATTGAGCCGAAACCGTACAAACTAGATATTAGCCCTTTTGCTTAAAGATCAAACGAACCTTCCAACTGAAAACGCTGTTCAGTGGCTCCAGAAAGATATACCGTCTTTTCTGGGAGTCCAGGTCCAAATTCTGGTTCCTCAACAATTTTTGTGAAAGACCAATTTATGCCTGCAACGTCAGCGATTCCCACTGATCGAAGAACCTACCGTAAAGCCATTCAAAGGAAGCGTCAACTATCTACACAAGCTCCATTCAAAGACTAGAATGAGATGACCTTTCAGGCGTGTGAATACCTGGATTAAAGCGGAATCGATGTCAAAAAGCCTCAAAAATTCAACAGAAGAATCATCCAAGCCTTCAATATGAATCTCGTGGCCATGATCTGCGCTACTTTTCGGTGACAACTGAACAGACGGCAGGTCCCAAAGATCCGAATCCTTGTAAGAATCATACTCGGGGTCATTGAAGCAAGGCGGTGGACTCTTCTTTGTGAGTAGAAATGCGTCATCGACTACCGGGACCTTCAAGATCACCGCCAAGTTCACCTTTTGAGTCGCCATTTGTGATTCACAAGCACCTCCCGGCAAAAAGCATCAAGTTCGAACAACTGAAATAGCTTATCAACGGCGCTGCCTACACCTCACTCCCCATCAACGGCTCAATTTTTCATTCCCGGATTTCCTCCGTGTAATTGTCTGCAAATCAAGAAAACAGGCTAGCCGGTAGGTCATTAATGAAGAAGGCAACGATTAGTTTCTTTTTTCCCAAATAATTGTTTCCTAAAAAATGAATTAATTACGTAGCATCTAGGCCCAGGCCCATCGAAAGCTATACTTGAATTGGGCTAATCGCATTCCTACATTGGGCTTTCCGGCGACCCACTTAAAAATGCGACGAGCGCCGCCGCCAAAACTCCCATGCACGGCGATGCTGGAATATCCTTGAAAACAAAATCCATGAACTGGCGTACTGTATCCAAGTTGATGGGCCTGCACCCAAGGATTGTATCAAACCGCCATGTTCCCACCTTCACACTCCAAGTCCATGTGCAGAAAGAAGCATTCGCTGTGTAAACAAATTAACTGCGGCAGTAGAAAACAAAATTGACTGTGGTAGTTTTAGAATGTGGCTGGAGGAGAGGAGTGGTGCAGAAGGGGAGGGAGTGGGGATGGTACATCTTGTTTCCCGAAAGACATAACATGACAAAGAGGGGCATGAATGCTTCCCCAGCTTTGCTTTTTTGCTTCTTATTTAGAAGGAACTGTGCATCATGATGCGCATCCTGCTGAGTTGCTATGCAGATTTCATCTGAAACAACCTGGAATCTGTTTCTTCTTCCATCATTCATTCACACACAGCCCTCTGGCACGTGCGACTTCGGATGGATGGCTTGGCTTCACGTGCTTCCTCTCCATGGAACCCCATACTTGGGTCTGTTTGTGGACACGCTGCCCGATGTCTTCCTTCTGAGAGCAGTAATGATAAGACTCCTATCAGGGAGAGGGTCGTCGCGGTTAATGCCCCAGTTTAATCTTTTTCATAATCACTTCAAAGGTTTTTACCGCATGCCATGCTACACCAAGTGCTTGCTGGTTAGCAGTGAAAACTGTTTTCATGATGTTCTGAAGGGCACCCTGCATTCGTTTACCGTTCCTTGGAGCCGGGAGTATAGCATACTAAACCTGCAAGCTGCCTTGGCAGTGAACAAACCCCAGTGACAGGAAAATTTACCGAATCATGGTTAAATAAAATGGAGTGGAAGGGTAAATCCATTTCACACATGCCTGCATTGCTTCTTTTGTCTGTGCACCAAATGCATCGCGCGGTGTACTTTCGAGGTTGTGTGTTTGGCTCTTTCCTCCATTGTTGATTTACATCTTTCATTCAAAAACATGGCGTTGCATCCATGCTACCGAGTACCAAGTTCTTCATCTCTTGCTTGCGAAGGCAAACCAGGGGGAATTTTAAAAGATAAACCAGCTGCATGTACACGAAAAACAAGGGGAAGAATAAAGATGAGAAGGTAATGAATTTTACAGAGAGTTGACGGCCTCTCGGGTGAATGAATAAAGAAAGATACGAGAGCTCGATCGAGGTGGGTTAACTTTTAACAGATTTGACAGCAGATGTCACCCATGTTTCACCAATTCAAGGCGGTTATAAAAAGTAACTTCCAGGTTTGCGTAAATCAAGGTGATTATTAACTTCATACCATCTACCAGCCATGGGGTAGAGAGATCAGAGATGCCTCACAGTTCTCCCTCCTCCAAAACTATTATCTTGAACACAGTTTTCACAAGCACAAAGCGCAGATAATGCTGCAAACACATCAAGATACATTTTTTAGTGAAGCTTGGGCACCGACTCCATGAGGGAGCCGGAGGAGCAAGGGGGGGGGGGGGGGGTGCTGGCTGGTGTGAATTTTTTGCGAAGCACGAGAGGTGTAGGTGGCAGCTGGGGGGCTGTTGGTGTTTGTGCTTGCAGTGCAGTGCAGTGCAGTGATAATGAATCAAATGTCTTGTCTACTTTATTCACACTCACTCGCCGGCCTCCTTTGCCCTGAACCTAAACTAGCCCTGCAATGAATAAATAAGCAAGACCACTCTCTTTTCTTGCACGCACCCTATGATCCACCGGCTTTATCCCTAACCCCAATTCCCAAATCCACCACTAATGCGCTTTCATTCATTCATTCATTCCCCCCTCTACTCTCTTAGACCCCCTTTCTCAGACCCACTCCGAGTCGAGTCACTCACTGCTGCTACTACCCTACCCTATCTCCCTGCCCTTGTTTTTCCTCTTATGCTTCACTTCTCCACCATTTGCCTAATGCTTTGCGATGAACATCCTGGAGGCATTGAAATAGACCAATCGTCTCGAAATTTAAGATAATGAAAAGGGGAATGCATTTAAAAAGGAGCAAAACTGGAAAGTGTTGTTCCTTTCATGAAACCAGGCCTCGGGATCCCGGCTCAGCTCTGGTATATTTTGTGTATATCAATCTGTGTGTATACATATGTGTGTATATCTGTGGGATCCAGAGACATTCACATCAAACAGAGAGATAGGGACTTGAAGACGCAGTGATGTGGTCCTCCTGATGGAATCCCCTTCCTTCCCCTCAGTCCATCGACAAACAATAAATTCCACACAGCATACCGGTACCCCACGTTCAAAAACACAAGTCAATTGTTTTACAAATATGAAACTCCGGTTCTCTTGTGTACCAGTGGGGGAGGGTGTAGAGGAAATAGAAAAGGGGAGAGAACTGAGGTGAGCTGAGGATCAGGGCACTGAAATAAGTGAGAGAAGGAAGCATCTGGACAACCCTAACAGCAATCCAGGGCCTATTCCTATTGCACTCACATTCACCAGCAAAAACACCCTCCTTTCCGCTGTACATGCGAGAGAGAGGGAGAGAAATTTTTGTTCTGCAGTTGAAAAAAATTCCCCATCTGCAGATCCGATCGTGTCTCCACCTATTTCAAAGATACCCAGCCACCCACCCCTGTCGTCTCTCTTTCTATTGCACTTGTTGTCCACAGCAGCTACAGCTCCAACGGCCCTCGCCGTCTGCTACTGCATCTGCCCTACTTACCGATAATACCCCTCTGGGCCTTCTTCGGACGGACGTTGATGAAAATGCGAATTAATTTAATGGCGTCCGACAAAATAAGACAAATTCGCATGCAAGGTAAGAGATATGATGAAGGTGAGAGCTCGTGTCTGAACGGGGACCTGCAACTGTAAAAAAAAAATTTCAATATTTAAAAATAAATATAGTGCATTTTTTGTGGCTGAATAAATAATATAATGGAGGGTTTGTCATTTTCCGATGGATGATATCTCTGTGGTGGATGAGGGTGGCTTGTCAACCAGCAATTACTGCATAGAAAATACCGAGGGAACAAGAAAACAAGCGAACCAGCTGAACCAAACTTCAAACTGAAGATTCGATTCATCGTGTTCTCTCTCTGTTTCTTTTTTTTATTGAAATTTTGGTTTATCTGGGGCGCCAGTTAATCCCCGCTTCTTCATGGGTGTGATGGAGTGCGAGGTCCATCCCACCTCCACCGCCGCCGTTGACGACGACGGGTGCGCCGATGCAGGTGTAATTCCCGTCTTCTCCTGAGGACAGAACCTGCCCGAAAAAGTAGTCATTCGTCGCCGGTGGAGTGGATATGGGGACCAGGCGTTGGGGGGAGGCGTAGATGAAGGGCGGTGGCGGTGGGGCAGCAGGATGACTTGATGGCGGCGCGTGCGGAGGAAGCAGACTGGTGTTCGGTGGAAAGAGTCTCGTAGGGTATAGCGATCTGAATGCCACGCCGGCCGAAGGATGATACCCACCGTGTGGCACCGGCGGAACGCCGGAACTTGAAACATAACCCAGATGATGCGGCGTGACCAAATCATTCGTGAAAACCAGCTGCCGAGCCTTGTTCAGTGTCTCCGTCTCCCGTTCTGAAACGAAACCGAGATTGAAGAAAAAAAAAATGGAAGCGTTTTAGGAAGGGATTTGAGGGAACCTTGGCGATGGCGGTTCATGTGACCACCGAGGGCTTGGGACTTGCAGAACTTGAGGGAGCAGAACCTGCACTCGTAGACCTTGGAGGGCTCATCTTTTGGTTCCTTAACGCCGCTTTTCTTTTTCCTGTAGACATCTGCAGAAATGCCAATTAAAGCAACTTTGATGAGACTAATCAAATCTTGTGTTGCAATGTAGACCTAGACCCAAAAAACCCTAGTTTTTCCCCTCCCCATGAATGAATGAATATTCCCCATTTCCCCGCCTCCTGTCTTGTCATCTGATCTTACTTTCTGGGGTTCCGTTCTCGCTGCTCTCTTCACACTCACACTACTATCACTAGACTAGACCCTTTGGAAATCACACAGGTCGAAGGTTGGAAATTTCAATTAGTAATAAGGAGAAGATGATTAGAGTAGGATCGTACGGAATGGGAGAGGGTTGCGAGACTTAGCGGGGGAAATGTGAAGGGAAGAGGTGAATAGCACTAAAGATAAAGGGGTGTACCAACAGAAGAAGAAGTGTCTTCTGAAGTCTGTTTACCATCTCTGGTGTAATCTTCAGGCAAGTTGTTGAGGTCTAGTGGATTTCCCTCGGGTCTCCTGCAAACCAAAACCAACACAAAACATTGGTAAAAGGAAGAAACTGAAGACGGAGGGAGCAGCTGAGGATTGGTACTCTTAGTTAGACATATTTCACATACATGGAAAAACAGCGGAAACTTTTGTGGGTAGTTATCAAAATTCTATCCCGGGGGCGGAGAAGAAGAGAAGGGCAGAGGACTAGAGGGAGGTGAACTTTCAGTTTGGGGACTGGAGTCGAAGGAAAAAAATGGGGTTTGAAGGAAGTCGTTCTATCAGTTAATATCCTGCCATTATACGCTCTCTCTCTCTCTCACTGAGAATTGAAAGAGGGGATAGAGAAGAAGAAGAGAGGGCAGAAGTGTCTCGTGACTTCAAAAAGGAGATTGAGATGATGCGGAGGAAGGAGATGGTTATCTTTCTCTTTGTGCAGGTGCATGGTAATGTCACTTGCTCTGGTTCTTGTGATTTCCTGAGAAGGACATTGCCTGATCTCTCTTTTGCTAGCTTTACTGCCCTATATACCCTAGCCCTGCATGCACAATCTACATTATACTCCACCCACCCACCCACCCATATATACAAACAAACACAAACCCAGGCACACACACAAATTATAATGATGCTGAGAGTGGAGGATGGATTCATGCTGATCTTAGGGTTTCTGAGATGGCTTAGCCAAGGGGGTAGCGTCGTAATTTCGCGGTTCCAACATATATCATGAGAGTACATATTTAGATAGACACTGGGGGAGAAGGAACTTCAACTTTATTGCACCAGCACACACGCTATATAGAATCATAGACTTGGATGGATGATACACCAAAAATCGCAGCAAAGTTAACTAGTTTTATTCACATGATCATCACCAATACCTACCTTCATGCGAGAAACTTGGAACACAGGGAGGCCTAGCTGGGGTAAGAGGGTGAGAGATGCACTTGCCATTTCACAGAGAGAGAGAGCGAGAGAGAGGGAGTTTCAGGAGTGGGGATAAGTGACACAAAGCTAGTGTGTAATCTTGGAAGACAGTGGGTTTTGGCATTTGGTGTAGGAGCGAAGAGTAATGATAAGATTTGATGTAAAGGGAGAGGATGCTGGTGTTTTTAAGGGAGGAGGGGTGTTGTACTCTGTGTTGCGTTTCTATCAAACCTGTACTTTTCTATCTTCTTATTTACCCAATTATTTCAGGTCACGAGGGGGACCATTACCTTGCTTAGATCAGATCAACTCCTCCTGCCCTCATCCTCCTAACTCGCTGTTGCGGTAAAAACACTCCTGCCTTTTCAAACCACATCTCTTACTGGATGCCTTTTACCGACCATGTGGGCGTGTGCGTGTGTGTGTGTGTTTCTAGAGGGAGCGTTTGGGCCTTGGGGAGAACCCAGTAGGGTCCGCGGGGTACCCCGGCCCAAATAGAAGGCTCATGTGAATGTATTTTGTTTTAAAAATATTATGTGAAATGATTCAAAAATAGTCCAAACCTTACGTTTTAAACAGATTCCATTCATGTATAAAGAACGTGTTTTGTATTTTGAATTAGTGATTTAGATTATATAAAATAGAATTAATTTTGAGATTATTTGAATAAAATCAATTTATGATTCATGAAAATATTTTATTATATAATTTAATATTATGATATAAATATATTTTTAGAATAAAAATTAATATAATTTTCTAATTATTTTTTATTTAATTACTAAATATATAAATTCAATAGTTTTTGAAAAGTTAATTATAACATTATAATTTTATTATAATCTCAAAAACAATTTGACTACAAAATGATTCAAGATTAAAATTTTCAAAAATTAAATATTATTAATTTAGGAAATTATGTTTACAAAACAGATCCAAATACTTTAAAAATATTTTATTATCAACTCATATCCCAAAATACTAAAAAATAAAAAAAATACTCAAATCAGCTTTGTGGGCGCGCATCGTATAGGGTCGGGAAATGACGACGCGTGGCTGTGTAATCACACGCGAGTCCACAACTCCACATGTAGCACCTGGGACTGCTCACGTGACCGCCCAGCAACCAGGAGCCCAGATTGCCGTTGTTGATACTTTTAATTTTAAATTGGGAATATGGAATTTTTGAAATAAAATATTCTTAAATTTTCATTAATTTTCGATTTTGAATAAAATCTGCACATTTTTTAAAATTAGGGAGTGTTTAGTATTATGTGTTGGAGTTTAAAATATAAAATTATTTGCAAATTATTTGCTTTGCATGTGTTTCCATTGAGGATCTGTTTGAAGGTATTTATTACTCGTGTGTTTAAATACATACCTCTCCCTTTTTTTCCTCCATTTTCTCGGCATACTTTTGGTTCCCGATAGATTCCTGCTTCGCTTTTTTCCATCTTTCGTCTTCTCCTGGCTTTTGGCGTGAGAATGAGCTGCAACGGCTGCAGAGTTTTGCGGAAAGGCTGCTCCCCTGATTGTACTCTTAGGCCCTGTCTTGATTGGATACCTTCCCCGGAGTCCCAGGCCAACGCCGTCGTCTTCCTCGCCAAGTTCTACGGCCGCGCCGGCCTCGTCAACCTCATCAACGCTGGCCCCGACCATCTCCACCCCGGTAACTCAGTGACCCTGGTTTTTATGTAGCAGAGGAGTAAAATTTGGGAGCTGACAAATGTTGAATTTGCAGAGATTTTCAAGTCGTTGTTGTATGAAGCCTGTGGGCGTATAATCAATCCGGTGGGAGGAGCGACGGGGCTGATGGGTTCCGGGGAATGGGCGCGGTGTCAGGCAGCCGTCGACGCCGTGCTCGAAGGTTCTTCGCTCATGATGGAAGAAATCTCAGAAGACGCCCACTCTGAAGGGCTCCGGCGGGACCCAGTTAAAAGCTGCAACATCCGCCGCATTAAGCGGTCTCCGGCGTCCAGTTCAGCCGCCGAAAACCCCACAATAGACGTGCCGGAAAAGTTCACGATCACGGGATGGGAAGGCAGAGGAGATGACAGTCCCTCTCCGTCTCCCGGGAATGTCCGTAAACCGCGGCGGAACCCGACCACAGCCCCAGCTTCCCGGCTACCCGACGAGGTTCCCTCCCCTGATCTCGGACTGGAGTTGACTCTCTCTTGGCCCAAAAATGTGTAATCCTTAGATAGTTCCTAGATTTGTCCGTAACCGTAACGGAAGCATACGGGTGGCGCCACCGGCATGCTCACTCAATATCTGCCCTGTGTTTGAGCAATCTCCTTCCGTCCCTCCGTCCAGTGGAAGATGGTGGAGAAATTTTGAGTTCCCTAAATTTGCTGCAGATTCTCCAAACCCCTTCAACCTCCACTCAGCAAATCCAATTTATACCAAAAATAAATTTACCTCACAAATTAATCCACTCACTTTTTTATTTTTCTTACAAAAAACTGTGGATTTAATGAAATGAATCCACCTTCCAGTCTGAAATCATGGCAGATATGTTTTGTTTTCATAATTAAGCTGCGCTGTCATTTTGTACTATTACACAAAAACAATAATAATACACGGAAAAAAATAATACAATAGGGATGGATCCATCCAATTACCCATGCACCAGCACCATATTATATACAATGGATGTGTTACAAACGTGGTCAATATCTTTTGAATGTATGAGAAAAGTGGAAATCGTATATAGACAAATTTGACCATCATGTGTGAGAGTGAAATCCACCATGTCACATTTCACTTCCATTTCAGTTCATATTTGTCCACACTTTTAATAAACACAAAATAAATAATTTAATTCTCCAATAATTAATTAAAATGTGAAAGAAAGAAAGAAAGATTCCAGGAAGCATCCAGCCGCGGTTTCGGGTGTGGATGACTTTACTCCCAACCGAGTCCGGTACCAACTCCTGTATTTACCAAAATAACATGTTTATTTCTCTTCAAAAATAATTTAAAATCTAATACAACCGTTTTGATGAATTTTTGTGGTTGAAAGACATTTTTTAAAAATAATATGATTGGTAATTAGTAGCAATGTGGGTGTTTTGTTAAATTAATAAAATTGAAGAAAAAGAAAAAGAGGGATAGCTGGCGCCAGGTCAGCAGCATCCCAGGATGTGGCTTGTGGGGCCATGAAATTACACCCCAGCCCCTGTGAACATCTGATTTTCCATTATTAACATACTTTCTCCCAACACAAAACGACGACGAAAAGGGCAGGCTAGATCCGATCTTATATTATATTTTATTATTTCAACATTATCGTACGAATACTTTATAGCCCGCTTGTCCCGCACAGGGCGGACACCTAATGTTATGTTACATTTAGTGGACACATGGCCTCCATGGATGAGAAATTTTTTTTTTTAATAAAGTAATAATTTTATATCCCTTATAAAATACGTCTTAGTATACGATTCATTTAATTCATAAAATAAGTATTCAATTAAGTTTGTTTCTATTTTTATTCATTTAAATATATATTTCAAAGAAGACATTTTTTTAAATTGTACCAAATAATTATAATAAGTTTCTTTTATTTTATTTTGGGGAATTGTGTTTGTCACAAGCCCGAGAATTTATTTCATTATAAAATTCTGGTATTTACTGCCAGTCCGTATCTTTATTAATTTAAACAATTGCGCCACGAAATCATTAAATTTAATTAATATAAAATTTCAGGTGGCGTCCTTTGGGAATTTGAAATTTTTGTGAATGACGTCATCCATGACGGTTCTGTTTTTTTTTTTTTCTTAATAAACGACATCTACCCTCCATCGTGATATCAGTATTCATCAAATTGAGGCCTTTGGGCCGGTGCACTTATTTCTCAAAACGGTATGGGATCAGACGTGGGCCCAAAGCATCATTAGGGCTTCGGCCCAAACCTTTTTAGGGTTTTTTTTTTTTACAAAAGACAATAAACCAAGAACAGAATGAATATTTACAAAATCACGGCGGCAATGGTACATCAAAGCCGTACAGCGAGCCGTACGGTGGAAATAATACAGTATTGGTAACAAACACATTATAGTTATGGTGTGTGGAATGAAGATGCTCCTGTTTCGTGAGTCATCGGAGCTTCGTGGGTCATCGGAGGTTTCGTTTTGGATCCGGTATTTGCGCCCGGCGGTGCTTGCAAAAAACCAGCATTGCGAGACGCGGCAGAGTTAGAGCAGTAATGCTCTGCAACACACTACAGGCATGCTATGTTGAATGAAGATGCACCTGTTCTGTGAGGCATGGGAGCTTCGTGATCTTGGATCCAAGAGTCGTCGAAATCGAAGTCGAAGTCAGGCAATGCCTGCAGGAAGCCAGGATCCTCAGGCCCAAAAAGAGGGAGATCATCGAGAGCCTTACTGAGATGCATAAAATCCTCTGCTAGCAGAGAATGGATATCGACATCCAAATCCAATTCTTCTCCGATTTGTGCCAAACGCGTTAGCCCCTCATCTGCGGCCGACTCAGTGCCCTTGTGATCAACAAGGCTTGTTTCATGGACTCGTTCGCTAGAAACAGCAGGAATATGAGTTTGCTGCTGAGAATTAACCAGTCCTTCGATTTGCAATCGCTTCAGTTCATAGGCTTCTGATGCCTCCTCTGGAGTTTCGTAAGTTCCTAACCAGACCCTTTTCCGCAGAATCGGGTCACGGATTTCAGCAGCCCATTTTCCCCATTTCCGACGGCGGACGCCTCTATATTTCCCGGTGCCGGTGAATCGGAAACAAACTTCATAAACAACATTCTTGATTTTGTTGTACTCATCATCGTCGGATGAGTCAGTGGCATAAGGGTCGGCGCAGATGATTCGAAGTTTCTTCATGGTGCCGGTGGTTTATGGATCGATTGTATGTGATGACACCCAAAACATACGACTCCCGTACAAGTTCTGAAACACGGCCGGAATCGCAGATAGGAACAGTTTCCAAGAAAGAAGAGAAAGAGGGATCAACTCTCCACTAACCTTCTGGGCCTCAAACGCATCGATTCACTCTGCTTCAACAAACAGAGCTTTGAAAAGGCCGGAAGAACAGAATCCAAATTAAGACTGTGCGTCATAAAATCCCTGCAAAGAGGAACGAAACAAAATTAATCAGACACAAGAATCCATACAGAGAAACAGAGTAGTACCCATCAACCAGAAGACGGGAACAGAGATCGGTGGTTGAAGATCAGAATCTTCTATCAACGGAAGATTGAAATTGGCGATATGGACCACTTCGACAACACTCCCTTGTACTGCCCAGAACCCTCCACGTCTCTTGCCAATATAAAACTGAGAAACGTGGGCTGCAAACAAAGTGGTACAAAAGTCACCGGTGCAATAAAACCGCCTAGAAATACAGACAAAGATGGTATCTTTATTAAAAACTCCATGGCGTTCTCATTCCACATGAGCCGCCATTGACCCACCCATAAACTCACTCCAGCATCGGGTAAAACCTCCCTCCAACTGCGATTCACCCCTCGGGGTTCCTTCGTTCTAGCAGCCTGATTTTCACCTAAAACATTTATGAAATAAAGACATTCTCCACCCATTTGGGCCACCACAAGAGTGCAGATATTTTGGGCTATTTATCACCTCCCTTGCGGGCCTTATAAAATTGGCCCACCGGCAGATCAACGCTCAAGAATAGTTGCGCGTATTGCACGTGCGCTAATCCAACGGCTAGGGATAAGTATGCTGTGTGGCTCGGGATTAAAACCTTCTTACATTTAATTTTAATGTCCGATTTTAAATTCTTAATAATATTTAATATTTATGGGGCTAATTATTTTTAATTGTATTTCAGGGAAAATTTCCCGTCGTATAATTTTTATTCTATATATACATGCATAGAGTTACGGTTGAAGAATGAAAGAGTTTAGTTATTACCTGCACGGCGGTCGGTGGGGTTTAGGTGGCGTTTTTCGAGCCGATTCCGTGGGCGGTTTCGAAGAATTCATTCGCCGGATTACTCGCAGGAGGGCTTAGGATGCAGATTTACGTCAAAACTCTCAAGGGGACTCGCTTTGAAATCGAAGTGAAACCGGAAGATACCGTTTGTCCCTTACCCTTTTTTTCTTTTTCTTCTAGTGATTGGATTTTAATGTCGTATTTGTTTTTCGGATTGAAGTGGTTTTTTTTTTTTTTGTTGCTGCGCCAAAGTGCGATGTTCTTTGTTGGTGGAATTGGGGTTTGGAGTCCATCTCTTCTTGTTGTTTCGAGAATGTAGCAATTGATTTCGGTAATATTGTTTATATGCTGCATTCCGATAATGTGTCGATTTCTTGTGTTTCCGGTGATTGGGAAAAACATGTCTTTGGGGCTGTACTGGTCACTGCATGAGTGCAATATGAGAATTCTGACCATCACGGTTGTGGTGGCTTGACGCTTACCAGTTTATTTTCAGATTGCTGATGTGAAGAAGATCATAGAAACTTCGAAGGGAGATTATCCGGCATCAGAACAGATGCTTATCCATCAGGGAAAGGTCCTTGAAGACTCGTCAACTCTAGAAGAGAATAATGTTGCGGAAAACAGTTTTGTTGTCATTATGTTGAAAAAGGTGCACTTCAATTGCTTCAGCATACCTAATTATCTTCTGCGTCTCGTTCTGCCTCTTATTCTTTCAACCATGTATTCTAAATTTGCTATTTTTGAGTACTGAGATAATCATCCTCTGTTGGTTTGTTATAGAACAAAGCCCCTCTAGTGAAGGTTCAACAACATCTAGTACTTCTACTGCAAAGGTAATTCTGGATATTGTTGTCCTTTTTGCCATTTAACAATGATCTCAAAGGCAAGCCCTGGGGATTTGTGACTTTATTTGTGTGTTAACTATAGAACAATTTCAATTACCTGCTTGTAAAGTGAGACACTTTGAAAGGCTCAATGCCACTATGCTTATGTCTCTTGCCTCACAGAAACCTGATGGAAATGCGCCACCTCCTAGCGTTGTTCCAGTTCACCCAACTCAGCCCCGTGCTTCAGAGTGAGATTTCTTTCTCCAGAAACCACTTTGAAAAAGCCTCATATGTTTCAGCATCACTTGTTTGCTGTTTATTTATCTGTTTATTCTTACCAGTGTTGCGTTTTTTGAATCATTAATTTCATGAAATCCCGTGCTGCACAATTCTACACCTATTAGCGCCCCTGTTCTGGCCCTGCCAAGGGGTTTCATTTCATTTCAATTGATGCATTTACTCAGGTTACTGTCAGATCCCCTGGTCAAGCACCCCCCAATCTTGTTCCTGGAAGCAACCTTGAGGGATCAATCCAGCAGATTCTTGATATGGGTGCTGGAACGTGGGAGAGGGATGAAGTTGTCCGTGCACTTCGTGCTGCTTACAACAATCCCGAGAGAGCAGTCGAATATTTGTATTCTGTTAGTAAAGCGCAGCTTAAACTTCCTGTGAAGCTGTTCATGGGTTCATTCTTCCATAATTTACTTTCTGGATCATATTCTAGGGCATCCCGCAGTTGGTCGAGGCTAGCCATACGTCTCCAGATTCACCTAGTGGACAAACTGCTAATGTGTCTGCTCCACAACAAGATCAATCAGCATCTATACCGCCAACTGGACCAAACGCAAATCCACTGAATCTATTCCCACAGGTTCACACTTGATTAATGCCTCCCCCCACCCACTTTTTGTTTTCTGAGCGTGCGCGGTATATGCTATCAAGGTTGGTTTTGTTCATGCAGGGTGTTCCAAATCTTGGTCAAAATGTTGGCGGGGCAAACACCCTGGACTTCCTTCGAAATAGTTCGCAGGTACTGTGTGATGTTATTGGAAACAAACAAATCTTGAATTTATGGCGTTTCTGCTTTTTAATACTTATTATACCGTGCTGCTGCCTTGAAACTATGTGTTTCAGTTCCAAGCCTTGAGAGCAATGGTGCAGGCCAACCCACAAATTCTGCAGGTTTTTGTTACAAATGCTAACTAACTTACTATTCGAGTTCATTTGTCGGGAAGACTGATTTGACTTACATTGGCAGCCTATGCTTCAAGAGTTGGGGAAGCAAAATCCCCAACTGGTTAGAGTGATCCAAGACCACCAAGCTGACTTCATTCGTCTTATCAACGAAAACGTTGAGGGTGGAGAAGGGTATCCATCATTCCACCGTTGCCTTTCTCGTTTAAAGAACACCAGATTTTCCATCTTTACCAAGAGGAGTTTCTGTGGTTTCTCTTCCTGTTGCAGGGACGTTCTTGGAGAACTTGCTGACACAATGCCACAGGCAGTAACAGTAACTCCCGAGGAGGGTGAAGCAATCGAAAGGGTAAGCTTCCTTTTTACCGGCCGATTTAAACTACCTTCCCCACATGTCGAAAAAACAATGCATTTGCCACAACAAACTTGGCAGCTCGAGGCCATGGGGTTCGACCGCGCGCTGGTGCTGGAGGTGTACTTTGCCTGCAACAAGAACGAGGAACTGGCTGCCAACTATCTCTTGGATCACGGCCATGAATTTGAAGATGACAGGGCTTGAAGTCAATGGAACATGGCCCTCCCTCTATGATTCTTTTCATCATTTCCGTGTTCAAGTAATTCTTGGTGAGTTGGCGTGAATATGCCTGTGAACTCGTTAGCAGTTGCTCCTTTGTTTTGACATTTACTTCTAGATGAATTTAAGCTCCTGACAGAACTACACTTTCCGACATCTGTCTGTAGTAATAACCATGAAATCGGGTGTTTGCTAATTTTTTTGATTGAATATGGTTTATAATATATAAGTAAAGAAAATCGCATCTGACGACAATTACGAGGTTCAGTCACGTCTCATTCAAATTTTTCTGTATCTGGAATCCTTAATTGAGCTCGTTGATGGCGAGTGATTCCAGTGATCCGGAGCGTCGCAAGCACCGCTGCGCTTCCGATGAAGTGGTGGAGGAGCGCTCCAGCGTCCCGAGCACCGCCGTCACCGTAATGGTACCGGAGATCGAAGGACGGAGAGAGCAAGAGTGAATTTTAGATAATGCAGAATTGGAAGGCGATAAGGTTAGTAGCGTTGACTTTGAAGGAAAGAATCGGAAGATGATGAGGGCGTGGAGGCCGTCGGTTGGGTCCAAGGGGGTTTGTTCGATTACCGTTTCCGGTTTGGGGTATGAGATGGAGGGGGAGAAATCATTGATAATGGTGGTGGTGCTTCAGTTGTTCCTGGCGGGGATTCATCGAAATCCGTGAAGAGATTACAGCCGGATGTGGAAACTGGAGACTTTGAGATGAATGGATATGAATTTCACATGGTGTGTTCAGTTTCCCCTCGTTTTATTCTCGTTTAGTAGTTATAGATGCTCTTTTCTTTGTGCGATTTCAATGTTGCAACCTTTGTATACCGTTTCTGGCGTTTTGCCTGCAAAGACTGTATATTTCTGAATCATTTATTTTCAACGTGTTTTCTTGGTTAATATGCATATGCTAGGATTTTCCAATAATTATATGTCTTGTACATATTGTAGCTACACTTAATGTACACACTAATGTTTTGGGTAGATGTTTCTGTTCACTTCTTGATGCCAGGAAAAGTTTGCCTACGCATATCCACTTTCATGAAGGCTGAAAATGATGGCTTTCAGTGATCGTAAGAGTTGTTTATGCTTTGTGTGCATTTTCAATCTTATGATGAGAATTGTCTTTTTTAAATCGTTCTGTTGTCTTTTGACTCGAGGCTCTTGATGAGAATAGTTTGGATGGATTTAAGGAAAAGATGAAGCTACATGGAAAGGACTCTTAACAATATTGATGGGAACGATGCAGCAAACCAGTAGAAGGCTGTTGAGCTTGAAGATTGGGACTGTGAACATAGTTCTCGTGAGTCAAGAAAACGGGATTAAAAAATGATTGAACGTTTTGCTGTTTCCCTGAAAATGCTCATAAAAATCTTATCGAAACCTGGGTCTACGCAGAAGTGGCCCAGCCGAGATAATTCACTATCAAAGTCACCAGAGACATCTAGGAGAAAGTCTGGGTCGAGGAGTAGGTTACGAGAGGCATCTGCCTATATTGACGGGAAAAACTCACATGACTCTGATGATGAGAGGGTGGCTTCACGTGCTGAGCAATATGCGAAGGGCAGCATAGATTATGCAGAGGAGAAAGAAGACGATGTAAGCTACAGCAGACGTATTGGAAGGTATCACAGTGAGGAGAGCTGGGCTGTTTACAGAGAAGGTTGTTGGGGGAGGATCCTGGGAAAAGGGAAGTTGAATAGGGGGAGAACTGAAAAACAAGATGATGAAGGGGATATAAGAGAAGCGGATAGAGTGAGTGAACGAGAGATGGACAGAGAAAGGGAAAGGCTGAGGGACTGCAACAGAACTGAAGGGGAGATCCTAATGGAGACCTAGTTTTTTGCATATGATAGGAAAAGGATTTTGCCATGGATAAAGATTCAGCTTTCCGAAATAGAGTAGAGTCTGGAGACCTAGTTTTTTGCTTTTATCTCTGGTTTGTTTCCTTAGTTTCCTATTTACTATCGCAGAAAATGAGAAGTTTCTTGGTAATTAATCGCTGGATCCGCTGGAGATGATTCAAAACTAGTTGCTAATTTTAATGATCTTTTTGAAAAAAATATTTGTTTTGGACCCTGATAAAAGATTGAGTGCATCCCAGGCCTTTTGCCTCCCTTTCATCACGGGCAAGTGAACAGAGATGCTGCATTCAGACTAGTGGGAAGCAAGTCCAGTGCATTTTGGAGGTGTACAGCAACACTGCACGCAGCAATCGGGTTGCACTGCCCTCAGAGTTTTGATCTGCAGAAACAAGATCAGTGGCAAGCAAGTCCAGTGATGCACAGTGAGTATCCCGCATTTAGCACCATCTTTTTGTTACTTCCCTTCAATGTATGTATAGGAGATGCTTATTGTTCCAGTGTGGGTTGGCTGGCTGGCTGGCTGGCTTCCATGTTGACCCGGCGGAATGCAATGCAGGGATGAGCCCGGTGGTGGTTCTGAGATTTTCATATTCCCAGTGGGAGTGAGTAGCAGGCGACCAAGTCTTCAGTTTTGTATCATATGGTAGCTAGTTATTACAGGCAGCCTCCCGCCAGCCGCCCTTTTTCTATCTTAGGATTTTAAAATAACGTCCTAAGGTTACATTTGAAACAAGTGGCATTAAATTCGTTATTGTTGCAACAAAAGGTTCGCTGGTGGCTGGTGCCCGTAGGCGTGGGCTTCGATAGTAGTTTGAACCAAACGCAGACGAACACGGGCCGATGAGCTCAGCCCTGTGATATTTGAAGCTATGGGCCGCTTTGATTTATGGTGCACAGCTGGTGTATGATCTGGTGCACGGTGCGGTCCACAGCTAGGTGCACCAGGTCATGGACCATCCGTGCACCAACTCATGCACCAGCCGCTTTGGGGAGCAACTAAATTCAATCACGGGCCCCATTCACCTACGTATGGTATGGGCCGCTTTTTGGGCCTCCTTTTGGGCCTCTGATTATGGTGCACAGCTGGTGCACGCGGTGGTCCACAGATAGGTGCACCAGTTCATGGACCAACCAATCAACAAACTGGAAATAGAAATGTGTCAATGGAAGAAACTAGATATCTGATGTGATCCTTAAAATATCAACAAGGACAACCAATCAAGCTGGCTTTCTCAAAACTCTGCATCAAGTTAACAACAACATTCAGAAGTTCAACTTTGAATTACATATTTTGGACCTTGTGAACATGTGAATATGGAGAAGCAAATCGACATATCGGATCAGTCACTTCCATTAAAGAGTTAAGTTTGCATAACCATAATGCCAATTTCAGGCACACCTACGTAGAGGACATACCTACGTGAACGAAGACAGTCAGATGGAGCCCCCCATAGCTATTTATTCCCTTGGTCGAAGGAGCCACAGCAACTCAATGCACAGAGCCTCGCCCTGTAATCATTACTGGCAAGAAAGCAAGGTTTTAAACGCTGGATGGAAGTATGATGCCCAAGGAGATGCAACAAATAAAGGAATTTTCCCTGTGGCATGCCACTGGTGCAATCCGATGATTTATGCATCTCTGTTTATGAAGGTGGGCACTGCAACAGAGTGGGACAAGATGCATCGAAAAGGGAGTACTACAAAGCTTGCATTCTATGGGACAACATCGTCAATTTGCTTGAAGATTCCTGCAATTTACAATTCCCCGCTAGCTGCTGCGCTATCCAGTATCAATCTAGTTTGCAAGACCCTGAGATACATTGGAGTTCAGAGTTGATGTGTAGCGCAGGGGAAGATGAAGGAGGTAACATTGTGGAAGCACCCTGAGAACATGGGTGCAGCGACAAACAGTATCTTTCAGCAGTAGCCTTCCACATATCCGGAACCATATGAAATACATTATATATTTTGCGCCGATCCTCTTGAGATGTAAGATTTCATCGTCCCCTGTGTAGCCGATTTTGTTCAAATTCAAACAAATCTTGGTGAAATCCAATTTTGATTCACCACAGAAACGAAACGGACAATAGAAAACCCCATGCTCACGCCAAAGGTGAAAAAGTGAATACCTGGTGAAAAACACAATCGATGCGATGGTGATCGGAGAGCCGACATGATCAAATCCACCGACAAGAAAACCTCCTCCTTAAGCAGATCAAGATTTTCATGGAGTTTGGAAAATCCTATCCCATTCCCACGCCATTGTCCATACCGAAAGCAGACGGTGTAACCACCCTCACTGTTCCGGCGAGTATTCCCCACTCAAACACACAATCCCGAAAGCAAAGCGTCGTCATACACACAATCCGCCAACATTTCTTCATAGAAATCAAGAAATCACACCCCAAAGGAAAACTACAGAGTTTGGAAAAACGATCAAAAATCATTTTTTATTTTTTCAAATTTAATTTAAATTAATAAACTCGATTCAATTCATTATAAAAAACACTGAATTTAAATCAATAACAAAACCATGTTCTTGGCTCATTCTCCTACTTGCTGCTCTCTTGACTGATTCGGACCCCCGACTGAAATATTCAGACAAAAAGCGTAGAGGAGCCTTTACCCACATCACCAAACCATTCATTCTTCAAGTACAAGACGAAGGTTTTTTCCTTCAGGCAAATTGAAGACAATGATGATGACGTAGATTTCAGGTCTGGGTGTGAAAGAATGTGAATACCTTCAATGCAACGATCGGCGTCATGGAAATGAGGGCAGTTAAGCAGTCTCCATGCTTCCACCCCGCAAATTAATTGCATGATCATGAACTAGTTGAGGGTTGAGGGTCTATGTCCCCAATTTCGGACAAACGCAAGTTTCTTGCAGACTTCGTCCCAATACTAAAAAATGCTAAAAAAATGGATGGATAGCCTTTTCTTCCGTTTGAAATAATTTGAGACGGCGATGCTTTGTCAAGATCCATGAAGGCAACGTGCTTCCTTGTTCAGGCGGCGGTACCTGAAAACCCACCTCCAAACGCGGCTGCTTCCGCTCTCCCTCTTTTGCCGTCTCTCATTCTTCGAGGACCTCCTGCAAGCAGAGTCGGGAACATTGAATCCATGATCAGAAGTAGAGGTTTCCGGCTTCCTATCAACCGGAAAATCGAAACTCAGATCAAAGAGCTCAGATTCATCCATGATGGACAAGTCATTTTCCGTTGAAGGGAGGGCAGTTCTCTTTGTAGCCTTGTCCAACTCCTCTTCCAGAGGCTGGGTGGTGCCTGTAGCAGCTTGTTTAGGGAGGGTATCCGAATCAGATTCGGTACACAAAAGTCGTTTGCCTGACCCGAGAAAGATACCATTTGTAGCGTCTGAGATTTTTGCACTGTCATCGCCCCTGAAACTGCAGAGTGATCTAGACCTTGAAAAAACATCCACCGAGTCACTCTCAGAAAACCAAAACTCACTCTTCACATCAAAACGTACGTTATCTTTCTCAATCTTGGTGTCCCTTCTCCTCCTGAACAGCCTTTCAAGTGCCCAGAAACCATTGTGTTCGTTAACTTCCTTACAGCTGCTGCTGCTGCTTCTCCTGAGTCCCTCCACTTGCTTTGGTTTCTCTTCTCTTCTAGATTTGATACGAGCCAATGTATTGCTTGGTTGAGATTCATTCGTGTCGTTTTCAAGCAAAAAGGACATCCTTCCAACTTCCATAGAGGAGCAAGAACAGGAAGAGTGCCTTTTCTCTCCACACTCGGAGCAAACCAGCTTCAAAAGCCTTTCTTTCAGGCAGACGGGGCAAACACCCACAGAAGATGACTTCGGGTGCTTCCTGCATGACGTTCCCGTATCAGAGGATAAGTTGAACTTGGAAAAATCTTTACTGAAAAACTCCACCGCTTTGCCTTTCTCTTTCATGGCTGCCCCTGGTTCTTCCGACTGATGAGAAGAGGGCAAAAAATATTCAGAATTCAGGGAAATGAGAAGTTAAAACGGGAAAAAGGCACCATGACGTGAGAGAAAAAGCACAGGGAGATGGATCCAAGAATCACATGGTTTTGATTGTGAAAGGATTTTACCGACTACGAAAGATGGAACAACACGCAGGGTTTACACTTTCTTTGCAGGATAAGATTAGCGTGAGTTTCACGTTTCTCCTCTTGCTAATACACAAAAAATCCACTACTCTGGTGCTCCTCCTGTGGGGTAGATAGATAAGCATGCAAAAATTGAAGTGATTGAAAACCCAAAGGAAATACTCACAGCCAAGTAAAGTTGTGAACTTTGCTCAAAAGATTTTGCTGCACATCATGTGTGGAAGGCCCTTTTCTTTCTTGTCCTCTTTAAGTTCATCGCCTTCCAAACTTCCACTAGTAACGATACAGGTGGCAATGATCATGTTCCTCGAACATCTTTAGTTGTGCTGAGTGGTCTCAGTCCTACTTTTATCACTGTGTGTGCCCCACTTTCGCACTCAACTTGGTATAACTGCATTTCGTGTCAAATGTACAGAAACTTCGTAAAATTATCACCACATGGTCATGCTGTTCTCGTCTGTTTCCCTGGAAAAAACTTCCGTGTGAAACCATCTTTGCAGCATACCTAATTTTTTCACGCAACCAAACAGTGCATTCGACTGACTTAAAGGAGCAATATGCCCCATGGTTTCTACGGATTTCACAAATGTCGTTGGCATTCTGAGATTTATAGCAGCAAGGATCCAGCCAACCACATATGCCACAAGAAACCTACACCCTCCGGCTACGCAAGGATCGAAATAGCATGATCAATTGTAAAAAACATCAATTCATAAACAAGCTTACGAACCCCCAGAACATTCAAGACTCTCCAACATATCAGATATTTGGCCTTCCCCTACAAACCCACATCGCTCGTGAACATCAATCCAGAAAGCCATTGAGCAGAGAATCGAAGCAACGGAAGCAAAAACCACCAATCCAAACATCAACGAAACCCAAAATGCCCATTATCAGCATCGCCATCCGTCTCCCCAATAGGCGGTTTCGAATTCACACAAAACTTCGCCACGTCTTCTGAAATGGAAAAACCCCTTCTCGAGAGTAACGACGACTGTGTGGGATGGGCCCGTGGCCAAATAATCGGGCCCATCTTCTTACTCATTAGGTGAGCCCGGCCCATAATCTATTCACTTCATAGAAACCTCATTTCTCGTAATCCGTACAACGTGACCTCATCCGTGGAACGTTTACGGACCAAATGATTAGGACAAGGGCTACGAAATAACGACAACGGGCAGCCATTAATCCCCGGCCCCACACCCCTACCCTGCCGCCTGTCAGGTTTTCACCCCCTCTTTTTTTTTCACTTATAAAGATTTTTTTATTTTAAAAATAGAATAAATTTTATTTTATTTATTAATAAAATTTAAATAATACTTATTATATTATTTTTAAATTATTTATAAAATAATAATTTTATTCACGTTTATTTAATTTTAAAAAATATTTATCATTTTTTGGATTTCAAATAACTCAAAATAATAGAGATTATTTGATAATAATTTTAATTTTTAATAACATTGATTATATAATAGTTGGTTATCACTCTCAAATCTCATGTTGATCCATCACAAAATTATCATAACAATGATAAATATCTTATTCATTATTTATTTAATACATAATAATATTTTTCAAGCAATTTCTTGGCATTGCCATTCGAAGGAACATAGGAGCATGCTCAACACTGATCGGAATGGTTCGACAATGAGCATTTTGTGTGGTGGAAAAGAAGATGAACATCTCGGCCGCCCCAGTTGCCGATCAATGGCGGAAACCGATAGCATTTCATGAAGTCACGCTAATAATTTCAACAAGTTGCACAGTCACAGACAAAATTCCCTCCTCCACAAGGGCTCAAATTGACCAATGGATGGACCCGACAATCGGGTTTTGGTCGGATCAAAATCGGTATAACCAGAGCCATGACTTTAAAAGCTACCCGCCCTCCTGCCAAACCAAAACGGAACAAATGATCTAGGGTGGATTCATCGGTAAACGTGGTAGCTAAGGATTTATCGAGATGGTGTGTACGTGTTGTGGTTTAAGAAAAACACGGAATAAAGTCATGAACTTGCCACCGGGGTGGCGGCACCCGTATCATCATCTACCTTCTGAAGGAATGAATTCCGTCCGGCATAGGATGGGGGCGTCTCGAGGTCAATAATGAAGCGCTGTCTCGTTTTTTAGGCAAAGCGTCGCGGCAAAAATGGGGGTCTTGCGAGTCAGTAACTCCCATTTTTTGAGGTTTTCGTTTCTCCATTCCCCTCCGTCTACCTTTCCTTGATCTTCCCCTCCATTGCTCTTTCTGCCCAACTTTATTGCTGTCTTAAATTCACTGCGCAGTACGTAGTACAGGTAGCAGCCTCGTCTCGACGGACTACGGACAGTAACCTTGTGGCCAGAAGTTCAATTTTTTTTTTAAGTAGCAGCCATCCATTGGTTAGGAGTTTCAATAACATGGACTTTTAAAAGTAGTCTGCAATCTGAAATAGGTACCTGTTCTTTCGTTTCCCCACTTTTACGTCTGTTTCCACGGCGCAGCGGGACACTTTATCCTCTCTCAGACCAAAGGTTTTTATTTATATATGGGTAAATGCGTGCGTTGATGGTATTTATGGCGATGAATTAATGTTCTTGTTTTTGTTGACTGGTTTGGCTTCTGAACACTCCACCCATATGCTGGGTCCATCGCCCGCGTTTTTTTTTCTTCTGGGCATTAATGGGTTGTGGTGCTTTAATTTCAGTGAACTACTTTGGGAATGGTGCTGGAAGTAGTGCAGAGTGTTGGTGTTCTCGTTGCACATTTCTGGTTCTTTTCGCGGTTTCTTTGAATTTATGCATCATGAATCTGGATATGAGTTATGATTTGCAATTTGCTCGGCTTTATCAATAGGAGCACATTGCATATTGTTAGAGTCTGCTTTTCGTTGTTTTCATTGTGAAAAGCCACACCTTCTCCTTAGCTCTAGACGTTTAAAACAGACTACTTCTCTCAGCTTATGCTGCTTTGAGTTTACATTTGAAAAAAAAAAAAGCAGTGTTCGTCTTGGTTAGTTGGTTGCTTCATTTTGCTTGCGTTCAGGGTGTTTTTAAGGATTTGAAATGGATTCTAATGTTCTTTTTGTGCAGAGAAAATGGATTTGATGGCCGGAAAAGATGCCGAGCTCCAGCAAGAGGGCAGCTGCAAACCAATGAACTATCAGAATCTCCCAACTCCGTCCATGGCTTCAATGGAAAACATGGTGATGGATTTATCTGCGCCAATGATTGATTCATTTGGAGTTGAGTCTTTTGTATGGCAGCACCGTTTAGATGCTTCTAATTTCGGCTACTCCGATATGAACTTTCATAATGCTGGCACTTCTCCTGGCTCTCCTTCCATAAGAGCTGATCTGGGATTGCACCAAGATCTGGTTTTGGGGAAGAACATTTCTCAGCTGAGTTTTCCCTCTCTTGTATCTCAGACTGTACCTCATCTTCCAACTGATTCAGATTTTATTGAAAGAGCCGCAAGGTTATCATCATTCCGTGGGAGTTGTGCTCAATGGTTGAGTCCTCTTCCTCTTGCCCATTCCATGAATCCCTTTGCTCTGAAAGCAGAAACTGGGATGCAGTCCCAACGGGATGAACACAACGTAGCTGAAGATGGAAGGCTGCTCAAGAACACTAGAGAATGCAGGAGTTTTATGAACCCTTTTCGTGAGGCAAGAAGTCGTGTATCTGGAAATGAGTCTGGTGATACTGAATACAGCCAGGAGGGGAAGCCGGAGGATTTGACTCCTAAAGGACTTCACTCTAAGAAGAGAAAGAAGCCTTCTGAACAACAGGTCTTGCATGGTTCACATTCATCAGATTTGAATCACTCAATGAGCTTACTGTCTTCTTTGCCAGGATGAAGAAAGCGAAGGAGGCAAGGAAAATGAGGACACAAAACCAAAAGGTGATTCCAATCTAACTACAGCAAATGCCTCTGGGGGCAACCATGCCAAAGCTCATGGTTCGGATCTTCCAAAAGAAGGCTACGTTCATGTTAGAGCAAGACGAGGCCAGGCAACGAACAGCCATAGTCTTGCTGAACGAGTGAGGAAAACTCGATCATTCCATTTGAACTTTAAAAAGGCTGAGTTCATTCAAACTTCCATTGCAATTCAGGTAAGAAGGGAGAAGATCAGTGAAAGGATGAAGTTTCTTCAGGATCTTGTGCCTGGATGTAATAAGGTATGAAGATCTTCTATGCTAACTCCTTTTTCCATACAATATTAACTAACTGGTATACAAGTTTTCAGGTCACTGGTAAAGCCGTGATGCTTGATGAAATCATCAACTATGTTCAATCCCTGCAGCGGCAGGTTGAGGTGCTGGACTCTTCCAATCACTAAGGCATCATCTTATCTTATCTTGAACTTGAGAAGAAGATAGCTATCTTCACTGGATCCTTTCTGCTCTGTTTCAGTTACTGTCATTGAAACTCGCAGCGGTGTATCCTCACCTGGAGTTTAACCTTGAACAATATTCAACTACGGATGTAAGAAAACACTCCCAACGCATGAAATCCCCTGTTTTGTTCTGGTTCGAGTCGTGCGAAGTGTGCCTGTATTTGCAGGGATTTCAAAGCCGACCGGGGGCAGTTCCCTTTCCTGCTCCACTTCACCCCCGCAACATGGATTCATGCAAATGGGAAGCTCGTCTATAATCATCCGAAGGCCGATGAACCTCCCGCCTGGAGAGCCTGCACCTCAAGTAACACTTCCTCCTCAGTATGTAAAAAAAGGAGTGCTGGATTACCCATTCTCTGAGCCATTTACACAAACAGGTACCTGATGTGTGGGAAGGTGAGCTTCACAACATGGTTCACATGGGGAAGATGTAAAAGGTACACCTAATTAGGTGATCAGATCAGCAACGCCTTCGAAGAAATTGCTTTATCTTGATCGATTCCATCATCCCATCTCTGCACAGGCCAAGCCATCGTTCTTTCACCCATCAACCATAGAACCAACCGAAGCTCAACAAGGAAGCCAGCAGCAGGGAACAAGCAGTATCTGCGGTTGCTTCTTGGAACAGGATCGAGGGCGCCCATTTCATGATAAGCATGAGACGTTTGGTTCATGTACGAGAAGTTGCTGGCAAGAAAGAAGATCACAGTGTGTGTGTGTGTGTGTGGATATATCGAGACATGTACAAAGACTATGCATTATTATTCTTATGATTATTTTCTGTTTGGTGGGCAGGAAGGCAGGAACATTAAATTATTTAATAAAAAATAATTTTGAGATTATTTTTGAGTAATGTAAAATTGAATTTAATATGCAAATTTATTCCTGAAAAATGTTGCCCAACTGGAGAATATTTATAGAAAGACATTTTTAGTCTATCGAAAAGAATGGTGTCATTTTTTAGGGAAGGACCAGCTCATCTCTGCCGGTACACCGAGAGGAAGGTCAGGAGCCAGTGCAGCAATAACTGAAGCATTTTGATAGAACCGTCGTATTTTGTTTTTGATTTCTGTGATTCTTCCGCCGTACTTTTGCTACATCGGACGGCGAAATTGGATTTAAATTTTGTGGGTGCGTTTCTTACCTGCTTTTCCGCGGTGTCGGAGTGGAAAGCTTCGATTTTGAGGGAGAGCGACGAAAGCTGGAAGAGGAATGAAACCTGGGAAGAATCATCAGGAAGAGGAAGAGGAGGAGGATGAAGAATTTTGCGGGAAGAGAGATGCCATGCCATCAACGAATCTCAGCAAAGGTTTTGTGGACCGGCTTTTTGTTTCCTTAACCGTTTGCACGATCTGAATCCGTGATGACCCACCGTTTCTTTTTTTTTTTTTTTAAATCTTTCTCCTTTTGGGTTGGGGGTGGGGAGGTTGGGATTTTGTAATTTGATGAAGTGAAATCTTGTTAACTTGCGTCAGATGGAAAAAGCAGCGACAAGGCGAATGTCACGAGGTCTAAACACTCCGTCACAGAGCAGAGACGAAGAAGCAAGATAAACGAAAGGTAGTGAAATTTCGTACAACTGTTGGAGTTATATGAAAGTATATGTTTCAGTTTCACATTATCTTTGAGACAGTATCCGTGCATATTCGTTTTGTTGTTAGTTGATGACATGCTTGTAGCTGGTAATTACATGGACGCCATATGCTAGAAGTAACAATTGCTATCTATGTAATGAAAAAAATGAAGGATTTTGGTGTTGTCCCCTATGTAGTTGCTAAAGAAATCCGCCAAGAGAAAACTCGGACATGTCTGGATTGTCCCAAAGACATATCCTGTAAAGTTCAAGAAGGAGTTCGGCGTGCATATTTGTACTTCTGTACCTGCAACTCCTTACTTCTTATGGGCTTCTTCATCCCTTATGCTTTATTTATCTGCATCCAAGTTGCCTGCCGATCTTTTTGTGGGTTTTTTGTTGAGCTCTCTTGTAGAAATTGGTGCAAAATTCCTACTTTTCCATTCCCCAACTTCGTTGTAGAAATGGATGAATGCAATTTTTTCCATTTAAGTTTGTTACCACAGTGTGATCAGGAAACTTCTTTTCCTGTGCTTCAGGTATCAAATACTGAGAGGGCTTATACCTGACAGTGATCAGAAGCGGGACACTGCATCTTTTTTGTTAGAGGTATCATGCTACTTTAAGCCTTTATTTTTTTTTTTTTGTAGCGGCTGCTTGTTATTTACAAGATGAATTTTTGGCATTCCCACTCGTGTGATCTGAATGTATTGTGAAGTTATTAGTTTGCTGCTTCTGTAACCTGAACGATGATCAACCATTGCAGGTGATTCATTATGTACAATTTTTACAAGAGAAGGTTCAAAAGTACGAGGGCTCATATCAAACATGGAGTTCAGAGCCTACAAAGCTGATGCCATGGGTAAACTATTGACCTTTAGCATGTGTTTCATGTTCTTAATATTGCAGGTCTCGAAATGCGTGTTGTTCCCCTTCAAATTTATCGTCATCTATCTGACTTTATGTTTTCTTTTCTGGAAAAGAGAAACAGTCATTGGCCTGCCCATAATTTTGTTAGCCAGCCACAGACCATAAAGTCAGGCCCTTGTGCAACATTTCCCGGAAGAGTCGATGAGAATAGTGCATTGAGGCATTCGGGTCAGCAGAATCCCGTGGAACTGGAAGCACCTTGTGGATCAATAGACCAAGAAACTGAGCTATCCAACAGTGCAATGGGAATCCCATTGCATCTGCAAGCCAACTTGCCAAACCCCAGTGTGACTGATGGTGCCTTTTCCCATGTGTTACATGGTCCTCTTCCGGATGGACCACCAACAGAATGTCCCAGCGCTTGTGATGCACTGAACCATCAAGGTGAGCTGACAGTCGAAGGGGGAACCATCAGTATCTCGAGCGTTTACTCCCAAAGGTAGTTTTTTATATCCATTTGAGGGTCGTGAGTATCATACTTTATTGAACCTCATCACTTTTTTCCCCAAACCATTGTCAGGTTGTTGAATTCATTGACTCAAGCTCTCGAGCTCACAGGTCTGGATCTCTCACAAGCCACTGTCTCAGTTCAGATCAATCTCGGAAGGCAAGTGGATGGAAGTTCCATCTCCGGGATAAGAAGTCCCAAGGTAAGTCGTGGTAGAGTGTTAAAATAGAAAATTGGGGGATGCCACCCTGATGGTCCTTAACTGAAACTCCACTGTGTCTCTCTGCTGCCGCCGCAAACTATACCTACCAGGATCATGCCATTCCAGTGATTCACCAGGACGCTGGGGCTTTTCAAGAAGCTGGTGGCAGTGAAGGTGTGGATCGAGCTCAGAAAAGACAGAAGACATGAGAATCGGTAGGCCTCTCAAGTTTATGGTGATCGCCATGCCATGTTGTATAACTGATCACTTGTTGCCCTGGACGCGGTTGAAGCCAGTGGCGGGTGCCGCCATCTGGGAGGGAAACTGATACCTGTTCATTTAGACTTGCTCGGCGTCTGACTGCTCCAGGATTTTCAGTCTTCCCGGAAGCCCCTTCCAAGCAAGACGATGGATGATATCCCAAAACAAACAATATTCTGCGCTTTGAATGGTGAGATTTAGGGAATTCAGAAAAGAATTAATAAATATAATATCCAAATTTATTTAAAAATAAATAAATTCCAGCACCGTCAGTAAGTTGCTTGTTGGGCCTCCCTTGTGGAGACTCGGGCCAGGGCTATTCATTAAAACTCGGCAGCTCTTCTTCTTCCGACGGCGACACGTCATTGGGTCTGAGGCTGGCCTCTAGAACATTTGATAGTAAAATAATAATAAAAAAGTGGGCCATGTTGACCCGTCCAACTACGTTGAACACAACTTTATTCTATTTGATTCCAGAATTGATTCCTAAGTTTATTGAAAATAATAAGTTTTTTTAAATTTGTGCTGCAAATTTTTAGGTTTATGAATAAATTAAAATTTTTAAATTATAAATTATTTTTTAAAATTAAGATCAATTGTCTAATAATAATATTCCACATTAGTTACTAACGATTAAATAAATATCTTTAAATATAATAATTTTATAATTGTATATTCGTAAAAGTTGGATAACATCTGGTGTGAGTCATTATTAAATTATTATTATATTATAGAATTTTATATACTAAATTAAGATATAGTTTAATAATATAATTTAAATTTATGTATAAAATGAATAATGTACTTTTTATAATTACAATAGAAATTAAAAAAAAATCTAAAATTAATTCAAAATGTGAATTCATAATTTTTGAATACGATGAATTGAAATCTATAAAAATATTCACTTAAAAAAAGTGATTTAAATAACAGATTGTAATTGTTTTTATATTTATAATATTATACGAATAAAATATACTGCTGTTTTTCTCCAAAACATGAGCAGTCTACTTTTCAACACATTAATGATTACAAAGATTGATCTCACCAAACCCAGAATTGTTTTCCCCTCTTTTTTGACCAGTGGGAAGTATTGGGTGGACTTAGGATTGAAGCAATCCGTGTAAGGTGAGCACCACGTGTTTGTTTTGTCCACCCTTAAAATGGATTAGAGGTTAATTAATTAGCATCATTTAGTCCATAAACCCCCTCCCCTCCCCTCCGTTTGTGCTTCTTTTTAGTTAGGGTTGGGGTGGGTGATGGACAAGGCCTGGGGTCTCTGTCGGAAGTTAAGAAAAGAAAACGCGCTAGAGACCGATGGTCTAAAAGCGTGAGAATGCGAATCAGAATCTGCTGCAGAGATCTACTGAACCCCCCTCCCTACGCCAACGCCAACCGATTCTTTTTTTTTTTTTTTTTCTAAACATTCGATAATTAAATTATGCTCCCCTTGTTGTCCGTATGTCTGCGTTGTATTGATTTAATCATTTACCCTCCTTCTTGCTTGTTATTTACGGTTGTATCCTGGGGATGGGTATTTGGACCGACTGTTGGCCGCTTTCACCGCTTTAGTGGTTAAAAAGTTGCCTTTCAAAGATTCACCCTGCCCCATCATTCATTCTTTTGTTTTACCCTTTGTAAAAAAGTTACCTTTCCAATATCAATGAATAAACTAGGCGCCCGTTTCATTCCAGTCTTGTGGTGTTTGTTTAGGCGGTAAATAAGTTGTATACAGAGGGTTAAATCAACAATAACCAGTATGTATAGTTCAATGACTTGCACCATTTTCTTCTCAAGCGGTAGCGGTAGCAGGAGTAGCAGCTGGTTTGTGTACCTTTTGGAAAAGGTTGCGCAGTGCAGCCACCTCGTGATTCCCTGCAAGCACAACGTGGCCATGGACCAGATCCCGATCCTCCCACCGTCACCTCACCACCACACATTTTCACTAAATAATCTCTCGAAGCTCCCTGCTCGATCTCATGCCGCAGCTTGTTTGATACTTTGTTAGAGACTTCATTGTGGCATGCTCTGCCCGCCTGCCCACTTGGGTGGATCTATTTGGTATTGTAATAAAGAAATCCCCAGCTCTGTGTAACATGGTTTCGTGACACTGTGAATTGGATTTGGTATGCGAACACGAAGCATTGGGGTGTGTGTGGAAACGCGAATAGTTTTGGGCAGGCGGACTGAGGTGATTTCGCGCATCGTCGAGAATTGACTTGACCATCTTTTTGCTGGTGGAGACACCAGAAACCTTCTTCGTATCACGTCACTGTTTGGTTCAAAGCCGTGTCTGCGCGGTTTAGAGTTTCGTCGTTGGTCGCTTTCCCTCCGCATACAAACACACACCGCCGGTTCACGAACCCTAATCTTGCCGGCTCACAATTGACAATCCCTTCGCCTTGCAGATTTGCCTGTTGACGCCCATATCTCCTCCTAAAAGCGACGTCGTCGAGCTCATCAATACCCTCCAGCATAAAAATGAACTGCAGTGGTTAGGGTTTCCACCGCCATGGTTCGAAACCAACATTCCCTCAGAAGCATGACCGATGCTCCTCCATGGCATCCACTTTCTATGAAAATGACGTCATTTTATTAATCATACACTAAAACCATAAGAAAAACGATGATAAAAGGGAAAGTTTTGGAGAGGAGGGTGTGAAAGAAAACCATTCCATGTGAGGGGAGGGGGACAACAGGACAAAGTATGCGGCAGAGAGGGCATGTGCAAGAGAGACACCCCAACGTGAAGAAGCACCAAGAGATCTTGACTGTCAGTGTTGAAACGGATACCCTCCCATTCTTTTATTCAAAACTTAAAGTAAATCTCCCACATCGAATCAAAACCGCACACGTCACCCAAAGTCTATAGCAGATTGATTACCCGCGGGTTAAACAAGCTAAAGGAAATGCGTTTACCTGAGGGTAACATCGTGTTATCAAAGGTAGGAAATAATAAGATAAACATAAGTTGTTGAATTAATTTTATTAAAATTTTAGAAATTTAATCTTTAATTACTTCATAAATATTAAATTTATTACATTTTATATTGTATTAATGTATTATAATATTTAATTTAATATATTAAATTTTATAAACTATTTTATTGAATTTTATAATATAATTTTATATTATACAATAAAAAATATTATAATTTTAATTTTATTCTATTAACATAATCTAAAAACTTATTATATTTTAAATCAAATATTCAAATACGCCACACACCTCTCATTAATGCTGTAAATTTGACACATGCGAATTCCATGTCATTTACTACGGACAATGGGGAAAAGAAAAAAAGAATTAAATACAAGTATTATACACACCTCATGCCATTCCTTTAGCTTCAAAATTAAGCATGTGTGCGATATAGCATTAAAGATGGGAAACAACGTGAAATCATCAAGATTTGATGTCCTAAGCAAAAAGAATTGATCGTGACATTAAGATCGCTACTAAATGAATTTATCTTATTGGTCAATCATTTTACGCAACCTCTATCCATTGTTTTATCGGAATTCACTGTATTATTGGCCATATTGAGCCCGATGAAAAATACTATTTCAATACAAATTTAGATTTAAGTCAATTTATGAAACAAAGTGGTATTTCAATACGAAATTCTCCTAAAATTCCGTATTTTGGTCAAAATTCAAAATCCAAATTTTTTTGGAATTTAAAACCTTGTATGCATCCACATAATCCCGGGTTTTTAAGGGATAATTTAGAAAAGTGGTTATTAATGAATAAAATAAATTGAAGAAAAGTAATTTTCCAAATCACCCGTTTTTTAAGGGACTTTTATTTTTCGGGATTTTTGGTTTAAAGTGATAGGAGTGAAGGATAGGCCCAAAAATCTTAAAAACTTGTTAAGATAATCCCATGCGGGGGCGGCTACCACATTAACTCTCCTAGTACGGGTAGTGTTGACATTTTTGAACAAGATAATAATAATAATAATAATATAATGTGTTTGGCTACTCTGATTGATGGGTACGTATTCTAAGATGGTTGACGAATCCTTAAAAATAAAATCTAAATACGATTTTATGGATTTTTTTTAAAAAATAAAATATGATTTTGGACCGGGTCTACGGGGTAGGTGTGCAGGTAGCCTAAGAACTCTAGAATTAAAAGAATTGGAAAAAGGGCATCCCAAGAATGAATGGTAAAAATAAAATATTGTGGAATTGGGTGGGTGTATTTATAATTGGGTAAAAACATTGGATTCCAGGGACAGTAAATACTGTGCCACGGTCAAAATGCTTCGTCATGCCACAGCTGTCACCAAATTATTGGCCTTGGGGTTAGTTAATTCCAGTTACTATTCACCGGGTGCCGGCGTGGCAGGTCGGGGTTAGAACTAAAAACCGTTAGATAGATAGGACTAGGAGGGTAATTAAACCCACCGTACTCTGTCTCAGGCAAAAAAAAAACAAGGTGAAATAAAATGTACCTTTTATGTTATCATATAATATCTTCTTTTAGAAAAACACACAATAGTTTTTAAGTAATAATAATAGTAATAGTAATTACTGAACTACCAAGTTGATGTGGGGCCCATGAAAATTTTGCCCTAAGTCGCCACCCTCTGCGATTTCCAATGTCAAAATGAAAAAAAGAGCAAGTTGTGGCGCATTTTAGCGGGTCTACACTAGGTATGGTACCGGAATGTGGGACCCTCTGCTAAATTACGCTGTCTGTTAACTAGCATGTTCGGAACGGAAGAAAGAAAAAAAGAAATTCCTCCTTTGAAGCTTCTGAGGGCTCATTTGTTTTTTCGCTTTTGTAATTTGGAAAGTGGGGAGGCAAAGAAACGAAACCCAAGGCTGGATTTTTCAAACAAGTGCTGAAATAGAAATCCCATTAAGGCCGTCGAGGAAAAACCTTCTATTTATATGAGGTGCTTCTCAAAGGTTCACACTTGTCTGTGATCTCGCCGTGGGAAAGGGGGGAAATGTGTGATACGCTTTCACGAAATCTAATAAGAATGCTTTATGGGGGTGTGTTTTGATCCAATCTGTGTTGGGAAACTACATTTATTGGTTTTTGGTTTGTGGGTGTTGTCCATTTTTTGGTTTTTTTTCCATTCTGCAACTCGTTCCCAGCTGTGGAAATCAAGAAATTCTTGTTGCCGCAGGTCGATTTCATTCCCTGAGTTTTAATGGGTACGCGACATATTTTGCTGCTCTGTTTGCCCCATTTCCAATTCCTCTCTGGTTTCTTTTTTCTGTTTAATTAGGTCATGATGAGATGTTCTTTTTCAAGTTTCTGGCAACTTCTTTCTCGCTGGGACTGCTTTTCTTCCAATCAATTTGTGGGTTTCTTTTAAAGTTCTTGTGATTTTGCAGTTGTGTCTCCCTTTGTTCCTGTGTGAATCCCAATTTGTTCTTTTTTTGTGTACTCACTATCTTTCCAGCCTGTCTTCTTTTCACTCCTTCTTTGACGTGTTTCCTTCGTGGTACGGTCTGTTTGTGTTTGCGTGTGAGTCATGAGCTGTTAAAACCTTGCCATTAAATTGCTGAAGCCCCACAGGGCCACCGCACTCACAGAGGGAAACATGGACCTTTTTCAGGTTTTGAGAAAGCCAGCTTGATTGGTTGTCCTTGTTGATATTTTAAGGATCACTTCAGATATCTAGTTTCTTCCATTGACACATTTCTATTTCCAGTTCTTTCACTCTTGATTGGTTTCGAATCACTTTCTTAGCCTTCAAATTTTTCTTCAGAGGTTTCTGTGAGCTCCTCCAAAGACATGGATGATGAATATAAAAAGCTAATCAAGAGAATGAATCCCCCCAGGTATCCGTTTCCTTCAGCTTTTCTAGTTATTTTCATACCTGCCTCCCCAACTAACTAAACTGCTGATTGGCAGAGTTGTGATTGACAACGATTCTTGCAAAAATGCAACTGTCATTCAGGTGATCCTTGTGTTTCATTCATGTCTGAAAACCCGTATCGGTTCTCAATCCCAAACTTCATTTCCTGTCTTTCAGGTAGACAGTCTAAACAAACAGGGGATGCTGCTTGAGGTTGTGCAGATTCTCACCGATCTAAATCTTACCGTAACTAAGGCCTACATTTGCTCTGATGGGGGTGGTTCATGAACGGTGAGTAAAGCTTGCATTTCCATTAGAGAGTTGTTCGAAGTGATCCCAATTTCGATTTGCTAATGGTAATGGCGGATCCTTCGTTTCCAGTTTTCAATGTGACAGATCCAGATGGAAACAAGGTTACTGATGAAGAGAGTCTGAGATACATTGAGAGGGTGTGTTGTTTGTTGATGATCAGTAATTTCTTAACGCCATCCAAACACACATCTTGAATTCTTCTTCTTTTTCTTTACAGTCGCTTGGACCAGATTCCTACTTCTCATCTTCAATGAGGAGATCAGTGGGGGTGACTTCAAGGACTGACCGGACTTTTATCGAATTAATTGGAACCGATAGGCCGGGCCTCCTTTCAGAAGTGAGTGCAGTTTTAACAAGCCTGAGCTGCAATGTTGTGAATGCTGAGGTGTGGACTCACAACACAAGAGCAGCAGCTGTAATGCAAGTGACAGACGTTGAAAGCGGCGGTGCCATAACCGATCCCGACAAGCTAGCTATGGTGAAGAAGCTTTTATGCAATGTGCTCAAGGGTAGCAATCGATCGAGGGAAGCGAAGACCGGAGTCTCTCTTGGGACGACTCACACCGAGAGAAGGCTGCACCAGATGATGTTCGATGACAGGGATTACGAGCAGATGGGCAGTGCCTGTTCAGCGGAGGAAGAAAAGCCGAAAGTCAGTGTTGTTAATTGGCAGGATAGAGATTACTCTGTCGTGACGATCCGGTGCAGAGACAGGCCTAAGCTTCTGTTTGATGTAGTCTGCACTTTGACAGACATGCAATATGTAGTCTTTCACGGGAATCTCGATTCCGAGGGGCCCCAAGCTTACCAGGTAACCAGCTCTCTTATGTTCATCTCTGTGCGGCATTGATGTCATTTCCTTGACTCTCACAAGGACTCCCCTTGTGAAGGAGTATTGCATAAGGAACTCCGATGGATCACCCGTGAAATCGGATGCAGAGCGACAACGCATCGTGCAGTGCCTCGAAGCAGCGATACGGAGAAGAATCTCGCAAGTGAGCACAGCTCAACATCTCTATTGACTGCTACATTTTTTTGAACTCATGTTAGTGACGATAAATGCAATGGAATGTTGCCTTGATCTTCAGGGGCTGAAGCTCGAACTCTGTACCAATGACAAAGTAGGGCTGCTGTCCCATGTAACAAGAATCTTCCGGGAGAACGGTCTAACCGTGACACGAGCAGAAGTTTCCACGCAATCCGGGAAGGCCGTGAATACGTTCTACGTCAGAGACTCATCGGGGCTTCCGGTTGATCCTAAGACCATCGACTCCATCCGGCAAACGATCGGCCAAACGATACTAAAAGTGAAGGGCTGCCCGGAAGGTCCTCCGCAAGAATCTCCCACCAGGTTCCTCTTCGGCGGCCTGTTCAAGTCGAGATCTTTTTGCAACTTCGGCCCCGTCCGATCCTACCCCTAAAATGCTCTCTTCCCCTGCTTCATCTGTACAGTCTGAGGAAATCGAGTTAGTCCTATTCAGGATCAGCAGTTGGCTTGATTCCTGGATAAATATTGTTTGTATCCATGGGTGTAAATATATTGCTTCCCACTCACTAACTTGCTTTCTCGACGGGCAAGTTGAAGCAGAGGAATCTCAGTGCCATCTCTTGATAGTCGATCATGTGAACCCGAATAAAAAAGATAAACCGGATGTACGGCTCTACGGACGAGAAAGCCGTGCCGTCAGCTCGGAGGAAAGAGATGAACTTTGAAAATAGGGAGTCAGTTTGGGGACGACGAGGACCGAGTCCACGTCCATGCCCTGTCTGCGTTGATGGGGCTGCGCTGCGGCTTTATTACGTTAGTTGTAGGTTTCATTTTTACTTATTTATTGTCGTGGGTTGAATGCAATTGCCCTCAAGGAAGTTACTTCGAAGTTTCCTCCGTCGCTGTCTTCTGCAACAGCTCTCATTCATGAGGAAGAGATCTGCAGCATTTCATGCAAGAGGAGGATTGAAGAAGGAAGACTCCGATCCGATGGCACAATTATTGATCTTGGGCTACGCAAAGCGGCCCAATCCACCCTAACACTGACCTGATAATTTCCTTCTCATGTGAAGTTGGGCCCCACGTTTCTGGGCCCAACAGATACCCTAAAAAGGCCTTGGAAAAGTGAAGGCTATACGGATATCTATCTGTCTTTAGTTTTAATCTATATTTAGAAGTTTTTTTGATAGATATTTAAACATACATATGTATATTATTAATAATATATGTTTTATAATTTAATTTAGTAATATACGAGTATGATATAAAATAATTGTAAAACACTCTAAATTGGATATTTATAAACTTACAAGCTAAATGAGTTTTGTTAAGCAATTCAAGTTATAAATCATATATTCTAAACACGTCTATCAAATATAATATTATTTTAAATACATATGTATAAAACATATGCACCAAATAAAATGTTAATGTTTAACTATATGATATAAATTTCTTCAATTCCTTGTCCATTTAATATTTTTAATAATTATAGAATATAATTGTTATTTAAATTTTGTAATTGATGTTAGTTATTTCTAAATCCTTTTATCATTAAAAACTAACAAATTTTTTTTTTAAATGCTGTTATTTTTAAATTATGGAGGTGGTACGCGAGTGTAAGTATCATCCATGTGGCAAGGAAGCGTAGGGAAATGAAGGCACTTGTAGTTGGGAGATGGATGCGGGATGATCACAAGAAAACAAAAACCCTAATTGATGAAATTGAAATCGAGAATCGACGGTAGGCGCGGCATGGGGCAGATGACAAGCGGTAAATCTAAAAAGCAGCAGCAAGTGAAAGAAGAATTTCACAAGGAAGAGGAGACTGGGGATGATGATGAAGAGGAACAGGACCAAGATGGATTATCCGTACACTCCCCTTGCAAGATCAATTCTTCTTCACTGCGCAAGGTTCGCTTTCTTCTCGCTCACCATTGCTGTCACTTTTAGTCTGATTTCTGCGAGATTTCAGGAGAAATCGGACGTGGAATTGGAGCTAGCGTTGCTTGAGTCTCTCGAAATTTACCCTCCGGCCAAATTACGAGGTTTTTCTCCCCCCACCCCCTTTTTTTCCTTCTTGTTTCCAATTGGTATCATCACACTTGATCGGCGTTGTGCGGATATGATTCAAAGTTACAATTTCATTTTCGAGAAAAAAGTCATGTTCATGTCCTAAGGAAAGATTATTTACGCAGACCAGCAGTAATGTTACGTTATAACGCTTTCAGGAAGACATGTGCATCTAATGAAAGATTTTTTAGTGTTACAAGAATGTCGAATGTGATACCCCATTTCGGTACCTCAATCTTGTTGCCATACATTATCTTTACTCAAAGAGTTTTTCCAGGGTTTATGCATATGGAATCTATGTTCTGGTCATGCTATCCAAGTTTTATCCTTTCTTTATTTCAGGCCCCCATCGGCATTTTGTCATCTACGGTATGACAGAGCATATGAGGCGAAGGTTGGTTAGTTCTCGTATGCAATTTCAACTTTTTGCTTGTCATCAGCACTCTGTTTTCTTCCCCTCTTTCAGTTTCAACCGCCCTTTTACTGCTGAGGAGATTCTGACATTGCTCGGGCGATTCTATAACCTAGAAATGTTGGTATGGCTCCATAACATTGACATTAACTGATGATTCATCCCTCCCTCCCAACGAAGGCGGTCTGTTTCTACTTTGATTGGTTGGATTTCAGAAACCAGATGATGAAGACTCCGAGTTCCTGAATCAGGAGGAAGAATTCAGATTGCCACAGAGTTATTTCTCGGACGATGAAGAATGATTAATCTCTAAAGCTCCCCACCTGAGTTAAGAACATCTCAGCAGAGTTGTCTCTCAGACATCTCAGCAGCAGAGCAATCAAGGCAAAGTTTCTTTCTTTCCTTCCCCTCCTCTCTCCTCGTTGTATTGTTGTTGAGATACTCGGACTTCGAGCAGCTGGAACTTGCAAGTATCCTTTTTTTCAAATTTCGTGATGTATAGTATTAGATTTTTGCTGTTAAAACAGTGTTTTGCAGACCACTGTGGCTACAGATTTGGTTTCTCTAGACCTTCGATTGCCACCAGAAGGTGGATGTTCACCAGGACCATATTTCAGACAGGAGCCTCAGTACAACAGTAGAAGTTGGATTCTGAAGAGGTTGCTAGTCAAATACAGAGAGTTATTAGCCCTCAATTGATCAGTATGTAGATGCAGATAATGAAATGAGAAGTTGGAGTTGGGTTCAATTAATCAGTAAGCCGTGTAGCCGCCCCCACCACAACCAACAACAAACTCCCTCTCAGAAAAAAGTAGCTTGGCCATTATCAAAGTTGCTCAACATTCATTGCACAGATCATAAGTGGCTCCGCATCAATGCCCCAACTTGTAAGTGACTTCACAAGCAAGCGTATAGTTCAAAATATGAAAGCATTTGTCTGTCCTCTCCACAGGACACGTAAATGGGATTCTTCCCATCTCATGTGATCAGTCACGAGAAGCCTTAGCAATAATTTCTTAGGCTGTAGAGGGGGTTATACAAAAATATGTTAGCTTTTTCTTAGGCTTGGGTGTAGATGTAACCATTAAGGATAAATGCAAGGTGCCATAATTGCAGAAGAGTTTATGGATGGTTGAATCATTGAATCTTGGGTGAGCACATTAGTCTTCAACCCTACACTCTTTGCCTCTCTTTAACATTTATCTCACCTACTGCGACTCAAGCAAAGATGGGTTGCTGTATGATGCAGAGTATGTATATATTTTTTTACTTTAGTGAAACGTCATTCTTTGGTGTCCCAACTTCCCTTTTGGGTCGCAGGCGCAAACAGAAAGATCATGACTTTCTGAAAACGAAGCACCTTGTAGAGATTTCATGGAGAGTTGTGATGGTGGTAATCATCACATTTCTGCACTGGAGATGCAGAAGATGGATGGTTAATAGTAAAAAATCGTACTTTAGGATAATTTTCAACAGAAAACCCCTAAAGATCGGATTTTTTTTCTTGAAGATGGGATTTTGAACTTATCAAAACCGCGATATGAATCCAAGAATCTTGCCATTGGGAAAAAAAAAATGATTTGAAATCCAAGAAGTCGTCAAGGTTTTGATCCCAGAAGCAACAAACTTTTTCATCTAATGAGTACACGTGTTACCCATTTCAGGATCTTGCCCTCTCACTCTCTGACTTATCTACAGAGCTGTGTAGTTCCTTTTCATGCATGGAATTCTTCTTCCAGCTTCCGCAACAAACAAGAAGTGTTTGTTGGTCAGTGGGAGAGAAAAGAGTAGTGGAACCGAAAGGGGGAGAAGAAAAAGTTTCTTGGTTTCAGTTTTGATTCTCCATCTCGCTATCGCTCAACGATTCATCTCCTCGAAAAGTTTGATTCTTTTCGCAACATTAAATTTGTTTTGTTTTCTTGCTTGTTGGTGTTTTCGCCTTTCCTCCCCCCTTTCGCAATCTTGAAGCGTTTGTTTCTCAGATTTTTATAAAGATGGGGTTCTAGAGATTTGTATCTCCTTCCCTTCAGTTCCAACATCCTCCGAATTCGCTGGTTTGTTCTACAGATTTGCATCTCCTTCAAGTTTCTTGTTGATTCAATGACGCCTCTTTTAATCTGTGTTTTATTTTACCCTGTCAGTGATTTGCTGTGCGTTGCTGCATTTGACCTTCTGCGATGTCGAGTTTCTCCACACAGCCATCGAAATGTTAATGGAAGAAGAGGGCCAGCGATCGAGATTCATTTGTAATCTGTGTAACAAAAGGTTTCCGAGTGGGAAATCCTTTGGGGCACATATGAGATCTCATGAAGTTGCGAATTCAGGCGAATCAGAGGAGAGATTTGCGGCGAAAAAGAAGTTGCTTTCTGTAACAGAAGAGGAAGAAGAAGATCAGTTAATGAGAGATTCATGGGAATTTGCAGAGTTAGGTGAAGGTCAAAGTGGTGGCTATGGTTTAAGAGAGAATCCCAAGAAAACATGGAGAGCTGCTGATTCAACACCAACTCCTTCATTGCCAAGAATTTGCAAGCAATGTGGGAAGGCATTCCAGTCTCTGAAAGCACTCTGTGGGCACATGGCTTGCCATTCTGAGAAAGAAAGAGTGCCGAAGGATGATATTTCTTGGACTAGTGAAAACAATAAGATGGTGATGGATGGTTTTTCAGATACGGAGTCATCGGATCGGAAGAACCTGAGCAGCAGCAGAAGATCATCAGTGAACAAGAAGAGAATGAAACCCGTCGAGGATTCACCGTTTTCGTCTCTCTTCGAGATCGATGGGCAGGAACAGGTGGAGGTTGCAAGGTGTTTGATGCTTCTGTCCAGGGATCAGATGAATAGGGGGAGCGGATACTCGGCTGTGGAGTCTTCCGACAACAACTCTGTCGTTTTGGAGACTAAGTCTTCATCCATTGACATGAAAATCAGCAAGCAGAAGCAGCTCGGCTGCGGCGCACAGACCTCTGAAGAGTTCTCTAAGATGAAGAAGATTGCAATGGAGGAGGATTCTGATTCAGGATACTTCCTGGATGAGAACGCCGACACCGAATCGGAATCCGAATACCGTGTGCAAGTTCGGGACAGTAACTTCAAAAGATTCAGTGTGACTGAATCAAGCAAAGTGACTGCTGCTAAGACAGGGAAGAATGCACCAGACTCTGAGAGTGTCCCGAAGAGAAGCAAATACGAATGCTTCAACTGCAAGAAGACCTTCAATTCGTACCAAGCTCTCGGAGGACACCGGCCGTGCCATCGAAGACTCAACAGCAATGCCGATAGGTACGAGAGTGACGAAAACAGCCCAGAAGATGATCGAGCTTACAAATTGGCAGAGCCCCTCAGGCATAATAAAGCAGCCTCCAAGGCTTCTTGTGACAAGAAAGCCACTCTAAAGAAGAACAGGGTTCATGCTTGCCCCTTCTGCGATCGCGTCTTCAAAAACGGGCAGGCATTGGGCGGGCACAAAAGGTCCCATTTCATCAACGCCCATGAGGGAACCAGGAACAGAGCTACACTGATCAAGCATGACCAGCTTGATCTCAATCTTCCAGCTCCTGAAGAAAGCGAAGATGGCGTCCATGGCCGATTCCGTTGAAGAAGTTTTCTCTGCTGAGGCTTCGTGTTAGCAAGGAAATGCAGCCACTACCTCTTAATTACGTTCTTAAGCACGATAAGGATCAGGTATCAACTGCATGCTTCCCTTTGCTGTGGTAAATTTCTCATTGTCATTGATCATCATCTTCATCATTCCTTGTCAGTCTGCTTACATATTCACGAAACTATAGAAACCATTCATTCTGATTGATTCTTCTTTTACTCTGAACCATGCCCTCCTGCATCAAATCTTTTGGTTTTTGAAAATTACTAGAAAAATGAGAATGGGTATGGTAACCAGTAGTCCTCAAACCACCAGAAAAAGTTCAGTTTTTTAAAAAGGTTGACTTGGAAGTAAAACCAGATGCGGCGTGGGGCCTATTCTTACAAAGGGTATTATCGGCGTTTGCTGAAAGGCCAGCGATGGGCCGATTTGCCCTAAGTTTACTAAACCGTTTGGGCTTATGATTCAATTTTAAAGCCCATAATAATAATAAAATATCATAATTTATGCAGATATAATTAATAAATTAAACGTGATAATGATAGAATATTATATTTTTTTTAAAAAAAAAATTTACACCGTTTTTTTTAAGAAATATATGGTTGCATTTTGCTTTTCAGGTGCGGAGGTGAAAAAGAAAATTTGGCTGCGGGGCGGACGACGGCGAGATATAGCAGCAGGTTGATTCGCCAGACCGAAGACGCAGATCTCTTCTCTCTGCAAGAAGTGGAAGTCACATATTTCAGTTTGTGACCAGGGGGAGCCCATGGCGGCGCTTCTTCGTTCAGCTCTCTCTATCTGTCTTCTTCTCGTCTTGATCCCGTATACTGTAGCCCATGGGAAAACGCTCAAGCGTGATGGTACTAATTAGATCCACTGTTTTCTTGCGCTTCCATGATTTTGATTTTGCATTTCGCTTCATTAGGTGTCATTGTCTAGTGCATGATCTACGCCTTTTTCAGATCTTGGCGATGTGTGTTCATATTTTGTTTTTTGTTTTTAATTCTAGTGAAGGCATTGAATGAAGTAAAAGCATCGCTTGGATGGAGGGTGTTGTATGCATGGGTTGGTGATGATCCTTGTGGAGATGGTGATTTGCCGGCCTGGTCTGGAGTAACATGCTCCTCTGTAAGCGGTGCTGACTACAGAGTTGTTACTGAATTGTGGGTTTCTAGTCTCATTTTTCATACTTACGATTGGAGATATGTGTTAACTCTTTGTGTCTTCCTGTGCGGATTCATTCTCCTGGCAGGGAAGTGTATGCAGTTTCGATTGTTGGTCCGATTCCTGTTGCAATTACCAACCTAGTTGATCTTAGAAGACTGTAAGGGCTTACGCAATGTCTTTCAGCTCTCTTCTTTTCTGCCTTTCGCACACTCTAAAAATGGTTTCCTCTCACAGGGACTTGCACAACAACAAACTGACTGGGCCAATTCCGTCACAGATAGGACGGTTGAAACATCTCAAGATACTGTAATGATCCTAATTTCTCATAAAGCAGAAATACTATGCTTGTTTAGGATTTGGGTGCATAACATTTAGCAGCATAATGTATGTTTTCGTATAAAGACATCATTGTCTGAACATATGCCTGATCTTACTGAGTACAGCAGACTTCTTTTCTTATCGTGCAAACTGCATGCGTTTGTCCTCTTGGTGGTTTACGAATTTGTTGTGCTTCGTGATCTTTATGCTTCAGAAATCTGCGATGGAACAAATTGCAAGACGTCATTCCCCCTGAAATTGGTGAACTAAAGCAGCTAACGCATCTGTAAGTAGCTGTGTTTTGAACTATTGGAAATGCCCTTCATCTAACTTAGTTTTTCATTATGGATGTGCGTTCTGTGAAATCTCTGCAGATATTTGAGTTTTAATAACTTGAAGGGTGAAATCCCAAGGGAGCTTTCAAATCTACCTGAGCTTCAAAATCTCCAGCTTCATCAGAACAGGTTAATAGGCAGAATTCCTGCTGAGCTGGGAAATTTACAGAAGCTTCGGCACCTGTAAGATATTTAAAGCTATCTTAATGCATTTCATCTGCGGCTTTTCTTCCTCTTAGACTTATCCAGAGTGAGTGTTCCGTAGGGATGTGGGCAACAATCACTTGTTTGGTACCATACGTGAACTCATTCGCCTAGAGGGATGCTTCCCAGCTCTTCGTAACCTGTATGCCTCTTTTCTGTTTTTGTAGCCGTCTTTCAATTCTTTTTATACATCATGCGTGCTTAATGAAAAGTGTTAGTAACAGTCCCTGGCATAACGTTACAGGTATCTTAATAACAATCACTTCACCGGAGGCATTCCATCGCAGCTTGCAAATCTCACTAACTTGGAACTCTTGTGAGTTTGTTCACCTGATAACTCATTGTTCTTTCTGCAACCCGTTTAAATGACCTGCTTTTAAGTGATTTTACATTGTTCCTCAGATATTTATCAAACAACAAAATGTCGGGGGCAATTCCATTTGCGGTTGCTCACATTCCTCGATTAACATACCTGTAAGCATATTGTCTCTTTAGAGAAACCTAAACCTCCTAGCTCCTGTTATCCTCACTATGACAATGAATCGCTCGGCATTCGTGTCTCAGATACTTGGATAACAATCAGTTCTCTGGTAGAATTCCTGATACATTTTACAAGCATCCATTTCTCAAGGAAATGTAAGTTCCCTCTTATTCCGTTTCAAATTATTCGGCTGACGCATTGTCAATCCATTTTACAAAATATTTCTCACGCAGGTACATTGAAGGGAACTCATTTCGACCAGGCACCAAACCAATTGGCCAACACAAACTCCTCGAGCTTTCTGATTCAGACATGTTGTTTTAGCAGATTTCTCCCAAGTATCCTTGTACTGGTTTCCCTTTTTTCAAAATCCTTGAGCTGCAGCAAGAAAATTTATTTCACCACTTTGCTTCCATTCAATGTGTTAGGCATTGGAATGCAATGAACTGTATATATACCTGGGAAGCCATGGTTGGTATATGATGGTTGTAATTGCGGTTTGTTCACACCAAAAATTGTGATACCAGCTATTCATTCCAATGTGTAGATCCTACACTAATAAATCTCATACCCCATCGGTGCAGCATAGATCCCCTGGCAAATCAACACTGAGTTTTGGGGTGCTGAGATCTGGTTACATAATGAAATGGATACTGATATTTCATTACACTTGCTGTATAGATAATTAGTTATTTGGTTGCGTGGATGGGATCATAGATTTCATTTTTGGCATATTTTGCAGAGGATTTGATATAACGGTTTAGAGTTCCTAGATACAATGGGAGTATATGATAGCTTCAGTTTCGGTTTCAAGGTTTATACAATGAACTATTGATATTCTTATAGGAGGCATGCTTTGAAGAAGATTTGATGTAATCCAATTGATCATTTCAGTTTAGGTTTCCAGTATCTGGGAGTTTGCTTTGCCAGCTTTCTGAAGAACGGAGCTGAAGGTGATCTGGCTCTTATTTGGAACCATGAGTAAGTACATACCCACAGAAATGGCTCAATTAGTGAAGAGTAGCAGCTGAAGAGCTACAAGCTATGCCTTGACCTAAATTAACATATGAGAGTAGCAGATGCTATGTTATCAAGTCCAGTGCTCCCATCAGATCAACGCAGCTTCAGATCACTATTACATAATTATGAGTTTGTTTCACAGAATGTAGTGGCACTGCGTCAGATCACCTGTCGAATTCGATGAGATTCGGAGTTTGGGTACCGAATGACTCGAACTTGGAGGCGACATGAAGACTGCTGCCTCAAGCAAAAGAGAAGAACACTATGTGAGTCCCATGGTTGGACACATCCAGAGCAATGCTGATCTGCTCAATGGGAATCTGTTGAACTTGCAGACTCTGAAACCGGAGTTGCTTCCAGGTGATCTGCTCCCTATAAAGATTGCACCCGATTCCTACTTCTTGTGTTACCATCAAACCCCTGCCTGTGCCTTAGTATGAATCGATCTCCTCAAGTCATGCCATGTGTTTATTCACAGATGCAGGTATTTGGAATTACGTACGGTTGATTAATTTATTTATAAATTGTTCTATTTTCCAATATTGCCGTGTTTGGATAAGATGCTATATTTAGTTGATAGGTAGGAAAAAAAAAAAGAAATTGTGTGTTTTTTCATTAATTAATTTATAAGAAGAACTTTGAATTCTGAACTTGACCGAGCCATTGGCCGAAATGCAGCGGGAAAAAAGAGGCGGTCGCCGAGGGGCGGGTGAAGGTGAGGAATCTCATGGAGGAGTTATCGTGTGTTGAGGATGAGAATCCTTTCAACGCTTTGCGCGGATCACTTCCGGTTGCGATTGTTTCCAGAAAGAGCGTTTCGAGAAGGTGTTATAACCGAGAAACCTTAGAAAACGCCGTTACTTCACTCGTGGGCGCTTGAACTCTCATGGATCGGGAGTAAAATGCCTAGTATTCATGGAGATGACGACAGCGGCGGTTCATTTTCAGTTTAATAACGCTTTAGTGTACAATTCGTAGGAAGCATCCCGATCTACACGGGGAAATCACTCAAGGTCAAGGCCCTACGGTACCTCTCTTAGATCGCGTTTTGTTGCCGTCGCAGTACTTCCGGATTACCTCATTTTATGAAGAGTGTGGCACTAGCCAGCTTCGATTCTCGTGTACGGCGTTCACACGTTCTGAACTTTCAAGGAGGCATTTATGGTCAGATAAATTGCCAAGATGTTTCCACCTTATGGCACGTTAATTTGCACCACATATTGTCAAAATAACATCGACGTAATTTTTCCAAGCTGTGATTTCAACTACAAGTATGCTTAACTCTGCGTAGAATTAGTGGTCTGGTGTTGAGGCTACGGTTGAATATGCAGTGCTTCCTCTGAAGATGATTTTTATTTTGAATCTCTTCTTTTGAGTCACGCTCTTATAGACTAACTATTGCTGATTGTAGTGGGATAGAGAGTTTAATGTAAATTCTCCATTCCTGATCCAGGTTTGCTTCAGGCAGAGATTCTTGGTGTCCGAGCTTGGAGTGTGCTATATCAAGGACATCTAGTTGGTGTTCTAGTTACTCTAAGTATGAATCAACCATCAGTCAGTTTCATCAAACATGCATACCCTGACGAGATGTGGCCTAGTCAGTTGTCCATGTTCCTATAATCACCAATCCAAGTAGCGTTTTTTCTTTTCTCGATGATCCACCATTTCTCTTCGAACTACACAACATTAACTAACCATTTTCTGGATATGTAGTGATGTTATCGCCAATCGGTTGAGCATCTGCAGAGCTGCAACGGATGTAGATCTTCCATTTATGATTCTCATCTCAATCTCGCACGTGATGTTATTCATCTGAAAAGCAATCGTAGGAAGTCTAAGGCGTTTAATGTTTCCATGTAACAGGAGTCTGTGAGTGTCTCACATGCAATCTATTGACATATTCATTCATCAAAGGCTTTTTGGAGCTCGGGGACCGTGATTCAGCATCTACAATGCTGCATCAGCTGAGGCACCAATCAACTCGGCTGGAATAAAGAGGGTATGTTGTGTGAAAAAAATGTGAGTTCTCTTTTAGCTAATGCTGAAGAATCATTATTCTGTCCCTACATTTCTATCCGTAACTTCTTTAATATGAACTTGATATTATTCACTTCAATCATGTGGTTGCTTGTCATGAGTGGCCTTAAGTATTGAAGCAAAAAAAAAAAAAAAAAGTATTAGATGTCTGAAAATGGTAATGCTGGAGGAGTATATGTGGATTTCCTGATTTTTTTAACTGTTTCTTGGACGTCGATGTAATATGCTATGGTGAGTGTGAGATTAAAGTGAGATTTTCTAGAAGCTACATTTCTGTGTTGTGAGGATGGGATTTATTCCATGAATTTCTTAATTCAGTTGCACGCTCCTGCATGATAGTAGTTTCATAGGGAGTAGTCTATTTTCTTCTTTTTGATGATTCAAAAACCACTACCAACAAACTTAGGTTGCTCTTGTTATATGTGGTGTGTGTAGTCTAGTGGATATTTTGCTAGGATCAAATGTCGTCTGCTGTTCTGCAATCATAGTATTTTTTGGGTTGGATAAAAAATCAGAAATGCGAGTGTGTATTTTAAGTGACTTGGGCATGCTATATGTCGACAACATAAACGGGTATTTTAAACTTGTCTTGTATAGTAAACCAATCTAATTGAGCTGTCAAATACGGCTACCGGATTCCAATCTTAGCTGAAATTTGTATTTGTGTTTGTCTGTATATTAAATATTTTAGTTATTTATTTAAATGATTTTACTGTGCTTGTATTTCGATATTTTTTTTGCAAACCTAATCTAACTCAATTCCTATCATACCAAGCATGAGGAAAACGCAGTATGATAAATTTTAAGGGTTTTTGAGTCTGATATTTTGTTTATCATGTTTCATATAGTTGTTTATGTTTTAAAACGTGTGTATTATTTGGTGTTCATTAATATACATCTAATTTATACAATATTTTATAATTTGTAGTCATTTTAGTTATGTTTCAAAATTTTTATTCTAAGCAGAGGTTATTACTTTTTTCCGTTCATTCTAGACTAATTTTGTATTAACTATACTAATATATATTTGTAAATTAAATGTGCTAAATGTTTAATTTATTTGAAATTAAATATGAATAACATAGAAAATTGAAAAATATTGTGTTTTTTTTTGTAAACAATTTTATTTGTATTATCATAAAAAAATAATGACCAAACAAATTTTGAAATGAATTCTGGTGCTTTTTGACATTTTATTTCCCATTATTCATGTCATTTTGTTAAACACAAGAAAAATAGAGAAAATATACACAATCTATTTATTGATAAAAATAAAAATAAAAAAATTGACAATTAAAGATATTTGAAATAAAAATATATTGAGGGTAATTAAATTTATTTAATGCATAAATATATGTTTATTATTAACAAAATCATAAATGAAAAATTATATCTGTAACTAACATAACTAACATATAATTCCAAACTAATTCACTATCAAATTAAATATTAAAATAGATAATTTTACACACTACTTTTTATTTTTAATAAATCAATAATATACTTATTTATATTTATATCAGTTAATTATGTGTGCTGATTTAAAGATAAATGTTAATAGTAAAATATTCTTGAAAAAATATTAAATAAAATTTTAACTTTAACATTAAATTTAAATCAATAGATAAATTACAATCCAAACATCATTTATAAATGATTTATTTGAAATTAAATATAAATAAAATTAATTTCACGATGTACATATATGGATACATCTAATCTTATTAATAATTTAAACATAATATCAAATTTAATACACATATTTTTTAATAAGAAATTATCACATTTTTTATAAGATTTTTTCATTAAATTTATATAAAAATATTACACCATTAGCTTTTAACTAAAACATTCTCAAAATAATAAGTAGAAGACTTGTTTTTGAAATAACAGAGTCTGATAAATATCGCATCATTGTATTTTACTATTTTTAATATACTTAATAATAAGAATATTGCCATTAAAATACTAATAAAAATAAGATATCTAATTTATTGAAAACTAATAATATTTTATAATGATACCTAGTTTATAGATTGCCTGAATATCATGATTACCCACTCTTACCATTGGCCGTCGATTAAGAGGCATGTTTGGCTATGTTGGTGCCCCGCGTTTTCCCTTCATATCGTTGGATTCCCTGGTCATATCATCACTCGTATCACCAATGCAGCTCCATACACTCCGGTTATCTGAGAATAGCAACAACGAATATGAAAATAAACTATCCCGGGTCAAATCGGAGAACAAGATATGCTGGATGAGAAATTAGATTATTGGTGATACCAGTAGAGTTTGTGATGTGAGAGAAGAAGGGTTACGTGTGTGGGATCCGGGACGCACTGGATGGCCAGCATTTATGGAAAATATCCGATGTGTTCCCCGGAGTCTAAGCCGTTTTTACCGTACTGCTAGTCGTTCAGTCGAAAGGGGTGAAGGTTTCTCACCTTCGCCCACAGCTCATGAACGGCGCATGTGCCCAAAACGCGGAAATCGGCAAGAAATTCGAAAAAAAAAACAGGCAGATCCGAACCTCTCGCATGCTCGCTCAAGTGTTGTAACTGAGTAAGATCGTCTACGAAGAGCGACCGCGATTGCATCAGCGGTACCGACCGGAGCTCATGCAATCATCATAAATATTGACGCCATTTGGTGACGAAATGTACATCCCTTGATTGCTTCCTTTCGTTCGTCTAAGAACTACTCACCTGCATTGATGCGGTTTCATTTAAATTTTTCTCCTAGCAACACAAAAGAACAAGAATACGACCATAAAGAGATCGATCCATATTTCAACCTAAGCAACTAGGAAAAGAATCAACACATCACTCACTAAGTTGCTTAAGAAAATCAGGCCTTCGGTCACACAAAAATCAGCCACAGATTCTCTCCAGAAAGTTCGATTAGACTCTGTTCAGAACCAGATTTCGAAGAGCTTGATCGGCGGAGGAACAAAGAACAATCGTCACATCTCCCTCCACATACGGCATCTTATTGCCCGATTAGACTCGTCTCGTAGGGAAAATCAAGATTAGGATAGAATCGTGGAAGTACATGTCAGTAACACAAGCAACTCCTCCGGATTAGCGAATCGTGAAACTCCCCAACCTTCACTTGATACTCGCCAACAGCTACCGGAAGAACATCAAGTTGAGCGTGAATCGGTGAGGATCTGCGGGAAGATACGCCACAAAACGGATCTCCGTAGACGCACGACAAATCACTGAACACCGCCACTCAACCGCTAATTTTCAAACGCAGTTGACGCCTAAATCCCAACTAGATATTTTATGATGCGCTGCTTAAATACGGGCTTTTGTAGGGTAGCATCGTGGCCCAATAACTAATACATACTGCGGCCCATAATACACGCATCGTTGGATCTTGCGTTTGGTTTATGCAGAAAATCGGAAAATCACTAACAATTTATAGTTATTAATACACATCCTTAAATAGACTTCCTGCTTCCTAACGGTACACGCAATTTACGAAAGTACCCCCTAAAAGCCCGGCAGCTCCATCGCGGAATTGGTCACCATGTTCAGTAGCTCATTCCAGTAATTCCTCGTGTCCTCGAGCTCCACGGTGTCGCTTCCGGACGCGGACACGCTGTAGCCGTCTGCGGCGAGGTCAACGGTGTCGGAGACATTGTACCCGCCGTAAAACAGTGGATAAGTCGTCAAGCTATTAAGACTCTCGTCATTTGCATGCGTCGGGTTGTCCATCTTGCCCTTTTCCTCCACGGCGTGGACCGCCGCTAGCGTCGAAGTCGGCGACTCGAGCGAGCCGAAGAAGCACTTGGAAGCGCCGGTGGCTTGCCAAGCCTTGAGCACGTCCAAGCACGGCTGCGCCGACTGCGGCTGCTGCGGCAAAATCGCCGACCTCTGCAGAAGGTGGAGGCTGGACAAGAACTTGGATTCCCGCGCCAGACGGGCCTCCGCTTCGAGCCGCGCCGCCTCCCACTGTGCCATATGCCTCAGCTTCGCGGCTTGCTTCGACTGCCCGCCAGGGATGTTCTTGGGCTTGTGTGTCACCGGATCGATCCCCATTCTCGTGAGCCGCTTCTTGAGACGAGTGTTCCAGTAGTTCTTGATCTCGTTGTCTGTCCTCTTGGGCAAATGCGCCGCAATGGCCGACCATCTACAACACCAACACTGCTGAAACTTATTCCCAAGTCAACTTCTTCCTATTCCTACTTTCTCAACACTCGTCGTACAGTACCTGTTTCCGAGGAGGGCGTGGAGCCTGATGATAGTCTTCTCTTCATGAGTACTGAACTTGCCCCTCTTGATATCGGGGCGGAGGTAATTCGTCCATCGTAACCGGCAGCTTTTGCCGCATCTCTGAAGCCCTGAGAACCACGAAGCCCCAAAGCTGAAGCGTTGGTTTTCATTTCCTTGAACAACACACAAATCACAAGGAGGGAGCGTTACCGGCTTTTGCAGGGAGCGAGCGCCAGCTTCCTTGGCCGTGCTGCTCGATGTAGGCGAGGAGTTTCTGGTCTTCTTCTCTGGTCCATGGACCCTTTTTCAGCTCTTCGTTCGCCTCAGAAGTCGGTCGCTCCATCAGCTGGAAGAAGAATATGAGCGCAGAGAAGTAAGTAAACCACTACCACCACGTTTTTGGGATTCGTGGGGTTATATATAATGCATGTGAAAAATACCCCCAACCAGGTGAAAATTCGAAATTCAACTAAAATTTACCCCCACACCACACACCAAGACCACCTTCTAACCTCTAATTATTATCACTATTTTTTTGTCCGAAGCCTGAATACTTATTTACCCAATTCAAAATATATTAAGAAAATAGCGTCGGATAATCGAATTGAAAATATAAACAAATATGTTGAGCCCTGGTATTAAATACTCCACCCACAAGATTTATGAGGAAAACCGCTTGCATTTCTCAAGCAGAGTAATTGAAACATAATGGAATAATGTATTTATTTTTTGTACGCGTTCGTGTTTCCAGCTCCAGGCGATAAGAATTGAATGCTGTCCCGTAATCTGTCGTCCCAAACGTTTTTTCATTTTTATTGTTATTTTTGTTTTTAAATTGTGGGCCAATGAATAATTCAATGCTAACTAAATTCAATTCAGGACTTAACTTGCTTCATTTTGTTTATTTTTCTGTAAACAATATTTTTTTTAAAAAAAAGGGAGTGATGGTTATGGTATTTAAATGAGGATTGAATGATGATAATAATAATATATTTAAAATATAAAAAATGGTTGAAAAAACAAGCAGGGCCCAATCTTGTAATTGTGTGTGTACGCGTGTCTGCAGTGGAGGAGGCATTTACTTTGTCAGAAAATAAACGCATTATATTGAATTATAATGATACTTGTCCAGGGGCCACGTTCTGCTTCTGCTATAAATGGCATCAACCAACACTATGAAATTAGAATTTGAATGTTCAATTCTGCAGATCCATCGCACCCAACCGTCGGCCTCCCCCATTCAAATGTTTGAACCCCGTGTCCTAATCATATTCAAGAATCGAATTCGAAACTTCAATTTCGTGTTTTCATCACCTTGGCGCCAATTTGCCAAATTGACTGGCAAAAGGGAGACCAGACATTTGCTAAAATAAAATTAATTCACTAATAAACTCCCATGAATCCGTCCTTGACATGGTGATCGCGGTAGGGGAGTAATGGAGATCGTCTATATTTGGCAACCTACCATTACTAAAAGTCGATGCAATTAAATGAGGAGATATCATTCGAAGTGACGCGGCCAAAAATAAGGAAAAAAAATCATTCGCAGTGCCGTGGATGGTTGACTTGAGTGTCCTTGTTAGGAAATTGAAAGGGAAGGTTCCTAATTTTAATGATTTAAACTGCATTTTTCTAATTTATAGTACATTTATTAGGTGACATTTGATGAAAAATATTGAAGATATATCAGAATCCAATATTCATTAATCTAGATAAGATATGGGAATTTGATAATATTGAAGTATATAGATATTAATTTTCACTATTCATTTGATGTTTTTATTTTTATTTACATTAAAGTATAATAATAGCATAATTATCTTTAATATAAATACAATCTCTTTCATCTTACTTATAATTTATTAATCAAATATGCATTATATTTCTTATTATCTACATATTTTTCATAAATATTTATTAATAGGCTTTTATAAATTTTATTTATTTTTTAGCATGTGGTTGAGCAGCATGAACAACATTCCTCATTTTCAGAGTATAGACCCGCAGTCATTATCCTAATCATTGAATAATGGGCATCGTCAGATGAGTACAGTACTCCATTACTGGGAGAGATAGATAGATGTTCTTCTAACATCATTATGATCATCCTTATAATTAACGTAACTAAATTACTGCAATCAATGAAAAATATCAATATAAATTATGGCGCTGGGGAAAAATATTTTAATTTTTTTAAGGGGAAAATGCAGCATGAGGTTTTTTGGTAGCGCGCCACGTGTCACACGGGCCCCCCAAATTAGGAGATCTCCATCTGACCGTTGTGTGCATCTGGCAGGAACAACGGATTCAGTGTCTCAGCTTTCAGCTATTCAATTATTACTGTAATTTCGATCAGTGAGTCAGTAATAATTTTTCCCTCATTTTTTTTAACCTTTATTTGCGTGTTTCACTTTTTTCTTATATGTGTGTAATATAGGAGAAATAAAAAGACATCAGTAAATTACTTGTCCATTAAATCATTTCCGGGTCGTACTATTTTCGAAAGGGTGATGTGGTGTAAGCTCGTTGCTGCATCCATGGCATTGAGATTTTACAGTATATCAAACGGAGGGCAGTGAATCCTATGGGTAACTTTTTCCTTAGTTGAATCGCTGTGCTGAGAACATCAAGTGACGCAGCTGGGTATGAGTAGATCGGTGAAAGTAAAAAAATAGTCCCGTGGAGTAAAATGTCTGGAAGAGCTTATTTTCCGTTACCTCTACGGTCTGCCAAAGTCCAGTTCGGTGTTGGCTGCCGGGTCCTTCTTATTTTACCCCCAAGTGAATTCTTTACTTGATTTTACTGCATTAAAAAATTCAGTTCCTTGTAGAGACTCTCGCCATCGCCTGAGACTGATCTCCGTACCCATCGAATCGAGTATACACATATGCATATGATGACGGGGAATGATTCCGGTGCACAGAAGATACAAACAATTTACCTACGGTTGATATTTAATGTATGCCTTCAAATGCATAGGCACAGAACACAGGCTCTTTGGAAACAACTCCAGTGGGGTGCCAGATGCATCATCTGTGGCTATGAGATGCATCGTTTGTTTCAGGAGCTGAAAATGGGGATTCTGACGTGGGAGGGATTTGGAGGAGACAAAAGGAGGGTTGATTAGGGAATGGGGTTTGAAGACGAGGCTCCATTTCTTAGGCAATCTCCTCTCCCCTCTGTGGAAACTGCCGAGGGAAGAGCAAGCCATTAGTCAAAAAGGCTGCAGATTTGTGCAGGTTGCCATCTCCTTGGCACCACAACCAGTTCATTGATTCTAAAATTTAACCTAGCAAGAGGAGACAATGAAACCATTTCTCCATAATGAGCTTTGTTCCTCCCTTCAGCAAATAATAATAATCATCATAGAGATAGATGATTTCTCCCAAACAAATGATAAGTATTCCCGCTTCCACACCAAAGCACAATGGGTGCATAGAACAGAAGAAAAAAGCCAATGTAATGTGCGAAGCAGTAACCCCGATCTCTGTGTTGGATTTTTTTGCATGGTTCTGATCAGTGAACCCGTTTTACACTCAAACCGGTGCGCCCCCGCCCGGCCCGGATTCGAAATCCCAGCCAGTAATTCTCAATATTTTCATTGTGGGTATTAAAAAGGGCACCTGAAAAGTAATTTGAAAAGGGGAGTTGGTGAAAAGTGATCGTGGGGGGGGGGGGGGGGGGGGGGGACTAAACTCCATGTTTAACGGTGACCCACCCCAGGTGCTGCTTATGCTTCTGCAAGCACGCTTTTTATCTCGTGTGGTCCAAATTATTCACCACATAAACACACGATTTCACTTTTATTGTTAGCGCGTGCAATCGCTCTGGATCACAAATATGGGAGTTTTAGCAATCAGGTTTTGTTTTTTAAAAGATGCTGATAATAAAATTTAAATTTTATTTTTTCTAATTAAAATAATTTTTGGTAGGAAAAAAAAATGGGATTAGGAGTTTAAGGGTAACCCAGAGGCCTGAATTGACGCATTCCGTAATTTGGCTGGTCGGGCCGCTGTTGGGCTGATTAGCCCAAGAAAGTCCTGGGCTACGCGGACAACTCGTAATGGAAATATCCGGGTTTCGTTTCGTTTCGGGAATGTTGTGACGTTTTTTGTTCTTTTGGAGAAGAAGGGGGCTCTGGAATGGCGGGAAAAGGTTTGGTGTCGTCTCCAATGTGTGATTTTGGGATACTGGACTCATTGACTTCGACTTCAGTTGAAGAGCTGTCGGATGGTTGGAATGATTTTTGTTTAGCAACTGATGGCCTTCTTAGAGGGGGGCCAGGCGATTCGCCGTTCACTGGCGATTTGTTGCCACCGGTGAGAAGTCTCTGCGCAATGGGACTCGAGTCGCTGATGGTTGAGCATTTTCTATGCTCTGTGGAGGTCTGAATCCAGCTAGAAAAACGAAGAACTTTACTGATTTCCTCGATTTGGGTTCTGTTAAAATCATTTTCGTAAATGTTTTTGTAAAAGCCCTTTCTAGTCTATTTTATTTTACTCTTGGGTTCCTAATGAAAGTCCTTCTGGTGATTTACTGCAATCATTTACCTTCAAAAATTAAGTCTAGATATTCTGCAAGACAATCATCGTTGATATTGGGGTTGCACAGGATATATTTGAAAAAAAGTTGGCCCCGAAGTTCTGGAGTCATTTTGATAGTTCTGAAGGCGCTTCAGTTCTAGACATTATGGACTTGGTAGGTGGGTCTTGTCTTGCATGATTCCTATTATTTTATTTTCGTAAATCTAATTGTTTTTTTTTCATGGAAATGATGGAGAGATAATGAAATATTTATGCTATTTCAGTTTTAGAATTGTGATGTCATGTCTTTTAACAGGATCACCAAGTGGAGATGCAGGGTATCCTACACAAAGCTCTAGAGGAGATATCTTCTGGGAAAAATTATTTAATGCAATGCCTCTTGATGCTGGTTGAGGCTTTACAGACTTGCAACGTGAGCGACTCCAAGAGACAAACAAATTCGTATGGAGACGCAAACTTTCTTATCTCAAAATTTGAGTTTACGGTATCTTCAGCTCTGCTGGCCACTCTTCCATGGTATTTTTCAGGTAGTTGTTCCCTGCGTGTGCGTGTCAAAGCTTACCAGGTGTCTTAACTTTATGTTGTTCCGTGGTTTGAAAGAAGGCTTTTTTTTGGAGACGATGCAAGAAAGCATTTGATTGCTGCTATGCCTGTGTTTCAGTAGGGTCTATTCATTTCGTCAGTGGTCACTTTGTAATATTCTGAATGGTGATTATATTCTTTCCCAGATTTGCTTCAATGGTACTTTAGGGGTCAACTGGAGGAAATAAATGAAATTGTGGCTAATGAACTTGAGGATCATAGCAACTTAAATATAAGCAACCCAATGAGCGTGGAATGCCGAGCTGCAGAAATAGATGACAATCAAAATCATCTACATGGAGTGACTCTGAAAAACGGCAAATTGGTGAGGAATATCGCAGAAGTTGTCCTTAATCTCAGGAATCTTGGATTAACCTCCATGGCAGAAGAGGCTTATGCATCAGCTATTTTTTGGCTGCTAAAGGTTAACTTTGCATAGGCAGTTCTATGATGCCTCATTTATTCCAATGCAATTTTTTGTTCTGTTTGTGGAAACATTATATTTTCTATCTCTGATGTTCTTTGCTTTCTGGGTTCAGGCTAAAGTTCATGATTTGGCTGGTGACGAGTTCCGATTTTCAGTGTTGGATTCTATTAAAGGATGGATACAGGTGGTTCTCACTAAAAACTATATGTTCGGGTTCTCCATTTCCTTCATTTAAAAAGCTTTAATGAAGTTTTGAGCTATTTTTGTTCGTTGAATTGGTAAAAATATTATTGCTAACACATTATGCTAAATTTTCAGGCAGTTCCACTTCAATTTTTGCATGCTCTTACTGCTTATTTGGGTGACTCTAATGTTCCTGAAAGGCACTCATGTGGAACGAAATCCCCACTGGCGTCTCCGCCTAGTTTTAAATATCAAGGAACTGGAATTCCTAATGAGGCACTTGTGCGATGGCAGATGCGCTTAGAGTATTTTGCTTATGAGACATTACAAGATCTAAGAATATCCAAGCTTTTTGAGATAATTGTGGATTATCCTGAAAGGTAAAGCCGTGTCCTTTTTGTTCTTGTCATGCTTTTGTGCAACTTTTACCTTAACATGGTTACATTGTGAAATTTCATTTTTTTGAAAACTGTGCGGTCAATGATTCTTCTCTCTTTATTTTTTATCAATAAGAATTTTCAGAGAGTGCGCCATTTATTTTACCATTTTAACATTCTCTTGATTGTTCTAGCTAGTTTTGTTACTTATTATTTGTGGTCTTTCTTAGTTCCCCTGCTATTGAGGACCTGAAACGATGCCTTGACTACACGGGGCAGCACTCCAAGCTTGTCGATTCTTTCATTGCTTCATTAAAATACCGTTTGCTGACAGCTGGTGCTTCTACAAATGATATACTGCACCAGTATGTTTCAACTATTAAGGCCCTTCGAACAATGGATCCTTCTGGTGTATTTCTTGATGCGGTTGGTGAACCAATAAGAGAGTACTTGAAGGGTAGAAAGGAAACTATTAAATGCATTGTCACTATGCTCACTGATGGAAGCAGTGGCGATTCTAATGGACCAGGGAATCCCGGAGACAGTCTTCTTGAAGAATTAAATCGAGATGAAGAAAATCAAGAGAACTCTGGCTTTGATGATGATATAAATGTTGATGATAAGCAAGCTTGGATAAATGCGCAAAGGTAGTAATAACTTTCTGAAAAATAATATAAGATGAAGATTAATGGTTTCCCAGAAACCAAAGGGTTTGTGATGTCATTAATGACATGAAACATGTTCTTTAAGAAGTATTGATGGGTTTGTGCTTTCTGCACTGCAGTTGGGAGCCTGATCCGGTTGAAGCAGATCCTTTGAAGGGTGGAAGATACCAAAGGAAGACTGATATTCTTGGCATGATTGTTGGCATAATTGGTTCAAAGGAGCAGCTAGTGAATGAGTATCGTGTTATGCTAGCTGAGAAGCTGCTTAATAAATCTGATTACGACATTGACTCAGAAATACGCATCTTGGAACTTCTCAAGGTCATTCATGAAGATTATTTAATGATGCAGAAATTTACTCCTCTCCTACTTTAACTTATCTTTTTTAAACCTCACTAATCCATTGCTGTTGATTGTTTCAGATTCATTTTGGTGACAGCAGCATGCAAAAGTGTGAAATTATGCTTAATGATCTGATTGACTCGAAAAGAACTAACACGAACGTACAAGCAACAATGAAACAGCAACCTGGGCCTCATATAGGAAAGCATGACTTGTCCCTGGATAGGGTTAATGCTACTATTATCTCAGCAAATTTCTGGCCAAGTATCCAGGTAATGATACCAATGCGCAAAAGTGTGATATATTTGCAGGATTTTGGCACCAAGGCTGAACATACAAGTTAACAACTTTACTTGTCTAGGAAATGAATTTGCTTGTCACGTTTTTTTGCTTTCCCAGGAAGAAGCAATTATTGTACCTGGGCCCGTGGAGCAGCTTTTAAGTGATTACGCTAGAAGATACAATGAAATCAAGACCCCACGTAAACTTCTCTGGAAGAATAATCTTGGTACTGTAAAGGTGAGATTCATCAATTAGTTGCCAAATATATCCTGCAACTGGATGCAACTTCTTTGTATCCGATTGATGTTGTTGTTTCTTTTTGGAGTGTGGCATTATACCCTAATTTCTAAGCATTTTTTCTCAGCTAGAACTGCAATTTGGAGACAGGGCATTACCGTTCAACGTTACACCTCTTCAAGCTTCAATTATCTGCAACTTTGAAGAGCAATCCAGGTGTGACAAAAGTAAATATATGGTTCTATAATATGGTTGTTATTTTTGAGAGCATTCCAAGTCACTCTGCCTTGTACTCTCAGTTGGCACTCCAAGGATCTTGCAGCTGCCGTTGGTGTGTCTGAGGATATCCTGAGAAAGAGAATATATTTTTGGATAAACAAGGTGGGCGTACTGAGGCCTGCCGCTCCTGAGTAAAATTATTTCTCAAAGATCTTTCAAGAAGATGAATGCGATGTTCCTTAATCAGCTCATCACATCCAGCTCTCCTCAATGCATTTACATTGGTTTCAGGGTATTCTAGTGGAATCGATTTTGGGGACTGGTGACCATACATTTACATTGGTGGAAGCATTGGTTGACAATGAAAAGGCTGGGACAGTTACCACCTGTGACGAGTTTATAGTTGGTGATGAGGATGCTGAGAGTTCAGTGGCATCTGTTGAGGATCAACTGCACAAAGAAATGCTTGTGTACGAGGTATGTACATGCCATCTGTGGGCAAGTTACACATTAAGATTCAAATGTGCTGCAGTGAAACAAATTAGATACGCATCTGGTTGTGTTGCTCAATTCCTACCTGATAATGCGAAACCTTGACACTCATGTCTCTTTTTTGGCTTATAATATCTGGTGGTTTTCACTATTTATGGATTATGAAATCTGATTTGTTGCTCAACTGTTGGTGTTCCTTTTACGCAGAAGTTCATCACAGGGATGCTCACCAATTTTGGCAGCATGGCGCTGGACCGGATACACAACACACTCAAGGTACATTCTTCAACTTAATGCTCATGTCGTTGTTAGTTTCGCATGCCCGAACCACCTGGTCTGATCCACCGTATGACAACAGATGTTCTGCGTGAGTGATCCTCCGTACGACAAGTCACTCCAACAGCTGCAGAGCTTTTTGGGTGGTCTTGTTGCAGAGGAGAAGCTGGAATACAGAGATGGCTCCTACTTCCTCAAGTAAACGGCCGATTACTGACACTAAACTCCAGGCGTTTTAGAGTGCCGAAGGACAGGATTGAAGAGGATGTGTTTTTTGTAACCAGGGAAAATATATTAATATAATAATATTCATTATAATTGTATACAAATCAATTTTTTTGAATTTAAATAGTTCTAATTTTTATGGAAACAAAACAAAAATGAGAATGTTTTGAATTCAAAAGCTTCATGATATTACGGGGAATCTCACTTGGAAAGGGATTGAGATTTAAAACTTGATATCCTGATTCTGATCCTCGTTGTTTTTATTATATAAAAAATAATAATAATTGTTATTTTGACAATCAAATCAATGAAAAACTATACACTAAATAGTAATGTAGGTTTGGTTAGAGAGAAAGGGCCCCACCATATTTGAATACGGAAGTCATTTTCCAGGATTTTGACCAAAAGTTGGGGCGGATTTTGTAATTTTCACAACTGTGTTCCTTGTAGCCGTTGCACTTACCAATTAATATTCAGTTGTGTGTGTGTGTGTGTGTGTGTTTATATATAGTTGCTGTCCGTAGGTGTTTTGTCGACCGTTGCAAGCGTTTGTCTCATTTTCCAGAACAGGAGGAAATGGTGAGAGCAACGGATGGGTTGCAGGCAGGCGTCGGAGAAGAATTAGAAGACGACGGAAAGGAGGAGTGGATGCAGATCTTAAGATCCAAAGCTACGGAGCTTCGCCTCAGAGAAGAATATGACGATTCCATGAAAACCTACTCTCAAATAATCTCCCTTTGCGAAGAATCGATTTCCCAGAAGAACCCAGATGGAGAGCAACTCAAAAAGCTGCGTAAAGCTCTGTGTTTAGCCTACTCCAACAGGGCAGAGGCTGGGGCGAGGATGCTGAGGTATTCCGAAGCATTGGACGATTGTGATGAAGCACTGGGGATCGAGAGTTCCCATGTCAAGACTTTACTGTGTAAAGGTAAGATTTTGTTGAGTATGAATAGGTATAGATTGGCTTTGGAGTGTTTGAAGTCGGCACAGGGGAGTGGTGACAGTGTGGATGAGGTAGATCTGCTTCTGGAGAAATGTAAGAAGCTTGAGTATCTATCAAGAACTGGCGGATTTGACATTTCAGATTGGGTTCTGAGTGGGTTCAACGGCAAACCGCCTGAGTTTGCGGAGTTCGTCGGCGCGGTGGAGATCAGAAAGTCGGAATTAAGTGGCCGTGGGTTGTTCGCAACAAAAAACATTGAATCTGGATCTCTGGTTTTAGTGACAAAAGCGGTGGCTGTTGAGAGAGTTATAATCTCACAAGATTCTGATGAAAATGCCCAAATGGTCTTATGGAAGAACTTCGTAAATAGAGTTGAGAAATCTATGGAAAATTGCAGAAAACTCAAAGCTTTGATATCCAATCTATCAACGGGGGAGAATGAGCAGATTGTTGATGTTCCTGATGTTCAAAATTTCAAGCCTGAAACTAATGTTTCTGGGGTTGATATAGAAAAGCAGAAACTGGTTAACATTTTGGACGTGAACGCCATGGTCGAGAACGGGGAATCATCCAAGGTTTTAGGGAAAAACTCGGATTACAAGAGCGTGGGGCTATGGATTTTGCCTTCGTTCATCAACCATTCCTGCACTCCAAACGTGCGCCGCTTACACATCGGCGATCATGTTCTTGTTCACGCTTCCAAGGATTTGAAGGCAGGGGAAGAACTCACGTTCGCTTACTTCGATGTTCTTACGTTTCCGGGTAAACGGAGGGAAATGTCGAAGAACTGGGGGTTCAATTGCAACTGCAAGAGATGCGAATTCGAGGAACGGATATGGAAGAATGAAGAATTGAGGGAATTCGAGAAGTTGATGACGACCCAAGGCAAAGATTATGGTGAATTAGGGAATATGATTTACAGATTCGAAGAAACCATGAGGAAGATGATGGTAAAGGGAAAAGGTAAAGGGTTTTTGAGGGCGTCGATGTGGGCAGTTTATGAGGAAGTTTTCACGTCAGAGAAGATGATCGGAAAGTGGGGCAGGAAGATCCCGGCGGTGGAGACGGTCGTTGAAAGCGTGACGGACATCGCCGGAAGTGATGAAAGAATTTTGAGAGTTTTAACGGCTAGTTTAAAGACAAAAAAGGGCATTGATGAGATGGAGAAAGCCGAGAAGTTGGGGAAGGGTATTTATGGAAAGATAATGAAGAAACCCGCACTAAGACGCCTGGGTCAACTGGGCTGAATTGGGCCCGTGTCTGCCAGAAGCCCCATCAGGAATCAGCCCAATTCACATTAGAATTAGGGCAAGTCTTTGTCGCATTTGTAGACGACAATACGCAATTCCACAGGGGTTAAGGTAATTTAATTTAATTAAAGTAATTTATGGAAGCAAACGAAAGCGGGAGGGGCCAAATAATGATATGAATTATACTGGAGGAGTTCAAAATAAATAGCGAAAAATTTGGGTCAAAAAACCGAAACAGAAGTCATGAAAAGTCACGGATACGTCTGGTCAGTGTCAATATAGGGTTCCTTGATTTCATCTGCAAACAGTTACAACCTGAAATGCGCGCTTTCCGTCGGCCTTTTCTCCCGCAGAGGTATGCGTTCGCAAGCTTATATTGGGTTTTGGTAGGGTTATGTGTTGGTATTTTGTTGTCTGGGGTTTTATATTTTCAATCTTCAGCTGAAGATTGTTTGACTTTTTAGCTTTCTTCAGTGTTTATGGAGCTTGTAGGCAGCTGCCGTAAATTACAGTAATGTGAAGTTATTGACTGGCTGCTATTTATGAGAATTATGTAAAAAAGCCCTTTTGGTGGTGGACGTTTTCTGGTATAAATATTGAACAAGTTTTGTTCTTTCTGTCTGAGTAACTGTCTTCACTCGGAGTTATAGCTTTTTAATGTTTCTTGCAACTGCTATGTCGATAATGAGTAGAATCTCTTAAATTATGCAGGTCATGTTCATTTGAACAGCTTTCAGACATGGACAGAACTCTTTTATTGTTTTAGGTAAAGAAAATGGTGCTCTCTAGATGTTTGCATGCGAATTTGACAGAAAGCGGTTCGCAAGTGTAGTTTCCTTGGGAATTTAAGAAGTGGTAGAAGTATGTTTACCACCAGTTTTCATCAAAGTTATTAGCTTGTATCTTGAGAGCGAGGCGGATTTCCGGAAGCAGCTTGTTGATTTCTTTCTATCTTCGATCCTGGAAGTTTGTGGGAGGAGCTGGGGGAAGTTTTCTCTACTTTTTTGCTGCTGTACCTTGAAAGATAGCTAAAACGGGGTCCCTTTGTTGTGTGGCTGCGAGACATGGATCGAATGCCACCAGCCAGGACTGGTCGGTCGGCCCCCGAGAGCCCTACTGGAGAACTAACACTAGTTTTTCTCCTCGTCTGACAAGGTGGGATGCTCAGTTCCATCCTGATGCTCCTTCATTCGGCTCTCAGAATGGTATTCAAATAAATGGATCCTCAGTCTCGTCAAACAGCAGAGAAAGTAGAAGTTGGATGAGAGCAAATAATGCTAATCATCAAACTTTAGTATCTGATGGTATTGATCAGTATCTCAGCAGTCCATCTGACATATCTTCTGGCCAGCAATGGACTCCCCCAGTGGTGCAAGAAATCATTTCTGATGATCATATTACTTTGAGGGGTATGAATCAATACTTTTTCCCTCTTTGTACGTATGAATTCCGGGAATCGTTACAACCGTGCCGATGTAGACTTTTGGGCTTTCTATATTAGTTCATTTGTGAATATCAAAACTTGCTAACGTTGCTTCTCTATATTATCCTTTTTCAGGAGTCATGCGGCCTTTACCTTTTTCTCCTACCATGGAGGTACAAAACTGGCTTGCTGTGCTTTTTTTATTTTTAATGTACAGCTTCTGGAATTGAGCAATGTTGTTTACTGATCTGGATAATTTTACAGGGGACATCTGCATATCGAGATAGTGTCGGCTCTGCATCATCAAGATCGGATAGCAGTTATGATACTGAAACTATGTTCAAGTCTAATCTATCCCATCGCAACCGTAGATCCTTCATGCCGAAGGCGATCCATCCATTGTCATTGCCATCCGAGTCATACAATGGAGGAATTCAATCTTCTGGCCCTGCTGCAGTTCCGGAATTTGGAAACATCGCACTTCAAAGAGATGTCCATCACCATCATCGGTCTGCTAGTAGCAGTGTCGATTTCACAGAAGCACAAGAGCCATTTGAGATGTATCCAAACAACAGGCCGCCAAGTCCCGCAGGTGGGCATTTCACATGTGGACTGTGTGACCGATATCTTTCACAACGATCTCCATGGAGTTCTCGTAGAATTGTGAAAACAGGAGACATGCCAATTTCCGGAGTCCTTTCCTGTTGCCATGTCTTCCATGTGGAGTGCTTAGATCAAACAACCCCAAAGGCACGCAAAAGCGACCCGCCATGCCCCATCTGCAGCAAGCTGGAAGAAGGTAAAGAAAGTTCCCCTGATCACCGTGTATCCCACAAAGCAAGAAGTGGTTTCCCCCTGGTGAAGCCTATTCGCGAGGGCGGGCCATCAAGGCCATGGACATGCACCCAAGCTGGAGACTGCGTCGAGGGAGTGCTACACACCCCTCCTTGCAACCCACTGCTTTCTCTTAGCCGGAGCCGGTTTGGAAAGAGCCCTCATTTTAAGAGCGACATTGGCAGAAATTTCACAGGGAAGTTGAGGAAAAGTGGCTCTCGTTCCCCCCGGTTGTTTATTGGGTCCTTAGGCAACGGCGCCTCTGGCTCAACAGGTGGTCCAAGTATGAAGTGATGACCAACGTCTTATGTTTGTCTCCCAGATTTTGGATAACCAGTTGCCACCTGCCATAAGCGTTATTGTACTAATCCATCTGAACGACAAGAGTTTGTTCGTATGGAAAGTGATTACATTGGAAAATGTGGTGTTCCTGGTTAAATATTATATTAGCGTTTATGAGCAAGGCAAAGGATTACAGTGATGAATAACGATGCAATTCGTTGTCCGAAGTGTTATTCTTCGAAGAAAAAGATTCAACTGTTAGAAAGCGATCCTGTTTGTGCTTTTCGGGTTGCTGAATTGTTTTTTGTAGGTCCTTGTTTGTGGAACAGTGGCTAAAACCCATCACAGAGAGGCGAAAAAGGAGATTCAATTTTACTTATGAAACTGTGGGACATATCACCGCAGAATCTATGGGCCTCGTTCACACCGTGTGCTTGTCTACCACTTGCTCGACCAATAGCTCCACAGAGCCTTTGTATTGTTTTTATGGGATCCTTGTCGTTGTCTACCTTCATTGGAGAAAATGAGGCATTAGATGATTTCAGTACAGCAAGTGAATTTTATTAGTCTCATCTGTCAAAGCACGAACTTGAGTATAGGCGTTAGATCCTGATCTTTTTCATTGGGTAGCTGTGCAGTTTTTTGACAGTGAAAAGGGCAGTCAAATTTCAATAAATGGGAGTAATACTTGCTTGCAGGCAAGGTCTGCTAGATTGAAGATATTGAGGCAGAAACTGTAGCCTTTTATTTTTGCTGCAGTTTGCATGAAAAAGTACGAATGCTGTCAATGGAGTTACCCCTCCACGGTTGCCAAAGAAGACAGAAACTAATTCAGTTAGTCCTTTAAAAGGCTGGCCGGATTCAGATCTGCCCTGCCCCAGTGATGCAAACCTTACTCTTGGTAAGTTTTCGTCTGTTCAAAGCATTCATTTCTCTTCATTTTGTTCTTGGGAATCATCAACAAGGAAAAAGTTAAAATGCGGAGCTTGAAAAATATTTGAATTCAAACAAACATCTCTGCAATGCACGGGGAAAAGAGAATTGTCTCCAATTGAATTGATGTCCTGAAAATGTGTATTCTCACCAATGCCCCTACCCCTATTCTGACTGTTCCTGTGGATCAGTCTCTTAGTTCTAACTACTGTTCACGTCAACCACTGATGATTGGTACTGGAGGACAAGGGCAGTGGGGTCATTAGAAGAATTGATTTCTTAACAGTTGTTCAAAATTTGCATGTAGCAAAACAGGGTATTTGATTTCATATGACTATTATCCTCACTGCTGCCCCTTGAATTGTTACCATCTCCTCCAAATCATGGGAAACTGTTTAAACTCAACCTTTATTTTACCAATTTTAGCTTGCATTCTGATTTCTAAACCTTCTGATATCTTACATTCTTCTCTTACCTCTTGTAGGCCAGCTAGTTGCACAAAATGGGGAGTCCAAAGAGGATTTTTTATCCTACAGTAAATGACGAGGTTCATTTTTTTTCCATGAAGTACTGTATAGTTAGACGTCCACAGAGCGTGCTACATCCCACTATCATAGATCAAGTCATTGAAGAAAAATGGAAAAATGCATTGATGAGACATGACTTGAATCCAGAAAAGGGGCTTGATGAATGATGATGATAATGTTACAGAAGATTGAACTTCAACAGTGTAGTTGGGAAAATGAATGAGACATGACTCATATTTGACATGATGTCCACAACAACTGATGAGATGTGCATCTGTTACATTTCTTGCAGGAACTAACCAATAATTCCCATCTGGAGGTCTAAGCCACTGTCACATCTGGTTTCTTCATTAAAAGCCTCTTCTCTCCACTCTAACTTTTTTTATTTTCCCCATTGCTTTTCTCGAAACCTGGAGCATCATTTTTTTCAAGGTGGAGTCAGGATCATTAGTCTTCCAAATGAGCTTCATTTCTGTTGCCACCAATTGTAGTATCTCCACACTAACACATTTTCCTTTGTAGCATATCCACGCTAACATATTTGTGATGTCTGTTACTTGTCAGATCAAATTGATTGATTATCTCTTCAGAGTCACAAGACTCTTAGTGAAAAGAATGCTGTGACTGCACAAACATCCACTGGGATTTTGAAGATCCCAGTGGCTGTTAGTGAAACCAGCTGCCTTTTTAATTCCAGTAGATCTTCAAAAGAAAATGGTCCTACTTTTCTTCACATGAGCGGTTGAAGGGAGGAGAGAGAGAGTTAGAGAGAGGGAGGGTTCTCATCACCCCTATGTCATTGCTTAGGGTACTCTCTTGTTGGTTAGTGGAGGAACTCTAAGGAAAACCAGCTAACACCCAATCAGGCAGCATTGACAGACAGATTCCTGTCATGTGATTGCAGACACTCTGAAACTATGAAATTATTTCACTGATGCGATTGAACAAATTGACCATTTCATTTACCATTTACATTTACTACTGGCTGCTGCTGTGAATTTTGAAGTCCTTTCACCGCTTCCAAAGATGTACACTAAAATATACAAGTTTGTGAAGCATTTCAAATTGTGTGTAGTCATCATCAAATAGGAACATCACATGAAAGCACCCCAAAGTTAAGTTGAATTTGTATTTCATTGCGTTTTCATCGTTTCATTACCCTGAATTCGTCGACTTTCTTCAGAACAAGAATACATTCAGTGCAGAAAAACGTAAGCTTTCTTTCAGACACACAAGGTGGTTTGCATGGACACGTTCATCATATGATTAGAAGCAGACAATTGCTATTAAAGTTTGTTTTGTTTTTTCAATGGACTGAGAAAAGCAGGCAACATGGATTATTAAATGTGGAATAAGACAGAGCCCCAACACAAAATAGTTAATAGTTGGTAGACATAGACTACTACACTACACTACAGGCTATAAAAATAAATGCCTTGTGTAAGGAAGAGCACCACAAGTTGAGTGTCCTTTGTCTCAATCAACCACACACGGATGGCCCCTTTTTGATACCCCAAACAGTGCTCGCTCGCTCATCATTAACGCTTCACATCCTGTTTTACATTAAAATAACCTCTAAAGCGTGTAATGTCAGGAAGTATTTATCTCAGTCAAAGCCTAGCCCCAGGGACAAAGCACAAATAGGAGAACAGGAGGAAAAGGAGGAGTCTTTGTTGTTGTTGTAGTTGTTCATCAGCTTTCTGTTACAACTCTCATTCTGTTCTTTGTCTTGTGTTGTTGGAAAGAACATGAGCTTTCATCAGAGAAATGGGAATTCTTCCTCCTCATCATCAGATTCTTCTTCTATGGTGTACAAAGATTTCACCTTTTTGTCAATAAACCAGCAGAGCATTGATCTCAACTCAAGCCTGAAAAATCCAGAAGATCATCAGCGTGATGGGTCAAATGTGCAACAGCAGCACATAAAGCTTTGTACCAGAGGTCACTGGAGGCCAGCAGAGGATGCGAAGTTGAAGGAGCTTGTTGCAGTTTATGGACCTCAAAACTGGAACCTCATTGCAGAGAAGCTTCAAGGAAGATCAGGTGACTCTAAAGGAGCAAAGCCCACAACAGAAAAGATTCATTATTGTATGTTTTTCATGCGTTTTTTAAAAGAGAAAATGTGTGGAAATTTGAAGGTAAAAGTTGCAGATTGAGATGGTTCAATCAGCTGGATCCGAGGATAAATAGAAGGGCATTCACAGATGAAGAAGAAGAGAGGCTAATGACTGCTCATAGACTGTACGGAAACAAATGGGCGATGATTGCCCGACTTTTCCCAGGGCGAACAGACAATGCTGTTAAGAATCATTGGCATGTAATAATGGCTAGAAGATACCGAGAACAATCAAGTGCTTGTAGGAGGAGGAAGATGAGTCAGTTTGTGTACAAAGCTATGGAAGTCGAACAACAACACTCTGAGTTTCAATTTGCTCCACCGCCACATCCGCAAGCCAACTTCACCGCCGTGGGCGGTGGCTTCTGGTCGCCTCAGCGGTCACTTGAAGTCTTCCCAGGTATTGAACTCCTTTCAAGATTCTACTTTTTTAAGAAAATCTCGTAATACACGTAAACCGAATCGTAAATTATGTGGGTTTCAGGGGCGAGGCGGAGGCAGAGCAGTACCGCTGAAGTGATCAACATTTTCAACAACCCATCTCCATATTTGCTACATTTTAACTTCAATCCATCCCCAGAGAAAGTCTCCGGTGGAGTGGAATCTCCGGCGCCAACGGGGTCACCGCCGCCGTTCATAGACTTCCTAGGAGTTGGTGCTCTATGAATAAAAAAACTATGCTATCAATCTATGGGGGGGGGGGGGGGGTGGATTTTTCTGATTTCCCGTTTTTCTGTGACCTCATCTCTGTTCTCTCTTCTCTGTGAATAACTCACTCCGATGCGAATTGTACGCACCATTCTGGTTCTTGTCCATGATTCCGATCTCTACTCGCACCAAGAATCGCAACGGTAACACCTTCTGATGACGAAGGATTGTTGAAATGGGTACTCAAAAATAAAAGCAGAAATCAGACCACACATTGCAGCTTCGCTTCTGCACGTCCTTCAGAGACACCAACTTGGACTCTTTGATTCTTCACGGCCATGCCACTGTTTCCGCCTTTTCCGGTCAAGCTGTTAACCCGCATGCTGACAAAGAAAGAGAGATTTTCTCCCAGTCTTGAAATGGACTTGGGGATTTCAACGAAACCACCAAACCCTAACACAGCCCCAAAGCTATTCTAAAAAATGAATTAATTCAATAGCGTATCATTAATATAACGATATTTCATTAAAATACTTTAAAATTAATGATGATGAATATTTTTTAAATATTTTGATTATTATAATCACAAGTGGGATGGGCCCGCAGAAGTCGGGACCCGACAGTTTGCCTTCCCCCTGAGCTGGAGACTGGGCTACGTGACAACTGAAAAATACGATGGGCCTCGGAGGAGGCCCACGCCGGGCCCATTTAACTGAATGCTGCTTCTCTTAATTAAAAAATAAAGATGTACAGAAAACTAATGACACGCAGCAGCTTTTCAGTGAAATTTTAAATTGAATTAATTTAAAAAAAAAAAAAACCAGTTTTGTCTACGAATAAAATATTAATATATGCTAATACGGAAATGGCGTTTTTAAATTTTTATTAAATAAGAGAGCGAGGACGAAAAAGGAACCCGGCTTGTTGTTACACATGTCACAGTTCATCATCCCGTTTGATCTGCTGAGCGTAGGATGCGAAAGCTCTGATGATGGATTCGTACACAGAGATTCCCCTCAAGTACTCATCTTTGTTCAGGAACTCGTTGTGGTCATGGAGAAGAAGAGGAGTGTTCGCCATCGGTGAGAATCCGATCGCCGGCAAACCAAGTTCCCTGAAGTATCGCGCATCGGTGGACGCCGTAAAAATCTCCGGTTGACTCAGTTTCCCGCCGGCGTTTCTCACCCCATCTTGCAGCAATCCCCACCAAGGATTTGAAGTGTCTAAAACTGTGATCAATGGCGTCCCATTCTTGTCTTTGGATAAAGCTCTGTGCTTGAATTCAAAGGTCATGTTTCTCACAGAGGGAGCCCACTCCTCAGCGATCCTTCTTTCAAGCGATTCTTCATCTGCTGTCGGTGGAACCCGGATATCGAAACCTGCTTCAGCTTCAGATGGCTGCAAATTCATCACGAAGCCAGTTGGAGATGGCGTCCCTGCTTTGAGAAAAACCATGTTCACAGAAACAACTTCCCCTTCAGCTTTGATTCCGTTCTTGACCAAATCAAACTGTGAGCTTCTGAATCTCCTTACGCTTTCAATACTTTTGAGAAGATTCTCCATAGCCGTGTTGTCATACAGCTTAGCTCCATGCCCTGGAGCGCCCTTCGCCTTAATCACAGTCCACCAAGGAACCCTTTCGCCGTAGAAAACCCGATATTCGTTCGTCGGCGAGGCCAAACCTTCGTCTAGGACAATGCCCACATTCAGATTCTTAAAAATTTCAGAACCTGCGAACTTTTCAGCACCATCATGGCCTCCAATTTCCTCATCGGGGACGAAGGATAAATGCACGGAGCGCAGGGGACGAAACCCAGAAGCCTGAAGTTTACGAATCGCCTCCAGATACTGAATGCCGACACATTTCATGTCCTGCGAACCACGGCTGTAGATATGACCGGAGAATTCATCGATTTCAGCGGCGAATGGAGGGCGGTGCCACTTGTGGTCCTCGGCGGGGACGACGTCGGTGTGCGAATTGAGGAGAATCGACGGCAGGGAGGGGTCTGTTCCGGTCCAGGTTAGAAGCAGCACTGGTTTTCCGGCGACGAATTCAAGGATTTGTGTATCCAAGGATAGGGATTTGGCTTGGGTGGCGATGAAATCGGCGGCCCCTTGTAATCAGGGTTGGGATGGGCAGTGTTGATTCTCAGGTACGCTTGAAATCGAGCTACAATTGAATCGGGATCCTCAGCTTTCATGGATGGTAATAACACAAGGGCGAGGATAATCGCCGGAATCAATGGCGAATGTGGGCGGCGGAACCCAGCCATTTTCTCGACCTGGGAATACTTCTTGCAACCCTACGTTCCGATCACATATTCATTTGTCTCAGAATCCAAATTCAACTTCACTACCGTCGCCTAGTCCATTCACCGTCGTCCGTAGTGGCGAAATCTAATTTCTCACATTGTTTTGTTTGGGGCTAAATTAGAATTTGTTAGAAAATGCGGTGGTATTTTGTGATATTTCTTTTTCTGGAACCGCCAACGGTTAGGTTCATAATTTCAAAAATCCCGATCGTAAGAAACCGCAAATCCCATTTTTATTCACAAAGGTTTCTTCTGCGGAAAAACGCGAGATGGAGAAATCGGCGGAATCCATCGGAATAAAGGTCTACACATCCTCCCCGCATCTTGATCCGCCACCGCTCCACCCAGAAATCGATGTAACTCCAGAACCCACCACCACCTCCGGCCGCCGTGCGCGCCGCGCGATGGCGAGTGGCGTCCAGAAAACTCTGTCCAAAACGACATTACTGGCCAACTTTCTCCCCACTGGAACCCTACTCACCTTCGAAATGGTCCTCCCGTCGATCTACTCCGGCGGCGCTTGCACCCACGTCACCACCCAGATGATCTACGCGCTCCTGGGTCTCTGCACGCTCTCCTGCTTCTTCTTCCACTTCACCGACTCCTTCCGAGCCGCCGACGGGAAAGTGTACTACGGCTTCGTGACGCCGAAGGGGCTGGCGGTTTTCAAGGCGGGGCTGGGGGTGGAAGTTCCCAAAGAAGACAAGTACAAAGTTGGGCTGAGCGATTTCGTCCACGCGGTGATGTCGGCGCTCGTTTTCGAGGCAATCGCGCTGTCGGACCACCGTGTCACCGACTGCGTGTTCCCCCGGCACACGGCGGAGTTGGATCAGGTGATGCAGAGTTTCCCGTTGATGGTCGGCATTATCTGCAGTGGGTTGTTTCTTGTTTTTCCGACTACTAGATACGGAATAGGCTGCGTCGCTGCGTAGGCGCGTGGCCCTCTTCCATTCCATTCTCAAAACTACTATCTAAACAAGTTGCATTTTCGCAACGTTTTTATTTAAGTGGGCCTAAAAGGAAAAAGAAAATTTTTCCGGTGTAATTTTCACTTTCGCCCTGGAAAAATATTCAATTTACGGATTGACCCCGGCAGCGAGCAGAAAGAAGATAGAAAATCACATCTCACCTTATCTTCCAGGATTCCCCGGCCATATAAATGCTATCTATTCGACTCCAGTGAGATTCAGTAACTGATGGCTTTATCTCTGTATACCTTCTGTCGGTCATCTTCCATCGTCTCCTCCGCTTCTCTCGCGGCGAAACGTCTCCCATCTCTAAAAACCCAGTTTCAGTTGCCCAAAGATTGCGTGTTTTCGCTCAAGCTTCGGACAAGCGTCGAAAGAGGTTGCAGGAGGAGCATATGCTGTTTCAAGAACGGTGATTCCGAGGATCCTGTCCAGAAAGTAAATCCTTTGCTTCATACTTTTTTTTTTTTTTTTTGCGGTAGCCAGCGATCGCACCCAATGTTTGATCTTTAATAGGATAGCGGGCTAAATTGGCGAATAGTGAAAAGGTGGGACGTTCCATGGAACTGGCAAACTATATCGTTGACCTCACTAGCATGTGGATTGAGGTGAATTTTAATGTTAATTTTTAATGCGAATGATATGAAGATGAACAAGGGGCTAATTGGTCTTCCAGACAGTTTTGCTTTGACAGGAATAATTGAGGCAGTAGCATTAGAGTATTCGGGGTTGAATATTGAAGCGTTAAGCTTGGATCAGAAGGCTGAGATTCTGTTCCTAGACCAAGCGTATTATTCATTATTTCAGTCATCTATCAGTTTACGAGTGTACCTTTCTCTCTGAACTCAGAATTCCTTGTGCTTTTACATTTTTTTGTAGGATCGCTACGACGGTGGTTCTTGCAGTCCTTCTTAGTCTGACAAAGTCGCTCTCTCCTCTTCCAGATGACATATATCGTTACGGTAACTTGCTCAAGTTTGTGTCACTGCTTTTGCTGGCAGATACTTATCCTCAGTTTCTCCAGATTGGAAGGAGCCCTTTGATCTCAAGCAAGGTTGGTTGTTATGGGCTGCAATCGGCCTTGCGGGGGGTATAGCGTCTGTTGCCTTGACAGGAGCAGCAGTATCATTTCTCAATGGTGAGCCGCCACAGAGAGAGGTCAGAATGAGCCTAATTTTTTCTGATTAATTTCCATTCTGCTCTGAAACTTCCCTGGCTTGAGGACGATGTTTTTTCGTCTAAACAGACGGATGCTCTTGTGAAATTGCTTCCCTTGATTGGCGCTTCAACCATCAGGTAATGAATGGCTTACTTTTCAAACTTAGATACTCATTTTGTAAGTTCCCTCACATCCAATGCTAATGATGCATAGTACGGGTTGCTTGGTTGGAATCACTGGTGTACTTGCTCCTATTCTTGAGGAAACTGTCTTTCGGGGGTTCTTCTTGGTGTCTCTCACGAAATGGTACATCCCTTTCAGGATCAATTCTATCTTGAAAAGACGGGAAACAGGGTATCCTTTTTAGATGGTTTCATTCACTTCTTTCTACTCGTGTGAGCAGGCTACCAACCCCTGTTTCAGTGCTGATCAGTGCGGCTGTATTTGCTGGTGCTCATCTCACTCCCGGAGAATTCCCACAGCTATTCGCCCTCGGTATGCTTCTACCGACCCTACTTATTACTAGAAGATATTTTCTTTCAGTTCTAAAGAAAAACATTAGAACAAAGAAACAGATGTAGAAACCAAACCTGTGAGCAAACACGGTTTCTTCTTTATCCTGGGACTTGTTGTATGCTGAATTCACATAACTATTAGGAACTGCTCTGGGGTTCTCGTATGCTCAGACGCGTAATCTTTTGACTCCGATAACGATTCACGCCTTTTGGAACTCGGGAGTCATCTTGCTGCTCACTTTTCTCCAGGTAACTGCTTCCCCAACACAAGCTTTTTTTTTCCCCCTTTTCAATCCGTAACAAGATTGTGCATTTTCTTCTTGGTTATCATGTAGCTCCAAGGGTATGACATCAAAGAACTGATTCAAGGTCTCTAAGCGGTAAGCCCCATCTCTGTTTCACCGCTCTGATCTTTTCAAATATAGATTAGATTCAACGGAGGATTGCAGGGTTGTCTCAGTTGAACTTGGGAGTGTGGATTTTGATCAACTATAGAAACAACGCACATCTTCAGACATGAATCTATCCCGACACTTTTTAGAACTACTGCAGCAGAAACTTGAAGCGAGATGTAAGAAAGAGGAAATTGGAGGAACCATCACTTCCCTCGCACCACTCAATTGCTAGTTAATGGTGCTTCTTTCTCTCAGTCTTGATAAGTTTGGTTCAGGAAAACAAATCCTTGGAACTAACTTTTTGGATATATAAAGGTGCGTTTCCTAATTTGTTTAAAATTAATTTATGTATTTAAATTCAAAATATAATTAATAAATGAATTTAAATATATAAGATAAACACGTAGAATTTAATATAAATGAAATTTTTAATTGAATTTAAAACTATCTATCAAATATTTCATAATGTAGTGTTTGTTTGATATTACTAAATTGATTTAAGCATATGATTAAAAAATGATAGGATGATTATTTCATTGATTAAATGAATTGTAATTAGTAGGTTTTTTTAATCTCATGTACACACACTTGTATAAAATCATGCCTTGTTTATTTTACTTAATACTAATTCTAATCTCACAAGTTAATTATCATCTAAAGTTTAATCACCGCACATCAATTTTTTTTAAATATAAGCAAACCAAATATATTTTATCTTATTCACATACGAAGTATTTGCAACGTGACAAAGCTACATTAGTTGTATATTAATTTATATTTATTTGAAAAATGAAAATCAATAATTTTATGAGAAAAAGGGAAAAATCTTAAAATATTTGAATAGAGAGATACGTTTTATTTTTACGTTGTAATGAAAGAAGGTGGAGACCGTTAAGGGAGGCAGGTGGACCCCGCGGGTGTAGTTAATTTCCCGCGCCCGGACCACCGTATATTCTGCACTCCCCAACTTGCGCTGTGCTGTCCTCTCCTCTCCTCTCTACACCTTGGGTTGGGTTGGATTGGATTGGGTCCTCCTCCATACCACTACTTCACACCATTCATTAATATTCTCATTTACTTATTTTTATTTACCAACCTCCAAAACAGAAACCCACACCCAAATCTGGACTCCCATGTGTATTTGATGTATGTAATATTTAATTTTTCATGCCCAAATGATGCTTCCAGTCTACACATGATTATAATCATATATTTCAAAGTTCGGGTTTACAATATATTCCATGTGTATTTGAGGTGTGGATTCCGTTAGATCAAATTGGGGTTTGATATAATTTAAATGGAAAAAAAACATTTTGTCAATCAAATATCAAAACTAATTGGAGCATTTAAATCACAGCTATACTTTGAGGGGTAGATTGGAAGGGACGGGAGAGGAGGAGAGGGTTAGGGTTAGGGTTTGGGTCTACAGATTCGTCACGCATCCGTCTTCTTCCACACACATCCATCATTCTTAAGCTCCCAACAGCAACAGCGACCGCGACGGGCTACGGATTCGCCTCCACTCCTTTTCTTTTTCTCATCGGAAAGCCATTCTACGCGTAATTCCTACTGATGCTTGGTCCAAAAAATGATTATCACATATATAAAAAAAATTGATCATAGTATATGAGAGATAAAAATAGAATTGTTACTTTTCTAAATGATTCATGAATCATATTGATTTACAAATTTGACCATTTTTCTTTTTTTATACACATATAATATATTTTGAAATATTGAGATGGTTGATGCCACTTGCGAGTTGGGTGCAACTTTTGGAATCATGTTTTCCCGCAAAGTGAAGAGGCACGTTGGGGGCAAGAGTCACATTTTCAAGATATGTTCCAACCATTTTGAACTCAACCCCATGGGAATCGTGACCCTTTTTTTTATTATTATGTAAGTATTCTACAACCATGCGAATAAGTATTTTAAATGGTTTAAAAAACCGTAAATCAATTTTTTAGTGGTTCGTGGTTCAAAACAGTTGAATCGTAGTTCTAATTTAATGCAATCCCTATTATGAATAATTCAAACTTAATTTTTTAAATAAATATTAGTTTATAATAAATGAAATTCATTTTTACTCTTGTGACTTTGAGTTTAAATATATTATGAATGATGCGCGCTATTTTTAAAGTGGGAATAATATTGGATAAAAAGGCCCTTTACAATCTCATGAAGGGGTACCAAAACTTGGCAGGCAGCCAATGGAAAAAGTGGGAGTTTGTACATAAAACACAGGGGTAAAAAGGGAAATCCAGAAAAAAGAACACCACCCATGTTCAAACATTCGCCTACATCGTTTTCATGTATTTTTTTTTTTCATTTCAGCCCCTAGAGTACTCCTAATTTTCATAAAGTGGCATCATATCCTCCTCCGGAAACTGCTGCTGCACTGCGCAGAAATCGCTGTCGTCATCCTCCAGCTCCCAGAGCGCATTTTCGTCAATTCTAAAGATGATGTCATTCTCGACTGCGTCAACGTAATCATTTGCGCCGTTCGGAATCCCTAGCTCGTCATCGGAAGCTTCGAGAAGACGCCTCATAACCGATTCTGCCTCAGATTCGCCGCGAATCTGAGGAATCTCGGCGGTGATGGACGACGGAGATTCCAGTTCTTGCTGGAAGCTCGTTAGGATCGCGGAAAGATCCACGCCTGGATCTCCGTCGTCCTCATGCTCGCCGTCTAGTAGGTCCAGTATCGATTCGTACGGCGGCTTCTGGCGCTTCGGAGAGGAGGTTGAGTCCTCAGTCGATGCCTCGTCACGGAGGCGCTTTTGGTGAAGCTCCGCCATTGAAGAACAGACAAATGCGGTTTTAAACTTCGGATGGGGGAAGGGGACGTCGAGAGATGAGAGAGAACGGTATGGAACGGTTTATATAGAGGGGGGGAAAAGGCTGCACTCTCGAGGCGAATCATCCCCTCCCGGTTTTTATTGAACAGTTGAATTATAATATTTTTTAGAATTGCCTCTTATTTTTAATAAATTATATTTTGTTGCAAGTAATTTTCGAAAATTAATTTTAGAAAAAAAAAACTAACAATATAGAATTCGTAGAGGGAAGGATTCAAAACCACATTATGGGATTATTTTTTATCCCACACAAGTTTTCATAATTAGCTCATTTATAAAAGTGGATATCTATACACTAACTTGGTGAGTTAAAAATTTTACACCATGATTGGTCATTTTTCTTACACAATCAAGAGAGTATGACCACATTTCTAATAAATCCCGATAATCACCATACTTATAGAATAATAATAATTTAATAATATAGTCGTGTTCTCCAAATCAGCATGATTTTTGTCCGGACAAGTGTTTCTTTAAAAATGAAAAATAAAAGTGAGGGGAGGGGTTGGGGTCGTGGACAGCGGGCCGCCACACTGTCCTATCCGGTCAATACAAAGTTTGTAATAATACTTTTGGTTTCTTTTTTATATCTATCTATCTATTTTGGTGTCTTGAAATACTATTTATTATTTTGGAGTAGGCTCTCATTGCTACGGATAGGCGGTAGAGGAATATGCAATAAATGGACGGGCAGGATGAGTGTGATGGGTAGGTGTGTGCGGTTGCGATCAACCAACAGTGAACCTTTGGTTCCATTCATTCATTACCGGCACGTGCCCCCCCCAACCCACTTTTGACCTTTTTTCCCCCCTTCCACTTTTATCCCCTAGGAATTCGTATTCTTCAATCACCCCCCTTTCTCTTTTTGTTGTTTCCCCCTCCAGTTCCACCCTCCTCTCTTTTACTAATTTTATATACCATCTATTTTTAAAAATTATGAAATATTTATATAAACAGTTCCGTTTTTTTAATGATTTAAAATAATGATTTTACCTTTTGCCGCATACTTGTTTACAGAGCACAGACAAAATAGCATTGACAAGAAAGAGTGGAAAATTATTGAAAGGGAGAAGCCATTGAACGCTTTTTTTTTTTTTCCTTTTTTTTTTCACGTGTGTGTGGATGACGAATGCGTAAGTGTTCTAGAAAGGTTACATTAGGAGGGGCCATGGATCACCATCTCATCCGGCAGTGGATTCAGCACCCCATCACAGCGCAGTTGTAAACGAAGCTGCCGGAGCTCTTCCTGCCGAGCAGCTCCCACGCCGGAGGGCCGTCTCCGGGAACCCATGAGTTCACTTCGATGTAACCTTCTGCGGTGTTTCGAGGCCCCCGATGACTATAAGACGATGACCACATGCTCTGAAGGCTAGGCCCCAGCCGTTCATTGAGTCTGCTCTTTCCGGGAGGTGTCCAACGGAGATCCAAACGCCCTGTTCCTTCATGTACTTCTTGACCTCCATTGCGGCGTAATCTGCCGCGTATAGTTGATTATCTACAACAGCTATCAGGGGAGGAGCTTCAGAGGTGGCAGCTGCATCGTTTCCCGCGACCCGAACCGGAGACATGTTGGGGAGTTCTCGCCATGTTCGAGACTCCAAGTCGTACTCTTCTCCACAGTGAAGAAGCTTCGAGTCCTTTCCTCCAATCCCACCGATGACGTAGAATTTTCCATCCATGAATACTCCCGAGCACATCTTTCTTGGCTTGTTCATGCTTGGAAGAGCAGTCCAAGTGCCTTCTTCTGAATTGTACAGCTCTGCAGAGCTCAGAATGTTTCCGTTTGAATCACAGCCACCTGCGAGGATTGCAATCTCGCCCAGGCTTGCGGACCCGAACAGACATCGCGGCTGGTTCATGGATACTCCGTTCATCCACGTATTTGTCAACAAACTATACCGGTAGATCACATGGGACATCAGATCCTTTCCAAAAACAAGAAGATCAGTCCCGACAGCTAAGGATTCTTTGTCTGCGAACACGAAGCAATTGTTGAAATCCATCGGAGGTACACTCATCCAACGCCGGTGAATGGGATCGAAAGCTTCCCACTCGAGTAGCTGGCATGAAAAATAAACCCAATGCTCCACCATTCCGTTCTGGCGTCTAGCCCTGTAGAGCTCACCACTTCGGATGAGATCCCTGAAGCTCCGGTTCAGTGATGCAATCACCCCATAATTAGCTCTAGAACAGCGAATGATGCAACTGATGGATATGTCTCTTCCAATGGCAGCGATTAATGAACTTGAATCGGAGCTGTCGCTGGCATGCCTTTGGCTATCAGATTCTTCATGGGGATCAGAATCAATGAGCAAAAGCCCGTTACCAGAATGCTTGGGGACCTTCCTCACGTCATCCTCATTTCCATCCGTTTCCAAAGGTCGCTTGCTCGGATGAGCTTCGACTTTTACTGGCAGGAAATTCATCCGCCAACTGTCTTCGCGTTCGCAGGTCCTGTTGTAGTCTACTGTAATGAAACAAGGCCTTTCTTCCAGCATGTCTTGCTCAGCAGAAACGAAAGTGTTTAATCAATGGTTGCAGAGACGGCTTCCACAGAGAGAAGTCCAACTGCAAGAGCAGAAAAGAAATGATTTTGAAATTCCTAAACTTGCAGATTCTCAGCAGCTCAAAGCGTACGCAAAAAAAACACCATATCAGAGTTCTGGCCTACACGACACGGAAGTTTTACAGAAAAGAAAAAATTCCGGCAGCTGAATAACGGTGCACAATTGATACAGGGAAACTAATACAGCACACTGGTCAACACCCAAAAACACAAACAATCCCGATCTTGGTCAATGCTTTACAAAGTAAAAAGACAATATCTGTAAAGCAAAACAGGAACAACACATTCGAAAGGTAAGCCGACTGGGAAAAACATCATACAGGAAGGAAGCCTCAGATTCATAAACATCACCGAGCTGATTGATCTTTCTTAAATCTGGTTAATCAAAAGCCAAAATTACAATTACAAAGCAGAAAGCCCCAGATTCAAAAACCTCTAATCATCAACTAGAATCTACGATTTTTCAGGAAAAGGACATGCCCAGATTCAACAACCGAGAAAGAAACCGTAAAATCAAACCCTTGGCCAATCAAACTGATTAGAAACAAGAAAATCAGCATCAGATCACCCTAATCCAGATCAACTAACACCCATCTCGCCGAAATCCTCAGACCCATCAAACTAATCAGCCGTCAACAGATTTCAAGACAAAAAGGGTCACGCAAATTCGTTCTTGTAAACAGAAATAAGGAGACACAAGAGTCCAAAATAAGGAAATTTGCATCCGAGAAAGGGAACTCACGAACGTGTCCAATATGGAACAGAATAAGAATTCTGATCGGAACTATCAAAATACCCCCTCCTCTGCTCCTTCACAGGCATCTAATCTATCTACAAGCGAGCGGAAAATCTAGAACTTTTCCGTATTCCTTTATCTTGCTCTCCTTTCCCTTTCCCCCTGTTCCCCAGTGTTTATTCTCCTCAAGTAAGAGAAAGAGAGATAGAGAGAGAGAGGAGGGGCGCAGATAGACAGATAACTCGAGTTCCCCTCCTGCAAAGAAAAACCTCTCCGCAAATCCAACCCAAAGCTCGGGTCTTCCGCGCTCGGGCGTCATCTTACAGAACCAACCCTTTTATCCGAATCACAGCGCGTGCTTCATTTTTTGTCCCTAATTCGTAAAAACATTTTCCCTTTCGTAACTTCCAACAAAAAAAAAAAAAAAAAAAAAAAAGAGCGTCTGCCTGGTTTAACCCAACTCGATGTGATAAAAAGTAACAGGCTTCATATTTTACAATTAAAAATACTTTTTTATTGATTAAAATAAGAAAATTAAGGAAAATAGGATCTCCACATGTATTATTTAAACTAAAAAAAAGAAAATAATTATGAATTTTGATGTCGGTAAAGCATGAGTTTGCTGATCTGGATGGCACCCGGGAACGCCCCTGTTCAACATGGCGTGCTTATGGATCCATCTAAAGGAGTTTCTTGACTTTCAAACATTCACCGCCTAAATGCCTTATCTACGAATCCCATTTTTCACATGCGCACCCCCCAACATTCCTCCATATTAAAAAGAATCCCGTATTTTTAACGTTCAAATAACTAGAAATATCTAAGTTTAATATTAATTGTTCATTCATATCGGTAAAAACCATTATTCATTATTATTGATAGCTCATAAATTGTAATTTATTCGAACTATTTGATATTTTTTGAGTTTCAAATAATGCAGAGTACAATATATGAAATGGTTTTTATAACTCTTTTAATTTCAATATCCTTTATGAAAAAAGTTGTAGTCAGGTTAGTATGATATCATACTTTTAAACGATTTCAGAAAATTTATAATTACTTGGCTTAGACCAAGGATTAGATCTGTATTTTAGTTTAGTTGAGTTTGATAGTAATACTCTTGAGCCCACCAGATGTCATAAAAAACATTATTTTATGAGACAAACCCAATCATAAAATAAAATGATTTCAAATGGTACACCTAACTATATTCGATCCCCACCACGACTTTTTACATCCCAACAGTATATTGGAATATATAAATTAGAGTAAATGAGAATTGATGTATATTTTAAAGTAAAAACCACTCTATAATTGATTTTATCAAAATTAAAAATTTTAATAAAGCAAGAATTAATATATGATTGAAATCATAGAATTTATTCATGTTTGTAGAGTAAAAAAAAATTTTTATAAATAAATGATATATTTGCTCATATTCTTAGGAATCACATTTTAATTGAGATATATTTATATTAAAATTATTATACTAAGACATTATAAATTGAAATGAATTTATTCTATTGCTACAATTGCAATTATTTAAAAAATAGACTTTGAATTTGTAGTCATCTATAAAAAAAAAAAAAAGAGTATAATTATATACTCACATATAAATAACTCAATTTAATGAAAAAAGTAATTGTTGTTATGACTTTGATCTTCCTGAGTTGCGTGCGATGAGCAGCGGATTGGAATAGAGACAGTGGAGTGGGGCCCGCGTCCTCCCCTGACGCGGCGGCGGCGGCGGCGACGGGACGCGTTCGGAGGGAAAGCGGCGCACCCCATTGGAGAATTCCGGAAGCGTGGTCCTCTCCAGGGAACCAGTAGTTGGTTCACACTTCACACCCAGCCAGCCGCCTAACTTTCAAAGTAGAAGTAGTCGTGATGATGGGCAGGCACTACACCTACACACCAATGCAACGCAATGCAATGCAGATTAGATTCATTCCTCAATCCTCCCTCTTGTTATTATTATTCCCTCATATCATCATCATCATCCCCACCCCAGACCTTCTCTTCCTGAATAATATTACTCTGAAATTTCATTCAATATTCCGAAGCCAGAGGATTTGGTGGAGATAAGCCCCCGGAAGTAGAATACTGCTCGGACATCCATCCATCCATCCATCCACGTCTCCTTCTCCGCTCTTGGCTTTACAATAATAGAGATGGATGCACAGTGTCACTATTAGCACCTCATAATTGGCGCTATCTTTATTATTATTTTATTTTATTTTCGTTACATACGTAGGAGGAATAGGCAGGCGGTTTAGGTCCTGACGACTTGCTTTCCGTGTCCACCTCCACCTACCTCTATTTTTAATTTACCTTGCCTTTCTCTAATGGGTGGCAGCGCCCAATTTTGGGTACCTCAAGGTTTATTATTAATTGTTATTTGTATAATAAAAAATTAATATTTTTAGTATTTATAGCGCCATGTCTGGGTCAACGGTGTAAAGGGGTGAAAAGGGCAGTGGAAACCGGCAAACAAGAAAAAGAAAGCTCCAAATCCCACGATGCCGAAACGGGGAGAGCTACGGCACTCGGGGGAGGCCCAAAAGTCAAACAAAACGTGCTTGAAACTTGAGGGAGGAAATTATTTCGTGCGGGTTACGCTACGTATTATGTGAATAAATGAAATATAATAAAAAGGAGGAGGAGGAGTCTTGGCGCCAACTCGGGGGGGTGCAGAAATGTCAATGGGGGAACACGTACGCCCCTCTACCAGGTAACCGAAACTCATCAATCCGAACGTCCTCGTGGAGGCTGCTGATTGGACCACGTCTTCATTCATCCAGGAGCAGCGGCCTGCAAAAATGTAATTTCCAAGTTTTAGTTTTGTATAGTAAATATGAATGATATAAATTTATACAAATTTTAAAAACATAAGTATATTTGTAAAGAATTTAATTTAAAAAAGAATTATTTATGATGTATTTCATAAAATTATTATAATTAAATTTATATACCATATTATTAAAATGACTATAAAAAATAATCATATTAATGTTGTACTTTACATCATAAGATTAATTAATTAAATTTATCTAATACATAACTATGGGTTTCATCTAAATAATTGAATGCATGATTTATGATATTAAATATCAAATGTTTATTATTTAATATAAAATAACATTTAATGTCTTACAAATCCACGCCAAACTGTCGGATTCAGAAGAAGAAAACATGTAGTGAGTGCATGTGGTTGAAGTAAGATGATCATTGTCCCACCCCCCACATGACTTGCGGATGGAGATCAATACGCCGCCGTTTGCTTCTGCCTCGGAGGACAGCATCCCTCAGGTTTATTATAAGAAAACGATATTTTAAAGTCAAATAATTACATATATAAAAAATTATAAATTATTAATAATCAATTGAATCTAATCTTTTTTAATATGATTCACGTTGTTTAAATTTTAATTGTGCTTGTATAACCTATTGGTTCTTGAATTTCAATAAAGTTAAGCCGAGTGAGGAGGGGTCTCTTCTTATGTGCAGGTTGACGGCAATGCGAGGTGTGGAGCAGCGGCCTCCTCGGATTCTGACGCCGCTCAGACCTTTGGATCCACTCTGCCTCGGCCCCATCCATGTGACTAAACTCTTTGGACACAAATTGTAAGCGACACTAAATTTCCTTTTTATCAGAATACGACACCCGGTTGCAGAGCACTCGTCGTCGGTGTTCAAAGTGGATCCGGTAGTGGACGAGGCTGAACCCACGTTCTGAAATAATTGGTCAAGTAACTTCTTCGATAACTCCGGGCTCTAGTAATTATGCGCTCAGATAATCATTCTGAAACATGTGTTGTGCTACACTTGCATCAGCTGAATTGTATCGCCTGACAATCTTGTCCAAATTCTTTCATCTTGGTCTTCCTCTTCTTATTTATATAGAGATGCATAGTGTTGTCTGATCAATGTAAGTGTATAATAAGTGGTTGTAATCAATTAATATGCAGAGACAACGACACAACTTTTTAATGATATGGAAATTTGAAGAAAAAATGGAGAGCACTCAACATATTATGCAAATTGGTTTTTCTGGAATTGAATGAATCAATGTGACAAACGATCAAAACAATAATTATAATATCAACACCGTGTTACAGACTTTAAATCTTATACAAAACAAAGAAATAAAGTTATCCCTCCAACTCTAAAGAGTCGTCTTCAAAAGAAATCTCCATACCTATGTTCACGTATGAAATCCTATAGAATGCGTTACGTCAAATCCGAAAAGAGTCACATATGAATTGGTGAATTACCAATAATTTTGAATATATATTTATTTTTGAATATAATAATATATATTGAGATATTACCATATTTAAAATATTACGAAATATATGGCAGATATATATCCAATAAGGATGTCGGACACAATTATCAAGTATGTAGGCATGAGCAACTATGCTTTGATAACAAAATCACAATCTCATTTTTATCGGACAAGGGTTTCGTTTGTCGAGTTTATGACTTGTTCTTGCAAGTTCATTATATCTGTTTTGGATAGGACGTCAAATGCTGTCCAAAGTCGAGTATATTTTTTCATTGTAGCACATCATCTTATAATAAAATCTCAAAATCATTGATTCTTGTGTCATTTCATCACGCTTTTGTGGGAAGTTGGTTTGCTCCCTCTCCAAATTTTTGTGTGGATCGCCCTCTTCTTGGTCTCTCTTCCTCTCCTTTTTCGGATGGAATTTAATGTCTTAACGTGGGTTTTGGCCCATTGCCTTAAAATCGGCACACTTTGTTCGAGAATCGAGTCACGAATCGATGTGTCACCTAACGACACGTTTGTCTGACATATTAACACCTTCTTACAAAAAAAAAAAAAGAAAAAAAAAAAAAGGATCACCAATCTCCATTCATTTATCTCTCCCAACTTGTCTCCAAAAGCAAGCAATGAAATTGCTTCTTGTTTTCCCGTTTTCCACCATTCGAATGGCTTCGAATTCTTTTATCCGTTTTCTCATTCCAATAAATAGCACGACGCGGGACAAACCCTAATTCTCACGCCCTCACATTCTTACTCCTCTTATCCCCCTCCATCTATAACAATGTCCTCCCGAAGAGAAACCTCCCGAAAACCGGCTGCTTCGTCGAGGATAACCGAGGAGCAAATCGCTGCCCTTGTTTCCAGGATGGAGCAGGCCATCCCCGAGATCACCCGCCGCACCGGAAACTGTAACAAGGTACTTGTTTGCATCAGGAGAGCAAGGTCTAACACTGAAATGCTGTGTTATGAATAATTCATACAATGCTGCTGTCTTAAAAAATGCTTGATGCCTGCTCGTTCGTTTGCTTCTTCACTTTCGCCCCACTGTCTTGTGGCGTGTGGCGAGCCCCGATAATCAACATCCACGTTGTAGGATAACATAAATATTTCCTTGTCTATCCAATGTACGGTGGATTCTCTTTCACTCGGATCCGTTTGGATTTTCTTGCCTTTTTTTAATGGAGATAATGGTGATCCACGCGGTAGGCAGTGAGTTAGTTAGATGGGTTCTGGAAGAACGCCACGAACACACACGAAGACTCATTTAAAAGAGTTTGAATCAACTCAGTTACTGTCGTGACCCCATGTGTTTATCCTTCTGTGTGTCTGTTTGATGATAATGCATCGATCTCGGTTGCTGTGAAACTAAAAAAAAAGAAAGAAAGGAATGATGATGTGTTCACTGACCAAATGGGTCCATGAGCTTCCAGGTTTCAGCAACCAAGGTGCTTGAAGAGACCTGTGTCTACATCAGAGGCTTGCAACGAGAGATCAGCGATCTCAGCGAGCGCCTGTCGCAGCTGCTTGCGACGGCGGACGTCGGCAGCGACGAAGCAGCCGTAATCAGGGCTTTACTGACCGGAAATTAGACTGAGTCGTTGTTGTGGTGCATTTTAGGGTTTGCTGGTTTGGGGATGCCCCTGTATGTATCAGCTTCAGCCAGCACCCATGAGTAACCAGAGTACAAAAAGAAAAAAAAAAAGACCGGCGACACGCTGATACGAGTATCAGCGTGTCGGGGTATCCAATGAAATAGAAATAAAAGAACCTGCCTAAATTTCCCTATTCAGAATTCAAATTGTGTGGCAGCTAGGAGTTCGTTTTTAACAAAATAATTAATATTTTACATAAAATTCATTTGTAATTTAATTTATTTCCATATCGCTCTCCTCATCCTCGTTATCCTTTTTTATTTAAATATTTTTTTATAGACTACAAATTTTAAAAAAAGTTTTTTTTTCTCTCTTGGAAATTCAGAAACGAGATAGAAATAATAATAACGTTATTTTTTATTATGAGAATGACTATTGTACCCTTGGTGTCTGTTCTAAATGGGACGACTCTCGCAACCATAAACAAACCGTTGATTTTTTCCGGGCGGTGGCTTCATCCATTAGAATCAGATCATGAAAAGTTAGAGATTTGAATCGGTGTTGCCGAAGCGATTTCGGTGGTGAAAATAATGGAATTACCGACTAGGGTTCCATACAGGAACTTGAAGAGGGAAGTGGAGCTGGTGGGCGCCGAGGAATGGGAAACACGGAGCGCGGAACAGATCCATAAACCATCATTGCCATCTGAAGAGAGTGAGTTGTCTCCGGATCCCGATCGGACCCGTCCGCCGTCAAAAAACTGCAGTCTTTGGACCCTGATACTCAGTTGCACGGTGGCAGCAGGGGTGCAGTTCGGATGGGCCCTTCAGCTGTCCCTTCTAACCCCGTATGTTCAGGTGAGTGCAAGCTCGCGAATTGATTTTATGGTTTGCGGGGGAGGTACTTGGTCGTCGATGGGAATTGTCAATGAAGGTGACAATGGAAGGCGGTTTGTACGGAAATGGCCTGATTTTTTTGTCTGTGGTGTACCTCTGATTGATTGGATTTGGGTTAAATGTCATTTTATCAACAGACGCTTGGTATTGGTCATGCTGCTTCTTCTTTCATATGGCTTTGTGGACCAATAACTGGACTAGTGGTATGCTGTAAGACCATATTTTTTTTCTTCTTTTGAGTTTCTACGCCTCCAGTGTTTCGATTTGGTTTTTAATTGAGTTGAGCTCGAACCCCAGGTTCAACCTTGCGTTGGCATATGGAGCGATAAATGCACTTCAAAGTATGGCAGGCGGAGGCCTTTCATCTTTGTAGGAGCTATAATGATATGCATCGCAGTATGTATGGCACAATGAACACTTTTTGTCACCTGAAGTTATATATATGCCTAACTGAATCTTCTATACCAGGTCATCATTATTGGGTTTTCGGCTGACATTGGTTACATTTTAGGTGATACAAAGGAGCATTGCAGGTTTGTCGCACCCTTTTCTGCTGTCCATACTTGTTATCTAAGTTTATGTGTCTGAACCCTTCTCAATTCAGCATATTTAAAGGTACTCGAACCAGGGCAGCATTTATTTTTGTAATTGGATTCTGGATGCTTGACCTTGCGAACAACACTGTACAGGTAGATTCTAATGTGACTTGTCAAGAAGCTCTCAGCTAGTGTTCCCCTAATTGCTCTTTGGAAATTGACTGTATTCACTGTTACTAGGGTCCAGCTAGAGCGCTCTTGGCTGATTTATCAGGTAATCCCACTTCTGCTCCTGCTACATCATTCTTTTGTTTTTTAGCCTTTTCTTATTGATAAACAAGAAAGAAGGAGAATAATTTTATTTCACTTGCTTGTGAAAATACATGTTTAGTTGGAAACTTTGGCTTCTGGTCCTATGATTGTGGGATGTTATTGGATCTCCAGCAGAGGTTCCTGTTCTCTTATTTTGGTTACCAATCAAATTTCTCGTTCAATTGTAGGGCCTGACCAGAGAAATTCTGCAAATGCAATATTTTGCTCTTGGATGGCTGTTGGCAATATTCTGGGATTTTCAGCAGGGGCTAGTGGTAAATGGCACAGGTGAAGATGAGATTATGGTATATTCATTTCAAGAATTATTTGACACACCAAATTTATCATGCAAGAAAAATGATCAAAACACTGAGTAAAGCTGATCTACATCCTTGTATGCATAATAACCTTGCTCATCTTATATGGTTTTTGTTTTCATATGCAGCTGGTTTCCCTTTCTAACAAACAGAGCTTGTTGTGAGCCATGTGGGAACCTCAAAGCTGCATTCTTGGTTGCAGTGGTGAGTATGTTGTCAGTAATGTGTACATAATTTTTCATCATTTAGCTTCTAATTTTGGATGTTACGCAGGTGTTTCTTTCTCTGTGTACACTTGTGACCCTCTACTTCGCTAGGGAAGTACCCTTGATTCCTGATCAACTACACAATGTATCAGATTCTGCTCCCCTTTTGGATGAAATTGAGCTCACTGAGTCTTCCGAGCTTTCAAAATTGAAAGTTGCTTCCCATACGAGTTTCTATGAGCTGGAAGTTCAGCCTAATAGGAATTATTCTGTAGATGATGCTGCAGGATCTGAAAAAAGAATTTCAGAAAGAAGTGACAATTTTCACAACAGTCCAGGAGCAGTATTGGTTAACCTGCTAACCAGCTTGCGTCATTTACCTCCTGCTATGCATTCAGTGCTTGCTGTCATGGCTTTGACTTGGGTACGTACTCCAAACTATATTTGATTTGTCGGCACATGTACCTTTCGATAATTCTATATTCTGATTTCTATGTTTTTTTTTTTTCTGTTTTATGTAGCTGTCCTGGTTCCCATTTTTTCTCTTTGACACAGACTGGATGGGAAGGGAAGTTTTTCATGGCGATCCAACTGGAGAGAATGCTGAAGTTCAAGCCTACAATCAAGGTGTGAGAGAAGGTGCATTTGGTTTGCTATTGAATTCTGTAAGAACCCACAATCAAATGAAGTTTGGCTCATGACTTCCACTTATACGAATTACTGGGAATATCATTGGGCAATCCAATGACTGATCGTGCGTATTGTGGACCTCTTTTGATGAATGCAGGTTGTCCTGGGCATCAGCTCCTTCTTTATTGATCCTATGTGCCAATTTATCGGACCAAGGCTAGTATGGGCCACTAGCAATTTTGTTGTATTTATTTGCATGGGTTTTACTGCCATCATCAGCTTGGTATCTGCTAGACAACACTCTAATGAAATCCAGCATATAATTGGTGCAAGCAGAACTACTAAAATTGCGTCATTGGTTGTTTTTGCTCTTCTTGGAGTTCCTCTTGCAGTAAGTTTTTTTTTTTTTTTTTCTCTTAAATGCATCGTAAGCTTAACATTGTTAACTTCTTTCATGTGCATTTCAGATTACCTATAGTGTACCGTTTTCTGTTACAGCTGAATTAACTGCTGATTCAGGAGGTGGGCAAGGTATGCTGAAAATTGCTGTCTTACTCCCCGTGCCATCATCTTTCTCTTTGAACTCCAAAATTTTCTCGATCATGATTTTGGTTTTTGTTTTTTTTCAGGATTGGCCATCGGAGTTCTTAATCTTGCCATTGTGATACCCCAGGTTGATTTTTTTTTTCTCTCTATTGGTATACTTTCATAGGGGTAACGCCCATCTTACGAGACATCTGTTTATCTGCCACAAAAATTCCAAATCTGCATTCATATTCAAGTGAACGATTGATTTATTCCAGATGATTGTATCCCTTGGTGCTGGACCTTGGGATGCTTTATTCGGGGTGGCAACATACCAGCTTTTGTCTTAGCTTCGGTATCCGCACTGGGAGCTGGTATCATTGCAGTTCGCATGCTTCCAGACCTTGCAAGCAGTTCTTTCAAGTCAACTGGTTTCCATCTTGGTTAAATTCTTTTACCCCATTGCAAATAGCATCTGAATCAACACACACCGTCATTCTTATTTTTCTCGTGAGAGGTTGGTTGTATTGAAGTAGCAGCCAGACGATGCACAGTCCATTGTGGAGAAGATGTGTGAAACGAAGCCAGGGCCAGTCCCTTTTTGTTAATGGTAAACTTTAGAACACTAGACATCTTTGTTGGCATAGTGAAGTACACACCCCTTACCATAATTTTGCTCACAGTTGTCATTTTTATGGTTCAAGATAACATAGTAATGTGTTTAGAGTTTCAGTATTGAGCAATAGTTGGCAGGAAGTGCCTTTCTTTTGAAGGGATTGTCCGTTGGGTGTTCAGCTGCTGTCACATGGCCTACAAGCTACAGTCTTTTGCTCTATCTGTGTGAAGATCCATGCCATTCCGCTTCTGCTCTTCTTCCAAATAAACAATATATCACGTTTGATCTTCAAGAGTTTATCTTCTGTTGGAACAAATCTATGAGAACAAACTCGTTTAATGATCTGTGCAACAAATGATAGTCTTGTAAGAGTCTAAATCAAGTTGAATTAGTGATCCAGTTGGTTTTTTTTGGATATGACTGAATGATGACAGATAGTGAGTATGTTCCAAGAGATGTCGACTAGCACATCAGCAGGCATGATCTCACCCGTGGATCCATTCCTTGAGAGATTTCCATCTTCGTCCCTGATAGATCTAACAAGTTCTGGACGAGGCTCTCGCATCTATCGCCAACGCCTACCTGTAAACTAACTTTTGTTACTCCAAAAGGGCTGAGCTCTGGTGTTGAGTCAGCCCCGGACAGCGCACACATGCACGTGTCGGATGTTGGATCGGACCCCAGGAACCAGATGTCTGACAACGAGAGAGCGCCCGCCGAGAAAGCTGGTTCCTAGTGATAAAGACATGGATATCTTCTAACTGTGAGGAAAACGACATATGTGTATGATAAAAAAAAATATGTATCTTTTGAATGTCAATTTGCTCGAAGCTTATAGGAAAATGTGGGAGGAAAATAAAAGTTGAAAGCTTTACAAATAATTTCGTCCAAGGTGGCACTTTCATGAGGCCTCTCTCAAGTTTTCAGTCTCTGGCTTGACGGGTTCTGATAAATCATCCCCATGAGAAAAAATGGGGTTTTTCCATCCAAACTTCATGCTCCAACTCCAATTCTCTCACGATGATGCTGCAGCTGCTGATATTCACAGACCCTCATACATCTCTCCTGCTCCTATTCTTCCTCATGGTTTTCTGGGTAACTTACTGAATTGATTGATTGTCTGTATGGTTTCTTCTTGAAGAGTATGCATATAATTCTGTTCCTGTTAGATGGGAAGAGATCATCATCGATGAGGTACGAAAACGGCGCTGGATTATACGAAGAAACGAAGCGAAACAGCAACGGGGAAGACGAGTTATCCGACGACGGGGGAGAAAAGAAGCGGAGGCTCGACATGGAGCAAGTGAAGACACTCGAGAGGAGCTTCGAGCTGGGGAGCAAGCTCGATCCCGAGAGGAAAACCCAATTGGCTCGGGATCTGGGGCTGCAGCCGCGGCAAGTAGCTATCTGGTTTCAAAACAGAAGAGCCCGATGGAAGACAAAGCAGCTCGAGAAAAACTACAATCTTCTCAAACGTCAGGTCGAAGCAGCCAGAGCTGAAAACGATGCTCTTCGCGCACAGAACCTGAAGCTTCATGCTGAGGTGAACGTAAGACATTTATTTTGATTCGCCGTATCCATAGTGAAAAAGATGGTGACATTTATACGTTGCTGATTCAGATACTGGTCCTGAACAACATGGGGAAAACAGAGATGGCGAATCCGAACAGGGGGACTGAAGAGTCATCAAGCAACCGAACCGAGAACAGCTCAGAAACCAAGATCGAGATTTCAAGAAATCCAGCCATCGAGAGCCGGCTGTCGGCTGAACTCTATGGCTCCAGAATAGGTCAAGTTGTCAAGGAAGGAAGTAGTAGCTTCTACTGCAGCACGTTCTGTGGAGTGGATGAGCAAGGAATATTGTGGCCGTGGGGCGAACACCGCTTCACCTGAAAATGAGGATCCCAAGTACATCGTTTGAAAAATTCCAGGATTTTTAGTCCTCTTCTCCAGATTTTACATTGAAATAGGAGATTAGTGTTGCCGTTGGAAAAACTCTCTACTATTATAAATATAATTATGTAGAATTAATTCACAAATTAGAACATAAAATGGGAATTGGATATTTATCTCAGATTATTTTTTTAAAACAATTGTTGCACGTAAATGGTTAGCATGTAATAATTGCCTGAATTAGATAGAATCCAGAGTAAGTTCTTTTACGAATTTGACCACTCTCATTGTCTTTAAAGCAAACAAGTGGTGGGAGATCCGCCACGTCATCTCCAAGTATCAAACGCACCAACGCACGCCCTAGCTCACAACGAAAGCGATGATGACTCCCTCGACGAAAACGTCAACCGTCGCCGACGACTCCGGCGACATTGCGGTCAACTGTAGGGTCCAGGATCTGAGGGAGGGTAAGTTGTTTGTGTCGGGAACCTCATCCAATTGACATAATTTGGGATGAAAAAGATTGCATTTAATGAGCTTTTTGAAATGTTCACGGAACCTCGGCGCGCTATGAATGAAACTTTCGCTCAAGTTGCTTTGAACGCCGGCCGCCTTTGCGTGAAAGGGATGCACACGCATTTGATTCTTGCATCATGGGCTTGAATCTTGACCAGGGTGAATTGATGCGTAAGTTTCTCAAAAGAGAAGACAATAGTGATTCTGAAGCAACTTCTTATCTTGATACTGATAGCTTTAGAATAAGGACTGATGGAGACCTGTCGTGGATTCAATCTTCCATTGCCTTGTGATATATTCCTTTCTTTGTTTTTTCAGAAGGGTTAGTACTAGAAAGGAAACATGGTTTGTGTGAAGATAAGTCAAGTCAGGGAAATTTTATTCGGTCAGTTTGTTAGGCAAGACAAATCCATTTCATACCATTTGTCATTTACCTTCACACACATCTTCCATTAAGTTGTTCTTATCTTTCCACAAAGATGGATGACGTCTAAAACAGGCAGAAGCGGTGTGAAATTATTCATGCTAAAATGACGATGTCTAGTTGCATTAGGTAACAAAGACGCGTAATTGATTGGCGGGTTGGGGGTGTAAGGCATGACCAGGACCATGAAAACGGTCACTACGGTTTGCTGGGAAATGTGTAAAAATTGGGTAGTTGTGGGGTTCAGGGCGTTTACATTTGTGTCGTTTTGACACCTTGGAGGAGAAACATGCCAAATACTGGTTTTCTTCGCATGTACACCACCGCTATTACAAAACTCCGGTTATGTCTTGGACCGGTCTTGGTTTTTTTTATGGAATTTCTTCACTAGTTGACCCAGTCCGTTGATTCTCAAATGGTTTCAGATGCTCCCCTTCCTGGGGCTTACAAGGTGTAGTATTTAAGGCGTCTTGCAGTTGCCTCGTTTGAGACATATATGGGAAATTGCTTCGTTTTGCCGGCAAGGGTTGATGCAAACGTCAGTTCGGCATCTGGTATTATATTTCTTCTCCTGTCACCTCTTTCCTGTATTCAATTGCAATGGAGTAAAGGTTCTTATATTCGGTTTGTTTCTTGATAAAAGACATCTACTTTTTTTATCAGTAATACAAGAAAGCTACTTATTTCAAGGATTCGTAGTTATTTTTGTTTCTTTTTTTTCCCAGTTTTGCATGGTTCATCGCCTGAAGGAGGATTATGACCTAAGTTATATGCTCTGTTTTCTGAATTGGAGTTGAAAAAATCCGTTGCAATTATTGCTAACTGATGCGGAGTATCTTCACTGTGATGAATTGCTTTTAGTTAGCTAGCGCTTTATTGGATTGAAGTACTGCTTGATTTTGGTTTATCACTGATTCATGCTCTTCATTCCTTGAATTTAGACGGTTCAAGAATCTACAAGATATCGAGCAGTTCATTAGCTCCTTCAAGTGGAATCACTTCCCTTAACAGTAGGAATATCAGTACAGAGGACACTAGGGAAAACATACCCCAATTCCTTCCTCTTCCAAGATCAGAAGCTGAAATATTGTCATCAATCAATGTGAAAGCCTTCTCCTTTAACGAGCTAAAGAAAGCAACTCGTAACTTTTCGCCAGATGGCCTTATTGGAGAAGGCGGATTTGGATATGTTTACAAGGGTTGGATTGATGAACATACACTCAGTCCTGTGAGACCTGGTAGCGGATTGGTTGTTGCTGTGAAGCAGTTGAAGCCCGAGGGATTTCAAGGTCACAAGCAATGGCTGGTACTCTCTGATACATGATCAGATAGTTTTTACTTAATTGATGCCAGTAGCATCCTCTTTTAACCGTACTCCTTTTTTCAGACAGAAGTGAACTATCTGGGACAACTTCGTCATCCAAACCTGGTTAAACTCATAGGATACTGTTCCGAGGGACAAAGCCGGCTATTAGTTTACGAGTATATGCCCAGAGGAAGCCTTGAAAACCATTTGTTTCAAAGTATATTTTATATTCATGAACTTCCTTGACCAAATCAGTGAAAGCTTTTTCCTTTTCTGCATTTGCTAGTAATTACTGTTGTTTTCCAGAGGGCAACCATTCCCTGCCTTGGGCAACGAGGATCAAGATCGCGGCTGATGCTGCTCGTGGCCTCGTTTTCTTGCACGAAGCTGAAGACCAAGTTATTTACAGAGACTGCAAGGCGTCAAACATTCTTCTTGATAAGGTAGTTCCATTGAACGATCTGAGAATTTCACTTCATGACTTTGATAACGGGACGATTTTGGTCAATGCAGGAATTCAATGCGAAGTTATCAGATTTCGGTCTGGCGAAGGCCGGTCCTAAAGGCGAAAGGACACATGTATCAACTCAAGTTATAGGTACAAAGGGCTATGCTGCTCCTGAATATGTCGCCACAGGTTAAAGAACTGAACTTTGCCCCTTGTTTATCAGACCCTTTTGCTCACAAATGCCTCTGCGAACAGGTAGACTGTCTTCAAAGAGCGATGTCTACAGTTTCGGAGTCGTTTTGTTGGAACTGCTATCTGGCCGTCCTGCGATCGACAAATCGAAGGTGGGTGACGAACAGAGACTAGTGGAATGGGCGGCAGCGTATTTAGCAGACAGAAGGAAGCTGTTTCGAATAATGGATGTTCGTCTCGAAGGTAAATACTCCCTGAAGGCTGCGCTCGCCGCCGCTTCAATCGCGTCGGAATGTATTAACCATGACCGGAAACTGCGGCCTCGAATGGCGGACGTGTTGGCCAAACTCGAAGAGCTCCATCCTCCCGATCATTCTGCCAGAAACTCTGGTTGATAGAGGCCAACATGCCTTCAGGAGCTTGCGTACCTCCACTCGCAGTTGCCATCTGAGTTGAGCTTCAGGACAATGGACAATGGACAATGGTGGTGTGCTTTCTCTGAATATTTCGCTGCATATATCTGAATCTTGTAATAGTACCGTAGTGGTTGATCGAGGGATTAGGATTTAAAGGAACTTTTATAAATTATGTTGTATTTATTTTATGAGTTAAGAATATAATTATAATAGCACTAATTAAACAATATATACAAAAATTAATAGCTATACATGTCACAAAATCATGAGACTAGAAATAGAAAAAAAATTGAATAAATATTTACCATTTAAAAAATCGAAAATAGGAGACAGTGACTCCAGCAAAACAAAGTCAAACACATGCAGAATGATAATCCACCAAACATTCACGAGAAATCAAAGCCGTAGAATCTGATAGAAAGCTCCAAATCCCCATCATGGCGATACAGATGGTGAGCACTCAAAGGATTCAAGAGCAAGGCATTCAGAGCAGGTAGGCCACGTCACAGCCGACAATGATTACGTAATACTCCAACTGCCCACTTTTGTTTTTCATTCTCGATGGGCATGTGCAATATAAGCATTGAAGGGATTCACACATTGGGTCACAGCCGACAATCAGATGCCTTCGGGGCGGATCAAATGCTCGAGCATCCAAAAAAAGAAATCCAATCAAGTGTTTAGCTTTTACCCAGTCCAATAGAACTTTACGCTTGATCCATTGGAAGCTTTTGATGAGTGAATGATGGCTGGTGCTCATTTGCTGCACTGCGATACTGTAGGCCGGGGGGTAAAAGATGTTGCTGTCCATTGCAAGAGGGAGGAAGAACTTTATGTTGAAATTCTCAATATTTAATGAAAATATATTTTTTTGTGGAGGTGCGCAGCTGGAGATGAAATGAAGATTGCGAAATTAAGATATCTTGAGATGTGAATGAAGCTATACGTCAACCTGCATTGATTTCATCTGACCGACAGCTAACTGTTCACTGACGGATAATTTTACAGGTTTTTTGTTTTTCTTTTCCGTTTCCCATTTTCCTTTGATGAACTGGTTAGAGGAGGCTACTTTTTATAGCAGACCCACTACACGGTTTCAGCAAATCATTATTGCGTGTACAGCTTCCAGCTTTTTCAGTTCTCAGGCAAGCTCCAACCGATCAAAGATTCCAGCTTTATTGAATGCTGATGGGAAATGGTAGCTGGCCGGTTACTCAACTGATGAGGATCTCAGCGAAATCGGTGTGGGGTTAATGTTTTGGTTTCTGTTGATTGAAGTTTCAGTGTAATGGGCAAAGAGTTTTCATGGGTTCGGTTCTGTTTGTGGTGTTACTCTGCTTTTCTCCTTATTTGCGGTTCACTTTTTTCTGATGCGCAACAATTGGCTCAAGCGGAGAGCAGGATCCTTTTGCAGATTCAGCAACTTCTGGAGTATCCTCCTCCTCTTCAATCTTGGAACAGTTGGACAGATTTTTGTTCTCTTCCTGCGACACCTTCCCTTACAATCTCCTGTTCAGGGAATCATGTGACTGAGCTCTCCATTGTCGGAAACAAAAGCTCTCCATCAAGGATTCAAGGGCTGACCGCTGAGGCTTCAAATTTCACTGTTTATCAACAGAGTTTGTCTGAAAGATTCTCACTAGATTCATTCCTCACCGTGTTAACCAAGCTCTGGAGTTTGCAGAGGCTGTCATTGGTTTCTTTGGGACTGTGGGGGCCCTTGCCGGGGAAAATCAACCGGTTTAAATCGCTTGAGGTTTTGAATTTGACTTCAAATTTCATTTCTGGAGAAATCCCACTTTCTGTATCTACTTATCCACTATTGAGAAGCCTTGTGCTGAGTGATAATCTGTTCAATGGAAGTGTTCCTGATCTCAGAAGCTTACCTTTGCTTCAAGAGTTGGATTTAAGTAACAATGAGCTGGGACCTGAGTTTCCTTCCGTAGCTGACAGTCTTGTGAGAATTTCTCTGGGGAACAATTCTCTAAGATCAGAAATCCCTCAAGCTTTCAAGGAGATGAATAATCTGCAAATCCTTGATGTTTCATCCAACAAGCTCATTGGACCAATCCCAGCTTTCCTGTTTTCTTTGCCATCAATCCAGTATATAAATCTTGGCAAGAACGAGCTGAGTGGAGAACTTGATGGTGACATCTCTTGCAATTTGAATCTCAGTTATGTGGACCTTTCAAACAACTCTCTGCTAGGAGAGTTACCTTCTTGTCTTGAGTCAAACAAGGGAAACAAGACAGTGATCACTTCATGGAATTGCCTCTCGAACTCAACCTCGAGGTATCAGAAATCGTCTGCTTTCTGTCAAAAGGATGCGATAGCAGTTCAGCCGCCCCCAAGCGAAGCCGGGAAGGGCAAACAACCATGAAACTTGGAATTGTTGTTGGCATCCTTTCTGGGATTTTTGTGGCTTTAGTGTTGGTGGGGACTCTGATATTGCTTCTTGTGAAGAAGTATCTGTGGGGAGGAGACATTCGCCAGAAATCTGAAAGCTTGATGATGGAGAAGAGTCCGCCCCCCGCCTCTCTGCTGGCAAGTTAGTATATAAAACACACTCTTTTCCTCAATGTAGTAGGACTGGCTACAAGAGCTCTTAACATTTCTCCTGCGTTCTCATAGGGCATGCACACCAGCCTCTGAGGATCACATCTTCCGCATTGCCACCATATAATGTTTTCACAGTTGATGAAATGGAGGATGCAACAAACAACTTTGACACATCGAATCTTCTGCAAGACGGACCACAGGGACAGGTAAGCTGATTCTCATTCATCTGTGAGTAGTAAGTATTAAATGGAATAGACGAGTAAAAAGTGACTACTGTTTTCTTGCAATAATTTTCAGCTATTCAAGGGGTGGCTTGGGAATGGCTCCGTTGTCCTGATAAAATGCTTGAAGATGAAACAGAAGCACGCACCTCAAGCCCTGAATCAGCATATGGAGGTGATCTCAAAGCTGAGACACCGGCATCTGGTCAGCGTTCTCGGTCACTGCATCGCCACCCACCATGACTATCCAAACACAGCTAGCACTGTTTTCATTGTGCTTGAATATGTCACCAACGGATCATTGAAAGATCATCTAATGGGTACTCGAATCCAGAATCTGGAAAAAGGAATAACATAATTTATTTCTGAAGAAGCAAACTCATCATGTGCTTCCATATTGCAGATTGGAGGAGAAGGGAGTTCTTGAAATGGCCTCAGAGAATGGCGATCACCTTGGGCATAGCAAGAGGGATTCAGTACCTGCATTCTGGAGGAATTGTTGGAAATGACTTGAAACTAGACAGCATTCTGCTGGATGAGACTCTTACTGTAAAAATCAGCAACTACAACATAAGCTTACCATCTACGGTGAGAGTTCGTTTTTTGTTCGAAGGCTTCTTATATTACAGAGTTTACCAGCTAAACTCTCACGCATATTTGTGTCCTTTCAGGTTGGACCAGAAAGCCTTCTCAACAGACCAGAAACCTCAAACCCCCAGTAACCGCCTATTTCACCTTCCTTGACCTCATTCATCTTCTTTCCGATTTCTCAGCTGGTATTTCGACTTCCTTTTCTTGCAGAAAATATCCAGAAAAGGAAGATATCTACCAACTGGGTGTTATTTTGGCTGAAGCTATCACAGGCAGACCTACAACTGCTCAGCACGAAGTAGATGATCTCCATTTTCAGCTAGAGATGGGCTTGGCAGAATCAACATCAGACTTGCGAGATGTAATAGACCCCTCAATGCGCGGGACATATGCCTATGATTCGCTTAAAACCATGGCACAGATAACGATCGATTGCCTACGCAAGGACCCTGCTGCACGACCAACAGTTGAAGATGTGCTTTGGCACATGCAATATTCAGTTCAGGTTCAAGAAGGATGGACAAGTAGTGGAAACCTCGGCGGGACTTACAGTGGAAACCTGAGTGGTAGCTTCAGTAATAAGATGTAGCGATGCGGGACATAATCTCACATCTGTCCAATTTGATTGGTTAGTATTTGATAAAAAAAGAAAAGCTTGCAACGGTGTATTCCCATGGAGTTCAAAACTTTACCACATTCCACACAAATGGCAACTGGGGATAAGTAAAAACTTCGAATCAGGTAACAGATTCGTACAAGTACACCTTATTGGGTGATTGAGCATGCTCCACGAGGAAAGGATGATACATAATATCTTACAGATAGAGCTTCAACAAGTTTTCTGATAAAGAACACTAGCACAAACAGTAAGTTCCCAGATAACAGATCTACCAAGCTGGATCAGAGCCATCCGCGACAGACGGTGACCTTGAATCAACGCTGGCACCTCTACCCAACCTGGACATGCTTCTACCTGTTTTGGAAGGAATGGATACAGGACTTGCACTTCGATAACTTGCTCGAAGAGACTCATCAATGGAAAGAGGCGATTTAGCAATTGCTTTCCTGATAAACTTCCGGCCAGCATGTGAGAAAACCTGTGAGCTTGGGCTTGCGCTTCCTCCTCTAACTGATGATGGCAAAGGCGGCTTCTGAAACATCCTTGATTTCTCTCTAATCTTTCTTGCAGCTTCCCTCGATAAAGAATGTGCCTTTACATCCCTTGATGGTGGTAGGGGTATCCGAAACTGTGGACCATCACCGCTACCACCAATATCAATGGGCGTTTCTTCTTGCTCTAGCCTCAGTGGTGTCCCCTCGATCTCACCCCAGGTGATAAATGGTGACTCATCAACCCCTGGTGCAGGAGAAGGCGTTTTCACGAAACTATATCCATTATCTGCCTTCTTATCAGATTCGAGATAATACATGTTAGGCGTCTTCCTCAAGTCTTCTAAATCATATTTCTTCACCTGACTATCTCGCCGGGAAGCCGGAAGTGGTGTACTCCCAACAACAGGTGCATAAATAATAGTACTTTCATCACCTTTTGGTGCATCTGAATCCAAAGCCTTTACATGGAACCGTGTATTGGATCGTTTAATCTCCTTCGTTAGACCTTTCAGCCTGAGGGCTCTATCCTCTTCAGTGAGGGGAGCCTCCCCATTATCAGCAGGATAATACATCAACAAGTTCTTCGGCGTGTGCTTCCATCCCTCCAATGTATGCACAGGCTGATACGATGTACCATAACCATCGGTCGCACATTTTTCCCGAGCAGTTGCATTGTCAATCAAGTTGTTCCCGGAATTCAACCCAGATTCACCGGATTCCAACAAATATCCATACTTTTCCTTTCTTTTCCTATTCACTTTTTCGAGTATTCTAGCGAAACTCTCATTGTCCTCACTCGTATACCTCCTAAAGAATTCATCCAGCGACAACGAAGAATCAACCGGCTCTTCTCCATCACTAGAGCCATCGCCTTGTACAGGCATCGCAATTTTTTCCGTGCGCTCACTAAAGGAGGGTGTAACGGAAGCATTCCGTAAAAAAGATAAACCAGGGGTCAAAGACGCGTCGCGTAAAGAAGCACCTGCCGCAGCTTCACCCCCTTTCGAAAGACGGCGCCTTTCAAGAATCTTTAACTGTGCCTCGCGAATAAGAAGAGGATCCTGGGTTCTAACTGCCTGCAACCAATCGAGGCGATCCCGCAGTTTGGAAATATCTGGGAAGAAGTCTCGCTCGATGATCTTCTCAATAGCGGCGACATAGCTGTCCTCGTCAAGAACAACCGATTTCCTGCGGCGCTTTACAGTGGTTAAATCAGAACCCGATGCCGAACCACGAGAAAATTTAGGGTTTAGATCGGAGGAGATGGAAGGGGAGAGGGCCGGCGACGGCGTAGAGAGGCGACGCGGGGAGTGGCCAGGAGATGACAACATAATGCTTGCGTTTCTGAAACGCGCCGCGATCTGACCACCAGGAGATCAATCCAGATCGAAGGGAAAGTATTCTAGGGCTCTCGCAATTTGGGGGAGCGAAGAACTCTGATGTTGCCTTCCGCTCCCACGCCAACAATCTATATTGCGCCACGTTTGCGGGCCAACCCGATCCGGTAGTTTTGTATATTTGGATAAAAACGTAAATTAAGTCCTGATAATATGGAAATAAAATTAAAGAAATTTTTTCCCAAGGAATCACAAAATTCAAGGGGTTAACAATGAAAGCCTGAAACCTAACACACACCACAAGGTGAAGACTCTTCTCCATTTCGGTGTTTCTTTTCTGGTTCTGTGTTGGAGATTTCTCAGCACTACTTGACAAGAACGAAAATGGTCTACGTAAAGAGTACAGGGTTGTATTCAGATATTGGGAAGAAGGCTAGAGGTGATTGCTTTCGTTTATTGGTTTGAATTTTTGGTATGCATCGCTGTGATTTTTTGAAACAGGTATCGTTGTTTTTTTGGTCTTTTTGTTTTTCTCAGATCTTCTGTACAAGGATTATCAGGGAGACCACAAAGTCACCCTCACAACCTATACTTCAAACGGGTTGGTGAGTGATTATATTGCTTTCTCGTTTGTTTTTCATTTCTTATAATGGACGCCGCCCCAGTTCATGGGGCTCGTGAAGAAAAAGCATTCTTTGGAATAGGAATGCTTTTATGTTTGTAAGCTTGACTGTGTTATTTTGGTATTGAGTGACGAGTGTTTTCTTTTCCTGTATCCACATTTAATGAAAAACACTTGACATAAAAAGCCTTCTTTGGCTTAGAGAGTCAAGGTCGAGTGACGTTTATCGTGTTGTTTTAACTTTCATGGTATTTGTACCTGATGATCTATGGGGGCTTATTAACAGATTTTACACCGGAGATTGTTGAAGTTTGTCTTTCTGTCAAATTTGTAGAATATGCATATAATTGTAGTCATCATCAATAGAAAAGCCTGGAGCGAGCTTTCAGAACCGTCCTGATTTTTATGTTATATTTGGTTTTGTAGTCGATTACTTCAACAGGGCTTAAAAGGGGTGATTTGCTGTTGGCTGATGTTACCACCCAATTGAAGCACAAGAACATCACAGCGGATGTAAAAGTTGATGTGAACTCCAAGGTATTGTAATGACCCGGATTCTTGCTACTCGATACTTAGAAATCGATCCATGTATACACTTTTGTTTGTGCATACTAGATAAGATTCTATGTTTGTGCACTGTAAATTCCTTGGTATTCAGGTTCAAGCAACTTTCACTGTTGATGAGCCTGCTCCTGGAGTGAAGGCCATCATTGGTTTCAATGCTCCCGACCCGAAGTCTGGCAAGGTGATTTTTGCCATTGAGCCATGTTAGTTTCATCATGCAATTCATATGGGAACATCTAAAGCACGCAAGGGCATGGCAGTTTTTAACAGAGGCCTAATAATTTCGTTGTGTTGAACCTTTGGTCACAGGTGGAAATTCAGTACTTTCATGAGTATGCTGGAATTAGCACTAGTCTTGGACTGACGGGAAAGCCGGTTATCAACTTCTCTGGTGTTGCTGGAAGTCAAAACATTTCTTTTGGAACTGATGTCTCATTTGACACGGCTACTGGGAATTTTACCAAATACAATGCAGGGTTCAGCTTCACCAATGCAGATTTGATTGCGTCATTGATCCTGTATGTTACTAAAGAAAATAGTGTTACATGTAGATCAAATACTGATGTGAGTTTCTTGAACTAATCTTGATGCAGGAGTGACAAGGGTGAAACTCTTGCTGCATCATACTTCCATACTGTTAGCCCCTTGAGCAGTACTGCGGTTGGAGCTGAGTTCACTCACAATTTCTCAACCAAGGAAAACACGCTGAATATTGGTACACAGCATCCTCTTGATCCGCTGACTGCTGTGAAAGCTAGAATAAACAACTATGGAAAGGCCAGCGCTCTCATTCAGCATGAATTTCGCCCAAAGTCCCTGATCACAGTTTCAGGCGAAGTGGACACAAGAGCCATTGAGAAAAGCGCAAAGATTGGACTGGCTTTAGCTCTCAAGCCATGAAACCAGGAGGAGCAGTGCTTCTAACATTGGGATGCCTTATTTTTTCCCCACAAAGAAAACATATGAATAAGACCACACTGTTGATTTGTTGAACCTTGAGGCTTTTATTGTGGTAATAATCATTTATGAACGAACCCATTTGATAGCTTACTACGATACTAAATTGAACAACATTTGCATACAAGGACCTTTACATTGCTAAACTTTTTGTTGATGCTATGCTGCAAAGACCTCAATGCGTTTCATTTACCAGAAAACATAACATAACACCACACCAAAAGGAGAAAAAAAGGGAAGACAGGAGGCGAGATGTATCTCCTACGGTTTTGGATCTGGTTCTGGAGAATCACGAGCTAGCTGATGAAAAGGTGAAGCATGAGCACCATGCGCAACGAAGAGGCTTCTTGGATGCTGCTGAGACGCGTTTCTGGCTTGGGACACCTGAGTTCTAAGACCATTTCGACCATGGGGGTTTACTTGCATCGTCTGAAAATAGTAAGATGAGCTAGCCATGTCCTTCAGGTGTGGCAAAGGTTTTAAGGCTTCAACAACTTCACTCATCCGGGGCCTAGATTTTGCATCCCGATTCAGACAGTGAATTGCCAACTGCGCAGCTCGTTGGGCACCTTTGATGGAAAAATGGCCCTCAAGCCGAGGATCAATAAGACGATAAAACCGCCTCTTGTCACTCAGATGAGGCCTAGCCCATTCCACAAGATTGTGCTCACCATTTGGACGGTTCTTGTCCATTGATCTTCTACCTGTGATCATCTCAAGGAGAACCACACCGAAGCTGTAGACATCACTTTTCGATGTAAGATGACCTGCAAAGCAACCGCATCAGAACATGTTTATCGCTGCTGTTCACTGTAAACTCTTGCAGGATTTCAACGGAAGATCAAGATAGGGAAGATGGGTACATACCTGTCATGACATATTCTGGAGCAGCATAGCCATAGGTTCCCATGACACGAGTGGAAACATGTGTTTTTCCTTCATCTGGGGCATCCTTTGCAAGCCCAAAATCAGAAAGCTTCGCATTGTACTCCTGTTACAAAAGAAAAGCTTAGGGATCAGCCAGATTGAACACACTTTGTCTGGTAAACAATCCGGTGCAAAGACTGCTGAGACTTCGATGGAACTCACAGCATCCAAAAGTATGTTCGATGTCTTAAAATCACGATATATGATTGGCCTTTCTGCTTCCTCATGAAGGAAAGCAAGACCCTTTGCAGCACCAAGAGCTATTTTCATCCTAATGCACCAAGGAAGCGGCAAGCATCCTATGATCAACAGAAAATGGGAAGATCACTTGGCCGATTTATGTGGAGTTAATCAGCACAAATTAACAAGGAGTGTCAACGGCCATACGCCTGAACAGATGGTTTTCCAAGCTTCCTCTGGGCATGAATTCATAGACCAACAACCGTTGATCATCTTCGATACAGTAGCCAATTAACTTAACCAAGTTAGGGTGCACTAAATCACCCAAGAAGTTAACTTCAGCCTGCAGAAAAATCGAATGCCACTCAAGAGAACTGGATGAAATACAACGTGAAAATAAACACAAAGAAACTACTTAGAAATAGAATTTAGAAAAGATCAGACCAGCCACTCCTTGTGACCTTGAAGCCCATCATGATTCAGAGTCTTGACTGCAACCGTAAGGCCTGTTCCGGGTTTAACAGGAGCTGTACCGTTTTCCTCAATCCACCCTTTGAAGACACATCCAAACCCCCTTCACCAAGAAGTGAATCTGGCCTAAAGTTTCGTGTAGCCAACCTTAGATCATCAAAAGAAAATTTCCGCAGCCGGGAAGAAACTTTAAGGTCCTCTTCAAATTTGAGGCTGGAAGATTTACTTCCACAATTTCTTGTTGATGTAGATGGGACTGGTTGGACGGCCGGTTGATTCTTGTATGCATCGTTGGTCGATTTACTTTCTGTTTGCGACAACGAGTGATGGAACAGTTAGAAGATAAATCTACTCACTCTGAATCTGGACTCGAGAAATATATAGAAGAAGAACGCATCTTGCACCTCACAGCATACTCATGAGATCAAAATCCATACCCACTAAGAAGCTATATTCAGGGACATGCGGATCAAATACTTGACGAGCAGGCTGCGGAAACACAATTTACAAAAACGAAGAGGAATTACCATTAGAACCGATACTGCTAATAGAGCTATCAACTTTGGATCTTGAAGTTGTACAGCATCCAAAGAACCTTAAACGTGTACAGCACCCAAATTCTTTGATTGTGTTTGGATCTTTCTTCTTCCCATTTTCGAATTTTTTCCCTTCCCAGGATTCCATTTTCCAGCCATTGCCACCTAATCCCATGTTTGGCGGAAACCCAAATCATCCAAATCCCAAAAAATCACTCTACATTCATCCAACCTGAAGACCATAGCCGTAATAAACAAATCAAAATCATAGTTCCGTTTTTGAAGAATTGTTCTTTTTTTTTTTGTCGGATGTTACTGATCGTTCCAACAAAATCAGCACACCCACAAAAAGAAAAAACCACCCGGCTCACGAAAATGCATGATTCCCTATATCAGGTAAGAAAACCGAACAGGCACGAAGCGTTTCAAACAGCGAGTCAAATCCTTGAACTCCAAAGGCATAACACTCTAGCTTGAAATAGAAACAAAAAAAAAAAAAAAATGCATCTTACGCCTACCCACATCACGATCTAAATACCGTGTACAAAAACACACGGTAGTTTGGAGCAACCCAGAGGCAGAGCAGACAAGATCAGCCCAGTGCCCAATAAAGAGAGATTCACATTCTTGAAGAATATATACAAAAGCAAAAATTTGAAGCAATGATTGAGTGCGATAGTGCGATGGAGTTAACACAAATCAGCGTTACCATTCTAAAGCAAGGATTATAGCATCTAGCTTTTCCATGGTATCCAACTAAAGGGCAGGAATGCCAACCTTTACTTTCCATTCCTTGGCTGCTTTGACGTGCAAACAGGAAGGAAAGGGAAAGAATCAAAATATTTGTATTCAACAAGAGCGGATTTATTTCAAGAAAATTAGGAACCATTTGACAATTTTCTTACACAAGTATGGCGGCTTCATGTCAGAGTACCAACAACTCCACAATATACGTTGAAATTTCAACGGCTTTCTGGTAATGATATGGATGTTCAGAAGTTTCAAAAAATATAAAAAATGGATGTCAGTGTGTTGAAGACGAGGGAGGATTGCACATGTCATTTTCACCACGATAAAAAAAAAAATCACTTTTTTTTTCTCACCAGGTGGCCTACCCAGAGGGTGACATAGAGATGATGTCATCAATAACAATCTCGGGCCGGGCCTCGCACCCATGATCCACAACAAATTCGAGAGCCCGGTAAACAGGCCCAAAAATATTATAGAAATTTATTTCAAATTTGTGGGTACACGTGGTTTTCCACGTTTCGTAGCATTTATTTGTTCCTATCTGCATCCAGTAACAGCTTTATGTAATTCATTCATACGGTCCATTTGATTTTTCTCATTCAAAGGTATTTTTTAAAAATTAAATTATGAATTTGAAAAGCAGAGGCACAAAACATCTCCATCGGGGAGGCAATTCCAAGTGATGGGGACAGGGCATGGCATGTGAAGGAAATCGGGCATTGGCCCAAAACAGCGACCTATCAAACGGAAAGTGGGCCAGCCCAATGCAGAATAAATTCATTGGCTACAAGTACCGAGGGAGATGAGATGAGCTGAGGCGCCAGCCGCTTGAGTCGCATCGCATGCACTTCCCTCGTTCTGTCTGACCCACAAATACAGATTCATTTGCTTTTTCTTGGCCTTGCTTCCTTTTTTTTTTTCATGTTAAAATTAGATGATGTTGTTAAGGTCTGTCTGATTGCTGGGTTTGGGTTCGTGAGAGTTAGTGGAGGGGGGCGCAGAGCTGGCAGCGTGATGGCGACTGATTGGACGGCTTCGAGCCCTCCCTTGTTTTCCTCCCACTTGTCGCTTCTTATTTCCTTTCCCTCCCTTTCCCATTTATGCCCTTCCATCATCCTCACATACAGACCAGACACACTCTCTCTTTAGATGTTTGGGATGAAGGAAAGCACCACACCCGCAAATTCGTTTTGTGCGTATTAAAACAAATAATTTTATACAGAATTATAAATAACTAGAAAAAATTATATTAGAAAAAAAATTCGTTTCTAATATAATCAATGTTTATTATATACTTGTATCATGTATATTCATTGGATCCATCGATGTATCTTTAATTTCAATAATCAATTCTACATGTTTGAATGCGACATAAAAATGATATTTTTGACTCTATCTTGTTCGTATTGCGTTACCTTGTTTAAGGTGGGGATGAGTTTATTTTTGGGGATATTTTTCAAATGCCCGTGCATGGTGCTGGCCCGGGGGGGCTCGACGGTCATTTCACATGACGAGTTTCTTTCCCGCAAGAAACGAGCTACTCTGTTATATTCTGCTGCAAGCGTCATCCCAGCTCTTCCTGCTTCACCTTCACACAATCTCTCTCTTCTCATCTTCATCCCCACTCTTGTTATTTCGACGCCTAATTTTTTTTTTCTCTAAGGAAAAACTATCTACTTTTTCCCCATCTGCCGACTGATGAGTGTGCTGCTGCGCAGCTACGGCGAAGACTGTTACATTTCCCTAATGCTCTAACTCGGTTCACTTCATCCACGTCATCTGATCATTTTCTCTCAGTAAAGTTCCGATCTTTCTGTGTTTTTTTCTTACTGGGAAGTCAATGGAAAGCAGCAACGAGGTTCAAGATTGCTCTGCCTCTGAAAAGGTTTTCATCAAGACTGAGAACGCTCCTTGTGACCCCCCTGTTTGGGTTTCCTCTGTTCAAGGTAAAAAAAAAAAAAAAAAAAAAAAAAACAGATGTTTCTTCTTTCTTATCGTTTTTTTTGTTTGTAGCTTCTTGTTTATGGGTTTTTGTATCCTATTTGAAGAAATTTGTGCTAACATTGGGAAATGTGGAACTAGGGGATGCTGATAAAACGGAGAATTCCTGTGAGGAGTTGGACGGCGGTTGTTTGCCGAAGAAACGGCGTTTGAAACCTGAGCAAGTTCAGTTTCTTGAGAAAACATTTGAGTTGGAGAATAAGCTTGAGCCAGAGAGAAAAGCCCAGATTGCCAAAGAAGTTGGTTTACAGCCAAGACAAATTGCTATCTGGTTTCAGAATAGAAGGGCAAGATACAAAACCAAGCTTCTGGAGAAAGATTACACTTGCTTGAAAGCAAGTTATGAGAAATTAAAAGCGGATTACGTCAAGCTTTTCAAAGAGAACGAGGAAATGAGCAACGAGGTAACGCAGATTCAAACTCATCCCTCTCTTATCTCCCTTGTTGTAAATTGCAATGTTTCTGGCAACAGATTAGGGTCCTAACTGAGAAAATCTGCGGGGGGCAGCAAGAGGAGACGAAGGAAGAGAAGTCCGATCAAATTTTCCCGCCCGAGAAAGCGGCCGAGGCGGTCACTCCGGCCGCCGCGAGCTCCGATGTTCTGGATTCAGACAGCATGCATTGCCCCGACTCCGAGTACTCGCAAGAAGAAGAGGAAAACACCCCATGTAACATTCTGCTGCATCATCCCTTCTGTCCGAAACTGGAGTTCGAATCGCACGATGATCTCCAGCCGAATTGCTGTAACCTTGGATTCCCAGTTCAGAATCAGGGCACATGGTTCTGGCACTAACGATCTTCATTTTCACCCCCTTATTGTACGTAAATCGTAAGAATAATCGGTGAAAAATCCTTTCTTCACGGTACCAGAGTCCGTGCTTCATTGCTTTTGCAATGGCCCCTCATCATCATCATGAATGCTGCACACGGTAAAAACTCGCGATGACTGGCTTCTGTAGTTTGTCGTTATTAGAGAAAGTCGCGCTTATCCCGGAATCCGCTGTAAGTAGAAATAGAAAGTCGTGTTTTTCCTTCACCAATGACCCCAGCGTGTCGTTTTTCTTGATTCTTCCCAGCCTAACAAATCCACGCTTGTCTCTAAACCCAAACCCTGGTATTGTAATTTCTCTCCGACAGACGAAAAAAAAAAAAATCTATGTTTCTTTATGGGCTCGAAATCGCATGTTAGCATTAACCGAGAAAGGTTTTTAAACTGCCGTGACGTCATCTTCTTTCGCTACATTAATATGTCTGCACACATATTTTTTTAATTGTGCTCCTGTCTGAATGTGAAATCGAAAAGGAATCTACCCTACAAAAGAAGGAAAGATGGGGGACACTAAGCCCGCAAAAGTCAAGAAAAGGCCTTTTTTTCCTCTCTTTTTTTTAAAAAATTTCAGCGAACATGATATTATATATTGAGTTTTTAATCAGAAAAAGCGAAATTAATTTAGAAATTAAAATAGTGAAAAGTAGAAAGAACCAAATAAAATGATTGGGAAATTGGTCATAAATTATAACAGGAATAATTTAGTGGGCTTAATTTGGGATTAGGCTTTTCTAATTTTGGTTGGGTGGGTTGTTATCAAAATGAGGAAAAAAAAACATGTAACTGTTAAATGAAAAGGACAAAAATATTAAACTAGCCAATCCTGACACCTGCTGCTCATCCACGCCCATTCGTCAACACAGCAACCAATAAGAAAATAGAAAATATCAACATATAATATGCAGGAAATATTTATAAATTTTACTGCCCCAGTGAAATGCACGGCGCCGAACCCGGAGCCTTTTAGGTAGGGTGGCGACAGAGGTGGTCAGATTGTGGTCCATCCACGGCCACAGCTACTCCACGTGTGCGGTGGCTGGGCCCGTCCCTTCTGGGCCTGGCCCACTCCAGGGCTCAAGGCCCTAAGGGTTTGGAGTCGAGTGTGGACAGCGACCGGGGATTGCGGTTGAGAAGAGGCGAGTGACAGACACCCAGCCCACCCATTTCTCGTCTCTGATAAGTGATGACTGGGGAGGGGGAGGGGGTGGAATTTATTGTTTTCTGTGTCGTTCGGTGAATGGCAAGTGGGGAATTGATGGAATTGGGAGATCTGGGGTTTGGTGATGTGAATTCTGCCACACCTTTTCAAGTGATTGACAGTGATGTGTGCAATGGGACCCCAGCAACCAAGCGTGGGAGCCTTTTGGTGCTTGTGCCTTTCACTCACAATTCTACTCCTCTTAAAAAGGACTTTTATAAATTTAACCACTGTAATTTTTTTTATTTTAAATGTAAATATATGTTCAGTAAATTATAAATTTCGGTAAAAATTATAAATTTTTGAATATAAATATCTGAAACTATTGAAAAATGTAACAAAAAATTGTAATCTGAAATTCGGAAAAAAGAAACAAAAAATAGGTGGGAAAAAAGGTTTACTATGTTTGGTTGATTTTGAATTGGGCTTGATCTTTTAGGGCTGTATATTCAGCCCAATTTACTATGGACCAGGCCCAAATGGCCGATGTTACAGATTAGCGAACAATCGGTACTTTCCCGAATCCAGAACCAGCTGACGCACAGACGCGACGGCGCCGATGGCGGCTAGCGCAGCGGAGCCCACGCCGATGATGACATTAACCCAATACACAAGCCCTCTTCGCGAATCTTTGAAAGTAACATTGTAGAAAACCATCGGCAAAATGAAGTCTAGCGGAATTATACCAAATGCTCCGATCAACGCCTGGATGTCGCCGAAGAACGGAAGCATCGCTGCTAGTAGGGTGGCGACAGCGACGGCCAACGACCGGGAGAGCAATCGGGGAACAGTGTTTCGACTCGAGAAGCCATCCTTCTTTGGATCGGAAAATAGGTTTTCCAATACCACGTTGATGGGTTGAAGATACACCTTACCAAATCAGAGCAAGTCAAGTAAACAGCAAGAGCAGATGATCGACTGCCCACCCACGAAAAAAGAGATGTATGCTTACTAGACAGCACGCTGATGTCTGCGCAAGCGTGAAAACGTTGATGAGGAGGAGGAACCACCGAGGCAGCAATGGCGTTCCCCTGTCGATGAAATTCGCAAGGATCGATGACGCCTGAGACTGGTTACCAAATGCCCAATACCCAGAAATAGCGACACTGAAGAACGTCGAGATCACCACAGAATAGCACAGCAGCAGCCCCTTCAGCATTTTTCCCGTAACCGGCGGCGCTATTGTTGCCTACCCAAACCAGTCAAGAAATATGAAGGTTGATTTTTAAGTTCCTGAAATTTCCGGTGCACCTGGAAAAAAAGAAAAACAATGACAGATGATTCACCTGGATTTCTGGAATCATCCCATTGCCGTAAGTTGTAGCAATGAGCGAAAACGCATTGAAGAAGCCGAACACACGCCCTACGCCGGTCCCCGGGATCGAGTAATCCTTCATCGGAGCATTCCTCGTGTAACCTTCACAGTGTATCATGAGAAGGTGGGGGGTACCTTGCTTTCTGCAAGTAAGAGGTTTGGAGGAGATGGGGTACCTATGTAGACAGCACCAATGGTGGCACAAGCACTGTAGGCTATGCACAGCATAAGAGAAACAAGATTGATGTGTCTTAGCGAGTGAAACGAAGGCATCTGAGCCATGACCATCGTAAATGCTCCAGAGATTATGATGAAATGGTGGAGTTCCATGCGCCAATGTGATGAAAACATCACGTATATATACTGCACGTGGCCAAATTGGTGTTAGCCATACATAACCCTACAGAAGAAACCATCCCCCAGCACACGCATTTGGCTCGGGAGGAAGCATAAAAAGAGGGAACAGCTCTTCGATCGGAAAAACCTTCAAGCTCTGACCATTGAGAAGTATAAGTGAAATAACTGCGCCGCAGCAAATCACCAATTGGAGCGGACTCACCAAGTATCTGCCCCATCCCGGTCCTATAACCGCAGCCATGTTATTATAGCACTCAAACAAGAAAAAAAAGGTAGTGATATGGTCACCTAGAATATCGACGGCCATGTCGCGAAAACGTAATTGCCGGAGACCCAGTTTGGCGAAGTGCTCCAAAACAATGGACAACAGGTTGTAGGAATAGAAGGTGACGATCCCCCCAAGGGACAAACAGAGAGCCCCTCCGATCCAACCCAGGAGAGCAAAGGCATAGGGCAGGGTCAATAGCACCGGCGCCACTATGGCTGTGGTCATATGGTAGCCGCAGTGCCACCATGATCCTAGCGCACACACGCTCACTCACATCTGGTTTCAACTAAGGAACTAAAACACACAGACGACTAGTCCGGAAATACCTTGGGACTTGAGGACGAATATTGCTCCAGGCTCCCCGGTTTTGGGGCCGGAGACGTCGAGGGAGTTGCGGACGATATGTTCTCCTTCACCGGCAGCCATATTAGCTTTCTTCTGAGCGCGCGAGCTCCTCTCAATGTCTTAGTGACAAAGAGTAGCTACTTGACGTGTGACATCGGAAACAAAGTCAAAAACGGGTGCGCATTTTAGACCCTAGTTCCATAAAGTGGGATTACATTGACCCTTTAGATGTTTTGTAGTTATTAGGTGTTTGTTTTTCTTGGCAACCAATATTAGTATTCCGTAATTAATAGCTCGTACATTCATTACCCTAAGTCACAGACACAGCGTGCTGTATGATGCTTTCAAAATTTACTTCTTATAAAATATAAGTTGAATCTTTAATTTTTTAAAAAATAATTACTACTTTATATTTTTATTTTTTTAAAAAATAAAAATTCATGTTTAATAATAAAATATGAGCTATTTAAAAATAAATAAATACAAATAAAGTATTTATGATAATGCTAGTTTTGGATTTTGTTATCAGCCTAGTTTATTATATTATAAGAAACCTAATTTTAAATCATATAACTAGTTTTAAAATATATTTAACATAATTTTATAAATTCATAAAAATAAAATTGAATCATACTGATTTTATCCTATAGTAATTTTAAAATATAAATGAACCACAACTGTTATTAAAATATAAAAAAATACAAATGTTTATGTGTGCTATGTAATTTTATTAAAGAAATCAAGGATGGATATTTTTGTAAAAGTGGTGCTGAGATGGATAGATTTTTAATGTTGATTTTGTGCAGTGGGCATTTTTCTAAAAAAACTCTCATATCCTGCCCTGTTTTTGCAGTGGGGAATGCGTGCGTGGCCACGTTCAAAGCTTTTTTTTTTTTTTTTTATGGGTGGAAAAGAACAGCGGACTTATGAATATTGTTTGCTTCAAGTTCTGTAATCTTTTTTAGGAAATGGATTCAGTTTGATGCTATGGGTTCTGATGAGTATTCCCTCTTCGTTTCGTTTTGTCGATGGTGGAAAACCTAGTCTAAATGCAAGAATGAGGTAATGGAGGAGAATTTGTCCCCGCGAACAATACCCAATGCTTCGGAGGAACCAATTGAAGAAACACACATTGAACAACAAGTATGGACCTGGGGCGCCGGAACCGATGGACAACTGGGGACGGAGAAGCTTCAGGATGAGCTCTGTCCACAATTACTCCGCTCGCTCAGAAGCCTTCCGCCTATCACTTATGTATCCTGCGGTGGTGCGCATGTCATCGCTCTCTGCCAAGGTGCACTGGCTGATCTAGGCACTGCTGCTAAAATTCTTTAATCGTTATTTATTTTTGCTGCAGATGGGCAAGTGCTGGCCTGGGGAAGAGGTAACTCCGGGCAACTCGGCCATGGAGAGATGGTTAACAATTTAAGTCCCAAAGTCGTGAAGCCATTACAAAGCTTTGTGATTGTTCATGTTTCTGCTGGATGGAATCATTCTGGATTTGTTTCAGGTTGCACATTTATTTAAAAGATTTCTTCTGTGTTGAAATGAAATTTGGATTGGTTTTCTTTCAGAGAATTCTCGCTTTTTTACCTGCGGAGATGGCTCGTTTGGTAAACTTGGACATGGCAACCACAATTCCCTATGTATTCCTCTTGAAGTTTCCTTCTTTAGCGGTTACGATGTCAAAAAAGTTGCTTGTGGAATGCGTCACACGTTGGTGTTGGTCGGAGGTAATTTTCATGGAACCTCAAGTCCAAACTATGATCCCTTTTCCAACTACGAACACCCGAAATCAGATGATTGAATTTTGATTAGTTAATGGACGAGAACAAAACCTTTCCACAATCTATGATTTCCTTCTACTGAAATCCATCCATTACTTCTCCTTATGCCTCATCGTTTATAGCTCACTGTTCTTCTTTGATTGTTGTATTCTTATGCTTAAATGTCACTGTCACATGTTGCGGGAAATGCAGAAAATCAGGTGTATGCATTTGGAGCCGGACGGCGTGGTCAACTCGGCATTGCTAACACCAAAATGGAATCAACCAGCATTCCTCGGATGACCTTGGGGTTGGAGGGTCTTAAAATAACCAATATTTTCGCTAATGCTGATCACAGTGCAGCCTTATCAGGTCAGTTGCTACATGATTGGCTTGAAAATATTGGATGAAGGCAGATGACCTTTTTTCCCAACATCTGATTCCGGTGTCTTTTCATTTGTTTTTGAACAAGCTGATGGAAAGTTGTATACATGGGGAAGAGGTTTTGGCTCGGCTCCTGATGCATACATACCTCGAGCATTAGATGTATGCTTGTCTTTCCATGATGTTGCTCTAGGGTGGAACCATGCTTTACTGCTTTCAGGTTTGTCGCTGTCCCATCGAGTCTACAGACAGACATTCCCAACTTAAAGATTGCTTATTGCTGATTTTGTGAGCATACGGTAGCTACAAAATTGTAGCTTGCAAATTCTAGAAGAAATAATGGCTCCTCTATTACTTCGCAGAAGAAAGAAAACTTTTCATGTTGGGTGGAAATCGCCATGGAGAGCTTAGTGATCCCCTGAAAACATCCATGGCACGTGACTCATCTGGTTCGATCAGATTCTAATCCAGCTTTATTCACTGACATCATCAATCTATTGCATTTGATGTTGATAAGCACATAGGAGAACCAGAGAACGGGGTTCTGCGAGTTGTGCCCTGTCCTTCTGAAGCACGAGTAGAGCAGATTGCTGCCGGCGCAGAGCACTCGGCGTTGGTCACAGGCAGGAAACCTTCCCAACTTTTACTTTTTGTAATCATCAAACTTGGCTTGGCTCAGCTCTTGCTTAACTGCGGTTACCGATTTCACAGGCGACGGATCGGTCATGACATGGGGCTGGGGAGAACATGGACAGCTTGGCTTAGGCGATACAAATGATCAAACTGTTCCTCAAGCACTAACATTTGCACAGTGCATCTCAGAAAGGGGGCTCTTTTGTTCCCAAGTGTACTGTGGCAGCGGTTTTTCCTTGTTATTACGGACTAAGACTGTATTTGTACCCCTACCTCCATGAGTTTACAGCCAAATGTGTGTACTTCAGAAGAAACAAATTATTTGTGTGGGGTAATCAGTAGTTGTTAAGCACGGTCCTGCAAGGCTTAAATCACAGCTCTGCTGAGGCGGAGTAGGAGAAACATGGTGACCAAGTAAAAGAATGAGTGTGAAACCAAAACGCTACTCGAAGCTAAAGCATGTACAAATCTATTTAACCGACTCATCACATATTACAGCATCTGGGCTTTCCAAGAAGTCGCAGTTTCTCCCACAAGCATCTCATCTGTCGAGGTGACTGGTAATGCGCCGTGTAGTAGCCTTCGATGCATCCGAACTGGCAGAACTTCAAGCTATGAACATAATCGACATGCCATGATTCGTTGAATTTCTCTACCCACATTCCCATGCTGACGTCCTCCATCTTGAACAGCTGAGTCAAGATAAACAACAGTACCCATTTATCATCTGCGAATCCATTTCTCTAACAGGTAACTTAGGCTCCCTTACTCTTAGTTTATGCTTCTCAAACTCCGCTACAATGTAAGCGGATACATCTGATGATATGATATAACCAGGCCCATTTGCATAAGGTGGATATGATTCCTCTGGCCATTCCTGGAGATGCAGACGGTGAACAAGCGACTGCATTGCTCGCAAGAAACATTAAGCAGACTGACCTCATAGCTGACTGCCCATTTGCCATGCCTTAGAGGCTTGTGATAGTAATTGATGTTTCCGATGTAGAAACTTTTGCCACTTTGAATCTTGTTGATTTCCATCATCACAGCATCTGCTCTTATAAAGGTGTCATCGTCACACTTCATGATATACTTCGACTCGACTTGGCGCACCTGAAAACAGTTAAATATCTGAAACCAGGGGTATATGAAGAACCTAAGTAGCAAAAAATACTCACCCCATACTCACAGATTGCAACCGTCTTCAGCACAACAAGGTCATAATGATCAAGGTATGGCACAATTACAATATCCCCGAAATACTGCGCTTCTTTAATGAGCTCAATATTCACTTCCTGTCTGTTGTGCTATCAAAAATGATGAATTTGGTCAGGGATATCTGATGTGAAAGGAATCGGGGAGATGTCTTCGGAGCAAAAAAATAATCTAACCAGTGCTACAAAAAAACGAGCAACGATGTTTCCAGATTTCAATGCATTATACTGCATCCATGATTTTCTCACGGCCATCCTTTCAGCAAAGTGATTTCCAGCAGATAGAACCCCAATGAAGAGATCCACAGGGGAGATCCGATTGCTAGGGGCTTTCCATTCTGGGGATAGATCAAGATGCCTCCTTGGAGCTGTGACTGGATGCACAGTCGGCAAAGAGGCTGCAACTATAGAATCAATGTCAACATCCCCATCTATAAATAGTCCAGTGGCATCCTCAAGAGTAAAACCCTGTCAAGAAACATGAACTTACTTATGTGAATAGGACATTTGAAATTGTGGCCACAGACAATAAGAGAGTAGCATTTAGCGCTCACAGGGCGATATGGAAATGAGGATACATGTCTGCCGTCTACATTGATGTGATATCCTTCTAAACCAGCAGTAACTGTGAGAACAAAGAGTTTGTTTTCTGCGAAAGGAAAAGGCCAATCAACAATAACCGTCTTTGTCCTTCCAATTAGCCTTTTCAGCCACCAGCTGATCTTTATTTCCTCAGAACCGGTGTCATCTCTGATCCATTTCTCACATTTCACCTTTCCATCAACTTCATGCAAACAAAATAAAAACACAATTTTTTTAATCACACAGGAGACACAATCTACTTTTTTCTCAGAACATGAGTTTATGAACAATCTACTAAATCCAATTAACCGTGAAGTACACAAGTGATTTTCCAGATAAGGTTACCACATAAAATTTAAAACACGCAGGCTACCGGAAAGACCTATCAACTAATCCCACAAGGAACATGTGTTGGTATGCTAAATATTCAGGAGAAATCTAAAAGAGCCGAGGATGTAAATCGGAAAACCAGACTGAAGTAGTATCCCTCACTTTTTTCTAGTACTATAAGTAATGCCGTGAAAAAGCATGCAAAGAAAGGCTATTAGGATTAATTAGGACAAAACTACAAAGTACGATACCAGTTTCTTCATCTGCTCTGGATTTCCATCCTTCACACCGCTGAGAAATTCCCCAATGCATTCTATAACAAGTATTTAGCTCAATCACAGGACGCCCACTCCAATCCCCTTTTAACCTGGGATTGAAATGCAGTATCTTTGGTGGTTCTTCACCATCCACAACCTTCAAACCTCGAAGTTCAATCATAAATTGTGATTCCTCAGAGCCCACTCCACTTCCAGTTGGCCGAGGTCTTCCCACAACGGTTATATGAGAACCCAAGGACATCCCACAAGGTATCTCCATCATATTTCCTTTCTTCACAAATACATCCCCAGAAAATACCACAGAACTTGCACATTTCTCCAGTACTCTCTCAGGTTTCATCTTCTCTGAATGATTAACCATTTTCCCCGACGCCAAATCATCCCATACCTTCTTTCCGAGTTCAAAAGCACCCCTAGCAACCCTATGCATCTCTGAAAACTCGTCATTGCTAATGTTATTAAGGGCGTCGATGTCAAACACAAGACCTGAAATGTTCGTAAACTCTCCGATTTTCCAATCCTTCACCGGAGCCACGGGCGTCACTTTCTCCTTTGAGAACTGACTATCATTGTTGGGCACCACAATCGGATGGGAATTCAAAGACAAAGACTGCTCCACCTCGGGTGATTCAGTTGCAAACCCGCCCCTTATTACCAGGGGAATCTCAAAACCGACGAAAACAATATACAAAATCAGCAGGGCAGTCAACACTTGAATCGATCGAAGCCGACTCCACGACATCAACGAGTCGAGCCTCCCTCTCTTATTTGAACCCATTCCGAACCCAGATATAAATCTGGGTTTACTCGTTTTGGAACAAAAAACGATCTTCCATCATGAGTTTGTTTCTTTACCACAACAACACGCGCGCAGAAAATCTAATCTAAGTATTAAACAACAAGAAAATGTATCTTTACCACCGCAGTGGAAAGCGCAGGAACGTGGATCCGAATTGGGTAGTGCGAGCGAGGTTTCAGGGTGATGCTCCTGTGCGTGAGGTGCGAGTGGCAAAAGGCAACCGGCAACGTTTCAGAGCGGAAGCTTTGAACTGCAAAATAGAAAAGCGAAAACGACGTCGCATGCATTATTTATTAATCCCTTCATTAATTAACACATTACTGACAAACTGGCAGGAACTTAATTCAGGTTGGCAAAACGTGGTCCGTCCCTCCCACAACATATTACCTGTCAAAAACCCTTAATTAATTAAAACTGGTTTTCGTAGTTAAATAGCATATTTATTAATAACTATATTTTATAAATCTATAAATTAAAAAATAATATTCTAGAAATTATTTGTATTAAATAAATCTGTAAAAAATTATGTTTTATATTATTTCAATAATTGAAAAAGATTTATATTAAAACTAAAATACAATTTAAATTTATTTTAAAAAAGAATAATGATTATAATTATTTATGAAACAATATGAGTATAATTGAAATGATTTTTAAAAATCCTTAATGAAAACTGAATAAATAGAAGTAATTTTTTCTTTGCATCCTTACGCCTTGAGAATGGAATCTGAGATTATGGGCCTTTATATTGGGCTGTTTATAGGCTGGTCATTAATGGATATCGGGCTCTGACGACCTTGCAGGAATTTGGCCCATATACAGTTTTTCTATACTAAAACTAATTCCGAGGTTTAATTATTTAACACATCAGAAAAAACATATATAGATATATTATATGTATCCAGGAGGGTTGTGGGGGTTTAGGGGACCATATTTTATTTACCCATGTCTGAGCTACGCTTGATCCGAGGTCTGATTTCTGAAAAGATAATGATGAAGAACAAATTGCACTGAAAGCTCAGAAATTTTCCCCTTGGCAGCATGTAGCGCGAACATTTCTCCCGCCACCGACTCTGGGATCTCTTGAGATCTCACCCACTGCTTTCTCCAGGCCATCGACTCGTTTTCGGAGGGAGCACATGCTCTTCTGAGACCGCCCAATGAAATTCTGATCGATTTTGACAAGGACTGTAAACGAGATTGAATATACGTAAAAAAGTATTGAGGAAGTTGATGAAGATTAGTGGGAACCTGGAGAAGGTGAAGAAGAGCAGATTGTTGGTCCTCGATTTGCAGAAGCTGTTGTTTGATTAGGCACAGTTCTTCGAAATCTTGATGATTTGGAGTCTTTTTGTTTGGTTCGTTGGCTTCAGGGAAGGGGCTTGTTGCGTTTTCTGTGGTTATGGTGCTGTTAGAGGATGAGCAGCTCGAGGGAGGGGATGAAATCGGAGCTGAGGTGTGGCGGTGAACTTCCGGTGAAGATGGGTCTTCCTGAAATTGGCTGGAAACATCTCTCCATTTCTCCAAAGCTCGATTCATTGTCTCTCTCACGAGCTTCACTTTGTCGAATCTCCGATTTTGCAGAACTGCGATGCAACGAGTTTTCTGCGCATGGGATGGGATTTCGCCGGTGGCCGCCGTTTTTTCTAGAAGCTCCGCCGCCGCTTTCCGTACCGCCCAATCTTCGCTTGTTAAGAACTCGACCGCCGTGGACACGACGGAATTTAATAAGCCCGGAGATTTTAAACAACCGGCGTTCACGATTCCTGTGATGAAACAGAGCAATGCTGGTTTCGCTTTGAAGGAGTCACTCCTTGCGAGCTTTAAAATCTTCGGTAATAGTTTCTTCAACTCCGCTGTGTCCGGCTGCGGCGAGGCCTCGACCGCCGCGGATAAGCAAAGGGCCGCCGCTAGTTGGGCATTCGGGTCTTGCTCGTGGACAAGAGCATCTACAAGCGGTTTCAGGATGACGGAAAATGGCGGCGTCTTCACGTGGATGGCAATCGAGGACACAGCGTCCACGCAGGCAGATCGAACGGCGGAGTCGGCATCGCGGAGGCGGTGGAGGACGACGGAGATCATTTGAGGCAGATGAGGAGACAGTGCGTCTCCGTGAGCGGATGACATCACCGTTAAGAGACGCACGCGATGGCGGCGAACCGGAGATTTCTCCGACGCGTCTGTAGACGATATACATCTCAGAAACTGCGCCAAGGACTCCTTCTGAAGACCCCTGGCGATTGTCTCCAACTCGTTCGCCGCCATGGAAAGAGTGTCGCGATCGGAGAGCTTACCCAGATAGCCACTCACTCGCATTTTCAGGTCGCCGGAATTACGCTCCTCCACACGCATCGTTATCAAAATACTCAACCTGCGCTGGAGACAGCGGCGGAGGTGTGAATGGGAGGGAAAGACGAGTGCTGACCTCACCGCTGGACTCTCAACCTGTGGGGAAATGGGATAACGTGCCATGTCCCTCAAGCGTTTTATATTATTATTTACGGCTAAATTATTTAAACTAACGCCTTTGATCATATAATATTTGACGCTGATTGAATTCATTTCATAAGTTAAATAAAAATGAATCCGGCTGCCGACTTCAAAAAAAAAAAGAAAAAACGGCGGATTAATAAACATTAATATAACTTTTTTTAATTTTGAGACATCAAAAACTTCCAAAATTAGTCACACACATCACAAAACATAAAAAAATTAATATTAAAAATGATCAATTTTTTCCTGGACATTTCCAAATCACCCATTTTTTTACCCTGGAGTCAACATTGCACAATGTTGAAGGAACGTATTGAAGCGCAGCATCATGTTATTGTTGGGGTTGGTTGGCGGGTGAACCGCCTATGGGGAAACCCTACGGCTCACCGAGATGTGAAAACATTGATTCGGACGCCTAATTGTCAATGATACGCTAACATGACCCTCCACACACTGAAAAAGACACCATTCCAAATTCCAACCCCCCCCATCCCAATATACAATACACAAAAGGCCCGGATGTAACATCTCATATTCAATGGATTCCAGCCTTCTTTTGATACACAAATCGGATACCGTTGGAAAGGCGATAGCAAGAAGAAGCAGCAGCAGCAGCAGCCTCCCTTTATTTATATGATGACGTGGGTGCATGTGCATTCATGGTGCCACATAATTATTAATTACATAACTAACTAACTAACTAACTAACCCAAGGTTGCAAATTGCAATGAGCCAGGAATGCACTGCACGTAGAGTGGTGGAGGGAGCTTGACCGATGCACCTAATTTTGAACGTCTTCATCATGTATATAAATATGTATGGACAGCGCATGCCTTCTCGCATTCAAAAATAATAATAAAACAATAATAATGAATATTTATGGTCAATGTGGAATAATCGCTATTATTGAGCGCACTATTAATTAAATTATTATTGTTCCCTGACTCCAAGAGAAATTATCTAATTATTATTCATCACACCGCGCTGCTACTATTATTCCTTCCCATCCCTCACAATCATTTGCATTGCATGGCCTCTGTGAAGATCTCAAGTATATTGAAAAATGTATTTATTTATTGCATAATAATTATAACGGCGGACGACGTTAACGATGTTCAAAAACTGAATCGACCTTTTTTTTCTTTTTTTTTTGTTCTTTTGAAAGTGATATTATTATTTAATTCCATAGGATAACTATAGAATTCGTATCTATTGACTGGGAGACAAGACTCGGGAGGTCATTCATTCTGTTCAACTTGTTGGAGGCCCACCATCACATGCAGCGAAGGAATCTGCATAAATGGGCTTTATTCCCCCCCCCCCCCCCCCCCCCCCCCTTTATTATTATTATTTTCATTTTCTATAAAATAATAAAAAAATGGCAATGGTTTTGTAGTATGGACCTTGGAAAGGATATGAGTTCACTAAAGTGCCATCGCGCCACGACTCGATTTTACCTTCAAAAAATCAATTTACGTAACATTTAAGTTGGCAAAATATTCTCAAGAATGGGCCCCAACTTCGTTGTTTGCTTAGGTGGGCTTGATAAAAGCCCAATGGAGGCCATGCAATTTCCGGGTGGCCCAAATCTCAAATGATGTATGCAACTTGGTTCACATCCCATTCATCCCCATCCAATAGGGAATTAAAAAGAAATGGAGGGGCTGGGTTTTCATTTTCAAAGAGTGGGGGGGTCTGAAGGGTCAAATATGTCAGAGAAATATGTATGCATGTATTTATTGAACAGAAAGACGACAGCCCAGAGAGATGAGACGTTTCCTCCTCATGTCCCTACACTCCTAGAGGGCACGTTGTTCCCCTTTTGCCAGATATTTTTTACACTTTTTTTTTTTTTTCCAACCCTGGCGCCAAAAGGAAAAAATAATGGAGAAATACCAACAATATTTAAATTGATAATTTGGTATACACATATGCTATTGAAAGGTGAAGAAAGAAACTTGAGTGAACAATGTCATCGTGTGGTCATTAATGCAATAGAGAAGTTTCTACCACCAAATAATCTCTTTGTCCAACGTAATCTATGCTTTGTGTCATCAAAAACCACTTGGGAAAAAATGAAAAAGGACCGATGGGAACGTAGAACTATCTTGGCTACGTCATTTTCACATTTTGATGGGGTCGAATTGATAGAGGTTGGACCGTATCGGCCCATTATACCAAACCGAGTCAGTCCGGCCCAATCGTCAGAAAATCGGGCGATGCGGAAACGCATGTGTGGATAGAGGTTGAAGTATGATTTGTTGTATGAAGCGTGGGCTATAGTCTAATATTTAATCACGAACGACTGAACAGTAGGAATTAGATATTGCTTATGAAAAACAATTAACCAAAAAAAAACACAAAATAACAAATGCCGCGTGTGAAATACAAGAAAAAGATAAGGGAATAAAAATATAAATAATTGCATCCATCTCTATATCTATCACAGGGGAAGAGAAGAGAAAACACCAAACAAACTAGACCAGCACACAGTGGGAATCCTACTCACGCACACACTGCGCAACACCGCTGCATTTGCCTATGAATCTCCGGCGGTAGATCCAAGCAATCCTTTCTACGTGATGTTCCCAAGAGAGTAGTGACTCACGTCAATGTCGTCCTCCGACTGCTTCTCCTCCTCCGACCTTCTCTGCGGCGAGGACTCCAGCGTCATTTTCTCCGAATGCGGAGGCGACTCTCCGGAATACGCATCGGATCTCGAATCTTTCCCACTGGAGTTGGAATGTTCCATCGCCGATCTTCTGGAGGAAGAGAGCGCTCTCGCCGGAATCACTTCCCGCCGGCCTCGCGAACCGGTCGACACCGCCGCTAGATGTGAATCCGTAACGTGGATGCTCAAGGTATCATCCTTTTCCTCTTCAATTAATTCTTATTTTTCGCCCGCGGGCAGCGGCGCACGTTAGCGACTCCCTGGCTTGTTGGTGTTCAAGAACTGGCAGAGGATTCCAATTCCAGTTCCAGTTCCAGAACCCGATGAATGAGACAGTTGTCACCGTCGCAGGCTTAACGGAGATTTGATTCGCTGTTGCAGGTGCAACGTTATTACGGCTTCCAGCCATTAACGGCGTTTCTCTCCGTCAACTATTTCGACCGTTTCTTGCATTCTCATCCCTTGCCCGTAAGTCCTCGCTCACCGTAAAGGAGATCTTTTGATTTTCAGATATTTTTTTATTTAATATTACTACAATTTTCTAATTGGATTACATAAGTTTTCTATAATTATACCCTAAGGCGTAAGTCGGTTAATTTTACATTTATTCATAGCTTTATAAACGAGAAATAATATTATCATGAATATGGTCAACTTGTATACTCTCTCATTAAATTGATATAAAATGTTTCACATGTTGAGACTCAGCAATAAAGTTGCCTGATCCATTTCCAACATCCCAATTTGTATTTTTTTATTTTTGTTATCATCATTGAATATTAATTGACAACTAATGCACGCAGAAAATAAATGGATGGCCACTGCAACTGTTGTCCGTCGCGTGCCTGTCTTTAGCAGCTAAGCTAGAGGAGCCTCTCATGCCGTCTCTGCTGGACCTACAGGTTATTTCATTTAGAGGATTTAAACATGATCAGTCTTGGGTATTGATGATGCTAATGTGGTTTGATTAGGTTGAGGATCCAAAATTGATATTCGAACCGAGAACGATCAAAAGAATGGAGCTTTTGGTGCTCAAAGTTCTGGATTGGAGACTCCGGTCAGTTTCGCCGTTTTGCTACTTGAGATTTTTCTCATTGAAAATCGACCCATCTGGGACTTACTCCACCCTCATTGCGTCCAAGGCTAAGAGCATCATTTTGTCAACAATTAGAGGTACTAATCAGTGATTGTTATTTGTAAACAGGTTCCGGAAACTGATATACAATTTTGATTCTACAGAAACAAGCATCATCGAGTACAAGCCATCATGCGTTGCCGCTGCTGCTGCGCTCTGCGCTGCAAACAATTTACAGAGTCTGTCATTTGAGGAGCTGTGGAGGGATGGACTCCACAAAGTAAGTATAAAATATGATGTTTCTAAAGATAAAAGCACTGTGTTCAAATACAATTTGCGCTCCTTTGGCAGGAAGATATCATGAGTTGCTATCAAAAGATTCGTCAGATCTTCCCAAAACCAGAGTTCCAAGTGATGAGTATGTTAACCTCAAGGGACTCGTCTCCACTTTTCAAGAGAAGGAAACTGAATAATGAACTGTGGGAAGATGAAGAGGATAAGGGGGAGTATCTGACTAAACCCAAAAAATTAGTAATAACAATAATGAATAAAGCGGTCCAAAGGTTGGATCCCGATCTGCTATCTATTCTTCCTGGTTTTTCTAAGAGGAGTGAAGTAGATGATAATCTATGGATGGCCATGGCCATGGCCGTGCATGGAAGATGATGTTTGCAGGTTCCCCAGGGGGTGGAATCCGGCACCGTACTTAGTTTTAAATTAAAAAAACCTTGTCAGAGACTGGGGTGATGGTATTTGTTGATTATTTTTCTGGAATAACGGGTTTTGTTTTGTTTGTTAAGAGGTTTTGTTTGTTGTATGGCCAAAAGGTGGCCTCACTGTCTGTCTAATGGTCTTCGTGGCCGACCTTTTCAAGGGGAATTTATTTGCTTTGCGTTGTCAGGGGAGGAGGTGCATTTTCCATTTGTTGTATGCACAAAAGATGGCCGCACTGTGGAATGGTCTTCGTGCCCGGCTTTTTCACTATTTTTTCAACTATTGATCCCCAGTGCGCACTCCATTTGGGCGAATTTTTCACCAGCCCCACCACCCCCTACACCTTTGAAAAAAAAGGGAGTGCAGAGACGACTTACACAGTGCACGTGATCATCAAGCTGTGATAAGACGTAAAGGAATTTTGTTATGTTGCACTTCAACAAAACTGCACACCCTTCAGACACAGTATAATCTATAGCATTCAAGGAAAAGGTCCCAGATTCAAAGCTGTGGCGGATTAGTGAAATATCCTCCCACCTGAAGCAATTGATTTAAGCCTTGTAGTACACTGGAACTGGATCACAAGCACGGTTATGGAATGTTTAATGTGTGGGTTGTAGGAGCGTGAGGCTGAATTGGCCCCTCAGTTCAATGAGTGTGACTGGCACAACCGCGCCCCCTTATCTGGATTGCAGACTGCTGCCCCTGCAGCTTCTTCCTTTCTTTCCCATCCCTGTCATACTTCGCAGCTTCTCTACTCTGTGCATGTTCATGCAGTTGTAATTTACACTGTACGCGTACGGTTTGTTGTGTTATCGTCTAATGTGATCGTGCATGGAATCCCGAAGGCATGACATCGCATTTTGTAAATCATGGAAGAACGAGCTGCAGCTACGGACAACAAGAATGACTCGTCCTACAAGCAGTCCAAAGGTGACCCTCGTGTCTATGTTTTTTTGTCAGCCGGGTGTTCGTTTCACCCTTGGCAAATGTTGTCTATTCTTACATCGTCACGAACTTAAACCGGCGGTTCCAAACAGTTTGAAACCGTGACGGATTTGTTTGTTTTTGCTCATCCAAGGCCACGGATCCGAAATGTGTCGCAGTTAAACGATAAAAAAAAAGGGGGGCGATGTAATTTTAAAGCGAGAGCTCTTGGAGAAGGGAATCGTGGGTATCCTTGTTGCCCCAATGTACAATTTGTCGAGTTTGGGTAAAGAGAACACTCCTCGTGCTCAAGTGACAGACTCTTTTAGAGGTATTCAGCTCATTACTTTCTGTGATTGAGGATCCTCCCATGTGATCAATCAAAAACCATCTTATCAGTACTGCAGGCATTAGGGGGAACAAACAGTCTATCCTGCTTCCTACTCCTCTAATCTATCAAGTCATCTTTGGTTGGGATCGCAGGAACGGCTCGCATCCCGTCATTGAAACCATCCGTTTCGGTTCCTGAAATGAACACTTGCACTGGATCTGCATTCTAATTCACTAGCTGATGGCAAGAAGAAACATTTTTGAGATGTTGGGTACAAACAGCTGGTAGGTGGTCCTCCAAGAGGAAGAAATAAAGCAAGTGGAAACAAATGTGAAGGTCCTACAGAGTGGGGTTTGTTGCCAAAGAAACCAGAGTTAATGGTTTGTTTGAGAAGAAGAAACAGGAGCAATAATCATGTTATGATCAATGAATACCCCATAATCATTAGGAGTAGCACATGCCATTTATGCACACATGTTTAGCAGTTTTGTCTCCATGTGATGTTACATCAAGTTAAGCATAGCATCCATTGCATGATCTTCAAAATGAGTCGTCACTTGCACTGCTTTTTTTTGTTGACATTCTCATGGGAAACTATAAAGGGGTGATCCACAAAGAGAATCCACTGCTGCCTTATGCCCAAAAGCCATTGAAGCCTTTTGTCCTTCCCCATGAAACTCAAGCATGTGAGGGACACAAGAGGAGCGTTCTTCACCAAGTCCCATTCCTCTTTATGGAATAAATTGACTCTGCGCACGCACACTACGAAAATGTCATTGGTGGCGAAGGAAGCTTCAAGGAGGAATGATTCTTACAAGATACAATCAATGTTTGCAATTGAACAATGTCATTGAGAAGCGGTTTCGGATTAGTTCCTGTTTCCCCATTCGGCCCGTTGTAACAGAAACCCGAAGGTTTGATCCCGTTGAAATGCACACTCCCAGCTATCCTCATTGGTCCTGGTGCCCCTGGTTCGATTCTTCTCATCTTTTCCAGCTAAGAGGATGGATTTTCTCTTTGGATCCCACGGAAAGTGGATGGGTAAAGGGGAACTAAAGAGACCTAATAATATCACCACCTGGTCATGGGGTGGAGCGTGTGACAGAACTCAACACTCGATCATCTTCTACATTCATCCGATTTTAAGTTTCAACATATGATCGAAAAAATGGGAGACTGCGAGAATGCGTTACTGGGCAGGAGTTTGAGATGGAACACAAACTCCCCCAAGTCCTAAATAAAAATGGGTGTTGAATGTGTGCAGTTGCATCCAAAGGGTGGAGACAAAAGAGCCATCTTTACAATCAAAGACGTCTCTAAAGACACGACCATATGCCCAAAACTTATCTAAATTTCCCTTTTCCCTTTGTCTTTGTTTGTTCTTCTTTAGTCACAAAAGGCAACTAGAAAGCCCTTTTCTCGTTTGCTTTTTTGTTCTAATACAATGAACTTTAAGCTTGTGTTCACCAATCTACTGAACATGTGGCCCAATATCTTATGGGCTATGTGCGTTGGAAGCAAGTACTTCGTCTAGCCCGATCGGCTTGTAGGAAAGGAAAATGGATGCGAGAGGTGAGAGTCGTTAATTTGAGAAATTCGATATTTAGATGGCGTTATTTCAAAAATATATACACATTACACAAATTAATATAATCACAAGTAATCGTTTCAATGGAAGGGAGCATGCACTGCCAAGCATCAGCCATCACGGTTCCTCAGCATGTTGTTGTATTAAGGGGGTATCAAAGCTTGCCGATTCTTCATTGGAGACACCCATTCCGTGTTTGTTCCCTTGGTAGTCTTGACCCTTGCCCCAGATCACAGCATAGAATCCGATAACCAGCACCATCGTGCCGACAACGCTGCAAAACGCCAGCACAGAACACTGGTTTCTCTGTCAAGCCAGGACAATAATAAGAAAGAACAAATGTGAGGTGAGGGTGGCACCTTCCCAAGTAGAGAGCTTCATGGAAGAAGATGAAACCAAGGATAATCGAAACAACAATCGTCAATGGGTTGAACAGTGACACGAAAAGAGGCCCTGTCTTGGAAAGGCACCAGGTGATCACGTAGATTCGAAATGTGATGTTGATGAGTCCCTGAATCACAAACACAAAATTCAGCTTACGGTGCGATTATCATGTACAAGGAGACACATATATCAATCATTTCAGGCTTGTTCTGCAGATCAGATTTTTTCCTAGAAAATTGCCTTTCAGAGGTTTCAATGATTTTGCAATGGGAAAATCTTGCATGCAGAACAAAGCATTGGTTATGTGAAGGGTTCATAGAATCCAGCTGCTTACAGCAAACAGTACGGCAACCAATCCCATCTCCGATTGAAGCTTCCAAGCATCCAGTTCCCTTTCAGCAACCAGAGCTACAATGGCCGATTGCAACGTCACAAAAACGGAATAGAAGCCCACAACAATTATCTCCGAGGGGCATATCCTCAAAATAGACGCCTGCATACGTATATTATTATAAATTGATGTTTCTAACTTGTTTGGAAACCACTTGCTCATAACGAAATCAAGCCCCTGATCCATATGGAAACCTGAAATACATTCCATGCAGCAACAGCAAGAGCAGATGTTGAAAGAAGAATTCCTCCAAGAATCCAATCCCATTGTGAAGAGAGCAAAATTGCAAAAGAACCAGCCGTGAATCCCTCACTTAAAAGTGGTGGCCCCCTGTACAGAGTCACAATGGATGCCCCTGTGATCAACACAACTGTTCCTAAGGACTTTGCTATGTCACTAATTCGCCTAGCATCGAAGTGCTCCATCCTACAGAAAACCCACATCAAATAAGAACATTTTCAGTATGGATAAACATTCATGATGCATACAGGATTTGGGTGTATCTTGTAACCTGAAAATGATGGCAAGTATGTAAGTGAAACCTGGAACCAGATTCAGTATCTCAGATCCAAGGGTCGCAGAGCTCTTTTTGATACCAGCATTGCAAGTAATGTCACCGATACAACTGAAGCAAAACGAGATCCAGCACTAAGGCTTCGGTTCCAAATAGAGATAAACATGAAATCGATAAGTCAAGACAACATCAAGCTTAATTAAACTTCACAGAGTCTGCTAAATTGGATTGAAACCAAGATTTAAGACTAGAACAGAAGTAAATCCAACTTCATTGATACCAGAAACCGTGACTCCCACTAATAACTCGATCACCAACTCAAACGAATAACTTATCGCAGAAAATACTGACCCAAAAACTGCGAGCAAGCAGATTCTGCAAAGAACCGAGAATGTGATGGGAGGAAGCCTTGACCTACAACGAATACAGGCATATTCATCTCATCATAAAAAGGAAAACTCAAATACCAAAACTATTTTAGCATCAATTTTCATCAAAACAGTACCTACCTATGAAAGAGGAACCCACATGGTACAAGAATAACCGCAGCGGCGGCATGGGAATACACAGAAAGAATATAAAAGCTGGTGCCTTTGGACATGGCCAGTTTACTCACAATCATGTTCAAAGACAGAAGAATCACAGACACCAGCATACCCAACAATGGAAGCGACTCTTCGATCCAGGAAAACATCCTTCTCCAAAGCATCTCCTTACCGAATAATCAACACACAATAGTTTTTTTTCCAGGAAAACCAAAAAAAAAAACAATGAAAAAAGAGCGACTGATATTGTGCCAACCCCGTGCGGTCGGATAAATGGGCCGGAGCTTACATGGGCCGAGGAATAATATAGGCTCAACTTTATTTTAAAACCGTATTTGTTATTTGACTCTATAAGACGAGATCAATTTGGGATGGCGTTATCAACGGTCAGTTTAGAGATAACCAACAGTGTACAGAGTGATGTTATATCAAATTTTGGGCATTTATTAAATAATTTTTAGCAGAAACAAAGCTGTTTGGGCGGCCGAGGCGTATCCCGGAGTCCGACGCGTGGATTTTCAGGTCCCCAAGGCGACAACTAAGCGATTTTTCGTCTGAAAATGAGTTTTTACGACACGTAGGGGAGCCGAGTCGCTTATAAACCCACCCTTACTCCCAAAGCACCATAACCCTAGCTACGACAGAATTGATATTTGATTCCGAGGTAACCTCTGGGAAGTTATGGGGTTGCCCGTCCTTCCCGGGCCAGTAGACGGCGGGGTGCTGCCTTTCATCGTGCTCAAGGCCGTCTTGTCGGTGGCTCTTGTAAGAAACAAACTGCAATCGGTTCTTCAATCAATGGGAGCGGTGGCGGGTCCACCACCTGATGCCGAATTGGACGCCGCGAACCGAAGGATGTCGATTACCCGGGGGTTTCCAATTGGGCGGCGCGGTGGATCGCCGGAATGCTCTGTCTGCTTGTGTAAGTTTGAGGCAGAGGAAGAAATTAGCGAGCTTACGTGTGGACATTTTTTCCACAGGAGCTGCTTGAAGAAATGGTTTGATAATCATCATGCATCTTGTCCACTGTGTCGTTCTATTTCTTGATCGAGATGGTTTCGCAGTTCATTCTCAGCGTGAAGCGAACGAGAAATCTTGAAAGCCGAGGGGGACTTTTGAATGTCTACGGCTATGGATGAGCGAATCCATGGTTCAAGGATCGCATGTAGTATATTTGTGGGTCTGTCTTTTTTCAATGTGAAGCAAAAGTAGAACCTATCAACGGTGAGAACTCGATAGTCTAGTGCTTTATGGCTTTTATTAACAACGAATAAAAGATCTTGAGTTCAACCCTCAAAAGTATTTTGTGTGTGCTTCCTTTGTCATTGTGGAGCAAACTGCAAACTTGGATCCCAAGAAGTTGATGTCTAGTGCTATTTTATTCATGGAGGAGCGATCGAACCAGAGTTCGATCCTTGGTATTGTGTGTGTGTGTGTGTGTGTGTGTGTGGATGTTCTGTTTAAAAGAAAGGATATTGAATGAGAAACAGATGTTTTCATTAGCCCTATAAACATGATCATATGATCTGCAATTACATAGTTGCCTTTTTAACATTTGATGCAGCCACCTAAGTTGACAGAAATCCATCTTCTGATACTGAAGTTCTGATGCTCCTTCTTGATGAACTCCTCAGCCTTAGCATCAATGTTGTCCTCGTTGCCAGCATCAGCTTCATTTGAAGCTAGACCTCCTTCATTGGCACTGCGAGGCTTCTGTAAGTTGTGTGTCTTGTGTCCCATCTCGTAGAGCTCGTAGGCGTCACGAGGCCGCTGCCTCTTGCCTTTCTCCATTTCCATTTGTGTTTGCGGAAGTCTTCGGTGATTTGATCTGAATTTATAGGCATTGCTCTTGAATGGAATCTGATTCCCTTATGATCAATTCGTAGCTTGGTGAACTAACAGCACGGTATGCAGTAAGAAATCTGACTCGTTCTGCGTTTGCAGGTTGAATTTATCCTCATGAGTTGAATGCTTCAATGGTGATCCCACTTCCCAGTTACATAAATGAGCAGTTAAAGAAGCTTTTCATGCACTTTCCGGTATGGGAATCTCGTGTGAATCTGCGACTTTTGAGGCTTCCAGAAAAGGAACGAGTTTCTTGCGGAGAAAGATGAAGAAAAGGTCAGCATTTGTAGACTTGTATTAAAATAATCACAGTTGCAGTATTTGATTTTTCGGCGTGAGTGCTCTGAGGCATGAAAGTGAAAAAGAATTCCGCTTATTAGATGTCAGAAAATGGTAATGCTTGAGGTATATTGGTGAAATTCTTGTTTTTTTCGGTGTTTCTTGAATTTTCATGATGTTGCATTGAAATTCGAAGAGACAATGAACATTAATTTGGCTTTTAGCTCGTTAGAGTCAGTGTTTCTCTTAGTTTTACCATTGTCGTGTATTTCCATATGTTTATTTAAATGGCCCTCCACTATTCCAATATGGTTTTCCTAAAGAAAACCATAAATTCTACGCGGGCTTTATGGGGCGGGATGTTGTTCAGCATGGTCTACGCGAGTGCTAAATGAACTTTTAAAAGTTTTGTTATTAAAAGAAAATTGTGTAAATATAAAAAAAAATTCGCTATTTATTTGGATTTTTTTTTCCAATTCGCAGGTGATCCCTTTCAACTAAAGATGACTTATAAAAAACACATGAAGAATAAAAACATTCTAAAATGTTTAATCGATCGGCATGAAATGAAGCACGGAAAATGGCTTCTTCAACCACGATACACACATATTTAAATAAAATCAATCCATTCTGTAATTTTTTTTAATTAATAAAAAATATTTATTAAAACATTTATTTCAAAGTCATTTCATTTCACTGAAGTCAACACTCCAAATCGTGGGGGGGCGACAAACTATGTGAGCATACCATCTAAATTCCAAATCAAATCAGCCCAACCAGGAGAAAGTCGAAACTATGTAAGTAGGCTACCAAGAAAGTCGAATCTAAATGAGCATACCATTTAGGGGAACTTTGAAAACTTGTTGAACCACCGAACTAGCAATATATTGTTAGACTTGGTATACTACCTCGTTAAGATTCAGCGGATTGTGTGACTAACCTCTGAAGAGTGCCAAGAAAGTGCTATGTGCGACGTTTATCTTTCCCTTCGCAAAAACCTGTGCACAATAAGACGGTACTGACATTTAACTCTCTAGTCCTAAGGCACCACCCAAACTAGAATGAATTGGAGTTACAGACGACGTTTATTATTTAGTCAGTATAGATTGCGTGAATATTACTAACAAATCTTACCATTGGCCGTGAATTTACAGTCACGTCTGATTGTGGCGCCTTCACATCATTGGATTACGCAGCACCAGACATTCGATAAACGAAAGTAAGCTCTCGTAGAACCAAAAAAAACCAGAAAAATGAATAGAAAAAATACCTCAGTCCAGAAAGAATTCAACAACCATATATGTTGACATTTAGTGTTAATGATGTGGACGAGGGCTACATAGCCTACTTTTTCAATGTTCATTACCTAAACGTAGAAATGTACGATTAGAGCACATTACATTTCCCTTGGGAGAAGAAGCGCATCTCATGGTGGATATGCTGGGAAAAGAATGGAGAGAGGCCAGAGCACCTGTTAATGGCGGGATCGAGGACGTGCCAGGTAGCGCCACAGAACGCCACCGCTGACGGCACAATCATCCTAATATTGTCGGAAAATGAATCGGTCGTATCTACCGTACTGCAATTGTTCAATACAATGGCGATGGAAGTTTCTATCCTGATCGGCCAGAAGCGCAACTCCACAGGTTTTTCAAGATTATGCGGATCATGAATTACGTCCGCAGACCTAAGAGTGACGGAAAACGCGCGTTTCCTTTACTGAAAAAGAAACGCCTGTCGCCGATCACAGATTCATCGACGGCCCTGCGCAGAAACGCCTAAGTCAACCACAAAAGAAATTCGACCAAAAAAAAAAAAAAAACAGAATAGCTGCCTCGATTGCATCTGCAGTACCGGCGAGAATTGATCCGGATCTTCACGAGTATAAACGCCGCTTCTTTCTAGACATGGAGCATCCCTATTGTTCCACCTAAAATATCACCTCGCCTGTAACAGTTCGATCTATATTTCAAATGAAACAACCAAGAAAAGAATAACAAAACATGCACTAGAATTCTAAACCAAAACGTAGAAAAAAGTTACCCCTAAAATGTCTCCAAGAAGTTCGATTAGACTGCTTACTGAAAAGGATTTCGAAATAATTCTATCGGCAGAGGAATGAAAAACATCTTGCTCCATATACCGCATCGTAGTTCTCAATTCACTTGATTCGCTACATTTCGTAGGGAAAAATCAAGATGATACGTCAGTCTCACAAACAACTCACCGATCAGACTGCTTCGGATTAGAGAATCCTGAAATGAATCGCCCACGGTGACCGGAAGAACATTACTCGGAACGTGAACTGCCGCAGATCCTGGAGGAGATACGCCGGAAAACGGATCTTCCAAGACGCTTCGACGAATCGCCAAGACCGCCATTCAACAACATCCATTTCAAACGCAATAAACGCGATAATTCCAATCAGATATTTTTACACGCCCACTACTACGCTGGGCTTTCGTAAGGATCAGGCCCACTACTCAACACCGCTCAAAAAGCTTCTCAGGCCCATCAAAGTTCTTTCCAAATATTAGTTAATGACTACTTTTAATATTAATTACATTTATAATTTATAATTGAGCAAAGGCTAAACCTAACAGAAGATGCTAAAATAGATGGATAACATGCCCATTGCATTGACGTTTAAAAACGTAGCAAACAGATTGCCTTCGTCTTTGGAAATATCAATTTCAAAAAACTGTTTAAATTTCATTATATAATTCAATAAATTCGATCAAATTCATAAAATAAACTACTGAACTGGTTTCAATTATGAAAGTTATTTTATCATAGCGGGATTGGTGACAACTATATTGAGCTGGCAAAAAAAATTGATATGTATATATATTATTACTATAAATTTGGAATATATATTTTTTATTTTAATATAACTAAATAATTGAAAATTTTAATATCAGAACATCATTGTAATTCTTTCAGAGATGGTCCGATGGATGCCAATGACGATAAATTATAATTATGTCATTGATATTATTTTTAGGACACATCAACTTTAGGGCTGGTGTGCCCGTACCAAGCCAAAGTGCTATATTTTTGAACGCCTATGAAATGTGGAACAAAAGGCAAGGCGTGTTTGACTTCCAAATTCAAACGTCAATCCTTATTTTATTTGGGAGAATCTTTTTTTAATTTTTCATTAAATGATGCCGTTTAATGGAGCTGGGCCACATAACGGGCCGGGGCCCGACCAGACAACTGTGCATTGGTTATTATATCTGAAAATAATTATTCGGATGCCTTCATTTTAATTTCCACATTCATTTGTCTCTTTTTATTTTGTTGTATATTAAATATTGAGAATAATAGATGCTCATGCAGTTCACATTTAAGGCACGCACTCAATTTCAAAAATTTATATAAAAATAATCATCTTCATGCAATAATAATTAAATAAATAAATAAAATACATTCGAGCCGTCTAAACTTGGCGTGTAAAAAAACCACTTGATAGGGTCAGCACAGAGCCATATCAGCAACCTACTGCTACTACATCCAACACTGGAAGGATCAAAGGTTGTAACCTAACCTCATGCCTAACTCAAGTCAAAAGCTTTAGCATCTATCCATCTCATCCTATGGTCCAGGAGCCCTGGAGCCATGACTTGATTCCGGTGGTGATAGGGGCAAGCTAAAGGCCATGGATGTGACTCCACCACTATACTTTCTTCCTTCTCTCGTCATTTTCCACTAGGCAGTATAATGTTCCCATTAATGAATGATGTAGGAAAGAAGAACGTGCGTGATGATATTTGTTTGGAATTCCCTGATCCACCTCGCTGATGCTATGGTGTACAAGTGTGGGGATTCCGGGGCGGAGCAGCGGCTCGAAACTATTTTGTGCAATTGGGTTTCCAACCCAGCGTCGCCCCAGATGAAGTCAATGGCCAGAAAAGAATTGGAGGTCGGGTCGATGAGAGGCATTAATGCAAAGGGTAAATGGATTGAGTGGGAGATGTGAGTAAGGGGACTCCCATAATAATTCACCATTTACTCATTCAAATAGAAAAATATAAAAACAAATAGCTAGATAGATGTAGCACGCCCAGGCCCATGTGACAAACAGTGGCATAAACGCGTGCATGATTGTCTAACAAAGGGATAAGTTAAGGACAGGTCAGTTATTGAGAATAATGGGGCATCAATAATGAAATCATTCATTCAATGGATGCCGGTGCTCGGGGCCGGGCTCGTGCGGGAGGCATGATCCTCTGCTTACGTGGTTCATGGGCCTCGTGGACCCCAACCCCGAACCCTGCTCACTGCTGCACGCACTTGGATAGCCAGGGTTTAGATCCCTCAAACTCAAACCGGTCCACCCGTTGCTTGCTTGCTCGCTGGAGAATCCGGTTCACCACTTACTCCCAACGCTATCACGTTCATGGAAACAGCGACGGGTTGGTAAAACTAAGGTGTGTGTCTGTGTTGGGTCGATTATTAACTTCTGTTTTCATTGGCACAGCTATCGACAGGTGGAGAGGATGCCGCAAGACAACACGAATTCCGAATCGGGATCCCACATGGGATTGGACGTCGATCATACGAAAGACATAGGCATCGCGTAGGAAAGGCGCTTATCGATCGCCATGTAAGTATCATGAACACAAAGGACAAGTGCCCAGAATGACAACAGGCACCCGATGCAGATGAATAGAGAGGAATATGCTAACGAAATCATGCACGTTATATTATTTCCATAAATTGAAAGAACATCATTTGCATTGATGGGGGATAGACACACACACACACACACACAGGAGCCTTCACCTCTACCTAGAATCATGGCTGTGTCGTGGAACTACCAGGCGCGATCATCCGCCAATCAAGAAAACTCCATTCGACAAACAGAGGGCTATATAATCTACTCCAAGTTTTCAATCAAATTTTACATTATGAAAACTTAATCTAGTAGTCATTTGCAAGTGCTGCTGTTTAACACACCACCAAATCAGAAACCTTACCAGAAGATGGATGTATCTGATACACACAAACTGTTCTTACCATGCATCGCGATGCTTGATATTTTTGTATTTAAATGTCCGAAACATGGAACAAGTATCCAGGAATCCCCTCCTCGCATTCATTGAATTTAAGGTGTGAACCGCCTCGCAGTTAATGTTCTGCCCACCCTAAAAAGCGAAACTCCGTGTTTGTATTTCCGAAATTTTCAACGTTAACCTTGGCGATGATAAATATTTGTCAGAAACATCCCATGCTCATTCCTATTCATCCAAGAAGTTTTACGTATTTTTAATACATATCCGGATATTTTACGGACACTTCACAATGATACGAAAAAGCTGCAGAATTTTATACGCTGTTCGCCAGGGCTCTCAACGAAATAAAAATGTGTGGGATTAAAGATCGATCCACCAAAGACACATATTTTACCTTGTCAATTGTCACATCCCATTTACGACTCAGGATTTATGATTTAACCTTCATGTCTTGTCGTTTTTACTCACGAAAAGGAGCCACGCTGGCATCTCTTGATCGTCTTTTTGCTTTTTCTTGATTGAACTTCTGAAGAGGGAGTCGAGTCGGGATAAGCAAAATAATTTGGATGGTCCGTACGATACAAAGTGTTGCATAATGGGGCTGAATCAAGGAAAGGGGAGCTGGCGTTGCCTGCGAGCTGGGTGGAAAGCATAGGAACCAAAGAGCCAGAAACGGAACATCAAAAGGGATTGAAGCAGTGCGGATCGAAATTACGGAGTGGAAAATTAGGAATAGCCCCTCAAAAGACTACTTTTTTTAAGGCTATGTTAAGACAACGTCATCAGAAACATTAGTACAAAGAAAAACCCAAGGTTTTTCCTGGGCTACCCCCCACCCCTAGTCCCCTCCTCCTCTCTCAAACGTTTTGAACGCTTGCTGAGAATACATTAAGCGCTTCTTGATAATGAAATATATCTCCCAAGAAGCCATTTGAAACTGGAGCCGCTGTTGAAGGGGAATCTTGAAGGAGGAAATTGCCCAAATCCCAGTTATCGAATGGCGGGTAAAATCCGAAATGATCCACAGGTGAGACCAGATAATCGTCCCTGCCAGAATCCTCCTGACTCCAGCGGTTGTCGGATAAAAGAACCGGCGCGGCAGAAGGCGGCGGTTGCTCCTCCGTTTTGGGCTTTGGGAAAAAACCTTTGAGCACTTCCTGTAAGAGCCCAGAACCGGAAATGTCAGAATCCATGGCGGATTCGGTTTGATCGTCGGAAAGTAGCTGCCCCTTTTGGCTTTGAGAAATGGGGGTGCATGGAGAATCGAATGGCTGCTGCTCAAAGGGCTGAATGAAGCTGGGTTGGGAAAGTTTTGAACTAGAAGAATAACAGGAGTTGTTCACGTAGTCTCTGAGGAAGAGCAAGTTGAGGGAATTTGAAGCGTTATGGGCAGTTGCTGTTGATCGAAACGACGGCCTAGTGGTGGGGTCGAGATCAGGGGATACGGGGGTATGATGACGGGACCCCAGAATCGACGACTGAGACCCAGGCTTCCCGAAGCCAAACGGATGTACGAGATTTTCTCCGGCATGATTCGTCGGCGAATTGGGATAAACGAAATTAGTCCTAGCTTTCACACCACGCATGGCACGTGCCGCGCAGTCGTAAGCACACGCGGCTTCCTCCGCCGTATCGAAGGTCCCGAGCCACCGCCGCTCCTTCGATTGTGGATCTCGAATCTCCGCCGCATAGCGGCCCCATGGACGGCGGCGCACGCCTCGATATCTCATGGTCCCCCCTCCGCCGCCAGCGCTGCCGGCGCCGGTGGCGTCCTTAAGTGTGCGCTTGATGGCGCCGCAGCGCCTCGGGAGCCCGGGGTCGGTCGAAGGAAGAAGCGTGTCGTTGAGCCTTCGCAGCGCTTCCTCCATAACACAAGGTTGTTTTGTAGAGGCGAAGAAAACTAGGAACCAGGAATGGTTGGCGAGAAGGATTCGTTTGATGAATGTTGGGGGCTCATGGATACTTATAGGGAGGAGGGGAGGCCGATTCGTAACCAGAGACCTCCCTCCCTCTCTCTAGCCAATTGCCATATTATTTTAACGTGGCATTTATTATTTATTTCTCCGCCACGTACGCTGCTTTACTGTACAGCGCCTGATGGCTACAAAAGAAATATAAACTACACATTGCTGATTTCAGAACTAATGACCATTTAACAAACACTACACACAGTACTTAATTAATGATGAAAGAGTAGACTATTAGGAAGGGGGATGGGGCTTGGTTCACTACACCACACCACGCTGGATGATTGTTTTCATTTGAATTGAATTGCTGGGGGAAGTAAATCTGGGCGATTGACAGCGAGGAAAAAGCAAGTGGGCAGTAGTAATGGCCATCGACTATTTCCAAGAAAATTCGAGCTTGGGCTGGTTTATTGAAGGCATGGTATTGTTACCAGCCTCCTCAGTCTAAATTCCAACCTCATTTGATTATTTGGATTTCAAATATTGTGCATTGTCTTAAGGAAGGTTGTTCGACTTGGGCAGATCCTCTCGCGCTGCATCTGAACGTCCTGGAAGAAGTTGTTACCGGAGAGAAAACGGGGGAGAGGTCGGCCTCAGAATGTCGCAATCCCCAGCATGAAGTGAAAGAAACGGGATTTTCGGGCAGGCCGGATAGATTTTGCAAGTGCAATTTTTTCAATCTTTGTCCCGATTTCCAAGGGATTACATATCATCATCATTACACTGGCGGCGCTCAGATCTTGTCTCATTCTCTCTCTCGCTTCGCCGGATCGTTTGTTCCCTTCTTGTCACCCCGCTCTCATTCGCGATTTTGGAATTAGGAATTCAAGGTATGATGGGCTCTGATAAACAGCGGAGTAACTAATCAATTTATTTCAATTGTCAAGACACAGATTAACCTGTCCAGTTCCATAGCAGCACTATGTTTGTGTGCCTGGGCGCTAGTTGTTTGCACAAGGGAAAATTTTGTAACCAAAGAACTAAGTGAGAGATGTTGAAAATAAAAGGGGAGGCGAGGCGTCCTTGCTTTGGATTTCTCTAACCGATCTTTGGACCAAACATCCTATCCCAGCGGTCATATCACACATATTTATTTGTCTTCTTCTAGCCCATCTCTACCATGGATAGCAGCACTTCAATCTTTTTTTTTTCCAAAGAGTAGAATGATGATATCTTTTAGTTTGAGAGAAAATGACGCCCAATACCATTCCACGCGACTCCTCTCTTACAACAACACCCAGTTTGTTCCATCACATCAAATGAGTCTGTTGGGCTCACGGAGATGTCATGCCGCGTTCCATCAGGAGCAGGAGCAGGAGCAGGAAGGAAGAGTCCCAGCAGGTTCGGTTCGTTGCTGCTCCCACGCGTTCGAGTGCTTGATTCCGCGAGTTCACACGCGGTGAGTAATTAACTCCTCGCTGCGGATTTCGAAGAGGATCATCAGTGGAGGGAGTTCCCCTGGTGGCGCCTGCTCCACATCTGATGCCCCAGCCCAATGGTTGGTTCGTTGGTTTACCAAACAGTAGAGGGGGCATTTCCGTCTTTCTCTATGTGGATCCCCAATGGGTCCATGCGGGGTTAATGCACCCACACTTGGGACTTGATTAGGGAGGGGGTATACGGACAAGCTGAACGAACCAATCTCATGAAAGGAAGATATCGGAGAGAATCCGAATTCGGATCTTGGGATTTGACTTTGGGTAGGGCATCGCATCAATGATTAACTTTGGGATTGGGTTGGTTGCTCCACATAACTAACTCCCCCTACTCGTGGCATTATTGAACTATGAGTTATCACGTCCCTTAACAATCATTAACTGAAACTAATCCCAAGGGATCTCTATTTTTCTTGATGTAAAACATTTATTAAAATGATAATGTGAAACGAGGCGTTGACAAGCAAGCTAGGGAAGGACAGCCAAATTGCTGAACGCTTCAATTTTTCATTTTTTTTTTAAAAAATATTAAAAAATTGAAGGTAATATAACGCACATGTCAGTATCTGACGCCGGCCGCGTACACAATACAGCATGCTCCTAATCAACGAAATTAAAAGAAAACCAACCGACTACGATGGGGGGGGGGGGGGGGGGGGACAAGAAAGGCTAATTAGATTTTAGCGAGAATAGTGAGATCCTGTTCGGGACGGGTACAACTTTTTCAATTCTTTTTTTAGTTTTTGGGGTCGCGTCCGTCGGTTTTAGTGGTGGGCATGATCGCCTACCTTTCTTACATGCTGGATTTGTAATGAAATTAGGACCTCGAACGCATCATTTAATAATTGCATATTGGTCCTGGGATGCAACGTGATGCGCGTTCCCTTGAAATTTTTGCAGTCCTGCGATGATGTAAGGGAGGATTGATTACATTTTAGTGTGGAAACGTTATTAATAGAGGGAGGGGAGGGGGAGGGGCATGGGGCAGGGCGGTCCTCAAACCACAAAAATCCAAGGCTCCAAGGCGTGTGAAGTTATGGGGGGGTTCAGCTTTCACACGGGAAGTGTGCACATAGCTTGATCCATCGCCCTGCCAAGCCCCCCGATCTGTGTTTCTATTAAAACCTTGTCGGATACTGTAATTTCATTTCTACTGTGGGCGTAGAAAATTGTTATATGTTACTTGGACGGTTGAGTATCCGATTCTATGACAAGGGGGTGGCACTCAGAAATGCAGAACTTTGTCCATATTTGGGCTTGAGTGAACAATGAAAACTAAAAAGATTATGTCGTTGACCCATGGAGAGGTAACATTTACTTCAGCGCATATGCTCCAGTTGCTTCCTTCATTTTTTTCCCATGGAGATGGATGTGTTCACCATTTCGACTCTCTCTGGTGGCATTTGAAATGGGAACAGCGGCGAATTTGAACACGTGCTGCAGTGATGTTTATATGAGTGGATGGGTCCTATCACAGCACCAACAAACCCGCAGTGGATTCATAAAAAAAAAACAAATATATATATATAGTGTATAAAAAAATGCATGCAGAAAACACAGGAGGGAATCTTTGAGCTAGCGGCAGATTCGAAGATGAACAGAGAAACTTGATGCGGCAAGGCATGCCCAACGATACGATGTCGGAGTGATGCGTTAAATGTTGGAGCGGAAGTTGCTGTACAAGAGCCAGAGATGTGAATTTCAATTCAGGAATTGCAGTTACAATTGAATGGGGAAAAAAACAATTGTTTAGGGTGTAAAACAATTTAATTCGAAGCCGTTGTGTGTTATCTGCGAGTAGAATCGTTTTCTTCCGGGGAGGGACACCCAGAAGGCCTGCTGCTGCCATACGCTCAGGCTCCAGATTGCGGCTTGCCCCCCGTGCGACCGACGAACGGTTGACTAGACTTCGTGTCAGTAATCAGGTTTCACATACCCACCCACACACGCTACCAAGAGAGGAGAGGAATCTCCGTTCGTCTTTGTCGACACAGCGTCGCATGCGCAGCCAACGGCATTAGAGATGGAGTCGTCTGTTGTTGCGGTATGCCGGCAACCCAGAGCGGCGCTCTAGAAATGACATCAAAATTACCTGACGCCGACGGTGATTAAAAAACGAACAACAATTTCCATATTTTTATTCGTTTAAATGAAAAAAATAGATTCACAAAGACAGTCCGATACACAATCAAGACGAGGGGAGGGATGCAGCGAATTTTGTTATTATTGTATTTAATTTTATAATTAACACCGAGACGATAAATAGAGAGGTGCAGAGAAATGTCGTGAGGAAGACGAGACAAGCGTGAACGAGGAAATGACTATTTGTCTTGGCTTTATTACACACATGGCGCAGGGGAAATTATAGCCTACGCCTACGACTTCGCTACGCCTACACCTACGCCTACGCCACGTTCATGTATGTATTCCCTCCCCTCCCCTACCACCAAGTACAAGCCTGCGCCACCTCATTGAAGGCTCCTGTAAACATCTTGTTTGAACTTTGAACGTTGCTGGGCTTGGCCCACAGAAATCGACATAACACCACCGCAGCAACCTATTGGGCTTTAAACAGCCTAGTTGGAGTTTGGGCTTTGCAACCCGAACTGGTTTCGCAATTCAATTAGGTAGGAAGGATCATCTTCATCCAGTGGATTTTGATTTTTGTTAGCCGATTGTGCATGTAAATTAGTTGGGAAATTCAAACTTGGGAGCTATTACTAAATCAATCTTGTTTTCCAAAGCAGATTTTGTAATGTGGTGGTTCGTGTAAAACCGGTAGAAGAGTTTGGATAATGTTGCCACTTGCTCGACCCGAATGATCATCATCTTCCCACCACTCGTTCGAAATCCAAAAAAGGGCAAAATCTTAATTCCAGCAACCCAACTTCTACGCTTTCCATGGGCGGGTACCAGTCGAATAATTCTTGACGTTGTTGCGCCTTCTTCCCAGTGTCTCATCGTCTGGTTTCTTCAAGTGAGCTATGAATTCATTGTACGGTTTGTCTTCTACTAGAAGTGCTTCTCTATACCATATCCCAAAGCTTCAATCTTGCACGTCGTCTTCACACCCCGGGAATGAAATCTTCTATTTCAAGCATCAAGAATCTATTCCCAGATCATTTCCAAGGCTTTGGATCAATGGGTTTTCACGGTCTTTCGCTAGCTTATCCTCTTTTGCTGAATCAGAAGGGGAACATATGGAAGAGGCGGCTGTCTCGCCAAAAGAGCATACCCATCATCAAGGGAACTCCAAAGCAGTCGATGAAGCTCCAGGAATGGCGCAGGCATTCAACATTTCTCCGCGCACAGCTTTTGCCATATCCGTGGTTATAGCAGTTTCTGCGCTCGTTTGCCCTTTGTTCATGACTTCTTTGGGTCAGGGGCTGCCGCTCAAGACCAAAATTCTATCTTATGCCACCCTTTTGTTTGGTTTCTACATGGCTTGGAATATAGGGGCTAATGATGTGGCTAATGCTATGGGAACTTCCGTTGGTTCTGGGGCTTTGACTCTTCGGCAGGCTGTTATGTTGGCGGCGGTTTTGGAGTCTTCCGGCGCGCTGCTGATGGGCACTCATGTCACGAGCACAATGCAGAAAGGGATTCTTCTTACAAGTGTTTTTCAGGGGAAGGATACTCTGCTTTTTGCTGGTTTGCTATCTTCTTTGGCAGCTGCTGGCACATGGTTGCAGGTAAGTCGTTCTTGTATTATGAATTATGCATAAGAACAGCGCTAGGGGAGTGTTTTGGAGTGATTCCACTTTAATTTCAGCACAGAAGTTGGATGAATTCAGTGACTCATGTGGTTTATTAATTTCGGCTGAGCTCCATAAAGCTACACGGTGCTGGCTTTGAGCATATTACAACAATGACAGATTTAGTTCTTGCGGTCTCTTTATTCACAAGCATAACTTTGAAACTCCTTTATAGAGAATGTCCAACTTGTTCAAGTTTCTTCATTTGCTTATCAGGTTGCTTCCTATTACGGATGGCCAGTGTCGACCACGCATTGCATTGTGGGATCGATGGTTGGGTTTGCAATGGTTTATGGAGGACCTGGAGCTGTCTTTTGGAGCTCACTTGCAAAAGTGACATTATCATGGGCGGTTTCTCCTGTCATAGGCGCCCTGGCTTCTTTCATTGTGTATAAATGCATCCGCAGGGTATGTTGCTTTCCTTCCCGAAATTGTTAAGTAAGATGCATCATGCTCAATTCAATAAGCGTGTAACCACCATCACTACTTACAGTTTGTATACAGCGCTCCAAATCCTGGTAAGGCGGCAGCTGCAGTCGGACCAATCGCTGTCTTTTTAGGTGTAGCCGGGGTTTCCTTCGCAGCATTCCCTCTTAGCAAGAGCCTCCCCGTAGCTCTTGTTCAGGCAGTCCTATGCGGTGCTGCGGGAGCTTTTCTGATCTACCGGATCATCCGCAAGCAGCTGGGTCACCTCCTCAACGAGGAAGCAGAACCTAAACCAGCAGAAAGTGCTTCATCAAAGAACGTGGGCTTCTTGTCAAAAGTAGCCGGTCCTACCGGCACTCAGCTGGAAATAGTGTACGGCGTGTTCGGGTATATGCAAGTCGTGTCCGCCTGCTTCATGTCATTTGCTCATGGAGGGAACGATGTTTCGAATGCTATCGGTCCTCTGGCTGCTGCTCTGTCGATCCTTCATAATGGAATAAGTGGAGGCGTGATTTTGATCCCTAATGATGTATTGGCATGGGGCGCATTCGGGATTGTGGCAGGAGTCATGATGTGGGGGTATCGAGTCATTTCCACAATAGGGAAGAAGATCACAGAGCTGACGCCGACGAGAGGATTCGCGGCGGAGTTTGCAGCCGCCTCCGTCGTCCTTTGCGCTTCCAAGCTCGGGCTTCCGATCTCGGCGACTCACACTCTGGTGGGAGCTGTAATGGGAGTTGGGTTCGCTAGAGGGCTGAACAGTGTGAGGGCGGAGACGGTGAAACAGATAGTTACTTCTTGGGTCGTCACCATCCCCGTGGGTGCTTTCTTCGCAGTGATCTACACGTGGATACTGACCAAGGTGTTCTCTGTTGTCCTGTAAATCCGATCATTGTTATTGCATTGAGAGCGTTCTATTTTTGTATTTCGAAAGTGATGACTGTACCGGTTTTCAAGCTGGTTGCCGGGAAAATGACGCACCTTGAGGAAGACGAAGTTTGGGGAGCAAGCAGGAGGAAATCAGCGATGACTTTTCGCTGCCGTGGCGTGACTTCAGTTTACCCCCCCTCTCGCAAGATTAAAATAATCGCAGCAGCGCCTTATCTTCCCGAATATTTAAATCCACATTATTTTGAACTGCTTACAGATCAACAGAATTGGTTTGAAAATGTGGGGCAATTAGAGTTGTGTCATACGAGCCAAGGGAGACTGGATATGTACTAGAAGTCTGTACGCGTCTTTCCGGGACGCCACATGTTCAAAGATTAAACAGTGGCGCTGGAAAATGAGAGCGGGGTCTTTCCTATAAGAAGAGCAAATCCAGTTTTCTACGAGGATCCCGAGCAAGATGAATAAGTTTGCCGGGGTGCTTCTTCTGGCGGCGATTATGGTTGTCACGCTTTGTTTCTGGGGTGGACAAACCACGGCGGTTCGAGGTACACGGCTTACTCCCGGAGTTTTATGTGAAAGATATTTGTGTGTTCATTCAAGTGGGACAGTGCTCCTCCTCCACTCTCTGCGCGAGCAAAACAAATCATGCCTTTATGCTGCTTGCTTTCTCTGATTTTAGGTGAGCGACCTCTTGCACCACCCTCACTATACAATCGTAAAGCGTTTCCTTTCGAGTTTTCTAAACGGGAATTGCCAATTGGGGGTCCACCGCCGGCGGCGAGAGGACTTATACGACGTGGTGAACCGCCGCCGGAGCCGGAGAATCCTCCACCGCCAGAGCCCGAGAATCCACCTCCGCCACCACAGCCCGAGAATCCTCCGCCGCCACCAGGACCGGAAGTCTCACCACCAACCCCGAGTGAAAATCCACCAACAACGAATGCTGAAGGTCCGCCGCCACCCGGTCCGACCAACTGAACACGGTTTGGATATGAGCCTGTTAGAAGTAAGTAGAACCCGAGTACAACATTACGAGCTGTATAAGTTGTACATCTGTCCACGATTGATTACCTTCCGTGTTATCTGTACTACGCTTGTCCGCGAAAGATATATAATTTTTTAAAGAGAGAATTTGAATTATTTTCTTGCCATCAAAGCCAGTAAAGTCATTGATTATTGGGCTGGGCCGTTAGATATGTTGTTCAGCTCTCAAGAACAAGACGCTGGTTGGAGTTGAAGCCCACAGTTCTCATGCATAGCAAGCAGAAAAGTAGGTTTGGAAACATTTGCTTGCAGATAAAACCTAGTGGAATAGCTCTGCTCTAGCCTCTGCCCTGTAGCCTGTACGATAAACCAATATGCAATGACTTCAATGTGACATTCAATGTATCTGACTGACAAAATCTTGATAAAACGCATCGCCGATTCACTACTAAAAAGTCTTTCCTATCCTCCGGTTTCCACCTGAGGATCCAAAGTAAACCTGTGAAAACGAATGCTGTTTTAAGGCTGATGATTCCTTCAAAAAGCCAGCACTTGCTATTCTGACTTTGCTTCTCTTTGCGCTTCTTAGGATGAATTGCTCTGCGGCAGCTTTGGTTTTCTTAATGGTGATGCTGTTGCCAGGTTCGTGTGTTAAATCTTAAGCACGTTTTACTTTTAGATTAACGAGTGCTTTTTAATTTGGTTTAATGGTTGTCCTGTAATTTCACTAAGGTCTGGAGATTTATCGACCAACTCTCTACCATAGGAAGATGTTATTTCCCTTTACGTTTTCTAAGCAGAGGGTTCCGGCTTCAATGCCATCTCCGACCGCCAATGAGCGTATACGGCGGAACATGCCACCATCACCACCGGAGGCGGAAAAACCAGTAAGGGAAGAGTTACCAACGCATGAGCCGGAAATCCCACCATCACAAGACGCTCTAGAGAATCCACCACCACTGCCCGAGCAGGAAGACTCACCACCATATAACCAGGACATCCTTCCACCAGCGGGGATGGAAATTGATGCACAGCCAAAGCCGGAGGACCCACAGCCGTCACCCGGGTCGGATAACGAGGGAAGCCCGATATATGGTCCAGCGCCTTGAAACTAAGGCATCAAAATTCGAGGGCAACCCACAAAAGCAATAGAGGCGTATGTACGTAATTGTGTGTCGTCCATGGTTACTTTTTTTTTTTTTTTTCTTGTCAGTAGGGTTGTCGCATACTACATGCAAACGCGCGAGTTGAAAAAAGGGAGTTCCACAATTTAAAAGGGGAGAAGATCTGGATTTGGATGCATGCATGCATGTGAATTTGGGTCCAAGAACATTTGCATAAACTGGGTACCTTTTTTTTTTTTTTTATTGAGATGGGGTTTACAAATTAAATACCCTGGTTATACGAAGGTAGCAGTTAGCACATCCCAATTGAACAAATGAAAAAATTACTCACCATTGGCTTTGCCGAATGGCTTTCGCTGATTCGTATGTGAAAGCTAGTTTTCCATTCAAATGGCACGCAAATTTGAAGACCTTTACCCAAACAATTTCCCGATTCCTTCCTTGGAATACTTACTTGTCTTGAATATGAAGTGAGACGGGTGACTATTGGTGATCACCGTGGTTGTGACGGAAAAGCGCAGCTGAGTGATCCGGCACGAGGTTCGATAAATATTTTAGACTAAGCAATATCAAGGCGGCAGGAACCTACTACACCACTGGGAATATTTAGCTGTTTCACATAAGAAACTGGGGCAATAAATTAATTAGATATCATTTCTAATTTACATGTGATGTAACATTAGGTTAATCGGTTACTGAAAATGAACTAAAAGTCATAATGATAAATTATTATAGATCGATAGACCGATAAATGTGAGAATTTGACAACAACGATCATTTTGAACATTCTTAAAAATAACCGAATTACAGTAATGTCATAATAGTCGATGATTATCCGATTGCAGGATTACGGTACGATTAACAGGCACATAAAATAACTAACATCTATAAGATTCAGAATTCGATCAGACTAATCTCTTCTATAAATATAATAAAATATAAAGAAGAAGGGGTTGGATTCAGAATTCGATCAGACTAATCTCTTCTATAAATATAATAAAATATAAAGAAGAAGGGGTTGAACTCCGAGTACTCTAATTTGTATCTTTTTTTCACATTTTTATAGTAAAATCATTTTTCGGTGAGCTCCTACAATTTTGTGATTTTTACGTTCTCCAACGATTTTCACATTAAAATTCTTATATTTCTTCATTTTTATCAACAGCACCATATCACTCAAAACGTCGATATCTTAATCAGATATGATGCGTTCGTCTATATCCGTGACCTGAAAATTGGTCTCCGCCTTAGTAACGATTTTTTACTACAACAACATGCAATTTAATAAATTAATAAAAAGTATACAATAAGCTTGGGGTTGAAGAATCCAAGTCCATATGGATATGGGTCGATGCTTCCCCCGTCCTCTGTACTCCCCATTCCGGACCAACGTGACTGATGAGGGCGGGCCCACCACCACCACACATGCCTTCTTCACTCGCGGTCTTGGGCCACATGGTTTCGGTATTCTTTCATTTTTTGTCCGTAGCCGGCAGCAGCGCTGCCACGACGGAGGCGTGTGTCAACTCAACTGTCGTTGATCTTGCCATTGAAAATTTTTTAATGATAAATAATTATTTTTTTAATTACCAAAAAATATGTATGATTATAATATAATTAATTAGTAATATTATATAAATTAATATTATCTTCAAAAAAATTTATATTAATATTTAAATACATTATTTTAATAATTTACACAAATATATCTAAACTATTAATTCTCTCTCTCCTCTAATTCTCCAATTCTACCAAGTTTCTGTGCCATGGATGAGATTACTTTTCCGCTCAGGTCGTCTATAAGAACATTGAATGGTCGACACCAGACAAGACTCTTGATGTCTACTCCGATCCGATCTTGTCTTTGCGTAGGAAATGGCAACCATCAGTCCACTGGGTGAGAGAGAATTGGGCCGAGCATCTCAGTTTTCTATTCTATTCTATTCTATTCAATAAAGCAGAAATTCGCACTGTGACTTCCCGGAGAAGAAGAGGGCTTCTATTCCCACCTCACCAGAACCAGGAACTGGAAATGGATAACAAATTACTGAAGCTCTTACTGCTTCTGGTGCTCGTCTCTTCACCCATCGGATCAGGTACGCATGTATAAATAATAACCATGATGGCCTCTTCTTTGTAACCATTTTTCACCACTGGGATAGCGCGCCGAGCTGACCCGCCACCGCCGCCACCACCGGGAGCTGGTAAGCCGGGCGGCCATTTCAGTTTTCCATGGTCGGCGCATCATCGACCCCTACTCCATCTCCCTCGCGCCACCGGACAGGCTATCCGTAAAGGTGTCATCAGAACCACAACCTCCTTTATTTAGCAATTTGTATTTGATATAATTATCATCATTAGGAATTGTTCTTCCATTCTCAAACTTGAATACATGGAATCGGGTTGTATTCATATCACTGTATTCGGTAGTGATTGAATGGTGGCCCAACAATTCGAAAACATTACAGTAGCAAGGATGTGATTGGATCTTCCTTATTCTTACACCCTCCATCTTTTTTCATTGCAAGAAAAAACACAAAAAAGCAACCTCGTTAATATCTACGACATTTTCACGTAGGGTAACTTTAAGAAGGAGACGATGTGCATGAAACTTTGTAGAGTGGATTTCTCTTTTAGTGGCGTATCCTTTTGGAGTATTCGATACTGCTTTTTAAAAGGCAACTTTATTTCGGGAACGCGTGGTCCGATACATTGAATTTATGATCAATTTGGATGGCAATAATTAATTCCTGAAAATTAATATCCATTTTTTTGATCCGTAATAATGAATTTTAGATATAGATAATTACATTATTCATATTCTATTTATTTTTTAAAATTAAATATACTTGTATATTATTATTATTATATATATGTTTTTTATTAATTTAATTTCTATTGTTAATAGAGTGATTCTTCAAATTTTGTGTTACTAAGATGGATGTTATTGAAAATATCCCTATTCTGCAGTCAACTTTTATGATAGTGAAATATATAAGAATTTAATAGTATAATTTACATTTTTTGTAACAATTTTTATATTTTTACAGTTTAAATAAAAAAGAATAAAGCTGTCAATAATTTTAAAAATATTAATAAAATAATAAAAAATAAGTTATTTTAGAAATTAGAATAAAAATACAAAATAAAAAACTTGTTACTGGTTAATTTATATAACTTTTAAATTCAAGAAATTGATAAGATAGTAATTATCAAACTTGAAGAGAAAGAAATGACTGTTATTCAAAATAATCCTATGAATTCGCATCGCATACCGAAAACAGAGACCAAATTCGTCATCTGGTTTTTTTCAACGCGTAGAGAAAAGCGAATATGAAACAAATAATTATAATATACTTCCATCAAGGTTTGTGGAGCCCCTCGGTTGAATTTGTGATTCATATACTTTAAAAAATTAATACTGAATATGATTGATTAGTTTTGTGGTAAATCAACCTTGAATTTGGTGCTTTTTTTTTTTTCCTTATCTAGCAAAGACACTCCATCAGATGGGCTTCGTTGGCGAGTTAGATGATGAAGCTGAATATGGAGTACTAACAGTATTTGTAGTTGTCATTCTATTCTACGCGATGAATTAACTTTTATTTCCAGAACATTTGTTTGCAAGACTCAACTATCAGTAGCAGTCTTGACTTTGAGGAGTCGTGAAAGTAAAGCAACCCAAAGTTGAAGCAGTCCAAGGCTGGCTTGCCTATAAATAATAAAAAACAGTCTTGCGCCCGACTCGCTGAAAGCTGAAAATGGATATCACCAAGCTTGTGCACCTGTTGCTTCTGCTTCTCGTGGTCATCTCTTCAGCCATCCTTTCCGGTAATCATCAAATACAGCATTATGTTGCTCGCTTTGTTTTACATGCATACGCCCCCATTTGTAAGTAAGTTATACGTGCTTTCAGCATCCTGTAGACCTCTGCCTGTCCCCCCATCACCATCGGGACGCCGCCCAAATCCGCCATCCCCACCACCACCGCATCCTCGTCCGCCAGGTAAATCATTTCATTTCAATTATGATAGATAGATAGATCATGGACCCCTCCTCTCCCCTAATCCGCCGTACGATCATCTAGTCCACCCATAAAGTGAAGGATGGATGTGGATCCGGAATCTCGGCAGCATTGGATTGAATGTTACTGGATCGAATCCTGCTTGTATGGATGATGGTTTCAGTCGCTGTGTCTCTAGCTCCTTAATGGAACGGAATTTGTGCGTCATGTCTCTTTCGAGGTTGAATTCCTTGTAGCTTTCACGTTCTTACTACTACCTTCAGCATTGGGTTTCGAATAAATAAATTAGCTTAATATTTACAATAAAAATGAGATCTGAATTTCTGAAGAAAAAAAATACAAATATTTGCTCAGATTGGATTAAAACATTCGGATGGCCATGCCACTTATAAATAAATCTTCCCAAGTCACGACCAGGACGAAAATGGTGGCCAAATTGGTTAAGATGCCTCTGCGCGGCCGCGGGAATATGAAATATGTTAAACAACAATTGTAACATATTTCTGTCAAGGTTTGGGACCCACCCCCAGGTCCATCCTCTCCTCTCAATTTCGTAATTATTCTTTCTTATTCAGCAATGACATTGATACGTACCCCACCACGGGGGGTTGTTGCCCACTAACATGATGAAGCTCAATATCGATTACAATATTCTTCTCATTCTAATTTATAGCGAGTATAAAATTCTGATGCATATCGTTTCCACAACAAATTTTAATATTTTAAAACTCGTAAAACACAAACCATAATATGAGTATCGAACGCAGAGATTTGTTTTTCAGTGAATGATGATGTTACACCGAATACAATTGTCACGATTTATAAACGGTTTTGTAAAGTAAAGGTGTGAGAAACATAAATGATGAAGCTTGAGTAAAGGGATAAGAGGGTTTTAAATAAACAACTGAAATAAACGTAAACGATGAACCTTGAATAAAACAAATGTTTTTGGGTTTGGAATCATGTCCAGCTATGTTTGTTTCATCTTCACTCTTCTTTGGCCTTCTCGATTACTCGGTTATAAGAATAAGGAATTGTCTACCCTCCCTTACACTCTCTTGCAAGAAGATATGGAAATAGCCCGATGTTGCTCTTCCTTGGATGAACGTGAGAATAAGAGATCCTGTTAGTGTACCCTCACGTCCGAATTATGCAAGTGTGCCCGAGTGTTGCCAATAACTCAATGAGTACAGATATGAGGTCACTATCTATCCATTGATCTTAAGATACGACCACACACCAAACGTTGTATTACTCCTACCAAAAGTGCATGAGTTTGTGATCTCCACCTTGCTACTCTCCAAAACTCGCGGGTAGTGATCAGTTAACCATGAGTCTTGAATAAAGAGGCTGTTACAGAAATACTGTAACATAGTCGCGTGAAAACAACTCGAAACTCGTTCGGATTTAAAGAAGAGATGAAGATAAGCTAACGAAACATAGATCTGAGAGTATCCCAACCCAGAAACGTGAGTTTCTAACCGTGAACGACCATACAATCTAGAGAAAATGGAAATAAGGTTATAGAGAGAAGCTAAAAAAAATCCTCTAGAGATAGAAACAAAAGTCTAAAATAAAATCAAAGTAAAACTAAAACTTGTCCAAACTGAATTGAGCTAAACTATTTTGTGTGAGATTTTGTGTTCCTCTGGTTCTGCTGGACTGGGGTGACTTGCAAGCAAACGTTTGCTCTAACTCTGGTACACTAATGATGTTGCATGTCAGAGATTCCAGTGTTCTGCATGTCAAGGCTCATGATTAGGCGTCTACAGTCTTTCGGAAATCAAGAGAGTGTTAGCTTGGGAAGATCCATTTTGTCATCATCTGCTGCTTTATTTCTTTCACTTCCTATCATGTGTACACCTCTAGAAAAACTTAATTCAAACTATCAAAATTATTATATAAAATACAAGATTTAGAAAAATTACTCTAAATTAAATAAAAAGTTAAATATTATATTATATACTTCTAATTAAACATTTCTAATAACAATTAAGCATAAACACAATCTAAAAAATAATAAGAAAATAACATTTAACATAACCAAAGAAATTTAATATCATATTTTAGTTTACTCGATATTAAATATAAATAAAATTGATTTACCTAAAAGTATATTATTTGAAAAATAATAATATATTTATAATTTATAAGATTAATTAAAGCAATATGGATTTATGTTTTACCATAACAAAATTTTAAATAAAATATATTATTTAAATACTTTTAAATAACATATATTATTTAAATACTTACGAGTATTATTCAACATCAAATAATAATATAGTAGTCAATAGACCTTTGATAAAGTACAGCTTGCGCATTCTCACTGCTTTCTTATGCGCTTCGTTCAGAATTGTGTTTTGAGAAAATAAAACCTCGAATTTTTAAAATGCAAAAAAAAAAATAATACATAAAATAAAAATGAATATTGAACTATCTAAACATTTGATAAAGATACGAAAAAAAATACAAGGCAAACACACATATTTCCTGGGGATGAAACAGTTGGATTAAGAACATTCAGAGCATCCATCTCCTTTCAGACCCCTCTTATGATGTATCGCCGACTTTGGGATAACATTTTTAAATCATCTATATCAATTTTTAAATTAAATTTGAAGAAATTATCTCAATTTATTTTACAAATTGAAATGAAATTACAAAATAAAAAAAACTTGTCAATGATAAATTTGTGTAATGTTTAAATTTAGATAAAATTATCATTTTAACATTTATATTGGAGATAGTAATTCTTGAAAATAAATTGAAAAGATTGTGATTCTCAAATTTGAAGAGAAAAAAATGATTGATATTCAAAATAATCCTTTAAATAACTCATTTCTCATTTTCGCGAAAGCACAGCCATGCAAGAGACCAAGTTGGAGAAGAAGCAGGTCTTTTGCTTCGTGGTCTTATTTTGCGAAGACGTAGAAAAAACAGTAAACTTGAATCATGTAAAAGAAGAAACATTTTTGCGTCAAGGTTTGTGAACCCCCTGAATTGAATTTGGGATTCCTTTATAAATTTCGGTCAAAAATTAATATTAGTTTTTTGATCCTAGTTGTGAATCAACCGTGACTTTGGTGCTCCCCTTATCTAGCAATGAGACTCTACCTCCACCTCCACCTCCACCTCCACCACCTGGGGGCTGGGCTGGGCTGGGCTGGGCCTGGGAGTTGTTGGCGAGTATGATGATGAAGCTGAATGAGTAGAGCACTTTGTGGTTGGATGCATTAAATTTTATTTCCAAAGAATTTGTTTGGGAGACTCGAGTACGCGTTGTCATGGTTTGCGGTAGCAGTCGTATCGGGGTAAGAAAAAAAAGCAACCCAATGTTGAAGGAGTCCGCGGGAATTGAGGGGGTTGGCTGGCTATAAATAACAAAAACTTGGTGTCCCCGGCTCGCTGGAAGCCGAAAATGGATATCACCAAGCTTCTGAAGCTGTTGCCTGCCTGTATGGATGATGGTCTACGCAGTCGCTGGTCTCTAGCTCCTTAATGAAACGGAATTTGTGCCTCATGTCTCTTTCGAGGCTGACTTCCTTGTACCTTTCACATTCTTACTACTTTCTCCAGAATTGGGTTTCGAATAAATAAATCAGCTTAATATTTACAATAAAAATGAATATACAAGCATGGAGATCTGAATATCTGAAGACAAAAAATACAAATATTTGCTCAGATTGGATTAAAGCATTCGGATGCCCCTTATAAAGAAATCTTCCCCAAGTCACAACCACGACGAAAATGGTGGCCGAATTTGTTAAGATGCCTCTGCGCTGGAATATGAAATATGTAAAACAACAACTATTACATAGTTCTGTCAAGGTTTGGGACCCATCCCCAGGTCCTCCTCTCCTCTGAATTTGGTAATTATTCTTTGTTATTTGGCAATGATACCTACCCCAACCCCACCAGCGGGGGTTTTTATTTCTTATTCTACTTTCTAGGAGACCTGTTAAATTAATCACATGTCTAATTTTATTTCTCATGATTTGCGTGTGAATAATAGAAATTTTAAGATATATTTAGTACCGTGTTTTAATTTACTCGATGTTAAATAAATAATAATAATATATTCGTATAAAATTTTTTTTTATCTTTATAAGATTAATTAAAGAAAAATGGATTTATGTTTTACCATAAAAAAATTTTAAATAAAAATATATTATTTAAATACTTAGGAGTATTATTTAACATCAAATTATAATATAGTAGTGAATAGACCTTTAATAAAGTACAGCACCCCAAAGTTGACGGAGTCCAACAGGATATTCTCCATGTGGCTTCCGGGAAAATAACAAATATGATTGGCTATAAGCAAAACGTGTTGAAACATGGAAAGAAGCATTCACAAGTTGAAACAGTCCCAAGGAAAAATCTGCGGAAAACAAATGACGGTGCCGGTGCGTACAAAATCCCCTCTCCCTATAAGTAACACGCCGCCTCGCAGCTCACAGCAAACTGAAAATGAATATCAAGTTGGTGAAGCTCTTACTGCTTCTGCTGCTCATCTCTTCAGCCATGGTGTCAGGTACATGTACATCAATCAATTATGTTTGCTTTTTGTTTGCTTGTTAGATGCCGATTGTCTTGCTTACTTACCGTCCGTAAACCCTGCGGGAAGCGCTGAGGCCGGATCCGCCACCCCCGCCACCGCCGAGAGCTCTACACAAGGTCAATCATCTCAGCTATCGACGTCTGACGCATCATGGATCCCCTCTAATCATCATCTAGGCTATCCCTAGAGGAGGAGGATGTCGGTCTCAAATCTCAGCATTCAGGATGGTTTACGCAGCTGCTAGTCTACCTCTTTCATGCGGGCAAATCTTATTTCCCCGTAGGCTTTACATAATTAAAGGAATAAATAATATTTCCTTTTCAGAACTGAATTCCGAAAAAATAAAATATCGAATCTTGAAATTTTAGATAACCGAATGAAAAAAATTGAATACCGGATTCAAAATACACATGTTTTTAAAGAAAGAACAAAAAATTCAGATTTTTTTTTTTTTCAAAAGAGGTCGTGGCGGTGCTAAAATCAAGAGATTGATTTTAGGGGATTAAGAAGAAGCTGCTGTGGTGTGCGACCAAAGGATGTAATGTACACATGAAGTGAATCAATTCCAGGAGGTGATTGATGGTGGTAAATTGAAAGCAATGAGAGAGAGAGAGAGACGGTGGTCGAGCCAGTGGTTTACCCTTTGTGCAACGCAACTGGCTTTCATTGGACCAGAAGGGGCCGGCGGGGGGCTCTGGCGATCAGTCTGCAGCAGCCCAGGTCATATCGTTTTCAAAAATCCAATGGCACACTTCGATCTGCCCCGGGCCGAGGCCCAAGGCAAGGAACGCGCCATGGTCCGGGCTCCACGACGTCGTATCGAGATGACAGATGGCGACCCCGTGATTGATCTTCGTCTTCGTTGTCGGATCCAAAATATCCGCTTCGTAGACCCGAACCTTAGGAACAGAATGACAGTAGTACAGCAGGTAAGGGTAGAGGCTCTGATGGCACGACACCGATTTCGTCACTTTGCCACCGTTGATTCCTTTCACTTCCCCAGCATAATCTCGCCATTGGATCTCGCCGTCGTCGCGGTGGTGCGTACCTGCACGTTCCGCCCCAACACCGACGTCGCGAAGTCGATCATGTCCTCCATTGACGCCACGCACCGTTTCGTTTCCCCGGGGCTCGGTGCGCGTTCGCATTCGCGCAGGGCCTCGGTCACCATTTTCGCCGTACTTGAATCGTCCCCGGCGTGGAAGATCTTCTTGATTTCTGGGAGATTTGAGGACGAAAATGGGAATTTGGAGACGATTACACGCGGTAAAAATGACCTAATCGGCATTTTATCGCGAATGTCGGGCATGGGCATTATCGTTCCCTCCTTCAACAATTCTTCCCTGAAGAATTTCCCGGGCTCAACCCATCTGTTTGCCCTCTTGCTGCTGGCAACCATGGATGCTTCCGCGGCTGATGAGGTCTCGTTACTGTAACTGGCGAATGTGGTACTGCCTTCTTTGTCGTATTCCTTGAAGGTGTAGTTCATACCGTAAATCTTGAAGCTACTTGCTTCTCCGGTGGCATCTTGGCCGTAGCCAATGAACTTATCGCTGCCTTCGTTGAAAGATTTTCCGTAATTGACGAAATTGTTCTTCGCCCCGTTTGATTGCTTGCCATAGGAACTGAATGTGTCGTCACCCACATTCGCCTGCTCTCTGTAATTCGCGAATGTCTCTGTGGCAGCGTTGCCTTCTGCGCCGTAGTTCTGGAAGGTATTTTCCGGCACATTTGTATTGAAGCCATAAGAACTGAAGGTGTTGTTCCCCCATTGCCGCTTTCGCCGTAGTTTTTGAAACCGGAACCCATTACATTAGAATCATTGCCGTAGCTCGTGAATGCGTTCACGGCAGCGTTGCCGTTTTTCCCATATGCTGCAAACCCCTCCTTGCCAGAGTTGGCTAGGTTGGTATAGGTTGTGAAAGACTGTTTCCTGCCGTTGCCGCCGTCCGAATAGGATGTGAAGCGCAGATTGGGCACATTCACGTTGTCGTTGTAATTGGTGAATTGGCCCTCGCCACCAACGGCGGCAGTGCCGTAGGTGTTGAAACTCTGGTCCACAACATTCGACTCCGAGGCGTATCCGGTAAACTTGTCGATGTGGCCGGTACCGCCGCGGCTGTAACGGCGGAAAGTGTCGATAACAACATTGTCGTTCTCGGTGTAGCTCTGGAAATTATCCTTCCCCCCGAGACGATTATTTCCGTAACCAGTAAAGTTCTGATTCTTGTAATTCGCGAAATTCACTTCCCCGTCGTGTTTCTCCAAACTAGGAGCCAAGTCGGGGAAACACAAAAGGTTAGCCTTGGCGCAGAAATCCTGCAAATGTGCCGTGAGGGAGTTCTGATCGTTGGCAATCTTCGTAAACCCTACGTACTCGGCGGCGGTGAGCGGTGACGCCTTGGAAATCAAAAACTCCGGGGTGGGCAAATCGTTGCTGATCTGTTTCTTCCAGTACCGAAGCAGAAAGCCCTTGGGAGTGAAGGGATTCTCCCCGCCATTACTCTCTCCTGCTACATTGCTTCCTCCCACCTGCATTAATTGACATCAGAAAATCCCACATTTATGAGCTGCTACCAAAAACCCAGCATTCACACTCCGTAACTTGAAACAAAAACAAATGGAGAGTTTTCGGAGTTTTTACATCGGAAATCAAGATGAAGATAAGCAAGAGGGGGAGGCGGAGCAGCGGCGGAGGAGGCGCGTGGGACATGGTATCCTTTTGGGATGAAAGGGAAGCTCCGGAGCAGATGGATTTGCGGAAGGATGCCGTTCCTTTTATAGTGAAAGGCGGCCAACAAAGGGAAACCTGCTGCTGCAGTGCAATTTTAAAAAACGAGTAGATTATAATTTTCTGCTTTCAATATAGCAAGTAAATAAATAGGGGCAAGTAAATGAATATTGACCGGTGGATTCAGAGCTGTAAATTTGGAATTTCTAAGTTATAATAATAATAATAATAAACCACATCCCATCAGAGTAACCGCAGTGAGACGCAAATCCAATGTTAAATTTTAGCCTAGCACTCGGGGGTCAGGGCCAGCCCATCTCCATCTCCTCGTCTAGGGGCGCACAATTATGGGAAAAAGTTTAGGTTGGAATGGGACAGAAAACGCGTCTTCGGAGGCATGGGACCGGTAGAAGTGGAGGCTCGGAGGGAGGGAGGGAGAGGGGACGCGGTTTTAGCTTTGTTTTTGTCTGCAAGTACCCAATAAATTTGTAATATTGTAAATGTATATGCTATGGGTGCCCCAAAAGAACCTGGTATGGTATTTAGTTTTCTTAAGCAGGGGATTAGAAAGAAAGAAGGGGCTTTCTTAGGAGAGGAGAGACTATTAATACATGGGATGCATGCCTATGGAGGAGTGGAGGGAGGGAGGGGAATAAGGCAGGCAGCCCGTGACGGGTAGCTCAGCCCCCTTCACACTTGCGATTGTGTGGCTGGCGAGGCGCCCACATGGAAAATGGATGAAGAAAAAACAGAAATGGAAAAAGAAGAAGCTGTATACGTCGTCGTTTTCTGATGACACACCTTCCTCCCTCAGTTATATTCTCGTCTCGTGTACGTGGTTCAGGATTTAAATATGTTGGGATGAGGATGGCACGCCCATTCCCATTTACAGGATAACTCCCCCTTTTTTATTCCAGCGCCAGCGCCATTGGTTACGTTGTTGCCCAAAGAATATGGGGCGGGGCGGGGCAGGCGCTCCCTCCCGGAGATGGGAAAGACATGTGGACAGCGGTCCCTCCGCCAGTGAGGAGTGCGGTACGCTTTGGTGTCCTGCGGTGGCCTGTTCCCGGAAACCGGCGCCTCCCCCCGTTCACATCAGTTTCTGCACCGTGTGTCCTTTCCCCAAATGTTGTATATACCTCGGCCTCGGCTCGGCTCGCCTGGGGTTGGCTCCCCACGTTACTTACTCACGATCCATTGAGGAGGGAAGTTCCTTGTAAATTTGTATTCTGATTCCGGAAAACACTCCCGCCAAGGATGGATGGTTAGTCAGGTAAGCGCCATAGCATGCATTTACGAAACGAGTAAAATGGACAGCGGCAGCGCCCAACCCAGACAGTTTCTGTGTCATACTTGATGCGGTAGCCTGGCCAAACATAAGAAAAGATGACAATGCCTCCAAGCTTTTGCTTCGGTGTCTCTATCAACTGGGCCACGTTGGGTCCAACTTTACTGCAGTCCACATTAAATAGCTTACTGATTTTGTGATCCCATAACCACACAGGCACTTTAATTTGGAAGTTTAGGTCGGGTGAGTGTGCATTTCCTTCCAGAACTGTCATCTATGAGGAACTACAACAAACACATGCCTCTTCTCCCAACTCCCACTACCTACATACGCGCATTACCCCTTTTAATGCGCAATTAGAAAAGTAGGATGTATCCACTATCCAGTTTACACGGTTCGTTGCCTCACTCCACCAAAACGGATTCCTTTTACGTGGTGCCATGTGCTGTGTGTAGAAAAAACAAATAAAAAAAAACGTGAACTTTGATGCTGACCTATCGATGACGTGCACGTATCATCATTTTTCTCTTTAAAAATTTAATTTCAATGTACCATCGATCTTCTCTTTTTCTTTTCATTTTAAAATTGATTTTGTTGGTGTTTGGCGATGGCTTCCTAGTTCCTTCTTCATGTGTTGAACCGGGCACGTAAGAGAAGCTCTTCCAGTTCCAACCAAGGCATTTTGTTGCTTCCAGAGGGTCTCCTTTGTTTTTCATGGGGATAGCCGAAAGAAATGTTGCACCAAAATGACGAAGCTTTCCTTCGCCAAGAGGAATCTCCTTCACGTGTTGTGCCTTGAAAAGAAGAATCTCCCCATGGCGGACCACATCGCCTTGGACTGGCTATTTGGGCCAATCAGCATCTTCTGGTCCAACAAAAAATTCCTGGCTCCTTTCTTTGGGCCTTTTGTCGTACGTGGGGAGAGGGATTGACACTTGCTTTACCGTTCTGCAGACTGGGCCCAACATACAAATGTTATTTTCAAATTTTTGAATCGGGACGCAGACATCCTTCCGAAGAGCTCACTGCCGAAGCGGCGACGATCTCTCCAAGGAGCTATCGAGCGCGGTGGATGATAAGAATTGCAATGCGGTTGCGCGGATCCATTCCGGTTCCGATCATTTCACGGAAGAGCTTTTCGCGTTAGTATTCTAATCCAGGAACTCTAGGAAACTCATTTGCGTAACATTTCTCAGTTGATAATACAATGCGTAGGATTCACGGAGATGACGATTTCAACGGACTATTTTCAATTTGATCACGTTTTAGTGCGGGATTCGCACCAAGTATTCAGATCTACCCGGGGAACTCGCCTAAGGTCAAAGTCCTAAGGTACCTCCCTTGTTTGGACTGCGTTTTGTTGCATATGCAGTAGTGATTACAGACGATAACTTCCGCATTTTGTGAACTCTGTTTACATTCATGAATTTTATGGTATTCGCCTGCTCGGATTCTCGTGTATCCTGTTCACACCATTTATGGTCAGAAACTTTGCTAACTCGTTGAAGTTCCACGTATTCCGACCTAATTGTTCTACCTGCTGTCTAACTGACATCGTCGGCAATTTTCCTTGTTGAAGTGTGGGTTTCAATACTGTTAATTTTTCTCAGAATAAGTATTCTGGTGCTTCATCTGAAGGTTGTTTTTACTTTGAATTTCTAAGGTTGTTTCTTGAGTTTCTCTTCGGCACCTGTTGAGGAATGAACAGCCTCATGCCCATTCTTCACGATGGAACCGTCCACAGGTTAGTGATGTCTTCAGGATAAGATGAGTGTCTAGTTTTGTAGATAAAGGAATGCATCTATCTGGATTTCAAATTGCTGTGGCTATGAATAAACAACTAATCTGTCGCAACAAACATAATTGCGCTGACAGACATCCGCCTTTCATTATTTTCCTAATTTCCTATAACCACCAATCCTAGTAATGGATTTCTTGTCTAGATGATCCACCGTTTTCTGAATATGTAGTGATTTGATTATGGGGTGAGCATTTATCACTAAAGCTGCCACGCTCACGGTACAGATAGAATATCAGAGCAAGGATTGCGCTGAAAAGTCTAGAAAGTGTATGTCGCTCATTCATGGTTCACATGTTAATGCCAAACGTGATGCTTTTCGTTCGAAAATCAATTTGTGAAGGTATCTGGTGTCTTATATTTGTATGTAACAGTCATGTATGGTTCACATGTCTCTCATGGCAATCTTTTGGCATATCCATTCGTGAAAAAAGTTTTTTGTTGAAGAAAAATATTAGCTTGAAGGGAGTACGTTATGATTTCATCTGAGGTTCCTTGGAGCTCCTAGACCTTGACTTCAGCCCTGTGGTATCAACTGAAGGTTCAGCCAATCAACATGTCTGATGCAAGGTCGGCCCTCTTTTAGCTTATGTTAGTTTTATTTCGTAAATCTGCATGTCTTTCGTTAACTTATTTCCCATGAGTTTCATTGTTTTTCACTTGAATTTATGTGATTGATTGTCATGTGTGGTCCTCATGGACGGAAGCTTAAATGATTAATTAAGTAGTTGGTGTCTGAAAATGGTAATGCGGGAGGAATAACATGTCCATATTTTTGCTGTTCAACAATTTCTTGATTTCTATTTTAGTGTTGAGATTAAAAGGTGAAATTTAAGTTGATAGATGTAAAATAAATGGTAGTCCGTTGGTGTAAAGTCTGTGTAGTAAGATGTATAAAGGGGTCGTTTGGTGTGATTTGTTTCGGCCTTTTCCCGTTAGGTTAGAATGAAGTTCTTCCGTGGAGTTACTTTACATTACCATCAAACTTGGATGACACTTTATGTTGCCCGTGGCATCAAGTCTAAGCCCCTACGTAGGTTGCTGGAAAATGACACTACATTTTATCTGCCATCGTGTTGTAACCCTTAGGTTACCACTAAATTTCGTCTACGTTTGACTAGGGATGAATTCACTTGAATGGTTTATTTTGTTTGCGATAGTCCTATTTACGCATAAATGCCATCCAACCCTTGGGTGTATTTTCGGGTTTTAATTGGATATTGATTAAAGATTTCAAAAAGTTGGTCAGGTTAGGAAGTCATTTAGACTGTAATTGGGTTTTGGGTCCGACAATAAAATCGTTAATTTTGTTTTATTGTAAATAAATCACGTACAATATATTTTAACTTTTAAGGTTTGCAAGGCATTTTCTCTGTTCTCTTCTGGGTAGGGAGTTACCAGCAAAATTAAATGTACGACGTTTGGGCCCTCAGATGATATAATGGCCCTACGATATATCGTGGGCCTTTGAAGAATTCTGTGGTTTTAAACAGTATGGCCTGTAATTCGAAAACGGTCCGCCAGCTTTTACTGCCATTTACCGCAATGATCTATTCTCGGATTATTTTGTAGTTTCAAGCAAAGGCCATACGAGCAGTGTACGGAACTTAGGATTCACTACTTGAAATATCCTATGAGTAACCGTATTTTATAACGACTTTGAATATCAGCATAATGTTAAAACTTTGAATCTTACCATCACTCCTCATATCTCGTGGCTAACCTATGAGGAATATGATCAATGGATCTCCTTGCGAAAACACACCTGTCGCTCCAAAAATCATTTCCCACGAACCAATGCATAACAATAATCAAACCAAATAAAGAGTTGACGTACTTGACGAGATGAAGATAACAAGATCCAAATGCCGGAAACAAAACTCATTCCCAGAAGAATAAAGAAAACAGCAATTGGCAAGACCATTGGTGGCATTGATGGTCAAGTCACACTTCTAACCGACAGGCTGCTGACAAGGAAAATCTCACACAAAGTTTTAACTGAAAGTGCATCGGCAATTCTCTGGTTCAAAGTCAATTCTAGAAGACACCTATTTCAGATTCAATGTATAGATTGCGTGAAGACTCTTACTAGTGGCCGTGTGTTAGGGCGAATCTGGTTGATGTGCCTTGTGTTTTCCCTCCAGTCTACTCCAGAGACTGCCGCCATTTGTCAACCGCAACAACAAATCAGAAAACAAGAAAAAAGATAACAAAATAACCTCGTTGGTGTTCCTTCTCATATAATACTCAGCCTACTTTTAGCTTTTATTGTTTCTGACCACAACGGTTCTCCTCTTATGTGCGGGTTCAAGGGATGCACCAGATAGTGCCGGCGGACGAGATCAATGGCGGGAACTTCAAGCCGATATGACGACTCCTCCGCCGGAAAAAAAGAGAAGATAGCGCGCCGTTAAAGAAGGCATTTGTTCGCAGCCTGGAGCCGGTTGCCACACTGCCGTTGAAGGAGGTATTTTTATTGACATGAGAACCGTACAACGGCGCCTACACCGGAGAAAAACGAAGCCGTTTCGACAGTGTGCGACTTGCTCAGATCGAAAGGCGGCGAAAGTCTCCAACCAGATCTGCATGAAGAGCAACTCCCGTTTTCAATAGATTAAGCGGATCCAAAATTCCCATCGCCTATTAAAGCTTCATCCACGGCAAGTGTAGCGAAACGCGGAAATCAGCAAGAAATTCAACAAAAAATAACAGGCAGATTCGAATCTTACGCATGTCCGATCGCGAGATGTACCTCAGTAAGTGCAGGGATAACGAGCGGTGGCTAATGCATAAGGAAAATACCTGGGGAGGCGCAACCACTTTGTTTCATTACGTTCTTCTAAGAGCAACTCATCTTTACAGTTTCTGTTCCATTAGAGATTTTCTTCGACCTTCTAAAAAGAACAAGAAAACGAGTTCGATCTACATTGCAAACGAAGGAATTAAGGAAAGTAATAACACTAAACATAAGGAAAGAGTGAACACGTCATGCACTAAAGTTATTCGAAAAATGAGATCTACGCTCAAAAACATAGACAACCTACCTCAACAGAGAGTTCGATTAGACTGCTTTCAAAACTGGATTTCGAAAGAATTCAATCGGCGGAGAAAACAATAACAACCATCGCAATCTCTATGCACACACGTTATCGTATTCTTCATTTCACTCGATTCGCTGCGTCTGGCATCGAAAATCAAGATCAGGTCAGAATCCAAGAAGCATATGCCAGAAAACACAAGCAACTCACCGTCATCCTCTGGATTAGCGAATCGTGAAATTCCCAAACCTTCTATTGATAATATTCAACAGCGACCAGATCAAATCAAAATCAACTTGCGATCCGACTGAAAACACGCCACAAAACGGATCGACGTGTGATTCGAGGAAACACCGCCATTCAACCGGTTTTTCAAACGCAAACAGATACAAATGGATGCGACTGGAGGGCTGCACTGGTACATATGGGCTTTATAGGGCCACAATCGAGGCCCAATAATTGACACGGACTACTGCAGTCCATTTAACCCTCTCATGCCCATCAAAATTTGCTCATGAATACTTGTTATTGGAAATGAGACGCTAAAACATAACATAGTCATTGTATTGGGTGATTGCAGGAGAAGCACATTGCATACTTTTACTTACAACACACCAAAAACAATTGAAATTAAGATACATGTTGGTTGGATAGCATTCCTGCTGCGGGCAATCGGGTCGTGAAGCGCCTTAAGCAGCAGAGGGGGCAGGAATGTAAGAAACCCCTGGTTCGGGAAGAGAAGCCAAGATTGCTGGCTTCAAGAGGGACTCCAGGGGCTTGTAGTCCAGAGAAGAATCATCATAAATATCAAACCATTTCTTCACAAGCATCTTGATGTCTTCTCTGTCCATGTTGGCCTCCACACCAGTGTACCTCCATGGCTTCGAGCCCTGATCATTCGTTCGTTCGTTAAAACACCGCCCCTATTTACACACACTCCAGAATAAGAAAAAAACGATTCACTTAGTCGCAATTACCGCAGCGCAGTAGTGAACAACTTCAACTTTCTCGAGCTCAACGTTTTCAGGGTGGCGCCACAGCATCGCAAGAACGAGGTTGTAGATGAGAGGGATCGGCTTGTAGATTTTGGTGAAGAACATGTTCAAGAAATCCTGCAAAAAGAAATATTTTTTTTAACATGGCGTTGGCTATTATTTTAATTATATTGTATTTACCTGCTCAGCGAAAGGCGTTGGTGGTGTGATGCGGAGAGTTGCGAGGAGATTCTCGTAGGTTTCTTTGCTGGGCTCGTGAACGAACATGCCGGCGTTGAAGTAGAGTGGGGGAGAGGAACCCATCTCCGTCGGCCACGTCACCTTTTCTGGGCACTGCTGGCAGTAACCGATCTTGTACTGCGGCGAGTGGCTCCATGTTTTCTCACAGAAGCAGTCCATCACGGCGTAGAAGTAGCCGTCCGGGGTGTCGAACAGATGGTCGATGTTGGCGTAAACTTGGATGTCAGCATCTAGGTAGACCATCTTCTTGTACTCCACGAACTGCAACAACGAATCCCACATCGGTCAAGACAAGGAACACAAAATCGTTTGGTAGTTGAAAGATATAAACTCACGTTCCAGATACGGAGCTTGGAGTAGTTGATGACGTAGTAAGCCATGGCGAACTGAATCTGGTTTTCCGGTGGGTAAATGGGCTCGATCTCCCGGACGATGCATCCCTGGGATCGGAGAAGTTCACGATGCTCTTCGGGGACATCCGGCAGAATGGCGACGACCAAAGGATAGGCGCTGTTGACCTTTCTGAGACCTTTGGCCAGGCCAACAACTCCCTTAACATAATCGCCGTTGCCGGCCAAGAAAGTCACATAGGCCTTGGTGGCGTCGGCGGCGGGGGGCGCTTTGTAGAGAGAATCAACCGGTGCTACGGGGGCCATTTGAGGGGTTGAAGACTAGACTGGGAGAGAGTTAGTAAAAAGATGCGCTAACTCTTGCCTCTTCTGCCTTCTTCCTGAGTTTGAGACGGTGTTGCTGCGGAGGTTATATAGACGTCAAATGACATGCGAAATGCGATTCAAATGAAATTGAGATAAAAAGCCGTGAAATATTCATTGTCCCCTTTTTGTTTTCCTTTTCGGCGTGGGAATAAAATGATGGGGAAGGCATCCCGCCGTGGATTCAGCCTTATCACCAGGACGGACGGCTGAGATTAGATTGTTTTAGTTGGCAGGTCCACATTCGAAGAATCATCATTTGCATATTTTAAAGTGTTTTCCTGAATCTTTTTAACATTGTGGGCTGTCCCGACTGGCCATTATTATGGATGTTCTAGAGGTATCCCATATATACATACATATAAGAAACAAGATACTCCCGAGCAGTGCGTAAATTACAAAATCGGAATGGAATTGATTTACTTGGTGCACGCACTATTCCCTTTTTTAGAGTTTTAAAACAACCAAAGGAATAATCATGATCACGTGCCTTTGTTATACACAATTTTATTTTTATGTCGACCACAAAACTCGTCCGACTAAAAATAAAAAAATCAATCAGGTTGAAGGGAATCAGTTAGGTGGACAGGTGTCCTCCAGTGACCGGCTAAGTCAGTCGCTCTCAGATGTTCCTCTCTGCCACGTGTCCATCTGTCTTGCCGTCTATTTATAAATACGAAAGAGGGAGGGGGAATTTGGGTGGCTGAGAACAGAATTTGAGGTTTGGCATCTCGCTCTCAATGAAGCCCACCGCCATCCACGGGTGTGCAAGTGGAGGAGGAGGAGGAGACGGGAGCAGAGTCATTTGTTTGCCACAGCCTGCAGCAGGCTTCATTTACCATATAAATTCAGATTTCAAGTAAATCCTGTGCAGTCTTTGATTAAAAAAGGAGAATGGAGTGGGAGCCATGCAGGGTCCTACCTGCAGGTTTACCAACATAGCAGAAATAACACAGCATCATGTGTTGTGATATCCGATGGTCAAGAGTATGGAGCCGCGTCCACGACACACAGACAAGACAAAGATATGTGAACATCATGCACCGGATCCTCAGAACCTCTCAATGTGCGTGCACTCAACTCCCTGGGGCCACAAATCAAATGACTGGCGTACAACCCTTTATTCATACTGTGCACTAATTTTCTATCGCATATTCCACTAAGTGACAAGTGGATTATGTTCTAGGGGCCAGAAGACGGATTCCGGCCGTCGTTTTACATTCAAAACCGATGGATAAAAAAAAAGACAAGTATACGTTCCACAAGGTAACTAACAGAACGAGCAGTTTTTCAAGAGCCTGTAGCAACACGGTGACACACACACAGTATAACACTGGACAAAACTAGGTGCAGTAGACCACTTCAACTTTCATGCCTGTCATGTGGAAAAGAGCGACGCATGTATCAACCAAACAGGATCAACGGGTCTACGTTTTCATAGAAAAAGGGAGTTTACTCCAGAGATCGGAAACTTGCCTTGCTTGCAATGTTGTTTGAGAGCCAATCCAGTCCTTCATACAGCCCCTCCCCAGATGTCGCACAGGTGCTCTGAATGTACCTGAGCACGAGGAAGGTGAGGACGAAGGGCATCACAACAACAAGAATATGAGGATAGGGGTTCGCACCAATGACGCTGCCTGAGGGAGTGCAGGCCTAACTTGTCAGTAATTTCAGCAGCGTTCATTGCGTTGGGAAGATCTTGCTTGTTAGCAAACACAAGCAACACAGCATCTCTAAGCTCATCCTGAAAATAGAAGCAAAGTTTTTTCATATTGATTCTAATATGCACCACTAGGAAAATGGTTATTTTTTAACCCTAATATGTAAATGGAAAACGGAAACTTCACCTCATTTAACATCCTATGCAGTTCATCCCTAGCCTCAATAACACGGTCCCTATCATTGCTGTCGACTACAAATATGAGTCCCTGAGTATTTTGGAAGTAGTGCCTCCACAATGGACGGATCTGCAAATGGGAGCGTATAAAAGCTTACTATAGTTTTTACAGGAAAGTAATCACAAGTGCTTCAAATTGAACGTAGAGACCTTGGAGGCATACATTTGTCTAAAGGATTGGGTGGAGTCAGTGAAAAGAAATCAAACATTATCCTCAAGTTCAAGTAAAGATGAAGTTGAAGACTTCTAATTTGGAAACATTTAGTGCTCCATGAAATATTATTACTTTGTAATAAAATGTTGTATTCATGTTTTTAATTAAAAAGTTCTTCATGTAAAAACAATGACATGGAAATAAAATATGTCAAACTACTAGATAAAGTTGAATGTCCTACTTTGTCCTGGCCACCAACATCCCAAACTGTGAAGCTTATGTTCTTGTACTCAACAGTTTCAACATTGAAACCTGCAAGAAAAAGACGAGAGTGATAATGCAACTCACAAATTAAATTTGTAACAAAAAAAGTGGTTATCCATGAAATTCTAGGGCAATAAATGAGAAGCAGTGAGCTAAGTATGAATACTAAAAATACAATAGCAACAAGGCATACCAATGGTTGGAATTGTAGTAACTATCTCTCCAAGCTTCAGCTTATACAAGATGGTTGTTTTACCAGCAGCATCAAGACCAACCATTAAGATACGCATCTCCCTCTTGGCAAAAAGCCGACTAAAAAGCTTTGTGAATGTGAGACCCATCTTCTCCCCTCTTCTGAAAGATATCCTAGCACATCATGAAATATAAATAGTTTCTCTGATGAAGCCAGATCGTTATAACAGGAATACCACTAATCATTGTTCCCTCAATTATACACAGGCGAAAGTGTCTATACTTACATAACTTGGGTCATTCTTTCAGTCCATATTGTGAGTCATACGTATGAAAAAAGAAATAAGACAATCTTAAATCTTGTAGTAATATTTGCGAAGAACGATTGGAATATTCTGGTATACGTTGCAAAGCGGAATCCCATTCAGTTTTCTTAAAAATCATTCGCAGTAGCACCCTCGGTAATTACCAAAAAAAAAATTTAAAAAAAAAACCGAACAGAAGCACCAATAGATCTGAACCGAAAGAGACGGTTCCCGATCAGTACAAAACCAGCACCAACCCGGGGATGGGTAAGGATGCATTTCATGCACAAGAAAATACACAGTCAAACAATCGGCTCATCCAAATAAAAAGGCTGGTGCATTAGAAAAACCTCCAAGGCAACTTCAAACAAGACCACTCGTCTAAAAATCGAGGAGGTTCCACGGAACAAAATAATGAAATTGCAGAATCGGAGAAACCTTCAACACAGGTTGAAAATACCGAAATCTAAGAACCACCGCTAAAGAAATTCAGATGCCATCAGATCCAAGACAAGATCAGCGATCTCAAGAAATTACGTACCAATCTCCAACACAATAGCTATCACGCAGGAGAACACGAGGAGAAACTGCTTACGGCCAACGCTGACACGGCGTTCACAAGATAAAAGGAGCCCATTGTGAATATTTACCAAATAGCCATCACGAGTTAGCAAATTACCCATATTGCCACTCCCCTCCCCAAGGGCCAAGATATTCATCGTCAAAACGAAATATGTTGGGAATCTCTGTCAATCTTTGTACACAGCAAATGCTCAGGTATGCACATCCCATTAACTTGTAGCCATGATCCACCTAACACGCAGGAGTCATCTTGGGCCTGAATCTTGTTGCTCAATGGTTTTCCAACATGCAAACACTGCTGAGGGAACAATTGATTTGCCCATATGTGTGCCAACAGAAGGGGTCATGCAGAGCTTTGATTCTTGCAGTTGGCTTTTGCGCAGTAGAATTCAACTTTCCTACGCAAGAGCTTGAAAGCAGGCATCCGGCCCCGATCCTAAATCCAAGGGTAAGAGGACCAGGGCTTTCGACCCACAGTAGCCATCAGCGCTGCGCAATCCATGAGCCACCTTTCAGGTTCCTTGCTTTGATTGCCTTTTTCAAGTTCGTTTCAGCGCCCACTTTGATTTTGTGGTCATATATTGGATTTATGGACAAGTTTCGCAAGCTTCTTACCATGCGAACATCAGCCAACAAAAGTTCGCAGTAGAAAAAACTTTGTTTGAAATGCAAACAATCCTCATTTGTTGAGTCTAAGGGTGTTGTCTTGATGATGAGCTTATTTCATCGGAGTACAAGGTGCCCTGTTACTCTGGTTTAGTTTTTGTGGCAGGCTCTTGTCAAGGAAACTGGAGGATCTGAGAAGTTTCCGATCACAATTTGCTCAAAAACCCATTTATTAGCAGCTTCAGTGTAGTGAACCCCGTCCCAGTTGATCATAACAGATGGATCCTCGCATGATCCAATTGTTATTTCCGTTCCATTCACCTTGATCTTCCTTCCACACCCAATCCTCCTGTTGTAGTTATACTTCCCTCCATGCCCACAACATGCTCGTAATGGGTGCACAAACCCTGCATTTGAATCAACACATTAACGCTATTTGTATCCAACCAATGCAAACAGGCTCTTTTGATAGAGGGGCCATGGCATACCATGCTTCTTGGCATTACTGATGAGTTCATATTTGACAGAGTAGACATCAACATATGTCAAGGCTGCTGATGGTAGATCTTTCCTGAGCTGAACCACAGCTTCTTTAAGTTTCAGGTTGAAATAGCGAGCCACTTCATTGTAGGGGATTGCGCATCCGACTTTGTCGAGCTGCGCTTTAGTGACTGGGAGACCATCCATGACATAAGGCAAGCAACCTACTGGCCCTGTGTTGTGGATCCAAAAGGATCTCCCTCCATGACCCTCATATATGTACTGCACAGAGATATCATTAGGCCTCTTTTAAATAAGGAAATCATCTATCCCTTATTTACCTTCAAAATGGTCTTGAACTGATCCAGGATATCGGGTATCTGAGCTCTCACTTGATCCGTGGTGAGGTTGAAGAAATAACCAGCGGTGAGATCATTTTGGCCGATATCGAATGCGTACAGAGCTTGCGAGAAATACTCAGGCCTTGGCATCAGTCCTTTGAAAGCTTGCCCGCCTTCACGCCGTATCACCTGAGACCTCCTATGGAAGTCATTGAATTCATAGTACTGCACGTTGAGTGAGATTGGGCTGTAGCCACTCTGATGCAGAGTTGTGTTCTGGGGTCTGATAGTTGATCCCGCTGTTGCGAAATTGGCTCCGTGGCTGAAGTTAGAGCCTAGTGCGTCAAGAAACGCACTCAGATGTGGGTGCTCCAGCTTTTCCACTGCAAGCATGCAGACACAGAAACAGTCAGAATGGTAAACAACGGGAAGCAATAATCATAATAAACTGGCGGTCATTACCGAGAAAATCAATTATGAGTCTGCCATCAGAGTAGCGCCCAGCGGGGCGATGAAAGTAAGTCTCGCCGTTGGGCGGACTGGCCTGACCGAAGGCCGCCGACAAGCCGCCGGTGTCGGAGTTGGAGTCGCCGAAGTTGAAAACCGCCGGAAACTCACAAGCAGATGAGGAGGTCAGTGAAAGCAGGGAAACGAAAACAGTGATAAGTGCCTTCATTTTCCGATTCTTCAAAGCTCCTTGTGTTTTATGGAATTCCACGTCTCCTCCGAATGGATTGACTGCACAGTTGTTGCTATGCAGACTAGTCCTACAGTTTTCTAGAGAAGAAAGATGATAACAAATGGCGCAGCAACTCAAAGCAGAATCGGTCAAGTGTTGAACGTGAGGAAGAAAACCGACATTTGGCTTCTCTTCAACATCTCAAGGCAAAAGTGCATTTGGCTTTTCTGCTAATTTCCTTATTACATGAGAAATTTGGGTAAGAGATCATCGCTTATTATCAAAGGTAAAGGTAAGAAGCTGGAGGAGATGACACCAATTTGGTCAAAGAAACCATCGAAAAGGACAAATGCGTTCCGAAATCGGCTGGGTAAAGTTCACGGACCCGTGACACGTGAGGTTAAAAAATTAAATTAAATTTATCTTTCTAAAAATATCGTATTTGTAATTTTAAAATTATATTAAAACTATTTATTGATTTAGAATCGAATTTGGCTTATTATAAACGAAAAATAAAAAAATATATTTTAATTTCGTGTTTTTTAATTTTTATTAAATTGGATATAAAAGATTACAATTATCAAATTTAAAACACGGATAGTAATAATGCCAAGAGAATGAACTGATGCCGGTGGTAATGAAAAAGAACGAACAGAACGCTCTGTACAGTTCATTTATTTTTCTTGAGAAGTATCATCACACGACAAAGAATCAAAGAAACGGTTCAGAGAGCTCCATCTCGTTGGCAGTTTGCCTTGGAGTGTCGGGGCGCTGTGGCCCTAAGAAGTTCAGGCCTAACCACTGCCACGGCCAGCAGACGTACCTCGGCCTAGCAGCTCCAGATCTCGACGTTTCGCGGGCATCCAGCTCTTCCAGATGTCGAGTAAGCACCTCGACTCGATCCCAAAGTTTTGAAGCTCTGGTATCAGCCAATCTCAACGATTTCTCAGCTGCATCTCTTGCTGCCATCGCTGCTTCTGCCGTTTGTTCCTTGAGCTCAAGCTTTTTCTCCGCCTCCATCACAGCTTGTCGAGCCTCTTCAAGCTCCTGGCGCACTGACGCCAACTGGATCACATAATTGGAAGCAAATCAAGATGTTGAGGAAGAATGCTACCCAGAACATCTCTGGATCATGAATAAGTACCACTGCGACTCCAGACCACTAGCTGAAATCAGGACATCCATCTATCTGTACGACCAACTTCTAGTAAATATTGGCATACCTGTGATGCACATTGCTGTTCAACTGCTTTTCCTGCTTCAGCTTCCTGCTGTGCTGCCACCTTCCATCGTGCTATTTCTTCCTCCGCGGTAGAAATATCCGTCAGAAGCCCTTCAATCTGCTAGGAAAACAACAAATTGAGTAACTAAGACGATTCAGCACGCTTCCGGAAGGACTCATCCCTCTTCTTGATAGCCTCATGGCACAGCGCTTTAAGACGATTCATCGACACCTGGAGGTCATTCTTTGCCCTCTCTGCAGCCCCACGGGCTAATCTCTCACGATCAGTTCAAGTAAAAGTTTCCGGAACTTCTCCTCAGAGATATTCTCCACGGCTTGGTGTCAACAGGCAATGGATCATCCCCCTCCACATCGCTCAGCACGGCGTCATTCTCCTCATCGCCCATACCGTCCATCTGCTTCAGAAAAGCAACTTTCTACCAAATATCCCCCAAAACCTAGCACTAGAATCTCAAAGCGCTGAGCCAGGAATTCGTGGGAAATCCCAGAATCACCAATCCGGGGCCCAATTCGACTCGAGTCGAGTCCGCACCGCACCTTGGTGGGTGTTTCCTGCGAAACCGGAACCCCTTGGATTGGATTGCAATTATCCTCATCTCAATCACACATATTCAGATTCATTTGTTGACGGAACGAATCCCAAAGATGCATTTTGACAAGCGTTGTGTCGTGTCACAACTCACATATACTGTTACATATTGCGTATATCCACTGTCCGTCCACAGGGAAAGAAGGCAGCAATTTTCATGCATCTTAGACAAGACGATGATTTTTTAAGTAGCCTAAATTTTCAGGGCGTGCGTCTCGTCTCGCCTTTTGAGCCCAATGGAAAGCCTCCAGGCGTCGAGGAGGGCGTCGGGCAAGAGCGAAGCCAAGAAGCACTGCAGCGAATGAGCCCAGTGGGGGGTGCATCGCCGCTCACGCCCAATGAACCTTGCGCCAGCCTCCGCGTAGCCCTCCGCCGTGGGCACGAAGAGGGACGGCTTTCCCTTGAACGCCACTTGGGAGGCCATTTTTGTGGACACGTAGAGAGGGACCTGGGCGGGCAAAGACAGACAAGAGAGGCAGGCATCAGCATTCAGCAGGGCAGCCCGATGAATGCCTGGCTGGCGACACCAGTACTTACTTGACACTGGACGTCCACCCCGTAGCGCTTGTACTCCACGTAAATGCTCTGACTCACCCGATCCACGTACCTGCCACACAAAGTACAAAAAATCGGAAACCAACCGCAGTCCACGTGCCACCTACCCTACCAATTAACATGCCAGCAGGTACCCACATGCATATACCACCCAACTTTCAAAACTTCACATATACGCATGCACCCCACCCCCCCTCCCCCGAAAAGTATTTTTACTTTTGTTTTTCACGGTATATCGTTAACTGGGTTGAGCTGCATATGGGCATGCCTGCTGCCCAGCGGCAGCTGCAATAAATGTTGCGTGCGGAGAGATCGGAGAACTTACGCTTTGGTGGCGGCGTAGACGGCGTAGAGGGGGTGAGAAGGTACGGCGACGGAGGCGCCGGAGCCGATGTTCACTACCGCTCCTCTTCCGCGGGCCACCATCCTCGGCACAAGGATCTTGGTCACGCAGCTTGTTCCCACGACATTAACCTTCACAAGCTTCATCCAGATTTCCTCCTCCACTTGATGGAAATACATGGCTCCAGGATACGTCACCCCCACGTTGTTAACCAGAACCCCGATCTCGATATCCTCGACGGCATCACCCAGACAGCAGATCTTCGAAACGGCGTCGTCTGCCGCGAAATCGATATCGAAGACTCGGATTTCGACTGGAGGATGCTTTTGCTGGATTTCTCCGGAGACCCTTTCCAGTTTTGCGCGGTCGCGGCTGACGAGGACGAGATTCAGGCCGGCGGAGGCGAGTTTGAAGGCGAAGGCCTTACCGATTCCATCCGTCGCTCCGGTGATTAAGGCCCATGGACCGTAGGATTTCAGATCTTTGGGTGCCCGGAAGAAGTTGGTGTAGACCCATTTGAGGAAAGAAACCGAGGGAGCGAGGAGGGAGATGAAACCCACGAGGGAGAGGAGTGGGATCAGCCACGAATATGACGATGCCGTCATTTCTCCAGGAACGGAGGGCGCTGCAGTTAAGTTGAGCCGAAGAAGATAAGCAGAAGCTTCAATCAATGCATGACATAACACAAACATGGGAAAATTCGGTCCAAAACTGTAGTAAAATAATATATACTCCCCGAGGGAAAGCTGGAATGTCCGTCTGTCTTTTGCGACATCGCAGTCGTAATAAATCAAAAGACCCCAGCTTTGTTTTTCCGATGGGACGGGAAAGCAATTGCCGCTTTCACTATGTCAAGCCTTCGAAAAGGATTTTCGACAGATCGGCACAAGGCATGCATACATACTACGTACAGTTTGGTTGCTCTACGAAATTGCATGTACTTCGTCCCAAAGCATCCTATACGGTAGAATAAATATACATATATATTTTAGGAAACATGCGCATTTTTCAGGCACAGAGGTGTTTGTCCCCCTGGTACAAGATTAAGTATTCTTGGCGTCGAATGGCGATGCTAATAATAATACAAAATCTTCTGAATACCTTGAGCTGCCGAGTAACAGGGACTCAACTAACTCTATCATTTATGAAGGCTTCCGCAGAAGGTTTCCTCCCAAGAAAATCAGACAAAAGCTCTAAAGGGTCTTTTCCTCCCTGACTCAATACCTTCCAAATGACAGAACAAGGATCAGAATTAGCAGGAGGGATCTCCTCCTTGTACAAAGTCTTAGTTGAAACGAGAGTGTATCAGAGGGCCAGCCCCCTACCTTGTTCCTAAACCCAATGCCAGCGTTCTGGTTAAGTATGCCATCTGAAAACTTGGCTGAGAATATATCAGCAGCAAACACCTGTTGGGGGAGCAAAAGGTAACCAACCAACCCTTCACACAAACTTCTTGTAACTTTTTTAGCAGATTGTAAACAAAGACTGCAAATTTTGATGACTTGGCAATGAAAAAGCTGTTACTCGGACCTCGCTCCATAGCCGGCTATAGCAAGTAGCTTCATAGCCTATGGCTGTTCGTGGAAAACACGACGCCGGGTGTGTTCCTTCTAACATCGGTAACCCCAGCATAATCTGCAACAAACAAGAATAAGGATATCAATGCAGGACTCTGTATACAAGAACTAACAGGCAGCAGGCGCAGGAAGTACCTTTGGATGGAGATCGCGGAACAATTCAATCATGTCTATATCCTCCGTGGAGTGTATTTTCTGATCAAACAGACCTGCAGATCACGGTACTAATTCGAAACTAGGTGAACAAGGAAATGAAGAAACTATGAGTTCGGTGAACTGGAAGACTTACAATAGAGGACTTCCTGTTTGATTTTAAGTGCAGAGAAGTAGGACCTCCAACTCTTTAGTGATTTGCATACCTCTTCCTCCAGAGGCTTTGTGATATCCTAGAGTTGTTAGAACAGGATTGCATCACACTTCAAAGTTCCCAGGAAAACACATCTCAATAAATGAGTATTCATTAATAAAAATACCTGGTGAAAGCCAGAGATCAGTTTGAGAGCTTCACTTTCATAACACCTGAGAAGAAATTGCTGGTAAGCAGACTACGATACATTACCCTGAACAGTTATGCTTACCAGTTCTCCAGTAAAAGTGAGGGGATCTCAACGAAGTCAGGATCAAGGCGTAAGCCAGAAAATCTAGAGAAAGATGATCGACTGCATAGATGGTGGATCTGACACCATGAGAATTGTTCATGAGCTTAGGCCATAGATGAAACGAATAGGCATTGCAAATAAAGCATTCACTGCATATAAATCATACCACATGACCAAACTCATGGAACAAATTCACAACTTCAGAAAATCTCAAAAGGCTGGGATGCCCACTGGCTTCCTTTTGTAACTGACTAATCAACAAAGCCACGGGAATCTGAAAAAAAAAAGAGAACAGGCTAATGATAAAGAAATAGACCATCTAAACAAGCAAAAGGAACTCAACGATCAGATTACCTGTCGAATATTGTTAGAGCATGTACCATTTTGAAGAGGCACAACACATGTGTGACCATACTTTCCTTCCCTATGCAAAGAAATGCATTGCATGACTATATCTCCAAGGTGACAGACGATTGACTTGACTTGATGGAGAGAACTAAGCAAATAAACCTGGCATATATATCAAGATAAAAGTATCCCATGTGTTCACCCAAAGGCAAGTCTATAACCGAAAAAAGTTGCACATCCTGGTGCCAAACTTCTGCATCAAGCACTTCCTCGAAGCTTAATCCTTCATTCATTATTCAGCATTAGAAGGATGTATACATGCCTCATCCAGACTGTTGTGCAAATATGCATTTATAAGTTACGTCAGAAGAATATATATATAATTACCAAAAAGGTCTTGGGTTATTTTGAGCATCCCAGATATAACTAGATCTAGAGGGAAGTGCTGTTTGATGACTCCGAAGTCGATGCCAAGCGTATGCTCTTTGATTTTCTTGACATAGAATGGCAGGTCTTCAACCCCAAAAGGAAAATCCCCCTCCTCGCTTCTCTTTAGCGCGAAAATCAATTTTCAGAGGGTGCTTGATAGGTAAAAGATAACAATAACATGCCAACCTTGACTTCCTTTAGAAGAGAAAGTTCTTTGGATGCCATTCCCGCTACTTTAGCTGAAATATTCTCCAAAAACTCCACAACCTTAAAGACACGGGTATATGTAAGATCAAGCAAGGCAAGATATGTAATTTATACACAAATGAAACTCTCATTTATAGTTCCCTGGGGGCTGCATCAGAAGAGCTTGCACTTTTTATCAGCAGACCAGAAGAGCACTATGCTGGCCAATTTTACATGAAATCACAGCATCAAATGTGGAGCTACTGTTATCAGATAGTAGAAACCTTTTGAGATTTGCCTGCCATTCGAGAATCGACAGCATAATCTGCATAACTTGCAAAACCGAGCAATCTGGCAAGTTTGTGACGACACTGAACCTAGAAAAAAGAAAGAACAGTTGCTTTGCATTCAGAAATTTCAATATATAAGAACAAGTCGTCAACACAAATGCAAGTATCACTAAATTTCAGTGTACTAAAATGTCAGAAAAGCATAGTTGATAAAACTGAATCAAAACAAGATGCATAAAAGTAGTCTTAAAGAGCAATCTTTACCAGAGCCTTCAAGACAGAAACATTCACTTCGCATCTTCTGCCATAATTCACAGCAACAGTTTTCCTGGTGGATCCCACCTACGTAATGATAATATACTTATGAGAAAAAATGGTTTACATCAACAAAGAAGGGACAATGATTTTGAGTCACGTTACCAAAAAAGTGATGTAAATTAAATTACTACTTCATCTAAGAAGGAAAAAAATATAGAAATGGTTTCAAAAGGTCCAACCTTGCAGAGCTCTAGGATGGGAGAAACATGATGGCTTCTTAAGAGTACTTTGTACCTTCCATCCTCTGCCCTGTCCAAACTCTGGAACAAATGGACTTTTATTGTGCTAAGGTGCAAAATATGGGAATCCAAAAAAGAGAACTCCGAATGGAAAAGGCATCTGGATCTTTGATGAGTAGTATATAAATGTTGGTATGCTAGAGTAGAATCAGTAGACGAATCACATTCTCTAACCTTGAGAAACTCGAGGGGCAGACCTTCCAGTTCTTTTTCATCAAAATGGAGAAATGAACTATCATCATTCAGATTTCTGATGTATCTCAAGCTTAGCTCGTCAATCTTAGCCTTCAGACGCTGCAACTCTTCCCTTTTGGTGGAGGTAAGATCCAATCCGTTCCGTACAAAATCTTTAATCTGTCACTAAACATTGTAACATATAAACTTGACCCATATATACATCACTCATGCAAGGCATCAAGAACATTGCACGGAGTGTTGCCATCACAGAGATACGCCATGTACATGCATAGACAACATACTAAGTTTCTACCACAGATAGGCCACCAAACGTGGAGAACTAGTAAATTGTAACCAAAACCCAAGACATGCTAAACAGATCGTACCAAACTTTTTGCAAAACGATAGACTTCAGAGCTTTTTTGGCTCTCCTGTCTTGTGAAAGCCTTAATAACACGATAAACATCTTCACGTCTACTGCATGATTCTCAAAAAAAGAGTAATGTTAGAAAATCAAACAAGTAATTCTGATTCTTTTACAAAACTATGGTATATCCCTTGGAATTATCAAATGCAGTGCCACATAAATAGAAGAAAATGGAAAGTGACTCTAAATTAGAACCTGCATGCAAAAAAATGGGCATCGATTCTTTGCTCAGCTTCAATGCTTGCTTTACGAATATCCTCAGAAACAGACACCAATTTAGGGAATGCACAGGATTGTATTAGAGGAAACTGTTGTGCTTCTAATTCGGCCAGTAGCTGTACTGAATTGGCATAACTCACCTAACAGCAGACAAAAAAATGCACTCTTATATCATAATGGCAATAATACACGAGCAAAGATGATAAGAGAACCGGCACAAAGCGCAACTAGATTCACTCCCTTTCTTTTATCAATATCTTCCTTCAAGAAAACTAAGTACCTTGCCGAGAGGAACTGTAGCAACGGCATCATGAACTTGCTTGGATTTTTCCACAATGTGATCTGCCAACCTCAATATTTCGGAAGCCGACAGGTTTATTTGGACACTTGTTCCCAGAAGTCCTGAAAGTTTTAAGAATTTTAAAATGTTACTAGGAATCATGCACGAATTTCAAGTTTCGAATAATACCTCAGTTACGTTGAACAGGCCAAAAACAGACCCGGGATACATTTTCACTGGGAAAGCAGTAAACTCGAGATCTCACTCGTTTACATTCAAGCCAGGTTCTTTAGACAACAAGTTTCAATAACCTTTTTTGTTACCCACATCTGGAAAGATTAAAAAACAGATAGCGGCCACCTGCGACACCTTTGGAAACATGAACATAGGGCCCCACGATCAAGATTGAGTGTTTGCGCTGCTTATACCTTTTTTCTTGCGATTCTTCAAATGTGAGTTGAGTGTAGCAATGGCAAAGTTGACTGCTACGGCAAGTAAAGCAGCCGCCCCCGTCAAAGCCACCAGATTTCCTACTCCTCTTCTGGATTCGCCCTCCATCCCACAGTCACACAGACCGTTCCCTTACTCGTCTGATTTTTCACTGCCTTATCGAAGGGCGACAAATGCGAGGGAAAGAAAGAATTGATTTTTTTAACTTATTTTGTACTGAACATTTATGAACCTCATAACGTTGTTCGAGACGTTGCATATTAAGTCAATAGCCGTTTCCAAAAATGAGATAATTAAGTGCTCCTCCATTATCGCGATTGTGACTAATGACAATAAAGAATAAAGATCAAATCTTTATTAACGGTAACCAAGACAGCCTCGAAAAATGAATGCTTATTGCCAATGCTTTCGTAATACGCTATTGGTGAGTAAATTATTCATCCTTGAATGCATTTTAGAAACCTGTTTGTGTGGTAAAGATTCATTTTTTTTGTTAAGCGTAACGTAGGTAAATGTACTGGATTGTAGTTTTGAAGCTTTGAGCTGCCGTTTTCCACCGCACGGAGGGTAAAAAATAAACCGAGAAATAAGGTGATTCTCACAAGGAATTCCCGCATACGCCACCGAATACACCGGGAAAGCCCCACACGTGTCAAGTGACTTCTAAATCTCACGGACTACCCTTCCCCCTTCACCCCATTTTCCCCTCTCCTAGAGGAGAAATTTCATTTTCACATTGCGTGGAAGATCGTCTTTTTTTCCCCTCCCATCTGGTTTTCCAGTTTGCTGGACAAAATCCCACTTCAGGGTCTCAATATCTCTCGCAATCGGGTGGTAGGATACCTGTTTGGGAAGAAAATAGCTACTTTTTTTCGATAATCCCTTTTTTGTTTGTTTGCGTGTATGAGCTTGTGTTAGTTGATAGTAAGGTTTATTCATCCTTATGCTCGATTTTGTAGTTTTTGCCTAGGGAATTCTTTGATTCTTTTGTACATAAGAGAAGGGCAGATCGGCTTTCGTTAAACTGATTGGCAGTAGTTAAAAAAAGAAAAACAAAAATCAAATCTTGCATGTAGCGAGATTGGTCCCAAGAAAAACTCTGTGAGATTTTTGGTGCTATGTTTTAGTATGCCATTGGAAATTGAGAGTTTTCTTGTTTGAATATAGTAGCCCTGAAAAAGAAAAAGAAAAGGAGTTGGAGAAATTGTTTCCCGTGTTTTTAGAATTTTTACTGTTCTTCCATTGGTTATGTGGGTAAAAAAGAAAGTCAAAATACAAAATCTAGTGTTTGCAGAGAGATATTGAGATGGCCTTGAACTATTTACATCAACATTTATTTTCTACCCATCTTGCTGATGATACTTTGATATCGCCTTTTGGAATCATGAACGGGTACCTGGTAGAAGGTGTTTCGGACAACACTGTGGAAAGCAGCTCGAGGGTTTGGCGTACGAATCTTGATGAAGATAAGGAAAGAAACTATGGATTTTTTGCATCAAAGTCAGATTCTGATGACATTGTTGACCTGCTGCCCTCTGATCCTTTTGGTATGGATATTCAGACTACTTTTACTGCGATCACTGGATGGCTAGAAGATTTGGAGGTAAACTGTGATGGATACACGTGGAGCAATGATGGCAGTACCAGTGTAAATGATTACAGTGTGTTAGATAGATGGGGGTTTTTGTGGCATCATGGTTTGAGTTTCCAGCCATTTCCTAATACTGTTCAATTCACTGAGATACCTGCTTTGGATGCGTCGTGTTCATCTAGCAATCTCAATGCTGATGAAGTTCCATTCATGCACGATTTCCCTGGCACTGCTCCATTTCACGAGAAGATAATACCCAATCTTGTAGATATACCCGTGAAGGAGGAAGCTATTGAGTCCGAACTGGATATTTGTGATACTCATTTCTTACACGTTTGTGGTACGTTTGATGCTGTTGGATCTGGGAGGGGAAATGATAAAAGCACTGTTTTTCTTCCTCTTTCTCCTGAAAAACAAGTGGAGGAAACTTCATTTCTTGAGGGGGCGTTCACTTTGGTTTTTAGCTACTTGGGATTAACAGACCTTTTATCGTTGGAAAGAGTTTGCAAATCGTTATTCTTGTCCATCCGAACAGATCCCTGGTTATGGAAAACCATCCGTATAGATCAACCTCTTAATGAAAGGATCACGGATGATGTTCTTTTGAGATTGGCTAGCAGGGCGCAAGGTAAACTCCAATGCCTGAGCTTGGTTGATTGCCCTAAAGTCACTGATGATGGTCTAAGGTTTATATTAGAAACCAATCCACAACTAAGCAAGGTCAGATTTTTAGTTGTGTTTCGTTGCAGTTTTCTTGGTTGTCTATCACCCTTCCTCTAATGCTATTTCGGGTTGAAAGTGCTCATTTTCTAATGCTATTTACATGTTATTGGATGCTGTAAAAGCTCTATTCAATTATTTATCGGTTTGGATTTGTTGAAATGCTGATATTTAAACATTGTATATGCATATAAGCATGGATTTTTTTTGGCTGTGGCAGCTCTCCATTCCTGGGTGTACGAGGATCAGCATCGAATGTGTAGTCGATAGCATCAGGGCATTTAATTCTCAAAAAAATGTTGGAGGCATAAAGCGTCTTCGGATAGGTGGTCTTTATGGAGTTGACCACGAACATTTTGAAGAGTTGAAGATGCTACTTGGCATTGGCAGTAACTGCCATAGTGCTTGCAAACGATATTTTTTTCACCGTGGGAATTTTTATCTACCATATGAAGATGATCGAGCTATAGATATTGATATATGTCCGAGATGCGATAAATATCGATTGGTCTACGACTGCCCTTCTGAGAGTTGTAGCACTAAAGATCCCTCTCAAGCTTGTCGTGCATGTACTCTTTGCATAGCCCGGTGTGCTCAATGCGGTAGGTGTGTCAATGATACTGCTTTTGAAGAAACTTTCTGCTTGGAGTTGCTATGTTCAGATTGTTGCAGACAGCTGCTTTAGTACCATGATTCCACGCGGTCTCTGAGTTATCCAAGCTGTTATCATTTCAATCATCTTGGTCAGAGGAGCTGGAAACTGCTTGTGATTCTCAAAGCTGCTTCTTTAGCTAACCTTGGAATAAATAATTTGAATGCTGGATATGTGCGGTGAACAGCTCACTGCTTGGCGACTAGTCCCTGTGATGGTGCTTGGAGAACAATGATCTTTCTCTTTATCCTTCAGTATTCCTTGAGATTGGGGAATACCGAAACTGTTGAGAGAGACGACTCAGATACCCAAGTCATATTTATTTTTCTTTGGGTGAGCTGCAGCTTTCTATTCATATGTTTTATTCTATGTGATATGACTTATTAACAATTAATTGCCATACTACCAGATTACTATGTAATGTTGCTATTGATGACTGTTAGAAGGGATATGGATGATGTGATAGTACTTGGCTTCTGTTACTTGATGATTTTTCTGTTGATTAAACCAAGTCCCCTGTTAAACAGCTTTGATGACAGTTGCTTGTTTAATAGATTTTTCGTATCTCCAATGAATGCTTCTTTTGTTATATAGCATCAAAACTTTAACAAGGATAAAGAGTACATCAGTTAAGTACAGCAATGAAGGCAGCTAGGGATAAAATTCAACATGGCCAGCAATCTCCCTGCAGAGCAGCTTTGCTTCTTCAGCCAGTTTCAAACTTCTGTGAATGATGAACCCGGTTTGCTTGTGTGTTGAAGTTGGTTTGAATAACTCAGCTTCTTCCTGTTTTCCCAAGAGGATTGATTCTCTAGCTGGAACAACATGCTCCCACCAAAACTCCCGCAGAATCCCATGAATCAAATCCCAGTAGCTTTTTTCTCTATAAACTCGAAATATGGTGCTCCCGTTTGGTGTCCAACAATACAAATCTACCCAATCTCTATCCATCACCTCCATTTGTCCTTGTATCTGAGGCATGTAATAAAATGGCATACTCAACCAGGGTAACATCGTCTCTGGCTTCCCCTTGTTGAAGGGGCATTTTACTTCAAGTATTCCACCATCAGGGGGGCATCCCAGGAGACCATCCGGAGAAGCTCCGATCCATCCGAATTCTTCCTCTGAATGAGTGGCAAAACCCAATGCACTAACATCACGGCCGGTGATGCTTTTGTATTTCTCAATCGCCACAGCCTCGTTCTGAACACCCCATTCCATCGCACCATTCTTATTTTTGTCGCTCAACTGAACATCTGAGGAATATACTTTCTCATGCCACAGTTCATATCGGCGATTACCTTTCCAGAATCCAAGAGCTGTGCTGAAAGTGCTAGTAGTTAGTCTGTCCTTCCTGAGGGCAAACCATTGGTCTGATCTTTGTGGAGTATCAGAAGCAGCAAGATGAGCATTCAATACAAAACAAGAGGTGGGAAAATGAAGGCTGGATGAAGAAGGGGAGAGCGAAGCACAAGTGTAATAACTTCTCATGTATACTACTCTGGACTTGCTTCTTGGAGGCAAATGCAATGTCACTCTACGAATAATACAGAACCGAGGGACACAGGCATTGGTCATAGTTCAGCCACCAAACCCAGATAGATATACAGAATGAAAAGCCCTGGAAAATCAAAGATAGGTTATTCATTACCCAGCATAATCTACTAACAGGAAATGCATAATCAATAGAGAAGGCAACACAAGGTTTGCAATTCCACCGCAAACCTGATATCGGCCGAATAATTAAGAGCACCCAGCAGCAAAAACATACAACACGATGCGACAACAAGTCCCGGAATTAGCTGAGAGAAGGTCGTGAAATCAGGCCCAAATTTCAAACTATATGGAAGAGGAATGGAAGAATACTACTACAAGTTCCAGAAGCACCTTAAACTGATATCGACATCGAAACGGCGTAACTTCAGGATAAAAGGAATGCCAGAGTAAACCCGTCTCCGGCGAACAAACAAGGCGCAGCCGGGACTGGGGGAGCGTAGTAATTAGGATGAGTAGTAATGGGCTGCGAAAAGCCCAAATTCAAGTCCAGTTCCTTCTCTGAAAGGTCCGCTTCTCAAGTCTCAACACAGACAATCCAGGCTTGAGAGAAATCACTCCCAACAGCCAAGCCCGCTGCTTCCTCTCAATCATATCCTGCTATGCCCTTTCAGTCCACTTCTTTGTTCAGGCCGCCAACGCCATTTTTAACATGTGTTAATAAGAGGAATGATCTGAGTTGATATCGCTTATCTCCGTACATGATGCTGCGGCTCCACATTGTCGGTATTCAGTATATAAAAATATGTCGTCCACTCATTCTGGGGGTGCCCTACGACAACCCACATATTTGGCTCGTTTTCTCTTTTTTCACATTGTCCCCATTGCTTTACAGCGCATGGTGTACGTGGTCGAAGTGTGCATGCCTCTGGTATTCTTGCAGCACTCATACGGTAAATGGCTGCCCAGTTGCTGTGGCTGGCTGGCTCCATCACGATTCGGTTCTTTAATGAGGTGTCATGAAAACGGGGACCAACCCCCTCAAATCGGACCATTTAATTGGCTTTATTACTGCTGCCTAACATCCCCTAATCGATGTGAATCTTTTCCTCAGTCCCTCTTCTTTTTGCTTTTATTGGGTGATTCATTGTGGGACTTCTCCGATCCGTATGGAATGAACTATTTCATAGTTTTCACTTTGGGGTAAAATGTGTCGACAGGAAATATGCTGCCTGCGCATGATATATTCATCTTTTTGTCGGCATTCCATTGTTTCTGCTCCCAGCTTTGTAATGAGGTTCTGGACTATATAAATGGATAATACATAAACTGCGCACTTTCCTGGTGCTGCTCTCTGAAACGTTGTTAACGCGTAGTAGAGAGATACATGGTGACATCTATATGAAATTCAAACTTGATGTACTCAAGACACGAACTTGGTGTGGCTGTCATGTTTTGGTCTTATATAACTTGCATGTGATTGTTTGTGGGAGGTTTAAGATCTCTTCTCTTCAGCCTGCAAGCGCTCCATAATGCTTGTATTATGAGTCCTGATTTCGGATTCGATAGTATTCTGAAGTTGGCCAAATTGGCATTTTGTCTGCTGTTTCTTGTATGGGTTTTTTTGGATGCCTCGAAGAAAAGAAATGCTGAGGAGCATCTTTCGCAAAGAGAAAAACCAACAGTTACCAGGATTTCTGCTTCACTGAATATCATAATTTGCTTATCTTATACGGCTTTCTGTGTATATGAGTTTTGGAGATGTGGAATCAGCAATATTGATGCTATTTTATCCGCTACAACGTGGTGTTTTTCTTGCATTCTTGCCATACATTCAGCAATCAAGACACCAAGAAAGAGGCACTTAGTCCTTACTCTGTGGTGGGGTTTTTCCAGCCTATTTAATTTGTTCTTTGCCATCGTTTATCTTGGCCAACATTTCAAGCTTTTGGTAACTACAGACCTAGTTCCACAATCCAATGTGATTGATTTTGTTTCTCTTCCGTTGTCTCTGGTTCTCTTTTTCAATGATTTGTGTAGCACAACTGCAAAAGAGTCAAGTGATGCCACCGAGCCCTTGCTTGAAAAACAGTCCCGGAATGATCAATTGTATGGTAAGGTTCGATTTTCTAGTGCCGGAATATGGAAGAAGCTTACATTTGGGTGGCTGAATCCTCTGTTTCGCATTGGTTACTGTAAAAAACTCGAAGTCGAAGACATACCACCAATCCCGCGAAGTGATAGTGCCCATGAAGCTGCTTTACTGCTTGAAGAGTCCCTCAGAAAGCAGAAAGGTCACCTTGCAAAAGCCATACTTCATGCTGAATGGAAACCTCTAGTGATTAATGGCGTTTTTGCTGGTACTCGCTCTTCGTCCAAAAACTTCAAGCTCTGTGTTAAACATACTTATTTTTGTAATGACTTAGCACTGTAATCTTTTGTTGACAAGAAGATGATGAACTCTTTTGCAGGGGTAAATACAATGGCTTCATGTATGGGCCCTATATTGATAAGGAGCTTTGTGAACTTGTTAACAAAGGATGAAAACCAAACTTGGGTTTATGGTGTTACTTTAGCTTTGATCTTTTTCGCTTCAAAGACTGTGGAGTCATTATGTCAGCGGCAATGGTATTTTGGATCCCATAGGATTGGTATCCGGGTGAGAGCAGCCTTGATGGCATTGGTATATAAGAAATCTCTGTCAATTAAGCATGGTGGTATAATCAACGGGAAAATCATTAATCTTCTGAATGTTGATGCTGAGAGGATTGGAGAATTCTGCTGGTATTTCCATGGCTTTTGGTTGCTTCCTGTTCAGATTACCTTTTCCCTTGTTTTACTATACGAGAATTTAGGAGTTGGACCAGCTTGTGCTGCTCTTTTCACCGCTGCATTTGCGTTGGTATGTAACACCCCACTTGCTAACGTGCAAGAAAGACTGCACAGAAAGATTATGGAATCCAAGGATTCAAGGGTAAAGGAAACTTCAGAGACAATAAAGAATATGCGAATACTGAAGTTGTATTCATGGGAAACAGAATTTTTGGAGAGGTTGCTTCAGCTCCGGGAAACGGAAAAAGTTTGGCTCAGACGATATCTCTATACTTGCTCAACTGTTGCTTTTCTATTCTGGGCATCTCCAACATTAGTATCATTAGTGACTTTTGGTGTCAGTATGGTCTTCAGGACACCATTAACATCAGGAAATGTTCTTTCTGCTTTAGCTATTTTTCGAATTCTTCAAGAACCAATCTATAACCTGCCAGAGCTTATTTCTTCGACTGCTCAGACTAAAGTTTCAATTGATCGAGTTCAAAACTTCATTCTGGAGCAAAATGAGAAGAAACAAATAGAATGTTATGGCTATACTACAGCAGGGGTTGCCATCGAATTTGAGGCTGGAGAGTTTTCATGGCACAGTGGAGTCACAAAGAGGCCAACAATTAAGTTGTCTGAGAAACTCAAAATTAAAAGGGGTAGCAAGATTGCTATTTGTGGCTCCATTGGATCAGGAAAAACAAGTTTGCTTTTCAGTATAATTGGAGAATTACACTTGGTATCAGGGTTGAGTATCAGAACTTCTGGATCAAAATCCTTTGTCCCTCAAAGTTCCTGGATACAGACAGGTACTGTGAGAGATAATATGTTGTTCGGAAAGGAAATGGATCAAACTTTTTACGGTCAGGTGATTAAAGCCTGTGCTTTAAATCACGACATTGAAATGTGGAATGCTGGAGATTTATATGTCGTAGGGGAGAGAGGCTTCAATTTGAGTGGTGGACAAAAACAGAGAATCCAAATGGCAAGAGCTCTTTATCACAACTCAGATATATACTTGTTTGATGACCCTTTCAGTGCTGTTGATGCAAATACAGGGGCTCATATGTTCAAGGCAAGACGGATTCTTCTTTGTATCCATTTTGCAGCATTCATTAGCGTACTTCTGTTACGGGTTTTTTTTCTTGCTTCTCTCTACCCTTTTTTGTTTTTTATATTTTTGTTATTCTATGGTGGCGTCAATGCAACAGGGCAGGGCCATTATCTTGTGGGTTAGGAGCTATTCTTATGATCTCATTCAATGTGCAGACATGTCTATTGCAACTCTTGCACGAGAAGACAGTAGTCTATGTCACTCATCAGCTAGAATTTCTGGCTGCTTCTGATTTTATATTGGTATGTTTTATCAAATCTCTCTGTTAATGCTTTTTCTATACACACAGCAGTGTAAACTTTTCTTTACGATCGAAGCAGGTTATGAAGGATGGAAGGATCAATGAGTTGGGCACATATCAAGATTTGATTGTGAAACAAAATGGAGAACTGTTACATCTAGTGGAGGCTCACAATAAATCTTTAGATCAAGTGAATCCTCGAAAGTTCATCAGCTCAACCAAGGGTAAGCATCAGGTTGAACAGATAGATGAAAATGAAGTAAAACTTGTTGATCTCTGCAATAGTCCATTAAATCAAAACGAAAAAACTGAAAGCGGCCGAGTGAAATGGCAGGTCTATGCAAAATTCATTACAGCTGCATACAAAGGTTCTCTTGTCCCAATCGTTTTGTTATGTCAGATCCTATTCCAGATTTTGCAAATGGCTAGCAATTACTGGATTGCTTGGGGATCAGAAGAAGAGAGTGTCACTAAAATGCACTTGCTCATTGTTTTTGCTTTGCTTTCTTGTGGTAGCTCTCTCTTTATTCTAGTGCGAGCTTTTGTGCTGTCAACTGTAGCTATGGAGACGGCTCAGTGCCTCTTCCTCAGAATGATAAAGACCATATTTCAGGCACCTTTGTCTTTCTTCGACTCAACACCTTCCAGTCGAATCCTTAAACGGGTCAGTATATGTATGTCCTCTCTGTTTTCCTCATGTTCTGAAGCGTACTTATAATTATATTTATGCTTTCCTATCATCAGTTTTCCACAGATCAAAGTGTAGTCGATACAGATATCGCTTACAGGCTAGCTGGGCTGGCATTTGCAGTTATTCAGCTTCTCAGCATTGTTGTGCTCATGTCGCAGATCACCTGGCACTTTTTGTTTCTCTTCCTCGTTGTATTTGCAATATCCATATGGTATCAGGCAAGAATCCTTCTAGTACCTGCAAATTAATCAATTCCTTTCAGCAGATCCTCGATCATATTCTGTTACTTTATACTGGCAGTCATACTACATCTCCACTGCACGAGAATTAGCCAGAATGGTCCCAGTTCAACAAGCTCCTGTTATCCATCATTTTTCAGAATCAGTTTCCGGGGCAACAGTAATTCGGACCTTCAATCAAAAAGATCGGTTTTGGGAAAAGAATCTTGAGCTCATTGACAATTACTCCCGTGTTGCCTTTCACAACTGTGGAACAATGGAATGGCTTTGCGTAAGGATCAACGTTCTTTTCAACATTGCCTTCTTTCTGCTTCTTACCGTCCTTGTCTGCTTTCCAAGGTCAGCCATTGATCGCAGTAAGCACTGATACTCGTACAATAAATTGTATAGTAGTCTGACAAGAACAAAATTTTGAGTTAATGATGCTGACTTGGTGGCAGCTTTGGCCGGACTTGCAGCCACCTATGGCTTGAACTTGAATGTGCTTCAAGCATGGATAATATGGAACCTTTGTAACGTGGAAAACAAGATGATCTCTGTAGAGAGGATTCTTCAATTCTCCTGTATACCCAGTGAAGCTCCATTGATTCTGCTGAACAGCAGGCCTGAACCCGAATGGCCACAAGATGGAAGAATTGAATTCCGAAATCTTCACATACAGTTTAGTCCCTCACTTCCGAGAGTTCTAAAAGGAATCACATGCACTTTCCCAGGTAAAAAGAGAATTGCTGTGATCGGGAGAACTGGAAGTGGCAAGTCTACCCTAATTCAGGCGCTTTTCAGAGCTGTCGAGCCTTCGGAGGGGTACATTTTGATCGATGGATTGGACATTTCAAAGATTGGTCTCCATGATCTGAGGTCTAGATTAAGTATAATACCACAAGATCCAATTTTGTTTCAGGGGACATTGAGAACGAATCTTGATCCTCTACAAGAACACTCTGACCCTGAGCTATGGGAGGTAGTCAATGATATCATTATATCTTTGCATCATCATTGATTGATCATTTTGGCTTATTGTTTCGCATTAAAAACAGGTTTTACGCAAATGCCATCTTGCTGAAAACATAAAGCAGAACGGTGACGAAAGGCTTCTTGATTCTCCAGGTCTCAAGCCAGTATATGTAAAATGTTTATCCTGTCAGTCTCGTCAAGCTCCTGATATTTTGTAAGTGTTGCATTCAGTTGCTGAAGATGGAGAGAACTGGAGCCTGGGGCAAAGACAACTCGTTTGCCTAGCAAGGGTGCTTCTACAACGACGACGAATACTAGTAATGGATGAGGCTACGGCTTCAGTTGACACAGCAACAGATAACCTGATACAGATGACTCTGAGGGAAGAAACCAGTGAATGTACTGTCATCACTATAGCTCACAGGATACACACAGTCATCGACAACGATCTGGTTATGGTTCTAGCTGATGGTAAGGCTGTAAATGTGTGCTGTGTCCACCCCAAGACAAGCAAAGGAATGATGAAACACTGGTTGGTTTTTGCAGGGAAGGTTATTGAGTTTGACCCTCCATCAAGTCTGCTTCGAGACAGCAACTCTGCTTTCTCTGGTCTAGTCGAGCTGCTGAGAAGATCGGCCGCTGGGGGAATCTAAGAATGCAACTCATTGCCTTGGTGTCTTTCAAGTGGTGGGGTGGGAACGATTAGAATGATTTAGAATAAAGTATTTGGAATGATTGTAGAACAATCAGTAAGATTTATATCTCAGCTGCTTCCAGTAAAAGTGCCATTGTCAACAAATAACGTATGCATTTTACGATATGTTTGGTTTGTAGGTTTAGTCAAATTTATCGATAGGTTTAATATTTTAACAACTTTTGCTACTTTGGTTATTGATGAGTATAAATTTACCCAATAGTTTTAGATAACCTCATCATTAACTTATAGATATGGATTTATATAAATTCAATCAACTAGTGAATTTAAATATATTCATCTTATAAGATTTTTCGTTTTTCAATTTTATCCATATTTTAAAATGGTATTTAAGTAATTTAATGCATAAATATACGCTCTAATAATAACATTTAAAACTAGAAAAAACTCTTCCAATAGGTGTCGTGGTGTAGTTGGTTATCACGTCAGTCTAACACACTGAAGGTCTCCGGTTCGAGTCCGGGCGACGCCAGATTAAGACTTTTTGTCGCAGCGTAAAATTTCAGCTGTTTAAATTTTAATGAGAGAATCTTCCAAATACATTGCCAGAGCATGTCTCTTGTTGTCAGGGGGGACTGCGAAGAAGGGAGGCAGGTTTGGTCTTCTCGGTTGTTTGTTTTTAGTATTTGTTCTCCATAATCAACGGTTACATTCTTCATCCAGTTTATTAAACTTGGCCATTGGCAGGTTCCTTTCAAGTTTCGAGCAGCGCATCTCAAGTTTGGAGGAGGGTTACATCAGTTCTTACCAATTTGAACCAGGACATGTTTTTTACTGGGTTTACGACCCATTTGACTGGGTGAACCAGGAAAACTCTTCGTGGGTCAATCGAGCCTACTGCCAAACTCTGATTTCAAGAACTTGGTGCTGCCTGTCTTTTACGAAAGTGAGCTGAAAACACTGGATAGATGCTCTCATATTTTTAATAAAAAAAGGCTCTGAAGCACCAAAAATCAACGATTGTCTTCTTCAATGCTGTACGTAAATGCAGGTAACAGAAAGACTAGATTTTTTATTTTTATCTGAAATGACCCGGTATGTATTTAATCCTGCACGTGAGTCTGTATGTCTCCTCTCCTTTGAATATTCATCTGAATGCCCATACTCAACTGCCAGGATGCAACGGTTGTAGAAAAGGGGTTATCTACGTGTATGCTATGCGATCGATCTACCTATGATTGCTCAAACTCACAGCGAAAGCAAACAGAAGAACTTGATGGGAAAAGTGAACTAACCCCTGAAAGATTGATTCTTTTTACTGTGTGTGTCACTTTACTCGTGGGCTACTGAATGAGTGAGGAGGAGTTCCCATTTTCTTTTTCTTTTATGCGTCTTAGCTTTTTTCATCATCTTCGCTACTGGGGGTGATGCTGGTGGTGCCCCCATTGCACATTTCGCTTTCTGGCTTCTTAATCCACCTCTCACGTGAACCATTATTGCACCTTTCTTCAATTTTTACCCTTTTGCCTTCCTCCAATCTCTTGGGCTCTATCAACTATTTTGTGTTTTCCTGTTTGGTTCTGTCTTCCATTTCCTGATCCGCGATTTCTCTTGATCTGCGCAACCCCACTGCAGATCCACTCTACGTGGATGCTCACAACTTCAGCTCATTTAAAGGGTTTGCTGAAAAATTTCTGCTTTTTTTTTCCAGTTATTAGCGTCTGGATTGTGGCTGCCTTGGATTCTGAAGTTTCAAACTGGGATTTTCTTTCCCGGTTTTAATTGGGTTGATGGTTGAGATAGATTGGATCTGGGGTCTTTTGGTTGTCGATGATGTTTGAAGTGATCATGATTAAGTAGTTGAGCATCGGGTTCATCGTACGACTCCGTTCAGGGAGTCCGAGAAATGCCTCCATCGCCTAATCCAAAAATTTCTGAGCTAAGGACTGCGAATCCTAAACGAGGGCGTAGTCTTGGACGTAGGATCGCCCTTGATGACAAGGAAGATGATCTTGCGCTGTTCAACGAGGTGAAGAACAAAGAAAGGGATAATTATTTGCTTCAATCAAATTGTGACTTGGATGACATCTTTGGTAAGTTCTCGCTCCTTTTCTCTATGATGCTCTTTTGGGCTTTTAGCATTACACTGGTTGACAAATGCCCCTTGTTTTGTTCTAGCAGCATCCAGAATAAAGCAGTCATCTGATCACAAGGGGTTCGCGATTGTTACTCGGGAGAGAGTAGTGACCTCCTCAACGCAGTGGACAAAAATGATTATGACTGGTTGATCGTTTTTCATCCGCTCGTGATGTCTAATTATTGATGTTTTCCTTTTTCTGGATTGATGATTGATTTCTGTACTGATTTCATTTAATTGTTTTTTCCTGCTCATGCTATGAGATTCTTGTTGTAATTATTTATCTCTCCTTACACTAATGAACTCAGGCTATTGACACCTCCTGAAAGTCCACTCTTTCCCTCATTGGATGATGAGAGGCTACATTATGAAATGAGGGGTATGACGAGAGGTCATCCTGTTCCGATTCCGCAGGTTTGTAAGGTAGATTTGAGTCACCTGGTTATGCTAAATGAAAATCTATGCTACCTTCCTACCCTCAACTATCTGCAACCGTAGGTGGAGAAGAGCAGCAGGAGTGTTAGAGGCAGTCCGAGTCCTCGTCGTCCTAGTCCATCTCCTCGTTCCAATAATGCAAAAATGCAGTCAAGAAGCAGGCCTTCATCTGCCTCTCATTGTAGTCCACCTACATTTCCCCACACTTCTCCATCAAGAAGGCTGTCTCCACCACCAAGTAAACTTGCGACACTAGCTGTGAGATCAGGTGCACTGACTCCTAGAAGGATGAGTACTGGTTCTGCTAGTACTGCTCAGGCTAGGAGAGGAATCTCGCCGGTCAAGACAAGTCGTGGTAACTCTGCATCGCCAAAAACAAGGGCTTGGCAATCAGATATCCCTGGGTTCTCGTGTGAGGCACCTCTGAATCTTCGTACCTCACTGGCTAATAGGCCAGGATCATATGTAAGAGGGTCCTCTCCAGCATCAAGGAATTCCGGATCTGGCAGGCAGTCTATGTCTCCAGCGGCTTCTAGAAGTGTGAGTTCCTCTAATAGTCATGAGATTGACCCGTTTAGCTCTTACAGTAAAGGTTCAGTTGCATCATCAAGAGATGATGATATAGATTCACTGCCATCTAATCCTGTTAGCTGCTCGGATTACTCAGTTCCACAAGATATTTGTGCTTTACCAAACAACAGATCCTCTGGAGTTTTGAAGAAACCAACTAAAGTTTTCTCTAATTCTGCTCCCAAAAGCTTTGCACTTCGACAATTGGTAGGTGTCTGATGATAATTTCATATATGCTGTAATGCTATCTCATCATTTTCTTTGCTGATATTTCTGCCTATAATACCGTACTCTTTTTCAGGACAAGAAGGGCCCTCACAATATGTTCCGGCCTTTGATGTCTAATGTTTCAAGCTCCACATTTTATGTCGGAAAAGGAGGCACTCCATCTCACTCTCTGGTATCCAAAAATTCTTCAATCACAACTAGCAGTAACGCTAATTGTGATCATGGTGCTACTATTCGTGCACTTGATATCGATGAAGTTGATGAGAAGCAAGATGATATGAGCAGAAACTTTTTGGAACAGCAACATCCTGGTACAATTGACGAAGTGTTCTCTATGGACAAAGCTGCAGCTTCGATCGAAGATGTCCCTAATATGATAATTGATAATCCAGAAAGGGATGATTCACCTGCAGGTTTATCAGAGCTAGTTGTTGCTGAGAGTAGCAGCACTGCATTTTTGCACTCCGGTGTAAATATAGATGGAGCATCAGATATGGAAGTATGCTCTAGATGCCAAAGGAGATTAAATTCTGCAGAAATTGTTACAGAGGGAGATGAACCTCTTTGTCATAAGTGTAAGATTTTGGATTCTATTCCGTCATTCATTCCTGAGGAAACAGCTATGGCAGAGGCAAATTCTACTGCAATTGATAATAGTACCAGGATAGTTTCCCTCGACATTTTAGAGCACTCTATTTCAGTCCCGGAACGGATATCAATTTCTCAGACTGGTGCAACGAAAGCAAACTATTTTGAGAGCATTCCCCATAAGGGTCAAAATGTAGCTCCATCATCAACTGAGGAGCCGGAACCCTGTATAGATGGTGTACCTTGCCATGAAGGAAAGTTTCTGGCTGACTTCTACTTGGGCTCAAAATTTGATATCCATGAACTAAAAGGATTGTCACTCCTGCTCAAAAGGTCAAGTGGAGCTCAAGGACATATTATCCCAAACAGGAGCTACACGGCAAGCAACACTAGTATTGATGACTTCTCCTTCATGAGAGATAGTCTAACGAGTCTAAGAAGCTCTGTTGGGCATAGCAGTGTGTCTGCTTTATCATCTTTTGATTTGGGATCATATAAATCGAATGAGGCTCATGCACATGGACAACTTCGGGTGCAGAACTCCGATACTGAGAATTTCAGATGTGGGGAATCTACATCTCACCAAAGCTCCATCTCATTGTCACTTGAAGATGGCTTCGAGATTATTAGAGAAAAGAAAAGCAGTGCTGGAAGAGGGGTAGCGCCCCATGAATCTCCTCATCATCTGTCCCTGAATTCCGAGAATACTGAAGCAAGTACTACTGATAAAGGAAGTAGTATAATCTGTAAGACCACAGATTCTGGAGTCTCGTTTTCTACTTCCGAGGAGCCATCACCTCTTGAGACAGGAAATAAGTGGAGTAGAAATCCTCAGGATTCCACTCAGGAAGAAACGTCAACCTTAAAGTCGAAAATATATAGTCCGGGAGGAGATACTAAAATAAGTTCAAATTGTGATGACGCTGATGCTGAGCCTCAGGTTCCACAGCCAGGCACAATGGAGACCATGTCACACATTTTACAGTCGGAATTGGATTCAACAAAATCAGAGAGCTGTATGAATGACCTGGTTGAAAAGGTCACAGCTGTGCAGGATGCTCATATAACTGCATCTTGTGAACAGCCGCATGTCTCAACCACTGAGAATGCTTTCCTTGGTATGGATCATTTATGTTTTTCTTTTCAAGTAACGTCTTCCTTATACTCACTAAATAGTCACTACTGTTTCAGAAGATACGACAAGAAGCCTCACTTTAGAAGAAGCTACGGATGTGATCCTGATCTGCAGTTCGATTGTTCATGACATTGCATACAATGCTGCAAACATTGCGATCAACAAAGAAAGCTCGGAAGCTGGATTTCCGATAACTATACCATTTTCTTCGAAAACCATTTCTGATAAAAAGCAGATACGCTCACGCACCATGGGAAGATGCATATCAAAGAGCTACAAATCCCAGAAGAGGGAATTGGAAATGGAACAAAGTTCTCCTCAGTCTGTACTAGCTGAAAATGAAGGGAAATCTACTCCCAGGATTGTTTTGTCCCCGGCTAGCATGAGCAACAGCCATATGCCTCCAAAGATGGTGTCCAAGTGTAATTGCACCATCATGTAACAGCGACAAGGTTTGTTTCTTATACTGTTTGGAAGAGCTGCACTCGTTTTTTGTCTGTCACCATTGTTTCCTAAGGTAAACTAACTAGAAGTAATCTCCTGTAAATGTCTATTCTTGTTGTTATATTCGCTTGATAGAAAAAGCCAATATACTGTTGCTTTCTGCAAATGTTACATTCTTTGTAGCCATCGAGTTCGCAGCTATTTTTTTCACTCTACTGTGGCATTGCTGGAAGTGCACCTTCAATTTCTTCGGGAATGTTCATTCAGTTTACAGCGATGGCCGTAATACATTGTGGAAAACCTGCTTGAATAACGAAACTGGATCACCCCAGATTTCTGATTTTGCTCTCCAAGCGGTATGATCATCAGGCCTCACCAAAATAGCTCCTTTATCTGTTATCCCACAGATATCCCACCAGGAACATGAAGTAGGGCGACTTCCAGCTTCAATCACATCCACAAAGTTGGTCCACGGTGAGAGAGCTACGTTACTTCGGCCATTTCCAGCTGCATTTCTTTGCCAAATCACGCAGACCTTTAGCGAGACATTATGTTCTCTGGCCACCTTAAATGCAGCTTGAGCTAACTTGTAGGATTCTGCGGATGGTGCAATGAGAAGCAGGAACTCGATATTGTCTAGGGATCCAAGGTCGTGTGTTGAAAAGGTATTCTGCTGAAGAAGAGAACGAATGATGTCAGACCAAATGCAAAAAATTAGACGAACAGAAGTGCTGATGTTACACTAGCTAACCGTGTTGGGGAGTTGGGGGATGATAGCTGAATCTCCATATGAGGTAGTCTTGATCCTGGCACGGATGAGGGAATGTACTCCTTCCTGCGTCCAGAAGGGGACACTTCACAAGAGACCGAAGATAAATCATCTGTTTCGGGTACTAGAGCTCCGCTACAATACCTAATCGAAAGTGCCAACAGCTGAGTTCAAAAGCCTCAACCCAAAAGAAAAATTTTCAGTCAAAAAGGAACACCATGCAGTACCTAAAGCCCAGGTCCTCAGCTGGGAACTGGAGTTGAAGACTTTTGCCTTCTTCAAATACCCGTCTCAGTTTCGAAAGCCTTAAAGATCCCAACGGATTGTTCTCATTCAACAGAGAATCCGATAGCTGCATACGACCTATTCTAAATATTCCATCCAGGACCATCCTTTGTAATTTGGTTGGTAAAACAGCACCCAACAAGCTGTTTACAGTGCGATGGACTGTAAAACAAAAGAAACAGATTATTCTAACAACACGAATTGAATAGAATAAGCAGAAGAGAAGGTTGCATCTACTCGAATTTGCAATATTAGGATCTAGACCGAGAGCAGCTGGAATGGCCATTGCAGCATGAAAATTTTGAACGCTCAGAGCCGTGTTAAATATGGCAATCTAACAAAGAGAAGAATCAACACTGAAAGAGAAGACGATACACACAAACAGGGAACAAAAAAATGAAAAAGAGGAACCTGTCTGCGCTCAGTTTCATAAGTCGAAAGAAATGATGATGATGTGATTCCTGTCAGGATACAAGCCAGCTTCCAGGCAAGGTTATGAGCATCCTGAATACCGGTATTCATTCCTGAGAAGTTTGACGGGCACAAAAAGTCACTACCTAACAACAGGAATTACAATGCATAAAAGCAAAGGGTTGGATGAGCAACTTACCAAAACCACCTGCAGGTGGAAAACGATGAGCAGCATCACCAGCCAGTATCACTCTGTTATCATAGGCTAAGAATCTTTCAGCCACCTCGGCATGCATCACCCAAGGTTTGATGTCCAAGACATTTATGTCACCTAGCTCTCTACCGACAAGTTTGAACACTAATTCCTTACATGCCTACGGTAAATGAAAATGAAAACAAAAAGATCTATTTAGCAGCAGCCAAAAGCAAACTGATCTAGAAAATCCTAGTTTCGGATATTTTATAATAACAGGGACTAAAATTTAGATTTACCTTGTGGCCAAAATCTTTGAACTCTTGCTGTGGCGGATAAAAAGGGACCTGCAACAACCATTTAGGAAATACTTATAAATTTCAATGTAAGAGATGATAAGAATGCATACTCATGAACTAGGAAGAGCATGTACTCCACCTGAAGTACAAATTCTCCCTCAGTGAGATCATGAGCAACAAGAACGCCAATTGCGTCAATGTTGAACACAAAAAAAAGCATTCCAGGTCTCTCATTCATCAAGTATTGCCCAAGATCGTGGCTCATAAAATGCACGCTTATGAGGTTTTGCAAGTTACCCTCACCGCTCATACCTATTCCCATGAGTTTCCTGACCATACTTGCAGATCCATCAGTGCCAACGACAAACTTGCATTTGAACACTTTCTCCATCCGCCTTCCTGCCTCAGTTAAACGTGCAGTCACACTTACAGCATCCTTGCCATCACAGATAGATACACACTCATGACCCAACAAAATTTCACGCCCCGAAAGTTTGCAGTTGCCAGTATCCAATGAGTAATCACTCCTTACAGAAAAACCAATATTATCAAGTTGTTTGAGTAGCAATCCCATCAGCTTATATTGAGAAAAGTGAGCAACAGAAACCGGACTCCAGCTTTGGTCAAAATCTGCAGATAAAACAAAAATACTGGGCATGAAACTGAAAATAAAAATAAAAACTCAGGAAGACAGAAGGGATCGCATTGTGAATCATTTAAGAATGGTTTCAACAGTAACCTTCGGGTTAACTGCAACATCATAATGCAAACATAATAACCTTCAGGTCGCATGTGATCAACCGATCCGAAAATGGGGCCAGTGAGGGATTTGCAATATATGAATTTCCTCCAAGAATCTACGGGTGGTTGATGTCTCAGAATCTCATCAGCCAGGCCATTTATTTTTCGGAACACCTATCATGAATAATCTACTCAAGACAAAAGCTCCACTTCAAGGAATAAAGCCACGTTAAATACAGAAACCGACATAAAAGGAAATACCATCGACCTCCATCGATCTATTATTGATGAAATGTGCTTGCGGATGTCTCGAAAACCCAGTGTTCTTCTCCAAAATCGCGCATTTCACCCCTGCGAGTATTCTAAAACCAAAACCATTACAATCTTCATAAATGCAGTACATGCTGAAGCATGCCATTGTGAAAGATGTAAAGATTACTGGGGGCATCGGAAGCCCTCCAAACGAAACGAGTCACGTGAACGAAACCCAATGAGACAAGAGACATTAAAAAACTAGGTTAGAGCACACAGTTCAGAAGCAAGAAAAATTCACCCAATCTAGTAAGCAGTATGGCAAGCGTCAGCCCCACCGGGCCAGCGCCAACGATCATCACAGGCAGCAGTGAGTCATCGCCGTCATTCCCACCCGAAAAACCCCTTTTCCCAAGGCGCCCGTTGCAGAGAGTCACAGCTTCATGGATTCGCCTGCTGCTGTTGAACCCCTGAATCGTGCTCGCGCGTCGAAGAAACGCCATCGCAGACGGTCAACGGCTCTGTACGCTCCAGCAACGGAAACAATTGCCCAATTATGGTGAATTGGGCCCCACTGGGGTGAGCTGTGCGTGAGGTTGGCAGTGAGTGGGCCGGGCCGGGGCTGCAAGGACTTGTCCGGTTGGCATCTGGCAGGCTTCGGTCGCCATCTCCTATCCCACTCGGAGATTTTAAATGCGATTCTGATGCCCCAGGCCCAGTTTATGGAGCCTATTTTGGGAGTAAATAAACAACAAATAAAAAAATGGAAAACTAAATTAAATTCCACTCCCAATCCCATCTGCCACCGCACATGCCCATATCCCGAGCACATGTGATGTCCCCAGCCCAGAACTCATCAAAAGTCTTACTTTATTACACGTTTCTGAAATGAACTATTACCAAAGAAAGCAGCTTACATGAGTAAATGTTGCCTCAACTCGAGTGCTGCTCGCAGGTCTCCCAGACCATACCCAGTGCTATTATTATTACTGGGTTGCAGGGCGCTAGTGCTAGTCCTCCCTCATGGAGATGATGGCGATAGTGTGGCTCTCTTCCCGAGATCGTGTCGGAAAATTAGTTAGAACATTGAATAGTGACTGCCCGCCCCCGCCGTTTCCGATCTATGTATGTTTCTCCTCAGCATCCTTCGTCCGGATGGAGGAAAAACTGTGACGGATGGCTAGGCCAGATGCGCAAACTGCGCACGGCTCCCGTCTCCCGGATGGAAAAATCTAAATTGCTATTAGTGATAATGGAGAGCCCCCGGGAACACATCTTCATGATAAATTGTCTGACAGGGTGTCCCTGTCGGATTCCTGATGTGGGTGGTGACCTGCTGTGCCAACTAAGTTTCGAGTTTTAGTCCGGAAGTGAACCACTGCGACACTTTATATTGATTGTCTTGTTCGTGATAAATTTCCTTTTTTCTTTTTTACTGCTCTGCCGTACTTGCCTTTTCACCTCGCTTTTGTAAGGATTATGTTGGTGGGTGATGATGCCTTATTCCTTCAGTCGGTGGATCTGAGCGTCATTTCTGGAGGAGTTTCAGGTTGGTAACCTCGCTGTGTGCTTGCTCGGAGTGAGGCTGCATTATTTCCCCTTTCCTCGGTTTCATGTGGGCATTCTTATGCAACTCCAGCAGGTGATGGAGGAGAAGAAAAGCATGACAACTCAGGAATTTTCAGGGGCGAGTTGTATAAACTTCGATTTTCATAGAAGCAAAGGAGCAACCCGTGGCTCTTCTCAACCCAGGACGGCGTTATGGAAACAAACGACTCCCTCGAAATGGGATGATGCTCAAAAATGGCTGGTGAATATGTCTAGAGGGATAAGAATCCTCCTACAAAAGCGTCGCCGAGAAACTCCAGCTCCGATGACCGGAGATTGATAACGCCGCCCAAAGGGTATGAAACTGGGGAGGAGGCTGAAAAGGGATGCGACGCTTCTTCAACTGGAGTTGATCAGTTAGCCATGGAGACAAAGAATGTGCAATGCGAAGAGTCGATCTGGAGGATAAACAAAAGGGTGCATAATTCCAAGGCTCAACTTGGGTGCGTTTCTGTGAGGGATATGGGGACTGAGATGACACCAATTGGGAGCCAGGAGCCATCCAGAACAGCGACTCCGATAAGGGCTACCACTCCGGCTACTCGGAGTCCTAATGCTTCAGGGTCATCTACTCCGATCAAGACTTCAAATGTTGAGAAGGGAGCTGAGGCTCTGTGGGCTAACGGGACACGACATGTTGTTGTGACTAGTAATAATGAAAGGCACCTGGGAACCAAGCTTGATTTGCAACAGAGCAGCATTGCGAATCCATTGGAAACCAGGGCAACGGCTTGGGACGAGGCTGAGCGCGCCAAATATATGGCTAGGTGAGTGGGGAAAACACCCACGAGATTGAATCCAATCATCTGTCTTTATTCGCAAGCTGCATGTCTCAGTGCAGGCTTACACTGTTTAAGATTATAGTCAACAGTAGTTTTGTGCCAAGTATGTTGTGGTTGTGGAGTTACAGGTATAAGCGTGAAGAGATGAAGATTCAAGCATGGGAAAATCATCAAAAGATGAAGGCGGAGATGGAGATGCGTAAAGTTGAGGTGCAGATTCTGTCTCTTTGCACTCGCGTAATTCATGAGTATTGAATGTCTGAAATTGGACACCTGCGTTATTAGCCCAAGAACGAATTTTTTTGAGCTCAGGCGAAAGCGGAGAGGCTGAAAACTCGGGCACAGGAGAGATGTGCAACCAAACTGGCAACTGTTCAGAGAATAGCTGAGGAAGGGCGCGCAAATGCCGAAGCCAAACTCAACAAAAAGGCGCTGAAAACCTCCGAACGGGCGGATTATATACGGAGAACAGGGCATCTACCCTGGTGTTTCTCCCACAAGCTGCCGTCTTGCTGCTGGTAACGACGAGTGCTGCTTACATGCGTTAAAGCTGCTCCAGGTGTCCCCTGGAGTTTGTTGATCATGGACCCAATCTGTGTATCATTTCATATCGACTGTTCCATTCCGTTGTGTAGATAAGCTTTTTTTGTTTTTCGGTTTTCGTACTGCTGTGCAAGGTCTAGACTCACAAACAACGAGATGGATAGATAGATAGATAGGACAAGTTTTGTTTACATTAGAATTGGGCTTGCACCGTTCTAGCATTGGCAACACAGAGCAGGGCAGCTCTTGATAACCTTCAAAGGCATTAGCTCCACAGTGATCCTCATGCGATGTAGCTGCTTCGAGCTCAGTATTGCCACTGCTGATATTGTTGAAATTGCTCCCTTGTTGGAGCGATTGAATGATCATATCGCCAGTATGTTTTTCCTCTCGATCAAGCAAAAACACAGATCAGTTAATGGTAAGAAAGGGTGGAGCCCTCTAAAATATGGGCCTCGTTGGCTAACCCGTATCCATAATGTTTGTCCATTTTCTTGGAGCCCATTAACATGGAAATCATGGGTAGCCCAACAGTATATATAATCTAGGGTTTACGTCTACTTCACTACGTTTTTCTCTGTAGACGGCCGGCGACGATCCAAATCTGTAGTGGAAGCCACCGCAACGGGGTTACTCACTAACAGCTATGGCGACTGGACAAAGGCATTTGACAACGAGGGAGGCTGATATTCGGATGATGATGGCGGCTGAAGTCCATCTGGGAACCAAGAACTGTGATTTTCAGATGGAACGCTATGTCTTCAAACGCCGGAATGATGGTAAACGCGCTGGATTCCGCGTTTCCTTTATCTTCCGACTTGTTATCTCTTTTGGGGGACTCCTAATTCTATTTACTGAATGCTTTTAATCGCGTTCTTCTCGTCATGGAAACCTGAGAATCAGTGGCAAAATGTATCTTGCTATCATTAACAGTGATTTGGTCAAGAAGCAGCATTGGATCCCGTATCAGATAATATTCTCGTCGTTGCCATTTTGGATGATCACTTTATGATTCACATTAGGCTAGCTGTAGTATCCTTGTATTTGTTTCATGCTCATCACGCAGAAGGGCGTAGTTCTGGGATATGCTTAAAAGGCGCCACTTTTTTTGACAGTGTAATTTGGTCTTTGAAATGACCATTTTTGGGTTGCTTTTCTTCAATGCTAGGAATTTACATTATAAATCTTGGGAAGACCTGGGAGAAGCTCCAGTTGGCCGCTAGGATTATTGTGGCTATCGAGAATCCTCAAGACATCATTGTTCAGTCTGCTAGGCCTTATGGACAGAGGGCTGTATTGAAGTTTGCCCAGTATACTGGTGCACATGCGATTGCTGGTCGTCATACTCCTGGAACATTTACTAACCAGCTGCAGACTTCTTTCAGTGAGCCAAGACTCCTGATTCTCACTGATCCAAGAACTGATCACCAGGTACTCATGCGGTTTCTATTCTTGCTGAGGTCCTCGCATCCTTCTAACGATTATTTAGTGTCTTATGGATCGGTATCTTAATTGTCTATGCAGCCAATCAAGGAAGCAGCCCTGTCTAACATTCCAACAATCGCCTTTTGTGACACTGATTCCCCAATGCGATATGTCGATATCGGAATTCCAGCTAATAACAAGGGAAAACATAGCATTGGCTGTCTGTTTTGGCTGTTGGGAAGGATGGTGCTTCAAATGAGAGGTCTCATCCCCCCTGGACATAAATGGGATGTCATGGTAATTATCTTCGAAAGGGATGCATTTTTACTTTAGCACATAGGTACATAACTTTTCCCTTTTTAACCTGTCTCATTTACGGCTCCTTTGGCAGGTTGATCTGTTTTTCTACAGGGAACCAGAGGAGGCTAAGGAACAGCAGGAGGAGGAGGTGCAAGCTCTACCTGATTACACAGATTACACTGCCGCTGCTGCGGGTGCTGAATGGTCTAGTCAAATTCCTGATGCCCAGTGGGCACCTGAGGTACCCGCAACCGTCCCAGTTGTAGCCAGTGGCTGGACTGCTGAGGAAGGTTAGCAGTTTCATTTTTTGATTGCCAGCAAAAATGATGGATGGCTCGATCATGACCTCATTTTTCCAAATCACAACAATATATCTTGATAAACTGCCTTTCGGTTTTAGGAGAAGGTTGGGATACCGCAGCAGCCCCTCCAATGGCAGCTGTGGCTCCCCCAGCCAATGCTGTGCCCGTTGTCAATCCCGGCGGTTGGGAATGAAAATAATCTTCCTCCTTCAGGCCAAATAGCTTCTAATGTGATGTGTTCCTGGGTTATCGTCTTGTTTCAGAAGACTTCTGTCGTCTATCAAACGAGTTTTTTGTTCCCAATCTCTTATTGCCAACGTTGTATTAGATTTGCATTGCTATTTTCCTGAAGACGATAAGATCATAGTCTGAGATCCGCTGCGCCGGGGGGCCTGTGAACCGGCCGATCAAAATTGCACCAAGTCATGGCGCACATGCGAGTCCGAAGCGGCGGTGAATTCACGTTCCAAACAACGTTTTCCTTTTTGGGATGGATTCATCCGAGGGAGGATTCGAAAACACCATCTATTCGCTCACCCCCAACTTCTGACTGCATTTTCGTTGCAGTTCAACCATGTGGGCAACCAAGTCTTCTTTCCAACGACAAAGCTCAGAATCGGAAAATTCGCCGTCCATTCTTCCGCATAATCCAGTCAGACCGAGCTATTAGGAGTTCGCCGGCTTGGTTTCACGGTGGCCTTCCGGGCGATTTCGACCATCGGGAAATGTTAACAGGATCCGATCCAGACAGATTGAACTGGTTCACTCTAATGCTTATAGTTCGCCAATCTCCTGGCCTCCACACATCTGATGTCTTCAATCTACGCCATATGTTCCCTTACCACTCCCTCCGGCCGTTGGGGGTGGAATGGTTTTCCACTTGGCGGGAATGATGCAGTTACTAGTGAGCAAGCTTGAAGGCGGCCCAATCGTCTAACGGGGGACTTTCTGGCTTTTGTTTTTTTGGGAGGTATCCGACAACTCCAAGTCTCCGTGTGTGGAATTGGGTGTGGCAGATACAATCGAGCGTGACTCTTGAGGTGAGCGGACTACGGGTTAACCCCATCTGGATCTGTTACCGCGGTGCTTCATTTCTTCCGGCTTCGCAGTGTGGGATTGAAGTGTTTCGTGGTGCTATTAGACTTGTGGGTCAATTTATTTTGGTGTGAACCAGACTGCCAGGTGTTCTAACAGTGTCCGAAGTGTGTTCTTGAGACAGATTTCACCCATTTTCTCTCGATCCATTACTGCATCATCCGCAACGAAGATCAGATCGGATATCATCCAGCACTGCAACATACCCAAGTGAGCAATCCCCTCACCGGAATCAATGTTGGATACCCAAGCGCGCGAGGAGATCAAGAACGGGAGATTGGCGATGTTGGTTATGATGGGTGCCTGGTTCCAACATGCGCATACGGGAGCTGGGCCATTTGATGATCTTTTCACCACCTTGCGGATCCGGGGTCAGTAGTGCGCTTTGGGTGGGCTTGATTTCGAAATGCATGTGTGCAAATGCCTTCGAACCCGGCAACTGACAAATCGTTTCAACTTGTATGTGTCTTCAGATTGCCAGATAAACAATGTGTGACCACAGCATGATGTTCAGGTGCAACGCAAAATGGTCAGAAAACTTGCCTGATGTTGATATTGATTCTGGATGTCCGCATGTAGTTTAAGAAAGGGCAAACGTCTTCTCCACAAACCGTGATTTAAGATGTGTGATTTCGGCATGTTCTTCATCCGTAAAAATACGAGGCACACCTGCGCACGAATTCAGCGTCAGAACCGTCAAGAATGCATCTTTGTCAAAATATCAAAAAAGATGAGTCCTGCAAGCATTTTGTCAACTGAAAGGCATCCTGGGAAGGGTAAAGAATATTAGTACCATGAAAGCATTCCCTCGCCTCCCCTGCCATGAGTACAATGTCACCAGATCGAAGGAACATTGCAGTCGGTGGATAAACCCTTGACTTGCCACCAAGAAGGAATATGGCTTTACAGCCCAAACTGTTGAGCGAAGAAAATCATTCGCACGCAACGAATCAGACACCAACCAGGGGTCATATTACTCTTTATAGTCAAGAACGTACCTCATGCTAACAATAGGTTTACTCCAATCCTTTTCCATGTCATCAAGGTGACCACCAAGTGTATCACCTGAAGAGATGGAAAATCAGAACATCCATACAAAAGAATAGAAAAGGTAGATTTACATGAAACAAAATGAACCTGGTCCGAAGTAATTCACAATTGCAGCTTCGGGCTTGAACTGATCACCATGTCGCATAGCAGGTGCTGCCATTCTTTGCGCCAGGAGGCACAATGCATCAGGTATCTTGTTATGCGGGAGAGAAGTATTATAACTCCGCTGCATGGAAAAAAACAACTTCTGGATGTTCTATTTGACACGGAAGCTAAATACTCAAGACGACATGAAACAAAACCAAATAAAGTGCTCGCAGTTGCCAACTTATCATTAAGGCAGAACAAAACGAAGTCATTTGATAGCAAGAATGCAACAAGTTAAAAGGGATTCCAGAAAAACCTTGGACCAATCAAATTGCAAGCCAAGAGTACTCCATCTTAACTTACGCAGCATTACAGAAGCAGACTTTCGCAAAACTTTCCCATTCGAAACGTCCAAATCACCGACAATTTTCCACTCCGGAGAACTTAGCCCAATATCAGTCTCCACATGAGCACAATCTCGAGCTTTCTCTTCAAATACTAAATCCTTCCCAGTTGTCGCTGAGGTAAACAAATCTTCTATAGGCCCATATATTGCATTATGGTTTGTTCGATTGGGAGGCTGAGGAAAGCTTATCAGACTCTCCTTTATCCAATGGCATTGCTCCTCAACGCTTAATGCACCAGGAACAAAGTAAAAACCTAAATTTAAAAGAGAAAATTAATTCCCAAAAACGCACCGATCCAACGCCTTAGATACGGCAAAAAGCCTCCGTACCTGGTCGGTCTTCAAGGCAGAAGACATGCCGATCAAAACCTGAGTTTAGCAATAAAACCCCTCCCGGGAGTTCACCATTGCGAGTATAATTCTCCAAAATTGCTTTAAAATCTACAACCTCAGACAAGTCAACAGGCATTGGTACCTTCTTCCTGAAATTGATCAAACCAGAAAAAGGGTGAGTCGTTCTTGCCGTGAATACATGTACAAAAAAAATTACGGACGCCCACACCTTCTGGAATTGTCATAATAAAGTTTATACTTCTTTTCAGCTTTTCGAAAAGCTGTTCTCTCCAATTCCTCGCCGGCGGCATCTGATGCGTACATCTAAAGCGGTTGAAATTCGACTATAGGGGAATTACCGAAATGCTAGGGTTTACACGATGATCGGAGGAGAAGAAGCTGTGTTTCGCAGCTTACGAATACGCCGCTACACCTTTGTCTCGGTCACAAGGACAGAATCGTCCTTTCCTCGAATAGCGTTCTGGCAATAGTAAAGCCAGGTGTGCTCAAATCAAACTGCTCTTCGGTTCCGTTTGATGAACGGCTGGAAAACGGCAGACCATATAATCCTGACAATAAAATTCACAGCAAATCCCAATTGAACGAGAACTCTAAAGCGATTTTCCTCGGTGATTGGGAAAATGGTCAGCACAACTACGGGGACTTTCTTAGCTGAGCCATGGATGCTTTTGCCTTTGATGAACAAGAAACCGTGCTATCTGACTCCCGTTGTTTCCTATCGCAAGAACGTATCGAAATCTAGTGCAATTTGTGGGTGTCAAATGTCGGTTAACGCCAAAAGTTATCGTCTTGGAAGAAATTGCTCCGAAACTGAGAACCCCTACTTGCCCTTCGATGATGACTCTGAGCATGGACCGCCCCAGGAAGCCGTTTTGAAGGCAATATCTGGTATATAGTTTGAAGTATTTTCGTTTCCATGTCGTATTTATTGATCTCTTTTCATGAAAATACCATTAATTCTATGTACTTTTGTCAATTATTCTTCATTGTACATTGTTCGGTTGACACTGCAAAGCCGCTTACTTAAAGCACTTGCACTTACGCAATTTGGTTGGTGGTTTTGTATATCTATGTTTCGGAGGGATGGCGAAAGCATCCCTTAATGTTTGATTCTTGTTTCTAGAGCTTTCAAGGACGGAAGGCAGAGTGGGGCAAACCACAAATGTAGTTATAGGCGGTACGGTTACGGATGATGCAAACAATGAGTGGCTTACTCTTGATCAGAAGGTATCCTGAAAGTGAAAATCTTCATTGTTATTAGATGACTATTCGAGGATTGTGATCCCCCATGTCTAAGAGATTGGCATTTAGCCTAATCACTGCTGCTTGCCACAAACTTAGGATGATCGCTTGATAATATGTTTTTCATGTTTCACAGGTGAACTCATACCCGACGGCCAGAAGATTTACAGCTATTGGAACAGGGGGTGATGATTTTGTACAGGCCATGGTCATTGCTGTGGAATCAGTACTCCAATACCAGATCCCGGAGGTAAGCATAGTCGAAGTCCTACAGAACTTTTAAGTTGTATCGTACCACATCACATGACTAAGTCCTGGATGCTGTACAACCCCTCGATAGTTCAAGGCAAACACCCACGGCCTTCCTCCTCATGCAGATGTTCTTTTTGGAATCCAACATTTGTCTTACCCTTATCAGTGAACGATCGATATCTCTCTCTGGATCCCCACAAAACCATATCTGGGAGTGTCAATATTGATGTGATGATGCATATCTGGGAGTGTGATGCCTGGTTTGTTTTCTCAACAGGGTAAAGTGAAACAAAAGATCTCTTCTGGGGGAAAGTATGTCTCTGTAAACATTGGGCCGGTTCGAGTTGTTTCCAGTGAGCAGGTGAGCTCTCGTTCTCCAGGATGTATTAGTTACTGGATGAAACTAAACCAAATTAAACTACACTGAAGGAGCTATAAGAATTTTCAGCATTGGATCTGTTGGTGCATTTTAGGTGCTTCCTCTGTGGCTGTTAAATGAATGATTTATGCTCATTTTTCAGGTGCAGGCTGTGTACAACGCTATGAGAAGAGACGATAGGATGAAATACTTTTTGTAACCATTGGATTCCTTAAGAATTGTTTGCTGTCCTCTCATTTTCCCTTTTTTCTCCTGTAATCCGTGTAGGTATTTGCGTAGCTGTGATAAATTAAGAAATGAATCTTAGCCAGTGCGCACACTCATGGCATGAATCTGAGTTCGAGTGGAATCTGCCCATTTTTCAGCGTGATAGAATTCACAAAGGTGTTTGTTTCAAACGTAGACAAGAGTGACTAGTAGCACCAACCAAGTTGCTTCAAGAATCACGCTTCAAGGATGGCGTGGTCCTTGAAGCAGAACAGGAGGAATTGAAAATGAATCTGAAATCAGGGCCAAGTCTACCCAAAAATTTTGAAAATTACAAACTGGGAACTGGTTTTATCAGTTCTTTGGGGACTATGTTAGTAGAAACCCCAGCTTGGGCTCATAAGGTGCCCTCAGCATCCGGCTGCTGCTTTCCTAATCCTGAGCTTCACGTGGTGCTTGTGCTGATGAATGATGATTCTCTGAAACAAAAATATCCGGCAAGCCTTCTTCGGCCAGTCCGTAGGTCGGGGTCACCGGCGGCTCTGTAATGAGAGGGAGGATGATTCCTTGGCAATGAATAGGAGGCAGTCCGCATGAACCCCGGGAGTTGCTTATTGACAGAAGAGAGAGAGCACGACTGTACTCTGTAGCTGCTTCCCTATGCGGAGGAGAAGTGATGAAAGATCCCTTACAACCTGTTTTTCAACCAGCGTAATACTTTTTATGGTCTCAGTAACTTTTTTAGGGGTACAAACCTGTCGAAGTACACTTGACAACAAAAATTCCTCGATCGGGTAATATTAAGACTAACCGGAGCCCAGAATAGCAGATGTTCAGAGCCGGAGGGGACATGCATAGCATGGTCGGTCATTGGGGGTTTGATTTGAGGGACGCCGCTACGTGTGACGTGTGTACTAATCCCACTGCTTCAAATGCAAACCCCGCTTTTCGGTCTCTTGGTTTTTTTAAAAAAAAATTTAAGAAACCCCCCCTTCTGGGTTGCGAGTTGTCTACAGGGACAAGGGGAAGACTGCTGAAGGCGGATTGTTCATGGGGCAGCGTTTCCGCGAATTGGACGAGGTTTTGGAGGTTTATGGTTCTTCAGCTGCGCCTTCTTTCGATTTCCTCAATGGCCTTGAAGCTCCAAGGCAACCCACTTCGGGGGAACGCTCCGTCAGGTGGGTAATTTGCTTCATCAATGGGGGAAAAATGATTCCCTCCACGTTTTTTGGACCCCTTCCATGGGGAAAAATGATTTTTTTTTCTTCTTGTGTTGAATTGAAGTGTTGCTTTGTATCGTTTACACTAGGTTCTGAGTTGCTTTCGATTTGGTAACATCGAGTGTCGCCCCTTTCTGCAAAAAGTGAACTATAATGAACCGTTGACGGAAGGATGGTTCTTTTTTCCGATGTTGTTGAGCGACCTCATCGGCATGGTCCCAGTGAGGCTTAATCATTGTGTTAGTGCCCCATCAACCGTTTTCCGTCTCTACTTTCATGGTCAAGCCAGACGATATGTACTTTTGATCTTCTGGATATGATAGTGTCTCGTTGTTTCTGTCTAGAAAATAATCACTGAATCGGTAACTTTTTTTTGGCAATGGTCATTGCGTTTCCATCACAGCCGCTTTCAGTTGTAGGATTTGTGTTGTCTGTGTGAAAATTCTACTTCTCTGGTCATCATTTTGTGGAGGATCTGTTATTTTTCCATGTATGGCTTCGATCTTAGTGTGATTCCTCCCTCTCGCGATGGTTATTTTCAACGCATGGCTTCTTATTCTTCCCAAACGTTTGAAATCTATTTCCACTTTTTTGCAGTTGGGGCATCTACGATAAAGGAGTTAGCATATTCAAATACAGCTGCCGTAATCTTTTAATGACTGTAGGAAGCTCTGAAAATATGAGAATTGTGGAACCCTGTAAGCCTCCTACTAAGAGAACTCGAAAAGAGTGTAGCCGTGCATATAATTTGTTGTCTGGAAGCTCGTCTGAAATCATGGATGAGAATATCTGGAAAGAATTTCCTGAAGACCTCTTTGAAGCCGTAATAGCAAGGCTTCCTGTAGATGCATTTTTCCGGTTCCGATTAGTCTGCCAGAAATGGAACATGTTGCTGAATTCTCCAAGTTTTTCACAAGAATGTGCTCATAAGAAGCAATCTCAAACTTGGTTCTACACCATCAGTCATACAAAGGGAAACATGGGGTCGATTTATGATCCTTCCTCGAAGAGGTGGTACCATCCAACACCAGGGCTCCTGCCGAAAAAAAGAGTTATGCCTGTGGCTTCAGCAGGCGGGCTCATCTGCTTCCTTGAAACTGGAGAGAGAGCTTTCTACGTTTGCAACCCTTTAACTCGGTCACACAAGGAGCTGCCTCCTCTGTCTGTTGGAGTCATGCCACGGGTATCTGTTGGGATGACTCTTAACGCTCAATCTGCCCAGTTGGGTTACAAGATCGTATTGGTTTTCCGTAGTGGGGATTACGGGATCTATGACTCCATTAACAACTCTTGGGTTGGCCGTGGAAAGTTGCCATCTGCATGCCTTCCGCTTACACTAAATCGCAGGTCGCAAGCAGTTTGTATCAAAAAAACTGTTTATTTTATGCGTCATAATCCTGATGGAATTTTGTCCTACGATGTGGAAAATGGGATTTGGAAACAGTTTGCCATACCTGCACCTCAACATTTGAGTGATCAGATCCTTGCTGTCTGCGGCAGTAGGATCATCCTCGTAGGGTTGCTGACAAGAAACGCGGCAAGTTGCATCTACATATGGGAGCTGCAGAAGATGACTTTGCTGTGGAAGGAGGTTGACAGAATGCCAAGGTTGTGGTGCTGGGAGTTTTATGGGAAGCATGTTAGAATGGGTTGCCTTGGGAACAAAGGCTTGCTCATGCTTTCGCTGCGATCACGGCAGATGAACTGGTTGGTCACCTATGATGCAAAGACTCGTGAATGGGTAAAAGCCCCTAGCTTTGTCCGGCCGGAGGCTAAGCGGAGGCAGCTCCTCCTTTATTCCACTGCCTTTGAACCTTCTTTGGCTGCAATGCCTTGACTATCTTCTCTGTGCGAAGTCCCCTCACGTCCTGCCTTCATTGTCATCACACCCTTTTTGCAAAACATGTGTCAAGATTTTTCCGAGGGATCACTTGGCTTACATTTATTCCGTGGCAATTTTCATACCAATATATAACTACATCGCACGAGGAGTTCCAACGGAGTTGGAAGGAGGTATAATATAATTGGACCACACAAGGAGATGATTCCATTGAAAATCAAGAGATGAATTGGTCCGGTTGCATCTGGAGAAGAAGTCACAGCATCCAGCTTGTCATGGTAGGACCAGCTGCAACTGCTAGGTGATCATTCTGGTAACTGAGCACAAAACAGACTAAGAAAAGCTTGAAATCAGTGTGGAAGAGAAGGGATGCCTGCTTGTTATGTTACCCGATTTGCAGTGTCGGCTCACAGTCGAGAGGATGAAGGAATACGTCCGGCTGAGCCTGGTGGTGGGGTTGCCCTCCGTAAGCGACATCGCAAGCACTCGAATCCCACTGAAGGCTTATCTGGCATCCTTCCATCAGCTGCAAAGCCATTGAAAAATTCTTTTTATTTCAAGTCATGAGGGAAAAACACTGACGATTCAGGTATACACCAAATATCCAATATGTTTTACCCTCTGCTTCAAGTTCTTGTTAGCTTCATTGAGAGCGTGCTCCTTATCATAAACACAATATAAACACAAGTTATACTTAGCTGAAATAGCACGAACTTGAAACCCTGATTCACGATACCTTTCTCTGAAGGTCTGCGAGTGTATCAAGCATTGCCTGAGTCTGAAAAAAAATGGCAGGCAATCTCAAATGTGTTGACAAAAACCTTCTTATGAGCTTCGAACTTTGTTGCGAGAAGTTAAATTTATGCGTAACTCCAAACCAAAACCTCGGAAAAAATCGATTAGCACGGGGACAAACACAAGATAAACAGTACCAACCCGAGTTGATCTGATATGCTTCAGTGATGCATCAAGTTGTCTCTCTAGTGACTCGAGCTCCTTGCTGTTCAAGGGGCCAAGATCCTCACCAAGAAGGTTCCTGAGAATGCAATAAAATCAGCTACACGTATCACCCGTGTATGATTCCTGGTACCTTAACAAGAACACGATATTATCTTTAATAAATGAATGCAAAAATCTTGGTGTAACTGTAATGTAGAATCACAAACAACCCAACAGAAGCACAAAACCTTTGAGTTCTCTGCAGAGCTTCATAGCGTGCTTTAAGCTTCAAATACTCCTGCTGGCTACTCAGTTCCTGAATCAATATTTTACAATGAAAACATGCTTAGTCATCACATCCACAGGTGAAATCCTCAAAAGCTCAGACATAATTGGCTATGTAGTAATAAAGCGAATGGAACTTCTGCCACATAAACATTCTATATTTTGTGGGGGTCAACAAACGTTTTATTCACAGTTATTTCACTAAATTTGACATAAAAGCAAATGAGAACAGCTCATACAAAAATTACAAAAACCTCTTCCTTATACATATATTGTGATCTTCATTTTCATCTTGCATCAACGGAAAAGGGAAGAGCAAGCATGATTTCAGCCACGAAGAGCTGTAGGACTGTATACATTCGACATGCATCAAACAAAGTATTTTTGAACTGAAAGGTAATATTTTTATTTAATACTTTGGTGTTGTTTGTTCTAAATATTAGCCCCCAAGAAAGTTTTAAGCAATATTACAAAAACCTACATTAGCACCCTTGTGGTTATAGACTACTTTCTTGTTAGACAATAATAAATATCAACCAAGCAAGGAATTCAAGAGTTTTAGGGCCAGTAAACAGATAAATGAAAAAATAAAAGCAATAATCATAGAAGAATGTGTGACGGTTACCAGTGCCTCCCTGGTGGAAACATTTGTCTCTGGTGGTCCATAATTTGAATTCTGATACTTTTCCAGTGTCTCGAGCATGGTGCTGAGAGATTCAGGCAAAAGCAATAAACAAAAGTATAATCCAGAAACATTGATTACTACGAGTTAGAAGGAATCTAGCTTGCCCAGTCACCAGTTCGGACGGGAAAAAAAGGCTGCGTGAACAGATAAACATGAGTCTGTAATGGACGAGCTTCCTAAATTTCCGTGAGATAAATCGAGGAATCGTAGTGTAATTCATGCATTTGCGCATCCTAAACGTTGCCCAACGGTAAGTTTGTTGCAGATTGTCAGTGACTACACAAATAATTATTTGAAGCTTTAAAAGATCTTGGATTAAGAGACTGGCCTGAAAACCCATCATTAAAAAATATTCTTGACACACAAGACTGACGCAAACGAAAAAAAAAAAGGATTATCTGCAACAATTCACAATCCCCAAACCAAAACCTAGGGCTAAATCCCACGAAAAGGCATTTATTATAGAGAGAATTTCTCGCAAAAATTTAGTAGATGCTGATGATGTTCATCCTCCCACACGAAGCCCTAATTGCAGCGCAATCCAAGAAAAATAAAAGAAAAGAAGAAGAAAACTGAGAGAGAAGAGTCTGGACTCCCTAGGGTAACTTGAAGCCGATGACGAAGCTGAAAAAGATATGGAAACCAAGGTCTGAAAAAAGGGGTGGGGCATGTCCCTTGAAACTTGGGATTCTGCCATGAAGAAAACGTGGGGAAAACCCTAGGAAGCCTGTTTTTCATTCTATTGCACTGTGCCATTACTTCTCCTCAACGAACAAGGGAAGAAAGAAGATCAGCCGTTGGCCCGTTAGGTGTTTTGTTGGTAGTTATGGGATGTTGTATCTCCAAAAACAGAGATTTACGATGAAGAGACAAAAGAAAGAAGGAAGAGAAAGGTAGCGTTGAAGGTATACGGTGGCGGTTTTTTGGAGTGGCGGATCTTGGCAAACCCACAAGCACAGAGCCCCATAACCATCACAGAAACGGCAAGAAGAGATAAAACTGCTTTTGTGTCTTTTTTGGGGCCAAACAAGCCACAAATCTATGGAACCATGAGTGAAAGTAAGCGAGTAAAGAAAGCAAGGAAGAGAGGCGGTGTGATGTGTGGTGTGGTTTTGATACCTAGAGCTACTGCAGAAGTCGTAGAGCTTCCCCCTACTGGAGAAGACGATCATTACAATCTCGGCGTCGCAAAGAACGGAAAGCTCGCGAGCTTTCTTCCAAAGCCCAGCCCTCCGTTTGGCGAAAGTGACCTGCCTGTTGATCTTGTTTTCGATTCTCTTCAGCTCAACTCTCCCTCTCCCCATCTTGTGTCGTCTGATTTGGGGCGCCTCCAACCTTATTTATACACCTTCTGTGTTGTTCATGCGTCACCGTACCATTCCCACGTATGTAATTATGAATTTTAAATTCCAATCCAACTTGTGCTTTTTTTAATACCGGAGCAGTGATCCGGTCTTCTCGTGAGTCTGTGGATTGCGATGAGTACCCAGAGGCTAGTCGTTGGGAATCAACCGTTGCACCTTCCCGGATTGATGTGGGCCTTCCGCACACATCACCCACCAGCCGGTGCCGGTGCCGGTGCCGGTGCCGGTGCCGTGCCCACATCTATCATATGACTTCAACAAGGACCGGACCCACCCCATTACGGCCTCCTTTCGTGGATATTCGACAAGCACCCATCTCGGCCCTCCATATCCCTCACTACCTCTTTGGGAAATAGAAATGGAAATGGAATTCAGATTCTCGACGGAGCCACCACGGCACGCTGCCTTCGCCGTCCCAATGTGAAATGTGAACACAGGCAGGCAGGCGGGCTTCCAGGTGTTCGAGAGTGCAGCTGGATTTCTTTCTCTTCAGTGATAATGCCACCCAACTCTACTTCTACCTTTTTGATAAAAAGATTAGTTGTTGCGTGCTACTCTGCGACAAGTGCGCACTAGTTTTACCATCTTTCTCTTCTTTGGAATTTCATTGCTCGATTTGGCGTATGGCTTTAAGCAAGCACCCACCACAAGAAACAAGAGGTGGGCGACGGCAAAAGTAAAAATGTCGGCCGCAAAAATATTGCTCTGCAACCCCATAGTTCTACGTTTATTTGTAAATGCGAGGTAACGCTGACCACAAACCAGACAAGTTTCTTCCCAACACTGCTGGAGCAGCTTTTTCAGGCGACTCAGCGATTGGCAGACTTTGGTAGCTACTCTCTGTGACTTCAGATATTCCGGTGAGTCCCTACAGAGCAACAACTCATGGACGTAACTCAGAGGCATGGATACAGGATAACAATCTCCCACGCAATTCGGGGGAACCAACAAAAACAGACTAAACAGGATGCTCTACCACCTTCAAGCCCGACCCCAGGGTGGCACTCTGACTCCTTTGGCGCCCATTCAAATGAGATGGGGATGCTGGCTCCGCAGATAAGCTAGCAGGCAAAGACAGAGCCTGCAAAGCACCCACACCCATTCAACCATTGGTTAGAGGATGATCACCTCAAGATATGTGTGTATATCCATTAAACGTACCCTTGAAGGAGTTGCTTCCAAAGATTCAATAGCACGCCTGGAAGAGGTTGGGCTAGCACCCTACATGATCCATTCTCATAAATATATCAAATATGTCAACAGCGACATGAAATTAAATGAATATCGAGCATGTCCTTGCCTCAATCTGTGCCCTACGATCAAATTCAAGATTCCTTGTAAAGGAAACCAAATTCTTCAAACCGTTAAGTGTCTCATCCTGAACAAATTTCAGAATGGAGGTTAATTAAATGCTAGAAAACCGCAGACACATGCAATTTTAAAAGTGTTACCTGCCGACCTTCTATGTTGTTAATAGTAGTTTCCTGCAACAACAAAAAAAAAAAAGTGTAATGCAACACGGTCTACAATTCAGTAAACACATAAAAAGGGAAGGTAGATTAGGGAAAGAAATCATTCACCAGACATCGAACTTTGTTTTGAATGAATTGCACGTCGGTCCCAATTTGGTTGAGGTCACCTCGAAGAAGAGGAACCTGTAAGATTTAATAAGCAATGATCTCAATGAAAATAAGTGTCCATACTCAAAGAATCAGCTAGGATGCCTCACATCTTCTTTAATAGAAGAAGTATTATCCAAGCATTCATCAACTTTGGAATCAACCAAATTAATTCTTGTAGATAGATGCTTCCTTGTCGCCTAGAAAAGCATAACATGAGGTGATAGGTTATCAGTTCACATATTAGAAGTGTAAACCAAAAACTGTCCACTTATCTCAAGATGAACAAGGAACTTATGAAATGAAATGATTTGTATCTGAAAAAAAAAAATAAACTTGCCGCAAGTGAGGAATAGACATTCTCAAGCTGCTTAGCTACAGAAGCGCATGCATCATTTAAACCACGCCTTGTCGCGAACATCATATCTGGTAATTTAATACCCTAGAGGCAGATAATGTAAGTACGTGGAAGTTGATATTTACTGTAGCAAGTGAAGGAAAGACGAATTACCTTCCACCAAATGTAGCCCGATCCAACAACCACCAAGAGAACTACAACACCAAACTTGCGAGACCCTAAAAAAACGTATGGCAGGTCAACAATAGCTCGGATAAACTATCACAATCAATATATAAATGCAAATGAGAAAAATAAAAACCGAAACCTAGAACTATTAAGCACATACTCAAGGGGAGCGAGAAAAAAAATCTGGATTACAGATTCAGAGAATTCGTCCTAAAGATGCTATGCGTTCAACAGAAAAATCAATGGAAGTTTCTGGATAGTGTGTGACTTTGCCAAAATACACATCCTGGTTTATCCGAGATTAGGAGAAACCTGATCGATTTTCTGTAACAATGGTTAAGCATCTGTTCGACGATGCGATGATTTGCAACTCATTGCGCAAGCTATTAATCTACAGAAGCATACATAAATGTTCATGATCAGGAAATATTAAAGTGCACCACTCCCCTCCCCGCCCCAAAAGAAAACATATTGCAACCTGTTGCATCAAAACTTCATTTTTGGGCTTGGAGCTCGAAACGGATGAATCACCTCGGTCAAGTGGATTAAAGACAATCTGTTTGTACAAGGAAAAATAATAAGTAACTCAAGCTGAGAAATTGTTAACAAAACTCGAGTCCGGGCCATTGAGAACTAAAGTAATTGAAAACGTATAAAACTACCTTAATCGCACCAGAAAGAATATCAGACAAGCGCCCTTCTTTAGCAAGAACTGTCCCCAAATAGCCTACATATTTTGTTATGCCTATCATCACTACATTGAGAATAAGAAAAAGCAACAAAAAATGCGACTGAAGGAGGGGGGAAAGGGTAGCCGAGAGGGAAGGCTAGGATTTGCGATGCACCCTAAAACCGTTGATAAGAACAAGGTGCACCAAGACTTCATCAAATATTCCTCCAATAAAGTACTAACCGGCACCGAGGACGAAGGTAAACTTGGCCAGAGGAAGCGCCATCAAGGATTCAAAAATCTATGCAACCGGATTAATAATTAAGAGAGGGGAGGAATTCGACGGCAGCGAAAGGTTAAACATAAACAAATTCTTGATTCTCCGAACTCGGCGAAGCGAAACAATGAGCGAGCTATGGGCGGAGGCTGCAGAGAGATGTTGGACTTGGTGCGCAAGCTGTCACCAGCAGCGGCGTAAAGCCCAAGTGCGGAAAAGGGACGCATTCTGTTATTAGTGGGTCGGCCCAAGCCCCATGGTAAGATAAAGTACTGGCCCTGGCCTGCTGGAGTTTATCACCTAAATATTATTTTCGAGATTGCCTGTGGCAGCGGCAGCGGAACCCCGTAAATATGCGGGAGAACGCAGAAATTTACCAAAATACGTCCCATTGTCAAATTACTTGACAAAATTCCTAGTTTTTAAAGATATTGGTCAAATATATGCCTGTACTCGCATTTGTTCATTATCACAAATCAACATTAAATTATACTTTTAATGAACATATCAATATATGTTTTATTCAACAATTGCTTAAAACACAATTTTAAATTTTTTAAACGTATGTTGTACTATATGCTTAAAATAATTAATTTTTCAAAAACATCATAATTTACATTACGTGATTTGAAATTAAAAAAAATATTAAATACGATTTGAAATTAGTTTGTAAATGATTTTGACCAGGCTAACCGGTAACGCACCCGGCCCCCGTAAGTTCCTTATCCCTTAAACTTTTCTATTTTATGTTTTAAGAGAGAGGAAAGAGAAGGAGCCTCCCCCACCCCCTTTTGCTCCCAGAGGAGATCAGGTCTCTCAGGTCGCGCGCCTACTACTCTTACACTAGTTCCATGTTTGCCGGGTCCTCTTCGCGGCGACTTCTCCGCCAACCCAAAAACAACATCAGCCAACACGCAAAAATCAGTCAGTGATGGCGTCGCCCGGACTCGAACCGGAGACCTTCAGTGTGTTAGACTGACGTGATAACCAACTACACCACGACACCATTGGATGCATTCATTCTTCCAGGAATATGAATCCCTGCTTTCCTGAGTACCTTTCCGGCGGCCATTTGTGCCATCCTTACCACTTCACCCTGTCGAGTGTTGATCAGAGTTCCCCATCATCGCAGCTCGGGAGACAAGATTAGAGAAGACAGCATTTCCATGCGTACCTCATCGACGGTCAAGATTTTCTTGTCCACCATGATCCAGCGCCCGTTGCACATGACCGACGTGATGTTCTCAGTCCTCATTGAGGAAACAAGGCTGGAAATGCTGCAAAAATTCTCATTCTTCTTAAGACGCCCAACAACTTGCAGAAAAATGGATCACCAATCGTCTCACCAGTCATGAACCGGCATCATCGTCCACGAACAAGGGTTCACAATCACCAAGTCTGCCTGAATGATAGAAAGACGGGTGGCGCGTTAAAATTCAGGGATAGCTAAGCAAACAGATGTGCACAGTCGTGGAGCGCTATGTATACGGACGCACCTTCTTTCCGACTTCAATGGATCCTATTTCTCTGTCCCAGAGCACAGCTTTGGCTCCATTTATAGTTGACATTTCAAGAATCGTTTCTGCAGGGAGAGCAGTGGGATCAGGGATTCCTCCTCGGATAGCTTCTCGCCCTTTATTGATTAAGGAGGCTACATACATCTCATCCACTGCATCAAGGCAAAAGCAAGGTATTCTCATGTGGCAGCGTCGGGGAATTAACACCAAAAGAGTGATATGAAGTTTAAGCACGTCTGGATCTACCGATACTCATTCTATTGTTGCTTGGGGCACCGTCCGTTCCTAGTGACACGCAAACTCCAGCTTTGACCATTTCCGTGATTGGAGCAAATCCAAGCATATGCATAGCAGCAGCAGGGCAATGAGAAACTTTGACACCTGATTTTGAAAGTAACCCAATCTAGGGACAATCATGTCAGAGCCACATGAAAAAAAAAAAAAAAAAGAAGCCATCCAGAGAGCATCATATTGATAACACATCCAGCTTCATGAGTTCACCAAAAAAGGGCTTTAACAAACCATCACCTCATGTTCGTTGACCCATACTGCATGAGCTGCAAGCAAGTTTCTATCGAGCAAATTTATCTGCCCGAGATAAGTCACAGTCCCATGATCCACACCTTGTCTCTCCACCACTAGTTTGTTCTCATGAGGTATCTCTGCTACATGCTGCATTTAACTATAACAAATTAAAATCCTGAAGAAGCAAGCATAGGAGGGATTTAGTGAACTATTAAATCACCATATGAATCCCAGTTTCAAGCTCCCTTGCAGCATCTCTTGTTTGAATGAGTAGACTATCAGTTGAATTCATGATCTGCCTCAGTCCAAACCACACTCTAATACGCCCATCAGCGGTGTTATGATGCTTCTCATACAGATCCCTCTGGATCTGCAATATAGTATCTTCTATAAGTGAGTAGATAATCAATCATTCGTACTCTTTTCACATGGTTTCCGTCAACAGCTGAGATACTTGCTTTACCTGAATACATTCATCAGCAGTCCTCTTTGCCCAAGACGCAGGTAATCCCTCCCCAGCATCCATAACCGACTGAGCAAGACAGGCTCTGATGCCCAAAAGCTCAATCGCCCTTGCCATCCCAGAAACATGCTGCCCTCCAGCTTCAGCGAAGCATGTGACCTACATCAGGTTACAGCACAAAGTATGAACATTTACAGAAAATGCCAATCACACTACATATCAGCTAAACGGTCACCCTTTAGTCGAGGTAGTAGATGAGCACTTACTCCAGAGTGAATGAGCTCTACTCCACAGAGCAACGTTGAGACATAAGAATCCTCCTCGGTTAAATTGGATTCATAGGGCCAAATCCGGTGGTGAAGCCATGTCAACAAGTCTACATCATCCGCTATCCCTCTAGCAAGTTGTTGGGATGTATGAACATGTGTGTTTACGAAACCTAGAGAGTTCAAATCACACCCGGCTAATGTAACTGTCTTATCCTTAGAAAATGAGATGCTTAGATGTTTCAATGTCAGGAATGGGGGTGAATCATTCAGTAGTGAAGTACCTGGAAGCAAAAATTCACCATGGAGACTGATGATCCCGGGAGAGAGTGAGGAGAAGCGAGAAAGGATATCCTCTGAGTTACCCACACCAATAATAGTATCTCCCTGAATAGCAACAGCTCCGTTTTCCAAAACACGACGATGAGCATCCATGGTCACCACGAGAGCATCGTGAAGCACCAAAATCGAGCTCCGGTCGTCGCCTTCCCCCGGTGCCGGTGCCCTTTCTTGATCCATTTATGCGCAAGTGGAGTGGGGTATAGAGCGTGGAAAGGTCGGGGGTTTGGATTAATAGTATTACGATGCGGTTCGCCGTTGGGCTGAACCTTTGGATCATTGAAAGGGATGATTTTGGTTGTCCACGTAATTTGCACGCGGCCCGGCCCGGCCCGGCATGATGACCGGCCGCGGCCTCCGGAGAAGGCCGACCGGTCACTTGATTCTTAAATAAATGGAATAGAAGAGAAGGTGCGGCGACTGTCATTTATACCACGGATCGTCTTTTGCCCTTGGGTTTAATGAAACAGATGCCCCGTCCGGCGTTACTTAAATGCACTCATTCCTTTCTACTGTCCCCTCCGTAAGCGATGAAATGCTGATGATGCGCTGCACCCTCTCTAACCCTAACCGCTCACTCAACAGTTGTGGACCATCCGATAATTTTATCTCTACGGTCGTTAATTTCTATTAGAGATGGAAGCAGAATGGGAAAGGAACAAAAAAAAAAGAGAATAAGATCAAAGCCAGAGAGCTCCGGCTTCTTTAAGCAGGGGAACCAGAGTGCCGCCGATGTGCGAAGCCATAACCCTGTCCATGGCGCCCACGAGTTTACCCCCGATGAACACCACTGGTACGGAAGAGGCTGCACCGCCGAGGAGCAGAGAGAGCGTCCTCTCAATCTCCTTGCCTCTGGGATCCTGGTCGAGCTCGTACACCGTGGGATTGACACCCATTCCACAGAAGAGGCGCTTGACGGCGTGGCACATGCAGCAGCTGCTCAAACTGAATATAACCACCGCGCTGCCGGAGGCCAAACGCACCACCCTTTCCAGTGAGTCAACCGACGGAAGCCCACTCCGGAAGGGTGGCATATAGTAGCAGCTCTCCGCGTGGTACTGCATTTCTTTCTTTCTTGCTTTCTTTGCACAGGAACCTGTTTTCCTGGACACCCGATGACCCCGAGTTGAAGGACCAACTGCAGAGGAATGTGGGTGCGAGTGTATACATATATATAGCAGCTGAGGGAGGGAAGGCGGAAGAGGGAAGCTGTGGACTTGAGTAGGGTAGCTTTGTTTCCATTGCCTTTTATTAAATGCTCTTTTAAATTACTTTTTTTCAACTTGGTTGGACATATTCCTCACCCCCGTAACTAAATAAATTTAAAAAGAAAAGGGCATTCAGTTTTCCTTTGTAGAGCACACGTGAATGGCACAGTAGCCGCCAGAGGACATGGAAGGAGGAATGCGAGAGAGAGATGGTGATGTGGTTTAAAGAGGAAATGGTGCTTGTCCCGGGCGTGGTTACAAATGCTGCTGCTGCTTTAGGCAGCGCTGCTGCAAGTGGCAGGATGCTTAACCCTGGACACCATCAAGACATGCTCTGGATGCGCCTAAACCTGCCTGCCTACACATACCCTTTTCTCGCGGTTGCTGTCTTGGAATGAGTCGGCTTGTGGGTGTGTGTGTGCGTGGGTGGGAGAGAAGATGATGGATTCAGACTGCAGAATGGCCCCCCAACCCACCCGGGGCCGGCCGGTTGTTTATTTAGAAATGCCGCTGCCGCTGCCACCCCATTATTATATGTTTGTGTAATGACGCATGAGGGGGCCCCGTATGACGCCATTCCAGGTAAAATGTTTTCTTTTTTGATTTAATGTCCCCTAAAGCGAGGGCGCGCAAGTGCAAAAGCGGTCGCGCATGCTCAGGCGGCGGCGGAAATGGGTACGGTTCGGCGGAGGGAGGGTGGGGGGAACCAAACCCAGTCGCACTTTTTTGTCCCCCGGCTCCGCCTCTATTTCCACTTTTTGCCCCCTTCGAGAATTCTGTCTCCACCCGGGGGCCTGCCCTGCCCTGCCCACCCCTCCATTAATAAATATCACACAAACGCGCGCCCGCCCGCCCGCCACTGACTTATTTCGGGAGGAATAGAATACAACCCCGTTGGTTGCCCCAGACGCGAGACGACTCCGGACGGAATATTCATTTCAACGTTTGGTGTGTGCACATTGGGTTTGGTTGATCCAGGTCCGTGAGGCCCGTCACATGCAGCCCGCACAGTCGATATTCGCCCACTCAGTGAGACCGGCCCCCATCTTACTTTTTTTTTCTTGCTCCCGGAAATCGGTTTTCTGTGTTGGTGGGGAATGGAATAGAATTGCTTACGTAATCCAAATCGAACTTCTGAAAAATAGACAGACAATCAGGGCAATGAATTTCTGAGTTATATTGCCATCGTAGATGTAGTTCTGTTTATATCCACAAACCTCAAATCTATGTACTTTTCCACTCATACAAAGAAGGGGAAGGGGCGTGCTTACTTCAAACCATACAAACACACCCACTGCTCATGGCGATGCCCTTCAGAAAGAAGTTTCATCTACCTCACCGGCATTGAAATGCTCATTTAGTGTATGGCTTTTTATTGTTCATGTGCATTGAATTGTTGGGACGATGATGCCGCTGATTCAAAATTTCCGATGGGTTTCCTTGCAATTAACATCTAATCACTATGCTTCGGCCTACTCCACCCACTGGCATATCCTGTAGATTTCAAGATAGTGAAATGATTGAAAAGCTGGAATCTTTTTCAACTACCCTTTACATTATTTTGAGCAATTTGCATAAGCTTCAAATTGTTTGAAATTTATTGGGCTAAAGAATCTCCAGTTCTTGCGTGAGGATTCACTGCTTATCTGGAAAAAAAGAAGGCTGCTCACGAATCTGGTTCTTTACATTGGAGTTGGGCAAATTTGTGAACTTTTAAGGGGGGGAGGTGATCGTCCATTGATTTACCCGATCAAGTGGGGGAGAGAGAGAGAGACACGGGATGTTGATGTACAAGTTTGTATAAGCCGCGTACAGGTATGAAAGTAAACCAGAAAACGGGTGCCTAAAACTTTTCTGCAGACCGCAAAGTTTTGTATTGTCAAATGTCAACAGATTTCTTTGTCTCTAGAACTGAATTAGCGGAGATTGCCATATTTGCTGTTTTCTTGTTTTATTTACCCAGCACGCCTTCTCCGTTGAGTAGTGAATACTTTTCCTCTTCTTGTCTCCCCTTCTTTTTTTTTTTCGATGCTTTGGGTGTCTTAACCGCTGAATCTGATCAGTGCGCGAGCACGGCGGATTGGATTTTTGTTGGGTTTTAGGAGAGCACTGATTGTGGGTGTCTTCTTTTTCTCCAAAAGAATGATTTTTCACTGAGTCCGTATCGTTGATCGAGAAGAAGGATAGGAACAAATTGAATTCTTGATCGGGGAAATGGCTTGTCTACCTTGTTTCAAATCGAGAGCAGAGGATAAACTCAACAAGAAGAAAGGCAGAGATGATCAGATAGAAGTTCACCCAATTACTCCCTCAAATATATCGAAATTATCATCTGGTTAGCATAATTTTTATACCACTGTTTCCTGAGTGCGTTTCCTCTATGATCCTTCAGAAAAGTCGATGGTATGTAGACCACTTCTATGTGTGGATGGATTCGCCTGATCTATTTGAATTGCTGTTCTGATGATTGCTGATTTTTTACCTTGTTTGGTGTACGAGCAGTTGCTCTGGGTGTCTGTATATTTAGGAATTTAGTGATTTGTAGTATCTTTTTGAATGAGATTGTATTATCTCTGATGGTCGATACTAATAGGCGGAGACAGGCTAAAATCGAGGAGCGGATTGGGTGTAAGAAAGGAGTCACCAGAGCAGAAAAACTCCCCCGATGCTCAGATTGCTGCACAAACCTTTACATTCCGTGAGCTTGCCAGTGCAACAAACAACTTCAGGCCAGAATGTTTCTTAGGCGAGGGTGGTTTCGGGCGGGTTTACAAGGGAAGGCTTCCCAATGGTCAGGTCAATAATCGTAATTGCTGTTAATCACCCATTCATGATTTGAGTTTACGTTTATTGACCCTTGTACACAGTAGTTGCTAGCATGGAAGATAAGGCATATGCTTTTTACCTTTTATTTATGGGCCATGTAGTAAGCCATGGTAGCTTCTGCAGGTTATAGCAGTGAAGCAGTTGGATAGGGATGGGGTTCAGGGTAACCGAGAATTTCTGGTTGAAGTTCTAATGCTTAGTTTACTTCACCATCCCAATTTGGTAAACTTGATTGGTTATTGTGCCGATGGAGATCAGAGGCTGTTGGTGTATGAGTTCATGCCCTTGGGATCATTAGAAGATCACCTTCATGGTAAATGCAGCAGTGCTTATCTGATAGTTTCTACTTTTCAGTTGAAGCACACCGTCATTGCTTGTATGTATAGTTGCTGCTGCAGCCTCTGAAATTGTTGTGTTGCTGGAATGCTGTTGTGCTTATGCATGGAGAATAATGGTAGTAAATTTGCTTTTTGATATGCCAATGTTGTTTTCCAGATCTTCCACCTGAGAAGGAAGCGCTGGACTGGAACACAAGAATGAAGATAGCAGCTGGGGCAGCTAAGGGGCTGGAACATCTTCATGACAAGGCTAAACCTCCTGTTATATACAGAGACTTCAAATCTTCCAACATATTGCTGGGTGAAGGCTACTCCCCTAAACTTTCAGACTTCGGACTTGCAAAGCTTGGTCCAACCGGAGACAAGTCGCATGTATCGACGAGGGTGATGGGGACGTACGGCTATTGTGCTCCTGAGTATGCGATGACAGGGCAGTTGACGGTGAAGTCGGATGTATACAGTTTTGGGGTCGTGCTCTTGGAGCTCATCACGGGTCGTAAAGCCATTGACACTTCACAACCACAAGGGCAGCAAAATCTTGTTGCATGGGTAAGTAAAACTAATACTCAAACGTCTAATTCTTTTGCCAAAATGCTTCTGCTGGCTGCATTCCGCTCATGTGCAACAGGCACGGCCGATGTTCGGTGACAAGAGGAAGTTCGGGAAGCTTGCTGATCCGAGATTGCAAGGGAAGTTCCCAATGCGGGGGCTGTATCAAGCTCTGGCTGTGGCTTCCATGTGTACTCAAGAACAGGCTGCTGCCCGTCCCCTGATCGGAGACGTGGTGACAGCACTTTCGTATCTTGCCAACCACATCTATGATCCCAACAGAGCTTCCAGCGACGAGCGAGTTGGGAAACTACTGAAGAACGAAGAGGGTGGCGGTTCTGAGAGGAAAGGGGACGTGGAGGGGTATGAGAAGGACGATTCTCCTCGGGAAACTACGGTGAGGACTTCGAACAGGGTCATCGACCGTGAACGAGCCGTGGCCGAAGCAAAGATGTGGGGAGAAAATTGGCGAGAAAAAAGGAGACAACAATAACATGCAGTGAGGTGATGGTGCATGCACATACAACGGCTGATTTCAGTTTATGGCGTTGATCGAACATTATGATGTCCGTCTCTGGTTTTAGTTACGTAATACGTACTTTGTGTGGCGCACTCTCAAGTCGTGAAGAGGAGCTGAGGACGAAGACGGTGGGTGGGTGGGTGTTTCTGAACCAACAATTGGATGCAATGGACCACCAAACGTATTATACTTTCAGACGACCATTTCAGACCAACCAATCGAAGGAAAGAGCCCTTAGGTTTTCTCAAACTGAGGCTTGAGATTGTGAAATGATCACTCCCTACTCTAAAAATGGCAGGCTCTCTGGTTTCTATCTGTGAATGGGCGTTGTTGCTGTGCAGCCAATCAAGTCATTGAAGAAGGTAGATTGGGATCGGATGGGTGGTCGTTTTGACGTCTCATTCAAAAGATGGTACTCAACGCACACACGCGAGCCAACCCTCGATCAACTATTACGGTAGCTTACAGAGAAAACAGATGACCGCCAGGCTATTCTCTTCCTGCTGCTGCTACCTTACGATTCCCAAGTATCAGATCAGACACACACAAAGAGAGGAGACGGGGCATGTGGGGTTTCCTGTCGCTACACAGAACCAGGAAGTCTTCAAACTGTCGATGCCATAGCTTCCCCTTGAACTAATTTGTTACAAATCCCATCCAGCTAGGGTTTACGGATCCCAGGAATCCAAATTTTGCATTCCCTTGGAACTTTATCAACTCAAAGCATCCCTCATTTTTCACTAAATCTTGCCCCCTTTCTTCATCAACTGCATGTACATTACACGGGAATCCAAAAGCCTGCTAAGTAAGATTCCTTCACAAATCGGACATGCCCACACGGGGCCTATCTATCTTTCTCTTCAAAAAACCACAAGATGTCATTGTGTCTCTGAAAAGCCAATTGCGTTTCCATGCAGCACACTGCAGCCCCTCGACGCCCTCCAGTCTTCGAAGCCAGGAAAACCCGACTTCTCCGTTTCTCTTCGGAACTTCACCATTTGAGATTCAATCTTTTCCCCTAAATTTTCATCATTTCCTCTTGTGGCGACAGTGTTTCCCCAGTACTGACAACAGACGGCGCAAGTTTAGACCTTTTTTTTTTTTTGAAAAAAGAAGTCCTTCGTGCAATGGGTCTGATTCATGTTAATATGTTCCCTTGGCCTTGCCCTACATAACATACGATATACCGATATACCTCCCCCATTTTACTATAAAGGAGCCGGAGTTGGCTCTTCTCGTTAATCGTTATTGTACAACAAATTAAGCCTAAATACCCCGTTTGGACTGCTGGGGGCTACCCACTGAAATTTAGCTTGAAGCTGATATCGTTTTGTTGTGGGTAGAGAAGCGATATGGAGGAGAGATTGACGAAAAATGGGGTGTTAGATTGCCTCCTGGATTTCGATTTCACCCAACTGATGAAGACATTATGCCTTCCGCGGCAATCTCTGAGTTTGAGGTTTGCCGAGCAGACCCATGAGTGCATCCCACCGCGTCATTCCCACGAAGTGAACGGAGTGCCTGAACCACCATCACCACGAGCGACGGGTGGAAACAGCGATATTATGATTAAACATCAGGATTAAGAAAAGAAGGCAAAGCTGACCATCCAGACACATGCTGAAGGCCTGCACTCAGGAACTTTGCTCTCTGTGTGGATACGACATTGGCTTATGTGCAACGACATAAGGCAGGGGGCTGCCGCAGCCATCGTTGAAAATCAAATCAAATCTTACATCCAAGAGAAGAGAAAGGGTTGATGCTGAGATGTCACAGAAAATAACCCTAAATCTACTTGTATATAGAGATGCGATTGTGCGTTCCCATGACAACATATCTCCGCAACAATGACACTTGCCTCCTTTTTCGAAGAACTCGGCCTGCGTACAACAAGCCATGCATCGTTTGGCTTCCCATCCACAGCAACAACCCCACCAGCGCTCGCTTCTTCACAGGTCTTCAGGGCACTGGCGGAGTAGCTATGAACTCCATGTTTTTTAAAAAAGAATAACCCAACTGCGTGTCAGTGAATGCTCGTTAAGTTGATTACACGCTGAGATTTACGGGTTACAAAAGCAAATCAAGTCGGCCCAGAGGATACTGTCTCTTGCATTCATTCAGCTGCACTTGGGTCATGCCGTTTTTGTTGAGGATGGATGATGATGCTTCTTCGGCTCGGTCCAACACTAAAAATATTTTTCTTGTGTGTGAACAGCGACTCTGGGCCCAAACAAGAAATCGCTTTTCACGGCTTACGCTTGTAGTGTGTGAACAGACTTTTTGGAGTCCAGCAGCACGCGCTTTCAGGTTTGACTGGTCGGTCATCCAAGAATTTGGACTGGACCTTAAAATCTTCAAAGGTTTCTCAGATTTTAACGCGACGAAGAAAACGAGGACACGGACTTGGTGCTTTTTAAGGTGCCATGCACAAATTCTTCCTGCCTTCTTCTCTATAGTGTTTTCAGGGCGTGATCTAGGTCAAGAATAATTTTCTTTTTCACTGATTGCACTCTTTCGCTTGGCACCGATCCCGGATTAGATTCTTCTTTATAGTGCTAATTTCGCACATTCATGCTCCGACGAGAAATAATTTGATTGAGATGATGACATCGTTGAAGAAATTAAGGAAATTTGCGGCACCCGAGAGCAATAGAAGATCGGTAAAGAAATACCCTGTTGCGGCGGGGGATGAGATTGCCCAAGTGACAACGGTAATGCGCCTTGCTCTCTTGCTGTTTCGATTGCTTTCGAGAATGGGAGATCGGCTGCTGTCGTTTTTGGGAAATCGATATTATGCATTGATTTTTTTTTTCATGATAATTGTCAATAACCGGTTCTGGGTGTGCCATTTGATCCTACGAAGGATGGCTGTTTTTTTGCTTCCTCTGTTCAGCTATCGAATTATGCTAGGAGATTCCAGTACCGTCAGTGTGAAACTGATACATTTAGTCGTTTTTTTCCAACTTCGTTTCGTTGACTGGATTGCTTTATTCTTCACAGCAAAATTGATGCTTTTCTGATGGCATGATTTCTGATTTTGGGTTTTGATGCATTTTCTCAGAACTTGAAAGACATGCGAGAATGCTATGAAAGGTTGCATTCGGCAGGTGCTGCCATGGCAAACAGCGTCTATGGTAATTAACAGATAGATGAAATCTTCTTGTAGTATGGAGTTCGTGCTTGCAAATAATCCATCTTTTCCTCACTTTGCAGAATTTTCAGAATCGCTAAAGGAAATGGGAGATTGTCTACTTGAGAAAACAGCCTTGAATGATGATGAAGAGAGTGGTAAACTGAATCACAAATATCTTTAGCTCTGTGATAATATGCTCACGAACTTTTTGAAGTTTTTTCTCCTTGAAGCCTTTCACGCGTAGTGTATGCATAATGTTTCTGCTTATACAGAATCTGATATTGTGCAGGAAAAATTTTATTAATGCTTGGAAAAGCGCAGTTTGAACTTCAAAATCTTGCTGATGTTTATGTAAGTGTCAATTAATGTGCATGTGCTGGTTTCCCATGAGTAATTTGTTTTTCTTAAGTTTGTCTTCTTTATCAGCGTTCCCATATATGCAAGACGATTTCTATTCCATCAAAGGCTCTTGTAAACGAACTTCAAGTTGTAGAGGTACTCACCATTCATCACAATTTCCGTATTCTTTCTTTTCCCACCAATTTCTGTTACCTATTTTTCTTCCATTTTGTGTGCGATGTTCTGTTCCGGACGTGCTTTTCCAATTTGGCCATGAGCTTACGTAAGAGTATTTCCATCGAGTATTCCTTGATCCTTCCTTCTATGATGCAGGTGATGAAGAATCATTGTGATGATAAAAGGTCAGACACGGTCCTGTTTACAAACTTTCAAGTGATGACTGTATACTTTACTGAATGATGAATTAACAGGAAAGTGTTTCAAGAACTAAAGAGGAAACATAAAGAGAAGAGGAGGCTGAGTAACAGCAAAGATGATTACTTTTCTTCGTCTCAGTTACAAGAGGCTCAAGATGAATTTGAGGAGGAGGCAAATGCATTTGTACTCCGCGTGAAATCGCTAATGCAAGGACAATCACAGAGTTTTCTCACTCAGGCGTCTCGGCATCATGCTGCACAGGTTGTTCTGTTTCCAACATAAAAATACCTGCATCCTGCATTGTCATTATGGCATCATTCTCACGTTTACTTGCTGTTTTCAACAGCTGTCCTTCTTCAGGAGAGCAGTGACGTCCCTGGAGTCGATTGAACCACATGTTAAATTGCTATCAGAACAGTATCATATTGATTACAAATTTATTGGACACAGAGATAGTGGCCCTGAAAGTTGCGATGAATATGATGATAGAAGTGATATGGATGACGATACTGATGATGATCCTGGAACACATGATTTTGGGGAATTGAGCTTTAGGTACACACGAAACCGTCCACCCCAGGACGCCTCTGAGTCTAGAAATTCGATGGAGGTAAGTTCAGCATCCATGCATATCTTCATACTGAAAACAACGTCCATAAGCGTTAGGTGCATGATTTTGGATTAAGTTGACACTGATGGAGCCATGGCATGGTTTTCACTTATTTTGTAGGTGGACAGTAATGCGGTGGAAAGTTCTCATGTGAGCAAGCCTGGAGGTCCGAAAGTAAGGACCCTTATTCGCTTTGCACTGTAAAATAATCATTTAAGAACACAATTGGGTGACTTGTGTATTAGCCTGATCAATATACTGATGAATGTCTGTAGGAGCTTTTTGGAAGCGCTATTCGGTGCCCGTTTTCAGTCCTCAGAGAGAAGGCAACAATCAGCAAATCAGCACCTCTGTTTCCAGGAACAAAACCAAGTTCGGTCGAGCGAGGCGTGCCTCTGAGGTCTTCCCCATCTTGCAAGTTTGTCTCTTATGTGCTACCAACACCAGACGAGACAAGGAATTCGCAAGTTTCTGGGAAGTTATCGAATGAAACTCCTCTGAAGAAGAATGCCTCAAATGCTGGACAAATGTCCTCAAGCTCAGATGGGAATGACAATGGCAAGTCTGGTTCGATGACCTCAACCGCGAAGTCGGTACTTGATGAGAACAAGTCCCCCCGAAAGAAACCCTGTCCCTTGCCTCCTCCACTCACGGAAAGTGTTTCAGCTGCAAACAGGCAACTAGATGCAAATGCTGCTGCATCCTATGCCAAAAAAGCGAAGACGCAGCAGTCCTTTTCTGGACCCCTAACTGGAAATCGATGGCCAAGTCCCCATAATCTCCCAGCAGTAACCCCATCAAGTTCCCTGCATTCCCTCCGTTTTCGGGCCGCTTTTGCGCACCCCGTCGTCCCAACCACCATTGAACTCAAAGCCATCTTCCCATAACTCTCCCATGTTTGTCTCACCTCCCAGGATAAGCGAACTCCATGAGCTTCCGCTTCCACCAGCTCCTGGAAGATCGTCTCATCCTACTGCCCACTCTGCTCCTCTAGCATCAAGGAATCATGACCCCTTGCCCTCAGCTGCTTCCATATCGAAATACTCGACGGTTGCATCATCCACACCGGCACCGGCAGTCTCAACCCGCAGCTAGCAGGTATTCGATCCCAGGCGGCGGTGGACAGGTCCCCGGTCTCACACAAACACTGCACAAAATGTCATTTTGCCTGCATCCTCTCCATCGTAGATGATCCCATCCTTCACTGTGATGAATGGTATGCAGGAATTTAGGTGAGTTGTCTTAGCTTCTGCAGTCTCAGGATAGATCATGCATATATACACGCTCACGCTTCTGGGGCACCATTCTTTTATTGTGTATAAAAAAAAAATACGATTTTTATTCCTGTACTTTGAATACACTGTAAGTAATGAAGACATGGCAAGTGTATCATGTGATGTACTGAAGAAGCGCAAATTAGACACCCAATCTGATGGGATCCCCACAAACCCTGGATTGAAGAACTCATAAGCCAGTCTTAAAAACTAGCATAGCTGCCGTAGGCCTAATAAGGGAGAAGGATCTGAGTGGCATGATTTCCAGCAGAAGGCCAAACTGGTGCAAAACCCTGATTGGAATTAGACAAAAAGACGGAGGACGTGAGATAGATGGAGAGGTACAGTTTTTGTGACCGCAGTGAAATAAGGTGCGTCCAGTCCAGTCCAGTCCAGCCATCCCCATCTACCTCCTGCCTCTTTTCAAAGAACCCTAATAAGATCACACCGGGACCGAGACCCAGCCCCAGCCCCAGGCGCAGGCACAGAGCCCTTCACGTGAACCCCCAACCACACAAAATAATGCATCAGTTTGCCGCTGATTCTTTTAAATATTCTATTGACCAAATCACGCGCGCTGCTAACCAGTAACTTTGTTCTGAGCCTCTGTGTTTCTTTTCCGCCTTTCAGCTTTGCCTATGCCTTTAACCCAGCAACAATACATCCACACTTTTTCAAATATTTTGTTCTCGAATTATCACTACTGTTTAGTCAAGCGTGAGAAAAAAATTATACCAATGAATCTCACTGATAGCTGCTGTTTTGCTGCCTGTTGTATGTAAATTTGCAGTATAAATTGGCGATTATGGACAGGAGGAGCTTCTCTCCTGAAATGGCTGTGTAACAAACCAGCGAGAAATACTCATCTTCCCGATTCTGTTTTCTGGGGTGTTCAAGCCAGGTAGCTACTCAGTGAAAAAAAAAAAAAGAAAAGAAAACAGGAGAAGCAATGGCTGCCCCTAATATGGCAACAATCACAGCATCTCTCGAGAGATCCTTGAAAAAGTGCACTTTGAGCCGCGCTCACGCCACCAACGGAAATGCTTCAGCAGCCAATGTAACGGGAGGGCCGGCGGAATCTCCGTCGCTCGAGGCTGCGGATTCTATATTGGAACTAAATTCACAAGCCGCGCTTCCTTTACATTGGGAGCAATGCCTAGATTTGAAGGTAGAGTTGGGGAACCAACGAATTTCATATAAGATCCCTTCTTCTACAACATTAAATACGATGGCTGTGAGTGTTAGTTTGTTTGTTTGGGGGACATTTAGTGATTTGAAAGTTGAAACCTTAAAAAGATTTGATTTTTGGGCAAACCCACCTGAACAGTCCTCTTCATTTATGGCGATCATTTATTGCTTTTATTTATGTTTACATGGGCTTCAAGGTTTGTCCTTTTGCTTTAATTTTGTGAAGAATAGTGTGGTTTTGAGTATTGTTCTTGTTGGACTAGAGTAGACAGGCGAAGTTTACTACATAAATTGGACGACCGGCATCAAAGCGAAGGAAGATCCTCGGAAAACAATTTGCTGCGGCGGATATCGTTATGACTCAGAGGAAGATGATTGCATTTCGTATGAGAGTGTGAATTCTTCGTCTTTGTCTTCAACTACTTCGGAGTCTCCTTGTTCCCCTTTAGAGCCATGGACTGTTAACAACAACCACTTCAAACAAAAGGAACACCAGCTAGGTGAGACTGGGAGTAGTAGCATTACTTCTGCTAATGTTCTCGTGGTGGCCGGATGCAAAAGCTGCTTGATGTATTACATGGTACCTAAGCAGCATGAAATCTGCCCCAAATGCTGCGGCCAGCTCCTGCATTTCGATCGAGTGTATCACGGCTGCTGCTGAGTTTCTTCCATTTCTTTGTTGCCTATGTATTTCGTTAGAATCTGGGTTTGAATTTGTGTTATGTTTTATGGGAAAATTTATCAGCCTGATGACTTGTTCGCACAAGTTCTCTGGGTTGATAATGATTCCCTCAGACCTTTGTTCACGGATTTTCGTCCTTGTATTGGTGTGCTGCAGTTCCAATCACTAATCATTTCCATGATTCCTGATGGGCTGGAGAATAACTTGTGATGGTGGACAACGGTGATGTGCCATGGAAACATTTGGGATTCTGGATTGTGAATGTGTCGTTTGATGGTAACTGGTGGAATAATGTGGAGACTGGCGTCGAGGAGAATAACAAGAGGGAAAAGAATGAAATTTGGGAGTAACAACAGATGAAGAGAAGGACTAAGACGATGCTTTAATTTGTATTCCAGCGAAAAATGGGACCTTTGCCCAGAAATGACCAAAAAGAAGCCGAGCATGACTCTCCCCTGAACCGTAATCTCAAGTTCAACACCAAGCCCCTTAATTCTCCTGCCAATCAAACGTTTCACGTATTTTTTTTATCATGAGGAAACCATGAATGCACCTTCAGCTGCTGTGTTGTGTGGTGTGATCTGGAGGAAGTTTACTGATATACAGCTTACATGAATCCTGCCTACTGAGTGTTGCGAGGATCGAAGTGGAAAGGGAAGGCTGATGGATAACGTAAAAAGCCTCCCTGCTAGTGGCTACTACGTATTGCTCAGTAGCTGCTGGTTTTTACTTTGGGAGACCGGAGAATTTCTCCTCCATCCAAAGCTCTTCTTTTTTCTGCTTAACCCTACACACTATTCTTTTCATTTTTGTGCAGACACCCCCGAAGACCAATGAACGATGGAAAGCCCAAAGACCTTCTGTTTATTCAACAGAGCGACTACAAAACAAACTGATAACGTAGAATCCAAGGTTTCTATTGTACATAAACGAGGGAAGGATTTGCGGTGGCTTTGAAAGCATGGATTGTATCCAGGAGATGATGTGAGGCCTTCTCGAAATTCACAAACCCCATGAACCAAAACTCGTGCCTATCCACAGTCCCGACATGGATATACCTCTCCACAGCATTCTTACTCATCGTTACGGGATTCACACTCTCTATTCTCCCAAGTGGAATGCTCACCTGCAACAGATTTTTAAACCCAATCAAAACACTGTTACTTTGTGGATACATCTTTTCTTTTTTTGTTTTTCATGTAATATACCCTGTAGTAAGTCCATGTCTGCTGGCCGGAAGGGGCTTGGAAAGATAAGAGGCGATCGCTGCAGAAAGCGAGACGGGCAGAGGAGAGATACAGAGTCCCGGCGACGGTCCGGTGGTGGTTGAAAAGTAACATGCGAATGTTTTCTTTAAATGCTCGTCGGCTTCCACAGAGAATATCTGCTTGAAAAGAGACTCAAAGCCTCCCTCGTTTAAAGCCTTCGCTGCCAAATTCATCTTCCCCCATGCAGCTTCATACACAGAGGATCCAGTTCTAACTGCAAACCACAAAACTCATGTTAGCTTTCTGAGTTTGATGTATCATGAATTGGGAGTGGGGAATTACGATTGTTCCATATGTTGTGAGCCATCTCCTCGGTGCGGCGGCTCCATGTGTTAAATGAATTGGCCACGTATTCAAGAGGCTTGCTGTCAGGTGTTGTGGCGCCTGGGGAAAACATGACGTAAGGATGATCGGTGAAGTAGTACTGTCCAGCGGGGCGATTTGGGGCCGTCCTCTGATTATCGGGATGCACGGCGGGCGCCGCCGGCTGGCCCATCACCTGAGTTCCCAACTTCTTCTTCTTCTTCACCTGCTCTTCCGCAGCCGACGACATTGATGCAGGCGTTGAAAGCAGGAAAGCTAGGAGATTCGAGAATGAGGATGAAATGTGTTGGGCATCCGATCAGGATGGATTTATAATGGGGGAGCCGAAAGGTGAAAAATATTCTCAACAAGCGTGTGCGTGTAAGTTTCCGTGGGCAGTTTGATTCGGCTCGTGGACGCTTTCGCGCGGTTTCTTTTAGTGGGCTGGGCCGGCCGTTTCGGGCCCAAGGGGAAAGAGACAGGGACTACTACTACCACTATACCGTATTTGTGGACTCGAGATTAGCGCATTAATCAAGACCTGATCACCCTCTCTTTTCCTTTTCTCTTTTCTTTGGCGGAGTAAATTCCATTCATTGTGCTCCACTTCAAATTCCCTTCTCCACTGTAGAAAAAATTCTTCTAGTGAGAAGAATTTTGGTCGGAGATATGGAGCACCAGCGATCATCTTCGCTTTCGCTGCGATGGGACACTCAGAATCACATCTCCCATTCTCAGCGCTTCGGCTCCACCATATCAGGTACCCGTTCTTCTGCTGCTTTCCCTTTCCTCTGTGGCCATCACCTTGTCTTTTCGCATGCTGCGCAGAAATGGACGATAAGATAAAGAGAATAATGCATCTGATCGAAGACGATGGAGATACCTTCGCCCAGAGAGCGGAGATGTACTACAACAAAAGGCCTGAGATCATCAGAATGCTACAGGATCTCCAAGGATCATACCATGTTTTCGCGGATGCCCTCAAGTCGGAATCCTTCTGTAAAACCGGTTCCGGATCCAGTTCTTTCAGGAAACTGACGAAAACCCACCCGGATACGGCTTTCAAAAGCGGTTTGCAGACGGCCGAGGAGTCCTCGGTTTCATCCAATTTCGAGACCGTACGATCAAAGAATTTGACGCCTGTTGTTACAGACGGAGGTTTACAGAGCAAGTTTTCGATGCTCCTGGAGGAGAATCTGTCGCAGCAGGCGGAGCTGATAAGGAGGAACGAGCAGAAGAGAGAGGTGATTCATGATTTGAGAAAGGAGAACAGGGTTCTGAGACAGCATTCTGGGAATGGAGGAGTGGAGGGCAAGAAAAGCACGGGGCCCGAGACGGAGGGAGGAAGACGTTCAAGATTCCTCTTTTGCTTCTCCGGTGCTCGATAAGGAAGCCCATTTAAGCAAGAAGATGGCAGATGATGCCCAATAACCAACCAACCAACCAACCAACCAACCATACTCGTGTGCGTGATTTATGTAAAGCAAGGATTCCAAAATGTGGCCACCTTTTTTCCTTCTTCAGGTTTAGTTTAGCAAAGAGAGCATGGCCTACCCTACCCAGTAGCAGCATGCCCAACCCAAGCGCCAAGGCGCGAGCTGGGCCTCGGAAGGAGCCCATCATGAAGCCCGCAAAAATCGCCGTGGATAAATCTATTTATTATATGGGTCTAGCAGCACCACCATCCGGAACATTGGAGCCCGCTCAGCCACCCCATCAACTGGCTAAGTAGAAGTTGGAGCTGCCCTTTTTTGTGTTGAAAGAGCAAATCGCATGCAAAGCCAGCTCCTGTTGACGCTTTATAGTATAAAGTTGGCATATTAAAAATACCAGGCCCCGAGTCCCGACCTAACTTTCTTTATTCTGGATATCGCTGACCGGCGGGCAGGCGCCTTCATCTCTTCTATTGGCTGCTGGCTCCAAGCACCAATGATATTGCGAAAGCGCATGCCTGCACTTGCAGTGCATATCGTCTTGGTACCCCCAGAGCGCCGCGCGTCGGTAGTATTTAAATGGGCGAAGCCGGGCATGGTGTTCCAATTAATTATATATACGGTTGGTTTCCCGGTTCCCGATGATGTGACACCACCGTGGCACAAAAACCACTGTTTGATGCACATGAAGAAGGAGAGGCAGGCAGGCAGGCAGCCAGCCAGGCAGCCATTTCTAAAAATAGTTTAGTTCAGCTCCACGGCCACTCAACGTTGCAGATACGGTGTTTGCGCCGCCCAGTCCAACTAACTTGTAGAAAAATCAGACAGTCGCATTTTGAATTCCACCAGGGCCTCAAAGGATGATCCCCACAAAAATGGCGTTTTTCTACGCGTGATTTAGTTTGAAAAAGAAAAGCCCATCCTCGCTGCTTGTCTTTTCTCTACTGGGGAGAGAGTTTTCAACGCCAAGTGTCTAACCAGTTGCTCAAAAGTCGAATCATGGCTGGCAATTGGCACATCATCATGTGAATTTATGCGCACAAACCCTACAAGGATATGTGTGCCTTCGTATATTTTTTTGCAGTGGCTTAGGGCAACCTGCCTTGTTTGTCCAATCTCGGGTTGCCTTTAGGATTCATTGTATAGAAATCAACTCTGCTTCGATTAAGGGCCTGTCTTGCAGCTACCCCCTTTTTATATTGTCTTTCCCCTACGAAATTTTGCTTCTCATCGAGCTACTTTTCTGAAGCTTATTCACTACTTGTGTAACTTTGGCGAGAGATTGCAATCTGTGGTTTCAAACTAACCATCCGATTTTCCAAAGACCAGCACAAGCTTTCTCGTGTCTGCTTTGCCTTTGCCATTGGATTCGTTTGCTATTTAACGTGATTAGGGCAATCTGGGAACCCTATTATTACACAACACAATCTTTCTTTTCGGCATTATCTCTGCTTTACTGCGCCATATCGTACTCAATATTCCACCATCCCATCTTTATCTCTCTTTCTTTTGCCCCCGGTGTAGAAATTTGAGCTTCAGGTCTAATGTGATGAATACTTTTCAAAACCACGCCCAATACAAAAAGATAAAGATCAAATGGGTTGGGTGGCTAATAAAAAACCATATCTCTCTTGGAGAACCGCTATATCTTCCCTGCCTTCTTTCCTGAATCCTTCAACGTTTGTTTGTTCCATCTGACAACCACCAGCGACTCCGGGATTAATACATGTGTGCAAACAAAATAAAAATTGGTACTGATCAATCAGGAGTGTAGAACCTGCGGCATGGAAGGAGACCATCCGCCAGAAGGACACGGCTTTCCTGTCCTGATCCCAATGTTCGAACAACAACAATTTGGAACACCTCCCCCTTTCAATTCCAACACCAGTTGCCTGCGCCTCAACCAAGTGAACACCAACGAGGTAAAAACCACAGAACCCTCTCCTTTACATATATATGTTATGATTTTCAGATACGCAGAAGTTATTGCCATGATTTACGTAGAAACAAACACAACTATTTTGATTTTTCCAACTAAGATGTCAAAAGAGTTGTGGGAAATTTCCTTCCCTTTGAATAGGCGTTTTGATCCAACACATTTGACTGTGTTTGGGATGCAAGGGGCGACATTGAGAAGGCACTACCGTGGAGTAAGGCAAAGGCCTTGGGGAAATGGGCGGCAGAAATACGGGACCCTAAGAAGGCGGCGCGTGTTTGGCTGGGGACCTTCAACACGGCGGAGGATGCAGCCCTTGCATACGATGCTGCCGCCCTCAAGTTCAAAGGCTCCAAGGCCAAACTCAACTTCCCTGAGCGAGTCGAACCCTCCAGCGATTCAAGTTCACATTCAATTTCATGCAGCAGCCGGAGCAGCTTTCAAGTCCCCGGGGATCCCTTGCCCCAAAACACATTTCCCGGACTTGAGCAATACGCGCAGCTGCTTTCTAGCACCAATGATGCTGTTGATCTTCCTTACGTCTATGGATATGATAATAATCACAATCTGCTGGAGGATGCTGCTGCTGCCAACCAGAATCCGAATAATACCAATCTGGGTTATGTGGAGGATAAGCTCGAGGATTTGTGTTGTGGCAACAGCTCTTATTATTATGGTGATGGCACCATCTACTTCGACCGCAGGAGCTTTCAATGATGATGCTCAATCGGCCTGATTGTTCCGGCTGTCCCAGGTCTATTATGATGAGTACCTCCATTTTCCTTTAAGTTTCGGACTCGTGTGCACATGTGTTGTTCCTCCATTTTTTCTCAAAATTTGGTTTTGTGTTGCTGTTTTCAACCGGAGAATGAAAGGCGGAGTGGCGGTAGACCAAAAGGTACCAACTCAGTAGCCATTGCTACGTACAACTCAAACCCCTCGGTCTCCTACATGAGCAACGAGCACAAGCACATGAATAACCGGAAAAACTTCATTAACCCGCCCAAAGTAATAGTGTAAGGCCCAATAGATGAAGCCCAAAATAAAAAATATCTAACTCTCACCAGTCACCACTGCCTTGCCTTCTCCCGAAGGATTGCGTTCTGGAGATGACGACGCTCACATTCGTTCCTCCCTCATGCCTCCACAAGTGTCTTTTCCACAGGCCCATTTTGCCTCCCGTTACCCTCCGGAACTATCGTGCTTCACGTCGTTCGGTGAAGTTCCAGGCGGTGGGACAGTCCCCGGAGTCTACCTCTGCTGTCTACCAAGGCGTGTACGGTCCTTGGAGCGTCGAACAGTCCGATATTCAGGAAGTCATACTTTACCGTTCTGGACTCGTGACTGCGGCCACCTCGTTTGTGATCGCTTCTTCGGCAGCTTTCCTGAGGAATAGCGATTCCGAAGTCATTGATTTGATCTCCAGAAATTTAGACTTGTTATACGGATTGGGTGGCTGTGGATTAGGGCTTTCTCTCTATCTGATTCACATTTATGTCACCGAGATCAAGCGTGCACTTCAGGCGCTCTGGGCGATTGGTGCCATTGGGTCATTGGCAGCATATGCTGCTTTGGCTCATCCTGCGAGTAAAGGTTTGGTGGAGTATGTCGTCGAGAACCCGACGACTGTTTGGTTTGTTGGTCCACTTTTTGCTGCTTTGACTGGACTGGTTTTCAAGGAAGGCAAGATACATTTTCTTTTCGTTGTGACTTGATTCAAATTTCTCTTCATTATTGAGAAGTCATCTTTTGTAAATGGAATCTGGACTCTGTATTGCAATAGGGCTTTGCTATGGCAAGTTAGAAGCTGCTTTATTAGCATTTATCATTCCAACGCTTCTACTCGGTCACCTGGTACAAACTAGAACTATGATCTTGGCCTCTAGGTTTTCCTTATCTTGTGAAACACATTCATTACTTGCAGACAGGTTTGATGGACCAAGGCGTGAAACTTTCATTACTAGGTGTGTGGACGGCATTGTTTGTTGTGTTTGCGGGGAGAAAGTTCACCCAGCCAATTAAGGCATGATCCTATTGATATATAACTCGATCCCAGATTCCCAACTTACATCTGATTCTCCTTGTGTTACAGGATGACATTGGAGATAAGTCGATCTTCATTTTCAATGCTCTGCCTCAGCATGAGAAAGAGGCCCTGATTCAAAAAATTGAGCAGCAAGCGTCTCAGAATCTTGATTAGGTTGGGAAGAAGGCTTGTGCATAATTTTTATAATCGTAAAGAGCAACACATTTCAGTGACATGGTGATAAGCAGCATCCTTGCAAATGAGGCAGTTTGTCGAAGATCTGTGTGGAAAGAACATGAAATGCAGAAAGGGCTTTGTCTATGTCAATGAGGATCTGAGGTGTTCCGTGATGTAACTTATTATGATAGTTTATGCATCGTTTGAGTGATTTATACTGTAAAGTGAGACTTGGGAATGGGAACTTCTGATTCCAAACAATTAACTATTGGCATGAACAGAAAATTGAAGACTTGACACATCAACAAGAGAGCAGGCATTACGAACTGTGCAGGACTCTAACAAAGCCTTTTCCTTTTCAGTTCAGGACAAGCTCCTTGCGCTTGTACCTCACCATCACCTTCCCCTTCACACCAACGACCATGGCATTCCAATCGATCTCAGGAAAAGGTGAAATAAGCTCCATATCGAAGTTTCTCAGCAGATGGCTCCATATCGCTTTGATCTGTAGATATGCAAATGGCTCCCCCAGACATCCATGCCTACCGCCACCAAAGGATATGTAGGAGAAAGCTCCAGTTGCCTTGTCTTCCTCTCTACCGACTGCAAACCGGTCAGGGTCGTAAGCGTCTGGATCTTTGTAGATATGTGGCAGCCGATTGGCAAAAGCGGGAGAAGTGGCCACAATGTGACCCTTTGGGATGTCGTACTCTACTCCTTCCCTAGTTTTCACACTGAAATCACTGTGAGAGCTTCTCAGGAGCATTATCAGTGGAGGGTGAAGTCTTAGAGCTTCTTTTATGCAACGGTAGAGAATTTCCATCTCAGACAAAACATCATAATTAATGATATTTCCATGCCTCTCCATCACTTTCTTTTGCTCATCCAAAACGGCGGACATGCAATTCGGGTTGGATAGAAGGTAAGCCCCAGACCATGTGGATGTGATGGAACTTGTGTGTTGACCAGCAAAGAGAGCAGCAATCAGCAGGCCAGTGACCTCTTCCTCCGTAGTGGACCGTCCATCCTTGTACTTGGAATCAATGAAGCATTGCAGCAAATCGTTCTTAGCCTCGCCCGTTTGCTTACGAGATGCTATAATGTTTTCAAATATGCGAGCAAGCTTTTTACGGGCCGCATCACGACGATGATGAGCTGGGATCGGAAGGTAAGGAAAAATGACACTGATTGGGAGCATCCCATTGTCAAGGTCATGGAAGAGAGCCGAGACATCTTCAAATAGATTGTTGCGGACCTCTTCACCCAACAAACATCTGCTGGCTGTAAGAATGATCAAATGCTCCAATTCATACTTCAGATCCACTTCACCGCTACCACCCCACTTAGAGAAATGGTCCTGAAAGCACCACAAGAATTAATGCGCATCAAAAGAGTGGAAGAAACATGACTAGGTTTGAACTAAACACTCAGGCTTGATAAGGAATAACCTCAGCTTCCATGACCATCTGGTCCACATAACCCTTGAGCTTATTAACTCTCAGCGCCTCAGTAAAGAACCTAAACTGCTCTTGACGAACGGTGTAGTCCACATCAAACACAACCCCTGGGCCAAAAGTCGGCACATTGAATTGGTAAACCTCCTGTTGGCTGAGCTCAGATTCCGTGGCTTTGAAAAAATGGGCTGACACCTCTGGGCCAATCAAGAAAGTTATGTTTTTGTTGAGCAGTTTCAGCGTGAATACACTACCAAGTTTGGGATATTCCTCCCTCAGCATCACCACAGGTCCTTTCAGAAACCGAATCAAACCACCAAGAATCGGCCACCCAGCAACCGTCGGCGGCAGCCTCTTTTTCGATCTAGGCAGTACCAGTACAGATATCAATTTGGCGGCCACAAGGGTGGCAATGAGTAAAAGACCCGCATTCAAGATTTTGTTGCTGGAATTAGAAGACTCCACCACTTCCATCGCCACTGAAAAGCGTCGATTCAAGCTGTTATTCAGAAAATCAAGAATGAAAAGTTTTTCATGAAATGGGAAAAAAAAAAGGGTTGATCACAACCAGTCTCTGGAGAAGGGAAAGAACCCTACAAATTCTGGCTTGGATGCCGAAAAGAAACAAAATAGTTGAGCTGTAAAGGATACGTGTGCCTGGACCACAGTCCATATCCATTCACATCCAGCCGGTGGCAATTGCCAAAGAATTCCAGTGGGTCGGAAAGGAAATAAATTTGGGCTTTATTTGGATCAAACAAATACAGGCCCATATGAATAAAATTCGGGTATAAAAAAAACCATACTGCCGAACGGGCTCGCTATGCACGAAAAAAAACCCTAGGGTTTCCCATCTTGACTGTGCAATCCGCAATCAACTGGGGTTCACGTTGGCTGTGAACGAAGATGGTATACTCTTGTTCGCGTCGTAAACTATTGTTTCGTTTGATCGATTTATTGTTAACTTTTCATGATCTGTTGATGGGTAGGTTCTCTCCAACGATATCGATTTGCTCAACCCACCGGCAGAGCTAGAGAAGAAGAAGCATAAGCTCAAGCGTCTGATCCAATCTCCAAACTCCTTCTTCATGGCAATCTCCTTTCCCGCTCCAGATGTCATTCAAAAAGCTCTATTTTCTATTCGTTCCATTCTTGTACTAACTTAATTTTATTTATTTCGTTTCAGGACGTGAAGTGTCAGGGCTGCTTCAATATGTAATTATCCTTATCTTGGTTTTTTATGGTTTCGTTATGCCAAGGAATTTTTTTTCTTTTTTTTTATTAGTTTCAAACTATTGCGTGTATGTATGCATGCGTTTGCTGATTACGCTTTATTTTTCCATGGCTGCATGTAGAACAACTGTGTTCAGCCATTCTCAGACGGTGGTAGTTTGCGGAAATTGCCAGACAGTGCTGTGCCAACCCACCGGTGGGCGCGCCAGGCTCACGGAGGGTTGCTCCTTCCGGAGAAAGGGGGACTGACTGAGCGTTGGCCTGATCTCGGTTCTATGAACTGCCTGAAGCCAAAGTTTGATTTCTATTTTCTGTTTTTTAGCTAGGATGTGACTCCCGCTGTGTTGACATTTGGATTTTTTATTATTTTGTTATCAGAATGCCGCTGTTTGGGGTTGCTCGACTTCAACTTCATTTGTTACATCGAATTGGGTACGTTCTTTTGCAAATCATGGGAGTGGTGGGGTGCATTTCAGCCTTTCATCTGGTTTAACTTTAATTGCTGACTTTTTGTGCCATTCATACGATCCTACCTGTTTCGTTTCATAAATCGCGAGTTTGCTTGAGCTGAGTTGCAGCCGCAACATATAAAGCACAGGTGATGACTGAATAATACTAAGGAATGGATATCTATCCATGTTATTCATTGCAGTCTTGGCAAACGGCAATACAAACCGCGTATACAATCTCATTCCGAACGTGCACTCGCATCAAAGCGATGCGTTGCCTCTGGAGTTCTCCAAGGAATTTCCTGTAGGAAGTTAAAGCTTTTTGGCATGAGTAGGAAATTGTTTTGACCCTTGTTGCTCTGCATTTCCATCCATCAATGCGGATGATTTAATGTGAAAGCCCCAAAGTGCAGTCCAGTCCACCATGTGGAGGACTGTATCCAATTCCAACGTCTGCTTGTCTGATATTATTACAATGGAAACCGGAACCTAAGACTTGAGAGGTCCAAATTTATCGCTGGCCACTGTAATAAGAAGTACTTTATTTGAGCGACAGGAGACCAAGAAGGTGTCAAGAGGGTGTCGTGGGATTAGTTTATTTGGAAACTCACCACCAGTCCCCCAATGCAGTGCCTTAAAAAGCCCCCCAGTGTAAATTCATAAAATCAAAATAGGTGTCATTATCGGCCAAATTAATTACACATACGACTTGCTGCGCGAACAAAACACTTCCCGCGACTATGTGACGCCCCACCCCAACAGGGCTGCCAAATTGCCCTTCACAATGCACAATTCTGTGTGCCTTCCTCCTCCCCATACGTCCTCAATCATGTTAGCAAATTCAAAACCTAATCCTCTCACTACACTCCTTTAATAAACCCTAGAGTCAAGACGAAAAAGGGGGGAATGAACAAAAAAATAAATAAAATCCAAACGAGTTCCGGTAGAATCTCTGTGAAAGGTATTGATTACTGATGGACTTGGGACATGGGAGCCCCTCCAGATTCCTAGTAACAATAAAGAGCGTGCGCACACATTTGTGATTTTGCATTTCTTTTTCATGCCTATAAAACGGACACTTCAGTGTATGAGGGGGAGAGACAGAGATCCCTCTTCCCCGCCACGCCACAACCATGGAGGAAGAAACGGCTGATGATCATCAAACCAGACTCTCCTGCTGCTGCCCACGCGTCGTTCACTCTCTGGACTTGGAAACCGGGAGCAACCCCAGTCCCTCTCCTCCGGTGGCCATTCATTTCGTGCTTCACGTATAACGGCTACTTTTCAAACTGGGCTGGCTATTGAACCCTTTTGTGTTAACTGAACAGGATGAGGAGGAGACATGGCTGAGAGTAATGCTCCTGGCGTTTCAGAGCGTCGGGGTGATCTACGGCGACATCGGAACCTCGCCTCTGTACGTCTATTCCACCATCTTCAGAGACGGGATCAAGGACAAGAATGATGTGCTCGGAGTCATGTCGCTTATAATCTACACCATAATCTTCATTCCCATGATCAAATACGTCTTCATCGTTCTGTGGGCTAACGACAACGGCGAAGGTACCATCTTTTGACACCCACCAACAACTCGGCCTGCTAAACTACTCACGTTGTTGTCGTTTAGGAGGAACGCTAGCGTTGTATATGAAGATTTGCCGCCACGCGAACATTAGTCTGACGAATAGTCGGCTGGGTGACGGTGAAAAACTGTCAGATTATGAGGTTGAGGTGTCTTCATGTGGAAGAAGGTCCCAAATGATCAAGAGGAAGCTCGAGTCCAGTCGCTTTGCCAAAATCTTTCTGTTCGTTTGCGCGATATTGGGAACTTCTATGGCTATTGGAGATGGTATTCTTACACCCAGTATCTCAGGCAAGTTACAAACACGACACTCTAACAATCACTTCAACCTTGACATGATAGTCACCTTGCCTTTCTGTTTCATGAATGAATTCCAGTTCTTTCTGCTGTTGGTGGAATCAAAGGTCTTCACGGCGGTAACCAACTAACTAACTATGTACACATGACTATTCCTGGAGTGAGATGCATCCATGAATTCCTGTTTTTATTGCAGACTCCGTGGTCTATATGGCCATCATGATATTGATCCTTCTCTTTTCTGTGCAACGCTTTGGGACTGAAAAAGTCGGGTACACATTTGCTCCCGCAATCATCTTGTGGCTCGTCTTCGTAGGAGGAATCGGCATGTACAACTTATTCAAGTACGATGTATCTGTTTTACGTGCCTTCAACCCCAAATATATGATTGACTACTTTAAAAGAAACAGCAAAAATGGATGGATGTCTCTAGGGGGAGTGGTTCTCTGTGTCACAGGCCAGTTGCTTCTAATTATCTGTTTATCATTACCACGAAATGAGCTTTTTTTTCACACTTTTAGCCCTCCATCAGGAACTGAAGCCATGTATGCTGGTCTGAGCCATTTCAGTGTTCATGCTATCCAGATTAGCTTTTCAACCATAGTCTTTCCTGCTATAGCCCTTGCCTACATCGGACAAGGCGCATACTTGGCCAAATTCCCTGAGCATGTTAGCAACACCTTCTACGCCTCCATACCAGGTAAAACATACTTTCTCATGCCATGGAAGGATAAATGAAACATAAACAAGTGTTATTCGCTTCGCAGATCAAATTTACTGGCCGACATTCGTGATTGCGGTTATTGCGGCCATCATTGCTAGCCAGGGAATGATCTCGAGCACTTTTGCCATAGTCTCTCACACACTTTGCATCGGCTGCTTCCCGAGAATGAGGGTCGTGCACACATCATCCAAGTACGGAGGCCAAATTTACATCCCAGAAATCAACTATTTCCTCATGATCGCGTGTGTTGCAGTAACCCTAGTCTTCAAGACAACCGCCAACATCGGCAATGCCTATGGTAATAACAACTCTAAAAAAGTCATGCTTATAAAATGTCTCTGCCACCTTCTTCTAATGCCATTCATGCATCAGGTGTTGCGGTTGTCGGTGTGATGATGTTAACAACCTTCATGGCAGCTTTGATCATGCTCCTGATATGGAAAATTAGCATATGGCTGATCCTTTCCTTCTTCCTGGTTTTCATATCCATAGAACTCATATTCTTCTCGTCTGTCATATTCAAGTTCGTCGAGGGTGGCTACCTTCCTCTGGCCTTTTCCATGTTACTCATGACGATGATGGGACTCTGGCATTACGTGTACGGTCAACGTTACTCGTACGAGCTGAAACACAAGTTTTCAGACGACTATTTCCATGACCTGGCCAAGGACGTTACCATAAACAGGCTTCCCGGCATCGGACTCATCTTGTCAGAGATGGTTCACGGCGTACCTCCGATTTTATCGCATTTTGTTCGTAACATGCACTCGATTCACTCCGTGACGGTGCTGGTCTCAATCAAATCGCTTCCGGTGAGCAAGGTTTCAGCAGATGAACGATTCACTTTCCAGCAGGTAGAAGACAGAGTTTTCAAGTGCATCATCAGATACGGGTACAAGGATGTGATAAAGGAGACGGACAAGTTCGAGATGCAACTAGTGGAGAAGCTGAAATCGTTCGTCCTTGGGGAGAAAGAGGTGGAGTTCGTGCAGAGGGCTATGGATCAAGGGGTGTTCTACCTGATGGGGGAAGTGGAGGTGGTAGCCGTTGAGGACTCCTGCCTTCTGAGGAAGTTGATGATCAACAGGGTTTACAACTTGTTACACAGAAATTTTCGCAAAGCGGACGAAGTGTTCGCTATACCTCGAGATAGGCTTCTCCGTGTCGCAATGACGTATGAAATATAAAAAACAAAAACACTTGATAGGAACAGGCTCTCCAGAAGTGTGTATGAAGCACCCATCCATCCCTACATGACCATTTGTTACAGTAGAGATATATTTAAAGCAAGCGAGGGGTGCAATAGCCCCCTCATGGTACACGCTTGAATCTGTAGGACCCAAGAAATCACTGATTGTGCAAAGTTAGCTTCTTATCTTTGGTTGAGATATAGTTCTGCTGATGCGATTGTATCCTAATTTGATTCAGAAGAAACAAGTCATGATCAACTGATAAAACAGGACTTCAATGCACAGAAGACACAACACACAAACTGGTTTTAAAGCTAAGACAGCGACAAGAAAGGAAGCACAGCAAGTGGGGTGAGTTCGTGGCCTTGATAATGTATGTAATCATGCTAATGCACGCACCCTTGCTGCTATGCTCCTGCTCATGCTCCAGGGCCCGGGGTGTGTTGCACTACCCTCAGCTAGCCGCCTAGCTAAGCATCTGGTCCACTTAACTCTGAGCTGGCTTCAATGCTGTCTGCTGTCCAACAGAATCACACCACCAAGCGGCTAGAACCAGGGAGCAAGGGGGGAGACGTTGGTGTTTTGATACGATTCAGCATCAACGGAAAGGGTTGAATGGACACCCCATGCCACCCTTGTCTACGCTCGTGCAACCAAGTCAAATTGTACACCAACTAGACCACAGACGTGCATATATATGTATAGTGCAACTGCATGTTGATTTAATTCAAATAAGCACGTGAACATCATTTATGCACCAGCATCCATATGTAAAAATAAATAGTTACAAAGTATATGTAGACGTGGTTTATACATAAATATGTAGCAGGGTTGTATATTTATAATAATTCTAAAATATATGCATATATATTTAGTATGAAATTTATTAAAATTCAGATTTAATTACATTTTCAGGTTTTTTTAATTCTATTATCTCAGGAAATTAATCCAATGAAGGTGCAACTCAGCCAGAGTATGTGACTTGTTGGCATGCAAGTGACGTTGCCGAGGGAACAACACAATCCAGCAGTTGCATTTCTTGTCGCCCTGTTGAAGACCCGACTCGTTAGTCATCCCTATGGGTTGGGTTGGTGGCAACCTTTTCCCACATTACCAAAAGTTCCTTTTGGGAACCCGGGGAAATACCAGCAGTTGAATAATGGATCTCGATTTTAAAATACAAAATTCATCAACCCTACGACCCACTATTGCAAATTCAATGAAACTCTAGGCCGAGAAAATAATGAAAACAAACCACCATTTGGATCAAATGGAGATTATTGGGATTGAAACAAAATCACCCAACTGGGGATTTATAAACAGCCAGCCATTTACTTGCAGTCGCCCCGGGTCAACGCATTCATGAATGCGCCTCAGAAGAAATGGTGGCTGATGGTCACCCACACGTACAACAAGGATTCATCAGAATTGAAGCTATCCGTCTTATAGATTTGCACGAGTTTCCTATAAAATGCAACCGCACTGCTCAGCCGTTTGCCCAGATCAAAATGGGTGAGGGAATGAAGTAAGCCTCGATGAAAAGACCAACCAGACACCAGGCACCGCGCTCCGCCGCCTCGACGACTCCTTCCACGTTGAAGCTGGGAAGTTCTCATCAACGCACGCCGCTCACAACGTCAATGTTTCGGTAATCTTCTAACGAGTTGTTGTGGTGTATATTTATTTATCATCTGGGTTGAAGGAGCCCTCTGTATGGCAGGCGAGCTGGAGAACGACGATGCAATTGGCGTTCCAGAGCATCGGCGTGATTTACGGAGACATTGGAACATCGCCCTTGTACGTATATTCGAGTACCTTCTCAAAGGGAATCAAGGACAAGGACGATATACTCGGGGTTCTCTCCCTCATACTCTACACTATCATGTTGATCCCTATGATCAAGTACGTGTTCATCGTCTTGTGGGCTAACGACAACGGTGATGGTATGCATGCAGCCAGCCCTTTTTCTCATCGCACAGTATTTGAATCCTTACTAAGGGAATAAAAAGCAGTCGCCTTGCTTCATAGGAGGAACATTTGCGTTGTACTCCTTAATTTGTCGTTACGCGGACGTCAATCTCACACCAAATCAGCAACCAGAGGACAAAAAGCTGTCGAATTATAAGCTGGAGGTGCCGTCATCTCGACTTGGACGCTCCGAGAAGATAAAAAAGCAACTAGAGTCCAGCAGTTTTGCTAAAGTTATCCTCTTCCTTTGTGCAATTTTAGGAACCTCTATGGTGATTGGAGATGGTATTCTCACGCCTAGTATCTCAGGCAAGCTTCCTAAACAGTCAAATTTTTTCAATGGAAAGATTATCTCAGATAGATGTTATATGGTGGTTTCGCTGTTCATGCAGTCCTTTCGGCGGTCGATGGGATCAGGGGTCTAAGCAATGGTGAGTGACAGCATGTTGATGTTATTCCCTCTGAACAAATGGACACAACACTGCGAGAAAGGCCAAAGTTTTTATTTTTTATTTTTATTGTGTTGTTGTTGCAGAATCCACCGTCTATATCTCCGTAGTCATATTGATCCTTCTGTTCTGTGGCCAACGGTTCGGAACCGACAAAGTTGGATACACGTTTGCGCCGGCGATCAGCTTGTGGTTTGCTTTCATAGGAGGGATTGGCTTCTACAACTGGGTCAAGTACGATCCAACCGTTCTACGCGCGTTTAATCCAAAGTGCATACTTGATTACTTCAGAAGAAACGGCAAACAAGGATGGGTATCTTTGGGAGGCGTTGTTCTCTGCATCACAGGCCAGTAGTTTTAACTTCAGCTTCTGTCCGCCGAACATTGGCTGGCAAGCCCTAACTGCGTCTTGTTCCCTGAAGCAGGGACCGAAGCCATGTTTGCTGATCTGGGGCATTTCAATGTCCGCGCTGTCCAAATAAGTTTCACAGGAATGGTTTTGCCAGCAATCTCACTCGCCTACATTGGCCAGGCTTCATATCTCACCAAATTCCCAGACCATGTTGGCAACGCCTTTTATGCCTCTGTGCCAAGTACTCTCTGCCGCTCCTCCCCCCACTCACTCGGTGGCTTGAATTTCTTAAAGGAATCACCTTTTTTAATGCGTTTGCAGGACAAATTTACTGGCCCACGTTTATCATAGCAGTCGTGGCGTCTATCATAGCCAGCCAGGCAATGATCTCCGGCACCTTCGCTATAATCTCTCAGTCCCTTAGCCTCGGCTGCTTCCCTAGAGTCAAAGTTGTACACACATCCGCCAAGTACGGGGGCCAAGTTTACATCCCCGAAATCAACCACTTTCTCATGATCGCCTGTGTTGTAGTGACCTTAGCCTTCAGAAGCACCACCCATATCGGCAACGCTTATGGTGTAGTACACAACCACAGCTGCTTTGCTAGTGCTCATCGACAACACAAAAACATGAATTGCCTGTTGGTGTTGCAGGAATTGCTGTTGTTGCCGTGATGCTGATAACAACCTCGATGCTCACTCTGATTATGCTCATGATATGGAAGACGAGCATCTGGTTGATCGCTATCTTCTTCCTGGTTCTCATTTCCGTGGAGTTGACCTACTTCTCTTCAGTTCTGTTCAAGTTCGTGGAAGGGGGTTATCTTCCTCTCTGCTTTTCAGTGGTGCTGATGACGGTCATGGTAATCTGGCATTATACGAACAGGCAGCGCTACTTGTATGAGCTCAAGCACAAGGTTTCTAGTGACTACGTGAAGGAGCTGGCCAACGACAAACGCATCACCAGATTCCCCGGCATCGGGCTTCTGTACTCGGAGCTGGTGCAAGGGATACCTCCGATCTTTCCCCATTTTGTTCGCAACATACCCTCGGTTCACTCGATCATCATTCTGGTCTCCATAAAGTCCATCCCGATCAGCAAGGTCCTGCCGGAGGAGCGATTCCTCTTCCGGCGGGTGAAGCCCAAGGAATACAGAGTCTTCAGGTGTGTGGTTAGGTACGGATACAATGATATCATTAAGGAGCCACAGGAATTCGAAATGCAGCTCATGGAAAGCCTAAAATCCTTCATCCGTCACGACAATTTCATGCCCTACTCGGACCATCAGAGCATCGAAGGTCCTCCACATCCTTCTTTGGTGGTGAGGCCATACTCTACGGCGGTTCATGTGGAGGAACAAGTGGTTGGAGCAGAAATCTCCACGGACGACAACAGTAGTCCGCGAATTCGAAAGAAGGTGGAGGAGGAGGAAGAGGATATAGAATTTGTGGAGAGAGCAATGGAGGAAGGGGTGTTCTACCTGATCGGAGAGACGGAGGTGGTGGCGCATCGCGATTCCAACTTCCTACGTCGGTTCATGATCAACAACGCGTACCCTTTCCTGCGAAGGAATTTCCGGCAAGCGGGTCAGACTCTGGCCATACCCAGGGATAGGCTTCTTCGGGTGGGCATGACCTGTGAAATTTGATCCCACACCCCTAAGACTGGCCCGGCCCGGCCCGGCCCAGCCTATCCCATCCCAGCCCAACACATGCTTGCATCCGATCCAACAGAATGACCAAGTAACTAGTAATAAACCTCTTCCAAAGACTTTTGTTAATGAAGGCACACAGCCAGACACAGACATCAAGATTTAAGAAAGTTGATACGAGAGAAAATGACAGTTAATAGTCAACCGCCAAGAGGGCTGGGCTGGGCTGGGCTGGCTCTTCACGGAAACAATATAATAATATAGTTACATCACATGTGTGGTTTGGAGCATGACCATGCATGCCATGGTATCCGATACTAAATAGATAAGATCTGACGCGGCTCATGTAAATAGATGGTAAATAGTGAATTCTCGTGGACAGAAGAGGACCAGGGGATGAGATTAGGTTGGGCGGTGCCTTGGATGATCTGATCTTGCCGGGTGGGTGTGCTGGTTCTGGTTCTGGTTCTTGGGCAATTAGTCCGCCCAAATTATTTATTATTCATACATGGGGTTTGTGAACTATGTCGTCTGCTGTGCAGATTTTCCGAACATGGTTAAATCGTATGCCGGAGATGGTGGACGACGTGTGTTCCTGAGTGGCACCGATACCAACCAAACGGGGGATTGTGTTTGTGTGGGACAAGAGTAAGACAAACAAGTCGCAATACAGTAGCGGAGGGGAGGGGCGATCTGGGATGGGCACTGGGTTTAGTGTTAGTTAATTGCGATTAGTTAATTAATGGCGTGGACTTGATCACATGTCAGGCAACAATTCAATTTAAAAATGGGCGGGATGGGATGGGATGACTGTGGCTCCACTTGGGAAGCGAACACCGACAACCCAAGCCAGATGCGGCGATGTCCGTCCCTCCCCTCCCCGGCCCCTCGCTTAGGAGGATCCAAGCAGTAAAGGTCGCATCCGGGGCAGAGCTGCTACGCGTTGACAAACCAAGGCTGCTTGGTGACACGTGGCGCTTGCACCCTACCCCTACCCTACCCTACCTAACTGGAAAGTCAAAGCTGCTTTAGTATAGTATAATGAGAAAGGATCGTTGGTGAGTTCAGATTCTTTACTCGCATTATTGTTGTTGCATTCGCGTATGGCGTGGCGTATACACACAACTATCCAAAACACTCCTGACATCCTCTCCGGATCATACACATTCCCCTCCGGCTCCATCCAGATTCCAGAATGCGCTCGGACTTCCATCGAGCATGTTGCATGACGTTCCATTCAGTATTTTAACCACAAACCAAAAGTACTCTTGCTTTATACATATATTTTATTTTAAAATAGCTAGCTGTCACCTCATGACCTTCATTTAAATATTTTACAACGGCGGGCATCCTCCCCGCCCCGCCCTACCTTCAGATAGGGCACCAGAAAAAGAGAATGATAATTCAATTCTGGAAGAACTTCCCCTTCCCCATCCCCTTCCCTACTGAAATAAAACATCCCACTTCACGTATTTTTACCCACTGGAGCTGTGGTGTCATCTTTCTCGGCAACAATACATGCGCACATTGTGCTTCATCTTTCATCTCACATACATGATACAAACTAGTAATGCATATATTTTATTGTTAGATAGATGTTGGGTCAACTCAAAATGCCCATGGGATGAAAAATCGAAATTTGCCAAGTTTGATTTCATTTTCAGGTACACATGTCATGCATGTATCTGGGATGCCCTTGCCGCGTCCTCTATAAATGTACTCCACTACTGGACTACACACCACAAACAAAAGGTGGCGGAGCGGTGACTTTTAAAAAATGGGCGACGCCAACGCTCTGCAGGCAAGGACCTCCCATCAGGAGGTTCCCGTAACTACCCAGAGGAGGAGCTCAGTGGGGCGGCTCCGCCGTTTTGACTCGCTTCAGGTGGAGGCAGGAGTGGTTTCATCAGCTCACGGGCATCATGCCGGAACACCGGTGAGTCAAACCTCCCTCTTCTTAACTCTCCCGTTTTATCTAGGAGACCACCCGTCCCCCCCCCCCCCCCCCCCCCCCCCTTCATACATAATTTTACTGGGATGGAATAGGCGAGCTGGCAGACGACGATGCAGTTGGCATTTCAGAGCATTGGCGTGATTTACGGCGACATTGGAACCTCGCCCTTGTACGTGTATTCAAGTACCTTCCAAAACGGGATCAAACACAGGAGCGATATACTTGGTGTTCTCTCCCTCATTCTCTACACCTTGATCTTAATATCCTTGATCAAATACGTGCTCATCGTCTTGGCGGCTAACGACAAGGGAGATGGTATGCAGCACGCCTACTTATCTGTTTTATTTTAGCGCTATATAGTAACACCGCAGATGAACAAAAGCTCATGCCTTTTTTCTCTCCTTCTTTAGGAGGAACGTTTGCCCTCTACTCCAAAATCTGCCGATACGCAAATGTTAGTCTTATACCAAATCAACAACCGGAGGATAAAAAGCTGTCAAATTATCATCTAGAAGTGCCATCATCTCGACTTGGGCGATCGGAGAAAATAAAAAAGGTGCTCGAGTCCAGTAATGCCGCCAAAATCGTGCTCTTTGTTGCCACAATTCTAGGAACTTCTATGGTAATCGGAGATGGTGTTCTCACACCGAGCATCTCAGGCATGTTTTTTTTTTTTTTAAAAAAAAACAAGAAAACAAAGTATGGTGGTTCTCTCTGTCCTTGGTACGTCGGTTTGGTTCTTATTTTGACTTTTGCGCATTGCTTCCAGTTCTCTCTGCCGTCGAAGGAATGAAGGGTCTTCACGGGGGTAACCACAGTTTTATATCCCCTCGAGCGGGCTTTTTCTTTTTATTTTATACTTCATAAAACTGCCTCCTGAATCCGGTCGCTGTTGTCTCAGAGTCAAAGGTGTACATCGCGACCGCCATATTGATCATTCTCTTCTGGATGCAACGGTTTGGGACAGATAAAGTTGGATACGCCTTTGCTCCTGCGATCGCCGTGTGGTTTGCTTTCATAGGAGGAATCGGGGTGTACAACTTGTTCAAATACGATGTCACTGTTCTGCGTGCCTTCAATCCCAAGTACATCGTCGATTATTTCAGGAGAAACGGCAGGGAGGGCTGGGTATCCCTAGGCGGCGTCATTCTCTGCATCACAGGCTAGTACTAACACACAACTTGGTTTTCTTTTGGTATTTCTACTACCATTGAATTGATCATCGTCGCCTGTACTTGGACCAGGAGCTGAAGCCATGTTTGCGGATCTGGGCCATTTCAATGTCCCTGCCATACAAATAAGTTTCTCGACCGTCGTCTTCCCAGCAATATCCCTGGCGTATATCGGTCAAGGTGCTTATCTAACCAGGTTCCCTGAACAAGTTGCCAACACCTTCTATGCCTCTACACCAAGTAGGTTACATCATTCACTACAGCGTTTACTGTTTCCGTGTGTTCCTCCCCATGGTATGCATGGTCCAGTCTTACTAATTTGTGTGTTGCCTGGTAGATCCAATTTACTGGCCCGTGCTTGTGAGCGCAGTCATGGCGTCCATTATAGCTAGCCAGGCAATGATCTCAGGCACGTTCTCTATAGTCTCACAATCCCTGAGTCTGGGTTGCTTTCCTAGAGTAAAAGTCGTCCACACTTCCGCCAAGCATGAAGGCCAAGTTTACATCCCTGAAATCAACTACCTTCTCATGATTGCCTGTATCGCTGTGACGTTAGCGTTTAAAACCACGACAAGCATAGGAAATGCTTATGGTGAGTAATGTTTCTTTTGAAATTCACTCCTGTTATACTGTGGGGGTGACTTACCCACACACTTCTTCTGCCAGGAATCGCTGTTGTTACTGTGATGTTGATCACCACCTCCATGGTCACTCTCATCATGCTCGTGATATGGAAGACGAGTATATGGCTGATCCTGCTGTTCTTCGGCCTTCTCTTTTCCGTAGAGGCAGTATTCTTATCCTCAGTTTTGTTCAAGTTCATTCATGGAGGTTTCCTTTCCTTCGCCTTCTCCATAGTCCTGATGACGATCATGGGGATTTGGCATTACACCTATGTACAGCGATACTTGTACGAACTCTCGAACAAGGTTTCTGGCGACTACATCAAGGACTTGGCTAACGATGCAAGCATCACCAGAATCCCAGGCATTGGACTTCTTTACTCGGAGCTCGTTCAAGGGATACCTCCCATCTTCCCTCACTTCGTTCGCAATGTACCTTCAGTGCACTCTGTTATCGTTCTTGTCTCTGTAAAGCCGATCTCCATTAGCAAGGTTTTGCCGGAGGAGCGATTCCTTCTCCGGCAGGTGGAGCCAAAGGAATACAGAGTTTTCCGATGTGTGGCCAGGTACGGATACAATGACATCATTGAGCCACGTGAATTCGAGATCCAGCTTGTCGAGAAGCTGAAATCCTTCATTCGCAATGAGGCTTACATGCTCGAGTCAGAACAAAGCACTACCGATGTGACGCCAGAGACCTTGGAACAGCAAGCACCTGGAGCTAGAAGCTCATCCTCCTCCAACGGTGAAGTCCACATCATCAGTCAGAACAACAAGCAAAACATGGAGCAGGAAATCGAGTTTTTGCAGAGAGCAATGGAGAGCGGCGTGTTCTACCTGATCGGAGAAACGGAGGTGGTAGCACATCATAATTCGAATTTCTTCAGGAAATTTGTGATCAACAAAGCATACCACTTCCTGAGGAAGAATTTCCGTCAAGCAGATCAGACTCTGGCTATACCTCGAGATAGGCTTCTTCGTGTGGGCATGACATATGAGATCTGATCTCTCCCTTTTGCTTAGCTTGGTAAACAATGTACCCGTAGTATCCAGCCAAGTAGGCAAGTACAGCACTCAGGGGTCAATATCCTAGGAAATCAAATAAAAATGCACCCTTGCTCTAGATCTTCAAAAAAAAAAAAAAGGATTATTCGTATTATGGCTGTCATGGTATCTCTGAATCAAAAACAGATAAAACCAAACAACGCAGAGTAAAACAAAAAATATATATATTTGAAGCAAGGGCAAGGAATATGTAGAAAACCTGGGTTGTGGCGATGTAGCGTATATGGAACAGGTTGATGCAACCAACAAACCAACACACAAAGAATGCATATAGGATGAGAATCCCAGAGACGGGATTTTCCGATAGCCCTCCAGAACATACATTCCGATATCCATGAGATGTTTGTTCATCAACCAGGAACCCAGGACATACAAGCACAGGATGGTATTGCGGCCACGAGCACAAAAAATATGTGTAATTCCTCCGTAACTCTGTTTAGTAAGAAAAAAAAAGACTGGCAGAGGCATGAAATATAGAGCAAGAAAACAGATATACCTTATCCAATCCATTCCCTATCCAGGGGCAATGGTGATCATAACGCTCCACATAGTCATTAAATATTGAGCAGCGGGAGAGGGCGATACAGCATGCATATTTGGCAATATTTGATCTCACAATTATGCCATTGACGGTAATGTCTCTCTAAGGTAAAACACCACTTGCACTGGCTTGAAATGCTATGGAGATTATCCAAGTTATCCAATCCATTGGATGGGAATTTCTGGGGATGGTGCCAGGATCATTCCCAGGAGTCATCATGAGAAAAATAGCAATCTGAATTTAAAAAAAGAAGGTTAATGTGCAACCACGATCATACGCATTAACTTCTTGAAACACGTAGGTGTTCAGCCACAAACTTCGTCAGTATTAACACATTTAGAACGAATACAACGGAGAGAACAACAAGAAAAACCCCCATACTTCTTGAAAAAGCAGTAATGACGCTCTTGGGAATGAATGCCCAGAACAACATCAGTAGACAAAACATCAGAAAGAGAGACCTGGCGTCTGGAGCAAAAATGAAGCTAACACCAACCAAGAATGTCTGAAAAATATTAAAATAATGCACTTTTTAACTATATGTTTGTGCTCCATGAAATTAATTTATGACAATAATTGATTGGATCTATTCCTTGTCTCACAAGATCAAGGCTACTACTAGAATTAGTCAACAGCCCATTTCCCAACCCTTTAAAATAAGACACACACACACACTGCCAGGATAAGTCAAAAGTAATCCAGGCCTTTGTGATCTTGACTCATTGCTTACAAGTCAAAACTAATCCTACTCCAAAGGCCAGAGTTTCTGGATGTAGCGGCATGAGAACTACTGTTCTTTTATTCAACAAAAACTGCTTATACTGATATACGCTGAGAACAATGGATTGAAATGAATAGCATTTGCAATTTTTGAAACACACACTTTGTTTCTGCTATCTACTTATCCACCCGCAAAAGCTTCGAACCTAAAATGAATTACCGTAGATGCTCACTCTGGAAAATCGGAGATAGAGCGGAGCAGATGGGATCGAGTGAATAGGACCTCAATCAATTACTGCATTTGTCCGGCCACCGCGTTCCTTTCAACTCGGAATGGGCGGAGGGGGGAGGTTGTTTAGTCGGGGGGTTCAGACCTGACCCAATTGCACCAGTTATGGGTTGGGCCTTGCGTATAGGGCCTCATCTTTGGTGAGATTCACGACCCTGGGAATCCCAGTATCTCCTCAATCCTCGGGTCGGGCTCGGTTAGAATAATATTTCAGCCACACCCAAATAATTATTCATGATCCATCATAGGACATAACATTGAAAAGCTATCATCATCATCATCATCATCATCATCAATCCACCGAACACCACAGCCACACAATGAGCAAATCTTCCTTCGTCCACAAAACCTCATCCCTTCCCAAACCTGATCCATTCCCCTTCATTCCATCCATACACACCCACACCCCATTCTGATAACCTTTACAACGTCATATTATTTCATATCCAATTGTGTGAACCCGATACTACAAAACTGAGTGCAACACCATCCCACATTCCCAGCACCTTCCAAGTGCCGGCCACTTCCATTCAACTACTGCTGCCGTGCTAGCAGCACAACAACAATGGCATCCGCGGCTTTCTGCTCCCTACAGGTACCTTATTCATATATACAAGCAAAGCTTATGGGGATGCTTACAAGATTTACCTCGAAAGCAGGTTGGCTGCAACAGTGGATTTTCTGAATTTTCAGGCCTCCGCAGCTCATCAGCCTCTCTTCCATTTGCCAAGAGGCCAAATGACGACTTCCTCTCTCTTATAGCCTTCCAGACAGCCTCTGTGAGTGTGTGTGGAGTCCGTGTGCACATCAAGTAACCAGTAACCAATAACCCAATGCATTTTTTTTTTTTTTTTCATATAGGTGGGTGGTGACAAGAGCAAGAGAGGAGTGGTGGAAGCCAAGATAAAGGTGGCAATTAATGGATTTGGCAGAATTGGAAGGAACTTCTTGAGATGCTGGCATGGGAGGAAAGAGTCACCTCTCGAAGTGATTGCCATCAATGACACCGGAGGTGTGAAACAGGCATCCCACCTCCTCAAATATGATTCTACTCTTGGAATCTTTGATGCTGATGTGAAACCAGTTGGCAATGATGCCATCTCAGTTGATGGCAAAGTCATCAAAGTCGTCACAGACAGAAATCCTGTTAACCTCCCCTGGAAGTAAAACATTCATGAACTAAGCCATTTATCCTAGTCACCACTCAAATTCTCATTACACTTTTCTTGTGCGTGAAATGCAGGGACCTTGGGATCGATCTGGTTATCGAAGGAACAGGTGTATTTGTGGACAGAGAAGGGGCAGGAAAGCACATACAAGCGGGAGCCAAGAAGGTGCTCATTACTGCCCCAGGCAAGGGTGACATTCCTACATATGTTGTTGGTGTCAATTCAGAGGATTACAATCCAGATGAGCCCATCATCAGTAATGCTTCTTGCACCACCAATTGCCTTGCACCTTTTGTCAAGGTCGTTGACCAAAAATTTGGTGAGCAGAGCCAACCAATCCATCAAGAAGGACCAATTCCATAGCATGCGCCTTAGTTTTTCATTGTGCACGCAGGCATAATCAAGGGAACAATGACGACCACACACTCCTACACTGGAGATCAGAGACTTCTGGATGCAAGCCATCGGGATCTAAGGCGTGCGAGAGCTGCAGCCCTCAATATTGTCCCAACATCAACGGGTGCAGCAAAGGCAGTGGCCCTCGTCCTTCCCCAGCTCAAAGGGAAACTGAATGGAATTGCTCTTCGTGTTCCCACTCCCAATGTATCCGTTGTGGACCTTGTTGTTCAGGTTGAAAAGAAGACATTTGCTGAGGAAGTGAATGCAGCATTCAGGGAAGCTGCTGATAACGAGCTCAAAGGCATACTGTCTGTCTGTGACGAGCCACTTGTCTCGGTAGACTTCAGGTGCTCAGATGTCTCTTCAACAGTAGACTCTTCGCTGACTATGGTCATGGGGATGACATGGTCAAGGTTATTGCTTGGTATGACAATGAATGGGGTTACTCTCAAAGGGTGGTTGATCTGGCTGACATTGTTGCCAACAACTGGAAATGATGGATGGAACTGAGCAATAGTGGACGAGCAAGAAGAGATGATTATTTTGTTATTCTTATTTCCAAAATTACTGTTTTTTTTTTATGAAACTCAATGAAGAAAAATTCTGAACTTTCTGCAGAGGACACAGGAAGTAAAGTTGTTTAGTTGAATCGACGAACTTTCTGCTGATAACGAGCTCAAAGGAGTTCTTGCTCCAAACCCGAATCAACAACTTGCACAAGAAATGAGTTTCCTGCTCCAGCCCCTACTGTTGCTCATGAAGCAATCTATTAAATATTATTGAATGATAGAATACAATCAATTCTTGTTTTCATCAGGAATTTAATAATTCTAATGGAGAATTTCTCATGTTCTCTCGCAAGTGCAAACAATTGCTCTATTCCTCGTCGAGTTTCTCGTTTTTCTTTCCTACAACCGACCGATGTCCATGAAGTGGTTTTGGAGGCCCACTGGGCTACTCGCGCAGCCCAAGCCAGTAGCTCGATCAAAAGTTTGTTTTGCAACGGAACTTGACTCGGGAGGCGCACCGGTCGGCGTCCTGCACTGGACCCCTCCCGTGGCCGGCAGCCGAGTCCGCTGCGCACGATAGTAAGTGCCTCAAGAAACAGGTGAAGGACTTGGCTAGCCGAATTTGGACAAAAACAGCGACTCTGGGGGTATTATCAAATGAAAACCCTGCAGAATTCATAGAAACCCAAACTTGGAAGCAAACCTTACTCTTGTTCCTCAATACAGATCGGAGATATTTCTGGGCTATGGCGACGAGCTCAGCATGTTCTGCAACCCCTCATCGGTTATTTACTTTGCCCTCTTCGATTTCCGGTTATCACCGGAGTACCTACGCTTTTCAACATCGTCGCAGTCATCGGGTCATATCCGTTCGCCGAGGAGTCCCCAGTCATCCCTCTAGCATATGTTGCAGTTACGATGACCGCATTGACTCCAGCAATCAAAGAGAGAACACGGGTATTCAGCTATACCAAGATATCGAGAGGTTGGTCTTACTTTGGGTTCCCTTGAAGTGTCCGTCAAAACACGTATTGAGAAAAAAAAAAAAACACTTGTGATTAATACCTTAACTTGGGTATATGATGTTCGTGATGTTCCACAGAATTCTTACCGAGACTGTAAGGCAATCCCAAGGTAGTTGGGGTTCATCTGATTGGTCTGAGGTTGAGGTATGCTCTTTTTAAGATGCTAATAACTTGAACGTTGTCTGAAGCTGATTTAGGCCTCATCTATCGGCAATTCTTAAGCGGCTTTTATGTGCTACGCCCGTTAGGACATGGCTATTTGTATTTTAATCTGACTTATGTTTAGTTTGTTATGAAAATATGACTTGGCTCTTAGCTTTGTATGCAAAAAAAATGCCATGTTTGTAATTTCATAACCCATCAGAAGGGCATATTGCGTGTCTTAACGGCTCCATTAAGGTCTTTCTGCACAGTCCCCATTAAGCAAGGTCTTGCCGGTGCAGGATTTTATTGATTGGTACAGTATGAATTTTATAGGGAGCTTGGGTATTGAGACCAAAGCAGGCCAGCATAACATCAGTTGTGCACTTCGTGGGTGGCATTTTTGTAGGGGCTGCCCCACAGCTTACTTATCGGTTGTTCCTCGAGCGTCTCGCTAACAAGTGAGGGCTTGCCTGCAATTATCTGGCATGTTGTTGTTTAGTAATGGCTTACAAATGATGAATGCTCTGCCTTATTCCAATTTTTTTCCTTTTCTGAGGTAGTTTAGGAGGTTGAATTTCTGGTGTGAGGAGTAATTGATCATGGTTTTCGTTTTTTCATGGGGCAGGGGTGTGTTAATTATTGCCACGCCTTATGCCAGTGGGTTTGACCACTTCAGAATCGCGGATGAAGTGCATTTCAAATTTGAAAGGTGTCTTCGCTTTCTTCAGGAGGTGATATGACCATAATCTGTATGTTCTAGTTTGATGAATTTTCCTAATTTAGAATTTTTTATTCGTGTGCACTAATAGGCTGATGGTCTTCCTACCTTTGGTATTGGCCACTCTTTGGGATCCGTCATTCATCTGCTCATAGGTTGCCCTTTAATACTAGTTAAATATTGCCAGTGGAATCTCTTGTTGATGACAAGCTCTGGGTTACCAGGCTCTAGGTATGCTGTTGAGAGAAGAGGAAATGTACTGATGTCATTTAACTGCAAGGTATTGGCGTACTTTCAGAAGAATTTTTCATATAGTGTGTAAAAAAAAGCGGGTAATTGAGCTTCTTCGCCATTTTTCCATTACAGGAGGCCAGTCTAGCCATTCCGTTGTTTTCACCTGTTCTGATCCCCATGGCTCAAAGTCTTGGGCCGTTTTTATCACAGCTAGCAGCATCCCCAACCATTCGCCTGGGTGTAAGCTTTGATTCATCTTGTCTGTTAAACAACATCGCACCTCCCCTTAAAAAAATAAAGAAATGCAGCAATGTTGTCGCAGCCGCATAAATTTGATTTTTCTCAAGTTTCCAACATGTTTGTAGGCCGAGATGACTAGAAAGCAGTTTGAGAACCTCAGTCCTTCCATCTTAAAGCAAGTCCTTCCTCTTGTGGAACAGCTGCCACCATTGTATGCGGAATTGGCGAATGGAAGGGAAGATTTTTCTCCAAAGCCCGAGGAAACGCGGAGACTGGTAAATTGATTTTCAGACGTTTTCAAATGCATTTTGTGTTATCTTCAAAGGGTCCTTGGGGTTCTGAACATGAAAGCAAATTTGATTTCACAGGTCAAATCCTACTATGGCATCTCAAAAAACTTACTGATAAAGTTCAAAGATGACACAATCGATGAAAGTCCCACCTTAGCCCAGATTCTAAGCTCGGAAGCAGCTATAAGTTCCATGCTTGATATGTCCATCCGCTCATTACCTGGTGATCATGGGTTGCCTTTACAACAGGTGTTGCAGGACTCAAGTGTTTCCTCCAATTTTAGTGGCTGGAGTGACTTATTTGGCATAGTATCAAATTTGCAGGTCTTCCCAGATGTCCCCCCTGCCATGGCAGATGCGGTCAGCCGTGGGGGTGAGCTTTTGGCTTCCATTGCTGCGGGTACACCATGGGAGCCAGTTGCAAGAGACTTGGGGAATTCGTTTAGATCCGAGTCCGGCATTCTTCGGTCAGGAGGATATCCCAAGGATGTGGAAGAGTTGGTAGATACGATCGTTGAGTGGATCATTTCCACCTCTACTGGACCAAGATACCTCAAGTCATGAGCTGGAATGGCTTTGGGTTGGGGAGTGAAAACTGTAAACACAGGTGAATTCTTGGCAGAGTGAAAACTGTAAACACAGGTGAATTCTTGGCATATACTGGGAAAAGAAGATAAATCATGAATCGTTTTTACCTGCACTCGCTCTCTCGCTGTCACTCTCTCAGACACAACCGAGTTAATGCCATGAATCTGCAGGGCATCTCCAGATGTTTTTACCTGCACTCGCTCTCTCGCTGTCACTCTCTCAGACACAACCGAGTTGGTGCCATGAATGTGCAGGGCATCTCCAGATGCTTCATTAAATGAGCGAGCGAGCGAGCACATTTGTTAGTTACCGAACCGAAGCAACGGTAAGATATCACAATCTCGGTACACGGCGTAAGGGTGAGTTAAGGAAGGACACCATGCCGAGAGTTGTTCGATGGGAAACTAACATAAGTAAATAAGAATGTCAAGTGATAGAGCCATCTAAAAGCCCGGGTTTCGTGAATGGGAAACCAAAGAAGTGAATAACAACACGTTACTCATGAGTTATATTTTACCGTGCCCAAAAAAGAACAATGTACGGTCCTCCCTTTCGTGTGACGTACGACAGCCGAAGGAATAAATAGCAAGTGGGTAGGTAAAATATAAGGAGTGGGCGGGTCCGTGCCCCAACCCAAAGGAATGGAAAAGCCCGTCAGCAGTCGCACACAGTGGGCCCACCCCGGCCTGCTGAGTCCACAATCCGACGCTGCTGCTCCTCATTACCAGTCAAAGTGCAAGCCAGCCACTTTTATTGAATTTCAATAAGAATTTGCTGATTCTAGGTATGACGGGATTTAATTTAATCATTATTTATGAATGAAATTTGATTTGATTTTTAAACAATATAGTTACTATTAATTCTGTAAACAAGATAATATTTTGGAATATTTTCCCTACAATTAATTATATTGTATGAAGCTTTTTATTCTTATTCTTGTGTTTTCTTTTCTTTTCATTTGACCAAGCTCTGACTTATCACCATGTTTTGTGTTGACGGTCTGCTATGCCATTCCCTCTCCGATGCATGCATCAGCAGCATATATACGCATGTGAGTCCAAGTTTTTTTACACTGTGCTCCGCCTGTCAATGCATTGTGCGCCTCCTGTCTTCTACGACTAAAACAACAACTCTTCAACATGAACCTGAAGAAGATGAAGATGATGCGGATCGCCCTTTCATCCCGTCCTTTGTTCCACCTCATCGCTTGCATGCACCCCCGCCGTCTGAGACGGGTGACGTGATCCGGCTGATAAATTGCGACGGTGGAGTTAATATCTACGAGCGAGCGGTGAAGGTTTGGGAGGTGATGGAAGATTTCCCCAAGCACATGGTCTGCCTCTCAGACTGCTTCTTCATAGGCCAAAAAGCCCCTGCCCTTCCCGGCGACCACCGTCTTCGGAAGGGGCAATGCTACTTTCTCCTGCCGGCAGTCTTCTCCCAGTCCGCCGTCTCCTTCGTCACCTTCATTCGGTGTATGCCAAATTTCCAGGTGGAGCTGACACCTTCTGGAAAGCTGCGGATCAAGGAGAGCATTGATACCAGCAGCGAACAAGCGGAAGAGGTGTTATCGAGCACCAGAATTTGCACGACTCCACGTTTACGGCGGGAACACGACCTGCTCGTGGGGATGCGCCCCACTTGGAGACCCAAGCTGGAAACCATTGCAGAGACCAGCAATGGAAGAAAGAGAAGACGACATCGACGAAGGGATTAGTTGCCTCTTGACAAGTAGCCTCGTTGTTGTTTGGGTGCCCTGGTATGCCTGTATAAAACAATTGAACAACCAAGGGAAGTGCTAGCATACAAACAAATGAACAATACAGATACGATTACAGAAACTTCCTTCAAAACAGAACAAAACCCAGCCAAATATGAGTCCCTTTCTTTCCATCTTTTCCCAGTGTCCAAATCCCAAATCCGCACCAGCAGCCGGCAAAATTTCAAATTCAAAAATGTGAAGCAACAGGGCTGCGCAGGGGAGAGGTAGAATCATTCATTTGATTGATAAGCCAAAGAGGAGGACGGTCGAAGGAAGTGGACATCAAATGCCGTTAGGACATGCCAGTCAGTAGCAGTTTCTTCGTCATAAAACTGGCAATCCAAATGATTTTTTAAATCAAAATTCAATGATTCAAATTTCAAACATGGCTAAAAACCCCAATGCAATCCAACCCCTGGCTTCAGGGGAAGGATTTCAGGAAAGGATGGGTCTTTGTGTTTCTTGATACCATTATACCCAAGCCTAAGATCAGGTGCCACCTGGTCACTCTTCTCGGCTGTGCTTCTGCTTTTCGCCTGTCAAGGCCTGTCGTGGGTACCCTCCACTCTCAATTGTAGATGGAACGCTGAAAAAATGCCTAGGCTCCATGAGATTTGAGACATCAGAAATGAGGTACGAATTGTGACACTCTCCGGGAAGGAAGACCAGGACACGGCGGCTGTTCACAACAAACCTGCGTCTTTCCTTTTATTTTATCTCGGTGATGGATGGGTCGTGAAACAACCCCATACAGGGTGGGGGCAACTAGCACGCCTGGATCGCCTTGAATATTTCAAGGAAGCGGCTCCTTGGAGTCTCCCAGCCTCGACAAATGAAGGTAAGCATCTGTACCTGCAACCACAAGCAAAAACTGAGCGACGCAGCCGCAGGGGAAAAGGGTTACGAGTCCCTCCCGAAAGTGTGAGGATTCGGGAGGATCAAGTTACCATATCCTTCCATGGATATAATCTGCAGATCCCCACCAAAATATCTTGCATACAAGCGGCTTATGGGAAGGCCATATCCATAACCAGCCATTGTCATGGATGTTTCGATGTCATCTTCAGAGACTTCATTCAGAGGGTTATTTGCTGTACTGTAGAGGTAAGTGAAGATCCTCGGAAGGCCACTTCTAGGAATGCCACCCCCTTCGTCAGATATCTACAACAGAAACAAAAGTTGGGATTTAAAAACTAGTTTACATTGCAGAAAAGAAATGTGACGGGAAGGGTTGATGCGAAAGCCAGCCTTTATGGTGACATCCTCCAGCCCATCGGCAACTATAATCCGGACAGGAGGAGTAACCTTGTCCGAGTTCATAAATTTTTCTTCAACAGCTCGAAGTGAGTTTTTAACCAACTCATACACCATTAAATGCAAGTGTGAAGGCACATAACTGCCCATAATGGAAGTAACATAAGCCACGACCACGGAAGCTGCAATAACAAAGGAGAAAAAACAAGTAATATATCACTCACGGAAACGTGAACTCGGGATCGCCATAAATACGAACGTCGGGCGAACTTCCATATCGACGCAGGCAAATAGCCCGAGCATCTTCACTCGCAGATCTTGCAACCTCCACCGGTGACATTTTTGTATGGATATACCCTACACAATCAGGGGGCGGATTTGGATCGTGCAACGCAACATGTTGCCCTGAGTTCACAAGAAAATACTAGTTTAGCATACCATTGTTATGCTAATGAGAAGCATGCAACTTCCAGCCACACAAGAAATGTAAGGCATTTATGGCAGTGTAGAAGTGGAAAAGGGAGAAACCGATGAGCATGCGAATCCCAATTCTGGACATATAAAATCGATCTAAAAACTCATGAATTTCACTCAAGTCTCCATAAACAAGTTTGGGATTGAGATCCTTCTTCAACTGCTGAACTCCTAAGGCCATCATAGGAACCACGTTATTATGTCTAACTTTAATCCTTTTAATCATCTCTGTGAATTCCAGCTCGTCAGCATTATCTTTAATATCCGGAAAGCTCCTAAGCTCGCGGAAGGATTCCAAGTACCAGTCTTTCACCTGTACAAGAAATATCATGCGGCAAGAATTCAGATACATGCAGGCAGCTATCCTTAAACTATCCTACTCCCTTCCCATTAAGAGGATTCAGCTACCTTTACACACGCATTAGCTAATGAAGAAGCAGGAAATGCATCAATTCAACTGACCAGACTGTTCAGAGAGAGAAAGAAAGAAAAAGACATAAAAATTACAATAAGAGCAGCAAATTAACTATCTTCAGCGTGTCAAAATTACATGCTAGAACGAAGGAAATCCAAGGCCATCCATCTACCCAGGAAGAAAAGTAGGCACCCTCGCCCTTTCTGTTGTACTACAAATATGAACACATCACATGCTAGAAGGAAGAATCCAGGGCCATTAATTCCGGAAAAAAATTGACAAGACCTTCAAAACGGCGGACTTTTGGGACAAGCCATAAGGGAGAGATTCGAGTTCAATAGCACGTCGCGCGATCCTGATGGGCAACTCCTTGTGAAGAAACTGTGAAGCAATCAGAAGATTCCGGGGGTAGGCCGGGAGCCGAATTCCAACATATAGCGAAGGCTGACGCCATTTTGTTTCATGGCCCCAAATCGGTGGACTTCTTCCAGCATCCCCTTGGAGATTCCCTGCAGAACCTTCTTGACCGCCATAGAAGCAGCAACCGTCCTTCGCACAGAGAAAACGGAGGGCGAATAACATCGATTGAGGGAAGGGCAGACGTTCGCTCAAGTGGCGCAACACAACCACGAAAATCAACGGCCTAGAAAAACAAAACGAATATATATTAGTATTGCGTACCTGGTAATATGATCCTGTGTAGCTGGAATCCCTAGTCGACAAAGAGGCTTTCGGGACCCAACCGACGTGATGATTTCAAGCGTGGACTACTAATTCTCTCCCCTCCGTCGTCCACGGTAACACAAATCTGAGGTCTATGATAGTAAGCCATCCGCGATATCGTTTTGATTCTGGAAAGTCTTTCAGTAAAGGAAAGCAATTATGGTCGCAGAAGCCGAGGTCCTTTGTCAAGCCACCTTCGCCTTCGCACCCTGAAGTGCCTTCGTATACCCTGGAATCATTCTATGATTTCTTGACGTTTCACGGCTGGATGCGGCCTCAGATGCTGCCGTGGAGCTTGCTTGCCTGAAAACGGTAAGCTTCTGTCTTTTGTGTCTTTCCGATGTCTGTCTAGGTAGTGTTTTTATATGGGCTTTCCACTTTCTTTGTCTAGGTTCTGTTGTTCTGTTTATGTTTGTTCATCGTAGAAGTTCTTGACCTGATTCGGGTTGGAATGTCTCATTTTATCCGGCCGGCCCTTCTTAGCATGTGATGCAATTCTCTCCCTGTGGGCTCTTTTGAGCTTCAGTTTTGAACCCTGAAATTTAGATTGCTTTCGTGGAGAGGAGCCTCTTGGATGTAATTTCGGTTGTATTGGAAAAGTTGGGGTGACAGTTTCTGTTTCGTGCTGTGCTCTGTTCGATTAAAATATGATGTTGGTATTTGCTGCACGTTTTCTTGCTGCTTTTAGGCTTTTACCTGCTCACAAGTGCTGCTTCTATTTAGAGGTTAGGCTAGGAAGTGTAGGGATTTGTGCAGTTTTGTGTATGCAGAATCAAACAAATGCACCAGAACTTTTTAGCCAGGAAAACCCGTAAAGGGAAAAACCTGGGTTCGGGCCACACCCCCCGAACTACGGGAATCCACTAAAAGAGGTGTTGTATACACAATACAAGATATGATCAGCAAGAAGAAACCCCTATCTAGTTGCTCTTCAATGTGCAATCTAGAAGAGAAAACCAAAGCTCTCATCTGCTTCATCTACGTAACGGTGATTTAAACAAAAAAACCAGAACCCTGCTGTCTTATCTCCCTCCCCTTCGTGGTCATGGGTCTATTACAATTTCTTATCCCTCCATTTCCGGTTAGTTGAGAACATGTAGTTTGACTTGGACCTTGCTGTCTTGGATCAGCTTGACTTGGGTCTCAGCTAGGTAATTCTGGCCCAATACGAACTACTTAGCTGAGCCCAACAGGAAGCACATGGATATTGGACCTTGGAGTTGTGAGGAGGATGAACATATTCAGATAGATGGCTTAGGTTATAAATTCATCCAATATTTCCAATAACTTTAATTCAAATTACCAAACATGCCCTAAAAGGTTTTAGGGGGTTTATGTTGGTCGGCAATATCGCCATCGGGGACATTGATGGACATATTCAAGCCGCTGCGGCTTGGCGCAAAAAGCAAAACAGAAACCGGAAGTAATTTACAGAGAACCCCCAAATCAAGTTATTTCAAATGACCCTCGGCCCTTGTCCGAAAGACACGGCCCTCCTTAAAGGAATGGTCCATGAGCCCAGTTATGCCCTGGGCAGCTTCGCAGGAAGCCCGGCAGCTAAGCAATGTAATCCCTATATATATTTTGGATACCGTCGCTCTGGGAGGAACGCAAAATCAAATCACGCCCATCAATGGCGGCGGTGAACCAGAAAGGCAGAGAATCGAGTAAGAGGAGACTCCATAAGCAGGAATCTGAGGGAAGAGGATTTATTTCAAAGAAGCGTAAATTAAACTTCAATCCGACCAACAGTCAATCTACTTCCAGCGATTCCAGATGCGTGTACACGAAGAATGTGCCTAATATTCAGAAAAAGGACTCACAGACGCACGGCAAGAAACAAGATGAGGTGGAGGGCGCTAAGAAGCTAGGTCGTTTACGTTCAAAGGTTCGATCTTTCAGTCATTGCTCCTTGTGTTTTTATATTTTTTATGGATGAAAGAAGGCCGCGCTTTTTGAGGTGACAAAGTTCCTTCTCAGCAGAATTTATTTTCTGGGTGTCCATTCACCGCTTAATTTCTTACGGTTGTTTGATATCATTTTCAGGAGCTGGCGGAAGCTAGGAAAAAAAAGAGGAAAAAGCATTACTCATTGGAACAGGTTATCTCTTTACCTTATTTTATTGAGCTACAATTTCTTGTTTATTTTTGGTTTTCAAAGTTCTGTGTGGATTTTAGTTTACAGTTGAAGTTATGCTAGTCTGTTTATCAGTGTTTGTGAAGATGGCTAATCTCAATTCGCACAATATATCAGATTTTGAGTATTAAATACTTGCATGTGTGTGTATCAGATGCCTAAAGTTACGTATGTGGGGTTGTTAGGAACTTGCTTTGCTGTGGGAGAGGATGCGTCGTCGAAACATTTCAAAAGAAGACAGATCAAGGCATGTTTTTTTGTAGACGCTTGAGACCTTTACTAGTCGTATATTAGTTTCCAGGGTTTCCTTGATTGATGCCACCCCTCCCCTCCTCTAAAAGAAGGAAGAATGTAAGCGGGATTTGCCTTTAACAGGTTAGTAAGTGAAGCACTTAACAAAATGAAGGGAAAGATATCTGAAATTGCATGTTCACACGTGTCTTCTCGTGTTCTTCAGGTATCGTTCTTCTGCTTTTCTATCCTGTTATTGTATGCTGATTATATGATCTGACTCCCCTATTTCAAGACAAGTTGCTGAATTGTACTCATTTTCAGACTTGTGTGAAGCATTGTACACCAGAAGAAAAGCATTCTGTCTTTACGGAGCTTCGTCCAAATTTTATTCTTCTTGCAAGCAATACGTATGCAGTCCATCTAGTTACTAAAATGCTGGATCATGGTACGCATTCCTGTTGCTGTCTTAGTACCACAGTGATATGATCATACATATTGCTTATATTCTTGAATGGTGGTTTGATTACAAATTAGTTGTGCATAAAGTTGCTTATACTGATATATTTTCATTACCAGCACCAAAGGAGCTGTTGGCAGAATTTATTTCCTCTCTTCATGGTCATGTTGCATCACTTCTCCGACACATGGTTGGCTCACTAGGTATGAATTATTTTTTTGTTGCTCAATAAAACTTTATAGCTATTCATCCGTATTTGTGAGTTAATAAAATCTGAAATTTCCTAAAAATGCGGAACAAGTTCAGAACTTTAGACAATGGAGTGTGTATGGCAATGGCTCTCACATTGCATCTAGATTCTTGAATTGCTTTACCAGCTATCAATCAATAAATGATTCGGATAATTGTTTGCAGTCATTGAGCATGCATATAACCTAGGGAATGGAAATCAGAAGCATGCTCTTCTCTTTGAACTTTTCTCACCAGAGCTTCAGTTATTCAAAGATTCGCCTGTGATGAAAGAGAAAAGGTATTATGTTTCTTAATGTTGAGGAATCCATGTGGTACTCTGGCAATTACAATTTATGAATATCTTCTCAGTTTGCAAGATGTAATATCAAAGCTTCAGTTGCAACGGTCGTCTGTTGCACGCCACATGTCATCTGTTCTTCAACCAATAATTGAGAAGGGGATATTAGACCATTCCATTGTTCATAGGGCATTAATTGAGTACTTGAGCATTGCAGATCAGGTATTTTTTGCGCCTGGAAATTCTTTTGAAGAAGTTGTACTTTATCCATTCGTCTCTTGGCCTAAATAGAATATTTTGAAGACTTCTGCTGCAGAAATAATGCAACAGCTCCCAGGTTCTTCCATTGTTCGAATGATTCACACAAAAGATGGATGTAGATTAGCTATACTGTGTATTAGACACGGAAGTGCAAAGGTTAATCGAAGGATCTTTCTTCTGTTGGAAATTTTATATGGTTCTATCTATATAGTTAGTCTTCTTTTTTTGAACTTTGAACTTATCCTTGGAAAGTCATGAATTCTGTACCCAACTAGGAACGGAAGAAAATTATCAAAGGCATGAAGGGCCATGTTAGCAAAATAGCTCGGGACAAGTATGGGAGTATGGTATCATTTGCTAGTCATTTCTTTATTTTTACGTTCTTGGCTGTTTATGTGAAAAATATTCAGAATGACCGTGTTGCTTAGCTCAAAAAACAGCTTTAATATTGCTGAATCCTCAACTAATGACTTATAGGTGCTGGTGTGCGTATTTTCAGTTGTTGATGACACAAAACTTGTCTCAAAGGTAAGAGGGTGTGTTTTAGGTAAAGAGTATTTGGTGCATTGCCCAGTACGCTGACTATTGTGTTGTTATTTCCATAGGTTATCATGCGGGAGCTTGAAAAAGACTTGAAGGAACTTCTTGTGGATCAGGTTCTTGAATTTTAATGTGGCTGGATATTGTTCTTCCAAATTCTGTATGTTTACAACTTTCCTGCTTAATGAACACACCTTAATGCCAGAATTGTAGTATTTTGCTTCTTTCATTTCGAAAAAGAATACTAATCCAAGGCTTAAAAAATGTTCGGAATGAATATTGAGTTTTTGGTTTTGCAGAACGGAAGGCGTCCTTTTCTCCATCTTCTTCATCCCGATTGTTCCCGATACTTTGGCCCTGATGATTTAGAATCTTTGAGCTTCTCCATTCCTTCTCTCAGCAAAATGGTCTTGTTTTCATATTTCTCTTGCTATCCATTTGGATCTCAACCATCTATATCCACTGCTTTTAGATTTTTCTCATTGCATATTTGCTCTTTTGGTCAGAACGAATCAGAAGTCGTTGGAGATGTGGAAAATAGGATTCCTTCCAAGGGTGATTCTTCAGTCATAGGCATCCAAGTCAATGAGCTTGGGAAGAAAGAATCCCCTATTCGTAGGCAAGAGTTGCTGGTCAAGAGTGGTCTAGCTGATGTTTGTCCTGCATCCTTTAAAATATGTTGTTTTGCTTCTAGTTTGTGGTAAAACTGGCTAATTTTTCATTATTCCCAGAAACTTGTTGATGCCTGCTGTGAGATGGTTCACAGCTTACTCAGATCAAATTATGGAAAGGAAGTTATATTCGAGGTATGCTCCAATTCCCTGGGTATTTTAAATGTCAGGATCCTTGTTATGTTTACTTTCTATTTTATTCCTGTTTTAGGGCTGGTGGGGGTGGGGCTAGGGGTGATGTCAACCGCTGTTTTTTATATTATAGCGGCTAAAGTTTCTTGCATTTACATTCTTTTAATGCGTTCTGCAATTGATTGGTTAAGTATTTGGTTCTTCAGAGGCTGAATTTTATGCTGGTAACTCTACTTTTTGGATTGATAATCAGGTTGCTCGTGGAGGTGCTGACGGTGTCCTTCTTCCTACACTGGGCGAGAAATTGTGTGGATTGCATGAAGCTATAGCATCCATGGCCGCCATTCCAAAGTCGGATGAAGCAGCTGAAGAGCATATTTTGGAGCAGTTCCATTCAAGCAGAGCCATCCGTAAACTTATTCTGGAATGCCCCGACTTTGCTTCGATTTTATGGGATAAAGCTCTGAGAGGAAAATGTGCTTTCTGGTGCAAAGGCCATAGGTAAGATGATATGGCTTGCAGTCTTCCGGATTTCTAGCCGGCCTTCATGGTAACTTTCTTTCTGTGCTTCTTGTCAGTTCCAAGGTCATCAATGCGTACTTGGAATCCTCGAATTCTGCTGTGAATGAGTTGGCCAAAGGCGAGTTGCAACCATTAGTAGATGGGGGTTACCTCGCTCACCCCCAGACAGAGGGTACGGTCAAAGGACAAAAAAAGTGATGGACGATTATCAAATGCTGCCCATGGAGCAGTGAATGACAAGGCCGTCGCATCTGTGTCTACGTGTATACTTTGTTTCAATTGGATGTGGTTGCAAGAAAAATGATAGTTTTGGCGTCTTGTAATTTTATCATTCAGAGAAATGTCGGTGACTATTCATATGCAAATCGCTTTTTGATTGAGCCGTTATTGTATTAACGGATGATACACGAAGCAAAACGAGAGACGGGGCAATGAAACATCCCGATTCACACGGGAAATAGTAACGAAGATTTTGGGAAATATCAGATGAAATGGGAACGTTGTGAATATAAGCCATGCAGGTTGTAAATGAAATATAGTCGGAGAAGACCTACTCGGCCAGCTTCGCCAAGCGACGACTTGTGCTTCTTGCAACACGGTTACTAGGACCAAGTTGCATGACGGTTATGAGATCCTCAGCTTCAAGCTTGTATTTCTCCATGCTCATATAGAAGAGCGTGTTGAACCAGGACAGTTACATTTTTACTATCCTGTTCCAGAACCTGCAAACAATATCCCCCAATTCCATGCCATGAGATTTAGCAATAAATACTCCTTGCGAAGCAACACGACAAACATGAAATTTCTCCAAAGAAAGGCAACTTTTGTTGCACGTCGCCAGCCTATCAGAAAGTAGCCATAATCGTAGAACAAGCGGTCATTTGAAGGCATTTTTACCTTGATACAGTCAGCCACGGCCTTCTCGTATTCCCCACTTCCCTTGTAGCATGAAGCCCTGCTCATCAAAACCTCAGTCAGTCCATTTAAATCACCGGTTTTCTCAAGAAGAATAAACGCTCAAGATAACCATTTGATAGCGTCAGCAAACTGTCCCCACTGGAGAGGAAGAAGGTCCTTCTATGCCAGTGGCTACATTCGTATGATTCCCTCCAGGAAAATCTGAGTTTATTCCCCAATCATCTGAAAACCTCTGGAATGTAACTTCTTCCATTCTTGTAGCTCCACTTTTGGGAGCTGAAGAAAACAGTGAATCAAAATCATTTGGCACTGATTTCTGTAGTGATGACTGAATGCCTGGAGTAACTGAATCGATGGATTTAGGCAACGAGGCGGCGAAGGATCCCATGGAGAACGAGTCTGCCCCGCAATGGTTGCTATGTTTTCAAGTGGTAGACCATTTCCGTTCTTCTTCCGGCCAGTTGCAGAGCTTAGCAGATCACAAACATATTTGAGTTCTTGCTATCCACAAGTCCCACAGTACTCAGGAGAGGAATTCCAGGTCTTCCCACATATATCCCCTGCAATCGCTGACAGAGGAAAGAGAGCCCTTCATGCCTGACTCAACCGATATGACAGGCTGATGAGTCCACGCTGGCTTGCTGGAACGTTGATTCCAGGTGGATGCAGAAGTATTATGTTTATTCGTCGTCGCCTGATATTTGAGATCCTTCATAGATTGCCGCCGGCCAGGACCTAGGCCGAGATCGAAATCAAATGCATTGCGTGAACGCTGGAATTCATGATTTTTATACCTTGTTTCCAACGAGATTGCGTGAACGCTGGAATTCCAACGAGGTTTTTGAAGATGATTCTAATCACCGTGATGTACACTGCAGAACGAATCTGAAACTTCGGGATTAGAATGAACGAAAAGTATATCTGAAAAAACTCGAAAGAAAACGAAACCGGAGAATGGCTGGAAAAGATGCGAAAAGAAGCGGCAGCATACCTTCGCATTTCGTAACGACGAAGAGGGTATACGGGTAGCATTCTTTTTTTTTTTTTTTTAACTGGCGCTGATCGAGGTCTAGCCATTATAAATTCAACCTAGAATCTTTTTTTAGCATTCGTAAATTCCCCTCGTTATAGACAAATTAATAGTTTTATTTTTCTCTTCGTTTTGTGCAAGCTTTAAGATGTGCTAATACTTTAATTATTCCTTTATAAGATTCATATTCCGTATAATTGAAATAGAGGGTTTACCAGCCCCAGTTTAAAAACTTACTACGTGGCTATGAAGAAATATGTTATAGTGCCAATGCCATTTAAAAAAAGAAAGAAAAACATATGAAATCCTTGTTGCATTTCCCGCTCCCCCTTAGCTTGATTTTAACTATGCGTTTTATCTTCCGTCCATTTAAAAGTAAATTTTAACTCCTTTGACTCATCGGGGAAAAATAGAATAAGATTGATTTCTATTTTCTTAAAAATAATGAAATTTTTATATAAATTATTTCTCTTGTTGATAAGAGTTGGTGTTTTTTTTTCTTTTGTCCGGAACATACATTGTGCGGATTGTAAGCACCATGATACCAACCCTAAATCCTACCATTTGTTGATCGACTGGTTAAACTTTTATATGTGTTACTTTTCTAAGGTATGTCTGATATCCTTACATTCGGAATGCTCTAGTTTAACGCTGAGCCTTTCATTTGTTTTTTCTTCCTATCATCCGTCCACACTATTAGCAGCGGAATTTACGGTCATACATCGCCAGTTCAAATACGGAAGCATACAATAAATATCAAGGCATCCTAAGAAAAAAAAAACAGAAGAAGAAGAAGACAAATATATCAAAGAGAGGAGGATACGTCAAAAAAAATGTCGGCAAAGAAGGTGGCAATTGCAGGGGTAGCATCGGTGCTGCTGGTGGCAATGGTTGTGGCGGTGGCAATTAATGTTACAAAGAGCAATGGCCAAGTTTCAGGTACGGGCACGAGTACTAAGGCCGTGCAGACGATCTGCTCCCCACAAATTACAAGGAAACTTGCGAGAATACCTTGTCAAAGGCCAACACTACAAATCCAAAGGAGCTTATTAAGATCACGTTTGAAGCCACCATCCAGAATGTCGGCGATGTCTTGAAGAACTCTACCCTATTGAAACAAGCCGCCGCGGATTCTAGCACCAAGGAAGCGCTGGATGTGTGCAACCAGGTGCTGGAGACCGCAGTGGATGATCTTAGGAAATCTTATGATAAAATGGACGAATTCAGTGCAGGTGACATGGCTGGGTATGTAGAAGATTTGAGAACATGGCTCAGTGCTGTGATAACCAACGAGGAGACATGCATTGATGCCTTTGAGAATACAACGGGCGATACTGGAGAAAAGATGAAAAATCTGCTGAAAACGACTCGGGAATTGTCAAGCAATGGTCTAGCCATGGTATCTGATATTTCTTCTATTTTAGGTCAGCTACAAATTGGGAATATTGGTGGTGGTGGGGGCGCCAGTACCAGAAGGAGGCTATTGGTAAACAAGTATAATGATGAGATGAGAAGAAGGCTTCTTGCCGCCGCAGAGATGAAACCAAATGCAGTTGTGGCACTCGATGGAAGCGGTCAGTTCACGAAAATTAACGACGCCATCGCAACTGTTCCCTTGAAGAACACCGTACCATTTGTGATTCATGTGAAGGCGGGTGTGTATGAGGAGTACGTTGTTGTCCCTAAAAAGAAGAACTTCATTATAATGGTGGGAGATGGACCATTGAAGACGAGAGTCACAGGCAACAAAAACTATGCCGCCGGTGTTAAGACATATCACACCGCCACAGTCGGTGAGTATTCTCTAATTCATTCATTCACCGGCCGTTAAGAGGATATCATCACATTGCCCTTTGTTTTTTTTTTTTTTTCAGCGGTAGACGCGGGAGATTTCTTTGCAAAAGACATTGCATTTGAAAACTCGGCTGGTCCAGAGGGACACCAAGCTGTGGCCCTTCGTGCGTCTGGCGACAACGCTGTGTTCTTCAACGTCCACATGGATGGGTATCAGGATACCCTGTATGCTCACGCCAACAGGCAATTCTACCGTGACTGTCAGATCTCCGGCACCATCGATTTCGTGTTTGGAGATGCTCTCTCTATTTTCCAGAATTGTATATTCATCATTCGTAACCCGATGCCTAACCAAGCCTGCATGGTCACCGCCCAAGGGCGAGTGGAAGAACGCAGCATCGGGGCCATCATCATTCAACACGGGGACATCACAGCAGAACCCGCGTTGCTCGCTGCCAATCCACGTCCTAAGACCTACCTCGGGCGCCCATGGAAGCTGTTCTCCAGGACAATCATAATGCATACCAACATTGGGGGCTCCATCTCACCCGATGGCTGGGCTCCATGGGATAAGGACTTCGCATTGGACACATTGTACTACGGTGAGTACCAAAACAAAGGACCAGGCTCCTCCACTGCCAATCGTGTCAAATGGAAGGGAATCAAGGTCATCACACCACAGATTGCTGAGAGCTGGACACCTAGCACAGCCTTCGTAACGGATGCATGGATCAAGGATAAAGGAATTCCCTATGTTCCTGGGATGATGAATAATTAGCCTGCCTAGTTATTTCTTTTTCCTTATTCTTGTTGAGGGTTAGAATAATGTTCCGGGGAATAAATTTCGTCAATATCCCGGTAACCATGATCCTATGCAATGTCCACCATTAAATATTCTCGTGTATGCGCTTTGAAAAATCCACACATTAGATTTATACGTTCCAGTAATATCACTCAATAAGCACCGAGTTTCAATTTGACAGAATTACTATTAGTATGAGACAAAACCCACCGCAAATGTCAATATGTTGAAATACGATATTGGATGGGCCAAAAGAACTGACGACTATAAATTTATAAGGAACCCTCCCTAGAAATCATAAAAGTATTTTTAGGTATCCATAACCCATACGAGATATCTTTGAAGCCGTGGTACACTGGTACTCCTCAGCGTCTGACAATACTCCACCATAAGACAACACAATCTGCCGATGCAGGAACACATGAGTCACAGTAAAAAGCCTAATTGGCTGGTAGGCGTAAAGATCCATATTATTCATTTTCGACATCCAAATCAAACTATTTTGGAGTAAACATGCTTATGTTTAGAATTCATATGAAAAAAATTCCATTGTACTTGAAAAAAAATCTATTATAAAGCATTTTATTTCATTTCATCTATAATTGATTATTGAACCTCATATGGCTTTGATGGTAAATATAATGACTCATGTTTTTATTATGTTATATTGCTCTTTTTGAATATTTAATTTTTATTATTTTTCATAAAAAAAAAATTTCATGTAATGTACATGAACATTTATTCATCTCGAGTCCATAATGAATGTGACATTTATTTAGGATTCTTCCACGGGTGGATCTCATGTAGGCACCTTGATGAAGGACAAGGTTTCTCACCTTAGCTTGACGTTGATAATTGTTTCTCCATTAGAAGCATAGGTGCAGCTTAGAAGGCAGGTGTTTCAGTTTCAAATAAGTTAGTATGCTTCTTACTCTCAAAAACTACTAGTGTTTGGTTGGTGTTGGTCACGTAGGATACTAGTAGTTAGATTTATTTTTGTTTTATGTTTTTTTTTACGGTTGTGGACTATCTAATGCTTTGGTTTAAAAATTACCGCAGAATGCAAATATTTTCCTCCCAAGGCTCTCTCATACATTATTTATTTGTGCTACCGTAAATCCATTCTAAAGTTTAATCAACATTGGAAAGTGTTTGTGCTGCTTATTTAACTATAAAATTGAATATTTGCTCCGTTAGGTGTGATATGCAATGTTGCATATCATTTTGATTGAAAGTAAAAAAAAAAAAAAAAAAAAAAAAACCAAAGCTACATATTTATCACTAATAAATGACCATTAGATGCCCCTAAAACTCTAGATCACGAGAGAGAATAGCGAGAAAGATGCCATGCATACTAAAAAATATATATTAACACTAAAATGTTAAAATATATAAACTATATTTATTTTCGACTTTTTCCTTTTTAATAGAAAATAATAGCCAAGTAAAAAACAAATTTTATTTTAGACGAGAAGAAAATGTTATTTTTAAGTCAAAGGACCACCGCGAGAAGATCGTTTGGCAAGCTTGAGTTTCCTACACTAAACGAAATATATTATTTTTAGTATTAAAGAGATGAAGGGAGAAAATAAAAGGTGGATTCATTTTATTTAACGGTTGTTGACTTTTTCTCAATACTATTTTTAGCCAGTGGTGGTAACGTCCAGAGGTTGGGTATAATAATAGCTCTACGCTCACCATATTCGCTGTGGGGAGGGGAAACGACTAAGAGCAGGCAGGCTAGGGGGAGAAAGAGCTCCTATCCTGCAAATTCTTTCCCCAATTAAGTATAACGAAAATAGACAGGATCTGATCAGACGAATAATATGGGAGAGGCCTCCATGCATGACAACAGGAAGATCACTATCATTGCGATAGCCTCCATCCTCTTGGTGGCTATGGTGGCAGCAGTTGTTGTGGATATCACTCGGAAATATGGCGATGAGGACCAAAGCGAAGCCGCACATAAAGTGGCTACTACCACGGCAACCGTCAGAAAGGCAGTGGAAGCCCTATGCTCCCCGACTGATTACCGAGAAACATGCGAAGAGAGCCTTTCCCAGGCCAATACCACCGACACAAGGGATCTCATCCAATTGGGCTTTGATGTTCAAGCAGTCCAAACTTTTGGAGGAAGCCACAAATGACAGCAGCGTCAAAGAGGCCTTGTTCGTATGCCAAGATGTTCTTGACGTCGCCATGTATGATCTTCGAAGATCTTCTGTCAAAGTTGGAGAATTTGACATAAGCAGGATGAATGAGTACGTCACTGACGTCAAGACTTGGCTTAGTGCCGTGATCACCAACCAAGAAACTTGCATTGATGCTTTCGAAAACACCACCACTAACACCGGCGATAAGATGAAGCGCCTTATGAAAACGGCCAGGGAAATGTCAAGCAATGGTCTTGCTATCGTGACCGATATTTCATCTGCGATTGCACAACTTCAGCTTGGAGGCTTGGGCTTCGAAACCAACACTAACCCCAACCGGAAGCTAATGTCCTCTGATTCACATAATTATGGTTGGCAGCGAAGGCTTTTAGAGGCCTCAAAAACAACACCCAACGCCGTGGTGGCCCTTGATGGTAGTGGGCAGTTCAAGAGCATCAACGATGCGATTATGTCTTCCCCCGACAACAGTGGTAAACCATTTTTCATTTACGTCAAGGCTGGTAAGTACCAGGAGTATGTCGTGGTTCCCAAGACTAAGACCAATATTATGTTGATTGGAGAGGGACCAACAAAGACCAAAATCTTGGGCAACAAGAACTTCGCCGATGGTGTGAAAACATTCCTAACAGCCACAGTTTGTAAGTGCCAGTATGCTCGCTTGATTTATCTTTTTCTTTTAATAGCGGGATCTAAAATAAACTGGAAATTTTCTTCTCTAGCTGTTGACGCCTTCGACTTTTTCGCCAAGGACATTGCTTTCGAAAATACGGCTGGTCCCCGAAAGTTTCAAGCGGTAGCCCTTCGCGTCTCTGGTGATCGTGCAGTTTTCTACAATGTCCACATTGATGGGCATCAAGACACACTCTATGTCCATGCTTACCGCCAATATTACAAGAATTGTAAGATATCCGGCACCATCGATTTCGTCTTTGGGGACGCCCTGGCCATCTTTGAGAATTGCAAATTCGTCGTCCGAAAGCCACTTGGCAACCAAGCATGCATGGCCACTGCGCAAGGCCGGATCGACCCAAGAAGTACCGGCGCCATCATCATCGATTCCGGTGTCATATTTGCTGATCGACACTTCCTTGAAACAGTACCAACCCCTAGAGCTTACCTTGGAAGGCCATGGAAAGAGTTGTCTCGAACCATCATCATGAAAACAGATATCGGTGGGTTCATAGCGCCGGAGGGATGGGCCACATGGGATGGAGAATTTGCGTTGGATACGTTATACTATGGCGAGTACAACAACACTGGAGCTGGCTCCAATACTGCTGGTCGTGTCACATGGAAAGGTATTCGTCATATTACACCTGAGATTGCTGAGGCATGGACACCCATAAATGCGTACGGAAATGACAATTGGATCGCGAAGCGAGGGATTCCCTACTCCCGTATCGGCGGCATTACCCCCGTCTGAGTTCTGACCTGAGTAAATCGTTATGCTTCTCGAATATTAAATGATTGTTGAAATAAATTATGTTAACAATCTAAAAAACTCTAAACATACTCTCCATTATTCGCTCATAATCAACAATCAAATTCAGACATACGCAGCTTTATCATAATATTTTGTAACAAAAATCACAATTTTTGATAGTCTGCTAGATAGACTTGGGCAAATGTCTAACAAGACACAATTTAATTGATTTAATATTCTTCTTCTTAATGCAAGACAAGGCATGATGCTTTAAGGTCAAGAGCCTTGAACGTTAGGACATTTGAAAATTTCGGGCTAGAGCTAGTTCCTTCGGATGGGAATATTTTTTAAGAGATCCAACAGATCGTATGCTAAATGAGTGCCGGTCAAAAGCAGTCACCTCCTTGAACTTGATCGATTAGGGGAGGGCTTGTGGGTTATTTAGAAAACTACTTATTTTGGGGATTGATTTATAAATCTACGCATTGGTACTTTTTATTTAGAAAAGTACTTATCATCGGGGCTGGATACTTTTTAATAACTATATATATAAATTTATACTTAAATATTATGTATAATGTATTTATGTAATTTTTTTTATAACAATTAAATCCAATTTCCATGATCGAGAAGAGATTTTAAATATTGAATTCAAATAGAATGATTAGGAAATGATGTATTTATAAGGTTATTAAAAACAATGTATAATGTGAGTAAATCTTTTAATGCTATCTTCAAATTGTTTATATAATTCTCAAGTTTTGGATCAAATCTTGATTGTACCCAATTTCGTGCATTCTCAAACCTACCAATCGTTGAATTTACAAATTAAGATGCCGAAAAATTTATTATCAGCTATATATGTTTGTATGCGTGAGGCGTGAAGTTAACATTCGGATAAGGTTAGAAGACGATTACGTCGGGGAATGTGCCGCTTCCTCGTCAATCAACAAGATTAAGAAGCCCTTCAATATAAAGCGAAATTGAATTTGGACATAACGATTTCGAGTAGCGTTTCATTTTTGACGCGAAACTTGTGATTCTAGCTCCTTATCCCACCATCCCATCCCGAAGACAAGAATCGCGAAGTTGTAAGATGAGCAGAGGAAGGACAACTCTTGATGTAGGGGCTGACGGTGTTGCCATCGTTACCATCATCAACCCTCCTGTCAATTCTCTTTCGTTCGATGGTATCCATGTGTGATTTTAGTTTAAAATTTCATCTCTTTCGGTTCCCATATTTTCATCTTTTTTCTTTGTATCGGTTCTGTCACTGTGTCATATTACCGGTTCTGACACTGATTTATGTTGTAGTTCACTATTTTTCTTTGAAAGTTTCGCGCTTTTGTTGGTTGTATTGATCAGGCGTTCTCTGTTTATGAGATTCATCTGCAGTACTTAGTAATTTTGGTGATAGAATTTGGATTATGCTTTTTTCTTGTAATTCCCTCTTTGCAAATGTTTTTTGCATCTTGCTACAGTCAGGGTTCCATATTTATGCGCTTCTGAAGATTCTGCTCTCTCCTTTTTTTTTGCGCTGAATTGTTGCTATAGGTTTTCTTTGATGTGGCTGGTGTTTAAAATTTTGGGTTTTCTTTTGACATCAAAAGGTGCTATTCGATAATGTCTGTCGATTTTAGTCATGAAGCTATCGGATATGTTGAGAAGATTGCCCCATTCCCTCCCACCTTCTGACCCCACCTTTCTCTTTGTTTAGTGTTGGATAGCTTGAAGGATAGCTGTGAATTGGCTCTAAGAAGAGATGATGTGAAGGCAGTTGTCATCACAGGTGATTGATTCTATGATGGTGAAATTGGGGACTACAGGATGAATATTTTGATGGATTTCTAATTCATATAGGTTCTCAGGGAAAGTTCTCGGGTGGTTTTGACATTAGTGCTTTCGGAAGAATTCAAGATAAGAACAGTAAGTTGGTTAACCACGTTTTCTGCATCACATCTTATTGTGTTCAACCTGTTGTACTGGTTGATCACAGTTGAAGCTCCAAGGCCTGGCTTTGTATCATTGGAAATCCTTAGTGATGTTGTAGCTGGTATGTTTTTTATAACTTTCTTCTTCTGTCAATACCTTCTTGCATATTCTGTCGATGTTCTTTTTTCAAATAACTAATCTTGATTTTTTTAATTCATGCCTATTTTTAAATATAGCGGCCAATAAGCCTTTCGTGGCTGCTGTTGATGGCCTTGCTCTTGGTGGAGGTTTAGAAGTTGCTATGGTTTGTTTTTTTATACCTTTGAGTTCTTTACACGCTTATGAAGTGCTCTTACCATTGGTTTCTCACGTCAGGCCTGCCATGCACGAATATCTACACGATATGCTCAACTGGGGTTGCCAGAATTACAGCTAGGAATAATCCCTGGTTTTGGAGGTTCGACCTTGTTGATTCTCCCAGTGTTTTTCTTTTGTTCGTTGAGTCTTATGGATCCCCCGTTTTCAGGCACACAGGCACTTCCACGACTTGTTGGTGTAGCTAAGGCGCTGGAGATGATGCTGGTAGGATTTTCTTTTTCTTTATATATTCTCACTTTTCTTTGTACAGAAATTTTATAAATTTATGCAATTTCAAATGTTCTTCACATGTTTTAGTTGTTTTCTCCCATAGACATCTAAGCCTGTGAAAGGAGAGGACGCCTTAAGTTTAGGCCTGGTTGATGCCCTTGCATCACCAGCGCAATTGCTGAGTGCTGCTCGACAGTGGGCTCTTGATATTTTAGAATGTAAGAAACCCTGGCTTGTCAGCTACTACAGAACTGACAAGCTGGAGCCTCTTGGGGAGGCAAGGGAAATTCTAAATTTTGCTCGTGTTCAGACCCGTAAAAAGGCTCCAAACCTGACACATCCACTGGTTTGCATTGATGTCATCGAGGAGGGTATTGTTTCTGGTGCTCGTGCTGGGCTCTGGAAGGTTTGTTGAGTCCATCTCTTCAAGATCGTAAATTTGAGCGGCCAGAGTCATCATAACATGAATAACAACTCTTTTCAGGAAGCTGAAGCATTCCAAGTTCTCCTGCAGTCAGATGCTTGCAAGGCACTGGTTCACATGTTCTTTGCCCAGCGGAGTACTACAAAGGTTGATCAGACTTGCCTTTGGTCACATATTCTATACAGCCTAAGTTGTTCGTGCATGAAAAATAAATGATTTAATAATTGGTCATCATATGGTGATCATTCCGTTTAAACCATTTTATTTTTTTACGAATTTGTGAAGGATGTTTTAGCTTCTGATGGATGATGATGTAGCCGTGTTAAATACAATACATGAAAAGAGTTTTTGTGATCTCATGTGCTCTACCTTTATCTACGGACTTTGCTTGCTAGCAGGTCCCTGGTGTTACTGATTTGGGCTTAAAACCAAGGAATATAAAGAAGGTTGCTATACTTGGTGGAGGTCTCATGGGTTCTGGCATAGCAACAGCGCTTATTCTTTCTGGTTATTCAGTTATCCTTAAAGAAGTGAATGACAAATTCTTGCAATCTGGAATGGATAGGATAAAAGGTCAGGCAGATGGATGGTTTCCATGGTATTCACTGGGACTGTATTCATTGATTTATGTTGACCTGCACTTGTATTGCTACCAGAAAACTTGCAAAGTCGAGTTAAGAAGGGGCAGATGAGTCAAGAGAAGTTCGAAAAAGCATTTTCCTTGCTCAAGGGTGTCCTTGACTATGAAATCTTTTCAGATGTCGACATGGTTATTGAGGTACCTTAAAATGTGTATCATCCTCTTGAAGTTTCTGCTCACTGTCCGAAATCTTTATTCAACTCTTTTTTAAAACTGCAATCAGGCTGTTATCGAGGATGTATCATTGAAGCAAAAGATTTTTTCAGACCTTGAGAAATTCTGCCCTCCTCACTGTATACTTGCCAGTAATACTTCCACTATTGATCTGAATTTGATTGGAGAAAAAACAAGCTCTCAGGATCGGATTATCGGAGCTCATTTTTTCAGGTGAGTTAGGCAATCTATCTTCTGAAGTCAATATAAGTTAACGTGTGTTATATTACTGCAGTCCTGCTCATGTGATGCCACTGCTGGAGATTGTTCGCACCCAGAAAACATCCCCTCAAGCAATTATAGACTTGCTTGATGTTGGCAAGAAGATAAGGAAGACCCCTGTTGTCGTGGGGAATTGCACCGGGTTCGCAGTCAACAGAATGTTCTTTCCTTATACTCAAGCGGCTCTCCTACTGGTGGAACGAGGCACGGATGTATACCAAATTGATAAGGCAATTACTATATTTGGAATGCCAATGGGCCCCTTCAGGTTTTTTTCCGTGCCTGTTCATTACAGGGAGTTTAGTATATTGTTGATATTTAATAGGTTAAATGATCGTAGGCTGTGCGACCTTGTTGGGTTTGGTGTGGCGATCGCGACTGGAGGTCAATTTGTTCTTAATTTCCCAGAAAGGACATACAAATCCATGCTGATTCCCCTCATGCAGCAGGACAAGAGGGCTGGTATTTTTTTTTAAACTGGTTTATGGCATAAGCTAGACAACTTGAATTTGCGAAAAGCCAACTAGTGAAATATCAAATTAACGCACCCCTAACCCAATAAATAAATATAATCTACTTGTTTCAGGTGAGACAACAAGGAAAGGTTTCTACAATTATGATAACAAGCGAAAGGCAAGCCCTGATCCTGAGATAAAGAAATACATTGAGAAAGCCAGAGAAGTTTCTGGGGTTACAGTTGATCCAAAGGTGTGAGCTTTTTCCCAAACGCTCTCAGGCATGTTCTTATTTTGCATATGCACATGTATGACTCTGCATCAATTTGTGTCTCCAGTTAAGTAAGATTTCAAATGAAGATATCGTGGAGATGATCTTCTTCCCGGTGGTGAACGAGGCATGCCGGGTACTAGCAGAAGGAATTGCTGTCAAGGCTGCTGATCTAGACATATCATCTGTGATGGGTATGGGCTTTCCTCCATACAGGTAGGTTTCACAAATCTTATTGGGAAAAGAACTCCTTGAAACACCAAAGTCCTGCTCGTACGATCATTCATATGATGGACAGGGGAGGCATCATGTTTTGGGCTGATTCACTGGGCTCAAAATATATATGCTCAAGATTGGAAGGGTGGTGCACGTTGTACGGTGACTTCTTCAAACCCTGCTCGTATTTGGCCCAGCGAGGTGCTAAGGGAGCTCCCTTGGTTAGTCTACCCTTTTTCTTATATTATTCCTATCTCCTTAAGCCGTAGCATGCACATTCAAGTGAGCAAGGTACTATTCATTTAAATGATTTCCTCACTTTCAACCTCCGTTTCTGTAGAGTTTGAACGCGGAACCAGCAAGGGCTCGTCTGTAGCGCGATAATCCTTGAAGGGGAGTTGGTGAAAGGTTAATAAAGACTTGAAGGGGGATATACTCATAATATTCACATTCGAGTCAAGAATTGTCATAATCCTTGTTGGTACAGAGGAACTGGACATTCAGTTGACAATGCTTTCTGATGCTATAAGCTGAGTTTCAACCTGATCATAGTGTGCCTTGAATTGAGATTTTGTACGACAAATACCAACTAAGCGTGGTGAAAGTTTTGTCCCACACCTCTCCTGACGAGTGGATGATAACAAATGCTATGACCAGGGGGATCTGTGGTTTTGCCCTCCAGTGAACGGCTTGGAGAGCTCAATTTTCATAATTTTTCGTTCTTTACCATTTGGTTTGAACCTCTTCCCCTTGCACACAGTCTGTGATGGAATGTTCATTCTCCTTTATGAAAACAAGGAAGAATTAAAAGATTTGTTGGACGCTCGTATCATCATCCTCCTGGCAAATTAACAGGAAGATATACAGTGACACGTTTAGTCATGACGTGATGCTCAATACAAGGTGCTTCTCTCTCCAACCACAAGTTAAGGCTACCATTTGGGGATCACTGGCCATGGACAAAGTTCGTTGCACCTACTTTTTTTTTTTTTTTACCAACATTTGGGCTAGGGCATCAGCAGAGCAGAACCAGGCAATGGGAATTGATATCACCCGAGCAACAGGCAATAATCATCATAACTTCAAGGGAAATCAAAGTTATTTCAGTTAATTCCATTAGCTTCAGTTTTAGGGAAAACAGAGGCTCCAATTTCCACTAATGGATCTTAGTTCCAACCTTCGTGACTGCAAGTAGTGCGTGCAGTCATGGATTTTACGTGATAAAAAAGCATATTTGGTCATCCAGAGGAAACTACTATTTCATAGCGGAACTTATTGAAATTAGAACGGCGTAATGTACTTCAGCTATGGCTTCTTATCTGTGTGCGGATGATTGTTGAGTTCCAGGAACTTTGCCACCCGCTCAGCTTTAGCACCTGATTTATGGTCATAATACTCAACAAGTGCAGCCCCTGCTAATGCGGCAAGTGTGAGTGCTTGAGCGTGCAACCTGATGATTGTGGGGGCGTCAGAACTCAGAAGTAGATGACAAAGGAAAATATGTAGAATTTAATCAAAGACATCACAATGCATAAAATAATAAACAAGCCTCTTAAAGCAGGAACCATGTTACTCTCATATTTGTTGCACACCCTGGAAATATTTACCTGACGGTTGGGCATACCAATAACGAGAACAAAAGAAATCCGCAAACAAAATACCTTGCATGTGTGAAAAAAAATCCAATAATAGAGCAAAGATGGGTAGGTTCCTGCTAAAGTGATTGGCACGATACTACTCGCGAACGCTAAACGGAATCTGAACAAAGAAGTGATGGATAGTCCTAGTCACCCCTTATCCCAGACCTATACCCACCAAAGAACCGAGCATGTTAATCTCCTTCCTAAAAAGGCGGCATCTTTACTAATGGAGACATAATATAAAGAAAATAAAACGGAAAAGCTTTAATGGAGAAAACAATCAACAGTGCTGCTATTTTCCGACGGGCACACAACTTCAGTAAATAAAAATCATGGAGATACAAGAAATCACACCTCGCGTGAATAATTTTGACGCTAGTTTTCATATGGGGTTGAGACCAATTGTACGCCAAGGATCCAATGATTCCGCTCGCCCATAATGCCCCTTTTTTCAATAAAAATGGTTATCGAGATACCCTCCCAATATATCAAATATAGATCCTACAAAAATAGGGAGAGAAGAATGAACGGAAGAAACTTCGAATACCAACAGCTCGAAGCTTGTTCTCCACAACCCATTGCCTGATCAATTCAAGCTTGCCCTTGTCTTCAGCCATTTTCGGTAACTTTTCTCCACCTCCAATGTTGAAACTCAAACGCCTGGCCTTGGCTTTGACGAGCTTTATATTGCTCGCAGGAGAAGGAAGAACACGGAATTTTATCTAAAAATAAGAGATACGAACACGGCCCTCACAGCAACAAGATTATCGATGGGCCAGCTTTTGCAAAGGATACTTGGGCCTTTGCAACCATATTGACTAACCCATGATAAAGTTGGAGGACATCTAACTTACAAGGGCCCATCAGTGATCACTAATCGATTTACAGGCCCATCACTCAGTCCATGGTTGCTTTGGATGATTCGTAGGCAGATATAGGTTACGAGTCCGTAGACCCAGGATGATGTAGGGGCCGAATTTCCCTTCCTACTCGCAAAGGAAGCGACGCGGCAAACCTGTTAAGTCCCGTTCGTGCGCGCTGAACTTTGTGCCACGCTCACGACGCGAGCATCTCTCTACCATCGATAAGTTAAATCACCGACTACAACTTTTTTGCCGGCTGCATAGGCTTCTGCATGAATTGGGCTGGTGGCAAGAGGAGGAATAAATGGATTTATGAGGCCCACATCACTCTTCCTTATGATGGAAATTCCTACCCAGTTGGGTTGAAGTTTTTTAGCTCCTCCGCCCAGTAGCTAGCCCATTTGTAGAGTTGGATGATGCTCGGCAATGAGGTTGCCACGTCTTATGTGGCAGAGAATCTCATTGGTCCACTTAGATGTGGCTTATCCTCCCGTTATCCAGACTCGCCACAAAATCATACAAAGTAGATCAGAGCCCTCTGGAATCTCACACACAGATCACCACAGACTGCGGAAAATCAAGCAGTCAGGCTATGGCATCCCAAGCTTCTGCGTTGGCATCCACCCTAGCAACCACCAGTCGGCTGGTCCCTGCGTGGAAGCAGCAGTCACTCTTCCATTTCTCCACCGTGAAGCCTATCTCGTCCTCCGTTGTCCACCGCCCGATCCGAGCCATGTCAGAGGAGGCATCTGTGGCTGCGCCGGCCGACGCTCCCACAGGATTCACCCCACCGGAGCTCGATCCCAGCACACCGTCTCCAATATTCGGTGGTAGCACTGGAGGGCTTCTCCGCAAGGCCCAGGTCGAAGAATTCTATGTCATCACCTGGGATTCCCCCAAGGAGCAAGTCTTCGAGATGCCTACAGGCGGCGCCGCCATCATGCGCCAAGGTCCGAACCTGCTGAAGTTGGCTAGAAAGGAGCAGTGCCTGGCCTTGGGGACGAGACTGAGATCCAAGTACAAGATCAAGTACCAGTTTTATCGAGTGTTTCCTAATGGAGAGGTGCAGTATTTGCACCCCAAGGACGGGGTCTACCCGGAGAAGGTGAATGCTGGTAGGACCGGAGTGGGGCAGAACTTCCGGTCCATTGGTAAGAATATCAATCCGATTGAGGTGAAGTTCACTGGGAAGCAAGTCTACGATTTGTAAGTTGGTGATATCATAATGTACATTCAATGAAACCCTGTCGAAAGGGATCGCTACTTTCACTGAAATTTGAACATCCCGCATCTTTTTGTGTTTGATGTCTTGCCCCCCCAAACTTGTTGGTTTTAATATGCAGCTCAGATTTCAAAATCTCTTATATAGTGTCTTTTCTTGAAAAATGAAGCCCAATCCTTTTATCAGAAGAAGACGCCCAATTCAAATAGAACGAAAGCAAAACGCATCCCCAGGTCCAGTGATAACTAACTGATCTCAGCTTTTCCGGCTGGTGCTCTCTCCCCATTTTCCTTATACGCCTGTCCCTGCTCGACGATTTTGTGATGTGCGATGATCAATTTTTCACCTGCGCACTCGAGAAGGTGATCGTTTCCATTTTCCAATTTCATTCATTGTCTAGTAAATGAAATTATTCCACGCTTTGAGAAGGGTTACGAAATTTGAAAATACCATGTAGTCCTTTTTTTGTGACAAGTTTGAATTGTTAGGATTTTAGATGTACAATAGATGCTTGGTATGAGATTTACCATCTAGTTATATTTTGTGACAAGTTTGAATTGTTCGGATTTTAGGTGCACAAGATATGTTGGATTTGAGATTGACCATTAAATTGTATTCTATAACAAGTTTCTCGGTATCCATAATTCCTAAAGTTTGCTTCCACCACCATATAACCTTCAAGAAAACTCCCATTACCCTGAATGTTATTTGAGACTTGCGAATGGAGATTGAGGGTTAAAAATTCTGCACATACACTTTAGAGCCATATTATGGATTAACGTACGGACATTACTTATGATTCATCGTTTATGCATGCAGTTTTTAACACAACAGGTTCAGTGACCAGAGATTAATATTCAAAACACAAGTTGCAACGTTTAGAACTCGGTGATAAGGCTTTTAAAGTATCATCATTTGCGGTTTAGGGTACAGGGCTGAGGGTTTAGGGGTTCACGAGGTTTTAGGGGTTCATTAGGGTTCACGGTTTAGGGTTTAGGGTTCAGGGTTTAGGGTTTAGGGGTTCACTAGGTTTAGGGTTTAGGGTTCAGGGTTTAGGGTTCAGGTTCAGGGTTCAGGGTTTAGGGTTTAGGGTTTAGGGTTTAGGGTTTAGGGTTCAGGGTTTAGGGTTCAGGTTTAGGGTTTAGGGTTTAGGGTTTAGGGTTTAGGGTTTAGGGTTTAGGGTTTAGGGTTTAGGGTTTAGGGTTTAGGGTTCAGGGTTTAGGGTTTAGGGTTTAGGGTTTAGGGTTTAGGGTTTAGGGTTTAGGGTTTAGGGTTTAGGGTTTAGGGTTTAGGGTTTAGGGTTTAGGGTTTAGGGTTTAGGGTTCAGGGTTTAGGGTTTAGGGTT